>CM024694.1:766613-5566613 GCA_014182845.1 Corymbia calophylla | reverse complement strand
GCCGGTCAAGGTTAACCGTTTGCTGTATTTCAATGATCATAATTCATTTAGACACATGGAAATTATGAAATATTAATAAAATAAAAGTCTCGAATATTTATATAATTGGAAATGGAAGTTGAGGCTAGTGATTTGGAATGCAAGACATAAAACAAGTAAAACATAAGGCACGTTGTAGGTTCCCGGTTCCATAACCCACTTATCGGAACTGGTTTCCTAATTTTTAGAATTTAAAATCTATCCTGCATATCCTATAATTCAAAATTGGACCGATTTCTACTAGTTCGGTTCTCAAATTTTCAATTTTACTTTGGAACTATGCTTACCCCTAACGGGAGTGGACTGCATTAAACAAATTAGAAGTTACCGTTATTATCCCTAAAAGAATGCAGGGGTTACAATGGGGGTCGGTCCACGCGGAGGGGGGATTAAGTGCCACGTCAGCACCAGCGTGGGTCCGATTGGCGGCGTCATCGAGAACTCTCCGGCCCGCCACCTGGAAATTCCAGGGGACGAGATTCTGTGCCCCGCGAACCATCTGGAGCCGCCACGTCATCAGCGGCAACGGCGGAGATCAGAGAGCCGAAGAATCTCTTTGCCCCTAATTCAAGAGGCAAAAGAGAGAGAAAAGCAAAAGAAAAAGAATAATTTAAATAAAAAATGAGGAGCGAGAAGCGGAAAAAGCTAATTCGATTCGAGCAGTAGTGTGATGTCGCCGCTGTAACTGTAAAGCGGAAGCACACTCGCTTCTGTCGCCGGAGAAGAATCGGAGCTGCCGGGGAGCTCTCCGCCGTTCTCCGCCGGATCGGAGCCGCTCGCCCGCTCGAGATCGCCGCCGCGTTTCGGCTCCTCCGCCCTCGCCGCCGGCGTAGCGTAAGTCGGTCATTTCCACGGCGCCGTGCGCCTCGCGTTCGTCGTTTTCCTTTCGTCGCCTCTCGCGCGTACGCGCGCCTCGAGCGAATCAATGGCGTTGTTCTAGCCGGAAATGCTCGATCCTTTACCCGCGTGATCCTGGAGGGGGGATTCCGTTTCTCTGTTCCTCGCTGCAATGCGGTCTTCCTTTTCTTTTTCTGTCGGCGAATCGCGAGGAACGTTGTAGAGTCGAGAGCTCGCGGTGGAATCTAGGTGGTTTTAGTCTGTTTTCGGAGGGTGTTTTAGGAGGGGATCGTGATGCTGGCTTATGTGCGTGGCTGGTTTTGAGAAAGGATTTAGGGGCGCCGGGGGATTTTTCGTTTGGAAAGTTCCGCTGGAACTGAGGAACTTGAAGTCGACGTGATGATATCTGTCTTAAGAAAAGTGTTTCCTTTTTTCAGGTCTGTTCACTGTATTGGCACGATCGAGGCGTTGGAGTTCGTCTGTGGCTCATGAAGACCGTCACTAGTTGTTTCGGCACGTGATAAGGGTTGAATTTTGGGGTTTCTATTGGTTTAGAGGTGCAGTGCTCGTGTTGATTGCTTTATACAGTTTATTTTGGGGCAGGGATGTGGAAGTAGAGTAGAGTTGGGTATGTTGTCGTTGGTAGAGTAAGTAAAGTGTTTAGTTGGAGTGATGGATGATGATAAAGAAATCGATACATGGTTTTCCCTTCAAAGCAGTAATGGCCCCTCAGAAATGGCCGAGTCTCGTTTCTTTGTCATCTCTTGTTTCGCAGCTGCCGTTGTGGGAATAGTCACTATCTTTTACACGGCCTTCCAATGGAGACGCAACATCAATTTGAGTTGGATGAAAGCCATAGCCCGGTCGAAGAAAAATCCCAAGGCAAGGCACAAGGTTCCCACGGCACCACATTCTTGGGAGCCGGGGTTTGGGTTGCGTGGCAAGAACCTAAACTGCTGTGTGTGCTTTAAGTCTGCATTGCCTTCTCAGACTCTTGGTTCCGCTGTCACTTCAGATATCTCTCGATGCAGCGTTTGCGGTGCAGTAGCTCATGTTGAGTGTTCCTCGCGTGCTCAGAAGGATTGCAAGTGTGTATCTATGTTTGGAAATGATAATCTCGTGCACCAGTGGACTGTTCGTTGGACAGAGATCACAGATCTACCTGATGAAACTTCTTTCTGTAGTTCCTGTGAAGAGCCGTGTAGTGGATCATTTCTTGGTGGTTCTCCTATATGGTGTTGCTTGTGGTGTCAGCGATTGGTTCATGTAGATTGCCATACTAATATGTCTAACGAAACAGGCGATATTTGTGATTTAGGCCCCTTCAGAAGGTTGATCCTCTCGCCACTTTTTGTCAAGGAGTTGAACCGTAGTCCTGCAGGTGCATTTTTTAGCTCTATCTCACATGGAGCTAATGAATTTGCTTCATCAGTACGTGCAACTATCCGGAGTCAAAGCAAGAAATACAAACAGGGAACTGAAACTTCTGCTGACAGTAAAAACAGTGAAAATGCTGAGACATCCACAGAGAGCACTGCAGAGTCAAATCTGGCAGTGAATGTTTCTTGCCAAACGGATGAAAATCGCAATGGAGAATCCAGTACAGGGGTTTCCCATAATGATGCATCTGGGGATAACAAGACTGAATCAACTGCTGGATTGAAAAGAAGTGGATCAATTAATCAGAAGGATGATTCTTTACGGATGAAACAAAGATATGAATTGGTTGATTTACCTCCTGATGCAAGGCCATTGTTGGTTTTTATTAATAAGAAAAGTGGAGCTCGTCGAGGGGACTCTCTCAAGCAACAGATGAATATCCTTCTGAATCCTGTTCAGGTGATTTCACATTTGCAAGACATTCATCTCAGGATGCATCTCATATTTGCCTCTTTTATTGTCTACATCTCTCGTTGGGTATGGCAATCGACCAAAGCATCCTTATTATTAGGGAAAGAGAATATTATTGACTTGTGTTGCTTCAACAAATACATACCTGATAATTTTTGGTAAATAACTTAAGAATTTGTTAGAGATTCAGTTCAGGATGATGTTTCTTTCTTTATTTGCCCATTATCTCTTGCTGGGTATTGTTAATGATCAAAGCATCACTTTTACTAAATTTGGAGAATTTAATTGAGTGTAATTGCTTCAAGACCTGAACACATGACAGTTTTTGTTAAAACTCTGGAGAAAGCTATGAGGCGTTTGACACCCTGCCACTCTACTACATCAAAGTTGGGCTTCACTCATGTGGGTTTACTTGAATGTGATGTTAGAAGTGGTTACAATCTGTTAATCAGACTATTGTTGCAATATCCTTTTTCAGTTCAGATCATAAGCCAGAATGCACCTGGGCACCTTGTGGCATTAGTTGTCTGTATCTGAGAGTTAGTGAGCTATGTTCTAGATTGAAATGGGATGGGCGAAAGTGAAGATAAGGTGTACGTGAATGGATCTGTTAGTTGGATTTGTGATTGATAATATTATCAACTGGATCTAATAAAACACATAACCATGTAATAAGATATGATTAGTTGGGTTTGTGAGCATATGTGGAAACTATCCATATGATGCATAGCATCTCTTATTTAGCTTTTGTTCTTGTAGATTTTTTAGTGAAAAGAATTCCATCGTATATGAGGATTTAGTTCACCCTTGCTCACATTAGGTGTTATTGCAGTGTCCATTGGTTCTTTTCCTAATGAGGGTTCCATTTCTTCTTGCAGGTATTTGAGTTGAGCTCAGCACAAGGCCCAGAAGTGGGTCTTTATTTATTCAGAAAGGTGCCTCACTTTAGAGTTCTCGTATGTGGAGGAGATGGTACTGTGGGGTGGGTTCTGAATGCCATAGACAAGCAAAATTTTGTTTCTCCTCCCCCTGTCGCTATTCTTCCTGCTGGAACTGGAAATGATCTTGCCAGAGTTTTATCCTGGGGTGGTGGGATGGGTGCACTGGAGAAACAGGGAGGCCTATTTACCTTTTTACATGAGATAGAGCATGCTGCTGTGACCATTCTTGACCGCTGGAAGGTCACGATCATGGACAATCAGGGCAAACCGCCCCTGAAGCCAAAGTTTATGAACAATTATCTTGGTACAAACAAGAGCATCTCTCCTAGCTTTGCAATATTTCTTTAGATTGATGTATGTAAAAACTCGTTATGTGGTGCATTCCATCGCTTATTTTTTCTCCGATTTATTTTTATCCCAGTCGCTCCAGTATTAATCTAGGCTGACTTTATTCTAGGACTTAGGTCATGAATTTAATGTCTCTTTTGCTCTTGCTACATCAAGCTGACAAAAACGGAAAGTTCTGCAAGCCAAACTAGAGGAGAGCAAATCAGGAGATGCATCTTGCTCTTGCACCCTTTTCAGCTGAGTTCCGTTAATATTGTTCACACTTCAATGAACTTGAAGAAGTCTTAATCATGTGCAAAAACAAATATGACTAATTAAGATGTCTTTTAATGGCTGCTTTTAGTAATTTCACAGTGTATAAAGATATTTCCCTATCCTTTAAAGCTTCAAGACTAAAAGTAGCTGCAGAAGTCGTCCCTACAAGAAAATTCAACCTTCTACTTAGAAGAAATTATGTCTCTCGAGCAGACACTCAGCTGTCTTTCTGCGCTTTTATGAAAGATCTCGTCAGTTATCATTTGTTATTTATTTATGGATGTGTAGCTTCATTTTAGTTGCACGCCAAGTTTGTGCATTTGCTCGGTCTGTTTGAGACTATACTTATTATTAGAGCAGTATAGCTTGATATTAGTTGCATGCCAATTTAATGCATTTACTCAGTCTTTTTGTGACTATACTTATTATTAGAGCAGTATATTGCTTATAGTCATTGAAGTTACCAGACTTACGTATGTTATTTCAGGAATTGGGTGTGATGCAAAGGTTGCTCTGGACATTCATAATCTACGAGAAGAGAATCCAGAGTTGTTCTACAGTCAGGTGATTTTGATGAGTTTTTTTTTTTTTTTTTTTTTGCAATTACTGTATGCTAGCTTTTAAAGTGTGTGGAGAAGTTTTTGTCTGATATTGTCCTGACATTAATGGGACAATTTTTAGAATTAGATGTCTGAGAGTAAATTAGTGCGGCTTAAGTTTGTAAAACTTTTCATCAGAATACATATTATCTGCATTGAGTCTTTAAGTGGATCTACGTTACTGCAGAAGCATGGAGATTAACATGTTGGGGAATTTCATAACAAAATTGTACCTAATGGCTATTGATTTTATTGATGGTGGCACTAAAGTAGCTGCCCCCTAAAACAACAATTCACCTGATAGCCTTTTGATCCTCCATTATTTGCAGTTCATGAATAAAGTGCTTTATGCTCGAGAAGGTGCAAAAAGTATAATGGATAGAACTTTTGCTGATTTTCCTAGGCAACTTCGTATGGAAGTAGATGGTCAGGAGATAGAGGTCCCTGAGGTGAGTATGCCGATTGTTTTGTGAATATTTTGTCATGGAGCTGCAGCATCTCATCGTAGATCAAAATTCGTGACCCTGGCACTTTTTCGTCTCTTGTCAATTTGCTTGCTTCTTTCATTGCTGTCAGAAACTTAGTGCAGACTGGTATGCCATATTAGCTGACCCACTTATCCATGCTAATGCTACTGTTTTTGTTGTTATGGTTGTCGTCTTTGTCTTTCAATGATTTCCTTGATGGCTCCTTATTCTTTGAAAGATTATAGCTTTTGCTTTATGATATTGGTTTTCTTTATGCCTTTTTGTCTGTGCCTAATAGATTAGATAGGAGAAAAACAAGGAAACTTATGTACTTCTTTTTGTCTCATTGTCAGCTTTCATGAATGGATTAATGTTTTAATGTCTGTCTAATTGTGATAGATTAGAAAAGAATAAAAAATACATACCTTTTCTTTCTCATCCTTTAGCTGTCATAATTTATAGCCATTGTGATATATTTTCTTCTCGAGAGAAACTACTTTTGACCCTTTTTCTCATACAAATTATAGCATACAGTCTAATGGTTTCTTAGCCTATCTAATGACTATAGGATGCTGAAGGTGTCCTTGTTGCAAACATTGGTAGCTACATGGGTGGTGTAGATCTATGGCAAAATGAGGATGAGACCTATGATAATTTTGATCCGCAATCAATGCATGATAAGATACTTGAAGTCGTAAGCATATCTGGGACATGGCATCTTGGGAAGCTTCAGGTAATGTGGAATTCATGGTACTACTGTTACTGAGGTTGTGTGATGTGGTATTAGTCTAGATCAGTGGAATTTTCTCAAATGTGTGACTGTAAAACACTCCTGACGTGACTAATCTCCATTTCTATTTGCACTCGTTATTTGCATAAAATCTTATCAAGTAGTTTGAGATAGTGGTTCAAACTATGTGCTCTCTGTATGGTGATCTCATTAAGTTATTTGAGAGAGTGGGTCAAAAATATGTGAACCTGCATGTTGCATTATCTTATGTGATTGCCTAAAGTGCACACTTATCTTGCATTCTGCCTATGAACCTTTAGTGTTGGAAAACCAATCTTATATTCTCTTCTTAAGAAAAAAGAGCAGAACTCATGGTACATGCCTTTAATAGAAATTCATCAGAGAGCTTGTTATCAAGCCATGTTTTATGTATATTTTGGTACGATAGGTGGGGCTTTCTCGTGCTCGAAGGCTTGCTCAAGGGCAGTCTATTAAGATACATCTCCTTGCTGCGCTGCCTGTTCACATTGATGGGGAGCCCTGGTATCAGTGCCAATGTACATTTTTGATATCACACCATGGCCAGGTTCTCTCTCTCTCTCTCTCTCTCTCTCTCTCTCACCCCACATGCGTTGGAATGTTCAATGACAGTGCATAAAAATGTATAAAGATGCAAAAGCCTTATGAGAGCACTGTGCATGTGGTGATCTGAAAACTCTTTTGTCTGTATACAAGCAGTTCAATTGTAGGTTCTTTACTCTTGTGTATTCTAAAACTGCATCATGTTTGGTGGTTGTGTAATAGGAAACTATTGCATTTACTTCCTACTACCAGTGCTAGGGGATCAATGATTGACACTAGCTGTCAAGTTTGTGGAACATGCTGATTTTTTCTGCTGGATATGTGCATTGATATACAAATTTTTCTTCTTGAAAAAATTGATTTTTTATTTGGGCATCCTGAAATTTATTGAAAGAAAGATATGCTGATTTTCTTCACTTGGATATATACTATTCATGTACAAAGTCTTTCCCTGTTTTTGTGCAATCTTTCATTGCACTTGAGCTTGGTCGCCAATAGAGCATGCCAAGACAAACCTACAAGTGTGTTGGGTATTGTTTAAGAGCTGTGCATCAACATGACATGGCGTCCTTATTGATACCACTATGCCTGTTTTTGAATGTGTCCTGTCAGCTCCATGCACTCACCTAGTGATCCAGTTGTGATATGTGGGGGGTGGCGCTAGGATGTGGTTGGGAGTAGAACCTATAAAATGTCGATTCTGATATGATTTTCATCTTATGTATTTGTTTCCCTGTAGTTCTGCTAATTTATCTTGCTTGCTTAGGCATTCATGTTGAAGAAAGCAGTTGAGGAACCTCTTGGTCATGCTGCTGCGATTATGACTGATGTGCTTGAAAATGCTGAAACAAACCATGTGATCAATGCATCGCAAAAACGTGCTCTTCTCCAAGAAATGGCGCTCCGGCTATCCTAGAGACCTGCATAAAGACAGCAATAAAGATGTTTATGCATTGAGATCTAGCGGCTGCCTTGAAGAATATTTTCTCACTTTGAGCCCAGTGCTTTCTGCAAAGAACAATTGTATAGAATGCATATAATTAACGGGAATTTTACTTTTTGATGACAAATGAGAGGTGCTACATATTTTGGTTCTGGATTTTGTTCAGTCACCTCTCTCTCTCCCTCTCCAGCGTTGAATGTTTTGGAATGCAATGGCTAAAGAAAGCGTTCCATTACAGAAGGATGGAGAAAGTTAAAAACTTTTACATTCTGGACTGCTCTTGTTCACTGTAAGGTGCTGTCATCTCTATTTCAGAGGATATTGGAGTTGGAGGTAAGATGGCGCTGATTATCGTCAACCTTCCATTACCCTACTAATCTCACATTCTGTACAGCTATGGTTTTGCTCTCTTCAATCGGGAAGATCAGGAGCAGTTTTGGTGCTCTCAGTTCCATGCCTGTTGTTCAACCACCCTTGTCTTATCTTCTTCCACAGCCTTATCACAAACCCTCTGCTGTCATCTGCTCTTGGCTTCTGCTCAAGTTTGGCCGGACAGCTGAACTGTGAAGATGCAATCCGTCTGGGAGATTTCGTGTTCTCTTTGTGCATGCTTTTCAGGCATCGGTGATAGACTGGGGATTTCAGGTGATGCAGGTAGGGTGGGGAGGATGTGTGCGAACCTTGGATCGCCTTGTTGAGTTGGCGTGTCACGGCACGAAGCTTGTATGAATCATAGAGGGTGCTCCCATTGCCGCTGTTTCTGGGGCTCACCCTCCAGATCGGATTCATTTTCTGGAAGTGCGTGTAACAGACTGGTGAAGTCGCCGGGCGATGTTCTTCTGCCTTGGCATCCATGAGTGGGGGAGGCGGTATGCTTGCACTTTTATGCAATGGAATTGTGTTTTGGGAAGTGTCGGATTTGCTTATGCGCTCGATGTTCACATCATTGTTTTCTTCGTTGAAAATGGGGTCTATTCTCGTCTCCTTGTGGTGACATAGAGGATATGGTCATCTTGCACAGGCTGTTAAGAGTTTACGGAGGTAAGTTACTTCAATAACTCTGCAGTGGACTTTACCATATTCGATTGTGCGGAATCGAAATGTCGAATACGTGCGAGTTCGCCCTCTTTGGTATGTCCATGTTACTATTTATGTGCATGTGTCATGGGCTGACAAATTTTAGGCCGCAAAATAGCCCATGTGGCGCCGGATAAGTTGAAAACAGTAGGTCAGCCTTTCTCCTGAATATTGTTCATAAAAAAATAGCATATTCCTTCGGATTGTATTATGCCCAGTTTAGCTTGAACAATTAGTCGGTTGAGTGAGATATACATAACACTCTAGTACAATGATTTTGACGCAAGTCTCGTATGAATTTTCGATCGGTATGTTTATGGGAGACCAACTTTACCTTCAAAGCTTCTTAGAGTTATAATCATTCTATTCTAAAACTCGTAACACAAACATATTGATGTGATTTTCATTCCTATAAATTAGTATATCTTCCCCTTTAAAAAGCTTCACTCTTTAACTCGTAAGGGTATAAAAGACTTTAATCATTTACACATTAGTCGATTTTGAAGGAGGGTAAGAGAGAATTCTGTCTGTCACATGTGTAGTTTTTTGAAGGGCATTTCATATTATTTGTCAAATAAATAATCATTTTGTGATCACGTTGCAAATTTTCCCACGCCTTTGAGCATTTGGATCTACTCAATTTCAATTTCTAAATGCTGCAAAATGCTTTTGTAATAGCGAGAGAAAAATAAAGAGAGAATTTACTTCATAATCATTGTAGCTACGTAAATGTTATTGTGTATTTTAATTCAATACCCTTTTGTAACTAAAAATCGCTGGAGCCAAATAGAATATTTTCCGTCCACATATTTTTCCATTTTTATGCAAAAACTTCATTTAAAAAAAAGGATAAATATCACAAAAAAATCTCAAAATTATATTGACACAAATATCCTAAATTATTTGTGTCCCCAATAATTCTAAATTTATCAATTGAGACATAAATATTTTAAATTTTTTTCGTGTCATTAAACATCCAAAAATTAAATATACCTCGTTTTTTTTTTTTTGTTTTGGGAAAACTGCATATATATATATATATATATATATATATATATATATGCCTTTATTATAGTTCCATTTAGAGCACATTAGGGTGTTTGTGCCATCATGGTACCAACCCTAAGAAAACAACAAGAAAAGGGAATTAAATTAAACATTTGCAGCCCCGCCGAACTGCCCCCGCCATTAGAATCACGTGGAGGCCTTGCCTCCAAAATCGAAAAAGAAAATTACAGTCAAACACCTCGAGCGGGACCATATCCCGCCACGTGTCCTCGCATTTCCCTCGTCTCCCCCACACTTCGCCCTATTTGCAAAACCGCCCCTTCCATTTCGGCTGCGCCCCTCGCTTTATATACACGGCGCATCTCCTTCCCCTTCCTCTCTCGCGAAACCGAGTGGCACTCCTCCGTAATTACCACCAAACTCCGCGCCCCTTTTCCTATCCTCCCGCCCCGGTTTTTTCCTTTTTTTGTTTCTCTATTCTCGGCCCCATTTATCTACAAAACAGGCGAACCCTAGCTTTTCGCCTTTACGTCGTAAAATTAAAAAAAAAGATTAAAAAAATCGAAAAAAATCAATCTTCCCCCCCTCCCCTCTTTCTAATCCTCGATTGTTTCTTCCTCGATTCGTCGTCGATATCTCCGACGGGCCTGTAATTGATTCCTCCTGCGGTCGATCCTCGTCCCGCTCTATCGATCCGTACCCTTTTCGGCGCGATCCGTGCCCCGGATCCGACTCTAGGGTTTCGCGTTCTTCCGATCCGCGGCGGGAGCCGGCGTCGGATCTGGGGGGCGTCCTCTCCTTTGTACCATAGTCTTCTTTTGAGGTTCTTGGATTTCGGGTTCTGTAGATCTGTGGGTTTTCCCGATTCGGCGAGGTGAATTTTTGGGTCTCGGTCTTTTGGGTCCTCGATCGCTAGATCGCGGAGTTTTGAGGTGCGATTGTCTGGCGGCTGCGTCGATCCCTCGTGCCGGCGGCGTGAATCCGGTGGTCCGGTGGGGAATTTGGAGATCTAGGGTTAGGTCTCGGGTAGGGATTTCGGGATTTCGGGTTCGGGTCCAATCGGGTTGGGGGAAAGCTTCGGCGCCCGTCTAATTTTGGGGATTTGGTCGCTGTTTCGAGATCTGCTTACGTATCCGAAGAGGACGTATTTTCGAGGTAAAAAGAGCTGCTGCTATTTTTGTACGAAAAGCATGTCTTGTAGATAATTCTTTAATTCTGTCCGCGTATAAATTACGTATTTTTCTGTATTCTCTGTTATGTTTTTTTAAATGGGCGAAGTAATTGTTCTGCTCCTTATGTCTAAGATTAATTTGAAAGTATCTTTTTTTGACTTAGACATTGGTATTTTCTATTGCCCTGGATTTGCCCACTCACCGTGCATGGAGTCTGTCTTAAGTTGATGTTAATAAATCATAAAGTTTAGGAAGCTAAATGCAACTAGAATTCAGAGAAAAATATGTGATTCTTGGATTAGTACCTGTGTTCCATGCGCATTGGTATATGGCAGCTGACATTCTTATACATTGTGCTGCATATTGGACAATGTCAGTGATGTAGGGGATTAATTGTTTGAGTAGGTGAGAATATGCTGATCTTTGAAAAGTTAGTAACTTGCTTTATTCTTGGCCATGGTGCATCTTGCCTTTTCTGTTGTTTTATGTGTTTTGCATACTTGCTTGGTCCTCTCATTTAGAATTTGATCACTCTGTACACACATTAGAAGCTTCCAATACGATCTTTGGCTTGAATAAAAGCCAAAAGGAATACCTTGCATGGTGTGGATATAGACATATGGTATGTTGTATATTGTATGAGGTTATGGTCTTTGCTAGGATGCGCACATGAAATATTTTGAAAGTTTTGCGGGCTAATGACAGCTACATTTTGAAGTTTGGCGATCATTTGCCAAATTGGTGTCTAAAGACAACGTAGCATTGCTACATGTCTGACAGATAGTGTTAAGCTTAACCACATGTTAGTTTCCATGGTGCATGAGACATTTTGGTGCTAAGGCCAAATGTGGATCAGGACTCGACAAAATGAAAATGGAATGAATTGTTGTTGTTTAGCTTAATAGTTTATATTTGAAACATCAAAATTTCATAAGTGCACATTTATGTGGTTGACTTTGGGGATACATACTGTTCAGGAAACAAAAAACTTTGGGGAATTACATATACTTGGAAATAGATGGGTAGAGCAATCACTTAATGACATTCCACCAACTTGACTTGTAAATAATGAATTTTGACATTTACGGTGACTTAGGGCCTTATGATAATGTTGTTATTTTATTATACTATTGTTTTCTTGAAGGTGCTTTAAAGTCACTGTAAATGAGCCCTTTTAATGATAATGATTTCTTAATTTTTTTTTAAATTTCTACTGCAGTTAAAACATGGTACATAAACGGCCTTTTGATGGTGAGGGACAGCATGAAGTAACTTCAAAGCTTCCAAGACAAGAACACTGTGATCAGCTAGCTTTGTTTTCTGAGTTTGGTTCCTTTGGAGACACTCCTGAATTACCTGATGGATCAGGTTAGAGAGGATATTTTCTTTTACCACATTCATGCATGAGCTGCAACATGGCGTCAATGCTGCCCCCTTTATGCTAGCATTTTGTGAAGTATATGTATAAGAGAAGTCAATCACAAATGAGCAGGCAACTTATTCTGCATTTCTATGAGGTCTTAGAAGCAAAGTTATGGCTTACTTCAATGCGAACGCATCATTTGGAACTATAACAGTATTATATGTTGTGCCTTTGAAGCCCTATGCAGCCTCTTCACTCATTTTCTTTGAATCACGTTTGTTGTGGAATGACAGAAACCAACTAGAAAGATTAACAATTTCATTTTCCTTTATCCTCACCCTGTTTTCAATCTATGATTTTTGAAGGTGAGGCAGGGTGCACAGTAAGAAAAGTTGAACAGGAGCTTGGTGGGGAGAAAAAGACAAAACCTCCTTTAAGCAATGATGAGGAAGCAGATTGCACTTTTCCTGGATGCTATTCCATCTCTTCGTGGGGCACCAGTAGTACCAGTGAAGAAGATATCTGGTCAGAGGCACCCTACCATGGATCCTTTTTTCCAGAATATTTTTATCCTCAGCGTCCAGTGAGAACTTTGCCGCGACATGAAGACATCTATTCTTTACTTTTAGAAAACCCCCCACAAAAAGCAGTTCCCATTGGACCGGATCATCAAGCTGATATTCCAGCATTAAGAGAGCAGGATCATGAAAATTTGTCAAATTATTCAGCATCAATTGAAGCAAATCCTAATTCTGATGGACAACATCTTGTGCAAGTGTCCAGAGATGAAGATGAAGGACATCTAGGTGGGGTCTGTGTCATTCCGATGCCCAATTATGAACAATTTGGTAACAGTGATGACAGAATTGGGAATGATAGAACTGATTGTTGTTGTGGGGATAGGGGTTCCTTTAGATGTGTCCGAAGGCATGTTGTGGAAGCAAGGGATAAACTTAAAAGAGTCCTTGGGCCTGAGACTTTTGCAGAGTTGGGTTTCTTTGACATGGGAGAGCATGTTGCTGAGAAATGGACTGATGAAGAAGAGAAGATATTTCATGAGATTGTTTTTTCTAATCCAGCTTCCATTGGCAAGAATTTCTGGAATAATCTATCTGCTGCATTTCCTTCACGTGTGAGAGGGGAAATAGTGAGCTATTACTTTAATGTATTCATGCTAAGGAAGAGGGCTGAGCAAAACAGGTGTGATCCAATGAACATTGACAGTGATAATGATGAATGGCAGGTGAATGAAGAGGAGGAGGATTCTGTTGTTGAATCCCCTGTACATGGGGTTGATCCTGCTGATAGCATTCACAGAGATCATGTCAGTGAAATGATGATGATGATGATGATGATGATGAAGATGTTGCAGATGAACCTTGTGATGATGACAGGAATGCCAGTTTCAAAAGTCACAAGCTGATGTCTGATGGACCAGAGGGATGGCCTGGAAAGAATAATTACCAGGAAAATCCCACATTTCAGTTGGAGGAGAAAACTTGGGATGACAGGGTAGATCAAGGTGCACAGGATGATTCGTGTACATCTTCTGATACAGTAGCTGTCTCGCAGGGGACCCATGGGAAGGACTACGGGGGTTGCCGTAATGTTTGCTTTGACAGGTTCAGTGGCGACAGAAGCCACGATAATGAGATGGAACTTTGTAATGGGAAAGTGTGGACTGCTGGGTGTATGGCCTGCCCAAAAAGGGAAGTGGACTTCTTGCCCACGTTCAGTATGATTGAAGAGGTTTTTGGACATGGATCTTCAAACTGCAAGCCAGATAGGAAGGATCTTGGCTAGTGGTATTAATCATTCCTCCAAAGATGCAGTTGTGTGAAAATAGACACCTGTCAAGTCGGGCAAAAATTGCCCAGAAGACTTCCAAATGGAAAGTGAGATGCTCTATTTAAAAAAGCGTATGAAAAGAGAGATGCTTCCAGTTTTCCTTTGTAAATGTGGCTGGAGTGGAAGGTGGAAGTCTTGCCTTTTCCTGTAAAACCTCATTATCGTTTTAGAAGGTCATTAATTTTTCAGTGTTGAGGCAGCCTCAACAGTTGGTACTCTTGTTAGTTCTCAGATCCCCCTTGTACACCTTTCTGAGGGAATAAGATTGTTCCAAGTTCTCCTTGGGGAGGGAATGATTAAAGGAAGAGTGAAGGCACAAGTCTCCCGCTATATTCAATCATGTAACTTTCTGTAGCTTCTAGGTAGAAAAATGCTGTAAAAGTCTCCCTGTTCTCCTCATAAATTGTATTAGTCATGTGAAGTGCGAAAGATATCGTATCTACCCAGTCAGCTTTTCAGACAGTCTCTGTGTAACTCAATTTCAATTTCCTGTTTGAATTGTTGGAGTATATTTTTTTGTAATTGTATGCCCTGGTCTTGGGGGGCACATAATTTTGGCCTTTTGGGATGGTTTCCTCCCCATTGTTCTGTGCATCTCTGCGAATGATATTTATTGTTTTGGCCTTTTGGGGATGGTTTCCTACCTATTGTTTTATGCATCTCTGGGATTGATATTTATAGAAGAGGCAAGGAAAAGAAGGTACAGCCACTAGCCCTAGTACTTGTCTTGGAGGAAGTGATCATCGAATATACTTCTTCTGCTTGATCAAGTGATCCTATTTCAAGAAATAATTGTGCACTGTGATTAGTCATATGCAACAGATTAACCCTACGGGACATATTTTCTCCCATTAAGTGAAATGTATTAGCTATCTCCTCTAACGAGGAATTGGGGTTGGCTTTGGTGGCAGTTTTGCCATGCCATTAGATGTTGACTGCCCGATCTCGAACTGATTAAGAAACCGAAACCTTTTTAGAGATGAGAACGGGTAATAGATTGCGATGCGCTTTGTCGAGTAGTTACCTCGATAAGTTAACTCGCCTCGTAGTCATGCATCTTGGTAATGCGTGGAGTACCGAGAGTAGAATATGCTTTTTGTTACGCCTCAAACTAGCCTTGCTTTTCTGTTTGAAAAGAAAAAGAACACCTTGGAACATCAGCCATAATCAACCAAGACAGTAAAGCAGGAAAGTTGGTGAAAACATAATTAAATTTTTATGGTGCTGAAAGTACTTGTCAGTCCTGGGATCTGGAGAGGATCACGTGCTTGATCAACTGAAGTCAAAGGTTTGTATTTGCTGCCTCATCCTGTGCCCGGTGGTCATAGCCAGTCGCAGGGGTTTGGAGTTCAATCCACAACAATGGCAAAAGAAATACAAAAAGAACACAAAGTAGAAAATGGCAAAAATGGATTCTTATGCTGTTGTGCCTCAGCCAACTAGTGAGAGGCAATATGGAATTCCTCCGTTCGGCTTTATGTTTTTGTGGTGTAGTGGATTGGAAAGCCATTATGTCTTTTATGTGAGTCGGTCATAGAAGTTTACAACAGTCATTGCACTTAGTTTTCAGGAGATGCTACCATGCAAAGTATCTGTTGCTTAGAGAACCAAAAGGAAAGAATAAAGAAAAGTTTGACACTAGGAACAAGTATTCTCTCTCTCTCTCTCTCTCTCTCTCTGAGAGGTTATTTTAGTCCTTTTTCGAATCCAATTGATCCACTTTTGAGTACAGTCCAAGAGTTGCTAGTAAATTGCTGACACATGCAGCATCATTATTATCCACATGATGGTACACATGGTCACCTCCACTCTACTTCTCTGTTCTTCCCAAGATCATAAAAAGCAAGTTGGACATCTATGTGAGTTACAGCAATCAATTCCCATATTCTATTTATTTTTTTTTTTTGGCACGTGAACTGAGAAATGAAACAATTAAAGTCTCATCCGAATTATGACTTTAAAATTCTTACCAAGTAGACATTGTTTATGTTCGTAGATGTATATGTATTAGGGTGAGTTGTTCCAAGTTTCATACACGTTCACATGAAATTTGGAAACTACTCGCTAGAATAGGTTCTTTATTTATAATAAAGAATCTAAAAACTATCATGTTACAGGTTCCAAGGTCAATTTTATGTTTTACCCAGGTTTCACTTTTTATTAATTGAACGATTGTAATGAATTATTGCCTTTAACGACCATCATTTTCTATTACAATCCACTTACCTCAATTTATATTCAGATTCATGAAAAATATGAAATATTAACAAAGTAAAAGTCATAATTATAAAATGGAAGTTTATACTAGTATTTCCAAATTATAAACTCATTATCGGACATCATGGAATACCATAAGATCACATGAAAACATAAATTAAGAAAGAAAAGAAATGAGTTTCAAGTTCCGTTCCAGGTTTTAGATTCCATCTACCCATAACTTGGAATCTACCCATCAAAGTAGATTTCTCAATTTTTGGAACCCTGAACTTACCCTGCAAACTTTGGAACTTGAAGTTAGACAGGTTTTCATCAGTCCAATTCTTTGGTTCTAGGTTTTACCTTGAAATCATCCTCATCTTTAATATGTATGGAGTATACAATGCACTTTCTAGTTGGGAGATGCTTGAGTGAAAGAAATTAGAAGTTGACAGAGCATCAGTGTTGCATAATTAAAGTGAAGACATATTGCAGTTAGCTTAGCTCATTTTTAATGATGATGTAGCTGAGGGGTCTACTGCGATATCCTTTCATTATTGTAAAGTTAAACTGGTCATTGACCCTTTAACTTGCTGCTTAAAGAAGTTGAGTAAGAATATTCCAATTGTCAAAAACTATGGGCTCTAATTGTAATTACACCTTTAGCATGCTTATGGTTGGTGCAAAAGTCTCATCCTTCTGCATTTATTTATTTAACACTCGCAGGGTGTCGGCTTCATCATCACCGAGAAATTGAGAAAGTCTGAATTCTCGTCAAGCAATATGAAACTTGACATGACAAAGAGGCTTGCTAATTGATGCGGTGAAGCAACCCACATGGCCAAATTAATTATTTTAAATAAATAGCTATTTAGGAGGAAGAGCCTGACCCAAAAATAAAGGCAAGAGTCAGGCATCCTGCATCTCAGCCTCAGTTTCACTTTATAAGTTAAGGCTGAACACAAAGGGTGTGGTCCAAGAAGTTCTGGGAAATGTCTGGTACTTGTCTCGAATCACTTTTTTGCAGTACCAACTCTTAAACCTCAAGTGAAGTTTCTTCAAGCAATGAGTAGGGGTATATACCAGTATACCATACCAATGCATTGTTGCATATTTGCAACAATCTGTCCTTGTTCTTCTTTTTGATTCACGCAGATTATACAAAAGAAAGAGAAAATGGCCGATGCTGGTATTTATGACAACATGACAAGATCCAGCTCATACCGCAAGGCTAGGAACTTGGGGGCACGTTCATGGGGTTGACTCTCCAAAACTTCCTCTTTTGATGAGCTTTCTCCATAAGTGAACCACATTGAAATCGTTACATTCTTCAAATTATAGGGGGAGGTATCAAAAGTTGAGATTCAATCTCCAAATTGATTATGATATGCCAAAAGGGGTAGTAGTTGGGCAACTCTTCTCAACCCCCACCCACCAGATCTTTTGCAAGTTTCTTGAGAATTGCCATAGCTTTAAAGCATTTTCCACTAAACCCACATATGATATATGGTTCATTGGAATAGAAATCAAATCACCATTCTCTGTAGCCACTTTGTAGTGAATTTGAATTGGGTTACCTTTGTAAATTGTATTTTATAGGGGTTGACCCATGATTTTTGGTTCTTGAACTGGATGATTCTTTTCCAAATCTTCACTGCCCTAGGCACAACCTGTATAATGCACCAACTCCTTGGCAAGTTATTCCTTTTTAAACTATGAGAAAAATAAATGAGAGCTAAAGAGACGTGACCTATGTCTGCTTACATGGTTTTTTTTTCTTCTGCATCACAAACTAAATTTGGAAAAAAGAATTTTTTTCAGCAAAATATTAGAAAAGCCAAAACAATAAGCAAGATGATTTGACTATTTTTTGGCCATCACATAAACAAACAAACGAAGTAAATTAAGGATATGCAATCCTGTGACAGCTAAACAGAGTACTACGTGCCGGCCAAAAAGGGGCACAAGAAAGCTGGATCCATCGCACCAGAAGTATGTGACTAGCATCTTCTAACGAGACAATTGTGCCGAGGTTTATCCAACAGAAGCCGTCTCAGCCTGGCCGGCATGGTGAGTTTTCTAGATAGCCTCGTTGATTAAAAGAGAGCGACAAAGCAGTACTCCACTGTGGCATCTGAAAAGCTTGGCTTCTCACTGCTTTGATCTTAACTACATATGGTGCAGCATAAGATTTGGTGAAGAAGATGCTTAGCAAGTGAAGAAATACTTTGTTTATTACCTGTTCAAACTCCTCTTCAACAATGCTTTTGTCTGTATAAGCTTGTACTGTACCCATTGTTGCGTCTCCTAGTCTTCTCCTGTGCTCCAAAAAAATCAAATTCCACTCACAAGTTACATCTGAAGTAAAGCACACAACCTTCTCAGAGCTCACAGTCGACAATTCAGTGGCCAATCCCGGTTAAAAGTGTAGTTCCTTCCGAATATCTCCATTCAAAAATTTGCTTCTGTTCACGAAAAAGTACCGATAATGTACTTTAATGTTTTCTATAATACATTAGACTGACAAGCTCTGTGGAGAATTTATCAACATCCTATATTTCTTTGCTAAGTTAAGCAAATGGTCTGAGACTGTAAGCAGGAAATGGAAAGAGAACATTATCCTAACAAGAATAACGGCAGGAGAGAGAGAGAGAGAGTGGAAGCTTTTTTACCGGTGTGAGTGTTGTGTGTAGCAAGGCGAAGGAAAGAATAGTTGGGGACAATTATAGCTTTTGTAGCAATTTGGGGTGTCCACCTGGACCAATCTCGGCCGTCGGATCCAAGCTGGCGCATGATTCTCAGTTGGGTACACGTGTCCCCATCTCCTCTTTTCCTCGTCTTTATCTTTGCTTCCATGCATGGATTTCTCCTCCCCCGATCTTAAAATAGTCAGTGCTCTCACTTTAGTTGGAGAGAGAGAGAGAGCACTCTCACACTAAACCAACACTCTCTTCTCTTCCAAATGGCTTCATTGGCTTGTTCGTCATCATTAGCAAGCAAAGTGCCCATAAGATTCATTCGTATGCCAATGCTTCACTTTTCTTGATATTACAACTAACCCAAGAAGCAGCTACTTGGCACAAAAGCTGGGTTCTTCATATTAGTAACTGGGTCTCACATATCTTTGTGATCAGATCTTCTTACTGAGGTGGGTTCTACTTTTCCAGTTCGAAGGACATTTTATTTTCGTCAGATTTTGTCTCCTTTCTCGAATTCTTGGTCTGGGTTTTCTGCTTTTCTTGGTGGGTCGCTCTGTTTCTTCATTCTTGCTCTTGAGCAATTGCATCAGAAAAGAGCATCATCAGAATAAATCCTGTGTTCAGATTTGAGGTTGGTTTGGTTCTTGCCGTGCTTTACTTCATTTGGGCTTGTGAGAGAAAAAGAAAATGGAAGAAGATCAAAAATTCCAGCATGTGTGCAAGATATGCAGCAAGAGCTTCCTCTGTGGCAGATCCTTGGGGGGCCACATGAGGTCTCATCTGATCGACCATGAATTGGTTGAGACTGATGAGAATCTCACAAGCAAGCTCTTGTCAATGAATAACGGTTATGGGCTCAGGGAAAATCCAAAGAAGACGTGGAAAGGAACTGACTTTAGTGAGGAGACTTCTGTTTCAGTTTTGGTCCAAGAGAGGTTTTGCAGAGAATGTGGCAAGAGGTTCCAATCGTGGAAGGCCTTGTTCGGCCACATGAAACGCCACTCAGAAAAAGAAAAAGTTTCCGGTAGCTTGGGAAGCGGAGATGGTTCTGACCAGAAGCAGCTTTCGAGAGATGGCCAATCCAACAGCAAAGAAACAGCGATTCTTTATAGGAAACGGAGATCAGAAAGAAGAAAAAGGCACATGGCAAGGGCAGGTGCAACTAAATCTTTTCTCTGTCGTTTGCAACTCCTTCTTCTTCTGCTTCTGAGATTGATCAGCAAGAGCAGGAGGAAGTGGCCATGTGCTTGATTATGCTCTCTAGGGATGTGAAAATTAGTAGTCCTCTGTGGGGATGCGAAAAGGAAGCGAAGATGAAGGATCTCGAGGAAAAGAATAATTTGGAGACGGGAACGGGAACTTCAGGATTTGATGATTCCCAAGTTGACAGTGGAATTGCCAATATTTATGTTCTGGCGAATACAGGGCATTGGGACAAGATGAATGTGTTGGCTGACAGCAAGCAGTTCAAGAAAGAAGTCCAATCCCAATCGGAGTTTTCAAAGATTGTTTTTGGGAAGAATCGGATTGAGGAAGCTGTGGCCGATCATGCTGGAATTCAGTTAGGCAAGACTGATTCAAACAAGAGGAAGTTGACCGGTTCATATGATCCAGAATTGAAATTAAATCTCCTGAAAAACTGGGATGCTGATAGTTCGGACTCCAAAATTTTGCATGGTCCTGTCAAGAGAAGCAGATTCCAGTGTACTACTTGCAACAAGACATTTCACTCTTACCAAGCTCTAGGTGGTCATAGAGCTAGTCACAAGAAAGCAATGCCTTCCCTCGCCTCAGAAATCAAGAGCAATGGCAATAGCATCGAAACTGCGGTCTCTCCTGATCCAACCGTGGATGTGAAGCCCTTGAAATTGCTTAAACCCGAGAGCACTTCCATTCTCCACAAGGCGGTTGTGTTCAGAAATGACTTGAAGATCAAGAGCAAGGAGCATGAGTGCCCAATTTGCTACAAGGTCTTTCTATCAGGGCAAGCTTTGGGTGGTCACAAAAGATCTCACTTGCTACGCGAACCTGGGACAAGAAAGGAAGAACCCATCTCCGGCATCCCGAATCCAATCCCAGAGATTCGGGAGTTCTTGGATCTTAATCTTCCTGCTCCTCTGGATGAAGAAGAGAGACGACACGTTGGCTTCACTCCATGGTGGTTAGAGAGAAACTGCAATCCTGAGGCCCTGATTGGTCTTGTCTCTAACTGAGCTCTCTCACACTGGCCTGCTATGGTTTTGAAGATCCAAGACTTCTCCTTTGTTCCTCTCTTTTCTTTTCATTTTTTTTTTTTTTGGAGCTGAAGATCCAAGAAGTCACAGATTCCCTGTACACTGTCTTTACAGATTCAATTTTTACCTTCAGATATTGATACTACTTCAATGGCCCTCAAGCTAGGCCACCCTCAAGGTTGTTAATAATTTCAAGTTTTCTGTCAACTTCTAAGAACTTTTCCTTGAACTCTCTTCCACTAGCGTTCCAGAGCTTGTGAAGCGAGCTAGCAAAGCGCAAGCAGTGACGCTACAGTAACGCCTTGGTGGATTCTTTAATTGCTCTCGATGCAGTCAGACTAAGCTTAATTGATTATTCATTACCGGCAAAGGAAATGATTGATTGCTCGAAAGCGATTATTCTTCCTTGGCATCAAAGAGACATGAATGGGGTGTTGAATTTGTTGAGGTTGAGTCACGAAAGAGAGACGACAGGCCAAATATTGTAACTGGCGGGAGAGAGGGAGGGAGGAGAAAAGGACCAGGACCATGTCAGGTGAGCTCAAGTTGGTGGTTGCTCTGTCACCTGCCATCAAAACATGACAGCCCATCTCACTTCTTGTCCATCTTCCATCTTATTATATAGGAGCTCAGCATGCTAAGCCATGTCAACACATGCTTGTGTTAGGGAGGGTTGTGTGCACTTTGGACTTGGTCTATAAAGTGCGCGCGTGCCTGCCTGCGTGCGCCCCTGCGTGTATACGAAGGACTCTGGTATGCTTCGCAGTGCGGTCTGCCTTTCACTTGCAGAGGGAAAAGGTACTCGACTGATCACGACCTGATGAAAAGGAGTTGTGCTCGCGCGTCTTATATTGATTAGTCAGGGGTCGTGCTAATTCATTTGTCATCGATCTTTAGGATGATCGAAAGTAAAAAATTGGGTGGTGATTTTGCTTTCACTCGAGTTCAATCATGCCATGAATCAAAAAAATGTGATTTTCTGAGGTGCGAGGTTGACCATCATGCGATGATATATGATGTCAATGAAATGCGATACCAAACAAAGAAAATGATAAAATAATAAATAATTCTTCTGATTATTGACGAATAACTTTTTAGGTAAGTCTGTCAAAATAGGTCGTTAATCTATGTCTTTGCCTTTATTTGATAGGTGAGTCATCTAGTGGGTTAATCATATTTAATAAATATGATATAAATGGATTTAGGTCCCATTTCATTAAGCTTTCCTAAGGGACTTTGAGCTCCCAAAACCCATTGTAAAAAATATAAAGCATTTGGTTCAGATTTTTGGGGTTTCATTAGCCAAATGCTTGTATTTAGAATGTTAAAAGCTTGAAGCAGGTCTGAACTTGTTTTGGGCATTCAAATTTAGGAAATGCAAGTTAACTATCCTTTGACTTTTTCTATTTCTTTTTTTTTTTTTTTTTGCAATTTTTCATCTAGTGGAGGCCAACCACCACCACTTTGGGGGTCGTGCGACTCGACGATCGTTGCTTGGGTCATGTGAACCCAAGTGGCGTTGCTAGAGGTCATGGTAACCAAATTTGTAGACATGGCAACCAAACTTGCCTTTATCGAGGGGCTTGTTGATCTTGAAGTCCCATAGTGACCATCCTCTAGATTTGGCCATCAAATAGCATCGCCAGCGATTGGTTGGAGCGGATGATTTAATTTTAATTTTTTTTTAAAATTAATTGAAAGCTCTTTGCAAATGTAGATTTACCAAACAATATTTACACTAAAATTATTTTGGAAAACCCATTTACATTATAATTTGCTAAACACTATTGCTTTCACCAAATGCTTCTTGAATCAAAGATACTTGGGGTGTTAAAACCTAAAGTTGAACCAAACATGCCAATGGTAAAGCCCAAAATAATATGGGTGTTAAATGGTGCATAGCTTTTTTAAGACCTAATCAACTTTTATGACACTCTCTCTTTACTTATTCTTACCCTCACTTGATCTCATGCTCGTTCACTTTTCGTTCTCACCTCAATTTGGGTATGAATTTTTCTAAATTGAGTTGAAATACATAAGGATATGAGTCGGGTTGAGTATAAATTGATTATAAGATGGGTCGGGTATGGATCAATAAATTTGTATTGCTTGTAAATGGGTCAAAATAGGCCAAATGAGTCAATTTGGGGCAGATAATTTTCGAGGGTCCTAATTTCAAGTAACGGTCATTAATCTTTGGTGAGGTAAAGAAAACATCGATTCAAATTATAACTATTAGCCGAACATATTTTGGAATGAGTGTGCCTGGATAACAAAGTTGGGCCGAGTTTGGGCCCGGAACCCGTCAATTAGCGGCCCGCCCAATTGCAAGTATTGAGCCCAATTCCCGCCAACTTGAAAAACCTCGCCACTGAGAAAACGCAGGAGCCGAGAGGCTGAGCTGGCGACCAAAACATAGAAATGCAGCGAAAGCTGTCGCATCATCAGGCAAGGCTGTCCGAAATCGCCAGGGTCTCTCTCTCGACCGGTTCCGACGATCGCCTTTCGATTTCGAAGCGCGCGCGCTCGAGGGTCCGGCCGGCGTTCCGTTCCGAGAAAACCCTTTCGAGGTCTCTCCCTCTCTCCCTCTCTGCGTGTGAAATTCGTGGGGGAAATGAATTCCGCGGGTGCCGATTATTGTGTCTGCCCGGCGTAGGGATTGAATGAGCGTTGGTTGCGGGCGTCATGTTTTCTTTTCGGAACCCGGGCAGTTTCGTTTGGAAAGATGTTGCCGGTTTCTGGGTATCTGTCTGTTCTTGCAATGGGGTGCGTCCTGACGAGCGAATCGTCTTTTCTTAGTTTTAGTGCAAAGGGTCCCTTCTGTTTCTCTGAACGCGGAACGTAAAAATGCATTCAGTTCCGCACGGAGGCACAAATCGGTTAAGGGTAATGCTGCATATGATAGAATTTTTTTTCTTCGACTCGTTCTGTGGATGTTGGAGTTTAATCGGCATACTTTCTGGGGACTGCTTATGAATGATGCTGTATTTTCCTTCAATCTATCTTCTGAGTGGCGAGTTACAAGTCGTCGACGTCACCCATATGCAAAATTAATTAAATATGAACGTATGCGATGTCCAAGGTCGTGACCTGCAGGTCCCAAGGGTGGTTGGAGGGAGACGTGATCTTTTTCTTAATTTACCAGGGTCGATATGTCGATATGAAGATGTGATTTCTCTTTCAATGGATATAGGCTTTCTTCAGATGAAGTTATATGTCTGGGATGCCATCAAGTTTTCTGTGAAATAAGGAAGTACATAAAAAGCGGAGTGGTAATATTGTGGTGAATTTGGAATCTGTGTCCTGAGGATGTTTGCTTCCATGAATTTATGCTGTATCATACTTTACTTAAAAGAGAACCAATTATTATTAGGGGCAGAAGTTTAAGAAGTTTGGATGAAGCAAGTGCAGGTTTAAGGTACCTGGGTGAAGCAATATCAGGCTTAAAGTATACTGGTAACTTTAAGTGTCATGGAAGCAGTGGCACACACCCATGTAACTTTTTGTCGGAGGCTTTTAGGGGAAAGAAAATTCCTTATTGGTTGTGTCAATGTGAAGCTTGAAAACTAAAAGCATTGCATGGAACATCATCAGTTCTCTTTCTTCTCCGCAACATTTTATAGAATTCTTTGAACATCAGAGCACTTGCCAATCATGCTATATGCCAAGGCCCTTTTTTTTTATCAAATTGTCCTTTTGCGAGATCAAAGTTTTAAAATGACTGAATCAATTCACCAAATTGTCCTTGCAGGTCCTTATTGGCATTTCAGACATAAATGTCGCGTGGGACCATGAGCGAGAGTGATAATTCTTTTGATGCTGGGGAACTCCTAGAAATCAGTACAAGATGTAGAGAGGTTATTGCTGTCCCTTTGATCTTTCAAATACTCTTTTTTAGCCTATATGAAAACATTCTTTTATTTCAGAAAATTACAAGTCGAGATTAACCTTATGAATTTGTAGGGTGTATGTGGTTATCCATGAGGTGCTTTGTATGCATAAGGCAACATAATTATATCTTAAGAACTGCTATTTGGCTGAATGCTCAGGAGAGTTGAACTTTCCTTGCAATGATAGTTTTCTGGTAATCATATATTCGATGGAGTTGATTATTTTGTTGTTGACTACTGAAGTGATTGTCAATATCCATGCAGCTTGGAAAAGAAAGGGATATGTTAAGAGAATCACAATCTCAAAGCTTTGAACTAATCAAGGTAGCATATGGCACCAATTATACTGGTTAAAAGATATGATTCTTCTTGCTTAAGTCAAATGTTAATTTCCTTAAACAATTTAAGGTGGTTGTTCTTGCAGAAACTAGAACATCATGTAAATTCGTTGTCTGATGCTCGTGCAAAAGATGAGAAGTACATCCGACAGTTGGAAAAAGAGTTGCTGAACTGCACTCAAGAGATTGGTAATGATTCTTACTGGATTTCTCTTTCGATGTCCCATTGTCATTGTCATTGCTTATTCTTGTGCATGAGGCTCATCCTTTGTATCTGGTGCCATGTGATATGTCAATATTTTCTTTAACTCATCACAATAAGCTATTTTGCATGCTGAAGTTGATTGTGCAGTTTTTTGACGAATAATTCTGGTTCCATTGCTTGCAAGTTCTTTGTCCAGGGTCCATTCAAGTTGCAGTTGGATTATATACATACAGTGAATGTTCTTTTATTATTTGATCCAGTCACTATCGCACGACATGACTGCTTTATGTGACCAGTGAACTGTGATCATGACTTGATAAATTTTATCTGTTTCCTCGAGGTTGATGAATGAATTATATGATTTGACATAATCACTGCAGACTATCTGCAGGATCAGATAGGTATGAGGACTGCTGAGGTAAAATTTCTCGAAGAGCAGGTGCACATGCTTGAGTTAAAATTAGAGGACATGGAAACCTTAGAAGAGAGAGTTGGTATATTGAGTGAAGAGCTAAGGAGGTCTGATTCAGTGCGGGAGTTCTTGATACAGGAGCTAGAGACAAAAGAATTGGAACTCACTAGATCCACTTTATGCATTGAGAAACTAGAGGAGTCCATTTCTTCTGCAGGATTAGAGTCACAGTGTGAAATAGAGAGTATGAAGCTTGAATTAATGGCCTTGGAGGAGAACTGTTTTGAAGCTAAGAAAGGTCAGGATGAAGCAATACTAGAAAAGGAAAGGATAAGCAGGTTGATGGAAGGGTTTGAGGTTCAGTTCAAGGATGCAACGGGAGTTTTGGATTGTTTAGAAAAGGAAAATAAAGAACTGAGGGAGAAGCTTGATTTATCTGAAACAAATATGCGAGAGTTCTGTCAAAAGGTCGAAGAGTATTTTGAAGAACTGCTGGATGACAACAAAAGGTCAAAACTTCATTTCTTCAAGGAAGAAAATGGGTGTAACCTCACTTTGCAGAGGAACATGGGGTATGTGGTGGATCACAACTTCTACACTCTATTTTCTGCTTTTGCTCTATTCTCTGGTAGAGACCTTTGTTTCATCGTTCTGGAAGTCACGTTGATCGGTATTTTGACATATGTGAGCAATAACAAGTCATTTTGTATGGAAGTAGGGTCTTCCGAAGGTGGTCGTCCATTGTATGTTAATTTGTACTTATTGCCTTTCATCAAACATTTTAAACATCACACTTTGATTTTATTGAGATATTGATTTATATGATTTGATTGCCGCCACATTTGATCATAAGTTTTTTTGGTTAAGATAGTCACCAGAGTTTGCAGAACCTCTATTGTTGTCATCTTACTGAGATGGTTCAGTAACCTTATTGCATTGTCATCTTTTTTACATGTTCTCTCTTGCTACATGCTTTCATTTGTTGAACTTGGTGGCACTTGATGTTGCCAACTTGTTTTTGGTGTTATTTCTTGATACTTCCACATTTATTTGTGATTTTTCCTGCAACTTATGAAATTGGAAAATAATGTAGGTTTTGGAAAATTGTGAATAAATTGTATTCCCGGGAAAAAAGAAAGTGTTTCGTGTTTAATAAATGTCAAAGCATGAATACTGCATTATATACAAAAAGTTAAAAGTTAAAGTGGATTACTCAAATAGGGTTAATTCTGAAACTCGTTGCAGGGAAACCTTTGTTCAACTGCTCTCCGAAATAAATGCTCCAGATGCAGTAACAAAAGAAAAAATGAAGAAGATGTCCCTCCAGATAAATGAATATGAACATCTCGTGAAGCAGCTTAAGGTATGAACATCAATGCAGACATAAGTTTTACACTGTTCCTGAATTCCTCTCACATAAAATTTATGTGTTGAGAACATTGAGGCCACAACTTAGGATGCACCAGAAAACATTCAGAGGCAATTGTAGCATAGTTTCATCAATCCTCACCAAAACCTTTTACACTCTAAAAGTTGTTTAATCTAACTGTCAATAGTGTTATAGAGACATTCTCTTCATTAATCATTTAGTTTTCAGGTAGAAACTTGATGTGCCATTTGTTGATAGGAAGAATTGAAGGATGAAAAGTTGAAGGCAAAGGAAGAGGCTGAGGACATGGCTCAAGAGATGGCTGAACTAAGGTACCAGATTACTGGTTTACTTGAAGAAGAACGCAAACGCCGTGCTTCTATCGAACAAGCATCACTACAAAGGATAGCTGAGTTAGAAGCGCAGGTAGTTATGCTGGTTCCTATTAATATCTAGTTTCTGTGGCATCTTACATGGAATGAAGAGTTTACTTTCAAACTTTCTAGGTTCAAAAAGAACAGAGAGGATCACCTACTATCGTGGCCCTCACCAACATCACATGAGCAGTAAATAGAAGACTCATATCAGAATATGGAAGCTAGTTGCTTGACAATAATAGTTGAAAGAAAGGTTTGCCCTCTGAAAGACCCTAAATGATTCTTTACAATGATTTTAGTTCATGACTGTCGTATAAGATGTATGCCTCCTCTTTTCTCCTTGCCAACTCAACTTTCAAGCATGCACATGCTCATCTTTGGCTCAGCTAACTAACTTGCTCAGACCTTGTTTAACTAACTTGCTCAGACCTTGTTTCTAGTCTTTTGTAAATACCGCATTTGTGTGTATTGCAATTAAGCTATGGTTTTTATGGGTATTGCTTTGTGTTGTACTACTATTAGAAAACCAATATCTCCAAGAGACGCGGTTTACATTATTCGAGCTTGATGCATATGTTATATATGGCTTTTCCTAAGTTTTGGGGGTCACAGTGGATGCATTTAATCAATTAAAATACAAATGTGGCCTTTGTCAATAACCCAAATCAATGTGAGAGTAGTCAAAGTGAAACCCAGGTGGTTAACATTAAAATTGTGGACTTGCGGAAACTGAAACACCACAAAGAATGGCTGTTGTCACTACATTTGAAGTTCCCAAGCCTTCCTTAGGAATAGCTTGTGTGTCCTCAAACAAAGGCCTTTTTTCTAGCTCTTAAAATTCATTGGGGGATGGAAGGACAATCAAGGGAACAAGATCAGACCAAGCTTCTAATTTCTTTGGTTGAATGAAACTGGATACTCCCATCGTTTCTGGTAATCTGTGAATGATTGTCGACAAAAATCAATCATGAAATTGTTATTCGTGATTGTTTAGTGAATAACCCGATACTCATTTTTTTCAGGTATTATATAACACGGCCTCTCCAGATCACGAGTTTTCTCTGTGGAGATGAACTTGCTTGTAATCTTTTTTGGAGGATTGGTTCCCTTATGGTAAGCCCTGAACTTTCGACACGCATCATTGCCCAGTGAATAGGACCGTCATGATTCAAGCAAATTGTCAGAGGTCAGGTTTACATACTACGGCATTGAAGAGTTTGATCGCAATGGTCCTAATTACAGGGTGAATGGTGCGCACAGGAGGTCAGGGTTCATCATAAGGGAACCATCGAATTCAGGTGTTGCATTTCATATGCGCGCTTCTACAAAGTGCCATGTTTTCTCTACTTGTGCACAATGACTGTAAGCCTGTGAGATTGCCACGAGTGTGGACATTGCTTTGACTAGTCTTCAATTGCAAGGTGTTCTTCTGGACGATTTCTTTTGCCAGAGATAGAAATCAAATCTCCTGAGCCCTGCATGTTGCTTAAAATGGACATTGTGACAACTACTCCAATTGATGGTTACCTAACTTAGACATACTACACCTTCACCAAGATGCTGGGTCACCATTATTAAGTTTCTCTTGGCAAAGTAGGTAGACATTCTTGTGGAGCAAGTTCATCTGAAAAACTTCTGAGGACTAGGTAGATATGTCTATAGAGACAACAAGCGCAGGTTTGATCTAATAGAAATTCTGACAATTAGCTGTAGCTCCTACAGATAAAAAAAAACCGAGTAATTTAGATCAAGAAATGGGGTGAACCCAATGAGAATCAAGCGTTATTTAGTGTTCTGGAAGCTGTAACAGGGATGGGACTGGGCATTCTCCTCCCCCAGCTAACGTTTGATGGACAATGACTGATTTAGCAAGTCAGTTGTTCTTAAACTACTTGGGACCATTTCATTCGAATTGACGCGACAAAAAAAATAGGAATTCCTAACCGTATTGACAGTTTCAAACTTGAATGAGGGGTTGCCTTCTTTTGTTTTATTATGGCTTAGTAGGGTCCGTGATTGAATTGCCTTGTGACTAAACAAATGGTCCCTTCAACATCATCAAACGCATCAACTCTACCTCTAGCCTTTCTGGAAACGGATAATTAATCAATCGTTTCTCTAATTATTTACTCGGTCCGTACCTGCCCGGCACAACGAAAATACTATTGTGGACACGAGTCTGTGAACTCGGTACTACGAGGCGTAGGTTTGAGTTTTTTAGGATGATATGATGTGTAATTTTTCTTACCCTCATAAGATTTTACTCTCTTTTTTTGGCTCACAACTTTGAGTTCACATCAAAAGACACATTTATCAAAAGGTTACTATAGTGAAAAACCTTAAATTGTACACTTTGATAAATTTATCCTAAATTGGTACATTTATAGTAAATTTACTCTCTGTTAATTTTCGTTAAATTTTACTATCAAATTGTTGAGTTGGATAATACGTAACAGTTGACAGTTGATTGGTATATAATAAGACATATTTGTTACAAATATATTAGTTTGGAATGTTTTATGGTCACAATTTAGTTTGAAATGAATTTGTTATAGATATATCAATTTAAGGTATCGAAATGCTCTTTACCAAAAAAAAAGAAGTATCAAAATGCGAGCTTAGAGAGCTCAAATTATTTTTACAAAGATTTAAAAGTCGTGAATGGCCCAAACTAAAAATGCACTTTGGACATAAATTTGGATGGGGCCCAAGTGTTATCATTTGAAAAAGTATTAGAATTATATACAACAAATGACATGAAGATTGATTAGAGTACGTAGTACGGAAATTGCATAGAATCCCTGTGAACTTTGGAAATTGTATAGACTTGCCCTTGACTTTTCGATGGTCACATAATAGCCTCCCGAACATTTAATTCTTCATTATTTTTTCCATTAGCATGTGCAATGACATGATTTTTGAAGGGTAAAAGCATATTTTCATCTTATTTCGAAGGAAAACTAGTTTTGTCCTTAAATGCCGTAAAAATTAAAAAATATAGAAAATGGGAGATTAGTAGATTATTTAATATACTAATAGTACAAAAAATATCAATTATAATGATATACAATAAAGTTTCAACAGTAATACTAAACGATAAACTTTTATTGAAATTTGGAAACTTTTATCCTATGCCTTAGCTGTGTTTGGTGGGTTGGTAGAGTAACTTTTATTATATTTGGTATATATAATTGGATTATAAAAAAATTAGGGAAAATTTCGAAAAAAAGCCTCAAGTGCTCTCAATTTCTCAAATAATGATCCGAAGTTGATTTTGTTTCAAATAAGGGCATGAAGTATTATCACTTTTTCAAATAAGGGCCTAAAGTGAATCTTGGTTCAAATAAGAGCTTAAAGTGGTTATATCTGTTTCAAATGATGGCCTAACTTTCTAGTGATTAAGGGCATTTTCGTCATTTGCTACTTTTTCTTTCCTTTTTTCCAGTCGCCCCTTGTGGCCATCCTCGCCCATCCCTTGCCTGTGGCCTGTAAGGGCGGCTCTGGCCGGATCGAGCGAGGGCGACCCTCACCTAGCCCTTTGTGGCGTCGCCTGGTGGCTAGATGAAACAGAATAAAAAAGGAAAGAAAAAAAGAAGAAGAAGGAAAAGTGGTAATTGACAAAAATGCCCTTAATCGGTCAGAAAATTTAGCTAGTCGGTGACGGGCAAGGTCAGGTCCTCATTTGAAATAATTATGACCACTTTAGGTCCTTATTTAAAATAAAGTCAATTTCGAGCATTTATTTGAGAAATTAAGAATACTTGAGGTCTTTTTTTGAAATTTTCTCAAAAAATTATTTAAAATGTGAAATGGAGCCTGATAAGATATTTGAAATTGGGAAAATTGAAAAGTAAAGCCTCACAGCGTGCGAAACGCGACTCGGAAAAGCCATTGCCAGAGTGTTCACGAGGTGGGACCTACACGGCGTATGTAGACTCCAATTGCCACCGCTCCTCCCACCATCGAAGGCCTTCGACCGCGGCTAGGAAAATCGGCGTCGGAGCTTGCCGGCTCTACCTCTTCCTTAAATCACTCGACTCGATCCTGTCGGGGAACTCCCTTCTTTGCTCCCGACCAGAGCTCGACGCCTCCTGTGCGAAAGAAGATTCGACGGAGATGGCAACCGAGGCAATGGAGCTCGCGAACTGGATCGGAGCGCCATCTTAGCCGAAGATGTCGAGGCAGGCGGCCGAACGAGTCGGACTGCAATGGCGAGGAATGATGGATGCGAAGGGGGATGGATTCGTCGCGGAAGAGGAAGGCGTCAACATGGGCATCTCAAAGCGGCAGAGTCAGAGATGGAGAGGAGCAGAATCCGTCGTGTTGGTCAAGGGCGGCGAGAGGGGGTACTTGACGTCACGGGGAAGAGGGGCGTTGTACATGGACGACGAATTGTGAAAAGATGAATGGTTTTTACGACTTCCATGAAAATCAAGAAGATTTATTTGAATTCATATTATATCCGGACGTTAAAAAGAAAAACATTGGATGACAGGACATTTACAATTCTATCCTAAATCGAACTGCCAAACATGGTCCTTGAATTTTAAAAGCAAAACTAGGACGAGAGTTCGGGGAAGTTTTGCTGAGGGAGATGGAGAGGGAGAAGAGGTCTAAAGTCAGAGCCGTCAGAGAACGGGGATCGGCTCAAAGTCTCTGTAGTTGATCCGTTCAAAGGGAAAACGCCACAAGGAAAAGCTCAACCCACGTGAGACGAAATCCTCCTTTAAATTTTTGCCATGGAGGAGCGTTTTGACGACAGATGACAGTGTAATCCACCCAACCCGGAACAGAGAATTTTCTATTCTTCTCTCTCCCCTCCCCCGTTTGAAAGCCTGTAACTTTCGTGTGCTCCTTTCAACTTTCAACGCCTTCTCGAACGCCCATTTGTGCGCGTTCCCGGCCCTCGCATTTCCACGGAGCAACAGCTTCAAGGACCCTCTCTTCTTCTCCCTTTAACGTCAACTGGGTCCTGTCGTTCGTAGGAATCTTTGGTTGGAGGAAGATCGTCGTTCCTCGCGTGTCTCTGGGTTCCTTGCAAGATTTTCCTTTTACCCCCGCATTCTCAGGTATACCCAGTTTCTATTTCTTCCGTAAATGTTCATCTTTTCGCGAATGCCATCAATCTGGGTGGACTTTGGAACTGCAAGTTCGCTGTTTGCTCTTCTTTTTGCTGGAGCATGGTAAAATCTGAGTTCGTTTTGTTAGTATGTTATTGGGTCGTTGATTTTCTGCTAACTTGTTTCTTTGGTTGATGGGTCGTTTGGCTTGATCGAGATTGATGATTTGTTAAAAATAGTGCAATGGAATCCCAATCTGTTGCTTTTAAGATCTCGAAAGTTAAGTCAGCCAAGTCAATTGAGCTCGTCCTTAGGCAGATATATGAGTTTTCTTCTGCTCTGCTTCAGTTTCTGGTAATTAGAGTATTCGAAACTGGGCTTATCTTCTTTTCCCACTAATTTGGGAAAGTTAGCCAAATTACGTAGGGTCAGTTAAAATAAATGCTCTGATACCTAGTAAAAGGATATAGATGTGGGAGAGAGGAATCTGGAAGTGTATATTTCGATGTGTGTAGAAAAGTGTATGTGGAACCTATGCATAGGCTTTGTTAAGTCTCGAGAGGTATATAGAATCAACGGAATTATCAAATACCTCAGGAAATTATCTTGGAGAAATCTCTAATTATCTCTAACAGTATTCTTAGAAGTTTCTTGTGCAATAATAATCTCATAGATTTATTTACTTGTTTCTTTTCAAATCTCTTGAAATTTCCCTTTCTCACGCAACTATGGCCTTTTGTCAAAAGGAGCTGGATAAACCTTCAAATAATCTTCATGATCATGTTTCATGGTGATTGTAAAATTTTCTCGAGGTGGCCTACGGGGCTTTCGTTGTGTTTACTTGTGCAATTTAGGTTGTCTTATTGTCTTTTGGAGCCATGTTTTGATCTGCGTCGTTTGGTTATGTGTTGTCTTTTGTTTCCTTCAGGCTGACTTTTCTTTTTCCCCGCATCACAGGTTCGCTGCAAGCTTCACTTTGGTCTCTGTTTCCGTGGGTCATTACTGTCTGAAAGTCGTTCACTTTTATAATAGAAGAAAATGTTTGGTTCAAAGAAGTCTCCATTGAAACTGGCCAAGCATAACTCCGTTGATAATGGACATCCTGTTGCTTCAGGCTCCAATCCTTTTGGTTCTGATGATGTGGTAGATAATAAGCAAAGTCTTAACACCTCAGGAAGGACGTCTTCCGAGCCTACATTAGGTCTACCAAAATCAAGCGTTAACTCCTACAATGATCACACTCGAAAAGGAATCTCCACTTCCTCATATTTGAGTTCACTAACCTCTGACACGAGAAATAGGTATAAGAATGATTTTCGCGACTCTGGGGGCTTGGAGAGTCAATCAGTGCAAGAACTCGAAAACTATGCAACATACAAAGCTGAGGAGACTACAAAGAGTGTTAATAACTCCTTGAAGATAGCAGTGGACATGAGGGAGGACGCAACGAGGACGCTGGTCATGTTGCATCAGCAGGGTGAGCAGATCACCAGGAGCCATGCAATTGCTGCTGATATAGATCAAGATCTTAGCCGGGTAAGGCTCAATTCATAAGATAAATAGATCATACACCAGTTGATGTTAGAAAGGCTCTTGCAAACTAAAACAAGTTAGGCTGCTGATAGTTTATACACCAAGTCTAACATAGAAATCATTTCTTTGACGCCTGTAAATACTCTGTAGTTTCCTCATTTTCCATTTGATTATTATATGGTGGGGCCCCATAATGATAAATGCCTGTTATGCCCATTCTAGGGTGAGAAACTTCTGGGAAGTCTTGGAAGCATGTTCAAAAAGAATTGGAAACCGAAGAAAAACCGTCATATTACTGGCCCTCTAATTACAAGAGGTTTCTCTCTCATGCCCTGTTCAAGTTTAGTTTTCAGTGCATGTGGTTTCTGGTTATGAATGTCATCGTTCTGCTTATCTAACCTTATTTTCATTCTGCAATTTGGTTTGAGAACGTTTTGACTCAAGACTGAAAGAGCATTTGTCTGGTATGCGTGGTTCCTTTGATTTGGCAGATGCTGTCCAGACGAACGGTGGTCACTTGGAACAGAGGGAGAAGTTGGGTTTGACTTCAGCGACTAAGCAACAAACTAAGACGCGAACGGCACTGCACGAGCCAACGGATGCACTGCAAAAAGTCGAGGTTAGTATTTGGCTGGTTGTTTCTTGTGATTAGGCAAATATCAAGTTGGTCATTTAAAACAAGAGGAAGTGAGGTCCCTTGGGTTCTTTTGGAGATTCGTTGATCCTGTTTGTGACTGCACTGATGCATCGAGTCCTGGTGGCAGAATATTTGAACCAAAGAAAAGAGAACCGAGGGACAGTGATTCAGTCCTCTGCAAGAACATTTTCCCATTTCTCTTGTGCCACTGATTTTCACAAATGCTCAAAATTCTCATGTTTATCCGGCCTTCACAATAACTAGTTTGCAACTGCAATGATTTTGGAACAGCTCGAAAAGTCAAACCAAGATGATGCTCTCTCAGAAATTAGCAACATTTTGGGGGACCTGAAGGACATGGCTATTGACATGGGAAATGAAATTGGGAGGTCAGTGTTGTCGATCTTTTGAATGGAATTCTATTTTATACTCTCTCTCTCTCTCAATGCGTTACCGTTTCTCCTCATACATAGCGTGTTAGTAACGAGTAGCCTCAAGTTACATTATGGTAAATACGTCGGAAATGAGAATGAGCTTTTCATGTGGAGAGTTTCAGTGCTTCTGAATGAGCGTGTCCGCTAGTTTTTTTTTCTACCTTAAGCAATGTGTTGAGAGTACATTTTAATAAGTATATCTTGTAGTTTTATTTCCATATATGATCACATCGATAGTTTTCTCCAAAGTCATCCTCGCTAATTAGCTAATACAAAAGCTCTACATATGTTTAAAATCAAAATAGATTATGGACAGTGCTGTTTTCCCTCTCCCGCCCACCCCGCCCCGGATAATTACTACACAGTACTACAGCAATCTGTTTTTCTTTTATCACTGTTTGGCCACTCTACTAATTCTTATCGTAATGTTACATACATATTGCAGGCAAAACAAAGCTTTGGATCATTTTGATAAGGATGCAGAGGAGCTTGTTTTTCGGGTTGAAGGAGCGAATCGGCGCGGACGCCATTTGCTTAAGAAGTAGAATTCTGACCACTCATTTGTTTTCCAAGTGGCCTAGCACATCTTTCCGTCATTTACCATCTGTTATCCTAGTATCATTTCAGATGTGATTTTTCACGAATTCTCTCTTGTACCACCTTCGCAACCTGTACACTGTAGAGAACATGTCATGAGAATGCACTTATGGATGCTTTACAGAGAGATTTTGGAAGCTATCGCTAATCATTTTTCTGGGCTCATCTTCGAGTATTCAACGTAAAATTAATGACTGATAAAGTGGCAACTGGTGAGGCTGGAGTTTTTGCCTAGGTCGTCCCATGGCAACATCCTCAAGCACGACTGTGTTTTGGGGTTGATGGAGCAAGTTTTCATTGGCAGAAGGTAAATTCTTATGATGCATTCTAAATAAATCTGACCAAAGAAAGTCAAGAACTGAATCTGAATATAAAACTTGGTTCCACTCCAGCATCAACCAATATAAGCTCCAAAGAGAGATTATGGTATACCTAGCTCACATATCTACATAACCTTTTGAAATTGAAAGTTACGTGCCCAGCATGAACTGATTGAAGTCATAAAAGAGTGAGAGCTTATAGACATATACTGTTTGAGGTACAAATTGGTTCATTAACATCATTCTTCTACACAAAACTGAAAGCTAATGCGTAGCATTCACTCATTTTTAAGACCCGGAGAGTGCTCATAGAAGTACACCTTGAGCAACAAATCCGCTCAAACTTTTCCATAACCATCTGAAACTAAAGTTAAAATCCTAGTCCCCTTTCTACCTGCTATGACCAGATGTATGTAGGAACAAATGCACTCTGTGTTCCAAGGAACAAGCGATGACCAGACAAACATCCAAACTCAAGCTAGTACAAACTCACAATCACTTTGTCCAACAAAAAGATAAAAAACTCATGATCACTCAAAGTACGAAGCACAATACAAAGAAAGATGCAATTTCACTGAAAGTTATGGTCTTCCAGCTGCATGCTGACATTTTTACCTACCGGTTCATTTATGTAGCCAAAAAACAGAGAATGAGGCTTCCTGAGATTCACATGCATATCTGACTAAAATGAATGAATAAACAATACTGAAAGTTAAACAGTATATGTGCAAGCTCACTAGTCCCTTGCGTATCATGATCTCCTAAGCACAACAAACTCAAGCTCACCCCGCACTTCAAGCTACAGAAACCAATTATCTCATGATTGCATTTATCTGCAGTTTATTGGTACAGCATAACATTATTTTCATGCCTTAGACATAAAAAATCCATGCTCAGAAGACATCAATAAGTTGCCATCCCACAACAAAAACTTCTGAGCTATGGGATTCAACTTTGATCAGCCTGTGTATTTAAACAAACTGTGGCAGCACAAAGATCACAGTGCTTTAAGAACAGAACAAGAACCTTCTACCTTCTATAAATACTTCTGAAAAGTATCTACTTTAAGCAAAATATAATGCAAAAATTCTCATTCGTGGCACAAAAGAAGCACAAAATAGATCGATATGAACAGCATGAGCTGTCCCTCAGGGCCACAACCAAATCGAAAGTTCTAAACTAATGATACAGAAGCATTCCCTTGTTAGATGAGATTTGAGAGTACTAGGGTCACCCTGACTGGCTGTGAATAGATCTTCGCATAATTATCTATTGAGCCTATGTAACCAAACGACCATAAGTGAGAAAAACTAGACATCCTTTCCAATGCAGCATCGTCCGCACCACTCCATCTCCCAGCCATGAATCTACTACCAAATTGCAACTTACATTTCCAAACTATATAACAAGCATTGCAAACCAAGAAATGATACAGAAGCAAACATAACTCCACTCTCTCTGGGAGGGGAAACAAGGCAATAGAAATCCCATCATGCAAATCCACTCAGTCATCAATCGCTGTCGCATATCCGCAGAGCATATGATCACATTAAGAAGCTGAACATACCAATCTCAAATTCCTAAAAATCAGAGAGACGAACAACGAATTCCTCAAGCATAGCAGCACAAAAACCCACAAGAAAGATATCGCAGAAACTATGGTTTCACCATTGATTCAGCTGAACTACGTATCCCAATACACTGTTTATTCATCAGTGCCGCAATATTATAAAAATGAAACTCCTCATGATAGTCACGAAGCCGGAACGCCACGCCGAACAGAACCCTAGCAAAAAGACTAGCACAGGTGACGAAGAAAGCGTACACATTACCCCTTTCGATTTCAGCGCTTCAGCTCCATGACGCTCTTGACCTCGGGAGCGTAGAGGGAGTAGACGATGGCCTGCCGCTTCGCCACCTCCAGCTGGCTCTTCCCGTCGGAGAAGGCCGCGGCGACCGCCGACGGGTCGGCGAGGTCCTTGTTGTGGCGGAATCCGTCGAGGGCCCGCCGCTTCGTGTACTCCCGCACGTTGTAGTCGTGGAACCCGCGCGCCGTGCGCAGCAGGGACCGGAGCAGAGCCAAGACCTCCGGCTTCGACGGAGCCGCGGCGGCGGCGGCGGCAGAGGACGCCATGGGAGAGCGAGCGAAGCGAGCCTAGAGAGAGAGAGAGAGAGAGAGAGAGAGTTTCGAGGCTGATCGAGCTCGAGAACGCACCTGCCCAAATCGGACTCTTCGAGTCGGGCCGGGCTCGACTCACACTTTTTTTCAGGCCCGCCCATTTGAGTTTGCAGGCTTGGCCTTTTTATGAGATTTATAGCTTGTTCATGGAGTTTCCCGGCCCAAAGGAGGAACTTGATTTTCAAGCTTCCTCATCACAATCGATCAAGCACGGCTTATTAATATTGGAAATCAAGGATATAATTATTCAATTCGGGTCGGCCGATCAGCTATTCTAGGTCATTGGACAGAGGGGATGAATTGGTGATGTGCTCAAGTTATGAAAGAGGTTTCATTTCATTCCTTCAAGAACCAAAAGATTTGCAACTTTTGCAAGATGTCATTGGCAAATCAGTGACTTTAAACACATTGAAAAAGAACCCAATTGCTCTAATGCTGGCATTAGTTACATTTTGCTATGGGAGGAGCTTCAATACCAATCTCACAAACAGATGAATACAATAGGGCCACACATCATTAACTTGATTCTTATTCTCACACCTGAAATGACTACATTGACTTGCTTGCGCCGCTTAAATTATGCGGATATGATACATGGGTACCCGACTCGAGTGCGCAGATTGCACGCCGACGAATCAGGCACAGGCTTGAGCATCAAAATTCGGGAGGACTATGAAAGCAATGGATAGAGGAGAAACCGACACGAGAGAGTCGGCACGGACAAGGGTAGGCTTTAAAGGCGGGATTGCTCCGTCCTGCATGAGCTCCAATGGACTTCCGTTCAAGAGCATGGTTTGACTCTGAAGGTGACCGCCTTGTGGAGTTAAGTGGTACTCCTCTCTGAAAAGCTGAGCATCCGATGATCCTTGGCCAACGAATGAAACAGTTTTCTTCAACCTGTGAATGAGAGTACTCCCTCCGTCGACGGATTGTTCCTCCACATGCAAATTCTGTGCACTGCTCTGGGTCGCGATCATGAATTTAGTCTGGTTTCTTAAATTGATCAGGAGCAAAGTCACACCTGCCTGCAACGCAACAAAGAATAGCTGAACTTCTATTGCTCATGGTAGATAAAGAATGTACATTTTGATGAAAAATGCAGATTAAAACTGAATGTTTAACCCTCGATATATTAGTCAGCAAACCAACCATATGCTTGAACATCGAGGGCAAAAGGTCATCTGTTGATTGTTTCAAGAGTCAACGATCGAGTTCATATGTACTATGCTCACCTCCCAAATGACCTCAAGAATGCAAATGAAAGGATACACACACACACACACACATGATTGGCCAGAGCCTCCGAGACCTCAACCTTAACATATGCACTGAAAATTCCTAACAACAGTTAAAACACTAACAAAAGTAACGCACAGCAAATTAGCAAGTTTGCAACCCAGTAACGGTCAGTTTGGCCCTCTAGTTGTTAAGGTTCCCTAGTTTGCAGAGTTCAGTCGCAGCAAATTTCCTACTCAAATTGAGATCAGACGAAACCTTACCCTTCCATTCGAACAATGTGCATAACAGCGTAAAGATGGTGGAGCATCACCACTGACGGCAAGCACGCGTTTTCCCATGAGTCGATGCCACAGAAGGGCACTGCCAAGAAATTGCCATCAATTAGCTTTTGAAAGTATGGAGGAAAGATTAAATGCTGATTCAAAAGGGGAATAGCCAGGGACGGAGAAAACTATAAATGAACTTTAGGTATATACCTGTAGTAATCTGGATTAGGTGCTAATGTTGTGGTGTTTAAGAGGCCATAATTGCCACCAACTAAAGACTGCCGGCAATAAACCTTAGTGTCATACTTGGAAGACATTCCGAGTTGATCTAGATACCTACACCGAATAGTATCAAATGAGTAATGTCAAAGAAATCACACAACACACCTCATGAGCCAAGGCAAGTAAGGTGTACACAAAGTTTCAATTCAGAGTGTCAAAATTACCAGAAGCTTACCAGAAGCTGTTAACAAACGTGTTAGATATGTGACGACCACCACTATTGTATGCCCCACCAGATTCTCCAACCCATGCAGATGTCCATGGTCCACGCTTCTTGATCGTTACCGCAAGGTTGATGAACGTGTCTGATATCTGACTCAAGTAACTTGGATCCAATATCTTACTGACAAGATGAGGATCAACACCTGGATGAGCCACAATGGTCAAACAATGAGATACCTGCATAATCAGAACTTAACCCTTTTGTCCAGTTGGTTAATGGAGGACTTAGGGTTCCTTTTTGGTCTATTGAGGACACAAGATTTTAAAAAAGTCCTAATCAGGTCTCAAGCTCACTATTGGTATAATTCAAAGCGTTGGAAACCGACATGGCTCCCACATGGAATATTTGATCAATAGCCACATGTCATTTCTGATACCTGAGTTCCATCAAAGGCAAGCTCAAGAACTAATTGGGGCTTTTTAAAACCTTAAGTCCTCATGTGACCAAAATAAAACTTTAAATCTTCAATTGGTTTAAGTCTTGTTTTTCACTTATCCTATCAAACAACTCCAGTTGATGAAGACTTGAATTGATGTAGAATTACATTGTAAAAAGAAATATATATCATACTGAGTTGAAAGGCGGAAGCTAGTGCAATCTGATGATAAGAAACTTCATAGATCAGTAACCAGTAAGCACAAATTTGGCTCACCTGCACCCAGATTGTATATATGATGGGACATCGCATTGATTACACCTGAACCTGACACCTGCAGGAGTTTTGCATACCACTCCTGATCATAGAATCCTCCTGGTGCTACAAGTGAAGGTTTTGAGCGAGAACTTTTGTACAACTCATTGATTATGTTTTTAAGGACAATTAGATCCTTCCCATACTGTTCAACAGAGACGCTAGCGCCAATTCCACTTCCACTGAGCTCATTACCTTCGAGGAAGATGAAAAAACAAGTTTGAGGTAGATCAAATGGATATATAGCACAAATGCTTACAGTACAAGTCTATACCAAATTCCCAAGAGTCAATGGTGTATCCCCTTGCAACTGTGTATTCGATAAAATCATAAGCATTACTGAAGTTCCAATCCCCTCCCCAGGCGTTGTTCTTGATCCAGTGCCTTCCATTAAGTGCATTCAGTCCAAAAGTTACAACAGCCCTGCAGTTGAGAGATATCATCTGTTTACCAGTTTCTTTTTCCTTGAACTCCTGTTGTATATTTAATCATCGACATCACATTCAACTGCAAGACTTGAATATATTGCAAAATAAATGCAATTGTCTCATAAAAGACGGTATGGTGACATGGACAGTATTTGGGCGAAGAAAAGAACTAGCTACATGACTAGAACACATTTATGAGGCATCCTTATTAGGCAGTAAAGTATCTAGTACCTATATGTTAGTATGTGCGCGAGTAGCATATGCTAATTTGGAAATAGGTTGGACAGAAATCAACTTCTGATCAATGACTCCATGAGATCTTGCATGAGAATCTTACCCTGTCTTACTGAACAAATTGTTCAGCTCATCCCACCTCTTCATGTGTAAACATCCCTTCGAAAAGCCAAACAAGCTACCCTCAATCTTTCTAAATGGGTGGCAAGGAAGTCCCAACTTTCCGACATCATACAATACTCGGTCTTGCAAGGAGCCTCCGATTCTTATTCTCAAACTCTTGAAAGCTTTTAATGCACCATAGAGAAAGTGCATTATCATTGTATCAGATCCCACTCATGAAATTGTGCAAGTCAGTTCATAGATAAGGATCACTTATGCATTTATTATATTACACTTGGATATGGTAGTTTAGACATAATTTGCAAAAGCTTAATTTAAGCAAGCTTGTAGATTAGGGGTACAAACCTTGGATTGCCTTCCCAAGTACTGGATGGGACAAGTTCTGGAAATATTCCAAAAAGAAAAAAATGCAAAAGATAAGATTATTGGAGTATTGAATACAATCTAAAGAAATCCTTACGAAGAGCATTCAAGCCATGAGTTTTGCAAGATTGATACCAGATTTATAACAGACGAATATCCCCATGGACACTGGTTATAATTGCACTTATCATGAGGCCACCAATCAAGAGTTGCACAAATGAAATTATCATCAGTCTCCGCAATTGCCTCGGAGCCATGAATGATGAGATTAGAATGTGCAACATCTTGAGCTAATCCCCGTGGGAAAGAGACAATAAAAATGACCAAGGCTAGGCAGGATAATCCCATTGCTTCAAGTATACTGACAATGGCAGCTACACCAATAGCTCAGGTCATCGAGATAAACTGCAGAAGAAAGGAGCTCACCCATGAAAAGCCAATGCACTAAGTCTCAATGCTGTTGCTTTGAAATTCATAAATCAGAAGTTAAATTGATAGGAAAAAGAACACTGAGGCCTATTTCTCCTTCAAACAACCCAAAACTTAAAAGGGTGCTCAGATCAAGTTTAAAAGTTCGAGCATTTCTATAACAGGAAAAAGTAGTGCCTCAAGAACAGTGCATGTAAAGCATTAATATATCAGACGATATCGCATTCGATGGAACTTCAGAGAAATTACACAAGCAAGGAGAATCAGAAGCTCAGCAGAACAGACCACAGTGAGCAGCTAGATATGGTTCCCTTTCTCTTATCTCAAGAGGGTGTTCGCACTACTGACTACACTGTACAGAGAGAAGATGCCTCCACAAACATTCTTTGAACCCGACCTCAAGAAAAGCACATCAATCGAAGAAAAGCAAGCAAACCCTGATAAATGCCAACCTCAAACGGAGCGAATTCCCAGTAACGGTGTAAAGCTCGGCTATGGAATGAGAAGAGAGAAGCAGGCGAAAGTCCGGAACTTTATCCAAAAAGCCAAGATCTTCACAACACTATCTCGGTGCGGATGAGCTCACGACACTCCTGTACCTCTCAAGAAGGCAAGGAGAACCCGTCTCGTGGGCAATCTGTCCCTCACTGGCTTAAACTAAGGGTGGGGTCAGCATCCAAAATTTGTTGGGTTTTGAATACCCGTCGGCAGCGGTTTAGTTAAGAACGTACAGCGGGCAAGCGAGATTTTAGGTGGACCGAACGGTTGAACACGTTCAAAGAGCAATAATGGAGTTTAATAGCAAGTGGTCCTGAGCATTCATTTGAAGACGAATCCTCCCAAGAACACAAATATTCGCTTGACATGCATCCCAAGACGGAAAAAAAATTTGACCTTTTTGTCACCCCAGATGTCCTTCCATTCTTGTAATAAGGAGTCAGGCAATAGCTGGAGAAGTTAACATGCTTTTGATTTTAAAATTCTTTTGTAGCAGCACCCACACACGCATACACATACAACGGTACAGATCTGGGGCAGAGCATATTAGTGAAAATTTAGAGAAAGCGATGGGGGATCTTTGTCTGATTCTGATCTACTGGCGTATACAATGGTATGTCGTCTAACTATATAATTTTTCCTTGATTGGATGTGGTTAAGGGTCTATGTTGCTCTCGTTCCATGAAGTGATTCTGTCAGATTAGCGTTGCAAGGGAATCTATGACCAAACGAGCTTATGTTGTCTTGTTTTTTTTTAAGATTTAAAAGGGCTAAAAGTATCCCAAGATTAGTCGTGAAAGCAGGCTTAAGGATGGCAGTTCCTAACCTTCTCCTTCCGAAATTGAAACAAAAAAAATGAGCCAAGGAGAAAGTCGGATGAGTGGGTTTGGTTAAAGCATGTAAGAAATGGGAAAGTGAGCAGGATGAGTGGGTTGTTGTCATCATATCACACTGGTGTCGAGGAAAAGGTCGAATAAATGGATACGTGTTGCTTTCTAAGCGGATTTGATTAGACTTAGGCTTGTCACGTCAATTAATAATGTGATACTTAAATTTCACTTAATATTTTCTCCTTAATGTGACCTTCCTAAGCAAAATCCGAGCTCTCAATGTATAGTAGTATGTTATTAGTCATCCAAAACCACAATTGCTTCTTTTTTCTTGAAAGTTGCACAATATAAAATAATATAAGGGTTTAATATCACAAAAAATCTTAAATCGATATGATAAATTTATTTTTCATTAGTTTTTGTTAAATTTTATTATCCAATTGGTGATTTGGATGACATATAACAATTGATGGGTTATGGATTGAGGGTTTTATCCTAAGTTTGTCACGTGCGTATTAATTTATAGCTTTTTGTGATACTAATTTAATTTAACAGAAATTAACGAAGAGTAAAATTGCAAAAAAAAATAATTTGGGTTATATTTATTATAAGTATATCAATTTGAAATTTTTGATGGTCAAAAATCTAATTTGAGGTAAATTTATTATAAATATAGCAATTTGGAAATTTGAATAGTCAAAAAATTAATTCGTGATAAATTTATCACATATATATTAATTTGAGATTTTTCGTGACATTAATCCTAATAAAAATTTATAATCTAATAAAACTTTATTGTACTAAACGTGGTGGGCTACATGCATTGCTTTATGCCATAACTTTTGGTCTGGAATCAGGTCTTTTGTTAACTTTAAATGCATCTATGTCCTCTACGATTCATTCAAAAACCAAACACCGACAAGCGAAAATCATTTAATTGGAATAAATTGACAACTAAAACTTCTAGATAAAACGCTTCTAATCGTGCCTTTCGATCTTGTAATTAGCTACCATTAGTCAACAATGAAAGCTAGACCAGTCTTTAGAATAGCACATCATTGCAGAGGACACAAAATTCCAACACCTACCCTCCATCGGGTCGACAATGTCGATTCCGTGACTCCAAAGGTATGACTTTTTAGGACATCATTCTTGGATCGCCCGTTGATTATGTTCCGGTGTGAGTACGATGGTCGTGTCAAATGAGTAATGTCCCAATGGGACGGATGGTCACCCGTCCCGGGTCCGATTGAGATGGAGTGGATTCACATGGCTGCCGGATGGGTGAGAAATTTTCTCAATTGGGATAGCGTTGGATTCCATTGAAAAGCAAAGGTGGGCCGAGCTTAGTAGAGTCGCAAAGCCCAAGAAAAGTGAGAGACACCTCTCTTTCTCTCTCCTCTCTTTCTCTCTCTTTTTCTTGATGACCTTCGTTTTTCCCCTGCAAGGAGTGGGGTTTCCGCTTCGCCTCGCCACGCCATTTTACCGTCGTCGGGCCGCGGTCGGATCGCGACAGGTTCCTAACTTCCGACCCGAATGCGGTTGCTTAATGATCATCTGTCGACGTGAATGAACTCTAGGGGAAATGGTTAGCGATTCCGCTGCCGATTCTGCTTGCGCCTTGGGACGGGGTCGAGCGGGCGTTGTTGCTACTTGTTGTGCAAGTCAATGGAATGAATGAATGAATGGTTCTGTTCTCGCATTTGATGACGATGGTTTCGCTTCTTTCGGTTTGCTTTTTGGCTTATTTCGTGTTGTGGGGTGTTTCTTGATTCTCCTTTCTTGGCGATACCGGGCTTAGCTATGTTGAATTCTCTGGGAAAGTTTTGTTTTTTTTTTTCCTTTTCTTGACGTGTCGGTGTGATTCTGATGGGTTTTTCTTCTTCTCTGGGAAGACGCCGCCCCTTTGAAAGATTGATCATGATGGGAAATGTGCTTCTTTTGCTTGCCTTTTCTTGCAGGATCACAGGGAACAGAAGTTGCTGAATTTGGTATTTTGATTGCTAACTGGGTTGTTGGGAAAGTTCTCCTCAATGTCAGCGTGAAAAATTCTGCTTGGCGAAGGATGTCATTTCACGATGTTGCAGCAGCTCTTGAAGATATCTGGAAATTAAACTTTTTTTGCGATAGTTCCCCTGCAAACTCAAAAATGAGCCTATGTTGATGGATTTACCGGACAGGGTGGGTCTACAGGAGAGTACTTTGATTCCGCTTCATCAAAGAAATATCGGATTGGGAATTATGTTTAATGATTTTGGCACTGGCAAATTTTAGTTACAAGGACCGACAAGCTCCAGGACATTTTGACTTAGATCAGGCTGAATATGACAAGATAATGCGGAATGAGAATCATGGCAACTACTCCTGTAGATCCCTGTGTTTCCAGTCAGGTGCCTCTGCTGGCACCTAAGACTGAAGAGGATTGTAATGATACAAATGGAGTAGCTTCAGAAACTAGCGAATTGCAGATTGTCCAAGAGAAAATCATCTGTCCTTATGATGACGCTCTCAGTTGCAGGGAAGGGTGCAATGAGCATCTCAAGCCTGTAAATAATGAGTACCCAATTGGTGTTCGTCCTTCTAGTGATGAGGATGGAGTGCCTGTCGAAGTGGTTCCAGATTCTCAGGTGAGTGATTTGGAGACTCCAGGAGTTGCTGATTCAGTGGCATCCTTGAACACAGGGTTAACATCTCAGGATGCTCCATCTGAAGACACCAAGTACGAAGTTTCTGGGCAGTCTACTGCAGCAGCTTCTGTTGGAGACTCTGGGGGCCAACCACTTAATAACACACCAAAAGGTCAGATCATTGGTGTTCCTGCAGAAGACGATTCCACTGAGAGCAAGGAAAGGTTCAGGCAGCGCCTTTGGTGCTTTCTATTTGAGAATCTTAATAGGGCTGTTGATGAACTTTATCTTCTGTGTGAGCTAGAATGTGACTTGGAGCAGATGAAAGAGGCCGTTCTTGTATTGGAGGAAGCTGCATCCGATTTTAAGGAGCTAGCCTCTAGAGTAGAGAAATTTGAAAATGTGAAGAAGTCAACTTTATCATCACCCGATTTACTACCAATTAATTTGAAGACTGATCATCGACGGCCACATGCTCTCTCATGGGAGGTAAGGCTGGGTCCAGATATGCTCATGTTAAATGATAAAAATTGCTGAATTATGCAGTTTGATTGTGGAAATCATTATATGGGCATTTAATTGTGTTTATGTGATATTCAGGCACCATGGTCTGTTACTATGTGAATGAAAGTGAATAAGTGGAGTAATTCATCATTTTTTTTCCTTTTGTATATCATTTGGGCAAAACAGTCTGCTGATGGCCTTAATTAGATTTCCTGGAAGCATAGTCACGATGAAATTTATAAACCAATTTGTGGCTAAAATAAGCTATGATCTTGTAGTAAATTATTTCCCGATAATATATAAGATCCCTTGCAAAATTTTGGGAACTAAGCCTCTTATACTTTCATCTCCGATAAATTTGGTCAGCCACTCTATACTGCTTGCAGGTACGGAGAATGACAACTTCACCCCACAGAGCAGAGATATTATCTTCATCTGTCGAGGCTTTCAGGAAAATACAACATGAAAGGGCGAGTCTTCGTCTTGCCGACAGTGCAAATTCTCTGGCATCTGAGTGTTTAAAATGCCAACATATGTTGGACAGTCTAAGTAAGTCTGATGGAAAAAGTGATATGACTGTCGGCATCAAAGATATGGCCCCAAAATCTAGAAAGCATAACAAAAGCTCTGATCTTGTCTGTGAGAGCTCGACTGTAACGATTCAAAAGGTCCCATCAGGGAGGCCCAGCAAAGTAAATTTTGGGCAAAATGGCCATGTCCCTTCCCAAAACCTTCGCTCTCCAGGAGACTTTGACATGTCAAAGCCACATTTGAAGAATGGAAATGCATCTTGCTCTGCAAGAAAGAGCTCCAGAGAACAAGGATCTGAACCAGAGAAGCTGATTGCTCGGAAGGACAAAGTTCCATCAGAGGTTATGGTTCAGAGACAGCCCAAATATGTGGATCATTTAAAAAGGCATGGTCCACTTTCTGGAAATGATAAGGAAAAAAGAAACATGAATTCATGGAAGACCTTAGATGCTTGGAAGGAGAAGAGGAACTGGGAGGAGATACTTTCATCTCCAATTCGTGTCTCTTCACGTTTTTCACATTCCCCAGGACTGAACAGGAAAAGTGCTGAGCGTGCACGAACTCTGCATGACAAACTAATGTCTCCTGAGAAGAAAAAGAAAACTGCTCTGGATTTGAAAAAGGAAGCAGAGGAAAAACATGCACGAGCTATGAGGATCAGAATTGAGTTAGAGAATGAGAGAATGCAAAAGTTGCAGCGCACATCAGAAAAGTTAAACCGTGTGAATGAATGGCAAGCTGTGCGCAGCATGAAGTTGAGGGAAGGAATGTATGCTCGTCATCAACGCGGTGAATCTCGACATGAAGCTTTTCTAGCTCAAGTTGTGAGGAGAGCTGGTGATGAAAGCACCAAAGTTAATGAGGTTCGTTTCATCACTTCCTTAAATGAAGAGAATAAGAAGCTCATGTTGCGTCAGAAGCTCCATGATTCTGAGCTGAGGAGAGCTGAGAAACTTCAGGTGATGAAAATTAAGCAGAGAGAAGATTTGGCAAGAGAGGAAGCGGTAATAGAACGCAGAAAACTCATTGAAGCTGAGAAACTACAACGTCTTGCTGAGACACAGAGAAAAAAGGAAGAGGCACAAGTTAGGAGAGAAGAGGAACGTAAAGCATCAAGTGCAGCACGAGAGGCCAGGGCAATGGAGCAACTTCGGAGGAAGGAGGTTAGAGCAAAGGCCCAGCAAGAAGAAGCTGAACTTCTTGCACAGAAATTAGCTGAGAGACTTCGTGAGAGTGAACAACGTCGCAAATTTTATCTGGAACAAATTAGAGAGAGGGCTTCAATGGATTTCAGAGATCAATCCTCACCTTTACTACGGCGGTACATAAACAAGGAGTCTCAGGGGAGAGATAGTAATGAAGATTATCAAGCAAATGTAAGTCCAGGCACAGCTACTCTGGCTACAGGCAACACTGTAGTTCAGCATTCACTGAAACGAAGAATTAAAAGGATCCGCCAAAGGCTTATGGCTCTGAAATATGAATATCCTGAACCTTTGCTTGGTTCTGAAAATACGAGTATTGGATACAGGACAGCATTAGGGACAGCCAGGGCCAAAATTGGTAGGTGGCTTCAAGAACTTCAAAGACTTCGGCAAGCTAGAAAAGAAGGGGCTCCAAGTATAGGATTGATAATTGCCGACATGATCAAGGTACTTATTTTGTACATTTGTATCCACCCTTCCATCACCTGTTTGTAATTCAAGCCTTCAACTTCTGTAACATGCTTCGATACCCAGTATGTCATGTTTTTCAATTATAAGATAGTATCAACTATTGTCATTTGGTTGCCGAGGTTGAAGGTTGCAAAACTTTCATAAACCTTTGGACAGCTTTTTGTATGCTGATTAGTGTGTGCAAGATGGTGGTGATGCTTATGGGTACTCCTAGTGATCCTGAATTTTAATTTATAAGTAAACTTTTAGTTTGAAATCATTGTGGGGTTGTACCCATCCTATTTCTGGAGTTTTAACTGCTGGTTCGGGTGACATTATGGAAAATATTGATTTATACTAGTTGTTGGAATGGGGCAGGCCGATTTTTTATTCTCCTGCTCCATTTATAGGTGAAACAGAATCTCTATAGGACCCCAGGGGGAAGCAAACCCAATATGGGCAATATTAATCTTTCCATCTATGTTTAAACTCGAACCTTAAATGCCATTTGGACTTCTCTGTGCCAGTAGATATCAACATGCATCATTCTTAAAAGGTTGCTCTTTTGTTTTTGTGACTTTAGGTGATTGTGCTTTTCCTTCTGATTATTCTACATTCTATTGTTTGTTAGTTTCTAGATGGAAAGGACCCTGAACTGCAGGCTTCACGCCAAGCTGGTTTGATTGACTTCATAGCTTCTGCTCTCCCTGCCTCTCATACATCAAAGCCTGAAGCCTGCCAGGTGACAGTGCATCTTTTGAAACTTTTGAAGGTGGTGCTCTCAGTGCCTGCAAACCGGAGTTATTTTCTTGCACAGAATCTGTTGCCTCCTATTGTACCCATGCTGTCAGCAGCTCTCGAAAACTATGTAAAGATTGCGGCATCTTTAAACATTAGCAGTAGCACTGGAAACAATGTAATTTCAAGTAAAACGTCTGTTGAAAACTTTGAAATAACATCTGAAGTTTTAGATGGTTTCCTTTGGACCGTGACAGCAATAATTGGTCACATCAATCCAGATGAGCGACAGCTCCAAATGAGGGAAGGCTTGCTGGAATTGTTGATTGCCTATCAGGTGATTCATCATCTGCGAGATCTGTTTGCACTCTATGATCGGCCCCAGGTTGAAGGGTCCCCGTTTCCTTCCTCCATTGTTTTGAGCATTCATCTATTGGTAGTTTTGACTGCCAGGCCTGGGGCAAAAAATAGTATTGACCGGGAATTTTTCCCAGCAGAAACTGAAGGGGTGTTTGAAAGTGCGGGAGCTAAACCTGTGGATTCTGCTGGTTTGGGAAATTTCTCAGTGGATATCTCCTTTCACAATCAGAGACAACATGAAGAGGGTGGTAGCAGAGTAGTGCCCTCACCTGGGGTACCCAAGATTTTACCTTCGAACAAAGCCAACGAGATAATGAAGAGTAACGAGGCACAATCTGCTGTTAGGGACAGTGAAAAGGCTCTAATGGGAGATAGTGTGGTTCAGCAGGATAGTAGTCCGGTCACGATTCATGTTACAGTTGAAACAGAGCAAAAACTGACAGAGGATATTGCTATAACTTCCATACCTCTGGAAGACTCTAAATTGTCGGTGAACGACTGTGGTCAGCAAAAAGATGAAACCACATCGAGCTCAAAGCAACCAGTGGCATTGCTTCTTTCTGCTATATCGGAAACCGGATTAGTCAGTCTTCCTTCTCTGTTGACGTCTGTGCTTTTACAAGCAAACAATAGGTTGTCGTCAGATCAGGTAACATCTGCTAGAGATAATCTACTTCCTTGCACTAATGCCCGATTGTTTTTTTCTCTAATTTAATTGCATCTCACAGTGATTTCTGTTATATACATCTAAATTCTTCAGTTCTGCTGTTTTGCATATAGATAAAATGCCTAAAAATGAGGCTTGATGATCTTGTACATCAAACGTTATTGCCTTTTTTTTTTTTTTGTTCTTGGTGTACAATAGTATAGTTGTTACATTGATATCTGATTTCGACGGATATTCCCAGGAGTTCATTCATCTATTAATCATTTCATATTAAGCTGTCATGTCCTGAAATAAGGTTAGGCTGAATCATTTTTTGGACTGGGCATTTCCAAGTTAATTGTCCCTTCAGTCTGTAGTCGATATGACATTGTGGTATTTTGCTAAGGTCCAAATATTAAGATTTAGTGGTTTTATCACTTCCATTTCAGGCTCCCTATGTTCTTCCATCTAATTTTGAAGAAGTAACCACTGGAGTGCTGAAGTTTCTTAACAATTTGGCATATCTTGATATCGCAACTATGCAGAAAATGCTGGTAAGCATGCCATGTCCTCTGTGATGTGGTCATTTTGTGAGTATGCTTGTCTGCTAATGTAATTTTTGACCTCTCAGGCTAGGCCAGACCTCAAGATGGAATTTTTCCATCTGATGAGTTTTTTCCTTTCTCATTGTAACAGCAAATGGAAATCACCAAAAGACCAGGTATGGTCCCTATTGCACAATCGTGACTGGAACATCTTATTAGAAACTCACAAGATTTGGATATTGGATCAGTTATGTGTCATAATGTAAGCTGGGGATCATCAGTAGATTGGCTGAATAAGTTACATGTCATAATGTCCTTGAATTTGCTGTCTGTTGGTTGGCTAGTTGGGCTACATGCTTTAGGTTTCTTCTATACTCCCGTAATCATTTGAAAGCCTAAATGATTAGTGGCAGCATTTCAGCTGGCCTCCTCTTATGCTTATATCCTTTACTGTATTTTCAGGTGGGTCTTCTTTTAATTGAATCGCTCTTGCTTCTTGGTCACTTTGCTCTGTTCCACACTGAGAATCAAGCAGTTCTGCGGTGGGGAAATAGTCCTACCATTCTTCACAAGGTCAGTGAAAGGAGACCACTCACAGCATCTTTTTTCCTTTTTTCTGTGTACAGAACCTGACTGCTTAGTGAACAAAAACAGGTATGCGATCTGCCTTTTGTCTTCTTCAGTGACCCAGACCTGATGCCGATATTAGCTGGTACACTGGTTGCCGCTTGTTACGGGTGTGAGCAAAATAGGGGTGTTATTCAACAAGAGCTCAGCATTGACATGCTACGTTCATTACTGAAATCATGCAAAAATGCTTTACCCTCAAGTCAATCCCATCCAGTTTTAGACAATTCTCCTTATGGTTCCTACGAGAATATTCTGCTGGGTCATGAAAATAGAAAGTCTCAGGCAGAGAAACTGAGGTCCAGCCGGGGCAGCGGCAGAAACTCTAAAACCTCTTTAATCAAGGGTTTTTCTGCTGGAAATAACGCCAAGCTAGGGAAGAAGAGAGAAAAGGCAGCAAAAGTTTGTGAAGAAACTGCTGCTAAATATGACTTACCAATAACTGGGACTACGTCCATGTTGCATTCTAGATTCCCTGACAGCTTCATTGATAGTGCCGACAAATTCTTTGCAGCAGGTTTTAATGAACTGGGCGACGCATGATAATTTCTTTTGAAACATGAAAGTCTAGCCAGGAATTCAAATCTGAAGCAGCAGCTAACCAATTGTCGGTCTTGTTCATCTGGCCTGCATTATATTTGCCTGGTTATCCTAACAACAAAAATGAAGCTTTGGGAAACTGGCGGTGTTTGGCGAAAACATTTCCGTTCTGTTATGGGCAGTTGGTGGAAGGAGATGTTGAACAGGATGATGAGGCGCTAACTTTTGGCAGGATCAACTGTCTTTGTAACTGTACATGCTATTCTGTATAAGCGCATGCTATCGACTAGATAGCAATTGTTCCGAGCGCCGGACCTTTCCAATACTTTCCAGTACAGTTAAGTGATATCGAAGTGGGTAAATCTTTCGTTGCTTCTAGCTGCAATAAGTGGGCGAACCATAATTATGGAAAAATTCTAAATAAAGATATGAAGTATTCTCTTTTTTTAAGAATAAGGATATGAAATGTCTTCATTTTTTCAAGTAAGGATTTAAAGTTGATTTTATATCAAATGAGAGTTTGAAGTGTTCGTATTAATCTAAAAAATGCCTGAACTAACCAACTTTGAAGGGTTTTCATAAAAAACAAAATTTTAAACTTATAAAGAAAAGAAAAACACAATGCGATGGGCGGCAGCAAGGCGCCCTTGCCAGAAGCGAGAGAGGACTGTGACCCTCTCCTAAATCTAGGCAAGGATTGCCCTTCCGGACCTATTTTCCGGGTCTGATCCGTGTCGTCGGGTACATGGGCGCTGGTTGAAACTGCGTCGGCATTCCGTGCTGCAGTTTTTTGAATATGGAGGTTAGAGCGTTGCGTAGTACTGCGCGTCCTGTGTTGGGCTTGGAGTGCTGTGTTGGAATTTCCACGCCGCACGCCAGGTGCTTGTGTTTTTTACGGGACTAGCTAGGTGGAAAAAGATGTCGTTTTGAATGAATATCGCGAAAAAAAAAAAAATGCAGGAAATTTGCTCGATTGCTACGAGTTTGATCTGCCGGAGATATGGCCGCGACGGCGACTCCTGGGACGCACACGGCTTCACCGAAGCCACACGTCGCTGCCGTAGATCGCCTGTCAAGCCGTGTGCGGCTTTTCTGGGTGTAGAGAGCTGAGAGGAGCGTCTTGGGCAAAGCTCGCGAGCTCTTCTCATGTCTCCTCCAGGGACTCGTTGTTCTCTAATAAACACGCTTCGAAGCCAGTAAACTTCAGGAATGCCCTAGTTTCCGGAGGCATTGGGCAAAGGTGGGCGACCCTTGCTCAAATCTGGGAGAGGGTCATATCCCTCCCCTCCTTCTAGCGTTGGCCCTAGCCTATAGTCAGCGAGGCGAGGGTCACCGCCGACCCTGCTGGTCGTTGCCGCCACCCCATTGGCAATGGGGCAACGGCTGCCTATGTCTTTTTTTTTTTTCTCTTTTTTTAAGTTTTATTGTTTTTTAGTTTTAATTTAATTTAAATTTAAATTGTATTTAGATGAAAATATCCTTATTTAGACGAGTTAAGAGGATTTGAAATAACTATAATAATTTCATACCCTTCTTTAGAATTAAAACAACTATAATCACTTCAGGCTTTTCTTCGGAACTAACATAGCCTACTTTAGACCTTTATTTTACTTTAGGCCATTTTTTGAAAACATGACTTACCCTTATTTGAAATAAGATTTACTTTAGGCAATTCTTTGAAAAAATGAAGTCATTTTGGACCCTTAATTGGAATTTTCCACATTATTTATCAATCGTACTTATTCTTTATGATAAAAGAAGCTGTTGCCATTCTACTCTCAAAAATAATTTTTGATCAGAAATGATTTTTTTTAATTCTATTCTCAAGAATAATTTTTGAGTATTTAAGATATTTGATAAATTTTTAAAAAATTTTATTCGGAATAGAAATGCGTTTGGTAAGAGTTTTTAATTTTTTTATTCTTTTAATTTTTTAATACCTTTTGTTATAATTTTCTTATACTTTTTTTTTCTTTTTTTCTTTTTTCTTTTCTCTCCTTCTTCCTCTTTAGTGGCCGGCCACCGCCGGTCGACTGGGCAAGGTCCGGCTACCTCGCCCAAGCGGCATGAGGCCAAGCCTCGCCGGTAGCTAGGCGGCACTTGCCTCCCCAGATCTGGGTGAGGTTCGACCTCGCCAGGCTTGCCGGACTTCGCCCTAGCCTGACGAGGCTCTGGCAAGCTCGTCGGACCTCGCCCGGCTACTTGGCGACGATGGCCTAGGGGCGGCGATGGGGTGGTAGTGGGAGGAGGAAGAAGAAGAAGAAAGGAAAGGGAAAAAAGAGAAGATTGCAAAATTAATTTTCAAAATTGTTCTCGGAAACGAGAAGCAACTTTTTTTTAATTCTCGATTCTACTTCAAATCTATTCTCAGGAACAAAAAATTTGCCAAACAAATTTCTGTTCCAAATCTATTTCCAAGAACAAAAAAATAAAATCAATTGTTCTCAAAAGTGTTACCAAACAGACCCCTAAGCGAAAATTTTTATTATTCGTACTTTTAATGAGCTGAGCAGCTTCGAGAGCAAGTTATTGTAGATGTTCTAGCTTCAGCTGTTTCTTATGCTCGATGTTCTCTAAATGAATCTCATCTAGCTTTCTATTTTTATTTTCCTCCGTACTTGGTAGAATGATCGGGAACTCAAGAAATTGCCACCATGGTCGCTGATAGGGTTTGCTAGGAATGAGAAGAAACAAGGGTTACGTCGAGGGGTCGCACTCAGTCCTTTTTCTGTGTCACTAGTAAATCTGAAATTGAGATCAAATCTAACCTATGTAACAGATGTAATGGAACTCCTCAGGCAAAAGAGAGAACGGCCATGGCAGCTTGAGGTGGCTGATGGGCCGGCCAGCGCCCGCCATGCCCGGCACTCTAGCATGCTTCATACTGGCCCTTAATTTTGAAATATTTCTGACCCTTCAAGGTGATCAGGTTGGGAACTGAAGGATGTAAGGTACTTGCTTCCAAAAATATAGCACTTTACAGAAGAAAGAAGCTTTAAATTCTCAGAACCGCCACTGGGATTATCCCTTGCGTTTTCATGGCAATGTCTGAGATAATGTAAGACACAAAGCTTAGCAAAAGCTGCTCCGATAAAGGGTATATTGATAATACCGGACATCATTCATATACAGTCCTCGCCAATTGTATCATCATGTTTTAGCTGCTTTCACTCGCTTGTCGTCATCGAACCTTGCTGTAAGGCTATGATACATTGTCCGCAAACTGCAGTTTTTCTGCTGGATCCACAGACAGAACATAGGTGGGAAACCAAAAGATCATCAAAAGAAGAAGAATCACACTGATGGCGCTGCAAATCTGCCAGAAATATTGCGAGTTCAATTCACGGGAAGATAAAAAACTTCATCGAGTATGGAGTTAAACTTCCAATCAAAACGCTGTATCTCTTGTGGCATGTTGGTTAAACTCACCTCTTGTATCGGAGAGATGCTTCATTGAAAGCCACGACCCCTCAACACATGAGATCCGATGTCTCACTGTTTTTCAAAGGAGTAGGCACTTCCGGGAACCTTGACTAAAAGTTCATCTTCCAATGTTGTTTCTCGGATCTCCTCATGCATCTGATTCTAAAAAGAATTCCGTTAGTGCTGGTCATTATGAAGAAGCATAATAACATGCTCTGCAGCAACTCGCAGCTAATACTACTTGAACATAAGCCCGGTTTCAGCCCATTACATAAAGGAATAGGGAAATTGACAGTAGTAAATCCTAAACTTTTTGCCCAATACATAAAGTCATTAACTTTATAATCATTCATATTTTCATAAGAATGTCTAGAAACGAATTTAGTTATTTATAAATTCTCGCACTTTTATTATCTAAATCTTGTTTCCTATATTTTAGATTGATAAAATTTCAATAATGTAAATCTGGTTCCTGATATTTTCGACTGATAAAATTTTTGATCTTTCATATTATGTGTTTTCTGAGGTATAGGGAACACGGTTTATGTAAGTATGAAACTATATCTATAGAAAAATTAATATCATTTATAAATATCCCTATGAAAACATTTAAACATAAAATAGCATAAACATCAACCTGATACAACTCTCAATGAGGTTCTACTTCCACTATTATAGAGATCATAATGTAAAATTTACTTAAATGGAACTATCATAATATTTGTAAAGACGAAAAAGGTAAAAAGGTAATAAAAAGATGGCATATTTTTTCCTTGATGTAGGAAAAAACGATTGAAATGAATAGATATTAAAAAATCTGGGCAATAGTGTAATTATGAAAACTTGTGAATAATATCAAAGGACTATTATGACTTTGCTGGAAAGTTGAGGGACTATATTAAAAAACTGAAAATTTAGGGATTACATTGAATATTTAAGAATAGTCTAAAAGGAGAGCAAAAAGATACATTGCACATTGGACTAAAGTTTAAAGAACTATTAGTTTCACTTCTCCACTTTCTTCCAATGCAATATAATAGGATATAATATGATATGGCCACTTGACAAAGACCATTGCATAGTCAACAGAATGAATATAATCTATCGATCTTGTTAATGAATGACCTGCTGACTGATAAACCAGCTATAAATCACAAATTTACTTATTCTAGATATCTAAAATGACCAAGTGTAATGATTCAGTAATTGAAAAATGCAAAACTTACACTTTTACATTTTGAAAGCATGTTAAATGCAACTTAAAAAGTGGATCAAGGACAATCAATTTCAAAATAAAAAAGAAAAAATGACTTCGCCCAGATATATTATTGAGCAAACTAACTTATGGATGATGCTAAGTCGGCTTTGCTATCTCTTGGTAACCAACAACTGTCTTCACCTCATTATCAACCAAGCAAATGAAAAAAATTAAAAATCACGTTCCCAAATGTGAAAAATGTAACAAACAAGCAAAGGGTATATATAATCTAACTGTTGCTTCATAATATAAGCTAGAAGCAAATAAAAGTGGAGTAATTCTTGGAACCTAGTCAAATTCTCCACTCCATTTGGGTAAAGGTAAAAGATTTCTCGCCTGTCAATATTTTCTCCATCACTGAAGTAGAGTTTTGAGTCAGTGCATTGAACAGAAAGGAAAAGCCTGACTTGACGTAAATAGCTACTCAATTGGATAACAAGGAAAAGCCTCATCACATACTAAAATAGAGAAATGGAGACATAATTTGCAGCTAACTTGATGGTAAAGAAAATGAAACTAGAATAATTTTACCTTTGACTTAGCCACAGTCTGTCCCATGTCGCGGTCATTCTTTAGGCCACTCAAGATTTCTTTGAGTCGCCTTTTACCTTCGACTCTTGAAGCACGTCGTTCAGCGCGTTGGGCTGCGGTAACATCAAAATGGCAGGCTACACAAAGTGTCCTCATATTCTCTAGCCTGCATTCACCTGCACAAACAATTGTACTTGTAAATTACATAAAACTATTCAGCTCCCAATTTTTATTTCCTAGCCAAAACAGAAAACCCAAAGGAACACACTTTTGAATTATTAGGGCTGTGAGTGCAGTGGACTCCTGTTGTCATCAGTCAACGCCATTGACCAGTGATGGTAGGGGTGAGCATATTGGACTGCCCAAACCGGGATTGGACTGGACCGGCCGGTTTGGTCTGGTTCTTAGAGGCATTGGTCCAGTTCCCGGTTCAATAAAAATGGAATTGGTGATTTTTGGTCCGGTTTCCAGTTTCAAGGGGGAACCAAACCGCACCGGACTGACTCCTTTTTTTTTTAAATATATTTTTTAGTTTTCTTAAAAATAGCAATAAATCATCAAATAGACTATTTTATTTCTTAAACACATTAATATACTTAACACAAGTGGAGTTTGACTTTTTAGCACGTGGGAACATATGTGATCGGTTTTATTGGGACTGCCCTAGGATTGAACCGGAACGATCAGTCCGAGCACAACTACTCTTTAGTGGAAAAAAAAGAAGTGTCCAGTTCCGTTGGACCAAACAGAGGTCCTAAGACCAAATGATTTGATCCCCGATTCCCAAAATTGATAACTAGTCCTCCCAGTCCGGTTCCAAGTTCCACTTTGAAACCGGACCGGGAACTAATCACCCCTAAGTGGTGGACATTAGCTGGTCAACGTTGGCCTGCAACTTCACCAATCCAACTCGGACACAAGATTGACATCACTGGTCAATCTCCATCTTGTGCCCCTTTTTATTTCTTGAGTGCATTTCTCTGTTCCTTAGTAGTTAACCTTTTTGATAATTTATTTAAGTGTAAACCCATACTTATCCCTTAGATCTAGCTTACTAATCACTATCCATAGAGATAATACCAATCTTCAACCACGGCCAGGCCAGTGATACTCTGTTACAAGAATTGATGTCTTGACAAAGAAGTGCAAAATCGAAATACAAAACTCGGTCCTATCAATTATGTGACAAATTAAATCAACAGCCAGTTCATATATTAAGTACTTAATCAATTAATACTCTTACCTCCGCCACGAAAGACAGGAACAATGTGATCCGCATGCCATGCGTTACCCTCAGTGGGATCATTGACCAATTTGTCAACCCTGCCAGCCATATGGAAATATACATATTATCTATCATAAAAGCTTTTGCTCTAGAACAACATACTTGACTTCAAGCATGCAAAACAAAAGGGAAAATGTCTGCATGACCTTAAGCACTTTGATCGCATCAACTAGAGACATTATTCCATAAAGTACTCACAATTTTTTCCTTGAAGCCAAATTTGGTGCTTTTCTCTTTACATAGTCCCGCCGGCTCTCCACTGACAATGGTTTCAGGCATTTCACAAGCTGATGGCAATCTAATTGGCAGTTTGTGCATACACCATGTTCTATTTGAAAAAGTTCCTGAAAATCATAATTTGTCAACCAAGAGGGTGGAAAAATGGAGGCTAAGAAAAGGCAATGTAGTTAAAATACAAGGTTTTCCAAGCAGAGCTAATAGTCCAGATGCAGGTGAATAAATAAAACAAGAATGTTTCTCAAGTATTTACAAGCATATAGATTTAAACCTGACGAATAAAACTAGCACTGGTTCTTATGCGATATTCTTCATAACAGCCAGAATTGCAGAAAAGATCCTCAAAATATTCAGGTCTCTTTGCATTTTCTCCCCTGAAAGCAGATTCCACAATTAGCTAGTCGTCCATGTAGCAAAAAGGCAAATGCACTAGGACTTACATGCAGGGTGACTGACAGAGTTTACAGAGTGGTTCGTCCATCATGGTCCACCCCTGAGTGTACTCTTTATCCTTCTTGCCATAACTGCTAACAAGATGAACCTTCTTCCACACAGCATTTTCTGGCAATGGATGGCTTATTTCAAACAACGGTGTAGTGCGTCTTCTGCTTTTACCCTTTAGCAATCCCTGGCATGGAATCATTGAATTATGAGGAAACAGAAGAGGTGATCTGGTCGTATCAAATAAGAGAGCAAAAGAAATGGGCTCTAATATTGGACATACCAAATTGTCATGGTTGATTCCATCTATCAAGTAGCAGAGCTCAACAGCTAAAGGGAGTTGCAAAGGTTTCCCCAGTAACTTCCTACGTTGAATAGGTCTTAGTGTGTTCCACTGATTTATGAACGTTAGGAGACCATGGACATAAGCCCTGCTGTTTTCAAGAAATTTATTATCAGGGGACAGGTCACTTTGCAAACTAACATCCTCCGGCCGGAAACTATGGAAAAGGGGTCTTGGTCTAGAATCTGTCCCCGGGGTGCAAGTGTACAAATGGATCCTTCCAGTATATTGGCTAACCTACAAAAAACTTAGTCCAACAGACTTTCAGAAATAGAAAATAAAAATCATGTGTTGGCTGGATACATACATTCAATTTACTAGTTCAATCAGAACTCATAAAGATCACCATGTTTCAGTAGAAATAGAAGATTTCCAGACCTCAATCAAAGCAAAATATATATGCACCTTGACCACAACTAAATCACTTTTACCCACAGCAGTTCTTGTGGTATCAAAAGAAAACTCAAAAAGAAACATGTTCCACAATCTTCATAGGGAAAGAGAAAACATTTATGTCTTGCCAGTTTGGTAAATTACAGAGAAGGGTCACAGAATATGGCTATTAAAGCCACAGATGTAGTTGAGACTGAAGGAGCCAAAAACACTTGATTTTCCCAGATCAAAAGCCTCTACTACTAGCATAAAGGCAAGATCCATGTGCAGGAGTAGGATACAGGAAACCTAAAAGCTTAATCAGATGTCGAGAATCTTTAGGAAGCATTCTAGCTAACTTCCAATTAATATTGCATACAGAACAATGCTTTACCGCATCTATTACCCAACCCAAAACAAAATAAACTTTGAGAGCCATTGACATGGTAAGGTATCATTATGTTCAACATATACTATTCCTCCTAGGAAGGGGAAGTCTGAAGAAACGATTGTAAAATCAGAGGATGATTTGGAGTAATTGGAACTTATCTAAGCCCACGATAATAGTAATTAACAGTTACTGAGATCTCTGCTCAGTACTGAGCACAAGGCCAAAACTTGTAAAGGATGTGATTTCCATAGTTCCACTTAAATCTTAAATTTCACAATATAAACCAGTAGAATGACACATAAAAGTCACCATTTGAGTTATACAGTAAAGCAAATACGTTACAACTACTGGCAATGAACATGATGGATACCACCATAAAAAATATCCTTCAAGCTTTACAATGAGAAGAGACCTATAACCAATCTCCATGAAAATCAATGATTTTGGTTGATGAAGTGCACAGGAAAATGAGAATTAGATTTCATCCAAGTATACATGTTAAAGGAAAAAACCAGATAATATAATGAGGACACTTTGAACTTGAAATTCAAAGTATTCTACTTTGTTATTACTTCAATTTCTCTTCTTTCAAAAGACCAACTCTTTTGCCACATTACAAAGTCGACTAATTATGAAATCCTCATACCTGCAAGATATAGAATGTATTTGGAAAAGCAGGCAGCGTCCGTCAATCTCAAGACAAGGTACTAAACTAGTTTCAAACATTGAATAATAGGAGTAGTCACCAGCAGTATTAAAATGATCCACAGATTAATCAAGATCCAAAGAGGAACTGGCTAAGCATGCTTGATGCTCATGCAAATACAAACTTCTATTCATAATTTGGTTACTTGAGATGGTCACAAACAGGCACTCTTTATATGGTAGCTATACCCAATAAAATACATTTTAATAGTAATTTAAAACAGCTAACTTTAAAATGTTGGCTCTATTCCCAGATGGAAAACAAGTTGTGGTTGTCCAGCAGTTTGTTTCACAGGGAAGAATCATTTCTATAATGTGATAAAACAGTCACAACTATCATCAGGGAAGAATCAATTCTATAATGAAAAGCTGATAAATTACCTCAAACCGCAAAGAATTAATGAAATTTACAATATTCTGATCTGCTTCAACTACATCAGGACACTCGCCATTGCCAACCCTGGTTGTCGAAGCACTTTCCTGTAATACATTCTCCAAACATGTCATAGTATAATCAATGATAACCCCAAAAATCTTTATCAACTATCCGTGCATCACAATTTGCTTTTCTATATATCAATCATCACTTCCAAAAAATCCTAGATCAATAAGTAAATGATTCCTGTTCCATGTCTTAAGCATTTGTTTTTCTTTTTCAGGACAATGAGTATCTTATATAATTTTTACCTAGCAATTATCGGTCGAACCATGCAAAGGTCCCCTGACTGGCTCTCTCACCAGTCCGCTTTTGAGTACACTGATCAGAAGACTTAAGATGTAAAAAGAGTTTTGTTGCCAACAGAATGATTTACCTCAACCAGAGGAGATCTCCTTATGTTGGAACAATTCTCATTGGCTTTAACTGGATCAGCAGGAGCAGGCTCACTATCATCTTCTTTGGTTTTTGTAGGATCTTCCTGCATATTTTAAATCTCCATAAGCATCCTCTCTTCATTCTTAAAATGACAAGTTTTTTTCTCTTTTCAGGAGTGTTGTTTTTTGATTTGGGTTTGCGGGGGAATGCATCCAAATTTATCCTCATCCCATCCTAGTTGAGCTGACCACAGGAGTCATTATATTCTTAACAGCCATTTATTAATTAAATCAACTTCTGCAACCTCTAGAATACATGCATTTTCAATCTAAGCTAAAGAATCAAGACTTATTTACCTTCTGCGGCAGTTGACTGCATGCAATTTCCTCCAACATCTGAATATAACTTTTATCAGTCTCATCAGAAATTCCAAAGTATGAAACATTGTCAACCTGACACCAAGAAAAGGAAACGAGGATTATTATAGTAGACAAAACAAGCAACCATAAAATAGCATCGTATGGAAATAAGAGATGTCAGACAAGACAAAGGCATAGTTTTCAAAATGCATGGACAAATGACCATGTACAGTGACTGCAATAAAAAAAAAAAACAAAAAAGACACAAGTAACATGGACAAACAAGCACCACACACAAGCAAGCAAGTACATGCACATTCATGCATTTTTCAAGCATAAAGGGACCAAAGGAACAGGGGTTTTATTGACAATGTATTGCACTCCACTATAGGAATAAAACCTAGGTTCATTTCACAGGGGAAATTCCATTAACTAACAATTTAAGAAACAATTCAAAGAAATAGGAATGCTTGATTGTCTGAAGCATCGATTTAATCAATAAAAAATTTACTTCTAACAACTTGCATATTGGAACAATTACACTAGACATTCACAAAACCTTGCATTGCCAATGGCCATGTTACTGTCTTTTTGCAAAGAACACATCATCAAAGGACACTAGTGAGAGAAATTCAGATAAACCACAGGACGCAATTTCAAAGTGACGGTAAAAAAAGAACCATTTCTTTGACATGTTATATTGTATAAAATGATCTCTATGTGAAACCCACCTAATAATAAAGTCCTTTGTTGAACACAAAAAGCAAGAGATTCTCGATGTTTGGATAGAGTACATGCAAAGGCCACTCTAATCATCCCAGGGACAATTTTTTAGAATTTTTAGTCGTTTGGCCAACTTAATCTGGCACGTCTTAAATGTAAATGATTCTACAAAGGCTCCCTTGATCATTTGAGCTTCTACTAAAATCACGGTGAAACCGAACCCTTCCAAGAAAACTATGTTTCATTTAAACCAGAAATAGGCTGCAATACCATGTGCATGGACATTCATCAGGCCAAGACAGTGGAATTAAAAAAGAGCTGATCTTTACAAGCTTTAAATTTTGCCGGAGTGGTGTTGATTTCTTTCAATATTAGCAATCTTCAAAATCATGCAGCAAAATTGCCGCCTCAAAATTAACAAAAGTAAATTACATGATCTTCGCTATATCAAGTTTGAGCAACGCAATAAAAACATCAATTACAATTATCCCTCCACCAAAAAACACAGGCAGGGTGTAATCCAAGTTCCCAAAAGGTTCTAAATTGTAATTCGATGTACATGAGAAGCATCAATGAATCAAGATCAGGAAGTGCCAGTCTAACACCAAAGAGCATCAATCAATGTTTTGTTGACCACCATATGGTTGTAATAGTTATTAATTGTGTGATACTTGGTATAGTTTTTTATTTTTCTTGAATTAATGCTATATACACTGCTTACCATGCCTTTCGAAGAGCAAAGATTTTTCACAATATTTTTCACATCTTATTTCATATAAATTCCTACAATATTTTACATCAGAAATTCTGAGGAAAGCCTAAGATAGGCAGATAGATAGGATCTGACCATTCCAAAGCAGAGACTTCATCAAATCTACTTTGGCTCCAATTTTAAGTCTTTAACAATGTCCCAGAACATGGTCAAGGGCCATAATAAGATTATCACAAATATACTCAACTTATGTAGAAAGAAGGCAAGGCAAGCAAGACACTGCTCTCTCTTTGATTTCAAAAGGACATTATCGATCATTTGAAAATCAAAACAAATAGAAAAAAGCCGGTGGCAATTCAAACATAGAAGCAATAAAAATATACCGCAATATCTAGTATTGCATCATGTTTTCCATTTGTAGTAGAGGAAACACGGTACAAGCTCTTCCTTAAATATTGCCAATGCAAATCATCCGTAGTATCCTGACATAGTCATTATCAAAATAAGCATCACAAAATTGGAAATAACAATTAACAATTTCAAGTAGCATGTCACGAGTAAAGACATTCACCTTTGCACAAAAATAATATATATTGACGGCATTGGTTTGTCCCTGCCTGTGAGCTCTATCTTCTGCCTTCAGACACAATAGAAGAAATTCATTCATCCAAAATTTAGACAATAACCGATGAAACAACAAAAACTATCATGATGACATTACAGATATTATCAGTTCAGGGGCTCTGTCCTACTGATATTATTGGTTCATGTTACGAATAAAGTCAAGATCTGTTGGCATTTGAGTTTTCAGATGGGTGGAAGCAACAATATCATCCTTTTTGTGTCTGCATTAAGTTAGTTATCCATCCATCTTTAATTTATGAAGCAAAGGCCTGGATCACGGTCAAAGGGTTTGTATTGATGCCTTTACAAGATAGAAGAGAACAAGTGAACAAACTTTCAGAGAATTAGCAAGTCAATGTAGGACCAATTAACAGTTTCTTTTTTCTTCTTCTTTGCATAAAAGTACAACAACTAAGCAGGGGAATGATGAGGATAAAACTATGAGCTCAAGGACCTAAATCTTGAAGGGAATGCACTAAACCAATTGTTGCAATCTTGATCAAATAAAATCCATACATATATACAGTAACTATTTCAACGTTACTTTCAAAAAAGCTTATGTAACTCCACCTGAAGCATCCATGACGGAGATGGAGGTAGCTCCAAGAACACCACAGTCTTTGCTGATGAAAGATTAAGTCCAACACCTCCAGCAGTAATACCAATTATTGCAATCTTAACCTAATAAGAAAAGCACCTAGTCATCAGTGTAAATAACTTCTAAATTCTTCCTTGATGAAAAGATTCCGGACCAACAACAAGAAGAAATATCCACTAACATAAAAAGAACACATGCAAATTCCTTACTTAACACATTTAGTCTGAAAATAATCATTGACGGTAAAAACAACACAACTGTGCAACCAAAGAAGATTAGGAAAAGGCATCCAAGATACACACCTGATTTGATGATTGGAACGACATTACTGCAGACTGTCGATCTCTAGGAAGAGTATTCCCATCTATACGAACAAAACCAATCCCTTTCTCACATATGATCTCCTGAGTCATTCCAACATAAAAAGCTTTCATATAAGGCCAAGAGGCCAAACAGCTGAGTAGGACTTAGTTCTACAAATATATATATAAAGAGAAAAGAAAACTCTACAACAAGAAAGAATTAACTGACATTGATAGCAGTTCAAACTAGATGAAACCCACATACAAACATCACAAACTAAATGAAGTCCACATCACAAACGTCACGAGACTGAGCTTTAGAATCAGAATTCCCCACAAGCAAGTAGTAGAGGTCACTTTGATGAAATATATTAAATGGTGCATGTTAAGCTGTAACAACCAAAGAATAAAACTTAAACGAGAAATCAAAATGATAGTAACTCTAATTATGAAGAAACAGTAATCCATCTCAAGTATATTTTAAGTTAATCTTAGAAGACTTGTTAGGTTCTGTACTTATAGGGTTGAGATCTCTTAAAGATGCATAAAAGTGCTTCCACTAAACAGATTTACAAACTAATGAAACCTGCTAAAGGATGGTGCAAGATACAAGATACAATTCATAATTAACATATTTCATCAGCACATATGATAAAACAGCTCATTGGCTTTGCATTGCACATAAAAAAAAAAGACTTTCTTACCTTGTTTCATGAAACAGTTTTGAGGAGAAACCTTAATATTACATTGGTCACATTGTATTCAGGCCAATACAAACAATTAACTTGGTATTTCTGTTTTTTATGGATTCCATCAAGTTGCTAAAGCTCTTCGAATGACTCTGATCTTCAAAATAAAGGGGCAACTTTCCAAACAAATAAAGTGTGCTTAGGAATACATACCCAGGGCCAAGAATCACAGAGACCAACCAATCTCTCTCATTGAACCTTGACAGCTACTTAAGCAATTTACCAGCTCAATTTGTCTCGTTGTAGATTCTATAATCAACTAGCTTAAAATGGCAACAAAAAGGTTCTGTTTACAATAGAACATCAATTATTCATTAACACCTTATTAAGTATTAACAAGAAAAAAAGAAGAAGAAGAAGCGAGGCAGTCAAATCATTCAGCCATAATATCACAGATTCATTTATACAAGTAAATACTTGGTAAAATTCAATGGAAGCTTATCAACCAGATCCGATTTTTGCAAGAGATGCTCTCTCGAAGGTATACCTGCACTCCATCGAGAACTCTATGATGGTGGGCAAAAACAATCATCTTATGGCAATTTGGTGAGTCCACCACCTCATCAGATGCGGCAATGAGTGGATGAAGAGAAAGCCATTCATGGAATCCTGAGAGTTTGGCAATGCCAACTTCTTGATATGATAGATTGCGCAATTTATTGCGAACATTGGAATCTGGCAGAAATAGAAACCATGGTAAGAAATCAGTTGGAATCTCTGTGCATCCACATTATAAACATGAAGTTTTCAGCATGAAATGGTCTTAGTCCCAAAACTTGACACGACTCTAGCAAGTAATCAACTACCTGTTGACAAGATAAAGGTATATATTTTTTTCTGACACCCCCATGTTTTGGTAAAATTTTGAAAGGACACCCCATCATCTGGAAATTACTCTGGCACCCCTCATCAAAATCTATTGGATCTGTATGCAAATTGATGCCTTCCAAGTCATCTTTCAGTCTATTTGGATTTTCCAAATGACCACAGTGCTATTGTATATTGTTAATTTCGTGAATCAAATATAATTTACAGGGATGCGGAGCAATTTCGTAACACACAGGGAATGTGCCTCAAGTTCTGCAAAAACTTGAGGAATGATGGCGTATGTTCACCATTTGCTTGTTTAATTATTATCCAATAATTTGCTGATAATGGGCATGAGATTGTCACAGTTAACTACTTGGTTAGAAACAAAACCACAAAATGCAACACTGAAGGTTTCTTCCTATTAGAAAGTTATAGCTCTACATTTTGGAAATACAGTAGAAGTTTGAAAGGAAGCTTATGCAAAGTCATGGTAGTTACCATCGGACTGATCTGTATTGTCAAGAGTAATGTCATCAAGTGAATCTCCATCAACTACTCTGACAGCAGCCTTTGCAGAAATAATATCTGATTTCTTCAATAAAATTCTTAATATTTGCCGACGTTTGGGAGGTAAGTGCACCAGGACATGCTCCTTCAGGCGTCTTATCTGAAGCAATAAATTGAAAAAACACCCTTCAGGAAAGCAACCGTTTGAGCAATTGGAGGGCAGAGAGTAAATTAACTGGCCTAGCACACTCTTGCTAAAAAAAGAAACAGTACAACCACCGTGGACTCAGTATCAGGACAGCAATCAATTGAACTTCACCCAGATATTCAACAGAGAATCTTGTGGTTGTTGTCTCCAATGCACACAAATGCTTTCAATTGTCTCTAGATGGTTCCAAAACTAACTCGTCATTTTCTTGTAAACCAAAGCTAAGCAAAGAAGCACAAGTTACTGTTACTCATACTACACAGATACTGCATAAAAAACCCTAAAAACAAAGAAAGCTACTCACTCAAAGGAAGTGCTGGTAATCAACAAATCCTAAACTTGAAATGACACCTAAAAATATCCAAGAGACTTACATTGTGATAAATACAGCTTTATGAGGAAATCATCTGCATATTTTGCAGTTTAATCAACATTTGAATTTTATACATATCACCACAGGATTTTTTTACAACAGCTAATATGAGGACACATCACATGATGCAATAAAATGGTGAGATCATGTTAACAATTTCAGAAGCAAGATCGCACCATTACTGTTTGCTTGAGCAAAATGTTCAGCTCCTCCAAGCGAATGCCCTTTGAGTAGTCCTGATACAAAATTCCCCATCAGACATCAATTTTTCATTTCAAGAAGCTGATTTGTACAAGCAACAAGCTATTACAGGGTCTTCTCCAGTAAAGCTACGAATGCACTATGTCAGGCACTCTTAGCCATATGGATGTCTTCCCAAAAGGAATGAGTAAATGGTTGGCGGATCTGCTAAGAAGCAGAAACCACTCATGTATCCAGCCCTATGCCCTAGATAAAAATTTTCACCTTTTTATGATGACTCAACTATATGAAAGTACAACATTGCTCACATGTCATTTAAATTAACAATGTAGCTTATTGGAGAGTGCCAAAATTACCTTAAAAACCTTTCCTTGATAACCTTGGTCAAATTTCACATCACAGTAAGTTCTTGCAAAGTCAAACTTGTCTTTTCCCAATAAACCAGGCCTAGAGAGCAGAATCAGAACTTTAGATTCTCAATGAGAAATATAGTAATCCAGTGAAAATAGAACATATAAAAGCAATTACCAGAGAATGTTTATCTGATGGAAAATGTCATATGGCCTACAATCACCTAAAATGCATCCAAAATAAGGTATCAGATAGCAAAAGTAGAACAAAGTAGCAGAAAAATGGAGGGAGAGGGGGCAGGCAGGGTAAAAAGAAACAACAGATTTTAGAGGCAATAGTGTTATCTGTTTCAAAGGGAACAACCTAGACAAAGAAGGGGTTCCTGACAGTAGAATGATACGTCTGACCTTTGCTGCCACATCAAGAACTGCTTTTATCTATTATAAATAAGGACAGATAATGAGTCATGATATGCACTCTCCACAAACAAGGTGGGGAGAATCAGGAGGAAAGATAGTGGCAGACCACAAGCAGACCGAAACAGCAAAAAGCTCTTGTTTGTGGTAAAAATTTAATGCTGCAATAAATAAAGTTCGTTTGAAAGAATGACTGGCATTAAAAATGGAACATGCGAATGTCATCGTGTCTTCTAATTTCTCCTTACCAGTACCTCTTAACATTATCTCAAGCTTCATGACATTCTTAGTAATGCAATGATCTTCATATCAGTTTAATGCAATGATCTTCATATCAGTTTTTCTTATACATCATCAAATCGATGATTATTGGAAGGAGCTAATATTGGCTTACAGCTAAAGATGCGCTGTTTTTACCAGCTAATGTAACTCCATACCTCCTCTGGTTCTGCAGATTTCTTTGAAGATCTTATATGGTGAGACTCATCAACTATCAAAAGAGACCATTCCCGATCAAGCATACTCCTCCGCAAGTGATGAAGCATCTTGTAAGAAATAACCACAATCTTTGGCCATTTTTGCAAGTGTGAAGGATTATTCTGGTGACCAAACACTGAAAAGATAGCATGTTTGTATATATCATTAGTGCTTCAGTATATTCTACGGTGCATAAAGTCCAAAGAGATAAGAGAAAAGTCACATATCTCTTCAATGAATCTGTAGATTCCAGTCTGCCATTTTGATAAACATATTTTAAGTCCAGAAAATAGCAGCCCACAGTTTCAAAGAAGCATGCACTACAACAGTTGCACAAGTCAACTTTCTTCCTTTGTGTAAAAGTTGTGGGACCACAGCAATTGCTCTAAAGACTTAAGCTATTAGATGAAAGCATGTTTTGATATTTAAATACTTTAACACTCACCTTCACGTGTAAGTTAAACTTGGCCTAAAATTAAAGTGTGGAGATAAACAATAGAGAAGGTAAATGGGAGCCTGGAAAGAATTGAACTCAATACCATCAACTCTCATACCATGTGAAATTTGGTGAAACTACTGCCATCTGTTCTAAAAGTTAAAGCTATTAGATAAATGCATGGTTTAATACTTGAATACATTAGCAATTTGAAACTATTTCTCTCTTTTCCTTCTCCCCTTTTCTCTTTTTCTTCAAATGCTTGAACACAATTACAAAGGAAGACCCATAATCAATGAATTTCATCCCAGGCAATCAAAAGAGGGCTGATCTCTAACCAAAATTCAAGAAATCTCATACACCAATTTTAAGCAACAAATCTCAATCAAAGGGACAAGCGAAGCATTTAAACCAAAATGAAAAGAGAGCCCTATATGTGAAGGGATTGAACATGACATTACCAAGATGGATATCAGTGGGCAAACAAGGAAACCACCGCTCGAGTTCCTCTGCCCAAGAAAAGCGTAAAATAGCAGGGCAAACTATAAGAATAGAACCTTCATTCATGAAACAGCTTGCAATAGCAATGGCCTGTGAGCAAGGAACAATAAACACTGTAAGTGGTGGGCAATAGGCCCAATTGACTTTTATGAGACAGCTTAATCAATTCATAGCGTGTGTGTTTCTTTTCTTTAATGTTTTCCTTCCAATCTAAAGGGTGGCCACAGGCCAACACCAACCACACCTTTCTCTAATTTCCAGTTTGACATGGGAGAGTTATAAAATGATAGCAAAGCAAATGAGCTATAGCAAATAACCTGAAGTGTTTTCCCAAGACCCATTTCATCTGCAATAAGACACCGTCCACCCCTTCGTAGACCAAATTTTACTCCATCAACTTGAAATGGCATAAGCGTATCCAAGATTTTCCTGGGTAACTTCTCAAACAATTCATCAACCTTCTCATCAGGCAAATGCTCAGGTCTGCAAGGTATCCATTGCCCCATGATGAAAGAATGTGAAAGTTTCTCAATGACATTAAATGTTCCCCAAGGAATCTCCTCATATACTACACTCTTGAAGCTCTTTAAACATCTTATCACTGCATCATAATCCCTCAGCTTATACACACAAGCTTTTCCACCAGCAAGGTTTTGGGTATAGTGTGACGGCATCACCTAAAGCCAATTTAGAAAGATATAGACCGCTCAGTTTCATGGAACTTTTAACAGCAAACTTTACTCTTTATTCAATGAAAACTAAATGTTCCTTGTGCAAGATCATCCATTCTAAAAGCTAACTTCAAACATGCGACTATCAGACATGGAAGGCTGTCTTACTGTTTAGTAAGTATCCAAGTAAATGAAATCATGCAACATTTTATAGATTTTCTTTAATATAAAAATCATCCCTCCATGCAGTAAAGTATAAATAACTGTGACTTGCAAATGAAATTTTATTGGACTTTTTACAAAGCCAAATAATCAAAAGCTCCTCTAGATTACATTTGTAAAAAAATTCCCAGACACACTTGTTCATTTTTCAACATGTGCTATTACACAATGACATCTCGAATGTGCTTCCAATTATTCAACCGCCACCAACTTGGACGATCTATATCTCAGAAATCGGAAGCATGAAATCATCTCATCCATTTCTAACAAAGACCCAGAACGACAAATGCACTGGAGAATCCCCCACTAATTACAACCAACGAACTCACCCCAGCCAAGCAATCCACCAATCTCCGCATGGACTCGCCCTCTCCCGGATAAGCGAACCCTACCAGCGGCAGCGGAGTCGCGGAGAACGAATCCGGCGAGCATATCTCGAGCCGGACCTTGAACTTCTCGGCGGCGACGGCTGCGTCCGGCGGCGCCCTAGCCCAAGCCCCGGCCCCGCCATCGAACGGCTTCGCCTGTCGCGCGGTCGCCGTCGCCGCGGCGGCGGGGTCCAGCTTCCTGCACTTGAAGAGCGCCCAGTGGCCGTGCGGGTAGTGCTGCGGCAGTTCGACGGAGGAGGAGCCGGCGGCGGCCTTCTTCTTCCTCCTCGCCAGAGCGGCTAGCCGGTTCGCTTCGGCTCGGAGCCGTTGCTCTTCTGTGATCTCTTCTTCCTCCGTCTCCATGACTAACGAACCAGAGAGAGAGAGGGGTTCGAAGTTATTGGCGGGTAAAGTTGAGAAGCTCGTCGTCCACTGGACGGGCCGCGGGCCGACATAGGATGGGCCGAGGCCCGTCGCATGATGGGACGCGGGCCAGCCGGGGACGGCCCGTTTGCCACTCCTTGGTCTTGGGAAATCGAGGATGAGTTTGTTAACATTTTTATTTTTGGAAATAGTTTTTCTTTTCTATTATCATTCTCTGAAACAGTTTTTGAGTAAAAGTACGCGTTTAGTAATTATAAAAAATTTCTATTTTCGAAATAGAAAAAAAAACAGGAATAAAAACTACTTTTTTATGTTTCATTTATATAACCCACAACTTTTTTTATGACACCGAATTTCTTTTTAATTTTAAATTTGTCTTTTCTTTTTTTCCTCTCTTCTTCTCCCTCCTCTAGTCAGTCGTTCGGTGATTGATTAGAATAGGAAGAAGAAGAAAAGAAAAAAAAGGAAAGAAAGAAAATAACTTATTTCAAAAATTATTTTTAGAAACAAGAATCAATTTTTTCTATTTCTCGTTTCTATTCCAAATCTATTCTTTGACCAATTTTCTATTTTGAGAAATAGAAAAATTAATCAATGTTACTAAATGAATTTATATTCTTTTTTATTTTAAAAATAAAAGAACAAAAAAAAAAAAATGGAACGTTAACAAACAAAGGCCTAATTGCTTGCATATTTATATAAATGGGTCCCCTTCGAATTAACTGAATTTATCATTTTATCCTCCATATATGATAGGAAAGGGTTTTTTTTTTTTTTTTGAAGCAGGGAGACGTTGGTCTTTATAATACACAGATTTTTTAGGGTTGTTGGGGAGAGAGAGAGAAAATCAAGGAGAGGTAAATTTTTCGGGTTGAAAGGGAATTTACTATTTGAGTATGCTATAGGCTCTATTTTTTGGCTGAAAATAAATTATTTAAAAATATTTTTCTAAAAAATAATTGCTTGTATCATTTGTAAAAATGAATGATTAAAAAATATTTTCATTATTTACGAAAATATCTAGACATAAATTACCATCAATAATGAAAAGATTTTCCATTGACATATTTATTTCTAGAATGCAAGCGGTCATTTAAAAAAAAACATTTTACATATTATTAATTTTTTGCAAAACAAACAGAGTTTGAACCATAATTTTTAGTAAATCATTCTCCATCCAATCAATTTTGGTAAAGTAAACTAGGTCCTCTTTATGGTCTATCCGCATCGTTAATCTCTATAGAAGAGTTCTAAACTTTGACAGCAGTCCTCTCAAATTAGAAAAATAGAAAAATGGAAATTAACTGAATGAGAAATTATTTTACAGCTTAATCATCAGATAAATTAAAATCATTTTCTATGCAAATAGCTAACATCACAAAGAAGTCTGCAGAAAGACCTAAATGACAAGAGAAGTTGCATTGCTTCAGATTGATTGTTGAACAAGAAAAGGAATCATCCCCATGAAGGAAACGCTACCAAAGCCCAGAAATAAATAATAAGAAAAGACAAAGAGAAGCTGCACCAGTCTGGTGAGATTCCGGGCTTCAAGCGCAAGACAATGCCTCTCAAATCTGCTTCCACAAAACAAAGAATCTATGCACCTGCCAGCTTTCTTGTGTCACTGAAAGTTGATGTTATTCTTCCATCCATTCGTGTGGAGAAGAGAATGTCGTGGGAATCCGCTTCAAAGGTTCCCGTTGCACACTTCGCATCGTCCGGAGATGCCGAAAAGGACCACTTTATCTTGTCCGAATATCAAAGGCATGGCTGTAGGAAAAAAAGTCTATCAGAGAGAGAGAGAGAGAGAGAGATGCTTTGCTTGCATCTGCACAAAAAGCGAACAAGACTTCGCTTCATTGGCTTCTGTTCACATGCTACGAAAACAAATGAGCATTGCAGAGTCTTCCCTTCCAATACATAGTTCCTGGTATTTATTCAGGAAAACCATTTGAAAAGAAAAGGTAATGCAGGCGAAGCAGGCAGACGACCAGTCGCCGCCAGGGATTTCAGAGGATGGAGAATCTTATCAGGCAGAGAAGGTACTCAAATACCAGAACTTGTGTCTCAAAGTTTGGTGCTAGACCTTTTATGAACATACCCACTTTTATCGTTTCCTCTAACTTAAGTTTCGTTCCCTCTTCATGGTTTAAAGGCAAGAAAACTAGCGCGCGAGATCTATATAAATTCATTAGCAGAGATTGATTATAGTACATCTAGCTTTGTTGAAGATGGAAAGGAGAAAATATTAAAGAGTGGCTTATGTCAAGTTTCTGCATCGAACATAGTTTTGCGCTGTCGTTGTCCATAAGCAGACTAACTGCCTTGCAGAGTAAGGTTTCCGGACCCTAAGCAGGAAGAGTCCGGCGGGAGCAGACAAGCTAGCACGGGACAGCAACAAACGGGTTCTTCGGAAGGAGGTATTCATGTCTTTCGCATAACCAGTGCCTATTCACATGCACATCGTTCAGACCAGGAAAAAACTATTGAGTATGCTACTGAGGTTCGATACTAAAATGGTTCTCAATATAAATTGGCATCTTACACGGAACTACAATAATCAGAAGAAAGATTGAGACCCACGTAAAACCTACGGTCTATATTACTTCCGGCAACATCATGAGCGATGAATTAGTCACTTAAGACCAAATGCTGCACATCATGAGATTTTTTGCAGATCAGAAGACACAGAACCGGTTCCCGAGGCAGTTTTCTGGCCAAATGAGTTGGGATCATGACCATGGGGACAGTGAGTATGCAAGTGCAGTCGCAGCCGCTGCATTTGCTATATGTTCCCTTGAAGAAACTGAGGTAGGAAAGAGAACAAAGGTGAGAGAGGATTCCGCATCCTCCCGGAATAAGACTAAGAGCAAAATCGTTGACATCAAGATGGGACCAACAACTGCCGAAAAGTAACTAGGCGATCCCCAAACGTGGAAGCAGAAGGTAAGGTTAATTCTCCCCAAATCATTACCACATTCTCTTCACTGTTGATATTGATATTTCATGGGACTAAAACTAACGTACCATGGGAAGCTTCTGCGAAAATGTTGCCATCTACTTCCATTACCCCAAAACTGAAGGAGAACCGATCACAACATAGTAGAAAGGAAGCTAAAGCAGATGCCTGGGAGAGAGCTCAGATTGAAATGATTAGAAAGAAGTAAGCTTCCATTATCAATTGTCAACATAATTTGGTATTCAGTAATGATGAAAATTCGACCCTCTACAAACGTAAAACATCTAGCTGCTTAGCGAGCACACCACTGCAGTAGTTTCATAACCTTCTCAAATTCCAGGCATGAGAATTTGAAGCACAGCATTTTTTCATGGGAGAATGAGAAGAAAACAAGAGCCAAGCGTTCTTTCGAAAGGAAAAGGGTATGGTGACATCTTAAGCTGTGATATTCTCAAATTAATGAAGGCTGATAATGTCAAAGCCCTAACAATGTCATCACAATTGCAGAATGAGCTTGAGCAGAGAAGGTCAAGAAATCAAAACCATTACCAATTGAAAGTAGCAAGAATTGATCAGATCGCACGTGAAGCAAGGGCACAAGCAGAGGAGAAAAGAAGAACTGAAGAATCTAAAGTTAAGGAGAAGACAAAGAAGATCAGATCAGGAGAAGCTCCTCTCACATGTTTCTGCTTCTAAGTCTACTTAATATGCACAACAAGATTCACTTGGGGATTGATTGTAAGCAAACACTTCACGTATTGGTTGGTCATTTCAATTGTATTCTATAAAGTTTGCACTCTAACGGAGAATAGTAAATCCACAAAAGAGCGAATCATATGCCTATGAGGCCACTACTGTTACTGCTGCTCTATGGCAAACAGCCATCGACTATGTTAATCACAAAATAATCTCAGCAGACATTCAACAACAGCGAGATGAAAAATGGAGGACTCATCAGATCTTTAAGCTGGCAGTAGTATTTCTGCTCAACGGGCCAAGCAAACTAAGCAACTTCTCATAAATAAGCGATGCAGCCATATTATATAAGGTGTTTGAGTATCCTGGATTCAATTAGAGAAGCAGAATGAACGAAGTTTGGTTAACACCAAAATATTGGAATATTGGTTAAACCCAGTTAGAAATTGTTAGATAGCAGACAAAACCTGCCGGTATGTGCAAAAAAGACGCTAAAGATGGGCCATCTAGAGAAGGACCATGGTGACATAAAGTTTCCTCCTCTAGGCTCACTCACAAAAGATTGGAATAAGCAGAGATAAAGAGGTCACCGCCCTAAAAATTCTTGACATAGTGAATATCAATCTCTGGTCATCACTATGATGGCTGCTGTGTTGCTGCAGGCAGAGAGTTTTCCATAACTCAAAAAAGCCAACTATCAGCATCAAGCTCTGTGAATAAGGTGTGACAAGCACGACAGTGCACAGAATACCAGGATAAGACAGTTAAGACTGATCGAGCACAGTCAAAATCACATTAGGATTACAGAAGGTGGATCCTTTATTCTTCAGCTCCCAAGCAAGACCACAGTCATCATGTCAGCAAATGCTTTGAGCACTATGAGATGTCCTCCGTTGCAAACCCAACAACAGACCAAAAGAGTCACATGAATACAAACAAGAGGTACATGAAGTGCAAAAACAATCATGTTTTACAGCTCCAAGAATTCAGAAGGGGAAAGTTAAATCGAACAATCCAATCAAGTCACGTTCTTTCTATACACACAACAACCTGATCAACAATAGATGTCAAAACCATAGAATTCACACCGGACACTTTCTCAGCTCAATTAGCCAGTCTCAAGATAAAGTTCGCATGCCACAAGAACAAAAAAAAGTTATCTTTAGATCCTTATGTACAATAAAACCATAGAACTAAAACCTACCCAGACCCCGAACAGTTCAACAGGCGGTGACTGTGGCCTTTGGTTTGGTATCTTGAAGAGAGATCACAGTTTCAAAAGCACCAACCAACGCTTTGACTTTACTCTTCCTTGTCTCGACAAGCTTACTAGCTGTTTCTTCAATCACATTATTGAACAAACTCCGTGCATTCTCTCTTTTCTCCACAAGTCGGTGCTTCAAGACAATTTTCTCAGATTTAATAGTACTCTTAGACTCCAGATAATCCATATCTTTTCTTCTAAAGCTTTTCCTTGCAGCATCAGCCTTACCAATTTGGCTCTCACCAAGTAGTCTTGGTCGTCGAAACCTGAGTTTCCTTGGAGGAATGTTCTCAAGTCGAGGTTCTACCACCTTCCCTCTCCTGAAGGGCAGATTTTGATGCTGGCAATTTTTGTCTTCAGAGCTACCTGTGCCAACCCTCTTGGACCTATTTGTGTTTGAACAAGCCACTGGATTCCCCTTTTCAGCTCCCTCACGCTCAGACGGAGCATCACCATTGCTAGACTTTGATGTCAGCGGAGATGGTGTTGAGCGCAAGGATGAAGATGAAGGAGATTGATTAACATGTCTTCCGGTTCTTCTCGCGTTTTTCTTTTCAGAGGATGGAGGTAATTTGGCCAAACCACATGCATTTACTGAGCGTCTTAAGTTTTTCTTCCCTGATGATGGTGGAGGTTGAGGAGTTCCATTTGATCTTCTTTCTTTCTCTGCCTTAGGAATCTCATCTAACGTGTGGAGGCTATTCTTAGCAGTTCCTGCCATTTTATTTCCAACATCTGCCACTGCAAAATCAGAGGTCTTTTCAGTCTTATCCTCACAATTGGAAAGCTTAGGCTCAGCTTTACTGATCCTGCGGCTTTTCTGATTGGATGCTAATTTGGTGTGCTTATAGTTTCTCGTTTCCCTGTTTGAGTCTCTTCTGCTAGAATGTTCAGGAGCAATGGAGACTGTACTTGGCAATATCTTTTCCTTCTTATTCACAGAGACCCTAGTTGCTTTAGTGCTTCTGATTTTCTCGTTCTTTTTTCTGCTTGAACTCTGCAGAGGGGCCACTGAAAGAGCCCCTCCAGTTTCGTTGTGCACTTTTTCACTTGTTCCCTCCTTAACATGAGTAGATGGATTTGGATGGACAGGGTTTTCCTTCATGTCAGTAGCAAAATCTCCAGTGGCATCTGGGTCCTCTGGCTGTTGAGAGGAGACGTCTCTGTCTGGAGTTGACGAAGAAACATCTGTCTTTACAACAACAGAATTGGAAGATTCGTCAACATTGACTAATGATTTCTCCTTTCCCTCCAATGAACCACTGATCTTATCCTGGTCATACCGATTCCCAGAATAGGCAGCCTTCTTCACAATGACATCTCTGTCTTGAGTTGACAAGGAATCATCTGTCTTCACAATGATGGATGCAGGAGATTCGTCAACATTGACTAATGATTTCTCATTTCCCTCCAATGAAGCACTGGTCTTATCCTGGTCATAGCAATCCCCAGAAATGGCAGCCTTTTTCACAATGACATCTCCGTCTTGAGTTGACCAGGAATCATCTCTCTTCACAATGACAGACGTAGGAGATTCGTCAACATTGACCAATAATTTCTCATTCCCCTCCAACTGAGCACTGGTCTTATCCCGGTTATGGCGATCCCCAGAAATGGCAGCTTTTCTTCTTGACCTCAGGTAGTTAGTCGTTGCTTCAGAATTATGTTTCCTCCCATATTTGCACATATCATGGCAGGATCCCATCGAGGCTCTTAGATAACGAGAAGGGATCGGCGGTTGAAGATTTGGGGCAACCATTGTTCCAATAGAGTTTCTTCTAAGCTGGCCACATAGAGATTCGACTTTCTGTGGTATCATTACCTCATCATGCATTTCCTCGTCCATTCTCAGAAGAACAGTATGTCCAACTGCCAATCTAGCAAAAAAGGAGTAAAAAAAGTGCACAAGGAAATGAAAAATGCAGTAAGTAAAGGTCATTTTGCTAGGGTACAATAAAGTTCAAGTTCAAGATAGTTCAGACAGATTTGTGAACAGCAATGGCTGCCTATAAGACGTGCTAAAGTTAAAAAATATTTTCACCTTCCATAGCCTAAAGGCAACAGACAGATGGCAGGGGAAAAAGGAAAAGAGGATTCAAATGAATCCCACCACTTATTCTCTAAAAATTCTGGGTCTCCTTCAATCTCTCAGAATGATCTATTTCAAAAATCGCTTGCCAGAAACCTATATCTCTTTCAATTTTTCACGGAGATAAAAGCAGAACAATTCTATCCTCCTATATTGGCCTTACTTACTTGGCATGTGTTTCCAAAATATACACGAGATTCTTGTTTTTGTAAGGAATAGATGCATCAATGCGTGCTTCTATGTAATCACTTTCATGAACAATAAAAAGAAACCATGCAAGTGTGACCAGAAAACACGTCCATAAAAATCATCCACCAAAACTCATTCAACAAACTGCAGATGGGGAAAAGGAAAGTTAGCACCTTTAGGGAAGAGAAAACTAATGGAGGAAGGTAAGTTGCCATTTCATTATCACGAATAGTCAATAGCTTTGAGACCCACAACCCCCCCAAAAAAAATAAAAATAAAAATCCATTGCATTGCGCAGTGCAATACGCATGTAATTATATTGCATGTCTAAATATGCCCTCATAATTTGTGAGTTTGGAAAGATTACCTGGGTACACTTATAGCAGGTTGTAGATGTAAAATAGTGGTGTGGTGACCACGAACTCTGACCAGGAGCTTTCTGCAGCACTCCACTCAGAGAACTTGGGCAGATTTAGCTTGATTGAGGCTATCGTCGCTACTCACTGGAGACATTAAACATAATTCAGATATTGAGCACAAGCTTCAAAACTGGCAAGAATTTTATATCATACATGGACAACCATAACAGAACAAAAGAAAAGGAACGAGGAATTCCTCGATCCAAAGTCATCAATATTTTGCATAAACCAAACAGAACCACAGACTCATCATAGAATAACCTGACAGAGTTCAGGTCATAAAGAACCTGATCTTTCAAATCGACCGCATTTCTCCAACCCGAAGAACAGAGTAACAATCATAAAAACAATAAATTACCTCTTCATTCGCACCACCATCATCCAATGAAATTTCAAACACAAGAAGCAGCACTTATCTCACGGGATTCTTCAGACACCGAAAAAGAAAAAGGCAAAGAATTTAGCTAATACAATCAAAAGTCGTCGACGTGCCAATCACGACGACTAATCACGAAAAACAACTCCTGCGCAATCAGTGCAAAACAACAAGGCACGAACACCAACTTTCTCGGGCCAAAGCCATCTCCATGCATTCAAGAAAACAACATCCTCACGTACCAACAACGAGATCAATCACGCGAACCAGAGACGAAGACCAAGAAACGGCTCAAGAAGGGTCGAAAGTCCGACCCAAGAAAGGGGTTCCAAACAGGGAAAAGACAAGCACCACGAATCTAATCTACCCAGATTGAGAAACGTCGGAAAAGGGTATACCTCAGGCCGCAAGAATTCACAGAGACGAGGAGGCAGAGGAACAGAGAAAAGAGAAGGGAGGAGGAGGAATCTTGTGGCCTCTCTGGGAAGAGGGTGGCGGTGGGTAGGTGAGAGGCCGTTTTTTTTCTTTAGGTGCCAAGGGTGGTTGCGGCTTGGTGAGAATGCGCGTTCGTCAATGATAACCCCCGAAAAGGAGAGGGACTCGTCGCCATACTTTCGCTAAAAAAGGGTAGAGAGAGAAAGAGAAAGAGAAAGATAGAGAGAGGGTGGCACATTCTATAATTCCATGGTAGTTGCAGAAGCAGATGGAAGAGATGACCCCGCACGCGTATCGTCCAGTTAAGTCCTCCTTTTATTAGAAAGAAAGGGAGAGAGAGAGGGAGGTCCCAGCCAAATCGCCGTTGACTTTTCGAAGCTTGTCAAACGTGCACACACATCATGATATGTATGAAAAGAAATTTAGGCCTGCTTCTTTAAGAAAAGAACACCCAACTTTAAATTCAATTCAAATTCTATCCCAACTTCTTTTTATTAAAAAAAGGATAGGTTTGTTAAAAATTCTAAACTTATCATGAGAATTTATTTGAGTTCTAAAACTTTTGAAAGGTATAATTAAATCTTAAAATTTATCACGAAAGTGTAATCGAATCTTAAAATTTTTAAAAAATGTAATCAAGTCCTAAGTATAAAAGAGTCATAAAAATTTCAAAAAATGCTACCAAAGGAAAGGCTTGATTTGAACAATTTAATAAGTTTTAGGATTTAATTGTATATTCTAAAAGTTTTAAGACTCGATTGCACTTTCGTGAAGAGTTTAAAGACTTGATTGCATTTTTGAAAGTTTTAAAACTAAATTGCACTTTGTTGATAAGTTTTAAGATTTCCGATATACTTATCCAAAAAAAAAAAAAATCTACTTAAATCCAATCTCAAATCTACCTAAGACTTTTTTTTGTCAAAGAAAAAGGCTTGTATTATTTCCACTAATTATTAGCTCCCGACACCCCCTATCATATAAATTTGATTGCATTATTTCTTATGAGTCAACTCTTGATTTAAAATTATTTTTTCTTTTTCTTTTGTTTCAATTTTATTGGAGAAGAAACTACACATGCTCCTTTTGAACAACATTTGTTAAGATTAAATGTGGGCCTCATTCTTGATTTAAGAGCATTTCTTTTTATTCTTTTTTTTGTTTTTTTATTTTCTTTTCTTTCTCCATTTGGAACAAAAGTGGCGTTTTAGCTTTTCCAATATAATAGTTCATTTGGTAGCTAATGAATTGTTGTGTTAATGAGTTGACATTTCTCTCTCTCTCTTTTTTAAACTAGAGTGAAAAGAACCATCTACCTGTACAGATTTCATATAATTATCATTTTAATATGTGTTATTATGTTATAGTCCATGTATTTTAACTACTCAAATGTCAATATATTCGGTGAATCTAGTAGTTCGATTTCCATTTATTTTTCACGCAATTGTTGCATGATGTTTTAAAATATACTTTAAAAAAAAATTAAAATTTTGACAAAGTTAGGCGCATAAAAAATTCTACACATCCATTGTTATCATGCAAATGCAAAAGGAAATGCTCCCTAAACATTATTGCATAGAATACTATCTTTGCTTTGAACATAAGTATAATTAGATGTTAACAAAAAATTATGGCAATTGCAATTGCATTATAAGACAACACGTTCAAACCATTTGCAATACTTATTTTGTCAATTCTAAATACATCAGAATGTTCATAGAAACAACAAAGAAAAGAAAATTATCCTCAAAGTATTGACGTACTCCAATAATAATAAGTTGCATATGTAACTTTATATAAGATATTGCTTAGTTTCCCTCGAAAAGACTACTCTCTTTAAAAAATAATATTTGACTTGAATAAGACAATAAAAGTTATCAACTTGAAAACAATATTTTTACAATAATAAGAGAGTCATTATTTACTAAAAACAAATATATATTTACATCAAGAAATAATTTTTAATGTCAACGTGTGAGAAGCTCCAGCCTTAGAATATGTCTTTCAAGTTGAATTTGTTATGGCTAATGATATAACTTAAAGAAGTGAAAAGATTATAAAATAAAACTTGATAAATTCTCGCGGAAGTTAAACAAAATCAAGTTGATATATGCAAGAACAAATTGATAGATGCAAGAATATGCTACTAATGTGTATGCGGTGCTTCTTTCAAACAATTAAAGCCACAAATAAAGATATAGAGATAGATGCATGAGGATTTATAGTGATTCGGCTTAGATTAAACTTACATCTATTTTTCCAAACTAACGGCTGCACATACTAAGCTCCTCCAATAAATCTTGGACCATAATGTGACAATTCATATATTCACAATAGAATTTCGCTTTTCATGTCGTGAAGTGTTTGGTAATAGCTTGATTACTTTGTCTCAAGGAAAAAAGAATTTGGCAAGGAGGTACATTGACTTTAGACATCTCTTTCATACACAAAGCTTCAACTTCAGAAAAGCAACGACAAGTAGGATGTCCAAACATTTCCCTCGAAGGATCATGATTATATGATGCATTTAATATGAACTTCAAAAGGACAGTCAATCAAATAAGATCAAGTCTTTCTTCTCTGACGTGCAATAGAAATATTGTCTAGATCACAATAATTACCTCCCATATCATAGCCAAGAATAACATATTTATCTCTCTTTGATCTTTTTATAGAGATAAAATAATCTTGAGTAAGAAAATGTGTCCACATACTACTCAAAAGATCCTCTGTGATTAAAAAAAGTACTTGGCAAAATTTCAAATGAACTTGTTGACGTGATCGATTATTGTTCTCCATTCATAGTTTCATTATTGATAGATGCATATAACCAATTAGGATTCTCTTCAATATTGTCTTCTATAATGACTGCACTATAGAAAAGCAATACAAAAATGAGTAAATTGCGTATAATGCATACATCAATCACAATATTCAATTTTTGAGTAAACTCTTGTAAATTTGTATTGAAAATCAAAGAAAAAGAATTCATGGTTACGAGGATAATCTATGGAAATAAAGCAAACAATTTGCAGATGAAACTAACATTTTTACTCCAATATATGGTTGGTGCAATAAGGGGTAGTTTCAAAAAAGAAAGTTGTTTGAAATGTGATGATTGTGAAAGAAGTGGCTAAGGTTAAAAAAAAGAAGTTGTATGAAAGGAATGTGAGTAGTTTTGTATTTTAGTAAATTGTAACAAAAGAAAACGAAAAAAAATTTAAAAATTAATCTTAAATCAAGTCGAGGACCCTCAATGGATAATATAGTCAAATCAGTATGGTAGGAAATATCATGAGACAATAATAATGTGGAAACAATGTGAGTAAAAAACATTATTAACTTTAACTATAGTCATTAATTTGCTTCATTTTTTTTTTGTCTAAAAAATTACCAACTTAAAATTTAGTTTCAAATATATCTCCATTAACTCTCCGTCCAAAAATCACTAGTAATTGTTTCACACGGTATTTTCACGTCGATGATAAATCCACGTCACAAGATGACATTGGAAATTATATTAAAAATGAAACCGGTCTTTAATATTGAAATTAGGAAAATTAGGAAAACTATTTTTTGCCTAAAAAAATTACACACTTTCAATGTAAATTCAAATTTGCCCCTTTAACCCTCCATCAAAAAATCGCCATTAGTTGTTTGACATGGCATTTTCACATTAATAACAAATCCACTATGGCGTTTAAAATTATTTCTAAAATGAAATTGTTCTTTGATTCGAAAGTTAGAGAAATTAGAAACGACTAATGACAATTCTTGGAGGGAAGGCTAACGGGGTAGATCTGGGACTAGAGTTAAAGTTAGTGATTTTTTTTAAAGACAAAAAAAGTTTGAGGTAAATTTAGGATTAGACTGAAAGTTTGAGATTTTTTCTAGACAAAAAAAAACGTTCAAAGTAGAATTGGCACATGACCTAAAGTTAGGGGTTTTTTTTAGGGGATTAGACCTAAAAATTAATATTTTAAAAAATACAATTATTTTAGGCTCTTGCTATTTCTACCCATTATTGGCTCCTAACACTTCCTATCACATTTGGTTGACTACATTAGGTCAACTTAATATTCAATATCGTCTATGAACTAGGATTAATGAAATGACATTATTGAGCATTTTTATATAGTTCATAAACTAATTTAAACATATATTACAAATTAAAAAGTCGATGGAAAATATTGAGTAATTAGTTAAAGTTCAGAGATTATATTAAATAAATTTTAAAATTCAAAAATCACTTTACACATTAAGTCAATTATGATATGCCATCTTCTTGTTTGATTTCATTTATGCTTTGTAGATCAAATATTTTACTAAAGGTCGTAAAATGGGGCAAGGAGATAATCGTGCATGGATCAATCTACATTTTAGCAGTACAGTCTAATTTATAGAATCCGAAGGGAATCATTCCTCTATCTGATGGCGTTGGAGGTTACAATCATACGTTTAGCCAAGTTTTTTATTTATTTATTATAAGGCCTTTACTAAGATATTTTCTGGGAAATATTTATTTATAACCCATCATTACTGGTCAAACATAAAACTAGAGGAAAAAGGAAATTAAAAAAAGAAAAGCCTGAGGGCAGCATGTCGACACAGCTGATCCAGACAATCCTCAAAATAATTGGCTGAAATTCCATCTCATAAATTGCCAAATGGACCCGAGATACTTTTATGGATTGATAGAGAGAGATTATGAAAAGACAATTATAAGATAATATATCAAATAAGCCAAGCCCAAAGTTGGGTTGTTGTTGAAAGCGCGCAACAGAAGTCTGATACCTTCAGACTGGGGAGATCTCCAAGGGAGAAATCAAGTCTAAGCCCGTCAATATATCTAGTTGGACCCACTTTAATTCAAAAGTTTAAACTAGTGAGTTATGGGTTAATTAGTATATATTAACTGCTCTATACACCACATCAATTATCCAATGTGGGACTACTTCTCGAACACAATTCACACGTGTATCCTAATAGGATTTTATCATTAATGTGAGTAGGACGAGGTCTAGGACTCTTGAATTTGGTTTGGGCCGGCTCGAGTTTTGGCTCGGACGGTTCTTTTGTCATGCCCCAAGTTTTAAGTTCGGATCTATATCCGATACAACCTTTAGAAGCCGGGTCATAAGTAAGTAAATAATCGCGAGTTTCTTGTTTTGGCACCGGTGACTTATCCGTAATTGGACCGGAAGTTTGGGTCAAGTGATTAGACATTTCTAATTCAGGGTTTTCTTTTCTTCTTTCTGGCCATAAAAGTAGGTCGAGGAGTAAGATGTAATTATATGTCGTGAGATCGAGTCAAATATTGGATTTCCCGTAACAAAACAGCAAAGAAAAGGAAGGGCATACATCATTATCTAAGATTGTGAGATGAACGTAGGCCAGTAGATGAATTTTAATCAAAAGTGACCCCTCGAATTATTCAAATTGTAATGTAGTGTCATAACGTCTCAAATACGATATCAACTGCATTTGGTTATGGATTTGGAGAAATTATTTAGATTAAAGAGTTCTCCCAAAAAAGTTGCCTGACACCTTAACGTTTGCTTGAGGGCCTTTGCAGCTTCAAAGTTTATTTTCAAAGTCAAACTAAATCAACTATCAATAAAAATATTTCTTACATATTGAAGCCCAATTTCCAATAAACCTGGGATTGGACTAGCAAGATTCTAGCAATATTTTGGGTTTTAACATTTGTTTCGATGCAATCAATATTGGGGGGAATTATAAAAAAAAATTCAAATATATTGTATTTGTGCTAATTTAGTTTTAAACCTTTTAATTTGATCAATTTTAGCCCTAAACCTTTGACAATTTGCTAATTCAGTCTACAACCTTCAAACAATTTGCTAAACTAATCATTTCGATCAATTTTGATAAATAAAATAAAAACCACTAACATGGCAATCCAATTAGCACTGGTTGTCTTACATGACACAAAGAATCGACGCTAACGTAGACATTTTTTGTAATTTTTAAATGGTTTTAACTTTTCTTTATTTTTTCCAAACTTGGGTTGAAGGCTCTCGCCTGGTCTAGGCAAGAGCATCATGACCAACGCCAGCCCCAAGGGATGTCCGCCCTCGCTAGCCTAAGGCTAGATAAAATAAAAAAAAATAAAAAAGAATTTTTTTTTTAAATTCAGATTTTTTTAAAATTGTCCACATTAACATCGAGTCGTGCCATGTAAAATTGCAATGCTTACTAAACCTCAATGTTAGTCATTTCTAATCAAAATTGACCGAAATAATTAAATTGACAAATTATCAAAAAATTTAAGGCTAAATTGATCAAATTAAAATATTTATGATTGAATTAGCACAAACATAATAAGTTAATAACTCTTTCGATTTCTCCTAGTCAACATTGTGTAGAGATTAGCCAATACCAAGACCAACTAGTAACTAGTGATTCTTGAAGTTACCCCTAAGCACTCTATTACCCAATTACAATGGAAAGGGAAGATGAAATTAGTCGTATGCTCTAAAAGATCGTGATACAATATTAGGAGAAAGAAAATCAGCGTTTCCACAACTATTAATTCTAAGTTAGATACACAACTATTAATTCTAAGTTAGACTCTCTTTTTTGTCGGTTCTACTCTAATGCTCAAAATTCTAGATTAGATTTTATTTTTTGTCGGTTCTATTCTATTTCTACTATAATGCTCAGATTTTTACATTGCCTCCATGTAGAGCATGAGAGTCGAAATCCATTTTTGAAACTAAATCATCCCTACTCCTATCCTCCCTATGAAGGTGAGAATTCGAACCCCCTACCTCTTTTTTTGATGTGAGAAGGGTGGCTATTGGGGTAATTCTAAGTTAGGTTAACCCGAAAGAATTGATGCTATCTTTATCCCTTACAGATCCCACTCTTAATTTAAGATTATTACTTACCTTTTTCCTTCTTCTTTTTTTTCAACTTTCCTATAACATTACCCACATCCCTTTCAATCTTCCACACCCATTACACATTTTAACTTTCCTTCTTATTTGTCTTCTTAGGAACTTATTTTCCATTATTATAATATAAGCATATATCAGAGTAAAGAAATGTTAATTTAATTTGTAGATTATTTTCTTTATTTCTCTAGATTATCTTCATGATTTTTGGTGAAATTTTATGAGAATATACTCAAAGATTGAATATTGTGGTTGATGAATTCATTATACATAATAGATTATCCTCTCATTTGTGCTTAAGTTATTTTTTGAGCAATACTTTCCCAGTATATATACACATACATAACTAATTAATAAAATAATTAGTTTTTTTTGTTAGAAACATAATGATTAGGTAGCTATCTACCAAAAAAGGTATTTTTGGAATGGAGGTATATTAATTTTGTTTCAAATGGAGAAAGAAAAGAAAAGAAGGCAAGTATTAGTCTTAAATTAAGAGTAGGGCCCACAGTTTACCTTAATAAATGTTGTATGAGAGTAGCATGTGTACTCACTCTTGGACTCGTGAGAACTAATGTAATCAATTCAATATAGAAGGGGTTTCGAGAGTTAATAAGAGGGTAGAAATAATGTAAGCTTTATTTTATTATGAAACATTTAGATAGAACAAAATTATCGGTAATTACACAATTTAAAGAGATTGCATACGTGAATAGATAAAGATATATCACAATTCAATTTTTTTTTCAAAAATATAGTTGTAAGATAGAAAAGATGCAAACTTTAATATGTAAATATGTAAGAAATAAAAATAGGTCTGTTAAATACAAGTACATCATTTGTAAACTAAACAATCACAAAAATTTAGGGAAGAATAAAAGATTGGAATCTCTTAAATTGCTTATGTACAACATAACTATAGAAATTGCTTATGTATAAGGCACGATCATAAACACAATTTACAACGACGTAAATGAATTAAATTAGAGTTCATGGTATATTTTCACTTGCTATTGTGGCTTTAGCAGATTCACTGTATCATGATCACTTGACTTCCATGTCCGATATTCACAACTCTTTTTCGAGCATATATGCCATTGACTTCCTCCTCTACTTTTAAACGGTTCATGTTGTTTTAGGGTCGTTTGCAAAGTGATCATTGTAACTTTCTTGTGACTTCTTTAAAATTCAAAATGACTTTTTAAAAAAATTATGCACGTAAAAGTTAAGATGCATCAATGATAGAGAACTGGTTTTGATGGGCCTCGAATTGACTGGGCTTGAGCCTATAGGCAGCCATATTTTTCTTGCAAGTCTTGATAGCCGGGCCTATTTGGGTTGCCAAAAAGATGGGGTTGGATTGTTGGGCCGAACTTGATCTCCAGCCTAACAGCATCCTTTTGTTCATGAGTCATTAAAATGTTCCTTGACAGTTGATCATGCCTGAACTAGCGAGGTCCAACATGGCAATGGTTAGTTCAGACTCGGCCACTTCAAAAGTAATTCTAATCTTCACATCCTAAACACATGGACCATATTTTTCTCTGATCTGAATTATGCTAATGCCCGTTCCTTGAAAAGAGTTATGGGATTCCCTTAACAACCCAAATTTTCCTTTGTGGTGGCAAACGAAAATGTATATAATTTTATTTTGGTTCAGTCTCGAAATTTTTTAATTGGACTAGGGTTTCATGCTCATCCATTGGATCCAAATGCATCGTCTAATCTCTCCTAAAGGATGGTTGGGAATGTGGTTGATCCCTTTCTTCTAGATGCTCCTAGAGAAATTTTTTTGAGATTGACGACCTCTTCAATGAAATTCACTCATCCTATTGATTTTCAAAATCAGATTGGACAGGATCGAAAATCGAGTCGGCGAACCGTTTTGGCGAGTTGCGTAAAAGATAATCAAACTGACTTTGGGAATCAAACGAGTTTGAATAGACATGTTGCAATGGGAGGAAGCAAGAATCCCCATGGGAGAAGGTGTTCAAACTTCCAATGCCACATGCTATTGTAATCAAACGCTAAGTTCGAAGGAGTAGTGAACTCGAAGCAATTTCACCAACAGTGTCGGAACTGTAGTCTGTCCTTTCTCTTTCTATTTTTTTAGCTAACTTAAAAGTTAAGAAGACATTTTTCATTTTATTTTATTTTTTTGGTCAAGGAATCTTTTAGCATGTCGAGCTTGCGTTGAGACCATCAGTGTACCAGGCAAAAGACAGAGACTGAAAAAATCAGTGGTCAAGTTGCTCCGAATGCTTCAGCCGATGATTTTGTTGGTTGAATTTAGAATGGTCCAAGCCAAATAAATTAACCCCTTTTTTGTCCTTGCGAGGTGGAGAAGCACATGCACTTGGCGAAATCCAAAACCTTTCCGAGAACCAGCAAACCTCGTCATCTAAATTGAATAAGGAAGGATAGTTTAATTTGATAAATGGGGATAAAATATGACTATAATACCATGTTAAAAAGTACATTCTAAGGTTTAAACTAATAAATGGAAGAAGATCACATACATATAAGAGTATGTAAATCCCTTCCACAAACGATATGAGTTAGTTATTATGGGATTCCTGAATTATCTCATTAGAAGTATTGTCTTTTGACTTAAAAATAGACAATTTCTCAACAGGTCACCCAACCTAATAGTACTCTAGCACAAGCATCGTTATGTCAAAAGTTGTCTCTCATGTATCATTCCAGTTTCATATATTTAATTCAAGAACTCTATTCAATGTGCAATTTAGTTCATTCCTGCCACCTTCGGTATCCTAACAGCCTATTAGGAGCCGTTTCTTGTTCGAGCCATCTTGTCACAGCGAAACCTAATCGATACGCTTATAAATCAAAATTAGAGAAATTGATAATACTATGGAAACATTTTGGTGGATCAAGGGCTGTTAGAAGGGCATGCTAATGATAGCCAACGTCCATGCATAACTACTAACTAATTATTTGTTATGATACCCTATATACTAGCCAATAGGATCTTGGTGCACATATAGGTTAAACTTGCACGAGTTATATATGAATCGATCGACCAATGTTACCATGGGTTCATTAACGAAAGTATAAAAGCAAATTAGGTGCTAAGACTCTATTTATTTTACAAAGAATGAATGACTCAAAAGATAATTTTATAAAAATTATCAATTATATCACTCAAAGTAATTCGTTATTGGGAAATATTTTCATCATTAACAATAATTTTTGTGAAAACATTTTCATAAATAATAAAAATATATTTCGTTCATTTACTTTTACAAATGATACGAATAATCTCTTCTTTTTAGAAAAATACTCTATAAATCATTCATTTTTTGTAATATAAACGTATTCAAAATTACAATAAATTCACTCGAGCCTGAAAATTCTATACTCAACTCGGTGAAAGGACCCCATCTCAGTCAAAACTGAAAGCCTTGTCACTTATGATGGAAAACTCCAAAAACGGCGACAAAAAGCTTGACGAATCATGGCGACTAGGGTTTGATGGGATCTACGTACCCGTTTGATGCATGATTCGATGTTTTTCTTTTCTTTTAAGTTAATAGATTTTGGTCGCTGCAGGGTGCTGATTATGATCACGTCCAGAGCAAGATCCCTTTCTTTATTCCCCCCGGCGCCCTCCACAGTCTACAGTGATCATGAAAGAGACAAATGAACGAGGGAAAAAGCCTTCCTTTTACACGAGAAAAGGAGGCAGCGAAATCAGGGGGCTTTGCTGATTTCATTAGTCAAAAAGACTCTGCGCTTTGACCAGTCTTTTGGCGCAGAGAAAGGGAAGAGAGAGAGAGGGAGGGAGGGAGTTGATTATCTTGGTGAGTTCGCTCTGTCTTATGCGAGTTTAATGCAGTTAGATTTATTGAGATTCGCTTGGAATTTATAAGATCTGATAAGTATCTATGGAAGTCAGTGCAAGCGTGAATAGTGATCAATGCCTTTTTCTTTCTTCCTTGTTTTTCCTGCACAATGGGGATTGTTCTTGGAAATGCTGAGCCATTTATGTGTGCAGTTATAGATGAAAATCATGATTCACGAGTGAGGTTTGTCGTGCAAGTTTTACATTTGATGCAGCAAATAAATTCATATGATAAGCATAGCCATCTATAGAGAGCTTTCAGCCTATCGATTATTCATTTCATAGCAATCTAGCTCATAAACTTGAGGACATAGACTTTGCTGAATTTGAATCATTCATGAAAATTGACAAAAGGAAAAGATGAAAAACATAAAGCAAGACGAGGGTCCATGTTTTTTTTTCCATGGAAATCAACAATGCGTGCCCCACAAGAAGTGAGCATGAACCATGCATCTCCCAGATATTTTCCTTTTGGTTTGGGTTTTCTTGACAAAGAGATGGATATTCGCTTGGTTAACCACTCATATGCTTTGAATGCAAATCATGCTGTTCGTGACCACTGTTCATGATGGTTCATGTCCCCTTGGCTTGAAGAAGGGGCAAGAATTAGGCATAAATCCATTATGGCCTCTCCTTTTCCTCCTGTTTCTGTTCTCTGTCTCTCTCCTTTTCGTTTTTCCATGAGTTAAAAAGTGTATAAACGCAGAAAGATTGCAGGTGGGCCATGTCTTACTGCAAGCCCAAACTATACGTTGACGAGTTTTTTAAGCACGATGTGTCTATCCCAAGGCCACATCCAGTAAAAAGTGTTCTCAAAGAAGCGGTAACCCATTTCTTTCCGACATCTCTTAAAATCAACTAAAGATTGCCACAAATCATGCAACGTAAAAACATGGGGATAAGACAGCGAAAGGTTCCTACCGGTCGTGCCATAAGAAAGTCTGTCAACCATCACCACTATTACATTGAATGTAGGGTTTTAATTAGATCACGAGACTTCAAGATTTACTTCCAAGCATAAGAAAAATCTAGCGAAAATTTTAAGCTCCGTAAACTCTTCCCATTAAGTGGATGGCAGTGAATCCGCGCCATCCAACTAGAGCCAAACTGACTAAGAAGAAACCAATTATATCTCGTAATGCATGCTTGGTTCCAAAGGAGTCTCCTTAAATTAAAACCTCCTTTTGAGGTCCGCACACAACATTCCCAGAAAACTTCGCTTCTGTAGCATTAGATGGAGTACCTTTCCAAAGAATGCTAGCGCATCTTTGCTCAATGAACTTAACCATTTTCTAACGTAGAATGAAAATATAGACTCCAACAATTAGTTATGCTCCCTGCATAAGATAAATTCTTAAATGTCCAACTCTAGAACCTACTAACAATCTTATTTGGTAGGACTTTACAATCATGAGCAGATAATCTTTCAGAAATCAGAGAAAGTCCTAGATGTCAACTGGTAGAGCAAAGCCATAGATTTCAAAACCTTGCTGCACAAAACCATGGTCACATCCTGCAAAAAGTATCTCAGTCATGGCAAGATTTTACTTCAATCCAGACACACCATAAAACCCGGAGAAAAAACTGAAGAAGACCCTGAAGAGAAGCAATATCACCCTTACAAAATACTAGCACATCATCGGCAAAACTTAAAGGTGTTAGGTTGAATTATATAGCCAAAAAGGGTGACAAGAGAGTGATTTCTTCTCGACAAGCATTATCTGTTGGAAAAAGTGGCTTTGAATATGTTAGAACAAAGAAGTCAGACTTTGAGATGCGATATCACTTTTTTTAAGGAATTATTTACCCCACTACGATGTTAATAATTATCGGCATATTTTCTCCGGGATAGAACAAAGTTTCAATGAGAATACTAAATATCAATTCTAGGATTTCTCTAGGATCTCTTTAAGATCTCTCTAGGATCTCTCAAGGAAAATAATTGAAATGATGGCTATATGTTTTCAGAAAGGTAAACTCAAATGACTTAACTTCATACATTCCAAAACCAACATATATATCTACGTCTTAATGAACAAAAGCAACCCTTCGAGAAAAGATTGCAAAACAAACAAGTACATTGTTAAAGGTTATCTTGAAAAGACACATTAAAATTCAAAATAAAATAATAAAAAATAATAATTTTTTAATTTCGAATTTCATAACTTCTAAAAATTTCGATTGAACAAATACAATCTTTTGACTAATATATATTAGCAAGATAACCGTACAAAATAAAAAATAAAAAAATAAGTAGAGGATTTAGTGATAATTATAATTCGCAAGCACACAAGTGTGCAAAGTGCTAACCCATTTTCTTCTTTTGAACAAACTAGAAGAATCTTAAAGTTATAAAAAAGCCCACTTCCTCCCAACTTTCCTACGTGGGACAAGTTAATGCACCATTTGTTTGTTTTACAAACAAACAACCAATATTATCCATCATCTTGGACATAACATTAATCACCAAAACCAAAAGATAAAATGGGACAAAGATCTCCTCGTCGTATAGCCTTTCCCCCTTAAATCAGCCCTTAAGTCCTCCATTAATCATCATAGAGATCAAGTTATAGTAGGAAAGTCAATAAAGAATTTTTCACTTTGAAGTTAGCCAAACTATATAAGCCCTTTTAAACAACAACCTCATTGAAATATCATCCAACATTACTTGACAAGAAATCTTTTATTTATATACTCATTTACCTACTAGTTTAAGTTTTTAAGTTGAAATTACTAACATGATGTCAAAACTATACCTTTTATGTATGTGTGTTCATTCTCATCAATCAAATTTCATGTGCCGCCTCTAATCCAGTTTGCACGTAATAGCATAAGCATTTGGCTTGTCAAGCTACGTTATGCCGAAAAGTTGTATTTGATTAGTGATTAGCTAGAGATCATTGCGAAGGAGAACTTTCTTGCCTCTCAATCAACCTCATCCTATAATATGACTCCCAAAGCAAAAAATAAGCGTTTTGTAAATAATTACTGAAAAAATCAACTGATTATTGAGACGAGTCTCATGACCCACTTGATAATAATTGATAAACGAATATGATTGACTTGACTGTTCACCCGACAGGGAACGTGATGATAATAGAGTGAGGATCTGGAAAAAATCTTCTGCCTGTCTATAGTTGTCCATATTTGTTTAAAGCTATTAGCCGACTTCTATTTCGATACATGTGATGATGTGATGCATGTTTCGTCTGATCCTTCTTTTTAATATATAGATTGCTTCTATGACTATTCATTCGGACAATTAGTTGATTTCAAAAGATTAAAACAATAATCATATAAATAAAGTTGTGCCAATTTGACATATGATATATAATCCTTCTGACACAATTTTCAGATGATTTGATAGAGAATTGACATCGAGAAACTAATGTAACTATGATTTGACAGAGAATTTGCGTTGAGTAACTAATGTAACTGTCCCAATTATAGAAGTAGAAGGCTCTAATATTAGGGTTATTAATGTTAGATTGGAAGAAACTCCCCCAATAATAACTTTGGATTACAAATATAGCCATCGCATTTTAATTAAGTTAGTCACGGCATGAAATGTACCACCATTTGTAACTTTCTTGTCCCTCCGATATTGGGACCATGCATGTTTCCTACTACCCTGATTGGAGGTAACTCCTTCCAATCATAACTTTGGATAACAGGTATAGACATTACCCGTGGTTAATTTTGATTAATTGCCATGTACGAAATGTGCCCCTTATGCATTTTATTCCTGTCCCTTCAATATTATCTTATAAGGTACTTACTTGCCAATAAAAGTTCATCATCGCATCAATACACATGAAAAATACATTTTATAATCAGCCCAAAACTATGTGTCTATATATAGGGATAATTATAAAAGAAAAGGTCCTAAAGCTGTTGTTTCAATATCAATTTAGTGTTAAACCTTTCAAATTAATCCATTTAGTCATAGACCTTCAAAAGATTAGTTAAATAGTTCTTTTGGTCAATTTTGATTAGCAATCGTTGATGTGGATGCTATCTACTCTAAGTGACATAACGGATGCTAACATTGATAGTTTTTTACATTTCCTTAAAAAAATTTCTATAATTTTTTTTCATTTTTTACCTTTCTCTTTCTTGTCTTTCTTTGTTTTGTTCTTCTTCCTTCTTCCTCCATAACTAGCCATGGCTAGTGACTAGTAGAGGAAGAAGGGAAAAGAGAGAGAAAAGAAAAAAATTAATAAAAATTGAGAAAATATTTAAAAAATACTAAAAAATTATCCACATCAATGCTAATCAATCCAGGTAGGACAGTTGGTGTCTAAGTCAGTATTTTCAACCAAAGTTGGCTATAAGGATTATATTGGTAAACCATTAGAATGTTGAGTACAAAATTGATCAAATTAAAAGGCTTAAAACCAAGTGGATATCTGTACAAAAGGCTTAATTTTTTTTTCCATATATATGTCGGTTATATTTGCCAATGATGTTTCTACTAATTATTAGTTTTTTTTTCTAGAAAAAATTTAATGGCGAAAAGAAAAAAAAGTTTAAACATATATGATTTTGCCTCCTAATATTTGACACTTTTCAAGAAGGTTGTCTTAAAAGGGAAAAACCACAAAAAAAACCCCAAACTATTCCCATCATGCCACATTTATCTAAAAACTCAAAATTTGTATCTATATGACACATTTCCCTTGTGTCAAGAATTTGTCAGATGATTTTTCAGCCAAAATAACGTTTTAGCAATAGTTTGCTTACCTGCGTTCATAGAGGTAGATTTTAATAGTAATCATTAATAAAACATTGACGTATGATAAATATGTCATACAAGTATAAATTTAAGAATTTTTGTGTTACAGAAAAAAGTTTAAAGTAAATATACCACGTGAAGAATAATTTAGGATTTTTGATAACTTTTACCCATTTTTAAAATTAGCCAAACTAAATAATCATTTTAAATAGAAACCTTATTGTATAATATGCAAAAAAGTAGCAGTTGATTGATGATCAGCTTTTATTGTTCTCCAGACCATTGCGAAAGAGAACTTTCTTGCAGATCGGTCAACCTCATCATGTCACGTGATTCACAAAGCAAGAAATCAAGCACCTTATAAGACAAATATTAAAAGAATTAATTGAGTAGTGACGCGGTTCTAATAATCCACTCGATGGTCGTCCCCAGAAACGATTTGATTGATTTGACAGTGCTCCAAACATGGCACGTTGTGTGAGCGTGAGGATCTGGAAAACAATCCTCTACTTGTCCTTCGGATCTCAATACTTGTTTAAAGCTATTAATGGACTGCTATATGGCACACGGGATACATTAGATTTGTGTAATCCTTCTCTTCCATAAAGATTGTTTTTATGACAATTCATTTGGAAAAAAGATAGAAACACTAATCGGATAAAGAAAGTCGAGCAAGCTTGACATGTGAAATATAACCCTTATGTATATATTATGGAGTTTCTCTATGATTCGACGGAGGGACCACATTGAGAGACTACCCCAACCATAGGAGGAGAAGGCTTTAATATTAGGGCCGTGCATGTTCTACTAAAACCCTAATTGATGGAGGAAACTCTCTCCAACCATGACTCTAAGGTACTTGTGTCGATATCAGCTACATTTAGTTTTAGTCAAGTTTGCCACACATGAGACGTAACCCCTTCAAAAGGACAAAATTTATCTGCTTGCCAATAAGAGCTCATTGACACATTGACTTACGGTGCACACATGTAACATGTATCCACCATCACAAATACTTATTATTTAAAGAGCAAATGTGACATCCCTGGATGTCCAAATAGATCTTGTTACCTAATTGCCTTCCACCGTCATCTCAAAATCGCTATCATGTCCAAGAACTGCTATTGATCGGAAAAGTGATAGTCAACAACAAGTGAGAATAAATCTCAGCAAGTAAAATGTCTATCAGTCTATGCTATATAAATTGATCATCGTGCAGGCAAGAAAACTCCCTAAAATATAAGTTATGTGAAATCATTTTAAATCAACTTGCTTGAGAATCTTCTCAAAATCGACACAGTAGGTCGGAAAGTAATTTCTCAAAAAAACAGTGGATTGGTAACTCAAACAGGACATAAAACATCCATAACTATATTTAGTTTAATAACTTGCTGCAACCATCACTCAGAGAGAGGCGATACTCCACTCTGAACCTCTCGCATCCTACCTGGCATCGCAAGAACCCTTGAGGAGTCATTTAACCCTCCCCAGTCCTCTGGAGAGTTCACAAGCACACTACTTCATCCCTCTCCAGACATCCCAACACCGGGGCATCGTCGTCACAAGGACCGACGGCACTCACCATATACCCAATCCATGGTGTAGCAATTCAATAATTCAATTTAAAAATATCATTCACTGTGCTAATGCCCAAGAAACAGTTCATTCACTAGGATCCTGATTGTGCTTGCTTTTCATGCACAAAATTTGAGGATGACGATGATAGGCCCCCTTCCAAAAAGAAGAAAAAGAAAGATACCCTTTACCAAATGTATCTTGATAAAGATCCAACTGTTGGACCCCTTAGAGAAGAAGGTGGCAAATACCAGTTCATTGTTTCTTATGGACCACCCAAGCCTCCCAAGATATCCTTCTCTCCATCCTCTTGCAAGCCAGATAAGCCTTCTGTACCACCATCAGACAAGCCTTTGGCCACTTCCCCAGAATTGATGCAAAATGGTTAGTTGGCGGTACCATTCAAAATACAAGTTACAAAAGGAGTTTATCAAAAACCGACACAATATGCCCTGTCCGCATGCTTCTGGAAATTGCTCATATTGTCTTGGTAAATGAACTCCAAAAATTATGAAATTTTACTCTAAGGTAGTCAAGAGATAGAGTAACATTTTCTATGAAGAACTCGAAGTCCAATTCAGCTTGTACGTTTCTAAACAATTTTTATGAATCCGGATCAGGAATGGTAGCAAAATCCAGAACGTATCTGGACAAAAAGAGAAATGCTTAAAGGGTGTAATGAGCTCAGAAAATTCTGAAATCTTTATATGTTGTAGACTAGATTGTACTCTATGACTTTCGTGAAAAAAACTTGTTTACACTTCTAATAAAAAATTCTGTAAAAAATAGAAATCAGGTAAAGTTCAGTTTCGTTTTGAAAAATAGATTTAAGAGTTCCACGTATCATAAATCCAACCTCAAAAACTATACATGTCATCTGAACTTTTCGATTGACATCGAAAGACTATGAAATCAACTAAAATGAAGAAAGTCTGAGGAATTCCTGCCGAGTAACGATCAACCTAAATAGCATAGATGGGAAGACAGTTCACTTGCCTTGAGGGTGTTGTCATGGTCAAATGAGTTCGACGGAGCGGCTGGTTCCTCTGGCAGTCCAAGAAATCGCGGTGGAGCGAGACGGCATTGCGCGGTTGTTTGTGCGCGAGGGAGGATTAAACCGAGAGAGAGAAGGGAATTGTGGGGTTGCATCGGTTCTGTGTGGCCAGCAAGGATGAAATGCTCATGTAAAATTATAAGGGCTGAGGGAATATGATGGAAAAAAGAGGAAAAGAAATGGCCGACTTCTCTCTTTTATGCTTCGGTTTCATTTTCCACCGAGTCAGACTTTCACTTTCTAAGTTGGACTGCCACCGCTTGGCTTTAATCCGTTGATAATTTCTTCACAAATTAAGATGAAGATATGTCATTACTATGGGAGAGACTGATGGAGAGAGAGACATGGCTTGGTGGACGGGGCTCGGTGGCAAGGCAATGACGGGCTTTAGTATTCAAGGGTGCTTGATTTTGTTAAGCGAGAACCTGGATGTCATAGAAAAAACCTCAAAATTTACAAACTATGCTCATTATAACATATTTATTTTAAACTCTTTTATGAAATATCGAAAACTCTAAATTTATACTTATATGATACATTTACCCTTTAAAAAGGTTCTATTAATGAATACCATTAAAAATCTACCTACACGGACTCTGAAAGCAAACGGTGTCACATGGCTTAAGTAAAATAAAAAGGACATTATTTTGACTAAAAATCATATAATGAAACCTTAATGGAGGCTAAATGTATCATATATATATAAATATAAAGTTTTTTATGTCACAGATAACATTTAGGATAAATGTGCTATAGTGAATATAATTTGGAATTTTTGATATTACGAAAAAAAAGTTCGAAATTTCCTTATTTTAAATTAAGAAAATTTAGAAAAGATCGGTGTATATATAATTCTGCATGTCAATATTTTATGCGTTTAGGTTTCTCATAAGTCACGTCAAACGAAACCTTAAATTGAGAGAGTTGCAAAATTTTATGAAAAGAAAAGGTTAAAAGTGAAATTTACCCAATCACAACGATGGAGTAGGAAACATATGGTACAGTACCAAAGAATGATTAAATTTTGTGTGTCCCCACCAAGCCATCCATCTCTCCCTCCCACGTAATTGCTGTTACAACCCTCCTGTATCCATACCAACCTCAACTATAAAAACCCGATCCTCTCCTACTTCACATATTACCCCAATACAACACCAAAGCACTAATAAAAATTTCCTTCAGCCCCATATTGATATTCTCCCCTCACCCATCACTCAACCATGGTCTCCGAGAAGCCGGCGGTCCAATCCAAGCATGTGTGCGTGATCGGGGCTGGCCCGTCGGGGCTCGTGGCGGCCCGGGAGTTGCGAAAGGAAGGCCACAGCGTTGTGGTCTTGGAGCAAAACCACGACGTTGGTGGCCAATGGCTCTACCAGCCAAACGTGGAAGGCGAGGACCCCTTGGGAAGAAACCCATTTCTCAAGGTCCACAGCAGCATGTACGAGTCGCTGCGGCTCTTGTCGGCGAGAGAGATCATGGGCTTCACCGATTTCCCGTTCTTGGTGAAGAAAGAGAGGGACATGAGGAGGTTCCCTGGGCATAGGGAGGTTCTGTTGTATCTTCAAGATTTTACAGAGTGGTTTGGGTTGAGAGAGCTGATCAGGTTCAACACTAGGGTTGAGTATGTAGGGATGGTGGATTATGGTGAGTTCGGGAAAGATTTGAGGTGGGTTGTGAAGAGCAAAGAGATCTTCACGAAGGGTGACGATGAAAATGATGAGAAAATGGGAGAGGAGGTTTTCGATGCTGTGGTGGTGGCGACTGGTCATTACTCTCATCCAAAAATGCCTTCCATTAAAGGTAACTTAATGTTTCTTTCAATCTCTAGGAAGTTTCAAAAAGTAAAATCTCTCTCCTTCCTTGACTGATCCCTCTTTGTTCTTTTTTTTAACCTTGAGAGGGAAAACGCTCATCATTGATATTCTTTCACGCTCATGTCATGTCAAGGACTCAAATGAAAGTTCTTGACTTTGCCCCACGAGTCCCTTTCAACAGGTCACTATGAGACACGCTCGCCACAATTTGACTGAGCATAAACATGACTATGACTTTAATTTACATAGTTTTCCCCCTCTTTTCTTCCTGTTTCAATCTTTGTTTTTCTGTGGAAATGAAAGGAATGGGTACATGGAAAAGGAAGCAATTTCACAGTCACATTTACAGAGTCCCCGAGCCATTCCGCAACGAGGTAAGAAGGAAGTTGGCAATGAGAAAGTTGTTCTAAGAGAGGCAAAACCGATGTAATAATAATTCATTATGATTATGGCTTATTATAATTTACAGGTTGTGGTGGTGGTTGGCAATTCATTTAGCGGTCAAGACATATCGATGGAGCTTGCGGAAGTGGCAAGAGAAGTCCATCTCATTGCCAGATCTCTCGACATCACTGAAGGATTGTCCAAAGTCCTTGACAAGCATCACAATCTCTATCTTCGCCCTCAAGTATAGCTTGTTTCATCCCATCCGCGTGGCTTCTTCTCTTTTTTACGTTAAAGCATGCTGAAATTTATCCAACTTCGAACTTTTTCAATGTTCCATCAACAATAATTGCAGATAGATTCGCTTGAAGAAGATGGAACAGTATCGTTCGTCGATGGTTCGTCTGTAGTCGCCGACACTATTTTGTACTGCACGGGGTAATGTGTTTTGGCAACCCGAAAGGAACATTTTTTCATATTTGATTTACTAAACTTTAGTAGTTTTCAATTATCATATATATATATATATGGACCACGCAAAGCAGAAGGGCAGCCAAAAAGTTTTCTTCTCTTTTCCCTTTTACTTGGCAGTGCTAATGGTACAATATATTGCTTTACGTAGAGACATGAAATAAATAATTGTAGAGACGTACCAAATTAATCATGTGTGATGTAGGTACTCATATGCGTTCCCATTTCTTGACACCAAAGGGATTGTGGTGGTGGATGATGAAGAGTGGGACCTCTCTACGAGCACACCTTTCCTCCTTCCCTTGCTCCTTCTCTGTCCTTTGTTGGCATCCCTAGAAAGGTACGTAGGGTTTTTTCTTGGGAGAATTACCAAAAAGTCCTAAATCTATCATAATTATATCAATTTGATCTTAAACATTTATTTTTGTTAATTCAATCTTAAGCCTTTTATATTTATGCTAGTTTAGTTTATCCTGCCAATTTTGGTTGATCGACACTGACGAGTATCATGCATCTATAGTTGATCGAGTGTTCTTATTTTCAGCTTCTATATTTCGAAAATTACAATTTCAACAAGTTTATGCCCTTTGGATAAGCTCTCTTGAGACAAAAAACGAGAAGAACTAAGGAAACCAGGGTTTTTTAGTGGAACTTCCTGAGAAATGTAGGATCAATTTGTTTCTATCCGAGACATGAACAAAGACATGGATGAGTTTCCCAAAAGGGTCTCTTTGTCGCAAGAGGACTCGTAGTTGATTGCCAATGTGCACAAACGTATCTTCATGTGTTCCATCTCATGGCGGCAGGCCATATCGGTCTTCTAAAACTCGGTTTTCGACGCAGATCATAGGCTTTCCTTTCTTCGAGTCGCAAGCCAAATGGATCGCTCAACTTCTGTCTGGAAAAAGAACGTTGCCCCCATGGAAGGAGATGATGCAGTCGATCAAGGACTTCTACAACTCCATCGATGCCGCTGGTTTGCCGAAGCACAACACTCATGACATAGCAAATTTCGAGGTAACCCAGAAAAATGTCATTTGTTTGCCATCTAATCATCTTTTATGTTGAAACGAAGTTTGTTTCCTCGGTACTCATGCCGGTCTGTGTTCGGCGCAGTATTGCGAGCGATATGGGGACAATGTGGAGTTCCCACATTTGGAACAATGGAGGAAAGAGCTTTGCATATCGACAATAATGCATATGATGGTGAACCTGGAGACGTTCCGCGATTCGTGGGATGAAGGCGACGAGAAGCTGCTCCAAGAAGCATTTCAGAGCCCTCACTTCACCCAACTCGGATCACAAGTCCTAACTTTTCAATCCCAGTTTGAGCGTCGTTGATAATTAAGGCCACGGGATTGTGCTTTCTCCCCCCTCTCATTACAAATATTATTCATCAAGGCAAAAATTTTTGAAGTATCAGTGGTTGTTTTGTTGCATGCAGAATTATCTGCAAAGATACCCTAATCGAATAGAAACTGCAAATCGCTGGGGCATCTCTTAATTTTTCCATTTCCATTCGGAATTTTCGAATATGTTTATTTTGTAATTAATCGATAATTAGTATCATAAGCAAAATCAAACATATATTGAGATCTTCTTATTTCCTTTTTCGCTAGAGAATACTGCTTCCTCCTAGAGACAATAACTTGGTGCTAGTTCTGTACCAGAGATGGCTGCAGTAACGAAATAACAGAAAGCATCTTTCTGAGATGCAGCTTTGCTATTTCAAACCGGGGAAGACAATAGCATTTGATTTGCCTCGACTGAGATGACTCACGTGAGCTGGTTTATGGTGTGGTCGCTTTGTCAGCCATGGCTTCTGTCCCATCTTTTCCGGTGCCTGTCACGAGCTCAACTTTGCATGAGGCGTGCAGAATGCAGCCAATCCCCCTCCGTCATGCATTAATCGATAATTAGTATCATAAACAAAATCAAACATATATTGAGATCTTCTTATTTCCCTTTTCACGAGAGAATACTGCTTCCTCCTAGTAACTTGGTGCTAGTTCTGTACCAGACATAGCTGCAGTAACGAAGTAACAGAAAGCAAGTGTCTTTCTGAGATGCAGCTTTGCAATTTCAAACCAGGGAAGACAATAGCGTTTGATTTGCCTCGACTGAGATGACTCACGTGAGCTGGTTTATGGTGTGGTCGCTTTGTCAGCCATCGCTTCTGTCCCATCTTTTCCGGTGCCTGTCACGAGCTCAACTTTGCATGACGCGTGCAGAATGCAGCCAATCCCCCTCAGTCATGCATTGATTAGTTTGCACCCACAGAGGCAAACAGCCTGGAGGGGTGAGAGATGCAGAGCAAAAAGCCTTGCCTGGACCCAAGTCGACCAGCTGGGTGCAATTACAGCAGCTGGTTTTCATGAGACCCCAGTCGCCCCGCGATGTGATAGATCCCGTATATTGAAAAATCGAGTCCTGACAAGTATTTACAGTCGGAAAGAGACTTTGGTTCACTGCTTGAAAAAGAATTAGGCTTATGAATGCAAAATGTTACAAGGGAAAAGGGTGGAGTAAACTGTATATTATGTAGTACAGTTTGAAGGCGTGTTTTGACGTATATATCATGATTAAAATATAAAATTTAGGGCAATTTCAAGGTGCGTTTTGACAAAAGGATTTGAAACAAGACATAATGAATATGTCCAAAATGTCAATTCATATCACACTACGTAATTTTCTATATCAATTTTATTCCAAATAGCATTTCTCAATACAAATAAAATGCATTAAATGTAAGCACGAAAATATATAGTGTACAATCATCTTGTAAACAATGTGATTGAAGGCTAATCACGAATGGAGACATGTGAGCTGAAAATGTCTAAATTTGGACATTAGCATAACAGCTTACGTTGTTTTTAGGCATGTGATCGACTTAATTACCCAATTGGGTCTTGACATTAGATAATATCACCTCTTAGCATCTATGAGACCTTTTATAGCATTTAATAATCTTTCCCATTTTGCTCCATATTCAGAATTTATGTACTTATCAATCCAATAACTACAAAACCAGAAACACCTATACTTTTATGATTATAATTCATTCACTCGTGGTAAAATAAAGCATGAAGATACAGTGATTTTTAACTTAATACAGAGCAAACATCATTCATAATATTGCAGAATTTCCCTAGTCTGGACTTTACAGATATACCTTCTTTAACGTTTTAACCAAAAAGAATAAAGAAAAGGAAAAGAAAAGAAGGGGGGGTTTAACCTGGATAAGATCAACACAGATTGGAGAATGAGAGGACATGCAGATACAATTTGTCTCTTACTCCTTCAGTTCAGAAGTTCTCGTGATCATGTGACTCTTGTCTCATATCCAATAATTTCATGTATGCGTTGTAAGAAGTTCAAGCACAAATCTCTCAGCCACCTTGAAACGTCTCATCTCCATTGAATTAAAGTAGCATCAAAATCAATACAAGACACAAATTGGAGAATGAGAGGACATGCAGAAAATGAGAGGACATGCAGATGCAATTTATCTTAGTCCTTTAGTTCAGAAGTTCACATGATGACGTGACGCTAGTCTCATATCCAATAATTCCGTGCATACATTGTAAGGAGTTCAAACACAAATCTCTCAACCACATTGAAACATCTTATCTCTTCAAAATCTAAATAGTACCGACACCAACATAGCGACACGCCATTTCTCAAAAATAAAGAATTTCGACTAATTGACATACATTGTATATTAAATTATTAATTTTATATATACATGATAAATTATTTTTATAATTATTTTAATTAAATTAATTTGATTCAAATAAATAAATAATAATAAAAATAGTTTTATAGTAAAAACATTAATCACCAGATTGAGTCTTGACACTAGCATAACAGCTTACTCTTTTTTAGGTATGCAATCAACTTAGGGTGCGGTGCATTTGGTAACCATGCTGTTATGGGAACAATTTCTACTCCAAAATGATTTTTTTATTTATTTTGTTTTTCAGATGAGTTTCTAAGCATTTGAAAGCATTCGGTAACTATCAAAATTTTTATTTCCGAAATAAAAATGCGTTTGATATGACTCTCAAATTCCTTTGTGACTTAGAATTTTTTTAAATTTTTAAATGGTTATATTACATTATTCTCCTTTTTTTTGTCCTTTCTTCTTCTTCCTTTAGCTGGTCGCTGGCCCTCATCTGGCCAGTTGTCGGCTATGGTGGCTAAAGGAAGAAGAGTAAGAAGAAAAGGAAAAAATAAAAGAAAAAGAAGAAAAAAAAAGAGAAAAAAAGAATTGAGCTTTGATTCTAGAATTCTTCCTGAGAATAAAAAAATAAATTTTTTTTTTACTTTTTGATTTTGTTCAAAATCTATTTTTGAAAATAAATTTGTTTTTGGAAACAAAAAAGTTACCAAATGGATTTTTTTTTTTGTTTCGGGAAATAAAAGAATAGAATTAGGCATTGTTTGGCACATCACCAAACAAGCCCTTAATCACCAAATCGGGTCCTGACACTAGATAATGCCACATTTGAGCATCTATGGTCTTTTTCTAGGGAATAAGAACATGAGGAGTTCCGTAATTTTTATAGTGCTCACTTGAGTGCTATAACTTTTTTTTCCGCTTACTTAAATACCACATTAAAAAACAATTGTTCATTTAAGTATTATTTCCAGCACATCGTCCTACATGGATTTTTTACTTAATTTTTCATGACGTGGAATTTAAAAAAATAAATGGAAGTCCAACTTGGAAAATGCTATCCAGTTGGAGAGAAACAACATCGTTCTATACAACCTATTGTCTCACTAAATCTTCCTCAAACGATGACGTCTCACTCACATGCCATCTTCCTCATGTTCGTCTCTATATCGCAATTAGGGCTTCGATCTCTCTCTCTAATAGCAAATTAGGGCTTCAATCTTTTTCAGCATTTCGTCTCTAAAGCAAATCTAGTGGGATGCCTAGGGCTGAGGCGAGAGGGAGGAGTTTCAAAACTGATCTAGAAAACCTATGAAAGATACTCGGCTTGGTCCAATCGCTAGTGGAGCTTTTGGCTCATCTTGTTGTCAATAGCCGTGGAAGTTGCGGAGCCGCTAACTACTTTTTGAGTTGCAAATCTAGACAGTGGGTGCCAAGAAGAAGCTAGAAGGTTGATGAAGTGACACTGGTGATGGTGATGGTTTGAAGTGAGCAAAAACGGAACCGATGTCCTTTGCCTCGATTCCTTCAACTTGTGATGTCATTTAGCATCTCAAATATCGACTTGAGCTTGCCGACACCGACAGCCACGTTGGATGGATAGATTAGTTTTAATGTCATGTCGAATTTTTAAACAAGATAAATTACCGATGTCACTAAAATAATTATTTTTAAATTTATGGCATTTAAGTTAACAGAAAAAAATTATATATTCAAATGAACATCGTACAAAAATTATAATAATCCTGTTTTTATTCTTTTTAAGTTTTTAATAATCCGTGTACTTATCAATCCAATAACTACAAAACCAGAAACATAAATCCTTATGATTATAATTCATTCACTTGAGGTAAAATAAAGCATGAAAATACAATGCTATTAACTTAATACATAGCAAACATCATTATAATACTACAGAATTTCCCTAATCTGGACTTAACAAAGATACTTTCTATAACGTTTCAACCAAAAAAAAGAGAAGGGGAAGAGAGGGGAGGGGGGTGGGGATGGGGTGGACTGCACAAGATTGACACAAATTGGGAATGAGAGGACGTGCGGATGCAATTTGTCTTCCTGAGATCTTCACATGATCTTGTGACTCGTCTTATATCCTATAACACCATGCATGCGTGGTAAGAAGTTCAAACCTAATTCTCTCAACCACCTTCAAATTTCTCATCAACTCACGGTCCCTTAACCCAAAAACTAGCAAGTGAAACACTCTTCAACAATGGTTCTTCCTCTGCTCCTGTCCATGAACCCCTTAACCAAGAACCTATGGGCAATCAACAATCGGAAGATGCTAAAGCCACCATTTTCACAAAATATGAAGAGATCCTAGTGACTCTCCCTAAAGAAAAAGGTTGGAAATCAACTATCTCTACTAGTACCAGGGATTTTGTCATGACCTGATTTTTGCCACTAGAATCATGTGGACTCGAGAACACTTAGTCGCACAACCCACAGATATTTTCTTGGCCACCTTCCCCTTCCCAAAATGTGGCACGACATGGCTTAAGGCTTTAATTTACGCCATTGTAAGAAGACACCAATTCGATCCCTCGGCACACACTTTGCTCAAAAGCAGTATTCATATCTGCGTGCCTTTCTTGGAATTGCAAGCATACAAGAACGACCCAGTCACTAGTTTAAATTCCATTACCTCTCCAAGACTACTTGCAACTCATATGTCTTACACCACACTGCCAGATTCCATCACTAGAAGTGGCTCTAAGATAGTTTATGCTAGAAATGCTGGTGAGGTCCTTGTCTCTCTTTGGATTTTCTCAGCGGAGAAGGTAAAGGTAGGAGAGAGAGAATCAATTTCTTTAGAATTTCAGAATTATGCAGAGGGTTTCTCTCACAGGACCCTTTTGGGATCATGTGTTGGGGTATTACAGAACAAGTCTAGAGGAACCGGGAAAGTGCTTTTCTTCAAGAATGAAGATGTAAAGAGAGACACTTTAGGCCACGTGAAGTTACTGGCTGAGGTATTGGGTTGTCCATTCCAAAAGAAGAAGAAAGTAAGGGAGCGGTTCCGAGATAATAGAACTCTGCAGTCTCAAAAACTGAGCAGCTTAGAAGCCAACAAGGATGGAATCATGAGTGTGAACTCCACTTATGAAGAGGCAATTGTTGGATTTGATGCATTCTTCCTAAGAGGTAGGGTGGGAGATAGCAAGACCACTTGACAGCTGAGATGATTCAGTGTCTCGACCAAATCACAATGCAGATATTGGGTCATTATGGTTTGAGACTATAGGAGATCGGCAGCCCAAAGTAGAGGGGAGAAGATGTTGCAACAACTGCATGCATAGTAAAAATTCCAAACAAGCCTCTAGTGATATGGCCTTATCTTCGCTTTGCCGGTATGTACTTCCAATAACGTGTCGTGAAGGATTTGCCCATCCCTTTCCTAGTTCATTTTAAACAAACTTTCAACTATCATTATGGCATGTATCTCCCTCTATCAATCTGGCTAGTTGGGTCTCTTTATTTACTTTGACTGGCTGATCCTCGTGACAATCCTAAAATCTCTCAATCTCCCCAGAGAATATATCACGGCGCTTATACATTTAGGATTTTTATTAGGTTGACTACCGGTGTAAGAAATTGTTTACGCATTCACCATTGGACAGTTGACGTGTGGAAAGGTTCAGTTGTAAAATTAGCTCCAAACACACATGTTATTTATCCAATGGTGAAGGTGCAATGATAGATCACACTGGCAGTGGACCTAAGCATAATTCATATATTAAACATAACAAAAGTAATATCTAAGTGACTATGAAATTATTTAGCACACTTACCAATTAAGACAAGAAGAACAAGTCCTCTGAGAGGGCTGAGAAATAGACATTTGTGAAGGGAGCAATAAGTTCTCAATCTTCGTCTTCATCTCCACAAAGAGTAAAACATCTTTGCTTCTAGTCCTCCATCCTCCTATTAAACCACAAGCACGAACCAGATTCAATGCAAATGGAAGAAACTCTACATAGTTCAAGTAGGTCCAATGGCTTTATATTGTAGACAAGAACCCTACTAACCCCTCACTGAAGCCTTTATGCATTCCACTTCACTTAAACAATTCATCTGGCCCAGATTTACTATAAGAATAGATTAATCTCCATTTACAAATTTCCACCAAATGTATCCAGGGAAAAAAGAGGTGGACGCAATGCAAGAGCAAACACTTTCTGCCATCAGCTTTAATGGAGCTATCGCCAGTGATCTCTGCAGAAACATGAGACCCCAGCAAAATGATGGAACTGATTTCTATCTCGAAGGCTGATCTCCCTCTTATAGACCAACAAAACTAGCTTAAAGAAAACATGGCAGTCTTGACAAACTCTAAGATTCTTAACTATTCTTAGAGTTGATCCAGGAGGAGATTTCATAAGGCCAAATGCCAAAGCAATTTTCTCGCTGTGAAATGCGACAGAACTCTCCTTTTCCTCTTCCTCAATGTCATACAATGCCAAGCCAGTGTTTGCAACATAACCAACCTGCTTCAGTTCCTTCCTTATGTCGTGTCGTCTAACAAGTCATGCATCTGGTTTTAGACAATCTGATGCAATAAACTCATAAACTGCATTTCCAATTTCAATTGAGCTGCATCCAGCCACTTTGGCAAGTGCTTTTTGGTTCATCATTGCCCTCAGTTGCGCCATTTCATCCCACATAGAATCCTGAGCATACATATTTAAAAGTAAAACATAATTGTCCGCATTAGTAGGCTCCAACTCAAGAAGCTTCCTTGCTGCATACCTGCCAACGGAACATTTCAATGGGTTCGGCAAGCACCTAGCAGAGTCTGCCAAATGATTGGATCTGATTTCAAGTCCATATTTTGGACTAGATGGAGAGCTTCACTAAACAATCCAGCTTGACCAAGTAAATCTAACATACATCCATAATGCTCAATTCCTGGACGCAATCCAAACTCATCCTTTATGATCCTAAAGTACCTCTTCCCCTCATCAACAAGACCCTCGTGACAACAAACGCACAATATGCCCAAAAATGTGACAAAACCAGGCTTCAGATTCTCCATTATCATCCTAGAGAAAGCCTGGAAAGCAGCTTCACCACCTCCATTCATGGCGAAGCTCGAAATAAAGGCTTTCCATGTATAGACATTTTTTATTCTCATTGCCATAAAAGCTTCTCCATCTCCATTACAGCTTCACATTTAGCATTCATGTCCACGAGTGCAGTGCCCAGAAACTCATTCAAACTTTATCCATGGCAGTCGATATACTCATGACTCCACTTTCCAAAACTCAAAGCCCCAAGTGAGCGCAAGCAGATAAAACCCCCACCATCGTGACCTCGGTCGGTTTGACCCCATCAGCCTGCATTTCCCTAAAAAAATCGAGAGCTTCCACGAATTTCCTATTATGGGTGTGGCCAGTTATCAGCGCATTCCAAGAAACAGAATTCCTCTCACCCATCTCATCAAACACCTTATGGGCATCGCCAATCAACAAACAGCCACTATAGAAATTAAGTGCCTGCACACCTTACTATCGATGGGCTCGCCAAACTGGAGGAACAGAGGAGAGGACGGCGCTCCCGCACTCGGGCACTTGCCGTCGGGTCTCCGGCAGAGCCGACGCGGAACGGTGAGCGCGAACCGGCGAGCAGCGAGCTTTCGCAATTAGGGGGAGAGGCCTCTTCATGCTTACGGTCCTGAGAAGGACGAGGTCTCCCGGCGATTCAAGGTCTCGACGGCATTCGCATTGAAGACGAAGACGAAGAAGAAGCTGTGTTGCATATAATGGCTAACTTGGGCTGTTATGAAGGTCGAGAACAAGGACACTTGGTTCTAACTCTTGAAGAATATAATGGCTAACCTAAAAATCAGTAATGGAATGGAAAATGTTGGGCATTCATGAGTGACCAACAAAAGGTAATATTATTGTCAATTGTTTGCTTTTTCATATTATTCACATATTTTAACTTACAAATATTTGTTTTTGGAATTACTGTAGAGACTTGTTCCAACAGTAGCTGAGTTGATGCTATTTGCTGAACATAGAATGTATGCAATGCACATTTATGCAAATTGGGCAAAGAACTATAAATGAGATAGATCGTTGAAGCAATTTTGGCTTGTAGTAAGAAGCACTAACATAGCTGATTTTTGAATACATAAACAGGGGTTGCTTGAGTTGAGTAAGGAAGGATTTGAAGTACTATTCCGAACTGAACCTAAACATTAGTGTAGAGCATTCTTTAATGAAAAATTCAAGTGCAACATCATTGATAACAAACCTCAATGAAGCATTCAATGGGAGAATCTTAGAGGCCACATGCAAATCAATCATCAGCACGCTTGAAGATATAAGAATAATAGTCATGACTAGACTTCAAAGGCAGAGGGATGAGGCTACAAAGTGGACTAGAGAGTGGTCCTAGGATTGCAAAGAGATTAGAGGACAACATGGCTTCTAGTAGGTTCTGTCATCCAATCTAAAATGGAGATAATGGATATGAGATAATGCAGAATACTAATAAGAATGTTGTCTAGCTAGAGGGGAGAAAGTGTCCATGTTGTGACTAGCAACTGACTAGAATTCAATATGCACATGCCATTTGTGCCATTCAGCTGAAGCATCAAATTTCAAAGGACTACTTACACGATTGCTACAAGAGAAGCATATATGTTGCTTCGTACCAATACATGCAGTCAGTTAGAAGCAGTAGATTTTTGGAACCTACAACTCACAAAGCCCTTTACCCTTTGCTCCTAAAAAAGCAAATTGATAGGCTAAAAAGAGACGAAGAATGTAGGAGATGGAGATTTCAAGTAAGAGGATCGGCAGGATGGTCTAAAGATAAAGTGCTCCTATTGTCTTAAGGAAGGGCACAATAGAGTTGGTTGTCATTTGAAGAAGCTCCATCAATAGCAACGATCATCTGTAGAGGTTGAGAAAGGACTAACTGAAAGGACAATTGAAGGGCTAACCGAAGAGCTAGTCGAAAGGATAACTAAATGGCCAAGTGAATGGACAATTGAAGTATCAGCTGAAGGCCGAACTAAAGGGCCAACCCCTGAGTTGATTGTTGCACAGGCAATGAGTAAATATCCTGTAAGTCATATGATTTCTATTGTGTGTGCTATGTTGTTTATAGGTTGATTGTGTGTTATATTCTTACGTGAGAAGAAGACAAGCTACACAAGTTGCTTGGGTTGTTGAAACTGGGGCACCGGTTTGAATTGAAAGAGCTATTGGGAAAAAGATAAGACAATATGGTTATGATCTTTATACATACTTGAATATTGGAATGACTATTTTGAATGTAAGTTTTATAGATATTATGCATTTAATTTATGGTATTAGACTTTATTGAAAATATTGTTATATTGTTGTAGCCTAGAAGAACTTTGGAGGTACTCATCTCTCAAGGACTCCAAGTCAAGAGTCAAAGGCTACACCTAAAAGAAGAATCAGAACAATGTCAAGTGGAGCACAATCGAATAAGAAGAGTGCTCCGAAACAAATGACACAAGCGGCAAGTCCAATGACAACAACACAATTGAGTAAGAAGAATGCTTCAAAGCAAATGACACAAGCGGTGGATCTAATGACAAAAGCAAAATCGAGTAAGAAGAGTGTTCCAAAACAAACGACACAAGCGGCAATTCCAAAATAATAATAAAAAAAGAATTCGGCACCAATACCATCTCAAGGAGCTGATGTTGGCAATTCTAGAACTAAAAAAAAGCAAAAGCATGGAACAGAAAAGCCAGTAGAACAACCTCCAAGTTCAGTTACAATTAGGAAGAGTGCAAGGATTCAAGCTAAAGGTCTATCACTTAGAAAATGGACTGGATGTATTGTGCATATTGACAAAGGATGGGAAGGTGGTGGATATGGTCATTTCTGTTTTTTGTTGGGAGGTTGTGCATATAGTTGTTTCTCTTTAATGTTATTTTGTTTGGTTGGAAGCCAATCCCTAGTGGTGGATATTTTAGTTCGTTATTCTGATTGACCCAATGTAGGATGCTATGTTCAATGTCAATGGAGCGAGGTTTATTTTATCTATGCTTTTTCTATTTACATATTTTGCTTTTGGTTGTGCTGGTGTGCTAATTCTTCTAGTGGTGGTGGTTTTGCTGCTATTCTTGGATGTGTTGGTTTGTTCGTGGTTTTGCTTGGTGCTAATACAGTGCTTAGTGTTGGTGCAGTGCTTGGTGTAAACACAAGGATACAGCAGCTTACTGGTATAGGGTGTGTTGGTACAAGGAGAAGTTGCACGAGCACTTGTGCTGGCCAGCAGCTTGTTGGCACTTAGGTGATCACTTTCAACTAAACTTAGCACTCAAATGATCATTTCTAAAAACTTATGTAGCATGAGTGATCACTTTTTTACCACGACCAATACTTAAGTGATTACTTTCGACTCGACTTGGCACTCAAACGATCATTATTTACAATTTATGGCACTGAAATCAACACTTGAGAAGTTGTTACCACTTCTTCATTTGACTAGCGTTTGCAGCAAAAATTTGCAACAAACCAACAAACCATTACTAGCAAGTATTTCAACAAACCATTACCAGCAAACCAAACATCTCAAACAAAAACTAAACAAAACAAAATTAATATACAACTAAGCAAGAAACTTATAACTTCTCAAAGCCGATATTCCAACCTTTCATTTCCATCATTTCCACTAAAGATTGCATACAAAAATTGCAGCTTACTAACAACACAACTATACTCACAAATTATCCCAATATAAATACATATTCCATTGATATTTAACTATGGTAGACGGAGAAATTTATTCTCATCGGTCACTTTACATTTGACCACAAAATAAGCTACACAAGTGAACAACAATATAACGTATGCTTGATAACACTTTTTTTCAATTTTCATCATCAAAACTTCCGTCTTCAACTGGTTGGCCAAAGATTCTGAAGTATACATTTGAACTTGCATTGAGTCAACATCTTCCAACTCACCCGTTATTATAGGTGGAGGTTCATGCCATTGTTCAAGTAGCTCCAAGATCACCTCTCTCACTTGACTAAAGAATTTTGCATCCACCCATTTGAAATATTTGCGCTTCAAGCGTTTTTATACCTACCGCATCCATGGAATCTTCTCTCATGATTCAATCGAGTCCACAATATCCTTATTGGAGTCAGTAACCCACAATAACATTAACACTCACCTTCTTCTTCGCTTCGTTGAAACAAATTTGAGCCGTTTCTGAAGCTCCTGCCCTCCATTTGCAAGATTGAGCTACTCATTTTAGGGGCAAATCAACTTAAGGTGTGCTTCTGGTTGAATGGCCGATAATGGCTTCAATTTTCAGTTCCTCTTTCAATTTGGGGATTTAGGGTTCCTATCTGAGAGAAAGTGAGTAGATGGCATCGTTTGTGGTTTGGTTGCTGACTAGACCCTCTAGTGAGCCAGTCGACTTAGAAAATTGATTAAAAAAAAAATCCACGTCGAATTTCTGACCAAATAGATCAATGATGGCATTGAAAAAGTTATTTTTCAAAAATTTTGGCATTTAAATGAGCTACAGAAAAGATGTGGGATTAAAGTGAGTGCCGTATATAAGTTAATGCACTTCCGATGTCCTTCACCTGCTACTTAAATGGCCATTTTTTCGAATTTGTGGCACTTAAGTGAGTGAAATAAAAAAAAATTATAGACTTAAATGAGTGCCATACAAAAACTAAGGCACTCCTGCTATTTTTATCCCCTTTTTAGCTTTTAATAATCTTTCTCATTTTGGCTCCATATTCAGCATACGTACACTTATCAATCCAATAACTACAAAACCAGAAACACCTATACTTTTATGATTATAATTCATTCACTTGAGGTAAAATAAAGCCTAAAGATACAATGATTTGTAACTTAATCCAGAGCAAACATCATTATAATACTACAGAATTTCCCTAATCTGGACTTAACAAAGATGCCTTCTATAACGTCTTAACCAAAAAAAGAGAATGGGGAGAGAGGGTGGGGATGATGTAAACTGCACAAGATCGACACAAATTGGGTAATGAGAGGACATGCAGATGCAATTTGTCTTCCTTAGTCCTTCAGCTCAGAAGTTCACATGATCTTGTGATTCTTGTCTCATATCCTATAACACCATGTGTGCGTGGAAAGAAGTTCAAACACAATTTTCTCAACCACCTTGTAACTTCTCATCTCTGCACGATCCCCTTAACCCAAAAACTTGCAAGTGAAACACTCTTCAACAATGGTTCTTACTCTGCTCCTGTCAATATACACCTTGACCAAGAACCTATGGGCAATCAACAATCGGAAGATGCTAAAGCCACCATTTCCACATATTATGAAGAGATCCTAGTGACCCTCCCTAAAGAAAAAGGTTGGAAATCAACTATCTCTACTAGTACCAGGGATTTTGGCATGACCCAATTTTTGCCATTGGAACCATGTGGACTTGAGAATACTCCGTCGCACAACCCATGACATTTTCTTGGCCACCTTCCCCTTCACAAAATGTGGAACGACATGGCTTAAGGCTTCAATTTACACCATTTTAAGAAGACTCCAATTTGATCCCTTGGCACACACTTTGCCCAAAAGCAGTTCCCATATTTGCATGCCTTTCTTGGAATTGCAAGCATCCAAGAACGACCAAGTCACCAGTTTAAATTCCATTCCCTCTCCAAGACTACTTGCAACTCATATCTCTTATGCAGCACTGCCAGATTCCATCAGTAGGAGTAGTTCTAAGATAGTTAATGTAGCTAGAAATGCTGGCAATGTCCTTGTCTCTCTTCGGACTTTCTCGGCAAAGAAGGTAAAGGTGGGAGAGAGAGAGAATCAATTTCTTTAGAATAGGCGTTTGAGAAATTCTGCAGAGGGGTTTCTCTTGCAGGGCCCTTTTGGAATCATGTGTTGGGGTATTACAGAGCAAGTCCAGAGGAGCCATGGAAAGTACTTTTCTTCAAGAATGAAGATGTAAAGAGAGACTTCAGGCCACGTGAAGTTACTGGCTGAGCAATTGGGTTGTCCATTCCAAAAGAAGAAGAAAGGGAGGAAGTGGTTCGGAGATAATAGAACTCTGCAGTCTCAAAAACTGAGCAGCTTAGAAGCCAACAAGAATGGAATCATGAGTGTGAACTCCACTTATGAAGAGGCAATTGTTGGATTTGATGCATTCTTCCAAAGAGGCAAGGTGGGAGATAGCAAAGCCACTTGACAGCTGAGATGATTCAGCATCTCGACCAAATCACAATGCAGAAATTGGGTCATTATGTTTTGAGACTATAGGACATCAGCAGCCCCAAGTAAAAGGGAGAAGATGTTGCAGCAACTGCATGCATAGTAAAAATTCCAAGCAAGCCTCTAGTGATACGGCCTTATCTTCTTCGCCGGTATGTACTTCCAATAACATGCTAGTTGGGTCTCTTTATTTGCTTTGACTGGCTGATCCTTGTGACAATCCTAAAATTTCTCAACCTCCTTAGAGAATATATCATGTCGCTTATCTATTAAGGATTTTTATTAGGTCCACTACCAGCGTAAGAAATTGTTTACACATTCACCATTGGACAGTTGATATGTGGAAAGGTTTGGTTGCAAAACTAGCACCAAACACACATATTATTAATCCAACGCTGAATGTCCAATGATAGATCACACTGGCAGTGGACCTAACAATAATTCATATATTAAACATAGCAATAATAATATCTAAGAGTACTATGAAAATATTTAGCACACTTACCAATTAGGACAAGAAGAACAAGTCCTCCGAGAGGGCTGAGAAATAGACACTTGTAAAGGGAGCAATAAGTTCTCAATCTTCATCTTCATCTCCACAAAGAGTAAAAATCTTCACTTCAAGTCCCCCACTCCTATTAAACCACAAGCATGAACCAGATTCAGTGCAAATGGAAGAAGCTCTAGATAGTTCAAGAAGGTCCAATGGCTTTATATTGTGGACAAGGACCAGACTTGGCCACTAACCCCTCACAGAAGCCTTTATGCATTCCACTTCACATAAAACAATTCATCTGGTGCAGATTTACAATAACAATAGATTAATCTCCATTTACAAATTTCCACCAAATGTATCCATGGAAAAAAGAGGTGGACGCGTCGCAAGAGCAAGCACTTTCTACCATCAGCTGTAATGGAGGTATCACCAGTGATCTCTGCAGGAACATGAGCCTCCAGCAAAATGATGGAACTGATTTCTATCTCGAAGGCTGATCTCCCTCTTATAGACCAATGAAACTAGCTTAAAAAAAACATGGCAGTCTTGACAAACTCTAAGATTCTTAACTATTCTTAGAGTTGATCCGGGAGGAGATTTCATAAGGCCAAATGCCAAAGCAATTTTCTCGCTGTGAAATGCAACAGAACTTTCCTTTTCCTCTTCCTCAATGTCATACAAGGCCAAGCCAGTGTTTGCAGCATAACCAACCTGTTTCAGTTCCTTCCTTATGTCGTCTAACAAGTCATGTACCTCAGGTTTTAGACAATCTGAAGCAATAAACTCATAAACTGCATTTCCAATTTCAATTGAGCTGCATCCAGCCACTTTGGCAAGTGCTTTTTGGTTCATCATTGCCCTCAGTTGCGCTATTTCATCCCACATAGAATCCTGAGCATATATATTCGAAAGCAAAACATAATTGTCCGCGTTAGTAGGCTCCAACTCAAGAAGCTTCCTTGCAGCATACCTGCCCAATGGAACATTTCGATGGGTTCGGCAAGCACCTAGCAGGGTCCGCCAAATGATTGGATCTGGTTTCAAGTCCATATTTTGGACTAGATGGAGAGCTTCACTAAACAATCCAGCTTGACCAAGTAAATCTACCATACATCCATAATGCTCAATTCCTGGACGCAATCCAAACTCGTCCTTCATGATCCTAAAGTACCTCTTCCCCTTGTCAACAAGACCTTCGTGACAACAAGCACACAATATGCCCAAAAATGTGACACCATCAGGCTTCAGGTTCTCCATCATCATCCTAGAGAAAGCCTGTAAAGCAGCTTCACCACCTCCATTCATGGCGAAGCCCGAAATCAAGGCATTCCATGTATAGACATTTTTTATTCTCATTGCCATAAAAGCCTTCTCCATTTCCATTACAGCTCCACATTTAGCATACATGTCCAAGAGTGAAGTACCCAGAAACTCATTCAAACTTAATCCATGGCAGTCGATATACTCATGAATCCACTTTCCGAGACTCAAAGCCCCCAAGTGAGCGCAAGCAGATAAAACCCCCACCATGGTGACCTCGGTTGGTTCAACCCCATCAGCCTGCATTTCCCTAAACAAATCGAGAGCTTCCGCGAATTTCCTATTATGGGTGTAGCCAGTTATCAGCGCATTCCAAGAAACAGAATTCCTTTCGCCCATCTCATCAAACACCTTATGGGCATCGCCAATCAACAAACAGCCACCATAGAAATTAACGAGAGAAGTACCACGTAAACATCGCCATCAAAGTTCGCCTTGGCCGCATAAGCGTGCACGGATCTCCCCATCTCCCGGAGGCACAACCGCGCGACGGACTTGAGGACGGGAGCGAACGTGAAAGAATCGGGACGCACGCCGACTCTCTGCATCTGGACGAACACGAACACCGAATGGAGGTGCTTGCCCTGGCCCGTATAGCGTCGAATCAAGTGCCTGCACACCTTACTATCGATGGGCTCGCCGAACTGGAGGAAAAGGGGAGAAGGCGATTCCCACCAGTCCGAACGGACGCGGCTCTCGACGAGGCTCATCAGAGAGGCTTGGACGGCGAGCCAAGGCGGCGCCGCGCCCGCGCGGGTTCCAGCCGCGAGTGGGTTCGTCGAGAGGGCGGCGCCACCCCACTCGGGCGTTCGCCGTCGGGTCTCCGGCAGGGCCGACGCGGAACGGTAAGCGCGAACCGGCGAGCCGCGAGCTTTCGCGATTAAGGTGAGAGGCCTCTTCATGGTTTCGAGTCCTTGAGGAGAAGGAGGTCTCGCAGCGATTCGAGGTCTCGACGGCATTCGCAATGAAGAAGAAGAAGATACGCTTTGTGTTTATATGCTACCGTTGCATTCAAATTGGAGTTTTGCAACAAAAGATAGACAGAGAACTAAAAACTCATTTTCCTTACCCAAAAACAAAAGGAAAAATTTATGTCCAGGACAACGAACGATAATCATTTTATTTTAGAAATTAATTTTTTTTATTTCTATTCCTAAAACTAGTTTTTGCATATCACCATATAATCACCTTCGAATTGACATCAACCAATGCTCCTGTATATAAAAAGAATAATATCAAGCAAATCAAGAAGACGAAATACATTATCCTGACCGCTAGGATGTTTGAAAAGATTTTGAATCTGGTCGCGGGAATGGTGGTGAAGACTCAAGAGGAATGAGAATGGTTGGCCTGATGGCCTGATGCCATGATCAGCATACCCAGCACTCCCTCCATGTTTCAGCTTGGCCTGCGGCGGCTCGTCCGTGCATTGTGTCCGGCCCCTCAGTAACTCGGACGTCTCTTTGATGCCATCCACCAATCCGGACCCCATGAGTGCAACAAGGATGATGGACCGACCGGACCGGCACTTGCTCCCATGACCCTCTTCGCCCACTCCACCAAGTGCTCCTCTCTCCGCCATCCATAGCCCGCCTCCCTGTGGCCAACTCCATTTTGAGTACCCAAAGCTGTATAAGTTGCCTTTGATTGTGGCTTTCCATATCTTGTAGTTATTTTATTGTAAAACAAACAAAATAATGCTTTTCCTAGTTTAGTATTTGGGCCACTAAACTAGCATGGATGTCTTTTAACTTGTTCAAATGAAGATAATGGGGCTATTAACTACACCCCACAATACCTACATCCGAGTGTGCAAATAACTGTGCAATTATTAGGCACAATTAGCACTAATCCTCATTTACTATTTATTTATTTTCCATGCTGTTATTTTGCTAATATTATTAGGTGTCTTACTACCTTTGAAAGGTTGTATTTGCTTAATCAGTATTTTTCAAAAGTCATGAAATTCGAAATTAAAAAAAAAAAAATTTATTATTTTTTTAATTTTAAATTTTCAATATGTTTTTCAAATGTATCTTTTGAGAACGTATTTATTGTACTTTGGAACATTTTTAAAGGGTTGCTTTTGCTCAAAAGACAAAGATAAATACATTGGGTTTTGGTCTCAATGATTATCAAGTTTTGTCGAATTTCTTTCAAAAAATACAGCTTTTTTCTAATTGTTTCTCTTTGAGAGTTCCTAGAAACATACCAAAATTGTTATATGAGACTTTATTGTATCCTAAGAATTTTTGCCAATAACTTATAGCAACATTATGAAGCAAATAATTTCTTTAAAAGAGTGTTATCACGTCTTAGAGTCCGATCCCATCTTTTCCTAATCCAAAGCATTTTTCCCAACACTTTCCATGTCTGCCTATATTTAGGTGTCACATTCAGCCACCATCATGTTGACATCACTGTCCTTGACGTTCATGACTCGGGTATGAAAAGATGCAAATTTGATATGTAAATATGTAAAGAATAAAATAAGAATTATTAACTTCAAAAATGTCATTTGTAAACTAAATGATCATAAAAATTAGGGCAAGGAAAAATTGGAATCTCCTAAAAGTAGGTGATCAATTTTGTTTTTATATAACAAAACAATATAAATTGCTCATGTATAAGGCACAACCCTAGACAACGATCTAAGACGACATAAATTAATAAAATTAGAATTCATGGTATATTTTCACCTATTATTGTGGCTTCAGCCGGTTCACTTAACCATGTCCAACATCACAACTTTGTTTCAGGCCTGTATATGCCATTGACTTGCTGCTCTTCTTAAAACAATTCATGTTGTTTTCGGGCTCTTTGCAGAGTGATCATCGTAACTTTTTTTGTGACTTCTTTAAAAGTCAAAAGGACTTTTACAAAGAGGTACGCCCGCAATAGTTAACATGCATCGATGATGGAGAACTGGTTTTGATGGGCCTGGAATTGACTGGCCTACTACGTTTCTTTCATTTTGGAGAAGCTTAGATTGGGCTCGACCGTGCTTAAGCCTACAGGCTTTGTGTTAATTTTAGTATGGCATTGACCCTAAGCGGGGACCATGGATTTAAGAGGCGGAGAGAGAGAGAGAGAGACTCATCTTCAGAAGTAGTCATATTTTTCTAGCCTCGGGCTGAACTTTTCTCGATTGTCATCTTCATCTCCACAAAGAGCAAAAGATCTTCAGCCTGCTATTAAACTACAACCATGAACCAGATTCAGTGCAAATGGAAGAAGCCCTAGAGTCCAATGGCTTTATTGTAGACAAGGACCAGACTTGGCTACTAACCCCTCACAGAAGGCTTTACGCATTCCACTTCACTTAAACAATTCATCTGGTGCAGATGAACAATGACAATAAATTTAGCCCCATTTACAAATTCCCACCAAATGTATTTTGGGAAAAAATAGGGGGCTGCAAGAACAAGCACTTTCTGACATGCGCTATTTCATCCCGCATAGAATCCTGAGCATATATATTTACATAATTTGTCCGCAATAGTAGGCTCAGACTCAAGAAGCTTCCTGGCTGCATACCTGCCCAACGGAGCATTACGATGGGTTTGGCAAGCACCTAGCAGAGTCCACCAAACGATTGGATCTGCTTTCAAGTCCATATTATGGACCAGATGTAGAGCTTCACTAAACAATCCAGGTTGACCAAGTAAATCTACCATACATTTATATTGCTCAATTCCCGGATGCAATTTAAACTCCTCCATGATCCTGAAGTTCCTCTTCCCCTCATCAACAAGACTTCGTGACAAAGAGCGCACAATAAGCCCAAAAATGTGACACCATCAGGCTTCAGGTTCTCCATTATCATCTTAGAGAAAGCCTGTAAAGCAGCTTCACCACGTCCATTCATGGTGAAGGCCGAAATCAAGGCATTCCATGTACGGACATTTTTTACTCTCATTGCCATGAAAACCTGCTGCATCTCCATTACAGCTCCACATTTAGCATACATGTCCACGAGTGCAGTTCCCAGAAACTCATTCCAACTTAATTCGTGGTAGTTGGTATGCTCATGAATCTACTTTCCGAGACTCAAACCCCCAAGTGAGAACAAGCCAATAAAGCAGCCCCCCCCCCCCTTCAAATCGTGACCTCGGTTGGTTCGACCCCCATCAACCCGCATTTCCTAAGCAAATCAAGAGCTTCCACGAATTTCCTATTATGGGTGTTATTAGCACATTCCAAGAAACAGAATTCCTCTCACCCATTTCATCAAACACCTTATGGGCATCGCCTGTCAGCAACGACTGCCGTATAAATTAACGACCATGTGCCCACATAAACATCGCTATCAAAGCTCACCTTGGCCACATAAGCAGGCACGGATATTGTTCGGTGATCTTGAGCCTCTTCTACCCAAAAGCTTTAAGAGGTGAGGTTCTCCCTCCCACGTGAGGCGGAGGGGAGATTTGTTAGTTGAGTCTGGGCCTGGCTAGCATTAAAATAACAGAAAAACAAAAGTCAAGGGTTAAAAGCAAAAAGAAGAAAAGCAAGACGGGCTACTCCGTGTGTGGAGTGACAGCAAGAGGAGAGAGACAGAGCGTTCCACCGAGAGAGCACGCAGGGGAGAAGAGGAAAAAGGCAGCGGCTTCCCGTCCGATTCGAAGGCCGAATGTTATCGGAATTGGCTCAGATTTGAATCACCCACGGCTACAAGTTGATCTATTTAGTTCTTTGAAAACTTTCTCTTTTGAATTCTCCAATCGCGATTAGGATTTTCTTGCTCCATTTGTGGTATTATACCGGATGAAGTGATGAAATATCGTACTATTGATGTTGAGCATTGAGTATATAATTAATGGAGAACAATTTGTGTATCTTACTATTCTCAATAATTAGTGGAAGTTTTTATGCGGTCCGTGAATTTTCCTTGAGTTTTCACATAAAATATTGGCATTATCGTTGCCCATGTCTCCTTATCATTTCGACATTAGATTGTATTGCAAGAATATATTATTTTTGTTGTTGGGGTTAAGTCGATTTCAACCGGATTTAGTTTTGAGAAAGATAATAATCCTAAATTGAGTTAGTTCTCGATAAATTGTTGCCCAAATCTCCCCAACAAAGTGGCATGAGTGTTATCAACAAGTCTAGAGCCTCTGTTACTCGGAGAGGGTTGTTGTTGCTTCCTATCTAAGCCCGATGTGTGAGAGGAGATTGTTGGGGTTTATCCCACACTGGCTATGGTAAATGACAAGTGATTAATTTATAAACATGAAAAAGAAGTTTCGCTCTTTGAGTTAACTTCTCTCGAAGGCACGATCATGTGCTAGACCTGAGGACCGGAGCGAACCTCATCCGGATAAGAGAACGGAACGTGACCTGGCAAAACGAAAATGGAATTGTTGAACGTGATCATGTTTTTTTAGTGTTGCAGGACCAGACAAAGGTCATTGGTTTGGTTCACATAGGACATGATCTGAAGCAACTTTCTGTAAGTCACTGTATAATCACCTTTGTATTGTTATCAACCGATGTTCCTGTGTACAAGAAGAATGTGATCGACAAAACCGAAAAAGACCTAAAAACATCAATCCTCCTAACCGCTACGGACGTTTTCTCCTACTGCAGACTCCAAAAAGATTTTGAATCCGGTCATAGCAAAGGTGGTGAAGAGGAGTGCGAGCGGTTGGCCGGACGGCTCGATGCCCGGAACAGCATACCGAGCACCTCCTTCATGTTCGGCCTGGCCTGCGGCGACTCCTCCGTGCACCGTGTCCCGATCCTCAGCAATTCGCACATCTCCTCGGCGCCCTCCGCCAGTCCGGACCCCATGAGCGCCACGGGGATGGTGGACCGGCCCGACCGGCGCCCACTCCCCATTACCCTCTTCGCCCACTCCACCAAGCACTCCTCCCCACCGTCCACGGCCCGCCTCCCTGTGGCTAGCTCCATTATCAGCACCCCGAAGCTGTACACATCGCCCTTGGTCGTGGCTTTCCATGTCTGCCCGTATTCAGGCGCCACGTAGCCGATCGTGCCGGCCACCATCGTGCTGACGTGGCTGTCCCCGATATCCACAACCCGGGCCAGGCCGAAGTCCGTCATGTGGGCCCTCCCGCTCTTGTCGAGCAGCACATTGCTCGCCTTCACGTCGCGGTGCACGATCGGAGGGTAGCATTCATGGTGCAAGAACACCAGGGCGTGGGCCACGTCGACCGCCGCGCTCATCCGTCTCTGCCATGTCATGTGCACCCGATCCGGGATGAGATCCTCCAAGCTTCCTCCCTCCATGTACTGGTAGACTAGGATCTTCTCCGATCGGTAGAGGCACCAGCCGTAGAGCGGCACGAGATTCGGGTGAGGCCAATCGAAGCAGTCGCCACATAGGACCTCCATCTCAGCCTGGAACTCCTTCTCCCCCTCGATGCCTTCCCTCTGGAGCTTCTTCACAGCCACCTCTCTCCCGTCCGGCAACACGCCTCGGTACACCGTCCCGAAGCCGCCCTTCCCGATCACTTTCTCATCTGAGAAGTTGCTCGTCGCCTTCAAGATGTCGCCATAAGTAAATGCTGTCTTGACTAATTGGATCACTGGAACCGACTCGGACAACCACAGGGACGAGCTGCTTGAGCTCGATCCGAATTCGCGACGGTACTTTGTTTCTTCTAGGAGGTATACAGGTAAGTGGACTGGGCTCTTGACCGGGGAGAAGAGTATGAATGAGAAGAGCCCGACTGCCAAGAAAGCAAAAGCCAGAGCAAAGAGCCCCATAAAGACGCTGAACTTCGAAGGCTTCTTGGCGCCTGGTCTCGTGGTATTCGCAGATGGAGAGACTGGTTGATTAGGGAAAGACCAAAGGATCAACAGAGGATCGCCAAGGAAAGACTCTTCCTCGAACGTGGCTAACTGCCCGGTCGCAGGGATCACGCCAGATATCAACGGATTGTAGGAAACATTGAACTTGCTCAGCTCAGTCAAATCGTTCAGGCTCCCAGGGAAAGTGCCCGAGAAATTGTTGCGGGACAAGTCGAGATTCTGGAGGCACTTGATCTCCCCTATTTCCCGTGGGATCTCCCCGGAGAACCTGTTGTCAGAAATGTTCAGGACCATCAGGGGCAATTCTCGTATTTCCTGAGGGAACTTCCCAGAGAAGTTATTAACGCCGAGGTGTAACATGCTTAAGTTACGCATCTTGCTGATATCAGAAGGAACCTCGCCAGAGAGCATATTCCCGCTGAGCTGAACATAACCCGATATTCGATTCGTCCTGACCAATGTACCGGGAGTGCATATCGGGAATAGCCAGACTCCTTTGAGCAATTGGTCCCATATGTTCCGACATGTTTTCCTGGAAAGAATGGTATACACAAAACTGAAAGGAGGATAATCTGCAGGAATCCATCTCTTCATCGCTAAGCACTCGCCCGAGCCAGGTATGATCCTGCCACTTTGGTGGTTCAACTCGAAAGTGGCCATCGCTTTTTGGCCAATATTCACTAGCTCTGGTGGTATACCTCCAGAGAGCTTGTTGTTAGCCAGGTTTAACCATAACAAGCTAGAGCAGTTCCCTATTTCTGGTGGAATCTCGCCTACAAGCTGATTATCTGCCAGCATCAACCACAAAAGAGAGCTCAACTTTCCAAGGCTCGAGGGGATTGTCCCTGTCAGCTCATTGAAGGAGAGATCAAGCGCTTGGAGGCGCGGAGAGTCACCGTACTCCAAGGGTATGCTCCCGTTGAATTGGTTGTAGGCGAGCATCAAGTACTTCAAACTCGGCATTCCTGATAATTTATAGGGCAGCGGACCAGAAAAATTGTTGAAGCTCAGATCTAATCTGATGACGTTCGACAGATTAAGCACACCAGACGAATACAATCCACCGGTGTAGGAATTTGAATGCAGTACTAGATACTTGACTTGTGTGAACTTCCCAAGAGTCTCTTGTATTTTACCCCCAAAGTTATTCCTGCTCAAGTCCAAGAAAACCAAGTTCTTCAAGTCGAGTAGAGATTCAGGAATATCTCTCGAAAAGCTGTTGTTTCCTAGATACAGTGCTTCGAGACTGGCAATCGACCCTATCTCTCGAGGAATTGGGCCCGTGAAGTTGTTTCCCCAGAGATGCAATACGAACAAGTCCTGGCAGTTCGAAATTTCTCCTGGAAACTGCCCTGAGAAATTATTTCCAGATAAATCCAACACTTCTAAACTGCAATTAACCATTAAACTCGAGGCGGGGATACTTCCGTTGAAATAGTTGTCGGAAATAATGAAATCCTGAAGCCTTCCAAAACCTTTCCATATGTTCCCGCTGAAATCATTTTCACTCAAATCAAGATGCCGCAACTTCTCGCATGGATTGAAGACATCCTCGATGCTACCAGTGAGATTATTCTCCGAAATGTTCAGAACCACCAAGCTGTTGCAAATTGCGGGAAAACTTGTCCTAATCTCACCACAAATGCGATTCTTCGATAGATCAAGTGTCTTCAGCTTGTTCAAACCAACCAAGTTCAGTTCACCGTCAAGGATGTTGTGTGATAAGTTGAGGTACACGAGGTTGTTGCAGCGGCTCAAATCAGGTGGAATCTGCCCGCTGAGGGTGTTCGCTGAGAGATCGAGATGAGAGAGCTCTGTCAAGGCAGAGAAATTCTGGAACATGGTTCTCGAGATGTCGTTCCCAGAGAGGTTCACTCCAGTGACCCTCGTCCGATTGTAATTGCACATGATGCCCCACCAATCACATGGGTTTGAGCTCTGACGATTCCATTCAGAGTAGTGACCTCTGTTCACCTGATTGGACTCTTCAAGGAATGATTTCAGATTCAACAGGACTGCTCTGTCCGGGTCCAGAGAATCTCCAAAAACAACGCTAACTGCTTTTTAACAGAGAACAAGAATGCAGTAAATACTCAATACAGTATCACCCTCGGGAAACTAAAGAAAGTTTTCCTATTCCAGTGTGCGAATTTCGAAGGAAGCAATGTGAAAACGTGAAAAAAAGATAAGAAAAGCGGGGGAATTCAGAGAGATTCATGATTGGGATTTTCAAGAATTCTAAAACCCACATGGGATATGAGCCTAAATTCCGAATTTTACTATAACGTGAAGGCTGACAGTTCAAGAATCGGGAAGAATTTGTAAGAATTACCTCCAAGAAACACCAAGAAAGCAAGCAGGATGATCCGCCAAAGATCAGTTTCCTCCTCTAACATGATAATTACCGGCAATCTCTCTTCTTCTTCTTCTTCTTCTTCTTCTTCGTCGTCGTCCTCTTCTTGGTTGAGCTATACAGCTGTGATCAGGTGCAAGAATCTAGTCGCAACCACCCTCAAGGCGAATCAACGATAAAATCAATCTGGAGGATGTTTCAGTTCCAATTCAATATTTGCGCGAAGTTGAAAATATTCGAGTTGCCGTTGGAGCCCAGCGCCTGCATGTAGACCAAAAGCACCCGACCTCGGAGCAAGTGCACGTTAGCTTCTCCGAATCCTCGTTTTCTTTAATCTGGGCAAACATAAAATAAAACCTTTTCTTAATGTACAAATCAACACCAAACAGTGGTCAATCTCTAGTGGTTTTTAGTGAAGAAAGAACGCAAGGGGGAGAGAGAAATAAAAAAAAAAAAAAAATAAAAGATTTTGGCAAGGTAGGAGCTGTTGAGCCGCCCACGTTGACCAGATTCTTGGTCACGCCTTTGACACAGCAAGGTTGTGTTTTTCTTTCTTTCTTTTTTTCTTTTCTTTTTCTGGGAGGGTATTTAAATTCATTCTAGAAATGGGTTTTGCTTTCTTGGAGGCTGTCTGAAACCAAGAAAAGTCTCTGCTGCGTTCAAAACGAGGAAGATGGGAAAAGGCAGGAAAGGTAAAAACACGATCAGGTGGTTGTGCTGGTTCATGAGTTGCTTGGCGAGTACACTACGAAGAGGACAATTTGCATTTGAAGACTTCCCAGTGCAGGGCCACTTCAGAAAAAGCCACCATCCCCCCCATGGTTTTAGAATTTGCCATTACCACGGATCAAACTTTGAAAAGAGTTAGGACAAACTGCAAAGATATCCCACTTCACGGCGAATTTCTCCGGCTATTGATTCCATTGCGTGACGCGCAAGCAAAAATTCATCAAGCAAATAATGACAGCTGATGAGAACTGCGAAAACTCATCGGTTATCTCTTCTCTTTTCTTTTTTTTTAATCGATAAAATCCATGATAGTCCTTCTCGAATCCTCGAAGTGTATACTTTTCTCTTGAATTTATGGGTTTTTTTGACTGATTCAGACAAGCCAACATCAAGTGAAATGCAAAAAGTCCAAAATCCCATGTCAAAAAATGAATCTGGAAGTCAATTGATTCGTTTTGTTCACGGACAATTGTAGCAAAAGATTAACGCACAAGATAAGCAATAGGGACTACTAGGAGAGAAACGGGACATCATACAGAGGAACAGACCCTGAGAAGGACAGCAAAGCCGAGCCCTTTTTGTCTGCACAGGTACACGCCACGTGTCTGTATCTACAGCACTAGGACAAGGGTGAAGTTGGTTTGTGGCCGTTTTCATAGTCAAAGGACAGGATAAACAAATCAAAGCAAGCATTAGATGCCAATCCCATGTGTGGTCAAGGGCTGACCTAGATTTTTTTGGTTTCTTATTGATACATTCCCTAATTATTAGTTAGGGTCGATACCACAAAAAAACTCTAAAATATACCATATATAACACAAATACCCCGAACTTTAGTGTTTGTCGCTAAAAATCCTAAATTATGTTCATCATAATACAAATATCCCAAACTTTTTTTTATGTCATAAAAAGATCTAAACTTATCCCCGTGTGACAAACACAACCCAGGATGGAATTGAAATAAAGGGTATAAGTTTGGATTTTTTGTGACACAAAAAGAAGTTGAGGGTTAGGGTTCTTTATGACGTAAATAAAAGTCTGGGGTATATGTGTAATAGTTAGCATAGTTCGGGATTTTTTTGTGGTATTTGCCCTCTTTTCTTTCCCATGTTTACAAATCTTGCCCCCCGTTTTGTGTCATAAAAACTATAAACTTACTCTAGTGTGACAAATACACCCCATGCTGGAATTGAAATAGAGGGTATAAGTTTGGATGTTTTCGTGACATGAAAAGAAATTGAGGATATATGCGTCACAGTGGGCAAGTTTAGTGTTTTTTGTGACACAAATAAAATTCTAAGTGTTTGTATAACGGTTGGCATAATTTGGGGTTTGTTGTGGTATTTTCCCCCCTCCTTTTCTTTCCCATATTTATAACTCTTGCCCCTTTATTCCCTTGTATTTGCATTCGGACCGCAATTGCTCCCAAATTGCTACTTTAACAAATTAGCCCAATCAACCTTATTATTATACTATTCTGACAAAAGACAAAAGAAAAACCTTATTATACAACAATCTGTGATCTAGACCACAGCATGAGGTGGGCCTTGATCTTGTCGCCTTTGCTTTCAACCTCAGCTGGGATGAAGCGATTAGGATGGAGTAGAAAAGATTCGGATGATGATGATCTCTGGAGAGAAAAAGGAAGAAAAGGAAAGGAAGCAATCTAATATCATGATTGTTTTGACGTTTCTGAATGAATTGAAATAAATCGAATAATTGTTTTGAACTTCGTTAACTTCGCAAAAAATGAATAATTTGTAAAATATTTTTGGAAATCTCTTACAAAAACAAATGAATAAAAAAAATTATATTCCATGAGATTATTTAGACATAAATTATTGTCGATAATGACAATATATTTATTGGCTAATTATTCAAATGATACAAATGATCACTTTTAGGAAAATGTATTCCAAAATATTCATTTTCTACAAAACAAATAGAGAATTAGTTATTTTATGTTTGGTTACAGAAGAGAAAAGAGTGGAAAAGAATGCAATTCTATCTTAATTAATATTTTGTCCTCTGTAAAGTTCATGAAAATTAGCTTTAGTAAATTAACTAATGGCATAGCTTACTCACTAGTAAAAGATATAGTAGCATTAAAAATTCGCTTTACTCATATGAAAAAAGATAACCAAATAGGTTTTGGTGAATGTTTCAAAACATAATATAAATGTACAATATAAATAATATAAACTATTTTAATTCTTTCATTGCATACACATCTTTGGTAAATTTGTGTTTACTTTAGTCGCACATGACATTGTCACATCTGCTCTCGAGATAATCATGCATAAAATCTAAAACTTTTCCCCATGGACACCAATATCTTAGGAAAAAAAATTCTTGTCTCACCAATTCCCAAACTTGTGCCATTGACGCAGATGTGCTTTCCTTCCATATGGCCATTAAAAATCCGATGTGACAGCATACGCGGTCATTAGACTTCCGATGAGGCTATTTTTGGTCTTGCGGCAACTTGTGTCCATTGCCACATCAAATTCGTTTACTTCTTGTTGTTCATGAAAGCTACCATGTTAGATTTATGAGGGCAGTTATGGATGAAAGTTTAACGGAAGGTATGTTTAGGCCATTAGTACAAGTTGGGGATATTGGTGAGGTGTTTTTTTTTTTTTTAGGTATGAGTGTCCAAAGAAAGAAAAGTTTGAGATTTTTTATGGGATTATCTTTTGCCCTTAAATTGGTATATTTGTCCTCTAAAAAGCGGGATGACAAGGCGTCTTAGGTGGATTAATTTCTAGAACCAAGCTCCACGTCAGCTTTAGATGGGACTCGTTGGATCTTATCACCAGAAGTGTGCGTGCACTGCAATGCATATGAGGGACCACTTTAGCAATTTCCAAAAAGTTTAAGGCCCTAATTTAGTTTAGTTTGGGGACCAAATTGACAATTGCAAATGCATGGACCAGGCCGACAGCTACTTCAAGAAAACAGACAAGAAAGAAAAAATCCTAAATCCTAAGTTGTATACGATAACGACCCTGTTGAATAATTACTCTATAATTAACAATTAGTTATATCCGATTTTCAAACAATTGATTATATAAGGCATGAAAAGAACACTAGAATTTCCCTATATATTTACTTATATATAGGGACCCAATGATAATCATTAACAGAATTCGTGCACATCTCATATGCAGATGTATGAAACGGCACGGAATTTCAACAAAGTCAAAGTATAAGCAACATCTAGGTGGTTAAGCATTCTTTTTTCCATGTGAAAATCTCGGTCAAATTGATTCGACACGCTATTGAACCGGTTCGCACGTGCGACATCTCATGAAAGACATTCTGAGTGCATATTCAGCCCTAAACCCCGAAACCCAGATTGGCTTGAAAGCTTAGTCAAAAATCCAAGTTGGACCAGCAAAATAAAGAAATCCCATCGTTCCCAATGGGGAGGTTCATTCCACAAGAAACTGTATCAATTCAAAAAGCAATGGCCGACTGGTCGAGAGATCAGGAGTGGGGGGGATTAAGGAAAGTGTTTGTGAGCGATGATGCATCGAAGAGGTTTCTAGGGGTCAGCAATTGCTGCTGGGTTGTCTCCTTTCTGCCTTGGCCGACAAGTTCATTGGAAAAAATTCAGATGTTGGACCGATGCAAGACAAGTCCATCTAGATTGGTCCAAGAATTCGTCCCTCGTGTGGGAAATTTGCTTGTTTTTGACCGCATCAACGCCAGCAATAAAAGCAAGAAAAACGAGTAAGATGGTGAATATGGTGTGAAATTGAAATCTCCCCCCTCTCGATGAGAAAAGGGTTTCGGGTTTTCTTTACTTAGGTCACACATGAGTCGGTTCCCACAAGCAAAGTGTATGTCATCTCAATGAAAGAAACATAAGGAAAACGATAAGACTTTGAGCACTTGATGACCTATTTAGATGGGCTAGGGAATGTTTGGTTTTGGGATCATCTTGGGGGCAATTCACAAAACTTTTGCTGAGACTCGTGAAGAACGAGTTGGATGGTGAATATGGTGTGAATTTGAAATCTCCCCTCTCTCGGTGAGAAGAGTTTTCAAGTTTTCTTTACTTAGGTCACACATGAGTTGGTCCCCACAAGCAAAGTGTCTGTTATTTCAAGGAAAGAAACATAAGGAAAACGATAAGACTTGATCATGTGATGATTGACTTAGACCCCCGTTTGGTTCGACTTAGATGGGCTACGAGGATGTCTGGTTTTGAGATCAACTAGGGTTTTTGCCTTCTCGTCGGCCCCTCTATTCCTATCTCCACCCAGCCCCAGCCCCAGCCCGGGGATTCGTGTTTGCCCTTGAGGGATGTGGGCTCCACAACCAGCTACCCAAGCCTGGCAACTAAAGACCCGTTTTATGGCTGCGGCCACGACCTTCCATAAATTTTCTTGTTCATGAAAACATTTTTCATGGACTTTGTGCCAAACATTCAAAATGGGAAAATTTTCGAAAAAAAGAAGAAGACCCTTTTTGGACTGGGTGTGGGCCGCACAAGAGACGAAGGAAATGGACGGAGATGCTTGGGTTAAATCCAATCAATTGGGCCAACGAGTTAATCACCGAGTCCGTTTCAACTCGATCGAACTCAGTAAAAGCCTCAGTGAGATTGAAAATTCAGGTGGCAAAGACAGAGTCTAAGCCCAAGTCATCAACCAAACCCACCGTAAGACTACCTGCGAGCGTTGGGCGTTGGAATCAAAAGTTCTACACAAAAAACGCTTGAAGCTTTGTACTTGCGCAATCGACATGCCAAACGTGCAAACTGTTCGATGATACGGATCGGACTCCCATCAATTTCAAGATCGAGTTTCTCCTCTTCCTCACATCCCGATTTTTCTCGCCTCATCACCTAAATTCACAATACCCGGCACCGACCGCCGGACCCGGTCGGACACATGACGCCAAATGGACCGAAAAGTGCCTCTCTGTTCTTTTCCTTCACAGGCTAAGCAACAACCTTTTGGCACAGACCTGACCTCTTCATCAAGGCATTACCGTATCTTTCAATACCATTTCAAGGCAAAGCTGAAATGGAAGACGACCAAGACCGAGGTTAGAGAGAAGATGATGAATCGGACACCATCAAAAGCAAAACCAATCAAGAACCGCGAATCTAGACGAACCTAGATCTGAAAACTGACCTCAGAGCTCGACCGCAACCGTACAGATCGTTCGAATCCGTCCTGCAGATAGGCTAGGTAGGGAGAATCAAACCGGATGTAACCTTGGAAACGACATTTGCTTGAGGCAGACACAGAGCGTCGAGCATGGAAGGGCTGAGACGTGAGAATGTGTTCGTGAACCGAGACAACAGGTTAAGTAACATGTTTAGAGTCAAACAACTCCTAATAAAATTCATGATACTTTGTTCTCTCTTGCGGGGAAAGCAGCCCGGGTCCCGATGGATTTAATGCTGATTTCTTCAAGAAGAATTGGGAAGTGGTAAACCAAGATGTGGTAAAGGCTGTTTTGGATTTCTTCAATTCTGGGAGATTGTTGAGGGAGGTTGATAATACAATCCTTGCCCTTGTGCCTAAAACTCCCAATGCTTCTTTAGTGGGGGACTTTAGGCCGATTGCGTGTTGTAATACTGTCTATAAATGCATTACTAAGATTATGGCTAATAGAGTAAGCTGTGGTCACCCCTTTCTAGTGGGCCCCTACCAAAATGCATTTGTTAAAGGACGGAGAATTAGTGATAATATCCTTCTCGCGCAAGAGTTATTCAGGGGCTTTCACATTGAGCTGTACCTCCCTAAATGTGATGTTAAGGTGGATTTCCAGAAAGCCTATGATACTCTTGACTGGGATTTTCTTGAATTACTTCTGATAGCTTTTGATTTTCCTAGATGGCTGGTAGAGAGTATTATGATATGTGTGCAGACTCCCAAATTCTCTATTTCTATAAATGGTGAGTTACATGGGTTCTTCTCTAGTGGGAGGGGTTTAAGACAAGAGGATCCTATGTCTCCCTATCTATTCACCCTTGCCATGGAGGTCCTTTTTGGTATCATTTCTCGACAGGCTCGGCTTCCAGGGTTTAAATTTTTCTGGAGATGCAAATCCGTTGGTTTGTCTCACTTATTTTTTGCAAATGATGTCTTCCTTTTCTGTGAAGCTTCCATGGCCTCATGTTTATGCCTTAAGGAGGGAATGCAAGTTTTCTCTTCCTAGAGTGGACTTAAGCCGAATTTGAGTAAAAGTGAGGTATTCTTAGCTGGTGGCTCTGCAAACTCTTGGGATCTTATTAATCAGTTGTGGGGATTTCGGCTAGGTTCCCTTCCAGTGAGATATCTTGGCGTTCCTATTATAACAAAAAGGATGGCCAAAGCGGAATGCAGTTCTCTGGTTAGTCTTCTGACTGCTCGAGTCCATTCTTGGACGCATTGTTTTCTATCTTTTGCTGGTCGGCTACTTCTTATTAAGTCAGTCCTTCATGCTATTCAAGTATAATGGGCTAGTATCTTTATTTTACTTAGCTCGGTTTTGAAGAGTATCGAGCAAATTTGCCGTCAATTCTTATGGAAGGGTCCTGGTCTTGGCTCTGGTGGTGCCAAAGTGGCCTGGGAAGAGGTATGCCTTCCTAAGGCTGAAGGTGGACTTGGTGTGTGGAAGCTTTGGGAGAGCAATAGAGCTACTATGATGAAACATATATGACTCTTATTTATAGACAAGGAATCACTTTGGTGTAAATGGATCCATGCTACTTATTTAAAAAACAAAAACTTCTGGGTCACCTCTACGCCGATAGTATGCTCTTGGGCTTGGAGGAAAGTTCTTGCCTTAAGACCTGCAATCCTCGGTTTTGTAGGATGGCGGGTTGGCAATGGACTTACTATCTCTCTCTGGTTTGATCCTTAGCACCCTCTAGGTCCACTGAATGTTTTTTTCTCTAACTCCTACATCTATCGTTTCGGCCTTACCAGGGAAGCGAAGGTGGCGGACCTATACTCACCGGCCGGTTTGAGTGTTCTTCAACATATCCAAAGCTGGCCGCATCCAATCCCGCATCTTAGCAATTATCCGAATGAATTTATTTGGTTGCCTCTCCCTACGGGTAAGTTCTCAATGGCCTCGGCTTTGGAATCAATCAGGATTCGGGCTACGCACGTTCATTGGTTTCCTATTGTCTGGCACAAAACCATTGTGCCAAGGCATCAATTTTTGCTATGGTTAATTGCTAGAAACCGCCTCCCTACCCAAATGCTCCTACTCTCCTATGGTAGGATTTCTAGTGCGATGTGTGCCTTTTGTAAATCTAGGCCGGACTCCATTAATCATCTGTTTTTTGGTTGTCTCATTCCGCATGCCCTTGCTGTTTTTTGGGCGAGCAAGTGCAACTTGGCTTGGCCGGGAGGATCGTGGAGGAATACCCTTGTTTGGGCCAGCAAGAATTTAACTGGCAAAGGCTTCCAAAAGGAGATCTTTAGGTCTTCCTTTGGTTCCCTTTGTTATGTCATTTGGAAGTCCCGCAATGATGCACTATTTCGGGGTAAAGCGGTCGTCCTTCCTTCGCTTAGGTATTATATTTCCAAAGCTATCAGGGATAAGGTGGTGGCTAGGCCTCTTGTTCAAGACAATCCGATCAATAGGAGATTACAAAGATCGTGGGGGCTGGATTCCTCCATTTTTGCTGTTTAGGCATTTTCTTTTGTTTGGTGCTATCTCGGTAGTTGCCTTATACATGTTTCCTAGTTCATTTCGGATCCCGGCACCATTCCACTCATTAGTCATGTTGCTAATATGAGTGTAAAGGGGTGCCATTATCCTTTAGTCTATATAGCTGGTGGTTGGATTTATACACATTTTACCTTACCAAAAAAAAAAAAAACAACATCCCTTAATTGAAACAAGAGTTTAATGTTTGAAGTCAGAATCAATTTGATTCCCCTACCCTACGTATTGGTAGGATGGAGTCATACTTCAAATAAAAAGTATTCCTTTTTCTTTCTTTTTATTTCTATCTAATCTTCTTCTTTTTTCTCGGCTATATCACTTAGTTGAGCCATTTCCTTTTATGTTATGATACTAAAAAGCTAGGCAACTCAAATAAGGTAAAGAAAGAAATATTCTCAATAAGCAAAAGGAAAGAGATGGATTTGAACCCTCGATACTTTTTTGTTACGAAGCGTGACCCGAAACAAGTTTTTGCCTATTTGTTTACCCAAACAATAATAAAACCTGAACCTAAAATACCCTATTTTTTGTGTTGAGGTCCGATAGGATTAAACCTTTTTGACACATGTCAAGGTACGTGAATCCTCCCGTAATTCTGACCTTTGTGGGTGGAGCTTGGAGTTATCAAGTGAAGAATGAGTAATGCAAAGGAGATGAATACAGCTAGTCCATGGAAGTGGCTTCAAAACAGTTGGTGCTAGGAATTCTAGAATCGAACTATTATATTACTTAGGAGCTTTGACAAACTAGTCAAGAGCTGACGCCGCTCTCCTGAGAAGGCCATGGCAGGCGAAAACCAGTTGTTGAGTCTAAAATGATCTGTACTCTTGCTTGATAGACTAGACGTCCGAGCTAAACTGGACGTGGTACAATCTCGTATAAGAAAGCTATTCATCGTATTCTTCTCTGAAACAACTAATGAGCGAAGGCTGGCCTGGTTAATTTCGCTCATCAAATGCCGCATGGGTCATTCTACGACCAAGAAACTGCCGATTTGTGACACATGCTTGTCTAGCAAAACAACAATGTCTCCATCATATCTCCAGCTACATGTACGCCAAGAACAACATGGCGCGATTCGCAAAAACTATGCTCACCCTTCAAGAGGGAATTGTGACCGCGACTCCAAGACCACGACGACACTCTGTAGACCTTGTTGTTGAAACGGGAAATGAATCGTACAGGCAGACATAAACATCTTACTTTTCCAGAAAATATGTTGATGATGAAGTTTTTGGCATAGGTAACCCGCATCAGATACTCATACTTGTTGACACTCATCTGCTTTATAACCAGTACATCTGTTATATCCAGTACACCTCTAATTCCCTTCATAGCTTTTATTCGGACCGAACTCCGGCGGCTTTCCGAGGCTAGAACTTCATGTTAAGAATCTTGAAAAGACAAGTATGCGAGGCTGGAGTCCTATCGAACGTGGGAGGATCGATGATATCTGTTGAGATCGATTCCTCCCTAAGCACAGCCAATGCGGCCTTCCTCCTCTGCTTCTGTTCCCACCACCTCCGAATCTGATCCTCCAGTGCTGCTTTGGCATTCTCGGCGGCCTCCGGTTGGCTGGCCACCTGTTTGGCCGGAGTCCTGAGCTTGCTGATCCTCTCGCTCGCCGCCTCAAGCTCTCTCTTCAGGATCTCCACCTCTTGCTTGCTTCCCAAGGCGACGTGCTGATTTGAGTCTTCCTCCGACAACTTACGCATTTCGTCCGCCTTCTTTGCCAGGGCGAGTAAGGACTCATACTCTTCCAGTGAAATCATTATGTTGGCGCCGTTCTCGTCTCCTAAACCTTCTTCAACTTCGCTCAATGCGTTTTCAAATATTTCCTCATCTTGAGCAGTGACTTCTACCGGGGCAGCGGCGAATATGAAGCTCTTGGACTCCTCAGATGCCTTGTCAGCTTCGTCCTTTAACTTCTGGTATTCCTTCTTGGCTTCGCCAGCTTCCAGCACCAGCTGCTGAACTGCAAGATATAGGCCTGATTTAACACTGTCCGCTCTAACTTCAGCTGCCTCTGCGGCTGCGACTCTACCGGGCTTTGTGAAGCTTGGATTTCAGCAACGCCAGTTCAACCTACGCTTCGGTCTCTTTTTCCTTCATCTCGCTCAACTCAGCCTCCGCATCCTGCAAATCTTCGGTAAGAGTTTCGAGATCGCAGCTCATGTGGCTGAGCCTTTTGTTCGCGGTTTTCATTTCGTGCTTCAGCTGATTCTATTCCATCTCAAGCACTTCGATGCAGACAGCTTGGTAAAAATATGTCTCAAGTTTGAGTCCGTAAACAAATCCTGATCAATTAAAGTCAGAAATTTGGATATTTTGCGGATGTGCAAAATCGAGCAAAGCTACCTTTCTTTTGGCAAATTAGAGCTGACGATGGAAGAAAATATGAAGGGAAATAAAATAGCGATGATTCCTGATTGTTATCGCCAAGGAGAATTCAAAGGGGAGACTGACTTTGCTAAGGATTGACCGAATTTGCTTCAGTTATTGGAATCTGCATGTTACCTCTTGTGAGTAGTCTTGAACTTTTTTGACCAACATCTCGGGATTTATTCGAATTAGAGTATAAATTTTTGTTCGTAGGTCTCTCCTTTGAAGCACGCATTGAAGCACCGTTAGTGCCGTGGTTCCTCTGTTTGCGAAAGACATTCACAGGCGCCGGGTGCTTAGCAGCAGGTCTTCGCGTCTCTCATGCGGTAGAAGCTTATTCTTGAATTACATCCAAGAAAGATTAGTGTTTGTAGCCGTGAAATCTTGTGATAAGATTTGTCAATTTCTTTGCAAGATTGAGAGATTATTTCGCGAGGAATTGTGGAGCCAAACACTGTGTGGGTTATTGGTGTAATTGGGGCTTGGAAAACGTGAGTGTTTGAATGACTCGAGTGTTCTATAATCGAATTCCTTACTGCTCTCTCCGTGGACATAGGTCTCTACAATCAAATCAAGTAACTAGTGTTCAACCTGCTCCTGCATTTGAGCGAGGAGAAGAGTATGAATGAGAAGAGCCCAAATGCCAAGAAAGCGAGAACCAGAGCAAAGAGCACCGGAAAGTCGCTGAAGGAAGGCTTCTTCGTGCCTGATCTCGTGGTATTCGCCGATGGATAGACTGATTGGTTAGGGAAAGACCGAAGGATCAACAGAGGCTCGCTGGGAAAGTGCCCGAGAAATTGTTGTGGGACAAGTCGAGATTCTGGAGGCACTTGATCTCGCCTATTTCCCGTGGGATCTCCCCGGAGAACCTGTTGTCGGAAACGTTCAAGACCACACACCTTTTCCTGTAAATATTTCTACTTTAAAATCCTATGCGGCATACTTTTGCGTCATCAGTATGAATCTGAGTATTGGTGAGACGAAAGAAGATTCTGGATGCTTGGTAAGTTATGAGGCAAAATTTAGACTTTTTAAGGAGGTTAATTCCTGACCCAAAAAAAAAAAAAGAAAAAGGAGGTTAATTCTATACCAACCAAAAAAAAGAGAGAGATTAAATTCTATTTCTTTTCTCATTTTTTGGTTAAAAAATGAAGCTGGAAAATAAATTTGTGGGTTTTGCGCTGTTTTATTTTACCATTTGGCCAATGTGTCGGCCTCATTTTTTTATTCATCAAAGTAGCAAAACAATGAAAGAAGCATGTTTGAGAAATGATTTTGGGGATTATTACGCGGTCGCCTGATCCTGCATTTGACGGAGGAGAAGAGTATGAATGAGACGAGCCCAAATGCCGAGAAAGCAATATCAAAGGACACCAGAAAGTCGCTGCGCTTTGAAGGCTTCTTCGTGCCTGATATCGTGGTATTCACCGATGGAGAGACTGGTCGATTACGGAAAGACCGAAGGTCCAACAGAGGATCGCCGAGGAAAGACTCTTCCACGAACGTGGCTAACTGCCCGGTCGCAGGGATCTCGCCAGATATCAATGGATTGTAGGAAACATTGAACTTGCTCAGCTCAGTCAAATCGTTCAGGCTCGCAGGGAAAGTGCCCGAGAAATTGTTGCGGGACAAGTCGAGATTCTGGAGGCACTTGATCTCGCCTATTTCCCGTGGGATCTCCCCAGAGAACCTGTTGTCGGAAATGTTCAGAACCATCAGGGGCAATTCTTGTATTTCCTGAGGGAACTTCCCAGAAAAGTTATTGACGCCGAGGTGTAACATGCTGAAGTTACGCATCTTGCCGATACCAGAAGGAATCTCGCCAGAGAGCATATTCCCACCGAGCTGAACATAACCTGATATTTGATTCGTCCTGACCAATGTACCGGGTGCGCATATCGGGAATACCCTGACTCCTTTGAGCAATTGATCCCATATGCTCTGGCATGTTTTCCTGGAAAGAATGGTATACACAAAATTGAAAGGAGGATGATCTGCAGGAATCCATCTCTTCATCGCTAAGCACTCGCCCGAGCTAGTTATGATCCTGCCACTTTGGTGGTTCGACTCGAAAGTGGCCATCGCGTTTTGGCCAATATTCACTAGCTCTGGTGGTATACGTCCAGAGAGCTTGTTGTTAGCCAGGTTTAACCATAACAAGCTAGAGCAGTTCCCTATTTCTGGCGGAATCTCGCCTACAAGCTGATTATTCGCCAGCATCAACCACAAAAGAGAGCTCAACTTTCCAAGGCTCGAGGGGATTGTCCCTGTCAGCTCATTGAAGGAGAGATCAAGCGCTTGGAGGCGCGGAGAGTCACCGTACTCCAAGGGTATGCCCATTGAATTGGTTGTAGGCGAGCATCAAGTACTTCAAACTCGGCATTCCTGATAATTTATAGGGCAGCGGACCAGAAAAATTGTTGAAGCTCAGATCTAATCTGATGACGTTCGACAGATTAAGCACACCAGACGAATACAATCCACCAGTGTAGGAATTTGAATGCAGTACTAGATACTTGACTTGTGTGAACTTCCCAAGAGTCTCTTGTATTTTACCCCCAAAGTTATTCCTGCTCAAGTCCAAGAAAACCAAGTTCTTCAAGTCGAGTAGAGATTCAGGAATATCTCTCGAAAAGCTGTTGTTTCCTAGATACAGTGCTTCGAGACTGGCCATCGACCCTATCTCTGGAGGAATTGGGCCTGTGAAGTTGTTTCCCCAGAGATGCAATACTACCAAGTCCCGGCAGTTCGAAATTTCTCCTGGAAACTGCCCTGGGAAATTATTTCCAGATAAATCCAATACTTCTAAACTGCAATTAACCGTAAAACTCGATGCGGGGATACTTCCGTTCAAACGGTTGTCGGAAATAATGAACGCCTGAAGCCTTCCAAAACCTTTCCATATGTTCCCGCTGAAATCATTCTCACTCAAATCAAGATACCGCAACTTCTTGCATGGATTGAAGACATCCTCGATGCTACCGGCGAGATTATTCTCCGAAATGTTCAGAACCACCAAGCTGCTGCAAATTGCGGGAAAACTTGTCCGAATCTCCCCACCAATGCGATTCTTCGATAAATCAAGTGTCTGCAGCTTGTTCAAACCAACCAAGTTCAGTTCACCGTCAAGGATGTTGTATGATAAGTTGAGGTACACGAGGTTGTTGCAGCGGCTCAGATCAGGTGGAATCTGCCCGCTGAGGGTGTTCGCCGAGAGATCGAGATGAGAGAGCTCTGTCAAGGCAGAGAAATTCTGGAACATGGTTCTCGAGATGTCGTTCCCAGAGAGGTTCACTCCAGTGACCCTCGTCCGATTGTAATTGCACATGATGCCCCACCAATCACATGGGTTTGAGCTCTCACGATTCCATTCAGAGTAGTGACCTCTGTTCACCTGATTGGACTCTTCAAGGAATGATTTCAGATTCAACAGAACTGCTCTGTCCGTGTCCAGGGAATCTCCAAGAACAACGCTAACTGCTTTTTAACAGAGAACAAGAATGCAGTAAATACTCAATACAGCATCACCCTCGGGAAAACTAAAGAGTTTTTCTATTCCAGTGTGCGAATTTCAAAGGAAGCAATGTGAAAACGTGAAAAAAGATAAGAAAAGCGGGGGAATTCAGAGAGATTCATGATTGGGATTTTCAAGAATTCTAAAACCCACATGGGATATGAGCCTAAATTCCGAATTTTACTATAACGTGAAGGCTCACAGTTCAAGAATCGGGAAGAGTTTGAAAGAATTACCGCCAAGAAACACCAAGAAAGCAAGCAGGATGATCCGCCAAAGATCAGTTTCCTCCTCTAACATGATAATTACCGGCAATCTCTCTTCTTCTTCTTTTTCTTCTTCTCCTCTAGTCGCAACCACCCTCAAGGCGAATCAACGATAAAATCAATCTGGAGGATGTTTCAGTTCCAATTCAATATTTGCGCGAAGTTGAAAATATTCGAGTTGCCGTTGGAGCCCAGCGTCTGCATGTAGACCAAAAGCACCCGACCTTGGAGCGAGTGCACGTTAGCTTCTCCGAATCCTCGTTTTCTTTAATCTGGGCAAACATAAAATAAAACCTTTCTTTAGTGTGCAAATCAACACCAAACAGTGGTCAATCTCTCGTGGTTTTTAAAGAAGAAAGAATGCTGGGGGAGAGAGAAAATAAAAGAAAAGAAAAGATTTTGGCAAAGCAGGAGCTGTGGAGCCGCCCACGTTGACCAGATTCTTGATCACGCCTTTGACACAGCAAGGTTGTGTGTGTGTGTGTTTTTTTTTCCTCTTTTTCCTTTTTCTGGGAGGGTATTTGGGTTCATCCTAGAAATGGGTTTGGCTTTCTTGGAGGCTGTCTGAAACCAAGAAAAGTCTCTGCTGCGTTTAAAACGAGGAAATGGGAAAAGGCAGGAAAGGTAAAAACACGATCAGGTGGTTGTGCTGGTTCATGAGTTGCTTGGCAAGTACACTACGAAGAGGACAATTTGCATTTGAAGACTTCCTAGTGCAGGGCCACATCAGAAAAAGCCACCATCCCCCCCATGGTTTTAGAATTTGCCATTACCACGGATCAAACTTTGAAAAGAGTTAGGACAAACTGCAAAGATATCCCACTTCACGGGCGAATTTCTCCAGCTATCGATTCCATGGTGTGATGCAAGAGCAAAAATTCATCGAGCAAATAACGACAGCTATTGAGAATTGCGAAAACTCATCGGTTGTCTCTTCTCTTTTCTTTTTTTTTAATCAATAAAATCCATGATAGTCCTTCTCGAATCCTTGAAGTGTATACTTTTCTCTTGAATTTATGGGTTTTTTTGACTGATTTAGCCGAGCCAACATCAAGTGAAATGCAAAAAGTCCAAAATCCCATGTCAGAAAATGAATCTGGAAGTTAATTGATTCGTTTTCTTTAAATGAATCATAAATGTGTTATACTAAATAAAAGCCTGACCCATTTAATATTTAAATGGGTCATAAATGGGTTATACACCCATTTTGACAGGTGTAAATGCAATGCATATGAGGGACCACTTTAGCAATTTCCCAAAAGTTTAAGGGCCTATTTAGTTTAGTTTGGGGACCAAATTGACAATTGCAAATGCATGGACCAGGCCGACAGCTACTTCAAGAAAACAGACAAGAAAGAAAAAATCCTAAATCCTAAGTTGTATACGATAATGACCATGTTGAATAATTACTCTATACTTAACAATTAGTTATATCCCATTTTCAAACAATTGATTATGTAAGGCATGAAAAGAACACTAAAATTTCCCTATTTATTTGCTTATATATAGGGAGTAGGGACCCAATGACAATCATTAACAAAATTCATGCACATCTCATATGCAGATGTGTGAAACGGCACAGAATTTCAACCAAGTCAAAGTATAAGCAACATCTAGGTGGTTAAGCATTCTTTTTTCCATGTGGAAATCTCGGTCAAATCAATTCAACACGCTATTGAACCAGTTCGCACGTGCGACATCTCATGAAAGACATTCCGAGTGCAGATTCAGCCCTAAACCCCGAAACCTAGATTGGCTTGAAAGCTTAGTCAAAAATCCAAGTTGGACCAGCAAAATAAAGATATCCCATCGTTCCTCCCAATGGGGAAGTTCATTCCACAAGAAACTGTATCAATTCAAAAAGGAATGGCCGACTGGTCGAGAGATCAGGATTGGGGGGGGGGGGGAGATTAAGGAAAGTGTTTGTGAGCGATGATGCATCGAAGAGGTTTCTAGGGGTCAGCAATTGCTGCTGGGTTGTCTCCTTTCTGCCTTGGCCGACAAGCTCATTGGAAAATTTTCAGATGTTGGACCGATGCAAGACAAGTCCATCTAGATTGGTCCAAGAATTCGTCCCTCGTGTGGGAAATTTGCTTGTTTTTGACCGCATTGCAGAAAATAAAGAGGAACCGAGAGGAATTTTTCTGTGTATTTCCAATACTGAATGTGTACAATTACAATGATCATTTTATAATGTAAAGAAAGAAGAATAAAAAAGGAATTGATGTATAAAGAATAAGGAATTTCCTATTTACTAATTCTACTGAATCAATTAGAATAATCGGCACAATCGAGATCTTCAACAAAAATAATCGACACAATCAAGATTTCCAAATATATCTTCAACACTCCCCCTCAAGCTGGTGACTTATATATATCAAGGACACCTAGCTTGCTTAACAAGTGTGTATGTTGTCTCTGACATAGTGCCTTAGTAAAGATATCTGCAGGTTGATTCATAGTTCCAATTCCCCTTGTTACGATGATTCCCTCTGTAATATTATCTCGAGTAAAGTGACAATCAACTTCTATATGTTTTGTCCTTTCGTGAAAAACTGGGTTTGCTGCCAATTTGAGCGCAGCATCATGGTCACAAAACAATTCAGTTGGTCCACTGATTTGCAATCCAAGATCTGAGAGTAATCCTCGTATCCAAATAATTTCGCAGATAGTCTTTGCCATGGCTCGATATTCCGACTCGGCTGATGATAACGATACGGTTGCTTGCTTCTTTGTCTTCCATGAAATTAATGAATTTCCCAATTTTATGCAGAAACCAGTGATGGACCTTCTGGTCATTGGACATGTTGCATAATCTGTATCACAAAAGGCATACATCTTCATGTTGCAATCGCAAGATAAGAATATTCCAAGTCCCGGACATCCCTTCAAATATTTCACAACCTTTAAAGCTGCATTCATATGAGACATTTTTGGATTGTCCATGAACTGGCTAAGCATTTGCACCGCATAACATATATCAGGCCTTGTCATCGTCAGATATATCAATTTTCCGACCAGTCGCTGATATCCTAACGGATCTTTGAGTAGTGGATCCTCAGTAGAAGGAGAGGAATTCCTATCGTACTCATGGGTAGTCAACTTGGTATTTTGTTCAATTGGTATAACAGCTGGCTTGCATCCTAATAATCCTACTTCTGCAATAATCTCAAGGATGAACTTTCTCTGGCTAAGGCTGATTCCTTTATCTGACCGAGCAATTTCTATACCAAGAAAACATTTAGGAGGACCTGAATCCTTGATGTGAAAGGTAGAATGCAAATATTCTTTGAATTTCGCAACATGAGAATCATTATTGCCCATCACAAGTATATCATCAACGTATATGAGCAAATAAATTGATGAATTACCAGCATTCCACGTAAACAAGGCATAGTCATGCTTAGAATGCTGAAAACCTGCGTTGGTAAGTGCTGCTGTGAACTTGGCATACCACTGCCTAGATGCTTGCTTCAATCCATAGAGGGATTTGCGTAGACGACATACTTGTGACTCCCCCTGTCTGCGTAATCCCGGTGGAAGTTCCATGTAAATCTCTTCATCTAGGTCTCCATGAAGAAATGCATTATTGACATCCATCTGATGCAATGACCAATTTCGAATGGCAGCAATGGATAGAAAAGAACGGACGGTGACCTCCTTGGCGACTGGAGAGAATGTTTCATGATAATCGAAACCTTCCCTTTGAGTGAACCCTTTAGCTACCAACCGAGCTTTATAGCGTTCAACAGAACCATCTGCTTTAAACTTAATCTTGTACACCCATTTACAACCTATTGGTTTTCGATGTTTGGGTAGTGGAACAATATCCCATGTATGATTCTCTATCAGGGGATTTAATTCTGATTCCATTGCACGTTGCCATCGAGGATCGTGTGAAGCTTCATTAAAAGAGGATGGTTCATTTGCTTCTGATAAACGACTGATGCAACACATGTGTTCTGGGGACAGTCTATTAAATGAGACATATGAAGAGACGGGATATTTTGTACCTGGAGAACTTGTCGCAGAGCAAATGTAATCCTTAGTCCATGTAGGTGGGCGAGTTTGCCGTCCTGAACGCCGGGGCTGTGCTACTAATGTTTGCGTCGGCGAGGGTGCAGATTGTAGTGAAACTCATCTGTCATGTGTTCTGATGAAGGTGAAGTTGTAAAAATATCCTCAAATGAAGCTTGGGATAATATTGGAGGTTCAACTCCAGATGATGCCTGCAAAGTAGGTGATTCCCTAGGAATAGACATAGATTGCTCCGGGGCAACTAATAGATATTGTGGAGCCACTAATAGATCATCTTCAGATAGAAAAGAACGTCTGCCTTCTGACGTTGAAGAAGTTGAGGAAGTAATCATGTCCTTGAACGGGAACACATCTTCATGAAATATTACATCTCTACTTATGAAGAAGTGTCCTGTAGAAATTTCCATAACTCTGTATCCTTTCTGAAGTGAAGGATACCCCATGAAGACACATTGAGTGGCACGAGGACCCATTTTATCTAGGGAACCCAGATTAGTTGCATAACATAAACAACCAAAAATACGAAGATGTTCATTCTTAGGTTGTTTGTTGTAGAGCATCTCAAAAGGAGTTCTTCCATTAAGAATTCTAGTTGGCATGCGATTAATCAGATAAGCAGTTGTGACCACACAATCTCCCCAGTAATCTTCAGGTATAGAGGCTTGATATTTCAATGCACGAGCTACTTCCAAGAGATGTCTATGTTTACGCTCGACAACTCCATTCTGTTGTGGAATATAAGTGCAAGAGCTTTCATGAAGTATTCCATGGGAGGATAGAAAATTGATGCAATCAGAAGTGAAAAATTCACGCCCATTATCTGTACGAATTCGATGCACATATTTATCAAATTGATTTTTAATCAAGGAGATAAACTTGGATATGTGAGTGAAGGTTTGGCTTTTTGATTGCATAAGATAAACCCAAGTGGCTCTCGTATGATCATCAACTATTGTAAGAAAGAAACGGGAACCATCATGGTGAGGAGTATGATATGGACTCCAAATATCCATATGAAGCAAGGAAAAAGCTCTACTGGCTCGAGAAGTGCTTGTAGGGAATGATGCTCGAGACTGTTTAGCTAAGGGACATACTGGACATTTAGCATAAGGAAAAGACGCACTGTGCCCCAATCTTTGATGGAAAAGAAGATTTTTATTTCTACTGATTGCATCACAGGAAATGCTCTTATTTAATAAATCTAAATCTCCTGGGAAATCGATCCAATAATATAGTCCTTGTGTAGTACTACCCAAGCCCATCAGTTTGCCAGTCGAAAAGTCCTGAAAGAAACAACTGTCTAAACTAAATATTGCACGACATGAATTGTCTTCGCATACTTTGGAAACAGAGAGTAGGTTGAATTCAAAATCAAGAATGTATAAGACATTCTTGAGTAGAAAATTTGGACCAAGTTGAACATTTCCAACTTTAGTAACATGGATAACATTTCCATTTGGAAGACGTACTATAATAGGAGACTGTGATCCTCTATCCACATGAGAAAATAAATGTTTGTTGCATATAATGTGGTCACTAGCTCCTGTATCGATTATCCATGTATCAACTGGAAAAAAATTCTCCTTATGAAGAAAAGTACCTGAGAATCCCGCGTTCTTGTCATCGATTTTTAATCGATTCAAGATTTGCACAATATGTTGATACTGATCCTGAGTAATTCCATGTGGTGCCCCCATCAACTCTTTGCGTGGAAACCTGATAAGCTGATAATTCTTTTTCTTTTTTAATTTTATCAGTAGGTTTTCCATGTAATTTCCAGCTTGTGTCAACTGTATGATGCGGACGTTTGTAATATTCACAATATTTATTTTTGAATTTACCATTTTGCCCTCCAAATTTTCCTGATGACGTGGCTCCGCGTGAGCCGTTGGATCCTTTATAAGTGGGGGTTGACGTGGCTTGATAGGGGGCGTCCGATCCATGCGGAGTGGTGGCCGAATAAGAACCATCCATCATCGCATGCTGAGGAGAGCCATTGGATCTTTTTATTTTTTCCCAACCGTCCAATCTTTTGCTGCCATCCCAGCCGTCCATTTGAGGAACCCTAAGGTTCTCTTCTTGGACTCTTCTCGCCGTAGCTACTGGTCTAATGGGAGCTGCATTTCCAGCAGCTTCCATGGATCTACCGGAGCTGGTGCTCGATCCACCTGCGCCAAAAGCAACCAAACTCATCCCTTCTCCATCCCGACTATGCGAGGCCGAGGCGAGCCGCTGATTTTCTTCTTGGACGGCCAGCTGAAAAATGCGGCCTAGCGGAGGCGGGGGTTCCATGGCCAGAATTTGAGAGCGAAAGGCTGAGTAAGATTCGTTGAGTATCAATAGGAATCTCGTAGTCTTTTCTCGATCTCTTATCTCCTTGTACTGCCTTAGAGTGTTCTCGGGTCCCTGTAGGTGTTCTTCGACCGCCTCGAGTTCGTTCCAAAGTGTGGAGAGACAATTGAAACAAGTGGTAACCGAAAGGTTCCCTTGCTTTAATTCGGTTAGTGCTTGGGTGATCGAGAAGAGTTTAGCTCGATCGAGGCGCCCATACATCTCTCGGATGTTTTCCCAAAAGAGCTTCGAGTCCTCCGTTAGCGGGAGTCCAGTTGCGACGTCCGGAGCGAGACAATTGCCGATCCAGGTACGTACTAGCTGGTTACATTTCTTCCATAGTCGTTGTTGACGTTCCTCCGACGGAAAGATGACGGTTCCGTCGAGGAACCCGTCCTTGTCCTTTGTGACGAGGGCTCGCCGAAGATCCCAAGCCCAAGTTGTGTAGTTTTCCGATCCGGTCGATTGGAGGTTGATGAGGCGGAGCTCTGGTCCGTCGGCCGACGAGGTATAAAGTGGATCGCCGGGCTCGGGTCAACCACCGCCATTGCCGCCGATAGGGAATGGGTACGGTAGAAATCCGGGTGGTGGTGCCGGGTAGGGATTCGTTCCCTAGCCTGGATAGGATCCGGATCCATGACCCGAATTCAAGTGGGTCGGATCTCCGGGTGAGTTGTTTTCCTGTGAATGGCCGACTGATTTTCATTGGGCTGGGTTCCAAGGCCCGAATGATTTTCTCCGGATGGGTGTTGGACCCAAGACTGTCCCAGCCCAGTGGCTGGGATTCGGGGCCACGCTTGTCTCGGCCCAATGGCCCATTGACCTTGAACAGGATACCAATGCACGGGTGGAAATGCAGGAGCCTAGTGAGCGGATCCTTGTATCTGATCTGAAGCAGGGGATTCCTCCTCTCCAGATAGAGCCATCGGATCCGATGACGGTGGTGTTTGATCTTGGGGTAACTCTTCCGTCAAAGAGCTTTGGGAATTCTTGTCCTTTGCCATGGTATCAAAAAAATTTTGAATTCCTAATCGCTTGTTGGTTTGTCGTGTAGGATGAAGGATTTGGAACAATTTCCAGAAAACAAGGGCGAAAGGCAACTCTGAATTTTTTGCGGAAGCTAGGCCCAGAACGGGTGCTCTGATACCATGACAGAAAATAAAGAGGAACCGAGAGGAATTTTTCTGTGTATTTCCAATACTGAATGTGTACAATTACAATGATCATTTTATAATGTAAAGAAAGAAGAATAAAAAAGGAATTGATGTATAACGAATAAGGAATTTCCTATTTACTAATTCTACTGAATCAATTAGAATAATCGGCACAATCGAGATCTTCAACAAGAATAATTGACACAATCAAGATTTCCAAATATATCTTCAACACGCATCAACGCCAGCAATAAAAGCAAGAAAAACGAGTGAGAGAGAAAGAACCCTCTTTTAAGGCGATTCACAATGCTTTTGCTGAGACTCGTGAAGAACGAGTAAGATGGTGAATATGGTGTGAAATTGAAATCTCCCCCCTCTCGATGAGAAAAGGGTTTCTGGTTTCCTTTACTTAGGTCACATATGAGTCGGCCCCCACAAGCGAAGTGTTTGTCATTTCAATAAAAGAAACATAATGAAAACGATAAGACTTTGAGCACATGATGACCTATTTAGATGGGTTAGGGAATGTTTAGTTTTGGGATCATCTTGGGGGCAATTCACAACACTTTTGCTGAGACTCATGAAGAACGAGTTAGATGGTGAATATGGTGTAAATTTGAAATCTCCCCTCTCCCAGTGAGGAGAGGGTTTCGGGTTTTCTTTACTTAAGTCACACATGAGTTGATCCCCGCAAGCGAAGTGTCTGTCATTTCAAGGAAAGAAACATGAGGAAAACGATAAAACTTGATCATGTGATGATTGACTTAGGCTCAGTTTAGTTACTTAAATGGGCTACGAGGATGTCTAATTTTGAGATCAATTAGGGTTTTTGCCGTCTCGTCGGCCCCTCTATTCTTGTCTCCACCCAGCCCCAGCCCGGGGATTCGTGATTGCCCCCGAGGGATGTGGGCTCTGCAACTGGCTACCCAAGTCTGGCAACTAAAGACCTGTTTTATGGCCGCGGCCACCACCCTATCGGAAAAGGTTCCATAAATTTTCTTGTTCATGAAAACATTTTTCATGGACTTTGTGCCAAACATTCAAAAATGGGAAAATTTTCAAGAAAAAAAAAGACCCTTTTTGGACTAGGTGTGGGCCGCACAAGAGACAAAGGAAATGGATGGAGATGCTTGGGCTAAATCTAATCAATTGGGCCTACGGAGATAATCACCGAGTCCGTTTCAACTCGATCGAACTCAGTAAAAGCCTACGTGAGATTGAAATTTCAGATGACAAAGGCCGAGTCTAAGCCCGAGTCACCAACCAAACCCACCATAGGATTACCTGCGAGCGTTAGGCGCTGGAATTATTAGTTCTACACAAAGAAGTTCAAAGTTTTGTACTTGCGCAATCGACATACCAAACTTGCAAATTGTTCGATGAACCGGATCGAACTCCCCATCAATTTCAAGATCGAGTTCGCCTCTTCCTCACGTCCCGATTTTTCTCGCCTCATTGCCTGAATTCACAATACCCGGCACTGACCACCGGAACCGGCCGGACATATGACGCCAAATGAACCGAAAACTGCCTCTCTGTTCTCTTCCTTCACAGGCTAAGCAACAAGCTTTTGGGTTTGGCACAGACCTCTGACCCCTTCATCAAGGCATTACCGTATCTTTCAATACTATTTCAAGACAAAGCTGAAATGGAAGACGACCGAGACCGAGGTTCAAGAGAAAATGCTGAATCGGACACCATCGAAACCAAAACCAATCAAGAACCACGAATCCAGACGAGACTAGATCGGAAAACTGACCTCGGAGCTCAACCGCAACTGTACAGATCATTCGTATCCGTCCTGCAGATAGGCTAGGGAACGAGAATCAAACTGGATGTAACCTGGGAAACGATGCTTGCTTGAGGTAGACAGAAGGCGTCAAGCATCGAAGGGCTGAGACGTGAGAATGTGTTTGTGAACTGAGACAATAGGTTAAGTGACGCATTTAGAGTCAAACAATATCCCATAATTAAAACGGGAGTCCAATGTTTGAAGTCGGAATCAATTTGATCCCATTACCTTTACATATTAGTAGGATGGGTCATACTTTTAAAGTATTCTTCTTTCTTTCTACCTAATCTTCTTCTTTTTTTCCTGGCTCAACTATACCACTTAGCCGAGCCATACTAAAAAGCTAGGCAACTCAAATAAGGTAAGGAAGGAAATATTTTCACTAACAAAAGGAGAGAGAGGGATTTGAACCCTCAATAGTTTTTTTATTACAAAGCGTGATCCAAAATAAGTTTTGGCCTATTTGTTTACCCGAATAATATTAAGACATGAACCTAAAATACCCTATTTTTCATGTTCGGGTCGGTAGGGTCAGACCTTTTTGACATGCGTCACGGTCCGTGAATCCTCCCATAATTTTGACCCTTGTGGATGGAGCTTAAGGTTATCAAGTGAAAAGTGAGTGATGCAAATGGAATGAATACAACCGATCCATGGAAGTGGCGTCAAAATGATTGGTGCTAGGAGTTCTAAAATCGAATGATTATTCCACTTAGAAAAATGGGGTTGGTCTCCCATACACAAATTAGTTAGGAGCTAATGCCGCTCTCTTGAGAAAGCCATGGCAGGCCGAAATCAATTGTCGAGCTTAAAATGATATGTTGTCTCATTCGATAAACTAGACACCCAAGCTAAGCCGGGCATGGTACAATCTAATATAAGGAAGTTATTTGTTGTACTGTTCTCTGGAACAACTAATAAATGAAAGCTAGCCTAGTTAATTCCGCTGACCAAATGTTGCACAAGTCATTCTGCGACCAAGGAATTGCCAACCTGTGACACGCCAAGAACAACATGGTGCGATTCGCAAAAACCATGCTCACCCTTCAAGAGGGAATCGCAATGGCGACTCCAAGACCACGACGACACTCTCTAGACCTTGTTGTCGAAACGGGAAATGAATCGTACAGGCAGACATAAACATCTTACTTTCCCAGAAAAAATGTTGATGAGGAAGTTTTTGGCATAGGTAACCCGCATCAAATACTCATACTTGTTAACACTCATCTGCTATATATCAAGTACATCTGTTCTCCAGTACACCTCTAATTCCCTTCATAGCTTTTATTCGGACTGAACTCCGGCGGCTTTCGGAGGCTAGAACTTCATGTTAAGAATCTTGAAAAGAGGAGTATGCGAGACTGAAGTCCTATCGAACTTGGGAGGGTCGATGATCTCTGTCGAGATCGATTCCTCCCTAAGCGCAGCCCATGCAGCCTTCCTCCTCTGCTTCTGTTCCCGCCACCTCCGGATCTGATCCTCCAGCGCTGCTTTGGCATTCTCGGCAGCCTCCGCCCGGCTGGCCGCCTGTTCGGCCCGAGTCCTGAACTCGCCGATCCTCGCGCTCGCCACCTCGAGCTCTCTCTTCAGGACCTCCACCTCTTGCTTGCTTCCCAAGGCGACGCGCTGGTTCAAGTCTTCCACCAGCGACCTACGCATTTCGTCTGCCTTCTTCGCTAGGGCGAGCAAGGACTCGTACTCTTCCAGTGAAATCGTTATGCTGGTGCCGTTCTCGTCTCCTAAACCCTCTTCGACTTCGCTCAATGCGTTTTCAAACATTTCCTCGTCTTGAGCAGTGACTTCTACCGGGGCGGCGGTGAATGTGAAGCTCTCGGACTCCTCAGATGCCTTGTCAGCTTCGTCCTTTAACTTCTGGTATTCCTTCTTGGCTTCGCCGGCTTCCAGCGCTAGCTGCTGAACTGCAAGATATAGCCCTGATTTAACACTGTCCACTCTAACTTCAGCCGCCTCTGCGGCCGCGACTCTTGACCGGGCTTTGTGAAGCTCGGATTTCAGCAACGCCAGTTCAACCTGCGCTTCGGTCTCTTTTTCCTTCATCTCGCTCAACTCAGCCTCCGCATTCTGCAAATCTTCAGTAAGAGTTTCGAGATCGCAGCTCATGTGGCCAAGCCTTTCGTTCGCGGTTTTCATTTCATGCTTCAGCTGATTCAATTCCATCTCGAGCACCTCGATGTAAACAGCCTGGTCCGAGACTTCCCTTTTCTTCACTTCCAAATACGCCTCCTGCTTCTCTGAATCCGTTGTGGCATCGGAAGCGGCCTTCTCACTTGAATCGAGCATCTCGTTCAATTCCCTGAGATCAGTTTGCAATGACTCAACATACGCGGACTTGGCCAGGAGCTGGTTCTCCAAGTCCTCGATCATCCCCACTTGATTCTGCAGATTGTTCACCTGCTCCTGCATTTGAACCACCGCATCAGTAGCTAAATCTATCTCGGCATCTTTCTGAGAAATGATGTCGCGTTTTTCCTTTTCGACTTCCATAGTGGCCTGCCTCGACATTAGGAGAGCTTCATTGAGCTCCTCTACATGCTCTCGGAGTACTTCAACCTTTCCCTTCTCTATTCGAATATCAGCTTCCAGCTCCTCCGTTCGCGTTAGAGCCTTCAGCCTTGTCTCTCTCTCAACAGCAAGCTCGGTCTCCATCCCGAGCAACTCAACCTGGGCATACTTCAGCTCGTTTAACACGTGAGAAAGCTGCTCGCGGATCTTCATGGTCTCCAACAGCTGATCGGCCATTTCCTTTGTCTTGGACTCCAGCTTGTTGATACAAGTCCTGGCCTGGCAGCATTCCTCTTCATATTTGTCCTTCTCGAGCTCAGATTTCATCAACTGAGAGGAAAGTTCGTCCACTCTTTCGCTGTATTGCTGCAGCTTGAGGAGCGCTTGCATGTAGGCAGACTCCTTGGCTTCGATCTGCACCTTGCAATTCGCCAACTCCTTGTACAGACCTTGAATCTCCTCTTTATCAGTCTCTGTCTGAGGTAGCAAAAACACGAAACACAAGTACGTTATCAGCGAACAACATCTTGCTGCTTGCCAGATGCATATGTTTCTTGCCAGATATGATCAGAACATATCGCCATCAATCGCAGACCATCCTGTGAACACCCATAAAAGGATGGCAAAAGTATCAAGCATAAGCTCCAAAGAATCTTACGTCACTGCTGGCGGAACAGTGCTTCCTGTGATCGCCTTTCTCGCCAAACAAGGACAGTGCGACTTGGACCGGCTCTATCGGTTTCGTATCGATTTCACCCATACTTGGCTATATGCAAGAAGCTGTCTTGTCGCGATTTGCCCGAAGAAACCTGCACCAAACGAATTGCGACATGCAGTAGGCACGAAAGAGAGATAACAAAAACCGATCAGGGGAGGTAGCATGTGCTCAAGTTGAAACAATGGGGTCTCAGACACATGAATCTATCAGAATCAAGAAACCATGCATAATTCGTAGTTTCGTGCAAATGGCCGATCTACTTTTCGATTGTTTGTGCCTCACGATGTATATCGTATTTAAATTACACCAGAACAGACGCTGCGAACGACAGCATTGCAGCCGAGGAACCGTTCTCCGAGGGACCATCGAAGGGCTGCTCAAGAAACAAGAAAGAACCCAAGAGTCCGACACTACACCTCTCCAAGAAACCATCGTTTTCACAGTCTAAACTACAGTGATCACACAATCTTGACTCGAAAAGGTGGAAACCTTCCCGACCCACTTGTCATTCCACCGCCCCGGAATCCATACCTGGTTTCTCCCGGACTCCAGGCGAGACGAGAGTGCGCTTCTCTGCAGCAGAACGGGAGAACAGCCCGCGGAAGATGAAGAGAATTCCGCTGGGGGGGAAGACATGGCTCTGAAGAGATCGTGGAACACGATGCGGCGAGAGCCTTGTCGGGATCGAAGCGTCCTCCGCCGGGGAGTTTTGGAAACAACGATCGAAGCCGCCGACGCTTCGTGGGGATCGATGTTTGCGGAGACGGGGCGTGAATGTTGTCGCCTGCTTGTTTCGGCAATTCCCTTTCGCTTCTTCCCAGTTTTTTTTTTTTTTTCCTAAAAACAAATTCTCTGCTTTTGTAGATTTATTGATGAAAACATCAAAATCTACAAAACTTGTTATTATTAGTTAATGCCACGAAAAACACCAAACCGGGAAGTCTATGACAAATTTGCTCCAAAATAATTTTTTTACTATCAAAACCCCTTAAATTAATACGTCTATGATTAATTTACCTCTTATTATCAAAAATTACAAACCGATACATTTATGATAAATTTACCTTTCATTAGTTTTCATTAAATTTAATTAATATCATGAAAAATCAAAAATCAGTATACATGTGACAAACATAGGATAAAATCCATGTTATACAACTCAATTATTTGACGGTAAAATTTAATCGAAACTAACAAACAGTAAATTTATCATCGATGTATTAATTTAGGACTTTTGATGGTCAAAAAATTAGTTTAAGGTAGATTTATCACAAATGTATCCGTTTAACTTTTCGTTGTATTAATTAATTTTTTAAAATAATTCCATAAAAAATTCTAAACCGGATGAAAGTGATTGTTCGCAAAAAGACTATGATTTTGAAATTTTTTATGGTGTTATCATTATCTTTTACTCGAATATTCCCAAACACGGAATACGATGCTTCGTATTTTTGTTGACAAGGAATTTGGCTCCTGATCGTGCTGTCATGTTGCTGTGATTCCATCCACAGCATTGAAGGTAAATAGGATATTCCCTATACCTTTCTGTCATTTACTTGATAAGCATGTTCGCCCTCTTTGTCTCGATATAAAATTTGGAAATCAGTGCAATCGTGTATGCTCTTGAGCAAATCGTTAGAAGTATGAACTTTAGTGCAACATTGATTAATCGACGTGAAAAAATGAATTACTTAGAAAATATATTTTTAAAGTGATCATTTATACCGTTTGAAATTGACAACAATTTATATAAAAACATTTTTGTGGATAACAAAAATATTTTTCGCCATTCATTTTTGCAAGCAATCATTTTTAAAAAAAAATATTTGAAATCATTTATTTTCCACAAAGTAAGAAGAGCCAAAATTTCATATAAGATGACAAGCATATCTCGCGAGTCGTGTAACTCATGGATCATAAATGTTCATCATGTGACCGAGCATAACATACTTGTCTCTAACATAGTAAAACTTAGTTGAGTACTTTCTTATGGGTTGTTCTAGTTGCAAAACTTCATAAGAAAGAGGAGGGGTGGCCTAGCGATATATCAAGCAACTCATCTATACTCCATACCAAAAAAATTCAGGGACTATACCATTCATGGTCTTCTCACCAATCCTTTGGTAAATTTTTCTTTATCATAAGCTAACTTTTTTCCACCAATCCCTTCCTTAACCTGATTTCTCCGCTACCTTCCTCAATAAATTCTTTTTTTAAGCTCCATTTATTTTGCAGAAAATGCGATATTTCTCGAAAATGGCAATATTTTTCGATGTTTTTAGCTGAAATCTGAATATGAACTGAAAAATATTTTCGATCGTTTGGTATAAAAAATCTAAATTGATTTATCTAAACAGATATACACTATTCGGGTGCTTATAACTTATAGTGAGTAATCGAGGAACCGAGTAGAGACACAACCTCAACCTAAGCGTCAAGAATCAAGGCAAGGGCACTTGGGTCCCAAGCTCCAACTCAATGGACGCACAACCTTTGTGGACTTGGACTCGAGTGTTGACTAAGTGTGGTACATTGGGCATGGGCACCGGGGTTTAGGCCCAACCTCGATGGATTCGAGTGCATGCACCAAAGTTCTGAGCTCTGCCTGGATGGACTTTGGGAGAGGGTGTCAAGATCCAAGCACTAGGATCCCCAACCCAAGTTCTAGAGACTTGGCCTTGGACTATGGGGATTTGGGTTTCCACGCCCAAGTGTAGAGTTTTTGACTCAAGTATTAATATTCAGTCGTGTTTTGAAAAATAATTTTCAATTTGTTAAAGAGAAATACGTTTTCTTGAATTTAAGTTGTTGATTAGAAAAATACTTTCTATCGACTCATTTTCTTAAAAAAATTAAATATCGGAAAATGAGAAAAAAAAAATTCACAAAACAAAAGAGAGCCTTAGCTGATAGAAAAGGATTAATATGATAATTCGATAGAGGGTAGGGCTATTTCCACCTCTTATATCTTAATAAATCAATTTGTTTTCGGTAAATAGACAAGTTGGGCTTTAATGTTCTCCATATCCACATAGTTTCCTTTAATCTAGTTATTTTCCTTTGATGATTTATGGATGAAACTTGAATTTGACATTACAGACACAAAAATAAAGATTTCAAAACTCCATCTGACCACTTACATGTTTTTTTTAAGAAATCCCACAAAAAATCATACACCTCTTCCTATAAATATTAATACTTAAACTTTTTTCATCTCTCCAGTACCTCCCAATAAACTGAAAAATATCTTCTATCATGGTTTATGCCATAATGGCCATTTAAAATCCCACGCAGTATACTTTTGCGTCATCGGTACAGATTTGAGTATTGGTGAGACGAAAAAAGATTCTGGGTACTTGGTAAGTTATGAAGCAAAATTTAGACTTTTTAACGAGTTTAATCCTATACTGACCACACAAAAAAGCACATACCAAAAAAAAGGCAAGATTAATTCTATTTTTTTCTTATTTCTTGGTTAAAAAACGAAGCTAGAAAATAAATTTGTGGGTTTTGTGCTGTTTTATTTTACTATTTGGCCCATGTGTCGGCCTCAATTTTTTATACATTAAAGTAGCAAATAAATACCCGACCCAAAAAAAAAAAGTAGCAAATCAATGAAAGAAGTACGTTTGAGAAATGCTTTTGGTGATTATTATACGGTCGCGCCCGAAAGCCCTTTTTGGGGCAGGCCCAGCCCGCTCAATTTCGGGGCCTGAGAAAACGACCCAAGCCCGCCTAGCCTAGCAAACACCAAACGAAATGGCCAAGCCCGCTCACTTTCCCAACCGGTCCAACCCGAATTAACTTATAAAAATAATGGGGAAAATGTCACCAAAAATCCTAAACTATGCCCTTTGTGACAATTTTACCCTAAACTTTTTTTTGTGTCACCAAAAACCTCAAACTATGCCACTTGTGACAATTTTTTTCGAACTTTTTTTTATGCATCAAAAAACCCTATCTACATTTGTGACAAATTTACTCCCAAACTTTTTAACTAAGGGGCATTTTCGTCATTTCCTTTTTTTTTCCCTTTTTCTTTTTCTCTCAACCGAGGGAAGCCAGCGAGGGCGGCCCAAGCCTAGGCGACCCTCACCAGCGTCGAGCGAGGGCCGCTAGATCCTGCGAGGGCGACCCTCCCCCGACACCGACGAGGGCCTCCCTCACCTCGCCCGACCCAGGCGAGGGTCGCCCTCGTCGGCGTTGGGAGAGGGTCGCCCTCGCTGGCGTCTGGAGAGGGTCGCTCTCGCTGGATCTAGTGGCCCTCGCTCGACGCCGACGAGGCTTGCCCAAGCGTGGGCAACCCTCGCCCGACGTTGGTGAGGGTCGGCCAGGCCTGGGCCGCCCTCGCTAGCTTCAAGCGAGGGCCGTCGGAGCCTCACCAGACTCCCCTGCCGGCGAGGGCGGCCTCGCTGGCTTCCCTCTGTCAAGAGAAAAAGAAAAAAAAAAAAAAAGGAAAGGACAAAAATGCCCATCATCAAAAAAATTTGTCAAAAAAGAAGTTTTTGATATCACCAAAAAAAATTCAAGATAAAATTGTCACAAGTGGAATAGTTTAGGGTTTTTGGTGGCACAAAAAAAAGTTCAAGATAAAATTATTACAGATGATATAATTTAGGGTTTTTGATAACGTTTTTCCTAAATAATGGGATGACAACGAAGATGGTCCCTTAAAGATCACATTGAATAAATCTACGTTACATAATTAGATAATAATATAAGGACCATCCATCTTATTTTATTATAAGTATAAGCGATGGTCACTATTGATGGTAGCGTCCAGAAAACGCGAGTCCCACCTTTTTCCACTCGAATCCGATCGAAGCCTCGAAAAGAAAATTGAGAAAAAAACAAAAAAGAAAAAAAGAGGAGCCGCGAAAAAGGGAAAAGAGAAAGAGACGACATCGACGGACAGGATTCGCTCCGGGCCCACACCCAAGAGAAACAGAGAAACCCTAGAAAAAGCTTGAATCAACCACTCGGACCCTGAGGAATAAAGAGCGAGAGAGAGAAAGAAATTCCCCTGCGATTCTCTAACATCCAAACGTCCTCCGCCCTCTCTCCGCCGCCGCCGCCGCCGCCGTCGCCGCCGAGCCCCGATCGCCGCCATGTCGGACGAGGAGCACCATTTCGAGTCCAAGGCCGACGCCGGCGCCTCCAAGACCTACCCCCAGCAGGCCGGCACCATCCGCAAGAACGGCTACATCGTCATCAAGAACCGCGCCTGCAAGGTGCGCTCTCGCCCAGATCTGCTCCCGCTCTCCTTCGCCGTCTTCTCGTTTCTTCCAGGAGATGCGAGATCTCCCTGTCCCGATTGAGTCGTTTTCGCGCCCCGATTCGATCGCCGAGATTCGATGAATTCGGGATTCGGCGGGGCTGCCTTCGTTTCCCCGCGCGGATTCTGGTTCTGATCGGTCGGAGATGATTGCGGCGGTTTTGTGCATGGGAGGGTTGATTGTTTTCCTCGTCTCGTTCGCTTGTGATATTAGAATGACTCTGGTTTTCGTCATTCGCTGCAAAATCTAGTCTTGAAATCGGCTTGAGCTCGCTTAGCTACTGGATGGTAGTCTGATTTTAGGCGCGTGTGTCACGATTTATTCCTTAGGGATCACCAATTTCGAGTATTGTGTAGGAATCTGATGCGGTATGTTCCGGCTTAGGGTTGGCCTTATGGTCCTTGCCTGGGTATGTCGACCGATTGATCTCATGGGTTTTTGGGCCTTTGAGTACATGGTGGGAAGTTGGGATTGGCAGTTTAACACATTGAGTTGTATACCTGTGCTCGTTGACACTGGAAGAAGGCCATCTGTCGAAGTAGGTGCGCCGACCAGACTAGATTCCAAAGTACACAGTGTTTTGGTTGACCTTTTTCTCTGATTCTGTGAAATGCCCGGATTTGTAAAACTGAAAGGGATGCTTTACTTGTTCAGTATCATTTGTGATGGATCATTTTTCCTGTCAGGATGGCCTTTTATCATTTGGGATGTTCAATTTTTTTTATTTTTATTTTTGCCCCATTTATGTTATACATTCATGCCAACCCCTAGTGCAGATGAAAACTTTAACTTGCTTTTGACAGGTTGTTGAAGTTTCCACTTCCAAGACCGGGAAGCACGGTCATGCCAAGTGCCACTTTGTTGGGATTGATATCTTCAACAACAAGAAGCTCGAAGATATCGTTCCATCATCCCACAACTGTGATGTGGGTATCCTGTATTTCGAGATTGATGCCATACCCTTATGATACTGTTATTGCTGCAACTGTCAAGATGATTCACCTTGTTTACTCTCTCCATTCGCAGGTTCCACACGTCAATCGTACTGACTATCAGCTGATTGATATTTCTGAGGATGGATTTGTATGTACATCGTGACAGTCCTTACCCCTTTCTCTGTGATCCTTGTGTTCTTTTTTTCAGGTCTAACTAGATTAAAAATTTTCAGGTTAGTCTGCTGACTGAAAATGGAGGCACCAAGGATGATCTCAGGCTCCCAACTGATGAGAGTTTGTTGGCACAGGTTCGTTGGATAGTTTTTTTAATTATCTACACCGATTCTTCTTATTACTTCTGATGCTAGTAGGAATGCATCTCAAGTCATTGCGAGTAGTGCAGCCAGTGTAAATGATGTTCACATGCCTCATTTCACTCAAGGACTTTGGAGCTCACTTATTGTGTCATTGCAGATCAAGGATGGCTTTGCTGAGGGTAAGGATCTGGTGGTGACTGTTATGTCCGCTATGGGAGAAGAGCAGATTTGTGCTCTCAAGGATATCGGTCCGAAGAACTAACTTTACGATCTGCTCAGTGTTGTATTCGAGATTTTTGTAAGCCCTTCCTAGCTTGCTGTCTTCAGATTGTGGGAGACGTGCTGTTATTTGTAACTGTTTTTCACCTTTTTTGTAATTCGACTGGAGGCCGAGTTACTCTCTGGACTTCAGAAGTTCACGTGCTCTTGGTGGTATACTCGCATGGAAATGGTTTCCAATATCTCTAATATGGTGCCGGTTGATGATCTTCGTCCTTGAAATGGTGGAGTCTCTGTGCACTCTCAAGAGTTAAAGGTGATATATAACTGGCACTTGGGTTGGAATGTTTCTTTGTTGGATGACCAAATGGAGTGCAACCGTTTGCCGTATGCATTATTTTCATGAATGAAACTGGGCTGAGGATGATGCATGTTGTAGAACTAGGAGCCTAGGATTTGCCCTCGCTAGCAGAGCGGTCCATAGCCCCACCTATTGCAGCTGCTGTCGGTGATCTGACACTGTTCGTTTCATTCTCTTCACTCTGTGCCCTAAGTTTGTAGAGCTTGTATATAGTATGTGGCAATTTTTGGACTTGATGATTTGGGTAACTGGTGGCGGTTCACATTTGAGATGCAGCTTGTGGCTTTGGCACCAAGCATTAGCTTTGTCGGGATGACAAAACAATCCGACTGCAGGTCGAGCGCTGGTGATCAACTAATACGACAATGCCCTGGTAGTCGACTGATATGACAATTAGTTCTGTTTGCATTTGCTCTCGATTACACGAGGAGGATCCAATCACTTCTTGAAAGGATCACTACGTTTAGCCCTAATGTAGTGCGACGACAGCGCAAGCCTTGAGTTGGCATCCGAAGTTGGCCTTTGTCAACTTTCCTTTCATTTTCATTGTAGCCGTTAATAAGCGGACGAGCCATCGTCGTATGGTGTGCACCAAGGATGTTGCACATTCAAAATTAGGGCTCTCCCTCTTCCCTATCGGAGAGTTGGACATGGTTGATGGCATGTGATGTAGCGGCTGCAAGGAATCGATGTCGGCGGGTTTGTCTCGTCGCCGCGATACATCCACTCTCCATCCCGATCATCGCTAATCTTGGTTCGGCTCATCAACATCTTCGTCACTGCCCCAAGCCGAAAGAGTGCCACCCATGACAATCAATTCCTTAATTACTTCCTCTTCGGCCAAGAGGCAGCAAAAGAAAGCGATGGAGGTGGATCGGCCGAGCAAGTCTATTGCCTTTTCTTTCAGCGAGCGCCTTGGAGGTGTCCAGTACACGGTGATCGACACGTAGACTTAACGTTCATGAATTCCAAATCGGAAATTTGTGAATTTATCTTTTAGATACAGGACCCCGATAAGAAAAAGAAAAAAAATCCCTGCTAGGCCCTTGAGTCACATACTAAACGTCATTTCGGTTCATCCAATATTTTTTGTAGCTCTCTATAGTTAGTCGTCACGTCGTCCCAATAGATGCCCACTATGGCATAGCATAGGGATTACTAGAATGGATGCTTTCCTAATAGATTTATTTTTTCAGAGTGAAACGCAACCTAATTTCTCCAATACTTACGTTTTGATTATTGTATTATCAAAATTACGGAAGTTACTAGGATCAACCACTGTGCTCTTGTAATATTTCCTCATTGCATTGAAATGCGATGGACCTTGACATGAATAATTGTGATTTCAAGCTACTGATGAAAATTCCAAATGACATGATGTCTCGTAAAGATGGATTTGTGCTTGAAATTAATAATCTAAAAAGAAGTAATTAAAATTGGGGGAAAATAGGATGATGATAGAAACCGTTCTCAACTTTGGCTCAATGTGTAATTTGGTGACATTAAACATTTTCATACATTTCAAAGAATATATTGAAGATGTGCCAAAAATTCAAGGACATTATATGTTGGGTTAAAATTCACAAATCATATTAAACAAATTAAAAATTCATATATCGCATTATATATTTGACTAAAGTTTAGAGACTATATCGAATAAATTAAAAATTTATAGATCAATTTATATATTGGGCCAAAATTGAGATGCTGTTTTATCTCATTTTTCAAAAGAAATAATAATAATAAAACAGTTAGCTTGTAACTGTTTTGTCTGAATATGAATTTCAAGGCCTCGTCTTTCTGGAGATTGTCTGCATCCAAGTTCTAAGCGGCGTTTCGACAAACACAGGAGCGGGGCGCTTCTCGGGAATACGCGGCGCCGCCATGAGCTCCCCATCTTCACCTTCTCGCTCCCGCGCCGCCAACAGCGACGGCAGCGCCAAGAAGAACGGCGACGAGCGGCCGCGGTTCTTCGACTCCAAGGCGAAGAGCCGGTGCTGGACGGCGGCCGACGTCGTCCCCGGCCGGCACCCCGAGCGTTGGCGCAGGGACGCTGCCGGCAACGTCGTCTGCAAGCGCTTCTGCAACTGCCAGGGCTGCCTCTGCTTCGAGTACGACCACATCGTCCCCTTCTCCAAAGGTCCCGCCTCCATTCCCATCTCTCTTTTCTTCTTTCGAGAAGTATTCGTAATGCCATCGCGGTTTTTTTTTTTTTTTTTTTGTGGTGCCGCCGCGGGAGGATCATGGGGTTGCTGGGTTTTGTATCTGCAGGCGGCGAGTCCACTGCTGAGAATTGCCAGATTCTCCAGACGAGGGTGAACAGGTTCAAGTCGGACAAAGAAGTGGTGGACGCGACGCAGCTCAAGGGCTACTCTTGCGACATCCAATTCACAGGTGAGTGGACTCTTTCCCTTGTTGCCGTAGATGTGATCGCTACATCGTCCGTGCTGGTCTTTCATAGCAGTTTGCACTTTGCAGTGTAATGTCATTATGGTCTTTTAGAGCAAATTGTCCTATTCAATTCAAGGTGCCATAGGGGAAAAAGACAGAGGTGTTGGTGAACTTGCAAAGATGACACATGGGGTGTTTAATTGGTGATGAAATGTAGTTGCTCTAGATGTATGGGGGTGGTGTTAGTGACCATCGGGTGTTTTACTCTATTGGCTCCTGTTCAAACAATATCACAAGTCTGTTTCACACCCTACAGGGATCAAAAGCCAACCATCCCTTCTTCCTCAGCTCAAGACAAGTCCGTGCGTTTTATTTGAATAAAACATGTGCATAGTCAGTGATCTGTTGGGTTGTTTGCCTAATGTTTTGAGGTTTATGCTTTTGACAAGCGATATGTAAAAAACAATTCTTTGGACTCAGGTTTAAGCTGATAGAGAAAACGAGTTTCTTGTGTTCTGGCTGTCAACTGAGAAAGAATGGAGATAATGCAATGTAGTACTTTAATATCTCATATGTAGTATCATAAAGGCGTTGTCATTCCTTTCTGACATGCCACTTTTTGCTAGAAGTTCAGAGAGCATGCCTAAGTTTATGGATTCTTTTGCTAGTGACAGTCTAGTTCTTTTTGCAACATTCACCATTACTAATCCGTTTTATCAGTCGTCTTATGTGAGGGCTGTTGCTAAAGGTCTGTCGCCCAGCCCGATATTGCACAGGTTTTAGGGGATTATTGAAGAGACATTCTCTGGTCTCTTTGAACCCTGATGGGTTTGCTTTTGATACTATAATGGCTAATTAAAGAATCTGATCTTAGTTTATTCAGCTAGGTTCTTGACAGCTTTGATTAGAGCATCTGTGTGTTGCCAAGACCAACGTGGCAATTGCACCTTCTTAAGGACAGGAGAGGGAGGATATAATATTTGTGTTAAATTGTGTTTGGAGTTTGAGCTTGTGTACAAAACCCAATCCAAATTGGATGGCGTAGATAGGAATTATTGACTGAATCCTTATCGGTTGGAGTCCTTAAGGCTTTTGGAGTTTAGCCAAGATGAGGACTGATGCTTAGCCTTATCTATTTTCTTTATCCAAGTTTGACCATGAGAAGTTGTTGCTGACTTATCTTGGGCAAAAGGGCTTTGGTCGTGAAAAGGGACTCTTGGCCTTTACATACATACATACATACATACATATAGATATATAGAAAAGGGGAGTTCTGTCTTGTAGTCACACAAAAAAAAGGACACATCTTGGATTTGCCAAATAAGAAAGTAAAGCTCTGAAGGAATAACAAGCTGCATGTTAGAGTCCACAATTTATGATTGGTCAGTAAAAGAAAACAAACCTGCTCATGGTTTAGTGGACTTCTTGTGGACTGCACAGTGGACTCTTGCCAAAGAGCGCTTTCTTTTGCTGACAACAGGTGGCAACATGGTGATTTGTGTTGTGAATTCTATATCCAAATTGAGCTGTTTCTTTGTAAACACTATGGTTTTAGGTGTAATCTAGGTGTGGAAAACACTTGAACTTGTGAGCGATTGTAACTCTTTATTCTCTTATTTATTAGTGGATTGTTTGGCTAACCTTATCGAGGAGAGCACCAATTATGCAAAGACCATCTTGTGTGTGACTACCTGCTCGTGAAGAGACAAATGGGTGCTACACTGAGGGTGTTCTTATCATATGATGCCTCATAAAAACTGATTTACTACTTACTGAATTGTAGATAGTGGTAGAGTATTGATGGGGAATAACTCAGTATGCAAGGTTGTGGCAATAGGAATAGTTTGGATTCGGATGCACAGTGGGGTATTGTGTACAATAGCAAATGTGAGGCATGTATTGAAGCTCGAGAAGAACCTTATTTCTTTGGGGACGCTCAATGACAGTGGGTACAAGTATACCGCAATGGTAGAGTGTTAAAGATGTCTCGAGGTGCCATGACAGTGACAAAGGGGAAGAAGATAAATTCTCTCTATCATCTATTGCAAGAGATCATGATAGCTAATGCAGTTTCATCAAATGAGTCAGACTCAAACTTGACTCCATCATAGCATCTACATATGGGGCACATAATGAAGGAGGTATTACAATGCTGAGTGAGAGGGATTGTTGAAGGGTTAGCAGACAGGGATGCAAGACTTGTGCTCACACTGCATCTTTGGGAAGTAATACCGAATTAAATTCATTACAACTATTCATTGGACCTAGCAACCTGTTGAATACATTTATTTAGACATTTGAGACCCCGTCTCCAAAGCCGAGGGCAAAGAAGTGCATATTTTTGGGTCATGCACAGGGGATGAAAGGCTAGCAGTTGTGGTGCACTGGCCCCAAATCTCCCAGTTTCTATTAGCAAAGACGTGATCTTCGACTAATTTCGACACATGATCCTGGGAGTGCGCCAACAAAGCAAACGAATCACATTGTCAGTAGTGAGGTAAAGCTTCAAGTGAAAACTCTGGAGACCTCAAAGGTAACAAAGGTTTAGACTGCAAATAAAAGGCTGTAGTTCGTAAAGTTAGTACACAACATTTGGCAGAGCTGTAACACACTATAGCCGCAAGCCAATAGAGAAGACAAATCAAACTATTAGTACGTTATGGTTATGTGGATATTGCTGATGCATTGATTGTAGGTGATGAGGTTGGGGGAGATGAGCTTTCATCTTACTTTGAGGCAATGGCTGGTGTTGAGTCGATGCAGTGGCTTGTGGCTACGAGCGAAGAGATGGAATTGGACATGGGAATTGGTTAAAGTACTAAAGAGTCAAAAGATTGTCGGGTGCAAATGGATCTACAAGCAAAGGGATATAAAACAACCAGCAGAGCTACAGCACACTGTCACGGGTAGATAGAGAAGACAAATCAAACCACTGATAGTTAGTGTTATATAAATATTGCTTAGGCATTGTCGTAGGTGATTAGGTTGAGAGAGATGAGCCTTTGTCTTACTTTGAGGCGATGGCTAGTGCAGAGTTGAGGTAGAGTCTAGCAGCTATGGGAGTTGGTCAAAGTACCCAAGAGCTAGAAGATTGTTGGTGCAAATGGGTCTACATGTGGAGGGAGAACATTTCCAGTGTCGAGCAGCAAGGTATAAGGTGATACTTGTGGCAAACATGGTTTTGTTGCAAACATTGAGCCCATGTGTAAAACTGTTGAATTATGTCTCAAGTTTGAACTCATTTACAAAATCCGTCCCAAATTGAATGATGTAGATCGGAATTATTGACCGGTTCTTTATTGAATGGAACCTCATTGGTTTGGATTTTGACACAGATAAGGATTTTTGCTTGGCCTTATCTCTATTTTCTTTATCCAAGTTTGACAGTGAGAAGTTTCCAAATTATCCTGAGGAAAAGGGCTCTGATCGAAAAGGGACTTTGGCCATATATATAGAAAGGGTAGTTCTTTGTCTTCTAATCGCACAAAAAAGGATGCCTCCTGGATTTGCCAAATAAGAAAGTAAAGCTTTGAAGGATAAAAGGCTGCATCTTGGAGTCCATAGTTTGTGATTGGTCACTTCAGGAAAAAGAAGTGCTCGTGGTTTGTTGGATTTCTTGTGGACTGGACAGTGGACTCTCGCCAAAGAGCACTTTCTTTGCCGCACAACAGGAGCTAACATGGTGATTTGTGATGTTAGTTCTATATCAAAATTGAATTGTTTTCTTTGTGAACATTGTGCTTTTGGGTGTAATTTAGGTTTGGAAAATACTCAAGTATGTGAGCGATTGTAACTTTTTAATTCCCCAATTGATTAGTGGATTATTTGCAGCTAACTCTCCCTGTGGAGTAAGTTTCGACTATTGGACTGAACCGCCTAAAACTCTTGTGCTGTTTATTGTTCCTCATTGATTTCTCTAGCGATTTCGTTCTCTCATGTGGACTTAATTGCAAGGTCGGATTAGTTTCCGCATTATTTTACAAACTTGTCAAAAAGGCGTTCCATAGATTGTGTTTTGTTATGGTAGGTACTGGGGTTAGTGAAAAGGGAGTAGAGGTGTGTGTTAAGATGATGGCATTGTGATTTATGGCGATAATGCAATTGTGGCTGTAGTAGCTTCTTCAAGGAAAAAAGAAAAGAAAATTCATCTGTTATTTGACTCGAGATTGCTTGATGGATTATTTGCCTCCCTATCTTGTTCCCTTGTCTCAGAATGATTAGCATGTATTGACATAATGCAAAACATGCAGATAAAGAGCTTGACATAATCGAGATGGCTGTATATGGGGACGTAATCCGGCCTGGAAACCAATGCAAGTGTAAAACTGTTGCAGAAATGCTGGGTACGTACAAGTCGAAAGACCCCAAGGCTGCTTGCAAGCTTCCATACTCAAACGAAACGTTGTAGCAGAAGAATATTGAAGCCCTTCTCAATTGGAGTGGGGCGTCCGACCCATATTGTTTGCAGACATTTGCACCTAGCAGAATGAAAAAAGATAATGCTTTAATTGTTCGGAACGATACAATTAAGTTGGCTATAAAATGCAACTTATGCCTTCTCTACTCTTAGATATTTCTATATAATCTGAATTTGAATCTAGATGTGATGCCAACGAGAGTGCTATATTCTAGAAGGGTCTAACTAGAAGAGACCACGACCCGACATTACCTCGTCGCTTCCTTGGTCCAGGTTTAGTTGAGGGTGGTTAGATATTTCAAACATGATGGTAGACCTTTTGATGCTCAAGTCCTGTAAGTCAATGAATTTGTGAACCGGCGTGGACTTTTAGCAGACCAAAACAAATGAACACTTGCTCCTCAATTGCATTGGAAGGGGACTTAGTGAAACATGCTTGTCAAGAAAAGTGGGCACGGGGCTACGTCTTCTTCAGCATTACCCCTAAACTGCAATAACCAGCATGTCTCAGTCTGTCTTAATTTTAGTATGTCTTAATTAGGTCAGCCATCGGCTTTGCGGGCAACGTGTAGCACTGGGTATCTTAGAGAAGTCGAAGGACCATGTCATTTCGTTTTCTTTCTAAGATTGCTACCACATAGGATGGCGACCACAACTGAATATCGAACGTAACAAAACCTTAATTCTATTTCGAACTTCCGACTTCGTGAGGTGTTTAATCAAGATCAACCTGTATATATTGATTCCGATGTTGACGTAATTCGGCCGCCCTTAGCATTCCCTCTAATGTGCACGAAGTGATTGAAAGAGAGCAAGAAATCCAACATAGGAACTGTGTTGGGACTTTCCCTTACTATTGGCTGGTGATTTCAAAAGCCATGATTCGTGCAGGTTGGATTTTCTTGTCGAGAGTGATCATTTTGCTTTGACTTCGTTTTGCACTTGCAGTGATGACAAATGACAACACAGAGCATCACCTAACAGGCAAAACAATATGACTTGGTAAAGTTAAACCTAAAACACAAATCTACCATGTTGACCAAAACCATATAGATGCAATTTGACAAAGCAAAGCAAGTTCGGATCGAATGATGCGCTTTGGAGGGTGATTTAATCATTGTCAGCTCAGGGTACATGAAAAGATGGGCATCAAAAAGTTTGTGGAAGCATCTCTATGCAATTCATTTCTTATGTCGTGCGAACTTAATCTTTTACCCATTAACAAAATCCTTGATATTATTTACTTTGTGAGATGAAAAGTTCATCACTGTGACTGAAGAGCACAATATTTCCTCATCAAAGCATGCAATTCGTCGCTTTTGTACGGAAAACTTTATGTAACATGATCTATATCGTCTATAGCATTTTTGTAATTAGATCAGTGCAAATAATTGAGCATGCCAGACATCTGTTGTGGGTAGTTCCTCCCATTTATGCTAATGAATGCTAAATTAATTTCTACGCCTAATGAGATGAAATGGGATTGATTGTTAGTGTTGATCAGAGCATGAATATGTGTAGTTGTTGGACAATGATTGGAATGCGACACCACTAGACCAACCTTTGACCTGTCCCACCAGCACTTTTGCTCCTCTTCAATCCCACTATTTTATTGTCCATCTCCTATTGATTCTGGTCTTTCTTGTGCGTTTGGTAAAACTATCAAGAAATGCAACCACATTCTAAATTCTTATGGTGCCTCTCAGAACATGTTTGGTGCAAGCTTGTTATATAGAAATTGATGAAGGGCTTCCGTGACTCCAAAAGATGCCTTCACATGAGAAAGGATATCAGCTACTCATTTAGAGCTTTTCCTAATGCTCTATAGCCAGAACTTGTCCTAGTTGGAGCAAGCAATCTGCCTCAACAAAGCCATTACTCACTGACACCCCCCTCCCTGCACTACTGTCTTCACCTAACATATGCAGAACATTAACTTACTAAATCCCACAATGACCTTTAGCCCTAGTGAAAGTAACAAATTCATAATTTATGTCCATGATACCCCTACTTGCAGTTCATGTGCCCTGAAAGATTGAGGGTCATATGATGTTGTCTTCCTCTTCTTTTCTTATTTGAAGTGATTATATTTAATGGATATTTTTGGTGCATGAGTGCAATCAAGTGCTCTTTTGTGTACTGTTCGAGGAGGGGTCCTTTGATTTAGATCATGGGAGGCAGCAATCATGCCATGAAATGAGATGAGTTCCAGTAGTGATTGTTCACACCGCATGCAAATTGCACTAAAGAATCAGTAACCAAAAATAAAACTATATACCTATATATAAATTAATATATTTATTTATTTATTGAAAACACCTCATCAATCCCAATGACAACAAACTCTCAAAAAGAAAACTTCATAGCAATAATAAATAATGGTCGATGTCCAAAGCCCTTTTCTTTACGGTGCTGCTTCTTGCATGTGAAGTCTAAAGAATTACAGAGTTGCCATGTTCGTACATATAAATTACAGATTTTATTTTATTTTTTTCATTTTTTTTCCTTTTTCCCAGGTATCGGTTGATTGGGACCATGCAGAAGCAGGCAAAGAAATAAGATGCCTCTTCAAAATTTTCTTTTATCTTGTTTATTATTGCTTGTTCATGCTTTTTGAAATTTGATGTTGATAGCTCGAAGCTAAAAGGCCAGATTTTTCCCAAAAGTTTATAGTGAACAGAAATTGGAAATGCGAGAAGTTCAAGGCCGTACCAGCAAAATATATAAATAAAGAAACCCAAAATTGTTTTTAGTTTGTAAGCGTTGGTAGATCCAAGGATGCCTTGGAAGTTGGGGATTCAATGGGTTCGTTGGGAATAGTTTGTAAATGAGGAAAAAAAAAAGAGAGAGTAAATACTGTCCGTTTGGTGTTTATTATTTTTGTCCACTAAAGTAGAACTGGTTGAAATTCAATGTTTAAGTTTTTCACCCAACTTTTGAAGTTGCAAGAACAATATGGACTGGTTGTTTTCGATCAATTGATTTTTATAAACATTCAATTCGCGATTCTAAATATGATGTTGATTGAGGTGGCCTTACATAGAGGAAACTGTGCAGAATGTTATATCCATGAAAAGTCTAAAATTAAATAGGGGAAGGAAGAGGAGGGAAAGAAGAGAGGGGCAAATTTTTAAATTTGAAATAGTGATTGGCTTGAATGCTGCTAGTGCTAGCCATAGTATTTACTCCATTGACATAATAAAGGGTCCCAACCTTCAATTGAAATTCCTACCGACTTCAATTTTCCATAATTTAGCATAATTTAGGAGCCCCATTAGTCAAACAATCTCACTTTAAATAAAGAAACCCTAGAAAATTCAGAAAATTGGTCAATGGTGGACCCCCTTTTTTTAATATATTTTAAATTGATGGATGGTAATAATTATTTGGAGGGCATTGAGCCACTTGGATTGTCAAACAAGGACCGGTGTAGCAGAAAAGGTGGGGAAATGAATATAAATTATATTATTTGTGGACATTTGGGAAGAAAACAAGCGAAGCTCTCAAAGCATAGAGATTCTTGCAGACAAATCTTGTCCAATTGGACCCCACCAAACTCAATGAGTGGGGACTGAGAGCAATGAAAATAGGGGGAATTGTCTGAGCTATGTAAGTGGAAGGGGGCAAAAAGGGGAAATAAAGGAGAGTGAAGAGTGTGAAATGAATTTGAAAAAGTTGAGGGCATGAATTGATTATGTTTTTCTTTTCATTTTCCTCCTTCTTTTCTTTAGCCCTCTGCCACTTTCCCTTTATTTCCCTCTCTTTAATCAGTTTTCATACCTATGTTGTTGCTTTCGACGTCTCCCTTTTCTCGGTTGAGCCAAAAAAGAAAAAAAACATCTTGTAATAATAATAGGGAGAATGCCACGAAAAACCCCAAACTTTACCCATTGTGACACATTTACCATAAACTTTTTTTTGTGACACGAAAAACCCCAAACTTTGTCCCGTGACACATTTACCAGTAAATTTTTTTTTTTGTGACACCAAAAACCCTAAACTTCGCTCGCGTGACACATTTACCCCTGACTTTTATTCGAAGGGCATTTTTGTCTTTTACTTTTTTTTTTTTTCTTTCTTTTTTTTTCTGTTTTTTCCCTTTTCTTTCTTTCTTTTTTTTCCGCCGGAGGAGCCGCCGGAGGAGCGCGCCGCGCCCGATCCGGCGGGGGCCGCCCTCGCCGGCGTCGGGCAAGGGCCGCCAGAGCCGGATCGGGCGAGGGCGGCCCTTCGCCGGACCCCGGCGAGGGCGCCCTTGCCCGTCGAGCAAGGTCGCCCTCGCCGGATCCGGCGAGGGCGACCGGCGAGGGCGAGGGCGAGTGCCGCCCAAGCCAGATTCGGTGAGGGCCGCCCTTCGCCGAATCTAGCGGCCCTCGCCGGCGTCGGGCGAGGGCGACCCTCGGGCGGCGACCCTCGTCCGTCCGGCGAGGGCCGCCCGAGCCGGATCGGCCGGGCGGCCCTCGCCGACGCCGGCGAGGGTCGCCCGTGCCCGGGCCGCCTCGCCGGCGCCGGCGAGGGCCGCCTGTGCGACCCTCACGACTCCGGCGCGGCGAGGCATCCTCGCCGGCTTCCTCCATTCAATAAAAAAAAAAAAATAATAATAACTAAAATGACGAAAATGCCCTTCACTCAAAAAAAAACTTTGGGGTAAATTTGTCATAAGTAATATAGTTTAGGGTAAATGTGTCACACAGGCAAAGTTTGGGGTTTTTTGCGTCACAAAAAAAGTTTAGGGTAAATTTGTCACACGGGGCAAAGTTTGGGGTAAATGTGTCACACATGGCAAAGTTTGGGATTTTTGGTGTCACAAAAAAAAGTTTAGGGTAAATGTGTCACGGGGGGCAAAGTTCAGGGTTTTTCGTGGCATTTTCCCATAATAATAAGATAGGAATTCTCCTATTTTCGAAGGACTTTTGCGTGCGCATGATGTGTATATATACTTTTTTTCTCGCCTAATTACAGATCTCTTATGAAAAACATGCAAGTTGAACATACAATACTTTGATAAAACATATGGTGTTGATTATGCGACAAAAAATCACCATAGAATAAGTATATATCCAAATGAATAATCAAATAGTTGGCTTTTACATCATGTAGTGTGAACCTAATTTAGGAGAAAGGCGTTACGCTAAGGGAGATTACATCAATCTCCATATCAAAGTCAGCAACAATTTATCGAATAGTCACACATTTCTTTTGGACACGACAAGCAGGAAACTCAATCAACGGTCCCTACATTCGCCATTGAAACAAAAAAGAAAAAGCGATTTTTTTATTTAGAGCGTTGACAAAAGGAAAAAGTTATGTAAGGCTTAGAAAGTGAATAAATATAGACGTGATTTAGAAAATGTCAAGAAAACAAACTAGAAATTAGGGAAAATTCTAAATAAGTGCTTGAAATAAACATTATTTTAAACAAGAGTTGGGATTGTCTTAATTTTCTTAAATAAGGGCATGAAGTAACTTTATTTAAAATTAGGGCATAAAGTGGCAATATCAATCTCAAAGAAGAGTTTGAACTCACTATTTGGTTAAAGGCAATTTCATATTTTAAGTTTTTTTAATTTTCTTTTTCTATAAAAAGCCTCAAAAAACCTAAAACTTAAGCGTGGGGAGGGGGGGATTTTGACCAAAAGGATGGGAGTGACACACGGAGGAGGGTTCCCTCCCACCCGTGGCCACCACCCCATCATCAATGGAAATGGGAGATGATGGCAACCTCTCCAAAATATGGATGAGGATTGCTCACCCTCACCTCAATCTAGTTGAGGGTTGCCCGCCCTCGCTCCGACTTAGTAAGGGTCGCCACCCTCTTTCGTTTTTTGCAAGGCCTTGGTTGATGAGGGTCGCCAACCCTTGTCTAGGTGCCGGCAACCTTGTTGGGCATCGTTGTTGTTGCACTGACAATGGGACAGTGATATGTACTTTTCCTTTTTTTTAAAAAAATTATCTTTTGTAATCTAGTTTAATTAAAAATTTGTTTGGACAAAAATAACTCTGATCGATCGAAATATTTTGTCGATTAGCGAAATTAGACTCTTATTTGAAAAAATAAAAATACTTCAAATCTTTATTTGAAATAAGTTTTATTTTATGCCCTTATTAAAGAAAATAAAAATATTTCATTTGAAAAAATAAAAGTATTTCAGCCCTCATTTGAAATTTCCCTTAAATTTTATGAGCCATTCCCCTCAAAATAAATGCATCTCATATATCAAACTTTCGAAACTTCAGAAAAAGTCCCCACAAGGGAAGGCGCATTTAGTCAAAATCCACCCGATCGCCCCAACATTGCCGGTCGCCCCACGCACCCCCACGCGCCCCCACGCGCCTCCCTGTCGGTCTTGCCACCACGACACACGGAGACACACACTCTCTCTCTCTCTCTCTTCTCTCTTTCTCTCTCCACAGACCGATGACATGCAATACAAGACAGACAACAGTTGTTCCTTCGTATGCCATTCCGAAAAGCATTTACACGGCAACGCAAGAATCCAAGAACAGAGAATTTTTAGAGAGCAAGCAGTCCCTGAAAAGCAGCACCGAGGGTCAAGGAAAAAAAATCCAACTTTCGTTCCCACATTTTCATAGCCAGTCCTCAAGCTGCGTTCCCTTTTCGCCTTTTCACATATAAATTTTTCCCCGTTGATTTCGCTCGTTTCTGTTTTTTGCGCCAACCCCATTAAATCCCCCCTCTCTATCTACCCCTCCCGCGATTGCCGCTGCCGAGCCGAGCCGAACGTAAGAGAGAAGGTCGTTTCTTGAAAGGCAGGGGAGGGAGGGAGGGCAGGGGAGGGGAGAGGAGAGGAGAGGGCAGGGGAGGGCAGCACAGCATATGACAGATATTTGGAGTCGTTCTTGCTATCTTTGGACCGTTCGTATATAAGCCCATTCGTTGCCCACCATCGTTTCTTGATCCCGCCACCTGTTTCCGTTCTTGCTTTCCCGGGTCGTTCGTCCCTTTTCTCTTTTTTGCCTCTTCGTTTTGAGCTGACCCAGTTCCGAGCTCGCCGGTTCCCGTCCCCTCCCCTTGCTGGATCCGGGCCGACCCGAAACCACCGCCGGGACTGTGCAATGCCCGTTTCTGGGTTCAAGCTCGAGCCTTGATGGGGTGCGTGAGCTCGAAGCAAACAGTGTCCGTGACCCCGGCTATCGACCACTCCGGGCAGTTCAAGGACAATGCCGGGAAGGGGTGTGGGAATTCGGGTCGGACCCGGGTCGGGTGGGTGGAGCTGGAGAAGAAGAGGAAGGGGGGCGAGTCGGGGGGTGGAGGGGTGGGGCTGAGCGGGAGCGAGCTGGGTGAGTCTGGGAGGGCGAGCTCGAATGGGGATTCCTTGAGCTTCAGGTTGGGGAATTTGCAGAAGTACGTGGAGGGTGAGCAGGTGGCGGCCGGGTGGCCGGCGTGGCTCAGCGCCGTGGCCGGCGAGGCGATTCAAGGTTGGGTGCCACTGCGGGCCGACGCTTTCGAGAAGTTGGAGAAGGTTGGTGGTTTCTAATTTGTTTGTGGCTTGAGCATAATTCGGTTTGCGGTATCCTGGAATGGCATTTTCAGAAAAAAAAGTGGGTTGGGAAGAAGTTTGTGCTTTTCCATTTGTGTTTGATAATCATGGTCATAAGTCGATTAGCTTGCAGAGTTGCATTTTATTCTTGCTTCTTGTGATTTCGTTGTTCATAATAAGTACGAGTTGTATTTTATTCTTGATTCTTGTGATTTGGTTGTTCATAATAAGTACGAGCACTTGTGAATTTGACAGTGGTGAGTTTTAATTCTTTTTGTCCAATTGTGTTGTAATGGGTTTTTTCATATTGATCAGAATTCAAAAGTTCCATTTTCTCTATGGAATTTTGTGTCGTTCTTTTCATGATTTTTCAGATGAATTTTGTGGTTCTTTTCACGATTTTCTGATGCTTAATAATATAGAAGAAACTTTTCCAGCCATAGAAATTATGTCTTCTATCCTGTCCATAAGTAACTTTTGTCCTTTGGTGAATATCTCATGTTGAAGAAATTACATTTCGACTATGCTTGCTGAGAGTCAGACTATGAAGTCTCGCTAGGGCATGCCTGAAAAGTAGGCAGGACTCTGTTTAAGTCAAACTTTAAGTTAGTTTGGTGAACTACCCATTTAGGAGCCATCGAATGCCGAGAGGATATACATTTTCAGTTATCTAGCTTCAGTGTTGATTCTTTTAGAAATGAGCATCTCTTAAATCTTACCTATTTGGTGGAGATTCTCTTCCAATTTTGAGTAGAGCTTTGTGGCCAATTGTAAAAAGTAGCTTTGACATAAGAAGCTAATACAATTCCCTTGCCGACAATTCTTATTAAGGTTGAAGTTAATACTATCATGGCTTTTTTACTACAAGAGAGCCAATGAACAAATTAACATACGAAGCCATGCAATTTTATCTGTTGGTATGCTGCAAGTATTACGGGTGCCACCTGCTTCTATATGATGTCCCAGATTGGATTTTCTGTTTTGCTGCGAACTTACATCTCTCTGGATGTTATCACTAATATTGGTTGTTCTTAACTTCGACTACGAGAGTAGATTGGACAGGGTACATATAGCAGTGTCTTTCGAGCACGAGATCTTGAAACTGGAAGGATTGTTGCTCTAAAGAAAGTTCGGTTCGACAACTTTGAGCCAGAAAGCGTCAGATTTATGGCACGCGAAATTTTGATTCTCCGCAGGCTTGACCATCCAAATATTATGAAACTGGAGGGGTTAATTACTTCTAGATTATCTTGCAGCATATATCTTGTATTTGAGTATATGGAGCATGATATAACTGGGCTATTGTCTTGCCCAGACATCAAGTTCAGCGAGGCGCAGGTTCGTTTGCTTCACTTTTGATATAATCATCCTAGCATCTAGGGGGCTACAGAATTTTTTTCATTTTTCAAAAGATTAAATTGCTCATCTAATAAAACTTGACGACTCACCACAATACCATAAGCAGTTTTTTTTTTTTTTTTGTAAAAGCAACTACAAAGAGTTTTCCCTGATAAATGTCAAGCAGGCTTAGAACTGGGGGGTCGTTGATCAGGCAGAATTACTTTCTTGTATTAGTGGCACTGGTAGCATCCAGCTGGGGTTTACTGCATAATTTGCTCCTTCAAGGCATGCTTATGTTTAAAAATGGCTTTACTGTGTAGATCAAGTGCTACATGAAGCAATTACTGTCTGGACTTGATCATTGTCACTCGAGGGGTATAATGCATCGGGACATCAAGGGATCAAATCTTTTGGTAAACAATGAAGGAATTCTGAAGGTGGCCGACTTTGGATTGGCCAACTTCTGTAGTTCTGGAAACAGGCAGCCCTTGACTAGCCGTGTTGTAACTTTATGGTACCGGCCTCCTGAACTTCTGCTAGGATCAACAGATTATGGAGCATCAGTCGATCTGTGGAGTGTTGGCTGTGTGTTTGCAGAAATTCTCCTCGGAAAACCCATTCTTCAGGGAAGAACCGAGGTAAGAATCATTTCTTTTTTGTTGGCCAAAGAGGGTAGTAATCACTTAAAGCTTGTGATTGTTCTCAACAAATAAACTTATAACTTTGGTGAAACTCTCATTTATAAAAACCATTTGAACTTGATCATTGATAACTCAAAGCATGGACTTGCTCAGAACTTAACAATATGGACATGATGGAAAAATCGAAAAATTCAAGGAAGAGTAAGGAAGGCATTCAACATTTTTCCTAAAGTATTTTTAGCTTCATTAAATGATTATAGGCATCTTGTAGCTATTTGTGGCATTCAAAGTGCAAGTTTTGTCCTTTCTTTTTGAAATTTCTTCAGAAAAAAAGTAAAATAGCTTCCGTTGTCCCTATAGAGGTGCTGTTGGCTGGTAATGGATGAAACTTTATTGGGAAGGTTAGCTAGTAATTTCATTTGTTGGTGGGCAGAGACTATTGGGTATAAATGTTATCTTGAACTTTACATTAATCAGTGATATGAGGGTCCGAAAAGATGTTAATAGAAATCTTAAAGCACGTTCAGTACTAAAAAAGCATGTGGCCCAAGATAGAGCGCAACCGCACAAACGGACTCATGTAGCTGACCTCATCAATAAAATTACTATCGATTGTGATTCTTCTTAGCAAAAATACAGAGAAATCTATATAATCCTTTATTATTTTGACACTCGTGACTTCTCCACTAGTTTATCTTTAATTTCTAAGGAGCTCATTTTTTACCTACAGGTTGAACAATTGCACAAAATTTTCAAGCTGTGTGGCTCGCCGCCTGATGATTACTGGAAGAAATCTAGACTTCCTCATGCAACACTCTTCAAGCCTCAGCACCCGTATGATAGCTGCCTTAGGGAGACCTTTGCAGATATGCCTGCTGCTGCCGTGGATTTGATGGAAACACTTCTTTCAGTTGAACCTCACAAGCGTGGGAATGCTTCATCAGCTCTTGCCTCTGAGGTATCAGTGATGAGTGATATGTTTTGTGGTGTCTTTCTCCTTGGTTCCCTACACCTAGCTTCATATGTTTTTTGGCTAGCGAGACTTGCTTCATCTTTTAGGCTTTAAGTTCTGTTTAGAGGAATGTCATTTTCAGTTTCATCTAGACACAATTGCATGTTGCAGGCAGTGAGAGAATCTGTTTTATAAAACATGCGTCGACATGATGTTATTGCATGAACTAGATTGAGTTTCCTCAACTTTTATTCTGAGCAATGCTTCTAGATGTCTACCAGCAAAAGAAAAAAAACACCGGATACCTGCAGAACTTAATTGATTTTTCTAGGGGGCAACAGCTCTCCTGATCCAATTTTTTATGCAATCTCCAGTATTTCAGGACGAAGCCTTACGCATGTGAACCATCAAGCTTGCCGATATACCCACCTAGCAAAGAGATTGACGCAAAAGTCCGTGAGGAAGCGAGAAAGTAAGGATTCTCATGTAGCTTATTTGATCAAAAGATCTAATCAGTCTTTTAGCATTTCGAAATTTCTGGTTTAGCAATTATTGCATCTGGATGTCTATTAATGATCTTATGGAGGATACAATATTAAAATAGGGCAAAATAGCTTTGTGGCAACCCAGCTAGCAGCAAAAGGAATTTCCTTTGCAGTTGGATTTCCAATGACATTTACGATATTATTAGTGAAGAATGCACAAAGGGCTGCAAGATGATTACTGCAAAAACTCTTAAATTAATAAACAGAAGGCCCTCTAATGACATTTTTTAGCGTTCATGTCAGCGTGTGTTGAATTTGAGAAACCAAAGGAGAGTGATACTAGCTGAGGAGTGGTTGACTCACCAGGTGTAGGAGGATATATTTCAAATTCTAAAATGAAATAAATGGACTATAACTGAACGCACCATCCATGTGGGAACCTTTATGGGTTATGTACAAGCTAGAAAATGGGCTTTAATGTTCTGTGCTTGTCCTTCTTGTACTTATGGCAAATTGAAAACTCCATCTAAATTGCAGGAAAAAGGGTGGTGGGAGAGCTCGTGGACCTGATACTGCAAGAAAACAAACTAGAAAACCCCATGGAACCAGTAAATTGGCACCAGCAGAGGTCCTCTCTCTCTCTCTCTCTCTCTCTCTCGCGCGCGCGCGTGCAGGCAAACATGCCGTTGCCAAATGCAGCTGATATTATTTAACCTATGTTGTTGTCTTGTAGGATTTCGCACCCCCAGCTAAAGTTGCCGATAGAATCGAAGTCAATGGCAGTAAGCTGCACATCCTTAAGGAGGGCAAAGTCATGTCAGGCTGGGACGCACCGAAGCCATCACTAGATTTACCTGATGAGGCTTCTCATGCAAAGAATGCATCTCAAGGAGACATTCCTTTCTCTGGCCCATTACAGGTATCTTCATCAAGTGGCTTTGCCTGGGCGAAAAGGCGAAAAGATGAGGCTCCTGTTAGATCCCACACTAGATCCATTTCCAGAGGTCATATTTTCAATGGGTTAGAACCTTCTATTACCTTGCAAACGAGGAATAACATCGAGTCGAAGCGTCATGAAAACGGTAACTTACCATATGGGGCACGTACAAACTCTAGAGGCCATTATGCAAATGACATTGTGAAGAATATGATTCCGAACCAATGGGGCCACTTTGAGCGTCCAGATTCCTTTGATGCTTCTGATGAATACCACTCACAAGAACTATCTTTGGCACTCTATCAAAAAGAGGAAATGGCAGCTAAGAGAAACAATTTGGTGAGGACTACTCAAATTTACACCCATGCATTGTTGTCAAATATGAATCATCAACAACTGCTGCATTAACATACACTGAGTGCGAACTACAAATGGTATTCTTGCTGTTTTTGTGTAGCAAGGCGTATGATCATTGTAGTCTTTTGAGCATTTGAATTATTAAAAGATGTGGAAGCTAGTTGGGCTTGGTAGTGTCTGGATGATGGTACTTCAACTGAATTTGTCAAGATAAGAAGTTTTGACAAGGGCAGTGTCAGGAATATAGTGAAGGCTTAAGCTGGGTGAACTGTTGAGTCAGTGATTTTTCTCATCCTTGTGGTAACTGTGTCAATTCATAACTAATGGAGTATCTCTATCTTAATTGACCTATTGAAAAACTCACATCAGGCAAAGTTGTGTCAATTTTGGTCAAGTGTAGTTTGTTTCTCTTTTAGGTGAGCCTTTGAACAGTATTTCTGGAATCCTCCTACTTTTCTGTGATTTTTGTGCATTGATATTTTTCTTACAGAATTGTTCAACCTGACTTCTTATTACTGTTTTTAATATTTTGATTTTTGCTTGTGGACAGGGTTACCATGATCATGCAGACAAAGTTGAATTTTCGGGGCCATTATTGTCTCAGTCTCACAGAGTTGACGAACTCTTGGAAAAACATGAGAGGCACATCCGTCAAGCTGTCCGTAGATCATGGTTCCAAAGAGGTATTCCAGAATAAATGTCTCTTGTACTAGCTGTAATAAATTGTGCTTGTCCAGTTCAGGCATGCTTGTCCCTTTCGTCTTTAATCACAAGTGATGGGCTTCATTGTATCTCACCTTTAGCCTGTCAGTGCACTCCATCAGATCCCGTATTTGGCTGAGCGATTTTATGGCTACGAATAGAGCATAAGGACAAGTATGCAGATTAATAGTTTAGGGATCTTATGGTAACGCCTAGAGAGTGTAGCTAGTGCTGGTCGACCCTATCTGCATTTTTACTTATAGGAAAAAGCATTAATCACTATGTGGAGAAACTACGTTTGCCATGTTACAGGGCAAACCCATCATGGGTCAATGATGGCCTGTGGTATGAAGTCTAAAATGCCAGTGTCTGTTTTTCCTCAAGTTCAGTTGCCAAATGAATGTCATGGAAATAATTAAACATTTTATTCCCATAACTGCACTGATCATGTGATTTCTCAACTGCAGGTAAGAAGCAGGGTAAATAACGACATAACTACTTCTGGAACTTTTGGAGCTAGAAAACTTCGGTGGACAAAATCAGTACTACAACATTCGGCTTCTCAAAGCACGAATCCGGATGGACGCGGCTGAAATGCTAATCTTTATGAGTCGTTAACTGACTATGCTTCCCAAAGAGACGCTGGCCATGGATAGATCATAGAAAAAAGAAAGATTGCCATGTGGAGGGACTTACAGTTATCGAGTGACTGAGCAGGAAGAGATCGGGAGGAAGGGAGGATCCAAGATGTTTCATTTTTGTGATAATGGCTCATCTTTTTAACCTTTTTGTCCTTGTCCATTTTTCGATCATCTCATATTACATTTGCTTTCGGATGGTTTATCATATCCAAGGTGGCAATGTACAGATGAGTGGAGATGGATTTCGATGGCCTCTGGTGCTCCAAATGTTTCACAGGGCTTGTGCTTATTCTACCAAGGTTGCCTTTCTATCTGCTCCTACATTTTCCAAATTGATTCATTGAAATCGAGCTGAAAAGCCTAGTCACATGTATGGAATGAAGCTGGTAGTTCACTTCAAGTGTGCTCGCTCTCTCCTTTTGCTAGTTTCATGGGTAAAATCTATGTTAGGTTTCTTTATGTATCATACTTCGCGACAGAAATGCGGCAATCGGAGTTTACGGAACTTGTAATGTCCCTACTAAGTCGAGAAAAATCAGTACATCAGCTTCTGTATCGGTGGCTATGAATCCTGAAGCATGATATGATTTCTCATCTCTTTGGGTCTAAATTATTGCTCTGCATCAGGAGAGGGTCTCTTTTCATGGGGCTTTCCCATCTTCCTTTCTTCTTCCATGAAAGAACCTGCTCGCTCAAAAAGCTCAAATTAGCTGCAGCTCCAGGCCCATTTCACTGTGTTGGTCCAACTCCATATGTTAGTGGAGTAGAACTTGAGGCCTTCAAAAAATTTGATTTCTCTCTTTGTTAACTAGTGGGTATTCTTAAGGTTCCACCGATGCATGTGGCTATGCAATTTGATTATAACATTGTTTGCCACTGTAATCAGGATCAAAGCAGCTTTTCCTTCTCTGTATGGAAGGCCCACTGTGTTTTCAAAGCTCAAACCGACATTGAATTTTCCGAGTAACTTGGCCAAGTTATTCCAGTTCCATTACCGTCAAGAATTCCTAACTATTACTTGGCAATAGGTTAATATTAGAATATGAAAACTAGAGGTACAAAAGGTGTCATTGACTTATTGATGGCTGCTGTCGTGTAACTTGATTAGAATGAGTACTGTCGGCTAAAGCCTAGAACTGGGGTACCATGAAGAGTGTCCACACGAGATTGTCTATGGTATGTCAATCAAAATCACTGATGCATTTTTATGTCCCACAGCTTTGGCAGATCACTCAACCCAGTTCATCTTTGGATGTATCGTATCGTACGATGACTAATCAAAAAGCCCTGAATCCCTCCCTCTCTCATTAATAATGTCCACAGATATTTGCAGTCAATTTGCATGTCCTGTCTTCTGCTACTGACACTAAAGCTACCACAGATCTTCACATGAGACTCGCCATGGCAATTCTTGTCCTGGCCCTCCAATCCCACCAAGATAACACTCGTTCGTTTCCCAGGAAAGTGAGAGAAAGCAAGAGGATATAGAAATTTGAAAAGGGTCGTTTTGCATGATGTACAAGGAGTTCATGCCAACATTGGATGGTGATCTGATAACGCCCAATTTTCAGACCAATCCCCATCAGAGCTAGCAGTTGCCTAGAAGACATCAAACGGGTGGTTCAGGAATTAAGCAGTTGACATAACCATCCATCAGTGATGATGCACTGAATGTTGGGCAAGGAAATCACAATATGTGACCAAACTTTTCACATGGGTATTGTACTGTTGCTGTAGAAATTGGGAGGATAACGTGGGGAAGGAATCGGTGGGACAAGATTCGTGTGAGTGCCATGAGAAAGGGGCATGTGTCTTGTCTTCTGGATCGTGTCCTTTGAGGATGGACCATTGTTTCTGCATACGACAAGGCCTGAACAAGTGCCGGATCGGATTGCTGAGCTCTCTGATCAAAATCTTTAATTGTTCGCGTCAGTTTCGCAATGCGTCAAACTCATTCGAGTCCACTCCAAAAGGGTCGCGACAATACTGATCGCCATATTGATTTGGATTATCGGTTTGGTGCTGAACTTTTCACCGATCTCATATAGGGTGAATTGCAACCTACAAGCCTCTAACTTATCTTTTGATACACAAATGAAGAAATCTACCAAATATACATTGCGCATCTCCCGCGAAATATTTGCACATATGATTTTGACTCGATGGTGCACGCATGGGGTGATTATGATGATTTTCTTCTTCTTGGGGGCTTGTCTATTACCTAACTTCGTATTCCAAGTTTGGACGGATGATCTTAACACGACAGCACGAGTCCAGTAAATACGACTTTTTTCATGTACAACAAGGTCTCTACATTGATTTTACTAAATTGCTTCGCGATACCACTTTCTTTTTGTGGGCATGTGGTAAGTCCTAAGCAAATCCTTAAAAGGCTTATGGTCATAAGGTGGAGATCCCATAATTTCACTCCTATATTCACTCTCATTTTGGAAGACAAAGATAGAGTGGGAATTAGGGGGAACTTCAACAGTGAAGGTAAACATCACGTTATAAGTTCAGTTCCGACTATCGCCGAGTAGACAGATATAATAGCCTTTCGCATTTGGGGTGAGAAGGTGAAGATGTGAATCCTCTTGCTAGGTTGACCTGGGCTTTACACTAAAGGTGATCAAGTATAGGATCCAAACCAAGAGCTTGTACCCAACCCATTATAATCGTTTTCGATTTTTTTTTAGGCACTACGTACCCTACTCTGTTTACACTGAACCTTATTTTGAACTCAACCCTTGTTTTTTCGATTGAGAATAGAGTCTACATTGTTTCCGTTGGAACTTGTTTTGCAATCACCCGATATTTTGTACTTTGAATTTTACATTAATTTATAAGAAAATAACAACATAATCATTCTAATTTGTATTGAAACATAAAACACATGTAATCAAAGTACATGAAGTTTTTCACTAAATGAAAAACTAAGAATCCATTAGGCCTATCATCATAAACAAACATTATAAGACAAAGTAAAAATTCTAAAATTACATAAATATTAGCATCAAACCAGTTTTTTTAACAAAATAAAAACCGATTCCAAAATCGATACAATTTCGAGTGGGTCTTCGCTCGGAACCTATTTTCGGATCTATTTTTTGGGTGATCCAGTCCGATTTTCGGGTATATTCGGTCCGATTACACACTCTACTTCGCACAAATATCTTGTAATTAATTAGCCAGTCTAGCATCCCCTATTACAAGACAAATGCTTAAATGTGATGTGAATAAGGAGGCTGCTGAAAAAGAAGGAAACATTAAAAAAATCGACAACCTAAGTTGGAAAGCATAATGAATCTAGACCGAGCCCTAGCTAGGGCTAGTCCTTGATTGAGAATAGAAAGTGGGGCCCACCCACGGGATTAATAAGGGGGCGTGTCCGAAAGCAGCGGTCGGATCATTATCACGGTCTAACCACCGCATCATGAGCATCTGTCTCTCTCTCTCTCTCTCTCTCTCTCTCTCTCTCTTTCCTTCCTCTCGTTCTTCGGTCCGTAGTCTCCACCGGGGGAATTTTTCTGGGGCTTCAGCCGTTGAAATTCAAATTACCACGTTGGGATCGGAAAAGATTAGGCGTGTCCCATCGATATCATTCCCCATGCAAATCCCAATCTTTGATCCTCATGAGATTAAATAAAAATGAGATTCGAGCCGTGCGCACATGCTTTCTAGCGAGGAAGGAGATCGAATTGAGGATGTTGGGTTGGCATTTGACGGCATGTGGCCGAGCCACCGTGTCGTTTGAGAACAACAAGCCTTGACTGAAGTTGGCAATGTTGAAATAGTTTGTTATTATGAAAAGATGTGACTTTTGGATGTGAAAAGATGTGACTGTCGATATGGAGAGAAGTGGTGATAGTTGATCACGAACAGTGGGGAGGGATGGTGGGAATAAGGGTATTGATTAGTTGTATGTAAATGTGATGGAACAATACATTGTTCGACATAGCTTTCTCTTCTTCACAACATTTTTTTCTTCTCCCTTTTTTACACACAAGTTTGAAGACGAATTCAAAGTGAATTTTTAAAAACCAAATTGAGTAATTGTTGAACTCATTTTTCTATGTTTTTAGAGTTAATCATGAAGGTATATTTATTTCGAAACCGACAATAATAATAGTAGAGGCAAATAACACCTTAAAATAGTAATGATCATCACTTGTCCAAGTATCAAAAAATTATATATTATTGTTCTATTTTTATCAACAATCAAATTTTCCCAATAGGCGATTGTGCCATCAAAAGCTGAGATCTCTTCTTTTCGAGGACTAGCATTGGGAGGAGATCTTGGGTTTGTGATGGCTCTCATGCTCAAATTCGACTTGAAGGGTTGTCATGGCCGAGCACACTGGACTCAATTTCTCAAGACCCACAACTCATAAGTCGTGGTGCTGTGTTTTCCACAATTAATATTGCTCAAACTCGATACCAACATTATGACCAAAAAAAACTCGATACCAACATGCTCATGTAAATACTACTTAGCAAAAGATCGCTAAGATAATAACATAACTAATTCCTGAACTTTTACCCAATACGCAATGTAAACTTTTGATTTTTTTCAATGTGATTTATGAATTTCAATTTGTTTAATGCAGTCTTGAACTTTTGAAAAATGTTCAGATGGGTCCCTAGCTATATGAAAATATCAAACATCATCGTTCCATTAATTAAAGTTCAGAAACACCATTAAAGATTTGCATATAATTTAGGTACTAATTTATATATAGATTCACATTAAATAAATTAAAAATTTATGGATGATATTATATATTGAATTAAAATTTAAATATCATGTTGAACAAATTAAAAAATTTAGAAATTACGTGACACATTTGACTCAAAGTTTTCATTTGCGTTATTTTCTCAAAGAACCCTAGACATACGGTGAAGAAGATGGCCATACGGTGCAGCACATGTCCACGTCGTGCCTGCAGTGGCCTTTAACCTCGTGGGGGTGGACCCCACGCCTACCGAAATTATCGTATTGAGAAGAAACAAGACCACGTGCGTGCGTGACCACGTGGATTGAGTTTAGAAATGCCTTTGTTAAAGTGGCATATACTGATTTCTTAGACCGTAATTAATTATGTCAAGTGCCCTCTCATTAATTAAAAGTAACTTAGATGCAGTGGCATATTATCATGATACATGCCCACAAATTTGTGAGTGTAACGAGAATAAATTATTTAATTATAAAAGGTCAAAAAGCTTCTTCTTTTTTGCCTAATTAGTATATGAGTTAATCTCGTTAAAAATTTCAAATTGATATCAGAAAATTCACTCCAAATTAATTATCATCTTACAAAAGACTCCCATGTCAATTCCTCCATGACTTATATACCCAAAACTGATTTTCGTCCCATAATAAATTTCGAACTGATACCTCATGATTCATTTATCCTGACTTAGTATCTGTCTCATAAAATATTCAAATTGATACATTTGCTCTATATCCTGTTAGAATGTACATGCCTTGACACATGTGGCAAGACGACTATGGAATGGATTTGACATGGAGAATGATACATGGGTCATGGGAAAAACCCATGCATTTTAATGACTGCACACTTAATTTACACATGCTGCCAGATATGCATTTTGATCAAAGGTATATATTACGTCAAAGGTGCCAACATGAGATTTTCCGTGAGAAGAAAATTGGTTTGACTTGAATGTGTCGTGGGGGTGTTGGCTCAGGATTTTTGTTAAGTGGAAAATAATTTCGATCAAAACATGTCATGGAGTACTGATTTAAGAATTTTGTAATGATATTAACATTTTAAATAGCCACGCTCACAACTCAATGACTAGAATGATGTCAATGATTAGGGCATGGAAGCATTTTAAAATGCACACAGTTGAATGGGTAGTATAACAAATGCACGTGGTTCAAACACTAGTGAGATTGAGAACATGCGAGTGAGATCCCTTGTAATAATTAAAAAACATAGAACTTAATTATATCTATCCCTTAATCTCCATGCTTATACCATCCAATGATAGAGGAGACAAAATTAAATATATTAAAAGAATAGATCAATATCATAAAAAACCTCAAACTGATACACTGATAATAAATTTATTCCGAATTAATTTTTTGACTATAAAAAATCCCAAACCAGTACACTTACGACAAATTTATCCTAAACAAAAACCTCAAACTGCTATTTATATGAAAAATTTTACCATATATTAATTTCCGTTAAATTGTATTAATACCATAAAAAAATCAAATTTTTTTTCACCTATGAACGGAGAGTAAAACCCTAAATTGATACACTCGTTAATTGTCACGTGTCATCTAACTTAGCAATTTGATTGAGGGTGAATTTGCTACAAGTGTACTAGTTTGGGGTATTAACCCTATAACATTATAACTAAAACTCCAAATTCGTACACCGCTCAACTGTCATGTATTATCCAATTTAGTAATTTGATAGTAAAATTTAATGAAAAACGAATGGTAAATTTGTCACGAGTGTACTAGTTTGAGATATTAATCCTAAAAGTATATTACTATTTACTATAACTCAATTTTTGTTTATTGTATACTGTCTTGATATGGAAGAAAAAGATTAAATAAATAATATCAAAAGAAAGAAGGAAAGAAATTACAAGTGTAAGAATTGAATACGTTGCTTCGGCCGCAATACTTATCTCGTATCCCACTTTTCTACTCTACTCAAAGGAGGAAAAGCTGTAAGAACTTGACCCGTACGATGATGGTTGGCATCTTGCATTGTTTGACGTACGAAGCTCGGCCAGACTAAACGTTTCGGGCTTTTGACACGTGTACCTCTAGAGAATATTTTATATGGTATTCGATTGGTTCTTTTTCTTCAATTTAAAGGCAATGTTACGATCCGTTTGTTTCGAAAAGTAGATGAAACGTGACTGCTTATATGATTATATTGATTAAAAAGATAAATGAAGGATTCGTATTTTCATCATTTACAAAATATTTGGATAATAATGGTTATCGATAATAAAAACACAATTATTTTTAAAAGAATATTTTCAAAACTATTCATTTTTCGTGAAACAATCAACGCTTCATTTAAATTCCATTTGTGGTCCTATTCTAATGCAGCCAAACTACTTTTTTTAGGCCTATGTCATGTTGTGTTAGGAATTGAATCTAGAAAATCCTGGCAGTATTGGATTGAATCCTCGAACCACTCATTGCAGCAAACTCTATGAGCCCTTCTCGAGGATAAGTGTAAATATAGTTGGGTATTTATTACTTCATATGGAGAGATTTCCTAACTTTCACCATATCTCTCGGGACTACAATTCCAAGTTCACTAAACTCGGACTTTTGGAATTTTAACGAATCGAGTAGCTGCCTAAACCATATTAGGGTCTTGAAACTTCTACAGCATCCCATCGAAAAGGGTAACTCTAATTGTTGTGACTTTTTGTCCTTTCGCTTCGTCATTAAAAGTCCAAATTTTATTATGAAAAATGCAATCGAATCTTAAGACAAATTTTCAAAAAAGCATAATACATTTCTAAAGCCTATCAAAAAAGTACAATCGAGTCTTGAAAATTTTAAAAATGCAATCAAATCTTGAAACTTATCAAATTAATCAACAAAAGTCCTTTTATTAATTGTACTTTCTCAAAGTTTTATGACTTAATAGTACTTTCATAATAAGTTTTAGGACTTTCGATGTAATTATTCAAAAGAAAGAAAAGAATGGATACAGCTGTGTGATCTCATTGATCTATGGGAGCTCTAGATGCAAGATATGGAATTGGGGTTTTGGCTATGGAAAAGGGGAGGACGAGGCGATCGTGCATTGATTGGTGCATAAAAGGAGAAAGCAAGAACTGGCCCACCTCCTCCATCACCCAGACAATGCTTTTTCCCTTGTGGGGGTGGCTTAGCCCTGATGCAAACGTACGGTGCCGGTGGCCCAACGGGTGGATCACCACCGGCAGACACCGAGTTTTTCTGGTTCGTCGGTCGGTATCAGTGGATTAGGCGCACACACGACGGTATCGGGAAACGCATGTAGTGACATGCCAAGCTGTTATTGATTCGGATTTTAACTTACTGATGTCTTGCTTGAAAAAATGAGCTTTTCCTATTTTGAGTGAAAGTTTATGTGATAATGCTCAGTGAGTGTCTCTCTTGCTAAACGTGTTAGTAAAATATATTTATGGAGAAAAATAATGATCTAGGATATTTGTTTTTGCGCTCATGATTTTTTACGTGTTGATAAAGAAGGCCTCTTCGTTTTAGATGGAGTGAAAGAAAAAAAATACATTTTTGTCGTCGAAATTTACAATGTCACTCAAATTTCTACAAAAGAAAATTATGGAAATAACATGCGCAAAAATTTGCTTTTTTGTGAAATTTTCAAGCTTTTTTGAATTTGAAATGAAATTCAAGATGCATGGTCGCAAAATTCCGATTAAATAATAAATAGAATTTGATTAAGAGCTAACACACGAAATAAAAGTCCTAAAAATTTCCTCTCTCAAATCAAATGACTAAAAGATTTTAATTATTTGTGCATGGCATGTCCCCATAATTCACAGCAAACTTAAGATTTGAAAAATATCTCCTGAAAAAATATTTCCATCATCAATAATAATTTATGATTAATTATTTTCGTGAATGACGAAGATATATATATTTTTTTAAGTGATTAAATTTTGAGTTTTGTAAATCAAGAAGAAAGTGCTCACGAGGGGGAAAAAAAGAGCAAAGAGAGAGCAAAGAGCAAATAAAACAAGTAATCCTCAATGATGACGTGGCAGCCTGCCCGAGAAATTCCCCGGTTGCCCGGGAGAAAAGGAGCTTTTTCGATAGCCGGGGGACGCGCTAAAAGACGGGGAGGGGAATGCACGCGGCGCGATGATTCTTCCCGCATCTGGAATTTTGGGGATTTGCAAAAAAAAAAAAAAACATTAAAAATTCAAAATAAATCTTTTTTTTCTCTGCTTTTTTCTATAGTTATTCGAAGTATTCTCTGTTTTCGGATATTAAGTAAATTATATTTGTTGGCCCGGATGGAGAAAATTTATCAAAACATTTGGTAACAAGTTTTTCCTTAAAAATTATCCATAAGAGTGATATATGGAACTTTGTAATTCATAAAGTTACCGGGTTTATTTATTTTGTACTTTTGAAAATTGCAAATGTCGTACTTCTTCAAAAGAAAAAATTAATAAAATAAATAAATAATATATATTAATGATGGATTTTTTTGGGATAATTTCAAATTTTACTGAGTATCATTGATTTGAATGAAACTCATAAAAATCTTCCATGAGGCGATTAATTTGAGGGAAAACGATAATTCATCTCATTCCAATGAACCTTAATAAGAGAGGATTGTAATATTCGACATGGAAAAGCTGACCACTTTTCTTAGACAATAATAAGGTGAAACTATTGTTGACAATATTACACTACTTTTGGCTTGGTTTGTTATTAGTAATTTACCAACAACATTAGTAATTTTATAATGTTGAGTTGTTGCAAATTATTGAACTATCTTAAATAAAAGGAGAAAACATGCTAGCAAATGATAAAATCAGAAAATTTAAACCCCTAAATTAGCACAAATGGTTAGGGCATCAGGGGAATATGCAATTTAAGAATCGGAGGTCACTTTTCACATTGCATTAAATGTGTGGAAGATATGACAGCAAATCAAATGTTTACACTAAATCATTTTGCTCGAGCTTACGAGGCATTGTATAGGCTTTTGAAAAGCTCGATCTCTGTGCTTGTATCCCTACATCATAAAAAGGAAAAAATAAATAAATAAACTTGTCTTTCTCAATTATTCACTCCAATGTCTTGCACTCATCACAGAAGAAAGGACTAATGTTCCCAATTTTTTGCCTATACCCTTAGATTATAAACAAATGCATCCCATTTTTTTTTATTATCATTGTTACAAATTCGAGTCATATAATGAATGAATCTCTATTTAACTTGTACCGGGGTATTTTGTTATTTTATGTGAAGAGATTTCTTCGCTTCTAATATTTCGGAGCGGTTGCGCCAATGGACTCGTTAATCGCTTCTATGTCAATAAGGTAATTTGGCTCAAATTATAAATTTTAAGACTCTTATTACAACTATTTGAGGATAAATGACTTTCATATTTTTTTTCTTTCATAAAAAGGTTGGTGTGACAAGTGCTCCCAGAAAACTTGTCACCTTTATCTAGACTCCATTTGTTTAGTGGATAATGAATCATTTGAAAATTATTTTTTTGAAAATAAATTGCATATATCACTTGAGATAATTAGTTAATATCAAATTATTTTTATTATTGATAATAATTTATGTCTAGACATTTTTGGGGTGATGAAATTTTTTCATTCATTTATTTTTGTAAGCAATACAATAAATCACTATATTTTCAGATCATTCATTTTCTAGTGAAATAAACGAAACCTTCATTCGAAATAATTCTTTTTTCAAAGCGAGCAATCATATATGATACAAGAATAGGAGCATATAAAGAATGATTAATGTCACGAAAAGTCCCAAACGGATATAGCCATGATAAAATTTACTCTTAAACTAATTCCTACATCACAAAAAATCCCAAATCAATATAGCTATAAAAAATTACTTTAAACTAATTTTAAATTACCAAAGATTTCATATCGATATATTTATGTCATATTTATCCTCCATTAACTTTTATCAAATTTTACAGCGAACTTGTCGAGTTAAATGATACACGGTAATACATATTTACCCTCTATTAACTTCTGTCAAAATTTTACCGTGAAAATATTGAGGTGAATGACTCATGAGAATAACTTAATTGGACACGACAAGTCTATGTGGAAATTCATATCGGTTTGGAGAAAATTTATTATAGGTATGTTGGTTTAGATATATGTATTAATTTAAGGTTTCTTATATGGCGGCTTGAGAATTTTCGTCATATTAATTAGTCCGAAACCTTGTTTAGTTAATTACTCAACGGAACTTCGCCTTCCCCCCTAATCAAAATAATGATGGAAGGGAAGACCAAAGGAAAGATCCAAAAGCTTTTATGACGCAATGAGCTTTCGCATAACGCACTCCCTCCCCCCTACTTGTCCCCACCTCCCTCCCTCTCTCTCTCTCTCCTCTCTTTCTCTCTCTAGGATCATGTCGTGTCTTAAAACAAAGGGGAGAGGGTCGTAATTGCCACGTGTACACCCGCACCGATCCAATTGTAAGATCCATTTATTAATCCATCCCAGTCGATCCAACCATAATTTCCCCCAAATTTTTCTCTTTTTTATTTTAATTTTTTTTTGCACAAATTTTTTTTTTTCTTTTCTGCTTCTTTGGGGGCCATCTCTCTCTCCCTCCAGGTTCTCGTGTTGCAGAGGAGGTCATGGTCTCACCTTAGTAGGCACATCCTTCTTCTTTCTCTCTCTTCTTCTTCTTCTTCATCTCAGTCCACTCCTCTTTGTATCTCCTCCCGACCTGATCCGCCCCGCCTGCTCGGAACCCTAATTCGCCGCTACCCACCTCCGGCATTTCCCGAATTCTCAAGCTTTATTACTGTCGGGATTCCTTCGCAAGAACCCACGATTCCACGGTCTTGTTTTTGAACAATCGGTCCTCGGTTCGGGCCACCCTTTGGGATTGGCATTGTGGGTTTCAGCTGGTTTCTGTCGTCCACGACGGTCGGGATTGGTTTCGATTGATCGCGGGAGGAATTTGTCGGGTCGGATTAGATCTGTTTCCGGCCGCGTTGGTTCATGGCGGTTGGTGGGTCGTGACGGAGTTTCGAGATTGAGGAGCGCCCGCGAGAGATCCGTCATGGTCGTGGGGTCGTCGTGACGACGTTGATCCGGTCGGGGGGTAGAGCGTCCGACGGAATCGAAAGGTTTGGATCCGATCGGCGGAGAAACAGCGCCACGAGATGGCGCTGTTCAGACGGTTCTTCTATCGGAAGCCGCCGGATAGGCTCCTCGAGATCTCTGAGAGAGTCTATGGTACGTCTTGACCTCGTTTCCCGGGCCCAATCCGTTCGTTTCTTTCGATTCTTGGAGCTGCATGTTTGATGTTTCCTTCTCGGATTAGGCGCATTTTCTCGCTCAATTCGGCTTCTTTTCTGATGTGCATTTTTAGAAATTGTGCTGGGGGGTGCAACCATCTTTCATCAAATTGGGGTTTACATGATTCTGGTTTAGTTTGCTCATTCCACTTTGCCGAAATTTTTATCTAGAGGTGTTTCTCAAGCTGGGTTTGTTTTAGGACAGTGAGAGTCTACCTGATCAGCCAAATGGTAGCTCTAAAGATCATCGCAAAATGACGAGTTTTCGCCGGTGTGGCCATTTCCACTGTTAACATGCTGCTTTGTGTTATGTCCTATCCACTAAATGGGTTTTATTTATTTATTTATTTATTATCCATTCATCCTTTGCTCACCCGAGCTAGTTGGCACTGTTCTTTTTTTTTTTTTTTTCTCTTGGTAGTTCATATCGCAAGAGAGACAGTGCAATTCACAGGGTGAAGTCCTTTCTTGATATTTCTGAGGTCATATGCTAAATTGCTCGTAATACCTCCACCACTGTTTATTTCGTTCATTCTAAAAACTCTAAACACGTATGCAAGGGTGTTTCGTTTTATTGGGAATGTTTGGATTGATGTCATGTCCCTACTTCTTAAGTCAAAAGTTGCTTCCAGTTCTTCTACAAGGAAGAGCTCTTTTTGGTGTTTCTCATGTAAAATGCTGCTACTCTTTGCTTGTGGGAGAAGCTATATCCAATGTTCTAAGATGGGCGGTGTCGAGCTGATTTATTCCTTTCTTGTTGACACTTGGCTTTATTATTGTTCGACGTATCTGAACTCAAAAATGTGGCTTCATCTCTTTCATTCTTTTTTTTATGTTGTTCTTTTGCAGTTTTTGATTGTTGCTTCTCAACGGATGTCTTGGAAGAAGATGACTACAAGGTCTACATGGGTGGCATTGTAGCCCAGCTTCAGGATTACTTTCCTGATGCTTCTTTCATGGTCTTCAACTTTAGAGAAGGGGAGAAGCGGAGTCAAATCTCAGACATCTTGTCTAATTATGACATGACAGTGATGGACTATCCTCGGCAGTATGAGGGTTGTCCCCTGCTTCCACTTGAAATGATACACCACTTCCTCAAATCAAGTGAAAGCTGGTTGTCATTGGAAGGGCAACAAAACGTGCTTTTGATGCACTGTGAAAGAGGAGGTTGGCCTGTGCTCGCGTTCATGCTTGCTGGTCTTCTTTTATACCGTAAGCAGTATAGTGGAGAGCAGAAGACTCTTGAAATGGTCTACAAGCAAGCTCCTAAGGAGCTTCTTCATCTTTTATCTCCTTTAAATCCACAGCCTTCGCAGTTGAGATATCTGCAGTACATTTCCAGGAGAAACTTGGGTTCAGATTGGCCTCCTTCTGATACGCCTTTACTCTTGGATTGCCTGATTCTTAGACACCTTCCTCTTTTTGATGGAGGCAAAGGTTGTAGGCCAATTGTTCGTCTGTATGGTCAGGACCCTTCAACACCAGCCAATAGAAGCTCTAAGCTTCTCTTTTCAAGTTCTGATATGAAAAAGCATGCCCGTCTTTATTTGCAGGTAATAGAAATAGGTTGGAGAGTAAAGAATAACGTAAAATTGCAAATGCAAAGCACTTATATCTGTTCTTGCAGGCGGAAAGCATGCTGGTCAAAATTGATATTCAATGCCGTGTACAAGGTGATGTTGTTCTTGAGTGCATCCACCTGGACGAGGATCTAGTTCGAGAAGAGATGATGCTTAGAATTGTCTTTCACACAGCCTTTGTACGGTCAAATATACTGGTGCTGAACCGCGACGAGGTTGATGCTTTGTGGGATGCCAAGGATCAGTTCCCGAAAGACTTTAAGGCGGAGGTAATTCCTTGTTTTTTGTCTAGGAATGTTTGGTTCATGGTGTTGCGGGAGTTGAGTGCATTTACTCATCTCTGTACCAGGTACTCTTTGTGGATGTTGATGCTGTTGTCCCTAATCCCACCTCAGACATGACTGCTGAAGATGGAAATGAGGCCGAAAGTGCTTCACCTGAGGAGTTCTTTGAGGTCGAAGAGATATTCAGTAATGCGGTAGAGGTACAAGAAGGGAAGGGGGAGAGCAATGTAACTACTTTGCAAGGCAAACCTGACGATGGTGATGTCAAAGAAGTGGGGAAGGAGGATGTGGATGCTCATTCATTTCAAGATTGTGCATCAGATGATGGGAACCTCAGACATAATGTGAAGGCAGATTCCAGATATGATGCTGTAAAGGACATTGTTGTAGATGATGTGAAGTACAAGAATCATCAGGGTACGGATCCTGGTCTCCATATGGTGAAGGACATAGGCATAGATAATGGGAATATTAAGTTGGATTCCATGGAGTTGGAAGATGAAGGACCAAGAAATATAGGTGGTTTGCATGGTAAAAATGAAGAGTTTGAAAATGGATATGGGATGGAAGACCTCCCTACACAGAAGAAGGCAGAATCCAGATCCATACAGCAAAAGTCGATTGATATGGGTATGCAAAAGCCTGAGAAGTCTGTGCCACCTACTTCAAAGAAGCTGCCGTCAAATCATACTAAATCATCTTCAGATTCAATTGCTTCAAAACAGAAGATAAAACAGCAAGAATCCCAGGGCATTAACGGGAGACAAGCAAAGGCCAACACAATACCTAGGTGGATCCCTCCCAATAAAGGTTCTCACACCAATTCAATGCACGTATCATATCCACCTTCTAGATATAATAGTGCACCTCCTGCTCTTGCAGTTTCTTCACAAGATTCTGGTACGGTTGCCAAAAAGTCCCATCTATCTCCAGCTGCCCCTGCAATAGAGACTCACAAATCTTCCCCTCCATGTACAGAACAATCAACACAAGAGGATTCTCCAGATACGGCTCCACGGCTAAGCTCACAGGAAAAGGTGACTGCTCCACCTCCGCCACCTCCGCATCAACCTCCACCTCCTCCTCCCCCTACGCCACCTCCACCACCTCCTCATGATTTTCAAGCCAGTGACCATTCTCAGCCTTCTGGATCTCTTTCATCTGGCACTGCACCATCTATGCCTCCTCCACCTCCACCGCCACCTCCTCCCTTTTTCTCACCTAGGCGAAGTAGTGAAGTGGTGTTACCCCTTCCACTCCCTTGGACATCTGGTTCTCCTTTAATAAGCTCCAAAACCCCGGCAAGTTCACTTCCTCCACCACCTCCTCCACCACCTTTTTCATTGGCAAAATCTACAGTCGCCAGTTATGGAGTTACTTCCTTGTCTCCGCCTCCACCTCCACCTCCACCTCCTATGCGGGGGACACTTACACCTCCTCCTCCTCCTCCACTGCCACCACCCTCCACACATGGTGCTCCTTTACTTTCTACTCCTGTAACGCGTATGCCCCCACCTCCGCCTCCTCCACCACCACCTCCAGCACATGGAGCCCCACCTCCGCCGCCCCCTCTTCCATCACGTGGAGCTCCACCACCCCCTCCGCCTCTCCCATCACGTGGAGCTCCACCACCCCCTCCGCGTCCCCCATCATATGGAGCTCCACCACCCCCTCCGCCTCCCCATCATATGGAGCTCCACCACCCCCTCCGCCTCTCCCATCATATGGAGCCCCACCTCCCCCTCCACCTCCCCCATCATATGGAGCCCCACCTCCGCCTCCTCTGCCTCCCCCATCACATGGAACCCCACCTCCACCACCGCCTCCCCCTTCACGTGGAGCACCACCTCCCCCTCCACCACCTCTAGGAATTAGAAACCCACCTCTGCCACCGCCTCCCCCTTCACGTGGAGCACCACCTCCTCCTCCCCCACCTTCTCGGGGCGCTCCACCACCCCCTCCACCACCATTGCGAGGAGCTCCACCACCGCCTCCACCACCTTTGGGCAGAGCACCACCACCGCCACCTCCACCACTTTCTGGTGGAGCACCACCACCGCCACCTCCAATGCGTGGAGCCCCACCACCACCACCAGTTCCAGGAGCTCGTGCTCCAGGCCCTCCTGCTGCGCCAAGGCCTCCAGGCGGTGGACCCCCTCCACCTCCACCTTTCGGGGCAAAAAATGCTGCAACCGATGGAAGAAATTTGCCTGCTGGAAGAGGGCGTGGCCTAGGACGCCCTTCTGGTATGTCTGCCACAGCACCTCGCCGATCTTCTTTGAAGCCATTGCATTGGAGCAAAGTGACACGGGCACTCCAAGGAAGCTTATGGGACGAGCTGCAAAGATTTGGGGAACCTCAGATGTATCCATCGTTTCAATGATATTTTTTCGTTATATTTTATCATGAGAAATATCTGTGCTCTACATTTAAAAAATCAGAGACTCCACTGTCAATAATGACTTGTTCATCTTTAATCCATAGCTTTTGCTTAATACAGGGTGTCCGAGTTTGATGTTTCAGAGCTGGAGAGCCTTTTTTCTACAGCTGTACCAAAACCAGCTGATTCAGGAGGTAAATCTGGAGGGCGGCGAAAATCAATGGGAGCTAAGACTGACAAAGTCCACCTGGTAATTGGATACGTTTGTGCTAAACTACATAGTGTGAGATAAAGTTCTTAGTTGTGAGAGGTGATTTGTCATTTTGCTGCAGTATTCTGAAATTCAGATGGGGTAGCAATTCCCCACTGATTTAGTTTGATTATTTCAACCTGTTGTATTGATAATTTGTTGTTAGAGTTTAATTATCAAGGTGCAGTATAGTCGTATATTATTCTTGACATGACTGGAAGAAATTATCTTAGTTTTTTGTGCTGCGTTAGCATTGCAAAATCTATCTGAATTCAAGGAGGAGAAGCATTCTTTCTCTAATTTCCTTGAACTCCTTGCAAATGATGCTCAAAAAAGACAATACAGTGATACTATTACAGCAGTAAACTACAGTCAGTGTGAGTTACTTTTCTTTGGGAAAGGTTAAACATGACCCCTTTATTAGGGGTCGTTGCAATTATGTAATTTCACAGTGGTCACATACTTCTCTGCATCATTTACCATGCATACGATGATAAATAGTTGATGTCTGAACTGGTGCCCTGTCTGGTGATTTTATGGCTTTCAATTTTAGTTATCTAGTAACATTACCAATGATAATGATATTCATGTTTGACTTGGTAAAATATTCTCATATGCTTTTTTATTCTTCTGATGGTAAAATGCTCAGAAGTTTGGATGGCAGGATGTATAATGGAACTTTTAGTTGGATATGCAATATTTACTGTGAATATACTATATGTATGTGTCTTGCAAATTTAGCATCACTTTGGTTCTGTTTTGGCAATAATGCAAAGATGTTCTCTATAAATGTTGTTTGAGAATTATGTAGCAACAAATGGAAATTGCATTTGTGTATGTGTAATTGTTTTCTTTATTTGCCTCATGACAATAGTGCATTGTTTGGTGTTTGATTGATGTTTCTGCTTTCTGCGATTATTATCTGAGATTCTTTTCATCAAGCAAGTAAATCTTTCTCTTGAATATTGTCTTTGTATATCGTCTTTGTAAAATTTCACTTATGATTGGCTTGCAGATTGACCTGAGAAGGGCCAATAATACTGAGATTATGCTTACAAAAGTTAAGATGCCCCTTCCTGACATGATGGTAAGCTAATTGTGGCAGAGAACATGTGCTTTTCATATTTTCTCTTATCATCTGTATGATGCATTCTAAGGCGAGTCTAGAGGTTGTTCAAAAATTTTCCCATTTTCTGTTGTTAAAATGCCTTTTAGCATCCTGTGAATTCGATGAGTCCCAGACTGAAAGTGCTTAACAGTATGCATAATTTCTTTTTCCCTAAGGCTGCTGTGCTGGCAATGGATGAGTCAGTATTAGATGTTGATCAGGTGGAAAACCTCATAAAATTCTGCCCTACAAAAGAGGAGATGGAACTTCTGAAGGTGAGTATTTAGCCATTCCCTTAATTTCAGGCCTGAAAAGGTTAACCCCTGTATCTGAGCGAGTTCTGTGTGAAGATTGGTGCAATTTTTCCATCAACCTCTCTTCCTTTGGCCTCTTTCATTTTAATTCCCCTTTTCCCTTATGTTGCACAGGGCTATACTGGTGATAAGGATAACCTTGGAAAGTGTGAACAGGTTGGAAATTCTCTTGATCACTTCACATTTGTACTTTGTAGCCAAATATGAGCTCTTTCTTTATTTTCTTCACAATTTGATTGTTTTCTTCTCATTTATGAGATCTATTCCTCCCCGGCCCACACCAAAAAAAGAAAAAAAAGAAAAAGAAGAAAGAAAATGTGTCGTGAGGAAATATTGTCTGGCTGGGTTGACCAGGCTATTTTGCTTATGCTAATTTTTATGAGTTTTGCAATTCCATAGAGGTTTTTTTTAGCTGCTCCCTTTTCTCCACAAGTTCATCTTGTTTCAATGTCCTTTATGCCTGTTTGTCTTTGCAGTATTTTTTGGAGCTAATGAAAGTGCCAAGGGTGGAGTCAAAATTACGAGTATTTTCTTTCAAAATACAGTTCGGCTCTCAGGTTTGGTGGTATCTGCATTTAGTAGCCAAGTTTCAGGGATTTTTTTTGAATGGAGTGCTTTTATGTACTCCTATCTTCTAATCAGTGACATCTTATGCAGATTTCCGAATTTAGAAAGAATCTAAACACCGTGAATTCTGCATGTGAAGAGGTATGTAACTTATTACAAATTAATGGAGGTTTTATTATTTGCCTGGTCATGACTTGGGTTTTTTTCTCTGTCACATCAGGTCCGTAGTTCCTTCAAATTGAAGGAGATTATGAAGAGAATTCTCTTCTTGGGAAACATGCTGAACCAGGGGACCGCAAGAGGTGAGGACCCTTTACTTGAGTCAAGCTCTTCATTGGTCTTCATTTGGTTGAGTTTTACTTTGTACTACCTTTGTTCTATATAAATTCTTGTCGAAATTCACAAAAATCTGAAGCAGTTCCACAGTTTCTGACATTCATGACATACAAAAGTTAGTCTAACCGGTGGAGACATGAGGCCTTTTGCCCTCTAGTTACCAGTATGAGCTCAATTAAGACAGTTTTTGAAGAATGCACGAGGTTTTTAATATGTACTTGTGGAATGGAAATTCATATAACATGTCATAGCCCAGATAGATTTGAGATTTTATTCTTTATCATGCAATTTGTCCCAGAAGGATAGAGATGTATAATTGGTTATAAATTTTTTCATTTGGTTCTGTCTATCTACTTTTCTTATTGGCATCTTACCAAAAGGATCCATATCTATTTTTGTTGTCTTGCATCATAATTTATGCCATTCGTGTTTGGGCAAAGCTAAGCCCTTTTCTTTGGGGATAGACTGCACTTTTAGATTTTTAGTTAAATCCATTATGGAGGAAGTATACAAGGGTAAGTAGAACCAAGCAAACACAAGGCTTGAGAGGGAAAATGAGCAGGCCATAGCTGGAAAGCAGCCAGAGAGATTGTCGTTGATCTTTCCTTCACTTTTGATTAAGACTGGCTCTCACTCTCTAAACTTTCCCATCTCTTTCTAGCTATGTTTTCCAAATAACTCTGTCAGGGATAGCCTCCCAAAGCTTTCTGTTGTTCTTGGAAGTCAAAGCTGAGTGCCTACGAGACCAAAGCTCCTCAGCGGCATTCAGCATAACTGTCTATGACTTCCAAAAGATGATGCTGGATGTAAAAGGATGATGCAAATTTAAAATTTACTAAAAGATGGTGATCAAAGGCCATACATTTGCCACACTGAGCGAATGCTTGTTTAATTCACATTTTTTGAATGGGCAATCATGATGCATAACAGAAGATGATTACAATCTGACTGTGCATGTGTCTACTTGAAAAGCTTGCACAAGTGCTGGACAATAGTCATATAAGTTGGAAGTATAACAATGTTATTATGTAATTTGTGCTTTACAATCTTCAGTGTCTTTGAACTTGTGCAACTTACTGCTTTATGCTTTCATACCAAGCATGGGCGTCATCTCCACCAATACTAATTATAAGTTGTCGAAATGCACAGGATCTGCAATCGGATTTAAGTTGGACAGTTTGTTAAAACTTAGTGATACACGTGCTACTAATAACAAGATGACTCTCATGCATTTTCTCTGTAAGGTATGTTATTCTGGTATTTGTTTTGTAATCTTCTTTTTTAATAGTTTATTTGCTTTTGTTTCCCCTGATCCAGGGAAAAACTCAACGTGGTGGGTTTTTACGGGTTATTGGGTGATTGAATCTCTCCTTGAACATGATACACAAACCTAAATATATCTAGCATATTTGCATTGATCATCTTCTTTTGTGTGGTAAGATTTTCTTATTTACTTCGACGTTCTGTATGAATAGTCATCATCCTATGATCTGCAGGTGTTCTTTGTAAATGTCAACATAGGGTAAATAGTGCTAACTCTATAGTGTTGTTACCTTTAGGACCAAAGGCTTCTAACCTGTTGCTCTTCAGTCTAAAAATTCCTGATTAAAGTTTTGATGACCATTTACACAGATCTATGGTTGATTGTTTGGATTGGTAAACATTAAGTTTTCTCTGAGCTTTTATGCCATCTCTCCATAGTGGATGATAATGTGCATTTTATTTGTTCAGCTTCAGTAAATTATCTTAAAAAAGCTCTCATCTAAACCCTAGTACTCCCTCCAATAGGAAGGTGGAAATTATGGTTATCAATTAAAAGCTCTAATAACCCCCCTCGTGCACGAGCTTGGATTTGGTGTAAAACTTGAAATACTGAAAACTGATATTTTTTTTAGGGAGATACGTAAGGTGGTTGAAGAGATTCGAACACATAATCTCTTGCTTTGATGCTTGTAAAAATTACTCTAAAAACTTATTCTCTTAGTTAAAAACATGGTTTACATATTTAGTGCTTTAACAAATTAAAACAGAAGCTTCCATTTTAATTGTCTAGTAGAAAGATAATGTTCCATGATCTTGCTTGCTTTTATCAACGTAAAAAGTATGCAATGTGCTCTAGCGGGGGGAGGGGGAGGGGCGGTGGTACCCTTGCAGTGGCTAATTGTGCAGTTCATCTTTCCCCTTTTAAATCTTTACTACATTTTGGAATTCCTGCTGAGTCTCTAAAGTACACCTGTACACCTGCATGGAAACACATGGAAAACACTTGAAATATGCATTAGTAAATTGAATTAAGTATTTTAATAATTGTTAAGTACTAAGGTGAAATATTTTGAAATGAAATTGCTCCATGTAATGCATGATCAGTTCTGCATTGAATTATGGGGATTTGCCATTGGTCAAAATGGTTTCGCAGATGTGCTCAATATGTCAGCCCATGTTTAAAATGCTTCGATTCCCCCAGCATAACTGCACAATTTGTCGGGGATTCAGCAGAGACTAAGCCAAATGAAATATCTTGTCCTGTATGATAATATTCTACACTTCTTTTTAGAACTCATTATGACAGGTCTTTCTAGACTCCCTTTGGCTAATTTCATTTTTTTGGGCGCCTTTGCTAGCTACATTCTACACACACACACACACTAAAATGAAAGACAAATTTAGGTAGAAAGTATGCTCAGTGCATGCATTGGGTATTCATCTATCTACACGTTGTGAGAATTTGTATCCTGGAGTTGTTCATGATCATTTTTTCATGACATTGCCTCATGAATTATAAGTTTCTCCTGTTATGCTTGTGACTTGGAATAGTTTTTACAAATTTAAGCTTGTATCCAAAATTTGATATTGGTTTTCACGTTCCTCAGAAACTTGCTGACCGCTCGCCAGAACTTCTTGATTTTCATCGGGATCTTGTTAGCTTGGAAGTTGCATCAAAGGTAATATTCATCTCCCTTTGTTATGAGTTATATTGGTTCGGACATGCCAAATGTGGTCTTCATATGTTGCAGATACAACTGAAATCTTTAGCTGAAGAAATGCAAGCTATTATTAAAGGATTAGAGAAGGTGAAGCAGGAACTGGGTGCTTCTGAAAATGATGGCCCTGTTTCGGATATTTTTAGAAAGGTATCCTCCTTTCATGTAGACTATGATCAGGCACACATTACTTTCAAGTTACAATCTCTAGTAAAGATGCCCTTCTTTCATCCTTCTTGGAAGGGGGGCACTTCTTTTTCCTTTCCTTTCTGCATGCATTAATTGCTTCATCCTTTTTATTTTTGTGCTAGCAGGAGCCTTTTTATTACTTATTTCCTTCTTCTTATTTTCCATGTACTTTTGCTGCATAGTTTTACAACAATGCCAGCGTGCTGTTGGTTTACTTTCCACTTTTGCTCATCTATTTTGCTTTTGTCTGTATGTTTCTTCTGGATTTGTTAGTATCTTATGAATGGTTAACTTTTTTTTTGGTGCTTGTAATGCCTACATTCTGCTAAACTTTTTCTTCTTCTAAGCTTTGTCTAGACCCTGAAAGAATTTATTGGTGTCGCTGAGGCAGAGGTCACATCATTGACGAATTTATACTCAGTTGTGGTAATGTGCCGGTTAATTTTAATTTATTGATTTATGAAATGATGAAATCTGATAATGCCTGGTGATGATATCCTCTACTAATTGGCAGGGAAGAAATGCAGATTTACTTGCATTGTACTTCAATGAAGATCCAGCTCGTTGCCCATTTGAGCAAGGTAAGCTAATAATGCAATTTTTTGTGCATTTATTACTGCAAATTTTATGTTATCATGGCTAATTACATCCCAGGATGGTGCTTGGCAAGTTGCCATTTGGTTGTAGTGTTAGTATTTATTGGAATCTGGGAACTAGAGGTGTCAAAATGGGTTGAAAACCTATATGTTAACCCATATAAGATGAGTTGGGTCATATATGGGTTAGCTAAATTTTTCTAGATGGGTTGATATGGTTCTGAGTGATCAAGTTCAATAAAATGTGGGTTTTTAATGGGTCTAGAGCCCAACCCACCTACAATCCCTCTTCACTTGTCTTTAGTTTCAGGTTGGGTTTTTCAGGTACCACAACTTATTTTCTGGTTTTATCTTCTACCTATGATCTTTCTTTTTTCTTAATTGAAAAATAGCAATAAATTATGATCTTTCATGCTATAGAAAATCTTGAAAATTAATATATGATTTTATGTGTCCATTTTTATTGACATATTCATTTTAAGAGATATAAGATACTTCATTGTGAAGCTTGAAAAATTTGCAATAAAGACAAATTTGCACACTTATTTGGAACTTTATAAAACTACTAAATTTTTATCTTTTACAACTTAGACGCATAGCATAAAAATTCTTTTTTTTAAATATTTGTGTTTTAGTAATGTGGGTCAGGTTGGGTATGGGGCACTAAATTTATATTACATAAAATGGGTCAAAATGATTTAAATGGGTCGATTTGGGTTAAGCCATTTTCAACCCAAATCACTCATTTGATGGCCCTATTGGGAACTCATCAGTGTCCTCTGTGGTGAGGGAAGTTCATGAGGTGATTTTGTTGTCAAGGCAATTGGCATTTGATTCAGATCTGTCATTGTTAAGATTGTGAATGACAAGTCTTTGTTTATGTCAATAAACAGAAAGTTGAAAATTCTGTTGGTGATACTTCACTGTAAGATCATATGGTGGAATTTTGTTAAGAGTCGGGTAGGTTATGTGGAAGGGGTGAGGATTATTAGATTAATGACAGGTTTCCTTAAGGTGTCTGCATCAGGTGCTAGATTATATGCAGGAGGTAAGAAAGATTAAAGTTTAGAAGACCTCTATGAAGAATTTATCTGGGCTTACTTGAAATTTTGTAAAATCTGTTGCTTCATCTAGTTGCAGTGTAGAGAAAAAGTCTGAAAGGAAAACATGCCGCATGCCTACTCGATTATTTAATGAATTTCTTGGCCATATTTACCCAATGTAGCTAGATTTAATCCCACATTCTGTTCCTTTCCAATTTCTGCATAGTTCTTATGGCTGAGGAAACTGGCTAATGAACATTGCCACTTGGATAATAATACGTGTTTCTGCAAAATAACCAAGTTATCTTAAAGTGTATCACTCCATTTATATTCATATTGATTGTCAAGTAATCATCACTTTGAACCGATCCTAAATTCTCAGCAACACAAATAGGCCAGGTACCCCTATAGAACAGTTCATTTGACATCTAAGTGTTGCCCAGGGTGCATGGCCACCAACTTCACCACTATCGGGCATCACCACTTTTATTGATCATTCAAGCACAACAGTCATGATTGTCCATTGGATGGCCACTGCTGACCTATTAAGCAGCAGCTGTTGCTCTCATTAGCCATCGGTTTGTGTAGTTGAGTCAGTTGACAGACCTGCAATCACTGAAAGTCCTCTTCAAACAAATAACCATAATGGAAACCAAACATCAGCACATGATGTTTTTTGTTTTTCCAGATGAACAATATTCACTGTAGAGTGGGGTCTAGAGAGGAAACTTTTGTTTAATGACAAAGAACTCTTTTGCAGACATTAGAGTTAGTGTTTTCAGCAAGAAAGGAGAAAGTGTAACTAGTCTTTAGTGAGACATGACCAATTGGACTGCATAATTTTTGTTGCTAGTTGGTTTATAATTGTGCTTTAATTGAGCTGTTTTGAATTCTGCCGATTAGAGATATTTGCTGCAGTAGTTCAATTAACTCTTGAAATTGCTACTTGACCAAACAGTTACATCAACTCTGCTTAACTTTGTGAGAATGTTCCGGCGAGCACATGAAGAAAATTGTAAACAGGCTGAACTGGAGAAGAAAAAGGCTGAGAAGGAGGCCGAAATGGAAAAGGCGAAGGGAATTAACCTTACAAAGAAGGGTGTAAATAGCTGATTGGTGACTGTTCCCATGTCTATACTGGAAATGGAGTTCGCTCAATGCAGCGGCCCTGATGACCGTTCGGCACTCAATTGCAATGGCTGATGCTGCTCCTAATTGATTTAGAAGCGGATTGGTCTCATGATGGAGCAAATGACGAGTTCATTTGACCCTTGCCATCAAAGATGAGTTCCCGACAGGGTCAAATCTCCTGTCAGGATCAGGTGATGAGTTCCCTTGACACTTGCCAGGTCAAAGAGCATGAAGACTTAGCTTTTACATGCCCGACGTGGTGCTGTTGAGTCAGACGAGCGAGTGCTGCTGTGTGAGCTGGCAATTAGATATCTGATAAACAGAGATGAGCTTACATGAACATCAGAAGATTGTTCAGATTGGCCAGAAGAGTCGTTCTTGTGTGGATTTGTGGCTTAGATGGTGGAGGTTTAGTCTTCTTGGGAACGAACACTGGAAAGATAAGTTGGAGCCAGTTCACCATCGCAAAGGCCCAGTTTGGCTTCTGCTTTCGACATTGGCTGGGCCATTGGTTTTTTTTGGCACCAATATGGATGCCGCCAGGATGGTAGAGCACGAAGTCTGTCTGTACCATGACACTGTACAAAGCTACTGACCTACTTGTATTAGGATACGATTCTTTCCTCGTGTAACATAGCTAGTCCAGTATCTGTTTTTTCCCTTTCAGATTTGTTAGGTCGGATCCCGTCAATTTTAGATGTATAGCTTTGCTAGGTTAAGTTAGAGAGAGTAGGAGGCGGGATTCACTCTGTAATTGTGAGATAACAGGATAGGCTATATTGGTTAGCAATTGCTTTTGTCTGTCAATTCATTCTATCGCAATTAATGAAAATCAAAGGCTTACATTCTTTTTCTTGGTTGGTGTGTCGTGGATACCTTTGACATATATTGGCTGCTTGGCAGGTTCTCTTTACCTGTATCCACTTTGACATATCGGCTGCTTGGCAGGTTCTCTTTACCCGTCGTGCGCATGCAACCATCTTATTATTCTGGTGTCTTTGATGCGGCAAGAGGGAAAGATGAGAGCTGAACATTGTTCCCAGACTTTTGATATAATTTATCTGTCTTCATTTTTCCAACTGCAATTACCGAATGATTGCCTTACCCAGTAGGTTTAGGTAAGCATGTCAAGCTAGGTGTGCCTTTCAAATTGTATGATTTTCGAAGGAAAGAAAGTGGAGATTTCTTTCCGTTTCCCAACATGCTTTAGGAAGAGAAAGTAGGTGCCTGTTTTGGTATGGCTGTAAGTTGAAGTATGGTCTTTGGATTGCCCCTCTGGCCTGTCCATGGTTCTGGACTTCTGTGTCATTGTATGAATTAAGACAGAGTAATGCTACGTATATTGCTAATGGGGTACAAAATCGGTATACTAGATGGTTTTTTCTTTCTTCCTGGTCAAAGTAACTTTTCATTCATTTTCAAGAGACATACACTGCAACCCAACTGCAATCCAAGACAAATTTCATATAGGTTCATACAAGTTCATAACAAAAGAAGCTCCATATAACAAGATGAATCATTAGAGGAAGGTTAGGAGTCACACGCTTAAATAACAAATTTGTGATTTCTTTAAACTAAAGTTGACGATTAATGACCAAATCTATCTTCAGCTATGAGCCCACACTGAGATCTCCATATGTTGCAACAGCTTTGCTTTTTGGCCGTGTGTGCTTACGTGCGACATCCCCAATACCATTGCCATTTAGTGGAAAAAAGTTGAACGAGCACAGATCTGACACTTTTGAAAGCGAAACACTCATGAAGCTCCTTTGATCCCCTTTGAAATTGGACTTGTACACCAACGAAACCCAAGAAATTATACACACAAAAAACCCTAAATCTAGACAAGATTGGGATAGAAACCTCACCAAAATGGGAGAGAGAAACTTCAAGATTTAGACTGGATCGAAAGAGAAAAGCTCCCCGAGTGAGAGGAAAGCAGGGAAAAAAAGAAGAAGAGAAATTAAACTAGTGAGTTATATTCAACACCCAAATAAAAATCTACTTCATCATTTAACATTAATAAGCTAGTTTTAGTATATATACCTAGCACATCCTACTTGCTTTTCGTCAATCTCTCTTGCTTTATCAAACATTCAAGTTTCAATTACTTTCTTGACAAATCTCTAATTTGAAAAAAAAAAAACAAAAACATATGCTGACTGAATCAAAATGTATCATTTCAGCAACCAAAGAAGAAAGTGGAGCAGAATGATTTTGCTGTTGCTTCGTCGTACAGACAATCTACAGTAACAATTTTCAAACTTGTCCGAGTAAATTCCATTGACATGTGCAACCTTTCTTGGTAAAGATTTACAGAGAATAGTTGACGTATCTCCGATGTTGTCACGACTCTGAATCCAGAAGTGGGTCCGCATTCTTCAGGGAAGTGTCATGTGGTCCATCGGTGGCATCCCAAATTTGGATCTGGCAATAGAATTTGTCTTCGCAATTTATCAACTCCTCGACCTGACAGCTTCTTAAGAATGTGCAGGTGAGAACAGTGTCAAGAACAATGAGGACCGAATACAGGTAAGCAATGTAGCATCCTTCCAGCAAAATTCCTAAGCTGAAGCCTCCCGACGCATGATACGGCGCTAAGACCCGGTAACGAAACAATGCTTCCGTTGCAGCCAGGGCGAAATTTCCAATCACTGCAAATGCTAATGCAGTTGCTCTTCTTCCCCTCATCATCAAATAGGCCTTTATGATGGCGAGGCTCCCTCCGTGCTTATCAATCCCAGATAATACCAGTGCCAAGTTGCAGATTATGAAAGTGTTTGCGATGATCATGGAGTAAACGATGGCTGCTACCACCGACGACAAAAGGGAATGCTCCGAAGCAGACAGTTGAAATCCTTCCAGACAGTTGAAACCGAAAAACAGGAGGAAGAATGCAGTTGCGTTGGCAGAGAGAATGACCAAGAACCCACAGACATAGGTACTGAGGAGGGGCGGGTAGACTGACAGAAGATCAGGAGGGAGTGAATAAGGATGAGATGGGAGGACTTTGACCTGGGCGAGGCGCCGAATCACGGATGATTTGGCAATGAGGAGGAAGGTGGTGGTGAGAGGGAGTGTGAAGATGGACGACGTGACCGTCTCTGAGAGCTTCTGGCCGAGAATGGTGAAGAATCCTGATGATGATGGGAACCCAGCAGCTCTGAAGAGAACTTGGAAATGATTGCGGAGGAGCTGTGGAAGAAGAAGGTTTGACGAGGAAGATGAAGGAATGAAGAAGGCCTGTGAAATGAGGAATAAGGCTGAGAATGGCAATGCAAGAGATGCAGAAATTGTGGTGAAGTATTGGTAGTTTTGGAGGAACGTGTGGACTGATCTTCTGAGAATCCTGCTTGTTTCCTCCATGATCTGATTGCTGAAAATCAAAAGCGCGATTAGTGGAGATCCGGGGAGATGGGCATGAAATGGGTGGAGTTTCTTTTGAATCTTTCCCTCTGTTGGGGGTTGATAAAGAGGGAAGGTAGGAGAGTTGGTGATCTTTGGTTAATTATATGGACAAAGGACTGAGTAGTACTAACTAACAACTACTGATGGAATTGGAGTTGTTTGAGCAATGTTTTTTTTTTTTGAGCAGTTTTGTGTGTATTGTATTCTTGGACTCTTTAGGGTTTGTTCCTCGTGGGGTCTGAGCAAATTGTCCTAGCTGTCTGAAAATATTAAACAGAAAGGCATGAAGGAGGAGCTTTTTCATGTGGTTGATGGAAAGTGAGAAGAAAAACTAAACCCTTTTTTAAGGGGGCTTGACTTTAATTACTTGCAGATAAGGGTGCAATGAGTTGATTTTGCTTCAGACACACTCCTATCTCAAGGCTCCAGACAAGTTGAGCCCAATTCATATAGACAATGATTGAGGAGAAAGAATGTACCTCTTCTGGTCACCTCAAGTCCTCAAAACTTCAATCTGTAGTTAAATAGATCATTAGATCTGGGCCATTATTAGTAGAACTGGGCAAAAGAAAAAAGAAAAGGAAAAGATAGTTTGCAGAAGGTATATGATCATGGCAACTTGGTAGAAGTCAAGAGTGCAATGAGCACGGAATTATTTTTATATTAGTCACGGATATAATGGGGAATAGATCAAATCTACAATTTGAAAGTCCAGCATAGTGTGGCATTGATAAAAGAAAATTTACACGATTGTTTCATCCCAAAAAGAGGACAAAATTGAATCAAGTGGTGGTGGTGATGATCACTGCAAGCTACATATATGGTGCAACTGATGAGTGATTACTGTCTGGGTATGACTTACAAGCAATGAGCATATCATTGAATCTTAGCTTTCAAGAACAAAGAAAAGAGAGAAGATGAAATAATTACAACATGTGGGGTTCCTCATCTATCGGATGTGCAATGCTCACATGAGATCAAACAGTTACCGTCCAAAGCATCTGTGACTGGCTAGCTTCCTTTTGATGACTGTACCATTGACTTGAACTTTATCCTTCCTCTTGAATTTGGGCTTTAGATGGAAAAGAAATTATTATTACCCACAAAAGAAAATCATTGGTGGGGTTGACCAAGCATTAGACGTAGAAAATGGAAGATTACAGAAGTTGATGAAGTGGGAATTTCACAACCTGCTTTCTTGAGCAACTTCAATATGACCCAGAGAATAGATTAAATTAGAAGGAATATAAAGAGACGACCTTTTCTTTATTTCTGGGTGGGGCTATTAGTAAAGTGGGAAACTCATACAAGTTTCTTAGGAACTCAATCAACACATTTTGACCATCTCAAAATAGGAGGACTCGAGAGTTAATTGAACAAGAAACAAAAAAAAGCATATGGGGAGAATATAAATTGCAACAAAAAGAGCTATAGGCCTAGGTCAATTATGTTCCCTCTTGGTTCATAAAATTAAAACATTTTCAAAGAGATCGGTAATTATAAGAGATTGGTTTTACAATAAGTAGTTTCCGGACCAAGAACTTATAACATATTTTATCAGAATAAGTTCTCAATTTTTGGAATCATGAATCGAATTGATTGATTCTAAAAGCAATTCGTAATCGAATCGATTGGATTCCTGATTTTTTCTTTAGATAGGTGTTGACGATGTGACGTTGATAAATGATAACCCTCATAGAATGCATTAACTGATCTGAAAGTATGATATTGATTGCTTTCAAATAAAGTGAAAAGAGAACTTAATAAACATGGAAACGCTAGAGGACAAGATATGTCGATTCCATACGTCAGGAATCTACCTAACCGACGTTGTTATAAAATAAAGTATCGTGCGATAAGAGAAAAGCCTTTACTCGGCTTATACTACTCGCGGTCGTTTGAGTGGACTATCAGCTAACTAATTGGAATCTTTCAAAGACGATGAAATGCCCCTTTGACCAAGTAGGGTTTGGTGGGAGCATGAGAACTTTCATTTGAGATTTATTCCTCTTATTATATGGTGGTTTGAGATGTAAAGAATTTATGGGGACATCAATTTTATTTTGCTTAGGTAACGGGTCAAAATTGTTGACCTTCTAGCTCAATTGGATTTGTTGGGTATCCATGTAGAACCCAGAAATTAATCAAGGGAGAAATGATTAGTAGATAGCTAAAACTAAGTCATGCATAAATAGCATAGGTTTGCGCTTGTAGTATAAATTTGCTCGGCCTTTTTTTGGCTAGATTTCTTGAGAAATTATTGTCAATGCACTTTAATAGGTGATTGGATAGATGTTAGTAGATGGTAAATTTTAGTCAAGAACACTGGTTTTTAATGAGAAAAAAATTGAGAGTACCAATTTGGTATATATTCAATTTAGTATTTAGAATATACTAAAATGTTCAATATAGTCATTCTACCAATTCAAGTTTAGAGATAATATTGGATATTTTTATATAGTCTAGGGACTAAATTGGACATTAACAAAGCTTATGGACCATATTGAATAAATTAAAAATTTAGGAACGACATTGCACATAGGCCAAAATTCATAGATCAGTTGTGTCATTTACCCTAGCCCTCAATTTACGTGGGTCAATTTTCTTTGGACACTTTGGCAAAAGAAACAAAAAATTAAAAAAAAAATAAAGAAATCATCTCTTAGGGTTATCACTTCCCAGTTCCCACAATGTAATTGCGCCATGTTTGGGCCTCGACCCAAAAAGTGAACCAACCCACCCGTGATTGGGCCACAATCAGCATCATCAAAAATCTCACAAAACCATAGATGGGCTCCATCGCCCAAGCCCAAAACCATCGCCCGAACTAGGTTCGGACAGCCCGACCCGATTTTCCAGGGTGGCCGGAAAAAAAAAAAAAACGACCTGTCGTTCCGACAACAGGGAGCAATCCGAAGCAGACAAGATCACGGGGCCCACCAGTGCGTCAGACACAAGCCGGCCACTTCGATACGATGTCGACATAAAACCATTGATTATTCTATCGCGACCTTTCTTTAAATTGCTCCAATGGCGAGTTCCTCGTTCTTCTCGTTCCCTCCGCGCGTCGAAGTCAATCGACGGTGCGCCTCCGATCGGATCCCCGACCCTGTCCGTGGCGGTCGGCGAGCGACGTCTGCTCCATCACCACCACCACCGCGTCCTCTCCTCGCTCCGCGGCGGAGCTCCCTCGTGTCGCGGCGGATTCGCGTCTCTGTCCCGGTGCGTGCTTCTGTTGCCCCCCCGGCGGCAGCGTTCTGAGTGTGCTGTGAATCGTCGATGCATTACTCTGTTTCGTTTCCTCTTTTAGAAGGTTTGTTGTCGCATCTAGTTTTCCGTGGTTTGTACGTACTGTCTCTGTGGTTTCGCGATTCTGTCTTCCCATGTCTGCCGACTTGCTGGAAGCTTCGGTCTCGTTGTATGACCGGTCTTTGGGACGATCGCCTGGTTGGTGTTTTTTCTTTCTTTCGGAATTCTACTAGAAAGAGAAGGGATTAGTGTGGGGAAGTGAGAAATATCGGATACTATTAACGTGTGTATGCTGAGTTTTCTTCTTGCATGCGTGCCTTGCATATGTTCATGTGCATGATACGTCAAAATTTCATCTTTGCATGTTGACATTCGGTCGTGGGTCATGATTTGGTCTTAATATCTCTTTCTTGCTTAATGGTTTAGGGTTTGCAGTTTGTTTGTTTGTTCAGGTTTTAGGGTGATCGTTTTTTACCCTAGATTACTATTTTTTTTTCCTGTGTCACTTGGTTGAGTGGTTGATGGGCAGTCTCTGAATTCTTTTGTGGAGACCAATAAGTTTGAGAAATGGACAGTTTGATGCTTATTGTCTTTAAAAGGAAGAACTCGGATCCTGCTTAGTTAGTGACACATAATAACTTGTCAGCTTTGGAAACAGATGATGTCCAGATGTTGAAAATAAGGTAGTATAATCAACACCTTGCAAATCAAGAATTTGCTGCTGCTTGGACAGGCACGGTCTATTCAAAAAGATTTGAGAAGTAGGTGGAAGAAGAAGCAATTTATATGCTAAGGCATCTAGAGATTTAGTTGGTGTATACTAATTGAAGAGTTGAAGATATAAGAGAAATAAGCTGTGCTATTTTAAGCGTCATACTGTTAGCTTTCTTGTGGCTTCTTCTAACAGTGAGCCAGGCTTTGTTGTTTGGTTGAATCGACTGCATCATATTTTCCATAAAGACATGAAGTCTTTACTGTCAGAAAGCAACAGAATTCATATTTCGAAATAAAGTATGTTGTTCTTCTTATTGCCTTCGATCCATGTTGTTCTACTTGATTTATGTCAAGTCGTTGGCTCAATGATATCTTGTGCTCAGTGTATCTTTTGTTTGGCCATGATCTTTAGGTAAAATGTTCTTGAAAATGTTCACAAATTCAAATGATGGTCAGAGGCTTTCATATGAGTATTCCAGAGCAGATCTTCAATTATATTTTGCTTCATTGATGAATAATGAGCTGGAAGGGTAACCTAAAGTAATGAAGTCTTTCTGTATTAGTAGAAGGTCATTATTCCAGCCGTGCTCGGAAGAGTTTCAGTTTCGCATCAGCTTTCATTTTTTAAATACCAACTCCCTTGTTTTTGTGTATGAATGTGCTATTTCGTAGGTAGCACGCATTGGCATGCCTTTTAAATACTGTGACTCTCTTTGTACACGTATATGGAATTTTATACTCTGATACATCTCCTTCCACTTTATTGATGCCCTTGAAGTTTCACTAGAAACTTTTTTTTGGGGGGGAGGGGGGTGTAATCGTTTAGTAAAATCTCCACTTGACTTGAAAACATATTAAACAAGAAAAGTTTACTCCCTTTGGTGGAAGATTTGTCGATTGATCGCCAAATTTGTCCGAATTGCATGTAGGTATCTAGTCCTGCTGTACTTTTGATTGTCTATTTCTTTATTTCCTTTTTCTTTTAGCCACACAAATGAAGTGAAAGAAGATGATCTAGCAACTGCTTAGTTACAGCTGAATGATGCAATTTTATGTTGAGTATCTTGTCTTTTGGTTTAAGAAATATTATTAACTAAATTATAGTGTTACCAATATTTTCTATAAAGAATTATCCGTTTCTTTCCCCACTTCTCAGGAAAAGACAATGGAACAACCCTTTCGTCGAACAAGGTCTAGTGAGGACCCATCCCTGAAGAATTATAGGCTTATAAGAATTATTGGCCATGGTGCATTTGGCAAAGTGAAAGTTGCAAAGCATAGACTAACTGGTATCAAAGTGGCCATTAAGATTCTTAACCTTAAAAAAATGGGGGAAAAGGGCATGGAGGAGAAAGGTATGTTTCTATCAGCAGCCATGCTCTCTTCTTCACTTGTGGAGATGCTTAATTTTTTTCGAGGGTTGAATTGATATTAATGTAAAGAGATTTATTACAGTGAGTCGGGAGATTAAGATAGGCAAACTACTGGAGCATCCTCATATTATCAGGCTATATGAGACCATAGAGACCAGGACTAATGTATATGTTGTCATGGAGTATGCAGAACGTGGGGAATTGTTTGATTATATTGTCGAGAATAGAAGGATCAGAGAGGATGAAGCACGGAAATTTTTTCAGCAGGTAGCAATGCCAGTCAGTTGTTGTGTCTATCTATCCATGTATCAGCCTTTCAATCTTTCTATATAGGAATTTTCTTTTGCCTCGCAATAAGTCGTTAATATATCTGTTGGGATCTTTCTGGAAACAGATCATTTCAGGTTTAGAGTACTGCCACAAATATAGGGTGGTTCATCGAGACCTTAAGCCTGAGAATCTGCTGTTGGATTCTAATGGCAATGTGAAAATTGCTGATTTTGGCTTTAGTACTATTATGCGTGATGGCTATTTTCTAAAAACAAGTTGTGGTAGTCCAAATTATGCTGCTCCAGAGGTGCGTTATAACCCTTCTCCGTGGATTCTGTTATTTTCCAAGGCTTTAAGCATGCTAAAAGGGCCATGTTTCAGCTGAACGGATTCTCATGTGCAGGTTATATCTGGTAAACTTTATGCAGGGCCAGAGATTGACATCTGGAGCTGTGGTGTCATCTTATATGTACTTCTTTGTGGCGCCCTTCCTTTTGATGATGAAAGCTTACCTAACCTCTACAAAAAAATAAAGGTGTCGGTGATTATATTTTAGTCTGCACATACACTGGTACTTTACATATTTTAATTTGATTCCATGTAAAGGGGCTTGTTGTGGATTCATGTTCACCAGGTTATGTAGTGCTTTGGTTCAATAAGTTGACATGATCTTTTACTGAAGTTGTCACACTCATGATATTTTAGCTGATGGCAATTCTTTCAGAGTGGAGTTTATACTCTTCCAAGTCATTTAACAACTGGAGCAAGGGATTTGATTGTGAGGATGATTGTTGTTGACCCTTTAAAGCGGATAACCATTCCTGAAATTCGTCAACATCCTTGGTTCTTGGAAAATCTTCCTTATTATCTGGCTGCTGCTTTGCCAAATATTACACATCAAATGAAGAAGGTATGTCTCAGTTGAATGGTGGCATTCCAAAGTGGTCTTTCCTCCGTTTTGAATCTTTAACTTGGTTCACAGCCTATATTTTGGTGCAAAATATCTGGATGAAAGAGTTGTGCCTTGTTTCTGTGCTCGAAACTTATTGAAATATTAAATCCTTGGATTTATAGGAAGGGTCAAATTGGTAATTTTTTTATTTCTGTTTTTCTTGTCATGTCATTTATCAGCTCCAAATAGTTTATACCTTGTAAGTCCCTCTCATGGCAAGGTTGTCTGGGGGTATTTAGCCTCCTGAAAATTAATATTTATATCACTATCATCTGTATCTTCAGGTCGCGCCTTTTGGGTCATTTCCCAGAGGGTGTTTTCAAATCCGATCTGAAACTTTGGCAAGCTTTTTGGTTTTTTGAGCTGAGATATGCAGACTAAAAATGAAAAGGTATCAGTGGGTCTGATAGATGATGCCCTAAAAAAAAAAAAAATCCCTGTAGGAAACTAAGATGAATGATAATATGGGTGTAAAGTAATGATGAGTAGTAGAAAAAGAAGGATTGGATTGTATATAGTTTTTGTCTGCTACCGATAACAGAAGAAGCATGCTCCTTTTCGATGTGCTTCTAGTGGGGGATGAGCCACTGGCCTGTAGTCAAAAGATAGCCAGATAAGAAAAATTGAGCTCCTCAGAGATGACTAGAGAGGAGCTGTCACACTTGGTGTCTTCGACTCCTGTTTGTACCTTGGGGTAATGGCCCTTAAAAAAAGTTAAGATATTCTTTTACCATATATGGTCTATGTTAAAGTTATTTCATATTGCTTATCTATGGGATATCAATAGTCCTTATGTACAAGTACATTTTCCTGCCTAAAGGCTTAAACTTTTGATTGGACTTAACATCTCTCTCCATCTAAAAGTATAAGCTTTTGGATTAAACTTTTGAAGTTTGTGGCTACAGCCTAAAGGGTCTGGACTTCTACGTAACTTGGAAAGAGGAATGGGGTGGGGCAGGCAGAGGGCGTGAGCCGGAGGTTAGGGGTTGAGGGAAAAAAGTACTCACTTTTTCTAATTATCACCAAATGCTAGTGATACTTATTGACGGATCATCAGTTTCAATTGATCTCCCAGTTGTAGTGTAATTGCCAATCTCAATAGTGATAGTTTCAATCATTGTCTCTGGAGAGGCTTATAAATACAACAGTTCCAGACTTAAGTATAAAAAAATTGCATTCAGAATGTATGGATGTTCTTGATCCAGTTCGTGGTTTGGTATTCCTGATCCTTTCTTCCATACTAATGCAGGTTGATGAAGTGCTTGAACGTACGGTTACATTGGGATTTGACAGGAACCACTTGGTCCAATCTCTTCAAAATAGGATACAAGATGATGTGCTCTCCCATCTGATCGGATTTTGGTCTCTGTTTAACAGATTCCCATTATAACTTCCTTTTTTGGATTATTTCAGGCTACAGTGTCGTATTACTTGCTGTTAGACAACTTTATCACTGGTAATAGTGTTATACGGTGCAGAGCTCAATAATAATGCGGTTCGTATAGCTTTTTTCCCCCCAACTATGTGCATTTTATTTTAGTTGTATTACACATGTCATACATGCATCCAGAGAGCAATGGCTTTCACAGCTCTGAGGCCCTTCAGCATTGTTCTCCTGTTCCTTGATATATTTTTGCTTTACAATAGGTATTTTAGGCATTAGGATCAGGGATATATCAAGTCTTGAAAACATTTCAGTTTGTTCAAGGATTATAAGTTCTAAAAATGAGTATGCGTTTCATTTTATCTAGTCTTGAAATCATTTATAATTATCCCAACAATGCAGGGTGGGCTTTAACCTCGAATTTTCTCTGCTATCTTCCAGGGACTTATTTCATCTTCTGTTCAAAGTGGTGGGCTTTCAGTATCTGTTGCCCAGCAGCTTATAGAACATCAGACTACTCAGTCATCAAGTGTGGGAAGATGGGGTCTTGGATTTCAGGTTTATATGATTGCCTTGAGTGAATTTTTGAACAGTATATTTATAACACAAATAAAACAATGTACTGAACCTGTGATGTCTGACTTGTGTGTGTACATTATTGGTTCCTCCACATGTAATGCAAAAGCTCAGGCAAGCAGTGAAAAAAATTCTAATTACCTAATGGATACATATTAAATGAGAAATCTGATTATGTGCTAATGGGAAAATAGTTTGAGACCTTCGTAATGTAAATTGAGCTGCTAAATCTTGAAATCTTTTGGATGTTTGGGCCTCAGCATGCTCTTTGCCTGGAATTTTGCTTGATTATTTTGCAATTTTTGCGATATATGCAAGATGTACTGTGAATGAGTGGCAACAAGCTCATTCTTTTTACTGAGCCTAACCCTCTGAATTGCAACAGTAAGTTTTATCTGATGAGAAGTAGACGGAATTACCAGTCACAAGTTGTAGACCATCTCGATAATTCAGTTGTGTACAGAGCCCCATAGTTGAACCCAGATAACCCAGCCTTACGTTTAATTTCTGTTTTACGGAAATATATTAAACTAGCTAACTAGAGTTGTGGGTTGAAATTTGTACAATGCAATGAGCAAGGTGTGATATCAACTGGAGTACTCATATGCAATTAAGTTTCAGGCTTTATACTCATGAAATAGATCCTATGATATCGACAGGAGTCTTTTCAATCTTATGTTCATTATATTTATGCAATAATTTCTCAGTCTAATCATGGTTATCGGTCTGATATTTCAGTATGGACTGCAGCCTTATCGTATTATGGTAGAAGTTCTGAATGCACTACGTCAGCTAAATGTCTGCTGGAAAAAGATTGGACACTACAACATCAAGTGCATGTGGTCTCGAGGTGGTCAAGTTCAAGACCTTACTGAAAGTTGTCAGCATAATGGCCTCCATTTAGGCAATGAACCTGCAACCATCCAGACCAATCAAGTGTCTCAGAACATTGTCAAGTTTGAATTGCAGGTACTTCAACCCTCCCAATGGTTTCTCTATATCTTATCCTTTTCCTTCCCAACTTTGCACATGGATTGCCATTCTAAAGCCATCATGTTGTCCAAAGTTCATTAAGTAGACTTATAAATTGCTGTTATTTTTCCAAAAGTCTTAAGAGACTAATAACATGGCGTCATATCTAGGCACACTTAACTCTTCCACTTGTGTTTGGACGGGCAGTTTTCTCTAAGCTCAAACTGTGAATATGGATCCTAAGTAGAAAGGAAAATCAGGGTCTCTAGAATTCAAATATAGGATCTTTGCTCCCATTGCTCATTAAATTCTGTGAGAGCGCCACCTTCTCATCTAAACATCTGTGGATAGCAAATATGATTGTCAGTTGCAGGGGGCTAGATGTTGATGTTGAGCATACACAGTCATAGCTTATCTTAACTACAGATAATTTTGTTTAGGGGTATAAATCAAACAGGATTGAAGAGAATTATGTATATTTTTTATCCATGAACATACTTCTATCTTTGGACAATGAATTGGCTATCTGTGTTGACACTGTTATTTAGTTGACATTAGTATTTACTTGCTTGTTATCATGCAGCTGTATAAAACTTGTGAAGAGAATTACCTACTGGACCTCCAGAGAGTTACAGGTCCCCAAGTACTCTTTATTGATCTTTGTGCCAGTTTCCTTGTCCGGCTGCAGTTATTCTAGAGCGGCAATAATTACTAGAAGAGAGGTAATCTAAACACAGTAAATCTATCAACCAGAACTCTTGCTATCAGCATTACATCATTCTGCTTCTGATTATTGAGGACTCCATTGTGACTTTCCTTCCTAAGTAATTGATCTGGTTGTTTTTGTTTTCTTTTTACCCCTTTTGTGAAAGATCAATCAGCTTGTTGGGGAGGAAATTCATATTGATAATTTAATTTATTGACAGAGAAAGGAAATATGAGGAATTATCACTTTCATTTTACATTTTCTGCTTTATCCCAATTGCTGTTAATAGCTCAAATTGGTTCTTCCATTGATGATTTCTTTTGCAACAGAATCTAACTTACTCATAATTACAGAGTTGTGCCAGAAATCTAGAGATGTGCTGGCAAGTGGAAAGTACTCAAACGGGAGAAGGACCACGCCAAACTTTACGATTCTGCCTTTCCTGCTCTTGTGTACCATGTAAAATATTCTGATACTCTCTATTGTAAGACGATCCTGTTGCTGATGAAAAGGACAATATTAGACATAAAATAATTGCTTTAGAACTATCCAAATATTCCGACGAACGGAAACAGGTTGAGCTTGCTCAAACGATCTCTTAAAAAAAATCCAATAAGGAAAAGGTCACGGAATTTTTAACCCTCACTTCAGAATGTAGGATACATAACAGGTGCCATGGCTTGATCAGTAATCGTTGAATCAATGGTGAAATGACATTGAAGCAATGATCATAGAGAACACTATCTGCAAGTTTCTGGCTATTCACGCGAAGGAATACAAGGAGAATGAAGTACTATAGCATCTATGTACTCTAGAATCATGGAAAGTGAGAAGCGAGAATCAGATTACCAAAAGAAACTTTCTGAGTGAATCAAGTTCTCCATGGCGAAACATAATAGAATGAACCTTAAAACTATTCAAAGCTGATGAATGGAAGCAGCATCTCTTGCATTCTGAGCTTCTCAGACTTGCGATCCTCCCTCTGGGGGATCACAATCAGAGGAGGCGGAGGCCTCTTCAAGCTGCAATGCTGATTCGAGGTTCCACAAAACATCACTCATTGCAGGCCTATCAACACCATATTCTGCGAGACATTTCTCTGCAGCTTCTGCATACTTCTTAAGTGCTTGGAGGCTTATTTTTCCTGCAACGTGAGGATCGATTATTTTCTCAAGCATCCCCTTTCTGTGCCACTGCATTGCCCACTCGGCCAAGCTGACCTGCTCTCTTGGTAACGCAGGATTTATGGCTGGCCTTGCACATAGCACCTCAAAAAGCACTACTCCAAAAGAGTAGACATCAGATTTGTCAGAGAGTTGCTGTCGCCTAAAGTACTCAGGATCAAGGTAACCAAAACTACCCTTTACAGCCGTGCTCACATGGGTTTGATCCAAATTAGGTGCTGCTTTAGACAACCCAAAATCTGAAACTTTGGCTACAAAATTCTCGTCCAGGAGAATATTTGTCGTCTTCACATCACGGTGTATGATGCCTTGGGCTGCACCAGTGTGGAGATAGTGCAAACCCCGGGCTGCACCAATGCAGATCTCGAGCCTTTGTTTCCATGAAAGTGGGGGAAGGCTCGAACCATAAAGGTGGTCTCGGAGGGGTCCGTTTGCCATGTATTCATACACAAGAATCATTTCGAGTTCTCATCACAGTATCCAATGAGTGAGACGAGGTGACGGTGCCGGACCCTGGAAAGCATCTGTATCTCGGTTTGGAACTCGTTGATGCCTTGCTGTGATGAGGGGTTTCCACGCTTGATTGCTACTTCTTTTCCATCTTCCAAAGCTCCAAGGTAGACCTTGCCAAACCCACCGACTCCAATAACTGCCTTCTCATCAAAATTTTGCGTTGCTTCCTGTAATTCTTTGAAGGTGAATGACCGGCCAAAACCGGCACTTGCAAAAATGTTTGAGAAACCGCTCTTGCTCTTGCTGGAACTGAGGAAGCTTGATCTGTAGCTGGTTTTACTGGACAAGAGATGAGCCTTGCTATTATTGAGATGGGAGAACCATGATGAGAAGCTCTTCCCGTCATTCCAAGTTTGATGCCTCTTCTTCTTCTTCCAAAGAAAACTTTTGGCGAGCAAGAACATGGCTGTTATTCCAGTTGCAAGGGCAATGGCTGCGAAAATCTTCATCTTGTTTGTTCGAGGTCCAGGTCCCATGGAGGAACCAGCTGCCAGATCACTGTCCAGGCTTCTGGCAGAGTTGCTTATCTTAAGAATTTCAATCCCATTAAGGATCGCATTTGGTGAGCTTGGGTCAACTGTTGCCGCTGGACCAAGTTGAATCATGATGGAGCCATTTCTTATTGCTGAGGCATCAAGCACAAAGTCTTTATAGTAAGGTACAGCTAGACCACCCGTGAGGGATGACAGGTCAAGACCGGATGCCCCCATCAACCCATTGATGTACACGTCAAAGTACAGTTCATTAAGGCTTTTGCTCACTATATCACAGAAATGCAACCTTATCATGTATGAGAAAGTCGGATCAACACTCATCTTCCATGTTAGATTGAAGTTCTGCTGATTTACCCCAGAATTTGCCATTTGGTCTGCTGTAGCATAGACATAGTATGGAGCAATATATGCTGTGGCTCCTGGGTTTGGATACTTGATTACACCAAAAGGTGCAGAGATGTTTTGAGCTCCTTCTGCAAAAGTCATATATGCATTGTCTGGCTGCCATGTCCTAAAAAGTGTGTCGTTAGAAGGACTTACAGTGGGCCCTCCAACGTTCAGCCGGTATGTTACTTCGTAATCATAGGTAGTTAAACCGGTGAACTCGCCAAGTGGAAGAACTGCAGTTGCAGTATCAGAAATGAGCAAGTCTGGTGCTGACACAAACTCAATGGCATTGACGAAGGCAAATGACTTCTCAGATGTAAATTTGAGGAGCACCGTATCTGATGAATTCACACTGATGAGGTACTCTTTGAACACCAATTTAGAAATATCCGTCACCCTGAAGTCATGCAACAGAACTAGGTCATTGGCGGTGACCGTGAAAACAGCGTCCACGAGGTTGTAAGTTGAACAAGGAATCGGATGGAAGTAGAGACGGACCCAATGGAGGCCCGCATGAGAAACCTTGAATGTGTAAACGGCATCATCGGGAAATACCCTCGCTGTGCGGTACAACGGAAGCGAAGAAGCAGGATAGCTAGCAGAGTCGCTGGTGGATACGGAATCGACCAGAGCTAGTACGTCCTGCTTGGTCCTCAAGAGAGGAGATGCATCGCGTTCAGACAGGAAGATTCTCCCATCATCAAGCTTGGTCTGTTGAGGAGAACCGCAATCTATGAGATAGATGTCGGGAGGTACGTAAGGCCCAATTGGAGAAGAAGCAGACGACGGAAAGTCACTGCCTTGGGCAGAAACGAAATGCACAAGGCAGAGCAGGCAGAGGAAGAAGAGGGTAGACATGGAAAGTGGAAAGGAATGCGGATTCATCATCGATGCTCTCTGTTCATTTGATGCAAACAGTGGTATGAAGTTCACAGAGTAGAGCTGAAAGGAACCTGGAAGGAGGAGGTCTTGACGGTGTTTCTTCTGGTCATAAGGATTAAGCAGACATAATTCATTCTATGTAGTGGGCCTGCTGATTGGTTCTTGGTCATATGATTGACTTTGTTCTGATCTTCTGGGGCTAGGATGGTTGTGGGCACGTAAGGGGAAGGGGACGTGCAGAGATGTAACGTGGGTGACGTTTTCTTCATGGAGACAAGAAGTTGTGCATGGAGTGTTGAAACTACCAACTGCCATTAGAGAGAGAGAGAGAGAATTTGGCATTAATTAGGAAAGTTTCTCTTTTGGACCAGCTCATACAAAAATGTTTGGGGTGGGTTTGATGATAAGATTCTCATAAGTTCGGATCTTCAGACAGCCGAGAATATACGGGTTCTTGAACAAAACAGGGAGGAAAAAAAAAGATGGAGCGACAGATTCTGGGTCTGAAGGCAAGGGGAAAAAAAAAAGAACGAGCGGCTTATCTTTTATATAAAATATCCGACAGGCCCAATGGGCTGGGAATTATGTGGACCTATGGTTGTGCCCGGCCCGATTTCGGGCCACACCAGCCCAGTTTCCCAGACAAGGTCCACTCTAGTGAAATGGGCCGAACAAAGGCCCAACTTGGGGCCTGATGGGCCGAAATTAGGCCCATTCTGCAGGCAGATAAGAGCCCATTGGGGGCCGACGGGATTGTGCCCCAGCCCACTCAAGTACATATGGGACGAATGAAGGCCAACGTTTTGGGACCATTTAGGGCCTGATGCGAAAAAAGGCCCATTCCATAGGACGGATAAGAACCCATTGCGGACCCAATGGGATTGTGCCCCATTTTAGGGTCCAGTCGGTCATTATAGGGCCCAATGGAATGAAGTCATGCCTAACGAATGGCCTTTTTCAGGCCTAATGGGCCAAAATCAAGACCCATCTTAAGGATTTTTGATAACTTATTTGAACACCCAATTTCGACAGAATTGGGCCGAAATTAGGCAGACCAGGTCGATTCCGAGGCCCAATGGGTAGAATATCCATTTTCAGGGCCCATGGGCCGACTCGAGGCCCATTTTTAGGGCCTAATGCGCTTAAAATTTTTGTTCGGACCATGCCAGCTTTCGGGACAGAGGGACCGGATGCATTGTCAAGTCCATTGAACTTCTTATTTATCTAAGGTAACAGGTTGTCGGGCACAAAAAATCACTGTTGCAAACGGGCCAGGCCCGCCCAGAGGCCCAAAATACAGGCTTATCTTAAATGATAGTTGTTCTAATTAAAGCCCGATTATGTCCATTTTTTTTTTTGGATATGAAATAGACTTAAACTAAATACAAAAATTTAATGACATGAACCTAAGATCCTTCTTTTATCACCTAATAAAATATATAATGAATCTGTAATAAGTTATGAAAAGAAACTAGTATCTAAATACTAGTCAATTCTAAAATCAGCAAGGTAATCAGTAGAGCAATTTTCTTTCAGAAAGTTATCTCGTACTTTAAATTCCAAGTGAGACTACTCAAAAAACATAAGTGAGTGTGCAGTCTTCGTCTAATATCATTAAGAAAGTTATGTCCATTTGGGACCTATGATCTAAACAGTGAGAACCAGCACACTGACAGATTGCAGTATGTTCGGGAGCAGTTCTACTTAGAAATGATTTTTTTATTCCGCCCCTGGAAACAATTTAAAGTTTGAAAGTGTTTGGAATCGTCCAAAATTTTTATTCCCTGATTAAAACAAAAATGCATTTGGTAAAAACCTAAAAATTTCTAGTCCAAAATAATTTCTTTTAATTTTTAAGGATTTAAATACAAAATTTTCTTGTTTTTTTCCTCTCCATTTTCACTTTTTTTTTTCTTAATAGATCATCGGCAGCCGACGACCGGCCAGACGAGGGCCGACAACGCCAAGCCTCACCGTGAGCTGAGCGAGGCTCAGCCTCGCCTTGAATGGGTAAGGTGACCTACCCAGATCCAAGGTTACTGTCCAACAACAAAATCAGGTAACATGCTAAAACGAAACAAAAATTTTTTTCTTTTGCAAAATGGTAACATGCTATTTTTTTCTTTTGCATGGAACATAGAACCAACCAATGCATAGGCATAACGTACGATGAACTGCCAGCTTGAGAAAATCGATTTCAAGATCGGTTTCAAAGGTCAAGTGCCGCAGCCCCGGCTGTGTTGCTCTGTGTATAGACAAGATTCGCGCTCTTGCTCTATCAGTCATATCACACCAAAATTATACTTTAACGAATGGCCGTTACAGCATTTCCATTTTACAGGAAATCAATAGGGATCCGCAAATTTCGCTATGCGGATCAAAAGAATATGATATGCTTTTTGAAAATGAAAAAAAGAATCTATTTGCGGAAAACCTGTGGGGGGCACAAACCCCTGATTAATTAATATTGGTATCACTGCATCCGGCAGCTTTGTTCTTCGGCTCTGAGATAGATCAACCCGCGGCTGATTCTCTGCAAAACAATTTCGAGAAGGGCAAAAGTTAATGACAACCAAGAGAAAGGAGAATTTCCCATATCATGCTAGCTACACATCCTGCACGACCAAATCGAATCACCAACTGTCTCTTCCCCTCTCAATTAGATCAGCTCAGCTCATAGCACCGTTTCATGGCAATAATGTAACTGCTAAAGCAAAATAGCACAACGAAATCACATGGCAGGCTTAGGCAAATGGCACAACATAATCATTACATGTAGGCCACGCGTTCAAGTGATTCCAAGAACAATACAGTGGTGGCAGAGGCCATCCACCACAAACCCCACAAATGTTCAAAGCCAGAAGAAAGAAAAACTATGGCCTTAAAGTAGAGATTGACCATGAGGGGTGACATTTAAAATAGGCCAACAGAAAAAAAGAAAAGATTCCCTCTCCCTGGGAAGTGCTATGCCCATGCACATTCAATGTCATCAAGTTTTCACTAATTTAGCAATCCAGATAGCCTTAATCAACATAAAGAACACAGAACGCCATATGCAATAAAAAGAATATCAACATAGACATAATGGTGGTAACTTATTCTAGGACAAACAAACATGTGATCTCTAATCCAATTTCTCCAAGCTGAAAACTGCGTCGGATGGTCTTACAGTATTTGCCAATGGCACCCACTCTCTGGCACAGAAGATTACAGAGCTGGTTCAAACTCAGAAAAATACGAATGAACTACTGATGTATTATGCTTCAAAGTGGGACGTTCCAGTTAACGATATGATTAATTTACTACACTAGCAAAAGTGCAAATGCAGACTTTTCAATTGGATTCAACAATACGATCCATTCAATGTACGAGCAAAACATTGCACCAGAAGATAAATACCAGGCAGATGTATCACTAAATGCTAATGATACATTAGATACCTCTCTAGTATCTCTTATTCGCAAGAGATCCAACTTTTCCTGAGGTCTCCGATTTGTTAGAGTAGCAAGCTGAACAAAAAAGCTAGATTAGCTATATCACATAGTGGGTTTGCTGCACTTGTCATTAATCTGATAAACAAACGTACCCAGAAACTGAAGCGCTCAGGATCTTGGGGTGAGGGCATCATGCGCTCCAGGCCTAGTAGTTTTTCATACTTGGATCTATCTGTAAATAAAATGAAGTATCAGCAACACATACAATCCCTGATGGATAAAAGCATCTTTAATTTCACTCGATGGAAAATCATAACATAAAGTTGAGCATTTATACTGAAGCATAAAAGACAATATCCATGATTTGGATATCATCACATCAAACTCATCATATATAATACAATACTCCATAGGAATTGATGTTCTCTTAAGCATAGACATTGAAACCTCAGTCCTTGAGTACATGTCACATGTGGATCAGGTTGTCCATATGGGCCAGGATAATTGTGGCTACAGTTGTTTTCTCAATCCTTACCCTAACAATTGCTTAGGGTAAGGATTGAGGTTCTCAAACTGAATACTTTAGTTTGGGTTAAAATGTAGTCCACAGCAAACCAGGAAATCCCCTACTTTCACAAATACTTCATGAAATAATGCATGCATGTTTGTCACTGGGGATGGTAAGGCATTCGTACGATTAGTGGCAAATTTTCATCAGTACACGTAAGCTTGTTCTGGTTAGTTTGGTAAACCCTGCTCCCAATCTTCATCATGGGGTAGAGAGGTTAGGTATCTTGCAAGGCTCATTACCTTGACTGAAGGTTCAGGTATCATCTCTAGAATATTCATGTGGCAAAGAAGTTGGTTTAACTTTCTTAGCGACTAACACTGCCCAAGGGACTCAAATAATAGTACTTTCTCCAAACTGCTTCATTCAATATGAAACTATATTAGGAGACGAAGTGAAAGATCCCCAATGATATGAAACAGAGAAAGCTAAATGTAATCCTGACATTATTCAATCCGACGCTCAGATGAAATAGCAACTTTTGCTATTAGCAACGTCAGAGAAGCAACAATAAGTGGAACTGCAAAGGCCATTCTCATGACATATCACCTTGTCGTGCTGCTTGTTTGGCTCTGGTCAACCATGACAAAGCATGTTCAGCTACATTAGTTGTCAATTCTAGTAACTGCAAAGCCGCAAAGATTATCTTGTTAGCAGTGTAGCAGAACCAAAGATGATAAAGATGCAGCAAAGAAAGTGAAAGTGTTCTTATTGTTGCCATTTCTCTGAAATATGCATTCCATGTCTGAAACTCTTCACTCTAGAGATGAGTCCAACAAAGAATCTTTCAGCCATAAAGAACCCCCCCAAAAGGGAAATTATTATTTCCATAAGGTTTAGTGATAAATATATTGAAAGTCTTAAAACTTGTTGCAAAAGTGCAATCAAGTCCTGAAACTTATTAAATCGACACAATTAATCTATCCATTAACTTCGTCTAATTTGGTTAACGAAAAATATTGACATGACTTTCTCTGTTACTTGCTTAAGAAACGCGGTGCCAATGTGGTGCTCACCAAGAGCCTACTATCACAAATACTTGAAAACTTGCTATGAAAAAGGGAAAAAAGACTAAAAATAACTAAAAAAGGATAAAGGTAAAAAAAGGAACCATTGTTGACCATCTGTAAGGCAATGCATGAAACCACCCATGTCATCATTCACCAGTGAAATCAAGCACAGAATGGCTATTTTTTTGTTCTTTCCACTCGGAGGACGACATGTCAGTTCAATGGCTACAAGCAAAAACAAGTCCCAGAAAAGTAGCAGTAACAATCCAAGTTAAACTTCTTCTTTTTTCAAGATTAATCCTACTTTTCTCCAAACCCAGTGTAGTTTTGAGTTCAGTACCGCATGATGCTGACTAATTCATTCATCTGAAACATAAAACTTGGCGGGCCTCAAAAGTGGGTATTTTTTTAAATCGTATTCTTGTGGTGCAATGATTCCTCATGAAAACTAGTTGCGTTTCTGCTCTAAACTAATTAAAATCATGATACACACAACCTTTTGTAGCAAACTCAATGAATAATGTAGGTTTATTTTCAGCATCATGCCAAAATGGAAGAAGCAAATGAGGATGCTTGACAGTGAGCAGTCTCAAGAAAATAAATAGAAGAAAGGAGAGGAGCCTCCATTGTAAGTCAATTACAGTCCACAAAATTCTCTTGAACATCTGATGCTGCATGTATGGCTGCAACCTCATTTCATCGTTCAAGAAGAAAATTGAGAAGATTCTACTTCTTGCAGGCCCTAGTTGCATCCCACGGTGGTGGCACCACCATCACCACAACCATGCAACATGGGGAGGGCCAACAAGCCCTTGCCAGTCACCGGCTATCACTAGTTCTGTCCTTTTCGCATTATTTTATTTTTCATTACTTTTAATCACACTTCACTTTTTTTTTCTAGTCAAAAGTCACATTTAATTGAGGTAGGGCAAACAATTTAGATATGGCAGAAAATGATGTCGTTTCAGGTATTGATTCACACTTGAATCAACATCAACAAACGCGTAGGAGTCAACATCAACAAATGCGTAGGAGAGAGAATAATATAAAAGCCACATCAGTTTTTTCGTTAGACAGATCAGACAGAGTTAAGAGTGGGACTTCATTGCACTGTCATAACAAGTCTTAGAATTTTGGTGCACCTGTTCCTAACAGTTATTATACTAGACAGAATTCATTGCCCCAGGCTAATAGACTTAGTATCAGCAATATTTGACACTGATCAGGCTTACAATGAAACAGATACCAGAACTCACCCAGAAAAGGACTTTAGCATTTGGAAATCTATAAACTAAAGTATGAAGTGGCTATTACAAAATACAGGTTTCATGCAACTGAAAACTGCAATGAAAGTTTCTAACACCTTTCTATGAAGAAAATGAGAACGCAAACTAGATTAACAGTCATCCAATGATGAATTTTCCCAATCCAAAATTTCATTTTTGCTAATAAACCGGAGAATTTTTAAGGTGTTGCCGATCTGAAGCACCTTGTCCAAATTATCCCCAGTCATAACTTCAGAAACTTCCCTAAAAAGTTAGATGGAAAATGTTCTACAATTGACACCATCAAAGAGCCATCATCTGTTAGAATTTCACATAACTCCTATAGGATTGGCAAATGAGCAAGGAGAATCACATGAATCTAGACTGAATACCTAGTGTAAAGATGAACTTACATCGACTCCTTCTCTGTTCCCTTGTGGAGGATGCACATCTTGTACCCATTCAACTTCCGCAACACGATACCTATATTATTGTCAAAGGGGAAAGTATCTTCATGGATCATCTACCAAAATTGAATATTTATTCACAAGACCACATTTCCAGAGAACTCACCCATCCTGATCCCAGGATTGTATTACACGAAATCTGCGCCTGCCCTCTACCTGCACAATTGTCTTAGTACTTAAGATCAGAACAGATACCAGTAATAGTTAGCATAGTATTTTTCATCAAATGGACACCATCCTATGATGAGTTATGCTGAGTTGTTGGTCTAATGAAGCCAAGACAGCTTAAACATGACTGTTATTTTTCACACCTTAATTTGTATAGAAACCAGTTAATATCTTCAATGCATTCACTTGCTCTTCCAGCAAGCTCCATATTTCTCTTTCTCCATCTCACATTTTGATTTTACAAAAGAAAAAAAGGATCAATTTGCAAAGGTGTTTAAAACAAGTTCGGTGTTGGGACCATGCAATTGACATATATATCAACAGACTTCTCAAAAAAGACTTTCTATATTAATTGTCTCAATCTAAGAAACATAAAGTTTTGTATGATTGTTACAAAGAATAGAAGAAACAAAAAATAAATTTATAGCACAGAAGGGTGACATAAAAGATACTCCAATGACCTACATCAACTATCATACTTTTGAGTATTTCACTCAGTCTCATCATTAAGATTCAGCATGGATGCAATAAAATACGTCACTGAAGTAGTGCACCAATTTTTCACCTCTATAAAGAAACGCCCATCTGGAAGTGGCTCACACCTACATATAATAAAAGATATAAATATAATGATGGCAGTAAGTGATGGCAACATGAAGTGAAGCTTCAATGTTGAAGACGTGATGCAGCTAGTGAAGTATCACATTAAAACAAACTCAAAAACTTCAGAAATTGAGAGAGAAAAGAACAATTTAAATAGATAAATAAGTTTAAAAAACTAACTCAGTAATTTCCACTTCACAAGCAAAATCAGCAATAGATCCGGTACTGGAATCAATTGCAACCTACATTATGGAACAATAATTAATTTCCCACTTAATCAGATGGACCAGTCAGATAGAACCAATCATAAGTTACGGAAAATACCATTCCCATCCGATGGTTCCCTTCCATTATCCTCCTCACCTGTAAACAACAGTAGAGAAAAAGATTATCTACATAAATTTGCAGCTACGCTAAAGCTAATATCTCCAAGAATAAGTTGTATAAATAGAAAGTAACAGGTCAGGTTACCACATAGGCTAGAAAAATGCTAGACAGCACCAAAGTTAAGACCAGATTAGAAATCTATGAATTGAGTTTTTTTCTACTTAAATTGCATGCGAATTTGTTGCCGCATTTTGATCATGCTTTACAAAAATGCGAGAACATTTAAGATGGAAAGCAATCCTCCCTGAAGCTGGTTTTTGTGCCATGGATTCTCTCTCCGAGCTGTAGGTGGGTTTTCGAATTGTGTAAAGAAGCTCCCAGAATGAAGCAATTCTGCTACCATTGTTCTCATAGAATCATCCTACTTATACTAAACAGCTTCATATTGTATTGTACGTCAAATAGGATTGAAATAAAACAACCATTTAATAAGCTAAGTATATTTACTATGACTAACTTACCATGAGCCTGTATCGAGGCTCAAAAATGTGAAGATGATACTTCTGGCAAGGGATAACAACATCCATCACAAAAAGGGGCACCAAATCAACTCCTAAATATGTAAGACTTTTATGCTCTGCCTTCCTTTCAGCATATTCCTCTGGAAAGTTCTTTTGTATAATGTTGTTAAGTGTCACACTGGTAAAAAGAAAATGCACATTTAGAGTCAAATTACCAATCAATTCAAGAACATTACTCCATAAACAGGAAACCAAGGGAAGTAGAAACCATGGAAGACTGCTCCTATAGTATTTCATGTGCCCAAAGCAAAAATGAGATAGGTAGATTACCTGACAGCAGATGTTCTAGGACTCATGAATAAAACTGTCCGGCACAATGGACATTTGTTACCTAGCCATTGAAAAGTAAGACTTAAAAAGGCGCAAAATTTAGACATATGAAAGATATATAGTATAAACTACTATGAAGGGAACGGGAAAAATGATAGATGACGCACCACGATCCATAGATTGAAACAAGCATGGACGACAAAAAGAATGACCACATGGTGTTGTGATTGGCTCATATAATAATTTCAAGCATAGCGTGCAATCAAAATCATCTGTACGCTCAGGTCTTCCATGGCTTCGCCTCTCCACTTCTCTGGTCAAATTTCTCTCCAGATATTTGAGAATAGCTCGAAGAGGATTGCTGCAAATAAACAGAACTCAATAATATCAATCATATACTTCCAGGAACCAGTGTGGGAGAGCAGCAAATTATCATGTTACCTAAAAGGATCCACCTGAAGACCAGATATTATTGTGTCCCTAGCCATTTCATACTTCTCCAACTGCCAACAAATGAAACATTAAGTGTTAGCACCACGAAAATCAGACTTCAGAGTACTCATGTAAATTAACCAAAGGCAAGCCAAGGGCCAGTATCCTGCAGCACTACGTAATTTCACAACTTAGTCAGGCCAGACAACTCCACTCACATATAGAGCAAATGGATTACCCCTCCAAACAATTGGTCTATCAAGTGGATATACCAGAACTTACACCTAACTAATCATGGCAAGCAGATAGCTGTAACTGTAGTCCAAAAGGCCATTCTTGTCACTAATTTTCTTTTTATTTGCATGGATTACCAAAATTAAGGACACAGTTAGACTAAGCCTCAAGAAGTGAGGCTTTTTGTTGAATTCCTACCCGCAGGTAGACATGCACTTATGTGCTTACTGGAAGAGTTTACCCAAACATAAGGGGTACTAACCAAGAACTCCCGAGTTAAGCAAAGGTGGAGTCATACAGCAGCTCTTAGTTGACCTTCTCAATCACCAGAAGAAAGCATGAACTTTTCTTTTGATTTTATTCCAACCCCACATATATCAATTGTCTATTCCCCAATTTGTGAGATCTCAACTGAGAAAATGAGAACCACAGATGTAAGAACTTTCATAGAGGGCTGACAAAACGAAAAAATTTGAATCTCAGTTGCAGACTAGTCAAAGCTCTATGATCCTTCTTTAGTCAGTCTTACTCTTCCAGCAAGGCCCCATATTTCTCTTTCTTTCTCCAGCTCACTTTTTTCTTTTTTTTTACAAAAGAAACAACAGATCAATTTTAAAAGGTTTTTCAGTGTTGAGACCATGCAGTTGTACTACAGAATCCTGAGTACTCCACATAGAAGTTGACGCCTCTACCAACTAACTAAAGGTTTAGACTATTTGAGAATGGCACTGTTTAATAATTAAATTATTCAAAATATCTTATAGTTGTCAGGAATGTGCATAAATTCACAAATATAGATACGAATTCATAAGCTAAATCAAGAATTAAGGATGAACGTGTCTCGTGCAAGTTCTTGTCAAAGTGTATTCTAACCAAGTGATACACAAGATCATATCGAGAATAAAGAACACCTCCAAAATGCACCCCAAAATGAATAATGCATGCACATAAGCAACATAAAATCTATGTGTCATCCCAAAGATAATGCATCCATCCCTTGGGTGCTTTAAAACTGAGGGAAAGGAACCAGTCTTACCAATGAAAGAGCTCTGGCCTTCAAAGTATATGGTCTGACTGAAGTACTTTGAAGACTTAGTAGCTTCTCAGCATCCTTTAAAGCAAGCTGAATCATTAACAGAGAGTACTGGCTTAGAACTCTACAACACTCCTATTATTTAAGAAGGAAACAAGAGAGCAAGATATACTTCTGCATGTATTGTAGGATCCAGCCCATTCAATGCCCTATTTTCAGAGTCTGACGGATTTCTGAGTTTTAAGAATTGGCTTATCCTGAGTAGAAAGGAAACCTTTTTAGATTCACAAATTTGACAAAGTTGTCCAAAAGTCGTCAATAAATTAGATATAAAAGCCATGAGAATCAACATACGACATTGAGCAACCACGTTCGAGAAGTAACATAACGAAACAAATAAGTACTACGGAAAAAATGTAGGAAAAATAACCTTATATAAGCAGCACATCGGTTTCCAAGAATGACAGGATCATTGGGTTTGATATTGTTTGCCCTTGAGTAGTAATTGATCGACTGCCGAAGAGATTGAAAAAATTAGTTGGTGAAAATAAAGAAAAGGACAGAAACTGCACACCATAACGATCTGTGGCATCAGGCAGCCTACTTTTCAGAGCAATCTGAATAGAGAATCAAATCAATGGTTTAAGGGTATAGCCAATTAGATTTAGGCACTCTGGCCAAAAATATAATTAGATTTAGGTACCATCGGAAGCATGATTTCAGCTGCTAACTCCCAAAACTAGTTTGACAAAGATCTAGCTTATATTCTCATGTTGAGTTATGAGAAAGAAGATGAAACATGATATTTAATATTATTACCAACCAATGTATTGCATAAGGCATATAGCAAAGCAGTGTATCATAGTGGAGACTGAGATGAAGACAGTTTTTTTCCTTGCAAACAATGTCAAACAAGAAAGAAATATTGTATGGAGCAATGCAAACAACAGGTCAAGAAGTGCAATACAATCCAAACCAAAAAAAGGTTATGATTGACGTGCAAGGAAGGATGTCTTTGTCCTCACAAAAAACTAGCAATAATGAGGTTATCATAGATAATTAAGACAACCTACTTGGAAATGAATCACTAAGATCAGCTAGCAATTATCAGGTTAATTTTATTTACTGCATGTAGTCTGTTTGCCAACACAATCCGATAATAACTCAAGTTTCACTTGAAAAAATAAGACTCCAAACAAGATGACTATCAAACCAGAGCATATAGCAATTATAGATACGGCCACTGCTGTTGCCAGGAGGGAATATGCAAAACAACAGAAATAACAAAGAAGCAGGCAAGGAACTCTCGCACCTGTTCAAAAGATTCAAGACGGTTCTGTCGATATGCTTGGTTTCCATTTTGCACAAGATCAAAGACATGACTAAACCCGTCCCAAGGCAGCGACCCTTCCCCCTCATTTGCCTGCAAATCTGATTAAAATAAACTTCTTCGTAGATTGAAACAAAAGTTCAAATGCTCCATGCCATACACTTAGGAATGCCAACAAGTAAGAGGTTCATTATCTTTCTGTAATGGTCAATCTGAAGAAATGAGGACTGCTTCAGTAACCAAATGACTATTTTGCTATGCAGGTTTCAGTGAAGAACTAAAGAGGAGACAATTGTCATATATTTTATCAAGTCCTTCTTTCCTGCTATTTGAACACCAACTAAGCCAGCTATAGTCCTGAAATCCAGTGCTATTGATAGACACTTGTCATTATAATAAATTGGTCAGCTTAGTATTCCTCTTCAACAACTCAAGTTGACGTGTAGCAATGAAGGAAAAAGAACACCGTATTCTCAGTTTCATCCCATCGTTCTTCCTTGAAATCCTCAACACTCAGGAAATGATAAAGAGATATAGCGAAAAAAGAAGCACAAAGCAAGAAAAACCAACTGATTCTCTTGTCTTTTGACTACAATATTGTCCGATACCAAACACATTTAACTGAATACAAACAAAAAATGCCAAGTTTGGAGGTTGATGAAGAGAAAAAAAAACTTTTTTTGTTAAAAAAAAAATGCAAGAAAAATCAGATTGGTCTTTGTCAAGTGCACGAGGGTCTCAGAGAGAGACTTCTTGTTTTCTCAGATCAATAAGAGTTCTAAAAGTAGAAGAATTCCCAATTTTCAAATTCTCTGTTGCAGTTTTTCCATCGAATTTTTAATGCAAACAAACTGTAGGAAGTTTTCATCAATGGAGTATTCTAGACTTGCAACAACACCAAATTATCTGTCTTCTCTTTCTGCATTTTCACGGCAATCTACCAAAAAGTATTGGAATGGACCAACCCTTTACGTCTCCAGACAAAACAGGAAAACTCGCAACCGGACTCCAAGCCACATCACACCTATGCACCATTTTCACTCCGAAGGGATTCACAAAACAGACTAGGAATGGCGTGCGATCACCTCTTGTAAAAATGAAGAAGAACAGATCAATTCTAACTCGACTGAAACCCGGGTATCTTCAAGGAAAACGAATATCAAATGCTTCGTCGCCAAAAACCCACATTCTCCCCGCAACCAAGCAGCCTATAAGAAAAGAAGGAAGAAAGCAAACCAAAACTCACCCAGATGTAGTCTTCGACATCTTCGACCCCTGCAAGACCCAAGAACCCAGAAGACGATTCTTCGCCAGACATTCGAAACGACCCGCTCCCTTCTCGCTCCAACAACAAAAGATAAAATCTTGCACGAACCCAAGAATCGACGACTCCCCCCGGGACTCGAGAACGAAACGAAGGAGGGAGGGGGCGGCTTATCTTGAAGCGGAGGAAATAAATGCGGGCAGCGGCGTCACTGGCATCGTCGTGTTCGCTCTTGCGTCCTTCATGCGTTCGCGGACCAGTATCGGATACGTGTTTCGCTGGACGTCGCTCAAAGAGACCGAACACCCAAAACGCCCACAACGCTTCCGCTTGTCTTTATTCTCTCTCCCTCTATATCTATCTCTCCTTTTTATCCATGTAAAAAGCAGGGGAGAGAGAAAGAGAGGTGGGTCTGGTGGGGACTGACAACGAAGCGAGGGAGAGGGAGAGGCAGAGGAGGAGGATGGCGTGGCCTTGCAAATGGGAAGGAAATCTTGGGAAGGAGGAGGAGCTTTCTCCCCTGCCTGCTTTTTGCTGTGCTTTCTCCCCTGCTTTTTTGGCAGGGGATTGGTGGGTGAAATATGTACACAGGAAATGTTATTATGGCAGCTCCATATGGAAAGTTGAAGGGACCCCACTTTTTTCTTCTTCTTTTGTCTCTTTTCTATTTTTTTCCCTTTAATTTGTTTTTTTTTTTTTTTTTTTTTATTGTTTTGGTGTTATTTTGGGATGCGAATATGCAGCACCAGCAGGCTTGTCTTTAGATTTTGGGTCAAACACAACATTTCATTTTTCTAGGCGTATGATATGGTTTGGACCATTGACCAAAAAAAAACAAAATAGAGATATGGTTTGGTCCAAATGTTTCACTTATGGTGCGTTTTGATTTGATCGAGTAAGTGATGTGTTGTTTCTCCTCTTCATACTTATTCGAGTGGAATGCTGCTAGCCCAATTTAAGTATCGCCATGAGATTTTGTCATCTTGTTTGAATTTTTATTAATGTCTTGATTTATTGGACGTGAGTAGCATCGGCAAGCTATATATAGGGCTGCTCCTAAGCTACGTATAGTATCAAGAATTGTTCATTGATTATCAAACACTATATGAAAGAGCCCATGATGTCAAACAGCTCGATCACTTATCAATTTCTCGGGTAATTAATTGAGAAGGCAATCAAGTGGTCTTAGTCAAGATTCTCCTGACCCCACGCATTTTCTTTTGTCCTCATTGATTTCTTCATTACCAAAGTAAATTTTTAATGAACAAAATCATCGCATATTTACGTATCGAGAAATGCTTATCACTTAAATATCTTCACATTTTTATTAAGTTAAAGATTCAACGGCTGTCGAAATGATTTCTTTTCTCCATCTCAATCGTTGCTTTCATAAAAGAGAGATGTCACTGAGACCACTGTCTTCTAGATGTGTCATTACATCGATCAACCCTTTTTTTTTCTCTAGCATATTTTAATCCTTGAAAAAGCCGAGAAATATGATAAAATTTTCCTTCTAATTTTTGGCAATTTGATGCTAAATTTGGGCATGCTAATCCAATTGCATTGTTTAGCCATTAAATTAAAAGCTAAGGCAATAAGCCTGTGGGAGAAAGATGGGTGGGAAGTGAAACGACATTTGGCTGTCATAGTCAAAAGAACGGCATGCCGTTTAGGCCGAGGCGTGGCCTCTCTACAAACACCAAGTGACAAAACTGCCCCTCTGTCAATTACTGTATTTCCTATGCTTTTGCCATTATTATTATTATTATTGTTATTATTTTTGGCCTTAAATGAAGAATAAGAACAATGTGACCAAAACCAAGTCAACCCTTCAGGAGAGGAAAAGTCAACCATTGGGTCAATTCGGAGTTCACAATGATCAAATGTGCCAATCCCTAATAGCACATACTCAAATTGGACCATTTTGCATCGAGATCTCATGCTTAGATCCGAATTCGATTAATAAAAAGTCAATGGCGCACTTCCTAGGTGCAAATCGAAGTTGGCAAAAACCTACATAAAAGATCCCGACATTACATGACAAGAGAACATAAAATCAAATGTTTTGTCCGATTTCTTGTCCAGCTTCATTGTCACAAGATCCATAGGGATGACCCTTATTACAAGATCCTTTTGATAATAGCGAATTGCAATTTCTACATGTAACCTTCTAAAACAACGAATCATATGACGTGAGCTTTCGACACCTTCAAAAACCGATAGTGTTGCCAACCCACAAACCCTATTGCTCTCTTGGCATTTCTAGAGTAGAGCATGTAAGATCCACGACCGACCCCAACTTTTCTCCAATGCCCGCCATCGGCCCTAAAGCAGAGCTCAGCGACGAGGCGGATCGGTGGTTACCGTGTCGAGGCTCGTGGACCCTGTGGTAGAAGGCATATGAGGTACCAACTGTAGGAAGAAGCAATGTGTGTTTTGCAAGAGGTCCACGTTCGGTGGGTGGCATCCACTACCTAACATTAATCAATTTTCATTATCCAAAGTTTGACTGAAGCTGGCAAAAGTCAACCATCATAAATTTTTCATTCTCAAAATTAAAAAGAAGTAAGGGAATATTCCATTTGTAATTTTCCATGCTGTCCTCTTCTGCCATTTGGACAACGTACGGGACATGATCTCGCCTCCTCGCCCAATGCGAGAGGACCACGCAGCTCTCTTATCCGTTTATTTGCACGAGGACAAGTGCAACGAGTTAAATTGACTAAACTTCATTGGAAAATAAAATAAAATAAAATAAAAAGGAGTTGGTAAATAATTTTTTACAAAAAAAAAAAAATTGGGTAAATGGGTTGGGGCGAAGAGATTGGTGTTTTTCAGGGGTTTACCTTGTTGCGTTGACTTTTATTAAGTTAATGGAAATTTAGTTTGACCGGGATGGGTATCTAGCTTTGTAAGAAGTGGTGGAGACTATTCCATTGATTGATGCCGCCGTATGTGACAAAAGGAACTGGACAGCCAGGATTATCTTTTGGCAACATGACGCAAACAATTTAGTGCATTATATCTAAAAGTCACCTATCTCGATAGAATTAGAATCGTCATGAGTCTTTTTGCCCAATCATGTTATTGATGGTAAGGGTGTGCATCAGTTGTGGTCCAATAGAGGAATTGGACCGAACCAAATCGACTATCTGAGGTGGTTCCCGAGGGGATCAATTCAAGATTTCTTAACTTTTTTATTATTTTGAAGTAAACCTTAATTAGTATTATTTTTTATTTTTTTAATGTTGGAAACTCTCGCGTATAGGGAATAGGCGTGAACATAGTCCGAGTTGAACCAATCTAACACTTAACCTAGGGACTAACCCATATAGTGTTGGTTCCTGTTGAGCTTGAAACTAGATCAACCCTTTGGGTCGGATATGGTTCCCTCAACCGATTATTTTTTTGTTTTATTTTTTGTATTCATTGAAAATGACAAACAAACTATTGCAAATTATATATCCATCAATAATGCAACATTGGGCAATCAAATTATAAACATCAATACATATCAAACATAAATATAAGATAATATAACAACATAAATTTTACACTTGCTAAAAGCAATAGACCATACAAATGAGCAAGGCCCAAGCGAGTGAAGAGGGTTCCTATTTAATGTCAAATTATGGATGAGTTTCTTTCTATTTTCTAATTTATATTGCGAATTGAACTGTGAAGAGAATAGAGGAAGAGATGCTGGGGTTTAGAGCAGACAAAAATATATAATATAACATGTTAGATAAATATATATCTAATAATATATATTATGTATTATATACAAAGGGTTAGTTTGGGTTAGATCAACCTTTGGTTCTCAAGACTGAGGACCAACTCATATAGTGCATGGTTTATGGGTTCCAGAACCAAGGACTAATCGAGTCCTTTTGGGAATCGAAATAGGACTGACCAATTTGAGCCGATTTAGGGTTGATTGTGGATAAATACTCAACCCTAGCAAGGAATAGAAAAAACCAACATAAAAAGAAGATGAAATCCACCAATTTTGGGACTTACCCTAGAACCAAACTAGACTGATTAGGTAGGCTGGCTTTGGAAAAATTATCAAAATAATTCTAAACTTATTACAAAATTTTCAATTTAGTTCTAAACCTTTTGCAATTACGTCAATTCAGTCCATCTAGCCAAATTTGAGCAATTGGCGCTAACGTGGACATCGGCCCCTCACCTAACGCTGACATGGCAATTTTTTAATTACATTTTTTTCTAATTTTTCTATTAATTTTTTTATTTTTTCTTTTTTATCTTTTTTCTTCTTCTTCTGGCTAGTCATCGGACCAGTTGGCGAGGCTGCCCTCTTCATTGCTGGGTGAGGTTCAGCTCACCTAGCGTGAAGAAGAAAAAAAAGAGAAAAAGGAAAAATAAAAAATTCAAAAAAATAAATTATTTATAAAAATTGCCACGTCAACGTCGGCCGGCCAATTTTGACCAGATGGACTGAATTAACATAATTGCAAAATGTTTAGGATCGAATAGGAAAAATAGTAATTTTCCCGATTGGCTCTCGATTTCACAAATTGGGAACCGACCTTGCCAAGTTTGATTCCAAGTTCAAGGATGGATTGGTCACCCTAAATCCACTCCGAAATCGATCACCCCTAATCAAAAGATGACTCTTGCCTTCCTAAGACATACATTTGTGCGTTATTCTTAACCATCATATTGAGAGGAGACTGAAGTCCCTTAGCTAGGGACATATAGTTTGACTTTCGAGATTTTGTCTGCAACATTAATCTTTACTTAAATCGCGATTAAGGACTTTGGAACAGCTAAGCTTGGATTAACCTTAATCAACGGCCTTTTGCTAGTGGTCCTCCTATTTCCATCGTTGGCGGCCTCGGCCACAAGCATATAACAATGTAAGGTCACAATTGCCGAAAAGAGAATCTCCTCAATTCCAGTAAATTTTTTAATCCCCCCCCAAAAGAATTCAAGTAAATTTGCTCAGGACAAAAATAAATAAATAAATAGGAAGAAAAATAGCCGCCGCATAATTTGGGTTTTAACCTATTTCGTGTGGCCTTTTCGAACACGAGACTTTAATTGATTTTGTCTGTCCCTTTGTCCTAAGAGTTCAGAAGCCAATGGCGCTTGTTTCGAGTACCCTTTTGGATACGGCTAATTCCTCATATGCAGAAAAATTATTTTTAAAAAAAAATGTTAACTAAATTTATTTAGAAAGACATTCCAATTTTCGATGCACCAATTTTCGATTAATAGAAATTACCTTTTTATTGAGTAAGTTCAAAAAATGCTAAAAACACTTGTTACTTGAAAAAGAATGGAACATTAGTACAAATGATTGATGAATTTTAATGTAATACGCAATATCATCCTTAGATTTTTAATTTGTTCAATATAATCCTCGAACTATTGATAATTGTTCAATGTAGTCTCTAGGCTATATGAAAATATTTAAAAATTGAGGGGCGGCATTGCATGTTGAATTAAAATTCATGGATAATGTTTGTATTATTTTCTTAAAAAGAATCATAAGTAATTCGTTTACTTAATTATCGAAACTATAAACTATTGATCTCAATCATCGGTCATGGGACAAAAGAACCCTTTGATTAGAATCTGTCCTTTACGCTAATGTTCTCCCTTGGGGTTCTAGGGTTTCACGAGGTCAATGGAAAGTCAACGGAAAAGGGTTGACTTGGCTCCATGCTAGATAAGAGCAGACATTGGGGCAAATGGGAATTTGCTATGGAGTGAATGGAGTTCGGTCGTGGAGGCAAAAAGACACCGGCGTTTCGACGTCGGAGGTGGCGGCGGAGGTGGCGGTTTGTGCTCTGTCTTGTTCGGTGCCTGCAATCCATGAAAGGACGAAACCCTATAGCAGTTTAGAAAAGAGAAGACAGCAGGCTTTTGTAATAACTCCAATGAGGCCGAAAAGAATCTGTGCTAAACCGAGGTTTATTTGGAATATAATTCATAACTTCCTCCAAAGTACATAAAAGAAAATTGGGTTTTCCGTACTAGTGGTATACTATAGCCCCTCTTAAAATAACAGAACAAATTTTTTTGGTTCTAATTTGTCTTCAGAACAAAAAATCTTCATTAACTTTATAAGAGAGAAGGAAAATTGTGGGATTGGAGCGGGATCACAGTCAACTATTCTAAAAGTTTCTAAACATGAAAATTTAATTGGGGACATAAATGAAGTTCAGAAAAATTCAACACCTCCCAATTCTGATACCATGTGGAATTTAGAATAATTGGTTATGATCTCACCAAAATCTCACAAAAATGATAGAGACCAGCGATTATACTAGTGCTTGAGAGCAAAGAGAAATAAAAAATCACCATTTGGTTATATAATGTATTGGGTGACCATTCTGGGCCTTTTAAAACTTGATGCTATGATTAGCGTGGGATTGGTTGTGTTTAGACCAAAAAAAGAAGAAGAAACCCAACTCTTTATAATTGACATGAAGTTGATTTGGTCAAATAGGGAATTTGGCAATGAGATCGATATGGCTATTAATGAGTGATATGACAATTGCCGGTAGTTACGTATTGCAATCATCGACAGTCGTGGAATTCATGGATGACTATGAAAATGATCATCGATGACTATAAATTACAAATATTGACTCATGATAGTAAATGGTCAACGAATATATTGATTGGATGATGAAATTGGCCATTGTTCAAATGAATTTGATTAAGTGTCTGAAGTTGGGAAATGAAGAAAGGAGATGAAGTGAGAATGCCAATTGAAGTCAAAAATATCGATTGAAGGTTGAACTCATTGGCATTTAAAGAATTGTAACTACAAACTAGAAAAAAGAGAGCTATAACTGCTTACAAATAAGGTTAGCGTGCAATTGAGGAGCCTAAAGTTATAGAGATGTGATTGTAACCATTATTCGAAAATTAAATGCTTATGAGTGCCAGTGGCTATGTTTTGTAATTCATAAAATTCAGTAACCATTGCAAACGGATTCCCAATCATCAATACAAATTACTCATTTATATGCACTATCAATATATTTTCAGTTTCTAGTACTTGCATTTCTTTCCCTCTAAATTTATTTACCTTAGTCCTTGCTATACAAATTCAATTCTATCTCAATCGCCACTGAACCCGTGTAATAGAAAATTAAAGATGAATCTTTGGTGAAAGCTATTCCATTAATTCTCAGTTTCTAGTGAAACATCTTTTTGATAGGTCTAATGAGGTTATTGTGATTCGATTTGAGGAATTGCAATGACAAGAATTAGAAATCAACCAAAGCCTAACAATACCGTTGGCAACAATCAATTCCTGCATCATGGTAATGATAGTGCTGTGCGTTCTGAATCAGAAGTCACTCAAAACAAGGAGAGAAATTAAGCTAAACCTAGTTATGATAGCCGCTATTAAAGAGGTTGTTCGGGGAACGACAAAATGACATAACCAACAATGTCACCATGCACATTTCCGATGTGACTAAGCACGTGGTTGTCGATGCCGTTAATGAGACATTACGAGGCCCAACCATTTTTGGTGCAAGGAAATATGGTGGGTCCGGAGTACATTCCTTCGACCTTCGACTTCAGCTCACTTTCATAAAGTTGCTAATTTAGGCCAAAAAATTCCCCCACTGACGACAATTTTACAAAAGACCCAGGACTTCCGGCCAAGTGAATACGATACAAATGTAAAGGAAATTACCAAAACAATCTTAAACGTATTGTAATTATTTCAATTCAGTCTTAAACTTTTTTTTGCCAATTTAGTTATAAATCTTTTGTAATTGTGTAATTCAGTCCGTTCGCCCAAATTTAGCCGATCGGCATTGACATGGAAGCCGGCCGGCCAATGCTAACATGGAAATTTTTAAATAATATTTTATTATTTTTTTCGAATTTTTTAAATTATTTTTCGAATTTTTTTCTTTCTTCTTCTTCTGGTTAGTCGCTGGATTGGCCAGCAGGTATGGCCAGCGAGGCCTTGCTGTTGCGGTTGAGCTTGCCCTCACCATCAGGAAGTTGGGCGAGCTCACCCTTGTCGTCACAATGCTAGGCAAGCTCGCTCGCGATTGTGAGGCTCAGCCTCATCAAATCTGGGTGAGGGCGAGCCTCGCCATGGCTGGACAAGCTCAACTGCGCCCAGCAACGGCAAGGGCAACCTCGCCTGTGATGGTGAGGCCTCATTGGCCATACCCTTTGGTTGGTCCGGTGATCGGCTAAAAAGAAGAAGAAAAAAAAAAAAGAGAATAAATAAATAAATTGAAAAAATAAAATATTATTTAAAAATTATTAACGCGGCCGTACGGCCAGCCAAATTTGACCGGATGGACTAAATTTGCACAATTACAAAAGGTTTAAAACTGAATTGGTAAAAAAAAAAGATTTAAGACTAAATTATAAAAATTATAATATGTTTAGATTGTTTTGGTAATTTTTCCTACAAATGTGGTCGGACCCGGAAATAACCAAGTTAATCCCGCTACCATGACAAGATTTTTTTATTTTTTCTAGACAATTGCCGAATAGAGAATCTACTCAATTCAAGTAAATTTGCTCCCGATAAAAATGGAAGAAGGAAAAACAGCCGCCGCATGATTTGGGTTTTAACCCATTTCTTGTTGGCCTTTTCGATTCCTCTGCAACCCGAAGACCTCGTCGATTGTTCTGTTCCTTTGTCCTAGAGTTCAGATGCATGCAAATGGAGCTTTGTCGTCGTACCCTTTTGAATACGGCTAATTCCTCCTAGATATAATTATCTTTTTCCTCAAAGAAAAGAATCGTTAACTAAATTTCTTAGAAAGAATTTCCAATTGTCGACGTGCTGATTTTCTCTTACTTAATAATACCTTTTATAAACGAACTTCTGATGTTCGTCGAGGATACGATCCGTATGTATATGGAGATGGGTCGACTCGATTTCAATTTTTTATTATCCAAACTATAATCACGGATAGAATGTTGGGATGTTTTACAAAAGGCTATGATTTCGAAACCTAAATCGAGCTTGTGTATGGCCGCATTCCCTATGGAACTCGTGAAAGTCTCGCGATATTTCCCACGCTGCCATCATTAAAGCAAAGGTTCATTTGGAATATGGTTCATAACATCCTCCAAGTAGGCCATCTATTCTTGTTCTTCGTACAAGCCGTGCTAATTGTGCTCACTTGTCTCATGAACCAAAAAAGCTTTTCGTTAATTTTGTGAGGGAGAACGAAAATGACAGAGACCGGAGATTATGGAGATTCTTAGCCTTTCCAACTTGATCTGATGAGCTTGCTGGATGCGATGAGATTTCTTTCGATGTACGGATCGACCCTCCTCCAGTCCACCAATCAAGAACACATTCCTAAACTACTGTTAGGATACGTGTGAGTTGTGTTAGAAAAGTAGTCCCACATCGAATAGTTAATATATCCTAATTGGCTCATAACTCACTAGCTTAAGCTTTTAAATTGAGTGGGTCCAACTAGATATATTGACGGGCTCGGACTTGAATTTCCCCATTAGAGATCTCCCTAGGTGAATGTATTGGACTTCTAGTTATGGTTCCCGGGCATGTAAGCGTTGTGATGTAATAACGTGAGTCCGTGAGGATGGCCCAAATGGGCGTTGTGGTGTAACAACGTGGGCTAAGCTAGGATGATGTTGGGCCAGAAGGATATCTGATTTAAGGGGGAGTAGACCTAACGCTAGAACTCACACGTACACGTGAAGGGAAATTGTTAGGATACACGTGTGAATTATGTTAAAAAAGTATATATATTGATAAGTTCGGACTTGGATTTCCTATGAAGATCTCCCGAGTTGAGATGGATCCAACTAGATATATTGACGGGCTCGGACTTGAATTTCTTATAGATATATTGACGGGCTCGGACTTGAATTTCCCCATTGGAGATCTCTCCAAATGAAGGTATCGAACTTCTGCTGTGCACTTCCAATAACTACCACCACAAGAAATGCTGTACTAAACAGGCAATGAGCATTGGCAAGCGCTCACGTCCTTCACCCAGATGCATAATTCAACTGATCATGTAGTCTTGTAGACACAAACCACAAAGCTAGATCGATCCAAAATCTACCAATATCAAGACTGACATACCATGGTGAACCCATCACTCGGCGGATTCTTATCAAGTAGTGAATCCAGCCCGCTTGACTAATTAGCGAGCTCTATGATTGGCACAGGATGGGACGGGAGTCGCAGGGGTATAGGGATCGTGTTCTTGTCCCGCCCCCAGGAAAATAAGCCTTTCCATCCCCCACAGCCTTGTGCCATGCACGAGGCAGTTCTGCCTTCAAGGGGCAACGGGGCCGGCGGGCCACGGCCATAAGACTCTGGTGTTAGATTTTATATGAATGACCTCACAGGTCGATTTTTATAAAACCAAATCTGCTCCGACCGATGTAGGACAATGTGAACAAGGAAAACAATCATCCCGCGTTGATTACCTTAAAGGACTTTCCAAGCTTGCACATTCTATAAAAGCAACGCGTTTTAAGTGGAGATTGTTCTTAGGATTAATATTATAACATATTTTCCTAACAAATACACACAGTAATAATAAGTTGTCCCACAGGGTACATATTCGCACATCCCATGCCCATCAGTCTCACTGTACCTAGCACCATTCAAGCAATATATACCTGCCATTACCAAACTGGTGACTGTTCACACATTACATCTTGTAGACATTTCTCTATATGACCAGGGAAGAAATCGATAACAAGCGCTCCAAGGGTATTCTCCCAGACACCATTCGCATTGCAGAGACGGAACATCTCTAGTCCTCATGTGCAATTTATTGTTATCGTCACATTATGTCTTTCACTATAGATATATCTCCTGCCAGAGTGAGGTTTCTACAATTCTCAACATCAAGGGCCCCTGCTACACAGGCCGAAGGTCAGTCTTTAGGAGCATACTGGATAGGCAGTGCTTGTAAGTTGGGCAGGAACACCTATTGAATTCAAGACTCCGATTTTCTGGCTTCTCATTTTGGCGGTTTACCACTGCCGTAATAGCATGTGGAGCCACATCTAAAACCAGAACACGGGATTCTCACATACTATGGTCTAGACTAATACCCCAACCCCACCAATGATTTTAGCTAAAAAGTAAACAGATTCATGTCAATATAGAGAGTTCCCTGTGAGTCTAAAGTCATCTGTTGCATATCATGGCGAATTGCATATAGAGGTGGTTAACATGGATAAGTTCATTGATCAGATGAGGGCATGACCAGATAATTACACTCTAAATCACTCAACTGATGGTATGCTTACAAGAACTGATTGAGATGAATTGTCAATACCCATTAAGCATATTTTAATGACGAACAGCTCATTTTACAAAGAAAAATGTATAGCAGAATACCAAGAGAAGAAATCGATTTTTGCATCATCATCTGGCTGCATACTGACATCATGTTGTCAACTTCGTTTGAGTAAGCATACCGGGGGGAAAAATCACAACTCTCATGGGATGACAAGTATGAAGCAAACTGACAGTTACATGATATCCACATCTACAATCTGATATAAAACCTCAAGGAACAAAACAACCAGTAACATCTATACCAAAAATGACCACAGCTCACAATTTCGAGCATTTAGGCTTCATCAACCACCTACTTCGTGGATTGAAGGCAAAGTCAGGACTTTCGAGTTAACAAAACACTAGGACAATTTGACTGTAATTAGTAATGGATCCTTAATCACCTGGACTGGAGAAATGGACAAATTTGATGTCTTCGAAAGAACATATAAAATTAACAGAAAATTTTATGGTATAATCACTATTCTTCAGAGATGCCCAAACAAGTTCAACAGAAGAGTTACTCTTTTAATGAAAAAATGTCTACGCTTGCAATCTCGGTAACATTACTGAAACAACAGAACAAATCAAGTGAACTTCACAGATGATTTGCATTACCTGCATAACTAAACACATTCAAACCTTTTCTCACTGGCTTCTATGATCTGCTATTTCCATGTGCTGGTCGGCGAATATCAAACTGGTCTACATATTCCAAAGGTGTGACAGTTTCGTTCCGTATCCTCCTGATCTTGGGACTCAACAAGCCCCGATGACTGAACCCATACAGCTTGAGAACTTGATTGTCTGCAAAATTGAATGCCCTCTCCATGCTCCTTAGGCACTTCTCAACTGAGTAATCCCCGTAACTCCCACAAGGCTTGCAACCCACGAAATGAGTCACAAATGGCCACCTCTCGTCTCCCAAACCAGGATGATACTTCTCAATCATCTCTTCATACCGATCCACCAGTCCTGCCCAGTAACCATGCAAGTAATAAGAATTTTCAACAAACACCTTGTCCATCCACTGATCCTTCTGAGAAATCAGCAAGTATATCAAAGCAGACTGATCATCTGCCTCGAAAGCTGGCCTTCCTTTCAGATTAGCAGTCAAAATCTTCCCAGCCTCGTCACGGATTGGCCCCTTTGGGCCCATCGGTGCCCAAGCATCAAGCAAATCCAATGACCACTGGCAATTCCTAAAGAGAAAGCTTCCAGTGTTCAAAGCAATCCACGACTTCTGATCGAACAACAAATCAGGATACCCGTGAATAACCAAATTGTGCTTAGAATACTTAGAAAGTGGGATCTCAAACACCATGTCAGTGAACAAAGCATCACTGTCCATCCACCAAATCCACTCCACCTCAGGGTGTGACAACATTAACCTCCTAATCATGGGCAATTTGGCCCAATACCCAGCAAGCTCTTTATCCAAATGAGCCATATTATACACAATCTCAATCCCATGAATCCGACAATAGTCAATCTTGTTCTTAACAGCCTTCAACAAATAATGATCCCCAATTGCGTTATCACAGGGGTTCGGTTGGGACCCAGTTAGCAGCAAAATCCTAGGCTTACCATTGACATGGCTGGGGAACTCGGAATTGCTCTCGAGCCAATTCTTGCGGTCACTGTCCCAAGTCGGGATCTTGGGCCCCAGCGTGTAGGTGACATTGGGATTGACTTCGGGCTCCGGCGGCTCGTTCGGGTCGATGGGGTCGGAATCCGATCGGATCTCGGCGAGGATCCGGTTCGTCTCCTCGATCAGGTTCTGGTTGACGGCGTCGGCGTCGGAGCTCCCGAGGCTGCCCACCCCGATCGTGCCGCGGAGGACGAGGATCGTGACGAAGCCGCACAGGAGCGTGATCTTGATGTTGTTGAACGTCTTCTGGATCTGCCGGCCCCGGGGGATGATGCGAGACGGGTGCCTGCCGTTCGTGGCGGTCGTGGGCAGGGAAGAGGAGGTCCGCTTCTGGGGCGTAAAGCTTTCTTGACCCATGATGGCGCCCGTTTCTTGATTTTCAAGAATCTCACAGAATTGGGCAGGGCGAGGTCATGGAAGTGCCCGTCGGCCCTGCATTTGGAAATTCTGGGAAGATCTCTATCTGCTCTGCTCGGAGTTGACGATTGGGGAGGGAAGGGAAGGTGGGTGGATAAACCCTAGACGTGGGGAGGAGTAGTGGAGCTCATGTAGATCGATGAGGAAGGAGGAAGAAGAAGAAGAAGAAGCACCATGTGAGAGAGAGAGAGGAAGAGAGAGAAAGAGACAGGCAGGTGAGTGGAAGCTGGACAGCAACATGGGTCCGACACCGACTGTCTTAAATTTTATTTTTTTTCATTTCTCGACATTGTAATTTTTTTATACGAAAGCGTGATATTCTTTGTTCCGTTTCGGATCTCCCCCACGTAATTTTAATCTTGGACGTATCGAGAAAGTAATCTGGTGTGAAAGCTTCGATTCCATGACCAATCTATGTCAACAATTTGTTAAATTTATACGATTTGGGAATCCCCCCAAAATGTGAATCCGGGCAGAGTGTAATTGCGTGCCCAATTTGCTTTTGACCCTTATGATTAGGACGCGAGAGGGGTCGATGCTGAAATGTGCAATCCATGGATTAATGAATTTCGGAATTTGTAGAGGTCTGCAGAGAAGGAAACTGTCGGTCGTTTTCAAGAATCTCACATCATTCAAGATTCAAACCGACTGGGGACATCCATGGAATTAGCAAGCATTGCCAACGCTAAAATGGGGCCCTTTGAGTCTCTCTCGACAGTGAGCGCATGGCTGTCTTGGTGTTGTATTTTAAACCTTAATCAGATCGAATAATCAAATGAAATAGAAGCCTGATTTGACCCTTTTACTCGTTTTCCCTGCCGGTGGGAATGACCAATTCATCCACGGTCAAAGTCTCAAATGGGAATGCGTTTCGTTCTTTAATTTCTTGAAAGTTTTGATTTTTTCCATTCTCAATTTGCCGCCGAATGAGAAGGAAATGCCAGGTGCCACTCAAGAACTGTTTCCGGGACAGAAAACGATGGATAAATGGCAAGTAGTACTTGTTAGCATGTGCACCGCTTGTGCTTTTGCCTCATTTCATGGGCCCTATGAAGCCTTCAGATCTTATCTGAGCTAAGCCACCATCTATTGTCCTGAACAACAACGGCGTTTTGCGGGTCTGCAGTGAAGTAGAATAGTAGTCATAGCATCTGTACACAGAGCTGAAAGGAGCAATGAAAGGCCTAAGCTGTCTGTTTTGTTTGCTTCGTCCAAAAGGGACAGCACATGCAAGGGAGATCTACAATACAGGTGGGACGTGATCAATGAGGCACGTTAGAGTGTACTCCTAAAGCTCAAAACTCTTTCTTGATGAGATCATCAGGTGAATTGGACTCGGGTTGAGTCTGTATTCGGGTTTTCCAGGGGGACCTCAAAATCGGGTCTTGCCCCGGATGATGCATGAATTGTCATTCACAAGGATAAGGGATATTTGCTGTTCCCACAAATGCTTTGCAAATCCATTCAGCAAGGCCCAGAGATCTGCAAGTAGATGTTCAAACATCAGATGAACTCATGTGAGAGATACAAAATGGAAGAGTCAGCTATACAATGAAGTGAAAGTCTGGCAATAGAGTTCAAGCATAAAACCAACGTTCTTAAAACCAGGAATCGAACCTTAATATATTGGAGGACTAAAACGAACATCCTTCTATCCGTTATGCAAGCTACATTGGGAAGAGGATGATGAACCGACATTGTGCTGAATTAGTTCTTTTTCACGCCTTTCTTCTTCTTCTTCTTCCTCCTCATCTTTCCTCTGGCCCTACTATTTTGCAATGGGGGCTCTTCAATCATGCATACCATAGGCTTAACATCCTCCACCTTCCTCACTGGTTTAAAAACTTCAGTGACCTGAGGGTTCAGCATGTCCTCGGAGCAGCTTAAAGTGATGCCCTTACTTGCCGCCTCATCCCAAAGCTCTCTGGCCTTATAAAAGTCGCCTCCTCGACAAAGCTTTGGTATGAGAACATCGTCTACTGGCCCATATCCACCCATTGAACTGCTTTTCATTCGCTCAAACAATTCGAGAGCATGATTCACTCTCTCAACCCCACAAAGAATGCCAATGAGATCACAGTAAAACTTATGCTCTGGCACCAACCCCTGCTCAATCATTTCATCCACTATCTTGTTGCCCTTGCTGAATCTTCTGCTCAGATATAGTACTCTTGCAACAAGATAATAACTCACCCAATCTGGAGAACACCCCGACTTCTTCATTTGGTCAAGAATTTGACATGATTCCTTGACTCTCCTAGCCCTACCCAAACATGAAAGCACAATATTGTAACTAATTGAATTAGGAACGATCATGTAGGTTCTCATTTCCATCATCACATTCAAAGATTCTGGAATGAGACCTGAAGGATTACGCTTAAGGTTTCGCTCACACAAGCATCTGAGGAAGGTGTTAAAGCAAAACAAATCTGGCATACACCCTTCAGATTTCATCTCCTTGATAATTCTCCTTGCTTGCTTCACATCCTCCTTCTCAGACCACCCATATAGAAGACACCTGTAGATACATGGTTCGATCCCTTCTAATTTACTCTTGTGATGCTGAACTACCCCCTCGGCCATCTTGGCATGTCCTTTGAAACAGAGCGCATGGACGACAGCCATCACTGTTGCACTGTCCTGGGGACATTTGAATTTCTCCAAGTTCTTGAAGAGACCCAATGCCTCACCTTCTCTTCCCAAATTGACCAATTTCTCTGCCACTACACTATAAGTCTGTTTATCCATCACCCGGCCTTCTTTCCCAAGATCCGAGATCAGTATATCCATTGCCGTGTGATCCTTCTTCTCTGCAAACATCTCGATTGCATAGTTAAAATCCTTATCCTCCAGACTGGAGCCCAAATTCTTCCTAGCCCAAGAGAAGAATCTCAACAACCTCCTGGTGGGTGCTTCATCCTTACAAAAATCGATCACTTGGGTAACGAGGGACGACGTCAAACGACCTCTGAACTGATCAAGACTCAGTTCCAGGTCATCCAAGCTACCAATCGGGGTTGAAACAGCGTCGCACAGATCCTGCAGCTCGGGCAGCGTCCGAGGCGCCAACTGCGTAGAGCATAAACGTCTATGTCGCGGTTCGCAATGCCGGGCAATGCGGCGTTGGCCGAGAAAGCTTGTCCATCTGGACGAGGTTCCTCTCGAGAATATCATCGAACGAGTGGTGTGCGTTAAGCAGGTACTAAAGTTTCACCCCCGAATGCTCCTAGCTTCGATAATTATCTCCATTGCGAGTTTGATCATACAAGGAGAGAGCCTACTTCCCAATGACGACACAACCCGAACACCTTTTCCCGAACAAACGCAAGCGACGTGGATTCGAAAGAGCCAGATGCTGAAAAAGGTGGAGCGAGATTGTGGAGCTGCGATGTTCTTTGGCTGGCTCCCTCCACATCATTGTTATGCTGAAAGACGGAATTGCCATCTTCTTTTAATTGTTAGTGGGGCAGATTTAGGATTGAATTTAAAGTTGAAGGCTTTTTTTGTGAAAAAAATAAAATTTGGGGTAAAATTGAGATTTAACTCAAAATTTGGGTTTTTTTTTTTTGGGTAAATAGGGCTTAAAACTTTGAGAAGCTATTTTCGAGTAAAAACGGTTTGTATAAATTTTAAAATCGATTCTCGGGTAGGAACTGGTTTTGAACAGGTTCACGATTAAACCCTCGGAACTTCTATAAAAAATAGTGAGATTGAGTTTTCCGACAAAGACATGCGAATATTTCATCCGATAACTTTTGCAAAAATAATGTATTATGATAGAGCAACTAAACTAAAAATAAAAATTCAAAATAAATGAAGTAGGTTGGTTCTCAAATCAACCTTAGAACCATTATTTCGATTCTTGACTAGTTTGGAAGTCAAGTGATTCCAAAAGTCGGGAATTGACTTTTATAGGGAAGGTTCTAAGTTTTTAATGGCGTTTATTTAATTTGAAAATCATCCCTTATGCTATTTCGTCTATGGACAACATGTAGTTAGTTACAAGTTAAGTAGGTTCTAGATTTAGAATCTATAACTTATCATGTCTACCTTGCAATCGATTTTGGAACCTATTCTAAAGTTTGTTTTTCTTTTGCTTTTCTTTTTTTCATTTTTTACATCAAAATAATATGAGCAACACAATAGTTCAAAGTAAAATAAACATCAACAATTCCTTTAAACATTGAAAGAAAGACTTATTCCTCATTGATCCATGAAAAAATTACTCCAAATTTTAAACATCGGAAAATAAAATACAACATAATTAATCACTTAACAATAGTTTAAGCGAGGGTGAGTCAAGATCGAGTGAGGGTTGCAGGGCTTGAATGAGCGACAGTGAGTCGCAAGAGAGCGACGTGCATGGTGAGTTGGGTGAGAGAAATAAAGAGAAAGTCGTAAAGGGCTTGAATGAGATATAAGTCTTCAAAAAATCATAGAAATTGAGAAAGGTAGAAAAGAAGGTGTTAAAAGAAAATTATGATTTTTAGGCTTTATGAGATCAATTCTAAAACCGGGCTAGTGCTTGGATGGTTCTTCACTTGAAATTAGGAATCGGACCTATACTCACCAATTCCAAAAATTTTGAAATATGAAATCAAATCGGTTCTAATGAAACATGGAATTGAATTGGCTTTCATGGAGGTTCGATATGCAGGTCAAATCAGTTTGGTTGCACAACTTTAATCTACACAAGAATGCATTATTTTAAAGAAAAGAAAAACCAAAACCATTTATTTATGGAGAATAATAAGGAAATTGACATAAATAATCTTTAAACTTTGGTCTAATATGTAATTTGGTCCATTAACTTTTAATTTGTTTAATGTAGTATTTGAAATTTAATTAATATATAATGTAATGTTTGAACTTTTATTTTTTCAATATAATTTTTAAAATTTTGGTACATATTCAATTAAGTTCCCAAACTATATAAAACTATTCAATATAACATTTATGTGATTATTCAAGACCAAATACAGTATCGAACATTTTCATACACTTTAGGGACTACATTTAACATGTACCCAAGTTTAGGGACAAAATGAATAAATTAAAAATTTAAAGATCATATTATATATTTAGTTAAAGTTTAGAAACTAAATTGCATGTTAAATCAAAATTTTGGTACTACTCCTGTCATTATCCGGATCAATAATGAAGGCCCGGCCAAGGACGTTTCTGGACATTCACAATCGCGGTGGCACCGACCGTAAATAACGAGGAAACCGCAAATTCCGATTTCATGCTCCCTGAAAATCCCCTCCTCCTCCCTCCCTCCTTCCTTCCTCCCTCCTCCCGCCCTCCCTCTCCGATCGACTCCTCCGGTGAAATTCTCCGGCGATCTTCCCGGAACCTCTCCGATTCATCCACGGTGCGCTCCGGTCTCCTCTCCCCGATTCGCATTTCGTTCAATGTTCGTGCGGGCGCGCGTTTGAATTCGATCGTCCCGGTCCCGACATTTAGGTTGTCCGAATTTCCGTTCTTGTTTTTCGGGTCGATTCTCGGGGATCGGGTAGGTGACGTGATTGGTTGGCGAGTGTGCGCAGAGATTGGTCGTCGTGCGCTGATCATTGGGCTGGTTTTTTCGTCTGTTGCGGTGAAGGTCGGATTTTTAGGGCGCAATGAGTCAGGTGTTCGAGGGGTACGAGCGCCAGTACTGCGAGGTGTCCGTGAACTTGTCGCGGAAATGCACGGCGGCCGCCGCCCTCAACGGAGGTAATATATGATTTTGATGTTCGAAATGTCTGTTTTCTCGTTTTTTTTTAATCTTTTTGGTAGCCATTGGGAGGTTTTCTTGATTCGATAGATCGGTGAACGTATTGATGGAATGCTTAGAATCTCTGGAGCCTTTATCGTTTCTAATGATTCCGAGAAATGCATTGTGAGAAAGTCTTGGTCGTGGGTTGGGCATATTTGAAATGCAGGTGTAAAAAATTGGGAGCAAGATTGTCTTTTTACCATTTCATTATGGTTCATGCCGAACTCCAGATCATGGTTATTCCTCAAAATATCTGTTAATTTATGCCCTGTGATCAGCTATTGAAAGCTTGATCGACTGTGATATTAGTCTTTTCATGATTAACGAATTTCTTAGATGGATGAGGAAGTTGATTATATAGAGGTTCAATGAGTGTCTGAAGGTAACTATGAAATTAACTTCAGTCTGTTTCCTACCTGATTGTGGTGGGTTGTTTGTTCCTTATAAAATATGCAGAACAGAAGAAGCAGAAGCTTTCTGAAATTAAGGCTGGCTTGGATGATGCTGAAGCCCTGGTATATGAGGATAATGCTATCAATTAATATATTCCTTTCTTTTTCCCGTGAATCATTCCATATGTTGAGTTTTTATGATTCTTGTAGATTCGGAAAATGGATCTTGAGGCACGGAGTCTGCAGCCAAGTGTCAAAGCAACGCTTCTTGCTAAGTTGAGGGAATATAAAAATGATCTGAACAATTTGAAGGCCGAAGTAAAACGACTTACATCTCCAAATGCTAATTTGGCTGCCAGGGATGAGTTGCTGGAGTCGGGCATGGCAGATGCAATGATGGTCTCTCTCTCTCTCTCTCTCTCTCTGTGACATATTCTTTTGCATTCATTGCTTACCTTGTTGGGGTCGTTGTGGATGATTTCTTGATATTGCTAGGTTTCTGCTGATCAAAGAGGGAGACTGTTGATGTCAACAGAAAGATTAAACCATTCAACCGACAGAATTAAAGAAAGTAGAAGGACAATGCTTGAAACAGAGGAACTTGGTGTCTCAATTCTCCAAGATCTACATCAACAACGCCAATCCCTTCTGCATGCTCATAACACTGTATGTCGTTTGCCATGATCGCACTTTTTATTTGGCTCAACCTGATTTTCTGGTTTTGTGTTGATCTAAGCATTTCTGAGATAGAAAGTACGTTACTCTATTTTCCCACATAAATTCCAGTGTTACTTGTGAAAGCTTGGTTCTCCCCTACTGGTAGTATCCTAGCATGGTTTGATCAGACCCTCTCTCCATTATGTCCGTCCCAAGTTGCTTGGTTCATGTATCATGACATTGTCGTCCTTTGTAATCCCAAGTAATATTAATCTGGAGTTCATGATTGTTGCTGCACGGGAATCCTTGTGTGCTTTGTCCGGACCAATAGGCTTCCGTTTAGGGCGTCAGTCTGTTAAAATTCATTGGTGTAGGACATTTATTGATGTTAGTTCTTTGGTTTACAGCTTCATGGGGTGGATGAAAATGTCGGCAAGAGTAAAAAAATTTTGACTGCCATGTCGAGAAGGATGAGCAGGAACAAGTGGATCATTGGCTCCATCATTGCGTCCCTCGTAGCTGCCATTATTCTGATCCTTTATTTCAAGCTGCTTTGATGTCATCATGTGGTGTGGTCGTGTCCCCATCTGTTTCAATTGTTGATGGCTTTTCCATGGTGTGAATGTCGCAATACTTGTTGCAAATTTTTCGTTTTCTTTGAGCATGAACACAGCTGTTTTGCTGAGCTGAGTCTTTCTCTGTGTAATCATCATCATCTTGCCGACCTTTTTCTTACTTCAAAGTGCAAATAGTCACACGTTTCTGTCAGTTTATGTATACTGCAGAATCTAATTATCCTGGCCTAAGGTCTTTTCTCATTATCTATTGCACTCTACTGTAGAATGTCTTTGGTGCTGTACCCTACTTTTGAATAAAGTTGATCCGAACTCCATGGCATGAAGAATTGCAACTGGAGTGTGCTTAATGTTCAGGGATATCGAACAAGGAAAATTCACTGCCCTGATTACATGGAAAACCCTATACTAATTTAATTTGATGGATCGAGGAAGGTAAAACACTTCCGAAATAATGTCAATTTGCAGCAAATTATGACATCCCACAGGAAAAAATCAGGCTGGACTTGGTTCCCAAATCGGCACAAGTGACGCAGCCTTCTTTTTATCTGAAAAACGTTGCTTCCAGCTCGCAAATGTGCAAGCAGTAAACCAAATTTTAACTTATCTGTTTCAACAAACTACGGATAGATCAAATGGGTAACCGATATGGTGTGGCACCATTTGTTTGATGAATAATTAGGCCAATGACGAAGCTGCCACAGTGCCTGGTCTGCGCCTGGATTGGAAGAGGAACACAGCTGTAAGCTGCTTTTGTGCAATCTGCATCACCTTTCCCGTGCTAAAATCTGATGTTGGCATCCAAAAACACTGTACGGATGCTACGTATGATCTTCGCCGATTTGCTTTCGTATCCTTATGGGTTTGCAGATAAAAATGACCTTTATGTCAAGAAAGGTCACCATCGGGAGTAGAACCCCTCGAAGCCAGATCCTCATCCTCATCCTCTGCTTCATCCTCATCATAATCAGCAGACTCAGGTTGGCCATTTAGATCCACATTTACACCATTTACTTTCCTCACAAATTGGCCCCGCACTCGGGGCCTCCTTTCAGCAAGTCTTTTCCTGTTAACATACCTAATCTTCTTGTCAAAGCACCGCTCTTTCCTTTTCTGCCTAAACTTGATTAGGGCTGCCTCTCGCCTATCTACTTTATTTGTTTTTGCTTCAGATATAGATGAACCTCCAAAGGATGGCCATGAATGAGGTGAAGACATCCGACCTTGTTGTAAGCACAAGCCAACTGGGTAATAGGGAAACGATGGCATCCCATTCACATGGCTGGGAAAGTGAGGAAGATGATTGTACTGGGGTATCATGGCTGAAGTAGCATGGTTTTGCAAGTCATGCAGATTATTCTGGTACACTTGTGCTGATGAATGCACCATAACTGGATTAACAACTCCAGGCACATAGTATGGATATGTGCTCTGCGCAGGCAATCCAGGAAGGTCAGCACGAGGCTCATTTATCGCATGCATCGGCATCTGAGGCAACCGTTCTTCCATGAAGTTCCTTGGTTGAGCAAAGTCAGCTGACCCCGGTGGCGTACAGGAACGTTCCAAAGACAGAGAATCTGGAACGCTACTCCCACTTGGAAAGTCATCTCCTAGGGAAGATTTCTCCCAAGCCTCTCCATTTTCCTGTGCTCGAGGATCATAAACTGCCTGCTCATCCTCTCCTTGATCCTTCTCTTCTATCCGATGACTTACAGGAGCACAACCATCAACTTGCTTGGTTGTTGAAGGAGTATTCTTGACAATCGTCGATTTGACATATGTAAAGAAGGCTGAGGACTCTCCAACTTTTAGTTCACTCTTCTTAGGACCAGAGGAACATTGTCCTGAACAACAACGAATTTCAGGACAATGGGCATAGTAATAGTAATAAACAAAGAGAACATTGATACTTCATTCTACTGATTTTTAGGATATATCATCGGGAAAGCATAAAAAATGCTGCAAAAGATGTGATGCACATGGCAGCACTCAGGGTGACTATGTATGTTACGACCGACAATATAATCCAAATTAAAGAAAGCTCACCGGTCCGACGATCACTGATTCCTGGCACATCAGGGCGACAATTTACTGCAACATTAGGTGGGGGCTCAGCAAGAGCAGCAGACTGACAAAGATGAAACCAGAAATATCATAATTGTGAACTTATAAGCAGTGAATTTATAAGTTGTCCATAATTCAGCAGAATGAAAAGATAAATTAATTTTTTCTTAGATTTTTGCCATCCTGACAAATCTTATTGAGATTAACCAAATTTTTGATAATAGAATAGATCCTTCAGAGATCCCAATTCCTCTTTAGTTTTGCCACGGAAGCAAACTTATTCAAGTCCATGTACGTACCAACTCAATAGTTTCTTCATTTCAGCCAGCTGTCACACCAATTATCCAACTGCCTCTTTGAATTAATTAGATGAAACAAACTGATTTCAAATTTCTCAAGTCCTGAAATCATCAGGCACACAGAATGCCCACAGCTCTATGGAAAAGAGCAGTAGAAAATTTCACCACAATCATGATCTATTCCTGTAAGTGGAACAAAGAACCTCAACACTCCATGCAATACTCACCTCATCCTCATGAGTTGCAGACAGCCCAATCTCAGGATCGGCACTCTTCTTGGACTTATCATCAGTATCATCAGAAAGCAAAGTAGTACTATTCGTGTTAGCATCACTAGGGTCGGAACCAATCAGGTCAAAGTCATAGCTCAAAATGTTCTTCTCTGCCAGCCCAAGCTGCCAAAAAATTGTGAAGTAAAACATTAAAAACTGCTGCTTTGCAGATTCCCAAGCTCACTACAATTGTTATTGGAAAATTCCGATACAAAAGAACTCATTAACATAGCAGAAGACTAGATAGTTGGATAGACACAAAAACTGTTCCAAAGGATGAGGGGCACACTACCATTTAAATATTTAAAGACCATGTAAAGTGTAATATATTGCTCAAATTATCAGGTACTGAAACAAAAATACTTCATTCAAAAACCAGTCTTCAGCAGCTTAGATCATGATCTAAACTAGCTCATTAAAATTTCAAACTCAAGCATCTGAACAATGTAGTTGGTTTGATTAATTCACTACAGCACTTTCACTCGACAAATATCAAATACTTCTTTGTCATAAGTATGAAAAGGAAAATAGCATGGTCACACAAAACTGACCATGCGTCGCCTTCTCCACATGTGTGTCCACAAGTTTAACAACTCATTGGTACGCAGGGGCTTCACAAGATAGTCTGCTGCTCCCAATCTCAAGCATTTGACAACAATTGGGACCTCATCCTGTGCTGACATCACTTATCAAAGCCAAAAAGAAAGAATGGAATAATTAGTATTAATAGTATTGGATCTATGTGTATCATAAGTTTGGAAGCAACTAATGCATATATTTTCATCCAGGGACTCTTCTTAATAAAACCCTACTACCCTCTAAAGAAGAATTACAAAATCATCCAGGAGAATTGACAATTAAGAGTATATTAGCCATGTCTGTTTATTCAGAAAGAAGCTACATATTGACGGCATCGGATGCATGAAAAACCATCCACCAGTGCTGGTGGGAACAACTAGTTTCCAAATGATTCCAATATTAAAATGCATTTGATGAAGGTTAATTAAAACTAGATGTTTCTATTTGCTTAAACTTAGGAAGATGAGGAGGGAAGTGTTTCAACCAAGTAATGCTGGCAGCTAATGGACAATGATGAACTTACTGATGACGGGAATCCGCCTCAAATCTTTATCTCTTGTAATATATTTTAACATCTTCATGCCTTTGCTCATGGGTATGTCAACTTCAGCTAGAATAATGTCTATGTCAGGCCCTTCAGCATTTAGAGCATCAATGACCTGTCGAGCAGATCTTACAGCAGTCACTGCAAAACAAATGCAAACAAAAATGGGCCTCAATTTGAAATAAAGGATCTATCGAAAGCCTAGTACAGCACATCTTTAGAAACTCAATTACTTTAACAATGAAAAAACTAGTATGTTACTAATCAGAGAGAGAGAGAGAGAGAGAGGTTTGACAATTATCTCTTCACCTTGAAAAGTACAATCAACACCCCATTCCAAGTCCAACAGGGTGGAAATGAGATGAAGTTTAATCAAAGAAGAAATCAGTCGAAGTTAAGCAACACAGCATTGAACAGAAGATCACTTCCTATTAATGTTCTCTACCTTTTTCCATTTGACAACGGTCAAGCTAATTAAACAGTGACCAAGCATTTGAACATTGAACAGTGGAGAGAACTACTCTTGCTTTTCATTCTCTCACAAATCGATTTTACAACATTGCCCTTGTAATTTCTCAAGTTGGAAATTCCTCTCATATCTCCTGACAATGAGACTGGGCATCGCTACCATTCCATTCTCCATAAGCAGTACAATCCAAATTTAAGCTGTCTGAGTGGTCTCTATCCTGGTTCATTCAAACTTGGCAAATTTGATAGACTTGATGTTTTACTCTATGCTTCCTAGCACAATTTAGACATATTTTCACCTCATATTTGATAAATTTTCCTCAAATTAGCTCATGCCTGAGCAGTACGTAATACGGAGAATGAAGAAGCTCTGAATTTCCAACATACTTTGTTACCACAACCTCTCAAACCACTTCTCCAAGAAGAAATAAAAAAGTTGAACATACAGCAAGCAATCACCAGTGTAAAGCATTTCACATCAATCAAGTGACCAGCAATTACGGCCCTAAAGAGAGCACCAAAGCTAGTGCAAAAAGAAAAAAGATGAAGTGCTATTAAAAACGACAATTAACAAAATAACAGTTATACCCTGATAAGAGCATTTCAAAAGAAGCGTAAGAACCTCTTCCGAACTCTTCGTGTCGTTATCGCACAACAAGATCCTTACTTTGCTCCTATCGATGAATCCTTCCCCACCACTCTTATTAGCATTATTCCCAATACTTCCCCCAGCGCTGCTGCCGCCGCCGCCGACGCAGGCGCCATCGCCAATCTCTTTGTTCAAATTCAGCTCCAAACAATCCATAGCTCCAACTAAGAGCTCCTAACCCACAAAAAGCTTCCTCGTTTAACTCAGGGTGTACAAAGGTAAAGGCGAAAAAACCACCGGCGATGCTAAAGAACTTCCATGGAAACTCTCCTCCGCACAGCCCCGACCAAAACTAAACTTAGGGTTACGGTCCTCGATACTCTCGTTCGCACAACATCTCCCCCGAATCTATTCACCGAAAACCCCTCATCGAACATGCTGGAATCCAACACCTACCGTCAGTTCACACACATCACTAACCAAAAGCAACAGAAGTAAAATCCATAACAACGCCCGAAAAAGGCAGCTCCGAACAGCTCAGAGCAGCAGTTCGCAAGCACGCGTCAATCTACAAAAGAAGCCACGAGCGAAACTCGGGCGGCGACTCAGTCCCGAGAGCCCGGAGATCGGAGATCAGAGGGCGGATCGGCGATCGCCGGACGAGCCACGGCGCAAGTTAGAGCGGCGGAGGGAGAGCAAGAGTTTTGGGTTTTCTCCGCAGCGGAGGCAGGCGACGAGCAGACCAGACAGAGAGAGAGAGAGAGAGAAACTATCTGCGCTGAGATATCTCGCTCTGAAAAAGGGTCGCATTTGTCGAATTAATAAAAGGAAATGGCGACTGGGGGTGGCTAACGTGCGCCGACACCAGGGGGCGACGAGGGCCGTCGGATGGGGGCGAGGGGGAGAGGGAACGGAAGGGCGGGGATCGAGCTCGAGGGGTGCGCGGTGCGCACGGGGGCGTAAGATAGGAGGGCGGGTGACGTGGACGGTGGAGAGGGGGCGGTACAGGGGAAAGAGCAAAAAGCGAGGCCAGGAAAAGCGGGGTTGGATAGTTCGGTAGAGATGAGGAAGCGGCCACGTCACCCACTGCTTAGATCTCTCATTGAGGAAAGCCAATGGCCGCACCCCCTTTTTTTCCCTCAATTTTTAATTAAATTAAAACAAATAATTAAAAATCAAAAAAGTGCAAAAAGAGAGACAAAGGAGAGATATTATTGGGTTTGGAAAATGGTACAAAAGACCCTGAAATTTGACTCGTCATGTAATTTGATCCATAAATTCATAATATGGTCGCTTGGTCAATATATGTTCAATTTAGCTTTTAAACTTTTAATTTGTTCAATTCGATGTTGTTCCCAAACTTAAATTAATGGAATGTCAATATTACATATGGGAAAAAATTGAATACATATCGATAGTTCAATGACTCCATTATATATTAGAGTAAAATTGAAAATTATATTGAATAAATTAAAATATCAGGACCCGATTACATAATTAATCAAAACTCAAGGTCTAATACGTCATTATCCCATTGGGTTTGGGTCACTGTCAATATAAATTATAAAAAAGAAAGAAAATAGCCCACTTGACGTTGTGAGAAGGGCCCAATTGGAGAGATAAACATAAAAATTGGGGGGGAGCGAACGCCGAGTCGCTGTCGGGAAAACTGGAAAGTTCGCCGGGCGGCGAATCGCGTGCTCCCACGTGGCACCTCCTGGGGAGTTAGGCATGCCGCTCTTCCTCCTCTTCGATTACATCTCACGATTCACGAGCGCTGCTGGTTCGACACATGCAGGAGCAGAGACAAGCTGCATGACCCGAACTTCGGGGTTGGATTAGGCATACGCCATTATCATTATAACATCGGAATTACGGTGCTTCGGCCCGAAATCACATGGCGCTGTCGTGCATCTGCTGCTGTTGAGATCATGTGATCTGGTGCATCATCATCCTCTGGGGAAATGATCTTTGGAAAGACGCAAAACCCGGGTTAAGGAAGTGCGGAGTTTGGCGGGTGTCGACCTTTGATCTAAACCGATCGAGCGGATGATCGTTTGGCGATGTAGTTCAAAATAAGTCGAAAAGCTGACTCGAGATCATGGATGGACTGTTGCATCTGTCTGGGCTCATTAGACAAGAACGTGGATAACCAGGGTGATCTTGAGGGTCTGACAGAAGCTAGGATCATTAGTCTGATCTGGACAATTTGGGAAGCGGACAAGCCCCTGTTCCTAAGTTAAGCGTTTGTCTGTCAGTAGTATAGATCAGTTCGAATAAAGGAACGACATCTTTGCCGCTAGCCGGATGCCGGTACTCCGTTGATAGTCATGGGGATCCAAAGAGAAGCAAAAAGCATTCGCAAAACAAAGTCTCTCCGGGCTTTTATCGAATTCTACATGAACCCTTACATGATGAAGCAGGCATTTAAACATTCAACCTGATACCTTTTTTTTCTTTTCTTTTTTTGGTGATTTGTGGGTTTTTGATATTTATTTTTCTTGGTTCTGGGTGTGATCGCGAGGATGCATTCGATTGCGTTCCTGGTGTTTCTGGGATTGCCGGTGGCCAGTTTTGTGAAGGTGCCTCACGTTGCGGATCTTCGTGGCCAATTCTCAAGTCGCGTTTTCTGTCATTCACTCTTATACCAGTATGCAGTTGCTCTGTTGTGTCTTGTAATTATACATTTTACAGAGTCTTGATCTGTCGATGTTTGTTTTAAGCAACTCTTCCCGACTGGTTGATATCAAATATTAGACGGAAAAAGAGTAAATTTATTGGTAGCAGCTTGATCGGTGTCGATTATCACAGCTCTATTTCACTATCTCTAGTGGTTTCAAAGATGAGGCTTGTAGGTGCGAGTTAACGAGTCGCTAGAGAGCTTGATGAAATTGCTCATTTGGTGAAGATGTTTTGAACCTGTTTTGATAAAATCCTCCATAACCAGCTTAACATTGTCCACTTTCAGTCACAATTCGCTTGAATTTTTCCGACTTGCCTACCTTCATATTGGCAGAACAGCGCTTAGTCAAGTCATGTTCAGTAGTTACCATGACCTTTCTTGCAACCGGCATCCAGCATCTGGCAACCCAGATTGCCATTTAAAACCTTCAGCTTCTTCTGGTGCTGTATCGAAATAGCAGTTGCTGCAGATGAGTAACTCAAGTTTGAGACGCTAGGTGCAGGCACATCGAATTAAATTCAGAAGATCTCTTTCCTAGGAAAATACAAGGGTTGTGTTCGCTGTTTTCATTGCTGGTAATATCAGGAGCAGTTGCCTGACGGTTGAGACAGTCCTGCTCAAGCAGCAAATGCAAAACCGAGATGGATGGCCAGGGACACCTGTGTGATGAAGATGACATGATGGGTCCAAGTATCAACAGAAATGTCCATTAGAAACATCACGAGTTCAGTCAACTGTCAACGGATAATCTTTTTTCCAGAATCGTCGGTGTTAAGTAAAAAGTTCGCAAATGGCGGACCTTGTAATAAACTATTGCACAATGGTCTGAAAGTTGATTGCAGCTAAGATTTTCCAAACGAAATCATATTGTGTAAATGGCTTTTATAGTGAAGAGTAGCTCGCTGATTGTCAAAATTGAATCTGCAAGTATCAGCTCAAGCAAGCTAGATAGCTATCAGTTAGTGCTCTCCCCATCACTTTCTCACCATTTTGGGCTACCCTCTCCCTTCAGCAGACAGGATTAAACCAACTTCTATGAATTGTGATCTGAACATTGAATTCTGACTACTTGTGCTGGAACTAATATCTCTTGCTCAAAGGAATTGCTTTTGGCGATCGAGTCCTGCAGTGATGACGTTTCATCAGACTTGTGAAATCAACACGCTCTCTTTTGAAGTCTGCAGAGGCATCTAGCACGATGTAGTCTTCAGGGTACAAATTCTATGGTGAACTTGAATCATATAACAGAAGAAGAAACAGCTTGCTTCATCCTGGCAAATATTATGCTACTCACTTTCAAAGAAGAATCAGATACGTAGTGGCCAATGTCAGTTGACGGGCCGGTCTGACTTCGGAAAATCAGCCACTTCAATGGTATCCAGGTGCCACATTACGGTGTTGATAACACATTGTAAATTGTTTTACGACGATTCGTGGTAACCAAGTGTAAAGAATCCTTAGAAATTCTGGAAGAAAATCAGACAAGCACCTGTTGATCTGTGATAATATCATGACCCAACAGTTCAACATGCATAGCGGAGACTCGAGATGTTCGAATGCTTACAAGCATGAGGTCTGCTAAGGAAACAATGGGATATCCTTGCAAACAAAACAGAACACTAAGTTGAGATCGTAGGAGTTTAAGTAGAGTGATGACCCCGAGAATGGCACCACGTATGATCCTGAAACTCTACAAGAAGGCATCTTTCCAGGACTCATCATCTCCGCTTCATCAAAAGTCGAATTGATTCTTTGTGTCGGGTGTCTTGCCAAACAAGTTGTGAGCAAAGCTAAAAGGGAGAGTGTGCATAGCTCTGTCGGCAGCGGAGGAAGCGGACCAGTTAACTCAGTTGTAGGAAAGGTCTAAGCTCTCTATATTCCTTAAATTGGAGAATGTTTCTGGAATCGGTCTTGTCGAATGATCATGCAACAGATTTAAGACATATATCGCTCAAATAACAGGTTTATAGAGAATAGAGCCCATCAAATTATCGTGCTGAGAGATCCATTCCAGACAGATTTCCCAGGAAGTTGCCCTTACAAGATTCCAGTCTACTCAATGACGTGAAGGTCACTTCTTCCAGTTCATCCAAAAAAGCACTTGTACCACTATCATCATGCAGAGATGATAAGTCGAGTTGACCCTTGAACTAGCAGAGCTGCCAATACCCAGGCGTTTTCACTTAATATTTCGAATGTCAAATCTTCCAAACAAGAAGGAACTTCTCCATAAAAGCCATTATAAGAGAGATTCAGAATGCTCATCTTCGTCAGCCGACAAAGAGCTAGAGGGATTGAACCTTCAAAGTGGTTTCCTTAAGTAGAAGAACCTTCAAGTTCCAAAGCGAACTGATCCAGTCGGGCATCTCACACGTCGATGCATCTTCCCATACATTCGATGCGACAATGGACAAAGCTCTAGGAAGGAACTCAGGAAAAGGCCCGATGAGCTCATCACTTTGTAGATACGAGAACCTAAGACATACAACATTGGCACAATGCGGTAAATTTGGACCGAGATTTTTTAGTCCAAAGGTCTAGGAAAACAAGAGAATCCGATTTGCAGAAAGCTCAGAGACTAGAGGACCATCTAGTAAGTTTCCCGACAACATCAGAAATTCCAAAAGTTGGATATCTCCAATCCAATTTGGAATTGGTTTGGACAGGAAATTGTCGTTTAGATCGAAAATCCTTAAATGTGAACTATCCAATATGCTAAATGATATATCCTCAGTAACATTGTGCTTATGAGGCAACGGATCTTGGCGAGCAAACGATGTTGTCTCTCGTGTCATACTATCGATTTTTCTGGAGTTCCACCGTCCAGCATCTCTCAGTCGATGTCGAATAAATTTTGTTCTATGGAGTGCTATTGATATAAGATAGTCATACGCCTCTGTATACATCGACGAATTTGATTTTGTATGATAGGGTATTGGTATGCCATGTCTCAAAGATCCTCATTAAACGTGATACATGGGTAAACTTTTATTAAATAGGTCGAAATTCCAATGTAGTCCTTTTGGTAAGTTATTACCGGATATAGTTGACACAACGATCAACATAAGATGTCGTTTTAAGTAAAGTTGTTCACATCCGCATTTCATATAGGGCGGTCGATGATGATTGGATAGCAATTGTTGGAATGACTATATTGCAATTTGTGTAAAGGTTTAGCATCATATTGACAAAATCAAATATTTATGATGACGGGTTTAATATTGATTTGATAATTATCCCAGTTAAATTAAGGTGGAGCTCAAGCGGCAGAAAAGTGGTCCTTCGATCCATGCCTTTTTCATCAAATAGGAGCAATTCTCGATACCCAATCCTGCATAGTATAGGATTATTGAGACACTAAAACCCGATTGGTTTGATGTTGCTGATCGCATCCATCGGATAATTCACTGTCTTGTGTGACATTTACAAAAAAATTTGAATGCTGGATTCCTTTTGGTTGTGAATAAACTATTTTTTTCTCATTCCTAGACCAAATCAAATCTCTTGATATTCAAATTAGCATAACAATGGATACAGTACTAACACTCTAGGAGTCGAGCGTTCAAAATGCATAATCAAGATTCAAATGCTTACAATGCTATTAAACAAAGATTCTCCACTATTTCATCGTATTTTTCCATCACAAAATGCTTAGAAGGACAATCTCTACTGGGGAAATGATGGGATAAGCTTACGAACAAGCTTGAACAGCACGTACCGATGGTACGAGCTTAGGTAGAGAAAGAGAACCACCCCAAGGAACGCCACCACATATGATCCCGCAAAACTCCAAATGAAGGCTTCCCTCCAGGAGTCATCCTCCTTGGTTTGATTAAAAGATGGTGGTGTCCCAGGTCCTGGATTTGAGCCATCACAGCTTGTTAATGGTGGTCCACAAAGAAGAGGGTTACCTATATAACTTGCTTCTTGAAAAGTTCCAAATTGATTTTTTCGATCCGGTGTCTTGCCTGATAAGTTGTTGTGAGCCACACTAAAATATGACAGGAAATTGAGATTTGTTAGTTGTGGAGGGATGGGACCGGTTAAGCTGTTATAGGACAAGTCCAAACTCTCTGTATTCTGTAAATTGGAAAATGTTTCCGGATCGGTCCCATCAAATGATTGTGTGATAGGTTCAATGCTCGAAGTTCACTCAAGTAGCCCATCTCTGGAGGAATAAAGCCCGTCAAATTGTTTCGCGAGAGATCCATTCCTGACATGAGGTTTAGGATGTTGCCCTTATAAGATTCCAACCTACTCTTTGTGATGAAGTTTATTTCTTCTAGTCCATCGATAGGATTCAATAGAACCTCTCCATTATGATATTCATACCTCAATTCGAATATGAGCTTGTTGTCACGTGGTTCCGAATACTCTACCCAAGTTAGACCAAATGATGATGGAGATAACCCAGAGTATCCAAGTGTCAAACCTTTCAAACAAGGAGGAATTTTCCCAGAAAGATTATTATTGGAGAGATCCAATATGCTCATATTTTTCAATAGACATAGATCTAGAGGAATTGAACCTTCGAAATTGTTTCCTTGTAGTAGAAGAACCCTCAAGTTCTGAAGTGAACCGACCCACCTGGGGATCTCACCTGACAATGCATTGTGCCTAAGATCCAATGTGACAATTGATGAAGCTCTAGAAAGAAACTCAGGAAAATGCCCAGCAAGTGTGTCATTTGATAAATGCAAGAACCGCATATTTGTAAAGTTGGCACAAGGGGGTATATTTGGCCCAAGATTGTTACTTGAAAGGTCTAGAAGATCGAGATCTTTTAACTTGCAGAAGCTAAATGGTAAAGGACCTTCCAATAAGTTACTTGCCAACATAAGCCCTCGCAAGTACTGAATATCTCCAATCCAATTGGGAATTGTTCCAGATAAGAAATTATGACTTACATCCAAAACCATCAAGATGGAGCTATTTAATATACTAGGCGATATGTCCCCTGTGAAACAATTGTTATCCAGATACAAAGCTCTCAAATTTCTCAAGTTAGAGATCCTCGGTAGCATTTGGCCTTGCAAATTGTTGCTAGACAGTTTCAAGGTATTAAGTGACATATTTGCCAATGTCTTTGGTATTTCTCCCATGAGGTCATTATTCGACAAGTCCAATGATTCTAGAAATTGCATATTGCCCATTGAGGGAGGGATTCCACCTCTTAGTAAGTTGTTTGAAAAATTTAGATATTGCAAATTCGGGAGGATAGAACCAATCCAAGATGGAAGCTCTCCTTTAATAGAATTAGCAGACACATCGAACAACCACATGTTGGCAAGACTCAAATTGGAAGGCAAATGAAAGGCACCTGACAATTTATTGCCTGTGAGTTCCAACCGTTGCAAATTTACATTGTTGTCCAGTAGCCAGTTCGGGAAATTTCCTGTCATTCCATTGTGGTTGAGTTGAACACCTCTCAAGTCATGCTGTCCCTTTAGAAAGCTGGGAATTATGCCATTGGCATCTTTGTTGAGCACACAATTCGATAAACTAAACACTTTCAGTTGAAATGAAGGAAACCAAATGGGGTCTTCTGTATTTACTTCCAGACGATTGTGGTTATCGAGGAGGTGGAATACCTCAAGATTAGAATTATTGGCTAAGGAAGCAAGTGAAAGTGAGCCTTCAAAAGCATTTCCAGATAACACAATGTATTCAAGTGACTTGAGATTATAAAGGAGACATGAAGGAATGGCCCCATTGAAATTGTTATTTTGAACATCAAGTGCACGAAGTGAGGTCATATTGCATGAGCACGAAGGAAGAGGACCCTGAACTCCATTACCAATAATTTGCAACTCCTCAAGGTTCCTCAGTTCACACAAGCCTGTTGAAGTGGGCACTAGTATCATGTTATGTACACTCTTTAATTATCCTCTATGATACGCATTTATGAAATCTACATGCACTATCATGTTAAATAGAGCGATTTTACATCAATTTTTTTCTTCTTCAATACACCATTTGTATCGATATATAGTTTATAATTAGCTTCCTAATTTCATTTGTTTGTGAGTTATGCGATATCATCTTGTTTAGACCATTTTTAAATCATTGGTTTGTTATATGTGGGCTATCAAGTCATATAATATTTTATCCATCTTTTAATATCATTTATTTCTTAAATAAAGAAAAAATGCTTTATTAAATGGGTATCCATACTTAATTCAACTTAGTTTGTTCCTATACACTAAGTGAGAGGAATGATACCAAATATAAGAGTTTCTTTTTTTCGAATGTAATGATAGTAATATTCTAACTATCAGAGCCATCATAATTATGCACTTAACATTAATTATTTATGATCTATTCTAAAGATATATCATTTTTGTTCTATAGACTTTTTATAATAATAGATAATGTTTTCTATTAATATGGTAATAGTTGATTTTCTATTTTCTGATATTCATTTATTTGTAAACTATGACAGTAGTTACCAATAGTGATAAATGAAAGCATATTCATGAAAGTACCTTCCAATAACTTCGATGCACTCAATCCATCAAAACTGATGACTAAGGCCTTAAGAGATGTTATCCTCGCAATGTCAAGGAGGGCATCATTGACCAAATTGTTATCTGAAAGATCCAACACCTCCAGATTTGGACCTGTGATTGACCAAAAAAGGCTCTCAAAATCGAAGGTTACATATCAACAAGGCATGCTCTTCTATTTTACACGTACCTTCAAGCTGATTTGAAGATAAATTTTGGGCCTCTGTCGAAGTTTGCTTGTACAATGAGGGGACTTGCTGTAGATTATTGTCAGATAGATATAACCTCTTCAATTTCTTCAGGTTTAACGTTCCGTTTAAATCTGATTATGAAAAAATCCATGAATGCGTTTTGGTTAACTAATTAGTTATAGATATCGTATGTCTAATTAATATTGAGAATAATCATATGCTCGTTATGAGGAGAATTTTTTTATAAGCAAAAACTAGATGGTCCATCATTTGCAAGCATACAAAAAAAAAAAAAAATAGTCTTGTGTCACATGACTTTGTAAAACAATTTCATAAACAAGTACCATACCTCTAACAATATCTATTATACATAGTTAACTAGCAAAGCTGAGAGAATATTCTCTCATGTGCTCCCTATGTAAAAGTTGATTTCACCTCTATAATTGCCACGTGGCATAATACATGGCATAATTTTGACATGTGAGTCACATTCCACCGACAAGCATTAGTTTATTTTGCTTGGACGATGTTCCATTTAGTGCTTGCCGTGCGACTTTTGACTTAACCCTCATTCGACCAATAAGCATTAGTTTAATGATTTATCGTCTCCAAACTTCTATCTATTTTGAGTTTAAATTTCAAAAGATAAATAAAAAGAAAAGTTTTACTTCAAGTCTTACAATAAAAATTTTTAACTTGCATTATGTTGTTAGCTCACACCTCAATTTAACTAATAAAAATAAGGTTCACAGATGGAAGCTTTTAGTACAAGATTTGAGCCCCATTTCTTTGAAACAATTTTTGGAAAAATTACAAAAAAATTCTTAAACCTATTATAATTGTGCCAATTCAACTTTAAACATTTTTTATTTGTCAATTGAGTTCTAGATTTTTTGCATTTATATCAATTCAATTCATTCAGTTAATTTTGGTTGGAAATCATTGATATGAACGCTGGTCATTCTACATAGTGCAGCCGACACTGAAGTAAATTTTATAATTTTATAATATTTTATTAATTTTTTCTTTTTCCTTTTCCTTCTTCTTTTCTTTTTCTTAATTGCAAAGCTCGAGAGAAAGTAAAAAGTATAAGTAATAAAGACATTTTGGTCCACTTCCAAACAAGTGCCCTTCAAGTCAACTTTGTCGGGCTGCAAAATGCGAACGAATCCACACTTTGATACGCCATTGCTTACCGAGCTAATTTTATTTTTGCTCTTCGAGTCTCTTGATTAATCCGTGATACGTGCAACCAACTACTTTTAAGGGATCATTTATTTTGCAAAAAATAAAAAAATTAAACATATATTTTTAACAATGATCATTATACATTAAAAATGAATAAATGAAACATATTTAAACATAAATTGTTATCAATAATAAAAATATTATTTATCGATTAATTATTCTAGAAAATACATATGTTTATTTTAAGAAAATATTTTTCGAATCATTTATATTCTATGAATCAAATGATGCTAAGAATTGCGTCATTTGCACAATCATGTACCGTCGTTAATTCACTTAATCCCACTTTATATTATATTGCTCCCTAGCATGACATGTCCTATTATTCAAAAAGGGTAAATAAACAATTACTTAGAAATATATTTGAAAAAGAAAGAAAGAGAGATTGAGATTCACCCGAGAGATAATTTCCACTTAAATCCAGCACTTGAAGTTCCTCTAGAGGAAGGAACAAAGAGGCGTTAATAACCCAAGTTCCCAATTCCGGATTGCGGGTATAATTCAGATACAGTTGAGCCACTCGCGAAGTGGCGTCGTCGCACACGACGCCTTCCCAGCCACAACAGTTTCCGCCGCCACGCCACGACGGAAGAGAAGACCTGCTCGAGCGGTTGATGGCGGCCTCGATGTCGAGCAGCGCATTCCTCTCTTCTTCCAAGCACCCCATGCCACCACTTCCCATCACCACCAGCAACAGCCAAGTCCACTGCATGCACCATAGAAGACACTTCATGTTTATGTATTATGTGGTGTGTTTTGTGCTGTCTGCTTCTCCTGCTTCACCATGTGCTTGATTTATATACGCAGAGTCTTCCCATTTCGAGCATTAATCGCGGCCAGACTGTCGGCAAAGCCAAGTCTGCTGGGGCCGGAACCTGTTATGGTCGCCGGTGACTTGACCCAGAACTTCTAGAGAAGAGACAGATGAAGACTTAAAAATGAGTTTCACACAAATGATAAAAGAACGATTTTTAGCAATTCAGCAAGAAAGAATAAGTTACATGATTTCATCAAGTTATAAAAGAAAAAAAATATGTGCCCAGGCATCCCTTCACAAAAAAAAAAAAAAAAAAAAAAAAAGATGAGATAAATTACCAAGATTTGATGTTGTTAATTTTCAGGGCATGTGTTGTTTTACCAAGAAATGTTGGAACGAAAAAATTAAAGAAAAATGGTAACATTTGGAAAATTTTGGAACAAGGCACAAATGAATACCGGAAAAAAAACAATAAAAATGGAAATATTTTCTAGTGGATTCAGGGCGTTATTATAAGTCTGAACTCCTCAACCTTTTAAAGTGGTTAGGCACGTACACAGTGGACAAACATTAAATGAGGAACACACAAAACTTTACAACAATAACAACGAAATTCTACAACCGGAAGAAAAAGAGCATAAAGCAAAAAGTGATGCCTGCAAGACAACTTAGCACCCTTCAACAAGGCATGCAATGATGAAGGAGAGAAAAAATTGGACGTAGGACCTTCTCTCATTTCCTTTCTTTTTCAAATCCCTCTGCGATAGAATTTACGAGGAAATAACAAAGGAAGCTCACTTTTGACTTTAAACTCTAGAAGTTGTTCTTTTTGTTCTTTCCATCTGTCTTCATGTGGCAAGACATGTGCAAATAAAATAAATCTTCAAAAATTAATTTTCAAGAAATGTCAAATAAATGAGTATTCGTTTGGGTTCGTTGAAGGATGAATAAGACCATTCAAAATCGATTTGATAAAGCCTGATCATTTGTCACCCTCGCAATTGCACTTGTCATGCTAATCACTGTTCCTGGATCTAGGTCATGTATCATGATGCTTAGTAGTCAAATGGTTCTTTAATCCTTAATAAGTATCAGCTTAACGAATGGCCATAGGACTGCCAAAAGATACAAATATTTTGTACGGGCATTGCTCCGACAAATTAAATTGGATCTCAAGTAACGTCACCTCTTTGTCTCTCAAGGAGACAATCGGTAGAGCCCGCAAAACGCTATCGTATTCTCTCCAGTGATTTTCTTCCCTTTCATGATGATTCTATAATCAAAAGTCAATCTTCTAAATGACTACTATTTTGGCGGAATTTAATCGACGACGAAATATCTTTTCCGAAAATCATTTGTTGGCTTTTGACAAGAGGAGACGGGTTCTGTGGCAATTTCGGATAGGAAATATTTAGGCAAATAAAAAATAATCGCAAATCTTTATTTTGAACTTCGAATCAAATTGTACATACAAACAGTGTCGGAATTCAATTGACAACAAGGCTTGAAAATGCAGCAACTTCCACAATAATATACGTATACGAACTATGTCGGAATTTAATTGATGACAAAGCTCGAAAATGTGCAAAGGCGTAATGCTGGAATTGAATCATGGCACAACACCTATGATAGAGATGCTTGCCAAAATTTAATTGACGACAAAGCGTCAAGATAGAGATACGCGTCGAAATTTAATTGATGGCTCGAATCAGAAAGCTATATCTAAGGAAAAATAAAGTGCAGGAAAGAAAAGATGATAAAAGATTACATTTTGATTATCGATGGGTCTATTCTAGTTAATGTGAACTTGCGATTTATGGGCATTCTATTATAACCGTTTGGGACCAGTTTCTTTCAAAATTTCAACCCCATGTTTTTCATGTCGGCAGGTCTTCAAAGCTCCTTAGAAATAGTCCTCCACTTCTCCCACGATGTTGACTATTCTCCAAGTTTTATAACTGTTCTTCATGTAGAAATTTTCAACATAAATAACCAATAAGTCAAGAACAAATCCAATCCATATATGACTGTAAAACACCAAAATCGATACGTATAGCGGAATTTAAACATACTTGTTTGAGTCATAACTTCACTCGAGGAAAAATATATTAGACCGACGGTAATTAGCAATCTATCGGAATGTCATATATTCCTCTCAATGACCTATTTCAGTATAGTAGCTTTAATGGGATTCAAGCGACTAATATGTATAACCTATCCTTTTATAGGCTGAGAGAGAGACCTATCAAACCCTAATCAATAGCGTGTCAACTTGGTCCCTCCCATTATGAGCTTTAGTTAAACACAATTACCTACACTTTGCTGCTCAACTAGGTCCGTTATTAATAGATACCAAAATCCAATTCAATAAGATCACTTAAGGGTTTAACATATATTGGAATATCCATTAACCGATTATTTAAAATAGAAAATTGATTAATTAATATAAGCCCATTATAAGGAAATTTCCAACACTTCACACTTAGCCTTGATGCAAACTTCATGGATAACTATTACCCACATCCCACGTTTTGTGGTGTATATAACATTCAGTCCCACATCCCACGTTTTGTGTTGAATCTATGTGAATAACTATTACCCACAATCTCCGAAATGTCATTATCCCTCAACCTCTCCGCGTTGGTCTTCGTGTGCATGAGTCTTGGTGCAATCCTTTGAATCGATTATCTTGCTCCTCAGTTAAAATGCTCATCCACAGCTTTGATAAAATGATCCACAATCTACCACTCGTCAATATGTGCCAATATTTACACCCATGTCATCAATAGTATGTCATATCAACCGATTTTCAATCCATTCAATTCATTTCCTCCACGGATAATCAAACATGCCTAGATAATATATTCTCCATTATTTCCCTTTTCTTTGCTAATTTTGAAGATTACATATAAGATTGTCGAGTCCACTTTCGTTACTTACAAATGATTGTCGCATGTCGATAATAACTAAAAATTAAATATTTTTAGGCGTTAATAACTACTAAATACTTTCGATAGTCTATCAACATAACTCAAGTTATGTCACTATAGTGCAATTCATTATCTGTTGGTGCGACCATTATACTTATTTAAATTATCGCCAAAAGATAGCCCTATTATTTTACTAATTTTTTCTCAACCAAATCTAACGAGATGGAACAGACAAATCAATAACGCAAAATATCCAAATGATATATATGTTCAAGAAGGGCGACTAAGCGGAGCGGGGCCGGTGAATAGATTGAGGCGGAAAGGGAGGTGCGCAGTGCGCACAGTGGAGCAAGATAGAAGGAAGGGGTGACGTGGAGGGCGGGGATTGGACAGGGGAAGAGGAATAAACGAGGCCCAGCAAAGGTGGGACTCTCGGGATCGGATAGTTCGGTAGACGTGAGGAAGCGGCCACGTCACCCGCTGCTGAGATCTCTCGTTGAGGAGACCAATTGCCACCCACCACTTTTGGTTTCTTTTTATTTTTTTTCCTTTTTTTAAAATTTTAAAATTATATGAATTAATTAAATTAAATGGGGAAATATTATTGGTCTGGGTCATTGTCAATTATAAATTTATGGTTAAAAAAAAGAAAAAAAAATTAGCCACGTAACGTGGAAATGGGCCAATTGGAGATGATATGATAGGGGAGTTGAACAAATCATTCCCCGTTGGAAAATAGAAAGTTTGAGAATCCCATGATATATATAGCATTAACTATATTAGTGATTGCACATACTATTAACAAGGAATGATCCGCTTCTTGGTGAACCAATTTCAATGGTTTTAAAAATTTGAATCTAGAAACCAAATCAATCGTTCTCAAATTCATTTTTTAGTTTGTGTGAAAAAACAAAATCTAATAATGAAATTTTTATAAAAGCACCATCTTACTTCAAAACCACATATCTTAGTGGTTTTGCTGTTGCTTTGTTTGTCTGTTTGTTTTTTTCTCTTCCTAAAACAAGCTTCAAGACCAATTCAACCTGGGAATTTCAATAATGGAATTGGAAACTAAACCGGTACTAAGCTAATTATAGGTTCACAGCATGAAGAATCACACCATTTCTCCTCAAGACTTGAGTCGTGCCTGGTGCTCAACCCCTCTGGTTAATACATTAGAAGTACAGCACTTTGGCTCAATGTATTCTCATGAATCTAGAATCAGGTGAGCTGCTGGTACGACCTGGAAAATGCTCTTGAAAATGCAAATCGGATTGAAAAGTACTAGTTCCGAGTGTATCGTATTCATATGATGTACATCACAGGGCGACAAATTCGATATTGTATTGCCCTTTGGTCCCTGTTCAATCTCTGCATTGCACCAAACTAATCAACCCGACTAAGTGGGTGATCGTTTTGAAATTTTAACAGCTCTTGCGTGAAGCTGGACAATGTCCAAGTGCTTTAAAGAAATGAAATAGAAAGATGGTTAGCTCATCTACATTCTACAGAGGAAGCACCACCCATCATAGGCAACATCAAGATGCTGGTCGAGACACTGCCAACAAATATTTGCATTGTTGACTAATTTGCCGTTTTAGTATTATACGAGGGAGGGGTTTGCAAAGCCTTGTGTCTCTAGGGAGAGAACATAGACACCACCTACGTCTTTACTTAAGAAGGAAACAGAACATCCCAAAAACAGAATTTGGGTTGTCTTGTTTACCTGCCCAAACAAAGAACGACAGAAGTAGATGATGACAGCACGAGAAATTCCTATTTTCACAGGTTAACAAGCCATTCCAGCACCAGCTTTCAACCGGAACATTACAAAGTAACTTGCAAGGGAACACGAAAGGTGCTGAGTTGCATTGAGGCTAGATCAATAAAGTTTAAACAAAGTTAAAGGGTGAGCCAAGATCACGCACTATCGCATCTGTCCACACCCAATAGACAAATAATGACAAACCAGTGATCTTAAGGGAAAATGTCTCTGATATCAAGTCAAAGAATCATACAAACATTTCAATTGAAATCAACTGGATAGTACAACATCATTCTAAGATCTGACAGTCAACAAAGAATTAGTCAGACAACAGAAACTGCTTCAGCAGTCAGGATAAGTCTGATCTGTACAAGTTGTGAAGCAGACAAGCTCTTGCTAATAAGTTAAACATTCATCTGTCAGTATAGATCAGTTCGAGTAAATGAACAACTTGTTTGCCACTAGCCGGATGCTTGCATTCTGATGATAGTCATAGTAATCCAATGAGAAGCAAGCATCCACAAAGGTTCCGGCTTGATCTCAGCAGCATTACACTGACTAAAAACAAGTTTTTCTGAACTGCTGGAAGATTCTTTTCGGTATATCTCAGTCTCGAATCTTGGGACATCTGCACTAACAGTTGGAATGCTGCGGGCAGAGAGAGGAAATTAACTTAGTCCCTAATAAGTATTCAACTGCCTTAACTCATATTGCAGATGCATATGTTTCATATATCTACAATGGATTAACACATCTAAGAGAGCAAAGGGCTTCCCACAACGTTTGAAAGTGTATTTCTAAGTAGGGGTGGATTGATTACCAAAAACTTGGAATCTATACATTTCAGGTTGATTCTGGGTATTTGGAATAAGGACTCTTTGGAATCGGCCTAGAACCCAAACTCAACAACAAAACAAGGTAATCGTTCATTACGAGAATACTACAATCTCATGAGGGGTCTACGGCTTGAAATAGATCACAATCTGAATATACGAGATGAGGTGTTCGAAGATACTATTACTCTCCGAAACCATATGGAGAGAGATAGGATTTTTGAGTTTTGGCGGGTCCGAATGCAAACTTTGATCGATTCAAGTTCGATTCTCGGAAAGAAGCGGCTACATCCTTGAATGAAGCCTTTTCTACCGTAAGAGAAGAAGAAAGCCGACGGAATGTAATGCTTGAAGACCAACTTACCGAAGGATCCGCCATGAAAGCAATTCGGGAGGAAACAAATTCCAATAAAAACAGAAAATCAGATCCGATTAAGACAACAAACAATGATGGTTTATGGTGTTGTTTCTGCAAGAAACCACGCCATACAAGAGAAAATTGCTTCAAGCTTCATGGAAGAACGCAAGTGCTCGGCAGAGTTAAAAGACAACCACAAGCGCACATGACTAGTGAAGTTTGCTCCCATGGACCAATACAAACGTACCAGTGAGGTGATATTTAACAAAGAAGAAGTTGGTAAAATTAAGGCTCTTCTTGACTCCCTATCTAAGTCTTATGATAAGTGTTCATTAGTCTAATCGGGTGCGTGTCTAATTTCCGAAAACTCAACAGCTTCTCGCACCCGATTCATGGATTCTTGATTCGGGAGCAACCAACCATATGACACACGATCCCACTAAATTCGAAACTTATAAACCATCACCGGGAAATAGGAGTATTACCATAGCAGATGGATCTCCTGTTATTGTAGCTGGCCAAGGAACCATAGCTCTAAATTCCTCACTTAAACTCAATAATGTTCTTCATGTTCCTAAGCTATCCACCAATCTCCTTTCCATTCATCAACTTACCAAAAATCTGAATTGTAAGGTACTTTTCTCTATTGACCATTGTATTTTGCGGGACAGCGAAAACGGGAGGACGATTGGATTTGCTAAGGAATGGAATGGGCTCTACTACCTTGAGGATTCGGGCAAAACTAGTTGGTCTCTTATGGGTTACAATACCTCTTACAACTCTTGTAATCCTATCCACTCATCTCAAATTTGGCTTTACCATTTCCGGTTAGGACATCCACCATTTAGTCTTCTTAGGACTATGTTTCCTTCCATTTTTAAAGATGTTGCTGTTGAAGATCTTCATTGTGAAATTTGTGAACTTGCAAAACATCATCGTGTTTCATTTCCTTTGAATAATAATGCTAGAGCTTCAACACCATTCTCTCTTATCCATACTGATGTGTGGGGTCCATCTAGAATTGCTAATTTTACAGGAGCTAGATGGTTTGTCTCTTTTATAGATGATTGTACTCGCACTACATGGCTATATCTTATGAAAGACAAATTTAATGTTCAATCTATCTTTCAAAACTTTCATACAATGATAGTCAATCAATTTGGCGTGTCAATCAAGAGACTTAGGTCAGATAATGGAAAAGAATATTTCAATCGGTATCTTGATCATTTTTTCCAAACTCAAGGTATTATTCATGAGTCTTCCTGTGTTGACACACTACAACAAAATGGAGTAGCCGAAAGGAAAAATAGGCATCTCCTAAATGTTACTCAAGCTCTCCTCTTTCAAATGTCTGTCCCGAAGCATTTTTGGGGCGAAGTTATTTTGACTTCAGCCTATCTTATTAATCGGGTTCCTTCCAAAACCTTAGGAAATAAAAGTCCCTTGCAGCTCCTATCTACCTTTTATCCCGATGTTTCCCATAAATATCACATTTCCCCTCGGGTTTTTGGCTGTGTTGCATTTGTGCATATTCATAATCACAACCGAAATAAACTCGACCCTCGTGCTCTAAAGTGTGTTTTTATTGGGTACCCTAATACTCAAAAAGGTTATAAATGCTATGACCCTTTGACACGTCGAGTTTTTATTTCTATGGATGTCACTTTTAATGAAAATCAGTCATTTTTTCCTTCCCATCACTATCTTCCATCCATTTTCGGTTTAGACCTAGGAACTAGGACCCAATTTTTTTTTTTCATATATTAAATTCATATAGGCATAATTGGTAAGTTAGCTTCCAATGGCAAAATGGTTGAAGTACTTCAAGGCTTTTTCAGCCTCCCAGGATCGAATCTCTTTTGTTGCAACATCTATTTACTTTTTTAGAAATAAGATTGATACTGGTAATGATGAAGCTAAACAAAGATTCAAAGCCGAGGTTTAACCTAAGAACAAGTCTTAGCTTGGGTAGCTGGTTCCTGGGTAAAACGGGCAGTTCAGAGAGTTAACCCGGGGGTTGAATTGGCCTTGGCCAGTTCTCAAGGTCTTTACTCATAAACCTACCCGGTTCACCTAAGACCAGTCGGTTCACGGATTAAACTGGGACTAGTGCTCATCCCTATTTCCAAGTACACTCACCTTTTGAATATATGAGAGAGGCGAAACATAAAAAACCCCTCTTCTCATTTAACCCCTCATCGCCAAAAAAAGAAAAAAAACCAAAGCTTAAAGAAAAAGATCCAACAAGCCAAAAGCAACCAGATAAACTTGCATGGGTTTTTTTCTTATATAGAGGATTATGTTCTCAGCACTAACAAAGAATTTGACAGTTGCTGAAGCTTGCCAAGATCCAAGGAAAGAATAGCAAAGCAGAGAACTTATTGAAGTCTTATAGTCGGAGAATTGACAAAGCCATCTTTCCTACTCACGACAGGCCACCACTCAAAGCCGCTACCAGAATCAATAGATAATTTATGTGCAATTCCATCACATGCATCAAGCACCTGACATAAGCTTGGAGATGTATCCACCACAAAACTAAATTTTAGGCGAGCAGGATTATTATTATTATACTTGTCACTAATACCAAAACTATGCCACTTAAAACAATTTTATCCTGAATGTTTTTTTGTGCAATCAAAAACCCCTAATTATGCCACTTGGGGCAATTTTATCCTAAACTTTTTTTGTGCCACCAAAAACCTTAAATTATACTACTTGGGACAATTTTATTCTAAAATTTTTCTTGTACTACAAAAAATCCTAAACTATGCCACTTGGGACACATTTATCCCAAAATTTTTAACTAAATGGCATTTTTGTCTTTTTACTTTTTACTTTTCTTTTTTTTTTTTTTTATATATTTCTCCCCTCTTTGCCATGGCTGGTAGAGGGAAGCCGGCAAGGGCCACCCTCGGCTACGGTGGCGTCCGGTGATGGTGGCCCTCGCCAAGGAGGGTCGCCCCCGACCGGGGGAGGGTTGCCCTTGCCGATCTGGTGGGAGCGGCCCTCACTAGATCTAGTGGGGGCGACCCTCACTTGATGCTGAGGAGGGTTGCCCCTGCTAGATTTGGTGAGGGCGTCCCTTGCCTAGCCCAACTCAGGCAAGGGTCGCCTCCCCTTGCCTAGGGCGAGGGCTGCCCTCGCCCGACGCCGGGGAGGACTGCCCTCACCGGACGCCGCCGCTAGCGAGAGTGGCCCTCGTCGGCAGAGGGAAGAGGAAGAAAGAAAGAAAAAGTAAAAGGATGAAAATGGCCCCCAATTAAAAAGTTTGGGGTAAATGTGTCTCAAGTGGCATAGTTTAAGGTTTTTTGTGGCACAAGAAAAAGTTCAGGATAAAATTGTCCCAAGTAGCATAGTTTGGCTTTTTGGTGGCACAAAAAAAAAATTTATGGTAAACTTGGTGACATAGTTTGAGGTTTTTTATGATACGAAAAAAAAATTCAGGGTAAAATTGTCTCAAATGGCATAATTTGAAATTTTTTGTGGCATTTTCCCTAATAAAAAAAGAAAAAGAAATTAGCCACGTAACGTGGCGAATGGGCCAATTGGAGATGATATGATGGGGAGTTGAACATATCATTCCCTCTTGGAAAACAGAAAGTCTGAAAATCCTGTCATAATATACATATATATACTTGATCAAGCGTCAAAACAAATGCAATAGCTATAATAGTTATTGCACATACTATTAATTCGGAATGATCCGCTTCTTGGTGAACCAATTTTGATGGATTACAAAATTTGAACTTGAAAACTGGACCAATTAAATGGTGGACCAAATAAAAATAATATGTGGATTATCCGCATATGATATTTATCTAAAACCAGGATATAATAATCCATGTAATCAAATAATGATGGACAAGTTAATCCCCTAATTTCAATTTTCTTTTTCTAAAGCATATGGATAGAAAGATGAAGATCTTGTCTCACATTTCTAAACATCTAACTCAGCATATAATAATCCACACCATTAAATAATGCATGATTTGTTATATGAGCAAAATGAATGATTATATTGAACATTTACCTATTGTTATGGACCACATTGAACAAGTTATAACAATACAAAGATGACATTGCACGTTCAAACAGATTTTTGGAATCATTTTTGTCATTTTCCCTACTTTGAAAGTCGGTGTGCTGCCTTTTTTTCCCCCTGTTTCAGTTTTTGATTATCATTAAGAGTTTAGACTAAATAAGGATGCCAACCATGTTCGTGACTCATAAGGAACTCGTAATTTTTCTAACCAGAGTTGAGTGATGATGTCGGGCATGCAGCTCAGTGTGCCTCCAAGTACCATCCAATCACCGCCACCCTCGCTGTTGGTTGGATGCTTGAACATCATGCCCATGCACTAGACGTACACGTTGAACACGGGCACCCACCACGGACCCAAGTGCAGTCTCCGCGTGGCTTTTGCCACCACGTCGATGGTGACCTCCTCGCCCCTCAACGTGCTCACCAGGCCCTTCACGTCCAAGTCATTGACGACTGCTAGGTTTGACAGGGCCTCGGCTCGGACCGTGGTCACGTTGCCAGGGCCTTAAGTGAAGGCGGGAATGAGGGAGGGACAAGAGAGAGTGAGATGGCCAAAACTTTAAAGGAGCTTCATGTGAGTGTACTTGACGGTGATGAGCTTACTAGGGCTCTTGACAGAGATAGAGATGTTCCATTGGGCCAAACGAAGCAAAGTGGTAGTGATCTTTAACTTGGATCGTCGCAAGGTGAGTACATTCTTTTTAGGAAGTCTAATGAATTTCTCTAATTAGACATGACTTTAATCTCGCCGGCTTTCCCCCATAAAATTAAAAAAACAAGTGAGCCTGTCTGATTTTGCTATGCATCCCTTATTGTTTTCCGTTTGCATAGCAGCCAAACATATTGTATGAGTCCTTCAGATTGTAGGACTCCCTTTTTTTTTTTTTTTTTTTTTTTTTGGAGATTTAGAATGACGTTTGTCACATTTTTATGGCCTTTCGTCTCAACGGTTAAAACCTGGAATTGGTGAATGATGAGTTGTGGTGGCAAGGTTAGTAATGCGTATCCAGTCCAAATTAGCTATTCTTACAGAAAGCAAAACCAATGGTCGCTCCTTTACAATCAGAGGGAAAGCTTTTAGATGTTCTTTTTAACTGCTAATAGTATCATCAATGGATGCTCAATGTGTTCTTTTCTAATTCGTAATTTCAGTTTGCTTTTGATAAGCTAGCACGATGCGGAATGGGTGCAGGTCCTCTTCAATGAAGATGAAGTTTCAGAAATGGAATCCCACCATGGAAGTGACCCGGATAAAACCAAACCCAAACCTTAGTACTCGACCAATTTTTATAGATCCAAGCCTGGTGAAGAAGCCGGACAAGGCTAAAGTGCCGAACAAGAGTCTCAAGTGCAGATTATGCTTGGAAATCACCGGGAGGGTGCAGCACGAGTTGAAACACTACATGGTTGATGACCTCAAATGGAAAGTCTTGGAAATTCATCATTATTATATGATGGCATATACCCGTACGGCAGTTCGTTCGCTGGCTTTTTCTCATCAAGTCCACACACACACACACATATTTTGTTACCTATTTGAAGCAGGAATTGCAAAATGAGTGTCTTCTGTTTTAAGTGGTCTGTTGTAGTTAAGCATGTGTGTCTAGACAAATAGTCAGAATGCGCATAATAATACATCGTCGGCAAAATGCTTGGAGAATTTGAGAAGGACAATCAAGTTGGAAATAACAGTGGGCAAACACCAGCATATGACTAGAGAACCTTTAAGCAATTAAGGAACAGTAATCGCAAACTAAGAGAGAACCCGAAAGATTGTTCCTCATTGCGAGATCTATGGAATTAGGGAATGACCTGTGTAGAAAAACCCTAGCTCCGGCAAGATTACACCGATAGAGATCCACTAAAGTAAGAAACAAGGTATAATGAAATTCACACGGAGCCAAACACCACTAGATGAGTCCTATACAGAACTGAAAGGTGCGCCGCTATACAAGAATAGATCTAGCAAACTAACGATGAGGAAAAAGGAGGACTCAACCAAGATCTGAGCCATGGGCACTGAAACAGTACAACTCCTGTAAACTTGGAAATGGCACTAGGCTAATCTGTGGAGGTGTGGAAAGTGCAGATAACCAGGGGAAAGTCAGACGAAATGGAAAAGGAGCAGCAGATCGATCTAACGAACAAGGAGCGGACAACAGCAATATCGAAGCAGAAGAATCGGATCTGAGAGATTTTACGGACGGAAGATCTAACATGAGAACGAAATGTGCAAAAAGCAAATGAATCTCTCTCTCTCTCTCTCTCTCTCTCTCTCTCTCTCTCTCTCTCTCTCTCTCTCTCTCACCGAGTGATGGTGGGAGAGAAGACCGAGGAAGAGAGCAGGAAATGGAGGCGAATGCAATCGCAAATTGTCATCAAATGAAGTCGCTTAACTGACTGAATCTCTTGCCTTGCCTCCTTTTCCACTGGAAAAGATGTATGAGCTTTGAGATTGTATGCCGATGCATGATCCGAAAGTTAAAAGGACAAAGTCCTAAGTAACAGCATTTGAGACTAAGAGAAATACATATTTTAGAAAGAAGGACGACATAAGCCAGTAACAGCATTTGAGACTCAGACAGTGGCCTCAAAAGTTCCAAGTATTTGCCGAAGCAAAAAGGCTAGGAAAGACAACTCCATCCGATGCCCAATTTGGACTCCCTCGTGCGCAGCCAGAAGCCCCTTGGAGGGCGCTCGGAAGCTCTCCGCCTGCAGCTCCGTCATCGAGAACCTCTCCGACTGGGCGCGGAAGCTGCACTTGCCGGATCGCGGCTGCCTGGCCACTTCCGCCGACGAGTTAGGAGCCGGATCAGCATCGTGGACGGAATCAGAGTCGATCGGGGAGACAGCATGGACCAGTGCCCTCGATTCTTTGTCATAAACTGAAACAACTCAGGCGTTCAGTTGACAAAGCCTTGCTGATGAAAGCAGTGAGATGTCCCTCTTGCATTATAAATGCTGCAATGTCACCAGCATATGCATCATGAATGATTACTATTGTCTATATATAATTTCTTTCATTTGTAATTAAGTGTTGTGATAGAGATGTGAGATGTGCTAGTTCTAATGGAATCCTATACTAGATATAACCCTAGTTTAAAGGTGAATTAGGATAAAACTTTGAGTGCAAGGTATTCCCATCATCCCTCATCATTAATCTACGTGGCAATTTTTTATTGATTTTTTGCCTACGTGGCTCGTCGGAAACCGAATCGGTCAAAAATCAACTAAAACGACATCATTTTGGGCGACGTGGATTTTAAAAATTATTAATTAAATAATATTAAAAATTATAAAATATATATTATTATAAAATTGATTTTATTTTTAAAAAAAAAAAGAAAAGAAAGGGGGAAGAGGGGATCGGCGAGGGCTATGCAGCCCTCGCCGCCCCCCCTCGTCGGGAAGGGCGGCGACGGTGGGCAGAGTTAGTCAGATCCGGGGGCGAGGGTCGCAACCCTCCCCCAGATCCGACAAGGGTCACCGACCCTCGCCCAGCCGGGCCAAGGGCCGTCGGCCGCCCAGACCGATCCCCTCTTGCCCCCCTTTTTTTTTAATAAAATCGATTTTAATTTTAAAAATCGACAAATTTTTTATTTTGAAAAAATGAACAAATTAAGTTGCCGGAAAATTGACATGTGGCAATTTGGCCGTAATTTTCGCCGTTGGCACTTAAGTGATCCGATTTTGGCACAAACTCTAGTTTAGGAATGAAAGAAGCCAAAGTCTCTAGAATCTGAAAAAAAAAAAAGAACATTAGAACAGAATCAAACCTTGTTTATATCAACAGAATAAAGTAGACAATATGATTACTGTTAATGTGAAAAAGAAATGAATTTTAGGAATATTTTCTTCATTAGTTTCCGATATTTAGGACTGCAAAATTCGTCGATCATGGAAGATATCTCTTCTTCGAACTGGAAAGTCTGTATCGGAAAATAAGAAAACCGACATCCTATCTCTGGAAAAATGGAAATCAACACGGACAATCTTCTCTGCTTCGCCATTGCATGAATCATGGCAACGGTCTCTTGATCCTGAAGGTGGACAGAGCCGATCTCAATGGACATGTTGCTGCTGAAGCTCAGCCTCCTCGACAGAGCTCATTTCTGATGGCGGAGCTTCACGCGACGTTGAGCTGAGCCTATGCCTCGGGCATGGAAGTCCGCGTTGAGCTACGCCGATGTGTTGAATTTTTTTTGCGAAATTTTTTTAAAATTGCAGAAGCAAAATATAGTCATTTGGCTTAAAAAATAACTTTTTGAAAAACACTTGCAGGATGTGTTGAATTTTTTTGCGAAATAATTTTACTATTGCAGAAGCAAAAGTTCCAGGAATAACCGAAGGGAGAGGGGGAGAGAGAGAGATGGGGTGGTGATTATCGACGGCTCGTGCATTCCTGAGCAACAAGGAGCAGTTCGAGAAGAGCGTGGACGAGCAGTCTGGATCGGAGATGAGGAGTTCAGGAGTTCTAGTCGGAGATCAGGGAGGTCATTCTCGCCATCCCCAATGGCCTCAAGTTGTGCCCGATCCCAGATGGTCCTCGAGGAGGACAGACCTAGCTTCCTCAAGTGCCCCCTGGATCCTGAACTGGTTAGTTCAGGAGGGTTTGATCTGGTTCTCGCCGGAATCGGACCTGGTCCACAGCCCTAACTTAAGCATTGGGCGGGTTCCGATTTATTTCATATTGCTCATCAACCTCAATGGAGAACAAACAACTGCCCTGATTCGATCATCGTAAGACAAAACTAAGGAGGAACTCATACTTACTAGAATTGAGTGAAGATGTCGGGCGTGCAGCTCAGGGTGCCTCCCAGAATCATCCAATCACTACCAGCCTCACTGTCAGCTGGAGTGGTGAAGGTCACGTCCATGCATGAGATGTATGCGTCGAGCACGGGCACCCACCACGGACCCAAGTGGAGCCTCCGCTTGGCTTTCACCACCACGTCGATGGTCACCTTTCCGCCCTTCAACGAGCTCACCAGGCCAATCACGCCCAAGTCATTGACAATCGCGATCATTGACAGGGCCTTGGCTCGGACAGTGGTCACATTGCCGGGGCCCTGAGTGAAGGCAGGAATGAGGGAGGGACGAGAGAGAGCGAGTTGGCCATCGAAACTCAAGACAAGCTTCATGCGAGTGTACTTGACAGCGATGAGCTTGCTAGGGTTCTTGACAGAGAGAGCAATGTTCCATTGGGCGGTGACGAGGGAGGTGGAGATGTCGAGGGACGAGACGGAAGAGCCTGGGTTGAGATGGAACTCCGGGGGCATTAGGGCGGGTATTGCCAGGAAGACGACCATGAGGAGGCCGAGAATAGTGGGTATGGCGTATGAGGCACAGCGGAGGATGATCCCCCTGAACCGGTCGGACCGTGGCGGCTCCGGTGATGCCGGATCATTATCCGCATGGGGATGGACTGGGATGGCGTGTGGGTCTGTCATTTGGAGGATCTTTCTTCTCCTGCAAGCTTTGTGTGATTAGTGAGGAGGGCGCAAGGATAGCAGGATTTGCACAGGGCGCGGATTTTCTCTGTGGCACATGGCGCCATCTATGTACGATCGAATTTGGACAGGGATATCCCATTCATTACGAAGAAGGCTTTCGATCTGATCCGTCAAGTTGTCCCATGCTTTTCGATCTGATCCGTCCATTCTTTCCATCATTAAAAGTTTGGCTTGGTCCTTTCTTTTTACTGTTTTTTTTTGTTTTATTGGTTAGCTTGGCCCTTCAAACGAGGCTTTCCGAGGAAATGATCGGGAAACCTACGTGTCCTTTTGATAATCTTTTTTCCAGAATTCTTAGTTTATTTTCAAAACCCATACATTTTAACCTTGTTATTGCCAAATTTAAAGTTTCTCTGTCTAGAAACTTAAAGAAAATTGCTTATACAGATTAAATGAACAATGTGATCCCTTGACAAGTTTTTAACGACGTTTGTTTTTACCATAGATTTTCGTTATTATCAAATTAATAATTATTTTTGCCAGTGTTGAGGCATTTGGAAAAGTGAAGCAAAACTGTCCTTGATAATATTAAATCCAACGAGAAATAAAAAGAGACAGGTACAGATTACAAGAGAGAGAGAGAGAGAGATGGGAAGGGGAACAGGCTCTCTTGTTTCTTTGTTTGGCTTGGGTCTGCATCCGCAAACAGACTGTTAAATCATGAAGCAGCGATTTTCTTCAAACGCACCTGTCAAACGCACCTGTCAAAACGTCCCTGTTAAATTCTGACATTGCTGCTCAGAGAGAGAGAGAGGGTGACATCCCTGTTAAATTCTGAAATTCTGACATTGCTGCTCAGAGAGAGACAGAGTGACATCCCTGTTAAATTCTGACATTGCTACTCACCAACTGCCAAAGCCGTCGCCTCCTCCAGAGTCCTCCTCCTCCACCCACTCCACCAGAAACCACCTCCGGCTCCAGCACCTCCACCAGCCCCACCTCCTAAACTGCCACCACCTCCTAGACCGCCCCCACCACCAAAGCCCCCTCTAGCACCCCCGCCAGAGAGAGAGAGAGTCTAAAACTCTTTCTCGTCTGGGCGGGGAGAGGCGAATGACGAGGAGAAGACATGCACAGGAGATTCGCAGAAAGAGAGGAGAGGGCGGGGGGCGGCGGTTGATTTTACTGTTTTTTTTAAAGATAATATTGCCCTTACCTTTGAATTTACCGTTCTGTCCTTGGCCAGTTGTGACTTATTATTTTGTCCTTTATCTGTAAATTTCTTGTTCTGCCTTGTCTTGTAGATATTTTTGCTATTTTGGCTTTGCAAGCAATTTGTGGATATTTTGTGTAGAAATTAAATGTCTAATAATCCGTATATAATTTTATTTAATTAGAGAATAACCATGGCTTCTCTAATTATCTTAAATTATATATATTAAGATGTTTTGGATCACATATTTAAAAGGAGATTGATTGTAATTAATCATGTTAAAGTAATAAATTTTTTTCCCATGTGAGTTATTATATTAATATGATTAATTAGGATGAAATATCATATTATTTTTCTTAATTTACACACAGGGATTAAGAAAAGGAATATAATATGATAATTTCTTTATAAAGTAATTATGAATCTATTTAAATTAAAAACTTAGCCCATGAACAGTTTTTATGTTGTGTGATTCATATATTGTGACATGTTTTTTTATATTGGTAAAGCATGATTTATGTATATTTGCCTCAAATTTTTGATATAAGCATGTTTGTATAGTATGTAGTTTTGCCACCTGTAAATTTTTCCGATTTCAACGTTCCCGAGTTAAACAATGAAAACTATAAAGTTTGAAAGGAACTAATCATTCTTTAATTGGAGTGCATGGATATTGATTATGTTATTCGAAAAGATGAACCATTTGCCCTTACTAATAATAGCACTCCGGCTGAAGTTACTCTTTATGAATAATGGAAGCAGTCTAACTGCTCTTTCTTTTTCTTCTGAGAGGAAAATGTCTTACACTCAACACTCTTCAATGCTTCTCGAGGAAATGATCAGAAACCTACGTGTCCGTTTGATAATTCTTTTTCCCAAAATTCTTAATTTGTTTTCAAAACCCATACATTTTAACCTTGTTATTGCCAAATTTAAAGTTTCTCTGTCTAAAAACGTAAGAATTGCTTATACAGATTAATATAACAATGAGATCCCTTGGCGAGTTTTTAACGACGTTTGTTTTTAGCTTAGATTTTCATTATTATCAAATTAATAATTATTTTTGCCAGTGTTGAGGCATTTGGAAAAGTGAGGCAAGACTGTCCTTGATAATATTAAATCCAACGAGAAATAAAAAGAGACACACAAAAGCGGGGAAGTGGCGGTGAAATATTGGGTTTCATTAATTATGCCCAATCAACGAGTTAGTAGCGCAGCAATTCGTGGTCACGTGCTGGCGGGGCCCACCGTTTGGATTTTTCGAACGACGACAGTCAGTTCCCTTCTTCCATTCACACCCATCTTCTCTCTCTCCTTCACCTCTCCTTGAAAAACACAGAGACGAAGGATAGAGAAAGAAGGGTATTTTGAAATAGTTGAATTATTAAAATGCGTCATTATTATAAATAAATTGGTATGTTAAAAAGTCTTCTGAAGTAATATTATCTATTTTCTCAGAACAATTGTTCTTTTCTTCACGTCAAACCAGGGACAATTCCACCAACATCTTTCAAAATCGCGAGTTCAGACAACTTGAACAACTTGAACCCCAATAACTTTCACATACATGCCAATTCACGCGATATACAAGATTGGTATATCCTCCAATTTTCTCTACCCTTCACTTGAGAGAGCCTCAAATCGATTTTGTCTTATAACTCTAGGGATTACTACTGTGTTTTTTCCCTATAACTCTTGAATTAAATGACCTAGCCAGGATAAGGTTTCCTGTAAAAGCAAAGAAAAAATTTCGATTAGGCAGAGAATTGTACATTGACAAGAAAAAACATTTGATGTATTGGTCTTTTCCCCATTTTCAAAGTGAGGAGGACACGTGACCACACCTGCTCGTCTCTAGGGGTGTCAACGGGTCGGGTCGGGTCGGGTCGGGTCTTGATGTTACCCGACCTGACCTGAACAATAAGGGTCATGTCATTTGACCCAACCCGACCCGACTCGAAATGCATAAAACATGAAGCAAAAAAATGAGTCGGTTCGGGTCGGGTTTCGGGTTTTTTATTTAAAAATATATAATTTTTTATTAAAAATATTACAAAGGGAATTCGAAATGCTTCTTACGTGACGCCGCAAGACCTTGTCCAACCCGTCCATGAACCGTGACGCCGCGAGATCTCGTCCAACTCGTCCGTGAACATCTTCGCAGACATATAATTTTTTAATAAAAAATATGACAAAGGAAATTCAAAATATTCTTATATGACGTCGCGAGGTCTCGTCTAATCCGTCCGTGAACATCTCCGCAAATAAATAATTTTTTCATAAAAAATATGACAAAGGGAATTCGAAATGCTTTTACGTAACGCTGCGAGATCTCGTCCAACCCGTTTGTGATCATCTCCGCAGACATATAATACTCCCTCCTCTAAAGTTCTGCGTTGGCCGCGAAAAAAAAGCAAATCATATGGAAGATGAGGAGAGAGAGCGGGTGGAGAGGGAGAGAGATTGGGTCCGACTTGAGGGGCGACAACGACGAACACGTGAGATGAGACGTGCTGGGTGAGTTGCGAGTAGAATGAGTTGTAGAAAAAATAGCTTGGATGGGTGTGTTTGGGTTGAAGCTTTTAATGTGTTTGGGTCGGAACATTGTTTCGACCCTAACTTAACCCAAAACATGTATTCTATTTATATTTATAATTGTTACCCAAATAATATTAAAACCCGAAACATATACCATACTTATTTCGTGTTCGGCTTATATTCGGGTCATGTTCGGGTCGGGTTGGATGGGTTTGTTTGACACCCCTACTCGTCTCATATCCTAGTTTGACTCCATAATGCATCCCTAAAAGAGAGAGTATCTACGTCCGATTGTCCAACGGAGCAGTCGACGCCTGGAAATTTTTTCTATTAGCTAAACAAAAGAGAGAAATGGCAGACCTGTTTTCAAGACCTCCCTCTTGCATTGAGCTCTCTCAAACCTAAGCCTACCCATTCACAACTTATAATTTGAGTATTTAACTTATAATTCAATTTCATTTAAAAAAAAGTCGTTATTAATCAATTTAGGATAGATTGATTAAAAATCCAAACAAAATATTGAGAGAAATATTTTACTCCTGTGCAATTAGAGAAATTTGAATCGAAAACTTAATTATACTAATTAATCGTTAATACCCTTCCGATTACTAATTTTGTTTAAACCTCCATGATTGATATTTTTGAATTTTTCAAAGACTTTTCATGCATTTATGGAGAAAAGTTTTTTTTTTTTTTGGCTTTTTTTCTGATTTTCCGAAAATATGAACTATTTGTGGATTTTCTGATTTTTCTAGAAAATATGAAATATTTTTTTATTTTTCTAATAATTTTTTATATTAAAATTATTATATTATATTTTAAAAAAGGATCCGGGTTGCCAACCCGCAGTCAGGCTGGGCTCCAACCGTATTGGGCCTAACTCAGGCCAACCCTGTCCCTACTCGCCATTGAGAAGGCTTCTCCATGGTAGAGACGGCACTGGCAAGAGGTGCCGCCCATCCCCATACAGCCGGGGGCACCTCCGAGTGTCGCCTCAGCCTGGGGCTTCGTCTCCGGACGGCTGGAATTGTGGGAAGCGACGACCACTCGTCAGTTTTGGCAGGGCGAAGGCTGTCATTGTCGTTCATGGACCAGAGCTTGTTGGGACAGGAGCTCCAACGTTGTTGGAGTGGGCGGTGTGGTAGCGGCTTACAGCAGAATAATGTCTATAATAGGCCCGTCAGCATTTAGATCATCAATGACCTGTCGAGCAGATCTTACAGCAGTCACTGCAAAACAAATGCAAACAAAAATAGGCCTCAATTTGAAATAAAGGATCTATCGAAAGCCTAGTATAGCACATCTTTAGAAACTCACCTACTTTAACAATGAAAAAACTAGTATGTTACTAATCAGAGAGAGAGAGAGGGTTGACAATTATCTCTTCACCTTGAAAAGTACAATCAACACCCCATTCCAAGTGCAACAGGGTGGAAATGAGATGGAAGTTTAATCAAAGAAGAAATCAGTCGAAGTTGAGCAACACAGCATTGAACAGAGGGTCACTTCCAATTTATGTTCTCTACCCTTTTCTGTTTGACAACGGTCAAGCTAATTAAACAGTGACCAAGCATTTGAACATCGAATAGTGGAGAGAACTACTCTTGCTTGTCATTCTCTCACAAATCGATTTTACAACATTGCCCTTGTAGTTTCTCAAGTTGGAAGTTCCTCTCATATCTACTGACAATGAGACAGGGCATCGCTGCCATTCCATTCTCCGTAAGCAGTACAATCCAAATTTAAGCTGTCTGAGTGGGTCTCTATCCTAGTTCATTCAAACTTGGCAAATTTGATAGACTTGATGTTTTACTCTATGCTTCCTAGCACAATTTAGACATATTATCACCTCTTATTTGATAAACATTTTCCTCAAATTAGCTCATGCCTGAGCAGTACATAATACGGAGAACGAAGAAGATCTGAATTTCCAACATACTTTGTTACCACAACCTCTCAAACCACTTCTCCAAGAAGAAATAAAAAAGTTGAAGATGCAGCAAGCAATCACCAGTGTAAAGCATCTCACATCAATCAAGTGACCAGCAATTACGGCCTAAAGAGAGCACCAAAGCTAGTGCAAAAAGAAAAAAGATAAAGGGCTATAAAAAACGACAATTAACAAAATAACAGTTATACCCTGATAAGAGCATTTCAAAAGAAGCGTAAGAACCTCTTCCGAACTCTTCGTGCCGTTATCGCACAAAAGAGATCCTCACTTTGCTCCTATCGATGAAGCCTTCCCCACCACTCTTATTAGCATTATTCCCAATACTTCCCCCAGCACCGCCGGTGCCAGTGCCGCCGACGCAGGCGCCATCGCCAATCTCTTTGTTCAAATTCAGCTCCAAACAATCCATAGCTCCAACTAAGAGCCCCTAGCCCACAAAAAGCTTCCTCGTTTTACTCAGGGTGTACAAAGGTAAAGGCAAAAAAACCACCGGCGATGCTAAAGAACTTCCATGGAAACTCTCCACCGCACAGCCCCGACCAAAACTAAACTTAGGGTTACAGTCCTCGACACTCTCGTTCGCACAACATCTCCCCAAATCTATTCACCGAAAACCCCTCATCGAACATGCTGGAATCCAACACCTACCGTCAGTTCACACACATCACTAACCAAAAGCAACAGAAGTAAAATCCATAACAACGCCCGAAAAAGGCAGCTTCGAACAGCTCAGAACAGCTGTTCACGAGCGCGCGTCAATCTACAGAAGAAGCCACGAGCGAAACTCGGGCGGCGACTCAGTCCCGAGAGCCCGGAGATCGGAGATCGGAGGGCGGATCGGCGATCGCCGGACGAGCCACGGCGCAAGTTAGCGCGGCGGAGGGAGAGCGAGAGTTTTGGGTTTTCTCCGCAGCGGAGGCAGGCGACGAGCAGACCAGACAGAGAGAGAGAGAGAGAGAGACTATCTGCGCTGAGATATCTCGCTCTGAAAAAGCGTCGCATTTGTCGAATTAATAAAAGGAAATGGCGACTGGCGGTGGCTAACGTGCGCCGACACCGGGGGGCGACGAGGGCCGTCGGATGGGGGCGAGGGGAGAGGGAACGGAAGGGTGGGGATCGAGCTCGAGGGGTGCGCAGTGCGCACGGGGGCGTAAGATAGGAGGGCGGGTGACGTGGATGGTGGAGAGGGGGCGGTACAGGGGAAAGGGCAAAAAGCGAGGCCAGGAAAAGCGGGAGAAAATATTAGGTACCCTAAAAGTGCCACGTCATTTCTGCTCTGAATCATTCAAAAATCGCCACGTGTCCTCGGGTCTCATAGTTCGGTAGAGATGAGGAAGCGGCCACGTCACCCACTGCTGAGATCTATCATTGAGGAAAACCGATGGCGCCCCCCTCTTTTATTTTTTTCCTCCAATTTTTTTAATTAAATTAAAAATAATAATTAAAAATAAAAAAAAAGTGCAAAAAGAGAGAGGAGAGATATTATTGGGTTTGGAAAATGGTAGGAACAGTTTCTGAGATTTGACTCATTGTGCAATGTGATCTATAAATTCATAACATGATTGCTTGATCAGTATCTGTTCAATTTAGCATTTGAACTTTTAATTCGTTCAATTCGATATTGTTTCTGAACTTGAATTAATACAATATTAATATTACATATGGGAAAAAAATTAATACATATCTATAGTTCAATGACTCTATTATATATTGGAGTAAAATTCGAAGGTTATATTGAACAAATTAAAAGTTCAGAACTCGGTAACATAATTAATCAAAACTCAAGGTCTTATACGTCATTATCTCATTGGGTTTGGGTCACTGTCAATATAAATTATAAAAAAGAAAGAAAATAGCCCACTTGACGTTGTGAGAAGGGCCCAATTGGAGAGATAAACATAAAAATTTGGGGGAGCGAACAACGAGTCGCTGTCGGGAAAACTGGAAAGTTCGCCGGGCGGCGAATCGCGTGCTCCCACGTGGCACCTCCTGGGGAGTTAGGCATGCCGCTCTTCCTCCTCTTCGATTACATCTCACGATTCACGAGCGCTGCTGGTTCGACACATGCAGCAGCAGAGACAAGCTGCATGACCCGAACTTCGGGGTCGGATTAGGCATACGCCATTATCATTATAACATCGGAATTACGGTGCTTCGGCCCGAAATCACATGGCGCTGTCGTGCATCTGCTGCTGTTGAGATCATGTGATCTGGTGCATCATCATCCTCTGGGGAAATGATCTTTGGAAAGACGCAAAACCCGGGTTTAGGAAGTGCGGAGTTTGGCGGGTGTCGACCTTTGATCTAAACCGATCGAGCGGATGATCGTTTGGCGATGTAGTTCGAAATAAGTCGAAAAGCTGACTCGAGATCATGCATGGACTGTTGCATCTGTCTGGGCTCATTAGACAAGAACGTGGATAACCAGGGTGATCTTGAGGGTCTGACAGAAGCGGACAAGCCCCTGTTCCTAAGTTAAGCGTTTGTCTGTCAGTAGTATAGATCAGTTCGAATAAAGGAACGACATCTTTGCCGCTAGCCGGATGCCGGTACTCCGTCGATAGTCATGGGGATCCAAAGAGAAGCAAAAAGCATCCGCAAAACAAAGTCTCTCCGGGCTTTTATCGAATTCTACATGAACCCTTACATGATGCCTTTTTTCTTTTTTTGGTGATTTGTCGGTTTTTTATATTTATTTTTCTTGGTTCTGGGTGTGATCGCGAGAAGGCATTTGATTGCGTTCCTGGTGTTTCTGGGATTGCCGGTGGCCAGTTTTGTGGAGGTGCCTCACGTTGCGGATCTTTGTGGCCAATTCTCGAGTTGCATTTTCTGTCATTCACTCTTATACCAGTATGCAGTTGCTCTGTAGTGTCATGTAATTATACATTTTACAGAGTCATGATCTATCAATGCTTGTTTTAAGCAACTCTTCCCGACTCGTCGATATCAAATATAAGATGGAAAAAGAGTAAATTTATCGGTAGCAGCTTGATCGGTGTCGATTATCACAGCTCTATTTTGCCGTCTCAAGTGGTTTCAAAGATGAGGCTTGTAGGTGCGAGTTAACGAGTTGCTAGAGAGCTTGATGAAATCGCTCATTTGGTGAAGATGTTTTCAACTTCCCTGTTTTGATCAAATCCTTCATAACCAGCTTAAAATTGTCCGATTTCAGTCACAATTCGCTAAAATTTTTCCAACTTGCCTACATTTATATCGGCAGAACGGTGCTTACAAGTCATGTTCAGTAGTTGACCTTTCTTGCAACCGGCATCCAGCATCTGGCAACCCCGATTGCCATTTAAAACCTTCAGCTTCTTCTGGTGCTGTATCGAAATAGCAGTTGCTGCAGATGAGTAACTCAAGTTTGAGACGCTAGGTGCAGGCACATCGAATTAAATTCAGAAGATCTCTTTCCTAGGAAAATACAAGGGTTGTGTTCGCTGTTTTCATTGCTGGTAATATCAGGAGCAGTTGCCTGACGGTTGAGACAGTCCTGCTCAAGCAGCAAATGCCAAACCGAGATGGATGGCCAGGGACACCTGTGTGATGAAGATGACATGATGGGTCCAAGTATCAACAGAAATGTCCATTAGAAAACCCCTCTCTCTCTGTTCCTGGTAATAAGACATCACGAGTTCAGTCAACCGTCGACGGATAATCATTTTTCCACGCGAGCAGAACCGTCGGTGTTAAGTGTTCACGAATGGCGGACCTTGTAATAAACTATTGCACAATTCTCTGAAAGTTGATTGCTGCAAAGATTTTCTGAACGAAATCATAGTGTGTAAATGGCTTTTATATTGAAGAGTAGCTCACTGGTTGTCAAAATTGAAGCTGCAGCTATCAGCTCAAGCAAGCTAGATAGCTATCAGTTAGTGCTCTCCCCATCACTTTCTCACCATTTTGGGCTACTCTCTCCCTTCAGCAGACAGGATTAAACCAACTTCTATGAATTGTGATTTGAACATTGAATTCTGACTACTTGTGCTGGAACTAATATCTCTTGCTCAAAGGAATTGCTTTTGGCGATCGAGTCCTGCAGTGACGACGTTTCATCAGACTTGTGAAATCAACACGCTCTCTTTTGAAGTCTGCAGAGGCATCTAGCACGATGTAGTCTTCAGGGTACAAATTCTATGGTGAACTTGAATCATATAACAGAAGAAGAAACAAGCTTGCTTCATCCTGGCAAATATTATGCTGCTCACTCTCAAAGAAGAATCAGATACGTATTGGCCAAGGTCAGTTGACGGGCCGGTCTGACTTCGGAAAATCAGCCACTTCAATGGTATCCAGGTGCCACATTATGGCGTGTCGTCGATAACACATTGTAAATTGTTTTACAACGATTTGTGGTAACCGAGTGTAAAGAATCCTTAGAAAATCCGGAAGAAAATCAGACAAGCACCTGTCGATCTGTGATAATATCATGACCCAACAGTTCAACATGCATAGCGGAGACTCGAGATGTTTGAATGCTTACAAGCATGAGGTCTGCTAAGGAAACAATGGGATATCCTTGCAAACAAAACAGAACACTAAGTTGAGATCGTAGGAGTTTAAGTAGAGTGATGACCCCGAGAATGGCACCACGTATGATCCTGCGAAACTCTACAAGAAGGCATCTTTCCAGGACTCATCATCTCCGCTTCATCAAAAGTCGAATTGATTCTTTGTGTCGGGTGTCTTGCCAAACAAGTTGTGAGCAAAGCTAAAAGCGAGAGTGTGCATAGCTCTGTCAGTAGCGGAGGAAGCGGACCAGTTAACTCAGTTGTAGGAAAGGTCTAAGCTCTCTATATTCCTTAAATTGGAGAATGTTTCTGGAATCGGTCTTGTCGAATGATCATGCAACATATTTAAGACATATATCGCTCAAATAACAGGTTTGTAGAGAATAGAGCCCATCAAATTATCGTGCTGAGAGATCCATTCCAGACAGATTTCCCAGGAAGTTGCCCTTACAAGATTCCAGTCTACTCAATGACGTGAAGGTCACTGCTTCCAGTTCATCCAAAAAAGCACTTGTACCCCTATCATCATGCAGAGATGATAAGTCGAATTGACCCTTGAACTAGCAAAGCTGCCAATACCCAGGCGTTTTCACTTAATATTTTGAATGTCAATTCTTCCAAACAAGAAGGAACTTCTCCAGAAAAGCCATTATAAGAGAGATTCAGAATGCTCGTCTTCGTCAGCCGATAAAGAGCTAGAGGGATTGAACCTTCAGAGTGATTTCGTTAAGTAGAAGAACCTTCAAGTTCCAAAGCGAGCTGATCCAGTCGGGCATCTCACGCGTCGATGCATCTTCCCATACATTCGATGCGACAATGGACAAAGCTCTAGGAAGGAACTCAGGAAAAGGCCCGATGAGCTTATCACTTTGTAGATACGAGAACCTAAGAAATACAACATTGGCACAATGCGGTATATTTGGACCGAGATTTGTAAGTCCAAAGGTCTAGGAAAACGAGAGAATCCAATTTGCAGAAAGCTCAGAGACTAGAGGACCATCTAATAAGTTTCCCGATAACATCAGAAATTCCAAAAGTTGGATATCTCCAATCCAATTTGGAATTGGTCTGGACAGGAAATTGTCGTTTAGATCGAAAATCCTTAAATGTGAACTATCCAATATGCTAAAGGATATATCCTCAGTAACATTGTGCTTATGAGGCAACGGATCTTGGCGAGCAAACGATGTTGTCTCTCGTGTCATACTATCGATTTTTCTGGAGTTCCACCGTCCAGCATCTCTCAGTCGATGTCGAATAAATTTTGTTCTATGGAGTGCTATTGATATAAGATAGTCATACGCCTCTGTATACATCGACGAATTTGATTTTGTATGATAGGGTATTGGTATGCCATGTCTCAAAGATCCTCATTAAACGTGATACAGGGGTAAACCTTTTATTAGATAGGTCGAAATTCCAATGTAGTCCTTTTGGTAAGTTATTACCGGATATAGTTGACACAACGATCAACATAAGACGTCGTTTTAAGTAAAGTTGTTCACATCCGCATTTCATATAGGGCGGTCGATGATGATTGGACAGCAATTGTTGGAATGACTATATTGCAATTTGTGTAAAGGTTTAGCATCATATTGACAAAATCAAATATTTATGATGACAGGTTTAAGATTGATTTGATAATTATCCCAGTTAAATTAAGGTGGAGCTCAAGCGGCAGAAGAGTGGTCCTGCGATCCATGCCTTTTTCATCAAATAGGAGCAATTCTCGATACCCAATCTTGCATAGTATAGGATTATTGAGACACTAAAACCCGATTGGTTTGATGTTGCTGATCGCATCCATCGGATAATTCACTGTCTTGTGTGACATTTACAAAAAAATTTGAATGCTAGATTCCTTTTGGTTGTGAATAAACTATTTTTTTCTCATTCCTAGACCAAATCAAATCTCTTGATATTCAAATTAGCATAACAGTGGATACAGTACTAACACTCTAGGAGTCGAGCGTTCAAAATGCATAATCAAGATTCAAATGCTTACAATGCTATTAAACAAAGATTCTCCACCATTTCATCGTATTTTTCCATCACAAAATGCTTAGAAGGACAATCTCTACTAGGGAAATGATGGGATAAGCTTACGAACAAGCTTGAACAGCACGTACCGATGGTACGAGCTTAGGTAGAGAAAGAGAACCACCCCAAGGAACGCCACCACATATGATCCCGCAAAACTCCAAATGAAGGCTTCCCTCCGGAGTCATCCTCCTTGGTTTGATTAAAAGATGGTGGTGTCCCAGGTCCTGGATTTGAGCCATCACAGCTTGTTAATGGTGGTCCACAAAGAAGAGGGTTACCTATATAACTTGCTTCCTGAAAAGTTCCAAATTGATTTTTTCGATCTGGTGTCTTGCCGGATAAGTTGTTGTGAGCCACACTAAAATACGACAGGAAATTGAGATTTGTTAGTTGTGGAGGGATGGGACCGGTTAAGCTGTTATAGGACAAGTCCAAACTCTCTGTATTCTGTAAATTGGAAAATGTTTCCGGGATCGGTCCCATCAAATGATTGTGTGATAGGTTCAATGCTCGAAGTTCACTCAAGTAGCCCATCTCTGGAGGAATAAAGCCCGTCAAATTGTTTCGCGAGAGATCCATTCCTGACATGAGATTTAGGATGTTGCCCTTATAAGATTCCAACCTACTCTTTGTGATGAAGTTTATTTCTTCTAGTCCATCGATAGGATTCAATAGAAACTCTCCATTATGATATTCATACCTCAATTCGAATCCGAGCTTGTTGTCGCGTGGTTCCCAATACTCTACCCAAGTTGGAGCATCTAAGGCTAGAGATAACTCCAAGTATCCAAATGGCAAACCTTCCAAACAAATAGGAGTTTCCCCAGAAAGATTATTATTGGAGAGATCCAATATGCTCATATTTTTCAATAGACATAGATCTGGAGGAATTGAACCTTCGAAATTGTTTCCTTGCAGTAGAAGAACCTTCACATTCTGAAGTGAACCGACCCACCTTGGGATCTCACCTGACAATGCATTGTGCCTAAGATCCAATGTGACAATTGATGAAGCTCTAGAAAGAAACTCAGGAAAATGCCCAGCAAGTGTGTCATTTGATAAATGCAAGAACCGCGTATATGTAAAGTTGGCACAAGGGGGTATATTCGGCCCAAGATTGTTACTTGAAAGGTCTAGAAGATCGAGATTTAACTTGCAGAAGCTAAATGATAAAGGACCTTCCAGTAAGTTACTTGCCAACATAAGCCCTCGCAAGTATTGAATATCTCCAATCCAATTGGGAATTGTTCCAGATAAGAAGTTATGACTTACATCCAAAACCATCAACATGGAGCTATTTAATATACTGGGCGATATGTCCCCTGTGAAACGATTGTTATCTAGATACAAAGTACTCAAATCTATCAAGTTAGAGATCCTCGGTAGCATTTGGCCTTGCAAATTGTTGCTAGACAGTTTCAAAGTAGTAAGTGACATATTTGCCAATGTCTCTGGTATTTCTCCCGTGAAGTCATTATTCGACAAGTCCAATGATGTTAGAAATTGCATATTGCCCATTGAGGGAGGAATTCCACCTCTTAGTAAGTTGTTTGAAAAATTTAGATATTGCAAATTCGGGAGGATAGAACCAATCCAAGATGGAAGCTCTCCTTTAATAGAATTAGCAGACACATCGAACAACCACATGTTGGCAAGACTCAAATTGGAAGGCAAATGAAAGGCACCTGACAATTTATTGCCTGTGAGTTCCAACCATTGCAAATTTACATTGTTGTCTAGTAGCCAGTTCGGGAAATTTCCTGTCATTCCATTGTAGTTGAGTTGAACACCTCTCAAGTCATATTGTCCCTTTAGAAAGCTGGGAATTACACCATTGGCATCTTTGTTGAGCACACAGTTCGATAGACTAAACACTTTCAGTTGAAATGAAGGAAACCAAATGGGGTCTTCTGTATTTACTTCCAAACGATTGTGGTTATTGATGAGGTGGAATACCTCAAGATTAGAATTATTGGCCAGGGAAGCGAGCGAAAGTGAGCCTTCAAAAGCATTTCCAGATAACACAATGTATTCAAGTGACTTGAGATTATAAAGGAGACATGAAGGAATGGCCCCATTGAAATTGTTATTTTGAACATCAAGTGCACGAAGTGAGGTCATATTGCATGAGCACGAAGGAAGAGGACCCTGAACTCCATTACCAATAATTTGCAACTCCTCAAGGTTCCTCAGTCCACACAAGCCTGTTGAAGTGGGCACTAGTATCATGTTATGTACACTCTTTAATTATCCTCTATGATACGCATTTATGAAATCTGCATGCACTATCATGTTAAATAGAGCGATTTTACATCAATTTTTTTCTCCTTCAATACACCGTTTGTATCGATATATAGTTTATAATTAGTTTCCTAATTTCATTTGTTTGTGAATTTGTGTTATCATCTTGTTTAGACCATTTTTAAATCATTTGTTTGTTATATGTGGGCTATCAAGTCATATAATATTTTATCCATCTTTTAATATCATTTATTTCTTAAATAAAGAAAAAATGCTTTATTAAACCGGTATCCATACTTAAACCGACTTAGTTTGTTCCTATACACTAAGTGAGAGGAATGATACCAAATATAAGAGTTTCTTTTTTTCGGATGTAATGATAGTAATAATCTAACTATTAGAGCCATCATAATTATGCACTTAACATTACTTATTTATGATATATTATGAAGATATATCATTTTTGTTCTATAGACTTTTTATAATAATAGATAATGTTTTCTATTAATATGGTAATAGTTGATTTTCTATTTTCTGATATTCATTTATTTGTAAACTATGACAGTAGTTACCAATAGTGATAAATGAAATTCATGAAAGTACCTTCCAATAACTTCGATGCACTCAATCCACCAAAATCGATGACTAAGGCCTTAAGAGATGTTATCCTCGCAATGTCAAGGAGGGCATCATTGACCAAACTGTTACCCAAAAGATCCAACACCTCCAGATTTGGACCTGTGATTGACCGAAAAAGGCTCTCAAAATCGAAGGTTGCATATCAACAAGGCATGCTCTTCTATTTTACACGTACCTTCAGGCTGATTTGAAGATAAATTTTGGGCCTCCGTCGAAGTTTGCTTGTACAATGAGGGGACTTGCTGTAGATTATTGTCAGATAGATATAGCCTCTTCAATTTCTTCAGGTTTAACGTTCCGTTTAAATCTGATTATGAAAAGATCCATGAATGCGTTTTGGTTAACTAATTATTTATAGATATTGTATGTCTAATTAATATCGAGAATAATCATATGCTCATTATGAGGAGAATTGTTTTATAAGCAAAAACTAGATGGTCCATCATTTACAAGCATAATATATATATAGTCTTGTGTTATATGACTTTGTAAAACAATTTCATAAACAAGTACCATACCTCTAACAATATCTATTATACATAGTTAACTAGCAAAGCTGAGAGAATATTCTCTCATGTGCTCCCTATGTAAAAGTTGATTTCACCTCTATAATTGCCACGTGGCATAATACATGGCATAATTTTGACATGTGACTCACATTCCACCGACAAGCATTAGTTTATTTTGCTAGGACGATGTTCCATTTTGTGCTTGCCATGTGACTTTTGACTTAACCCTCATTCGACCAATAAGCATTAGTTTAATGATTTATCATCTCCAAACTTCTATCTATTTTGAGTTTGAATTTCAAAAGATAAATAAAAAGAAAAGTTTTACTTCAAGTCTTACAATAAAAATTTTAAACTTGCATTATGTCGTTAGCTCATACCTTAATTTAACTAATAAAAATAAGGGCAACAGATGGAAGCTTTTAAGTACAAGATTTGAGCCCCATTTCTTTGAAACAATTTTCAGGAAAGTTACAAAAAAAAATTCTTAAACCTATTGTAATTGTACCAACTTAACTTTAAACATTTTTTATTTGTCAATTGAGTTCTAGATTTTTTGCATTTATATCAATTCAATATATTCAGTTAATTTTGGTTAGAAATCATTAATATGGACGTCAGTCATTCTATGTGGCCCAGCCGATACCGATGTAAATTTTATAATTTTATAATTTTATAATTTTTTTTTATTATTTTTTTTTCTTTTTCCTTTTCCTTTTTTTTTTTTTTTCTTAATTCATTTTTACCCAATGTGGCAGGTGAGCAATGGCTACTTTGTCGGCCACGAACGGCAATTTGATATGCCATTGCTTACTGAGCTAATTTTATTTTTGCTCTTCGAGTCTCTTGATTAATTTGTGGTACGTGCAACCAACTACTTTTAAGGGATCATTTATTTTGCGAAAAAAAAAAAAATTAAACATATATTTTTAAAAATGATCATTATACATTAAAAATGAATAAACGAAACATTTTAAACATAAATTGTTATCGATAATAAAAATATTATCCATCGATTAATTATTCTAAAAAATACAAATGATTATTTTAAGAAAATATTTTTCGAATAATTTATTTTCTATGAAACAAATGATGCTAAGAATTGCGTCATTTGCACAATCATGTACCGTCGTTAATTCACTTAATCCCACTTTATATTATATTGCTCCCTAGCATGACATCTCCTATTATTCAAAAAGGGTAAATAAACAATTACTTAGAAATATATTTGAAAAAACAAAAAGAGAGATTGAGATTCACCCGAGAGATAATTTCCACTTAAATCCAGCACTTGAAGTTCCTCTAGAGGAAGGAACAAAGAGGCGTTAATAACCCAAGTTCCCAATTCCGGATCGCGGGTATAATTCAGATACAGTTGAGCCACTCGCGAAGTGGCGTTGTCGCACACGACGCCTTCCCAGCCACAACAGTCGCTGCCGCTGCTGAGCCACGACGGAAGAGAAGACCTGCTCGAGCGGTTGATGGCGGCCTCGATGTCGAGCAGCGCATTCCTCTCTTCTTCCAAGCACCCCATGCCACCACTCCCCATCACCACCAGCAACAGCCAAGTCCACCGCATGCACCATAGAAGACACTTCATGTTTATGTATTATGTGGTGTGTTTTGTGCTGTCTGCTTCTTCTGCTTCACCATGTGCTTGATTTATATACGCAGAGTCTTCCCATTTCGAGCGTTAATCGCGGCCAGACTGTCGGCAAAGTCAAGTCTGCTGGGGCCGGAACCTGTTATGGTCGCCGGTGACTTGACCCAGAACTTCTAGAGAAGAGACAGATGAAGACTTCAAAATGAGTTTCATACAAATGATAAAAGAACGATTTCTAGCAATTCAGCAAGAAAAAATAAGTTACATGATTTCATCAAGTTATAAAAGAAAAAAAATATGTGCCCAGGCATCCCTTCACAAAAAGAGAAAAAAAAAAAAAAAAAGATGAGATAAATTACCAAGATTTGATGTTGTTAATTTTCAGGGCATGTGTTGTTTTGCCAAGAAATGTTGGAACCAAAAAACTAAAGAAAAATGGTAACGTTTGGAAAATTTTGGAATGAGGCACAAATGAATACTGGAAAAAAAACAATAGAAATGGAAATATTTTCTAGTGAATTTAGGGCGTCATTACAAGTCTGAACTCAACCTTTTAAAGTGGTTAAAGACGCGGTGGACAAACATTAAATGAGGAACACACAAAGTTTTTACAATAATAACAACGAAATCTACAACCGAAAGAAAAAGAGCATAAAGCAAAAAGCGATGCCTGCAAGACAAGTTCTTACAACATTGACGAAGGAAGAAAAGAGCATAAAGCAAATCCCTCTGTGGTAAAAAGAAAAAACAAATGAAGACTTTTGACTTTGAACTGCAAGACAAGTTAGCACCCTTCAATAAGGCATGACGAAGGAGAGAAAAATTGGAACAAATCCCTCTGCGGTAGAATTTACGAGGAAAGAACAAAGAAGCTCACCTTTTCTGAGAAAAATTCGTAGAACTTTTCCTTTCTTTTTCAAATCCCTCTGCGGTAGAATTTACAAGGAAAGAACAAAGGAAGCTTTCTGTAAAAGTTGAGAAAAATTGGACATGGAACTTTTGACTTTGAACAAAACTCTGAAGAAGTTGTTCTTTTTGTTCTTTCCATCTGTCTTCATGTGGCAAGACATGTGCAAATAAAATAAATCTTCAACAATCAATTTTATATTATTCTAACAAGAAATGTCAAATAAATGAGTATTTGTTTGGGTTCGTTGAAGGACGAATAAGACCATTCAAAATCGATTTGATAAAGCCTGATCATTTGTCACCCTCTCAATTGCACTCCGTTATGCTAATCACGGTTCCTGGATCTAGGTCATGTATCATGATGCTTAGTAGTCAAATGGTTCTTTAATCCTTAATAAGTATCAGCTTAACGAATGGCCGTGAGACTGCCAAAAGATACAAATATTTTGTACGGGCATTGCTCCGATAAATTAAATTGGATCTCAACTAACGTCACCTCTTTGTCTCTCAAGGAGACAATCGGTAGAGCCTGCAAAAACCAATCGTATTCTCTCCAGTGATTTTCTTCCCTTTCATGATGATTCTATAATCAAAAGTCAATCTTCTAAATGACTACTATTCTGGAGGAATTTAATCCATGACGAAATATCTTTTCCGAAAATCGTTTGTTGGCTTTTGATGAGAGGAAATGGGTTTTGTAGCAATTCCGAACAGGAAATATTTAGGCAGACAAAAAATAATCATAAACCTTTATTTTGAACTTCGAATCAAATAGTACATACAAATAGTGTTGGAATTCAATTGACGACAAGGCTTGAAAATGCAACAACTTCCACAGTAATATACGTATACGAACTGTGTCGGAATTTAATTGATGACAAAGCTCGAAAATGTGCAAAGGCGTAATGCTGGAATTGAATCACGGCACAACACCTATGATAGAGATAGGTGCCATAATTTAATCAATGACAAAGCGTCGAGATAGAGATACGCGTCGAAATTTAATTGACGGCACGAATCAACAAACTACATCTAAGGAAAAATAAAGTGCAAGGAAGAAAAGATGATAAAAGATTACATTTTGATTATCGATGGGGTCTATTCTAGTTAATGAGAACTTGCGATTTATGAGCATTCTATTATAACCGTTTGGGAGCAGTTTCTTCCAAAATTTCAACCCCATGTTTTCATGTCGGCAAGTCTTCAAAGCTCCTTTGAAATAGTCCTCGACCCACGTCGATAAGCCTTCTTCAAAGCTCCTTAGAAATAGTCCTCCACTTCTCCCACGATGTTGACTATTCTCCAGGTTTTATAACTGTTCTTTGTATAGAAATTTTCAACATAAATAACCAATAAGTCAAGAACAAATCCGATCCATATATGATTGTAAAACTCCAAAATCAATACGTATAGCATAATTAAAACATACATGTTTGAGCCATAACTTCACTTAAAGAAAAATAGATTAGACTGACGGTAATTAGCAATCTATTGGAATGTCGGATCTTCCTCTCTATGACCTATTTCAGTATATAAACTTTAACGGGATTCAAGCGACTGATAGGTAATAACCTATTCTTTTATAGGCTAGAAAGGGGATATAGTAAATCCTAAATAATAGCGTGTCAACTGGGCCATTCCCATTACGGGTTTCAATTAAATACAATTGCCTACATTTTACTGCTCAACTAGGCCCGTTATTAATAGATGCCAAAACCCAATTCAATAAGATCACTTAAGGGTTCAACATATATTGAAATATCCATTAACCTGATTATTTAAAAATAGAAAATTGATTAATTAATATAAGCCCATTAGAGGAAATTTCTAACATTCTCCCACTTGGGTTGTATTAATTAATTTATTTTTATTTTGAAAACGACACTCTTGGGTTAATAACTAAAAATTTGTTTTATGTGGCCACAATTTTGAAAAATAATATTCCAATAACGGTATCTCAAAACCAATCCAATCATATATATAACTTCATTATAGGACTATGGCGATCAATGTGTTAAGAAAATACTACAACACATGACCTTCCTTAATCACATATAATAAGTATTATATTTTCATGGATCATGGGCCTAGTAGTGTAGTAAGAAGTAGTGACAACATGTGATCAAAATATACACTATTTCTTATCGATCTTCAATAAAATTTCTCAACGACATGAAACTGCATTAACGTAATTTCTAAACAATATGAAATTGCACTAAACAACATTAAAAAAAAAAAAAAAAAAAAAAAAAACTGGAAATGGGCCTCCAAGGACCCTACACGCGCTCCATGCGCCATTCCATTCATGTGGGGTTAACAGTTTGGCTGGAGATCTTTTTCAACCTCCACAGTGTTTCAATGAATAAGAAAAATATCCCCCGCCAAGCATGATGTATATGTTACGAAAAATAATACTTGCAGAAACCAACTACAATTTGAAATTTTGGTTAACAATTATAGGAAACCATATAATTTGGATAACAAGTTCAATTTGGACTTTCCCTTCTCTTGACTATTTAAAGATACTATTTTATACTTCTATTTCTCAGTCGATGGGAGAAAGGATAACAATAGAATCAATAATGATAATCATAAAAAATAAATGCTTTAATAAAGATCCTAAAACTATTGTTTGTGAGTTAAACAAAATCAAGAAAGTGAATTCACGTATAATTAAGACAATCTTGCATCCAATCAAAATCCAAGATAAATTAATGGAAGATAAAACTGAACTAAATCATCCATATTCAAGCTTCAAAGTTTTGGATCTAACATCCATGGCCGAAAATTTGATTTTCTCAATTTTGAGCCAAAAAAAAAACCCAGTCTAATGCAACCAAGTTGTTCTAAAAATGTATATAACAATACTCATATAATAATTTCTAACATACATCATTCAATTGGAAAAAAATTCAAAATTTTTAGAACCCTTTCAAAATTATGAACCCCTAGAATTTCAAATTTGAAATTCTCACTCAATATTCAATAAAATTATACAAATTACATATGGTGAGAATATGTAGAACAAAAGCTCTAAAGTTTCAAAATCAATTGATTTGTGCAGAAGGTTTTCATCCACTAATCATGCTCCAAAAAATCCAAAAAAAGTATATGTCAAAGTTGAGACCTATATGAACATTTTTCATGAAGGAGTCAACCTCCAGATCTCAACACAGAAATTGGAAAAAAATTGACAAAAGTAACATACGGACAACATGCATATCAAAACCGAATAGAACATTCTTACATATTACTAAACTGACTTTGGACGATAATTTTGGATAGCAACTAGCACCGGATCAGGGCGTTCTATGGCTTGTTAGAAAGCTCTTCAAGTTGATTCAAATGTCGTTAAGACGTCAAATACTAAAAAATTTGTTTACTAGCTCGTTTCTAGACATATGCATAGAGAGGTCCATCATCGATCCGAAATTGCAAAACAATAATCATTCAAGAAATCAAACATATCATCATCACCATAGCTTATCTCTTCCATTCTAATGCATTGTTTTTACCTATTTAATAAGTACTTTGATTTAATTTGACCCAAAAAAAAATATTTTGATTGATTGAAGTCGCATAAGAAATTGTAAATCACTCATAAGCTCAAAACCAAAAGGAATAAACAATGTAAACATCATAATCATATTTGTTAAAAAAAAAATTGGGTTTTACAATTATATATGACTTGCTTTGATACTACATGTAGAAATTTTCAATATAAATAATCAATAAGTCAATAACAAATTTGATCTATATATGACTGTAAAATACCAAAATCGATACGCATAGAGGAATTAAAACATACCTATTTGAGCCATAACTTTACTCGAAGAAAAATATATTAGACTGACGGTAATCAGCAATCTATTGGAATGCCAGATCTTTCTCTTCATGACCTATTTCAGTATAGCAGTTTTAATGGGATTCAAGCAACTAATAGGTATAACATATCCTTTTATAGGAAGCAAACCCTAATTAATAGAGGACCTATCCCTTCCATTACGAGCTTCATTTAAACACAATTGCCTATACTTTATTGCTCGACTAGTCCCGTTATTAATAAATGTCAAAACTCAATTCAATAAGATCATTTAAGGGTTTAACATATATTGAAATATCCATTAACCCGATTATTTAAAATAAAAAATTGATTACTTAATGTAAGCCTATTATAGGAAATTTTCAACCCTTCACACTTAGCCTTGATGCAAACTACGTGGATAACTATTACCCACATCCCACGTTTAGTGGTGTATATAACATTCAGTCCCACATCCCACATTTTGTGATGAATCTATGTGGATATCTATTACCCACAATCTCCGAAATGTTATTATCCCTCAACCTCTCCATGTTGGTCTTCATGTGCATGAGTCTTGGCGTAATCCTCCTGAACCGATTATCTTGCTCCTTAGTTAAAATGCTCATCCATAGCTTTGATAAAATAATTTGCAATCATTTACCACTCGTCGATATGTGCCAATATTTACACCCATGTCATCAATAGTATGTCATATCAACCGATCTTCAATCCATTCAATTGGCTTCCTCCATGGATAACCAAACATGCCCAGATAGTATATTTTCCACTATTTTCCTTTTTCTTTGCTAATTTTGAAGATTTAATATAAGGTTGTCGAGTCTACTTTCATTACTTACAAATAGTTATCTCATGTTGATAATAACTAAAAAGCAAACATTTTTTGACCTCAATAACTACTAAGTACTTTCGATGGTCTGTCAACGTGGCTCGAGTCATGTCACTATAGTGCAATTTATTATCTGTTGGTGCGATCATTATACTTATTTAAATTATCGCCAAAAGATAGCCCTATAATTTGACTAATTTTTCTCAACCAAATCTAACGAGATGGAACAGACAAATTGATAACGCAAAATATCCAAATAATATATATGTTCGAGAAGGGCGACGAAGCGAAGCGGGGCCGGGCCGGGCCGGTGATTAGATCGAGTGGGAAAGGAAGGTGCGCAGTGCGCACAGTGGAGCAAGATAGAAGGAAGGGGTGACGTGGAGGGGGGGGAGGGGGGTTTGGACAGGGGGAAGAGGAATAAACGAGGCCCAGCAAAGGTGGGATTCTCGGGATCGGATAGTTCGGTAGACATGAGGAAGCGGCCACGTCACCCGCTGCTGAGATCTCTCGTTGAGGAGACCAATTGCCACCAATCCCTTTTGATTTATTTATTTATTTTTATTTTCCCTTTTTTATTTTATAATTGAATGAATTAATTAAATTAAATGGGGAAATATTATTGGTCCGGGTCATTGTCAATTATAAATTTATGGTAAAAAAAAGAAAAAGAAATTAGCCGCATAACGTGGCGAACGGGCCAATTAAAGATGATATGATGGGAAGTTGAACAAATCATTCCCCGTTGGAAAACAGAAAGTTTGAGAATCCTGTGATATATATAGCATTAACTATACTAGTTATTGCACATACTATTAATAAGGAATGGTCCGCTTCTTGGTGAACCAATTTCAATGGTTTTAAAATTTTGAATCTGGAAACCATACCAATCATTCTCAAATTCATCTTTTAGTTTGTGTGAAAAAGAAAATTTTAATAATGAAATTTAAAAAAAAGCACCATCTTACTTCAAAACCACATATTTTAGTGGTTACGCTATTGCTTTGTTTGTTTTTTTCTCTTCCTAGAACAAGCTTCAAGACCGATTCAACTTAGGAATTACGGTCATGGAATCGAGAACTGAACCGGTACTAAGCTAATTATAGGTTCACGGTATCGAGAATCACACCATTTCTCCTCAAGACTTGAGTCGTGTCTGATGCTCAACTCCTATTAATACATTAGAAGTATAGCACTTTGGCTCAATGTATTCTCATGAATCTAGAATCAGGTGAGCTGCTGGTACAACCTGGAAAATGCTCTAGAAAATGCAAACCAGATTGAAAAGTACTAGTTCCGGGTGTATCGTATTCATATGATGTACATCACAGGGCAACAAATTCGATAGTGTATTGCCCTTTGGTCCCCGTTCGATCTCTGCATAGCACCAAACCAATCAACCCGACTAAGTGGATGATCGTTTTGAAATTTTAACAGCTCTTGCGTGAAGCTGGACAATGTCCGGGTGCTTAAAAGAAAGGAAATAGAAAGATGGTTAGCTCATCTACATTCTACAGAGGAAGCACCACCCATCATAGGCAACATCAAGATGCTGGTCGAGACACTGCCTACAAATATTTGCATTGTTGACTAATTTGCTGTTTTAGTATTATACGAGGGAGTGGTTTGCAAAGCCTCGTGTCTCTAGGGAGAGAACATAGACACCACCTACGTCTTCTCTTAAGAAGGAAACAGAACATCCCAAAAACAGAATTTGGGTTGTCTTGTTTATCTGCCCAAACAAAGAACGACAGAAGTAGATGACGACAGGACGAGAAATTCCTATTTTCACAGGTTAACAAGCAATTCCAACGCCAGCTTTCAACCGGAACATTACAAAGTAACTTGCAAGGGAACATGAAAGGTGCTGAGTTGCATTGAGGCTAGATCAATAAAGTTTAAACAAAGTTAAAGGGTGAGCCAAGATCACGCACTCTCGCATCTGTCCACACCCAATAGACAAAAAATGACAAACCAGTGATCTTAAGGGAAAATGTCTCTGATATCAAGTCAAAGAATCATACAAACATTTCAATTGAAATCAATCGGATAGTACAACATCGTCCTAAGATCTGACAGTCAGCAAAGAATTAGTCAGACAACAGAAACTACTTCAGCAGTCAGGATAAGTCTGATCTGTACAAGTTGCGAAGCAGACAAGCTCCTGCTAATAAGTTAAACATTCATCTATCAGTATAGATCAGTTTGAGTAAATGAACAACTTCTTTGCCACTAGCCGGATGCCAGCATTCTGATGATAGTCATATTGATCCAATGAGAAGCAAGCATCCACAAAGGTTCCAGCACTAAGCAAGGGCTTGATCTCAGCAGCATTACACTGACTAAAAACAAGTTTTTCTGAACTGCCAGAAGATTCTTTTCGGTATATCTCAGTCTCGAATCTTGGGACATCCGCACTAACAGTTGGAATGCTGCGGGCAGAGAGAGGAAATTAACTTAGTCCCTAATAAGTATTCAACTGCCTTAACTCATATTGCAGATGCATATGTTTCATATATCTACAATGGATTAACACATCTAAGAGAGCAAAGGGCTTCCCACAACGTTTGAAAGTGTATTTCTAAGTAGGGGTGGATTGATTACCGAAAACTTGGAATCTACACATTTCAGGCTGATTCTGGGTATTTGGAACCAGGACTCTTTGGAATCGGCCTAGAACCCAAACCATCCATTTCCAGTTTAGACCCAGGAACTAGGACCCAAATTTCTTTTATTTCATATATTAAATTCATATAGGCATGAATGGCAAGTTAGCTTCCAATGGCAAAATGGTTGAAGTACTTCAAGGCTTTTTCAGCCTCCCAGGATCGTATCTCTTTTGTTGCAACATCTATTTACTTTTCTAGAAATAAGATTGATACCGGTTCAAAGCCAGTTTTAACCTGGAACAAGTCTGAGCTTGGGTAGACCGGTTCCTGCGTAAAACTGTCAGTTCAGAGAGTTAACCCAGGGGCTGAATTGGCCTTGGCCAGTTCTCAAGGTCTTTACTCATAAACCTACCCAGTTCACCTAAGACCGGCCGGTTCATGGATTAAACTGGGACTAGTGCTCATCCCTATTTCCAAGTACACTCACCTTTTGAATATATGAGAGAGGAGAAAGATCAAAAACCCCCTCTTCTCATTTACCCCTCATCTCCAAAAAAAGGAAAAAAATCAAAGATTAAAGAAAAAGATCCAACAAGCCAAAAACAACCAGATAAACTTGCATGGGTTTTTTTCTTTTATAGAGGATTATGCTCTCAGCACTAACAAAGAATTTGACAGTTACTGAAGCTTGCCAAGATCTAAGGAAAGAATAGCAAAGCAGAGAACTTACTGAAGTCTTATAGTCGGAGAATTGACAAAGCCATCTTTCCTAGTCACGACAGGCCACCACTCAGAGCCGCTACCAGAATCAATAGATAATTTCTGTGCAATTCCATCACATGCATCAAGCACCTGACATAAGCTTGGAGATGTATCCACCACAAAACTAAATTTTGGGCGAGCAGGATTATTATTATACTTGTCACTAATACCAAACCGCACCCTCAAATGATTGCAGCAAAGCTGCAAAATTGCACCTTTATGCGAAAGCTGTATTCTTTGACTACCCCTATAGAAAGGGACAAGGGATGCACGAATAGAAGGAATGGATACTTCCTCAGGCTCTAAGAACCTGGCATAGCCACTGCAACCCTCAGATGCGACTGCTGGAGAGGAAACGGAAATGCCAGAATCCTGGTTATCAGGTTGTTCTTCCATAGCAACATCTGATAGAAGAGGCTCTGCTCTTAAATCAACACTGAGGGAATCCATGCGAAAAGCATCTGCCTGAACTGTATCAGACTGGACCTCCTCATCTTCATTGGGAGTCAGTAGGGAGAATATCGGATGGGCTTCTCCCTCTCTTTGATTTGCAAGAAAGCGTATCCGATCACTTTCAATCTTTTGACCAGATGTGGAAGAACTTTCTGAGCTTCCTCCATTTAATAATTTTCCATTACTACGACTTCTTGTGGTAGCATTAGGGGAAATCCAACTGTTTGCTGTGAATATGTCAGGGAGACTTGATTCCTACAGATATTGAGATTTCAATCAGTGCCACAACCTAAGTACTCAAAGTTGACAAATAAATACACTTATCACTCATGCCAACCGCTGCAAGATCAAAGACAGATCTATATCTTTCATGAGGGAGGAAAGCAATTAGCCCTTGACCTGTTCAAGAGAATGACGAGTCTAGAGTGGCAGGTGGCTGTGCATTGACAGAGGCGATGACGATAAAATAATATGTGCAGAAACAAACGGATTACAAATCAAATCATAACCCAAATCAGTCAACCAAGTTCTCATCAATTTTACCTGTTTTTACATGTATTACACCTCACCAAAAAGATCAATAATAAATAGCATGGGCATCATGATTTATTTAACCTAAACTGCAGAGAAATTCTGGGAAGGATGATCCATTAACTTGTGCTCTCATAAAACAAGTCAAGTCAATCATTCAAGAGGAGCAACATGGGATAGAAATTATGAATCAAGCATATCAAAAAACAAATTTTCTACAAACAATGCTTATCATCTAGATTTTCGGTTTGGCTCCTTTCTTTCAGCGCATCGAAAGAAATTAAATAGCCATGCAGGACTCCATAAAACCAATGGCGGCATGGAAAGATAGAATCACCAAAAGCTGATATGGACAGCAGGCAACATAGATGATTGTATATTTGAGTTTAATAACTCAAGAAGTTATCATCAGTGGAGATTGTAAATTAACAGATTAAGGCCTTACCAAGAACAGAACTGTCGCACAATACTTAACAACTTCCAGATTCATCCTCACATCATCCAAACTCCTGAGAATATGTTGCCAGAAAAAAATATAAACATTGCATTGAAGATACAATAGTGGAAGTGGAATTAGTCCTTGAAGACAAGCAGGATTACCTATGAGTTTGCTGTCCAAGTCCAAAGTATGATGCCAAGGTGGCCATCTGCAGCAAAATAATCACATTGAGAAATACAAAAGAAGTGATAGTTAGGATACCTTATGCAACTTCTATGCCATCTCAAAGTTTTACCAAGGACAATCTACGTGTATATTGGAAGAACGGAAAGAAAGAGAGAATATCACCCAAAAGAGAAAAAGGAAGGAAAGAAACAACTGCTGACATCTAGATGTTTGTCGTGTGATTGAACTAGAAGCAATGTATACGGCAGAAGACGTTTTATCAACAAGAGAAACTGTGCATCTGTTGTCAATTATTTATAGGAGATAGCTAATGTGCAGATGAGAGATTAGCTACTCCCATGAAATTCTTTCCACATTTGGATAATTGAAGCATCTGATGAAAGATGGGTTTTTGCTTTTACCAATGCAACCAAAACACGTCCATAAGAAATGACCAGAAAAGCAAACAAACACGCTCCTCACAACAACACGGTCCAGGCCTCAAAAAAGACACAAGCATAAACACAACCGAATTCGTCTCAAACCATTACCTTCATATCGCCAGCTCTTCTTCCGAACTTCTGAGTCAACAACGCCAGCGAATCGATTGTTCCCTTCGGCTCCGGCGCCGGCCTACCAATCTCGGCGAAGGCCTCCCTAAGCCGAGCACAATCGAACCTCAATATGTTGTGTCCCGCCCATATCCTTCCTATCAACCACAAAACCCCCCCGCCAGCACAAAGTTAGAAACCACAACACCACACCTCAAACCCCCCCACATTTCCATCGTCACGCGACAAAAACAAGTACAAGCTCGGCGCTCACCGTGGAGGACGTCGTGGACCTTGTCGGCGATCTCGGCGAAGGAGGGGGCGGAGACGACGGCGTCGTGGGTGATGCCGTTGCAGCGGACGGAGAGCGACGAGATGAGGGAGAGGTCGGAGGGGCGGACGAGGGTGGAGTAGCTCTCGAGCTCCACCAGCTTCCTGGGGCACACCAGGATGGCCCCGAACTCGAGGATCGCGAACCGCTGCCCGGGCCGGGTCGGGACCGTCGTCTCCAAGTCGAAGAACGCGATCTCCGATCGGGCGTCGTCGCCGGATGCCGCCGGACTCATCGATTCCCAAAAGCTTCCGATCTGAATTCGCACGGAGAGATATAGAAAGAGAGAAAGAAGACAGAGAGAGAGCGCAGGGGTTTCAGAGCTTGCAGGGTTTAAGAAGAAAAGGATAAGAGCGGGAATTCGCGCGAGATATTTATAGGGTCAGGGGGGCGGGGATCGCGTGCGTGTGAGGTGCACGGGGTTGCTTCGGGGATTGGGCAGCGGGGATGTGGCGTGGCGTACCGTTTACCGGTGGGATACGCCTCCACGTGGAGGCTATCCTCCTACGGGAGGGCTCGACGATGCCTTGCGCGGACCGGGCACGGCTCCGGTTCCGGACGTCCGGGATCCGACGGTCGCGCGATGGAACAGGTTGGGATCGGACGGACGAGATCGCCCGCATAGGAATTCGGTTTGACTAAGGGAGCTTTGACCGCGGTGTGAATTTTCTTTCTAATTTTTCACTTTTCTTGGGGCCCACACACACGGTAACATGTTACTTATGCAGCACATTTGCTACCTTTATCCAAACAGTGCAGAAACGTGACGGAATGTTGCGGGAACATTGGAGGGATATGCCCGCTGCGGAGGAGTTGATCATCATCGTTTTTTCCATTTGACGTTCGGGATGATCATGATCTGACTCGTTAAAGCGCCGCAATTCAAAGGAAGGCAAGATAATTGAACGGGGAATGGTACTGTCGGACATTCTAAATCATACCCTCAATGACATTGATACCTCAAAAAAAAAAAAAAAAAAAACAAAAAAAAATTGTTTGGTGTTGCCGGAATACTCCAAACTAGGCAGCATAAGAAAAACATGGGAAATTGATGTCGTGGTTGATATAATTTATTATCAGGAAAATAATACTAAATGATCACTAAACTTTAATAAAATGTGTAATGTTATTCTTGAAAATTTAATTCATCCAAGGTGTCCCATGAAATTCGGTCCGATATTCAATGTAGTCTTGAACTTTTAAACATTTTTCATACAATTTAAAGACTACTTTAAATATTGACAAATAATTCAAAGCATATATCAAAAAAATTAAAAATTTAAAGACGACATTACAAATTAAACCAAATTTATGGATTACATTGCATGAGTTGAAAATTTTAAAGATCATGTTATATATTGAACCAAAGTTTATGGATTACATTACATGAATTAAAAATTTCGAAAACCATATTGTATAATGAATTAAAATTTAAAAACCCATTTATGCTAGGACAATCGGTTCTTGATTCCCAATATTTAGAACTGGGGATTGGACCAATTGGTCCTAAGATAGGGAATTGGACCAATGGTCCGATTCGATCCGATCCAATAAATCAATCACTTATCTCTCCTATTATTTTTTCCCACTACTTGAAATCGGACCAAGATAATATTTAATTCAATTATTTTTTTTTGAAGAAATGATAAAATTAAAAAATATACAATTGAGAGCCGGGCCAACACTTCGATAATTCGACTAAACTAGCCGGTTTGATCTCATCTAGATAGTCCGTTTTGCACACCCTTAATTTATGGGTATTATCCCCACGTGATTTTTTTGAGTCTGGCCATAAAAGATTCGGAGTATCAGCATCGGGTATCAACTCAAATCGAACACGAAACGTTTCCCAGCTACACTGGCACTGCAGAACGCGTCTCGCGAACCGAGTCTCGAAACCTCGGATCGCGAAGGAACCGAGCAGAGCGATCTACGATCTATGAGGGAGGGTTTCGAATGAGGAAAAGCAGATAAGATAATGGGAGTGCGGGCGGACCTTGCTTGTCGTGCGGACAGGGGGAAGCTGAGCTGCAGAATCAGAGGGAGAATCATTCCGATTGCTTACCTCCTGCGGCGACCAGGGTTGAAGTTGAAGAAGGCGGAAGAGTTCCCCAGACGCAAGCGATGCCCTAACACGGATTCGTTCCCGATCGATCGTGCTCTGCTTTGACGATTCTCTCTCTCTCAAGCGGAGATTATTATATACAGCTTTTCCCGTTTGCACAGACAAGAGAGAGAAGAGAGAGAGAGAGAGAGGGGAGCGCTCTCTGCTTGACTTCCTCTGCAAGTTGATGACTTTAACGGCGAGAGCTGTTCTCCATTTTTGGAATTTTGCTCCCCTCTTTTTCTCGAATCCGAGGCTCTCCTGTCCCCCGCCTGTTGGGCCGTTGCGTGAGGCCCACGTTTGGGCCGAACGGCACGGGCCTTCTGGCCCACCAGGAAAAAGAACAGGGTAATTTGTTCGGCTTTGGCATTTCGTTGTGAATTGCCCTCCGACCCGTCCAACCTTTGCCATGTCTCCATTAGCGCCGGCAATGACGAATTACGTTGTATCTCCTAGGTTTTAGGCTTTTCGCATATGCGATAAGTTGGCCTTTACTTTTCAAATCTTCTTTTCTATTATTTCAATGGTTTCTTAGAGTATTGAAATGAGTTTCAAAACCATCATGCCGATTGACTTAGGCTATCTAAGAGAGGATGTTCTTGTCCTCGTCTAGTAAAAGCATGTTTTAATTTATTTCTTTTCTTTCTTTCCCGAATAATTGAAATTGAAAAGCGTTCTTCTAATTTATAAATGTTTTGCTCGCACAACAACTCTTGAGAAGCAAAGCATACATAATCACTTGGCATTTTAATGATTAAGTCGGGAAGTCATCATGCTGTATTAGCATTTTATACCTCTATTTTTGTTTTTCTCGTGAATTGATGTTTGCACTAAATTACCATTTTTTTTTTTTGTATAACAAGCAAAACAATTGACTCACAAATAAACACATTAGAATTTGTGTTAATAAACGAATCGTGCAAGTTGTATCTTATCTTCTAATGTAACATGCCTTATCCTATATTACAAATTCTAATAGGGCTAGTTTTAGAAAACGATATACCAATTTTGATTGATTGAATGACACTTTCGAAATTTTCGACCAAATTTGGAGGCCTTAATTTAAAATTGAGTTATTCGACCGATCATTTTGAAATGGCTCCAATCAAAAAATGAGCGAAGGCAAGAAAAAGCTTTGAATTGATTTTGAGAGAGAGAGAGAGAGAGAGGTTGGGGGGGGGGGGGGTTCCATAGCAAGATTGGACTTTTCTTTAACAAGGGCGAGAAATGATTTTCATATTTGCATTTATTCTCCCGTATTTGAATCTTACACGCTCCTTTCACCGCGATTGGGTCCATAGAGGAGGGCCGATAATGGGCCGAACCACCTGGGCCTCTAGGTCCACGACACGCCTACCGGCCCACCAGAAAGAGTACAGGTGTTACGGTTCGCGGAAAACCTCGTACTCTTGTCCCTTTCCTGCTTTATCTCTTTCTCCTCCGCCCATGGATCTCCACGAAAGCCAGGCGAGCGCTCGTCCCGATTCCATTTTTAAATGTCCGTTGAAGCAGCGCTTCCCGCGTACCCCAGAAGTTCGAGAGCGCGGCAGCAGCACCTCTTCTCCCTCCTCCGGCGCGGCGGCGCCCAGAAGACCCTCGCCCAGATCCACGCCCAGATCGTCGTTGGCGGCTGCGCCGGCAGCAACTTCCTCCTCGCCCAGCTGCTCGCCCGCTACGTCGGCTCCGGCCGCTTCGCGGACGCTTCGAAGGCCTTTGAAGGAGCCCGGAACCCGAGCACTTCCGCATGGAACCAGATGATCCGGGGACACGGAGGAAGCCCCGCGCCGAGAGGGTCGGTGGAGTGTTTCGTTCGGATGGTGCGCCGGGACGCCGAGCCCGACGGCTACACGTATTCCCATCTCTTGACCGCGTGCGTGAAGTCGGGGTTGTTCGGAGAAGGGCTGCAGGTGCACGGGCGGGTTGTGAGGGATGGGTATGTTTCCAATCCGTTCGTGAAGACGAGTTTGGTGAATTTGTATGCGATGGGTGGAGGGGAGAGCGGGATGGAGGATGCGCGCAAGGTGTTCGACGATATGGGCGAGAGGAATCTCGTGTGTTGGAATTCGTTGCTTGCCGGGTATGTTAGACGAGGAGACACGGGTGGCGCGCGGAAACTGTTTGACGAGATGCGGGAGACGAATGTCGTCTCTTGGACGATAATGGTTGCCGGGTATGCTCGGAACGGAATGTGTAGGCAAGCGCTGAGCGTGTTTAATGAGATGCGGAGACTTGGGGTGGAGTTGGACCAGGTGGCTCTGGTAGCTGCACTGTCGGCTTGTTCGGAGTTGGGAAATTTGAAACTTGGCCGGTGGATCCATTCATATGTCATAGAGAAGATATGTGCGAGAAATCAGCAATTGTCAGTCACTCTGAACAATGCCATTATACACATGTATGCTAGCTGCGGTTCGATTGATGAAGCCTATGAGGTGTTCAGGAAGATGCCACGGAGAAGCACAGCTTCCTGGACGACCATTATCATTGGATTCGCAAAGCAGGGGCTTGCAGATGACGCTCTTGCCATATTCCATATGATGCTAAGCGTTGGAGAGCCTGACGCACAACCCGATGAGCTAACTTATATCGGGGTTCTGAGTGCTTGCAGCCACGCTGGGTATGTTGACGAGGGCCGCCATATTTTTAAAAGCATTAGTGTAAGTCAGAGAATTATACCGAGAATCGAGCATTATGGCTGTATGGTTGACCTCTTGAGTCGCGCTGGATATTTGGAGGAAGCATGTCGGCTCATAGAAAGCATGCCCATGAAGCCGAATGAAGCTGTGTGGGGTGCCCTGCTTGGTGGTTGTAGGATTCATAAGAATCCTGAGATCGCTACTCTTGTGGCACAGAGACTAGCAGTAGAGCTCGACCCTGACCGTGCTGCAGGCTATCTTTTGCTTTTGTTGGAAACATTTAGGACTGCCAAAAGATGGACAGATGTGAATGATATTAGGCAGAAAATGATCGACATAGGCATGACAAAGCCAGCACCTGGCCGAAGTTGGGTTGAGGTCAATGGGGTCATTCATGATTTCGTGGCTGGTGATAGGAGCCACAAGCGTACGTTTTCCATACACGAGATGCTTAGAAAGGTGAAAGTTCAAGCTGAGTTGGGAGGATACCAGTCAGATGCGTTGGATGAGGAGTTGTGTGCTGCAGCCTAGAAAAGGTAAAGAGGGGAGTTTGTGCATCAATTCTTCCTGGGCATGCAATACAGCCTGCAAATGTTGTCGCTTTTTTGGAGTACAAAGGTTCTTGGTGAATCCTGCATCAAGCAAGAAGTTTTGAGCACCATTTGATTACATTTCAAAAGCTCTAATTGACGTCAATTGTCATCTGAGAAGAATACTTGTTCCAAGAGGATCTTGGTAACTTTGATAGTAGCTTCCATTCTTTTGTATCATCCGTTCCGATGGAGTCTAATTACTTGTACAGATACTTCAGAAGCATTCTGATTTTGGATTCATCAGAAACGGCATGAAATGGTGACGTTTGGTCTATGGAACTTTCGCTACAGGTGCAATCGATTATGCATCTCTCTCTCTCTCTCTCTCAGATACTTGACCTTTAAAGAACAGCTAGAAGGATGGCAGAAAGTAAAAACAATTTGAATAAATTGGGCAACAGAACCCTGGGGCCAAGTTTTTGTTTTATGCTTCTTTTGGTGCAAGTTAAGTTGCATTCCCGTTGGCTGAGAAAGGATTATTTTGACAGTACAAGCTCAATGACAAAGTCTAGAGATAAAATGGGGTATGCAAATTTTGCACATTGGCACCTGGGAGAGCCTGCGAACAGAACTAGCAGCATTCATATGTTAAAACCAAAACTTACTGCCTACATGAGGTTTTCCAAAGGCCACCAGGCATCAGTTGAAATAGGCACCAAAAAAAGAAAAATGCTTAGATGAATTTTACTTTGAATGATGATCTTTATTACTCAACCCGTAACATATTGTACACTCCCCGTCATAGCACTATTTTTCGGGTGGATGATCTGTGAGTCTTATAAAATTAACAGCACCCAATAGCATTGACCAGAATGTGGCAGCATCTTCGACGACACGAGCTTGCAGTATTCTGCTGCCTCGGCAATCTTTCTGCAGGTGAAAAGGAGATTTGAACAAGTTAAAGAGAGCTTATTCAAAACTTAGAGAGCCAATCCTGAGCACAGACAAGAAATTCACAATGAATTATCTTTACTGGCCATATTAACACTGAGTTAAGACGTCACATCGGTGATTCTCACTACTAATCATTTATTATGTCTTATTACAAAAAAAAAAAATCATATACTCCAGACCAACTGAACTAGTTAAATACCGAAAGGAATTCCGATGGAGTGAAAAGCTGACATACATGATGTGAAGAATTCAGTATCAAAAATTAAACTGGAAGACTGAGAGCTTAGACAGCAACTGGTTCAGGCTTCTTGCTGGCTTTGATTCCTCTGATAGCTGTAAAACATTCAAAACATACCCAAGGGGTGGGTCAAACCAAATTATAGCAAATGGATATTTCCTTGTTGAGCCTAAAAATTTTTGCGTAGCCCTACCTTCCGCATAATCTTTAGCACCGAAGACTGCAGAACCAGCAACTAAAGCATTTGCACCAGCTTCAATGACCTGCATGCATAGAAACAGCTTAAATATGAATCATGCATGTCATATGACCTGTCAGTTGAGCATGTATGTGTTAACAAAAATGATGTTCTGGTTCACTTTAGCTACAGAATATCTGCAGCCATGTTAATTACTAGGGTGCCAGCATCCTTCCCGTCATAGACCAGAATGAATAAAATCCTTCTATTTCGGTTAAAGCATTCGAACTTTGTATTTGTAACTACTGGTAGGTTCAAGCATCTATAGGCATGCCGTTACTTTTTTTCCCCCTTCCATCATTTTTAATGCTCTAGTGTCCCTAAGGATAATATACGTTTTAGGGACTCCGAGGAAAATGAATGGACTGGGAAAATCCAGTAAATTTCAACGGCTAGAACATTTAGTTTGGTTCTTGTGGGACGTCTTTATGTCTTGATAATAATTGCACGCTTCCAGAATTTAAAGTCTCGTTATTTGCAGGAATTAGCACTGGATTATACACACAAAAGGTCAGAAAACAATCTAAGATGTCCCTTTGTGTCAGCTGGCAACGGTCTGATGAAATTCAATCCAAATCCTTCCCCATGATTATAGAATCATCAAGTAGTCAGTCAAATACTAGTTGGCACATAACAATTACATTACAGCACCTTATATGCATTGGCTGGGCCAACTCCACCATCTACTTCGATCCATGGGTTGACTCCCTGCAACAATGGAGAAGACAAAAAAGTTCCACGATATTATTTATTACTTTCAAGAAAAAGGTTCACTATAACCAAAAAGATAAGCAAGTAAAGAAGAATGATACAGGAAAACGATATAGGACTACGTCCTTGGAATATTACCTTCTCCACACACATCCTTCTCAAGTCTGATATTTTCTTCACTTGGCTCTCGATAAAGCTTTGTCCACCAAAGCCAGGGTTCACCGACATGATCAAAACCAGATCAACCACTATTTCCATAAAGAAAGCTAGTGTCATATTTTCTCTTTCATCAGAAAAATTTGCCACCTCTCGGACAAAAAATCCTTGGGTAAAATATCGAGAAAGTTCACGAAAAAAAAATGGAAAAATTGCAACTTAAATGAACAAAAGTAAACTCACCATCAAGAACATATTCTATAGCCGTTAGTGGGGTACCAGGGTTCAGGACAACTCCAGCTTTAGCTCCCAGACTTTTAATCTAGATCGTCATTAACCAAAATTCAGTAAAAGACGCATAACTGGCAGTAAAATACAAGTCAGGTGATGATAAGAAAATCAGGCACAGTTATAATACCCATCCAAAATTAGGAGTTTTAGGCACCAATTCATCACTATATCAGATAAAGAAGCAAAAATAAATAAAAATTGGATTATGAAAAATTGACCTCTACCCCAGTTATTATAATAATTGATACAGCATGCCAGAAGACCAGTGCACTACATCAGTATTGCAGAGGTGCTATCACTGGATTTAAATCAGATGGTAATGTGTGCCTCTGAAGTTAGTGTTTAAGACAGTGTAAGGGCAGCGTGCTGCATACCATCCCAATAGCACTGTCAATAGCAAAAGCCAGAGGTAACATGTGCAACAGAAGCCTGTCATAATTCAGAGTCCTACAAAGGGACAATTCATGCTCCAGTAAAGTCAAAAACTGGGTTTCCAGCACAAGACATGGCATGCACTGTCAAAATACTGAGGATCTATATGGTTGAAGTGGTCTATGCTACTAAAAATATAATCATTAGCTGGTGCAGTTATTCTTGTAAATTATTCATACAGGCTGAAATCTTTCTTCATTTTATGAGAAATAATTTTTTCCCCAAGGAATCCACAGTTGTGGACCGTCTAGAAGTACACATTGCTTCATGTAAAGAGACCCACTAAAGAACATGAAAAACAACCAAGAACAACATGTTCTGCATCTATAGAATAGAGAAAAGATCATACTTGGTTGACTGTGCGATGCAAGTGGATGGTAGCAGTTTGTTCACAATGTACACTGACTATGTCAGCTCCAGCCTTGATGAAATCTGGTACTCGCTGTTCAGGTTCCACAATCATCTGTACATACGATTTCTAAGTTATTAAGTATTCAGCAGACAACCTTCTCTAATCGAAGGAAATACATCAAATGAAAAGGTTACCAGATGAACATCCAGAGGAAGATCTGTTACAGGGCGCAGGGCATCAACCACAAGGGGACCAATCGTAATATTGGGAACAAAACGGCCATCCATTACATCGACATGGATCCAGTCACATCCTGCCAACTCCACAGCTTTCACCTGGATTACTATATAAGAGTCAAATACCGAAACAATGTATACATGACAATCCTTAGCAGAAACAATCTGAGAACAAAACTAAGCTTGTGACTTGGACTATTGTCGAAGCATACAAGCTAGAACCATGCTAAAGATCCGGGTAACGGGATAGAGACAAATCAGACATTTCATGGCTCTTTGAAAAACAAGTGATAGAATGGAACCTGATCTCCCAGCTTCGAAAAATTAGCAGATAGAATTGATGGAGATACAATAATATCACTTTTGGAGTATTTGTCAACCCGTGCAGATGCCTTCACCACCGTTTGGATTTTCCTATACAGACCCATACAACAGGAAGTAATCCTATCAGAAATGGGACATAAAGAGCTGTAGAAGAGCTTAAGGGCAATTTCCATAAAAGAGGACTTAAAAGTTAAGTCCCAACAATCTTCAATGTAATATTAAACAGAAACACGTTAGCTTCACTCTCAAGACAAGTGAGAAGTAAACAAGACTAGTAATAACAATCAGGCGAAGCAAGAAAGATACATGCAGTAGGCTACAAATAAAGACAACATTTTTCCCAATTACTCTTGAAGTGCCATCTGCCCATTGATTGATGGGGTAGCTATCTTCCACATTTACGTGCAATCTTTCTGAAAGACTGACACCAAAAAGTCAACATGAGTTCTACTCTGAAGGCCGAATGTGATCTTGACATCTATTTAAGCTCTTGTGATGGCCACAGCATCTTCATACATCACTAGTACGACCACGAAGCTAGAGGAAGTCAGACTCGCATAAAACTTCTAATGTTGAGTTATTCAGCTTTGCATATTCACAAACACGTAGCGCGCGAACTTCAATCCGAGTCATCGACACAAAATCCAAGCCTAAAATCCTCACGCTAGGTACCGCGAAGTACCTTCTTCGCGCGGCAAACGACATCGCCCTCTCCCCACACAGCCGGGAAAAAGAAAGAGGAAAGCGAACCGATTCTCTCTACTCTAATCCTTCGTTTCCCGGACCATACTCGACCGAACCGCCGCAAACCGTTCGTCACCCCCTCAGTTCCATTTCTGTCCACATCGAATCCGGTCGACACGACTTCCCGCCGAAAGATCGTGCTCTTCTCGCACGGATTCACGCACTAAGACGATCTCGAATCCCGAAAGAAGAACGCCTTCGCCCCAAAACTCCAGCTCCGCAGACAAAAAGCAGCGATGGCTTCAATGCCGAGACTGACGAGGACGACGAGGGAGAAGGCAGGAATACCTGGTGAAGGCGACGTTGGTCTGCCGGCGAAGAGAAGATCGCCGGAGCTGGAGGCCTCCGCCGAGGCCGCCGATCTGCGACTGGAGCGTCGAGGAGCAAAGCGAAGCAGCCGACATCTCTCTCTCTCTCCCTCTGTCGCTCTAGCTTTCTCTCTCTAGCTCTTTCTCTCTCTGGACCGTGCTCTCTTACAGGTTCTTAACGGTTAGGTAGAGAGAGAAAGTTCGGTGGCGGACGATAAAGGACCTGCTCCTCTGCGTAAATTTCACCAATCATTCAAGAACGAGGAAGGGAGAGTCCGGCGAAGAGGAAGGGGAGACACACCTGATCCGAGGAGAGGAGGCTATCCCGGGAGCGACACGTGGCGGGCTGCTGGTGGGCGCGCGCCCCGGGGCGGGGGGGTTGGTTTTGCTTATCGGCAATGGTTGGCGCGCCATATTGCTGACCTGGAAAAAAAAATCGCTGCTTTTTATCCGGAAATTACAAGGATTGCGATCGCGTGTCCGTTTGTCTGGAGAGAGAATGATTTCGAGAAATCCTTTTCCGATTCAGATGACCAAAAGCTAATTAGGACCTATTTGTTAACTAGCTGTATTTGATTTTATTCTTTTATTTTTGGGAATAAATTTGACACTCAAATTCAGTTTGGTAAAATTTTGTTATTATTCTCGGAAATAGATTTAGAATAAAATCAAAAATAAATAAAAAAATTACTCATTTATTCCTCAAAATAATTCCAAAATCAAGGTTAATTTTTTTCATTTCTCTTTCTCTTTCCTTTCATTTTCTTCTTCTTCCTTTTGGGTATTCGCTAGCCCCAGCCTCGCCATGGCTAGATGAGGCTCAATCTCAATGGCCCACTATCAAGTCAACGTCGATTTGGCTGGGCGACACAAACCTAGCAATGAGCTGACGAGCCTCGCTAGTGGCTAGGTGAGGTTGAGCCTCCCCAAGCTCACGGGGAAGCTCGTGGCCTGAGCCTAAGAAACCATTTGAATTACAACTTAACGAGGCCCTTAGGCACATTAATTTGCTACTTCAAGGCTATTCTAAGGCCACATATTCAATGTCTTGGGTTTAGTAGAACATGTTGGCCCATGTTCTCGCCAACTAATGTATCTTGCGAATTTTTAATTTATTTAATATGGTCCCCTAAACTTTTAATTTATTGATTTAATGTATAAATTTATGAAGATTCAATATAGTCCCTCTTTTTAATTTATTCACATACCTTGGGAATTTCCGTTGCTCCTCGAAATCTTGTTTTAAAATTTATTGTAACCACGTCTTCCCTCCGTAGTAACCAGAAATGATGCGTGAATCTCACTTGTTACTCAAACATGGTAACATATAATAAGGTTGGGCTAGCAAGGGGTGAAAACCCAAACCGAACTAAATCCAAATGAAGTAGATGTTTTGACTTGAACTAGAAACACGGTTTTGTTCAAGTTTCCCCTTCTCGTTGGTGCAAGTCTTGGGACTCCCATTTGATCATATCCTTGGTTCATCATTCTCATTCATCAATCACAAGACAAGTAAATCCTTTTTCTAACCTATGAGAGAGAAGCGCTCCTCACATGCCACCGAAATTTTTGATTCAGTTCAAATAGCTACTCAAACATGGACCAAGAAAATGCTCAAGGAAGAACACCTCCGTCCTGATTTCCTTTCGCCTTTCGACTTTGTGTTTTGTTGTTCGATCCTGTTTCCCTTCCCTTTGTTCAAAGGATTGGCTTCTCCATTAGGCTTGTCGCTCGGCTTTATTCTCCTAACTCATTTCTCGAATGTAATTGCGAGCTGGTTTCCATCCGGTTGAGGATGTGATTAGATCTCGAGAGTTTCTCAGCAATTTAGACCTAAACGCTGCTCGGACATTATAAGATCCAGAAGAAAGGAAAAGTTCATTTTTCCATTTACTTCTTAAATCTTTTGTGAAATGTATAACCAAGTCATTTCGATAAATAACGTCTAAAATTGTTGAGGTAACATCCTTAAGTTGCACTTTTCATCATGAGTTTTACAACTTATTGCAATTTTCAATAAAAATTAATGATTTAATGAACCAATTGAAAGGTTTATGGCTTGATTACACTTTTTGGTAAAAGTTTAAGAATCGAACCAATCAAAAAATTTAGAAGTTATACTGCATCTAGTACATAAAATTTATGATTTGCGAACTCTAATTTTGCTACATCTATGCCGTATCAATAATTCACATATAATGTGATTTTTGCTCATCATTTCACTAGCTCGGGGAACGATCTCATCGTCTACTAGCAATTAAGTTAACTAATACGAATGGATGAATGGATTCGATTGCATTCTTAGACATTAATCGAACTGAAAATTTTGGATCTCTCTTATAAAAATACCAAGACATCAAAAAATTTCAATAATTATTTTATTTGATATGAGCACGATGAGGACATAAGTGAAACACAATAATAATCGTTATTGTTTACCTTTTTTGGGGGGAGGGGGAAGGGCTCAAAGCAACATTGCACTGCGCCATTCATTCTTCTTTAACTTCTCCATTTTCTTGGACTCTTGCAAGAGAAGTCCACTCGTTTACCTTCTTCCTCCCAAGCTCCTCCTCCGCACCTGCAACTTCCACCGCCACCGCACCCCTCCGAGCATGAACCCAACATGCGCCTTCTTCTCCACCTTCAGAGCCGGGTAAGGGGAAACGGGTTCTCCCTTTCTCGCTCCGAGCCGATGAGGAGGCCCGGTAGAAGCGCCGACGAGCCGCCGAAGCCATCCGACCCGGATGCTCCGATCCTCCCGAGAGATCCGGACAAGAAGCCCGGGTGGTTCAGCCCAATGCGGGTCATGGGTGTGTTCATCGTTTGCCTAATGGCCGTGTCGGCCGTGTTTTCCGTGTTGGTGGTGCTCGGGGACCCGCCCACGAACGGCGTTCCTGCGGAAGGGGGAGTTCGTGAAGTGACGGCCCCTAAAGGTACGAACTTGTGAATGTTTTGCCGAGCATTGGATCTGGGTTTTGCGTGTCGCTAGGCATAAGCATCTGGGTTCGCTCATCGCTGTTGTTGCTTGTGGAGCTGGGTTTGACTTGAGCTTCTCTGGTGACTGATGAAATCTTGGCAAATGATTTAGAAGAAGCGCCATTTTGCTGCAGTAATTACATTTCATTGTTCTTATGTTGCTTCTCCAGCATCCATCATTTAGTACCTCAATTATGCGGCGTTTAAAGATTCATTGTTGTTGTGTAGGTTGCTTGAAATTTCTCGTGGGACTCTGGCACCTGATGTGCGTGTAGTTAGGCGATCATAGTTCTGATATGTTCATGGTGACTTGCTTTTTTGACCGGCAATAGAACTTCATATGATATCTGACATAGTATGAATTCGAATATACACTCAAATTGCTCTGTAAGATATGGTGCTCGCAGATAGCTCGTGCAGACTTTACTTTCATGTGCTTCCCTCGACTTCTCTGATTATGTTATCTTATGTCACTGAGCATGTCAGATTAATGTTTGCATGATGTTTGCGACCCATCTGGATGTCATGGATGAAAATAGTTTTTAGCAGCCTATCCTTTTTAACAATCTGCACTGCAATTCATAGTTGGAGACGGTCTAGTTGGAGACGGTCGAGTTGCCCTTCTCTGTTGTCTAACCGCAGTCAGTGCTTTTTTCTTTCTTCCTACAAGCCATTGGTTCAGATGAACTTGCCGCCTCTCAGACGGTGTTAGAGCAAAAGAGTGAACTGGTTGGTGGATTGCTTGCTGCTGGATTTGATGAAGGATCTTGTCTCAGTCGATACCAATCAGTTTTATTCCGTAAGGAGTCAAAGCACAAACCTTCTTCTTATCTTATCGCTAGATTACGAGGCTATGAAGCTCTCCATAAGCGATGTGGACCTCATTCCGATTCCTACAGGAGAACGTTGGAAATGCTCAAATCTGGCCATTCAACAGGAACCTCAGACTGTAACTATGTTGTATGGATTTCCTTTAGTGGACTGGGGAATAGGATATTGACTCTAGCTTCGGCATTTCTCTACGCACTTCTCACAAACCGTGTTCTTCTCGTCGACCCTGGAGTTGATATGACTGATCTCTTCTGTGAGCCATTTCCAGAGGTTTCATGGTTTCTTCCTTCAGATTTTCCCCTTAAAGACCAATTCAAAGGCCTCGATCAAAACTCTCCACACTGTTACGGAAAGATGTTAACCGGTAACTCCTTGAGTAAGTTGGAGATACCCTCTTTCACGTATCTCCATCTTGTCCACGATTACAATGATCATGATAAGCTTTTTTTCTGCGATGAAGACCAGTCTTTTCTCCAGAGCATACCCTGGTTGATTATGAGGACAGACAATTACTTTGTTCCATCTCTCTTCTTAATCCCTTCATTTGAGCAAGAATTGGACAAACTCTTCCCTGAAAGGGAAAACGTTTTCCATTTCTTGGGACGATATCTTTTCCACCCCACAAATTCTGTATGGGGACTCATAAGAAGATATTATCAAACTTATTTAGCTAAAGCAGATGAAAGGATCGGGATCCAAATCCGAGTCTTTGATACTGGTCTTGGTCCATTTCAGCATGTTCTGGACCAGATCCTAGCTTGCACCACAAGGGAGAATCTGCTACCAAGGACAATCAAGGAAGGATCCCCAGAGGTTTCATCCTTGAATCCGAAATCAAAAGCCGTGCTGGTGACATCTTTATCATCTGGTTATTTTGAGAGGATAAGAGATATATACTGGCATGACCCGACAACCACAGGAGAGGCAGTTAGTATTGTGCAGCCAAGCCATGAAGAATATCAACAAACTGAGAAGGAAATGCACAACAGGAAGGCATGGGCAGAGATGTACCTGTTAAGTTTGACCGATGTGTTGATCACAAGCTCTTGGTCAACTTTCGGTTATGTGGCTCAAGGTCTTGGAGGTTTGAAGCCATGGATTCTCTACAAGCCCGAGAATCAAACAGCTCCCGACCCAGCCTGCCGCAGAGCAATGTCCATGGAGCCTTGTTTTCACGCGCCTCCATTTTATGACTGCAAAGCTAAGCGAGGGGTTGACACTGGCGACCTGGTACCCCATGTGAGGCATTGTGAGGACATGAGCTGGGGCCTTAAACTTGTCGATCCTCATGATAATTGATAGATGCATTTTAAGTGGATTGATTGCAGTAGTACTCAGCTCTTATAATTGCAGATGTTCCTGGGAAGCGACAACACTTTCATGTTGTACTATTCCTTCAGAAAGCCTGACCGTAAGTTTTATGAGTTTGTTAAATGAGTCCGGAACATGATCTGCTGCTGGAAGTTTTATCAGGTGCTCCGATCACGGAAATGTCGATCTCGGAAGACTTCTGTTTGCGAGCAAAGCAGTTTGTTCACGACTCTTGCCGAATATCCCACGAATACGTGCTGGCACAGTTGAGAAAGTGGCGACTGCTGCCAAAAGAGAGGGTTTTTTATGAAGAAGAAATTTTTCATGAAGAGTTTCAAATGAGATGAATGTGTGCATTCATGTAGAATTTGAATACATTTTTTTCGAGCAGCATAAGTTTGTAATCGAGAATCTGAAACCACGTACACCATTTTTAAATGTTGATTGTTCCGTGCCTGAATTTTGTTTGGTTTTTCCATCTCAAATCTCTGGTTCTCTTGTAAACCCTATGCATATGCATAATAAAATTTCCTTAGGATTGGCGATTTTGCAAATGGAACTCGATAGCAACTCCTCTGTTGATGATGCAATTTTTCTGCTGGAGTTACGAAAATAGGCTATAACCTGTAACTTGGCATGAATGTTCGTTGGCTTCCGGCATACTAACTTGTAATGCTGACAGCAACCCATTAAGCAAGAGTAACTTTTTATTTGATGGATACAACATGGTTGCAATGATCAACATCGTTCGTGTGTTATGAATTTCATCCTACTTGGCATAACCTACACATGTAACTTTTAACTGGTCGGTCACATCACCTGTCATGCAATATTAGTTATAATAAACTATAATATTAGTTATATTAGGGCTATACGGACTAGGGGTGTCAACGGGTCGGGTCGGGTCTTGATGTTACCTGACCCGACCCGACCCAAAATGCATAAAACATGAAGCAAAAAAACGGGTCGTTTCGGTTCGGGTTTCGGGTTTTTTATTAAAAAATATAACAAAGGGAATTCGAAATGCTCTTATGTGACGGCGCAAGGTTTCGTCCAACCCATCTATAAACATCTCCACAAACAGCTACTTTTTTAATAAAAAATATCACAAAGGGAATTCGAAATGCTCTTACGTGACGCCGCGAGATCTCGTCCAACCCGTTCGTGAACATCTCCGCAGACAAATAATTTTTTAATAAAAAATATAACAAAGGGAATTCGAAATGTTCTTACGTGACGCCACAATGGCTCGTCCAACCGTTCGTGAACATCTCTCGCAGACGAGATAATTTTTTAATATATAATATGACAAACGCCGGAATCATCCAAATCCGAATATCTCTCGCAGACAAATAATTTTTTAATATATAATTGACAAAGGGTGACCCCGCGAGCCCGTCCAACCCGTCCGTAAATATCTCCGCAAACAGATAATTTTTTAATAAAAAATATGACAAAGGGAATTCGAAATGCTCTTACGTGACGCCGCGAGGCCTCGTCTAACCCGTCCGTGAACATCTCCGTAGACAGATAATACTCCATCCTCTAAAGTTCTGCGTCAGCCGCGAAAAAGAAGCAAATCATATGGAAGATGGGGAGAGAGAGAGAGAGAGAGAAAGAGAGAGAGAGGGAGAGGGAGAGAGATTGATGGGAGTCGACCTAAGGGGTGACGACGACGAACCCGTGAGACGAGACGTGCTGGATGAGTTGCAAGTAGAAGGAATTGTAGAGGAGATAGCTTAAGTGGGTATATTTGGGTTGAAGCCTTTAATGTGTTTAGATGGAATAATGTTCCGACCCTAACTTGACCCAAAACATATATTTCATTTGTGTTTATAATTGTTACCCGAACAATATTAAGACCTGAAACATGTACCATACTTATTTCGTATTCGGATCGTGTTCAGGTCATGTTCGGATTGAGTTGGATGGGTTTTTTGGACACCCCTAATACGGACCACCTGTCGCTATCGCATGATCTCTCGTCACAAAAGAGTGCACTTAAATGAAAGCAACTATGTCTAGGCTTTTCACTTTGGCGGAATGATGCAAATTACAAGATGGCAACTTCTGCAGTAATTCCATCATCCGAGCGCACTGATGTTGGACCTATAACTTAGGGCAATTATCAAATTCAGTCTAACAAAGGGCAATGATTTAGCATTTATGTCAGTGCAAAAAAAGTTGCGGAGCAAAGGATTGACAAGGCAGGTGCAAGCAGTTGATCCATCACATGTACTTTCTTCATAAGGTAAAGGTCGTTTTGATCCTCAAAAGTGAAGCTAAGACCGGCAATGATTGTTGCTTGACTCCCCCAGTCTGCTGTCTCGTGAGATGAACAAGTTAAACTTCCTTGTATATTCACACCTGACCATTACCATTGCTGAGAATAAGCATCTTAACTACTCGGAATCAGAATCCGATAATGGCATTTGGTAAGCATCTCTAGGTTCTGCATCAGTAATTGAAGAAGGCACGTCTTTTTTGGAAGTTGTTCTCCGTCGTGCTCTGCCTTTCATTTTAGCTTCCTCCTGCGGAGATATTATAAGAGCACACATAAATTGAGGGTTGAAAATTTATATTTTATAGCCACCATAGCCACATCCAATTATATAGCTCTGACTTGATGACCAAGTTTGATAATGAGTATAGGGTGACCATAACAGCTCACCATACCATCTCCAAACAGAATAGAATCGGTTATGATATGACTCAAAGGGATGAGTTAACTATTTTGATTGCTGAAAGAATGAATTGACAGGAGCTTACCTTTGTGCTTGGCTGTTCTGACTGATCTGCTTGACTCGGCTGACTCGGCTGTTCTGATTGATCTGGTTGACTTGGCTGACTTGGTTGACTTCTACGCAGCCATATGGCACCAAAGGACAGCAATGCTCCTAAAAGCAAGTATGGACCGATCCTAGGATCCCCCAGGCGATCAAAAATTCCTCTTGCAAAGCTGCGGATCTTTGGCTTCATTCCCATACTCCGGGATAAGATGTTCTGAGCACCTTTGAACATGGGTTCTTCCCCCTCAGGAACAAGCTCAGGAGTCCTTGTTCTCTGAAGATGCATTAAGAACATTGAAAAGGTGTACAAACAATGAGCCCAGGACAATCACTAGAGCGTCCGATGAAATTAAATTTGGTCAGATGAGGCAAGCATTTTGCGATGTTTGCACCCCAAAATTGACATGTAAATACATGGGTTTCATGCATGGTAATGAGGTAGCCCAACAAATATCATGGCAGCAGAAAAAATGCAAAAGTCAATCCTGAAACCAGATGTCATGCTTTAGTGTTTTTTGGTTAACAGATACAATTCCAAATGACAAAATTCAATTTGTTTCTCAGACAAAATTAAGTTATTAAAATCTCACAATAGAAAATTCAAAAGGCATGATTGCCTGGCTTTTCCAAAATCAACTATCAAAGAGACATCTTGAAAAATGAAAAATGCTCAATGGGGCCAAATAGAAGTAGATTATATTGCATGTTATAAAGTCAAGTTTCTGGAGCTGTGAGATGTACCTCCTGTCAAATAGATAAAGCAGAAAAAATAAAAGGTGCCCTAGTGACACAATATGACGTTGAAGGAGCTAAAAACACGGTAGTATTGGCAAAGGCATCAAATCCAAATCTCCAATCAACAACATCATTATAATAATGCCTATGCGTAAGAGAAGGTTGCTTACATAGAATGGGAGATCTCTGGAGTCACCATCCTTAACTATATCGGAAATCCATTTAATAATCTGCACGGGCCCAGACAACATCGTATTTAGCAAAAGGAAATGGAGTTCATAGAGTGACAATGTGACTGACAATCCCACCACAACAAAAAGACAATCCTACCTGAGGAATTTCATCGGAGCCATTGTACCTTGCAACAAGCTGTGCTGCAGGATCCACATCCTCATTTAGCAATGCTTCCCACATATTTCTGGGGTTTTTCTTAACCTCAGTGTTTTCCTCTGTTAAGTTTCTCTTATAACGTACAATGAACAACCTAGGCACATCAGCAACGTCCTGTCTAGGTCCACAGGTATCATAGCTGGTTTCTGATTGAAGATAAAATAAGCAATATTTCTGGGAAGAAAAAACAGGTGATATTAGTAGTTGACCCATCAATAAATATCATTAGCTGTTGTCTCCGAGCTGTGGCAACTGGGAATAGCATAATTTACAATCAAACAGATTCTGCCTATGTCTAAATACTATCCCGTATTGTCACATGTTGAAGCATAGAAGAAATTATCAACGGACATAACACCAGTAACTTAGAGGTTCTAGGAGCAATCTTCAGCCAATCTTCTCCAACAAAACCTGCTTTATTGCACAGAGCAAGAATACAAGAAGCCTGACATAAAGTTTAAGTCCTTGGGATGATAATATTCAAGACATGAAAGGACCTACCCTACTAGAAACATGCTAGAAAGCACAAGAAGATAGGAGAAACGTCCCCAACAAATTCATGGTGATATGGATGCTTTCAAACTACTCATTTTTGCTGAAATTATTATGAGAACTGCTTTTCCACTTTTGACATGCCATTAGATGTAAGGTATTCAGTATATCAACTCTATGGATTGCAGTATACTTCTGCTTACGGTTGTTCCCACATACCAGGAGCCACTTCCAACAAATTCGACCTGCCTAAATGAGTGCATCATATATGAATCCTCTGAGACCATCCAAATTTTTCCATGGCATTAAGCAGATAAAAATTTGTAATTTTGTTCTGCACAAATAACTATCTGCACCAACAACTTTGTCAGGCACATCCATTGGCTAGGTGACCATTTAGAGATAAGGACAACCAAAATCTTTTGCATGAAAAATTTGAGGAATTCCAAGATGGGCATAATACATGCATCAAACATGTCAATCGTAAGTTGACCGTGCTCTAAACGAGAAAACATTAAAAAGGAAGAAGAAGAAGAAGAAGAAGAAGAAGATGACTGCAAACAAATAAAGACATACTCACTTGCTGGGATTCCCCATTAAGCCATGTAAAAGTGAGCCGCTTTTCTTTCAATGCAACAGCTGCATGTATCAGGGATTCCTCATTGTCAATTGAACTTAACTCACCATCACTAGATAACGTTTTTTGGATCCTGCACATAGTCTGTCAACGTGTGAAATATTGCAATTGCCAAATTGAAAAGATGATAAGGGAAGAAACTGCCACAGATAAAGTCTTATTTAATAATTCCAGATAAACTATAAAAATTAAGATTTAAACTTTCTTGCCAGAAAACAATATCAAAAGGTCGTGAAACTGTGTAGATAAAATTGTTTTTGGAATATTCATTTCAGGCCTGTCAGAGACAATTAACATTGGCTGAGATAAGCTATTCACGGAAATTTAATGCCACGTCATGGATCATGAAATGCATGGCACCACAAAATCACCAGTTCATCTCCTATTCCCACCAATGCAAGCACACTAAAATCTTGACACGTCTGCTCAAAGAGACAAGTTTCCTTTGCCTTGCCTTGGTCCTCAATATTCAGGGACTCGTCAACCATTCACAGCATGAACGATGAGGACATTGAAGCTTTATCTTTCAAGAGTTCTTTCTTTTGACATGTTATGACAAATGTGACACGGAATTATCTCAATCAGATCTTTGTCTCACAAGAACTTTGTGGCAGATCAGTAGAGCAATACTTCGTTTAAGCCTTTATTTTGGCCAGCAGTTGTATCAAAGTAGAAAATGTTAACATCAATTGCTGAGCAGGCATGGCATCTGGTTTTTCCTTTTTGAAGATGCAAATTGGCCAGTTGGTCTCTAGAAGCTATTTAGAAATAGTTTCTGTAAGCATAAACAGGACAATGCATGCAGATTCAAGTAGTGGCTGTTTTAGGACCAAAAAAGGGTAACAGCCATGCAAAAAGTCAAGAGAGATTAAAGTGGACATTATTTAAGAGGAGAAACGTAAACTCTTGCCATGTCTGCTGAGATTCAAATGAAAACATCTGACATATAGACAAAACAACTCATGGCAGAGGAATGATTGACTTAGAATTGGAGAAAGCCAAACTTTTTCAGAAAACTAGCTCCAAATTGGGAATGGAAAAAGTACTGGTTCTTTGAAAATTATAACAATTGGATTAAGGAGAAGGGATGGACCCTGCTGCTCCACCATCTATCCATGTCTTCCGCAAGAACAAGAAAGAGTCAACTCTGGTCCCAGCTGGAGGTTTATATCCACAAGGGATCTCAGAAACATAGCTGTGTAATCTTGCATCAATTAAACTATGGTCTACAACACAGAACCTACAAGCCATTGCTAGAAGCAAGCATATAGATGTTTAACGAAGAAAAAATGAACAAATGAAAATGAAAGGTAAACAGACTTTGAAACTATTTTGATCCTATCCAATTTGTGTATTCGCATGCAAAACCTTATGCTCACATCACATATGTTGATGTTGTAATGAAAGCTTGGAAGCAAAACTCGGAAGTATACTTAATTTGTCTGAGAAACAGGGGACACTTACTTGGCGCATTTCATTTAGCTCCCGACTGAGCCTCCCCGCAAGTATCACACAGTACCATGATTCCACATTAACTCCAGCTCGGGAATAACCTCTAGGGTCGCAACCCAATTCATGTGACGTCACAGTCCTCAGTTGAGGAAGTTCTGCAAATATGGAATTTCACATTTTAAAAAGGACTTTGCCATTTTTTTCAAAAACGACAATAATTTTGAGCTCTTTTGACTCATTCTAATCCCAACAATCAAATTAGATGCCTTCATGTCCTTAGTTTTGTCATGACAGTAAAACCAATCAGCCAAACAAAAGTATACCATCAATGATCAATCTTTCCCCATGCAAGTTGCAACTACCTCCTAAGATGCCCAAAAGATGCCCAGAGTACAGGAGGACGTTATTAAAGAAATCCCAAACAACTGCTACATAAATTCCTTCTACTGACATCCTGTCAAGATAACAAGCCTTTACACTAGAAATGGGGTTGGCAGAAAGGGGTACTTCAACATGATACCCATTCACATAGTCAACCATTAACAATTCCTGTTTGCAGCTTAATTTATTAATTATACCCTTGAAAATTAATTTCCAAGTAAATAATAAAAAAAAAAGAAGACAAACTACACAACAAAACTAATTACACTGCATAACTATTCTATTTGAGAAAAACCAATTGACAATCTGCACAAAATTATCAAAATTGCAAAGGATAACCATGTCCAACTTATTGTACTCCAAAATCTAGGAACTCAGAAACATTAACCTTCATTAATCGAGCTGACAAAATATCCTATTTCACTAAAGTGGATGCAAGAAATTACAGAAAAAAAATTGTTCCTAAACAAAGGAAAAGTTTCTCTAAATTTTTGGTACAATAAAATAGGGTAACCAGTTTACTATTTTGTTTTAGCTCCAAAAGTCTCCTCTCTTGTGTCATACCATCCTATTCAGTGAACAATCGTGCAAGTCAATGTCACGTACTCCTTCAGACTATACAAAGTTCAGTCATATGGTATAGCAGGGAGGCAGCAACTTTCATCAGACATAATGAGAAAACCAATAACCATAGAACCCTTGCGTCACCTTGATGTTTGTTCTGTTCTATCAAATTGGAAAACCAAGAGTTGTTGACTGGTCCTGCAAGTTCCCACAATGTTAATTGTCAAACAAATTCTTTTGTTTGTAATAGAAACAGAGTAAAAAGAAAAGACAACCCTGTTTCATAGAAAGGGGGTAAACTTTTCCAGATGTAAAATGCAAGCCTAACTTTGCTGTGGAATATTTATGAATGGAAAAATCCATATAATTGTGTCTAATCATTGCAACATGTAAAAAATTAGCAAAATCCCTGGGCATACATCTAATATTAGAAAGTAGCATGAGATTAATTTTTTTGCCACTCAAAAGCAACAGGCAGCACTTGGTTTGACAGCCTTCAGAAAATTCATAATTTCGCATACAGATGACATCTTTACAATGTGACGCTAAAGTCATCAACCATTTTCATTCACCTTCAAAGCGGAAAATGCAAGTGCAATTCTTTTCATTCTCGATGTAAAAGTTAGCTCCTCTTTATGGGCACCAAGCTCATTGTGACTATCTCATCTGAGAACCGCCATTATAATCTAGTGTTGTATGTGTCAGGGACTACTCAAGCTCTGACAGGAAGCATAGTGTCAAAAGACTACACTTGCAGTTTCATCTCCCACCCTGAAGAAAATGATAAATATGCCATCTAATCGTCCTTATCTATATTCAGCAAAATAAGGAATACCATGGTGTACAACAGGCTTGACGCCAGGATCTTTCAAAATTACAATAGCAGGTGCAGATTCCACCTCGAACCTAGCATCAAAATTCAAAAAGCAAAAATGCTATCAGCAACTTGTGTTATTGATGGAAGCAAACTAAAGCAACAAATTAAAGTACATCATCTAAGAGAAAACCAATCCTTTTCTACTTACGCATTCCACCAAAAGGAAGATTCCTCTTCTCTCCACAGTACAAAAGCAAATGATGCATAAGCCCAATAATTCTTAGCAGCAAGACGCACAAATGGAGTGGCACGTTCCCCCGTTTTTGAGAAGATAATAACCTTTACCTATAAGGAAGAAGTGTGCAAGGCTTCAATGTATCGGACAATTGATTTGTTTTCATAGGTCACATGGGGAGGGTAACACGGGAATCCCACTCTTGGCAAGAGCACCATCAATAGGCCAATCACTTTTCATGATTGATAAAGGTTCATATAGGCCAATCTCTCTCTCTATTTTTTTTCTTTTTCGGACTGAAGCTGACTGATTTTAAGGTACATGAACCCTTTCTCAAATCACTTCAAGCTTCACTGACAAAAGTATAGTCAATCAGTTATACTAAATGGTCACTCGAGATCATTAACTCTGTAAAATCAGATGACAAGGAAAACTGGAGGGAAATACTGACTGAAAAAATTAATACACCATTCCCAACTGGTAGGATCAACCAAGTACCTTATAAGGGCCGGTCTTTGCCATAAAACCTTGTCCCTGCAAGTATATTTCCCACCATTAAGTGAAGGAAGCAAGAAACAATCACAACAAGCAACTAGGTGAATGAGCGAAACGCTTTATTCCTAGTTCTTAATTAAAAAGAAGAAGAAAAGAAGTGAATGAGAAGGAGAGGGATATCTGGTATCTGATGTGACATATCTTATGAAAACACACAGGGAGACTGATCAAAAAAATTTCGAATCTGAACACTAGGATATCAACATATTCCTAATTATGAAGAACTTAAAGAGAGTTATGGATCATTATTAACATAAGTTGCATAATGAAAAATTTTCTCCTCCAATGTGAGTAGTAATACGATAAACTTAAGGACTGTAAAAGGTCTTAACATTCTCTTTGACATGAGTATTCTATCACAAGGGTAAAATACTATGTGCAAAAAGCATAATTTCCAACATTTAGAACAAGTACTGATCTGCAAGATCCCAAAGAAAAGAATAAAGCACGACAGAATTGTTAAGACTACCATTTCAACAAAAGCTTAAACTGCCTGAAAACATGCCCATTGCCCACACTGTGTCAACAATCCTTCTCAAGTATAAGCCGGACCTTATGAGTGAAACTTACGACATAGATGTACCACATCAAACAACGAAGCAAGGAAAAACAACCAGAATCAAAACAACAGGGAATGACATAAAGCTTAGAGACCATGTCAAATAACCGTTGTCCCCAGAAGTCTACAACTGTTAGGAGAGGGCCCGGGCCCACCATATATATCTAGCACATTTTTTAACCCAAAAATGTATACCTAGGATATTTTTTAACAAGCACTTTAGTGTAAAACCATCTACCTGTATCTATACCCCAAATCAACCCATCACCCCCAAAAAAAAAAAAAAAAGACAACAATAATATGTTACCAATTAAATGAAACTTAGTTAAAAATGAAATTTCATAAAACAGAACTAAAGAAGGAAGATAAAAGGAAAAGATCAGCATGTGATCTTTTGCCTCTGTACTATTCCAATATAAAGATTGTTTCAGATAGATAAATAATCAATCCACTGGGGTAAGCACGACAGCTTTAAATAGTTAAACGAAGGGGGCAGTTAGGGGCCTGATTGATTCAACTTGAACATACACGAAACCAAAAAGCTAAGATGACTAGAGATGGACCCTCTTTCCTTAGCTACATGGCTGGATGGGAAACAGCTGACTGGTGTTACATATGGAAAGTTAAGTTGACCAGAGATAGAGAATAAAGAATCAAAGGGCAAAGAATCAGAACTCAGAGCATAGGTTGATTTTGCAATTGGGTAGTGATAACTAAACTGAATATACTACCTTTGATTGCAACAGATAATACTTAAATACTATAAGTATATTAATCATGAAACAATCGAAGACAAATAGCTTGATATATGTACTTGGCAATTTTTTCCTCAAATAAATGTTCCGCTCTGCCAATCATACTTTGTTTAGTTCTCATTTTTGTCAAAACATCAGTGAGGTACATGAAGATCAATCAGCAAGCTAAGCAAAGTAAAAATAGAGATTGACTTCCATAAGTTGTTCCTATCGAAAGAATCTGGATCTGGCCTGTCCAGAGCTATTGAACAGTGCTTTTTACTGCAAATGTTATAGAATAACTACCATGATGATAAATGAAGATGCAGTCAAAACATTAAATTCTCTTCCTACAGTTAGTGTAATCATTTTCTGCAAAGTGACAACAGAAAAAAGAACCTGCACAATGTCAGCATGAATACGAACCGGTAATGAATCTGTAACTTACAAGTGATTCCTTAGAGTAGTATCGAATGCGAGGTAAACTGAGTACGCCGGTCGCAAACCAGTCAGTCACCGCATCTGTACTTAATTCTCCTTCAAACCTATGAAAAATTCCAAGGTAATTTCTACTCATGCTTCTGTTTAGAATAGAAGAACTTGTAATCATAGCCCTTCCATAGGAGAGGCATTTCCACAACCAACAGACTCAGAAATCAAAGCTTAGTGCACAAAATGGGCTAGAGAGTGAAACTCACCTAACTAGACAGTCTGCATTTCTACATTGAGGTGGAAAAGCAACAACTGAAGGAATACCTGTGGTAAATTTCTCATATTAATAACAAAGCAAATTGAGTGCAATTTTGTCTTTAATACTCTCTCTTTACTGGATTGAAATACTAGTGAAAAGATAAGAAAATTCCTTGCATAAAGAAATAAGCTCCACACATATTCCTGTCTTGTTTCTTGATTGCTAAAAATTGTGACAAATGAATATCAAAGCATATCGCCTTCCTCATCTAAATAACGCATACCAGATGGATGCCAATGATGGTTCAATTCAACCCACTCCGCCAATGAAAAGATAAAGAGGAGACTATTTTTGGTTTTCCCATCCAAAGGAAACCCATGGCATTTAAAGAAAATGAAGAGCATTTCTGGATCTTGGCCCCCACAACTATAAAACAAGGTACCACATGGAAGAGCTGAGAAGATGGGCTACCTGACTTTTTTGACACTTTATCCATGAAGCCAATACTGGGAGAATTCTATGAGAAGCAATCATAGCTGCATTGCTAGATGTCCTCTAAGAATTTCCAAGGATCAAAGGAAAAACTATTGTCTAGTTTGTGGACACAAATAGACTTTTGAAATGTGCTATTCCATTTAAGATGAAATATAAATCACACCAGAGGTCTCTAGTTTGATTCGTCATTCTCTCCTTTCAGTTTCCTTTATTTATGTAATGGATTTAATCAATTTTTTCATTTACACGTTGTGTTTCGCATGCTTAAGGCCTTTGTTGTCCTAGCGGCCTTCATGTGAAGGGGGATCCTGACTCAAGATATAAAACCTAAAAGGCATTGCTCTCCAACAACTTAAATGGTTGTGCAATCAACTTCACACAGTTTTTTGCTCAATCAACCTTCGATAAGATGGCACCCACAAACCTTCCCTTTTTTTCTGTTTAATATGTAAAGAAAATCAAGGGCTTCTTTATTTTGATGACATGCTAGATATTACCTTCCACATGGTCCAAAAGATTTCTATCCAACACAACCAAATTCAAAACTAATAGAAATACATCCAAGTATCTTACCATTCCTGTAAAACAACTGTCCACTTGGTTTTCTCTGCGCAAGATATGCTGCAAGTTGAACCTCACCAAGTTCCACAGCACCAGTATTTGCAACTCCATCCAACAGAGCAGCTGAGTGTAATTTAGAGGGGAGCAGGATAAAGGGAAAGGACATAGTGAAACGAAAGTGATAATTCTTTAGTCATCATAATGATCACAAGATGCAAAGCAGCTTCCATTAGTGAAAATTCTGTTAGCTCAGCACAGAATTTGCTCCGGATCTCTTTAATATTAATAATTTGAATAATTTTTGAGTGCTCATATTGCATTGTGAGGAAAAAGTCGAGCATGACAGGAAGCATTCCCACTGTACCATAGGCCAAAAAAACTCTCAACTATCTAGTAAATTCACAATCCAATCAGATTGAAACTTGAAACACAACCTGGAAGATTGTACATATGAATGAAGAACTAGAAAAGGAAAATGAAAAACAACAGATCTAGATTTAAATTTGAGACTTTAAGAAGTAAATCGTCAGAATTATGTCAAAGCACATCTCATCTGAAAAAAAAAATGAATTGATATCATTTGCAAGTATTCCACTTTTTTAAATAATAACTAGCCATAAGAAGATGACTCCGAGCATGAATAGCACAAAAGCAAATGAACCAACAAGCCATTCATTGATAGGAGGGTGATGCACTTGCACATAATGGACGAGTTCAGAATTTAAGAAGGAGGAGAAGAAGAAGAAGAAGAATGCAGCAATTTTTTCTGAAACTGTGTTTACAAGTTTACAATAGAAAAATGCATCCATGTTTACTAACTATCAAGTATGAGTACCGGACAACTTGGCAGCTCAATTATCTAGAGAAACAATAAACAAAAACTAGGAGACTAAGACTTGACAATGAATTCTGATGAATTAGGAACATACCTATTCTTTTCCAGATGCCAAAGTGATGAGCACAACACTTGCTCCCAGATGAGTATATCTAGAATGAAATGCTTTAGATAAATTATTTGCCAGACTACATGAGATGAGAGGAAAATAAAGTAGAAAAAGGAAAAACATGCAACAAGCATAAAAACATGCAAACATCACAAATATTGCAGTTTTTGGTTTATTTATGGTTAAATTTAGGTCCCTCAATATTAAATTTTTGCGGAACCACTCTCAACAATTCTAAATTCTCATACTATTAAATGAAAGAATGATTAAATATGCAAATATGTTAACACTCCCTCTCATGCGTAGGTTAGACTTTGGCTTAAGACTTAAGCATGGAAACAAAATGGGAGCCTTGATAGAATTGAATTCAGGATATCCAACCCTGCTACACTGTAAAAACTCTGTGGAACCCTGCCCACTATTATAAAATTTTAAGATCTCAGATGAAGGCATGATAATACTTAAACATTCTACCATTGATAATGCAGAAAGGTCCCTAAAAATTACAGCCCAGCTTATCAACTGGCCACTATCAATCTTCTAAAAATATTGCAACGAGATGGACCCTCCAACTGAAATGCAAGGTTCATCTGCTTGAGAAACTTTAATTGATAGGTAACTTCTAAAATGAGTGCGCCAAGCATGGACAATCTAATTAAGGCATCCTTCATGCTCTTTCCCTCGCTCTTGACCATAACTTAAATGCTTCACATAGCAATCCTATAATTGAGCTGTCTTTTGGGTCTTGACTGAATTTTGCATATGCTGACACCATGTGAAGCCTTATCTTCTGCCACCAAATTCATCATAGAAGATTAATAGCTCCACAGCTTTACCATTTTCATCATCTACAACTCAACCAATCAACAATGTTCTCCCATTTCGTAAAATGCAAGAATCTCTATGGTTTTATCATTGTTGTCAATCTATCAACAAATCAGTAGTATCCGGACTTTGAGCAAACATATCATAGCTGACCTGTATTATCAAGTTTCTTTATCAACTCAAAAAACAGACTATATCTAAGCCCTGGGCCCAAGGAATAATTTGACAACATATACAACCACACAACAACAATAGCATAAGCTGCTTCTCTTTTTATTGATTTTGTCTAACAGAGTATATAAGGCCAGTTGTATTGATGGTTCTCAGTTACTTGGTGTAATATTTTGCAATCAATTGCTCTTCCCTCCCTCCTGCCCCACAAGCCCCCAAAAAAAAAAAAAAAAAAAAAAAAAAAAAGAACTGCCCGAGCAGACAGAAGAATGCATTCAAAATAAATTTGTCCTTAGTTCACAGAAACCACGAAATCTACAACGACAATGGAAAAGAGAAGCACCAAGATAAATTGTGAACGCTATACAAAAAGAAGCCTGGATAAAAGTCCAAATAAGATGTAGATAGCAGTCGTACCATAAATAGCCATGGACTGTCAATTTCAGATGTAAGAACATCCTTCAAGGTAATGGCATTAAAAGCTTCATCTCCATTGTCTGATCAGAAAAAGAAGAAATCGTCTGTAAGTTCAACCGATGCTTGGTTGGTGTAGGTGAAAGTTTATAACAGCTTCCGATCTAAATCCAAAAAAGGATAACCAAGAAATCACAATATATATTCTTTCTTACCAGAAGCAGTGGCATCTAGTAACGGAAGTTGCACTTCAGAGTAGCTTTTCCCAGCATATTGCTGTTTGGCCTTTTCAATCACATCCTGCAGATAAAAAAAGTTACATATCGTACTCCATCTACATGTATTCTCCAGTAGATGTATAGTGTATGAAAATTTTTACATAACACACTATCAGTATCACTAAGAAATACCACTCACATGTTGCTCTTCAATGCCAAACATGTCATAATTTCTTTTCCAAATGGAATTGGTCAGCAGCTCATAAGCATAACGAATCTGCAAAGCATGAAATGAAATGGGGTCTATATTCATGAACTGGAAACTTAGTGGCAATGGAAACAGGACCCAAATAATCCTGCAGATGAGAGAAAACAGGATGGAAAAACAAAAGAGAAGACAAGAAAATTCACATATGTAGATAGGTTAGAACTTTATGAGAGATTTTTTTGGGGGGGGTAAATTATGAGAGAATTCTTTGCCACAAGTATTCCACTGCAACTGCTCATTCAAGACTAATGGAGAAATTGTGGATCTATTGTGGGATAAAGTCCCTAGAAAAGAGCGATACAACTCAAAGACAAATAAATTGGCAGGGCTAAAATTCCAAAAAAAAAAAAAAAATTAAAGAGTCATACGATTAAGTTCACTGTGGAATTGTAGTAGGAAACATGAAGCAACCACCAATTTCTTTGGCAAAATACCAATAAGTCCAAGTCCACAAAAAATGAAAAAAATGGTGTGGAAGAACAAACTTGTCTGAAAAATCAGTCTGGAAATATAGACACTATGTTCTGAATATGCAACTTTCAGCAACAAAAAATGATATCCAAGAACAAGCATGGCAAAGTTTTGCCACGCTCCAAATTTACATTGAAAGAAATACCCCTGTTACAGTCATTTCAATTCAAGACATGTTTATACCATTGACAGAAAAATTTTGCAGAACAGGGCACTAATTTTTGTGATGAAAGAATTATTTTCAAAAGGCAACTCATAGGTATTAACTGTTCACAACTTTCAGAAAGAGGAAAAAGGATGTGGAAACAAGTAGGACCATACGAAATTCCCTGTCTGTTTTGAGAGAAGCCTACACAATGAACTTTTTATATTTGCAGAAAGATGATCCTTCTGGTCAAAAACACTTAGAAATCTTTTCACTCCCCAAAAAACACATGGATAGAACGAGCGAAGTTAAAATCATATTTGAAAGGGAAAAGGTACCACACTCTGGAGGAGATGCACATATTCTACGCATGTTGTTCGCAATTCTAAGTTTATAAGACACCCAAAGTGGTAAAACACATTGAAAATTGAACATTCCAGACAACTGATACACAAGCAAACATAGTCATTGCCGACTAATCCTTGTTTTAAAGCAAAATAAGAATGAAAATCATTCTAAACTGCTCTTTCTAGACAAAGAGTGATGGCATCATGACAAAGGATTAAAGGGAAGGATTTCAGGCCACGTGCCCACAAAGTCAATCTTTTTAAAGTCTCTAAGGTCACAATCAGTGACGTAGGAAGCATCTTGGTTGTATTTGTATGAAGCAATGGAAGGGTACCCATTGATCAACAGCATCGCTGGAAGTTGGTTGATATCGAACAAGAAAGTTATAGGGTGGTTTCACCATGACTCCAAAATTGATCAAAGAGGCACGGAGGCAATTCAAGTGAAGGCTTAAACAGTAGGAGCATGGTGCAGCAAATAATGATCTGACCTTTATAAAGTCGGATGACTTGTGCGATTCCCCATCTGAGTTCCTGAGATCATTATGGTGGCCAAAACGATCAAGTTGCATAGAGTTGTAAATGACCAAAATTGTTGTTGATACACATTGTGAATGTCCATCGTAATTAAAAAACGTAGGCACAATAAAAGTAGTAAATGAAACCAGGAATAGAATCAACTTAAAGAAACTAAAACTGACCAAGATGAGCCAATCTTCTCATACACCTCTTCTACTTCCTGGATAGAACTATGCCTCTTCAAGCCCAAAACTACAATTTTTTGAACCCCAAAAACGAAAAAGAAATCAGACAACCTCTGATATAAAACTCATTACTACAGCTAGATCAATCACATAAAATCCTCAAAGCAAACGCATTGAATGCTTCCCAATTCCCACATATCGGCGGATCAAGTAGTGAGCGGAGATACCATCATAGTGAGAATAAGGGAACATGTTCGGAATAATGACCAGCTGATACAACAAGGCTCCAGTGAAGAGCACCAGCGGAAGCAAGTACGCTTTCACCGTCGTCAACATCAAAGAGCCCCTCGCCATCTGCAACCACGAACAAAGTTACGCTCTCACAGTCAAAAGCTCTCGGTTACTTTGGCAATGGCGATCAGCACACGCTAAGTTAAAAGCCCCCTCGATGTTCCGTTTCGGTCGAGATACTCATCAGCCCACGTCTCATTTCGCCGCGCAGGGCATCGACGCTAGCGAAAAAGCCAAACTTGAACGCCGAAATCCGCGCGCTCAGCAATCGCAAGCGCAATGGCGCCTCCAACCATGGCCGAAACGAGAGCGGGCTCGTGATGGGTACCGCGGAATTGGATTGCTCGACAGAGAATTAGGGCAAAAGCAACGCTCGAACGCGAAGAAAGAAGACGAATTCAAGAACAAGAGACGCACCTTGGGTCACTTCGCCGTAGCAGCAGGGAGAGAGCGCGAGAGAGACAAGGACCGCAGGCGGGCTGGCTGTAATACGAGGAAAGAGATCTTTCATTATTCGCTACCAAACAAAAAAAAGCCCCAAAAAAAAAGGAAAAAAATGAAAAAAAAAAAAACTAAAAATGACAAAAATATGGGCTTGTGGAAAATGGGCTTCTCTGGCCAAAAAGGAAAATGGGCTTCACGGCCCATGAATGCTTCTTCTAGCTTCTCTCTTCGAAGAGTTCGACACTAGACCTGATCAAAGGGCGGGCCGTGATGGGGCTTGAGGTCTGAGTCGAAAATCCGCAGCCCGAGCCCTCTTTTTGGGCATGTAGAGTGTTTTCCTAGATACATCCATTTACAACCGAATCACTCTAGCTCGTGCGGTCCGTTTCGCCATCATGTTTCTATTAGGAGTGTGCAAAATGGACTGCTCAAACTGGACTGACAGTTCAACTTTTAAGAGTATTGGTCTAGTTTCAAGTAGTGGGAAAATAGTAATGAAAAGAAAATTGTAAGTTTCATTGGACCAGATTGGGAACCAATCATTCCTAATTTTTATATAAACACTTTGTGCATTTTATGTAAAGTTGCTACTATTTCATCGATAGGAATACTAATGCGACTTGATCGACCCATCAATTCAAGTGCTTTGGGAAGATTTGCGTGAGCAATGACATCAGATCAATCTGGCTTCATTTAGCAATGAAACGGAAAGCATAATCAACCCGAAATTTACTCTATTTCAAAGAAATGTGCTCCAGATCCCATTTTCTGGAATTAGGGATGGGCAGGTTTAGTGTTCATCATCCAAAAACATCATCAAAAGGGCAAAATCCTCTACTAGGTATCTCTTTGGATGCCCCTTTACAAGGCAAAGATGGAACTTTATGCAGAAATGGCAAAGGAAGATAAGATTTTGACCTTCATTGTACATGACCTTATCCTTTGGAAAACGCCCATTAATTACTGGCTTAACACCTTCTCCAACGTGCAACATCAATCGCTCTCGTTCGCCCTTTTTAATTGACAATGATTCAGGTTCGAAATTTGGCATTTTCCCGTGCCACGTGGAAGATCATTTTCGCGAGGCCCCCCCTAGGAAGAGCTATAGGGGTCGGGGCACGTGTCCTCTCGAAGGTTTCGCAATTGTATCCAATCGACTCACGGACCCTTCAAGAGAGGGAAAAAGAAAGGAGAAAAATGGAACTCCCGATTAAAACTAATGCGATTACCGATCTGATGAGTATGAGGAGTGAATAATGTATTTGCTTGAGGGGGAATCAACGGACCGAGATTCGCATCAAATAAAGAACAGGCGTATGCATGGCGTGCGGAAGCGGACTTAATCTCCAATCAGCGGAATTCGTTGCGATGGATTAGTTCAGACAAAACTCGGCCGATACCCTTTAATCTATTCTTTATTAATTTCTTTTTGGAATCCAGGTTATATCCCAAGTATTTTATTCACCAAGATACTATATTATTAAATAATTTGGCTTTCCTTAGAGAAATACCCTTGTTTGATTGACAATTGATTTGGCAAAGGCAACTCGATAATTTTCAAAATTATCCTATGGAAAGCGACACGAGGGTGGTGGAGTATCATCCATCAATTGCAAGTTGCACGTCATTCACGTGCCCTCTCTCTTTCTTTCTTTCTTTTTCTTTCTTTTTTTGATTAAAATGATTAAATTAAAAGTATGATTGTTGAAGGATGACAATGGATTAGATTCGATTGCGCAATTGTAATCTCATTTTTCTAGTTGTATACCTTTCCTCCTCCAGCTTTCACCATAGGACACTCTTGCGGCATCATCCTTTGTGCTTCCAATAATTAAGTCATGGGGAATAAAACAACTGGGCATCTTCCAAACCACTTTAGTCAAGTATGATTTGAAATGTGCAATTGCAAACGATAATCTATGATTTTCTGTATCTCGTCTTGCTACCTTTACGACCCTGAGTAACTAATAAGACAAGGGTGGCGTGGAACTTGAACCTCGAAACAAGGATCAAGACCTGTCGAGATCTAAATTAGAGGCGATTATAGTACGGCAGCCTATTAAAGCACGTCAAGACCTAATCAATACTAAAATCAAAAGAGGTGAAATGAACGTGACTGATTATGCAATCGTCCTCTCGAGGGCATCCCATCGCCTTGGCTCGCTTGTGGCAGTGTCACTTTTAATTTGCTAGTTCAATGGCCTTCTAATAGCCGGCAAACCTAAAAAGGGAATTTTGGGTTCGACAGTAATCTCAATTAGCATCGTGCTAAGTCAATGGATATAATTGATCCGGTACATGGACCGGGTTCAAGATAAAAAAAAAATTTTTTTGGGTTAGGTAGATTTAATCTCTCCTTCATTAATGCGCATTAACGGGGACGAGAGAGAGGGAGAGAGAATTCTTCCATTTCTTTCAGGTCCCTTGAGGAATTCGGAGATAATAATAAATTCTGTAATCTCTTTTGTCTTTTTCCGGGAGGAGGAGCGGTCACCGTACAGCTGTCAGTGGGGAGGGGGGAACCGAACCGTTTAACACGTGGCGGCCCGCCATTGGCGGGGGGTCGCCCTCGTCCGCGTTGGCCCAACCGGGGGGGTGGGTGGTGACGTGTGTCGCTGGAGCGCGGGAATCGGATGGTGGGGCCCGGCGGACGCGTCGACCGTTAGAAGGGCCGAACTCCTCCTCGCCGTCCGAATCTGACCCCACCCGTGGGCCACGCCGCACGCGATTACAACCCGGAGGAGTGGAGCTTCTCCAACGTGACGCAGCCTTTTTAAAAAAATAATAATTTCAGGTTTTCTCTCTTATTCCTCTCCGAGGTATAAAGACAAATTTATGGAATTTATAGTGTGCATTTTTTTATAAAATATCTACGAGATATTTTACGTGCACAATATTTTCGAATTTGTCGTAATATTGAAAATCATGCACCCGATAATTTTGCTTTCAAACTTGAATCCCTTATCTCGACAATTATTAAAGGAACAATGCGTATTGTATTTTCCGTCTTTAACAATTCCCTTTTTTTTTAAAGGTTAATATCATTAGAATCTCAAATTGTAATCCTTATGGTACATTTATTTCAAATTAATTTTCGTTTTACGAAAAATTTAAAATGGTATCTAAAAATACATGTACCTTTAAATTGATTTTCCGTCTCAAAAAAAATTCCAAATTGGTACTCCCGACCTAAATTTACTTTTTTGTCAAAATGCAACCGACATTACACAAGTGGATTTTACACATCAAATCCTGTCATTCTTGATATCAAATCTATCTTTTTGTCACGTAAGTTGAATTGTAGTCGTTTGTAAGAGCATATTGGATGGAATGTTAAAGGAGAGTATATTTGAATCATTAATATGCGATTGTAGGGTTTTCTTTTTTTGAGATGAAAATTTTTTTTTGGAATAGTTGTCTTCTAGGTTACTAGTTCGACAATTTTTAGGAGATAAAAGTTAATTTGGAATAAACATTTTATAAATTATTGGTTTAGAATATCTAATGACATTAACCCTATTTATATAGAAATATCTTACCATATCCAATAATTCATCAGATAGTTATGATTAGTCTATATGAAAATTACCAAAACCCCAATATATATCGTAGGTCAAGAGGTCTAAGATGGAGGTCCAGTCTACTGACTAGAAAGAGAGACTACATACGAAGGTGACGAAAGATCATTATAGTATGGTCATCTATCAAGCTTGCCTCTAATTAAATTCTCGGTTTGGTCACCAATAACTTATTGGTGAGCTTAAAATTTTGTGATCGTGAGAGAAGTACACAAGAGTGATTTAGTGAAATAGTGTGATCTATTTAGTGAGATAGTGTGATCTATCGCTCAATGTTTGCATTTAAAGTTGTAATAACTTGTTGATCATATAGTGAAATCCAAGCCAGTAGGCTGTTAGCGTGGGAGAGTGGGCGTTGGCTTGATCTAAGCCGAACCACTATAATATTTATATGCAATTTCTCTTATCCCTTAATCTCTTATCCCTTAATCTCTTATTGATTATTGTTATAATTTAGTGCACACGTGCTTGGGTGCTTCTAAAGTATATAGCAGATTCAAAACATTGTTCTGAGATCTAGTTATTGTTCAGACTTCTAAATTGTGATGCGTTTGCTGACATCCAAATTTCTATCTCGACTAGTTTTATTCCGCATTTTTATTTTTTATAAGATTTTCTTATATCACTTATCCACCCCCCTCTAGGTGATTCTTGCTAGCCACCCTCATCAAAAAGTGCGATTAAGTCATAAAACTCATCATGAAAGCGCAATCATGTCTTAAGACTTTCAAAAAGTGCAATTAAGTCTTAAAATTTGTCAAAATGATCAAATCAAATCCCTTATTTGATAGCATTTTTTAAAATTTTTAGAACTCTATTACACTTTTCTAGCAAGTTTTAGGACTTAATTACATTTTTTAAAATTTTTAAAACTTGATTACATTGACAAGTTTTAGAACTTAATTGTAATTTTTGAAATTTTGAGGACTCAATTACTTTTTCATAATAATTTTTAGGACTTCTAATGAATTTATCCGCTTTTTTTAAAAATAAAAAACAAAAAAATAAGTGTAGTTAATCCAATCTTATTTCCAATTGCAATATCTTCTTGAAATTGGAAACTGGATCGACACTTTCAGTTACAGTCCATTTTGCACGCTTCTAAAATAAACAATGCCTTAAAAAAGAAAAGGAAAATGCTCACCCTACTCTAGATTTTCGATTCCCAACGCATCTCGCGAAAGGGGCAAAGGAGAGTCTTCTCCGCTTCGATTCTAGCTATTAAGGAGGGATCATGTCGTGCGGGACTCGAACTGCTCGCGAGTTCAATTGGAGGGTTGTCGCTTGTTCTTCATGTGTTCGAAATCGGAAAAAAAAACCCACGTGGGGCATGGCATGTAATAACGGAATCTTAAAAAAAAAACAAAACGAGGGGCACGTAAAATGTATGCGGCCGCAGACTTTACACATCATGCATTACAGCTTTGATAACCGAACAGGAATGGAATGCCAAAAGGTGGGGGGGATGCGTGAATGATCTAAGCAGGGGGAGACAATGTACGATGATTAGATTAATGAGGTTTAATCTTGCTTTTTTAAGGTTCCTGTAATTAAGAATGATATCTTGATTAGGAAGCTTGGCACGGGTCGTTGAATTTGATTGATGGCATCGCCACTTTTTGAAAATTTTACAGATGCTTTCGATACGGGGTGCTCGAAGTTTCTCCCTCAAAGGAGGTCCCTCAAGTCTGAGGCTTTCGTTCGCGTTACGGTCCTTCCCATCAAAATATGGACAAAGGGTTGACTTGGATTACCCGACAGGTTGATGATGAAAAGAAATGTGTTAAAGGGGCACATACGAGAGAGAGAGAGATCGAACAACTTGTATTAAGCTTATGACCTAATTGGATGATTCATGTCAGGCAAACGACGATCATAAGCAAACCCTGTTAATGGTGGCTAGTCTTGCTTGACTTGTCGCGAGTAGTGACTGATGTGGAGAGAGAGATCAAACGACTTGTATTAAGCTTAAAACCTAATTGGATGATCCATGTGTGGCGTACTACAATCTTAAGCAAACCCTGTTCATGGTGGCTAATCTCACTTGACTTATCGCCAGTAGTGACTGATGGAGAGAGAGAGATCAAACGACCTGTATTAAGCTTAAGACCTAATTGGATGATCCATGTCAGGCATACAACAATCATAAGCAAACCCTATTCATGGTGGCTAGTCTTGCTTGACTTGTTGCGAGTAGTGACTAATCTAGCTCTTTAAGATTATTTTGGGTGTCGATGTTGCTTTGATATGAGATTTCTTGTATTTGAGTCGAATGCTTAAGTACTCAACAAACTTATCTAGGATTACCTTCACGGTCATACTAATTATCGAATGGCGTACGATCCCCTACGAGGAATAAAGACAATTTTACATTCAAATTGGAATTTGAGTGGTTGAAATTAAAGCAGCTGCTTTTGAAGTGACATAAAAAAAAATTGGATTTAATTCTCAATTGCTCTTATCAGAAATATGAACTTTATCGCTTCCATGTCAAAACGGAGATAAGTGCTTGCATACGATTCAATCAAGATAGTTCGCCTTCAAAGGGGGAGTGATTTGGAATGTGTGAATGATCTAAGCAGGAGAAAATAGTACAATGATTTGCTTAATGGGGATAATCTTGCTTTAAAGTCCTTGTGATTAAGAATGATATCTTGATTAGGAAACATGGATGGGTCATTAAATTTGACAGATGGCGTTGCCACTTTTTGAAAATCTCACCAATGTTTCCAATATGGCATTTGAAGTTTCATCCTTGACGAGTTTCCTAAGGTCTAAGGTTTTTGTTCACATTACGGTCCTTCCCATCAAAATACAAACAAAGTGTTGCCTTAGATTACCCGACCAATTGATTGACATGGGATTATAATGAAAAAAATAAGCATATAAGGGGTAGATGACAAAGGAAGAGAGAGAAAGAGGACTTTTATCAAGCTTAAGACCTAATTGGATGACTCATGTCTGACAGATTACGACTATAAGCGAACCCTGTCCTTGGTAGCCAATCTCGCTAACTTGCACGTGTAGTGACCAATATGGCTCTTTAAGGTTATCTTGAGCATTAATACTATTTTGATATGAGATTTCTTGTATTCAGGTCGAATGCTTAAGTACTTAACAAACTTACTTAGGATTACCTCTGCAATCACACAAATTATTATATGGCAGACAATTTCGTCAGTACTTTATCAAATATCTAGAGCCATTATTATGTGGAAACAGAGACAAGTGCTTGCATACATTTCAACCGAGACAGCTCACATTCAAATTGTTTGTGCCGGCACGTGCGTGCATGACTGTAAGAGAGAGATGGGTGAGGAGTTTGGGGAAGGTTGTCCATGATATTGTGGCATGCATCACACTTCAAATTGTCTGTGTCAGCGCGCTTGATGCTGTGGCATGGTACACACTTCAAATTTTTTTTGTACACACTTCATAAGTGCTCGCATACATTTCCATCAAGACAGCTCACATTCAATTTGTCCGTGCCGGTGCGCTCACACGAGAGAGAGAGAGAGATATGGATGGGGGAGGAGTTGGGAGAAGGTTGTCCATGATGTAGTGGCACAGAACACACTTCATTAGTCCCCACAAGGACCCAGCAATTTAAAATTGAGAAGAAAACCCCTGTTTTTCCTCCAACCCCGTACGAGAATGAAAACTCTGTTTTCCTCAGTGATGTAAGAACCGCAACCAACTTTGGTTCGGGGGCTGCCCACTGGGGAATACTCCGCCCTAGAAAACTCGAATAAACAACGAATGATCAGTTAGCCTTAGCCACCAACTCGATCTCCCACGCATGTCACCCGATTTGTACTCGAGCGAACTGTCCCCTTGCGCGATCGCATACAATGCTGCTAACACGAACATCGCTCTTGTAGAATATTCATTGAGGATTTGCACTATAGAAATCTCCTTACAGATGCATAGAGACATCATTACAGAACCACGTTTCGCTTTCTCTCTCAATAATCACTCGGAGGAGGATTTAGAAAATCTATACACAGGCCCACGCTCACTCCTAAATACCCAATCTCAATCTGTATCTTTGCTCCGGAACGAGCACGAATTTTATATTTTTCTAGCTTGAATAGTTCCAAAAGTAGTCGCCGTCCAGAGGTCCAGCTGAGGTCGATGGAGCTTGGTGTTGATTCTCGAACTGCCTCCTCCCCATTTCGAAGTCCTGCACGACGGACGAGATCTCGGTGTGCACGTCGTTGGCGGTGAGCGCCGTCTCTTGGGAGAAGCTGATCGCCTCCCGCTCCGCCCTCGTCCCCTGCCTCGGGTTCAGCCCGGCGCCCTCGAGCAAAGCCCTGAGGACCGAGTGCTCCGGCATGAAGACGGCGCCAGGGTGTTGCCAATTGGCGGGTACGGGGACGGCCTGATGAGGGTACAGTGCGCTCAGAAGCGAGTTTTTGGGGATGGGACTCGCGGGGATCGAGGAGATGGGAAACAGGGGATTGTTGAAGTAACTGTTCATGTTTTCCTTATTCTTTTCGAATTCTGTTGTGCTGGAGAAGCAGGGCACGTAAGCCGATCCGGGGTTGGGTTTCGACTTCGAATCGTGCGGGGAAGAGTCCATCAACGGCGGCAAGCCGGAGCTCATCTCGTTCTCGAGGGACCCCTGCGTCACGAGGCCCGAGATATGGATCTTCTTCCCACCAGAGCTCTTTTGGAAGACCCTGCAAAGGACCCACTCGTTCTGCAACGCAAAAGAACAGAAACTCCATAAATTTGTGCGCTTCAAATCATCATGGGAAAGCACGAAAGAGAACATATTGGGGGGGGGGGGCATTCAATTCTACCTTCGAATTCTTGGGGAGATAATTCAGAGAGAGCTTTCCGTCTAATCTGTATTCATGCATAACCCAATTCGTCTTCTCCCCCTTCGGAGCTCTCCCTCGGTAGAAAACCAGGGTCTTCTTCATACCCACCAGAGATTTTCCCTTGTAAATATCCTTGTCTTTCCCAGTGGCCTTCCAGTAGCCAGCTTCGGTAGCTCTGTTGGTCCGCAAACCGGTCGGGTACTTTCTGTCCCTCACGCAGAAGAAATACCACTCCTTCTCCCCCATTTTCGCCTTCCCTATACTCAAAACGAAAGCAATCATGTACGTTAAACTAATTCCAGAATGAATCGGAGGTGACGAACGGAGATAAGCGAAACGGGGCTGATTCCGCGATGCTTACAAGGCAATTCCCAGGGCTCGGATTTGTTCAAATCCACTTCTCCGATGGCCTTAGCGGAGAAGCCAGTGTCCACCACCTTCTTCTGCAGGTAATGGATGATGAGCTCTTCGTCGGTCGGGTGGAACCTGAACCCCGGCGGCAACTCTATCTGGTCGTCTTCCTTGATGAGCCCGGCCATGTTCTCCATTTCTCGAAACTGCTAATCGCCCACAGACACAAAAGAGAGAGAGAGAGAGAGAGAGAGAGAGAGAGAGAGAGATTGAAATTCTTCAAGAATTGAAGAGCCCGAAACGGAGGCGCCTTCAAAAATCCCGAGGAGGACGCGAAAACTTTCTGAAGGGTAGGTGCTAAAACCACTCACGAGATGCGGTTTTATATCGACCAAAACAGGGGACTTGAGATTCATTGAACAGAGAGAGATATTTGAGGGGAAAGTCTGTAACGAAAAGCTATGGGGGAAAGTTGAGGGGGGGAAGGGGAGAAAAAGATGAGGGACAGAAGAAGATAAAAACTAGACAGAAAGGAAGAGAGGCTATTTGAGCTCAAGAGCTGCAATTTTCAAAGGGGAGTTGTCAAGGAAAAGAAAAGCACTTGGCAGGAACTCAGGCCCCTAAATACTGCTCTCTGGTGTAGAGAGAGAGAGAGAGAGAGAGAGAGAGACGTGGAATGTAAGGCAGCTCGTATCTTTGGCTTTGGTAGGTTATTTCCTCTCTCTCTCTCTCTCTCTCTGTGGCTATGTTGCTTTTTTGTACTAATCCTATCTTCTACTGTTTGACTTGGAGACAACTCGCTCGCCCTCCCCTTCCATGTCATGCATGTGTGCCTTGACAACAACCGGTTCATCGTTTTTCAGTATGGCAAGTGGAAATGGAGATACCCCCTCCCCCATCATTCGTTTTCATCTGACGATACCGTTCATCTTCCCATCAAGAATCATCAAGGGTCGTCACAGCATGTGCCGGTTTCGTTCACGAACATGTTCTGGTCGAGCCGGGTCGATTGCCCGGGGCCTGTTGGTCGGCTGTGCTTTCTCGTTCGCATCCGAACAGGTCTCGTCGTCAGGAAGAAACGAGCAAATGTATCCGTTGCGAAAGCAGGGCATTCGCAGAGCGAACCTTCCTGGCTCGGTGACCCTTCGAAGCTGCGGTGTGAATGCGATGGGAGACTTTTAAAGAAAGTCCCTTCAGATTCCGGGTCCTCGGACACGAGTTCGTGTACATACGTGTCGAAATTACAGAGGTGTAGCCCCCTACTATTGACTTTCTGGTAAGTTGATGATGCATGGAAGATAAGAATTATCAGAGATGAGAATTGGAAGTGGGATTGGCCTCGAAATCCGACAAATGGCATTGAAGCTTTCCTACCACCGCCCTTGAAAAGAACCGTGGCTAACAGATGAAGGCAATGTCAAATAGTAGGTTCAGCTTGACGCTTTCTTCAGCCAAAAAAGATCTGAGAGGTCCGTTGGCTCTTGCGGTCAAGTCACTCTCGATGTCAAGCAATAAGTTCAATTTAGTCATTGAATTACACGAAGATATTCGATATTGTCCATGTCTTGAATTAATAGAAGGACAACATTACATATTTTCATATGGTATATGGGCTAAATTGAATATGTACTGAAAGTTCAATAATCACAAATTAAATAAATTAAAAGTTCAGGGACGACATTGTACATTTGACTAAAACTCAATGATTACATTGCATATTGAAATATTGATAATGTCATGGAAGTTTTCATGCCATCGCTACTGAAAGGAACTGTAGGGAACATATGAAGGCAATGTCAAGCAGTAGGTTCAGCTTGATGTCTTCTTCAGCAACAAAAGATCTGAGAGGTCCATAGGCTTCGGTGGTTGAGTCACTTTCAGTGCAACGTGGTCCATAAACTTTAAATCTATTCGATATAGTCATTGAATTTTAGCTCAACGTGCAATGTCTTCTCTAAACTTTTAATTTATTCAATACAGTCACTGAAGTTTTAGTACGTGTGCAATTTAGTCTCTTGAATGTATGAAAATGTTCAATATTGTTCTTTTATTAATTCAACTCCAAGAGTTACATTGAATATTTTCAATTTGGAGATTAAATTGAACATATATCCGAAAACCACATTGAATAAATTAAAATTTCAAAAACAATATTGCGTATTGGGCTAAAAGTTCAAGAACCCCATTGAATAAATTTAAAGTTTAGAGATCACATTACATATTAGGAAAAAGTTAATAGATCATTTGTGTTATTTACCTATAAAAATATTCAATTAGTAAGGCCGAAAAATAATTATACCCAATTCTTAGCCAATTTGTCCTTTTTTTCCTCGTTTATATACGATTAGATTATTTAATCACATGGTATTAACTTTGAAGCTAAATTATGTGGATGTAATAAGTATTGCAGTTACATGTACATGCACGTTCAATTTCGTCCTAGCCCTAATGATGACAATAACTATGAGATGAGAAAAACATGTTGGTAAAATTATGTTCACCACAGTTATTTCCTCTCTTGAAAGTGTTCTATTCGGTAACGTTCATGCACGGTCTTAGCTAGTTTTGGGTTCATTTAACTCGGTCATATCGTTGAAGTACGTATCATCATGAATGCATGCTGAAGTCATTAGCACGGATTGCTCCAAAGTCAGCGTCAATATCTCGAAATGACAGCTAAAATTACGTTCCGTCAATAATAATTGACAATAATATGGTAATTTTTGAAAGTAAGGTAAAATTTAAAGTCAAATCATAAGCTACAAAATAGTGCATTTTGACCATCCATCAATCCAAAGGAACAAAAGAGGAAAAGAAAGAGGGTGTCAAAAGGTGCAACAAACCCATGAATGCAAACCTCAAACTCGGAGTAATTAGTAACTAATTGCTTCGAAGTCAACATCAGTTTCTTGAGACGACAGACAGAATTATGTTCCGCTGATTATAATTGACAATAACATGGTAACTTTTGAAAGTAAGGTAAAACTCAAAGCCAAATCATAAGCTACAAAATGGTGCATTTTTACCCTCCATCATTCCAAAGGAACAAAAAAGGAAGAGGGGTCAATAGGTGCAATGAACCCATGAATGCAAACCTCGATCTCGGAGTAATTAGTACCGGATCGCTCCAAAGTCAACAACAATACCTTGAGACGATCGCGAGAATTACGTTTGATTAGATTGATAATAACATGGTAACTTTTGAAAGTAAAGTAAAATTCGAAGTCGAATCATAAACTACAAAATGGTACATTTTGACCATCCATCAATCCAAAGGAACAAAAGAGAAAAAGGAAAAGGGGGTCAATAGGTGCAATGAACCCATGAATGCAAACCTCAATCTCGGAGTAATTAGTACTGGATTGCTCTGAAATTAGCATCAATATCTCAAGGCGACAACCAGAATTTTCCACTTATTATAATTGAAAATAACATAGTAACTTTTGAACTTAAGGTAAAATTCGAAGCCAAATCATAAGCTACAAAATGTTGCATTTTGACCATCCATCAATCCAAAGGAACAAAAGAGGAAAAGGAAGAGGGGGTCAATGAACCCATGAATGCAAACCTCAATCGCGAACTAATTAGTACTGGATTGCTCTGAAGTTAGCATTAGTATCTCGAGATGACAGCTAGAATTACATTCCGCTGATTATAATTGACAATAACATGGTAACTTTTGAAAGTAAGCTAAATTTGGAAGCCAAATCAAAAGCTACAAAATGATGAATTTTGACTATCCATCAATCCAAAGGAAAAAGAGAAAGGAAGAGGGGGTCAATAGGTGCAATGAACCCATGAATGCAAACCTCAATCTCACTTGGATTGAGCAAACAGGGGTGCCTCGTGCGCCTACCTTAGCCAAAACCTTATCAAGATCATTTAGGACTTTTTCAAAAGTGATAAGGTTACACAATTGGATTTGGTCATAAATGGAATTTGAATGGACTCTCTTACTAATAAGTTAATAGTAAATGGTCATGAAAAAACATTTATCCTTTCCTCCTTTTCACAACCTCCTATTTCTATATCACTCGATTTTCATTTCTAGTGCCCACGATCAAAGAGAAAGTCAAATGGATCAATGCATCCATTTCGTGGAAAATGAATGGTTTGAGAAATATTTTCTCTAAAAATGATAGTTTGTATATTTTTTCGTTCACAAAAATGTTTAGAGATAAGATTTTCTCAATAATGAAAGCATCTTTTATCGATTAACCATTTTGAACGATATAAGCTATCATTCTCCATGAAGAAACTTTCCAAATTATTAAATTTCCGTCAAACAAATGGACCCTTAATAATAATTGGGTTAAAAGAAGCAGGATTAAGTCTATGGTTAGCACACCCTTTTCTAAATTTAGCACGGAAGGATAAGATTTCGTGACGATAGAGACGTTTAAGAGACACAATTAGTATCAAGATCAGACATGCGCCAAGTAGCATCTCCACGGAAGGTTCGGATCATCGTTAATCATGCGTACTTACGCGTCAAGGAAGAAGGTGGAGGTGGGTATTCCATTTGTGCGTAAATTAAACAGATTTCAATTGTCATGAAATTCAATGGCCTTCTCCGGTTGAGGCCTTTTGATACTAAATTTCGAGATATATATATATATAGTATCTTCGATATTCATAACTAAGAAATTATTAGGTATTAAATTATATTTTCTATCTCGCAAGCATATATGCCCATCATTAATACGTTGCGAGAAAGATGCCCCGAAAAAAGATATTTCACAATCACTAGAGAACGCTACTTGACATTTGACATTAGACCGGGTTGTTTGTGACCCTACTTGGAGCGCGCGAGATCCTATTTACACAAGGGTTACTGCACACATCACGAATTTTCAATTAAGAAATCCCGAATTTAATAGTGAGGGAAAAGTCGGCATGACTATTTTAATGTGACGTAATATCTCGCCAGGTGACATGAGTGTTGAATATAATTATTTAGTACCATTTGTCTTCTGGCGATAAAAAGATTCAAATCAAAACCAAGAATTTCCTTAATGATAATATATAAAAAAGAAAAAATTTGAGGGTTTCCTCAAACGTACGCAAATTTTTTTTTAAAAAAAAGCGAGAGAGTCCATTGAAATCCGGCTTTGCCAATCTTAGGCATCCCTATCAATTATATCCGCTTAGCTATTATAGTAAATACCATATAAGCATCGCCTTACCATTTTTTAATAATGTAATGATGAAGATGACCTTTCCCTTTTGGGGAAATCCCTCCAATCGCTGCCCCACACGTGTCGCCCTCCCGGCCCCCATCGGAGGAATTCCAGCCGTCTCAGTAAATGCCACCCCCTCCTCCGCGAATTTGACCCACCCCGGTCCGGGAGCCAAGCCACGCGCTCCCCCCCCGGCCCCGGTCCAATGTCCGCATCCACCACGTTAGCACCCCGGGAATTGACAGCGCTGCACCGGATCGCAGCCTAGCCCTGCACGTGTGGCGACGTGGCGCTAGCCTGATTTGGCGAGAGGGGTTGAATTGACTTGATTGTAAACCCGTGGGCTCCAGGGGGCTCACCCCTAGGCAAGCGGCCCCCTGCTTCGTCTATTGCAACATGAGGGCAATGAAAGGGACAGCTACGTGGCGGGCGCCGATTGGCCGTAGCATCGACTCCCCCTTTGAATTCCCGGGGGAAAAGCGAAGAAGGGGAGAGAAGGGGGTCACATCTTTCCAATTTCCCTCTTTTCAATCTGATCTAACTTCTCAATGATTCGATTATCTCGTGGACTGGCCTAACTTTGATTTAGGCCCCTAAGGTAAAGTGGAAAGCTTATACTTTAATTTGAATTTAATATATATATATTTAAAAAAATTATTGGTATACGCTGGCCGGTTTTCATTATGCTCTTATTCTTCTTCTCTTTTCTACGGTTGACAAATTGCCACGATTTTTTCCCTTTTTGGAGGATTGAGTTGACTTTGGGGGATTGGGGGATTGAGAATTTACATGGCCAGCGCTTTGTTTTGGCAAATTGACAATTAGACAATTGGGAAGATTTTGGGTTCTTAGAGGTTTGATCCGATGATGATGACGACGAGGAAGACGAGGATAATGTAATAATGGGGGGGCGATGACATGTTCGTGGGTTCCAGAAGTCGCAATTAGTTTAATTCGCTTGATTGGGTTTCCCATCATCGCCATTTTTGCCAACTTAGCTAGGAATTGGGAGACAGAGGAGTCGAGCTCTAATATGGCTCTTGAGAACGTAAGGAGGTCTTTAAAGAAACGTAAACTTGTCAACTTGTCAATAGTAAATCTATTGAATAGATGGACGGCTCTCAGTTGATGTGGAATTTACCTTCCCTAACGTAAGACCCTCAAATTGGTTTATGTATCTTTTTCTTCTCCAGAACTAGGGAATACGGGGGATTCTCCAAAAACGAGCTAAGTGATCAACTCTTGGGTTTTCCCCCTTGAGCGTTTTAAGGACATGCTCAAGTCCACAACTTAGCTAGGTATTGGGAGACAAATGAGTTGAGCTCTAATATGGTTCGTGTGGACCTGAGTAGGTCTTTAAATTGCTCTATTTGAATCTCATGCGGATCTTGACATCCCCGCATGCAAAACACCAAGAGAGTAGAGCCGGGGACATGTCTCGATACTGTACTAAATTGGGGGGCTGAGGCGTGTAGGTACTAGCACATTAATATAAGAAATTAATATAAGAAGCGCAAACTTGTCAATCCGTCAATGGTAAATTCACTAAACAAACGAAGCGGCCCTCAGTTTGTGTCTTCATAGGGGATGATGACATGTCTATGGGTCCAGAAGTCGCAATTAGTTTAATTTTCTTGATTTGGGCATCACATCATCGACATTTTTGTCAACTTAGCTAGGGATTGGGGTACTAAGGAAACCAAATGAGGATTTACTAGGGTTTGATGTGGACAAGCCGAATGCGGCATGAGAAATGAGCGAATGCAAGAGGCGAGAGTTGGTGATTGAAAGCATATAACCTTCATGTCGATCAAATGAATGTACTTTCATACATATTTGTTTTCATTTTGATACCCCAATCACAGTTGCTTAGGACCCTTCTTAACCTGAGGATGGGGGCAGGCCAACCGGGCATGGGGGTTGAAGGGCTTTAACCTAGTTGAAATTTCGATTTGTAACCAATTTAGTTCTAAAAATATGATATGCCAATTTAGTCCTTCTGACCAATTTTGATCGAGATTGTTAATGTGCATATTGGCTGTTCTATGTGACATTATAGTCATTAATGTCGATAAGTTTATTCAATTTTTTTAGTGTGTTTATTTGAATTTTTATATCTTACTTTTTCGTTTCTTTGATTTCTCCACCAATTACCAAGCCTCGGCGAGGAGGCTCGATCTTACCAGATCCCAACGAGATGACCTCGGCAGGCCCTCTTGGCAAGGTCGAGTGGGCCCCTGGAAAAAAAAAGAGATTGGGTATGGGTATCATCATATGAGTTGCCCCCACCAAAATGTTGTTTCCAAAATATGTGTATCTAATTTTGGACGAGTAAAAAAGATTAAATCTTTCAACCACACACTCCAAAAGATGTTCTTGTTAAGATGATAATGAGGGTTTGTACTAAGTCTCCACAATAGTTTAGAGAACATCCGTTGGAAATAGTTGCAACCAACTAGTTGGGGTTGGAGGATCTTTCTCCAACTAATTATGTACACCAAACCCCATGAACTCTCTCTGATTTTATTACTGCTACCTTCAATGTGCATTATTAGCCTATAAAAAGTAACTCAAATCACATCTTACTAGGGAACCCTGCATTATTTAATCTTGTTCCTTCTCGGTCAATCTTTACCGAGGATCGGGCAAAAAAAAAAAGTGTCTCGCGTCGCGTACCTCTCCGGGTCACTTCCTTTTTTTATTCATCAATGGCTTTTTACCTGTCTATTGCCCCATGAAGTCCGTGTGATACGGCTTGTCCCAATGTCAAGGGGGATAAAATATCCTATAGATGGCGAATTTATATTCATTTCGTGGCGGCGGCAATAATTCGAAATCACCTTTTGGACCACTCGACAGGACCGAGGCAATTATTTAGAGCTGAATTAGGAAAAGAAGGATGAACCTGATTAGGGTCAGATCCAACAACTAAACCGGACTCATCTATTCACCATCTTTCACACTTTGGACCCTTCTTCATGTTCAGCAGATAAACAAGGCCGAATTCTCTAGCCGCCATAATCAAATCCTCTCTCTCTCTCTCTCAAACCTACCTAAACAGTTCGATTGGCTCAAAGGGTGTGCAGGATTGGTCAGATTTTCACTTAGTTTTATGAGCACTGGCCAGTCCGATTGGTCCACCAGCTTCATCACTGAGAATTGGGACCGCTTTGTCTGCTTCCCCAAGCATTATTTCATCATTCAATATGCCCCTCTTCTCCTTTCATTCGTTCACACGCAGCCCTCCATAAGACCTCATCCGCTTGACCATTTCAGCTGACCTAATCGCCCCCATCGCTCGATCTTAGTGGCCCTAGAAACCCCCTTGCTGCATGATTGCTAATAAAGAATACCAATATCCTCAACCTAAATATCCATAACACACCCTTAAACTATTTCGTCTGAACTTTAAAATATAAAATTTCAAGGTATTCCTTTTTAATGGGGAAAGAAAAAGATACATTGAAGAATTAGGGAGGTCATGGGTGTCTCATCTTCAAATGAGGCTTATAGGTAGGCCGGTATAGTAGCTGCTTCTGGGCAAGCCGGTATAGTAATCGCCTGGCGCCTAGGTTGACGTGATGGAAATTTGAAAGGATTTCCAGTTGAGTTGATCTGTGCTTCGCACAGTATCAAGCAACTGATGTGTTCAGTCTAGTTTTTCCTTCTTGCCTGATTGCTGATAAAAGAATAACGGCACGCTTGACCTCATATCCATGGGGGCTTACGTTTGAGTGGATGGACACATATTTGCTCCTCCCTCCTCCACCAGTTTCTAGAGAAAGCGATAGTGCATAAGTAACTGGTTTTTCATTAGGTGGATCGTATCATATACCCCGAAGACCTACGAGCCTAGGAATAATCTCTTTCCTACCTAATCTTGCGCTAACTAATATAAATTCTTCGGTCAAATCCGTGACACCCCTTTTGAATTTTGACCTTCTTTCATTTGTTTTTGTTTTTGTTTTTTTTTAATGGTTTTTTGGGGGGCATTAGGAAGAGGATGTTGGCACTTGGCATCTGTTCTTTTGAGCACAACATTGATTAAGGGACATACAAGGTGGTGTGCATGTCTTAGTGGCTGCGACTGAAGCGGGGTCAATGGCACAGGAGGTTGTGTCAATTATGCCGTGTTTTTATGTCTAATTGACTAGTTCAATTGGAGGATTACCTACATAATGATGCTTTTCATCTTTCTTTAGCGATCTCATTTCCTTCTCTAACATGCATTTTTAAATTCAGGGATCCTTTTGTTTCGTTCCACGTTGGGTGGTTCAAAGAATCTTGCCTGGCTAAGTCATATAGATTGTGGGAAATTGTCTAAAGAGTCCTAAACGTATTGGATAAAGGCTAATTTAGTTTAAAATTTTCAATTATATCAATTTAGTCTTGAATTTTTAAGATTATCAATTTAGTCATAAAATTTTTAATTGTATGAATTTAATCTTAACCATTTTGGCGATTTGCCAAATTACTCCTAAACATTTTAACAATTTGCTAATATAGTCATTCCGGTCAAAATATCAACTTAATAAATTTAGGACTAAATTAGCAAACTTTCAAAATGTTTAGGACCAAATTGACAAATCCTCAAAAGTTTTAGGACTAAATTGACATAATTAAAAAGTTTATGACTGAATTAACCATCATACAATAGGTTTATGACTTTTTGGAGAATTATCCCTATTAGAATATGCAACATGGTTCCTTTTTAGTGTCCCACGTTAACTCTGTAATTTTCGAGCTACCTACAATTAGTGTATTTTCCTCATATTCGAAACTAACGTCATCATTCTAAGTCGACGAACCTTGTACTAGATGAGGCCGCTGGTCGCCTGAGCCCCACCTGAAATTGAATACCGCAGGGCATTCATAAGCCCGACAACCTTGTAAACCCTGTAGGCTTGCCGAACAGGAAGCAAGGGTGGCCCATGCCAGCCCCAAGTACACTATTTCTATGTTTTCAGCTTAAAAAGACACGAGAAACTACTCAGTTTGCACGCAAAAGTCTCGGAAAACATTGATTCCATGAATAAAATGGCAAATTCTACTTTACAAAGTAAATGTCTAGAAAATTGCCTTTGAAAAGAAAGTTCAATTTTCATATAAATAAAATGGGCGAGTCAAAATGTCTGCTCTAGACCAAAAATTCAAGCCTCTTAATTAAGTGGGCTTGGACGGGCCGGTTTGATCCATGGTCCAATCTAATTGTACTAGAGTTCACTGGCTTTTATAATTTCACAAATTACATCGAGCTAATGATTAAAAAGGGAAAATTTATCTAAATTTTTTAAAATTTATTACGTTTTTGTCAATTTAGTCATAAATCTTTTAATTATACTAATTGAGTGATAAACATTTTCATGTAATTGCCAATCAAGTCCATTTGACTAATTTTGGAAAAAAATCACTAATGTGAACATCAATCGTCCTACGTGGCGTGGCATGGTCGACACTAACGTAGACATATTTTAATAATATTTTGATATTTTTGAATTTTTACTTATTTATTCTTTTCTTTTTCTTTCCTTTTCTTCTTCCTTGCTTCATCTAATTGGTCACCAAGCCTCAGTAGCTAGCTAGAGGCGAGGGTAATGAGATTGACCTCGTTGGCCTCCGGTGCAAAGCTTGCCCTCATTGGCCACTAGCATGGGTGAGGCTTGCCGTTATCGAGCTAGCAAGGTCGAGCCTTATCAATGGCTAGATGAGATACAACCTTGCTAGGCCTCACTAACCCTCACTTCTAGTTGGTTGTTGGCTGTCGCTAAGGCCCAACGACCAACTAGAGAAAGAAGAAAAGTTTTAAAAAAAAAAGGGAAAGAAAATAAACAAATAAACAAATAAATCGAAAAAAAAAATTAAAGGCTGCGTTTGTTTCGCGGAAATCGTGCACCATTTTTTGGAAAATGTTTTTCGAGAAAATCATTTTCCATGAAAATGATTAGTTTTTTGTGTTTGATGATATGTGATTGAAAATGTTTTGGTGTTTGGATCGCATTTGGAAAATGATTGAATAACATTTGAATTAACAAAAAAGGAAACCTAAAGAAAGGCGCCGTAAAGAGGGAAAGTGTTTTTTCCCTTCCTATGCGTAGGAATTCATTTTCTTAAAATAATACATAATATTTATGTTGGCTAGGAAAGTATTTTATTGGCCAAATAGTTTTTGAAAAAACAAACAACGGAAAATCAGGAAAACACTTTTCAGGAAACTACTTTCAAATTGAAAAAAATTAAGAATTATTTCCGATTGTGCTATGTATGACGGACAACCAATGTGCACGTTAGCGATTTCTGATTATTAATTAGCTAGATCAACTCAATTAACAAAACATAAAGATATTTAGAACTCAATGACATAATTAAAAGATTTATGAGGAAATTGGCATAAGTGCATTACGTTTGAAGAATTTTTGGACAATTTTCCCAATTAAAAAGATTTACAAGAAAAAAAAAGGAAAATAGAAAGCTACCTATTAGTAGATAAACGGGTCATTTTGGCCCATGGCCAAGCTCAATTTATGAAGTTCTAAGCCATTCTGGGGATCAAAATGATCTTTTTTCATGCAGAAATCATCCTGAAGCGCGGATGCACCAATACATCACGTCCCTCTTCAAGAAATGCTCCACCCTCGCAGACGTCAAGCAGATCCACGCGCGCCTCGTCCGGACCGGCTCGACCAAGACCAGGAACAAGAACCTCTTCGTCCTCGGCAAGATCGTCAATTTCTGCGCCGTTTCCGAGCACGGGGACATGGGCTACGCGGTCAAGATCTTCGAGGACGTGAAGAAGCCCGATGGGTTCCTCTGGAACACCATGATCCGGGGGTTCGGCAACTCGGGTCAGCACGAGAGGGCCTTCGAGTACTACAGGAGGATGCGGGACGAGAGGGTGGTGGCCGACAACTTCACGTTCTGTTTCTTGCTCAAGGCCAGTTGGCATCTGGGTTCCGTTCCTCTGAGCAAGCAGTTGCACTGCAGCACCGTCAAGTGTGGCCTGGACGAGCATGGGTTCGTGAGGAACGGCCTCGTTCACATGTATGGAATGATCGAGGACATCGAGGCTGCGGTGCAGCTGTTTGACGAAATGCCTGAACGGAATGTAGTGGCGTGGAACACCGTGCTCGATTGCCTCGTGTCCTGCGGCCGGTGCAAAGAAGCCCTTGACCAGTTCGCGGATATGCTGCGACGCGGCATAGGACCTGACGAGGCCACTCTTGTTGTGGTGCTCTCGGCTTGTTCCCAAGTGGGTGCCTTGGACTATGGGAGGTGGCTCCATGACTGCGTCAATCATGCTGGCCTTAGGGATATTGTGCCGGTGTGTAATGCACTCATTGATATGTATGCAAAGTGTGGTGCAGTCGGAGAGGCATATCTGGTTTTTGCGGATATGAGGCGAAAAAATAGAATAACATGGAATACCATGATTTTAGGACTCGCGATGCACGGCCATACAAAAGACGCTCTCAAACTCTTTTCAGGGATGTTAAAGGATGGATCATCCCAGGAGCCGGATGATGTTACTTTCTTGGGTGTTCTGTGCGCTTGTAGTCACGGCGGGATGGTCGATGAGGGAAGAAGGTACTTTGAATCCATGAGAAAAGATTACCATATCAAACCGACAATTAGGCACTATGGTTGCATGGTGGACATGTTGGGAAGAGCAGGTTTTCTGGAGGAGGCGTATGAATTAATTACGAGCATGCCCATAAAATGTAATGCCATAGTGTGGAGATCGCTGCTGGGTGCCTGCCGTATGCACGCCAATATCGAACTTGGGGAGATGGTGAGGAAGAAACTGCTGCACTTGGGACCGGATCATAGCAGCGACTATGTTCAGCTTTCAAGCATGCATGCAAGCGTTGGTCAGTGGAGTTTAGTGCTGAACGGGAGAAGAATGATGAAGGACAGGGGAGTTGAGAAACCTGAGCCAGGTTACAGTTATGTGGGAGTTGACGATGTTAGCGATGAAGTCATTTGCAGAATGTAGAAACCTCGGTTATGAAATGTAAAATACTCAGATGGCTCTCCAACTTTGCCAAATTCCCTCGTGTTCTACAAGAAAATTGGCTGCGCAATGCTCAAAGAAGCAAACATTTACAGATAGCACGCGACTCTAGATTCTTGATTTCAGATGGTTTTTGACAACTTTGACGTTCTGGAAAAGAATCGATCACGGAGAACTAAAGGTGCTTCTTCAAAGAGCTGGGAAAGTACCAAGAGGTATACGCGGTAGCGTCAACTCAAAATTAAAGTGAGAGTTGTGAAATAAGGTGAAGAGTTTTGATTATTGATATACTTTACAATAGATTCCATCGTTAATTTGACAATCCTGGAGAAGTCCAACACTCAACTCACTTACGGCACTAGGACATCTTCTTCTCCTTCTTTTCCTTCCAGTCCGCGATTTCGGCGTCAATCCTCTTTTTCACAGTAGCATGAAACCCTGGGTATGGCTCATATCCAAAGACAGATTGAAGAACCTGCATACAGGAGTTGAATAATAAGTACTCAAGCCACTCTCAAAAGAAAAGGAAAAAGCTCGACACTGAGCAAGCTTCAACGACTTGCCTCAAACAAAACAAAGAAAGGAGCCATTAGTAAGGCTTGTACAAGATTGTCCAAGAGAGCTGGCGCTCGTTTCTGAAACAAAGTGAACCAGTTGAGATATAGCTTTTTCTTCGGCCAAAGGCGACACATAATTGGTTATAATTAGTAAACAAAGCAGAACAAATTCGCAAACTTGCAGGATAATTTTCACCTCAAATATGCCATGTCCAAGAAATTGCCCTGTCCAGCACAATAATTGAGCCGCAAGAACGACCTGAAGAAAAATAAACCTTGTGAATGAATATTATAAAGAACAAGGAGATATGTGATCGCATTTTGATGTAACCTTGCTTTTAAATGACAAATTTATTTCCCCTTCATAGCCAACTTATTAAACACCATAATCTAGGCAAATTTGCTGCAGCATATAAAGGTATAAGAGGCAGGTTCCCAAACTCAACCTTCTGAATTTACTCTCAATTTTTATCTCCCGATGGATAGAAAGAAGAATAAGCATGAGTCATTGTCACTCTGGTTGATGCGATTTACTGATATATGCAATATGACAACAGCAAGGCAAAGTTTAATGACAGAGTCTCTGCTAAATTATAGAGGCATACCTCGTGGAGTAGAATCTTAGAATAGCTTTGATGAGGAAAAGTAAGGGGATTAAGTCGTACATCTATTTCTCCACCAAGATCTTGTCAGGTGTAAGCAAGAAGTGGGGCTATATATTTAGTATTATGTTGTTTTGATGGTGTTAAACAAGCAGTTTTATAGAGCATGATTAGAGCAACATCTTAGGCTCTCTAAAATGCAAACCAGAGCTATTTTGATCTTGTTTTGATTTAGAGAAACTCTTTTAAAAGAGCATCTGCAGAATTTTTCTGCTTTTAGTGATGAGTCTGTGTAACAAATGCAGGTGCAGCATCCTAGATCCTGGAGATCAACAAAATTAGGAACTTCATCTTTTACCATTTCATAGCTTTCTGTCTCTTTGAGTCAATTGGTAATTTGGTATCTCTGCACTATTTTGCACACATAATCCAAATTCAAGCTCCTATTTTAAAGTATATCGTTTTTTTTTTTTTGGTTACTTTTCCTTAATATATCCAAATAGCTTCTGCTAAGGAATCCCTTCCACATCAATCTCTTATTGGGCCCCAGAAATCCAGTTGTCTCCTCAAAACAAAGTCAATATAAGTAGCTTACCAGCCCAACCATCAAAACCATGCTATAATCCATATTCTAGTCTCTAATTTTATGTATAGAACAACAACACCAGACCGCTAAAAAGCGGCTTCAATGGAGACAACATCTCATATTTAAGGAACGAACCATCAGACAAAATGACTAGGATCCACCAACTGCCAGATGCTGCAAAAGCTCTATCGCCTTAGATATCAGGAAAAGAAGATGAATAGTCTGAACAAATTTTGACAAGAACATTCAGGAAACATGGTTGCTGCGCACCATAATTCTTCTTGTGCAGAAAGCCCTGCTTGATAAGGCTCACAAGACTGTATTTGGCCAGACTATCCATGCAAATGAGTTAGCGTAGGTTGGGCTCAACAGAAAGATGATGGCATTTGAGATACCAATCTACAACTCTATGCTAACTGAGCAAGTCAGGAATTCTTAAAGTAATTGCACAAATGTGGCATTTGAGATACCTATGCATCAGTCTTTGTGACCAGAGCTAGTCATAATATATCCACATATTGAGATTAGTTTGTATCTTCAACCCATTCCACGGTTCAGCCAGATATTGAATTTGAAGTTTTAATTCTATATAGTCTTCTTTTTTTTACTGTTTAGAATTCAAATGTCAGCAAAGAGTGATGATCTAACAGCTTCTTTCCATCATGATTCTCTCAAACTCTGCCCATTATGCAAAATTCAGAATCTCAAGGCGAGCAGGGACAAAAAGCACCATTTGTCAAATGCTTCTTCTCTTCCATGACCTAGAACTCCACTTTATATGGAACACCTAACTAAACAGTAAGATGTGAGCCCGAAAATAGGTGGGTGGCCAAACATGAGATTGTTTGTGCTTTAGTGTTGTCGGAAATCGAATTCACATCATCCGTCTAATACACACACTGAACTAAAAAATCAAACATTCAGAAGATGTTCTCCTAAATCGATTTTATTCTCTGGAACGGCCTATGTTTGAATTGACGGGCTGGCTCTGAAGTCCGATTAGTCGAAACTACAGACCACTAGGACCACCGATCCTCCTCCTCAATCCCAGAACCATGAAACGACAACTTATTAAGAATACCATCACCAAACAAACAATTCAAGCTGACACAAGGCCAACCGTTTCTCACCGAAGGATCAAACTAACCCACTAAACAGTTATCGATGATGTCGGATAGATTCAAGCACTAAACACATCAGATATCCAGTATATCAAAAAAAAAGAAAAAAGCGAGACAAGAAATGCGATACCTTCCAAGCCAGGGAGAAACCAAGATACCTAGCGAGCCAACTGGACCCGACCCAGCACCCCATACACAGCACAGCCGCCAAAGAACCCGCCTTTCTGTCCATGCACACATAGAACAACCCGTACAGGAGAGCCAAGAAGAAGCCCAAATTCAAGAACAGGCCCCGCCTCGCCAAGAAACACTGGGGCTGGAGGCTGAAGAGCTCGCAGATCGTCGGAGTGAAGTACAAGAGGACGAGGGCAGTGAAGAAGATGGGCCAGACGAACACGGTGTGGATCAGGATGTTGACATTGTTGCTGTGGTACGCCCCGTAGAAGGCGAAATGCTTCTCGAGATCGAACAGCCCTTTCCTCCCCATGGAAGTTTTTTTCTCGAGAAAGGAACGGTTTTTCCGGGAAAGTGAGTGATGAAGATGACGACTTTTTCTAGGCGGGGTTATCTAATATAAGGGAGAAGAAGGCGATGGGTTTCTTGAAAACCAAAGGCAGGAGAGACCCACAGGATTGGTAAATTTGGAGACTTTGCCAAGGTTTCTGCCGTCCTGTGAAGTCATCGACTTTCTCAGAAGGTTCCGCTAACGTGCGCTGGTTCGTGTCGGGGGGCTTATCCTGCGCACGGCCTGATTTCGTACGAGAAGAGGTTAAATCTACGGTCCCAGGTTGTTGACCTTTAAATGCAAAACTCGAATGAAAAATGACAATTTTTAAAAAAGAAGAAGAAGGAATTTTTCCTAGGTCGTCGATCTTTTAAATACACATTAGAAGCAGAAAAACTATATTAGCCAACAATAGATTTAATACCAAAGAGGTCCATTCAATCAGGTAAGCAGAGGTTTAGAAAGTTATTATGAATGCATTTGATTTAGCTTTCTCAAAATTTTTAGTCTTTAAAACCTCTTAGAGAAATATTAGGGTATTTGGAAACATTTTTCAAAGTTTTCAGCCTCTAAACTCCAAACTTGAATTTACCGTAAAAATTTGGTATCACAGAAAAAAGATTGGATTTTTTGTCATAGAAAAAAAAAGTTTAGAGTGTTTGGAAAATTACCATAAGTGCATTTGGTTTATCCAAAGTCCCTTAGGGAAATATTGGGATGTTTGGAAACCTTTCTCAAGGCTTTTAGCCTTTAAACTCCAAACTTGCACTTGCATGACATATTTGCCCCCAAAATTTGGTATCATAGAAAAAAATGTTCGGATTTTTGGTGTCATAGAAAAAAAGTTTAGGGTAATTATGTCATACAAGTACAAATTTGAAGTTTTTAATGTCACAAAAAAAGTAGATGAACAAAGTTTGGGATTCTTGGTGACTTTTATCTTTAAAAACCAAAGAGGAATTGTTCCTAGGTTGTTGGTCTTTTAAATTCAAATTAAGAAAAAACTATATTAGCCAACAATAGATTTAATACCAAAGAGGTCCATTCAATAAGGTAAGCGAAGGTTTAGAAAATTACGGTATACTCTTGTAGTAAATTTTTTTATTAAAAATTATTCCGTTTGAATTTAGAAATATGATGTTCATATGTTGGTATTTTACAAAAAAATTCTTGAGGGTCTTGTTCTTCATTGAAACTATACATAAAATACGATAAAAAAAAATACAAAGGATAAGTGTTTTATAAGTTTTAAAACTTGTCGCAAAAGTGTAATGAGTCATAAAATTTGCAAGAATTATAATCAAATCCTAAAAGTCATCAATTTAGTGTAATGAAGTCTACCTACTAGCTCCGTTCAATTTCACTAATCGAATATGCCGACTTGACCTTTTTTATTCATTTCTCTCTACTAAGTGGCATAAAACTTAAATAAAGATGTCCACGTTTGCAAAAACAACTTCATTTAATGGAGAATTACCAAAGAAATCTTAAAAGATAATATTTTTATTTTATTCGAATATTTTTATTTTTTTTTTTCTCTTTCCTCCCTTGCATGCTCACTAGCCATTGCCTGGGGGCGAGGGCAGGGACAGGGGCTGAGGGCGAAGAAGGCAAGGGAGGAAGGAGACAAAAAAGAAAAGGAAAATGAAAAAATAATAAAAAATTGGAATAAAATAAAATATTATTAAAAAATTATCGCTAGCACCGGCTAGTAAAATTTGGTCGGATGAACTAAATTGTCATAATTACAAAAGATTTAGGACTGAATTGATAAAAAAAAGATTTAGAATTAAATTGACAAAATTATAAATATCACTTTTGGTGAAGCTTTGCCCAAATTTCCAAGTTTTAATTTTCTTCTCTAGTTCTCTTCACTTCGTCTTGTTCGTAGATTCCTCCTGCTCTTCGTCCGAGTGTCCTTCTTGTTCGCAGAGTCCGCTTCTTCTTCTTCGCCGAGTGCCCATGTTCTTCGTCCAAGTGTCCTTCTTCTTCTTCTTTGTAAATCCTCGTCGGTAAATATCATGCAAGTTGGTTTCTTTTGGTTATCAAGAACTGTCAAATGCTTAAAACATCGTGGGAAGAATGTACGACGTTTGGCTTCCTCCTTCCGTTTTGTAGGAGAGATACGACCTCATTGAAAGAGCGGTCGTAACACTTACACGGAAAATGAATCAAGGTACCAAAGATTTACATCGGCTATATCATGAGGATACAGTCATGGTGGGATCAATGCTTGTCATTGTTGATTGTTTATGCAGCAACGTGTCATGCAAAATATACCGAGAAATCTCCGACAAGAACTTAGATGCGAACGGCTCCTTGAGACCATGATATGGCCTGCTGATGATCCCATTGGCTGTGATCAGTTGCTCTGTTTGAATCTGAAATCTGCATCCTTTTCTTCCCTGTTCCATTGTTGCCTTTCCTCAAGACAATAGTGGTTTCATTCTCCATCCGTTAATCTTCAAAATTTTCACCTGTAAAGTTGTATGTATTGAAATCAACATCATTTTAGCTTAGTGAAGGAATGGTGAGGTTCAGAGTTCTCTCAATGGCTTCTCTATTTTTTTTTCTTTTGGCGAATATTTCGGTCAATCGAGCATTCTTTTCACTAAAGTCGACATTTGCAGTGCAGCGGCCGGCAAAAAATTCAACTCTGAAGAAATCATCGACATGCTCCAGTTGTGATACGTGTGTTATCAAACGTAATCAATTCACATAAGCCAATAGAAATGTCGCAACCCTTTTTGTCCACTTGTTTTCATAACGTCTCTCTTTCAATCAATGCCGAAAATGAGTAACAATCTGGGGGAAAGGTCATCAAGGAAACCAGAAGTAGAGCCAGCAGATTTCGAGCCGTTTTGGCTCCGAAAGGGCAGAATGGACCGGTTGACATAGGCACCTACATCAGCGGGTCAAATGAAAATGAAGGCAGATTCCTTCCTAGTTTTCCCGTGTTGCCAGCAGCTCAAGAGCGCAGAAATCAGAAACTGGGCGTCAGCAAAGTCCTAAACCATACAAAAGGAGGCAAACCCAGATGGTAGAAAACTGAGGCCTTCACTGGAATTTTACTTCCAAGGTTCCAGTAAAAGAATAAAAAGAACTCAATCAATACTCAAGTAACTATTGCCAACGAAAATATCTCAAAAGTCATTGAGCTTTAGAAGGTCATTTCCAACTTGGCAATACAATAGCTGTCCGAAACGATGTCCAAGTGCGGATTGTTGCATCTCAGAGTTTTTGAACTCAGAACTTATCCGCATACATGTAATGCAGCAACTGCGTACACTCTAGGGACCATACGATGCACTCAACGGAGTCGCTTTACAACTGTGGTCAATCAAGAATCGAGATACAAAAAATACCAGATTTGCAAGAGTGAACTTCCAAAGGCAACCCAGGTGATTGGGTGGGGCACCAGCAAAGCTCCCTGTGCTGCTTCCAAACTGCAATCTGCTAAACCTGCAAAAATAGTAAAATACGTGCATGACAAACATGATAGCAGGCAGAAGCATGATCAACAGTCTACCCTGTAAAGCTTTAAGCTGACAACCCATGGCTCTGTTAAGACCTTTTTTTCAGAGAAACGCCAATTAAAGAAATGATTTACAATAGTAATAAGGCGACAGATCAAGCAAAAGCGAAATGCAGATTTAGTTCAAAGAGTCAATAAGGTAGCATCGTTGGATTTAAATACTGACGTGAGGACCGCTCATAGACATGAAAACTAAGAAATTTCCAGCTCAATTTACCAATGCCAGACTGGTAAAAAAAGGGAATGGAAACAAACAGAAGATCCAAAGCAAGATCGAGATGAAAACAAGGAAGAATACCTTTTTCTCACTATTTTACAGGCCTACAATGGACAACGAGATCGTGTTGTCACCATTATTCATGCAATTGACCTAGTTTCGTTCTTACTCGAAGCTGCACCAAATAAGGACACTCAGACAAAGAACAGGTGTTGTCACCATTATTCATGCAATTGACCTAGTTTCGTTCTTACTCGAAGCTGCACCAAATAAGGACACTCAGACAAAGAACAGGAGGACTCAACGAAGAAGAAGCGGTCTCCACAAACAAGGACATTTGGACAAAGAGCAGGAGGAATCCATGGACTGGATGCAGAAGTGAAGAGAACTAAAGAAGAAAATTACAGTTCAAAGGGTTCGGAAGTCTGGGGCAAACCTTAAACAACGTTGTTTTTGCAAACGTGGATTTCTTCATGTAAGCTCTATGCCACTTCTTCATATAAGCTCTATGCCACGTAGGAGAGAAATAAAAAAAAAATGTCAGCATTTTTTGTTAACCAAATTGGACGGAGCTAATGGAGGGATTTGATTGCACCAACTAAACAAGTTTTTGGATTTAATTGCACTTTTTAATTGCAATTTCACAATAAATTTTAGGACTTCTAATGCACTTATTCTAGAAAAATAGAAAGGAAAGCCAAAAAACAACATTTCGATAGTAACGGACCGTATCAAATCTTTTGTGGGACTACTGGGATGCTCATTCATCAGCGAGTCTAACGTCCCCAACTTTATCCACAAAAAAGTCACCGACACCTTTATCAGCCATTGGAACTAAGTTTTTCATCATTGACCATTGTAAACCGTTCGAATTAGAGCTTGTCATTGCCAACCGTCAAATTAGGACACAATAAATTTGCCTTAATTTTGCTCATGCATGGGTAGAGAGGCCCCATTTTCCACCATGAAAAGGAATGCTTGTTTGGTTCCTTTCAATGTCCTGCCAAATTTAGCAAGGAAAGAAAAATTGAATAAATGGAATACTTGAAGGGCCACGTTTAAAAGGAGAATCTTGAGATGAAAAGAAAATCTCAAGCAATGCTTTTTAAATTGAAATCGATTCACAAAACTGATATTACTAAGGGTATGGCTCCAACTTCTCTTTCTTTTCCTTCCAATCTGCAATTTGAGCCTCGATTCTCTTTGTTACACTAGCATGAAAACCTGGGTATGGCTCATATCCAAAGACAGTTTGAAGAACCTGCATACAATACTTGAATAATAACTCCTCAAGCCATTCTCCAAAGAAAACAAACAAGCTCAAACTAAGCAAGTTTCAATGACTTGCCTCAAACACAACAAAGAAAGGAGCCATGAGAAAGGTTTGTATAAGATTTTCCAAGAGAGCTGGCACTTTTTTCTGAAACAAAGTGATCCAATTGAGATATAGCTTTTTCCTATGGCCAAAAGCAACTACACAACAGGTTACAATTAGTGAACAAAGCAGAAGACATTTCCAAACTTGAAGGATATTCTCACCTCAAATACGCCATGTCCAAGGAATTGCCCTGTCCAGCAGAATAATTGAGCTGCAAGGACAACCTGAAGAGAGATAAACCTCGTGAATGAGTATGAAAAAGATCAAGGAGGAGATGCAATCACATCAATGTAACTTTGCTTTTAAATGACAAATTTTCCCCCTTCATAGCCAACTAATTAATTACCATACTTCAGGCAAAATTGCTTTAGCATGTAAAGTTATAAGAGGCAAGTTCCAACATCAACCTTCCAAATTACTCTTTGTTCCATCTCTTGATTTATAGAGACACATTCACCCTGGTTGATGCGATTTACTTAAATGAAAAATATGACAGGAGCAAGGCAAAATTTAATAACACACAAGAACTTACCAAAGCTACTAAACTATATAGGTGTACTTCGTGAAGTACCATTTTTACCATAGCTTTGATGAGGAAAACAAAGGGATAAAACTTGTAAATCTTTTATTTTTTCCACCAACGAAGGTCTTGTCAGGCAAAAGTGAGAAATTTGGCTATTTTCTGTATGAAGTATTATGCTATTATGCTATTTTGACGATAACAAACAAGTTTTATAGAGCATGATTAGAGCAACTTCTTAGGCACTCCAAAAAGTAAATCAACGCTGTTTCTATCTTGCTTTGATTTAAGAAAACTCTTTCAGGAGAGTGTCTGCAGAGATTTGCTGCTTTTAGGGATGAGTCTGCGTGACACATGAAGGCGCAGCATCCTACATATCCCAGAGATCAACGGACCTTTAGGAACTTCATCTTTTTCTTTATCATAGCTTTCTGTTTATTTGGGTTAGTTTTTAATTTGGTGTATCTGCACAGTGTTGCATGCATAATCCAAATTCAAGCTCCTATTCTTAAGTATATTCTTTTCTTTTTGTTACTTTTTTATACAAATGGCTTCTGCTTAATAATCCCTTCCAACTCAATCTCTTACTGGGCCCCAGAACCCCGGCTGTCTCCTCAAAACCATGACAAACAAGTAGCTCAACAGCCCAACCACCCAAACCATGTTATAATCCATATTTTAGTTACTACATGTTATGTAGGAGAACCGAAACACCAGACTGCTAAAAAGTGGCTTCAATAAAGACAAGAATGTCATATGTAAGGAACAAAGCCATCAGACAAATACTAGGATCCACCAACTGCTAGATGCTGCAAAAGCTCTAATCCCTTAAATACCTGGAAAAGAAGATTGGTAATTTGAACAAATTTTGACAAGGACAATCAGGAAACATGGTCACTGTACGTCATACTTCTTGTTGTCCATGTTCCAAAACTGCCACATCCAACACTTAGGGTTTGGTCACAAAGCCCGACTTGATGAGGCTCACGCACATATGTACTTGGTGAGGGTATCCAAGCAAATGAATTCATGTAGGTTGGGCCCAACAACAAAATATTGGCAATTGAGATACCTATGTACAACTCTATGCTACCTGAGCAAGTCAGGAAATCTCAATGTAATTGCACAAATGCGGCATTTAAGATACTTATGCATCAGTCGTAGTGCCCAGAGCAAGTCATTGTATACCCACGTATTGAGATTATTTAGCATCTTCAACCATTCTGCTATTCAGCAAGGTGTTCACTTTGAAGCTCTAATTCTATGGTTTAGTGTCAGTATTGTTTTTTTAACTGTTTAAAATTCAAATATCAAAAGGAAAATAATTGCAACAATACATAGTAAAATCTTATAATGTTAACATAAGAAAAATGAGGTATCTGCTTCCACAGAATTCATCATCAGTCGACTCAGGTCCAAGGATCCAGTTTCATGAGGATACCTGACACATGGGTGTTTCCGTTCATGAGTGAGTTTCCTTATCAAACAAGAGTGATGATCAAATGATATCTTTCCCTCATCATTCTCTCAAACTCTGCCCATTACACAAATTCATAATCTCAAGGCATCTAAGGGACAAATTCACCATTTGTTTATTGCTTCTTCTCTTCCATGATATGGAACTCCACTTTAAATGAAAAACCTCACAAAAAAGGTAAGATGTGAGCCCAAAAATAGGTGGGTGGCCAAACATGAGATTGTTTGTACTTTAGTGGCGTTGAAAATCGAATTTACATCATCTGTCTAATCCACACAACAAAAGTTTTCTCTAATTACTCCGTGTACTGATAAACTAGCCGTACAGAAGTTATCCTCCTAGAAGAAATTCGATCTTATTCTCTGGAACGGCCAATGTGGAATTGATGAGCTGGCTTTTGAGCCCGATCAGTCAAAACTAAGGACCACTAGGACCACCAATCCTCCTCCTCCATCCCAGAACCATCAAACAACAATTTTTTCAAGAATAGCATCACCAAACAAACAATTTGAGCCGACATAAAACGACCCGTTTCTAACCAAAGGATCAAACCATACCTAATGCAAGTCCCTCCCACTAAACAGTTACTGATGATGTTGAATACATGCAAGAAATAATTATATCATATATCAGATATAGCAAGAAAAGGAAAGAAAAACAAAAGCGAGAGAAGAAATGCGATACCTTCCAAGCCAGCGAGAAACCAAGGTCCCTAGCGAGCCAACTGGACCCAACCCAGCACGCCATACACAGCACAGCAGCCAAAGAACCCGCCTTTCTGTCCATGCACACATAGAACACCCCGTACAGGAGAGCCAAGAAGAAACCCAAATTCAAGAACAGGCCATGCCTCGCCAAGTAACACTGTGGCTGAAGGTTGAAGAGCTGACAGATTGAGGGAGTGAAGTAGAAGAGGACGAGAGAAGTGAAGAAGATCGGCCAAACGAACACGGTGTGGATCAGGACATTGACCCGGTTGCTGTGGTACGCCCCGTACAAGGCGAAATGCTTCTCAAGATCGAACAGCCCTTTCCTTCCCATGGAAAATTTTCTCGAGAAAGGAGCGGTTTTTCTCGGAAAGTGAGCGATGAAGATGAGAACTTTTTTAGGTGGGGTGATCTAATATAGCGAGAGGAGGCCATGGATTTCTTGAAAACCAACAGCAGAAGAGATCCCACCGGATTGGTAATCTGGAGGCTTGCCAAGCTTCGGACCGTTATGTCAAAGTTAAAGTGCGCCGGTTCGTCTCAAGAACTTATCCTGCGCACAGTTCGATTTTGTACGAAAAGAGCTTCAATTTACGGTATTGTCAATAGGTTTTAGGTTGTTGATCTTTAAATGCAAAACACCCCATAGAAATGAACATCCTCAAAAAAACCAAAAAGAGGAATTGTTCCTAGGTTGTCGATTTATTAAATGCCAATTGAAATAAAAAAAATATATTAGCAAAAAATAGACTCGATTGTTAAGTTTATTAGTTTGGTTATTTTGTTCAGATAAATTTTTAACACAGTGATTGGCACTTGAATATGTCCCAACATTCCCTCATTCGAACTCTAGGATAAAAATGCTGAGGTATTCCCTTCTAAGTAAGGATAAATCTTAAGAGGAGTCCTAGGTGGAGAAGGTAAGCTCCATGTCTCTTCTTCGGAAGAGGCCACCATTAAATAAGCTAGTATAGTAGCTGCCTGTGTCTAGAGTGATAATGTGAAACTCAAAAGAATTCCTACTGGATTGACCTATGTTTCGTATGGTATATTGTAACCGACTTGTCAACCCAATGCTTCCAATTATAAACACTATTTAGAAAATTACAATATACTCTTATGGTAAATTTATTACTAAAATAAATTCCATTCGATTGTAGAAGTATGCTGTCTCAATGTTTGTATTTTACACTATATTCTTGAGGGTCTCATTTTTTTTGCCAAAACTAAGCATATAAAATTAATTAACATATACGAATAATATTTTTAAAAAATAGAAAGGAAAGAAACACCAATGTTTCAATAGTAACGAACTACATTAGACCTTTTGTGCGACTAAGATAATGCTTATTCATTGGTGAGTCTACCCTCCCGTGACTTTATTCACGAGAAGAATTGAATAAATGGAATACTTGAAGAATTGGGATTTAAAAGGAGAATCTTGACATGAAAAGAAAGTCTCAAATGAATGAATCTAGACAATGAAAAAAAGTTGTTGGCATTGTTTAGTAAATCAATATTAGAACCACTCAAAAAGATCATTGATTGATGAGCTTCCATTACGGGGTTTAGGTTTAGAAGGCAAAAAGAAAAGACAAAACAAAATGAAAAATATAGGATGGCCCATGCAGGTCTCGAACCTGCGACCTTCGCGTTATTAGCACGACGCTCTAACCAGCTGAGCTAATAGGCCTTTCCGATGAGACTGTTAACATCACAAAACATATCAACGTTAAAAATGCATAATACCTATAAAGGAAAGAACCAAAGGCGCGACATTAATTATCACGAACAGGGATGTCGCCAGGTCATTGTCGCAAAACCTCAACGCTGCTTGTAAAAGTACGAGGAAAATTCATGATGTTTGGCCAGTCAGAAAGTAACGAAACACCCTGAAATAGACCCAGAACGAGGGAGATTTCACAAGATCGAACATGAAATGGAGATGTTAGATAGAGCTCTAAACGAAAGTTGGGGGTTTTATTGACCGAACCGTCATCCTTCGTACATTTACCAATCACCAAAATTGATCTCTTTTGTATACATATCTCTACGCAAACATTACAATTCAAGAATGGAACTTCTCTAGACCCAACTGGGTCCCCAGCAAATCACTTTCTTGCTCGCGCATGGTTGAATTCTTCTCGCACCATCGGTCGGAACATCGGGGATGGCACTCCGAACTCTTCCATGGGATGGTTCCACACATGAAGCGATTGGAAAATATCATTTTCCAAACATATGTGATCACAGCTTCAGAGATGACAGAGTAACAAGGAGAGATCTGAAGCCTTCATTCTTATACCGCTAGAACAGCTCATTTCATGAGGTGGCCTTTTCGGAGCCCAGCCGCTCTGAGGACTAGACTTCGACGAATACGCCCCCTTTCAAATCTCCGTTCTTCTAGAAGCAATCATCAGGCTTAAAAAACTCTCAAATGAAATCTGAAAAAACCCAAGAATGTTTGCCAATGCAAGAATTGTGCAAATTGCACTAACTGCAACAGCTCAATTTCTCAGCAATAGCATACCCATCTCCCGCTGCTGTCTGACTCTTTTAAGTGCCTAGTTCAAACTAACTCACAGAAGCAAATATTCGAATTAAACACTAGGATGAACTCTAATAGAGAGTTCATAAAAGAAAAAATTGGCCTCGAACAATGCATTTCTTAAGAGATGTTGTGAAAATTCAAAGCGAACAGTAATTGCCTCAGAGGTAGTGACAATTTTGCTTATCATCACACAGTAATCTGATAATACGTGCATTGAAATGCATCATCGGCAATTGATGTCGCGATCAATAGACAAACAAATAAGTAAATGAAGAACAGGGCATCAAAGAGATTCCCAAAGACAAATCATCATACTCAAAGCGAGTGCTGATGTCCCTGTCTGTTTTTTCTCATCACTCGCCAACAAATATAAGTGTGTAGTATTGTTCTTATCAGATAGCCATTAAAGCATTTCAAGAAAAGACAAGAAGCCTCAGATTACAGAAAGATTCATTGTAATTCTAGAGCATATACATGGAGAGGATAGTTCATCTCAGGCCTCCATATCAGCTAATCGCGACCCACCATCTACCGGCGATGTCATTGCACAAGTACAAAACTCGCAGTTCCATCAAACAAGAATGCACGCCACTAAGCCAAAGTCAAATGCTTCAACAACAATCCTGGCAAAACAGTTCAGGAGCGGAACAATACGAACCTAACGAAACATAGAAAACACACAAATTGATATATCAAGAACCACACATCTTCACAATAGTCATGTTGGAACGTTCACACACAATGGGACAAAAACAGCCCAGGGAAACATAACAGAGCATAAAACAGAGAAAAAACGGGAGCATGATCAAAGCAAGAAACGCTGATAAATGCATCAGAGAGATTCCCAACTAGACGTAGTCACCATCCTCCATAGGAGTGCTGATGTCCCTGTCTGTTTTGTCGTCACTTGCACAAGTCTCCGCGTTTCTTGCATCGCAACGCAGCGTTTGAAAAACAAGAACCCGAAACTTTACAAACGAGAGAGAGTTTACTGGAATGCCTCAGCTTCAGTTTCTTTTCAAAGAGAAGGAACTCTCTCAAAGTATATTTAGAACCATCACCGGCAGAGACCCACCTTCGAAACCGATTCACTCGGACAAGAACAGCGAGAATCAAACGCCCGATGGGACTAAAGATCCAAATTTTCGAAAACCAAACGCCTGACGAGACTGAAAATCCAAACTTTTCGAGGATTAATCGCCCAAACGAGACTAAAAATCCAAACTTTCTCGACACGATGACAAATAGATCAGACGACAAGGCGTCGAGCGAACTACTGATTCGTCACGCCATGCACAATCTCGACCCGAATGCGGCGACGACGAAGAACAGAGCCGGCGTCGCCCGAGAAAGAGAAAGAAGAGAGAGAGAGAGTCTCTAGGGTTCGGATGCCATCTAGAGAGTTGGAGGGGCGTTGAGTATATATCGGCGAAAGGGGGAAGAAAGTTAGGGTTTCGAGTTCATTCTGGTGAAGTCCAGCTTCGCCGTCTAGCGCCGACCCGGACCTCCACCACCATCACCACCATCTCACGGCCCGCAAACAACAGCCCGGTTTAATCATGGGCTGATCATGGGCCGGGCCCAGCGGCTTTTGCAACTTTTCGGCCCGGATCGGAGTTTTCGGGCTTAGGGAAATCTCATGCCAATCGAAGGGTTTTCAGTCAGACTTCAACTATAGGCCAAGTATTACTGAAAATTCCAAATTATGCTACTTGTGATAATTTTATCATAAATTTTTTTTATGCTATAAAAAATCCCAAACTATGTCACCTGTAACAATTTTATCATGAATTTTTTTTTGCCACCAACAACAAAAAACTATGCTATTTTGGACAAATTTACCCCAAACTTTTTGGTTGAAGGACATTTTCGTCCTTTTTTCGATTTTCTTTTTTTTTCTCCTCTCTTCCCTCTGCAGTGAGGGAAGCTGGCAATGGTAGCCCTTGCCAATGTCAAAGTCGGCCTCACCCTATCACAAGTGTCATAATTTGGGATTTTTTGTAGCATAAAAAAATTTCATGATAAAATTGTCATAAGTGGCGTAATTTGGGGTTTTTGGTAGTATTTGCCCATATAAATAAAATCGTAAATATACTTCAGGCCAAAATTTTTTTAGTTTCTGTCGTAGCCCAGCCAGGGCCCAGTAGAGCCTAAAAATATTCGGGCTGTTATGGGTTTTTGGGCCACCTGGCATTTTGCTCCGCCCTTTGCACTTTAATAAAACCAGAATAGAGGACACTTTTGACTGGAGATAGAGTACGACCCTCATTTGGCATGAGATCATTGCCCTTTTGCCAATCACACACGACGGGTGGACCGGGCCGGGGAGGAGTAAGGTTCAGCCGTCGCTCATCGGACGAAAATGGACTCTCGGTTGCGCCCAAAAATGCCTGCTCGAGCCACCATGGATGATCGGATGGTATGAAAAGCTCGTAGCTTATTGAGTATTCGCATGATAAATACTTGGTAGCCCATGTATAATGACATCCTTAAATTTGAAGGTTGTGCACCTTTTGTTCGCCTACTATCAAGGGCGAGCCTTGTTACATTCGCCCAATTACTTCAAACATAATTGTTGATGTTAAGGATGAACATATAGAGCCACCTGAATCAGGAATTGCCGGATTGGACTGAATTGGCCTGTTTTGAGCGGTTCCCAAGTGCATCAATTTGGTTCTCGGTTCCATAAAATTGAAATTGGTGCCGGACAGTCCGATTTCTAGTTCAACGGGTGGAAATTGGATAGCCATCTAGAGAGTTGGAGGGGTGTTGAGTATATATCAGCAAAAGGGGGAAGAAAGTTAGGGTTTCAAGTTCATTTTGGTGAAGTCCAGCTTCGCCGTCTAGCACCGACCCAGACCTCCACCACCATCACCACCATCTCACGGCCCGAAAACAACAGCCCGGTTTAATCATGGGCCGGGCCCGGCGGGCTTTTGCAACTTTTCAGCCCGGATTGGAGTTTTCGGGGTTAGGGAAATCTCATGCCAATCGAAGGGTTTTAGGGTTTTCAATCTCAAGTCCTAATCGTTATCGCTTTCCCAAGGCTCTACCTCCGTTTTGACTAAACAAATGAGTCATGACCTCACTCTTTCCAAGTCCAAGCCCCAATTGCACCTCGCCTTCACAAATCTTTTCGCTCGAGTCACTCGCGCCTCGTGTCCCTCTCACTGGAGTCTGGACTCTTTTGCTCGACCCTCTTGCATAAGTCACCGGCTTCCATTTTCGCGGCCATTGTGATTTCATTGCTTTGTCTTCCCGACGGCCTAAAGTACGCCCATGGTCGAGGTGATATGAGAGGGGAGCATGGGCGTTATTGAGGGTATTGCACTTCATGAGCCGGGGGGTCGAGATTTGTGCTTCGGCTCTTGAGCTTTGGATTGCTCTCTCCTCCTTGTATGACCGGTTAGAAATGCTGGAGCGGGACGGTATAGATACACTGAGCAAGGAGGAGCGCGATGTCAAGTTATGCTTCTCATATGAATTACATTTGTTATGTTGAGTCCCTTGAGCCTTTTTCTTTTTCTACCGATTCTAATTTATCCACCCAAGAACTGCACTGGAGTCCGGTTCTAGGACATGATGGTCCAGCTCCAATTCTAGAGAATGGGCTACCAGTCCGGCTCTCAGTTCCTGGATGGGAATCGAACTGCCGGAGTACCGATCACCACTAATTGACAACGACATATGACACATCGATTTCGTATGTGAACGCTTAACCCTTAACTATTGCATAGCTTAGATTTAAGGTGGCAATCACTTGATCACCCATTTCCGTACTCAAAATACAAAAGGGTCATATAAAACTAAGGAGACAATGCGGGAATCCGATCAAATTATTCGTCATGGAACAACGACAAGCTAATAAGAAGACCATGACAGAGCGAATTCACAGGAAAGCAGAATCCAGCGTCACTGTATTTGGCAAGTCATTGACAAGAACAGCTCGGTTCTGTCCAGGAGGTGGCGAGAGGCACTGTCATATCGTCACATAACCATCGCCAAATCCATCATAGATCACCGGGTGAAAGCCAGAGGACTCCAAAAAGACGACAGAGCATAGTAGATGATATATGCCAGAACAGGTGTGCGGTAGGAACCGCTAAAGCTGAAACGAACCGAGCCGTTTTCCTCCAATTCTTCTGTCATCTCGCGTCCGGAAGTCGAGCATTTCATGGACGGGCGTCTTTCTTCTGCAGAGAATCTGTTAATTATATAATAAATACCAGGAAGTCCATCGATGGGGATGTAGCTCAGATGGTAGAGCGCTCGCTTAGCATGCGAGAGGTACGGGGATCGATACCCCGCATCTCCATTTTTCTTCTTTTTATTTTTTATTGCTTTTAGTCTTGGCGTGAAGGCGACGACCCAAGAGATGTCCTAGATGTCCTTCTTTTCAGTTTTCGTTCTTGCATGAGTGATCTCGTAACCAAGTCTTGAATTGCCAATTCATGTCCATGAGTTTTGTTTTCTTGGATTACCTGTCTCGTCGGAGCGAATTGATCCTTGACACGATGGCTCGGTGTAGTCTTCTTGACATCTTTGTGTTTGCTTTGAGTCTTGGCGTGAAGGCGACGACCCAAGAGATGTCCTAGATGTCCTTCTTTTCAGTTTTCGTTCTTGCATGAGTGGTCTCGTAACCAAGTCTTGAATTGCCAATTCATGTCCATGAGTTTTGTTTTCTTGGATTACCTGTCTCGTCGGAGCGAATTGATCCTTGACACGACAGCTCGATGTTGTCTTCTTGACATCTTTGTGTTTGCTTTGAGTCTCGGCGTGAAGGCGACGACCCAAGAGATGTCCTAGATGTCCTTCTTTTCAGTTTTCGTTCTTGCATGAGTGGTCTCATAACCAAGTCTTGAATTGCCAATTCATGTCCATGAGTTTTGTCTACTTGGATTACCAGTCTCATCGGAGCGAATCGATCCTTGACACGACAGCTCGGTGTTGTCTTCTTGACGTCTTTGTATTCTCATGGAAAAGCAATGGTTGTCTTCGAATTGAGGATGGCTATGGAAAAGGCCAGGACTCGTATGGAAAATGATAGTCTCTTGGCCCTGTTTTCCTACAATGGCAGGTGAAGAAAGAGGGAAATTTGTTTTCCGGTTTTGGTTTATCTTCCTAATCCCGTCTGCAAAAGAATAGTAAGGGGAAGAGGGAAATCGTCTTAAAGAGAGGCACAAATAGAAAATAAAATGAAATAGTATGACATAATTAGGTCAAGAGATAATCTGAGCATGTCATGACATTGTTATGATTCTCCTATAGGTTTTCATGGAGAAAGAGATGTAATAATTAAAAAAGAAAATTGCGTGAGAGATGTTTTGCCGAGAACTATATCTGACAAATTGTCATTCATTGAAGGTTGGCTCTTCAACTTTTTTGTGTATATCATGTGCTGTGTCAATTCGAAAAGAAAATACTCTAATGATAGTAACTATAGATAAAGCAAAACAACAAACTTAAAAGACTAAAATGAATAGAGGATAGCTGCAATGTGTATAGAGAAAAGTGATATGTTTATTGTTTTTCAGTAAATTTTTCAATCCTCTCACAACAATCCATCGTCGGCTATTTATAGCTAGATTGAATAGATAACTATCGTAGTGGTTATTATTTATCGTAGTGGTTATTATTTCAAATAAAAACTATTCCCGAAACATTCGAAATGTTCTCTAGTAATTGTATCTTATTATCTATAAGGTGGTTAAATCTTGTCATCCGCAAATGTCACGATAATTTGTCTATCCCTTATCTTGTTTTTTTCCCTACCTTTTTATAGGACATAAGAGTTGAAATCTATATCTAAAGTTAGGGCATAAGAGTTGAAATCTACATCTAAAGTTAAATTATCTTCTCTTCACCTCTTGAGAACGTGGGAATTCGAATCTTTCACCTCCCATTTTTCATATGAGAATGGTGGTCATTGGGATGAACCTCAATGGCTTATTCACTTATCTTGTTGGTCATTGAATTGTAGTTGATGCCAAACCGTTGGTAATCGCAATTGTGATTATATATGAATTTCCTTCAAATCTGCTGGTTGATAGTCTAGTGGAGCTTGGTGGGCCTTATCAGTTAGGGGCGGCCCATGAAAGTCACTTTTTTGGTGTTAACAATAGAGAGATGTAACATAGCTAGATTAAAAGATAATTGGGCATATGCCATAATGAACGATATGCCAAATGTCCCACCATTTAGGTAAAATCTTATTGAACAAACCGATATACCATTTTACCCAGTTCTTTCGGGGTTTTACATGCCGTTGTGGCAATGAATGCATGCTCGATTTTCCTGATTATACAATAATAAGATCATTCCATCGATTATTTCTTTATACGCATTCTTAAAATCTATCCACACTATGGTGTGGCAAGCGATAAAGAATAGCGTTATCATCATAGTGAGTGCTGTCTGCAACTTTTTCCTAGTTACCATTCTTGAAATTCGAAGCAGATAAGGTTGTTATTCCATTGGTTCAAATTCAAAACCCTAAAGATCAAGGAAAATTGCCTACCGCCGTTACCTAATCTTGAAATATAAAAGAATACGATGTTCACGGACATTGGAATGCACAGAAGGCTGAAATCTATGCAGAGAAGCAACCAAAAAACTAGGGAAAGCAAAAGTGTTGGTGTTAAGCCTGAAAAGGCGAACCCGAGAAGAAGATTCACTTCGCATGGTCTCGATTGGATGCATGTCGAGGTTGAGGTCCCTTTCAGCAGAGTCTCTCTCTATCTCTTCTCGTTGCCTTGGGTTTGCAACTTTCAACTTTCTCTTTATTTTTCTTTGTTTTCTGGCTTCAACTTGGAAATATGAATTTCCATGAGATGCATTCCCATCTTATCCAAACGCTTTAACCCACATAGTTTTTAAACTCTAACTTTAGTATTTCTGTGCGATAAATCGTTTTTTAGCTAAAAAAAATAAGTTAGGGAAAATGATATAAATGATCTATGAATTTTAGCTTAATATGCAATGTGGTCTATAAATTTTTAATTTGTTCAATTTAGTTCTTGAACTTCAGTCCAATATGCAATTGTAGCCCATGAATTTTCAATTTGTTCAATATGATCGTGAACTTTTGATACATGTTTAATCTAATTCATGAATTATATAAAAACATTCAATATTGTCCTTGAAATTAAATTAATAGAATGTACCAAAAGTTTGTGGACTATATTAAACAAATTAAAAGTTCATGAATTATTTGTATCATTATCTCTATTAATTAAGGATGGATGGGCGTCGCCTTCTTGTCTAGTCACTTGGCACTCGGTGCGATTTTAATGAATTGCACACCGCACATGTTTTTATGAAATCCCTATAAGAATTTCCTAATTCCGTCCTCCTTCACCAAGATTTATTATAATAAAAAGATACACGCGGACTGCTAAAAATTGAAGCTTTCTTCTTCTTTTGTTTTTGTTTTCTGCAGGAGTGAAGATGAGGAATGGCACTATAATGAGGATGATGCAATGAATGGGAGAGCTGCTGCTGTTTTGTTGCTTCAATGCAGCAACATGCAGATATAGACATGCATCACAGAGAGAGCATCAGCCACGTGCTGGCTCTCTCGCTCGCTCTTCTTCTTCTTCAACCTCGCAACTGATGTGTAATAGATAGCATTCAATGAATTAGAATTAGGGTTTTGGTTTTTTTTTTCCTCCCCATACCTGTCTTCGCATTTCGTGCAGACAGGTAATAAATGTCGGTCAAGATTGTCACACTCGCAGAATCAAAGAAGAAGAAGTTCTTCTCCGTTTCACATCGAACCGCAATGAGTCATCACATGACCGACGTTGGGTCGGCTGGGGTTTTGAGGTGGGTCGGTCGGACGGAAGGTTGGACTGTCCTTTTTGTTGGACTAGATATGGTAGGCTCATTTAATGTATGTAATGACGTGCTTTGAACGTGTCTTTCTTATTTTCACTTGTTTAACTTAGTTCCATAGTATGCATGTAATGGGAAAAATTGTCCAAAAAGTCATCAACTTATTGTATAGTCACTAATTCAATCATAGACATTCTAATTGTATCAATTTAGTCTTAAAATTTTTGACAATTCATCATTTAAGTTCTAAATCTTTTGACGATGTATTAATTTAGTTATTTCGGCAAATTTTGGCTATAAATCACTAATGTAGATGTCAGCCAGCCGTATTGACGTGGACAATTTTCGCATTTTCTTAAGTTTTTTCTTCTTTTCCTCTCTTTTCCTTTTGCTTGTGGTTGGTACTTTGTCATGTTTGGTGATCGGCTACTGGCAAGGGCGTTGTGGATCCGGTTGGATTTTGTAAGGGCGACCTTTGCCCAAGTCGAAAGGCAAGAGGAAAAGAAAGGAAAAAAAAGAAAATTAAGAAAAAAATGCAACATTTCCCATGTCAACACCAATCACATCACATTTGATGGCCAGCAGCTGGTCGGAGTCTATTTCAGTGATTTTCAGTCAAAATAGGCAAATTGTCAAAAAGTTCAATATTAAATTAGTAAATTTTTATAAACTTTAGGACCAAATTAATAAATCGTCAAAATATTTTTAAATTGGCATAATTAAAGGTTTATGACTGAATTGACTACCATACAATAGATTTAAGACTTTTTGGACTATTCATCTTACATGCAATGAGATTGCACTTTACTTGTTTAAATTATCACAAAAAAATGTGATTGATTCCTTCATTTCCTAGGGTCATTTGGTCATTGGCCAAAAGTTTCTTGATTGTGGGAAATCATTGAGAAATAGGAATCTGTGTTATCAATAGATTTTCTATGATTATTTTGAGTAAAAGATAAGTCAATAGTGCAAATAAGTTTAACCCATGATAAAGATAAACAAGTATACTAAATATAAAACCCTAACTAGTGAAATCCTCGAAAATGACCATAATAGTCCTCGATGGTTCTTTTAACTAAGTATCTGTGTATTTTATGTGTGTAAGCTAAAGTTAATGGCTCCCTATACGTATATAAATATATGGTGTTCATGGTTTTCTAATATAGGTAGCTTCCTCACTAAAAGTTGGAACTCGGAATGCCTTGGAAAAGGCTGGAAGCGAATGTGCTCAATGCATGGGGAATGTAAGTCCTGCAGTCCATCGGCTTTAACTGTCTCTGGGGAACATAAGGGTTGGTTTTCTGCAACACCTCCTCTCATGGCGGCGAGGTAAAAACTATTGCCACGATTAAGTTTGAGCAGCTAGGATATCATAGAGACCATGTTGTGGGAAGACAAAGAAAGCTGTCTCATGCATCAAATAATGCTTTTGTAACGATCCAGTCAAACGACGGCGAGGAGTGGTCATCAGGGCTAGAGGGCCGTGATAAGGAGCGGTTCTTGACAAGCTTCTAAGATGACGAATGAGACTGGAATGAATCAAATTATATATCGAATATGGAGAGAACGATTTTGGAATATATGTGTAAAAACTTGGACTAGTCTCCGCTTTTTAACTAATGGCAACACTTAGCTCTAGAACCCCAAAGTTAAGCATACTCAAGTGGAAGCAATCCTACGATAGGTACCTTCTAGGAAAGTGCCCCACTTGTACGTAGGCTTAGTATGAGACTTTAAAGCGGAAATACCTCATTAAGTTCAATCTAGGCTGCCACAGTTTTGGGGTCACCTCTTGAACTCAAGTTACCGTAAAAGCGGGACTCTTTTCTTGTGATTGCTTTGGAACATAAGTGTGTGGCCTTTTCCCAGCTTTTACCTCGGAGGAAGTAACTGCAATAGAAGGGAGCAAAACCAAGAAAAAACACCAACCAACCCCACAGAACAGTCCCTTTCTGACCAGCTTATGAATGGGATCACGTGAATGCAAATGATCAAGATGTAATCCATCCGAGAGACCACCATAACCACGTGGTCAAGGAGACACGCAGCTCCTGTTTTGGCACAGACAAAAACAGCCATTGCACTTGGCGGTTTAAGGACCCCACCTCAACGCATAAAGGAGGAGAAAAGAAAAGGGGAAAAGGAAAGAGAGGAAAAGGGACAGTTTCCTTGGGAAGGGCTTTCTGCATCTCCAGCAGTACTTCCTCTGTATAAATCCCCTCCTAAACCCTCCTGTTTTGCTCCACAGCTCACCAAGTTCTCCTCCCTCCCTCCTTGGTCTGTCAAAATTCAGCAGCCTCTCCAAGGTTTGTCCCTTCCCTCAAGACACCTTAGTTTAGCTAGGTCTTACGTGGATAAACTGTGGCATGTTCATTTCGTGCAAAGGACCTCACTATCCTTTTTCTGCATGCACAAACAGGAAGGGACAAGGTAAAAAAGATGGCTTTTCTTGGGGTGCTCTTGGTGGGATTGCTCTGTTTGGGCTCATCTGTTCATGTATATGGTGATGGGTGGATCGATGCGCACGCGACCTTCTACGGTGGTGGCGATGCTTCCGGCACAATGGGTACTTAGCTAGTTCTTTTGAATATGTTCAATTTTTGCGAAATAATCGGTTACGTGGTCAAATGTAACAGGACAGAACTCTTTATATGACGTGTTTTAGCCATTCTGTATGTAAGATTGCATACGTTTAATGAGAGAGAAAATTGAAATGATATACTGAGGCAATTATTCAACATTCATAATCGATTGGGCAATGCTTTCTTTTGTGGCAAGGCGGGGCTTGTGGCTATGGGAACTTGTACAACCAGGGCTACGGCACGAACACGGCGGCCCTGAGCACTGCCCTGTTCAACAGCGGGCTGAGCTGTGGGGCCTGCTTTGAGATCAAGTGCGTCAATGACCCGCGGTGGTGCAACCCCGGCTCAATTGTGGTCACCGCCACCAACTTCTGCCCGCCGAACAACGCGCTTCCCAACAACGCTGGCGGCTGGTGCAACCCACCTCTCCACCACTTCGACCTCTCCCGGCCGGTGTTCCAGCAGATTGCCCAGTACAGCTCTGGGATTGTCCCTGTGGCTTATAGGAGGTTGCCAATTTATTATGCTCCGTCTTAATTCATTTTAATACTGTGTTCAAAAGTTATGGGAGCTTCGATTATAAAACTGAATGCATGATGTCACACATAATTGCATAGATATACTAAACAATTCGAAGAATTTATTGGCACAGCTAAGCTTTTCATGTTTCGTGTGTTAGGGTACCATGTCAAAAGAAGGGAGGCATCAGATTCACCATTAATGGTCACTCGTACTTCAACTTGGTCCTCATCACTAACGTCGGAGGTGCAGGAGACATCCACTCTGTTTCGATCAAGGGCTCACGGACCGGCTGGCAACCCATGTCCTGGAACTGGGGCCAGAACTGGCAGAGCAATTCGAACCTCGATGGACAGAGCCTCTCCTTTTTGGTCACCACCAGTGACGGCCGGACCGTGGTCTCCAATGACGTGGTGCCCCCCAATTGGTGCTTCGGCCAGACCTTCACTGGCCAACAGTTCGCGTGAATTTGAGCATGATGTCTAGTCCTCTGGGCTTCGCTAGTAGTTTAGGGTTCAATCAGGACAAGAATTGTGTAGTTAGTACTAGATGTCCATAGGGGATCAGTCATGCTAATCAAGACATGATAAAAGGTTTATTTTGGATGGCCTTTATCATGTGACAATTAAGGCTTTGTCTGTCCTCTTCTGGTCTGCTTTGAGAACAGAACAGAACAGTGAAGATGGCTGTGGTGGGGTGCTGAGCAATGTTGCCACCCTTCATGAGTTAAAGTCTTTTCTTATCTGGTTGTATTGTATTGAATTGTATTGTGTTGTGTCTCATTAATTGGTGAAGTTACCACAGATGAAGCATTGTAATGAGCCTTCTGTTTTTCCTTTTCAAATGTTGAGTCATGGTTTAGTGAGCACTGAACTGTAAAAGCCAGCTTCTCTTGGTTTATGGCTGGTCAGTTTGGAATATAATGTATGGTGTTACTCTCTCTCTCTCTCTCTATATGTAGCCCTAAAATGGCATATCAAGGGCTCCAAAAGAAGCCTACATTAGCCCAGCAATCACATGTTCTGCTGTAAAATTCAGCCCAATCTTGAATTTGGGGTTCTCTCAGCCCAGCATTTCCAAACCATCAAGAAAAGTCAAGCCATCAAATTGGGACTTGTGGACCTCTCTTGGAGTTTTTGGCGATGGACTCTTGGGCTTTTGTTCAGTGCAACTGTTTTCGTTTTGCATGATATCTTGGAATCAAGAAATCTAAATCATGCGCGGCACGGGAAAGGCCCCACGGTATCTTTCACCAACCAACAGAAGCAAAGAAACAGATCAATGGGGATATTGCAATCAGATAAAAGGATAAGAACCAAGCCCTGCCATTGGTCGATCCCCCACCCACAGCCCATCTCAGCCGTTGAATCCCCAACGCCACCAAAACCAACCGTCCACTTTCAACGTTGCACATGAGCCACATGAATTGCCATGAAATCAAATTACAAAGGGCATGCAAAAACAGGCATTGTCCTCTCAAGCTCCAGCTCTCTTCTTCCCTTACAAAGACTCCCCATTTTTTCCTCAATACACCACAACCCTTGGGTTGGAGAAGAAGATGGCCACAGTAACCACACAGGCCTCAGCCGCCGTGTTCCGGCCTTGCTCGTCGAAGACCAGGTTCTTGACCAGCTCGTCGGGTAAGTTGAACAGAGAGGTCAGCATCAGAGCCTTGCCATCAACTTCCTCACCTGCTTCTCTCAAGGTTGAGGCCAAGAAAGGGGAATGGTTGCCTGGCCTGGCCTCACCAGGTTACCTCAATGGAAGGTACTAATTCGACTGTATAAGCTTCCATAATCTTTCATTCCACATAAGATCTCCCAGAAGAACATTATATTGAAGTGCTAGATCATTATTATAATGTAATCTACGAGGACTGCCTTGTCTTCAATTCAAACATGGGTAAAAGGAGTTCTTTTTTCCCAGTATTACATGACAAATTATTAAAGATTTTTTTCAGTAAGATAAAGTAGCAGTAATTCAACCTTTATAGTTTTGCATGGGAGAGACATGCCAAAGAAATTCAAATTGTACAGATTAAAAGGCATAATGTCTATTATATAGCTATAAAGAACTTTGTTCGGCTTTAGAAAGTTGCCATCCCTTAATTCAGATTGAAGTTAGTTCCTAGAATTAGAGATCTAACTGCATAGGAACTCAAAACTCAGTACATGTCCATGTTCAGTCTTCCAGGTGACAATGGGTTCGACCCGCTCGGTCTCGCTGAGGACCCAGAGAACCTGAAATGGTTTGTCCAAGCGGAGCTCGTGAACGGCCGGTGGGCGATGCTCGGGGTCGCAGGGATGCTGCTCCCGGAAGTCTTCACCAAGATCGGCATCATCAACGTGCCCGCCTGGTACGATGCGGGGAAGGCTGAGTACTTTGCATCCTCTTCGACCCTGTTTGTGATCGAGTTCATCCTGTTCCACTACGTCGAGATTCGGAGATGGCAGGACATAAAGAACCCGGGGAGCGTCAACCAGGACCCGATCTTTAAGCAGTACAGCTTGCCCCCTAATGAAGTCGGTTACCCCGGCGGCATCTTCAACCCGCTCAACTTCGCTCCCACTGTTGAAGCCAAGGAGAAGGAGCTTGCCAATGGTGAGAGTTTTCAAAACAGCACCGGTGCTTGCGTGACTACCCGTTTCGATGAGACACGACACATGAATTTTCGCTAGAATTCTAACACACCTGTCTCTTAATTGTGTTTGCAGGGAGATTGGCAATGTTGGCATTTTTGGGGTTTGTGGTGCAACACAACGTGACAGGGAAGGGGCCATTCGACAACCTATTGCAGCACCTTTCAGACCCATGGCACAACACCATAGTCCAAACACTCAGGGGCTACTAAAGTACATTTCTAGGGCACAGAGAGAGATGGGGGAGAGAGAGGGAGAGAGTGACCAGTTTGCTTTTCCTGGTTTGTTTACCATGATGATCAAAAGGTGTTTATGAGTGATATATTTTGGACATCTGTGTAAAAAGAATTCCTCTGTACAAGGTGACTGATCCAGCAATCAATCTTTCATGCAAGTTTATTTATAATACCCAATCTAAGGCCATCAGATGCGTTATCAAATGAAAAAAGAGTGTCACAATCAGAACCAGAATTAGAGATGATGAATTTATGCATCCTTACATTCATTCTGGCAAAGTTTCATTTACAGTAAAAAAGAGAAATTTCTTTGGGTGTGGTATACAAAGGAGAAACAGGGATGAATTGGAAAAACCATCCCACCTACAAAGTAATGAACCTGTGCTCCTATATGGTGTCTTACATTATTTACAAACCCTGCAGCTGAAATTACAAAAAGGACCACCGCCACGTGATATCTCGGGTTTCTCTTCATGGAGCAAGTTTTCCATCTCATACCCGTGCACTTTGATCCAGCATCAGAGTAATTATTTGGAGAAAACCTTCAACTCTGAGGCAAATCAATATGCCTTCAGCCACCAGTCTCAGTATAGGAGAAGCAAGGCAGACTTGTGAACATTGTCAATCGGATTGCTGGAAGGTAATAAAAGAAGGAGTTATAGCTGAGGTTCAAGATAGCCGATCCTCCAACTTAATAAATGCAAGAAGTATTTGTAAGGGAGATAAATAATGGGCAGAGAGGGTTCATCTCTATTGAACACAATGACACAATGTAGAGTTGCTGGACTTATTCAATATCTTCTGCTAAACAGATTTGGTTTATCCCAATTGACAAAGGCATTAGCAAAAGGACACAATTCTGACTACTAATAACACATGACCTGACTACGTGTATATGCACACACACACACACACGACTTGAGAAAAATAGAGATTGATAGGTACATGAACCTGCATTTTCAAGCAAATGGAAAGTATATACAAGATGCATTATTTGGATGAGACCAAAAATACTGAGAAACAGAAATATAAATGGAGCCCAAACGTTGCAGCCACCCTAGCACAGTGAAAACTTTCAAAAAATCTATTTCAGCTAATTGCAAGCAAATCTAGACTAACACATAGGAAGCGCATCATGTAATGGTTCATCTGACTAACAACCACGAGAGTTGAACTTGATTAGAACAAAATGGTCAAATGACTCACCTGATTGAAGGTGTTTCCATTATACATAGCAATTCCACAGGAGGCAGGAACTGAACACCAAGTATGAGGCCCATTTTCATATATTGGCCTCTGCAATTCAATATTGCTTGTAACTTGATAATCTACAGGATGTCCTTGTAAGCTCATTTCTAACTCTTGTTCCATCTTATTGCTTGCGACTTGATAATCTACATGGTGTCCTTGGAAGTTCATTGCCATCTGTTGTTTCATTTTCTTTTCCTCTGGTAAAGTTAGGTTGCCATATGGAGCATATGGATATTGTTCACCAACTTGGAGACTTAAGCATGCATTCCTGTTTAACTCATTCAAAATACAGCCTTCTTGTACCATATTTTGAACTTGCCCTAAATTTCCGATTTCGGGGTGCTTATCCACTCCAAAGTATGAAGAGCACCCTGGAAGGGAGACATCTGTGGAGCCGTCCATGGGTCTGCGGAAATGTCACATCAAGTCCTTGGGTTATGGATTTTCATTAACTCACATCAAATTACTTCACCAAATCATATGGCAAATACAAATCTAGATCCTGAATTTCAGCACTAGCATCAGAGCGAGATGATGAAACATGGTCAGTGAAGTTCATAAATCATGCACATTCACAAGGCACAAAATATTGGTGGATAGGCAGGCTTCTAAATTTACTTGTAAAGAAGAGACTCACCCTTCAGGAAGATAGTGAGGCTCGTTTTGGAATAGCAAGTGTTGGTTCTCATTTATCGGAAGCCAGGATAAAGGCTGTGCTTCTGGCATCCCACCCATAATGAAAGGTAGAGGCATGGCATTTTCAAACTGTGATGGAAATTACTTTGTGTAAGATCACAATGAAACAGGCATATCGCTGACAAGTTAGCAGTGCAAGGATGTAAAGAGAACATCCCTCTTTCAAGAGTATGAGACTTCGATGCACCCAAATGCACTCGCACAGAAATTCCATTGCATCACAAATTTGTTACCTGATTTGTCCGCTCCAGTGACATAGTTTGATGCTTTCCAACATTTTCCTGGCAAGAAGACATTCTAATTTAGATCTCAAAATTCTGTTTTCCAGATAGCTTTAGGTTTGTAAAGATATAATTTTTTTTCCCCTTTTTGGCAAAAAATGGCACTGCATAATATGGAAAACAAGCATCTTAAAAGCAAAGTGAGTGACTGTAGCCTAGAAAATGATTCAGACTCTGTAATCCAAGTAATCTACCTTGTGCTGTCGGATGTGGTTTATAGAGGCCCTGAGCGAGTCTTCCATCTGCCTGAGTTGTTCTATATCATCAATCTTCTCTGGATTCCTCCAGCAGCTGAACCAATGGCACAGAGAAGTGGACTAAGCAAAATGAAAATACACAGATTTTTTTCATGGTCTTTCATGGTGTTGCAACTTATTGTGATCCATACCCAAATATTAACTAAGTACCCAACCAGGTAGAAAGATCAAGCTCACTGCATTGATACAAGCGCAAAATATCCTAGGTCTGAGGGACGTGACTAGGTTTCTACATTGCTCACCATTTTTTCATATGCATGATAAATCCATTCAACTATGATTTCATAAAAAGTCTGATATACTACTTATGACTATGATTTAACAGGTCAAATAATGACTGATTAAATATGCAATAATTATAATTATGATAGACTAAAGGAACACGATAACAACAATAGGATCCAACATGGGGGCATCACAATAGATATCAACTCTCGTATAAAAGTGGAACGGATACTTCCATAACAAAAAGCTCCAAATTTGCACCTCAATCTCTTTTGCGTTTCAGCTAGCTGACTGTGCAGCAGCCTTACTTGATTAGTCATTTCCTGTACACAGCATTTACAATCAAGTAAGTTTATTTATGCAGAAGGTGGTGCAGAAAAAATTCCAGCACCTCATGAATACCACTAATGCTAGCAATGACTTGATACCTCGACCGTTTGATTACTGCAAAGAGGATGAAACAACAAAAGGATTAATACTCTCTTAAACATTATGCAGAAGATATTCCGTGCACTTCCTGAAAGTAATCACGAACCTTGTACCAAGGAAGTCTTGTATATTGACATCGTGATCCAACTTCTTAAAGGTTTTCTTCAGAACCTACACATATGAAAAATAAATTGGAGGATGGAAAAATTTGAACCACAAAAAACAGCACTATTTTATCTTCTATGGAAGTTGATTGTGAAAAGTCTTACTTCAAGGCTCTCCAGCTTCCTGTCCAGTTGGGGGGATAATCATCATAAATTAGTTAGATTAACATAGCTATGTAGGATGAAAATCCAAAAATAAGTAAAACAGAGCACGAATGGCACCTTTTTGCCCTTTCCTGAGGAGTTAACTGAGCAAACTTTGCAATGACCTCATCAATGTTGCTGAAACCAAAGGCATGGAGCAAGTTTTTTCAGTAGATAATGATAAGTGGTCATGTTGCCACATACTTAACAGTTTAATCACATTAGTATTTTCCAAAATGAAGGTACGCTTCTAATCCCTAAAAGATTGCTTTATACATCACATATAGCCTTCACTCTCCATTATGCTCAAATTTTAGAGGCTTGCCTCACAGCAGAATACCATGTCATAATGAAATCAACATGAAAATGAAACAGCCAACAAAATCCTGATGATAAAGAAATGCATTTTCTCCTTAAAAGTATCAGACTATGAATGACAGCAATTTATCACAACCAGATTCATAGGGTCAAATGTCATTGTGGCTAAAATTAAGTTCAAACAAAAATCTTCTATGAAATGTAGGGCTTTGAGCAGTCTTCAAACATTAACAATAGTTACCCGATGTGAAAAGAAGATAGAAATTGTATAAAGGTGCATACAGGATGGACATTTTCCAATGTGCAGCCATCCATCTCTACTCTAACTACGTAACATCTCTTTTGGCTCGATTTTGACAAGTAATAGACCCATTAGATGGATGCATTCATATGAACTGCTTAATATCCAACATAATCTTGACAAGATCATACTAATAGAACGCGTAATTGAAGCATCATGCTGATGCCCATTAATCTGAAGGATGACCAATCATCCATGACAGCTTTTGAGATTACGTTGTCCACTTTCTACCAATGTTAGCATAAACCAAAAGCTGAAAGACTAACAAGGAAAAAAAGTGGAAACATCATATAAACCCTAGTTTAACACAATATAATGGGTTAATATTACCAATGATCCATGCACTTTTGCCTGAAAATCATAACTGCCAATTTACTCTTTTTTTTCCCTTTTCACTACCGTCCCTCTATATTGTTAAAGGTGCACCGGTCACTATATATCAGGCCAATGACAGAATTTGCTTATGTGGCGCTAATGCCCTTAGAAATTTGCTACGTGGATATTTTTTCCTTAACAATTTCTCTCTCTGCACTTATCTTTGTCTTCTTCAACTTAAAACCTACCAAATCCAAACCAAAACCGACATAATCCAACACCTCCGACTCGCAATTACTTGCTCACGATCATGATTCGCTACCATGACCGCAAGCACAAAGCTCGAGCAGCCATGGCTCTTGAGCTCGACAAAGCATGAGCAGCCATGGCCATGAGCTCGAAGAAACTTGGAAGCTCGAGTGGCCATGGCTGCGACCATGACTGCGAGCACAAAGATCGAGCAGCCACGGCCAGGAGCTCGTAGAAGTTTGAGCACCCTGGCCCTGAGTTCAATTAAGCTCAAGCGGCCATGGCTGCATTTAATTTTTACATTGCTGATGTGGCAGCTGTTTGCGCCACCTAAAAGAAGCTTTGCAAATCACGATAGGATAAGTATACTCAAACGTCAAAATCAACAATCCGCTTGTCCATGTCAGCAAAAAATGATAGGCAATAGAAAAGGTATAACGATTGACTAATATGAAGCATTTCAAATAGTAGAGGGATGGTTTTGAACCGGAAAAGAGTAGATAAACCATTTTGATTTTTGGGCAAAAGTACAGTGACGCCTGGTGATATTAACCTCAATAAAACCGATGAAGGTGGGACTTTCTATTTATCCAGAAAAAAAGGAGATATAATGTTCCAAGATCCAAGATGCAAATCACCAGGTTCTAAATGTTGAATATGTTACAAGATCTAATCATGAACTGAATCCGCTATTGATGAGAGAAACTATAAATGATGTTGGTCCCCGGATTACCTGCGTTCTCCATGAAACAATGTGGGCTTATCAGTTGGAGAGAACATCAAAAGGGCAATGTCGATGTCGCACAATATGGATAATTCCTTCGCTTTCTTCAAGATGCCAGTTCTTCTTTTTGAGTAAGTCACGTGCCTGTTGCTACTGTTCTCGAGTCTCTTTATCTTTAGCTTAACTCTACCCATCTGCAAATTAGCCAACAAGACCTCAGGAAATTCTTCCTTTCCATCATATATGCTTGTAAGCTTCAAGGAACCCTTTAATTCAACAATACCCCAAATTTCTATTATCTATCCTGAAGAAAAAAAGTTACCCCACAAATGTATCATCCATTGCTCAGATTAATATAGGTTAAGCTAGTTCCTACCATCTAAAAGCTCCCAGTATAAACTTACATGCGAACAAAAAATTAGAAAAGAAGCCAATAAGTACTAACGCTCACGTTCTCGAAAGAAATCCTCTTTCTCTTTTCCGATGCAATACTTTACCTTGACTACGAAAAGAAACAACTTGTGATCATAGAGAGAAAAAGCCCATCAATACGAATCTCTAGAACGCGCAAGATAGCCTCCGAACAACTACGATGCCCCCCTCCCCCCTTCTTCTCTTTCTTGCGATCCCCGCTCGAGAGAAAATTAATCGCCCGAAAAGATTCCAACCCTGTTTTCCTCTGTCGCAGAACTCTCGAAAGATCACAAGTAATAGCAACAACCCAGAACGAGAAATCACACGAGGGGATGGATGGATATATGGGTCGTCGTCGACCAAAAGAGGGGAGGAGGAGAGCAACCAAGAAAGCTTCAGCCAAAGATAAGGCACAGGCCACGGATTAATCCGAATTGCAAAACGAAATGCAACCCAATAAAAGAAAAGAGATTCGAGACACACCCATGAAGAAAAGAAAAAGAAAGACAGATAAATCGAAGAGCGAGAACATTGCAGAACGAGGGGAAGAAGGAAAATGGGTGTTTCAGCTTACAAGATTTGCAGTTGAAGGGACAAGCTGGGATTTCGGTCGTGGGAATGAGCCGAGCCAACCAAGTTTGTTCGCGTGCGTGCGTAGCGTATTTAAAGAGACCGAAGGAAGGAGAGAGAGAGAGAGAGAAGAGAGAGGAGAGAGAAAGAGGGGAGAGGTTATACTGTCGAGCGGAAGGATGAGGAGAACGGGATCACCGCTGGAACCATTTCCCACGGTGCGGGAGCCCCCCCGACCGTTAATGGCATCTACTCGAAAAATGAGGGAAAAAAAAAAAAAAAACACTACCTTGGACTATAAAAGAAATCCTTAATCTTTTGTTTCTCACGTTGTCCGGATGAGGGTCCGAGGTTTTTACGGGATGGTTGAGATTTATCGAGGCAAGGGAGGAAGTATAAATCGCACATTCTAATAAGAGTGATCGATCTTCACGTGAATTAATTTGAAATTTAAAATTGCCGGTTTCGAAGAATCAGAGCCGGTTCAATTTTTGTTTTGTCAAAAAGAAAATCAAGTTTTTAGAAATAAATAAAGAATCAGTTTCTTTATAAAAGCCGTTGTTCAATTTTTGTTTTATTTTCTTTTGTTCAAAAACAAAAATCAAGTTTTTAGAAATAAATAAAGTATTATCATTGCACTGTTTCTTTATAAAAACACATATTGGTCAAGTGGTTGTATTCTTTTTTCTTGTGCTGGATTCTCCATATATGCAATAGTGTTTTATTTCTTATAAAATGTTATACATATTCACCACAAATAAAATCCTTTTACAGTATTTGCAACATTTTTATCACGAAAATGAAATTTTTAGCATGATCTCGACACATATTAGTCTTTTCTATCGTATTTACCATGTGATATACACATATTTTAATTGTGTGTGGTGAACATTGGGACACTCTTTCCCAAGTAAGTTTTAGCCTTTGAATTTTGACAAGCTCTCCCTAAAATCGGCTGAACTAGCCGATCCGATCCGGTCCGGTTCCTGGTTAGATACTAAACTGATGCTCACCTCTATATTCTAATATGTAGGCAAGATTTTTTTTTTAATTTCATATAATTGTACAATCCATACCTTATTCTTGCTGAATTCACATACCATTGTACATTCCATGTGTGAAATTGGTGGATGTCATGTGTTTTGTGTTACTAAATGATGCATCTCGTAAGAACTGCGTTTATAAAGGTTTTTCCCTGAAGTACAAAGAATGAAAGAACACCTTTTTTCATGATAAAAATAGTCAACAGAAAACCATGACAAAAATCTAGGAGCATGTAAGGTATATTGAGATTAATTCGCGTGTTGACCCGAGATGGTTGCCCTAGTGGTCATGGTAGGGGTGGGAGTTGGAATGTGAATTCGCTCGATCGTCGGCAATCACCAAAGTGGAAAAGATGAACTAGGAAACGAGCATTTGATCCATGGTTCTGCAAATAAGAAGCATTTCTTGATCCAATTTACATCACCAAATACCAGTTCAGTTCAATCCTCTTCAAGGTGGATCAAGCTGTGAGGACATGTTCAGACTCAGATATGATCATCATAAGAGCACAAAAAGATTCGATAGGCGACAATGAACACCGACCCACAAGAAGACTCATGAGCATTGCAGTATCAATGATGACCTTGAAAACAAACTTGCAAGACCATATCCAAAAGCTCTCTCCATGCTCTAGCATCGGAGTGAAAAGTCAGATTGAAAGAAGAAAATGCTTTGCAGTTTATTTTACCGGTTTTGAATTCAGAAAGTCTGATGACCGAGTTCAAGTTACAATGACAGTTGCAATGCACGGTACACGGAAAAGAATCACACAATTGGAACTTGCGCATCAGGAAGATTGATAAATAGTTTGGTAGAAGAAACAGCATCAGTAATTTATCATGGAGACAGGGAACAAGCAAGAGACTTTGGAGACTCCACTTTGCATAATGCTGATTCTATTTCCTGTGTCGTCAGGAGCCTGGACGAGGGAGAAAACTTTGTACTGGGCACAGATTGAATTGCTTCCAACTCCTCAGGTTCCACAGAAAAATGGGTTCCGAGTGTCCTTATTGTTCTGTCGATGAAATCTGACCTCGATATGTAGTCCTTCATGCGACATATAAATTCCAAATGGCCCCTCGCCTAAAGAGGAAGCATGCAGCTCAACTTAGAAAAATGCAATTGCTTCTATTTAGAATCGTACCCTCATAGAACAAGCCAGCATAAGGGAAATTATATCAGAAAAAGTAAAAGACAATCATCTGCAGAGTCTGTCTGGGAAAGGGGGGAAATGATGGCAAATGTTTCAAGTATGTCAACATGTTGGAGTTTTGACTCTTTTTTTCTTCAATGTAGCTAAAAGCTTTCGGTGACTGAGAATGAGTTTGAATTATTCTTTGGTCCAGTGTGGATGCTCTGGTTATTGGGCTGACAGGAGAGCAGATCGAGAAACAAGAAATTCAGTGAATACTTAGCATACCGATCGATATTCAGGAGCACGTGAAGGAAGCTTCAGATAAGCCATGTTTCTGATCTCATAGTCCCACAAGAAAGATGTGTGATGGATCCACCGGCCTTTGGTGATGGATTGTGCATTCCCTCCAAACTTGCGATTGCCAAAAACATAATCTAGAATAGGTAGAGGCATCTGCTATTAGAGTTTGATAAGTTCTTAAAATAAAACTTTCAACTATGTGGACATTTAACTATCTAACATCCAAACCCCCCCTGGGGCGGGGGCAAAAAAAAAAGAAAAAAAAAAGCAAAAACCTCGTCAAAGAGATAATAATAGAACTTCTACCTGCAACAATAAGTATTAACAAATTTTGCATTAATTGATGTGCTGAAAACAAACACTCCATGATATGAAAAGTATCCGCGACATTAGCGTCAAATATGACTCATTGCAAGGACATTAAGGAGAGGTTGATGAACATTTCAAAGCTAACACATCATCGGAAAAGGTTATCTCAAAGGAAACTCCTGCTATATTGTGGACAACTATCAAAGCCTCAAAGCATATGAAGTTTAAGTTGACTAATTATTTGTATAGGCAGACACATCATTGAGTCTAGTCCCTTTGCTACATCAGACTTCTGTAATCAAAGTGCACTGCCAAGGCTCCAGTTTCCTGAAAAATACTTACCTCAATTTAATTAGGGACAAACAAGAGAAAGAAATTATTTTTGTCCTTCAAAAACAATAGAAAGGAAAATACAGTGAACAAAAATTAGAGACCAGATTACAATAATAACTATTCCCCGGTGTAAGCATTTGAAAGCTGTCAAATGTTTGTCATAATGACTACCCTCAAGATCATATTGGAACCCTCCAAGTCGGGCCAAAGAATAAGAGGAGATTTTTGCAGTCAAAGAAAGAAGCAACATCGGAACACAGCCTATTTTGAATGGTCCATGATCAAAGAAATTGTACTATGTAGAAAAAACCAAATAGTTCATAAATTGAAAAGGCAAGCATGACACGATTTCATTTGAATAGCAATACAGGAGAAATTGGGCATATTGAAAGCTTTTAAAGTGAATACCATTCTCGCGGAGGTGGAAATCACCAGTTCCTTGGAACACTTCATTGTAGATTAGGCTGCTCCAAGACATGATGGGTCGAGGATACGGCTGCAAATCAGGGACAGCATCCTTGTTGCATATGAAAGTAACAAAGATTGTCCCACTATCCACTATAACAGTGCCTCCCCCAGTGAACCTTTTGATGACAGGTACCTGATCGTGTAACACTGGTTTAATTTCAAGCAGTTCGGCAGGTTTCCTATGCAAAATATGCATGTACTCTATTAAATTATATTATATCCAAGCAGAACACATCTCATCCATGTATAAAGCATGCATAAATCACAAAATTGTGCAAATGTGCACATAGTTTCATAGTCACATTTGTCTTGAATATTATTTCTACAGTGATGGGCGATATGCCATCTGAAGGCAGAGTGGGTGCTACCTGAATAACCTATGAATCAATGTCAAAATCTGATTAATGGTGGCATCCTCATTAAAATAAGATTTTTGCTTAAAAACCAGAAAGTAAACCCAGCTGTCTCAGAGACATGGGAAGAAATTTTCCTCTCCTTCTGGCTCCATTTCTTTCACTCCACACAATGGAAGCCTCTACACTAGAACAACCCAAGAAGCTTTTGCTTTCAGAAGGCCATGTTATCTTTTTGATAGAAATGAGCAAGAATTACTTCTTCTGTTTCTTCTATATTTCCAAAGGCTCACTGCTCAGAGAATGAATCTCAAAACAGATGCTGCTGAACTCACCCATATGTGATATCAGAATATCATCAATACAAATCTAATCAAGCAGACAGATCAAATGGCCATCCAACATGAATTAGCACCCCTTAACGAATCAACACTTCAAAAGCTTCAAGAAAGATGAAGTGCAACCACAGGCCAAGATTTAACTGAGTAACAAAGAAAGTCAGGCATGATCTTTTTCACATTCATGATTAAAAGTCATACTAATTTGGAAATGTCTTGTAACTATGTCAAAGTGTTAGAGATTCACCAGGTCCAACAGGACATTCCATGGTGAAAGATCAATGTAAGGGTGAAAACAGGATCTAAGCTCATTATACTCCTAAAAACTCTACCACAAGTGGCTAGATAAATCATAGGGCTAAAGCATGCCGAGTATAAGAAAGAGAAAACTCTCAGTTTATATTGTCACAATCCATATATCAAGTTGATAAAGGAAATGAAAATATGAATTATCTTCACAACCAAGAGTCCAATAAATACAGAACACCTACAAGATATTAGGTGAAAACACTCCAAAAGAGACCACAGTAATTTACCCAGAAACACCCATGACAATGGTAGGTTTCCTTATGCCATCATTTATTATACACCAATTTTCCGATGAGGTCCGAAGTAACTGCTCCTCAATATGCAGCTGCTGCAGAATAGGCCATCCTCTCAATCTGATAAGCTTCATCAATGGACGTCCAATTTTTTGGCTTTGAGGTATAGTCATTTTGATCCTCGATCACACCTCCCAAATTCAACTCTTAATAGGCAGTATATCCCATCACAAGAGATCCCATACCATTGCCCTGTTTTGCAAGTTTTCTTCTACATCAAAAGCAGAGATTCAGCAATATATTTCTCTTTCTTTGGTAGAAGAACTTTCAGAAATAATGTTTCAAGATGACGAGAACTTGAAAATACATATAGGTATCTGCAGTTAGATGGACACTAAAGCAACTGAATACATCTACTAACTACTAAGACAATAGACAAACATCAGGGACAGTGAAAGTAAATGGATGAGGAGAATACACGCCATTGCCATGCACATTTTATGCCTTGTCCCCCCATTTATATCTTGCCTTTCTCAAGTTCTGAATCAATTAAGTTGTCAGTGTTTTCTGCTAAACACTTTGTACCTAGTTCCAGTGAAACTTCACGCCATACACACATTTCAAACCTCAAATTGTGATAACCTATGAGACCAAATTTCTAACACAGTCACCAAGCAAGAACTCAAAAGCAATAACTTTCTTTCGTTAATGCTCCCATCAACCTCTATGCTTTCAAGGGGTGCATTCAGGAACTGGTGGAACCAGGCTATCGAGAGCATATCACCCTCAGATGATCCCGAATTGCGAGGCGCAACCCATCTTTAAAGAACATATAATTCACCAACAACGCTCAATGGGGTCCTGTTCTCCACGCATAAACATGACAATTGCAGGAAAAAAAAGGCTACTTTCAAGCTGCCCCTTCGTTGCTCTACTTGACGACCATGTTTCCCATCCGAGATTTAGCTCGAAATCAAATGGGGACAAATGAAAAACGCCTAAGACGCTCATCAAAAGCTCAAAACTTTACCTTTCACGCCGAGTGCATTGCAATCAAGAAAGAGAAAGCCTGCGGCTCTGAAGTCTGAATCGCCAAGAAGTGGTCTGATTGCAGAGAGAGAAAGAGCGATAAAGAAGAAGATTAAAGTAGGCAAATGCAACAGGTGCCAGAGATTTCAAGGAAGAGGCTCCATAGTACAAGGTAGAGAAATCATTCGGGGAAGAGAAAATAGATCGATTCAAGGCGCGGCGGCTAACGTCGTCAGTTGTATCCCGGGAAGAAGCGAGATGTGTTTCGACAACCGGAAAATAATTATGTCTTAACCCCTGAAGTTTGTCCCGGCTGTCGATTTTCCCCAGGAAACCGCAATTTATTTAAAATGGATCACAAATCCATATCTTAATTAACAGATCTAGTGTTTATAGAAGGTAATATTCATAAATATGGGTCGAACTAAAATTTAAAATATGGGTTAAAATGGATTCTAAAGATTATGTTTCTTTCACAAAAAATGAATAATTTCAAAAATAACTTTTTAGAAATAATTACTTGTATCGTTTATAATAATTAGCCAATGAATATTCTCGTAAATAATGAAATTATTTTTGGTCAATTTATTTCTATAAGTGATCATTATTAAAAAAATACTTTTTAAGTTACTTATTTTTTACGAAACAAACGGCTTCAAATTTTTTTATTTATTTATAATTCTTGTAAAAATCCACTTAGGAAGAGGAACCAAAAGCAAGAGTTTTTCTCGCTTTCTTACGGAAGCAAACATACGGGGAGAATTCAATCATCGCAGTAGGCCGAGGAAGACGAAGCAGGCGCGATGGTCGAAACAGGCGAAGCCACGAATTGAAGGCTTGTTCGAGAGGAAAGAACTGCGTAGCGTACATCGGAAATGACACCTGAAACGGAGCCGGAAGTCGATCGGCAAAGATGGCCGTTCCACTCTCCGCAGCGAATGGTTCCGTCGCTAGTGAGGCAGCGAAGCTCCGTCGTCCCCGATCGGAATCTGGGCGCAGGACGCTTTCATCGAGCTCTTCGAGGGGTATAGCCAAAGCAGGTGCTGCGTTTTACAGCGATTGGGCTCGCTCAGTTTTGCAATTTGTGTTACTTCTGCTAATTTTTGGGAGCAAGATGAGATCGTATCACTAGAAGGGCACGATATATGCACATCGAACAAACTATTGTGATTAATGTTTCGAATTTGAATGTAATTGATCAAGACCTCACTTGAAGTGGGAACATGTTTAATGATCTACGGATGGCTCGGAACCCATTTATATTTAATCCAAAACCAAAGTCAAGACTCATTTTGTGATTTATAAATGGCCTAGACCGGACTTGTACCATCACTTCCATGCCCTTATCTATGACCTGATTTTTGAGCTTCCTTGCTAACCCAACGAATTGGTCCATTTTTCAAAGACCACTATTTAAGATGAAAAATTACTTAAAATAGATCATGGGTGTTGGTTGCCAAAATTGTATTGTATATAAATGAGTCAACATATATTAAAATAAGTCAATTTGAATTAAACCATTTTTGAATCGATCAGCCTATTTGACAGGCCTACTTTTCACGGATAGTAGCAAGAATGAGACCATCACAATCAAGTAGAAAGAATCAAAGATAAATTATGAGTGTTGATCACGGAGTTAGCATCGAGAAATTGACCCGCACCCATCGAGAACGGGTCAAGAAATCTAGGTTTATGATCTGGATTGATTCTTGATGCTTTAAGTCGATAAGCGGTGAAAGATGAATTGACTTGGTAGCTAGAGCAAAAATAGTTTATGCATATTATGGCATGAAAAAACCAATATTTATCGGTGAGAATCCTTCTAGGTGGAGATTTCCTCTTATTAGTAGAAAGGCTCTCGTTGTCTTACAACGGCCAAGCTATTGACGAAGAACCAATATATGCTCGGTTTTTGGGAGGTGGATAGATTGTTTTAACTCCAACATGACGAGCTTACTAGCATAAAGGCTTGAGTTGGATAAGGTTGAGGTCCCTCGTTGTTAAGAACGGCTTCGTTTCACTAAAATTGGGGATTTGTTGATCTATGGCTTTTTTGTTTTTAGACAGGGTCGGTGGCGATTCAAATAGGAATTGGATTTATGCAGCAAGGATGAAGAACGCTAAATTCAGAAGTACAAGGTAAAATGCTGGAAATTGAAAGGACAAAGAGGATTTGTTTTTGATGCTTGTGAATCCCTCTACCTTAACTGTTGCCTTTAATTGTCTCCTAAAAGTAATCCCTCTTAAGCCTCAATCATATCATGTCATGTGCAGAGTGATTGGGATTGTCGCCTGCACTTGCTTTGTTGCAGGTTTCGTGGGCCCTTGCTATATGTCGATGAGTTCGAGCTTCACCGGCCTCCAGTGAAATAATAGAAAAAAGATAAAAAGAAAAGGAAAAGGATATATAAAAAAATTATAACTTCAATTTTTATATTAAAAAATATATTTATAAGGCTAAAGAGGAAAATAGAGTGTGTGAGCCTTGAGTTGGAAATGAGTTCAAAATCCAACCCATTTAAATCCATTTATTTTAGGCTTTCAAGTTTTAAACTCATTTAAGTAGGTTCTTCGAGATTTAAGTGACCAATTTACGACTTATTTATGTTTTAAATGAGTCATATATGGTTATATAATCCATTTTGACAGATCTAGATACTACCTAACTAGAGACCCAGGTTGGGCTGCCAAGGACTTGAGGTGTTTGAGTGTAATATAAATGCTGAGAGCTCAAAGCTACTTAAGGAAATACAAATTGTGTTTAGTAAAATTTCTTTACAAATGGGTTTTGAGTTGAATATGTGCTTGATAAAAAAATATTTTACAATTGACTTTGAGGGTATATATATATATATTTTTTTTGGAAAACTAAACTAAACCCTTCACTAGGTCGACAAAGGGCTATGGACGTTGGTGAGCTAGATTTGGCATTGGTGATCGTCGGTTGAGGTCGCTCAAGGTCGAGCGACCTTTGGTGAGGGTCATGTGACCTAGTCGAGGGCCATCGAAGGTCACATGACCTTAAGGCGAGGGCTGCCAAAGGTCACTTGACCCAGGCGGTAGTCGACCCAAGCATCGCACGACCTAGGTGTCTACTACCTAGGTCTCGTAGCCTCAAGCGGCCCTCGCCTAGGTCTCGTGACCGTCGGTTCGGCGAAGGGTTGCATTCTCTTTTAATTAAAAAAATTTAATTAGGGACAAAATTGAAAAATATAAATAATTACTGAGGATAGTTTTAGAAGGGAAAATTTAATTTGAGCATCCAGCCAAATACTGAAAGCCCAAAACTAATCACTACTAGCATTAGGCTTTCAGCATTCCTAAGGCTCATTTTCAGTTGAAAGCCACTTGCAAATTGTTGCCAAACGGTTCAGCATTTACCCAAGGGGTTTTCAAGTTGAAAGCCCCTTGGGGAAGTACTGAACCGTTTGATAATAATTGGAAATGATGAACCAAATGCACCATTGGGCATAGGCATCGGGGTTTCCATGTGGCAACTTAGGCTTCCTTGGATCATTGGAGGGCAAAGATCCATTGCTTGCTTGCTCATAGGATATTTTCGATTAGTTAAGTCCTAGATTGATATAAATGAATAGGAGGGCACCCTTATTTATACAAGAGTTCATTGGATTGCAATCTCGATTGTCTTTTGATCTAGCACCCCATCTACTAATTTTCGACATTTATGCTGAGAATACTCGAGAACTTGACACATTTACCATATCGCTTGTTATGAGAATGTTTTGGAAGCCCTAGGCGAATTGGTCGGTCTTCTTGGATCGAACATGGTCCTTCGGGCATGTGGAACCTCAAGACCTTGACAATTGTTGTCGCAACCTCTCTTTTTCTGTATGGGGGAAAAGAAAGAGGTTTAGGGGTATTGCTTAAAGAGGCGAGCCAACAGTCCTCGATTAGGTGCGGGCTCTCCCAGACTCATATCTCGCGAGACGTTATATTTCGTTTTTAGTTCTTAACAATTTTAGTATTTATCGAAGTCGCCACTAGTCTATTGGGGTTAACTAGAAACCAATCGAGATGCGGGAGGATCGTCTTGATTTTTACATAACTAGAGATCTCTAGAAACGGGGACTTGTTTACACTAATATTTCTATTAATGCCCTTTCAGTACCTCTAACTTGGAAAGTTGTTTATCTAAATGGCCACACAATCTTGATTACCATTTATAATCCTTATCAAAGCCACTAAGTGTCCGTGAAAATGTTTTTGTGGGGTTATTTTCATTAAGGTCTAAACTAATCCTAAGCTAATTTAAGAAAGAAATTTACACTAAATCATCGAAAATCATTGTAGTAAATAAACATTCAAAAAATTGAAATTACTTGAAAGTAAACGTGGAAAAGGAAAACCTGACACAAGTTGGGCAAATAATATTACATGGCCTTGTTATCATACCCCGGGATAGGACTCCCATGAGCGAAATGGGAATTTAAAAGTACATGAAATTACTTTAGATGATTTTAATCTATGCAAAGTGGATTATTTACAAAAACGTTTATAAAATACCAAAATAGCATTAAATTAAGAAAATGACTATAAAATTAGAAAAATCCTATAATGTCATTTCTGCCCTAATTTGATACTATTCAACATTTTTACTTTAACCATTGGGTTTGCCTCAATAGCCACTCTTCTCACATGAGAAAATGGAGGTGAGGGCTCAAATTCCCATTTTTAAGGGATTGGGATGAGGATGTTGTAGTTTCGGGAACGGGTTTCGACTCCCATGCTCTGCATGGAGACATGGCAAAAGTCTAAGCGAAAGAGTAATAATAGGGTATGACGTAAAGTAAGACTGATAAAAAATTTTTATTTTATTTTATTTTATTTTATTGGGGAATTCCTTACTATGTTTTATTTATATTTCAAGGTGGTTTCAAAGTGGCATGCACTTGGGAGGCAAGGTTAATTTACTCCCGCCCCATTTAAACAGTATGGCCATCCTCGGCCCAACCACACTTCGCATCATCTCCCCAAAACCTATCAGCTACCTGCACGATCTCATCCAGAAAGTAACAAGTCGCGCTTTTTCAAAAACGGACTCCCCAACTCCAAGCTCCTAGGCCTATCTACGCTGTTGAACTCGCCCCGTCTCCTGCATCATCATCACCCAAGTAGGGCACCGGGCCAAACATGCGCCCACCCACCTTGAAGTATAGGGACACAAAACGGATGGGCACATTCCTGGCTGGGAACCCTAACATCTATCCAGAGCGTGGTCATAGAGAGGATGAAAACCACAGGTGGGAAACCAGGATCTGTAAACTCAAAAAAAGGCCGCCCCTCGAAGTCTTCGGGGGCGCTGAAGAGAGTCATGGGGGTCACAGGCGGAGGGGTAGCAGCCATGTCTAACAATCTTGCTTCCTAGTTTCTTTTTGAAGAAGGTCCTAGGCGAGGAAGCGAAGAAATTATCCTCTAAAGGCGTCTTGAAGTTGGCTCCTTCATACTGGACAATGAGACCTGCAAAGAAAGAACTGACGACGAAGGTTTTTGCTGGCCCCCAAAACTAGTCTCCAAGACCTCTTTTGTCGTTCGGCTTAAGTCCAAACCCAACTATATGTATTCAAGTTTAGGTTACAACTCATGGTTTTCCTCAGATGTCCCTCATTTTTCTCAAAAGCGCTCACTTTCCCTCACCCGTGACCAACTTGGCTCAACACCCGGAAAAAATTCAGGGATTTCCTTTGCCCGCCAAGGGGGTCTTTTTTCGGGGGCCTTAGGAGGCCTTCCTGATCTCATTTTGGGTCGTGCGACCTATGGTTGGAAAGATCTTTTAGTGAAATTTCACTCTCTAGCTGAAGGTTTTTTTTCTAATTTCGGCTGGAAACTTGTAAAAGTTTCATTTTTCTTGCCAAGGGTCAGTCTGGAATTTCCGGGTTAGAAGTTTTTTGAGTTGCTCGTGGGGGGCTCTTTGTAGAACGATCGTGAGTTCCCCTTAGTGCCTCTTGTCTCCGAAATTTTTTGCCCAAAAAGAGCCTGCTTCAGAGATCTTATCTACTGATTTAACCGATCTTTTGGGCGGTTTTTGCCCCCTACCAAGCCTGCCAACTGAGCTACTTCACCCACCCTCTGACTCGGCCAAATTTTTTGCACCGGTTGAGAGTGCGGATTTTGCTGCGGTTTTCACGTGCCTTCAGCAGCTTATCCCTGGCAAATTTTTGTCCACTGGCACTCCTAATTATGGCCTTCCATCACGGGCAGAGATCAGGCTGATCGGGCAGCTGAGTAGGATATAGTGGGGCCACAATTTGCTTACTCAGCAGCTTCGAATTGAGACCAGATCATGGAGGGGGTTTTGCCAGCTGGGTTAAGCGATTTATTCCATCAATTTGGCTGTAATTTTTGGTCAATTAGCAAGCCTGTGTGTAGTTCTTTGAGCCCTTCCGTACTTTACCATTCTCTTTCCCCAATTTTGTGAAAATGTCTCTCAAATTTGGCCATTTTCTTACTTCAGAATGCCCAATTTGACGCAATTTAGTCCTTTCGGCTCGATTTGATTAATTTGACCTGGCCCAAGTTTGATTTTAGGTTTAATTAGGGGCCGAGATGATCAAAGTGATGATTTATGGGCTCAGGCAAAACTTTGTAAAATTTGCAAATTGGCCCATCAACTTTTGAAAATTTTGTTTTGGCCCAACTTGCTGTTTTAGTTCCAATCTGACCCCAGGGCTTGGCTAGTCACACTCAGATCCTTAGCTCCAACTTTCTCTTCTTCTTTTCTTCTTTTCCTTCTTTTTTTGGTTGATTTCAAGAAAAAAATAAATCCATTTAAAAGCTATACTAAATGTCTAGGTAATCTATATGCAAGAACTTAACATAAAATATTTTTGTGGAAAAACAAGTTCCAATTTATTCGGAAATATGTAAACACAACATTTGGATAAAAATTTAGATGTCAGCAATTGCAAGTGGACTTTATCAATGAGAGGTTATAACTTCTTAAGTGCCATTACTTAACCATTAATTGGTATCTTCGTCTTCAATCGACATCCTCATTTTGTCTCCTTTCTTCATTTCCTTGCATCTAAACACTTACATAAATTTACTATGACATTAGCCAAGTATTGATTTTATCATCAAATTGACATGTTCGTCGATTATTCACAGTTGTGTATCAATAGTTGTATTTCATGGTCATCAATAATTGTTATTCATAATCCTTGGCTTGTTTGCCATTGTTGATAACTACATTATCTAACTATTGGTAACTATTACATCACTTGTCAATAATTTTATTGATCTCATCATCTAGTTCTTCTATATTTCACCAAATCGAAGAGTTGGTCATTTTTCAATGTAAACAGCCTTCAATTGCCAAATACCATCAGGTAGAGGGAAAATGAATACATTTGTCAAGTCCACTAAGGACTCGTGTTATGTATTTATTGGTAGGTCAAATAATTTATATGGGGTAAGTTTGTACAACCGGATTGATTCTATCACAGAAGTGGTCAGACCATCTCGAAAATTGCTTCAATTCTGGGTTTATACTATAACAAGTCTAGCTCCCAATATTGAGTGAAGAACTATTTGGGAATTAAATCAACTCATTGGGGAATTTGGAACCAGTTCCATAAAAACTACAAACTCTAGTTTTTTTTTCTTGACATCGTTTTTTCTATCTCTCTCTTTTTCTATGTTTTCTCCAATCTCACATAGATACTTCACGACTCTCTCTCACTCGCAAATCACCCTTTTCCTCGCTCACTCGCAGCTTGTTCTAGCCTTGCAACCCTCACTTGTTCTCGACTTGCTCTTGCTCACTTGCATCTCATATTATTTTACTAGTAAAAAAAAATGCAACAAAAAAAAAGGAACAAAAGAAAAATAGATTCTTGGGTAGAGTGGGAACCAGACAAAAAAAAAAGGATATGTATTTGGGTCAATTTCAAGGCAAATTGAATAGGTTCCAGGTTCTAAAAACTGAAAACCGATTTTAATAGGGTAGGTTTTAGGTTCAAAATTTGAAACTTACCCACAAGAATCACTCACCCTAACTGCATCTACTCATTGCTCAATTTTTATGGTTTCAAATCATCACACATCAATAACATCGATTTAAATATTCGTAGTACTTATCCTACTAATCTTCTCCAAATCGAAGTTGCTAAAATTGATTTTTTTGGTTAATAATCCATAATTCTCTGTCTTTTTAATTAACTCATTCGCATTGTTTTTAAAATGAAAAAAAAATACAAAAATGAACTATTTTATGATGTTTCGAGGGTGCTTTGCATTGTTAGTAGGGCCAGGGCAGCAGCAACAGGTAGAAAAGTAACACATCTCTCGAAATCATTTATTCAAATCAAACGACATCGGCCAACATTGGATAGAGCACTTATGTACACACACATATCCGTCTCGGTATAAGATCTCAACACTGCTCGTCTAGATCAAACTCGAAATGAACATAGACCGAGGCTCGCCAAGGAGCGGCGGTCTATATCCCAGCCCCTATCGAGCTTCCCACCTTGAAAATTGGTCCAATTCTAGGTTTCTACCGGAACAGATCTAGTTCCCAATTTCGAGTGAAGAACTACTTGGAAATCAAATCAATTGGACTAAATTTGGAACCAAATCCATAAAACCTAAAACCTCTAGTTTTTTATTCTTGACATTTTTTTCTCTATCTCTCTCTTTTTCTATGTTTTCTCTAATCTCACTTAGATACTTCACGACTATCTCTCACTCGTGACTCACCCTTTTCCTTGCTCGCTTGCAGCTCGTTGTAGCCTTGCAACCCTCACTTGTTCTCGGCTAGCTCTTGCTCACTCGCATCTCATGTTATTTTGCTATAAAAAAAATGAAACAAAAAAGGAACAAAAGAAAGATAGGTCCTTGGGTAGACTTGGAACCAATAAGAAAAACAGGGTATGTACCAAGGTTAATTTTAAGGCAAATCGGGTAAGTTGCAAGTTCTAAAAACTGAAAATCAATTCTAATATGGTGGGTCTCATGTTCCAAATCTAAAATTTACCCACTCAAACCGGTCATTCCTAATTTGAGTAATTTGAATGCATTTATTCATTGCTCAAATTTTATGGTTTTAAATCATTGCACGTCAATAACATCGGTTTAAGTATTCGTAGTACTTATCCTAATGATCTTCTCCAAATCGAAGTTACTAAAATTGATTTTGTTTTTTTGGTTAATAATCCATATTTCTCTGTCTTTTTAATTAACTCGTTCGCATTGCTTTTTCAAATGGAAAAAAAAAAAAAACAAAAATGAACTATTTTCCGATGTTTCGAGGGTGCTTCGCATTGTTAGGAGGGCCAGGGCGGCAGCAACAGGTGCAGGTGGAAAGGTAACACATCTCTCGAAATCATTTATTCAAATCGAACAACATCAGCCAACATTGGACGGAGCACTCCTGTACACACACACAACACATATCCGTCTCGGTACAAGATTTCAACAAAGCTCGTCTAGTTCAAATTCGAGACGAACACAGACTGAGGCTCGCCAAGGAGCGGCGGTTGGCGTCGCGGCCCCGTGTTGAGCTTCCCACAAAAAGTTGCAAACGGCAATGTCGAGATCCGATGCATGTGAAGTGGAGGGGACAACAGAGGGGTACCATGCCCCGCCCGGCTGCTAATGCCGGAGGCTCCTCTGCACGAGCTTGGCAAACTCCCTGAAATCGATGAGCCCATCGCCATTCTCGTCGAAGGCTCTGATCAGATCTATGCACTCGGACTCGGGCAAGTCCTCGAAGCCGAGGGCCCGGAGCACGTCGCTCAGCTCTCTCGCGTCGATGAAACCGTCGCAGTTTCCGTCGAACACGTAGAACGCCTCCTTCACCTCCTCCAGGCTTACCTCTTCCTCTGCCAACATCCGGGCCATCTCGGTCGGTCCGATCCGCTCCCGCAGCTTCTCGCTGTCCGGGTCGTCGACGACGCCGAAGATCCCCAGCCTCTCCATCACCATCTTCACCTCGCCCCTGGAGAGGCCCGCGTCCTCCTCCGGGAGGACTCTTGCGCGGCGGCGGGCCGGGGGTGGGGCCGGGGCCGGGGTGGGGCCTGTGCCGCCGCCGGTGGCTCCGCGATTCTTTGCTCGCAGAGAGATAGGCGTCGTTCGCCCGGGTCATGTGCTTCTGCATTGTGTGTGCAACAATCGCGTCGCGTCACGAGAAAAAGGCAGGGGAGGGCGTGAACGAAGCAGCGGAGGTAGGAATAGTAGTCTTGCAAAAGGATTACCGAGTTGACCAGCACCAGGACCGCGACTATGCCCAGGAGCGGGACTGGGTCGATGATGAGGTCCGGATCGTGTTCCATCGCCTGGTCTTTTTGTTCAGTCTGTGGATGATGTTGCAGCTGTAGGCCCGCACGCCCATAAGCGTTGGCCCTCTGTGGTGTTTGATGGAATGCCCCAGAGAGACAGACAGCGAAAGACAAGGTAGGGGGGGAAGAAGGTGGGAAGGGGCTTCGGCTCACCGGCTCGAGCTGTTAGGAAGGATTCGAATTTCAGGGAGCGACATGGGTGGGATATATAACAAGGAGGAGATCTCGAAAGCTGAGGAAGGAAGCAGCCGAAAGTCTTGTTCTTCGTGTAAATGGCGGGGAAACTACACAGTGGCGTGCGTAGAAATGCTTGCGGCGGCAACTGGCAGGTAGGGGGTGGAGGGTGGAGCCTTTTTCCTTTGCTTCTTTAATGCAATTATGGTTGCTTTGTTTACACTATCCGAGGTCGTCAATGGAGCTTCCAGGAAGTTGCAGGGTGATGTTGACGAAGGAGAGCCTTGGCGGTTTGGAATATACTATGTGTGTGAATTTTTTAATGCCGGGGCCGGCCGGGGAGCAGGAAATGCGGGGCTGTCCCTGTCCGAATCCCAAGCATAGGAGATCGAGAAAAGGCGTCGGAATGGAAATAGACGTGGAAACTTACTTAAGGGCTTTTTTCTTGAGAAAGGGGTTAGAAAGAGAATCCAACGTTGACCTGAAGGTCGTGGGAGAAATTGTCGGACGTATCTTTGAACCCGCTCGGATGCTAACTTGATCGATCAGATTTCCAGCTATGAATCGATTGCTTCCCGTTTGTCAAAGGCCGGTTTGTTGGATGAAAGACCATTTTCGAGGAATTGGTATTCAGACTTTTTGCCTATTGGATGGTGGAAAATTATCCGGTCAATGGGAAACCATCTCTATAGATTGAAACAAGGAGCTCGGTTCGGGAAAAATCATTTACTTTGCTGACAAGAAGGAATTCATTTTCTCTGATTTTTCCCCATCTTCTTAGCTCTATCTCTCGCCAATCTTTTTCTCGATAAGTCTCATATTTTTATTTATAAACCTTGTATGTATCATTGATGCTCATGTTCTTCGACATTTCCAAAAAATACGACCGTGTATAATATCTTACAAGTGTGATTCATATTTTTTTAATCTAATTTCTTTGTAATTCTTGTGATTTTTACAGATTACAAATTAAAAAGAGAAGATGTCGATTCCAACTTGTTAGCCATCAAATGTCATTTCTAACAATACAAGCTACTTTTAGTGTTTTCACTTATCATTCAACGAGACTCGTGGCAGTTTAATGGTGAATTGGCTGGTTGCAATGACAATGGTGGAAATGAAGAATTCTCGGCACAATTCTATCACTCCTTTGCATTATGTCACCAGTGTGTTCATTGGCATATTCAATTTCACATTTTATGTGTGTGTTGTGTAGCTAGGGCCGGAAAGAAACGGACCCTAAGACTCATTGATAGTTAATGACAAGGAAAAGTGAAAGTGTCATTCATTTGAACGAGACTCAAAGTGGTTTAATTGTGAATCAGATGCCAATGACAGAGTTTCAACGCAGATGAAAAATTCTCAGTAAAATTTCACCTCTCCATCTAAATATATTGCCAATGTGTTCATAGGCATATTCATGTTCACATTTATGTGCATGTTGTGTAGCCAGGGCTAGAAAGTTACGGAACCTAAGACTCATTAATAGTTAATGGCCAGGATAAGTGAGAGTGCCATTCATTTAGCGAGATTGGTGGTGGTTTAATGGTGAATTGGTGGTTGCATCGCCAATGGTGGAGTTTCAATGCAGATGAAGAATTCTCAGTAAAATTCCACCTCTCCATCTTAATTATATCGTCAATGTGTTCATTGGCATATTCATGTTCACATTTTATGTGGATGTTGTGTAGCTAGAGCCAGAAAGATATGGACCCTGAGTCTCATTGACAGTTTAATGATCAAGATGAGCGAGAGTGCCATTCATTTAATGAGACTTGTGGTGGTTCAATGGTGAATCGGGTGGTTGCATCGTCAATGGTGGAGTTTCAATGCATATTAAGAATTCTCAATAGAATTCCACCTCTCCATATAAATTATATCGTCAATGTGTTCGTTGGCATATTCATGTTCACATTTTATGATCATGTTGTGTAGCTAGGGCCAGAAAGATATGAACCCTAAGACTCATTGACAATTAATGATCAGGATAAGTGAGAGTGCCATTCATTTAGCGAGACTCGTGGTGGTTTAACGGTGAATTGGGTGGTTGCATCACCAATGATGGAGTTTCATTGTAGGTGAAGAATTCTCAGTAAAATTTGACCTCTCCCTCTAAAATTATATCGTCAATCTATTCATTCGCATATTCATGTTTGCATTTTATGCGCGTGTTGTGTAGTTAAGGCTGGCCGCAGGGCCGCGCTAGCCAACATGCCGGGTCCGGGCATGATTGAGTTGGGCCACTATTTTATTTTAAGTATTCAGAAAAATATTTAAAAAGGTGAATTTATAAACTATGATATTCAATAAAAGTTGCAAGAAATGCAAATAGTTACAATATTTTAGGAAAAATAAAGCATACATTTTAAATGAAAAACATTCATTCGAATAAACACTCGATATTGCCTCTCATAGACTGAACTCACATCACTTTGCTACTAAATCACACATTAATTTACAACTTATAAACTTTTTTTCTATGTAAATAGTTGAATATTTTGATCTAACCAACATTAATATGAACTGAAATATTTGCAAGTCAAACGTCTCTTTGCCATCACCACCACCTTGACCCTCCACCTCCCATCCCATCGATGTAATGTCGAACTCAGTGCGACAATACATGGCGTCGGGGGGCAAGATCTATTCTTTAATTATTTTCTAAAATTTCAATGTGTTTAGTCTTGAATTTGAATCTACTGTCCTAGTACCACTTCCGAGGTGGGCCTCGCCTTTGGAACGCTAACTGTGATCAGGACATCGTGGTTTATTTAAGCCGTGCTCCTTCTCACCCTTGCCTTATGATTCCCAAGCAACCTCACTTTGACTGACGAAGCATCGCTTCAGCCGGTAACTTGCAAGTCCAATATCCTTATGATGTCCGCCGTCATCTACTCTTTCAGCCAAGCCCCATTTACCTTGTACACATAATCGACCTCCATCTCTTCCTCAGAGTCTAGGCGATATGGCGTCATCCCCGGTGTCATCCCCGGCTCGGCCGAGGATGAGGCATGGTTAGGCCGAGAGATGGGATAGGACGCCACCCGCTCATTGTTATAACTCTCTTGAGGCGAACCTCAAGGAAGGTTTTCACGGATTGCCAAGTGAATGCAAATGTGAGGTGGTGCTTGTGTTCGGTTGCACTCTTTCAAACCCTACCAATCACAACTTAATTTTCTTGATTAATTGTGGAAATTGTTTTTACTTTAACAGCTGTCGCTAACCTAGTAGAGGTTGGTTAGGAACTTGAATAAGACACTAGGGTCCACCTCACTCCTACGAATCCAAGATTCCAAAGTTGATACCTGGTTATGCTAGATTAATGTAATGCTTTTTGGTACTTCATCTCTTTATAAAAATGTTTAACATGCGATATTTATCAATTTTATTATTGAAACCCACTAACATGTAGAAATAGGATGACCACGGCGGCAATACAAATAAACAACCAAGCAATAAGAAATAATACCCGAGCTGTAAGTTTATGAATCTAAATAGTGAATGCCAGATTATGGTATTATTAGAATGAAACTAGTAATGAAACACCTAAACGCAATCAATATTTTATTTTTCTCTCTTTCTTGTAACATATCTTGTTCTTTATTTTCTTATGCCAAGAACTTTCTCTTCTTTATTCACCATCATCGTCATCATCCACCGTGGATTTCTTTTCCCTCTCTGTTCTCGTTTGTTTGTCCTTTCTACTCACCTCCACCAACTCAACTTAATCAGCAGAAATTTCAAATAACCAAAATAATTCAAACCCAAAATCTCTAACACTCCACCGGATGCTAGAACAGTAAATCCTAGTTTGAGGCTTTGACCGAACGTACCGCATGATTGAAACAGTAGATCAGCCAATACCTCGCCGGCCCACGTTCACCGGAACAGCGATGAAGCTCCGGCGCCGCGTGTTGTGAACAGATGGAGATCCGCTCTGCGGCGAACGGCGGCGCGGTATCCCATGGACGACAACGAAATGAAGCAGAGCAGAAATCAATAAGCAAATCTAGAATGAATCGAAACCCATTTTATGGTTCATCGGAAAGAAACGACCTGGTAGACGTGGCGGCGCGCGAGGTTCTGCGGGGGAAGACTTTGAAGCTCACTGAAGAACCTGGTCTAAAACCGGATGCTTCGCCTGTCTCTGTTTTCTACTCACCCACCGGAAGTTCCAAGGCTGCCAGTTTGGAAGATGAGGGAGCTTTGATGGCCAGTTGCTTGCCGCACGATCCGATCCGAACCTTGTTGAAAGCTGACAACGTTGAACTCGACGAAATCGATTGCGATTTGAGACATTCGAAAACGACGATGAGCGACTCCGTCCCATTCGCCGGCTGGTTCTCCTGCAGCTTCCGCGGCGAACTTCGGCCTCTGTTTCGCCCTGTATTCGGTGAAGACTCTTCTGCGGTGGGCGACGGGCCGCGACAACAGCTTGAGTACGACGGTGCGACGACCGCTGAACAAGAACCTACCTCATTGACTCCGAGGTGCCGAAAACATGGAAGAAACTCCATGGGTTTTGGACGTGCAGAAGAGAAGAAGACCGAGAAAAAAACGACAGAAGATCTAGAAGTCTCGTTCCTCGCGAAACTGGCGAAGAAACTACGCAGCGGCGTGCGTGGACGTTTCACGCTTCCGTGGGGGTCGCGCCAATGGAACTTCCAGGAACTTGCATGTGTGATGTTGACGGGAGGAAAGCTCTGTGGTCCTTGTTTTCTCTCGGACAAGCCTTGAATTAGAAAATGTTTGATTGTCCCTGTCGGAATCACATCGAAATCAAGAAGAGCCATTCTTGGAAATGGACGTGGAAATTTCCTGATTTCTCGACAGAGAGAGGGGTCGGAAAGAGAGAGACGAAAACGTTGACCAAGAAAAAAGGGTTGTGGAAAAAGGAAAAGTGATCATCAGTACGGAGCTATGCCGTGATTAAAAGTTCAAAAAAAAAAATGATGAAAAGGTTGCGATATTCCATAGAAATTGTGAGTAAGTGCAGATGCTATTTGTTATTTTACGAAAACTAAAATCGTACATAATTAATATGAAAAACACATATTCAAATGAACACTCAATTTTTGCCTCTTATATGCCGAACTCACACCATCTTGTGATGAGATGACTGAAATAATTCTAGAATTGTGCAAAATGAACTACTTGAACTAGAAATCACTTGGATCGGATTGGACCGGTTAGTTTGGTCCGATTTTGAGAAAGTATCGGTTCGGTTCCTAGGTTCCTTATTGGAACTAGATTATATGGACTAAATATACTTTTTTATTTTATTACTTCTTAAAAATAGTAAAATGTAAATTAAATATTATCTCGATTCCGTTTCAAGTAATGAGAAAAAAAGTAATAGGAAAAAAATTAGTAGGAAAAAAATTGATCAATCCTCCTAGTCCATTGGATCGGAAATCAATTACTCCTAATTAAGTCACTACTAATAAACTTTGTTTTATATAGATATTCCAATATTTTGATATGACTAATACTGATATAAGCTTAGACATTCGCGATCGAAAGGCTTCTTGCCACCACCTCCATCCCCATCCTCCCTTGTAACACCTCCATCTCCGTCAATGCAATGCTGAAATTGATGGCACGACAATCAATGACATCACAAACAAAATACTATTCTTCGAAATCTTAAGGCAACTAGCCTTGAACCTAAATTTAATGTTCGTGTACCACTTTCAAGGTGAGTCCTACTTGGCAACTGTGACTATGATCACGTTACTCGGTTCACCATAGCTGTGGTCCTGCTCACCCTCGCCTTACGAGTACGATTCCTTCGCAGCCTTACCTTGGCCGTGAGATCATCCCTTTGGACTGTCATTTGCAAGGCCCGTCCCCACCTGATCTTCGTCCTCATGCTTCTCTGGGCAGAGCCCGTCCACCTCGTACATGTAGTCCATTGCCATCCCTCATGTGCAGATTAGGTGGTACAATGTCTGTTTTGTCGAAAAGTTACTGACGAAGAACCTTTCGCAATATGGATGGATCAATAAGTGAATCGGTGAAGGTGGTGACGGTTGTGAAGGATTCTTTACTGATTTTAGACAAGTAAAAAAAAATGATAAGAAAATTGGTACTGAGATATGAGATAATCATGTCTTGCCATGTAATTGTAGGAAAATAAAGATAAAGGTAAATTTGCAAAGAATGTTGAGTTACGTGAATATTGTCTATTATAAAGGGTACAATGTTGCTATTTATAATCCACAATAGATGGCTACAAACGGTTATTGACTTTAAAAATATAATTTCCTTACCCTATCTTAAGAACAAATAACTTCATAATTCTAATTGTGGTTACAGGAAATTACATTACCTATAATTTCCTATTATCTAGTAACACTTATAAAACAACTTATATATAAAAAAATATCGCTACTTGATCACTACATGTTGATATCAATGACTTCATCCCAGTGAAAATTCTCATGGATAATGGGAAAATTGTCTGAAAAATCATAAACTTATTTTACAACAGCAAATTTAATCATAAACCTCTTAATTGTGTCAATTTAATCCACACTTTTTGCCAACTTGCTAATTTAGTCCTAAACATTTAGATGATTTGTCAATTTATTTCTAAACATTTTGATGATTTATCAATCAGTCCTAAACTTTTTGATGATTTGTTAATTTAGTTATTGTGGCCACTTTGGTTGGAAATTGTTGACGTCATGGTTTAATCAATGTAGAGTGTCTTACATGGCATGACAAATGCTAACATGGAAAATTTTGCAATTATTTTTTGAAAATTTTTGAAAATTTTATTTTCCTTTTTTTCCCCCTCTATTAGCTATCATTGGCCTTGTTGATGGCCAACGGAGGTGGTTGGCCTTGAGTGACTAATGCTCATGCTTGAGGTTGGCGGTGACCTGGCCATCAACGAGCCGCAACAATGGCCAATAGGAAAAAGGAAAGAAGAAAAAAAAGGAACATTTAAAAAAAAATTACAAAATTACAAAAATTATCAATGTTAGCAATTTCTAATCAAAATTGGCTAAAAAAACTAAATTGACAAATTATTAAAAGGTTTAAGACCAAATTGACAAATCATTAGAAGTTTTAGGATTAAAATGTCATAATTAAAAGGCTTAGGATTAGATTGATATTGAAATGTTTAGGATGTAATTAACCGTCCTACAATAAGTTGAGGATTTTTTGGACAATTGTCCCATAAAAAACTAATGTTAGCTTGTACCGAAAAAAAAAAAAAAACACTAATGACTGCTTGCTATTGATAACTTTTGTGGCAAGTTGTTATATTTTTTAGGTTGTCTTCTATTGTTTACCAAAAGCTGTTATTATCAGCAAGTATGTCACTTGTCCATAATCTAATAAAAATTACTTCTTTTTTTTGTGTCCACAGCATCGTCCCCAACTCGCTTCGGGATAAGGCATTGTCGATCAGAAAGACCAATGGAACCCTTGTGTCTCACTGTGAAGTGGTGAAGGGGAAGTCAATTTTTTTCCCCTCTCAAGATGGCTGATGAGCTACTTGATCGCCTCGTGGATTTGTGATTCTCCGACGAAATGTCCGAAATGCTTCCCCGTTTTGAAATATAGAGGGGGACGTCAACGAAGTGGTTTTTTGCCCTTCTCAAAAGGCGGCTCGTCATGAACGACACTCATTGACTCTGTAAGTTGATGAGTTGATTTGGTTTGACAAGTGAATGTGGGCTTCTTATATTAAATGAACTGAGTACATAAAGTCCCCATTTGCAAATCATCACTGTATTGATGACAAGGTTTGTCAATAAACTCGTCAAGTATGGGTTGAATTGGATTGAAAATGGTCAAACTTAAATAGAATTATTTAACCTATTTTGACCTATTTATCTACAATGCAAATTTAGTAATCTATACATGATTTGACTTGTAATCAATCTATACACGACCCAACCCACATTGCAAAAATATTTCCATATTTAATCAAATTTAATAAAACTTGTACTTCAACTGAGGTGAGAATGTGGAGTGAGCGAATGCGAGATTGAGAGATAAAGAAGAGAGAATATGTTGAATCTAAATGAATCATAAATCTATTTAACACCCATATTATGTTAAGTTTTACCATTCTAAACCTATTTACTCATATATGAATGGGTCTATAAATCATTTTAACAGGTCTAATAGTTGGATCTTCTCCAAAAGGTATCCTGTTGGGTGGAGGTTTGTCACTGCTTCGTAGTGTTTCGACAAGCGTGTATGAGTGTGCAAACATTCTAGAGGTGTCAATGGTTTAGTTCGGTTAGGATTTTGAACCGAACCAAATCTAAACCGTTTTAATGTGTGCTTGATCCAAACCGAAATGCAACCCTGAATTGGATATGTACCGAATTGAAAATGCGGTTTGGATCGGGTTAGATTTTAGTTTTCCTCTTCTTCTTCTTTTGGGCACTTCTTCTTCCCTTCGCACCCTCCCCTTCCCGACCTGGCCAGCAAGATGGTCACGTTGTCGATGAACACACACACCCCAAGGCGGTGACCAAGATCACCGGCTCTTAGGGGTCTTTTGATATGGGGGATTTTTTATGTAAGCAAAATGGGAGGGGATTGCAGAGTGAAGAAGCTCCATTGCAATTTGTGTGTCGTCACTTTTTGGAGATGGAATTTGTGTTTTGTCCCATCTGCAGGGAGATGGAGAATAAAGTTGGAAAGGGAAACACAGAGAGAGAATGTAGCAGAAAAGGGAAAGAGAGACAAAAGTGAGCGAGAGGAGGGCACAAGTCAATTAGAGCATATTGAGAGTGAGGGAAGAAAAAACAGGAAATTGAAATCTGATCCGAACCATCAAACTAACCAAATTCCTTTAGCAAATACCTGAACCGAAAGTACATGAATTTTCAATTTGGTATGAATTTTCGATATGATTCGATTATGTTTTTGACATTCCTAAATTACATTCACATAAAAAAGGGCCAATTCATATATTTGCACCTATTTTATCCTGCGGATGTTTATGAAAACTGAATCCATTGTAACTGATGTAAAATTTTGAAAATGACTCACTTGTGAAAAGCCCCTTCGAGTCAACAAATCTCTTATAGAAACAAGTTTCATCGACCAGTCTTTATAAATTTAACATTGCTAAAAAAGTGAACACAAGCCATTATTAATGAAAGGATCATATGTCAAGTCCATTCTAAATAGCAAAGGCCGGACTTGCAGTGCTATGACACTGAAAACCAATTTAGGTAGAAACCGCAACATGGACCGTCTTGAACCATGCAAACACCAAATCTTTGTACTCGTGCCACTTCGAAGGCTCACGACTCTTGGGAATTACGATGGTGAGCACACGGTCGGCATTCATGGAAGCCGTGGCCTCGCTCAACCTCATCTTGTTTAAACTCGGTAGCTTCACCTTGAGGGGCTTGTCTCCTTCGCCAATCACCCACAAGTCACGGCCCCGCCGGATCTCCACCCTCACCTGGTCGGGCCTCAGCCACGTCTTGTCCATCTTGTACATGTAGGCTGCCACCGTCTCTTCCTCGGAGACCAGGTCGTATGATCTGGTGCCCCACACGAACCGGCGAACGAGAGGATTCACGAATTGTCCATGGCCGACTGGCTGCAGGGGACGAGGGAAACACAAGATGGTGTTATGAAAATGTGATCCACTGATGCAATGCCGGCATTGCTTGCTCTTCTTATGAAGATGGAAATTCCGGAATTGCTACTCGTGATTCTTTTTCGCCTTAGCAAAAAATGCTGTCTTCGGGCATTTTCTCATTAGAGATATCCTAGCTCTGAACTAAAATAGGTAAATCTGAAACTATTAAATTTCCAATTAACCCCACTGGCTATTTAAGTTCCAACTCACGATAAATCCTCCATCTAATTGCAGACATTAGATATCACAATGGCAAGGCATGAACTGCCATAAAAGCAATTCAAGGCCTCAAAACAAAGGTAAAAAGTAAGGAAGTGAGCGACTTCTGCTGGAGGCCCCAAAAGGAGCTCATGTGTACCCGTCTAGCTCTCCTAGTAAAGACCAACTGTGTAAGTCACACATTTGATGCTAAGAGGAAAAGCCATTTACCACTCTACGTTTACGAGCAACCTGAGCCAAGATGATCATTCCACATATTAGTATAATCATTGAACCTTCACGGCATAATTAATAAGACGGAGCAAAGAGGTTAAGGGGTTACCTCATCCAAATGGTAAAAGGATTTGCCCACACTTCCTTGATAATGTCTGCAATCTGCAAGGTTCCAAGAATATAATATTTTCAGCAAGATCAACTCTCATCAGCATGCTAAGAAAAAAAAGAAAAAAAACCAACCTCATCATGGATCTGAGCGGTAGCATCTTTATGCTGAGCATCGCTGAACCAATGGAAGAAGCTGATCTCGTAATGACAAAGTGCGTGGTGAGTCACAAAGCATGAATAGAAAGTTTAATGAATATTAAGTCAGCCTAAACAGATGCGGGGAATATTAGTTAATTTGGATGAGCCGACTTTAGATAGAATGCATGAGAAGAAGAAGAAAAGACGGTGATAAAAACTTTCCAAGTGTCACATCAGAATAATATGAGAAATCCCACATCCTCAGCCTATTTGAAGCAAGAGAACGGTTCCAAGAAAGTGCACTGGAAGATGATTTGAACTTAGTCCTGCTTAATATCAATTTAGGACAGTGCACTCTTTTGGCGAAGGATTTGGATAATACACATTTCAAATGCAAACTGCTGAAGGACATGGACTAGAATAAAACCACAAAGACAGGCGTGAAAACCAATAAGGAACCTTTGAGACAGATTAACCTCCAGTTTGAATGTAACGGTATGTTAAATCATAGCATCAGATGAAAACCAGAAAATAGATCCCCGATAGAAGACCAAAAGAAAGTAAAAGTAAACCAAGCTTATGTAAATGCATGATACTGTCTTATGGAAAGACAGCCATAGGAAAATATTTTTGTCCAATAAACCTTGACCTACAGATAGACAATTCTACTGCTTTATGAAGCCACTAGGTTGAGAAAGATACTGACCTTTCACCAAACAATGGTCCTTTGTTCTCTTTCTTCTCACAGGCGGCTCCATTTGGCAACCCCTTCACATTATAAAGAGGTGACCGCTTACCATTATGACAGGAGGCTCAGCAATAAAACTAGACCTACAAAAACATATGACCTTACCATGCCCTCTTTCCACTTAATTGATGTGGCAGTGATTATAGTTCCTTCTTCGAGGAAAGTAAAAGTCTTTGTAAGCTTTGAATCTTCAAAAAAAGGATTTGGCCGGAAGTTCTACAAAAATGAATCAATAAGTACAGAATCTGCAAATTCTTTATCTTAAACGAAAAAAGATAACTGCATTCTATTCGTATAAATGTACGTATCTGCATGGGAAAACGGTTACAATGTTTAAAAATCTCTCACAAGCCAAGAAAGGTGAAGAAAAGAAACCAACTCACGAAGGTGATGGAATATCCCGATTTAACATCCTTAGATTCCTCCACATCCAGGGTGTCAAGGTACTCAAGTATCTATCACAGAATTAGAACATCACTCAAGCTATGCAAAACAGAGTAAATTTACCAAGCAAATGACAAGTAGAAGTCTCTGAATATAAACATCTTAGTCAAGTGGGCTGTCAACTTCACTAGCACTTGAAAAATCTGTGAGCTCGACTATGAAAACAGAAACGAGTTCACTAAGAAAAAGACAAAACCTTTCGATCCTCCTCCGTCAATCGTTTGCCGAGCATAGGATGACTAAGGAACTACACAAATGAACAAACAACTCAATTAGAAAAATAAAGATCGTCGAATAGTAGCAGCCAAAGTCTGTCTAATCAAAGACTAAAGAGAAGAGAGTCAAATTACTGACAGCATCGGCAGCATCTACTGGCTTGCATGTCTCATTATGCTTTTGGTCTATCTCCAAAACTTTGTCACTCGCCTCCTGATCGATCAATTAATACACAAACCAAAACCAGATGGATTAACTAACATGATAATATGGGACACACCGTCAAAATTAACCTAACTAATTCCAGCGCTCCAATGACAAATGTAGATGCGCAGAAGGGTAGCTAAATTGTTCATCATTACAATCGACCGCATCATGGCAAATAAAATCTGCTGCCGAAGTTTCCTAAGGCTGGTTATTCTTCATTAACATTGCAGTGAGTTTCTATCAAGAAGGCAGCAAAACGCTAATTTGCTTCCATGATCTTCAAGTAACGTAAAGAGCCAGTCACTCACAACTCCAACCGACGGTACAAAATGGAAGTAAGACAGGGACATCAAAAACAACTCTTTGCCCCCAAGACATTCTCAAAAAAGAAAAGGAATTCAAGAACTCAACCAACAAACAGGGGCCAAGAGAACTGGAGTAGTTCCCAAATATCTTGTTGATCTTCAGAAATTCACACGCAATTAAAACGGGAAAAACAAAAGAGAGAGACGCGAAAACTTCAGGTGATCGGTGAAATGGGTACACAGCGCGAAGCATGATTATGTACCTTTTCAAGCTCATCAGGGATTTCTTGGAGCTTGTCAGAGGAGGGAACGAGTTCCCCATCGATTTGCTCCGAATTTTCATTGTCCCCATTCCCCTTCTTCCCCCCGTCTCCGACCATCATTCACAGCTCACCCTCTCTTCCGTGACGTGCCTCTGTACAAATCAGAGCCTAAACTGAGCTCTCGCTTTGGAGAGAAAGAGAACAAAAGACTTCGGTTTTGGGGGATTTATCGATAGTGCAGGCGGGCTTTAACAGGGGGCATTTTCTCACGAGAGTGAAGATCACCTCCTCCCCCGGAGCTTTCCAGACTTCTCTCTCTCTCAGCCACTACTTTTTTGTCCTTGGTAAATTTCCTAGTTGTTGAAGCAACCGCAATTGTTAAAAAAATATGACAGCAAGCTGTTAAGTAACGATTACAAACAGAGAATTTTGTTTTGGAAGTTAGGACTGTAAAAATCAGACAGCTTAAATCAAGAAGTGCCAGGAAATGATTGCACTGATCGATTGGGTCCCGTTTCAGTCCGGTTTCCAAGAGTATTAGTCCATTCCCGATTCTTCAAAATAGGATCAATGTTTTGACAATCCGGTTTCCAATTCTAAAAAGATTCAAACACCGAACCGACTATATATATTTTTTATATTTGCTTCAGAAAATAAAAATAATCGGTTTTTTTTTACTTGCACAGCCACCCGCTTCTCTACATAGAGAAACGTGCCTGCAACATCCGAGTCACGCTATCTAAGCGGGTCAAACTCGACTCTATTGTCGATGACCATGTTTCTCTGCTTTTCTAGTGCATTATGGAGTCGACCGTTTACACTTTCGGTGGTCGTCGATGGAATTTCCAGGAAGCTGCATGGCGATGTTGATGACAGAAAATTCGGAGGTCCTTGTTTCAGTTCACAGTTTACGCTGGGCGGGCCTTGAATTTAGGAAAATGCGTTGTCCCTGTCAAGATCAGATCAAGGCTCAAGAAACTTTCTGGAAATATAGACGCGGAAATTCATTGGTTTCTTCACAGAGGGGGTTATAGGGAGACTCGAAAGTTGGCTAAAGGATTGTGGAAAAAGAAAATGGACTTTACAAGCATAATAATCTTTGGAGCTATGAGAATAATAGTTTATTATTGTAAGTCATAAATTTTTGAGAAAGTAAATCCTGTAACAATTTATAATTTAATTGTTATTTAGATTTTTGTAATCCATAATAGATTGATATTTTCACAATAGATTAAAAACTGTTAAAAAAAAATCGATCCTCGTCTTAACTCATCCGATTTTAACTTTGAACTCTCAAAAAGATTGTGGCATAGCTAGGGCAGGTGAATGGGCCATGCCAGCCCTTGGTTGGCTGAGGCCCCTTTTTAATTTTTCAATTAAATTCAGGTGAGGAAAAATCCGATAATATTCAATAAAAATTGCAAGAAATGAAAACATTATAATGTTTTAGGAAAGTAGTGCATAATTACCGAAAAACATTCATTCAATTAAAGAAGAATGAATTACAAGTATATCTTCAAGTTTGCAAGAGAAAAATTACATGTATAAGTGCTCTAATAACGATTACATAGAAATTACACCCAGGAGAATGCCTAATTAATCCCACGTCTTTGGTGTCATGTCCCTCACCGTGATTCAGATTATAAGCATTGTCATTGTTATTCAATTTGTGCAATGACCAATCGTGCCCGCATATTGTCATTTCTACATTTTTTGCAATCAAGCCACATCTATCTAGTCCATAATCTGTTGGGTAATAATGAACATGAAACTTGATGATACCATAGACACCCGTGGGGTTACTTTGCGCATGCAGAACCATTTCGTTTTTTGAAATAGATTTCTATTCCAGGCACTATTTCGGAATAGAAATCCGTTTGGTAAAAAAATTTTCATTTCTATTTCGGAACAAATTTATATTCCGAAATAGATTTAAAACATAAATCAAAAACAATTTTTTTTTTTATTTTTCTATTTATGGAATAGAAATCGAAATTGTTCTCTCTTTCTTATTTCTCACCTGAAGAAATTTTTTCGTCTGCCGCTCACGACCACCACCACCACCCCACCCCCGCCCACCGCCACTGCCGGTCGCCGCCACCGATCACCGGCGACCAGCAAATGGCGGATGGTGGGCGGCCGACGACCGGTGACCACGCGACCGGCGACGGCGGATGGCGCGGCGACGCGGCGGCGGCGGCGGCTAGTGATCACCGGTCGCCGGTCGTCGGCCGCCGCCCTCCACCGTCCGCCGATCGTCGGCCGCCGCCCTCCGCCCGGTCGTCGGTCGTCGGGTGCCGGTCGCCGTCCACCATCTGCCGTCCGCCGGTCGCCACTCCTCCCATTATCGCCGCTACTTAAAAAAATAAAAAATTTTTGATTATCAAACGAATTTCTATTTCAAGAGTAAAATTTTTTTGTCATTATCAAACGCATTTTTGGCCGTAAACTCATCAGAAATAGAAATAGAAAAATACATTTCGTTCTAGAAATGATTTCTAGAACATAAATGTTATCATTCGCACCTTAAGTCATGAGTCATGATCTAAAGAATTGAAAAATGGGAAACTCCGCTGGTCCACCACTAATAACATAGATGCTGTCTTCACTTACTCTCTCAATACATTTGAAGTATTTCATTGCCAAGTATGTCTCAAACTCATTGGTAGTAGAAGAATGTGGGGGTGTTCTCCTTGTTATGAAGCAAAGACCATACAAATTTCTGGGCAATGCTTCTTGAGGACATCATTGCCATATGTTGGGTGGAGTTCATCGTATTAAATCCAGAATAGTGGATATAGAAAAAATGGTGGAAATGTCCTTGTGATAGTTAAGGAATTTCGTCTTCATAGCCATTAGTACTTCATTGAAAAAGAAATCACCCTCCTTGTTCGCTAATTCAGCCGACATCAAGTATAGATATGGAATGGCATAGCTGCTTGACGGATCAACGCTAGATGACAAAGAATCCATTGCATCGCTAAAAACCTACCGGTCTCTAAAGACTTTAGCAACCCTCCAAATTTGTTGTATCAATAGCTAAAGACTGACGGTTCCATCATGAGTGACGGAGTACGGCATCAACGCGCGCATCTCTGGGCATGCCCTCTTTAACATCTTGAGCATTAAATGTCACCCCATTCTTACATGTGGAAGGAATTTTTCAACTTGCCTTCCCGGTAATATGATTCATCAATGGTTGGGTCTAATCTATATGACCCATTCTCATAACGTGGGCAAAGAGAATGTACAATTGGCGAATATCGTCTTACACATAGAAATTAATGAATTTGTTAAATTTTTTCTTTTTGTCGGTTCTACTTTATTCTTATTTTCAATTTTTTGCCATATCTCCTTGTATGACATGAGTATCGAAACTCACATTTGAAATTAAATCATTTCCGTTTCTAATTCTCTTGAAAATGTCTTTTCATGTAGAAAGAGTAATCATTGGGATAAATCTTCAGTGATTTAGGCTGCGTATGATAATCATTCTGCTTTTATTTTTAAAATAGATTTTTATTCCAAATCTATTTTTGGAATAGAAATCTGTTTGGTAAAATAATTGCATTTTTCTATTTCCAGAACAGATTTATATTTCAGAAATAAGTTTGGAATATAGATCGAAACAAAAAAATTTACTTTTCTATTTTTTGGAATAAATATCAAAAATTGTTTTTCTCTTTTTTACTTCTCACCCGAAGGAGTTTCTTGCCGTCTGCCGCTCACCAACTATCACAACCCGACCCTCAAGTCCGCGACAACCTCTGTTCTCTTGCGGTCATTTGTTTACGACTCCACAAGATCCATCGCTGACCGTTATTTTTATCTTTCAATTAAACATATGCAGAAGCGAATCACAATCCCCAGTCAATTACAAAAGCAGAGATAGTAGGAAAACCTAACAATCTACTGATTAACCCTAGGAAGTTTACGAGTACAAGCCCTTACCACGGGCATTTTCTTATCGAGCCAATGAAACCAACAAGCTGGGGTTAATCTACTACCTTAAAAAACGGCCACAAGCCATAAAAAGTGACGATCCTCCATCTTATGGACCTGAAAATGATTATTCAATAAACAATGAGATAAAATCTCAATAAGTCAAAATCCTAAGCCTCGGTTAGGAGACTTACTTGCCTCGAGTGCGCTCTAAACGTGCAATCTTTCTATCGCCAACAAATCAACAATAGAATAACACCAATTCGATTATTATCAGACGCACGATTAGACCAAGGCTCATATGCAATTATTAACAGTTAACAATTGCAATCACAGGCATATTTATCTCGCTTTTGGCACACACACAACCTGCGTAATACAGTTTATTACATGCTCACCTCAATGTAGCAATTATATCAAATAATCAGAACACCTTTTAAGTTGTCATATGCACCATACACTCACTCGTGTTCTAATTATTAACAACACTTTGGGGGAATTTTCTTCCAACACACAAGTTGGCAGTCTACCGGTATAACCGGGCATCGTCCCACCCCACTGGGCACAGCTACGTCTGGCGTCCAGATGGCATTCATAAGGAGCATAAGTCTGGCCTTTACCGCGACCCGCATCCGAACCCCCGCCGGGCATTCCGATAATACGGATTTCGTCCACCACAGATCCCCCACCGAGTGACGGGCTTTTATACTAATTAATCATGCTCATTTTATTATCTTGTAGAGCAGCCAATGCAGACATGATTCGTGCTTGTACATGTTAAGTCACCGCAATTTCTACATGTAATGCGATAATATTTCACACGTGGTCACGCAAATACAAATGCATTTCACACGTAGTCATACAAATGTGTTGAATACATTAACCCTAATTCACAATCGTAGTCCACGAATTTATTCCACTGAGTACATATTAAACAATATCATCAAAGACAACAAGCATATATGTATTCGATATATAATCCACGTGATGAAAGTACGAATAATAATCCACTGAAATTAATCAATACTAACACAATTAATAAATCAAGTGCTTCCCGAAAATAATATTTTACTCCAAAAATATTCCATTAATAATTACCCAACAATAAATATTCAACATCCAAAATTAATTAATCATCCACAACTAATTAATCAATTATTCTCCAAAAATAATTAATTAATTATTACCCAAACATAATAACAATCAATTTCGAAATTAATAATAAATTAATTAATTCCGAAATTAATAAATTATTATTATTTTATTCCAAAAAAAATATTTACTAATACTAACCATGATTACTATTCTAACCCAACTACGATTGATTAACCCAACTATGATTAATTACACAACCATAATTAATTAACCTAATCATGGTTACTTTAATTTAATCTCAATTACTTTAACCAACTACAGTTACTTTATTCTAACTATGATTAACACTAAGCAAGCTTAATCAATACTAATAAAGCATTAATCATCCATTATCCAAAAGCATTAACCAAGTTTTATATTAAACTAATCATCCCTAATGGAACTTAGCATCTAAGCAAGGATTGAGAAATCAACTCACGGGTTTAGCGCTTCCAACCACACGAGCACGACGGCGGCAACCGAGGGAGGCTTGGCTAAGCTGGAATGAGAGTGAGGGACTGTTGTGGCGGCTTTGGTGCGGCTGAGGGGGCTCAAGAACGGCCCTCCAGCGGTCAGGTAGCGACGACTAGTGGCAGCGAGGAGCTGCAAAGAGGGATCGAGAGAAAGAGGGGGGGGCACGGCGACGACGGCAATTGCTGAGGTGGCTCCCGGACGGTACCTAGCTGCGGTCCAAGGCGGCCAGACGGTAGCGGAGGGCGGCCATCCCGACCCCAATCCGAAATGAAGAAGGAGGGAAAGATGGAGGTGGCAGCTCGGACGACTCGAGGTGGTCGAGCGAAGGACGATGGTGGCTAAACGATGGCGAGGTGGCAGCTCGCTGCTCCGGTGTCAGGCGGTCGGCTGGCCGGCATTGCAGCGGCGGAGGACAGAGGAGGAAGAGAGGAGGACAGAAGCTGGGCAGGGCTGGTTTGGCTCAAGGCCGGGGGACGGCGACTCACCGGCGACCGGGCGGAGAGCAAGGGCGGTGGTAGAGTCGCGGTGGTGGTCGGTGATGGCGGCAGCAGCACACGGGGTGTCACATGGGGTGTCAGAGAGAGAGAGAGAGAGAGAGAGGAGCACATGGGGTGTCGAGGAAGAGGGAAAAAGAAGAAAGAGACAAGAAGAGAAGACTAGTCAAATGGGGGAAAGGGCTACCGACAGGGGGAAGAAAATGTGGGGAAAAGAAAGAGAAAAGGGAAGGGAGAAAGGGAAGAAACGTGCATACGAAGATGGGGAAAAGAAAAGAAAAAGAAAAGAAAAAGAAAAAGAACAAGACAAAATCCTAAAAAGTTGCTAGAAAGGGTATTTTGGTCTTTTTACCCATAAAATTAAATTTTCAAATATTTGGCTTCAAAACTCGGCCCGTTGAATCATTTTCCAATAATTTCGGGCTTACCGATAAATTCGATAATCAATGAGACAACGTTCAATATTTTAGTCTTGACATCCTTAAAAGTTCGATACCCAATACCGGATTGAAATTCGTGGTTAAAATTAATTAATCGCGACTTTAGTACAACTTAACTTTCGGGCGGCGTTTAGGGGTTCTCGCTCGTTTGACCCGTGGTTGATAGCTTTTCAATCCATGATCGTGCATTCAAATCAAGGCGATCATCGATTGTCATGTAATCACGAGGGATTAATTGCTCACACTGAGTACATGGCCAAAAGGAAATCGGTTTAACGTCGTTCGCAATTAATATCGGCTCGTGCGGAATCACTCGCAATCCGACCTTGTATTTTTGTTGAATCGATTTATTTCCGTTCGTTAATTGACTTGCAATAGTATAGTATTATTCCTCTTTCATCCTTATGGTTGAGCGGCTTATCCCTGATTAAATTCACAAGTCATACGCGTATCAGTCCTTAATTGCATTTCTGAACAGTTAGTTAACTCATGAGGAGCCAACTCAGAGTAAACGTAACTAACAGCGCAACCATTTCATCTATCTCGGAATGGGTCAAAGTTCAAGATGTTACATCAACACCACCACCCTCGTCGATCGTGGCCATTAGTCGCCGCTGGCTACCGGGTTTGATGTTGTTTCTCTCTTTCTTACTTCTCACCCGAAGGAGTTTCTTACCGTCCGCCGCTCACCACCACCACCCGCCAGTCGCTGCCGATCGCCGCTGTCGCCCCTCCCATTGCCGCTACCACTTAGAAAAGTGAAATTTGATTGATTATGAAATAAATTTCTATTCCCAGAATAAAAAAATTTTGTCGTTATCAAACGCGTTTTTTTAGCTTAGAAACTCATCTAGAAATTAAAAAAAAATGTATTTCTCTTCTAGAAAATAATTTCTAGACAAAAATGTTATGCGCCCTTAATGATTGCATTTAACTTGAATGGTGCAATATTATTGCTGACTGAACAAGGACCACCTCTTTGACTCGAGGTGCCCAAAACATTGAAGAAACTGCGCAATGAAAGACGACAGAAGAGCTAGAAGTCTTCTTTGCGAAACTGGCGAAGAAACAGCGCAGTGGCGTGCGTGGATGTTTCACGCTTCTCGGGGGGTCTCGTCAATGCAACTTCCAGGAACTTGCATGTGATGCTAACGGGAGAAAGTTTGGTGGTTCGGACAGGCCTTGAATTAGGAAATGTTTGATTGTCCCTGTCGGAATCACATCGGAATCAAGAAAAGCCATTGTTCGGAACGGACGCGGAAACTTCCTTGTTTCTTGACAGAGGGAAGGGTCGGAAAGAGGCGAAAACGTTTACCAATAAAAAAGGGTTGTGGAAAAAGGAAAAGTGATAACCAGTACGGAGTTAAAAGTTCAAAAGAAAAATGATGAAAACGTTGCGATAGGTTTTCGCTTCTTTACGAAAACTAAAATCGTACATAATTAATATGAAAAACACATATTCAAATGAACATTCAATTTTTTCCTCTTATACGCTAAACTCACACCATCTCATGATGAGATGATTAAATTAATTTTAAAAGTGTGCAAAACGGACCTCCGAATCAAAAATCGCTCAAATTGAACTGGATCGGCTGGTTTAGTCTAGTTTTCGAGAATGTCGATCTAGCTCCTGATTGCTCATTGGAATCGGACTTCACGATGGTGAGCACACCGTCGGCATTCATAGAATCCGTGGCCTCGCTCGCCCTCATATTATTTAAACTCGGCAGCTCCACCTTGACGGGCTTGTCTCCTTGGCCAATCACCCACAAGGCACACCCCGCCGGATCTCCACCCTCACCTCGTCCGGACTTAGCCATGGCCTATCCATCTTGTAGATGTAGGCGGTCGCCATCTCTTCCTCGGAGACCTGGTCGTGCGATGTGGTGCCCCACGCGCGCAGGCTTTCGAGAGGATCGACGGAAGAGAAAAACGATTTTATCTGCACGGGACGAGGGAAACGCATGACGATTGGAAAAATTCATTCTACTGATAAAGCCACTTAGGACAAAGAAGAGCGGAGAATGACGACATAATCTGATATTCAGTCAACTCCCGACGATCTTAATCCATCTAATTGCAGACATTTGATATCACAATGGCAAGGCATGAGCTGCCATAAAGCAATTTGAGCCCTCAAAACAGAGGTTAAAGTAAGGAAGCAAGTGACTTCAGCTGGAGGCCCAAAAAGGAGCTCAAGTGTACCGTTTTAGTTCTCCTAGTAGAGACCAACTGTGTAAATCATGCATTTGATGTTAGAGGAAAAGCCATTTACCACTCCACGTTTAACAGCATCCTGAGCCAAGATGAACGTTCTGTAATATTAATATGTGATCCCACATTTTGGGGTATAGTTTTTACATAAAACTTACCATTAATATTGACCCACATTTTATTTTTGACGAGCGGTTATTCCACGTGCGGTTTTTCCACGTTTCGTACCTTTTCGCGACAACCGCCCATTCGCAACCGTCTTGATGGAAGACGGTTTATAAGGATGAACGTTCAGTTTTGAAGGGCGATCACAAGCCTAACACAAACCCTCTCATTTGGAATACACCATCAGTACGCGAGGGGATTGGGTTAGTAGAGTGCGCCCTAATTGCGGTCGGATCGCCGTGAAGTTTTCGTAGATTTCTGACGAACGCAAACTTGAACAATGGCTGGAGGTTAGATTTATTTTGATCATGTTTCCGCATAAAACTCTATTGTGCTTGAATTTTGTTCATCAAGCATGAGTAGAATATTCTGTACGATCATCTTACACATTCAACATATTAATATAATCATAGAAGCTTCAAAGCATAGTTAAATTAATAAGACGGAGAGAAGAGGTTAAGGGGTTACCTTCTTGAAATGAGTAGGAGGATTCGCCCACACTTCCTTGTTGTAAAGAGCAGGAGAATTTGCCCTTAAATCCTCCTTGGTGTCTGCAATCTGCAACGTTCCAAGAACTCATTATTTCAGCGAGATTAACTCTCATCAGCATAATAAGAAAAAAAGCCGACCTCGTCATGGATCTCAATGGTAACATCTATATACTGAGCATCACTGAACCAACGGAAGAAGCTGATCTCGTAATGAAAAAGTGGGTGGAGAGTCACAATGCATGAATAGGAAGTCTAATGAATATAAAGACAGCCTAAAAGATACACAAACCAAAACCAGACAGATAAACTAACGTGATATTGGCTTGTGGGTCTCGTTATGTTTTTGGTTATCTCAAAAACTTTGTCCTTGGCCTCCTGATCGATCAATCAATATACAAACCAAAACCAGACAGATTAACTAACATGATAGTATGGGGTACACCGTCAAAATGAACCTAACAAATTCCAGCGCTCCAATGACAAATATAGATGCACAGAAGGGTCACTAAATTGTTCATCATTACAATCGAACGCATCATGGCAATTAAAATCTGCTGTCCAAGTTTCCAAAAGTTAGTTATCCTTCATTAACATTGCAGTGAGTTTCAATCAAGAAGGCAGCAAAATGCTAATTTGCTTCCATGATTTTCAAGTAACGTAAGAGCCAGTCACTCACAACTCTAATCGAGGGTACAAAATGAAACTAGGACAGGTAAATCAAAAACAACTCTTTACACCAAGACATCTTCAAAAATGAAAAGGAGATCAAGAACTAGCCAACAAACAGGGGCCAAAAGAACTGGGGTGGTTCCCAAACTTCTTGTTCATCTTCAGAAATTCACATGCAATTAAAACGGGAAAAACACAAGAGAGAGAGAGAGAGAGAGAGAGACGAGAACTTCAGGTGATCGGTGAAATGGGTACACAGCACGAAGCATGATTATGTACCATTTCGAGAGCTCATCAGGGATTTCTTGGAGATTCTCAGAGGAGGGAACGAGCTCCCCATCGATTTGCTCCGAATTTTCATTGTCCCCATTCCTCTTCTTCCCCTCGTCTCCGACCATCGTTCACGGCTCACCCCCTCTTATGTGGCGTGCCTCTGTACAAATCAGAGCCTAAACTGAGCTCTCGCTCTGGAGAGAAAGAGAACAGAAGACTTCGGTTTTGGGGGTTTATGAATAGTGCAGGCGGGCTTGAACTGGGGGCATTTTCTCACGAGAGTGAAGATCACCGCCTCTCTCTTCCTCTCTCTGGAGTTTTCCAAATTTCTCTCTCAGCCACAACTTTTGTATCAGTTTCCTTTTTGGACAAGCAACCGCAAATTGTTGAGGAAAAAGAAGAAGAAGAAGAACAACAAGACAAGACAACAAGCCTTCGAGTAATGACCATAAAGAGAGATTTTTGTATTAGAAGTTAGGAGTGCACTAGAACTATCGGACCGGACTGAATTAGCTGGTTAAATCTGATTTCAGTTCAATTCCTAAGAGTGTTGGTCTGGTTCTTGATTGTTAAAAGTGAAATCGGTATTTTGGCGGTCCGATTCCCAATTCTAAAGAAGGAGTGGACCGGGCCAACTATATATACTTTTTTATTATTTCTTAAAAAATAAAAGTAATTGGATTTTTTTTATAAAATTTCTTCATAACACATAGCATTAAGTTGTGAAAAAAACAAGTGACCAATTTCCGATCTCAGGAACAATCAGTCCAATCCCCAGTTCTTGATTAGAAATTGGATTGGAAGGAGAATTGATCATCCCTATCGGGTTCGGTGAACCGACTTCACACACTATAAATAGGGGCTCTTCTTCTTGAGTGTGGCGTGTAGAGTGGCGTGTGAAGTGTATGTAGAGTGATTAGTATGCGCGCGCGTAGAGAGTGCAGGGAGTGACGTGGGGACTGCTTTCTTGGGTGCGTGTTGTCTGTGAAGTGAGTGGGTGTGTGAGTGTAGTAACCGGAGAGCACGTGATATTGTTCATAAAGGAGTGTTTATTTTACTTGCATAACCACTTGCTTCTCTACGAAGAGCAACCGGCCTGAAACATCCGAGTCACGCAATCTAAGCGAGTCGGACTTGGCTATGTTGTCGATGGCCATGTTTCTCTGCTCTTCTAGTGCATTATGGAGTCGGCTGCTTACAGTTTCGGTGGTCGTCGATGGGATTTCCAGGAAGCTGCATGGCGATGTTGACAAAAGAAGAAAGTTCGGTGGTCCTGGTTTCAGTTTTGCAGTTCGCGCGGAGCAGGCCTTCAGTTTAGGAAAATGCGTTATCCCTGTCCAGATCAGATCACGACTCAAGAAACTTACTGGAAATATAGACACGGAGATTCATTGGCTTCTTCGCTGAGGGAGTTATAGGGAGACTCGAAAGTTGCCCAAAGGATTGTGGGAAAAGAAAATAAACTTTACTAGCATAATAATTTTTGGACTAATAACTTATTGTAAGTCATACATTTTTGAGAAAATAGACCCCATAATAATATATAATTTATTTATTATTTAAATTTTTGTAATTCAAAAGAGATTATTATTCTTTCAGTAGATTAAAAACTGTTAAAAAAATCGATCACACTTGTCTTAACTCATCCGATATTCACTTTGAACCCTCAAAAAGATTGTGGTGTGGCTAGGGCTGGCGAATGGGCTGTGCCAGCCCACAATTGGCTGAGGCCCCTTTTTAATTTTTCAATTAAATTCAGGTGAAAAAAAATTCGACAATATTCAATAAAAATTGCAAGAAATGCAAACATTATAATGTTTAGGGAAAGTAGTGCATAATTACTGAAAAACATTCATTCAATTAAAGAAGAATGAATAACACGTATATCTTCAAGTTTGCAAGAGAAAAATTACATGTATAAGTGCTCTAATATTGATTATATAGAAATTACACCCAGGGCAACGCCTAATTAATCCTGCGTCTTTGCTGCCATGTCCTCACCATGATTCAGATTATAAAGTTTTTGTCATTATTATTTCGTTCATGTTCAGGATGCTTATTTGGAGTCAATTCGTGGAATGACCAATCATGCCCGCACAGTCATTTCTACATTTTTTGCAATCAAGCCGCATCTATCCAGTCCATAATCTATTGGGTAATAATGGACATGGAACTTTATAGTACCATAGACACATGCGGGGTTAGTAAGGGTGCATTTGGTTCAGATTTGCAAATGAGTTTTAAGTTTAATGCAAATGCCGAAAGCCTAAAACTAATTGGAGAAATGCAATTGTGTTTGGTAAAATTTCTTTGCAAATGGACTTTGAGTTGAACGTGTGTTTGGTAAAAAAAACTTTTGTAATGGGCTTTGAGGGGCATAATATATGTATATATATCTTCTTCTTTTTTTGAAAATTGAACTAAACCTTTCGCCGGACCAATAAAGGGCTAAGGTCGCCAACGAGCCAGATCTGACGTCGGTGGCCGTCGGTTGAGGTTGCCCGACCTCGAGCAACCTCCGGCGGCCCTCGGCTAGGTCGCGTAACCGTCGCTGGAGGTCCCCTGACCTCGGGTGACCTCAGCCAACGGCCACCGGCGCCGAATCTAGCTCGCCGGTTGGCGCTGGTGACCATAACCCTTCCCCGGTCCAGCAAAGGGCTGCCTCATTTTTCAATTAAAAAAAAAATAACCAGAGGTAAAATTGGAAATATGAAGAATTAATGATGATATTTTTAAAAGGGAAAAATTAATTTTAGCATTCGGCCAAATACTGAAAGCCCAAAGCTAGTAGAACTAGTTTTGAGCTTTCAACATTTTGAAGGCCAGCTTTCAGTTGAAAGCTATGTCCAAAGCTGAACCAAACGGTCCAACATTTTCCCAATGGGCTTTCAGGCCTAAAAACCCTTTGGAAATACTAAGCCAAACACAGCCTAAGTCATAAGTCATAAGTCATGGTCTAAAGAATTGAAAAACGGGAAACTCTGCTGGTCCACCACTTATAACAGAGACGCCGTCTTCACTAACTCTATCAATCCATTTGAAGTAGTTAATTGCCAGGTATGTCTCAAACTCATCGGTAGCAGAAGAATGTGGGTTGTTCTTCTTGTTATGAAGCAAAGACCATACAAATTTCTGGGCAATGCTTCTTGAGGGCATCATCGCCATATATTGGGTGGGGTTCATCTTATCGAATCCAGAATAGTGGATATAGAAAAAATGGTGGTATGTCCTTGTAATTTTGAGGAATTTTGTCTTCATAGCCATTAGTGCTTCATTGAAAATGAAATCACCCTCCTTGGAATTCAGCTGACATCAAGTATAAATATGGAATTGCATAGCTACTTGACGAACCGGCGCTAGATGACAAAGAATCCGTTGCATCGCTAAAAACCTGCAAGTCTCTAAAGACTTCAGCAACCCTCCAAATTTGTTGTATCAACAACGGGAGACCAACAGTTCCACTATGAGTGATGAAGCACGGCATCAACACCCGCATCTCCTAGCATGCTTTCTTTAACATCTTGTGCGTTAGATGCCACCCCATTCTTTCGTGTAGAAGGAATTTCTCAATTTACCTTCCTTGTAACATGTAGAGGACCTCTAATTCTTGATTCTTTGGTGGGTGGATCTAATGCATTTCACCCACCCACTTAAGGTGGCCATAGAGAATGTAAAATTAGCGGAGATCGTCTTGCAAGCAAAAATAAAGGAAGTAGTTGAATTCAACTTCTTGTGTCTTGCATGCACAAGCTAAAATTTAGCGCTCACCATTGTAATTCCTCCCAATCATCAAGTCGTGTTTCGTTGTCGTCGAATTCAATTTGCTGTTGGGGTGGAGTTGGTATGTAAACGTTGCTATTGCAAAAATCACTAAATAACTCGAATGTGATTTGTCAATTGAAATCCGGATTGAGTTGAGATAATTATATACTTTTCTTATTGTCCCTATTCCCCACTATGGTACGTAGAGCGCCATTAAATTGTCGTAAGGAAAAAGTAAACTGACAAAAGAGTTTCAGAAAGCAAGAGCTGAGATAGTGATATATGAGCGAGAATCGAGAAATGATAAAAAATGGGAGGGGAAGGGGGCCATTTATAGAGGGAAATCTTTTCTCCCCCAACTAGGGACGTCAAAATAGGTTATGGATCCATTTTGTGAGTCATGTTCTATCTTAGTAGATCGAAAATGGGTTAGTGACCCATTTTCGACCCAACTACGGAACGTATAAGTCATTTTCGACCCATTTTGACTCATTTTTAACTCAACTGTAAAACGTATTTTTCTTCTTTGAGTCATCCTCAAGCTCGGTGAGTGGTGGTGACCTATTAATGACCGCGACACTCCGTTGCTCATCTCCACCTCATCTCAATTTATAGGTTTTTTACAAAGATATATTTAATTGGTGAAATTCTTTAAAAATATTTCAATTTATAGTTTTTTACATTTTTTATTTTATTTACTATTTTTAAAATTTTTAAATTTAATTTGAAGTTCATTTAGCATAAATTTTAGAGTGAGTTTGGGTTTCTCTACAATAATAATGGCTTTTTGAATAAGGGTTGGATCGGGTATGTGTCGAGTATGGGTTGGTCGAGTATGGATTATTAGATCTATATTACATGAATATAGATTAAAACGGGTTAATGGGTCAATATGGATCGGACCATTTTCGACCCGACCCAAACCCAACCTGACCCACCCATTTGACGAGTCTACCCCCAACCATCACTGTTGTATTGGGCCGGCCATTGGACCCTCAACAATCACTTGTAAGTGTTCTTTGAATTTTTGGGGCCAGGCCTGAAAAATAGAACTGAGGCCCAACGATTGAATTGGGCCTCAAGGACCGAGTCGCCGAAAAGAAAAAGAAAATCGGAGAATAATCGATCATCAATGAGCCTAACCCGCCGGGTGTCTCCTCTTTTTCGCTTGGAAGATAGCTTAGAATATAAAAAATGCCATTATAATTTTTCACGTTACTTGATCTTGTCATCTTGGAAGACTACAGTATACAGATGCATGCAATTGCATGCAAAAATATAAATTTATTTACATGATATCATAATATTTCGATCCGACTAATACTAATATAATCTAAAGATACTTGCTATTGTAATAACCTGCTTCCCATCGATGCAACGCCGAACTCAGCAGCACGGAAATAGGCGGCATCGCCAGGGGAGCGGGGGATCCATTCTTCAATTATCTTTCGAGATATCAATGTTAATGGTCTTGAACCTGAATCCGATGTCCTTGTACTACTTCCGAGGGGGGTCGCGCTTGGGAGCTCTGACCGTAATCACGCCGTCGCGGTTCACTGAAGCCGTGGCCCTGCTCACCCTCGCCTTATGATTCCTCGGCAACCTCGCCTTGGCTGATCACCCGCAAGGCCCATCCCCGCCCAATCTCCACCCTCACCTCCTCCTTTGGCCGTGGCCTGTCCACCTTGTAGGGGTGTGCATGGTCCAGGTGGGCGGTTCTCACCCTAGAACCGGGAACCGCCCACTAAGGACCAGTTCCGAAAAATTGGATTTGGAAACCGTCCGTTAGTTCCATGGAATCGGTCTCATGAGCGATCACGCCTAATGGCGAGAGAACCATGGCGGCGGCGGTCCGATTCCCAGGTGGATCCATGGAACCGGTCTCATGAGCGATCATGCCTAATGGCGAGAGAACCATGGTGGCGACGGTCTAGTTCCCAGGTGGATCCATGGAACCGGTCTCACGAGCGATCACGGCTAATAGCGAGCGATCGTGCCGAGCCACCCTTTTTAAGCAACAAAGGTAAAAAGGAACTCAAAAGTGGAGAGAAAGAAACATTTCATGCACACAAGAACGGATAAAGAAATATGGAACTAATTTTAAATATGAGGCTTTAGAATTTTAATTTTTTTATAACAAAAATTAATATATTATTATAATACCGGTCCGGTCCGAGTGGGTGGATCCGCAAATGGATCCGGGAATCGGACCGGTACCCACCGGTTCCAACCGGGAACCAGACCAGTCCCCTTAAGAACCACCGGTTCCAAGCTGGTCTGATCCGGTTCTGGGCGGTCCAGGCAGGTCCCGGGTCTTTTGCACACCCCTATCACCTTGTACATGTAGTCTGTTGCCGTCTCTTCCTTGGAGGCTAAGTGGTATGGCATCGTCCCCATCTTGCTCTGGCATAAGGCATGGTCGAGTGGGGAGATGTATTTTAATGACATCCCGGGAGCCCTGTGTATATTGTAATTTTTTTTTAATGTGGGCTAATATTAATTAATATTGTAATTTACCGTTTTATAGGATTGGTGTAATAAAATGAAATATAAGGTTTCCTAATTAGTCTAATATGGGGTTGGCTAGTGTGGGCCGAGTTAAGCCTGGCTTGTAATGAGAAGTTTTGACTAAAAACTCTATAGATAGTTATGTCTCTCCTCTAACCCTAGAATACACAATTATCCTCATATAAGGGCCGGTTACAACACACCAAGGGTGAGGAGCAATCTCATTTAGTCAGTGATATAGAGGGCAATAGAGAAGAAGCGCTTGAGTTTTGGATCGTCACTATTTCGTATCAAGAATGATGGATTCCAAATCAAGTGCGCAAATCTTTTTACTTGATTATATATGTGTTCTTGATTCTAGCTATAGAAATCTTGAATGCACTTTCGCTGCCAACATATATATATCCCAAACTACCAATACAAAATGAACTTAAACTATAAAAGCCCTTTGACGTAGTGAAGGCGCCTCCCCCTACAATAGAGAGTATGAACCACACCTCAATAATTATGACAATTCGTCAATACTAGGAGACCACAACGCGGACAGTTTTGAACATGTTAAATGCTAAGTCCTTGTACTGGTACCACTTCCGAGGCCCGTGCCTCTTGGGAATCCTGATGGTGAGCACACCGTCAGCGTTCATGGAAGCCGTGGCCTCGCTCAACCTCATCTTGTGGTTCTTCCGCAGCTTCACCTTGATGGTCTCATTCCCCCGGCCCATCACCCACAGGGCGTTGCCCCCCCGGATCTCCACCCTCAGCTCATCCGCCTGCAACCACGGCCTGCTCATCTTGTACACGAACTCCCTCACCGTCTCTTCCTCGGTGACCTCGTCATAATCTGTGCCACCCCACACGTCCTGCTCGGTGGCGACCAGCGGGGGGACAAAAAAGAAGGCCGCGTCCTTCACTTTGTTATGGGTGTCATCGATCTTATTTCGGGTGTTGCTGATCTTCTTCCAGATCCCGTCCCGTTGGCCTGAGGGAGGAGCCGAGGACTGCATGATGACTCGAACTCTCTCTTCTTAACCCGTAACGACTGGTTTTATGAAGCTGTGATTCACCAATGCAATATCCCCGCGTTGCCTCGCTCTTCTTATAGAGATGGAATTGCCGGAATTGCTTTCGTCACGACAATTTATAGAAGAGAAGACAGTAGAAAGATTTGTTTTGGTTAAAGGAGATGAAGAAAGATAACAAGCCGAGACTTGTTCTTAATGTAAATGGCGAAGAAAGGTCCCCGCGTTGTCCCCGCTGACCATTTCTACATGGGTGGCCGTCATAGAAATGGTCAGCAGTGGAGAGTTTGGTGGGTTTGACTTGACAAGAGGGGTTAGAGAGATTGGGGGAGAAGGAAGTGATCAAGCCAGAAGAAATACACCTTAGGTGCCAAAAATTGATATCACTAAGCACATATATGCCAAAATTTTCAAAAGATACACTTAAATATTATTTTTTTATGAAAATTAGACATTTAAGCGCCAATTCCAGTTAGATTTGTCAAAAATCCAATGTGGCATTATTTTACTAATAAAATTGGTGTACGTAGCTATCGGAAATCCAATGTGACTCGCCGTAAATCTAACTTGGTTCGTTGTTGGCACTTAAATGTTTATTTCTTCTCCGATTTTGATACTTAAATATACCTTTTGAAAGTTTTGACACTTATCTGTCTACTCGTGTCAAGTATTGACACTTAGGGTATCTGCACCTTTGATCATGCTCGTCCTACTTTGTTTCTTATTTTCTCAAGGTGTTATTTAAGGACACAAACAGGCCCTAAATTATAATTTAATGTGCAATATATTCCCTTAACTTTTAATTTCATCAATATGGTCTCTAAATTTTTTTTTTGTACATGCTTAAGTCAGTACCTGAACTATGTGAAAATACTTAATGTTATCATTCAATTCATTCAAGTTTAATAACAACATTGAATATCTTCATATAGTTCAAAGATCACATTAAAAAATTTGAAAGTTCAAAAATGATTCATGAATTTTTAATCTAGGAATGAAGGAAAATTAATATAAATGATTCATGAATTTTGATTTTATATAAAATATGATCCCTAAACTAGTATGGAGATGTCAAGGAAACCGCATAAGCATGGATATATAGAAGAGAAGAACATGAAGAAAGATGACGAGCCGAGGCTCGTTCTTCTTCGTGTAAATGGCGAAGAAAATTTCGGGTCGTCGTCGATGTAATTTCTTAACGCGGAGGTTTTAGCTTGACAGAGGGGTTAGAAAGAAGACTCGAACGTTGATGTTGACTGTAGGATAAAAAAGAAGTGGTCACGCTCGTCCAAATTCATCGGATAAGACTCGGATGGCACTGGATTTTTTTGAGGAGCTGTTCCTGAAAATGAGGCATATCTAATTTCAAGCGAAATATTTTCAAAATATAGAAGACAACCTCACGTGAGATGACTTACTTCGTTTATTATTTTCTCATAGGTAATTATTCATTCTTAAGATAATGACATAAATGGTCACTAAACTTTGATTCAATGTACAATATAGTCTCTAAACTTTAAATATGTTTAAAATGATCCTTAGCTTTTTGGTACATATTTGAATTAGTTCTTAAACTTTATAAAAATATTCGATATTATTTTTCCATTAATTTAAGTTCAAGAATAATATTGAAGTTTGGTTTAAAGTTCAAGGATGACATTGCATTGACCTTAAGTTCAAGAACCACATTGAATAATTTAAAGTTTATGGACTATATTAAACAAATTAAAAATTCAATTACCATATTATACATAAAGCCAAAGTTCATAAATCATTGGTATTCATTCTCACATTAATCAATTTGTTTGTGTATCGAACTAGACATGTGTTGAACCATCAAAAGTATTTAGCTATACTCATCTTGCTCCACCAAATCAATTACACCCTGTACGAATAATTTCTACTTATAGGGTGATTTCGTTGCCCCTTGTGCGAGTAATTTCTACTCAAACTCTGACTTGTGATTAACTATAGATAGTCAATCCGTTTCAAAATACTAAAATAATTGACTGAAGGCAGAATTTTTGAAACTTAAAAAATGCTTTTTTATTTTCAAATTTAGGGGGAAACTACGAGTGAAACTAAAAAAGTAACTGAATATTGCATGGCGAAAAGGAGGCCGGGCCAATTATCAAGGGGTGATTTTTTTTCTAGAGCATCTTTGATTAAATCATAGGGTGAAACTGACTTCGTTAGCGTCAATTTAATTAGAAATCAGAACGTGGACCATGTTCAACCTAACAAGTCTTGAGTCCTTGTACTTGAACCACTTCCGAGGCTAGTTGCGGTTGGGGCCCACGACAGCGTGTGACAGCTAGAAAGATCACCTAGAGGGGAGTGAATAGGTAATATTGCAGACAATAGAACAACTTGTAGTGACTTAATATGTAATGGTCTTAAAAATGCAATAAACCCTAAAATAATTATATTTATAGTATTTTTTTATTTTTTTTGGCTAAGTTTTACCAACGTGCAAGTGTTTCTATCTAATGAAAGGTAATATTGCATAACAATATGGCAATAGAACAACTTGTAGTGACTAAATATGTAATGGTCAGATTTTACCAAGCATGCAAGTGTTTCTATCTAATAAAATAAGGCGTCCACTCTCTCGCGCTAACAACCTATTTGTTAGATTTCACTATTTGAACCAATCAGAGGTTACAAGATCTAAGCAATAAATACTCAAGCTCTTGTGAGCAAATTCTCACATAATCTCAACCTCTAAATAGTTATACACTGTAGAGTATTCTTCAAGACTTTGGAATTGTAAGCTTTTGTTCCTATTGCGTTTGCATCACACTTTTCTACTTCGAGACCTCCTTCTATGCTCCTCTTTTGTCCAAGCTGACCATTGGACATAATCTCCGGAGGATTATTTAGCCAATCTACCCGTTGGCCTGAATCAAGTTAAGAAGATCTAATTGCTTTCGAGTTGTCGAGAATAAAACTTCTCTAAAATACTTATTGCCCATACAATAGTTCAGTCCATTAGTTGAGTATTTCGATTTGGAAACAAATCGCCTCTATATTGACGTTCCAAAGCCCACAAAAGATATTGAGAGGTTTTCATGGAAGACTTTGCTTTTGAACTCCTTATTTACAAGGCAAGTGATCCAGTCAATATTGACTAGCACTAGCTGTTGCATGAGTGAATCATCTCCTTCCTAGTCATTAAACATAACAAATATAGAAGGAAATAATTCTACTTCAATCAAAATTCTGATAGATAAAGTCTGACGATATCGTATCAAATTTTTCTCCTAAAAAACATTTGTCATCAGAAATCAAGTCTATTTCAATGAATAAATTTTGTTAGTCTTCAAAATCTCTTTAAGGGAATGTTTTCTCGACACGGTGAGGACACCATCGCTGCTCATGGATTCCCGTTTGGGTGGAGCAAACAATGCCGACATATGCGATGATGGGAACCGGATAAGTCATTTTGGATTTTCGTATTGTCGTCGCCAAGCCCAAAATTTGGACACAAATCAGGCAATGCCAATACACTTGACTCGAGGCGCAATTGATAAATTGCCCGACTAACTCATCGATCATGAAGGTTGTGATAATACAGCGGACCGACAAGACCCCGGCAATGGGATTTTTTATGAGTTCGCCGATCGTTAAATTTTCAATGGGCAAAGGCAAGTGAAGTATATGACACGCGGTGATGATCGACCCGAAGCATGCACAGAAGCTAAAGATTGGGTCAAGCGATAGGAGAGATCATCTAAAGAGTAACGCAAGTCAAGATAATTAGAAATTCTTGCGGACGGTGATCCAAAACCATAACGCAATGACCATAAAAAAAGAAAATAATAATTACAGGCCATGATGACCTCACAAAAATAAAATTATATCGTGATTCCGAAGATACTAGGATCGGAAGATCATTTGTAATTAGATTAATTGGGATTAGATTTTGCCTAAAATTTAAATTTGAATTTCAAATTAGATTTAGGTTTCTTTTTAGTCTAACACTCATATGTTTGTCTATAAAAGCATTCTGGTTGCATTTTGCGAGTTTCATATTTTATCTATGCATTCCAATCATCTTCATGGAAAATTATGGCAATTAAGTTGATTTAATCATAAATTGTTTTTATTAATACCAATTTAGTCATAAATCTTTTGTATTTGTACAAATTCAGTTCATCTACCCAATTTTGGACTGTTGGCTGGCATACACTAATTTGGTAATTTTTTAAATATTTTTTTTTTTTTTTATTTTTATTTTTCCTTTTCCTCCTCCTTTTCTTTTCTTCTTACCCATAGTGGCCGGCGAGGTTCAGCGAAGCTCGCCAGCCACAACCTCCCCGGCCACTAGGTGAGGCCTGGGGGACACAAGCAAAGTCGGCCTCGCTTGCAACCGGCGAGGCCATGGCCACCTTCACTAGTAGTTGGCAAGGCTACCTTCGCCTAGATCTAGGCAAGGCGATGACCAACTATGACCTACATGGCTTGCAAATCTCCCATTCAAGGGCCCTCTTTTCTGTATGCAGAGAATTGCCAAAGTGAGATGAATGGGTCAAGCATTTCGTCAAGCAACTAGAAGGATCAAGGCGACACGAGGTTCGGATGTAGCTCTGCCTTCCATCTCGAGGCATGGGCATGAGTGAGGTGGCCTCGTCGGAGTCTCATTGGCCATCATGGGAAAAAGAAAAGATGGAAGAAAAGAAAATAAAAAAAAAAAAAAAATTTCCAAAAAAAAATTCAAAAATTGTCACATTAACATTAATTGGATGGACTAAATTAATACAAATACAAAAATTTTAAAACTAAATTGACACAAAAAAGACTAAGAATTGAATTGATACATTTACAATAGGTTTAAAATTTTCTTTGGTAATTTTCCTGTCATTTTCATCACTAGTTGATGCTCAATATCGACAAATGGTCAAGCTTGGCCTCTAAGAATGTAAGCCATGGGCTCAAAACTAATAAAGGTTCATGCAATTTCCCTGTTGTTTCTAATTTGTTGTTTGCGCATTATTTGGCAATTCGAAATTTGAATGGACGTAATTTTACGACGTTGCCGACCTCATTGACTCGCTTGTTGGGATCTTCTCTAGCAGGCCGAGCGCTCTTGTAAACTTAGGACCACAGAACCCATCCATGACATGTCTAATGTGCTCATTGATCATGAATTTCTGATGGGCCGAGCTAAGTGAAATGTAAGCTATTTGGCAGGGATCAATCAACTGGAAGTGAGCACAGAAGTTAAAAGACCGAGTCAAGAAGGATCCATCGATTATTCATGCATTATATCATAATTGTAAGTTTCATACAAATCCCTCGTTGTATTTAATCTGTTCTTCGTGCATTCTTCAGTAATTCGATTTTTTTTTTTTTGGCGAAGTCCAGGAGATTTCAAGGCATATTAGAATCCACCGCCCACTTTTCATTTCTAAGTCGTATGTAATAATCTAATTGGCCATCGATGGTCCGCGATGGGACATCAATCACTTAGTGAAACTACTGAGTTCCCCATGACCGCGGCCTGCAAACATCCACGTAACATGTCTTTTGACAATCATAGGCAGAGAATAGTGTCCTGCCTTTTGATTGATTCACTTGTATCATCCTAACAATTCAGGATATAGCCTCAAAAAAATAGATGAATCAGACTTTGAAGAAATATAAATTGCGTTTGATAAAAGCTTTTTGCGAAGCGACTTTAGCCTAAAGTGCTGAATCAACCTCAAAACAAAGCTTTGAAAGGCAGAAGGTCGTGGACGACAATCTCAGAACTGATGCCTGGAGACTCGACGGTGCTTTCTTAAAACCGGACGAAGGAAAGGAACTTCATCTTGAACTTGTTAAATGCCAAGAGATCCCGACGTGGACCGTCTTGAACTTGTTAAATGCCAAGTCCTTGTACCGGTACCACTTCCGAGGCCCGTGCCTCTTGGGAATCGCGACGGTCAGCACGCCATCGGCGCTCATGGAAGCCGTGGCCTTGCTCAGCCTCATCTTGTGGTTCTTCCGCAGCTTCACCTTGATGGTCTCGTCCCCCCGGCCCAAAACCCACAGGGCGTTGCCCCCCCGGATCTCCACGCTCAGCTCGTCCTCCTGCAGCCACGGCTTGTCCATCTTGTACACGAACGCCTCCACCGTCTCTTCCTCGGTGACCTGCTGGTAATCCGTCTTGCCCCACACGGGCCGCTTGTTGGGGAGGAGCTGGAGCGGAGCGACGAAAACAATGGCCGTGTCCTTGACTTTGTTCTGGGTGTCGTCGATCTTTTTCCAGGTATTGCTGATCTTGTTCCATATCCCGCCCTGTTGGTTTGAAGGGGGAGCCGAGGACTCCATGACGACTTTGAATTCTCTCTTTTCTTCACGTAACAACTGGTGTTATTGGGCTGTGATTCACCGACGCGACGTCCCCAGCATCGCCTCGCTCTTCTTATGTAGATGGAAATGCCAGAATCGCATCGTCGTGACCCATGATGGAATTCACTATGATTGGTTTCCTCTAGTTTTTTAACGACTGACCTAGGCGGAATTGCTTGTCTTGATTCCTTTCGGGCTGAGCAACCAATGCTGCCAGCTCCGAGTCCCGCTCGGCCAGGATTATCCATGTCCCTTCGCAACACCTTCTCTAAAGAACGATAATGTAGAGTTAATAGACACTACATATGAATGAAATATATAGTTTCATTTTTAAGGTTATTAGTAATTATCGATACGTGGTATAGTGGTATATTCGGAGTGGGCACCGAATTATAAACGCTTGTTTTTTCTATAAAATGGCACTAGTGTCGAGGCATGCGCTATGTTGAAATTGAGTGGATGTGCAGTGCTATTCATTAAAGGCGTGTGATTTCTTTTTCTTTCTTTTTTTGTCGAAAAAAGATATGTGAATTGAGTAAATACTTCATATAGATAAATTAGTAGATAGGTTTGACTTTTGATGAAGGGTAATTTTTAAAAAATGAAAAGTGAGACAAATGAGTCCTTTTCGCCTTAAATATATTGATAAGTAGATGACAAGAAAAAAATATGTACACAAAAGATACTCTAATAGAAAAAAACATGTATGATGCTCTGAATTTTTTCTTTGTTTTGATCGCTTATGACACCAATGAAACATTGAAATTGAATGACTTTTGCTTTTTGGTGAAGGATCGTCCATTGATGAGGACGGTTACCGGTCTTTCCTCTTCTTGGGAAGGTGGGGGGACATATCGTGTCATTTTCAAATTAGGTAAGTTAAATCAATCTCAATCGTTGATCACATCAAAATACAAAAGGAATTGTATTCGGTGATTCACGGAAAAATGTAGCATAATCTTGTTGAGTCTTAGCACTATTCTTTCATTTTCTTGCGGGCTTTTCAGCCTACAATAGTGCCACCACTTATCATCACGGGCCTTCCATTGATAGAATATTACATTCGAATAGTCCCCTTTCTTCTCTAATAAAGTTCGTGACTTGAGGAAACCGAGTTTTTCATCTATCAATTTCTTTAAGTTAAACTGTGGGATTTTTTACCAAAAAAAAAAAAAAACTATGGGATAAGTGCTATGAAAGTCATAAAACTTGTTATGAAAATGCAATTAAATCTTAAAAATTTCAAAAAGTGCAATTAAGTCCTAAAAACTGTCCTAAAACTTTCAAAAAGTGCAATTAAGTTTTAAAACTTGTTACGAAAGTGCAATTGAATCCTAAAACTTTCAAAAAGTGCATTCAATGGAATGACTTGAATGGATTAGTTTGATAAATTTTAGGTCTTAATTGCACTTTCGGAAGTTTTAGGATTCAATTATACTTCCATGACAAGTTTTAGGACTTAATTACATATTTTAAAAATTTTATGACTCAATTGTATTTTTATGACAAGTTTTAGGACTTTCAACGCATTTATCCCTTAAAATATTGTGCTATTCTACAATTCATATTGTATAGCTTAACCGTTATTTTCTCATTTCATTTAATTATTTCCCATTAATATATTTCCTTTTACTTTAGATGAATATAAATTACTCGAAATAACCATTGGAGTTTGCCCCAATAGCCACTTTTCTCACATAAGAAGAGAGAGGTGAAGGTTCGAATCCTCACATTTTCGGGGGTTGGAGTGGGGAATGTTTAGTTTCAAGAGTGAGTTTCGACTTTCACACCCTGTAAGAATGTAGTTTGCCCCAATAACCACTTTTCTCACATAAAAAGAGAGAGGTTAAAGTTCGAATCCACACATTTTCAGGGGTTGGACTATTTTTTATGCCAGCGAAACTTCAATGATAGTCATAGTTGTAAGGTTATTAATAATTACAGATGCGAGACTATAAGGATGAATTCGGAGTGGACACCAAAATATGAAAACTTGCTTCCTGTGTGTAGCGGGATCGCAATGGGTTACATATGAAGAGAAAGAAAGGAATGAAATTTCTATAAAATTGAATTATTAAAGATGTAAGTATCGACAATTATTCAATGAAGCGAAAAGTAGGAGATTTTTTTTTTAAATTTGCATAATGTTCGACAACCAAATAAAACCTTTTCTTTTCTTTTACTAATGATTCATCGATGAAATACTAAAATTGATTGAGCTTTTCTATAAGGGGTGGTTCATGAATAAGTACGACTATGGAATGTTTCTTCTTCTGAAAAGGGGGTTGAACAATGAGAGAGCGTTTTATATTATCTTCAAATCATGTAAGTCAAATCCATCTAAGTCGCTTTGTTTAGAAATACAAAGAAATTATCTTGTGGCGGTGATTTATAGAAAAACGTTGCATACTCTTGTTGAGCACCATTCCTTCATTTCTTGTGGGCTTTTCAGCCCACAATATGCCACAACTATCATTATGGGCCATAAATTGACAGAACGGGAACACTACATTCAAACAGGCCCTTTTTCTTTTTACTAATAAAGTTTTTTGATTCAATTACTAATAAAGTTCGTGACTTGAGAAAACCAAACTTTCCATATATCAATTTCTTTCATATTAAACTATTGTACTGTTCTATATTTCATATTTTATCGCCTAATTATTTTTATTCTTCGATTTTATCATTGCCCGATACTATATTTCCTTTTATTTTAGGTGAATACAAAGTATTCAAAGCTTTCATATTTTAATTATATTACATAGATGCACACAGACCCCTCTAATCATATGTAATCAAATAAGGCTCAATCCAAGCAATTTCAATCCAAGAGATTCATCGGAGTGTGAGGCGCTGTGAATTGAAGTGGATTGACTTCATCCAAATCAAATATCACTTAATCAACCGCTTGAAGAGTTAAAACCGATATTTTTAAATAAAATCTCTAAACACAAGTAAATGAAATAATTGAGCACATAGGTCAAGATAATCAGAAACACCAATGGTGATCTTGAAAAAGCTTCGCTCATTATATGTCTTTCACAATACTACGCCTGTTTCTCATAAGGATTCAAGGGTCATACTTCTTTTTGGTGCTTCTTCCCTGCTTGCATCTAATTTAATCTTTTTGCCTAAATGATGCATTTTATTGTGGAAGATGATTAATAAAAATTTCTTGGACGACCGTAATATTATACCGAGAGCTTGTTGACTTCATTGCGACTTTACATGTAGGAAGTGAAAGTTCAATATGAATAAAAACATTATCTTTGACATTTCCAGTTTCATCCCGAAAAAGTCACTTTGCAGACATGTTATAGTGGAAGTTGACTCTGACACACAACGGCTCAAGAACTCACTTCCCGCACCAATGACAAATCCAAGACATGGCCATCTTTCCATCCTGGTGCCGCCCCCTCCCCTCCTCTTCCTCTAAGTCTATGATAAGATGAATACCACAAAAAATCTTAAATAGATACATTTAAGATAAATTTACCAAAATTAATTTTTTAACCACTAAAAACCTCAAATTGGTATATTTGTAACAAATTTACTCTCCATTAGATTTCATTAAATTGGAGTAATATCACGAAGAATCTCAAACTAATACATATGTAATAAACAGAAAATAGAATCCCAAACTGGTATACCTATCAATTATCAACTATCACATATTATCCAATTTAGTAATTTAATGGTAAAATTTAATTTAATTAATGGAGGGTAAATTTGTCACATGTATAACATTAGTTTGGAGTGTTTGGTAGTTAAAAAATTATGATGTATCAATATAGGATTTTTTGTGATATTAACCCTTTTATAATAAGCCTTCAATTTGAGGACCTATGGTAGATTCAAGAGTCAATAATTGCCGGGGAAGCTGGATTTAGAAACTTGCATAGATGTGTCTAACTTCAGCACATGACGGTTGACTCCCTTGAAGGCATTATTCACTGAATCACAATTTAATGGCAGGCTAGACTACATCACATGTTGCCTAACATTGTTCAATAAACTACTTCAAGATGGTTCACACGCCAAACTTTTATCTGGTTTAACTGTTCATTTCAGTCTCTCTGAGAACTGCAATTAGGTCGATGATATCGGCATACTACGTTCTTGCTTCCCAGGGAAGAGAAACGATGAAGATGGAAAAGAGAAGCGCCGCAATTGCAGGAAGAAATCCATGGAACTGTGTAGCTAAAAGGGGCCCATAGCAGCTGATGTGATGAACAGGTTGTGGCTGATATTTGCTTTGCTGAGGCAAAATATCGCAATGTCTTATGTCTGGCTTATCAAGGTCCCTCGCTAATCTGTCTTTGTTTGTGTTAACAGTTCTGCAAAAAATAAATAAATAAATAAAATAAGGGAAATGTCAGTGAGCCATTTACGTGCTTACTATTGAATGTGGTTTATACTTCCTATCAATAAGAAGGCACGGGGGTTTGGGCCATCCTGGCGGGGGTCATAAAAGCATTGCTCCCAAGCCACCAAAAGGCTTTTATAGTTTCAGCTCATACTTTATTAGTAATTTGGGTTTGGACCAATGAATGCTATTGGTTTTGTATAATCTCTTTTTTTATAATTGGGGATGTAATATAGAGGTACATAATGCTAATTATAATAGAATCATCCATTGAACGTGGTCCTAGTCTAAGAGTAAACTAAGATAAAAAACTTGCATCTTGAATTCTCTTTCTTCCTTTACTCTATTTCTTTGTGATTGTGCACCGAATCCTAAACTTACCAGGGATGATGTTATGCGTTTTCTTATCAATGGATGGCGATTTCTGTAAGCATTGTGGAGACCATTCCTTGGCTAATAGCTGTTTCTCAACCTTACTCCGAACTGTGGACCAAAGAAACGGGTGAAGTAATGAGTCTTCATTGCTCCAATGTCCTCGTACCACTTCGAGGCGGGTCTCGCTTGGGAACTTTGACCGTGATCACGCCGTCACGGTTCACCGAAGCCGTGGCCCTGCTCACCATCACCTTGTGATTCCTCGGCAACCCCACCTTGGTTGTCAGAGCATCCCTTCGGCCAATCACTCGCAAGGCCCGTCCCCACCTGATCTCCACCCTCACCTCCTCCTCCGGCTATGGCGTGTCCACCTTGTACCCATAGTCCGTCGCTGTCTCTTCCTCGGAGACTAGGCGGTAAGGCGCAGTTCCCAACTCGCCCCGGGATGAGGCATTGTTGAGTGGGAAGGAGCAATGAAATGCCGTGTAGCCCTCAACATCTTCAGGGCTTGGCGGCTGGAAACTCATTTCCTTTCTCTCTCAAATTGGCCGATGAGCTACTTGAATCGCCCTGTGGATTTGTGATCCTCCTACGAAATGCCCGAAACGTTTCCCTCTTTTGAAATGGAAGGCCTCTTCTTTTGAATCTCTTCCGGGGCTTGTCCTGCGGGTCTAAGGATTTAAGAGAGAAATGTATGATGATTTGAACTTTCTCTTTCACCCGTGACCCTGATGTTATGAAATTACGATTTACCGATGCCAACGTTGCTTGCTCTTCTTATGAACACCGAAATGCCGGCATTGCTTCGTCGTGACCCCATGCACGAAAAGCCAAAGCCTTGTAACGATTGAAATGCCGGTCGCTTGTCTTGATTCCTCTTGGGCTGAGCAAACAATGCTGTCTTTGGAGGAAAATGCGGTAGAAAAAGCAGGGACAGGGCTTTGCGAGTGGTCGGCCGGCCGGCTAAGGGGACGATCAAACAGTCAGGGCAAAGTGGCCGCCAATTTTTGGTCCCAAGGGGACGATCAAATGGTCAAGAGTGTAATGGCAAATTCAGAGTGCATACCAAATATGAAAGCTTTCTTTATATACAATATTTTGGGGCATACGCTATGTATCGTGAGTGATCACAGGTGTGGTATGTATAAAGAGAAAGGAATATAATTATTAAAGAGTCGAGTAATTATTTATTTAAGAGATGGGCAGACCAGTTCTTAAAGATGTGTCAATTGAGCAGCTACTCGATAAAAAGAAACTAGTAGTAGGTAGTTTTAAGTTTTGATCTAAGGGCAAGTTTGGAATATAAAAACTGAGACCAACGAGTGTTTCCCTTAAGCATTACTATAGATAGATGATTTAAATAAAATATGCCTAAAAGTACTCTCATAAAGAGAGCATATTATATTATCTTTAATGTAAATTAAATTTATATGAGAATAATTACCAAAAAAAAAAGTCATAGACCTATCACAAGAATACTAATCCAAGCCTAAACCTATCAATTTTGCCAATTTAGTATTAAATCTTTTGATAATTTTGACAATATAGTCATTCCAATTAATTTTGGTTGGAAATCACTAAGGTGGATGCTAACTATAAGCACGGTCAAAGCTAACGTAAACAACTTTTTTTTTCAATATTTTAACAAGTTTTTTCTGAATTTTTTTTTTCTTCTCTAATTTTTTTGTTTTTAAACTAAGGGGCAGCAAGGGTGTCACAATCTTAGCCTATGGCCAGCGACCACCACTAAGGTCACAGACTGACAAAGGGAAATAAAAAAAGAAAATAAACGAAAAAAGAAAAGGAAAGGAAAAAATAAAAAAAAATAAAATTTTTTGTAAAATTTGTCCACATTAGCGCTAATCATGCTACATAAGACGGCTACCATTCACGTCAACGATTTCCAACCAAAAAATGCCTGAAATTATTACATTGGCAAATGATTAAAAAATTTATGACTAAATTGGCTAAATTTGAAAATTTCATACTAAATTGTCATCCATACAATAAATTTAGGATTATTTTGGTAATTTTCTTTAATTATCTAAATTGCTAATCAAATGAAAAAATAAAGAAATTATTTTTTCACAGTGATTTATAAGGAAATGTAGCATTCTCTCTTCTTCTTCTTTTTATATCTAATAGCATACGCTTGTTAAGTCTTGGCTCTATTCCATTATTTCCTATAGGCTTTTTAGGTCGTGCTTGGTAACGTTTATGATCTTGGAAATAATTTTTATTTCAAAATATTTTTTTCTATTTATGTTTCCTAGATGAGTTTCTAACCAATTGAACATGTTTGGAAAACTACAAAATATCTATTTCCGGAATATAAAAAGAACATAAATGCGTTTGATACAACTATCAAATTTTTTTTGTTATGTAAAATTTCTTTTAATTTTTAATAATCTTCTGAGATTTTTCTCTCTTTTTTTTTTTTTCTCTCTCTTCTTCTTCCTCTTCTAGCTGGTCACCAGGCTTGGGGGAGCCTCATCGACCCTCGGCAAGGTCAGCCTCACCAGGCTATGGCAAGGTCGAGCCTCACCAAGGGTTGGCAAGGTCGCCAGACCTAATCTTTAGCCTGTCAAGATCGGCTAGAGGAGGATGAGAAAGAAAATGAAAAATAAAAATGACTTGTTTTAGAAATTATTTCCGAGAGTAGAAAAATAATTTCTTTTATACTACTTGTTTTTATTCTAAATCTTATTCCACGACTATTGATTTATTCCGATAAATGGAAAAATTAGTTAACATTGTCAAATAAATTTATGTTCTTTTTCTATTTCAAAGTATAAAAACACAAAAATTTCAAGAAACATAAAGTTACCAAACATGTCCTTGCCTTGCAATGTGCCACCACTTGCGATTATGGGCTTTATTTGACAGAATCTTACATTCAAGCGCCTCTCATTTAATTACAAAGTTCATGACTTCAGAAAACCAAATTCCATATGTATCAATTTTTTTCATATTAAACTATTTTAATATTCTTTATTTCACATTTCATTGCTTTAACTTTTTATTATATTTCCTTTGAATTTAGATCAATATAAAGTATACAATACTTTCAATTTGATTAAATTTTCACAAATACATGCAAATCACACCAATCACATGCATCTACTAAGATTTGTTTCATCCAAATCAAACATTTAATCACTTAACAACTCCTTGGATGGTTCAAACCAACATTTTCATAAAATAATAACAATAATAATAAGCACCAATCGATGGAATAATTCATCATAAAAAGTCCAAAATAAATTGGAAATAGGAATGTTGATCTAAGATAAGCTTCCCTCATCGTATATCTCTCCTTTCTCGAAAGGATTCGAGTGTCACCCCTCTTTTTGGTGCTTCCTTCCCAACTTGCATCTACTTTAATGCGTGTGACTTCTTACCTAAGGATGCATATTATTCTGTAAGATAATAATAATAATAAATTTCCTGGACGACCTTAATATTAAATTGAGAGCTCGTTGACTTCATTGCGACTTTACATGCATGAAGTGAATTTCAATATGAACAAAAAACATTATTTTTGACAACTCCGATCTCACTCTGAGAAAGTCACTTTGGAGACGTGTTATAGTGGTAGTTGACCCTTGACCCGATGGCTCAAGAATTAATTTATCTCACCAATGATAACTCCAAGAAATGGCCATCTTTCCAGGTCCATGTCTACCCCCACCCAAATTTTTGATAAGCCTTTAATTTGAAGACTTCTTGTAGATTCAAGAGTCAACAATTGCCAGGGAAGCCGGAGCTAGAAACTTGCGTAGATGTGTTTACCTTCAGCGTATGAATGTTGACTCCCTTGAAGGCATTATTCTCTGAATCAGAATTGAATGGTAGGCTAGACTACATCCCGTGTTCTCTAACATTGTCAATAAACTACTTTTCTTTGGTTTGACTGTTCAGTTCAGTCTCTAAAAACTGCAATTAGGCCAATGATATCGGCAAACAGCACGGTTGCTTCCCGGGGAAGAGAAACGACAAAGATGGAAAAGAGAAGCACCGCGATTGCAGGAAGAAATCCATGGAACTGTGTAGCTAAGACGGGCCCATGGCAGCTGATGTGATGAACAGGTTGTGGCTGATATTTGCTCTGCTGAGGCAAAATATCTCGATGTCCTACGTCTGGCTTTCCAAGTCTCACGCTGATCTATGTTTGTGTTACTAGGTTCTGTAAAAGAAGGGAAATGTCGGTGGGCAGTTTCCGTGCTTATCGGGGACAATGTTATCCGTTTTCTTATCAGTGGATGGCGATTTCCGTAACCATTGTGGAAACGATTCCTTGCTGGTAGCTTTTTCTCAATCTTACTCTGAACTGCGGCCCAAAGAAACGGTGGAGTACTGAGTTTTCATTGCCCAAAATAGGGACACCTAGACCTAAATAAGTCTTTAAACTCTTTTGTCTAAACTCTGAGACGTAAATCTTGGGGGTATTCTCACATTTTTAAGGAAGAAAAACATACAACTTAGAGCAAGGAGTACCAGGCGTGCAGACATCAGTACGTTAAAATAATGAATGCAACCAGGCAGGGCGCCCTCACTAGAGGCGACTATCGGCCCTTATAGGTGAAAACACCTTTGAATGAAGGTAGGCCAGTGAAGTTAATCTCAACTTTGCTTTATTGTGAGTCCACCGGTGCTTTGGAATGGAAAGAAAGAAGACATCTTGCTTTTACTTGAATTTCATTTATCTCGACAATCAAGAAAAAGTTGGATTTTTCTCTTGCCACCCCACCTCCATCCCCATCCTCCCTTGTAACGCCTCCCTTCTCGTCGATGCAACGCCAAACTCGGCGGCAATAGGTGGCAGCGGCGGGCAAGATCTATTTTCAATCATTTTTGGAAATTTGGCCGTGATCACGGGGTCATGGTTAGCCGAACCCGTGGCCCCGCTCACCCTCGCCTTATGATTCCTCAAGAACCTCGCCTTGGCCCTCAAAGCATCGCTTCGGTCGATCACTCACAAGGCCCATCCTCACATGATCTCCACCCTCGCCTCCTCCTCTGGCCATGGCCTGTCCACCTTGTACACGTAGTCCATCACTGTCTCTTCCTCGTGTTGGAATTTAGGAACTGGTAGTCGATTTATAAGTATAAGGAAAAATTTCATTCTATGAGTTAACTTTGAAGTGAGAGAAGCTCAAAATTACCAAACAATTGTATTAGAGCCAATAATAGATTGATGGGTATCCAATCTATTCTGATGTTTCGTGAATATCACAAGAAAATAATCTAGTGACCAACGCGATTTCCGGGTAAATGGACATTGTGACATAACGACGTCAGCTTGATAGTAGACTTCATAGTTCGGTCCTAAGAAAGAGATCAATGATGGAGTTGGGAATTAGAGGGGAAAACTTAACACTAGAACTGATGGAAAATTCGGAGTTGGTACATGATAGCTTCTTTATATATAATATGTTGAGGGCATTTGTTATCTACGTGCGTGAACGCGGGAGCGGTACGTTTAAAGAGAAAGTAATAAAAATTTTAAAGAGAAGAGTAATTATTTAATTGAGGGATGTGCATGACTGGTCATTAAAAATGTGTGAATTGAGTTGCTGCCTGATAAAGAGAAATTAGGAGTGGGCGGCAAGTTCGGAATATAAAAAGTGAGACAAATGAGTGTTTCCCTTAAACATTTATATAGATGTATCATTTAAACAAAAATATGCACTAAAGACACTCTCATAAAGAGAGCATATTATATTATCTTTAATGTAAATCATATTTTTTTGGTAAATGTAAATTATATCTATCTATGACTAATTACCAAAAAAGTGTTAAACCTATCGGATAGATGCTGATTCAATTATAAACTTTTCTATTTGATCAATTTAATCATAAATGTAATCCTTCTAACCAATTTTGGCCGGAAATTGCTAAGGTGCGTGCAGATTATAAGGTATAGTCGGTGCTGACATGGATAATTTTTATATTTTTTTTTACAACTTCTTCTGAATTTTTTTCTTTTTTTATCCGAGACGTGGCATGGACGTTGTAGACCTAGCTTGTGGCCAGCTACCTCCACCAACCATCATCGAGACCACATACCGGCAAAGCAAATAAGAAAACAAAAAAAAAAAAAAAAAGGATAGAAAAGAAAAGGGAAAAGAAGAAAAAATCAGATAAATTAAAAAATTTATAAAAATTGTCCACAATAATGTTGATCATGCCACGTAAAATAATTAACATCCACGTCAACGATTTCCAACAAAAAAATAGCTTGAATGATTATATTGGCAAATCATTAGATTTTTAACTGAATTGACATCCATACAATAAGTTTAGAATTACTTTGGTGATTTGTTCATTTATCTGAATTGCTAATCAAATGAGAAAACAAAGAAATCATATTATGACAGTGATTTATAGAGAAATGCGGCATACTCTCGTTGAGTCTTGGCTCTATTGAGTCACTTTCCTGCGGGCTATTTAGCCTGCAATGTGCCACCGCTTGTCATTGTGGGCTTTAACTGACAGAATATTACATTCAAGCATTCCCCTTTTAATTACAAAGGTCATACCAAACTTCATATGCATCAATTATTTTCATATTAAACTATTTTAATATTATTTATCTCACATTTGATTGCTTTATTTTTTAATCATTTTTCCTTCTAATTTAGATCAATATAAAGCATTGATACTTTCAATTTGATGAAATTTCATAGATACACGCAAACCACACCGATCACATGCATCAAACAAGGCTCCATTCATAAAGTGGCAGTCACAATCAATAATGTTCACCTAAATTAGATTTACTTCAAATCAAGCATTTAATCACTTAGCCAACTCCTTGGAGAGTTCAAACCAACATTTTCATATGATAAGAACAATAAAAATAAGCACAAATCAATGGAATAATTCATCAAAAAAGGTCCAAGATAAATCGGAAATAGAAATGTTAATCTTAAAAAAGCTTCACTCATCATATCACTTTCACAGTACTACCTCCTTTTCTTGAAAGGATTCAAGCGTCACACCTCTTTTTGGTGCTTCCTTCCCAACTTGCATCTCCTTTATTGCACGCGCACTTCTTACCTAAGGATGCATTTTATCCTGGAAGGTGATTAACACAATTTCTTGGACGACCTTCATATTAAAATGGGAGCCCGCTGACTTCATTGCAACTTTACATGCATGTAGTTTAATTTCAATATGAATAAAAACATTATCTTTGACATTTCCAATCTCACTCTGAGAAAAAGTCACTTTGGAGACAATGTTGTAGTGGAAGTTTGACTCTGAGACCCAATGGCTCAAGAAGTATGCTTTTGTCACCAACGATAGCTCCAGGAAATGGCCATCTTTTCCAGGTTGACGTCTACCCTCCCGACCCAAAATTTATAATAAGCCATTAATGCGAGGACTTACTGTAGATTCAAGAGTCAGTGATTGCGGTGGAAACTTGCACAGACGTGTTTATCTCCACTTTCAGCATGTGATGTTGACTCACTTCATGGCATTGTTCAGTGAATCAGGATTGAATTGAATGGGAGGCTAGACTACCTCCCACGTTCACTGAGATTGTCAAGCTGGTCCCCAGAGGATTATTCTTTTCGTGTTCCTTGGGTTTGATTGATCGGATCAGCCTCTCTAAAAGCTGCAATTAGGCCAGCGAAATCGACAAACTGGGCGCTTTCTCCCCGTGAATAGAAACGACAAAGACGGAAAGAGAAGCACCAAGATTGCAGAAAGAAATCCATGGAATTGTCTAGGTAAAAAGGGGCCAATAACAGCTCATGTGATGAACAGGTTCTGGCTGATGTTTGCTTTGCAGGGACAAAATATCTCAATGTTTATGTCTGGCTTATCGAGGTCCCTCACTGATCTGTCTTTGTTTGTATAATTAGATTCTGACAAATAAGATAAGTGTTGGTGGGCAGTTCTCGTGCCTACCGGATGAAATTATCCGTTTTCGTATCCATCGATGGCGATCTCTGTAAGCATTGTGGAAACCATGCCTTGCCAACAGCTGTTTCTCACTGTCACTTTTGAAGAAATAGACCAAAGAAACAGTGAAGTACTGACCTTTCATTGCCAAACCGTGTCAACTGGTGCTTTGAACGGCAAGGAAAGAAACATAGTCGCTTTTGCTAGATACCCAGCTGTCTTGGAAACTAGAAAATTTTTCTACTGTACAAGTCCTCATGGTGTTCTTTTCCCCCAAAGCTATGCCCTGCTTCAGTTGTGTCATCCTTGAGGATTCAATCATATTCAGTCTGAACATTACCTCAAGAACATTTTGTTGATGTTACTTCTTGGATTATTACAAAGAACATTAGGAGAAATCGAAGAGGTTTTGAAACATCGCTGCTTTGATTCAGGATGCACTTAAGAAACATCTCTCCACAGACATGAAGAACTGGTACAAAATTCAGAAAAAGCTCTCTCCATTTCGTTCGAATAATTTACATGAGCTATGTACAAGCGCGTGCATTCAACCTATCTAGCACACAAGAAAAGGAAACATCCCCATCGGGTTAAAACTAGTTCGCTGCGAACTCCAGTAAGTCGCGGTCTATCGCTATCCTTTGCTCTTCTCAGCCAATGTCTTGCCTCTCTCTGTTCTAAACAATGCAACTCACTGCAATCACCAAAGAAAGATGACAGCCGAGTTTCAAGAGCTTTCTGTAGCTATTCTACCTGTACTTATCATGAGCTAAACGCAAGAGCTCTCGTGGAATTTGATAGATCTCGATAAGGCTGCAGGGTTCGCGCACAAAACAGATGCGGCTTCCGATACGTGATTTTTCTCCTTGCCCTTTGATTGGAAGCCCTGAAACAACCCGTCCTTACCTAGCCAGTCCTTCTTGATCCCCAGAGTAGCCCATATAGTACTTTTCGCTGCCTCGCTCGGGTCATCTATGCGTAAAGTCTTTGGGACCAAAACACATCCGTTCTTCCGTTTCCTGGGCTCGTCTTCCATAGAATCATCCCTTTTGACCGTCTCGCCTTCTCTTGCATGCTTCCCAAGAGTCGGTGAATCTGTTCCTGAATTCGATGCCTTTTGGCTCGGAGGCGACAACAGAGGGAAATTCCAACTACTGGGGAGGCCACAATTCCAAAGCGCTGCAGGGTAAATCGGCATGGCGAATCCTGGTGGATAAAATGGTGGTGGAAGAATCGCGGGATTCCATGGATAAGGCTGAGGAACACCAGAAAAGCATGGAAACTGAGGATGGAATCCATTGGCACTGGATCCTTCCAGATAGGAATTCCCATTTCCTTCGTCTGTCAAGTTTGAGATGGCCACAGAAGATCGGCTCGAGCAATCGTCATTTTTCTGTCCACTCCTTTGCGGGACCGAAACCCCTTTCCTTCCAAAGTCACCAAACCCATTCTGCACTCCATTCATAGCCGATCCTTCCTTATTGGCGAGATTCAACGCAGCAGCCATGGAATCACCGGCCGATGGATCTAAGCCGAAGCTGAGAACAGTACCATTGATCTTCCCATTTGGGAGGTGAGTCCCGTTCGGAGCATCAATTCGAGCTGCCTGAAGAGCCTCAGAGAGAGTGATGTGGCGATAATGCGAAGCCGAGCTCTTGCTCTTGCGGCGCCCAGCTCCCACAGGAACGTTCCTCATGGTACCGCCGGCCGTCCAGTATCTTTGGCAGGACTTGCAGAAGTGCCGGGGCTGATTGACGTTGTAGTTGTTGTAGTAGCAGAACTTGGTGTCCATGCTGTTACATCGCGGGCAAGGTATGATCTTGTCCGGCTTCTTCAGGGGCTTCTCCTGTGAGTTCAACGAATCGCCCTGTTCTTGATCGGTGCCGGAAGCTTTCGGTTTAGCAGATTCTTCGTCGATAGAGGGTGTTTTGGGGTTTACATTTTCTGGTGAAGCTTGGTCATCATCTTCTTGCACTTCCATGGCAACTTGTTCAATGGAATGACACTGATGACATGACAAAGTGGAGGGAAATCAGCACTAATCAATGGATGTCAAAGTCTTACTAGGGAAATTCTAGAAGAGAATGATGACCAGCAACAAGACAAGCAAAGGGGCAACAGGAAAGAATGAGAACAGCATCTGGAGAATGCTTTTGCCATCATTTCATGACTAAAATAAAGCAAACCCTCTTTCCATTGCTTAATTGCCATTAGCTAAAGCTAGAGTCCCGGAAAGTTCTGGAACGCGACGCTTAACATCGATCCTGTCGCCCGGACCGGGGAGACATAGATGAGTCCTCCAAGAAATTTGACATGATTTAAGGAAAAAGACAAAGATTCAGCAAATTAAATTAGAGACGGATCCGAAACATGCGGGGTCTAGGACCTATGCAGCTGGTACTAAAAATCATTATCAGCTCACATGTGATGTCTAGGACTTGAATTTAAGAGTGTATGCAGAATTTCTCTATCTGTATAGTACAAATTATGCTCATCATGGATCATACCAGACCGTATATGGCGAAAAGGCCTGTCCATACCATATCTTAAACAGGGAAAAGGCGAAGATTTAAATCAATTATAACTATGGCGAAAACCAAAAAGATCTTTCATGACCAATACGGACACATTATTCATCCCATTTTTCGGTAAAAACGAAATAAAAGAAAAGGGAAAAGAAACAGATCTTTTCCTTTTCTTCCCATACTTCCTTCAAAATTTTATTTTTTGTCAGATTTATGATTTTTTTCCCTTTTTTCTTCGGGATACAACTCGGAGGGTTCGTGCCAGTTTTTGTTTTGTGCAGCTTTAAGTGGAGACAAGATTCTTAAACAAGCAAAAGAATTCAACCCGTGAAGACTACCTGCTTTAGCGATCTTATCGCTCGGGGATGGGAAAAAACAAACCCAAAACTGGTCAGTTCCTCTGTCTTCACTTTAACTTTTCTATGCCTTCAAACTTTAGGGATCAAATCAAAAACCAATTTACAGACTACCATCAAAAAGAGAAGTTGAAAATGCAAAAAAAGATTCTAGGATTCTGAAAAAGTTCCACAGAACTATCCAGAGACAGAGCAACACACCCAAGTACAGAAAAGCAGAAACAGGGACAGAGACAGAGAGATGGGCAGTCCTCAACTAGCTCAGACACCTCATACCCCCCACGAAGCGTACCTTGTCCGAACCTTCGTCCTCCTCCTCCGAATTCACGCCTGAGTAAGCCACGTCGTCGCCGGAGGCCTCCGGCGACTCCCCGTTGTACGACAGGGGTATCTTCTTGCCGAAGAGCTTGATGGCAGGGTCGCTCGTCATCTCCAGCATTCTTTTCTGCCTCTTCCTTCTTCACTGTACTCAAAACTCCTCTCGAGTGTTTGCCCGTGTGTTTCTTCACTGTCGTGCTAGCGGGTGTTCGGTTCTCGGGTTGACATGGAAGAGAAAGAATGTTAAAGTGTCAGCCTTTAAAGTCTCGTGAACTCCTCTGTTTCTCGAGGAGCAGAGAGAGAGAGAGAGAGAGAGTGAGAGGTGGGTGCCACGTCAGCGACGGGGCACGATTCTGAGCCACAAGTTTTCGTGGCCTTGAGATTTTCTCTTCCTTAGGCCTGCGGGTTTTGATTCTTGGGGGAGGGTTGCACCAAAAAGATGGTGCACCCACTTTTCTGTGTCCGGATCCGACCCGACATCGCCTCCACTCGGACTCGGAGCTAGCCGAGGTAGAAAAGGTTGGTGGGGACCGGGAGGGAGTCAAGCTTCCCTTGTAAGGATCGAAAAAGGTTTATCACTAAAATAGAGCCACGACAAAACACCAAAGGTTTCCTCATTTTTACGAAAAGAAACTCAAACTCGGAACTACCTTACCAAAAAAAAAACTCAAACTCGGAATTAGGGTGAACATTTTTTCAAGGTAAAATTGAAAACCTAAAAATCGGATGAGTAAGAATTAATTCAGTTCCAAATTTTAGGATATGCAATATAGGTTTTAGATTCTAAAAATTGAGAAACCTGTTGTGACAGTTTCAGATTCTAAAAAACAGGACACCGAAAACTTGAAATAAGTTTTTGTGTTTTCTTAATTTAAATCTTTTCACAATTTTAAGTATTCCATAGTGTCCAATGATAAGTATGTAATATAAAACTATTGTTTGTAACTGAGACTTTTATTTTGTTAATATTTTGTAATCTTCATTGTCTAGATATAAGTTGTAAGCAGTATATTGTAACAAATAGTGATCATTAGAGATGATAATTCACTGTAATCGTTAAATTAAAAGTACAAATAAAACATGAGTGGACCTCGGAACTTGTGATAGAGTAGGTTTCAAGTTCCAAAAATTAGTGAATCTATTTCGACGGATAAATTTCATATTGTAAGTATAACCAGACGGAACCTAAAACCACTCACCCCTCTTCGATGCTATGTGACTTAATTTGAAACTGAACCACTTTTTTTAATGAAAAATTGTAATGTAATTACGTCGAAAAATTTTGTAACAACTTTAGATGACACAAATAATCAAGACAAAAACGATGCGTGAGCACAATTGCCAGTTGTGTATGATTCAATGAATGATGATATGACAGTAATCTTTTTATAGGCAGACAACGAATATGTGCGGATTCAATCCATTTTGAGAATTCACTGGCTAATGTGCTCTCCTTAATATCTTTTGTCGGAATATCTTATACTTATAATGGTAAACTAACTATTTATTTATGTTAGATTCATTTATTATTATTGTCGTTGTTTTGGTGAAAGGTCATGTCCTTGCCCTCTTTAAGATAATTATCGTTCAAACATATGAAATTATATCTGCTGCCTTTGTTTCTCGAGAATTAGATTTGTTTGTTTAAGCTTTTAGCATTGTTAATTCGCTACTCGATGTTCGTAGAGCAAGGTTATTAAGTATAAATTTTGATAATGTCAAATTGGTAAAATCTTGGTGATGTTTTCCAAAATTGAATTTGTACCTCCACATTTTGATTTTGTCGACACTCAAGAATCCATGGACAATATGACCAGAATATTGAGAAATATTTTTGATATATTTGTTTCACAGAAAATGAATGATTTGAAAAAAAAAAATTTCTTTAAAACTCTATTCATTTCGCGAAAAACAACTTTCAAGAAAATATTTTTTCTGATTTTCCGGAGTTTGTTTCACGAAAAATGAATTTGTCGGGGAAAACATTTTCCATCAAGAGAAAAAAGTCTTCTAAAATAGGGAAAAATGTTTTCCTCTACTTGAAAAATAAAAAACATTTTCCTCACTTACTCCATCTTATCTCATACCCAACTAGCCCCTTTTCTTTTTCTTTTTTATTTTCCCTTTTTTATTTTTTCTACTTTTCCTTTTCTTTTTCCAACAAGTGACCCCTGAGCTCACTAGCCTTAGGCGAGATCGAGGTTTGTCGACACTAGCCTCGGGCCCCACCAAATTAGCGAGCTAGATGCTTACCCTCGCGCTCACCGCCAGATTGGCAAGCAGTAGCAAGCATGAGCCTCTAGTGAGGCCCAAGGCCAAATTGAGCTCACCTTTACTAGGTTGTCAATCGTCCCTGTGGCCAATGACCCGCCGAAGAAAAAGAATGTAGAAAAAAAAAAGTAGAAAGAAAACTAAAAAATAAATAAAAATTTGAATTTTAAAAAATGAACATAAATAAAAATTCAATTTAAAAAATAAAATTAAAAATATTAAAAGGAGTGCATGGAGGAAATTCAAATTGAATTTTTCATATTGAGTGGTAGAAAATATTTTCTAGTTTATTTTCAAATTTTAGCCTAACACTGGATAATATGGTTATTTTCTTAAAAAGTAGTTTCCCAAAAAATATTTTTCAAAAATGTCACATTTTCTGCGAAAGAAGTGAAGTCAAGATGATCGCTTGTATTATTTATAAAAATGAAAAAACGAAAAATATTTTCTTTTTCCTTGAAAATGGAAACTATTTTTGAAATTATTTATTTTTCGTTAAATAAACGGAGCCTAAATCACACAAATATCTTTTAGTTCATGATAATCTAACCAAGGGCAAAACTGACATAATTTATAAAAGGAAACAACAACGAGCTTTTATTTGAAGGACAAATTAACCCCAACATTTATAAGCCCATGAATTCCACTGGCTAACAAGGGCACTTGCCATTTATCTTTCATCCATTCAGATCGATGCAGCTAATGGTGCTGACATGGTGTGGTTCAAAGATGCCACAAATGATCGATAGAGGTCGGACTGTCCGTGGTATTTTCATGTCCCTTAAAAAAATCGTCAATTTTTCGAATCTCCTTAATTGGAGCAATTGGAGCAAGTATGCTTCATGTTGATTTCAATTGGCCACTCCAGCGTTTTTTCTCTACCAACCGATCGCTCTAAAACGTCACCATTAGCCTCTTCACATGTCACACCAGATGAGAAATTTAATGATTGCTAATTCAAAAACAAATGAGAAGTGGCGAGCCCAACAAGGCAAAAAAGTTTATATTAATGTGACGTGGCGCATAAATAATTGCGCAGCCTTTCTGTAGCCTCCCCACGCTACAGCAGCTTCTCCTTTTCGAATCAAAGAATATCCCCACGATAGCAATATGACGTGGGGCAGAATTGTTAGGGATGATCGGCTCCCCATCTAATCCAACTCCATCTAAAACTCGAGAATCAGATCGGTTTTCAAAATTAGGAATCGAGGACTAGTTGGAAACCAGATGGGACCGGTTTCCATTCTAATTGAATGGAACTTATCACTTATTTAACATTAAGATGAAATTAACGAAAAAATAAAAGAGGGTGAGAGATTTCTAATTAATACTTTGGCAAATTTCGGCCAGTATGATCAACTAAATTAATTCTTCCAAACCACATATAAAAAAAAAGGCAATAAATGTGGCAATAATCGAAGAGAGAAGCAAAGGAGATCGTCTCCATTTTTTTATGGCAATAAATTGGCAAGAGAATCTGATCATGAGGGAAAGAGCATACAGAGAGGGATATTATCTATGGAAGGCAATGGAAAAGATCGGTCAACAAGGGAAGAATAAAAGGAAAACCTAAATAAAAAGAAAGAAGGCAAGAGATTTAAGCACTAATGGGAGTGAAACCCATTCTCTTCCCTTAATTTCTTGAAGAAATATGTATAGAGTCAGTCCAATCCAATTCAGTTTAGTTCTCCCATGAAATAGGAAACCAAGCCACTCAAACACCGGTTCCATTTTTAGGAAATGGAAACCGAACTGGCACTCTCAAGATCTGGGCCTGAACCAATCAGGCCAGTTTAGTCTGATCCAAGCGATTTCCAATCCAGTCGATTCGTTTTGCTTACCCCTAGAATTGACTATAAATTTAGAATGCATTTATTTCGCAAAAAATAAATAATTTTAAAATATTTTCTTAAAAATGATCACTCATATCGCTTACAAATATTAAGAAATGAAAATATTTAGAAACAAATTGTTATTTATAATAGAAAATATTACTCATTAATTCATAGTTTTAAGTAATATAAGTAATTATTTGAGGAAATTATTTTTCAAATCATTCAGTTTTCATGAAAAAAAAATGATACCTTAAACTAAGATCATCATCAACAGTTTCTCAAATCAGTGAGGGTAATCCTGAAAAACCCAATGTTTGCAAAATTTCAGAAAATTATATTTTTTTAATGAAAAATTACTTGAAGGCCTAGCACTTTGTGTTTAAATTGAAGTAACGAAAGCCTCTCTATGCCAAAAAACCATAAAGGATTGAAAACTCAGATGGATTGAAAACTCAGATTGAACCTCAAGCTTGCATCTGCCTAGCCTGGTATGGCTCGAAATATTTTTAACAAAGAAATTATGTCTAGAATTAGAAGAAATAAGGAAAAATTCCAAATAATGACCTAGAGTGTCATCAATTTCTCAAATAAAGGCTTGAAGTGAACATTATCTCAAATAAGGGTCTAAAGTGTCATCATTTTTTCAAATAAGGGTTTGAAGTGATCATATTAATCTTAAAAAAAGACCTAATCAAGGGCATTTCCATCCTTAACGTTTTCTTATTTTCTTCCCTCTTTTTCTTTTTTCTTTTGTAAAAAAGACAAACTAGAAGAAAAAAGATTAAAAAAACCAAGCGAAGGGCTGGGCCAAGGCCTCCCCCATCCACATAAATTAAAAATAAAATAAAAAGACCAACTCTCTTATAATTCTGGCCAAGGCCTACGACCCTCACCTAGCTCTAGAGGAGGGCAACGACCATCTCCTAGATCTAGGAGAAAGTCGCTACCAAGGCCCTCACTGAGGCGGCAGCCACAAGCAAGGGGGGCCTAGCTACTAGCCCTCTCACCTATATTTTTCTTCTCTTTTTTTTTAGCCTTTTTTTTGAGGTTTTTTAAAGAAAAAATAGGAAAAGGAAAAAAAGGGGAGAAAATAAGAAAAAGCAATGAATGAAAATGGTCAAGCCCTCGACCAATTGTGAGGTCAGGTCATTCTTTGATATTGACATGACTACTACATATTTTCATTTAAAGCAAAGTTCACTACAAAATCCTTATTTAAAAAATTAAGAGCATTTCATGTCATAAATTGAAAATTTTGAAATCAAACATGGGGTTTATTATTTATGAACCTCAACAAAAGTTAATCATCAAAACTTCAAACAAGTTATGAAAAGTTGTGTTAAAGCTGACACATGTAAATTTTGCTTCTTCCAATAAAGTTTATGAATTTTCAAGTAAATTTGTGTTGGTTATTTTAATTGTTGTATGTTAGCGTCTTGAAATCTAAAAATGAAAAAAAAAATGGCTCGGAAAAAAAACATTTTGAAAAAAAAAAAAAACCCAAGCTAAAGTTCAAATGAGTAATGTCGATCTAAGCCTTTTTCTTCTTTTCCTACCTAGGCTGAAAAGCCCTCTAGGCCTAGCCCACCGCACCCATTTGCACCCATACTCTTTAAATTATTTAAATTATATATATATACTTCGATCAAAACCCAACTCTCCAGAATCAAGTAAAGTTATGGCATTCAGTGCTCGATTCACTTATTATTTATACTTAAAATTAAAATATTTAATTTCCAAAACACCGATTATCCACATTACAAGAGCGACTGGTGCATTGAAAATCGTAACATTTTTTCTTTTTATCCAGCTATTTATCAAGGCGTCTCTAGAACGCTCACAAAACAAATCACCCCAAAAGCATTTCTCTACTCCCACATAGCATATACCTTTTCATTCTTCGGATAAGCACGGCTTATCGCCACGTCAGCACTCCACGCACGAGTCTCCTTTTTCCCCCTCCCCTCCTCACGTGGGCCCCACTAAAGGCCCCCAAAAAGCTGGAAAAAGCCGCCCGGGAAAAGAAAAGCCCGAAAAAAATCTTCCCATCAGCCCCCCTCCGATCGCGCGACACGTGTCCTGGTTGCAGGACACGTGTGACCCACCCCACGGGACTAACCACCCCGGCCTCGACTTCCGTGCCCCGTGTCCCACGCCGCGACACGTGTCCCACCCGGTCGCTTCCCCTTCCTTTTACTTGGGCAGTGCGTGCTCCACGTGGACGATAAGGAAAAGAAATTGGTAAAAAGGTCGGGCCCGACAGCTTTAGTTCCGGTTCTCCTTTTTTGGTCTTTCGGTGCGGAAAAGTCAACCGATTTTTCCCTTTCCCCCGGGCTTAGTTTAATTTAATTACTTTATTTAAGTGCTGGGTAATTAAAGAAATTTCGACCGCGACGTGCGATTAAATTAGGCTTATCTTACCTTTGGAGGGCGGCCGCGGGGACGGCTAGTGTCTTCGATTTGATCGGTTGATGACCGGGAGATATGGATCGATCGAATATTTTAAACCGTAGGAAAGAAAAATATTAGAATGTTTTGTCTTAACCGTGATCTCGGTAATTATGCGATTGTGAGGAAGAGAGATGGTTGTGATTATCCTAATTAAGAATTGGGCCTTGTAATTATGGGCTCAAAGCCCAGATTTGTGGCCCAAAAGAAGTTCTAGGGCTTTTTTTGAGCAGATGTGTGGAGCTCATTAAGTGGGCTTCTCTTCTTTGTACCTTGTTGTGTAGTAGTGGCTGGGAAAAAAAAGGGTAAATGAAATTGACGAGTAGATAAATAGGGAAACAATTGGCCAAAAATTTTAAAAAATAAATAGGAAAAGAAAGGGGAAATCCTTCTACACGTTTATATGTGGTAGAATTATGTGCAACGATCCATAGATATCAAATATTATACTTGGTTGTAAAATCCAGTAGAAAATTGTTCCTTTTATTTTGGTTCGGTACATCTTAAAAAAATAAGCGATTGCTTAAATATGATTTTATTCCCACTTATTTTTCAGAATCCATAAGTAAGATGATATTCAGTCTAATATCTAAAGGGGAATCAGCACAACAACCAAATTCGTGAGCATCTGTTCCTAAGCCAATGGAACACCATTACTACCGGATAATTCTAAGGGTGTGTGAGTTCACCGGTGTAAAAGACTATTTACATATTTATTGTTTGATGAGTAACGCATTTGTATTTGAAATTAGTTTCAAATAGAAACGATCTAATTGTGAGAGCTTGAATTATATTTTATACCGGCAATGGACTTAATAAAAAATTCTACTTAAAAAAGGTTGCGGAAATAAAGAGTCAAAGTGCACCATGTGCTTAGAGGCCTCCAGAGTACATGCGTATATGATAAGTGGAGTGGCCTGAATTGAGCAATATGACTTTATGCTTGACTTTAATGATGGTGTTCTCATTCACTTTTGGAGCAAAGCATGTAGTGCCCATCTTTCTCAAAAGAATTTTGGTTTTTTTAGTATCTCGTGAGCATGGATAAATCATGTTTAGTAGAATTAATTTTCAATGCATTGATTATGTATGATAAAAAAGAAGATGCACCGAATTGTGAATTTTGTGCCTATGTTTATTTAGCAAGTGCCTTGATATCATTGGTTAAGGAAATCATTCTACTATGAAGACATGTAGTTACGCATAAACGTGAATGGGCTTTTGGCCTTACCATCAAAGCGACAATAACATGCGGTCCCCATGATTTTCTTTTCGACAAAACCAAAGTTTGAACATAATACATGGGATGTATGTATATTGCAACGCGTCATCATCATCAACTCAAGGTTTGTTGAAGTTTCATTGGCACTCTGCTAACAAATGTTGATGATTGTTAGTTGGCCTCACCTACCCCAGGGTTGTTGTCATCTGCAAGAGCTGCCTACGATAATCCCTCCAATGAGGGCGCCCTATCAAACTGCGTTTCTTATTTTAACATGCCAATATTTATACGCCTTGCAACCTTTGTTGCCTATGTACATTTTTATTCCCCACAAGTTAGGGAATACGGGTAGACTCTCCAAAAGTCAGGCCAAGTAGTCTGCTCTTAGGTTTTCCCTTTGAGCCTTTTAAGGATATGTTCAGGTTTAAAAGTTTGAACATAATATGTGGGATGTAAAGTTATTGCAGTGCATCAACATGAATGAAGGCACGCAATATGCACTTTGCCTAAAGTAGTGTTCTTGTTAAGGGCGATGTTTTCATGGGTAGATTCTGAAACCTACCATGTTAAAATCGATTAATAGTTTTTAAAATGTAAAACCTACCATGTTTACCCTATAACTGGTTATGGAACCCACCCAGTTTTTCCTAAGGGTGAGCGTTAGGGGTGTGCAATTGGACCCGGTTTACCCAGAACCTAGATCGGCCCACTTGAAAAACATGGTCGGGAACCAATTCCCAGTTAAACCGGTATGGGAACCAGGTTGAAACCAGTCCGAGAACCGGGTCCAAGCAAAGACCCACCCGGGACCAGACCTGTTTTGGAACCAGTTTTTACCTTGTTAATAATAAAAAAATGGTCTGTTTGTATAGTGCTTTTAAGTCTCTTTGTCTTCGAAAAATTGTTAAAAAAAGAAAGACTTTCTTTGAATCAAGTTAAAGGAGAATTGTTTTCAAAGAATTAAAAAAAAAAAATTGTTTTCATGCATTGTTTTTCTTTTTTAATGGTCCCATTTTTAACTATTACTATAGTCACGAGACAAGTGCTACTAACTATTGTAGCACTAATTAAAGCATTCTCAGTCTAACTCAAAAAAGATGTCATCTTAATAACAGCTCTGTCACATACACATGAGTTTGTGCATTAGATCATATCAGAAATATTTATGAGAATGAGACTAATATTAGATCCATATTTGTTGCTAATGTTTATGCATTGTTAGGATTTTTGCTTTGTCTTATAATGTTAGGAGGATTACATTGTTGTTTTTTTGCAAATTAATGTAAAATTTGAAGCCGTATATAATATTGAATGATTGCAAAACAAGTTCTAATAAAAACAAGGTTGACCTTGTTTCCAGACTAGAAAAATAGGGTTGAGTCCAAAATAGGGTTCAATAAAAACATGGTAAGGTACATGATTTAAAAAAAGTGGAATCGGTTATAATAGGGTCGGGTATAGGATCCAAGTCTGAACCCTACTCACCTTGGACCCGATCACCCCTAGTGAGCGTGGTTTGGGTGGACAGTTCTCACCCTAGAACTGGAACCGACCACTAAGAATCGGTCCTAAAAAATTAGGACTAAGAATCGCATATTGATTCTTGGATTTACTTGAGAACTGGATTGTTGATACGGTTCGATTTCTGGGTGAGTCCATGGAACCAATCCTACTAAGCCTCGTAGTGAAACATTTTAATATGCGATAAAAAATTGCACAACATAATCACCTCATCAAAGACATTTCCAGTTAGAACTAATGAACCAACAATATTTGTATGTTAGAAAGTGTGTAAGCAAGAGAGCACACTCACCAAACTTGTTATGAACGGGTAAAAGCAAACATTAATCCAACATAAAAGTAGCCAATGGCTTAGGGATTTAGAATTTTTCATTTTTTTAAATTAAAAATTAATATATATTATATACTAGTGGGCAGATGGGTGATTTCATACCTGAAATTGGGAACTAGACCAATTTTCTTAGATACCACTGGTTAGGTGGTCCGATTTGGTTTTGAGTGGTTCGGGCGATTCCCAACTCATTTGCACACCCTTAGTTGTTCCAATCCAATTCCAAAGTCTTACCCAAGAACTCGTTTTTGTTTGTTCTCTTTTTTGGTTTCATTTTTTGTAGCAAAATAATATGAGCAATAACGATTTAAAGTAAAAGAGAACAATAGAAATCCCCATTTGCTAAAAGTAACAATCCATAAGATGAACATGTACTCATGTATAATTATAAATGATAAAAAATTCAAACACGTAACATAAAACATAAATTATAAAACCCCATTCCTCATTCATCCATAAAAAAAAAATAGGTCCAAATTCTAAAAACCTAAAAATAAAACAAATAACATAGTTAAAATTGCTATAAATTTATAGAAAACCTTTTGGCTTAGAAGTTAGAAATAGAGAAACTAGGGTTTTACTTTTTAAAATTTTATGAAACCGATTATAAAACAGGTGCAATCAGTCCGATCCCTTGATAGGTCTTCACTTGGAATTGGGAATTGAACTGTTTTTCAGAGTAGTCTAGTTCGGTTGCATATCTCTAATTCTCATGTAGCCACTTTGTGTTTCTCTTTTGACTCCCAAGGTTTTTCCTTTTTTGGATAATTGAAGGAGGCAAATGTAGAGTCTGATCACTTGGAGGCTCATAAAACATCCTATAAGAGCTATATACCTTTTAAGTTCTAGAGTTTGATAAATGCCCATGATGTTGATTCGGAATAGTTTATATATAGTTAGTGAGATTTAAATAAATCATCTCTAATTTCTATATTGCAAAATCTCCAGAGCTCCATTCTGGCTGCATCAGCTTTGGGGGTTGACCAACTCAGTCGTGCATGTTTTATTTTTCCAGTGGAAAAAGTACCCCACCATTTAAGATAGGAGCCTAGAGCATAGGATTGCATATTACAAAATCACATTACGAACATTCTAAACCCCCCCCCCCCCCTCTCTATGGTGTAATAGAACTAATTTTGTGGGTTCAAAGAGGGTGTGAGTTATCAAATCTTTTGGGATCCTTAGGCATGTATGTTTTCAAAACTCATAAAAACGGCATAATGTCAATGAAATTGTCATCTATGTATTAAGCCAATTGTGGCAACTGATTTTTACATATGTGCAGGACTAATGACACTCGAATAAGGTATTCTTTTCACCGAAAATTTAGCATATTAATAAAATTTTGTTCGTAATTCAGCAGCTCCCACTCTAGTACGTACCTAGGTTGTTAGTCATGACATGAATGATGAATGCTTCCCATCAACTTTCGCAATTTATGGCACTTCCATGGCAAAAGGACCACCCTTTTCGTAGCCATTTTAACTCCACTCTTCCACAATGTCTTTGTGCCTTAGTCCTGGTCAACAGCCATCGAATTAATCATAAGATACAAGAAACCCTAATTATAATCCCCACCATACCATTGACTTAAAATTAGTGCAGCAACGCGTCTCTGCTAGTGCACATTAGCATCATTGCTCTTGGGTCATCATCCACTTTCATTACTTTGCTTTTAACTTTTCCCACCATTCTGACTTTTAAAAATGTGGGCTTGATCTTGTTCATCACCACTTGACAAACCCTAGACATCAAATGCGCACCTCATTGGTGTGGGTGTTCACACCCGTGGCTCTTGTTATGGAGTTTGTGGTGCAAAAGTGAGAGATCCCGCAAGATTTTGTGGCGCATTAAGTCTCCACAAAATCTTTGTGTTCCTGTCAACTTTTTGGAAAGAGCAGACACATTGCCCCTTTTCCCTTGAATTACAAAACATTCAGACAAAAATTGAAGGACAAGAAAGTATATAAATGCAGCACCTCCTGTATCACTAAAAAAACATCCATAGAAGCTGTCATGCCTAGAGAAATTGAGGCAATGGCTTCTTCCAAGGCCTTCCACATGCTTCTTGCATTACTAACATTTTCTCTGCTGGTGTCTTCAAACATGGCTGTCCCAGTTACAAGTAAAGTTTCTGATTTTCCTTTATAGTTCCTACCTCTGCCTTAACCTCGTACTCTGTGTTGTTGTTCAGCTGATGACCAAATGTTTTCTCGGCATTTGCAGGGCCAGGAAGCCTAATGCAGAGGCCCAAAGTTCATTATCCAATCCCAGTAAAGGTGCATGTGGTAAGATATAGAGTTGGATAGATGTTTTGCTCTTATTCAATGGTACTACAACTTGAGATCGTTATGCCCAAGAATAAATCTGTACTTTACTGATCCAATTCATTTTTGGTGGTCAGATGAAAGAAGGAAGAAATCTGGAAGGTCAACTGGTTAGCAGAAGGATGACCGTGAAGCTCAACGATTATCCAGGGTCGGGAGCTAACAACCGGCACACTCCTAAAAGCGCAGTTTGGAAGAGCTTGTGTTGATTGTTAGTTCACCTTTGTATCAGGAGTGAGCAGATCAGTCCCTACATCGAGCATAGATTTTAAGTGTCATGTTGCTGTGGAGAGCATTGGGTTCCTTAATTTTGATCCTGTACCAGTATAGAGAATTCTTTTGTACTATGGGTGACTAAAAGGTAATCTAGACTACAGATTAGAATTAGAATACCAGGTTTCTGAGGTAATTCTTGTGTTATTGAAATGAGGGGAATGAAGCTAGTCTTCAGTAATTGTTAAGTACGAGAATGTGACTGATGTCAGCTAAAAGCTTGATCAGTATGTTTCTATAGAAGCCTAGAAAATTGTTCCAGATTGTTGATGAGACTTTCAGATCCGTCTTCTTAGCTTTTCGTTCCGGTGTATGTTTAATGCAATGGTCATCTTCATGCTGGTTGATTGGGGACATGAGCAATGAGTGACGCTTTGCAATAAAGAAATGGCTGGTTATTGTTGCTGAAAGACAGATTGAATCCCTGAACTAAGCTTTTCACTTGCTATCTGCACGTTGTTACTGCGAGCATCTGAAACTTCCTGGGCTATTATTGGTTCTACTTAGGTTATTGCAACTTAGGCTTTAATCTTACTTTCTAATCATCTGCTTCACCCTTTCTTCATGCATATGAAGTCACGAGACAAGTAATTCAAGCAGTATTAAGTTCAATTGCTGCCTGTTCAATTATCAGTAAATCACAGCATCGAAATATACTGCTGAAGAGAGGTAGTATCATAAGTATTTTCTTGTTGGAACATCTATGAATTCGATCAACCACAGCTCATGCTTGGTGAGCAGACAAGAATGTACGTTAACCTAAAGGAATATGCTTTTTCGACGATATGGACGAATGCCCTTGTACCGCTTCAACTGCTTTCCAGCTATCTTTCCTCCACATACTCAAAATACAACACGCACCGAAGAGCATAAAATATTGGAAAAACTTTCTGAAGTTAGGTATTCAGCCATCAACTTTCTCCAACTTATACCACATCCAACTTAGATTTATTTAATCTGCAACTTTGCTTATCAGCTCAGAGGTTCCTGCATCAGGACTTTGTCTTGCATGCTCCATTGATTAAGTATGGAAAGTAGGCTGCAGAGCGAAAGTGGTGCTAAACCTCCATTTCCATTTTTTTATCCATCCACTTCCTTCTGCACCTTTCTGGCTCTTTTTAGTGAAGAGGCCCAAGTCAAGGATTAAAAAAAGTTTTGATTTCTTAATTGACAAAAACATGTTTGTTGTTAAGCAGAGATATTGCATCTCTGTAAGCTGAATGAGGACATGCCATCCGGTAAGCAATGTTCCCGTTCCAAACCGCATCAGAGGTCACGGAACAATTTTCAACCATTTGATCCCACTCAAATATCTGAGTGTCGACAAAAAAGTGTCGGGAAGAGAAAAACGGTTGAGGAACTTACAAGAACAGGTCGCTTTGCAGAATAATCTTAAATTAATGAGAGCCTATATTCAAACAGAAATTCGCATTCCATTACAATATTCAGCATTCACAATGATAGGATTTTGGACAAGGGATTAACCCTGTGGGGAAGGAGCTGCAATAGGTGCTGCAGATGGAGCATCTGTTAGGTTAGATCGCGACAATCCCATCTTTTTAATGAGTTCATTGGCTACTAACTCGTTGGCACTATCCGTGGGATGGTACTCGTCCCAAAATACGTACTTGCTTCTGTCTTTGCACAATTTTGACAACGGAACACATGTAAGAGCAGGTCTAATTTTCCCCCAAGAGCAGCAGGGAGAGTCGGAATTGGTGAACCCTGCACGAAATGACGATCAGATAGAATGAAAACGTGCAGTTAAAGAACAAAAAATCTTATGCAGATTCTAGGAAGCTCGATACAGGTGTGTGTGCTTATTGAGTACCGTATTTGGTGGGGTTGCTTATAAGGTCATTGACAACATCATAAGCGTCGCCGAATCTGTAACTTGCGTTCGGAAGCTTGCTTGACACATCTTCTAGCATCTTGCTCGTAGCTTGATTGAAACTGAGTGCTAGTTTGTTCGTCCTATCTTGACACCCTCCAGATGTGCTAAGCACCCTCTGGAGGGGAATGCAGCCCATCGGCCCTAGCCCGAACACCATCAACTGCCGCGCGCCTAAGCTATGTAGTAACTGCGCACATATTTCTGAAAGTCAAAACTTTAAGGAAAATCAAAGAGAAAATTCCATGTTATTATCAGCATCAAAAGTTAGCCATACCGTGAGTTGTGCTCGGAGAGTATCAGTTAAATAGGTGACGAAACTGTCATCGTTATATGTATACGAGTCGCTGTAAATGGGCATCAAGTAATTGTTGATGAAGTCGTTGCTTCCTAGAGCAACCACATAGAGAGATTGCTGAAAGAATTTCTCTGATTCATCGTCACCTATCTTTTCTCTGATCAGCTCTTTGGTTCCTTGGAACAGCTCGATTTGCTTGTAAAGAGAGAGCCTTTGAATCTTTGAAAAACGTAACCGCAATTCAATACAAGAACTTGCGCAACATGTTCAAGAAGAAATCGGACTGAAGATATCGGTTTTTCGCCACTTACAAAGTAAGTTCCTGTCTCATTCAAGATTCCTCCACCTCCAGATGCATAATTGACTCCATTCTGCATTATCATGTCCTCGGTTAATGACGGGTCAAGGAATGCGGAAGGCCTCGGAAGACTCATCTTATCACCTGCATCGACAACCATGATCCTGCAAAATTTCAGGAAGGAGAAAGCACGAAATATGTACTTTCTAGGAATCTCCCGCATTGTAAGTTCAAGCTCACAGAATGAAAGATGTTACCGATTATATCAGCCACTGTGCGGCCGTTACAGAACCTCCCGTTGGGCATTCCGTTGCCAAAATCGATGCCATACCACGGCAAGTTCGCCTTGGCAAGTCCCTTCGTGAGGTAGTCGTTGTTACCGACATCCGAGAGGGAGTCGCCGAATATGAACTGCACGACCTTGCACTGGCATCCGCCTACAGCGATCCCTAGAGCCATCAGGGCCAGTAACATCACCTCGAGCGCGAATTTCATGACGGGCAAACTCTACTTCTCGGTCCTCCAACTCAACTAAAGCGAAGATCTCCGTGGCTGTTCTCGAAAGATCAGAAAGGAAGCAATTTAAACCCGCCAGAGGCGGTGCAGAAAGACAACCTGTGAGGAGGGAACGTCTCATTTTTCAATGGGCTGCAAAAGTCAGAGTAGATAAATCTGATCAACCACCAACCGCTAGGGACTGAAACCTACGCAACCGCTTGGGCAATCTTGGTTGCAACTGGGGTTTAACCTCAGGGAGACCCAGAAGATTATCATAGGATTTGGTTGACCATGAACGGAAGCAAAGGATCTGTCGGACTAGGTTTCTTTATTGGCAATTTGGAGGCAGCACCAGTTCGAATGATTGAGAAGTGGTGAGCTCCGCTTACCTACCCACCATGACATGAATTGCAAAAGTGGGCAGGTTCTGCTTCGTCCTGCCGAGCGACCGTGCCCAACCTTGGGAAATTTCATGCCAAGAATGGTACCCATTTGGACGGGTTGATTCTGGTGATTAGTCTTTGATTATGATTACAATATATCAATCGACAAACGCACTGAGTATTAATTATTTTCGACCCATTTTCGACCGTTCATGTTTGAAAAGTAGAGTGACTTCAAGCAACGAAATTGAGCTGCTATGGTAAAAGAGTGGGCTCCAGATCAATAGAGGAGGACAAGTGTTTTTTAAATTTAGGTTGATTGGCACAATTGACTTGCAAAATTTGCTAATTTGACCGAGGTTGTTAGTTCTTTTTGCTTCGAATGAGGGCATCTGATGAATTTCAATGATTTATAAAGTGAGATTGGTAATGTTGAATTCGCCATCTTTTTCCTAATGCATCGACAGCTTGTCATATTATCGTATGAATCAAACTCAAATCCTTGCATCTTTCGAGAGTGAGTAATTCTTCGTAAAATTTCCCCGTGCAGCGCCAAAGAAAAGTCTAAGATCTATTAGCACATTGAATCATGCTTGAATTTGTCCAAGATGAAAAAATAAGTGATGCTTGACCTTTAGTATAATGTACAATGTGATCCCTAAACTTTTAATTTATTCAATATGATCCCTAAATTTTTATCCAATATATAATATGGTCCTTGAAATTTTAATACATATTCAACTTTATATGAACATATTCAATGTTGTCTTTCATTAATTTAAATTTACACATGATATTGAATATCTTCATATAGTTAGGAAATTAAGTTGAAGATAAATAAAAAATCTAGAAATTCTATTGAATAAATTAAAAGTTATAATCATATTGCATATTAAATGAAAGGTTACAAATGATATTCAATAAATTAAAAGTTCACGTGTTGTACTTGTGTCATTGTTCCAAAAGATGGTTGTATGAGGTGCTAAGATAATGTATGTATCAAGTCCTCCCGTTTGGAATCATAACTAAAGATCTTGCAAAGCCTGGAAAAGAGTGATCCCTATTGGCTGCATTAAGGATACTTGGCTAACTCCACAACATATGGGTGATTGATTGTTAACGTAAATACATTTGGTAAATTTTTGTTCATCAAAAGAACGGAGGTTTGGAATAGAATCCCGTAATAAAAAAAATTCCCATTTTCGGGAATAATTTTGAGAATCAGTTTTTTTTCTCTTCTTTCTTTTTTTTCATTTTTTTTCCTTCCTTTCTTTCTTCGGATCTCTTTTTCTTTTAAAAAAAAAAAATGATCGGTCCGAGGCGAGCTACTAGAGTCTCGCCGGGCTAGGGCGCAGTGGGAGCCTCACCCGGCTACCACCGGCGAGGCTCGAAAATCGGCGGCGCGAGGCCGGCTACCAATGCTCGCCAAAAAGGAAGAACCGGAGATTAAAAGATCAAAAGACAATTTTTAAGACTGCCAAGAACCGGTTCGGTCCAATCCGACGAATAAAAAAAATTATTTCTGATAAAAATTTATTATGCTCTCGAGAACAGAATTATTGTCACGCGGGCCGTAAGGATACTTGGCTGACCCCACAACGCACGATCACAAGCGCATTACGTGGCACGACGTGAGCCTCTCACGCTCAGTACAGTACTTGGAACCCGTGCGTAACCAGACAGCCCACGTGGCAAAAATCCTCCCGCATTATCCACATCCCAGATCTCTACCCTCCATCTTTCAATCCAACGGCCGATACCCCCTCCTATCCCCAAACCATATCCACCGAAATTTCCACAAAAACCCCCAAAATTAAAGGAATTCCCAATTTTAAGCCCCAAAAATAAGAAATATCACTCAGTTCACTCCCACTCCCTCTCTCTCTCTCTCTCTCCTCCGCAGAACCGCCGCCGCCACCGCTGGCCGGAAAATGGCTACGACCTCCTCAATCTCCCTCAAGACCTTCACCGGGCTCCGCCAGAGCACGGCGGAGAAGCCCCACTTCGCCGCCGCCGCCGCCCCCAGGTCCCGCCGCCCTGCCGCCCAGAAATTCCAGGTCCTCGCCGCCAAGACCAGCCCCAAGCTCGCCAACCGCAACCTCCGCGTCGCCGTCATCGGCGGGGGCCCGGCCGGCGGCGCCGCGGCGGAGGCTCTCGCCAAGGGCGGCGTCGAGACGTTCCTCATCGAGCGGAAGCTCGACAACTGCAAGCCCTGCGGCGGCGCCATCCCGCTCTGCATGGTCGGCGAGTTCGACCTCCCGCTCGACATCATCGACCGAAGGGTCACCAAGATGAAGATGATCTCGCCGTCGAACGTCGCCGTCGACATCGGGCGGACCCTGAAGCCGCACGAGTACATCGGGATGGTGCGGAGGGAGGTCCTGGACGCGTACCTGCGGGAGCGGGCGGCCAAGAACGGCGCGACGGTGATCAACGGGCTGTTCTTGAAAATGGACATGCCTGAGGACAAGAACGCGCCTTACCGTTTGCATTTTACGGAGTACGACGGCGCGAAAGGTAGGGTTGGAGAGAAGAAGACTCTGGAGGTGGACGCTGTGATAGGGGCTGATGGGGCCAATTCGAAGGTGGCCAAGTCCATCGGGGCAGGCGATTATGACTACGCCATTGCTTTTCAGGTATGTTTGGGCAGCGGTGGTTCGTGCAAAGCTTGAAACTTTGAGCTTGTTCTTCTGGGAATTTCTGTTTTTCTGAGGTGCTTTGCTTTTGGATGGTGCATTGATAGCTTTTCGATCGTTCGCAGGACTCATGAATCATGGTGATGTTTTGGACTGCTGTTTGGCAATTGTCTGTTCTATTATGCTGATAGATGCTGCTGACTTTTAGAAGAATGAATTGTTGTAGGTTTTTGCGGTGCATGTTTCGGTCTCTCTCATATGTTGGAGTTTACTGATTGAAGTTCACTAGACTTGATCATTTCATCTTTAGGGGAAGCAAGAATCTATCTTTAAGCACAATGAGAAACAAACGGGTTAACATTCCTGCAATGAGTAAGCTTGGAAACTGTTTTATCCTGGAGTTAAGATGATGGGTTCTTGTAGCTTAAAAAACAGCTCAGATGGCTGCGTGTTTCTTCATCATGGATGGTTTGTAGACTTGTTGCAAGCTCTCTGTAGACCAAAGTATAGTTTCTCATAAATTATGGTGATGACTGACTCCTGCATATTCAATTTGCTCTGTTTTGTACCAGGAAAGAATCAAAATCCCTGACGATAAGATGGTGTACTATGAAAACCTAGCCGAGATGTATGTTGGCGATGATGTCTCGCCTGACTTCTATGGCTGGGTTTTCCCCAAATGTGACCATGTGGCTGTTGGTACCGGCACAGTGACACACAAAGGGGATATCAAGAAATTCCAGCTAGCTACAAGAAACAGAGCCAAAGACAAGATCTTGGGTGGAAAGATTATCCGAGTGGAGGCACACCCCATTCCCGAGCACCCCCGACCAAGGAGGTTGTCTGGAAGAGTGGCCCTAGTGGGTGACGCTGCTGGGTATGTGACGAAATGCTCAGGCGAGGGCATCTATTTCGCAGCAAAGAGTGGCAGAATGTGTGCGGAAGCCATCGTCGAGGGCTCTGAGCAGGGGAAGAGAATGGTGGAGGAGAGTGACTTGAGGAAGTACTTGGAGAAGTGGGATAAGACGTACTGGCCGACCTACAAGGTCTTGGATGTGTTGCAGAAGGTGTTTTACAGGTCAAACCCAGCGAGGGAAGCATTCGTGGAGATGTGCGCCGACGAGTATGTGCAGAAGATGACTTTTGACAGCTACTTGTATAAGACCGTGGTGCCTGGGAATCCATTGGATGATTTGAAGCTGGCCGTGAACACCATTGGTAGCTTGGTGAGGGCCAATGCCCTAAGGAAAGAGATGCAGAAATTATAACATGTCAAGAAGTGGGGGGTTTTTGGTACATCATCCGGACTTTTTCGCCTCTTTCATAGTTCGTTCTGCTCCGCTTTAATGAGAACAAATCAAAGATGGCTCTGTATCTGATTCAGGGACATTTTTTTCGCATTCGAAGTTAGTATTTCTTTGTAGCATATACCGTTATCAGACTATTTGTGCTGTCAGCAAGGGATATTGTACATCTCCAGCTCGCTGGCGCTTTCTCTTTCATTGAGGTATCATGATATTAGCAATCTGAACCGCCAAAACTCTTGACTACTCTTTTCTTTAAACACCCTTTTAGCAAATGTCCATAATAATCTTCATGGGCCATGGAAGTTGCAGTCATGATGAAATCTCAGATGTGGTCAAGTATTTTTTTTTCAGCAGGGGTGATTCAGCAGAGGTGCCATAAGAAGATGAGCTCACTTGCTTGTGCAAAGCTGCAATCTGTACATGAAATGGCCGAAATAAAGGGCAATGTTCCGGTTAACATGACATAAGAAGCTGTTTAAGAGGGGGTAAATAACTTTCAATGAGAAATGATGAAAATGATGGGGCCATTTAGTTGGAAAATCTATAAAAATGACACTACACGATTACTTATCTGAGTAAATTGATTGGTTTTGGCAAAGTGACGTGCTGTTCCTATCAGTATCAGTGGATTTCGTGCGGTTTCATCAGATGTGACGGATAAGGTTCAGTCCCCTTGGCTCAACCATGCTTTCATCACGCAAACTCTTGCCACCTTAATAAAGTTTGGAAAATTTTCAAAAAAAAAGCCTCAAATATCCTCAATTTTTCAAATAAGAGCTCAAACTTGAATTTATTTCAAATAAGAATTTGAAGTAACTATAATTATTTTAAATAAAGGCTCAACATTGCCAATCATCGGCTGATTAAATTTTTCGACCAATCAAGAGTATTTTTGTCATTTGCTATTTTTTTTTTCCTTTCCTTTTTTCTTCTGTTCATCTTCTTCATCATTACCGGTGGCCAGCCGGCCACCGGGGATCCCCACAGAGGGCTAGATGAGGGTGGCCATTGCCCAATCCAGTAAGGGCCACCCCGCCTTCAGGCCCCCGCAAGGGACCACGGTGAGGGCCGTCCTCGCTAGATCCGGCGAGGGATGGGCAAGGCCGCCCCTCGCGGCCAACTGTGAGGTCGACCTTTGTCGGTCGTGGGTGAGGCCAACCTCGCCAGATCTGGCAAGGTCCGCCTCGCCCCACCGAGCTCGCGAATGGCCATTCGTGAGGTCGGCCCTCGCCGGCTCGCGGATGGCCGTCGAGCTCTGTGGGCTTGTGGATGGAGTGATGAAGAAGAAGATGAACCATAAATAATAATAATAATAATAATAATAATAATAATAATAATAATAATAATAATAATAATAATAAAATGACAAAAATGCCTTTAATCGTTAGAAAAGTAAGGTATTTATTTAAAATAGATATAACCACTTTAGGTCCTTATTTGAAACAAAATCTATTTCAAATCTTTATTTGAAAAAGTTATGGCACTTCTAACCGTTATTTGAAATAAAGGCAACTTTAAGTCCTTATCTAAGAAAACTAAGAGCACTTGGGGCTCCTTTTGGAATTTTCCCATAAAGTTTTGTAGCCACAAAATATGGCGGTTGTGAGAGGGAAAAATTTCAAATAAAATTTGAAATTTTTATATTTTTTAATAAAAAAGGGAATATTATTTCAAATAAAATATAAAGGCTTTATTATTTCCTTAAATAAGAACATGAAATATATATTAATTTTAAAAAGGGCATAAACTCATTAAATATGAAAGGAAATTTTGTTTTTTCAATTTTTAAAGTTTTATTTTTTATTTAAAAAAAAAAAAAAACTAAGAAAAAAAAAAAAAAAGAAAACATCTTTCATAGAATGATCTCATGAAATTGCACTCCAAATCGAACTCAAGGTGTGAAAAAATTGTAATCTTTCTTGACTAATTTCTAGAATTTGCTTCTCTTTTTTTAATGGGCAAATACCACAAAAATCTCAAGTTATATCACATGTGATAATTTTATCTTGAACTTTTTTTATATTATCAAAAACTCAAATTGTGCTACTTGTGATAATTTTATCCTAACTTTTTTGTGTCACAAAAAATTCAAAATTACACCACTTGTGACAATTTTATCTTGAATTTTTTTGTGTGACAAAAAATTTCAAACTACACCACTTTTTATAATTTTATCCTAAACTTTTTGGTTGAAGGGCATTTTCGTTTTTTCCACTTTCTTTTTTTTTTTTTCTTCTTCTTCTCTCTTCCCTCTACCAGACATGGCAAAGGAAAGCCAATGAGAGCCACCCTCGCTAGTGTCAAAATCGGGCGAGGGTCGCCCTCGCCTAGTTGAGCGAAGGCAACCCCGTCGGATCTAGCTTGGGTAGCCCTCGCCCTCGCTTGTTTAGGGAAGGCAACCCTTGCTTGACTCAGGCGAGGGTCACCTTCGCCGGATCTGGCTTGGGCGACCCTTGTCGGCCCTAGCAAGGGTTGCTTAAGCCTGGATGGGTGAGGGCAACCCTTGCTAGGGTCAGTGAGGGCAACCCTTGTTAGGGCAGGCGAGGGCAACCCTCGCCTGACTTCTACGCCAGCAAGGGTGGCCCTCGTCGACTTCCCTCTACCGATCGTGTCAGTAAAGGGAAGAGAAGAGAAAAAAAATAAAAGGAGGAAAATGCCATTCAACTAAAAAAAAGTTAGTTTGGGGTAAATTTGTTTAAAGTAATATAATTTGTGATTTTTGATGGTACAAAAAAAGTTCATGGTACAATTATCACAAGTGGTATAATTTGAGATTTTTTGTGGCACAAAAAAGTTCAGGATAAAATTATCACAAATGAGTTTTTGGTGTTATTTATTCTTTTTTAATTGAACCTTCTAAATCAAATCATACGTAATGACGTTACTATAACACGAGCTCACGGAAAAGGGGAAAAGGCAAAATATCAGCAACATCATCAACACGCCACGCACCGCCAAAAAGGCCATACAAAACGAACGGCTATGATTTGCTGGAGCAACAATGAAAGTTGGCAGCTTGTTTTTGTTAGCACAGCAGCGAGGTGTCTTCGGTACACAAACCAAAGGCGAATGGTCCAGATATTCTCCTCACATCTTGGCGTAGACATTACGTACGTAAGGTAGCCATCCAAGATTTCGCCAGGTTTGGTTGGAAAAAGGAGGCGTGATTTGCTCGAAGCTCGTGAGGCCGAGTAGTTCCCAGTCCATAAAGAACAAAACCCCAGAGGAAAAAGCTTAGGTGGGTCTTGAATTCGCTCCCGTGCTTAGTGGAATTTCTCGTTCGCTTGCTTTAATTCCTCGTCTTGATTTGTGGGTAAGCTTTGTTTGTGATTCTTTGCAAGCTGGCTCTCTTGCGACGGTAGTGCAAGACTCGTTCTTGGTTTCCCTCTGGCTTGCAAGATTTGTCTCTGGCCCTTCATTTCCTTTCTGTGTGTTTGTGTTTGTGCCGGTGCTATTTGTGACGGTGGAATTGCTGGGTCAGATTGCTAGTTATCTTTTGTTGGAATCTCGTTTATGTCAATGTGGGCAGAATTCTTGTCCCCGGCAAATCTGAGGGTTCCTCTTCGTGGGGGTATGAATTTCCTATTGGCTTTTTGAAAAGAAAAAAAAATGAGAAATGTTGATTTACTTCTTGCAATGGAAACTGTTGAAGTGTTTTATCGGTTCTAAGGAAGATGAACCTTCTTCGTAGAGTGAAAGGTTTGCTATTCAACTGCAGGACAAGCAAGCTTGTGTTCGGATGACTTGATATTTTTCTTGGGAAAATCACTTGCTCATTCATGCATTTAAAGATGAAAGATTTGGATTCTGATCTCTTATAGAACGGCTAGGTTCTCTTGCTGTAAAGATCATGTTAATAAAGGATATTGCCATCTTGCTTTCGTTGGATGACTACAATTGTGCTGCTTTATGTTTCTTAACTGGCTGGAGATTCTGGATTTCAGTTTGTTTTGGCTTACATTGATAACCAGGCATGTCTCACATAATGTCTTCTGTTGTTAGTTGCGCCAAAGGAACAATTTTTATTTTTTTTCCTGTTTTTAACTTTTAGTCTGTGCTTAAATCTTATTCATTGTCTTCCATATGTATCCTTTTTGCATGATTTTTTAGGCTATTAGATATGGCATCAACATCAGCAACTAGCTTGTCAATTGGATCAACTCTTTCCTTTGGCCACAAATCTGGTTCCCTTGCTCAACCTAAGCCCTTAGGTGTGAGAATCAAGTCCCATGCATCACTTGCAAGTTTCAGTGGCCTTAAGGCCATCACTTCAGTGAGCTGTGAAACCGAGTCATCTTTCTTAGGCAAGGAAAGTGTTGTGGCCCTTCAACGCTCAGTTGCACGTAAACCACAAAAACAAAGCCAGAGGTTGCAGTATCATCTGCAGCCACGGGCATCTTTCAAAGTGGCAATTCTTGGAGCAGCTGGAGGAATAGGGCAACCATTATCACTTCTTATCAAGATGTCCCCTTTGGTCGCAGCACTTCATCTATATGATATTGCCAATGTCAAGGGAGTTGCTGCTGATTTAAGTCACTGTAATACTCCTTCGCAAGTTCTGGACTTCACAGGAGCTTCTGAGTTACCCAATTCCTTGAAGGGTGTGAATGTTGTAGTCATTCCTGCTGGAGTTCCAAGAAAACCAGGTATGACACGCGATGACCTCTTCAATATCAATGCGAATATAGTTAAGAGCTTGGTCGAGGCTGTAGCAGATAATTGCCCCGATGCCTTCATCCACATAATCAGCAACCCTGTTAACTCCACCGTGCCAATTGCGGCCGAGATCCTGAAGCAGAAGGGTGTGTATGACCCAAAGAAGCTTTTTGGTGTCACCACGCTGGATGTTGTGAGGGCAAACACCTTTGTTGCTCAGAAAAAGAACCTAAGGCTCATTGATGTAGATGTGCCGGTTGTAGGGGGGCATGCTGGAATTACGATTCTGCCCCTGCTTTCAAAGACAAGACCTTCCGTTAGTTTCACGGATGAAGAAGTGGAAGAGCTAACAGTAAGGATCCAAAATGCTGGCACAGAAGTGGTAGAGGCAAAGGCAGGTGCTGGATCTGCTACTCTGTCAATGGCATATGCGGCTGCTCGATTTGTTGAGTCGTCTCTTCGTGCTTTGGATGGAGATGGGGATGTGTATGAGTGTTCTTTTGTTCAGTCAGATTTGACTGAGCTTCCATTTTTCGCATCCAGGGTGAAGCTTGGAAGGAAAGGAATTGAAGCACTAATTCCATCTGACCTCCAAGGTTTGACTGAGTATGAGCAGAAGGCCCTGGATGCGCTGAAGCCTGAATTGAAGGCCAGCATTGAGAAGGGTATTGGATTTGCGCAGAAGCAAGCAGTTGCTGCCTAATTTCTATCAGCAATAAGGCAAATGAAGCTCTCAGTCTCAATATACGTTGAGTGGAGAAATCATGGCTGTCAATTTTGTTAGGAGGCTTTCCTTTGATCATTTTGAACAAGAAAGTTTCAAGAACTTTTACTGATGATAGAGAAGCTTTTATGAGTAGTTATGCTGGTCTTGTGGATTGAGCGGATGTAGCGTTTCTAGTATGAGCATATAGCACTTTCTTAACTGACCAATGATACCACCCGTTTCAAGGGATTGATCCCATTGAGATGCAAAATTTTGATAGCCCCTTATTATGAGTTCATGTTACTTTGGTGGTTCCCCATATTTATTGCTTCTAGGTTAATAGGACGCTAAATTTATAGTTTGTGTTCCTTTGGATCATCTTGGGATGGCTATTTTGTTCATGATTTGTTATGTCTTTGGATGATTATTGGGATGTTATTGCACTCTAATTTCTCGCGATGACGAATATTTCATTACATTCTCTTATTTGGATCTTGCGGTCTTGTCCCAGTAAGTTTGCCCCCCTTAATCCCTTCTTGACGCACTTGAAATGGCACTGGAGTGGCATGCTGGATAAAGAGCAAGCAAACTCCCAATCCAAGCTTCTTTCGGATGGTTGTCTAGGCTATAAAATGGAGTGGGGGATGCTTCTCAAAATGTCAAAAACTTGTGAAAACACACACGGTTGGAGAGTCGGAAGTAAATCAGATCCACTTCTTATTAGTATTCCCTTGAAATATACACTAAACTTATCAATTGACAGTCTTATGCATAGAAAGGTTGCTTTCAATGCAGCCGTTTTCATAATGAGGTCACGTGCCCTTGCAGGTGCCGCGACCAATTTAAACAAATCTAATATCGCTCAGAGTAAAATAAGACGTGAGCTCATTGACACAACCATTATTGAGATCTGAGAATATCATAAGCAGTTTGGCTGACTTTCAATTGCCTATGCAAGGTGTTTGTGCTACCAATTTGCTTGGTTCAGGGTTATGTTGATCAAACCAGTGTAGTCCTGATTGTATCCTTAAAGACTAATCGCTCCAAAAACGGTTCTTGGATCTTCCTACCACCGCACTTTGGAATGACAAATTCTGGCAAGATTTTGTCACGTTCTTTTTTCCGGGAGATGTTAGGTAAGATCCTGTCTGCATAAATTTCCCCCCTTCGAAGTGCATCTAAAAAGAATTTTCAGGTGACTCCAATGAATCCCTTCTGCATAGCTGCTAGAGTTCAGCATTGCAGACGACAAAACTATGAAGAGGGAGCTGCTCAGCATCTCAGGCTCTAAGACCATTCATCCGATAATACAATGGTCCTAGGCAATGGTATTTCTGATCCTGAACTTCTAACCAAGATAAACTCACTGCTGCTGTAGCCAACTTTGCATTCACCATGTCAATAATCCAAATCTAGTCAAATGCCAATTTGTTCTTGAGTACCTGTGCTAGAGCACATTTGTTGCATCTTCTGACCTTTAGTGTTCATCCCTACCAATAGTCATTGCAGGAGCAATGTCCTCCTTGAAAGTGATGAAGCCTAGAACGATCCCTGATTATTACCATCCGGTCATAAACACTTGAAAGGACCTTGGCAAAGTTGTGGCAATCCACACAGATCCTGAGATTGTTAGCTAATCGAATAGTTGTGCCAGGTGGAGTTGCAAGGACTCCAAAAGCAATAGCTAATTTCTCACTGTGATAAGAAAGCCTATAACCCTTCTCTTCGTAGCTTAGATTATGCAGCTCAGATGATATTTCAGGGACATAACCAGCAATTTTCAGCTGACTCCCAATCTCATCTAACATGGTATAAATTTCATTTTGCCGCAGGTGTGACACATCATCCACAGTGAATTCATGCACAATTCCGTTCAATGTGATTGTTGTACATCCGGGGGTTGTCTGAATCCCAGTCTCTTTCATGAACTTTCTCACTTCTGTCACCTTTTCCCAGTCACCAACAGAAGAATAAATGTTCAGTAACAGAACATAATCCCCTGCTTCTTGAGCCTTGAGTTCGGTTAAATGCCATAATACACGTTCTCCAAGGGAAACATGGCGATGAATCCTGCAAGCCCCAAGTAAGGTCCTCCATATCGTTGAATCAGGCTTGCTTGACATTGACATTATTAGTTCATAGGCCTGATCAAGCAAGCCAGCCCGACCCAATAAATCAACCATACATCCATAGTGGTGGACATTTGGCGTTCTTTTGAAATCTTTGCTCATTCCCTCAAAGAACAACATTCCTTCATCAACCAATCCACTATGACTGCAAGCTGAAAGAACACCAGTGAACGTTTGATCATCAGGAACAACACTTGCTCTCAACATTGCCAGATACGCCTCAATTGCTTCTCTTCCCTTCCCATTCATGGCTAAACCAGAAATCAAAGCACTCCAAGAAACCACATTCTTAACTCGCATTCCCTTAAAAACCATGAAAGCCTTATCCATGGAACCACACCTTGAATACATTGTGATTAGAGAGTTACGAAGCTTGACAGCATCACCGTAGCCTCTTTCTTCAATATACTCATGGACCTTTCCACCAAATTCCAGTGCATTTAAGCTAGTGCAAGCCTGAAGGACGTGCAAGCAAGTAACGTCATCTGGTTGGCATCCGCACTCTCCACCAATCATAGCATCAAACACTGCTAACACATCACGGGTTCGGCGATTACGTAAGTAACATGAAATCAACACGTTCCAAGCAACAGTGTCCCTCTCGGGCATTTCATCAAACACTGCACAGGCTTCCTCGCCCTTATAGCAAATCGAGTAAAAGTCCATCAAAGCAGTGAGCAAAAGGCTGTCGGACTGATGCCCGTCTCTCACAATCCTTCCGTGAATCTGCCAGCCACCCGTCAAAGACTTCATCTTGGTACACGATTTAATACAAAAAGAAGAGGTCAGCGGATCAGTCCTCTCACCAAGCCGCCTCATTTCTCTGTACAAGTAAAGCCCTTCCTCGGGCGAGTCACTCCCGGAATAAGCTCGAATCATGGTGTTGAACTCGGCCAGAGACGGCTTCCTGATCTGAGAGAAGAAACGGGCGGCGTAGGTGACGTGACCGGCCGGCGAGAACGCGGCGCGGGACAAGAAGCGGAGGGAAATAATGGGTTCTTCGAGGGAGCGAGTGCGGAGGATACGGGCGTGGATTTGGCGCAGATGGGACTCGTGGGCGCACGACTTGATCAGAGAAAGCAAATGCTCCCTCGCGCCTGGAGAGCCTGAAGAGGGACTCGCCGGGCGCGCGTGTCCGGCATCGAGGACTGTCGACAGCACTGAAACTAGTGAAGAAGAAGAAGAAGAGGAGGAGAGAGAGAGACAGAGCGATTGGAATTGAGGGATGCGAGCAGCTTCATGATCTCGTTTTCCTTTGTGGCTTCACTCGCCGCCGCCGCCGCCGCCGCCGCCGATGCAGGACGCCGGCTAGTTTAACCCCGCCGGCGAAACCGGAGAGGCTGGTCGGGTTCGAGTCGAAGCCGACGGATGCTCGAGGAAGCGTTCTCGTTCCATGTTTCGGACAAGAACCGATGGAAGTTGGCCAGACAGGTTCTCCTGCGAGAGGTGAGCTCGGGGGTGCCGTCGGACTGATATAGCAAAATTTTTCTCACTTTTTCCTATAATTTGTTTTGGAAAAATTTCAAATAAATTTTTTAAGTGGCCATGTTAGTGTATCAAAATAATCATGACAATTTCAAATAAAGTTTATCCTAACCGAAGGTCTAAAAATAATATAAAATTAAATTATTTTTTATTTTTTTCCTTTTATAATGTGGCGCGAGGGCTTTCAAGGACGGCCTCACCCAAGGTAAGGGTCACCTTAACGCTCACCCAGCCCTCTCTTAACATCGTCATGGTCTTGAGACCTGGCCACTCACTGCCACCAGCCACAAGCGAAGAAGAAAGAAAAAGCAAATGTTTTGTTTTTGTTTAACAAAAAAGACAATAAGGTCTACCTCCACCATTTTTTATCCTTTTTATTCACGTTGAAATTTTATTTTCACTAGTTGAATACATTTTCCTAAAAATACAAAAATGAAAACAACAGATAGTTTTTATTTTCATTTTTCACGTAATCAAATGGGCACAGATTTTAGGTAGGGCCCAATTTGAGTTTCCTCCTACTCTTGAAATCTCATCTACGTGATTTATATTAAACTTGAGTAGATCTTTGAAAGGTTTAAGGAAGACTCTATGAGTGGGCCATTTAGCCAACTTTAGAAGATAGAGGAAACTCTATCGCTTTTTCCGTATTCCCTAATGATAGGAAAGAAAATGCTACACTAACAATTAGGAGGACAAGTTACCTGACACGATTGCCTTAGCTAGTTTAAACTACTAGCTAGTTTAAACTACTAGCTAGTTTGTCTTATAGATGAAGGTCATGTTACCCAAAAGAGGCAGAGCGGCTTAACAAGGTGAAATTCCCCGGAATACATGCAGCAATCTGAGTCCTCTCCTACTCCTAAAATCTCATCCACATGATTTATTAGAATGAAGTTGCCAAAGGAACTTGTCAACATGTCTTGTACAATAATCAGTATAAAGATTTTTTTTTCTAGTCATATTTTATATTATAAGTCATTGTGTATGGTATGTCTCCACCTTAAACCTCCAAAAATATGAGGAATCGAATTTCCTACCTTTCCCTTCTCAATTTTTTTTTTGTCAAATCCCTTCCCAAGTTGGAAGGGTGCTACCGTTATTGAATACAAAGAATTATATGGTGAATCTACCCCATGAATTCTGAATTCTTCTAGATTTGGACCATTAAATTTTGTTAGTTACGCTCGAAAGCAAGCGGCAATATTATCAAATAGACTGGTAAATACATCCAATTCACCCTTGTTTTCCAAATAGAAAAACATGCAATAAGCTTCACTAATCACATCCATCGAGAAGCCCTTTTACCGATAAAAATGAGATATGCATCACAAAAGATGGTTCATTTACGATTAATGATTTCGACAACCTTTTTTCTTGAAAAAGATAAACTTCGATCTTATAAATTTCTGAATCAAATTCACTTTTCCCTAAAGTGAAATTTACATACCGATCTACATAATGCTCGCGGGCCCAAATATGGTGCCAAACATGCGCAAATCATCAATGTCCTCGTTTCATGTCCAACTCTATCTAATCAAACAAGATAAACAAATGAAGAAAAAGAAGAAGGAAACAGACTAAATCTACATGCTATCCTAGGTCATACACTCAGAAGAGCACAGGTACGAATCTCGTATGATCAGGATGATGTTCTTGGGACAAGCTTCCTCTTCTTGTAGTTGGCCTTGAAGCACGCCTGCCTCAGCCTCCTGGTCTTGTCCTCGAGCTTCAGGTCGGGCGCTTCCTCCATCAGCTTCCTCTCTCTCTCCAGCAACTCTACCGCCCCTCGCAGCTTCCTCTTGTCCTCTCCCCTCCCCAGTTCCTGCGGTCGGTTCACGAAAATCGATTCATAAAGCGACAGCAGCAGCAAATCATTGTCGTCACAGGTTTAATATGCGATACGACATATGCTATAAAAACTCTGTAGACATAGATATGGACCTGCACGTTCTTGATAAGGGCTTGGATGCTTGCGAGCTTCCGGTGGGGCCACCGGCGGATCCCGACTTCCCGACACCTCTTCTTCAAGAGCGTCAGCCCGACATTAAGCTCCTTGGCAGCTTGTGTGATCGGCATGTAGAAGTACTCGGAGATGGCTTCGCGAGACAATATCTTGATCCTGGTCCTGGTTTCTGATTCTTGGCCGTCACGTTCCGCACTCAATCCTGACGATCCATTACCCATAATCATACTATCAAGCAAGCCTGCTCGATCTCCATCGGTACCCGACGACACCACCTTTTTTCCTGTCTCAAAGCAACCGCTCATTTTCTGAAATTCTTCTAACAACCCATTCGTGTCACCAAGGTGAACGGCATTATCTGCAATGCCAGTCAATGAAATCAGAAGCAAAGACTACGATTGATACTCCAAGAAATGTATCAGAGAAAGTTAAGATCCACACCAACCTTCGACGACACTAGCATTACTGTGCTCAACAATGTTGAAAGCGGAGTACCAAGTATCATCTGGAAACGATGCCGCCAATGTCGGAAAAGACTCGTGAATCGACAAATAATATTGCCAGTCGGACGAAAAAATACACCCTCTTCCACTGCTTTATTTTCATATTGACAGGACGAGAGAGAGAGAGAGAGAGAGAGAGAGAGAAGCATGTTAGGACTCTTTATATGCTTTACTACTTAACACCGAAAACAAATGAAAGAACACAAGAAGCGGAACGAGAAAGAGAGGACTGGTGTAATACCAGATTCCAAGATTAGGCAAGTGATCATTCAAGAATAAACAAGGGTCTTCATCTCCGGCGATGAAGTCGTAGTCGGAGCTCTTCAACGTCTCAAGCTTCGCTGCTTGGTGGTGATGACTGGCCATCGCCAAATGTTGTTTTCGTGCAGCACTGGTAAATTTCTCCAGCTTTTCAGTGGAACCGATCAAGATGGCGAGCGGCGCGTTGCGTATAAATACAGATGAATGAACACCAACCTGCAATTAATATCATGGGCGATCGTGCGCCGTCTCGCGGATAAAACCGGCCATGCATATGCATGAACTACCATCATCAATCTCATTTATTGGCTAGCGCGTGTTTCTCTCCATCTTTTGAGAGTTACAAGATGAATTTGATAGAGAGAGAGAGAGAGAGAGAGAGAGGAACCTAATAATTATGGAGGGTTGCGGAATTATGCACTCGTTCTTCGATTCCAAGAAATCTGGTAGGCTTCGGGAATACAACGAGGATTCTTGGGTTGTCAAACTCAACACGAATTCCACTTGCATGGGGGCTACCATTCGTTGATTAGGGTTTGGATTCGCACGCTACACTTGGCAAAAGCTTTGAAATATGCGTGAAGGAAACCCTGCGGGAGATGTAGTACATGCATGTACAAAATATGTGCAAAATACGTCATCACATATTGTGCTTTAACAGTATCTACTGTATCTTTTGGTGTTAATCCATAGTTAATGGATGCTATAATGCATGAGTTAAATGACTTTCAATGATGAGGGGCTTAACTTCAATGGGGGCTCGTGGAGCAGTTACAACGTTTTGGGTGTGCTGATACAGAAACCTCGAAAGTAGTCACCATGCCTTATGAGGATGTTCCAAACACAAGTTCAGTAGCCGTATATTCCCAAGTATCTATGTACGTATGTACATATGGATGATAGCACATAGATAATTCTGAACTTGGACCCGAGTAAAAAAATTTCAGAAGGATTTATGTATGTCTAAATAGTCAGCATTGCAGATAAGATGCGTATGATACTCAAGCTGTCGTGCATGTCATCCATGAACTGGTGATATCTTCCACTTTGTTGCCATGATACGCTTTTAACTTCTACTTTATTTAAAATAAAGGAAATATATTGCGGCTGTAACCGTTAGATTCATCCATTATGGTGAACTTAATTAGGATTCAATCCAGACTTTTATTGCCTTTTAAAGGATCCCGCAAGAAGATGAGGGTCGGCTGTGCAGATAACGGGGGGCTCAATGCCGATGGTGAAAACCCTGGAGTAGTTCAAATCGTTGAATCAGATGAATCAATGCAAACAGAGCGACCTCGCCACACTGCATGGTGGTTCATGATGTATGAAGTTAGCGCGAAAGCAAACAAACGCGATAAGATTTGCTCGAACATGAACAGATCACAAGGCAAGGCATTTCTGAATCTGCTTGCGTTTGCAATTGCCGATCAGAGGAGCAGAGTACTCAGCAGTTTACTTTCCAAAACCTCTCTGGAACTGAAATGTAAGAGTCGGTGCACTGTCCGGTGCGATTAACCTGAACCGGAAATCTACCGAACTTGATGATGACACCAATCGCAAACACTAGAACCCAGCTTAGCTGAGATATGCAGAGCATTGGGACTTAGGACTAGTCATTGTTCATAGGTTTTACCCTTTGCTTTTCTGCTATCAAAGTCAAATAGGTCACCTGATGTGAATGACGGCCATAAGCCAGTGATTGTACTGAATAGCATTAGTCAATCTCTGCCTTTAACATCATGCTTGATCCAATCAAGCCAGAACCGGCACCACACACTACGTTTCAATATCATAGCGTCATGCACAAAAAACTTACACAAGGGTCTAAAACCTTGGCAAAGAAATTGCTACTCTCTTTGAACAAGAGCCGCTAAACGAGATAACAATGCATGACTTTCCGATACAAGCATATGCCGGCAGCACGGCGTGTAGCAAAGCAAAATAAGGGAGAACAACAAAAGCCCCTGGTGCTGATTGTTCTTTCCAAACCACATCGGCAATAGTTTAACATCGACATAGTCATAAACCTCAATGTTTTCCTTTCCTGCCCCATCCACGACCACGGCCGCCTCGTCCACGACCACCTCTCCCTCCACGACCTTTGCCGCCACCCAACACCCTGCTGACACCATCTTTAGCTTTCATTTCCTCTGGCAACGGGATTATGTGGTCCACGCACTTCCTGAAGCTGAAATCATCCACGGAGTCATCTTCCCTTATGAGGAAGAAGCACTTACTTTTGAATATAGGATGAAATCGGACTTGAAATGCCTTGATCCCTGCACCTATTTTTTTCTCTGGCTCCGAATGCCCCTTCTTAATCAACTCCAGCAACGTCATGTACTCGTACTGCATTGTGGAGGGAAAATTAGCATGAAGAACGCACTATCAAAATGATTATAAAGCCAAAAGCTCCAAAAAATTGAGATGTAACATGCAATTGGGACTGAATCCACTACATGATTCAAGTATGATTGGATCATCCAGTATGTGATTGAATTCTTTCTCTTGGACGCAAAAATCAAACTAGTCAGTCGATGAGGTGATCACCCGTAACTAGCATAATCAAAATGTATACCACACACCTACCAAGCAGGTAAGAGATTTTATCTGTACATAACTCTTAGCAAGAGCAAGGTACCACTTCCATTGGGCATCATTAACAGCACAACAAGCTGCCCCAGACTTCCTAATGCTTGCCAGGCAAATCATCCCAGCAAACCAAACTTATAATAGCACTTACGAGCACAATATGCTTGGCATATCGCAATACAACATTTCCTAATCCCAAAGATGGAGACCCCTATCTTCTTATTCGCCATCACAGCTGAACAGGGTAGTTCTATGTTATTTTCTAGTCAGCAAAACTCACAATGTCACCATCAAATAAAATTCCATCCCACATAGCTCGAGTGAGATATCCATCTAAGTGGAGAACACTGGCAATACACAGCCTACTTTCAGCTGTCCAATGTACAAGGAACAACTTATCTTTTCTTGGCAAAAATTCCATATTTCTTCTTTTTTCTCAGAAAGAACAGTGGATGATCCAATTGATCTTGCCTCAACCAGCAGCAAGGATATGCATCCACAAGAAAACCCAGTTCCTTCTCTTGTCATAGGCAACCCAACATCAATAATCCCCGAAAGGCGATAAATTTGTTCGATCATTCCATAGCCATTGAATCTCAGAAACTAAGAGCTTCCGAATTCGACCAATTCAGGTCTAAGCGATCGAGCCGTCGTCAACACATCACAAACAAATCGTGGCACGATCAAACGCTTGAATTGAAACTTACACTCTACTTCCAATTACTCAGCGGAAATGCACGGAAGTTGGGGAAAGGAAATCGCAAGCAGAAGGCTAACATTCGCCATCGTCGCCGTACCTTATTGACATTGACGTTGGCAGGCCAGAAATGAAGGAACTTGAAGAAGTAGTCGAACATCTCCACGGCCGACCCGAACTCCTTAGGCCCGACCTTGGCCGGACCCGAGCCCTTCTCCAGGCGCTCCTCCTCGACGGACTTCTCCTCCTCCTCCTCCTCCACCTCCTCCTCCTCCTCCTCCTCCACCTTCTGCTTCTTCGCGACGCCGCCGCCCTCCGACGCGTCCTCCTCCTCCTCCACGTCCTCCCCTTCTTCTTCTTCTTCTCTCGGGCGCTTCGCCTTGGGCTCGCCGGGTCTTCGGGCACGAGCTCCATGTCCTCGGCGGCTGGTGGGTTCTCCTCGGCGGCGGCGAGCTCCGGCGGCACCTCCTCTGCCATGGCGACGCTAAAACCCCAGGCGGTGATCGCGCGGTTGCGTAGGGTTTTTTCTTTTCTGCTTTTTGCGCCTCTTGTGAGGTTTATGGGCTCGTCGAAGGTAAACTTAAAGAAAATAAGTTGGCCTAAAGAAAAGAAAAATAAATAAATAAATATAATGAATTTGCTAACATGTATAGCAGTTTAATATGGAAATATTATATTTTTGCAATATCGATTATACAGATTGATGAAAAACTATGATATTTTTTTTATTTTATATAAGTGTCCCCCGCACTTTTTAACAAAAAAATATAATATAACACAAATTTATCATGTCGAAGGGATTTATTGTTTTAATTTTGTAACATAGGTCACATGACAGATCTATCGTTCACACCTTCCGCTTTGGAATTTTACATTAATTTACGAAAAAACAACAATGTAATTCTCCTAACATTATAAGACAAAGTAAAAATCTTAACAATACATAAACATTAGCAACAAATATGGATATAAAATTAGTCTCATTTCCATAAATATTTTTGATATGATTTAATGCGCCTACTCATGTATATGTGACGAGGCTATTATTAAAATGACATCTTTCTTGAGTTAGACTGAGAAAGCTTTAATTAGTGTTACAATTGTTAGTAGCACTTGTCCCGTGACTATAATGATAGTTAAAGGTGGGACCATTAAAAAAGAAAAACAATGCATGACAATGGTTTTTTTTTAGTAATTCTTTGAAAACAATTTTCCCTTAACTTAATTTAGAATGGAGCTTTCTTTTTTTAACAATTCTTCGAAGACAAAGAGACTTAAAAGCAATATATATAGAGACGTTTTTTTTTTTTTAAGAGGGTAAAAACCGGTTCCAAAATTGGTCCGGTTCCGAGTGGGTTTTTGCTTGGACCCGGTTCTCGGACCGGTTTCAAAAAACTGGAACCGGTTTAGCTAAGAACCGGTTCCCGACCCTGTTTTTTGAGTGGGCTGGTCCGGGTTCCGGATAAACCCGATCCGGTTGCACACCCCTAGTGTTCCCCATACTTTTTAACAAGAATATATAATATAATACAAATTCATCGTTTCGAAGGGATTTATCGTTTTAACTTTGTAACATAGGTCACATGACAGCTCTATCCACACCTTCCGCTTTGGAGAGAAAATTGACTTGCCCAGAACAAAATATTCAGAATTTTAAATGGTTATAAAAAATTAAATAATTTTACAATTTTATATTAACATGTTTTGAAAAAGAAAATTAGATGTTCCGCACTAAATATACTTAAAAGTTTAGTGATATGATTAGAAATGAAGAGATGAAGAGAGAGGATGTGTAAAAGTCCCTTCAAGTTATGACCTTTAACAGAAAATAATTCGAGTTTTGTCCCCACCAAAAATAAATTCAAGTGCAAAATATCAACTTATGAATCTGATTCTTATTTGGTGGTAGTTTACTATCATTTTTACAAGCCACTTTAACATTAAACCTCAAATCTGTAGACCTAGCTAATTACTAAAATCTGAAATCATTTAAATTTATCTTTTCTTAAAATTAAATGTAATTCCCTTGCTAAAAAAAATCAAATTATGAGTAGAAAGATGACCAATGTGTTATCTATTAAGTTTTAACTTGGTATTCAGAAGTAATCACAATAAAAATCTTCTAAGCACGGGAGTAAGTTTAACAATGCCATCATGGTTCCTAAAACATGATTATTTTTACATTCTAATCTTGACCTTGGAAGTTTAATTATTAACACATGAATCCATTTTTTTCTTTTTTTCTCCTTCATTTATATAATTTTGGATCACAAAATTATTGTATGTGAAATGGGGTTGGGTTGAGAGAAAGCCCATGAGGCCATGGGCTCGTGTCTATATAGGCCCATGGGCGAAGTATAAGCCTCCTCTTCCCTCTCTCTAAACTGTAATTTCACAATTGAGTATTTCGCATATAGACCATCATCGTTAGGGTGAATAGGTTCTACCCATCATGTTAGAGTCAATGTCCATTTTTTAGAATTAGGAACCACACTAAAGCACCATTTATTAACGTTCCTATTTTTCTATTTTTTTGTTCTTTTATTCCCCGGATTAGAAAAAGAACATAAATTCATTTAGTAACGTTAGTTAACATTTCTATTATCTGAAATATAAAATTATTTTGGGAATTAGATTTGGAATAGAAATAAGAAGTAGAAAAAAAATAGTGTCTTGTTCCTTGGGAACAATTTCTAGAATAAGTTATTATTTTTTTCTTTTCCTCTTCTTCCTCTTCTAATTGGTTGCCGCCGCCACTACCTACCGGTCGTTGGTTGCCAACCGTTGGCCACCATCGTCGGAATAAGAATAAAGGAAAAAAAAAAAAGAAAAAAGAAGAAAAATCTCAACAAATTATTAAAAAATTAAAAAGAAATTTTAGGTCATAAATTTTTTTTTGAGTCGTATCAAACACATTTCTATTATTTTTCTATTTGGAGAATTGAAATTTTGTATAATTACTAAACGTGTTCTTTTAAAATTTTTCCAAAGAATAGAAATAGAAAAAAACTATCTCTAAAAGGAAATTGTTTCCGATAACAAAAATGTTATCAAATGTACCTTAATTAAACCCAAAATTGATTTAGAATTCAAATAACCGGTTCTAAGGTCAACCCCAAAAACCAGCCTACCATCTTTTTTCTATTTAATTGCTCTACCATATGCATTAATTTTGTAGAAGTTCTCGATTAGGACACCTTAATAGTTTACTAATGATTGAATGCTCAATCTTATTATTTTTGCGAAAGTTCTCAGTAAAAGACCGGTAGGTTTTGGTTTTGAATAGGTTTTGTATCTAAAAACCATCCTTTGACATCGATTTAGAATTGGTTTTACCCAAAAATCAGCCTTGCCGGATAGAATCGGTTGATTCAAAGTCAAGAACCAAAACGAAACCGAACCCAATACAGATTGGCTGGTAAAGTGGGTTCAATACAATTCCCTTCCTAATTAGAACCAATTGGTTCAAAACCAATAATAGAAAACCAAACCAATCCCTTATATGAACCGACTAGATATTGGCCGGGTGAGATCGCATCAATTCGATTCAGTTCTTGGATGAAACCGATTGGTTGCTCATCCTTAGTTCATATGTCTAGTAAATAATTTATTTCGGTCTTTCTTTTTTGGCTGATGAAGTTACAATTAATAGCTGCAAAAACATGGTGTCAAGAAGAGTCTCTCCAATCACAAGAGACGGAATGCTTTTATTTGATATGCGCGTACGTGACAAAAACAAATGCGTGGAAAAGGTCAACGAGACTGAAAAGTCCCGACAAGTTCTAGAACCCGAGGTCGTAAATTAAGGTCTTCGGTGCTTCTTCTTGGAAACGGTCCTTGGTTTAATCGCGTCCAACCCTCCTCGCCGTGAGAGCTACGTTTTATGGAAAATTCAATAATTTAAAAACTAGTCTTCGAAAGCGATTGTTCCCGTCGATTAGAAAATATTATTAGTCATTTATTTTAACCAATGATATAAATAGTTATTTTTAAAATATAACTTTAAATTTATTTATTTTCTTGCGAAATAAGCGCATCGAATGAAAGTTTAGTTGCCGTAAGGTGATTGTGCTTTTGGTAGGTGGAAACGAGTATTTTTCCTAATCTAGGAACACGATTTTTGGTGTTGATTGAAAGCCTGTGATCGATTTTTTGAGTTAAGTGTAGAAGTTTCATAAATTGGTCAAGGTCGGGCCTCTTGCTTGTGCATGGGTCCCGATCAGTTTGCACACGGTTTATGCGCGCTTTCCAAATCTCGAGCTGAAAATCCTCTGACGGGCGTTTTATTCATGCATGGTTTGATTTCTCGATTGCTCCTACATTATAATAATCGATGAAATATAATATAATCGCTTTGTGATTTAACAAAATGAAAAACCCTCGTGCTAACACCAAGGAGAAAAACATGGCATGCAACTTGCCTAATCTCCCCAAGAGATGGTCAATGAAATCCATCTAGAGATTAGAGTGGTTGGCAAGAAAAGAAATGTCAATGACATCCGAGTCTCAACTCGGGCACAAGCTATCTGATCTTTATCCACATCGCATGCAAATTGTCAGGAAGTCGAAATTGCATCTACATGCAAAATTCATTAGAAAAGGTGAGTACCGGCTGGTGCGTAATTATAGCTGTTAAAATGGATCGTAAATCCATATTCTAATCCACGTTTATTTAAATAGGTCACATATGAATCATAATGGGTTTTAAAGTTAAAAGTCTAAATTGGATAGTTTTTAGTGGATCGGTTATAAACTCATTTTCAATCCATTTAATAAATAGGTCATGCTTAATCCACTTTTTGATCCTTCCTCACCAGTTCTCTCTCCTCAATTTCATGAAATGTGACTTTTTTTATTCATTCACTCTGCTTCTGTCGTGGTTAGGTTTTCTTTAACTTCTAGCTTGCAACTTCACAATATCGTGATGAATTGCACTTTTGAGGAAACCCAAACTTTCATCGCTACCTCCACAGACTTGCCCATGACCCAACCCCCAAGCTCTCTCGCTAACTTGACGAGATGGCACATGCAAAAATTTATTATGATTTTTTCAATTTAGTCTTGAATTTTTTTTTTCTACCGATACAGTCCTAAACCTTTTTTATTTATGCTAATTTTGGTTGATCGGTGTTGACATGGATACTGACCGACGCTAATGTGTCGATTTCTTTCTTTCTTTTTATTTTTTGTTTTCTCTTTTCTTCTTCCTCTAATTGGCGAGGTTGCCCCTTGCCAAAGTTGACCGAGGCTCACCCTCACCCACCTAGTGGCCCACGCTCGCTGGCCCTAACCTCTAACTGGCCAAAGAAAGAAGAAAGAGAAAACAAACAAAAAAAAGAGTGGAAGAAAAAAAAATCGACATGCCAACATCAACATAAGTTAGTTAAAATTGGCTAGATGGATTGAATCAGTATAATGGCAAAATGTTTAAAGCTTAATTTGAAAAAAAAAGTTTATAACTAAATTGAAAAAAAATGCAATAAGTTTAGGAAAATTTTAATAATTTTCCCGACACTACATGTAGCAGCCCATTTTTCAAGGGCAACAATTTAAGGAGAAGAGTTGCTAAAACTAAAACTCCTTGGTGGGTATGTGTTATTAAAATTTACATTTGATATAAAAATAGATCAAAACGGACAAAATAGATCAATTTGAATTGGATCATTTTTTCAATCCAATCCGACTTATCCTTACAATGAGTTGACACGTAACGAATAATATCGGACACACCTAGAATTTGGCAATTTGGCCGGGGGTCATCAAAGGGTGTCCTAAAAAAGGTGACACGAACTACCATGCCTGTTAGGTAAGGATAAGAAAGAGTTCTAGATAATTAAAAAAAATGCCAGTAGAAATCGAAACACGACCAACAAGAGAGAGAGAGAGAGAGAGAGCGACCGTGACGATAATTCTTAACGGCCGTTAGTATTTCCCCCAAGGCGCGGGGTCAAGACGGAAAAACAACGTCAATTTCCACGAAGGCGACTTTTCCCGAGTTTCTAACCGGACGTGTCCGGGAGTTAACGTCCCGTCCCCACCGGCCGCTCCGTCGTCGCGCGTACAAAACTCGTTCTCTTCCTCCTCTTTCCTCGCTCCCTCCCTTCCTCCCTCCTCTTCTCTTCTCTTCTCTCGCTCTTCGCTGAAGCTCCATTCTCTCTTCGAGCTCAGACCCGACCCGGAACCCGCCCCTCCCCGGCCCGTTTCAGGTACGATCCGTTCCTCGACGTTGGTTGGTTTTCGCCGCGCTTGATTTGCTGTTGGTGGCGATGTTGGAGATTCTTTTCGTGTTTCTTGGGAGAATTAGGGTTCCGGAGTGCCGATTTGGGTGGGTTCTTTTGTCATTCGGGTGCGAATGGCGCCGCCTGCGCGCCGGATTGTTGATGGGTAAAGGGCGGATGGGTTTTTTTTTTGGGGGGGTGGGGTCAACGCGGGGGAGTTCTTGAGGTCGTCGGGGTTGTCGAGGTCGAGGATCGGGCTTGTTACGAGGTGTGTCTTGCGTTTGTGAAGTCCGAGAGCTGAGAGGAAAGTCAAGATGGGATTTTCGGTTTTGTGAAATGAGAAGGCCTGATCTTTGTTCAGTATATGGGATGCATTTGTGCGGGATGATGAATTCGTTGGGCGAGGGACGGGGTTTTGTTTTAGAAAGTGATCTTTTTAGTGGTGCTTCGATTTCTTATCGAGTTATTTGCTAAATTTGTTTTTCCATGGTCTAGAAATGTAATTCAGCAGCTTACATTTCTGATTCTATTTTAATTAGTGTGAGTGCTGAATAGTAAGAGATGATGGATAATTTGAGCACCTGGACCGGGAGTATCTCGAGATAATTGTAGTCACTGATATTTTGGACCATCAAAACTGCTTGGTTCGTTGATTTAAGACATTTGAATGGTTCTCCTTCCATCGGTGATGTGGTAGCTCAAAACATGCTTCCGTGCCTTCAAAACGGCTTAAGTTGTGGATTTTGACTGTTGGTTGGTTTGGGGGGTGTGTTTTACTTGGGATTGATTCAAGTTTCTGTTAAATCTTTTGATGTATCAGGAAAATTCTTCATAATCGGAATGAGTGATCTTGTCCTCTGTGTGGATCACTTCACTACACCCGAGAGATCAGAATCTGTGGAAAGGCCTGATTCTGCAAAGCCTGCTGGAGAGGGTTCATCTTCTCACCCTGCTGACCCAGCAACCTCTGCTATTGAAGTCGAGGATACACAAGTCATTAGCACATGCGAAGAAGAAGAACCTCTTATTCAGACTGTTGAATGTCGCATTTGCCAGGAGGAGGATAGCATTAAGAATTTGGAGACTCCTTGTGCTTGCAGCGGCAGTTTGAAGGTTTATGCTTTTTAGGGTCTCTTTTTCCTATTTTCGTTTTATAAAGACATAATATATTGTTATTTGTGGTTTTCTTCAAAATGTACCAGTTGCCATGTCACATATTTTGTTGGCTATTTTTATGCTTCCAATCTGGGTAGTGGTATTCATGCTTGCTTACATCGGTTCTGAGAGTTGTATCTGTGGGTGTTTCTGCTCTGTGTGGTTTAGCTTTGTTATGTTAATCCAATGGGATAGAAGGTTCTAAAAAGTTTACTTGTTCTTCTGCATGCCCAACCTCAGTGTATCTGCTCTGGTTGGCTTGGAAAATTACAACAAGAATATCTCATCTTTTTTCCTCTATGAAATAGAAATCTGAATGTTTACTTGAGCATCCTTAGCGTATGATCAGATGCACTGAAATCCTGGTCCAACAGTTTTGTTTTCTTTTGTATGTAGTATGCTCACAGGAAATGTGTTCAGCGATGGTGTAATGAGAAAGGAGATGTAATTTGTGAGATATGCCATCAGGTAAGCCCCTCTTAGCTCCTGAAACTTTTTACAACTACCTAATTTACTGGTTTTTTGATGTGTAAAGGTGATCACATATGAAATTGGCAATGCTCATTAAAATTGCTCCTTGAAATTGCATTAATCTTTTTGTTCCCTATCTCTTCAAATTTAATAATGTCGTAGCATAGTTATAGTCTTTCCAATGGTTAATAGGTTTGTATGCTGCATTGTACTAGGATAATTTGAAGAAAAAGAGAATTTTTATTCCCCTCTCGTTTTTCTTTCTAAGTTTTGGATGCTTGTTACTGTTTTTTGAGTAGATGGGAACTATTTAAAGATACATAAGGACTCTTATCTATCTACTGGTCTTCTGATTTTTTTAATTTGAGAATGAGACTTTTTAAATAGTAATGGAAGGGTATGCTCTTGAGTTCTTATCTGACTTTGACTGCTCCATAAAATAAATGGCAATTTGTCAAATGCCATACTGCCTCCAACTAAATACTGTATGACTCAATATTGTTTGCATGCAGTTGGTAAAATCCTTTAATTTTATGACTTGTAGTTTTTCTATTCTACTTAGTGGGTAGAGGCTTGTTTGATGTTATTGTTGTATGGATTAACGGTCACTTTCTGAGTGGCAGAGTTTTTCATTTTTACTGACACTAGGGAAATTTCATTGTTGATGTTTAGGCTTATGAACCTGGCTACACGGCCCCACCAGCTCCCCCGAACCCTGAAGATGCTACAATTGACATAAGGCAAGAGTTTACTTTAATATGTTTGTACAGTTAGCTAGTTAGCTTTATTTAGCTTGTTGTAATGATTTATGGAGAATGAAAACTACTGTGTGGATCATTTTGTTGTGTAGGATTGATGTTAAAAAGTTTGACATGGGTTGGCTTCTAATTTGTACTTCTCAATGATTTATTTTTCCTAACCATGTTAAAGGCTCTTTTTCTTTTATATATATATATATTTTGACATTTTTGTTGTTAAAGATGTTGAGGACCTCATAAAGTTGCTAGAATTGGGTCATTTTGTCCTTATGTTTAGGATATAGTTTCTGTGATGATTGATAAAGAAATGATTGCATACTCTGTCATATGTTTCTAGCCAAATCCTATATTTGGAATAACTATCCTCTCAACTTGTATAGTCAAGAATTTATTTTCTTAGACATTTTGCCGAGGGCATGATGGTATGGAAAATATTCATGTATCGTGGCTCTATTCGTTTTGTGGAAAATGTGGCATTTCTGGAAAATATTTTCCAAGAAGTCATTTTCTAGGAAAATGACTATTTTTTCGGTGTTCGACTGACCTGAAATTAAAGGGAAAAATATTTTCCACCAGATTTGATTTTTCGCTGTGAACTTCTTTTGATTTTATTTTTTCTGTTCTTTTTTAAATCCATTTTCTTTTTATAGAAAATTAGATTTTTAATTATAGTTTATTTTTCTTTTTGCTTTTCTTTCCTTTTCTTCTCCTCAGCTGATCGCTAACCATGGTGATGGCTGGTGAGCATAGCCATAGGGGGGGCCAGGCCTTGACGCCTTCTGGCGACGCTCAAGCGTCGTTGATTTGCAAGGTCCAAGCCTCAAGGCCCTTTAGAGACCCAGGCCCGAGCCTTGCCATCCTCTAGCGATGCTCGAGCTCGCCAGTGGTCGGTCGTTGGCCTTCGTCGTGGCCGGCGACCGGCCAAAGAAGAAGAAAAAAGAAAAAGGAAAAAATAAAAATAAATCGAATTTAAAAAAGAAAAAGAAAATAAAAATAATTAAATGAGTAATGAAAGAGAGTAGGGAATATGTTTTCTACTTTTGGAAAAGCGGAAAACATTTCCTCCTATTTTAGTAGACTTTTTTCTATTGATGGAAAATGTTTTCCCCTACCAGTTCATTTTTCGTGAAATGAACGCCCAAAAATCCGGAAAATGTTTTTCTGGAAGTTATTTTCTGTGAAATGAACAGAGCTTGTGTGAATTTTTTTTCCCTCTATATATTTTATTTTGAAATTTATGAAGAAGCTTTGTTGTTCCTGGTCAGATTTGATTATATTGATGTCTTCTGTTTCATGTGTGATGCACAGTGAGGGTTGGACGCTATCTGGTGCTCCTCTGGATTTGCGTGATCCTCGTATTTTGGCAATGGCCGCAGAACGCCATTTTCTGGAGGCAGAATATGATGAATACGCTGACACCAATGCAAGTGGAGCTGCATTTTGCCGCTCTGCGGCTCTTATTGTGAGTCAAAATGGCCTTTTTTGTCATGTGATTTGGAGATGCATTACATTGTGACAAAATTACGGCACCTATCATGGGGCCCTGAGGTGGCAATGTCTTTCTTCTTATTCCTCGGACTCACAAAATTTCAGTTTATGCATGACACTTCACCTGCTTGTTAATTCAAACAAAATCAAAATCCATTTCTTAGAGGGGGTGGTGGAAGGGCTTATGTCTTTGCTTCCCACAGTATTATTCTGACATCACGCTAATGTTCAAAACTGCACTTGGTTTTGGCACTTTCTCCTTTTTTAACGAGCTTTACCCTTTCGATGGCAGTTGATGGCTCTTTTGCTCTTGAGGCATGCCCTATACCTCACCAATGGTGACGATGAAGATGATGCATCTGCATTTTTCTCTGTGAGTGTTCTATTTTCTTATTTTCTACTCAAGGTTTTATCAAGTCTCTTGTGCCATTAGTTTACCGGTTTTTTCTTTCCAGCTGTTCTTGCTTCGAGCAGCTGGCTTTCTTCTTCCTTGCTACATCATGGCTTGGGCAATCAGTATCTTACAGCGTCGAAGACAAAGACAGGTTTGGAGTGACACTTTCATTTTTGTTTTTTTATTATCTTGAAGAAAATTTCATCCATTTTTTAATTCTGTTACTACCTTAAGTTTATGCTTGAGTATTTATGAATTTGCTAGTGAAGGAAGCATGTTAGCTACTTGGCATCCTTATTTCTATCAATTGCTAGATTGAGACGTGTTAGGAGATAACTTTGGAAGTGCCCTATCTGGCTGGCGGCAAGGTTGTGCAATGTGGTTTTGGTTCTTGTAGTCAGTCTTCCCTCCCTCACTCCCTCCCTCCCTCCCTCCCTCTCTCCTCCCCACCCCCCACAACTCTGGAAAAATCTTATCTATCTCAGCTAGAAGTCTTGTGCCTTTTTTCTTGTTGAACTTGCGGTTTGATATCTGTCCATGCTAGAGACCAGGGGGGTTGGCTCAGTGGTGGCCGAACTATTGTTGATTAAGAAAGCATCTGCTGCTAAAATCGTCAATGTAAATGTTTCTCGATTCTTTTATCAGGAAGCTGCAGCACTTGCAGCAAGTGAAGTTGCATTCATGCTACAGGCAGGAGAGCATCGTGGTTTGCAGATCACAATAGAACCAGGGCCTTCAGTGATTCCTCGTCAGGAGCCAGTCCAATCATAGGCGGCCGAATTTCCAGACATCTGCATTAAAGAAGAGTGTACTTTTACTGGTGGTTCTAGCAGTGAGAAACAGGGAACACATGATCTATCTATTTGAAGTGTGAAGTATTCATTCTTCACCTGAAAATACTCGAGTCACATCAAGATTTTCTCTTGTATGCAGTTTTCTCTTTGTACATAATCTCCAGATCTCGCCGGGGGCAGTTTATTTTCACCGTTTATAAGTTCGGAAAGTCACCTGAGCTATTGTTGTATTTGCGAAACTCTTTATGTATGAGATAATTGTCTTTGCCTTCCTACTTTCGAAAATTTCTGGGTTGAAGAGGAAGCATATCTCAATGCTTAATCTTTTCCTTTTTCTTTGGTTATCCTGGTACTTTTCCGTTGGATGATTTGATGCTTTGTTACGAGTCTGATGGTACTTTGTCTCACTCGATTCGAAAGAACTTAGCATTGGCGCCTGGGAACAATTTCAGCTATAACTAGTCATGCCTTTTTCGGGTGGCATTCTGTCTAATCCGAGCTGGAGACAAAGCAAAAGTGCAAAGCGAGTTCTTCATGAAGAACATGAAACCCCAGACGTGCAACTTTTTCGGTTGAGTGGATTGCAGGGATTCAAAGTTGGCGGGTGAAGCAAGCCTTGGTTTTTCACTTTTCATTTTATGCTTTTCTTTTTCTCTGGAATAATCTGTTTCATGCGCCCTCATCCCCCTATCTTAGACTGCTTTATTCTTCTTTTGGTGATTAGTCACCTTCCATTTTGAGCAGAGATGCTGCAACGGCTTGGATAATAACTAGAAAGGACCAGTTAAGCACAGTTGGTGCTGGAATGAATTGGAAACGAGTGGAAATGAAACGGAAAGAAGAATGGCATCTGAATCGGGTGCATCGAAGTTAATAGATCACGTGCAACATTCGGCATTTCGTGATTGTTATTTGCCCTTGCCACGAGGGCCGGATCGACAAAGGACGAATCATGAGCGACTCTCTAAGGCAATCCTAGTAGACGAGACGACAGCCACGTTGGCAACAGCCCACATGTCGTGCCGTCTTTGCCTCGAGTTACAGAGACACCTTTTCCCTTTTTCCCGGTTGTGATATTTGTTGTGATGACCCTGAGGAACGCAAGATGCTCAGCACGATGGGAAGCCAATGGCAAGATACTTGGCTTCCTCAAGAATGCAGGCAGGTCTCCAGGTTCACTTTTGTTCAAACCTGTCAGAGTCTTCCTAGACAGCCTTATTGGCTTCCATGGCAGGCTTATCATTGGGGTGGATCTTGAATTGTCTTTATTTTTCTCAGGACCCCACTCTCTACTTTACGCTTTCAATTTTTCCTAAATGCGATAAATAGTGGGACATAGGCTTACTCTTCAGTCATGATATCAGAAGAAACAACAGTCATAACTCCGCTAGTACCCCATACCAGTCAGTAGAATAACAATCCCATCTTCCTCCTGTCTTGCCCAGTTTTTCTTCATGGGACTTGGAAGTTCCAAGGTGGTAATTGTTCTCATCTGTTTCGGAGTCTTAGCCCTTATGGCACATAATGCTTCAGCCACGAGACGCATGGGTCCTCATTCTAGATTGGAGAGAGAGCAATCGACGTTCCGTGACGGCCTGCCTAATTTAACTAGGAATCTTTCCATTGCCAAGCACCTACAGGAGCAAAGTGCGGCACCTGCACCTTCAACGGCATTTGACCCTAGCCAAGCAAACAAAAGAGGAGTTCGAGGAGGATCTGATCCCATTCACAACAGATATGGACATTCTTAAGCCACGGCTTAAAGACAGCAGAGAGCTTACCAGGTATTATCTTGGGAAGGAAAGGGTGCCCTGTTATGGCGTTGGACATTTTGTTTGAAGGATTACACGCATTTTGGCAGATCTTTTGTATATTTTTATGTAAGTTCTAGGGAGTCTTTTGTCAAGGTGACAAGAGACAGCTCAAGTCTTTTAGATCAGCACCCACTCATACAGCACACAAGTTACACACAACAACTGCAACAGTAGCTATGTTATCTGCATGTAAAGTTCTTTCCTACATGTTTAGAGATGAAATGTTGGACAATGCTTATGCTCAAATGATAGACAATGCTTCTGAACCATTTCACTCAAGATGATTTCATCCTGGCAACTGTTACATCTGGTTTAGATGCAGATAATGCGAACAAATCAACAATCAGTTTTGGCGTGATGTAAATTTTCTGACAATAACCACCCATCTACATATTTACCAAAAACGAGTACTCATCTAAAATGGTCATCTTTGATATCAATGGACGTACAAAGAAAACCATTATTGTGAAAGCTAAACCATCAAGATGGAAAAAAGAAGAGAATTTCCTCTCATCTATATAATTCACAATCTTACATGGTGTAAGCTCAAGTGGCCGCCCTAAAGTCAGTTACCCTTAAACAATCGTGATCTGCGGTATCTATTCTCTCTGTGAAGTTTGATCTGCCCTGAAGATATCTTCCTGGACACCGCTTGCCAAATCATATCTACCGCATCACCGGGTTGGGATGGATATTGGAATTCAAAATGTCGTGCAACTTCTTTCAGTCTCTCCCACAACTTGGTCCATTTGTCCTCTTTTATTCCACGGAGAAGATTTATCAAGAAACCTTTCTTTACAGCATCAGCAGCACGGACAAATAAGCAGAACTCCGAGTAGTCCAAAACATCTTCAAATGGTAATTCAATCTCATCGCTGATTATCACAGGGACACAATGATTCACAATGGCATCGAAAAGGCGATTTGAGGAAGGGGTGTCACCGGCAATATTCAAGCAGAATTTTGATGAAGCCATTCCTTGGCCTGCCTTGTGGATCCCATTCCCCTGAACACTTCCAAATGCAAAATGCACGCCCTTCTCATCTTTAAGAAGGTAATACAACTCTTGACGAATCACACCTCCCTGTAAAATAAAAAGCATGAAGACATAGGTAATAGGCAAGTTAAAGCTGAGAATATGTGGATGCTACAGGAAATAAACCAAATGATGACTGATTTTAGTGGAAAATGGCCTCCTTCATGAGGAAAGCTGACAAAAGCAAACTCTAGCCAAAATAATATGGTCATCATAACGAATAGAAGAAAGTTCAAGATTTGGACAAAAACAATATAAGCTCCATCGTGATCTCCACAAACTGCTTATGCAATAAATCCTTGTCAACTGGTGAAGCAAAATATTATCAATTTAATAAAAAGCCAAAAGGCACTTACATCTTTTCGGTAAACTGCTCCCTGAAAATAAGCCAGTATAGGACGCTTACTGAATGGAGCAGATGCATCGCCCCGTATGGTTCTCACAACATGCTTGTATGGAGCAATTATATCTTTCTCAAGGTTAGCTATTCCCGCTGGATATCTACCAAAATCGGCAAGCACAAACATTGCAGAACCCAATTTCTTTCTTGCATCCAACATGCTATTTGGATGGTGAGCTACAATGATATGATTCTTCCCACCCATCCGCTTCCACTCATCCCGGCCAGTTAGATACCGCACTAGTTTACTCTGTAAAATACTGTTGACACTAATTTTATTCTTTCCATGAATCTTAGAATGGCGATTGTAACTGAGAGATGAGAAGAACGGCACAAAGATTATGTCTGCTAGACTTGAATTATTCACTCTGATAGCAGTGCATGGTCTATGGATATCTGGGATTTCTGAGGATAGAAGATCAAGAGTGAGCCAATACTCTATACTATGCTGTAAATTTAAGCCACCAGGATAAGTTGGGATTTGAGCTGGATTTTTGACATTTGGCCAAGTTTCACCGGCGTATCCCTTCCATCCCAGCAATCCAAAATGAAAATCAGGAGGCAAGTCGTACATAAAAACTTTCAATGAAACCTGGTCGGGATCACATGCCCCTGTTCTTTGCTGCTTTTGAGAGATAAAGTTTCTTCCACTGTCTGTAAAACTAAAACCCTCTCCTTGTCCTTCTAGACGAACTTTATGCTCAGTTTGCAAAGCCACATATGGCTGGGAGGAAACCTCAGCCTGTTCATTTTTTGCACTGGGTTTCAAATAAACGGATGTATTATTAACAAGAATCAGCTTCAAGACTTTGGTAGATATGGTCGAAGTATTACTGAATTCTAAGAGGAACAGAGAAGAAAGGATCAAAAGGAACATGGAAATGGTTATTATGTAAAAAAGGAACCTTGAAGAGAGCATGCTTTTCTCCGACATGCTGGATTCGAAAGGAAAAGAGTTAATGCTTCTCAATTTTCATCTGACTGCCACAAGAACTATCAAAAGACACTTTCCTACTAATCAACAAGCTACTGATTTCTTGGAAACGTCAATTCTCTTTCAGGAACTTATGCATGATCACCTCCACTTTTTTGACCACCTGCTCAATGATTCAACTCCGGCTAGTTGAAGACAACATCCAGACTTCGTAAATAGTAACTCAGAAGTTCCCAATTCCATTACAACATGGGAACCCAGTCTCAATCCCTAAAACCCCCAAGGGTTTTGAGAGAGATTCCGACAGCAGTCTGATTCACAACATCTTCACCAGCAAACCGAACCGTCCACAACAACCAGAAAAATCATCTATTTCCTTCTCCAAAGGGCATTAAAAAAAAAAGAGCTGATTCTGCAGAACCAATAAAATACCGGAATCTTCCCTCGCTTATGTTCTCACCCCAAGATTCTTCCTCGAGATTGCAAGAACATCAATGGCGAAACCTTCATCCCAAATAAGAGAAAAAAACACACGATCATCCAACCATCGCCGTATCTTCCAAGAATAAAAACAAGCTCAAAGAAATGCTATGAACCTCGAACAGAAGCTCGAAAAATCGAAACTTCATCAACTGGGTTCTCAAGGACTGCGATTATCCGAACTGGGTCGATCAGTTCTTGGCAAACAAATGAACAGATTGAAGTACCTGAACAGAGCTGCGGCCGATCCTCCCAGGGGCGAAGGGTGCTCACAGAATGTACAGCACAAAAGAAAAGGTATGCATGTCCTGTACATTAAAAAAAAAATAGAAGAGGAGGATATTTTTTTTATCGAAAAGCTGAAGGGTTTATATTAAGTCCTCGTCCAGCTTTCTTGTACAGCATAATTGTCATTATTTAACTTAATTATGCTTCCCCTCTTCGCTTTGTCTGCTCATGCTGATGCCGCGGTGGCGCGCACCCACAGAGAGAGAGAGAGAGAGAGAGAGAGAGAGAGTTTTGGTATTAAATCTAGTCTGAATATGGGCGCGTTTACCAATTAATAAATCCTACCTAATTTCCTTAGGAAGCAACCTCACTTTGGCACTTTTCTCGTTTCCCCAGAACCTAAAAGAAAAAAAATATATATTAAAAATTTTAAAACTTATCGTTAAAATGTAATTCTATCTTAAAACTTTCAAGAAATGTAATTAAGTTCTAAAATTTATCACGAAAGTGTAATTAAATCTTAAAATTTATCAAATTGGTTTCATTAAATCCTTCCATTTGATTATATTGTTTTGAAAATTTTAAGATTCAATTATACTTTTATGGGACTCGATTGCACTTTTAAAAAGGTTTTAGGACTCAATTACATATTTGTAACAAAAAATTATTTTAAGATATAATTATATTTTTTTGAAAGTTTTGAGAATTAATCACCCTTTGGTGCCAAGTTTTATAATGTTTAATACACTTATTCCAAAAAAAAGACTATTTTAAGAATAATGGAGATGATGCTTACCCATAATTCTTCATGGAATTAGTTTAGTTTATGCACTATTTGATTATGCCCCCATCTGTTGGCATGTCACAATCATCCGATTGGTAAATTCTTGATGTAATCAGGATTTCTCTAATGGTTTGGTGGGGATTTGAGAGAGATATTGGCTGGCTGTGACTGGTCAAGTTTCATGGCAAGACATCATCACTTTTGTTGGGGGGTTGGAACTTAGGAGAGGGAGGTTCAACTAATCGACCAAGAAGTCTGTTCGATGTGCGCGGTTGGTTGGATCATGCGAATCGGCTTTGCCAGAGCCACGTGTTGAAGCAGGCTTGCCAAGAAAAGAATCGATTTTGCTGGTAAGCACCTGTCTTTCTTTCTTTTTATATTTGTGTAAAGTGCTCCGATTAATATTCTTTTTGGGGCGACTTGAAAAGGTGCACCTCGCATTGCTTACGGCTGAAAAAGACACAGAAAAAGGGGTCGATTGCTTGGAATGGAACCCCATGCATTAATGGAAACAACTCACCAACTCAAAGCATGGTCAACTCTAGAGTTAGCCTTGTGTGGAGGAGCTTATTATTATCATTAGTATTATCTTGGATCAAAACGAATATATATATATTGTTAAGGGCTTACAACGTTAGATCATTTAGGAACCAAAGATCAGAATGAGAAGTGAAGAAATGTGATGGGGAGGAGAGTAAATAAGAGGATGGAGGCGAAATCGGAGATGGGCTTCGCAAGGTCTGAAGCATATTAGAGATTCTTAAGATTTTTTACAAGATGTTGTCTTATGTTAGCTTGTAAATACATTTCCTTTAATTGTTATATCTTGAGTATATATATATATATATATAAAATTTTAGATAGTCACGTTGTAAAGCCTATAAATAGATATATGTAATCTTCGTTATGGTATATTGAAAGATATAGAAAATTCCTCAATTCTATTGTTTGCTTTAATATTTTTTACTTGGTATCAGTGCTGAAGTTCCTAAGAAAATCCTAAGGGCATTGGTGCACATCACGCCCAATGCACCCTTAGCAAAATAAATCCATCTCACCCTTAAAAGTGTTCACCCAAATGTCTCATTCGCGTCTGTGTGTACAGTAACCTTCGCTCAACAAAACTTGGCTTATTTCGCTTGTTGTAGCTACACATCGGCCGCATTTATTAAGTTACTATTCCAATAGCAAAGTTGACTGCAAAGAACGCATATTTTTCAGCTCTAATGCCTCTAATTCTCGACTTTTGATTCTCATTTTGAAAAGCCAACACCACCACTAGACTCGTTGCCCTTAGATGAGCCAAATTTGGTAGATGCCGCCTTAAATAGCCTCACCGCTGATCCACCAAGCTTGATGTCATGTGGTGCCGTCAAGTTTCATGACACTATTTGATATTGATTAAAACTCTGATTGACTTGTTTGAGTTCACCTTGACTTTGAGGGGATGTTAATCATATTATATTAGAGATTTTTAAAGATTTTCTATTGGAAATTTCCCTATGTTATATACAAATTTGACATTATTGTTGATTATCTATATATTATAAATTGCACGTACATTTCCCTTGATTATGCATATATTGGTTGTATCATAAAGCCTTTAAATAGGAAAATATAATTTTGATTATGATATATTGAATGATATATAAAATTCCTCAATTTCATTTTTCGCTTTATTATTCTTAACTGCTTGTAGGAAACATGCTTAAGACTTCGTCTTTGTCATTGTGGTTGATATTGAGCGAGACTCTCTAAGAGTGTTCAGTGTTTAATGTGTTTCAGTTTGGTTCAGGTTTATGACCGGACTCGGACAAAACCCTCACGACCAAGCTCTTGTATTAAAGAGCTGGATATCATATTTACGCAATTTTTTACCTCTGAAGATCTTAATCTTTCTTCCTCAAGTGACATGCTTGGCGCCAATTTAAGATTTATTAGAACCGATGAAAAAGAAAAGAGGAATCCTTCTGGTAAAAAACAACAGGAAGGATCCAAAGGGAAAAGGTGTCGGCCGGTGCTGCTCGCTTCCCAGAAAGGGAAACCAATGTAACTGGCAGGTCCACCCTATGGGCCCAAGTGAGCCCAATAGAGGAGGACCAGCCAGTCAGGCCCAATAACTTTGAGTGGGCCCGATGTGAAGGTTTATCAGAGATTGGTGGCCCAACCAAATTTATTGATTACTTGGTTAACGTTTTCAAGAAAAAAAAATTCCCATCAAGGATCAAACGTCTGGCTATGTATCATGCCAGATATATCTTTATTTGTGCGGACTGAAATGGCATGCATAGATGAACGCAATAATCGCAATAATTGCTATTTAGGCAGTTGACGTCAACGTCGCGCGAAGCTTGACGCGGTCAAACCGTGCCATGTGACCAATCTTTGAATTTTCAAGCTTAGGGTATAGTTTTCTTGATCGAACACCGACTCCGAATTGATGAATGAAACCTTATACTTTTCTCGATAATCATTCAATGGCATAGACATTAGGTTCTTTATCAAATGGCTTTAATGATGCAGTTCAAGCCCCCTAAAACAACATGTTCAGTTAAAAAAAAGAAAAAAAAAGAAATTGATAGAATTGCAATCTATATACTTGAGTAATCTCTGCCATATGTTGCGAGTGAGGAAATTCATGAGAATAAAATCATTGTGACCCAGCCGGCCCAAAGAGGTAAAGATGTCTTGCATGTTCGTCGTTCTATGATAGGGCGGTCGATAGAAACCTTAATCGCAATGAAACATGCGAGATCAAGTGTTTTACGAGGTCTAGTGGCGACCCCTTCTGCTCTGTTATCAACTTGGTATGAAGCTACACAAGGCCTCGTGTCTCTCCTAACAAGTTTGGCTAACATGCTCGATAGGCATGGTGTTTCGATCCGCCGAGCTGATAAAAAGAACGGGACGTAAAATCTCGAAATGGAAGTATGAGAACTCGGCACGGAAGTCGGCTGAAAAGCTAGCTATGTTTCGTGCTCGTATCATGGACGACATGTACGAGTTGGGGAAAGTCTCTTTGGCTTGGACGCATGTAAAAAAATCCACGTGAACAGGGAATGGACAGGCATGTGTTGTAATGAGCAGTACCCAAATCGAGTAACTCACTTTGGTCGTCGCAATGATGGGCTCTTACACGACAATATCCTTAGAAGGAAAAAAAATGGGGGAAGAAAGAAAAAAGCAAATTGAATACTCTTTTCTACACTTGTACATTCAATGATGCGCGTATAAAGTTTTTCTTCCTCATTGGTTTTGTGTGGTTGAGAAAGCAACTGAGGGGGTTGCATCAGGAGAGACCCTACTAGTATTTAGAGAAGAATACTGTGTGCACATCAGGGGGACCATGAATTATCTTTTTTGTCTTGTGTGTGTAGCATTTGATCTCTCTTTCTCTCTCTCTCTCTCTCTCATGATTCTTTCAGGATTCACAACCTTTTGCTGTGATATAAGCAAGTTGGCCTCTCCAAAACATGCACATGGTTCTGTCCCACAGGCCAAGGAAGTTAGAGATATGCATGGCGGGGAAAGTTCTTAGGTCCCAAATGTGTATGGTCCATGTAGAGAATAAATACTAAGTTTCCTAGACGTATGAGTGAGGAGCTAACTATTTGTGTGTTAGGTATATCATGTGACGGTGATACGTGAAGAAGCAAGTTGATTGTATCGAAAGCTTCTTAAAATTTATAACACAAAACTAGTCCGGAGTGCACAAATTTTTGTTTTATGTAAGCAATGCAATTGATTGATTACCTCGCATCACACTATGACCGGGTGAAATACTTTTGTCTATACGAAGTAGGCTAGCTGTGATGTTCATTTCTCTGATGAACATGGGCTCTCATGATCCCATGCCTGCACTCAAGCCAGCTTGAAAGTATAAACCCATCACTTTCCCTTTTTCATATGCAAATTTAATGACCAATTGGGGAAGGAAGGGCCTTCCCTCTTAAATACTCATGGAAATTAGTAGGAAAGTTCAGCGCTTCTTTTCCATTTTTCAGTTTTTCATGGTGAAACTGTGACTTTCTTCTGTGCAAGCTGGTAAAATTAAAGTCTATTGTGATCTACCAGTCTGTGGAACTTGGAAAAAGAACACGGCTCAATAAATACTCTAGTGGGGTTTTGACAATTCAAAAGGGCGAATTAAAGCAAGAGCTGTACCACGCCTGTGGGCTGCTATTCTTCATTTTTTCTCTTCCTCCCTTTTTTCTTTTAACTTTTGAATGATGCTAAGAATACAAAGCATATGCAGAGATTAACATACAAAATCATTACATTTATTTATCACATGATGAGCAATTACAATGAGAATTGCTTTGTGCACTGCGGACCCAAGTTGCATATCCATTGTTCATGAATAATTTGGCATCTGGCCTTCTGTTCTCTCCTTTTGGGTTTTTGCCTTGCAAATTGAGGATACTATTCATGAGAAACTTATGGGTGGAGTACTGCGAAATGGCTGTTTTTCGCAGACTGGGCTACAATAAACGTGACGGTAGGTCAAGAGAGTCCGCTGTAAAATGAAAAAGAAGGCAAAAAGTCAAAACCCTCACATGTTCACATTTATGACTCCCATTATGCATATTCCCAAGGCAATTTTTGGGTTTGATTCTCCGCGTTGCTTCTTCTTCATCCACAAATACAATTGCAGAGAGAGAGAGAGAGAGAGAGAGAGAGAGAGAGAGAGAGAATGAAGAGATTCCACAGCACAAAACAGTGCCTATAACTACAAGCTAAGTTTAGGTGGTGGGGAGTGATGTATTGGCTATGTATCATTACTCCAAGAACGTAATTAACTTATATTATTTAGGTGCATACGTGCACAGCTACTTTGATGATTAATTACTAAAGGTGATGAGCTGATAATAACCCTAAATTGGGTACTTTTCAAGTTGAGGCTCGAATCAAGTCTCCTACACTATTCAGCTTGATTTGAAAGAGAGAGAATGATGTTACATTCGTAATGACAAAGAAAGGCAAAATGCATACTTATATATAAATCTGTTTATCAAACTAGAGTACATTTTAATTAAAAAATAAGTCATAATTACTTTCGGGTTAAAATCAGATCTCTCAAGTAAACCTAAGACTCTTAACCGGCCTTAGATTTGTATAACAAGAGTCCTGTTAACAAGTGCGCACTTGTTAAAATTATTTAACGAGGAAATATTCGATTTTCAAAATATTAATTGTACATATCACGAGAACAATTAATTAAATAGAAATATTGAATAAACATTAAATTTGGCAAAAGCAACGTTAAAAAAGCATCTACTGCTTTGTTTTACTGGCAAAATTAACTTCATATGTACCAGAAATCCTTTCTATTATAGGGTCATCTAACATTAAACCATATGTTAAAGAAACCTGCATCCACCTAAAGGAAGAAGAATCCAACAAAATAATGAAAAAAATTAGAGGCTTGCCTGAAATGAGATATACTTTAGATTCTGTCAGCTGCTGGTCAAACCCTAATTTTGGATTATGACGAAAAAAAACCCCTAATTTTGGATTAATTCAGCTGCTAAACCTGTCATGTGTATGTCATTAGCTTTATCTTTAGCTTGGTTTTGGCTAAGATATGATCTGCAGTATCTTAAATCTTCATTTGTTTTATATGCTCATTAGTCAATAATATGCAGGCAACCAGATGTACAGTTAAGTTCAAATTCTCATCACCATGGATAGATCCAAGTTTGTCATGTGAATCATCACCTAATTTGTACGCATGTGTTGGAAACATCCTAATCTTCATCGTAGATCATGCACTAGGAAGGAGGTGTGATAAAATTACGAAAGTGGCGACTCAAAGATTTATTAACGATAGTTTAAGTACAAATAGCATATCCACATGTAGATTTGCTTAATTTACACTTTTGTGTGATCTTCCAGAAGGCCAGGCTTGTCATTTATAATTCTTGGCTTAGGCTTATAGGAAGATATATCAAGTCCTACACAACTCCAATTCCTAAATCCTTGAAAAAGAAAAGAAAAGAAGTAAAATAAAAACATCTAACAGTTTCCCTTGTTTCTTTGACCTAAACTTAAAACTCAAAACAAAGCAGCATCCTCGTTTAATGACAGGGCATTGAGCTGATCCACTTGGTCCTGAGTAGCTACTATTGCCCCGTCATCAAAGAGCCATTTCTCCAGCAATGTGAGAGGCACTTGGTGGTGGTGGATCTGGTCCAACACTGGCTTGTTTTCGTCTTGGAAGACACACCCTTGGTCTGCCGTCAAGTTCGGTTTCTCATCCGGCACCGATGCCACCGATTGAGAGGCGTCGGAGACCGAAGAATTGAAGCTGAGCAGTGAGTACTCAAGGCCCTGATGGTGATCCGGCGTCGTTGCACCTTCACTTGAGCTTGAACCACTAGTTGGAATGAAACTGTTAAAGGAATAATCTTGAGCAGCGTTGTGATTAGTCCCAGGGGATGATTTTGTGGCTTGGGCTGATTTGGTGGAGTTCTTCATCCACCCTTCAAGCAATCTTGCTATGTTCTCTGTATTTGATGCATAAGTGCAGGATGATACTGTTGCCTGGTATGATGGTCTGATACTGTTGTTGCCAGTATCAATGTTGTGGCCATCATGATCAGATGGTTTTAAGTCAGCCAAAGGGCTTGGTGATGATTTGTCCAGAGACAGAGCCTCGCAGAGAGCTTGTTTGGCCATGTGGATGTCCGTCTGGAGCCTCCTCTCCCACTGACCCTTTGAGATGGATTGGGAGCTGGATCTGAACTCTTCATTGCCATGGCCATCCGGGCCTGGCTGGAGCTTCTTGAGCTTCTTCTTCAAGTGGGTGTTCCAGTAGTTCTTGATATCATTGTCAGTCCTCTGCGGAAGATAAGAAGCTATAGCTGCCCACCTGAAAAAAGAAAGATTTAGAAGAACAAAACCATAATTTATCATTCCTTTCACACATAGAAGATGAATTAATTAAATTATGGGGATATGGTAATTAGTTTGGAAGTGTATCAATCCCTTTCAGGATTTGCAAAGTTAGATAGGGTTGATTAGAAATTTTGAATTAGGGTATCTAGTTTTTCTTTACCTGTTACCAAGAAGGGCCTGAAGATGGATGATCATTTTTTCCTCATGATCAGTGAAGTTGCCTCGCTTGATGCCAGGCCTGAGGTAATTAGTCCATCTAAGCCTGCAGCTCTTGCTGCATCTAAGCAAACCTTTTGAAACACCACCAGACAAAAGAAAAAGAAATAATAAGTCGCTAGAGAGAGAGAGAGAGAGGAAATGAATCTTAATCCTTTAACTTGAGGAAAAGAAAAAAGGCAGACCCAAGAGAGAGAGCTACAAGTGCAAGTCCATTAATACCCAATAATTTAATGAACAAATCAACCAAAGGAGAGCATCGGCAATATCAAGATGAGACCCCAAAGAAACAAAGTGGAGTGAAACTGTGAATAGGAAAGCTGACAACCAGATATAGAGAGAGAGAGAGACCCCAAAGAAACAAAGTGGAGTGAAACTGTGAATAGGAAAGCTGACAACCAGATATAGAGAGAGAGAGAGAGAGAGAGAGAGAGAGAGAGAGAGAGAGATGATGATGATGATGAAGGAATTTGCAAAAGAAAAATGCATATAGTCTGTATAGTACCTGTATTGGTAGGAACAGATCTCCAATTCCCAGATCCATGCTCCTGAATGTAAGAGACCAGGATGATGTCTTCTTCTGGAGTCCACGGACCTTTCTTCACTCCAATCTTGTCACAGCATGGTGGTCTTCCCATTTTCTTTCTTTCTTTCTAGTGGAATCGTCGCAAATCTTCTCTTCTTCTTTTTCTTGGATATCTCTCTCTAGAGCAAGAACGATGACCTTATATTGCTGTATGAGAAAATTGCGCAGAGAGAGACAAGCGTCCAAGTTAAGGGTCGCTCTTCGTCTGTTGACACATATATATATAGAGAGAGAGGTCAGGAAAAGAACAAAGAGTGACTTCGACGCTGACCCAGAAAGAGGTAAAAAAGGAAAAGGATAACACACATCCACACTCGTTACACTCCAAAGGAGTCAAATTGGACAGCAATGAGCATTTACTCTCTTGCTTGCAAAAAGTCAGCTATGCTTAGACTCTCTCTCTCTCTTTCTCACTCATTGTGCGCCTCACAAAGCCGTGTGGCATTGAATAAGGGCATTGGGGTGGCACCGAGAAAGAAAAGGAAGAGCAAAAAAACAAGAACCCTCGTTTACTTTTGTTCTTCAAAAATGGGGGCGTTTCATGAAGCAGGCAGTGACCCTCAAATGAATCATTCGCGATTCACATTAGAAAACTTTGTCCACTGCGGGTCACTGATTTTTTTTTTTGTTATATATATTTGGTGACGGTGCTGCAAAAAAAAAAAAAACGGGTTTTCCTCTGTCACAACATGCACACAGTGTTCAGGATTCATAGTAATTACCATATTCAAGTCTTGGTCGGGCAAACACAACATAAACGGCACTGCAACCGTTCTGTCCTTTGAACTTTTTGGGCAAATATATCGTGTTTTTGGTTAGCTTGTTTGTTTACAGACAATTTCATTTAATTTTCTCTTTTATCTATGGGGATGTGGAGGGTTTTACTCCTACATCGTAAGGCTCTTGTATCGAAAGCTGTACTCTCTCTTGGTGATCGGTGGTGCAGTAGTTTTAATGTCCGGCCTTAAAAGTTCCACAGCAGTGAGTCATGAAAATGCATCATCCTTGAAGCGGGAAAGCAAGAAAATTGCGCTAATTAACTTCTAGGCTTTAAGGACCCTTAAATTTTTGTGGGCTACTCGCTCTTCGATGATTAACGAATTGTTCATAATTCATTGCCAACTTAAGCGAAATAGGCTAGAAGAAATGGGTACGTTCATGCAAATTTGCCCTGGTCATTAAAGACAAAAGAACGAGAGAGGGAGAGAGAGAGAGAGAGAGAGAGAGAGAGCAGAAATTATGTAAGAATTTCAAGTTCCAACGGCTGGTCATGATGGCTTAAAATAACGTATGTTGCTTCCAATACGAGCTTCAAATTAAAAGCAAAAATAGTAAATTGTCTAAGCAAATGGTGTGTAGTGACTAGTGAAGTGAGATATGACGTAAGGGATTGGGTTTTATCAACAGTCGATGGGTACAAAATGCACATCCTTCTGGAACACATTAGTCCCTTACACTTGTTTGATAACGCATCCAATGTGACTTTGCTTACTACAGTGTCTCTTGTCGAGGGTTAGGGCTTCTTTAATTATATAAAGTAACGTTTTACGTTAATGCAAGCTTCTTGATTGAAGGACTTGATGCAATGTTGAAATCTGAAAATTGGATTTGTAACAAGTAATGAATTCTTGTCATATTAGTCAGTTGAAGTCTTTATAAGTCAATTCAATTAACGAAATGGCGCAGTGTGAAAGATATTGTTAAGGAGTGTTTTAGAAGCACTGATTAAATGTCCAAATAAAAAAAGTTTGGCATTTCCAAAACATCTTTTTTCTCGTATTATGTACGACCAAGGTATTAAATCTCCGTGATACAATTGGAGCACTTGTTAAGAAGAACCTGATGTGAATTAGTGGGAAACAAATTTTTATTATCTACATAACTGATGGTTGAAAAAGAGCACAATTTGAGAAGTTCTTCTAGAGATATAAGCAAGTCAACCTACTCGTGATCTCTAATGTTCAACTTGTACATAACTCATACTTAGTTTGATTCTTTTCTAGTAGTTAATTCAATGGAGCTCGAACTTGAAAATATTTTATTCAAGTAGATCGCAAGGCTAATTAAGTAAATTTATTTTTTAATCAAATTTACAAATCTAAATAAAAGATAAACTTGTTAAACTCTTCAGCCGTTGTGTACTTTCCTAAGCTTGAGTTCGATAAAACTTATTGACTGGCTATGCCCGTGCTTTTCATGGGTCTACTATTATATTGTTGTACTTCTTTTAATATTTGTGTCAGTGTAAATTCCGCGAGAGAAATAGTATGCAGAAAATTATTTAAAATGAATATTCTTATCAATTAACTTCTCCACTTAAGTTTATGGGAAGTTTTATTTATAGTAGATCCGAACGCCATCATGTAAATTTGTCCTCTGATTAATATGAAATGTAAAATTGTAATATTTATGGACCCATAGTATAAGTACATGCAACATTTCAATCGTGTAAAATAATATGAATAACAAGAAATGTGAAGACATAAGTGAGAATGTAAATTACTCTCTTGATAGCTTTCCTTCGTTTGTCGAAATCTTCACATTTGTGCCATCGACTTGATGAGAAGAAGGCAAGCAAGCTATTTGGGTAGATTTTTGAAATATTTTCTTCTTACTTCCATCTGTTCACAGAATTTATAGAGAGTTAGAGGTGTTTCTTTCAAGATCATTTTCCAATTCGATAAATATTCCACTTTCCCCTTTTTTATGGAAATTATCTCTGATCTTTTATTGTAACCGATGATGTCTTCCTATTTCGGCGAGAGTTCATGGATATTTCATCGTCAATGATAATGTGTCACAAAGATAATTAACACTTAGTCATCTTACAAATTTTTGTAGATATTCGCAATATTTCTTTAAATCAAGAATGCATACCCAGAATTCCCTTTATTTATATCTTTAAAATAAGAATATTCATGTACCATTTCCTTTTTCCATGAAAATTTCGTTGCCAACAGTCCTTTGTTAGTATATTTGGCATTTATTGACGTTTGAAGTTAATTATTTAGAAGAATACCACAAAAAACCTCAAACTTTATCTTGTGGGACACATTTGCCCTAAACTTTTTTTTTGTGACACAAATAACCCCAAATTTTGCCTCATGTGACACATTTATTCCAAAATTTTATTCTGAAGGCCATTTTCGTCTTTTACTTTTTCATTTTTCATTTTTGTTTTTTCTTCCTTTCCTCCGGCGGTGGAGGGAAGCCGCCGGCGTCGGCCCTTGCCCAACACAAGCGAGGGCTGCCCTCCCCAAATCCGGCGGGGGCCGCCCTCGCCTGCCTAGGCTAGGGTGACGGTGAGAGCTGCCCTCGCCCGCCCAGGCGAGGGTCGCCCTTGCTAGCCTAGGCCGGCGTCGGGCAGCCCTCGCCCGACGCCAACGAGGGTTACCCTCACCCTACCCAAGGGAGGGCCAGCCTCACCCGACACCGGCGAGGGCAACCCTCGCTCGACTCAGGTGAGAGCCGCCCTGCCGGTGTTGATCGAGGGCCGCCCTTGCTTGGGCTAGGGGGGCGGCCCTTGCCTGCCTAGGCCAAGGCGATAGCGAGGGCCAACTCCGGCAGCTTCCCTCGCCATCGGAGGAGGAGGAAAAAAAAGGTAGAGGGAAAAAACAGAAAAAAGAAAGAAAAAGACGAAAATGCCCTTCAAGTTTGGGGTAAATGTGTCATAGTTGGCAAAGTTTTGGATTTTTGGTGTCACAAATTTTTTTTTAGGGTAAATGTGTCACACTGGACAAAATTTGGGGTTTTTGGTGTTACAAAAAAAAAGTTTGGGGTAAATGTGTCTCAACAGGTAAAGTTTAGGATTTTTGGTGGTATTGTCCCTAATTATTTTTAAAAATTTGTAAATTAAAATCTAGTTGTATCGTGATTATTTGTTGGAAATTTTTAGTTATATTACTATATTTAATACATTACATAAATATTTATGCCACAACAGTAAAATATTAGCGGCCTCATACTTTAACACATCTCTATAAGAAATTTTTTTGATATTAAACTAGAGCAAGAGATGGTGCGTTCAGAAGCCATAATAATATCTCAGTAAAGATAAACATATGATTTGAGATAGTAATATCAGTTAAACCAAAAGAAGTAGAAGTAAAAGAAAAATCACCAAAACTACTAGAGGATTACCAAAAAAGTCTTAAGTTTATTGCAATTGTGCCGATTTAGTCATAAAATTTTCTTAGTTAATTTAGTTTTAAAATTTTTAAAATTGTATCAATTCAATCCATCCACCTAATTTTCACTAGCTAATCTGACATAGATGTCGTTCGGCTGATGCTATCATCAATAATATTTTAATAATATATGTTATTTTTCTTTTTCTTTTCTTTTCTTTCATCTTTCCCTTTTTTTTTTTCCCACAGTGCTAGTGAGAGTCATGACCCTCGCCTAGATTTGTGAGTGAGGTGGCTTCACCTAGATCGGGGCAAGGCCATGGCTACTTTCACTAGGGGATTGAGTAGGGACAACCTCAAAGCGAGCCCAACTGCAACTGAGGTTTACTAAATAGAGAAAATGAGGTCCTCTTAGTGTCAGAAAAGAAACGAACAAAAGGAGTCTTTGAAGCTATCATCGTCTTGGGAAGAGAAGGAAGGGAAGGAAGAGCCAAACGTGAGGCCATGGCCTCCTCAGTCGTGGGTGAAGGTGGCCATGGCCTTGCTAGCCAAGGGCAAGGCTACCTTCGCTGCGGTGCCCCAAGGCCATGGTAAGGTTGGCCTTGCCTAGATTTGGGCGGAGTTGCCATGCCCCGGGCTCCTAGACTAGCAAGGGTCGTAGCCCTTGTCAGTGGTTGGCACGCCTTGTGTGAGGAAAAAAGAAAACAAATAAGGAAGAAAGAGAAAGAGGAAAGAATTTTTTTAAAAAAAGTAAAAATAAAATATTATTAAAAATTATTTACGTTAGCATCGGTAAGATAGTTAACGTCCGTGTCAACATTGGCCAACCAAAATTGATAAGATGGATTGAATTGATATAATTAACAAAGATGTAAGACTGAATTGGCAAAAAAAGAAAAAAAGATTGAATTGGCCCCCCAACTCTCCAATCATGATAGAAGATTAAAAATAACTTTAATGAATTGACAAACTTTATTAGATACATTAAATGTTGATTGTTTTTGGTGGTAGTTTTAACCCAAATATTTTTTAATTTATTTTATTTTTTAAAATATCGTGGTTGTTATGCGATCACAATCACTCTTAAATCTTCCCTCTCCCAACATGGACCACGGTGGCCATCATAAGCTTTATACAAGCCAAACTCATCCTATTTTCTAAGTCACAAGATTATAGATTGATTGCAACATTCCAGAAAAAAAAAGCATATATTTTTTCAGCAAATTTTTTGCTATAATCACTAAATTAAATCCTCCATTATAAAGTTGTTGGTAAGATCACGCGTCATGTGGTATGTTGTGACCGGCAAAAGCGGACAACGAGCAAATCAATAGTTCAACTTATGATTAATCAAGTACTTTTGATGTGAAAGCAAATAATTTATTAATTAAGCAAACCAACCTAATTACTTAATTGATAGCTCAGAATCCAATCTAACTTATGTCTCTCTCCTTTCATACTAATAAAACCACTTTGGAGAACAATATCTATTCCTTGGACTTTCTCTCAATGTACGAGGAGAGTCTCATAGGGCATGCCATATATGGTTAAGGTAGCATCCTCCCTTTTTTTATGCAAACCGAAATAATTTTTAATTGATATAATTAACCCTCCTAGATATATACATACTAATTCAGGGAATATTTTCTCCGCTCAATTTTTGCCATGGATGTAGGTGCCTCCAACTGCATCGCGACATCAGATTTTCACAATTTGTGCAGCCCTGATATACCGAATGACTCATGATTAATTCGAACTTAAACCATTGCATTCAAATACATCGCGTTTCGAATTTATATGTGATTAGATGTGCGGATACATCGCGGGTTGCTGTACATGCATGCGCATCAAACATGTGACATGTATATACTTGGACAAGAGGTAGTTGAATTCACATTGAATCAAATCAATTAGGTTCAATTTGAAATCCCACCAGTTAGCCGATTATGAGGTGAGACTTAAAGGCTGTAGCGAGCAATCATCATGTGGTAGGTTTTTCCAAAGAGAAGACCCAACACGAAGTAGGGTTTCACACCTTCTCTCTTCAGAACGAAGCCACAATATGACAGCATACACGTTGGCTTTAGATTGATTCTCTTGTCAATTCTGCCCGGCATGAACTGTTAAATTTAGGAAGATGGTCCATGCAATTACTCCCACGTCTTCTAGAAGATAAAGTAGAAATATTGGGCCTTGTTTTCTCTTTTTCTTGTAATTAATTTACTTTTTTTAGTAATGTATAACACGTGTTGCACAGTGACAGGGGGAGAGAGAGAGAAGCTTCTGGGTCACTGATCAAAGCCAGCTTTTTGGGCTCGGGCCCATTAATTAATGAATATGATGACACAACATAAGAAAAACAATAAGAAATAGTGTGTAAATATTTATCTTCCATATTTATACACCATATTAAATTCTGCAGAGCAACTGCGCAAATAAATAAATAAACTACGTAGAGAAAAGGAGAAAAAATTGTATATATAATGGGTTATATTATTGATTAGAACATTGAGGTACATATGATTTATATGCGATTTTACCAAATTTCAAAAGAAATTCCTAATTCGTCTATAGAAGTAATAGACAATTGCTTTCCATGATGAAAAAGGCACGAATTCTGTAGAATTCTGCAAAGCAAAATGTAGTGTTTTTGATTGGACAATGTAAGGATGAGGGTTATATACTACTTCTCCATTTTTCTTCACTTTTATTGTGACATACCTGGATTAACTCACTCGATATATTGTCTGCTTTGACCTATTCTACATCGAACCTCGCGGTTTTTTCCTTTGGTATACAGATAGACACTTTCCTAGGAGATCACCTATTATAGTAGTGCTGAAGCTTAGCTCACAAGGAGAATTTGCCATTACATCAAAAGGTATATTTGTGAGTTAATTCCAGTTTTGACACATATATGTCAGAATTGTTCTCCCCTGTTTGATGCATAGTTTGGTTCATTTCTACCCTTTTGCCATTCTAGAAACTTGCTAAGAACTGCTTCTTGTCCAAACCCTTTAGCTTTGATAGCCCTTGTTGAACTGGGTCATTACGAGTCCACTAATTTCTATCCGGTTCCTCCCTGAACCACACACCTACTGGAGAGGTTTCTCGCTCTGATACTATATTGTGACATCCCTAGATTAACTTACTCGATGTATTGTCTATTTTGATCTATCTTTTACCGAATCTCACAATTTTGTCCTTTGACACGCGAGGAGTCACTTTCCCAAGAGGTCGCCTATCCCGGTAGTGTTGTAATCTAGGCTCATTTAACTTTAGAGTTTCAAAGCAAAGCTTGCCGTTACATTAAAATGCGTATTCATTAGTTAATTTCAATTTTCATTCTTGCCCCTTTTGCCATTCTAGAAACTTGTCAGGAGCCACTTTTTGTCCAGGTCCTCTGGCCCTATGACCACTCTTTGCTCTCGTTAGACCGGGTTGTTACATTTATATCAAATGGTTTTGTGTCATTGTCCCGGAATTGGAGTTGTAGGCATATAATTAAAGAATAATTCATTATTTTAGGTTTAGGTCAAACGGAGGTTACAATGACGCTTTGTATATCATATTGCAATATGTTTGTTTCCACATATAACTTTAAGGAAAAGTCAACAAGCATACAAGGATCCGTACAATGTTGATGCGGTAGAAATCACATACATTCATCCAGAGAGACCATTAAGGAAATTTCAAGTTTTGACTTGTCAGCACATTTGGTTGGAAATTTTTTCACTTAAAAGTTTAAGTCAATAAGTTATTAATTATTCTACATTATGCCATATCTCTTAAGCAAAACTTCATTCACTTAAGACACTTTTACTCTTGCACCTTGAGACTACTATTTCGAGAAGCTAGAAAACCCCCAATAGGCATAAGGAATAGACATTCCTCCTAATCCTTTTCTTGTTATCGCAATGATGAAATCAATATTTTCATTGCTAAACCTTGCCGAAGAGATGAAATATGCTTAGCTGTTCTCTCCATTGGTCATCATTCATAGAGATGGCATGTGCTTTTTTCACTTGTCTCATTATATTGTTGGCCGTTGCAAATTGAATTGTAAAAGTTTGGATACGAACAAACCGGTGTACCATATCAAACCTCAGGACACACTTGAGAGCCCCCTTGTACATGATCATGACATTATCATATCTTTGTGCGGAGAAATTCACATACTAAAGTACACCAAAGCATGACTCGTTCAAATTCTTTGTATACTGCCAAATGTGCTCGAAAGAGGGAGAAACAAAAAGTTGAATGCTGCATTGGAAACATTGGGTGGTGTCTTCATTCAAGTTTTTGTCCAGCAAACGTGCAAAAGAAATATAATAAAATAAAATAACATAAGATACAATAAGAAAACAACGAAAGGGAGATTGTTGAAAGTGGAACAACGTGTCTCCCCGTTCGTCCATCGATGACGACATACTTGTCTTGACGTTAAGGACAGTTGTCCTCCCCTAGGATTGATGATATCGAGGAGCCTCTAGTACGGGATAATTGTAAAAATAAAAAAATAAAAAATCTAAAACTTATACATTTATATCAATTTAGTTATCAATTTTTTATTTAATCAATTTAGTGTTAAATTTTTTGACAATTTGCCAATTCAATTTTAAACATTTCAATTATACCAATTTAATTTAAAACATTTAAAACATTTGTTAATTTAATCTTAAATCCTTTGACGATTTGCCTATTTAGACATTTTGATCAAAAACGTCAACGTGATGGTTTAGTCAACGTTGGCTTTTTTATATGGTATTGTTAGTGTTAACGTAGACAATCTTTTTTTACATCTTTAAACTTTTTTTATGATATTTTTTCTTTTATTTTTTTCTTCCCCCCTTCCAACTTTTAGCCAACAAGGATTAAAGATCGTCAGCCATGAGCGAGGGTTGGCAACCCTCGCTTGGTCTAAGCGAGGGTGTCAAGGCCCTTGGCGGCCACAGATGAGGGCGTTGTGGCCCTCGTTGGCCAATAGGTGAGGGTTGGATCTAGGTGTGGGTCGACACCCTCGCCTTCGCCTAGTGAAGGTTGAGATGCCCTTACCTATGACTGTTGAGGGTTGTTGCCCAAGAGTTGGGAAACAAAAAAAGAGAGGAAAAGAATAAAAAATTCAAAAAAACTGAAATGAAAGTTTAAAAAATGTAAATAATTGTCCACGTTAGTACTGATCATGCCGCACGGGACGATTGGCAGCCACATCAATGTTTTCTGATCAAAATTGGTTGAAAGGACTAAATTGACAAATCGTTAAAATGGTTTAGATTAAATTAGGAAAATGTTTAAGATTAAATTAACATAATCAAAATGTTTAGGATTCAATCGACAAATCGTCAAAAAATTTATGATCAAATCAGCACAATTCGAAAAGTATAAGATTGAATTAGCATAAACCCAATTAATCTAAGACTCTTTCTTTGGGTAATTTCTCCCTTCTACTAGAACTTCAACCCCCGCAAGAGAGAGAGAGAGATTTAGACAGGTGTGGAGAGGGGAAGAGCTGGCGTTCGGACTCTCCTTAAAATCGACACTCTTGAATTCGTTCCTCCTCATTATTTCTCAACACTTCAATTTTTACTTGTTCAACTCGTCATGATCATAAATACAAAGTCCCGGTTCATTCATTGGGCGGAAATTGACGTGGACGTGACCCTCTTCGTACACACCGCCAGGCCCACGCCGTGTGGCCATGCCTACCGCCAGCATCTTCGGCCGTGTTCCCACCTGATGCCGCAAGTCCAAGAACGGGCGAGCTGCTTGAATTCTCAATCCCCCCTTCGTCCAAATACGCCCCGTATGGAAATAAAGAGCAAAGCTACCGAAAGGACGACTGGTTCTGCGAGAGATTGCGATGTTCGAAAGGCAATCGATGAGAAAGACAGAGCCGGTAGCGATTCGAGCAAGTACGAAGTAGCGGAGCGCCTCTCATTCAGTATCCGATCATCGGTTGCCATGGAGGCTTGTGTTTAATTTTCTTGTACTAGAATGACAGACACAGAATGGGTATTCTCCCCCCATCGGTGTCGCTCTGTACCGCGAAATAATCGCTCCCAAAATGTAGACGGCATCACTCCGCTAGATCATCCCCACGTCGCTTCACATCTCATTAAGTTCCTGTCTTTTCCCTCGTGATCCGTGTCATTGGCGGCCCTCCTCCCCCTCACCTTTGGAACATCGACCCATATCGATGCTCACACGACCGTCGGATCCCGTCCTGTCTTCTTCCGGAACGAGCCTCGGCGCCATGTTCTCGACCCTTCCGAACCCCGCGGCACCCGCAGCGCCCTCCACATAGCCGCGCTCGACGCGTGTGTGGTCCCAAGAGATACGACATAGGATCGAACGTTGAGGGGAAGGAGGGATGGGCCCCGCCCCCATCCACGGAGTTGATTGGGCTTTTCGGTAGGTGCGGTTGGAGCCCACTCGAACCAACCCCCCTCGAGAAAAGGCCTTTTTTAAGACGTATTATGCAAGGGGCCGAGGCCAGGCCCGTGGGGCCCACACGAGCCGGCAGGTCCCCTCCGGGTGGGGGAGGGGGGACGCTACGTGTTGTGATCCCGCTGGAGGTGAGTGGCTTTTGTCGGCACGCGAGCAGGTCGCGACACCTGTTGCCGTCGGATTAATTAAGGGGAAAAGATATGGCGGGGGCCGGGGGGATGAGATCTGGTCCGTTGAGTGGCGGACACTTGTTTGGGCCCTAGGCCCACCTCCCCCACGGTTGGCGATTGAATTGATGGGGAGGTGGTGTGTCGACTTTTCTGGCTCCTGAGTTTTGGATTGTCGCTCCGGCGATTTAAGGTTGGTGCTCTGTCTTAAATGAAGAACCAAGGATGCACCGCAGGTCAAAACTCTGCCCTGTCCGTTCACTCGGACAAGCGGTGCAGCAATCTCTCTCTATCTCTCCCATGATGGGGTGGCGGTGATGGTACCGGAGTGCCCTGTGTCGCGGACTCGAGAGTTCGCATTGGACGAGACGAGCACCTGAGATGCATGTCCTCAGCAGCTTGATGGGATGTCGAGTCGAATCGAGCAGTCTGTTCCGAGTTTTTTGTGGCCTGTGTGCGATGAGGTTGGTAGAATACTTGATGAGCGGGCTAACTAAGCTTCTTTTCGAGTCGGGTGATGGTTGGCATAGGACTAAATATTAACCGTGGGTCTAATCGGATATGCTGTGGGATTTGTCATGTCACATTGACAAGAAAGAGTGATCAAAGAGGGTTTTGACCATGGCGAAAAGAACCGTGGCCTCTGTTCTTCACATAAGTACAGACATCGCCAAGATCATAGCCTCTCAACACTAGAGAACATCTTTAACATTAATATTTCGAGGCGAAAAACCTCTACCGCATGAACACTATACTGCTATATCTTGGAATGTTGGGAAACTGAATTGACATAAGTACGACAGGAGAGAAAGACTTGGTAAAAACTTCGAATCGTCGCAAATCCCTGAACATGTTTTTGCAGTATGAAATTAGATGCATCCGATCCCTTTAAACTCTAAATCTGTTGAGGGAAATTCTTGCCGTAACTTCCGGTACATGTTTTATGTGCATCACGAGATCTCTGGTGGCAAAGAGTCGAACTAACCGCTGTAGCGTACTGAGATGCTAGCACTGCAACCTTCGATACCAAGTTGAGAGGCTTTCAAGATTCAAAATTCTCCTGCAAGAAGCAATACAGCTCCTCTGCGACGGCAGATGGGTACTCTTCCTGTGGCAAGAGCGCACCTGGAACCTCCACGAATTTGGCAACCCCTTTGCTTCCTCGAAGGGCTACCATCTCTGCTTTTGACCTCCTAGGAGAGCCTTCGGTTGACAGGACTAGGACAGGCATCTTTCCCTCCAAACAGGCAAATAGCTCGAGAAACTCCTCTTGCGATTTCACAGGGTCAAGTAGACCTGTCAAGAAAGCGGCGGGCACATACCGGGCACCCAGTCGTTTTGTTAGCCCATACCTGCTCTCGACAATTTCTGGTGTCACATTGTCAGGGTTTGCATATACATGAGATTTATACTGGGATTGGATTGCCTTCTCATTGCTGACCAGCGCGTTATACACCATCCAGCCCAAAGCAGGGGCTCGTAAAGTGCCTCTAAGCAATCCATACCTGATGGAAATTCGAATAAGAGAGAGAGAGAGAGAGAACTACTTCTGAACTTGGGGAAACGGTGCTGCTTACAAGGACTGAGGGGGTACAATCGTATTGAAAGGCTACCCAGTATGATGGCGGCAAGGACAAGCCATGGATTTAATACACGGTGACATTTAAGTATCAACTAGCTGAGAATGCAAAAGCATATCTCATTTTCAACAAGAAAAGTGCCTTGGTGATCTAATTGCTTTGAGGAACAAGAAACCAAGTCCATAGATGAAATGCCATGCTCATCAATCCTCAGCTAACTTTGTTTCCAGGAGAGATACTAAATCTGCACTCAAATCTTTTAGCGGATAATGCAACAATAAACATGGGTGTCAATTAGCACGATGAATCACATGGGCCAAGACTAAAGGAATTGGCTTCATTTTCTCCTCCTTTTTTCTCTTCTTTGACCTTCAAGCAGTTGGCTTTATCAACAACTTGCTACACTACACCATCAACTAAACAAGTGTGCACTTAGCCTCTCCCTTTTCTAACTGTTAGATATAGGGCTGTGCAATTGGTCTGATTCTACCCTGGGATTGGACTAGACCGCTTATAGAAATAGGTCCGATTTCCGACTTCAAATTTTTGTAGCCGGTACCATGTGGGTAGGTTTTAGGTTTTGGGTGTTGAACCCACCCACCCACTCAGGAACCAATTAGAACCTGTTTTTTAAAGTTGGAGGATGATTTATTATTCTTAAATGAGATTAAGTTCCCTATTGTTTTATATTTTTGTTTGTTTTGTATTGATGTTTTACTTTGAGCCGTGTTGCTTATACTATTTTTTTTATAATTGCTATTTGTCTCTCTCTCTTTTTTTTTAATGAAGCCAAAAAGAAAAAAGAAACCGGTTCCTAGATAGATATTGAAATTAGACGAGACAAATAGGGTAGGTTCCAGGGTTGATCTCAAGAAAAACAGAGTAGGTTCCAAAAATTGGGAATCAATTCTACTAGGTTAGGTTCAAGTTCTAGAGCTGGAACCTACCCATTCTCGAACCAATCATCCCTAGTTAGATAACAACTCCTACCTGGAAATTAAAATTATAAAAGGAAAAAAAGGAAGCCCAAAATTACCTTGTTTCCATGTTGGAGTCACGGCCTAACACAATAGGGAGGGGCCCAGCCCATGTTGGAGCAACCGCAGCAATGGCTCTTGGCTTCATCAAACCCTTTTTCGCGGCACGAGCTACGATTGTGGCAGCATGGCCTCCTCCAAAAACCACCAGATTATTTGCTGGTAATAACATAAGAGAGCCAGAGTATCATCCATACGACTTGAGAGACAAACAAGCTATATTAGAAGATAAAAAAGCTTTAAACAAAGCAGCAGACAAAATAAACCAGCAAGTAATTAAAGACGATAGTTGTGAGCAGGGTTGAAACTACTGAGCTCAAATTGCTTGACCTTGTACAGAACAAGCCAGACTAAAGGTTCATTGAGCAGCCTAATGGCTGCATATACTAACCTCTTTTACTATATTGAGAAGAAATGCATGAGAATATTTAAAATTGTCTGTCCAACACCTTTAGAATTCTCTGACCCTCATAGATATAATCACGGACACTTTTGTAGCACATATAGCCATATGCAAATCACCTTGTTTGCTTGATTGTACTAGAACATCATGCCTTATTAAAAGCCTTGACATTGTAGAATTTCAACTGTTAAAATATGCTTTATCGCCAACACACTACAGTGTATGAGTCGAAAAAGTTTCGAATGGAGGCTTCAGTGAAGTAAATGTGATCATTAAAATGTATTTTACTCGGAACACTACCTGAGCGACTTAGAGGGCTATCAGGCGCAGTTATAAAATCAACCAGGAATTTCTCCATGACATCCGCATCATAATCCATCTTTAACCGATCAGAGTAGCCCAGACCTGGCCAATCCATGACAGTAGGTAGCATGCCAATTTACTTTACCAACTCGTTTGACTATATCTTTGGCCACTAGTCTCCATTCCTCTACTGTACTCACATCAGATATTGTCGGCACCATGAGAATATCTTTGGAGGCATCAGAGCTTTCACTTTCATGCTTTTCATAGTAGATGTTAATATCATTGTCCTTGAACTTCCATAGCCAATTGTTGGACTGAAATCAGATTTAGTTGATCAGACATATTGCAAAAAAAAAATAGCTGGTGTCCACACATTTTTAGTCACAATCATGTACTACATTATGTAACATGAAAATCATGCAATGCCCAGACTTTGCATGACAGGCATTGCGTGACAAGTTGCCCACTGATTAATAATTGAGTTGCAAATGCAGGACCATCTAACCCTATAATCTAAGTCAAGATCAGCCAGTCTGCTTGCCTCTTCGTCAGGCAAATTTGATTAGTCAACATCAGCCAGTCTGCTTGCCTCTATGTCGGGCCAATTAAAAAACTCAATATCAGCCAGTCTGCTGCACAACCACAAAACATCACCAATAAAATGCTACTTCACTTTTACATTTAAATCTGTAGTACAAGCTATCTTTGCACGAAAATGCAAGCTAAGCAGCTAAAACACAGATGTCATAAAAATCTCCATTCAAGAGGGAAACAAGTCTACATTTACGTCAAACACCAATTATCAAGGAGAATTGCACTAAACCTACTGTTGTATAAAATAAGTACTTCGAAAGGTTTACGATCTCACTTTCCTGTTCTATCGAGTTTAAAGCAACATCAGAAAAATAACTTCAGTGAAGAGCCTTTGGCAGTGGACGTCGAGCAAATGGACCATGAACAAAGTCTAAAACACATGCTTCTTTATGAAGCAAATTTGAGACAGTGGCAAGAACATGAGCAAGATGGAAATTTCTACACAAGCAAGGGGTAGCCAAGTCCAAGAACCATGTTGAGTTGAGAAGCCTGCTTGCATCAAATGCAATGAAATGGTCTTTGGCAGCAACTTGAATCAATGAGAGGCAATCTATACTCGGTCTTGGACTCCCCCAAAATGCATGCTAATGTGATTGATCTACTTCTCCTAGAAAAAGAAAGTGTTTAAGAAAAGCACAAGGTTGCAAGGTTTCAAGTGCAAGCACAAGTGTATTGCAAAATACACTTTGTTTGAGAACCTTCTTTTGCAATACTTTTTTTCACTAAATTACAAATAATTAATATGATTACATGATGATTTTGGGTTTTGCCTAAATTCATTTCCGTGTATATATATATTTATTAGAATCATCTATTTTGGGACTAGATGAAAATGAAAGTCTAAATAAAATAAATTATAAATAGATAAATCTCGAAGTCTTGGAGCTGGAGTGGCAGGATTCAGAAGTCATACATAAAAACCCCTCCACCACTGTCTCGCACTCCTCCTCCCTCCTCCCTCCTCCCTCCTCCTCCAATACACCCGAATCATACGCCGCTCTCGGTGCCCGCCGCCCGCCGCCCGCCGCCCGCCGCCGCCGCCCAAACCCTAGAACCCTAACCTCCTCCTCCCCCTCCCCTCTCGCCGGACCACCGCGCGATGGCGTCGCCCGCCCCTCCCTCCGAAGCGACCGACGGCCCCGTCCTCAGCCTCGTCAACAAGCGCCTCCCGGCCCTCCGCAAGAAGATCAACCGCATCAACCAGTTGGAGGAGTCCATCGCCCAGGGCAAGCCCATCCTCAAGGAGCAGGAGGACGTCCTCCGGTCCAAGCCCTCCGTTGTCGCCTCCATCGACGAGCTCGAGAAGCTTCGCCCCCAGCTCTCCTCCGCCCTCCAGGAGGAGCTCTCCCTCGCCGCCCAGCGCCTCCCCCGCCACGATGACGCCCCCGCCGCCTCCGAATTGCTTGATGACAGCAATTGCCAATGTTGAGCGGCGGCCTTGTCGTGGCCATATGAGTTTGGGCCACATTCAACTCTGGGCTTCACTTGGCATGGGCCGTTCATCCGAGAAACCCAAGACACCAAAGCATAAAGTCATTGTCTCCTTCATACTTCGAGGCTCTAGGGTTTTGGGAGCATCGAGCACGGTGGCTACACCATTCCACGAACCCCTCCGTCCCGCTCATCTCTGCGAAAGTCGTCACCATGAGCAGATCGGGCCAGCCACCGGATCTCAAGAAGTGAGAAGCTCTCTTTCTCTCGTTCCTCCGTATAGCTTTTCGTCTTGCCCTTATTTCCGCTCTGACATTGCTTTCCTTTTGCTATCTTTGCTCAGGTACATGGACAAGAAGCTCCAAAGTAAGTCCTTGCAATTTCTCTTTTCCTTTGTGCAATTTCTGCGGCGTTTCAGTTCTACTATTCGTCGTTGTCTGTCTGGAGTGGTTTCGTGGAGTTACGTCGCGTGCGGCGAGCTCAATATTTAGCTTTATGGTCGATTTCAGGACTACAGAGGCGTGAACATCGTCGAATTTCGCAGTCATATATTTCTTATGTGATTGTGACGGAGTTACTTCCCTTTTACCTCTAATTCCTTTCGTGGCAAATGAAGCGATGTTGTTTCGTGCTATGGGTGAAATTAACCAATGTGTTGTTGTATGGATTTATTTGCCTTGCATCTCATGGTAGTTCCTCAATTAAGAGTTGGTGAATTTGAATGTTGCGTGATATGGGTTCTTTCAAATTTTACAGTCTAGATAATATGTAGCCTGTTGATTTGCTTATGAGATTCTGTTAGGGCAAATATGCTCTTTACATCCCTTTGAATGGTGCACATTAGCTTGATATCCTGGGCACTGATGGAGCTGCTTGGCATGTACTGCATCTTCACTTGTTAGTGGTGGTCTTGGTTATGATAAGAAGCTGTGGCCTTGATCTGTATTTTTACATTCTTCAGATGTGAACTTCAAGAGTTATTTTCCTTGATTACCTAATTGTGTTCTATCTTCTTTATGTAAGTACATTGGTGTGTGGGGTTCATTGCTTTGTGCGTGTGTTTCATCTGTAGCATGTGTTGAAATGTTGAACTATCATTGGAAGATGAAAATTGTGCGTAGAGTTTGGTGTGCATTTTGGTCTGAATAGTTTTGTTGTAATTACCTGTTCAGAGACCACACGTTTTTAATTTTTCCTTATTGAAACGTTTGGTACTTATGGCGGTTTATGTATATGAAAATTCACTGATGGGAGATTAGGGATTCTTTTCCATGGCTTGATTTGATTCATCCAGATATTAGTAAGATAGTAGAACTAACTGTTCTCTTCTCTGTAGTTAAGCTTAACGCAAATAGGATGGTTGTTGGAACACTCCGTGGGTTTGATCAGTTCATGAATCTGGTGGTAGATAATACTGTCGAAGTGAATGGGAATGAGAAGACCGACATAGGGATGGTGGTAGGTTCATACTAATTGAATTACAATTTTAATTTGGATCCTTGCATTTTTGCTAACACTGATAATATCACCATTGATGCTGTAGGTTATAAGGGGAAACAGTGTTGTTACTGTGGAAGCTCTCGAACCCGTGAACAGGACATAGTCCATTTATCTATGTATTTGGTAGATGTAACAAACTCTTTACTTGCAGTTGCCAAGTTACTTCATGAAATTTTGACCCTCGAGTGGAGTAGTGCACTTGGTGCAGGCCAGATTTGGATTTCAATGAAATTATGTATCACTTCAGTAGGCATTGTGACCAATGCTTCGCCGGCTTGTACAGGGTTCAGAAGTCTTCAGTTTATTGACTTTATGCAGCTTGAATTGGACTGAATTAGAGGGAAGTTAAAGTTTGGCAGACCAACTTATAAGTTTCCTCTTTAACCTTTCATTTTGCGGTTTTTCTTTCTAAATATGTGGCTTGAGATACTGCAAGTGATTCCCAAATGCATGGCATGTAAGAAATCGGTCTGTACTCGACCAACTTATGTCATTGGATAATGATATTGGTTCAGTTCTGGTTTGTATGAGTGGTCGATGTGTGATTGGAGCTTCATAATGGTGAAGGATTTCAGCTTTGATATAAGCTTAGGTTCATTAGGTTGAGGAAATGAAAAAATTCCAGTGAACTATGTCTTTTTCATCAGTTGATGTTTTATGTTTATTGTTGTTATTTTCAGTGAGAATCCGATTTCCGCATATGCCTTATGTGCTCTGAAATCATGAGTCTGTCCTACACAAGATCTTGATACTTATTTTCACGATCGAAAAGAACAGCTACATAAACAAATACGAAAAGCTAGATGAAGTCTCTTCTTGGAGACTTCCCCGAAGAAGAGAACTTACTTGAAGTAGCTAGCGATTCAAGGATCCGCGGCTTGTTTAATCTTGCTGTCTGTAAACCCGGCTTCATGCAAACTGTCGGCCATATGGATTACGGTTGGAATTAGAATCAAATGCATGTGCTACACGAACCCGGTCAAGTCTCGTATGCTACACGAACCAAGTCGTGTATCAGCGCAAAGATTTCCAGCAATAATTGAACATTGTTTATAATAATTTAAGGGGAAAATAAGCGTTAATTATTTCTTTAATTGAATACTGTTTATAATCTTATAAACTAGTTGATCTGTATTTCGGAAAGAGGCGATTGTCTAGTATAGTGATTGTAGCCAGTATATTCGTACTATTGTCAGTTCTAGTAGAGTACAAATCTAATAACGTCTTAAAAATGATGTCACGCTATATAATGCTAAATCAAATAATTTATGTCGTAAGCATATATTTGTTCCGTCTTATAATAGGTAATATAACACTATGTTATTTATAACATGGCTAACGATACAGTTATATACAATGTTATAATGGTTAACGTATTACTAATTATAACTTTACTAATTATAACTTATTATTATAGAGAATCGCATAAAATGTTTGAACAATCTTTGTTTATAAAGAAGAAATTATTCTTACCAATGGAGAAAAGATTGGAATAATTAGAAGACAACACCAAAATATGTACTCATATTTTTACTATACATGATATGTAATCCTTATATTATTTCCTTTTTTTAATAATTACGAAACAGTGTTTTATCATACATAAAATTCAACCAAGTAATTAACGGTTAGATTGATTATATTAACAATAATTAATGTTGTAACCACATTATATACTGATGAATCATACATCATTCGTAACAATATGACATACAATCATCTTAAAATAATTATTACAGTGTGATAGTATTTATAATTACAATTTTTTAACTTTTACCTACGGTTGCCTTTTTTTTTTTTTTCAAAATACGCTTTGTTTGAGAATCTTATATTACCACACACCTTTAAATTAAATAACTAATAATTAACATGATTAGAAAATTTTATTTTTGCCATACATAATAGGGTTAAATGGCATAAAAAATTCCAAATTAGTAGCCTCGTGTTACTAAAAATCACAAATCGGTATACTCATGCTGCATTTAATGATTTAATCCAAATTAATTATTGTGTCACAAAAAATCTTAAATCGATACACCCGTACTATAATTTACCATAAAATAATTTTAACATAAAAAAAAAAATCCCAAACTATTATGTTCTAATAAATCTATACTAGATTCATGATTAAGTGAATAGGTACTTTTAACGTTTCAATATATGCATAAGCTATACCTATGCAGTGGACCCTTTTAAGGATACACGCACCTCAAGCTTTCTGCATTGCCTGCTCTCTTCTTCCACATTTGTGTTTCATTTGGACTGTCAGTCCTTCCTGCGTTTGGCACCAACCGTGTGCCCTTGATTTTGAAGTTCATCACTTGCGTAAAGCAAAGTACGCAATGCCATGTCGTGCAAGAAAACACCATGCAAGAGTCCTGCATGAGGGCATCCGCACAGTGCGTGCTTCAATCGAGAGTCCATCCATGACTTGCTGAGGTTGCAGCTGTGTGGTTTGCTCAGATCTTTTTCCTTATGTTGCCGTTGTCCTTTGAGCGTTAGGTAAGAAATCTTTCCTTTGATGTCTTTCCTTTTGGCTATTTAGTTCACCGAACGTGTCTCGCTCATCTCAGACTAGCTAGAAACTCTTTGCAGAGAGAAGAACCTCCGACCTCTGCCGTAAGGCCGCGCGATTTCAACATCGAGGCTGCTTGGCGAAAGGTTTGTGCAGTTCTATCTAACTAGACTAGAACATGAATTCACGATGGCACGAGGAGTTCAGTGTATGTCCATACGCATGCGTGCGTTGAGCATGTCCTTTCGGCTTATTGTTTCTTGCTATTAGGTACGTATGCGCGAATGTATGTGCGTATGCACTCTTGATTCTCGAATTTGCTCTAGACTCCTTCCTCAAAAAATTGATTTTAATCATCGAGGAGCTTCTAGTACGGGATAATTAAAATCATTTTCCTTTCGAAACCACTCTTGATAATTAAAATCAATTTTTTGATTTGATCAATTTAGTGCTAAATTTTTTGACAATTTACCAATTCGATTTTAAATATTTCAATTATATCAATTTAATTTTAAACATTTTAAAAATTTGTTAATTTAATCTTAAATCCTTTAACGATTTGTCTATCTAGACATTTTGATCAAAAACATCAACGTGGTAGTATAGTCAACGTTGGCTTTTCTATGTGGCATAGTCAATGCTGATGTAAACAATTTTTTTCTTTTTGCATCTTTAAAACTTTTTTTTATGATATTTTTTCTTTCCCCCCTTTCCAACTCTTAGCCAACGAGGATTGAAGGTCGTCGGCCATAGGCGAGGGTTGGAGACCCTTGCTTGGTCTAAGTGAGGGTGTCAAGGCCCTTGGTGGCCACAGATGAGGGCCTTGTGGCCCTCGTTGGCCAATAGGTGAGGGTTGGATCTAGGTGTGGGTTGATGCCCTCGCCTTTGCCCACTAAAGGTCGAGACGCCCTTTCCTACACTCAGCCCTTGCCTATGACTGGACTAGCGAGGGTCGTTGCCCAAGAGTTGGGAAAAAAAGAGAGGAAAAGAATAAAAAATTCAAAAAAATTGAAATGAAAGTTTTAAAAATGCAAATAATTGTCAATATTGATCATGTTGCACAGGACAGTTGGCAGCCACATTAGTGTTTTTCGATCAAAATTGATTGGAAATATTAAATTGGCAAATTGCTAAAATGATCTATATTAAATTAGGAAAATATTTAGGATTAAATTAGCACAATTAAAATGTTTAGAACTCAATCAACAAATCGTTAAAAAAATTTAGGATCGAATTAGCACAATCGAAAAGTATAAGACTGAATTAGCATAAACCCAATCAATTTAAGACTCTTTCTTTGGGTAATTTCTCCCTTCTACTAGAACTTCAACCCCCGCAATAGAGAGAAAGAGAGAGATAGAGATAGAGAGAGAGATAGATGTGAAGACGGGAAGAGTTGGCGTTCGGACTCTCCTTAAAATCGACACTCTTGAATTCGTTCCTCCTCATAATTTCTCAACACACTTCAATTTTTACTTGGTTCAACTCGTCATGATCATAAATACAAAGTCCCGGTTCATTCATTGGGCGGAAATTGACGTGGACGTGACCCTCTTCGTACACACCGCCAGGCCCACGCCGTGTGGCCATGCCTAACGCCGGCATCTTCGGCCGCGTTCCCACCTGATGTCGGGAGTCCAAGAACGGGCCAGCTGCTTGGATGCTCAATCCCCTTCGTCCAACACACCCCGTATGAAAATAAAGAGCAAAGGTACCCAAAAGACGACCGGTTTTGCAAGAGATTGTGATGTTGGAAAGGCAACCGATGAGAAAGACAGAGCCGGTCGCGATTCGAGCAAGTACGAAGTAGTGGAGCGCCTCTCATTCAGTATCCGATCATCGATTGCCATGGAGGCTTGTTTTAATTTTCTTGTACTGGAATGACAGACACGGAATCGATGAGATAAAACATGAGATCATCGGTTCCTCCAATTAAATCCCCATCGGTGTCGCTCTGTACCGCGAAATAATCGCTCCCAAAATGTAGACGGCATCGCTCCGCTCCGCTAGATCGTCCCCACGTCGCTTCACATCTCATTCATTAAGTTGCCATCTTTTTCCCTCGTGATCCGTGTCATTGGCGGCCCTCCTCCCCCTCACCTTTGGAACATCGAACGTTGAGGGGAAGGAGGGATGGGCCCCCCCATCCACTCCACGGAGTTGATTGGGCTTTTCGGTAGGTGCGGTTGGAGCCCACTCTAACCAACCCCCCTCGAAAAAAGGCCTTTTTTAAGAAGTATTATGCAAGGGCAGAGGCCAGGCCCGCGGGGCCCACACGAGCCGGCAGGTCCCTTCCTGGGGGAGGGGGGGACGCTACGTGTTGTGATCCCGCTGGAGGTTAGTGGCTTTTGTCGGCACGTGGGCAGGTCGCGACACCTGTCGCCGTCGGATTAATTAAGGGGAAAAGATATGGCGGGGGGGATGAGATCTGGTCCGTTGAGTGGCCGACACTTGTTTGGGCCCTAGGCCCACCTCCCCCACCGCAGGCGATTGAATTGATGGGAGGTGGCGTGTCGACTTTTCTGGCTTCCTGAGTTTTGGATTGGCGCTCCGGCGATTTAAGGTTGGTACTCTGTCTTAAATGAAGAACCAAGGATGCACCGCAGGTCAAAACTCTGCCCTGTCCGTTCACTCGGGCGAGCGGTGCAGCAACCTCTCCCTATCTCTCCCATGATGGGGGTGGCGGTGATGGTACCGGATGCCCTGTGTCGTGGACTCGAGAGTTCGCATTGGACGAGACGAGCACCTGAGATGCAATGTCCTCAGCAGCTTGATGGGATGTAGAGCCGAATCGAGCGGTCTGTTCCGAGTTTTTTGTGGCCTGTGTGCAATGAGGTTGGTAGAATACTTGATGAGCAAGCTAATTAAGCTTCTTTTTGAGTCGGGTGATGGTTGGCACAGGACTAAATATTAACCGTGGGTCGAAATATGCCGTGGGATTTGTCATGTCACATTGACAAGAAAGAGTGATCAAAGAGGGTTTTGACCATGGCGGAAGGAATCGTGGCCTCTGTTCTTCACATAAGTACAGACATCACCAAGATCATAGCCTCTCAACACCAGAGAACATCTTTAACTTCAATATTTCGAGGCAAAAAGCCTATACTGCATGAACACTATACTGACATATCTTGGAATGTTGGGAAACTGAATTGACATAAGTATGACATGAGAGCAAGACTTGGTAAAAACTTCGAATCGTCGCAGATCCCTGGACATGTTTTTGCAGTGCAAAATTAGATGCATCCGATCCCTTTAAACTCTAAATCTGTTAAGAGGGAAATTCTTGCCGTAACTTCTGGTACATGTTTTATGTGCATCACGAGATCTCTGGTGGCAAAGAGTCGAACTAACCACTGTAGCGTACTGAGATGCTAGCACTGCAACCGTCAATACCAAGTTGAGAGGCTTTCAAGATTCAAAATTCTCCTGCAAAAAGCAATACAGCTCCTCTGCGACGGCAGATGGGTACTCTTCCTGTGGCAAGAGCGCACCTGGAACCTCCACGAATTTGGCAACCCCTTTGGCTCCTCGAAGGGCTTCCATCTCTGCTTTTGACCTCCTAGGAGAGCCTTCGGTTGACATTACTAGGACTGGCATCTTTCCCTCCAAACTGGCAAATAGCTCGAGAAACTCCTCTCGTGATTTCACAGGGTCAAGTAGACCTGTCAAGAAAGCGGCAGGCACATACCGGGCACCCGGTCGTTTTGTTAGCCCATACCTGCTCTCGACAATTTCTGGAGTCACATTGTCAGGGTTTGCATATACATGAGATTTATACTGGGATTGGATTGCCTTCTCATTGCTGACCAGCGCGTTGTACACCATCCAGCCCAAAGCAGGGGCTCGTAAAGTACCTCTAAGCAATCCATACCTGATGGAAATTCGAGTAAGAGAGAGAGAGAGAGAGAGAGAGAGAGAGAGAGAGAACTACTTCTGAACTTGGGGAAACGGTGCTGCTTACAAGGACTGAGGGGGTACAATCTTATTGAAAGGCTACCCAGTATGATGGCGGCAAGGACAAGCCATAGATTTAATACACGGTGACATTTAAGTATCAACTGCTTGAGAATGCAAAAGTATATCTCATTTTCGACATGAAAAGTGCCTTGGTGATCTAATTGCTTTGAGGAACAAGAAACCAAGTCCATAGATGAAATGCCATGCTCATCAATCCTCAGCTAACTTTGTTTCCAGGAGAGATACTAAATCTGCACTCAAATCTTTTAGCGGATAATGCAACAATAAACATGGGTGTCAATTAGCACAATGAATCACATGGGCCAAGACTAAAGGAATTGGCTTCATTTTCTCCTCCTTTTTTCTCTTCTTTGACCTTCAAGCGGTTGCTTTGTCAACAACTTGCTACACTACACCATCAACTAAACAAGTGTGCACTTAGCCTCTCCCTTTTCTAACTGTTAGATATAGGGCTGTGCAATTGGTCTGGTTCTACCCTGGGATCAGACTAGACCGCTCATAGAAATAGGTCTGATTTCCGACTCCATATTTTTGGGTGTTGAACCCACCCACCCACTCAGGAACCAGTTAGAACCTGTTTTTTAAAGTTGGAGGATGATTTATTATTCTTAATGAGATTAAGTTCCCTATTGTTTTATATTTTTGTTTGTTTTGTATTGATGTTTTACTTTGAGCCGTGTTGCTTATACTATTTTTTTTATAATTGCTATTTGTCTCTCTCTCTTTTTTTTTTAATGAAGCCAAAAAGAAAAAAGAAACCGGTTCCTGGATAGATACTGAAATTAGGCGAGACAAATAGGGTAGGTTCCAAGGTTGATCTCAAGAAAAACATAGTAGGTTCCAAAAATTGGGAATCGATTCTACTAGGTTAGGTTCAAGTTCTAGAGCTGGAACCTACCCATTCTCGAACCAATCACCCCTAGTTAGATAACAACTCCTACCTGGAAATTAAAATTATAAAAGGAAAAAAAGGAAGCCCAAAATTACCTTGTTTCCATGTTGGAGTCACGGCCAAACACAATAGGGAGGGGCCCAGCCCATGTTGGAGCAACCGCAGCAATGGCTCTTGGCTTCATCAAACCCTTTTTCGCGGCACGAGCTACAATTGTGGCAGCATGGCCTCCTCCAAAAACCACCAGATCATTTGCTGGTAATAACATAAGAGAGCCAGAGTATCATCCATACGACTTGAGAGACAAACAAGCTATATTAGAAGATAAAAGCTTTAAACAGAGCAGCAGACAAAATAAACCAGAGAGTAATTAAAGACGATAGTTGTGCGCAGGGTTGAAACTACTGAGCTCAAATTGCTTGACCTTGTACAGAACAAGCCAGACTAAAGGTTCATTGAGCAGCCTAATGGCTGCATATACTAACCTCTTTTACTATATTGAGAAGAAATGCATGAGAATATTTAAAATTGTCTGTCCAACACCTTTAGAATTCTCTGACCCTCATAGATATAATCACGGACACTTCTGTAGCACATATAGCCATATGTAAATCACCTTGTTTGCTTGATTGTACTAGAACATCATGCCTTATTAAAAGCCTTGACATTGTAGAATTTCAACTGTTAAAATATGCTTTATCGCCAACACACTACAGTGTATGAGTCGAAAAAGTTTCGAATGGAAGCTTCAGTGAAGTAAATGTGATCATTAAAATGTATTTTACTCGGAACACTACCTGAGCGACTTAGAGGGCTATCAGGCGCAGTTATAAAATCAACCAGGAATTTCTCCATGACATCCGCATCATAATCCATCTTTAACCGATCAGAGTAGCCCAGACCTGGCCAATCCACGACAGTAGCATGCCAATTTACTTTACCAACTCGTTTGACTATATCTTTGGCCACTAGTCTCCATTCCTCTACGGTACTCACATCAGATATTGTCGGCACCATGAGAATATCTTTGGAGGCATCAGAGCTTTCACTTTCATGCTTTTCATAGTAGATGTTAATATCATTGTCCTTGAACTTCCATAGCCAACTGTTGGACTGAAATCAGATTTAGTTGATCAGACATATTGCAAAAAATAAATAGCTGGTGTCCACATATTTTTAGCCACAATCATGTACTACATTATGTAACATGAAAATCATGCAATGCCCAGACTTTGCATGACAGGCATTGCATAACAAGTTGTCCACTGATTGATAATTGAGTTGCAAATGCAGGACCATCTAACCCTATAATCTAAGTCAAGATCAGCCAGTCTGCTTGCCTCTTCATCAGGCAAATTTGATTAGTCAACATCAGCCAGTCTGCTTGCCTCTATGTCGGGCCAATTAAAAAACTCAATATCAGCCAGTCTGCTGCACAACCACAAAACATCACCAATAAAATGCTACTTCACTTTTACATTTAAATCTGTAGTACAAGCTATCTTTGCACGAAAATGCAAGCTAAGCAGCTAAATCACAGGTGTCATAAAAATCTCCATTCAAGAGGGAAACAAGTCTACATTTGCATCAAACACCAATTATCAAGGAGAATTGCACTAAACCTACTGTTGTATAAAATAAGTACTTCAAAAGGTTTACGATCTCACTTTCCTGTTCTATCGAGTTTAAAGCAACATCGGGAAAAGAACTTCAGTGAAGAGCTTTTGGCAGTGGAAGTCGAGCAAATGGACCATGAACAAAGTCTAAAACATATGCTTCTTTATGAAGCAAATTTGAGACAGTGGCAAGAACATGAGCAAGATGGAAATTTCTACACAAGCAAGGGGTAGCCAAGTCCAAGAACCATGTTGAGTTGAGAAGCCTGCTTGCATCAAATGCAATGAAATGGTCTTTGGTGGCAACTTGAACCAGTGAGAGGCAATCTATACTCGGTCTTGGACTCCCACAAAATGCATGCTAATGTGATTGATCTACTTCTCCTAGAAAAAGAAAGTGTTTAAGAAAAGCACAAGGTTGCAAGGTTTCAAGTGCAAGCACAAGTGTTTAGAGAGGGAGAGTGATAGACAGAGAAAAGGACATGTTGTATTAAAATAATCATGCTTCTCCTATATTGCCTGAATAGCAAAGTGCACGCAAATTAGCCGGTCTGTGGTATCTTGGAGGATCGCCGCACCATACCTTCTCCTCTTAATGAAAGGCAGAGTTACCCCTTGGGGACAATGCTTCCACGCCTCATGCTCTTGTTTTCTACATTTTCTATTTGTAATCCTTCAAATTTTCACAGCACTTACAAGAGAGAGCAAATCTTGCACGGGTAAATAACACTTGAATCGAAAAACCCATCGCCATCCAGCACATCTTTCATGGGTAAAAAACACTTGAATTGAAAAACCCATCACCATCCACCAGTTGTTTCAACCGCGCCCCTCCTCCCTCCCCCTCCCAGTTAGCTCAGTAAATCCAACCATTCAACAAACAAAGGTGAATTGCAGGACCAGTACAAGCGCACGTACCCTTGATGAGCTCGAGGGCTTATCAGCAACCGAGACGGCGGAATAATCCACAGAAGCCGAAAGGGCCTTAATCGACACGGGTCGTTTCACAAAGTAATGAGCTTTACGGGTCTTCCAGTGAGTGAGCGCATGAGAAACGCTAAATGCCGAGGAGGAAGAAGAAGAAGCCATCATCTTGAGGGTGCGACAAGGAGAGAATCCTCGGAGGCGGGGCAAGGAAGAACTGGGATTTGAGGAAAAAGACGACAAATTGGATGAATTTGGAGCCGTCCGAACAGTGAACCAGAGCCAAGAAGTCAACCAAGCCAAGATCTTTTAGGACGTCTGCGAGAAAATATCACTTCTTTCCTCCTTTTCCACTTTTGGGTGGACGGCGGATCTCGATTCCCTTAACGATAATCAGAAAATTTCGGCTCGGTTTTCTTCGACCATCTACTGTAGACAGACTGAAAAAAATATTTGGTGTTGTAAATAGTGGCTCGTGTTTGAGCTGAACTCATCAATCTAACGTTAGTGCTACTGATCTCTTTCGGAGGAGTTCATACAAAGGTTCCTGTTCAACTTCCAAGATAATTGACTACACATGTCTATACGCGGGTATGTGGGTCTTTCTTGTCTTCTGTTCAAACAAGGATGTGTTGTACAATTCGAAAAAGAAATTTGCATCTTATCAGCTTCTCCTCCTTGAATGCACATTCGGACCGAGTGATTTATCAATTTCTTTGTTGATGAACATAAAATCAGATTTTTCTTTGAATCTCTCCAATGTTATGATGATAAAGACATTTTCTTTCCTTTTTCTTTCGTTCTTTGATGAACTTTCCGGTGGAGGATTATTAATTTGCAAAAGTGTCCATATTGTCCATATTGAATATAGTAATACCAAACAGCATTTTGGAACACATCATAGACATTAGGCACAAGGTCATGATCTTACACAATTATAGTGAGGTCCATTCAGCTAAAGCATTAGGGAAAAGGTCATGATCATACACAATTACAATCATATTTGGTTCATAATATGTAAAACAACTTAGAGCTCTATATCAAACATATCAATATTCCGATATACCATGACGATTGAATTGGTAATTTATACGTGGCTAAGAGCTTCATGGTTGAGTAAAACAATGGCAATGCTCGATTTCACAAATTTTAAAGAACAACATGGCAGATATGTTGCCAAGTTAACCTAATGTAGAGCCCATGGATTAACAATCACGGTCTTCAAATTATTTGATTTCATTCTTTTTCCTAAGAGAACAAATCTAACTAGCCTAAGGAAATGTCTCGTCCTGAGGCACAAAATACGAAGAATGCATCCGAGCAAGGACTAGCTTGGAAAGAAAGTCACTCAGCATCTCACGTTAAAAATATCCTAGAAGTAAAGAATAGCCATCCAACAGTACATGATCTAAATTGACTTCAATCAGTCCGGTTTAGCTGACTTCAAGCAGAAATCTTTTCCCAGCAAGGGGCTATATTCTTCAAAGAGGGAAAAAAATTGTAATGTTGGAGTTGACGGTTGAACATGGTTATCAGATATGCTGGGTATTTACACTGCAAGATTGGCAAAAGCATGTGATGATCTTTTCTTGCGGAGTTAGATGCTTTGTTGTGTTCAGCAAATTTGCAAGTTTCAGGCAGTCGGTTTTTACGCAGCTACATAATATAGCATGGAAGGATGGAACAAATGGCTAGTTTGGTGTTGTTGCAGATAAAAAATTGATTGAGAAGACTGATATATAATGGAACATTTGAAGTACAATTTATTGAGCTGTAGCTTATTTCGCAAGCATATGCAGATTACATAAAATTGCAATCAAATATAACAAGTGGGTGTGACAGACCCTCATAAGCATCAAGCTGCTGCAGATTCAAGAGCCGTAGCCCTTTTCAACTGAAGAATGCCCACCAGCTTCTCATGAGGACGCATTGCCTCCTTAACCAATGGCAACTCGGTTAGAGCTTTCACCCAGGAGGTCACCCCTGGATACTTCTTGTGGTCCAGAAATTTTACGCCGAGGACCTCTTCCTGAGTTCTATGAGCACCCAATATTGAACAGACAACAATGTCCAGGAGACCCACGTTGTCGCCGTTGATAAATGGCAATCCCCCGGGAAAACTGCCCTTGATACCCTCTTCCAACACCTTCAGTTTCTCGTGCACTTCCTCGACAGCTCTCTCTTGCGCTTCTCCATCAGTTTTGAGCACAGAGAACATGGCCTCAAACAACTGCAGTTGACAACTTCCAATCATTAACCGTCTTTGTTTGCCCATGATGGGGTGTGTCCAAGGGACACCGTTTGTTCTAATGAGACGTGTGTCTAAGAGGCACCTTTTGAAAAAAGTTTGAGAAATGATATTTTAATGGTAGTTATCTTTTGAGGGAAGTTATCTTTTGAGAGAAATTATCTTTCAAGGGAAGTTATCTTACGAGGGAAGTTATTTTTTGAGTAGTTATCTTTTGAAAAAGGTTTGAGAAGCTATATTTTAATGATAGTTGAACCATTATGGAGTCACAGATTCATTCGTTGGTGATTAGATGTATATTCTTGAGTAATTTGTTGCGCATCAAAAGAGATTAGTTAATTCTTCCATTGATTTTTTTTCCAATAGTCTTGAACTCTAATTTGATCTTAACTTTGTTTTAACCTGTCTATTTTGCAAATAGAAAATCTTTCATCATGACACATGCTCCTGTTAAAATTTTGAGAATTTCTCATGCACGATGATTAACAATTAGGCAGCAGCCTACCTATCTCAAGGTAATGCAATTAAAAAAAAAACAAAAAGCAGGTCTATACAACTATTTTGTTAGTGTCATCGCTATCATCGCTGTTATAAAGCTCCCTTGGTCATTCTCGAGATTTTATTGGGAATAATGAAGCTTGTCCTCATTTCCTACTCCATGTCTTATAATTATTTACATGTATCTGCTGCATAATTTTGCAAGTCAAAGATCATCACTACCAACAAGTGCACCCACTGATTGATAAACAAGATGGTAAATCATGTAAAGCTGCGCATGAAAAGGCATAATCTGTTTGTCCTGTGACGATGGAATAATGCAAGAAATGATCATGAACACGTTGAGAATTTTCATCACACATTTTGCTGGAAAATTTGCACTGACCTGCTGGTGGAGAAAGCTAGCCCACAAGCGAACTTTGGCTCTTTCATGGGGATCTTGGGGCAAGAGGCGAAGACCATCCTTCCAAGTCTCGTCAATGTACTCGATAATGACCAGGGACTCGGCAATGGGCTTGCCATTATGAACGAGAACAGGGGCTTTCTTGTGAACAGGATTGTACCGCAAGAGTGCTTCACTCTTGTTCGTCACATCTTCTTCCATGAACTCATACTCGATCCCTTTCACTTTCAGAGCTAGTTCCACCCTCTCGCTGAACGGACTCGCCCACATTCCATAAAGAACCACTCTGCTTTCTTCTCCTGCCATCTCTCTCTCTCTGTCTCTCTGTGGGCGTTACTGTCTCGAGTCTCAGATTGGACGTGGACGTCTCATGGGTTTAGTGCTTTAATATACAATGCATTGTGCTATTCAACTTTGAATGGAAAGCATCCTTGGCTTGCTTGACAAGAATCATGGAATTTATAATAGCTTTTTGACGAGAGCGAGTAGTAGGTATCCTCTGCACAAAATTGACGGTATCCATAATAAAGAATTTTAGCACCTTGAATGCACACACAAACTGATTCATTGATTTCTTGGTCGATAAGCAAGGCTCCATTTAGCTAAAGCATCAGTCACAAGGCCTTGATCTTACATAGTTCCAATCGAAATTTTGAGTCATCACATGTGAAATAATTAAGAGTTGTTTATCGAATATATCGATGTTAAGATGTACCATGATGATTGAATTAATAATATTGCAATGCAAATAAGTGATTTTATCATTTCTAGAAAACAGCACAGCAGATTTACCAGTCAAATCGACCTGATGGAGAGCCCATGGATTATCATTCAAGGTCTTCAAATTACAGATTTCATTCTATTTCCAATGGGAACAAATCTGGCTAGCCTAAGAGGACGTCTTGTCCCTAGAGCAAATCCACCGAAGCACAAGAGCATATCTATCTTTGCGCGAGGACATGTCTGACAAGACTAATTTGGAAAATGGAAAGAATGTTTTTGGCAATTTACATCGAAAATATCTCTAGGAATACAAAGATCAGTATCCAAATTGACGTCAAGTGGCCCGGTTCATCTGACTCAAGCAGAAATCTTTTCCCAGCAATGAACTATATTGTTCAAAGCTAGATCCTTCCCTGTGTTCAGCGAAGTTGCAAGTTGCAGGCAGCAAGATTTCTATGCAGCTAGTAGCATCAATAATTAATAGCCACATAACGTAGCACGGTAGGATGAAGCAAATAGCTAGTTCAGTGTTATCGCAGTGAAAGAACAGAAAAAGAGACAGATGTAGTGAAACATTTGAAGTAAACTTTATTGGGCATTAGCTTATTCTGCAAATACATTCGAGTTACATAGAAGTACCATCAAATATGACATGTAAGAGGGACTGACGAAGTTCCCACCCATATTATCAAGGTGACCCTTATAAGCATTAAGCTGCTGCAGATTCAAGAGCCTTAGACCTTAAAAACTGAAGAAGGCCGGCCACCTTCTCAGGAGGAGGCATTGTCTCTTTTGCCAACGGCAACTCAGCTAGAGCTGTCACCCAGGAGGTCACCCTTGGATACTTCTCTGGGTCCAGAAATTTTACACCAAGGACTTCTTCCTGAATTTTATGAGCACCCAATATTGAGCAGACAACAGTGTCTAGGAGTCCCATGCTGTTGCCGTTGATAAATGGTGATCCCCCGGAATAACTGCCCTTGATTCCCTCTTCCAACACCTTCAGTTTCTCGTGCACTTCCTTGCCAGCTCTCTCTTGCGCTTCTCCTTCAGTTTTGATCACAGCGAACATGGCCTCAAACAACTGCAGTTAACAACTTCCAATCTTAAACTTGCTTGAACTCTAGTTTCTTTGTACTTTAGTTTAATCGGTTGATTTTGCAAAGAGAAATTATATCATCGTGACATAATTTTGAAAAATTTCCGTGCTCCACGAATAATAATTATGCAGCAGCCTACCCAGGTAACAGCAATTAAAGACAACAGCATGTTTATACAACTATTGTATCAGGGTCATCTTATGATCACAGTAATAATAAAGCTCCCTTGGTCACGCAGAAACGCGTTCGCCAGATTTTATAGGGTAAAAAGAAAACTTGTCCTAAATTCCTACTCCATGTCGTTTAATCGATCATCACTACGAACTAGTGCACAAACCGATTGATAAACAATATGCAAATCATGTAAAGCTGCGAACAAAAAGGCATAGTCTGTTTGTCCTGTAACTATGGAGTGATGCAAGAAAATATCATGTATGCATCGAGGAATTTCATCAAATATTTTGCTGGAAAAAATTGACACTGACCTGCTGTTGGAGAAAGCCAGCCCAGAAGCGAACTTTGGCTCTTTCGTAGGGATCTTGGGGCAAGAGGCGAGGACCCTCCTTCCAAGTCTCGTCGATGTACTCGATAATGACCAGCGACTCGGCGATGGGTTTGCCGTCGTGAACAAGAACAGGGACTTTCTTGTGAACAGGATTGTACCGCAAGAGTTCTTCACTCTTGTTCGTCAAATCTTCTTCCACGTACTCATACTCGATGCCTTTCACTTTCAGAGCTAGCTCCACCCTCTTGCTGTACGGACTAGCCCACATTCCGTGAAGAACTACTCTGCCTGCCATCTCTCTCCCCCTCTCTCTCTCTCTCCCTCTCTTTCTGGGCGTCTCTATCTCTGAGTTTCAGATTGGAGGTGGAGGATCCATGGGTTTAGTGCTTTAAATACAAAGCCTCGGTCAAATCAACGTGGAGTTGAAAGCATCTCTGGCTTGTTGACAAGAACCGTCGCCATTATTAAATATTTCTGACGAGAGCAAGCGGTAGCCATTCCCTGCAAGAAATGGACGGAATACCGTATACGTATTAAAGAAAAGGATAAATATCATCAAAAATCCTAAATTATACTCACCGTGACAATTTTATCTTGAACTTTTTTTTTCCACAAAAAATCCCAAACTATGTCATTTGTGACAATTTTACTTCAAATATTTTGACTGGGGGACATTTTCGTCCTTTTCTATTTTCTTTTTTTTTTTTTTTTCTCTTGACAGAGGGAAGCCGGCGAGGCCGCCCCGCCGGTGTCGAGTCAAGGAGCTCGCATTTGGGCCTCGCTCTCACCCTCGCCAGATCCGGTGAGGGCGACCCTCGCCTGGGTCGAGCGAGGCGAGGGAGGCCCTCACCAGCGAGGCTCGGGTGGCCCTCGTTGGCGCCGCCCTCACTAGATCCGGCGTGGGCGACCCTCGTTGGCGTCGGGCGAGGGCCGCCGGAGCCTCGCTCGACTCCGACACCAGTGAGGGCGGCCTTGTTGGCTTTCTTCGGTCAGGAGAAAAAAACAAGAAAAAGAAAAAAAAAGACAAAAATGTCCTTTAGCCCAAAAATTTTGGAGTAAATTTGTCATAAGTAGAACATAGTTTAGAGTTTTTGATGGTATAAAAAAAGTTCAAAGTAATATAGTTCAGGATAAAATTATCACAACAGACATAATTTAGGGTTTTGATAAGTTTAGGATAAAATTATCACATATGGTATAATTTAAGATTTTTGATGATATTTGCCTTAAAAAAAAATTATCTGCACTCTGGAAGTCAAATCAATGTGTTTATCACCTTCCCATTTAAAAAAGAAAAAAAGAAAAAATGTCTAAAGGTGAGGTCCCTATCCTTCCTCGTGGACCCAGAACGTTCTTATTTCTCAAGAAACCACGAAACCTTGTATCAAGCGCATGGTTTGAAAATGAAAGGGAGAATTACACTTGGGTCCTTAAGTATATCCATTTGCTCCTCCTTATTACATTTTAAACAATTCACCTTTATATTATGTATAGGTTGTGTGAATTTTATCCCAAATTGTAATTGTCATCTAATTTGTAGTGCCAACGTGAAATTCTTGAAGGATGTATATGATGAGCCATTTTAATAATGACTTTTGGCGGAATTAATTTGTACTAATCTACACCTCCTCTCTAGCCTCAGTGTGGATATTTTAAACATTCCATGTAATTCCTTCTCATCATATCATTAGCAAATAATTTACAATGAAAAATCTAAGAAACTATTGAAGAATCTTTAGAATTAGTATGAGTTTCCTGTAATTCATTTTCTTCTTTGCTGTTAAATAAATTTATTTGGAAATAAAACTGAAGTAACTATTGTTCTTAACAAATACATGTATTTTATTTGAATCCACCATAAGTAATTGTATGATCGATTTATCAATATCTTGAGCTATCGGATCATAAGATTCTTGATCCGTATATAAGTTAACAGGTTTTTACTATGGTCCTTGGCAAGGAACAAAACAACAAGAACTGACAGAGGAAGGGCAATTAATCTCTTCCATGGGAAATTATACTTAAAGAAAGGGGTTGTTGTTTAGCTTACAAACTAATTAACTAGACATGCTTTGCACAAGTATGGTAGTCTTTCTTGTCTTCTGCTTTTTTTCAAGCAAAGTTGCCTTCCCTTTTCAGATTGCTGTTCAAATACAAACATTTTGTACAATTCCAACAAGAAATTTGCAGCGAATCATCTTCTCCTCCTTTGAATGCACACTCCGGCTGATTCATCAATTTCTTTGGTTGATCAACATAAAATCAAGTCTTTCTATGAATTTCTTTTATCTTTCTCTGAATCTTTCCTATTGAAAAAAACAAATTCCCTATTTACTTCATTTCTGTGTTTTACCTACCAATGGGGGATCATTAAGCTGAAAAACCAACCATCTCAAGTGTCCATATTGTATACAGTCAAGTGAATCTCCATTTAGCAAAAGCGTTAGGCACAAGGTCTTGATCTTGCACAGTTATAATGTTATTTGGGTCAAGACATTGGACATACTTGAGAGTTGTATATCTAACACATGAATATGCTAATGTACCTTGATGGTTAAATCACTAATGTTACGATGTAAATGCATTATTATACTACTTCTAGGAAACAACATGATAGATATACTGTTAAATCGACCAAATGGAAAGTCAATGATTATCATTCGTGGTGTTCAAATTATAGATTTCATGCCTTTTTCTATGAGAATAGAAGGTCTTGTCCCTAAAACGTAAATGCATGATTTTACCATTTCTAGTAAACACCATGATGGATTTACAGCAAAATCGACCAAATGGAGGCCTGTGGATTAATATTCACGGTCTTGAATCTATAGATTATGTTTTTTTTCTTGAGAACCAATCTAGCTAGCCTAAGAAAAAGATGCCTCGTCCCAAGAGCAATTCCAACCAATGGTACACGATCAAAATTGACTTCAGTTAGCTGACTTCAAGTAGAAATCTTTTCCTAGCAAGATGTACTGTCTTGTTCAAAGAGGAAAAAGAAATTGTTTTGTTGGAGTTGGCAATCGAGCATGCTTATCACAAAAGTTGGGATTTTACACTGCAAAAGTAGGTTGTTAAATTTTGGAATGTGTGGAAGTATAGTTTTGGCATTGATGATAGTTTGTGCTTTGATGTGTGCAAATGTGTATGTGTATGATCTAGTTTGTGGAGGATACAGGAGACAAACTAGGATTGCTCGAGGATATAGGTCATGGGATAAGGAATAATTATTTTACTAGTATAACAAAGTGGCGTAACATAGTTGTAGGAGGAGGTTTTGGTGTTGGTGGAGGAGTATAAGGACATGGAGTTTATTCTCAACTCCCCACACCCATTTACATGGATGAGTTTGGCCTTTTATAGGCATTTCCACCAACTAAATATGGTTGCCTTAGAAAATTCTGGGTTTCTCTTGAATGCTGTCCATGTAGGCTTCAACTATCAGCCATCACCCTATAAACAATCTCTGACTTGTTCAAAGATTGTTTGCTTCTTCAACTCGGCTTCTTCTAGTCCACTCATGGTTTTCAGAATGTTCTCCTTTGCAAGCTGGTCTTCTTGTGTTACTTCATTGTCTTCAACTCTTGCAAGATTTATCTAGCAGATTTTATATTGTCTAGAGAAAATGGATCACAAATTTTCAACACTTTATCCATTTTCACGATATTCTTAAAATGTCTCGAACGTACCTTAAAATTCTTTTTGTGATACCCCATGCCTTTTATGCTATCTTCATTTCACAATGCCTTGCATTCTTTTGTTGGAAAACTTGCACCTACTTTTGAATGTGCATGTTTTTTCTTCAATAATGTCCCATATGTCTCGAGCCATCAAAATTCTCTTAGTTGTAGTTGTTAGCTCGGGCTCTAGCTCTAGCTCTAGCTCCGACTTGAATTCTGGCTTTGGCTCTAGCTCTATTGGCTCTCGCTCGGGCTTTGGCATTGACTTCCACCTTAACGACAGAAAAAAGGATTGATCAAATTCTATTGAGTTTGACTCATAGTGATCATTTATCAAAGAATGACTCTGGTTATCAAATGATTAAACAACCGGGAGCAATTTACTTACGATACTTAGTTGAAATCACCACCTCCCCAAGTCAAACTGGTGCTTGCTGTTGCACCAGGGGCGGTTGCAGCAGGCGCCAAAGCATGGGTGTTTTGTATCCATTGAGCAAAGACGGGGTTATATCCATTGATAAGTTGTGAAGAGTTTACCCATAGATAATCTCTTAACCATCCCATCAAATAAGTGGAAGATTCATTAAACTGTGAAACATTACCCTGCCATAATGTGATGTGTTTCCAATGCCAATAAAAAGTAACCCACCCAATGGTATTTAACATCCAGAAAACTGCCAAATAAAATGCGTCCCAAGCAGAAATATCACAAGTACTACCTCGTCCCAGACCATCGCAAGGAAAACTATAACTGAAATCCTTTTTATCTGGCATTAACTTTGAACCACGTGCATCTAAAGCACCTTTTACTAAGATCAATGTAGTTGTATGTAAATCTAGTTGATGATGGTGAGGACAAACACCAACCTGACTCTAATACCATGTTAAATTTTAGAATGTGTGCGGAAGTATAGTTTTGGCATCAATGATAGTTTGTGCTTTGACGTGTGCAAGTGTGTATGTGTATGATCTAGTTTGTGGAGGATACACGAAACAAACTTAGACAGCTCGAGGATATAGGTCATGGGATAAGGAATAATTATTTCACTAGTATAACAAAGTGGCGTAACATAGTTGTAGGAGGAGGTTTTGGTGTTGGTGGAGTACAAGGACGTGAAGTTTATTCTCAACTCCCCACACCCATTAATTGGCCTTTTATAGGCATTTCCACCGACTAAGTATAGTTGCCTTTGAAGATTCTGGGTTTCTCATGAATGCTGTCCACGTAGGCTTTAACTATCAGCCATCACCCTATAAACAAGCTCTGACTTGTTCAGAGATTGTTTGCTTCTTCAACTCGGCTTCTTCTCGTCCACTCATGGTTTCCAGAATGTTCTCCTTTGCAAGTTGGTCTTCTCATGTTACTTCATTGTCTTCAACTCTTGCAAGATTTATCCGGCAGATTTTATATTGTTTAGAGAAAATGGATCACAAAGTTATCAGTAAAAGGATGTGATGATCTTCTCGCAAGTTAGATCAGCGAAGTTGCAAGTTGCAGGCGGCCAGTTCATTGTTATTACAGTGGAAGAGTTGAAAAAGAGGCTGATTGATAAACAATAAGTAAATTATGTAAAGCTGCGAATGAAAAAGCATAATCTGTTTGTCCTGTGACAATGGAGTAAAGCAAGAAATATCACGTATGCCTTGAGGGATATCGTCAAATATTTTGCTGGAAAATTGGCACTGACCTGCTGTTGGAGAAAGCCAGCCCAGAAGCGAACTTTGGCTCTTTCGTTGGGATCTTGGGGCAAGAGGCGAGGACCTTCTTCCAAGTCTCATCAATGTACTCAATAATGATCGGCGACTCTGCGATGGGCTTGCCATTGTGAACAAGAACAGGGACTTTCTTGTGAACAGAATTGTACCTTAAGAGTGCTCCACTCTTGTTCGTTAAATCTTCTTCCACGAACTCCTACACGATCCCTTTCACTTTCAGAGCTAGCTCCACCTTCTTGCTGTACGGACTACCCCACATTCCGTGAAGAACTACTCTGCCTGCCATCTTCCTCTCTCCCTCTCTGTCTCTCTCTGTCTCTCTCTGTCTCTCTGTCTCTCTGTCTCTCTGTCTCTGTCTCTGTCTCTCTCTCTGTGGGCGTGTCTATCTCTGAGTTGCAGATTGGACGTGGAGGATCCATGGGTTTAGTGCTTTATATACAACGCGTCGTTCAAGTCAACGTGTAGCCGAAAGCATCTCTGGCTTGTTTTACAAGAACCATCGCCATTTTTCAGTCGTTCTGACGAGAGCAATTGGTAGGCATTTTCTACAAGAAGTGGACAGAATACATATTAAAGAAAATGATCTGCTCTGAAATCAATGTGCTCATCAAGGTGATTGTTTCTCAAAAAACCACGAAACCTCTTTTCGAAGGTTCTTGTTTCTCAAAAAACCGCGAAACCTTGTATCGAGCGCATGGTTTGAAAATGAAAGGGAGAACTACACTTTGGTCCTCAGGTATATCCACTTGCTCCTCCTTATTACATTTTAAACAATTCACCTTTATATTATGTATAGCTCATGTGAATTTTATCCCAAATTGTAATTGTCATCAAATTTGTAGCGCCAACGTGAAATTCTTAAAGGATATACATGGCAAGTCATTTTCATAATGACTTTTTGGTAGAATCAATTAGTTCTAATCTACACCTTCTCTAGCCTCAGTGTGGATATTTTAAACATTCCATGCCATTCCTTTGTCGTCGCATTATTAAAACCGACTTCAATCAGCTGACTTCAAGTAGAAATCTTTTCCTAGCAAGATAGTCTTGTTCAAAATGGGAAAAAAAATTGTTTTGTTGGAGTAGGCAACTGAACAAGTTGGGATTTTACACTGCAAAAGCAAGTTATCAGCAAAAGGATGTGATAATCTTCTCGCTAAGTTAGATCAGCGAAGTGGCAAGTCGCAGGCAGCCAGTTCATTGTTATAACAGTAAAAGAGTTGAAAAAGAGACTGAGAAGTAGTGAAACATTCGAAGTAAACTTTATTGGGCAATAACTTATTCTGCAAATACATTCGGATTACATAGAAGTGCAATCAAATATGACATATGCACGCGGCGAATTTCCCACCCATATTATCAAGGAGACGCTTATAGGCATTAAGCTGCTGCAGATTCAAGAGCCCTAGACCTTATGAACTGAAAGAGGCCAACCAGCTTTTCATGAGGAGGCATTGCCTCTTTCGCCAACGGCAACTCAGTTAGAGCTTTCACCCAAGATGTCACCCTCGGATACTTCTCTTGGTCCAGAAATCTTATGCCGAGGACTTCTTCCAGAACCTTATGAGTACCCAATATCGGGCAGGCAACAAGGTCTAGGAGTCCCATGTTGTCGCCGTTGATAGATGGAGGCCCCCCCGGATAACTGCCCTTGATTCCCTCTTCCAACACCTTCAGTTTCTCCTCCGCTTCCTTGACAGCTCTCTCTTGCGCTTCTCCATCAGTTTTGAGCACAGAGATCATGGGCCCAAACAACTGCAGTTAACAACTTCCAATGTTAAACTTGCTTGAACTCTAGTTTCATCCTCCTTCTGTTTAATTGGTCTATATTGCAAAGAGAAAATATTTCATTGAGACAAATGCTCCTGTTATAATTTTGAGAATTCTCATGCTCCGTGGGTAACAGCTAGGCAGCCGCCTACCTGTCGCAAGGTAATAGCAATTAAAGACGAGTAGGTTGATGCAACTATTATATCATAGTCACCATTATCATTGCAGTCATATAAAAGCTCCCTTGGTCATGCGGACACGAGTTCTCCAGATTTCATTGGGAAAAACGAAAATTTGTCCTAAATTCATCAAACATGTTGCTGGAAAATTGGCACTGACCTGCTGTTGGAGAAAGCCAGTCCAGAAGCGAACTTTGGCTCTTTCGTAGGGATCTTGGGGCAAGAGGCGAGGACCCTCCTTCCAAGTCTCGTCTATGTACTCGATAATGACCAGGGACTCGGCGATGGGCTTGCCGTTGTGAACGAGGACAGGGACTTTCTTGTGAACAGGATTGTACCGCATGAGTGCTTCACTCTTGTTTGTCAAATCTTCTTCCACGAACTCATACTCGATGCCTTTCACTTTCAGAGCGAGCTCCACCCCCTTGCTGTACGGACTAGCCCACATTCCGTGAAGAACTACTCTGCCTGCCATCTCTCTCTCTCTCTCTCTCTGAGCGTCTCTATGAGTTTCAGATTGGATGTGGAGGATCCATGGGTTTAGTGCTTTATATACAGCGCGTTGTTCAATTCTCTGGCTTGTTTTCCAAGAACTACCGCCATTATTAAAGCTTTCTGACGACAGCAATTGGTAGGCTTTCTCCGCAAGAAATGGACGGTATACATCTGAAAGAAAATTACCTGCTCTGGATTTCAAATCAATGTGTTCATCACCTTCCCATTTAAAAATGGAGAAGAAAATGGATAAAAAATGTCAGAAGATGAGATCCTTCTTCATTCGTTGACCCAGATCGTTTCTTGAGTACCGCGAAACCTCGTCTCGAGCTTAAGCAGGATTTGAAAATGGAAGGGGAAGTTACACTATGGTCCTCAAGTTCTTCTAATTGCTCATTCTTATTAAATTTAGGAAAAATTTCAAATAAAATTCTAAAGTAAAAATATTTTTATCAAAAGAGAACCTCTAATAGATGTTATTTCAAATAAAGGTTTACAGTGGCTAATTTAGTGAACTTGCCACCCGGCGAGCATGCTATGGTTGAGGGCATTTTCGTTATGGTTTTTTTCTTCTTCTCTTTCTTACTCATCTTCTTCATCCTTCTTCGTTCGCACCAGTGTGCAGCCACTTCCGGTGAAGGCCTGAGTGGCTTCCATGGCAACAACAGCAGTTGTTCTCGACGTGGTGTAACTCAATCTGTATCCTAGGCTCCATTCTTGTGGGCGATTTTTTGATTGGTCTTAGCGGCTACGAGATTTAATGAGTATGACTCTTTGATAAGTACAAAAAAAAAAAAAAAAAAAAAAGAGGAGATATGGCTGCCATCACCGAGAACAACTGCCTTTGTCGTTGTGGAAACCACTCAGTCTTCACTGACATTTGCCTTCATCGGAAGTGGCTGCACAATGGTGCGGATGGAAGAATGAGAAAGGAAGAAAGGAAAAGAAAAGGAAAAAAATTTCCATGGCGAACAATGTCGGCAATCATGGCATGTGAGATGCACATGCTTGCCAGTCAGCAAAAATTTGGCCGACCAACTAGTTGAGGCCCTTATTTGAGACTAAATTAGGCCCTTTGTTTGCAATTTTTCTTTAAATATATTTTCACTGCAACCTTATCTTATGTATAACACATCACTTTTATCCCAAATTGTAATCGTCATCCAACTTGTAGTGAGAATGTGAAATTCTTGAATTACGAACATGGCGAGTAATTTTAATAATGACTTTTCCGCGAACTTAATTGGTACTAATCCATATCCTCTCGGCCTCGGTTGATATTTTCAACATTCCACGTGATTCCTTCCTTGTCGTATCATTAGGTTAAGCTAAACAATTATCATATAATCTACAATGAAAAATCTAAGAAAATATTGAAGAATGAATAGAATTATTATGTCTATTCTCCCTCTCTAGTTATCTTTGTTATGATGGGGAATGCTCCTAAGCTCTTGTACGTCATCTTATAAGTGATACTTACATTTCAAACCAAAAAAAAATTAATAGAATTATTATGAATTTCTTGTAAATCATTTTTATGAATTCCCTGTAATTCCTTTTCTTTTCTTTTTCATTAAATAAATTTATTTGGAAATAAAACTAAAGTTACTATTGTTCCCAACAAATGCACATAAATTTTTTGAATCAACCATAAGTAATTGTGTGATCAATTGAGCAATTTCTTGAGTCATCGAAACATTAGATTCTCGATTATTATGTAAATTAACAAGGTTTTTCCCATAGTCCTTGATAAGAAACAAAACAACAAGAACATATAGAGGAAGGGCAACTAATTTCTTCCATAGGAAATCATACTTAAATAGGTTCCTGTTTATCTTATAAATTAATTAACTAGACATGCCTTCCACGGCCGGACAAGGGATTTCTCAAGTTCAATACCGACAGTTCTTGGCAAGATGTTGATCTGGAAGGGTCGATAGCAAGAGTGATTCATGATTCGAGTGGTTTTATGGATGCTAGCATCGCGAAATTGGTGCCGCGTCCTCCACCCGTTGTGTCAAAACCCTAGCTATGATAGATGCACTCTTGGACTTGCTCGAGAACACTAAACCAAATGAATGTTCTAATTTGTGCAACAAAGTTTAAACTGATAACTTGTCAATTGTACAGTTTATCACCAGCTACACTGAAAGCCCATGGGCCTTGTGCAGCATTATTGAAGATTCTCGACAATAATTGGCCTAGCTGAAAAATGTGGAAGTTGTCCATTATCCCCAGGAATTCAGTCGACTTGCATATTGGGTCGCCAAAGCTCACCCTGGAAAGACTCTTCCTCCAAATCAGTTAACTTAAACCCCTCGGCTCCTCTGGAATATTTTGTGTTTGGAAACTCCTATGTTATGTTTTAGCAGTGTTCATTAATATATAGAAGCCTTTATTCTCGATCAAGAGAAAGAAACAAATGCTTTATGCAAGTATGGAAATTTTTTTTGTTTTCTACTTCTATTCTAGCAAACTTGACTTCCCTTTTCGGATTGCTGTTCAAATACAAATGTTTTGTACAATTCCAACAAGAAATTTGCAGAGAATCACCTCCTCCTCCTTTGAATGCATGCTCAAGTTGATTCATCGATTTCTTGATTGATTGACATAAAATTAGATCTTTCTCTGAATCTCTCCTATTCAAAATAACAAAATCCCTATTTACTCCATTCCAATGGTAGATAATTAAGCTGCAAAACCAACCATCTCAAGAGTCCATATTGGATGCTGTCAAACAAAACTTCACTCAGCTAAAGCATCAGGCACATGATCTTGCAAGGTTACAATGTTATCTGGGTGATGACATGGGGTATAACTGAGAACTATATATCTATTACTTAATGTGCTGATGTACCATGATGGTTGAATCAATAATATCACAATGCAAATGTGTTATTTTACCATTTCTAGAAACATGGCAAATTTACCATCAAATCGACCAAATGGTGAACCCATGATTATCATTCATGGTACTCAAATTGTAGATTTCATTCCTTTTCCTTATGAGAACAAATCTTGCTATATCAAGAAAGATGTCTCATCCTAAGAATGTGAATGCGTGATTTTACCATTTCTGGGAAACAACATGATAGATTTCCAGTAAAATCAAACAAATGGAAAGCCTGTGGATTAATATTCATGGTCCTACGAGAACAAATCTGGCTTAGCCTAAGAAAATGTTTCATCCCAAGAGCATATCTATACATACACGAAGAACACATCTGAACACGACTAGCTTGGAAAGAAGAAACTGGGCAATTCACAATGAAAATATCCCTGGTAACATAAAGATTGGCCAACTAATAGTACATGATCTGAATTGACTTCAATCAGTCCCATTCAGCTGACTTCAAGCAGAAATCTTTTACCAGCAAGATGGACTGTATTGTTCAAAGGAAGAAAGAAATTATTTTGTCGGAGTCAACAACCGAACATGCTTAACACAAAAGTTGGTATTTTACACCGCAAAAGGAGGTTATCAGCAAAAAGATGTGATGATCTTGTCACATAATTATTATTTTTTCTGTGTTCAGCGAAGTTGCAAGTTGCAGGTAGGCTGTTTAATATGCAGCTAGTAGTATCAATCATCAATAGCAACAAAATATAGCACAGTAGGATGAAATGAATGGCTAGTTCAGAGTTAATGCAGTAAAACAATTGATAGAGAGACTGAGATGTAGTGGAACATTTGAAGTAAACTTTATTGGGCTATATAGCTTATTCTGCAAGTTACATTCGGATTACATAGAAGTGTAATCACATAGAACATGTTAGTGCGAAGTTCCCACCTTGAAAATCAAGTGGACCCTTACAAGCATCAAGCTGCTGCACATTCAAGAAGCCTACCCCTGATAAGCCGAAGAATGCCCACCAGCTTCTCACGGGGAGGCATTGCCTCTTTCACCAACGGCAACTCGGTTAGAGCTTTCACCCAGGAGTTCACCATTGGATACTTCTCCGGGTCAAGAAATTTTACCCCGAGGACTTCTTCCAGAACTTTATGAGTACCTAATATTGAACAGACAACAACGTCTAGGAGTCCCATGCTGTCGCCGTTGATAAATGGGGACCCCCCGGGATAATTGCCCTTGATTCCCTCTTCCAACACCTTCAGTTTCTCGTGCACTTCCTTGACAGCTCTACCTTGCGCTTCACCATCAGTATTGATCACAGAGGCTATGGCCTCAAACAACTGCAGTTAACTTCCAATTGTAAACTTGCTTGAACTCTAGTTTGATTTTACTTTTGTTTGATCGTTCTATTCTGCAAAGATAAAATCTTTCTAGTTCTCTTGCTCAATTAGACAGCAGCTACCCAAGTCAAGGTAATAGCAATTCAAGACAACAACAGTTGAACACTAGGTTGATTCAACTGTTGTCAGTGTCATGTTATCATTGCTGTATTATAAAGCTCCCTTGGTCGTGCGGACATGGTTATGGAGATTTTATTGGGGAAAAAGAAAATTGATCGTCATTTCCTGCTCCATGTCTCTTACTCACTCACATGTATGCTCAATGTATTTGCAAGTCAACATCATCACTACAAACAAGTGCACATACTTTATGATTGTTGAAAATATGTCTCGAGTTTGAGCCCAAAGCAAAAGTTTGAATTTGTTTCCTAATCCAGGTGTGGGTTTCTTAATTTTATATCTTTATGTATTCTTTCCTAGTTCACGTAGAGGTGACTTTCAAGAATTGGAAAATCCTCAAGTGTATATGGCCATGCGTGGAGAAGAATTAGGCTGTTGTTGATGCCAGAGATCTTGAAGCGCTGATTCGTCATCGAGTGCTTGGGAGGAGTTTTCTTCGTTGATTTCGTTTGAGCAATTATGCCAAGAAGATTCAAGTGTTCATAGCCGATTAAATTCTTGTGATAAGAATTTGTGTATAATTCCTTTGTGAGATTGAGAGATTATTTCAAGAGGAATTGTGGGGCTAAACACTGTGTGAGTTATTTGGTGTAATTGGGGCTTGGAAAACACTGAAAGTATTTGAGTGATTCGAGTGTGTAATTTCCGTTGTATCGCTTGTTCTATAGTGGAATTCGTCGCTGCTCTCCCCGTTAACGTAGGTCTTTACGACCGAACCCCGTAAATCTGGTGTCCGATTTATTTTTTTATTTTGTCTATTTTATTGTTCGATCGCTCGCCCTTTCCATAACAATGATAAACAAGATGGCAAATCATGAAAAGTTGTGAACCGAAAGACATGATCCATTTGTGCTGTGACGATGGAGTAATGCGATGAATGATCGAACATTTTGCGGGAAAATTTGCACTGACCTGCTGGTGGAGAAAGCTAGCTCAAAAGCGAACTTTGGCTCTTTCATAGAGATCTTGGGGCAAGAGGGGAGGACCCTCCTTCCAAGTCTCGTCAATGTACTCGATGATGACCAGCGACTCGGCGATGGGCTTGCCGTTGTGAACAAGAATGGGGACTTTCTTGTGAAAAGGATTGTACCGCAAGAGTGCTTCGCTCTTGTTCGTGAAATCTTCTTCCACGAACTCATATTCGATCCCTTTTACTTTCAGAGCTAGCTCCACCCTTTTGCTGTACGGACTAGCCCCTCTTCCATGAAGAAACACTCTGCCTGCCATCTCTCTCTCTCTCTCTCTCTGAGCGTCTCTATCTCTGAGTTTCAGATTGGACGTGGGGGATCCATGGATCTAGTGCTTAAATATACAACACGTCGTTCAATTCAACGTGGAGCCAAAAGCAAATTTGGCTTGCTTGACTGAAACCAGCACCATTGTTAAAGCTTTCTGACGAGCGCAAGTGGCAGATATTCTCTGCAAGAAATGGATGGAATTCATTGAAAGAACATTATCAGCTCTGGATTCACGTTAGTGTGTTCGTCACCTTCCCATTTAAAAATGGAAAATAAACAGCAGGAAATATGTCAGAAGATGAGATCCTTCTTCCTCTTTGACCCAGATCGTTCTTGTTTATCAAGAAACCGCGAAACCTCATCTTGAGCGTAAGCATGGTATGAAATTAAAAAGGAGAACTACACTATGGTCTTCAAGTCTATCAATTTGCTCCTTGTTATTAAATTTATTTTCACTTCACCTGCATAGTTTGTGTCGATGTCTCGAATCGTAATTGTCGTCTAATTTTTAGCACGGTGTTATAAATTCTTGAAGTACACACCAGGCGAGTAATTTTAAGTTTGAACTTTTCAACGGAATTAACAATGGGGGATCATTAATATGCCAAAGCATCTATCTCAAGTATCCATAATGGATGCAGTCAAACAAAATGGCATATTGGAACACGTCATAGGCATTAGCAAGGCTCCACTAGGCCAAAGCATCAGACACTAGGTCATGATCTTGCACAATTACAGTCATACTTGGTCATGACGTGCGACATAAGCGAGGGCTATATATCAAACATAACAAACGCTGATGTACTATGATTGTTGAAATGGTGATATTACGACATAAATGCGTGATTCTAGGAAACAACATGGCATATTTACTGTCAAATCGACCAAATGGAGAGTCCACGATTATTATTCATGGAATTCAAATTATAGTTGCTATCCTAAGAATACGTCTCGTTCCTAGAGCATTTCCACCGGACTAGCTTGGAAAGAAAGTTACTAGGCAATTCGCATTGAAAGTATCCCTGACAATGCAAAGCTCAGCCATCTAATAGTACATGACCAAAATTGGCTTCAATCAGTCCGGTTCAGCTAACTTCAAACAGAAATCTTTTCACAGCAAAGGACTATATTGTGCAAAAGGGGGAAAAAAGTAATTCTTTTGTTGGAGTTGACATGGCAACATAGTTATCAGATATGTAGGGATACACCGCAGGAGGAGGTTATCGGCAAAAGCATGTGATGATCGTCCTGCAACGTTGGATCCTTCCGTCGTGTTCAGTGAAGTTGCCAGTTGCACACCTTTATGCAGCTAGTAGTATCAATTATCGATGGCAACACAACATACAATGGGAGGACGAAATGGATGGTTAGTTCAGTGCGCCGTAAAAGAATTGAAAGAGAGACCAAGATGTAGTGGAACATTTGAAGTAAACTTTATTGGGCTATATCTTATTCTGCAAAAACATATGGATTACATAGAAGCACAATCAAAGTAACATGAGTGGGATAGACTCCAATTTTTATTATCAAGGAGACCCTTCAAAGCATCAAGCTGCAGCAGATTCAAGAGCCCTAGCCCTGAAGAGCTGAAAAACGCCCACCAGCTTCTCATGAGGAGGCATTGCCTCTTTCACCAATGGCAACTCGATTAGAGCTTTCACCCAAGAGGTCACCGTTGGATACTTCTCTGGGTCCAGAAATTTTACATGGAGGACTTCTTCCTGAACTTTATGAGCACCCAATATTGAACAAACAACAATGTCTAGGAGTCCCACGTTGTCACCGTTGATCAATGGGGTTCCTCCAGGATAATTGCCATTGATTCCTTCTTCCAACACCCTCAGTTTCTCATGCACTTCCCTGACAGCTCTCTCTTGTGCTTCTCCATCACTTTTGATCACAGAGGCCATCGCCTCAAACAACTGCAATCAACAACTTCCAATGATCAACTTGCTTCAGCTCTAGTTTGATCATACTTTTTTTCGATCAGTGAATTTTGCAAAAGATATATCTTTCTATTCCTCATGCTCAATGAATAACAATCAGGCAGCAGCCCACCTATCTCAAGGTGATAGCAATTAAAGACAGCAGCAGGTTGATGCAACTATTGTCAGTGTCATGTTATTGTCGCTGTATATACAGCTCCCTCTGTCGTGCGGACACCCATTCTTGAGATTTTATTAGTAAAAAATAGAACTTGTCCTCATTTCCTACTGTCTTTTAATTTATCCCACGTATTCAATAAATTTGCAAGTCAAGATCATACTACGAACACTTGCACACTGATTGATAAACAAGATGGTAAATCATGTAAAGCTGTGACCCAAAAGGCATCATCAGCTGGTTCTGTGATGATGGAGTAATGCAAGAAATGATCACGTACACGTTGAGAAATTTCATCAAACATTTTGCAGGAAAGTTTGCACTGACCTGCTGGTGGAGAAAGCCAGCCCAGAAGCGAACTTTGGCTCTTTCATATGGATCTTGGGGCAAGAGGCGAGGACTCTCCTTCCAAGTCTCATCGATGTACTCGATAATGACCAGCGACTCGGCAATGGGCTTGCCATTGTGAACAAGAACAGGGACTTTCTTGTGAACAGGATTGTTCCGCATGAGGGCTTCACTCTTGTTCGTCAAATCTTCTTCCACGAACTCATATTCAATCCCTTTCACTTTCAGAGCTAGCTCCACCCTCTTGCTGTACAGACTAGCCCACGTTCCATGAAGAACCACTCTGTTTTCTTCTCCTGCCATCTCTCTCTCTCTCTCTCTCTCTCTCTCTGGGTGTCTATTTCTGAGTTTCAGGTTGGACGTGGAGGCTTCATGGGTTTAGTGCTTTATATACAACGTGTTGTTCAACTCAACATTGAGTTGAATTCATCTTTGGCTTGTTTGACAAGAACCATGGCCATTATTACAGCCTTCTGACGGGAGCAAGTCGAAGGCTTTATCTGCAAGAAATGGAGGGTATACATATTAAGGAAGATTATCTGCTCTGGATTTCAAATGATGAGTAAACTGTACGAGTATCACCTTCCCATTTATAAATTGAAAAAAAAAAGGAGAAAATTTTTCAGAAGAAGAGATCCTTCTTCTTCGTCGTTGACCAAGATCGTTCTTGTTCTCAGCAAACAGCGAAAACGCGTCTTGAGAATTATACTTTGGTCCTCAAGTTTATCAATTTGCTCCTTGTTAGTAAATTTATTTTCACTTCACCTATGCATTTTGTACAACTTGGGTCGATATATCCCAAATCGTAATTGTCAATCCATTTTTAGCTTAGATCTAAAAATTCTTGAAGAACGCAGAAGGCTAGTAATTTTAAATTAAACCTCCACCCGCGGTGGTTGCGTGATTTCATTCCTTCGCCCTCATTGCTTGGGGAGGGGTTCGAATCCCCGCGTCTGCATTCCGCGCAAGTCACCCGCGACCGAGTCTGTGGAGGCAACTCGACTCGCCCCGGGTTTACCATCTTCGGCTGTCGGCCATGCGGGGGTTTCCGGATTACAAAAAAAAAAGTAATTTTAAATTAAACATTTTTGACGGAACTAACAATTTGTATTTATCCACATTTTCTCTGGCATAGTCATGGATATTTTAAACATTCAACGTGATTTCCACCGCATCTATGTCACTAATCTAGGCTAAACAATTATCAATTGTTCTACAATGAAAAACCTAGAGAAACTTATATAGAATGAATAGAACTAGCGCAAATTACATTTAATTCATTTTCTTCATTTTCACTAAATAAATTTACATTGGAATAAAACTGGAGTAACCACCTTTCCCAACAAATATACATATATTATTTTCAAATCAACCATAAGTAATTTTATGATGGTTTTATCAATTTCTGGTGTCATCAGATATTGGATTCTTGATTCATATATACATTAACATGTTTTTTCCATGGTCCTTGATGAGGAATAAAACAACAAAAAGAGAGAGAGCGAGTACTCATAATCGGTTTCAGAGTGAGTTAATTCTCACCTTGACATCTGGAACCGGATAGGGCAAGGTTTGTAACGGGTTCGTGGAATTGAGAACCGGCTCACCTAATCTTGAAATCATTGTATTCAATAAATATTAAGGAAACATTTAAAATAAGGGCTTGAAGTATGGTTGTTTTCTCAAAGAATGGCCCAAAATGAATATTGTTTTAAGTAAAAGCCTAAAGTGATCGACATAGTCTCAAATAGGGTTTTAAGTGACAATATAATCTCAATTAAGGGTCTAGTGAAGCATGTGCATCTCACATGCCAACATGATGGGGGTATTTTTGTCCACGTACTTCTTCTCCTTCTATTTTTCTCTGTTCATCTTTTTCATTCTTCATCTCTTTGATTCATCTTCTTCGAGCTTTCACCTGATGCTTAACTTTTTCCCTAAACCGAAAAAGAAATGAAAAATTACACCAACTATATAAACAAAAAATTCTCCTTCACCTCTTCAATTTTCAGCGAATTTTAGGTTCATGCTTTTATTTTTATTTTTATTTTTTTGGTTGTGAGCACAAAGGAATGCAATTCTTTGTGTCCATCCCAATCCATCTTTGACTTGAAATGGTTGAGTCTTCCAATTTTTGCTTCTGCTTGTTCATATCGATCTTTGTTTGTAAGCACAAAGGGACGTAGTCATGTTCGACTAATTGATAATTTTTGCTTCCGCTGGTATAGTCGAGATTGCCCAGATGTTGCTTCTGCTTTGTGCTTTTGTTCGAAGTGAAGTGTTTCATTCAGCGTGCTAAGGAAGAAGAAAATGAGAGAAAAGAAAGAATAAGAAAAGAAAAAGGAAAAGTGCAAGTGAGATAGTTGTGCTCATTGAATCCTTTATTTGAGACTGTATTGATCACTTTAAACTCTTATTTGAAATAATATTTACTTTGAGTCTTTTTTTTAGAAAATGATCACATTTTAAGTTCTTATTTGAAATTTTCTATAGTATCCATAGTCGATAGCTACATGATATAATATAGTAGGATGATAAGAACGGCTAGTTTAGTGTTACCGCAGTAAAAGAATTCATAGAGAGGCTGAGATGTAGTGGAACATTTGAGGTAAAACTTTATTGGGCAATAGCTTATTCCACAAATATATTCGGATTACATAGAAGTGCGATCAAACATAACATGCTGAGTGTCACAGATTTATCATAGAGGCCGTGGCCTCGTAGAACTGCAGTCAACAACTCCCAATCATAAACTTGCTTGAACTCTAGTTTGATCAGTCGATGTTGCAAAAAGAAAACCTTTCTATTTCTCATGTTCAATAGATAACAAATTAGAGCACACGTTATCAAGATTTTATTGGGAAAGAAGGAAAACTTGTCCTCATTTCCTACTCCATGTCTTTCATTAACTCCCATGTATACTCGATAGAATTTGCAAGCTAAGATCATCACTACGAACTAGGGCACATACTGATTGATAAATAACATGCTAAATCGTGTAAAGCTGCAAATCAAAAGCCATAATCTATTTGTCCTGTGACAGTTAAGTAATGCAAGAAATGATCATGTAACCGTTGAGGAATTTTTTCAAACATTTTGCAGGAAATTGGCACCGTCCTGCTGTTGGAGAAAGCCAGCCCAGAAGCGAACTTTGGCCCTTTCGTAGGGATCTTGGGGCAAGAGGCGAGGACCCTCCTTCCAAGCCTCATCGATATACTCGATGATGACCAGTGGCTCGGCAATGGGCTTGCCGTTGGGAACAAGAACAGAGACTTTCTTGTGGACAGGATTGTACCGCAAGAGAGCTTCACTCTTGTTCATCAAATCTTCTTCCACGAACTCATACTCAACCCTAATTGCTACTTCATTAATCTTACTGATTAGTGTACCAAGGAATTTCGCTACCTTAGGACCATTACAGTTGCGGTCTTTCACTTTCAGAGCTAGCTCCGCCCTCGCGCTGTACAGACTAACCCGCAATCCATGAAGGACCACTCTGTTTTCTCCTCTTGCCATCTCTCTCTGGGTGTCTCTATCTCTGAGTTTCAGATTGGAGATGGAGGCTTCATGGGTTTAGTGCTTCAACATACAAGGCGTTGGTCAACTCGCCGTCGAATCCAAAGCATCTTCGGCTTGTCAGACAAGAACCAGAGCCTTTATTGCGGCTTGATGAGCAAGTTGGAGGCATTCTCTGCAAGAAATGCACCGAATACATATTAAAGAAACTTATCTGCTCTCAATTTCAAACAATGTTTCCGCTGTACGAGGATGACCTTTCCATTTCAAAAGATGAGATCCCTCTTCCTCGTTCACCAGGATCGTTCTTGTTTCTCAAGAAACGGTGAAACCTTGTCTCTAACGTAATAAGCACGGTTTGAAAATGAAAGGGACAGTAGCACAACTAGTTCATGAATTTTTATCCAACTTGCAAGATTGTTTTTGGACTTTTAAGTGATGCAATATGGTTTCTAAACATTGGTTCAATAAGCAGTGTCGTCCCTAAATTTTTAATTTATTTAACACAGTTCCTAAATTATTTATAAATGACAATTTAGTTCCCGAACTATATGAAAACATTTAGAGATTATATTAAATATTGACCAAATTTTCGAAATTATATTAAACAAATTTAAAGTTCATGACCTTATTATATATTGAAACAAAGTTCATGGACTATGCAAAATGGAAAGGAAAATTACATTTTGATCCTCAACTTAATCGATTTGCTCCTTTGGGGGGGCATTAGATTTGCTCCATCTTATTATAATTATTTTCACTTCCACTTATATATTTGACAAAACGTCACAAAAAACCCCAAACTATGTCACTGTGACAATTTTATCCTAAACTTTTTTTGTGTTACTAAAAACCCCAAATTATGTCACTTAAGATAAATTTATCATAAACCTTTTTTAGTTCTACTAAAAACCCCAAACTAAACCCACTATGACACATTTACATCAAACTTTCTTTTGTAATACAAAAAACTCTAAAATTGTATTCATGTAACACATTTACCTTAAATTTTTTACGTAAGGGCATTTTCATCTTTTTTTCTTTTTCTTTATTTCTTTTTCCTTCTTCTCTCTTACCTTCGCCGACTATGGCAGAGAGAAGCCGATGAGGGCTACCCTTGTTGGCGTCAGAGTCTAGCCAGGGCTACCCTTGCCAGACCCTCACCCAACGTCGGTGAGGGTCGCCCATGCCTGGGCAAGAAAGGGACTTTGGCAAGGGAGGCCCTCACTTGAGTTGAGCAAAGGTCACCCTCGCCAGATCCGGCAATGATTGCCCTCACTTGAGTTGAGAGGGTGGCACTTGCCCTCACTCGACTCAAGTGAGCGTTGCCCTCACCAACACAAGTGAGGACCACCCTGGCCAGATTCAGCAAGGGTAGCCCTCACCCGACTCTAAAGTCGAGGAGGGTGGCCCTCACTAACTTCCCTTCGCCATGGTCGGTAGAGGGAAGAGAGAAGAAGGGAAGAAAAAGGAAAAAGAAAAAAAAGACGAAAATGTCATTCGATCAAAGAGTTTGAGGTAAATGTGTTACACGAATATAAATTCAAGGTTTTTGGTATTACAAAAGAAAGTTTGGGATAAATATGTTACAGTAGACATAGTTTAGGATTTTTAGTGGCCTAAAAAAAATTCATGATAAATTTATCCTAAATGGAATAATTTGTAATTTTTTAGTGGCACAAAAAAATTTTGAGGTAAATTTGTCCCGAATAATATAATTTGAAGTTTTTGGTAATATTTTCTCTATATTTTATATAACTTGTGTCATTTTTATCTCGAATTGTAAGTGTCATTCAATCTTCACCTTCTCTGGCCTCGTCATGGAGATTTTAAACAAGACTTCTTCCCCATTGTATCATTAGTCTCCGCTAAATAGTTGTCAATTTATCTATAGTGAAAAGATCTAAAGAAACTATTATAGAATGAATAGAACTGGTACGATTTTCATATAACTCATTTTCTTCTTCCTCATTTAATAAATTTAGTTGGAAATAAATCTGAAGGTAAATTTAGTTGGAAATAAATATGAAGTGACCACCGTGCCAAACGTAAATAACTATGCCATGGATTTTTCAATTTCTTGTGCCATCGAAACATTAAATTCTCAATTCATAGAAACATTAAAAGTTTGTTTCATTTAGGGAAAAAAGGGCAAAATAAAAAATGGTATTGTCAAGAATGGGATTTGAACCCATGCCCTTTCGGACCAGTACCTGAAACTGGCGCCTTAGACCAACTCGGCCATCTTGACGTTTCGTGCCAGTTTCTGGCGACAACAGCTACATATACTTTTTCCTCGCGCGCATCTTCAAATCGTCAACTTCATCGAACCGAACTCTCCTGTCGGAACCCAAATGAAATCTCTCCTCCTTCGCAACATCCGCGACAAAGTTTCATCATCATCTGCTGTAAGCCTCAAGCACTCCTTGGCTGTGGTTGACCCTCCATCGGTCATCATCGATGGAGAACCCGACCCAGCTGTTGCTCCGGTTGACCCTCTTCTTGTCCTCTTCGATGATTATACCAAGTCTAGGCAGTGCACCACGTCGAACACGAAAATCTTGCATGCCCAGTTGCTCAAAAAGCGTCTTTTACAATCCCAAGTGGGCATTGCGGATTCTTTGATGGATTGCTACTGTAAATGTGATGCTACGGGATATGCGCTCAAGCTGTTTGATACGGCTCCTCAATGGAGTGTTGTTTCTTGGAACGTTCTCATTTCGGGTTTCAATAAGAAATCATTATTCCTGGAGTCTTGGAAACACTTTTGCAGGATGCATAAGTCGGGTTTCGAGGCCGACGCGATAACTTATGGAAGTGTTATCTCGGCTTGTACCGCGTTGCAAGCTCTACAGAATGGTATGCAAGTCTATTCTCTGGCATTGAGGAAAGGTTTCCGTGCAAATGGTTATGTTCGAGCTGGGATGATTGATTTGCTGGCAAAGAACCATAGGTTTGATGATGCTTTGAGAGTGTTTCATGATGTGTCGTGTGAGAATGTGGTTTGTTGGAATGCTATAATTGCAGGGGCAGTTAGGAATGGAGAGAATCAGATTGCTTTGGATCTTTTCCGCCAATTGTGTGGTCATGGCACTTTTCTGCCCAATAGTTTCACTTTTCCTTGTGTTCTTACAGCCTGTGCTGTGCTTGAAGACCTTGAGACCGGAAAGATGGTCCATGGGTGGATAATCAAGTGTGGAAATTATGATGTGTACGTAAGTACTTCGCTTTCTGATTTATATGCCAAATGCAAAGATATGGAAGGAGCTATGAAGATATTCACTCGGATGCGTTTCCGCAATGTTGTTTCTTGGACTGCCATGATTTCAGGTTTTGTGCAGCTGGATGATTATATCTCTGCAGTCCTACTGTTCAAAGAAATGAGAAGTTTGGGGGAGGAAATAAACGCCTTTACTATTACTAGTTTACTTAGTGCTTGTGGCAGACCAGGATTAACTAAAACTGCCACACAATTCCATGCATTGATCATTAAATGTGGATTTGATTTGGACCCTGTGGTAGGGGCTTCGTTATTCAATATGTATTGCAAAGTCAGAGCTGTTGATTTGTCTGAATTAATATTTGAAGAAATGGAAAGGATGAGAAATCCCAATAGTCATGCAGTTATGATATCTCTGCATGCACAGGCTAATGATCCTGAAAGGGCTGTAGAATTGTTCGTGAGAATGTTACAGGAAGGTGTGAGACCAGATAAGTACTGTACTTCCAGTCTCTTAAGTGTTGTAAATGCGTTAAACTTGGGGAGACAGGTCCACTCTTATGTTATTAAAAGTGGCTTGGTCTTCGATGTCTCAGTTGCTAGTTCACTTTTTACAATGTATTCTAAATGTGAGAGTTTGGGAGAATCATATGAAATTTTTGGACAAATTTGTGAAAAAGACAATGTCTCCTGGACATCTATGATTGCTGGTTTTGCTAAAAATAATCGTCCAGATGAAGCAGTTCGACTATTCAGAAATATGCTGCTTGAGGGGAATAGTCCTGATCAATCAACCTTTATTGAAATTTTGACCGCAATCTGTTCACTAAACTCAGTACACAAAGGCAAGGAAGTTCATGCCAAAGTTATTCGATTAGGATATGGTGAAGAGATCACAGTTGGTGGTGCTCTTGTTATGATGTACTCCAGATGCGGATATCTGAAATTGGCAAGAAGGCTACTTGACTTACTACCCTCGTGGGATGATATCGCATGTTCGTCGATGATTGCGGGGTATGCCCAGAATGGATTCATTGAGGAGGCATTGTTGATGTTTCACAAGATGCTCAAGGCTAATTCTGCCGTTGATTCCTTCAGTATATCATCTGTTGTTCAGGCTGTTACTCTCACAAACAGATCAGACATAGGAACACAGCTGCAGTCTTACGCAACGAAAGTTGGGTTGGACTCCAATGCGGCTGTTGGTAGTTCACTAGTGGCAATGTACTCCAAATTTGGAGGCATTAACGATTGCATTAAAGCATTTGATCAGATTGATATGCCTGATTTGATCGGTTGGACAGCAATGATCATGAGTTATGCCAGACATGGAATAGGTGAGGAGGCCTTGAGGCTCTTTGAGATTATGAAGAGAAAGAAGATAAGACCTGATCCAGTGACTTTTGTTGGGGTTCTCTCAGCTTGTAGCCACAGTGGTTTGGTTGAAGAAGGTTATTTCCATTTTGATTCGATGGTTAAGGATTATGGCATGGAGCCTAACTACCGCCACTATGCCTGTATGGTCGATCTTCTTGGTCGCTCAGGGAGACTTAAAGAGGCTGAAAGTTTCATCAGCAACATGCCAATCGAACCTGATGCTTTGGTTTGGGAGACACTGCTAGCTGCTTGTAAATTACATGGTGACATTGAGCTCGGAAAACTAGCAGCAAAAAAGATCACTGAGTGTGAGCCATCTGACGCTGGAGCTTATGTTTCTTTGTCAAACATCTATGCTGACATGGGCCAGTGGGAAGAAGTCATGAACATCAGAAGCTCAATGAAAGGAGCTAAAGCAAAGAAGGAGCCTGGTTGGAGTGTTGTTTGAGATAGAAATACTTTGAGACTTAGATTGGGTGGATGTCCAGATCTGTGCAACTTTTTTGTGCTACTTTCATGTGGCACAAAAATATGTTTGCTTCCATTGCGTATACATGTGTTAACAAGAGGATATGGATTCTGGATGCTACATGACATAGCCCATTCCTTGAACCTTCTTAGGCGTGCAATCCTGACAACAGACAGGTGTCAAAAAACTGTATCTTCTATATGAACTTCGTCGTTCCCTATATAATGGTAAAAGCTTGTGAATTAGCATCCCACTGTCTAAGTACTTAAGTTGAGCTTAAAAGTACTGCATTTCGAGCATGTTTAACCATTCCTTTAGATTAAGGCAGTAGTTTACGCAATGGGAATAAGGTAGCGTGATTAACACGACCAAAGTAGCCATGTTCCTCAATCCCTCTCTTGTGTTCAACCATAGTCTCTAATATTGACTGCTTATAGCAGGAATAGTGCTTGGAGTTGGCATGCAGCTTCTCTATATGAGCTATCACTTAACTTTTGCCAGCTCCCCCTTTGCTGGCTTTTACTTTGAAGAATTGTTTAAGATGAGAAGGCTGGATTTCCTTCAATACTTACAGCTTAGTGATTGTTTTGTCGTCTGAACAATGCTCATCTTGACCATGCATTTTTGTTTGTATAATCACAGTGGTGTAATGGAATGATGCAATGATGCTGGATTTTAGATGCCTGATTCAGGCATTATCGAATCATGGTGTCACCTGCAGAACCTTAGAACAGTGCGGTGTGTTGCCTTCCTGAAAGAAGCATGGAATGAAAAGGTAAAGAATGAATTTGGTCTTTCCGGTGATAATTTTTCCATCGTTTTCATAGCTGTTCATGTTATGATCTTAGTATACTTTCACAGAAGATCCTGCCTGTGCCTTTGATTGAGGCAGGACGTCAAACTTACAGGGATGATCACACTGGATGTTCTTCCCTACAAAATCAAGTGAGCTCTCTCATTTTCTCTCTCTATCTCTCGCATAATTGGTCAGAATTGGAGAAACAATGAAATAAGTCTAAAGGCTGACCTAGCTCCATCCTTGGCAGGTTTGGGCCATGGGCAAATTCAGTACCAAATGATTGTGAAATGGACTCAATCAACTGGATACAGGCTTCAGAGTATCCAACGGAGAAATCACATATGCAAAAGCAGGAAAGTAGATTTGTTGACCATGTGTTTGTGGATGATCCAAAGTATTCAGCCCTTTATCTATCAGCCTACATAGTAATGATTGGCCTTCAAAGTTTTGGGTGTGAATCAACTGCCACTACACAAACCGTTTCCCAATTTCAGAAAATCTTCTGTTTGTTCCGATATAGATTGCTTCATAAAGGAGAAGATAGTAGTGGCTGACCAGGTCATAATGTCCCCACTAAGAGATGGGAATGTTCTTCTCACATGTGGCACATCATGTTGATTGGCTTTGTAAAGATAGAACATCATAGATCTGTTAAAATAGACAATTAGAATTCATGTTATCCACGATGAAAAGGTTTTCTTTCCACTCGTACGTGATAAAACACAAATTCATGTCTTTTAAAGTTTTGCACAGACTTAGGGAGGACTCCAAAACTCAGAAGGTTAACTAATATTACATACCTTGTCATTGCTAAATTCAAATAGGACGAACATTTGTTTGAAAAGGAAAAGGTGATTGGTAAATGCAAGTTATACAGGATTACAAGTACCTTAGAAACAAATATCAAAAGTGCTGAACCAAATATGACATATGACCATCCACCATCTTCTTCTCAGGAATGTAAATAATGCTATCCATCACATCACAGTTCTTATGAAACAGTTTTCACTTCCAATTGACCACCAGCACAAAGTTCTCCTTCTTATGCTTCACTAGTCAGCGGGTTGAGGTCACATTCTCATTTTAATAAGTGGATTCCTCAATGGTTCTTCCTTCTCCATTGACTGGCCTGCCTATTAGTAAATTTGTAAAGGCATCAATTGTGATTCATTTTCCATGTAAACAAACCTTGAAATACGCAGCAACCTCGTCAATCTGGAATTAAGAAGACGAGTCTTACAATGTGAGTTTGAGTTTGTCTAGCTCTGTATGTAAAAATTTAACTGCATCACTAGTTCAAATTACTCAAGCCCAATCAACAATCATAGCTATATAAATTTCATAGGTTCTCATTCGAGAAAAAACTTTAGAACTGTCAAAGGTAAGGGACATTGCCATATTTCTCTGAGCAACTTGGTAGAAGATTATAATGTTTGACAAGATTATCCAGGCATAGATGTGGCCGATTCTTAGAGAATAAAATGAACTAATACATTAAATGGAGTGAACAAAATACACAGCACTAAGATATGTAAAAATGAAGATGTCCCACTATTTCTTTTTACAAAGAGAAATGAGGATGTAAATTACCGAGACTTAGCATAGTGCCTTACCAGAGTTTGAGCACACAAATAAGTTCAATCTCAATATCTCATGAACTCAGCCTGAAGAAGCCATATGGGCAGGATTCCATGTAGCGCAGATTTCTGATACATGGGGAATTCTGACCCGGAGAGGGAGGGAGTGAGCATGATACGGAGCACTAAGTATCTAAAAAATGTACTTTCTTTTTTTCTTTATTCTACTAGATATGAGAATGAAAATTAGCAAGAGGGAGCTAAATGCCTTACCCTAGCTTCCATGGCAACAAAGAGTTGAGCCTCAATAGTTGAGTGAAGATGATCTTGGCCCATGCGAAGCTATATACTCAGGACTCTCAGTGCAGGGAGCTTGCTGACATGTTGATATTCTGTCGACAAAGGAAAGAGCAGCTTGTGACAGGGATATGGTTCTATACATGAGTGCTCCTGCATTTGGACACATTATAAGGTTGTCACCACATCCCTATAAAATCCTGTTGAATTTCTTCTTTGTCAATATGCCAGTAGACCTTTTCTTACATGGCAATAGTGATTGAAGCTTTGCAAGGTTTAAAACTAAAATCATGCAAAACGTATGACTGTTCCATGCTTTCAAGATATCGATGTATCAACAGAAGAGGACATCTTCTTCGGATTACGTAAGAATCTACTTGGAAGCACCTTCTTTAGCATCTTTTTATCCCGAACACCCTCATGGAGAAGTTCATAAGTATAATAAGTTATATGGCTTTTCTTCAACAAGTCTTCCACAACAATCTTAGGTGCAGCCACCTCCTTTTTGTCAGCCTCAAAAATAGCGTCCACTACCTCAGGAACAATACCTTTGTGAACCATAAGGTGAATGATCCCAACGGCCTCATGAACCCTATGGTTCACACAAAGGCAATTTATTACTCGTCCAAATGAAGCAAGCGTTGGAATAAAACCCTTCTCAATTTTTTCGAGTAGAAGGTTATACCCTGAGTCAACATCCCCTGCTTTAGAAAATCCATCAATCATCACACGATATGTGTAACTGTTGGGCAGGCAACCTTTGACACTCATCTCATGAAAAAGCTTTGCTGCCAGATCAATTTTTAGTTTTCCCAGAAAAGCATTGATCATTATATTGTATGTTGCTGTCGTATGAGAAACCTTATAATGCTCCTCCACTTTCCTGAAAAAAATGTAGGCTTCATCCAGTCCCCCATGATCACAAAGACCATTAATCAGTGTGCCAAAACTTACAATATCTGGTGCAATCCCCTTTACTTCCATCTTATCGAGCAAATCCAAAGCTTCCTTTACTTTGCGAGCCTTGCATAAGCTCTCAATGAGTATATTGTAAGTAATGATGTTAGGGATGCACTGTCTCTTTATCATCATGTCGAACATTTCCATCACATGTTCAAACTTTGAAGCCTTGCATAAGCCATTCAACAAAGAGTTATATGTGATCACATCAGGAAAAACACCATGGCTACACATTCTCTCTATAATTTCAATTGCACTATTCAACTTCAATTGCTTACAAAAGCCATCAACCAATGTATTGAAAGTGAAAATGTCAGGAATGTAGCCTCTGGCTATAGCTTCATCCATCAGGCCATAAGCATCAGATACGCAGTCCATCTTGCAAAGTCCATTAATAACAAGATTGTATGTCCATATGTCGGGGGAACAACCATTTTCTGACATTGCAGTCATTAGTTCCAAGGCTTCCATTATAAGCCCATTCTGGGACAAGCCTCTGATCAAAGTATTGTAGAGAACAATATTAGATTTCACTCCTTCTTCTTGATACCTCATTAAATAAAGCCATAGCACGCCTGACATCACCATCTTGGCAGAACCCACCAATGAGAGAACAATATGTGAACTGATCAGGCACAAATCCCTTGAAAACGGCCTCATTAAGAATTTTATTGGCATTTTCTGTCAGACCAACTTTGCAGTATCCATTGATTATTGTGTTGTATGTATAGTCATCCGGCTCAAGCCCAAAATTCACCATTTTACTCAAATAGCTTTCAGCTTCCCCAGCCCTAGAATTCTTACACAAGCCACCAATTAAAGTGTTATACGTGACAACATCTGGAGATAATCCCTCCGCAGTTACACTTTCTAACAACTTCACAGCCTCAACAAGAGCTCCTTTCCTGCAAAGTCCTTGAATGAAAATATTGAATGTGAACAAATTTGGACTTGATCCCCTCTTCAGGACATTGACAAAAAGCTTTTGGCTCTCCTGGATGTCCCCATTCTTACAAAGTATATGAATAAGCTTATTAAATATTGTGATATCAGGATAAATATCTAAACTAAGCATCTCAAGAAACAATTCATATGCCTCACATCGATAATTCTCTACATAGAACCCACCAATGACAGTACAATATGCAACAGCATTGTGCTCACAACCCTGAGAAGTCATATTTCGAAGAAGTCTTAGAGCAGCATGAGGCCTACCTGTCTGACAAAAGGACTTTATCCTAATTGTGAAAGTGTACACATCTGGAGAAATCCCTTTATCCCTCATCCTCAGATAGACTTTATGGGCTTGATTAAAGTAACCATTCTCGATAAGTATATTCATGATTGCATTGTAAGATTGGACTGACGGCTCACAACTGTAGAAATCCATCCTCTCAAACACATTGACGGCTTCCTGAATCTTACCTTTCCTTCCATAACTTCTCATGGCCCCAATATAGACTCCTTCAAGTAAAATGCTATCAATATTTGATCTCGCCTCTGCTAGCAAATTCTCCATAGCCTCAAACTTCCCATGAAACCCAAGTTTTTCAATCATGCATTTGTAAGTCAACAATGTGTGCTTGAAGTCATCTTCTTTTCTAACTGAATTGAACATCTCCAATGCTCTGAGTGGATCCTTTTGGTACCTAACAACTGCAGCCACATGTTTCGGAAGTATAGCACGACGCATTCCAGGACTGAATGTCTAACAACGAGACAGCTCAAAATCCATCAACCATTTACCGTGAACTTTTTTTCTGGTCCATTAACATGCATCCCCTTGATCCCCTGAAAATGAGAGACACACAAGTCATGAGTTCAACCAATACCTAGGATGGAGGAAAGAAGCAGCAAAAAGGAAGAAACAAGAAAGTGCTGCCTTGAAAAATTGACACACCCAACTAAACATTCCCCTGAATCACATACAAAGTTTGGAACTTTTCCACACAATCAAAGGAATCGCAACAGTGGCTGCATAAATCTTTTCTTTGGTCACCCTCTGTTTCCAGTTCATCTTTCGTTAATGAAGGAAAATCTTTCCAAGAAACTAAGCATAGACTTCCTTTCTTGGTGAAACAAGAAAACGAATTGAGATAGAGAAATTTGCGGGAGAATTGCATGTGCTGCAGGGAAGGAAACGCCACCCAACTCTAGATAATCTGTGTGGGCTGCAAAAAAGTTGAGTCTAGCAGGTTTTAGTTGCATCACCATGGGAGCTGCATGGCTAGGGTTTGTTATTGAGTGTGGAGGGAAGAATGGTGAAAGACGACACTGTGTTTTCAGAAATAGAGTGATGTTGAAGAGTGTTGGATTTTCACCATTCCAAACTCATCTTGTTGAAACCCCAACCAAATCCACAAGAAAACCATCAACCACAGGGGGCACACAAACTCAATAGAGAGCGTCGAAGGATTCAAGAGAGAGACCACCACCTTCCACACTCAGAGTGTACACAAAAAAGAAGTAACCAAGAGCAAGAATACTCCAATAAAATGAGTACATTTACTGGGAACTGAGCTTTTGTAATGAAAAATTGGTTAAAAGCCATGTTAATAGAAAACAAATTTTGTTTTCCCCTACAACATCCACTGATCCAACAATGATTTCATCGAATCTGCTCTATAATCGCACGTGCAAACCCAACATTTCACACCGGAATTTCGTCAAACGGGTTGTGGGCATGCACAGTAGTTGCCCAGTATCGCGTCGCTGAACACTTAGATTGCTCTCCTCGCATATGCTAAGCAATGTTCCGACATAAACTGCGGTTGAAATTCATGTTCATAGAAGACCGATTGCAACAATCACTCCGTACTGCCCATCAAGCTCACAATTTTCAACTAGGAATTCCATCGAACACAAACAAGCACGCGTATATTTGCATGGTAAAATTCAGACACGCGCGGAAGTCGCATTTCGTAAATGAAGGGATAAACCAACCAGGTAAGTGTCTTACCCAGTTGAGCGATCCGACCGGCGATATCGAAATCAACGCGAAAATGGAGGAATGATGGCAGGTGGCCTTAAAGGATCAAGCGAGAATGGCGAAGGTGATCAAGGAGGTAAGCGAAATGAGGATGAGACGAAACGAAGCAAAAGTATACTTATGACATATCGCATTCGCCCGAATAAAATATCATATTATTTTGGTGTATCATTAGATAGAATGGAATAGACATCAGATGAAATTTTTTTATACAATGTTATAATTAAATTAGTGATATTATCATACCCCCCAAAAAAGATTGCATGCATGTTTTTCTCGTTTTTAATACAATTAACATAAAATTTTTAATAACATCATTTTTTTTGATAATGTCAATTTTTCTCACACGCTTTTTTTTTTTTTAAAGGACCATATATACCATACTATGTCTCTCCTTGGATCTATTCAAATTCCATCTAAAATATAGAATATATTTATTAAAATTGTTACATTAAATTTTGGAATTTAGAATCAACCATGCATATCCTAAAACTTAAAACCTATTTATCATACATATTTGAGAATCAGCCAATTTCTTTTTTCTATTTCATTTTTAATTAAGTTAATCCAATAGTCTATAATATGCTTGTGATTGCCATCATAAACACATATAATAAACACTAAAGATCACTAAAAGCATGCATGTGACATAAAATAGAGCACACCAATCTCTTCCATTGCACTTCATGAAAATATGAGACCACAAATGTTGATTTTAACAACTAGAGAGTGAAGTAGACTCAAACACACATTTGTTTAGCCACTACCTCACAGCACTCACCAATACAGTAGGTGGTTCGATTCATGATCTAATACAATTCGGTTCTTTCTAAGGAACAAAATCACATAGTATATATTCCAAAAAAGAATATGAAATCAAAAATCAAACTAAATCTCATGAGAACTTGGAACCGGACCGATTCCTACCGGTTTGGTTCTTTAATTCTTGATTCCAGTCTAAAACGATACTTGCTTTTAGACATTGCATTATATTCATCTCGTATTACTAACACAACTTATTAAGTAATGAGCTAAAATATAATAATTTTTCCAACATACTAATCTTGTGCTATTTATAATTAACCCTTTAGAAAGAGTGATATTTTCTTTATGGACATCTTCTTCTTTTTTTAATCAAAACTTTTATGCACATCCACCTCGTACAAACTTAACTAAAATGAAAACAAAATGGACAATATTGGGTCGTGGTAAAATTTGATAAAATTTCATCCAACGACGTCGTACCAAGTGAAAAGGAAGCTCCTTTAACCTTCTGTGAAGCCCCCTTCCGATCGTCTTTGAAGTTGCGGAGCAAATGGAGTCGCCCGGGCAGTGGCTGGAGAAGGCGCTGCTGGATCTCTGCAAGCGAGCGGAGTCGGGTCTGGACTTGGACGAGGACGTGATCACGGGCCTCGTCTCCTACTGCGACCTCGCTCAACCCATCCGACGCCAAGGAGTACCTCGACGTAAAATCTCTCGTCTTTCTCGTGTCCTCCGCGTTTCTTTCCGGTTACCCGCGATGGTGCGATGCTGTTATGAATTGGGTTTCTCGCTTTTTGATCTCTCGATGGAATTTTATATGGGTAGAGTAGTCAAGATGGATCATAGTCCTAAAAATTCTCACTTTTCATCTGAAAACCGCTTCAGAAATCTTGGGCTTTCTTGTTTTAATTTATAGGAAGAGACTGGGTATGTTACGGTGGATTGACGATTAGTTTATGAAGGATTTGTTCTTCAAGCAAATGGTATAAATTTATCATGAGCAGACAATTTAATTGGCTGTGAATTGGTTTCAACTTTGTGTTTTGAAATTTCTGCTCAGAACATTATCGGGCAAGAAGTGGGGAAAGGCGTGATCGATGAATATCTGCGGCAAAGAGGCTATTCAGATCTCAGCAGCGGTAGCGGAGGCATCAGCAGTGTTACTGATGTTTCGTCCTCAAAATTACATGCCTATGTCAAACCGCCCTCAGCTGAGGTTTCCATCCCCGCTACCAAGAAACCCCCTAGAGCATCTAAAGAGGCAGCTGGCTCAAGTAGTCAAGAAAAGTCGGTAGTGACCAGAACCAATGAGCCAAAACCTGTGAATCAAAGTAATTCTCGGAAAAAGAAATCTGGGAAGGTCGTGTCGCTAGCTGAGGCAGCCAAAGGTTCCATTGTGTTCCAGCAGGGTAAGCCCTGTTCATGCCAAGCCCGCAGGCATAGGTTGGTCAGCAATTGCTTATCCTGTGGCAAGATTGTTTGTGAGCAGGAGGGAGAGGGGCCGTGTCAATTTTGTGGTGCCCTTGTTTTGAAGGAAGGAAGCCAGTATGCCGGTCTCGAACAAACTGTGCCAGTCCTCACAGAGGCTGAAGCTGCCGCAGAAGCTTATACCAAGAGACTTGTGGATTACGATCGGAACTCTGCAGCGCGTACGACAGTTATCGATGACCAAAGCGACTATTACGAAATTGAGGGCAACAGCTGGTTATCAAAGGAGGTATTTTCATCTTTAGGAATCTTGATGAGTTGAGAGATTTACTTACCTACGTGAGGCCTTTTCTGAAATGTTCTCATCCTCACAGGAGAAGGAGCTCTTGATAAAGAAGAAAGAGGAGATTGAGGAAGCTGAGCGGGCCAAACAAAGCAAAGTGGTCATGACCTTTGACTTGGTTGGTCGCAAGGTGAGTACATTCTCTATAGGAATTTTAATGAATTTGTCTAATTCCACACAACTTTAATCTTACCGACTTTCCCAAAATCAAAATTAGTGAAAATGTCTGATTGTTCTGTGCATACGCATTTCTGTTCTGGTTCCATAGCTGCACAAACATATTGTAAGAGCCCTTCAGATTATCATACTCTCTTTTTTAGGATTTAGAGCAACGCTGTCACATTTTTTGTGGCTTTTTGTCATGGTTAACACCTGGAATTGGTGAATGATGAGTTCTGATGGCAAGGTTCAAAAAAAAAAAAAAAAAAAAAAAAATGATTAACACCTGGAATTGGTGAATCATTAATGTATCTCAAGTCCACTGAAAATTAGCTGTTCTTATTGAAAGCAAAACCAATGATCTTTACTTTGCAATGATCAGAGTGAAAGCTTCCTACATGTTCTTTAAACTTTTAATAGTATCCTTCATGGATGTTCAATGTGTTCTTTTCTTATTAGTAGTTTCAAATGTTTTAATTAAGATAGCATGATGTGGAATGGGTGCAGGTCCTCCTTCAATGAAGATGAAGTTTCAGAAATGGAATCAAGGAGCAGCATACTAAAGCCTCCAGATGAAAGGGAAATGAACAGAATAAAACCAAACCCAACCCTTCAAATCCAACCAATTTTTATAGATCCAGGCCGGATGAAGAAGCCGGATAAGGGTAAAGTGCCGAACAAGAGTCTCAAGAGTGGATTATGCTTGGAAATCACTGGGAGGGTGCAACACGAGAGAAACGAGTTGAAACACTTCATTGTTGACGACAATCTATAAGCAACCTCAAATGGGAAATCTTGGCATGGGCCATCAGTGAGTAGGGGATTGCATATAGAAGATGGAGTCAAATGTTCTCTTGAATGTAACTAGCATGGAGCATCAAGGGAATCAGGGTCTGCCAGTACTTGTATTGCTGGTAAGAAAAAGTTAAAACTCACCATTTTTATGCGATGGCATCTACCATTTTGTAGATACTGCAAATTGTTCGCTGGCTTTTTCTCATCAAGTCCACATTTTGTTGCTACCTATCTGAGGTTGGAATGGCAAAATGAGCGTTTTCTGTTTTAAGTGGATTGGTGTAAGTTTGGAATAGCTGCTTCTTTGGAACCGAAGTTTGTTTAGAAGTCGGCTATTATGCATAGGTAATCTTATGCTTGTTATTGCCAAATATGGGAAGTAGTGCAGGCTTGGTCTATTTGGTTACATTTTGACAAAGATGGAGAGGGGATGGGAGGCTGCATCACCCGAGACAGGCGGAGCGCTTGGAGAAGAGTCTCTGACCAATTGATTCAGCCATCGGCCTCATCTGACAAAGTCACCGAACTCCATACACGGTCCAGGTCTAGCTTAAGACAACGGACAGTCTTCTTAATCTAAGCATCATCACTTCCTTAAATCTTTATTTACTCCATCAATCTCCATGAATGCACATAAAAGGTCATGTCTATTTATATTGGGCAAGGTTTTATCATAAAACGATGTGTATGAATCCCAAGATTACTTTTGAGTGGAAAACATTGTAATTTGCGAGCATTCGAATCAAGACGCTTAGTCATTCGGTCAATTTTTTAAGGCTGACTCTGCTACCTACTTTGCAACCGAACTTGGGATTGAATGCCAATGAATGATTGGAACCAAGTTGACAGGGAAAAAGGTAACAAAACTTCAAATATTAAAGACATGTATAGTGCAAACTATTTCTTCCGAAGTAACTGGAAGATTCAAATATTGAGAGAATATACATTTTCAGAAGGAGCATAACAATAAACCATCAACTACGTATGAGACAAAGAGGTCTTTCTTTAGATGCTTGTCGCGGTAAACAGCGAGCTTTCGGCTACAAGACTCCTACTGTAATTTACTCTTTATTTATTTTTTCATTTTCATTTTTAAAAATATTTATCATGATTTACAATGTGTGTCTCAATAATTGGCTTGATATCGTACAGATGCTAAATAATTTTTTTTCAACCACTTGGGTATCATAATTTTTACAAGAGTTTGATATCATGAAAAATTCTAAATTAATACGTATATGACAAATTTATTCCAAATTAACTCTTTGACTACCAAAAACTCAAAACTAGTATATTTGTAATAAATTTACTTTCATTAATTTCCATTAAATTTTATTGTTAAACTACTTAATTAAATGACTTGTGGAGTTTTACCTTTCATTTGTCATAAATGATTTTTGATTTTTTGTATTATTAATTCAATTTAATGAAAACTAACACTACTAATATACTAGTTATAGGATTTTAGTTGTCAAAAAATTACTTTATAATAAATTTATCACATGTATACAAATTTGAGAATTGTTCATTATTAAAAAATTATTTTATGATAAATTCGTCACTAATGTACTAATTTAAGATTTGGTCAAAAAATTAATTTGTGGTAAATTTACTACATGTGTACAATATTCTGATTTTTCTGGTATAAATTCACTGATTTCTGCCAAACTTTCAGCTCAGTTTCTCCGGCGGGCGGGCAGTCGGATAAAACTGTGCCGACGATGCAAAAGCACCTGAATCGTCCATTCGTGCATGTCTAAATGATTGGCTTGATATACATTTACACTTAACAGGAAACAACGTTTTTCTCAGTCTTCCAAGTTCTTCATGGCCCTCATGGGTAACTACACCTGCGTACATCCTATTCTACCAATGTACACTTGACTACGTACTCTTTGCGCACAAACTAGCTTTGAGGAAGGTTTTCAACGATCAAAATGGACATAGACATCACTGTGAGTCAGACACAAACTTCTGCATCGGCAAGCGACAGACGGGCTGGCAAGCCTCTCCAGCACCGGTCGAAACACCGAGTACTTGCACTTCAGTAACGGTTCATGTTCCTCCACTTGTCCTTCAGGTCCACCTGAACAGAAAAGCTCCGGTTCATGATGCAATCAAAACTCTGGTATGATGAGATTCGAGCATTACCTCGGTTCTCTCCTCAAAAATGTGGCGGTAGCAGTGTAGGATGAGCTTCCAATTTCCTTTGCCGAACCTAGATTGCAAAAACAATATTAACAATGAGATACCGTGATGTTTTGACTGACTTGGGACTCAAAGCACATGACACCACTTCAACGCAAAAGCACCCAAATGTCTATGGGCGACAAATATCAACAATGAGAACCTCATTCTGTTAAGAGATGCTGCAAAAATTAACATTGTACCTCTGGACACCATTCCTCAAAGTTTCTTCTTCCTCCAAACTCCATCTCTTTACTTTTCTCCGTCCAGAAACTTTCATACTTCGACTCAATGGCTTCCTCAATGGAGAAACAGCTCCTCTTCTTGGGCTGGGTAAGTGAACCCCATCCGAGTTACCCAAAGGTCCTTCAGGTGAGCCATCTATTGAATCATCCCACTGACAAAATGATCATTTTCAAACATAATATGAGCTACTGCTATTGTATCATCAAAACAAACATACTAATTTTCTCCAAAAGACCATAATAAAGAAGAGGCATTAGGCATCAGTAAACTTCTGCATCTGCAAGAGTTGATCAGCATTAAGAGTGCTTACTTTCCATTTTTACAGCTAAACTCCATTGCTTCAAGAATCAAATAAATGATTAGATATACTTTTAGATTGACATGGCTCCATGATGCCCTCATTTTATGCCGGCCAGCTTACAAATATAGTTCTAAACTAATCCACAAAGGATTAAACTTTCAGCAGATCAGAGCTATCACTACCTTTGTCTTCATCAATGCAAGATGATGAAATCCTACAACAGCTAAGCAGATCTCCAAGATGATTAAGAAATAATACGAAGAGGGAAAGAACAGGACATGATATACTGATGCGCAAAGCAGCAGCATTGAGGCCACTTCGGTAAAGAAATGGCTTTGTTTAAAGATTGAATCGATCGAAGAGCCAACAAGCAATGAGAGATGTATAGCTCCTTGATCAAGCGCTCAACTGAGAGAATGAGATGATAAACAGATCAGAAGGACCACCGACTACACATGTACCACAATGGGCACATCGACTTTACTAGCTAATATGTACCCTGTTAACCACAATTACATTACTTTGCAGTAGAGATAGCTCAGCACCAACGGATTCAGAGTTATTATCCTTCAAATACCTGTCTGTTTGGGCTACAACAGAGAGAATAATATTTTATTAAACATGATTGAGATGGCAAAAAAGGAATGAAGCTTGAGAAACAGTTAACAAGTTTGCCTCCAAAACTGAACTCATCAATCTTCGATTCCTAATTCTTAGTTTAGAGAAATTTGACTTCCATTTGGTGCATATCAATTTATGAAAGTATTAACCTTTTCTATTGCTCCTCTTTCTTTTGCATCGTTTCCTTTTACTGGGATTTTATCATTTTCCACTAAACTAATTACTACTTACCAAACAAAGGCACTCCACTTAAATTCTAAAACAACCTGTACACATCATGTCTGCACCATCCATCATACTTCCTTGTGTATCAAGATGAGAATTCTCCAAGTTAAATTTCTTACAGAGGTTCAATTGATGTTTTGAAGGTAGGAATTTTATAACAAAAAATGCTTAATAAAAGTTATGAAAGTGAGTAGAAAGAGGAAAGGGGCGATTCAGTATCCTCTGTGTTTGATAGCACTTCATTTCCACCTATTACAGAGATGAGCGAGGATGATCCTGAGTCTAATGCAGCAAGTAAACATTCCTATGACAAGTAGATGTATTTTTCCCGAATCTGTGAAGACTTTCGAGTCTATAACCAAAAAAGAAAAAAGTTACAAAAGATTAAAAGACCTTTGTTCTTCCTGCTTTACTAATTATCTTCAAGATCTGGAAGTGAACATTAATTTATTTGGATAGACAAATGCCGACATCAACACTGAGTTTCGATAACAAATAAAGTTGCATAATTGTTATATACATCAAGCCATAGCTCTCATGTATGAAGTAGACAGAGCATGGAAAGAAACGCACACATTCATACATATACATAAGAGGCAAAGCAAAATGCAACCATTAATTAGATACCTCGTAGGTACGAGCAGAGCTGTTCCTCTCAAACAAACTAGGTCTAGACTGGTTATTCTGATGCCCGGTCGACTGGTTAGCATGATTTTCTTCACTGCCTGGAACAGGCCCAACATTCTGCTCGGCGGGGGCACCGGATGCATTAACATCTTCCCTAATCTGTGCTTCTGCACATTCAAAATTCGTAGACGATCCAGCAGCATTATGCACAAGGGAGTCAGCCAATCGTATTGCATCAGGAAGTGGGTCTGTGACCGCTGCTCGCAGCTCCAGAGAACTAGATTTCAGCGCTTCTTGAACTCTATTAACATCAGGTGAAGGGAGCGTATCGAATCCGCTATGCGCTGCATCATCTCCCTCAGTTTCCCCATTTTCATCAATGATCTTAACTCCCACTTTGGATCGCCTATGACGGCCGAGCTGCTTAGTTTTGATCAACCCCTCATCCTGCTTCGATGTTTCTAAGGAAAACAACTTCATACATTACGAAAAAACCCAATTCACCGGCTCGTTTTTAATGCTCCAATATTAATCAGCTATAACAGAAAAGATTATCACAAAAGCACAAGCCAAAAACACTTGAATGTACCAGAGCAACTAAATCCACAGAACACTCGAATGTAGCAGAGCAACCAAATCCAAAGAACGAACCAGGTATTGTCCCATCATCTTCTGTCCTTACGGTTGGCCTTTCGCTGTTTGGATCGGCGCTCGCTCTATCGTCGGGCAAATCACTACGTTCACCCGCACGAGCTTCCGTTCGACCATTCTTCACAACCAGTTCTCTACCTGGATCAGCCTTGGCTATCCAGCTCGCCGCCACGTCAAGGAAAGAAGGACCCATCCTCTCCCACGCCTCGCTCAGATAAGCCCGAATCGACCTAAAAGCATCACCTCTCGTGTTCATCGCCAACAAATTCTCGCGCTCGCCCCCATCGTGCATCGCCGCCTCGATGCGGAGCCTCCACCGGAGCAACTCCGGCGAGAGGAGCCCGCTCTTGAAATCCGACTCACCCATCCTCCGGACCCTCCCCCGCCATAACCTCTCCACGGCGCGGAAATACTCGCCCTGCTCATCCACCCGCCCGTGCAGGAACCTGACGGTGCACTCCACGGCGACGGAGCGGTACGCCTCCCGCATGGCGTCGGAGACGGGGAGGCCGCCGGCGCCGGCCATGGTGTCCACCTCCTCGATGACCTCGAGGGCGTCGAGGGTCTTCTCGGAGACGGAGGCGGCGTCGATCTCGGACTGGATGGAGCGGAGGAGGACGGATTTCTTGAGGCGGAGGTCGGAGTCGGGGAGGGGGAGGACGGAGAGGGCGAGCTTGACTGAGCGGTCGTCGAGGCGGGGCTGCCGGAGGAGGAAGTCGAGGATCCACCGGGAGATGTCGGGATCGATCTCCATGGACAAGATTGTATGAAAATTGTGAAAAAGAGCTTTTGGAAAAAGTGCAGGTTATCGCACAAACACTTTGGTCGGTCGATTATGCAGGCCGCCCTCCGCGAGTTCACCGGCGATCTCCGCCGCGGTTTCCTCCTTCTTCGCCGGCGGTTCGACGGCGGCCGCGACCTTGCCTTGCCTTGCCCTCGTGTTGCGATCTCGTGTGTATCTTAGATGAGCCCCTAATTTGAGTGAGGGCAAGTTGGTAAATTACATGGAAAATTTGAAAAACTCCAAATTAATACTAACAAACTTATTTTTCCTTTAATTTTCGTTAAATTTTATTGTTAAATTACTAAATTAGATATTATATTTTTTTTTGATATTAAGCAAATTTACTTGAAATAATAGAATGTAAATTTATCGTAAATGTACTAGTATAAGATTTTTAATTTATAGTGATTTAGAGATTTTGATGGTTAAAAAATAATTTGAAGTAAATTTATTATAGTGTTTTAATTTGGGATTTTTTTTTATATTAATTCTAGTCTAAATGCATTTAGATGATTAAATCTTAGATCACATCTCATATTTTAATTATCTCTAGTAACAGTTGACACATAATAGGGCATCAAACCATTAAGTGTCAAATTTTTAATATCGTCTCAACTTTCGTGTATGATATGATTTGTTATATATGATTGATTAAATGAATTTTGATTGTCTTGAGATAGTATGTTATGGAATTATATTAAAGAATCTCGGGTAGACATATATTTCGATACATCTTATGATTTCAAATGGAATATATGTCACACATTCATAAATGATAATTTGGCAATGCTCATTAATTTTAAAACTCATATAGATGTAGAATAACTCATAGTTTTCATTAAATGAGAATCAAATAAAAAATATCATTAGCATTTCATATGGATTGCATCTAGGATTCACAACATGCGTGTCATACATTACCCCTTACCTAGTGAATCATGGGATTTAAAGAAGGCTTTATGAAAATCATATCATGTGGGAGAGGGAGGAGGGATAGGGCAAGCTTGAGGGAGCTGTTTGCAGGAGCTATTGATTTAGTATGGTCGGAATGTTTGCCTGTATCATCTGTTGTCGAGTGTCCGATTTGAAGCTCTAAAAGAGGCTCGGCCTCATAATCATTAATTGGCCTATACGCCACACTATCTCAAAAATGAAATGAAGCTCATAATTTATGTCCAGAATCGATAAAATAACAAAACAGTTCCTTAAGTAGGGTGATTGAAGATCGTTACTTCAACAGCAACATGAAATCTTCCATTTGATCAGCAGCAATAATAGATAACACAGGTAGAGATACAAGACACTCGGTAGATTAAATCCACATACATGCATTTTTATGCTTTATCAATAGCTTTGGCAGCAAATACACTTAGTCCTATTACGACCACTTGTCCCCTGTCACCAGGTTTTGCAACACCCCGAGCGTCTCCACTCTCGCGAACTCGTTGCCAATGCACGTCCGGTTTCCGCCCCCGAACAGGACATGAGTGAAGGGCAGGATCAGCCTCGACAGGCTCTCAAAGAGAGATGGTTCCAACTTGTCTGTTCCTCACCGTTCTGCAACTTCCTCCTACTTCTTCTTCTTCTTTTATTTAATAATATCTAAATAAATAATCATATTTGGACAAAAATGACATTTTACCCTCACCTTTTATGTTTTAGTCATGTCAACACAACGCAAGAGAGGGCCTTTACGTAAAGTGAACTTAGGGTATTTAAAAGCGTCTTCCAATAGTTACAAATGGTAGTTACACATGGTTGTCACTATATCTGAAAGAATAAATGTCTCCTTAATCCTTTTGATGGTTATTGGAAGTTACTTAACAAACAATTATTCAAAACTAGTTATGCAAATCCTAATTTAACGGATATGGACATAACCATCAAACGGTTATCTTTGTGTCAATTACTTGCCATCGAAATCTATGACTTTGTTGAGAAATTTCAAGGCTCTCATGGATAACTTCACATTGTGTAATTGATGATTCTACTAGCAAGTTGTCAATTTCCTTTAAGTTGTCAATAATTTTATTCATAATTCTCATCGATTAAGTCTATCATTTGTTGATAACAACCAGAAGTTGGTCATTTTTTGGTGTAAACATATACCCCTTTTAGAAGAATCAAAAGATTGATGGATCATTCTTATAAATTAGATAATTAGAAATCATCATGTGCTCACTTGTCATTGGCAAATTTAACTTTCCCTATTGAATCTTATCTTGGTTAGATTCATCATCTGACACATTTTTCTTTTTCATGAAACCCATGCTTTTTGTAAAGTCTTTATGTGGCCCTCTATTTCCATCCTTTAAGTAGTTGCTCATGCACATCCGCATTGCCAATTGAATTAAATTTCAATTCATTGAGAGCCAAATTTACGAATTCTTTTTTTGAGAGTAAAGTAAAGCATCTATTTCTGTCCTTTTTCGATCGAGCAATAAAGTGAATGACCGACTAGTTATTGTATTGATAATGTGTGGCCAAATCAACAATTGATACGTCAGGTATTGTTCTACATCATTGAGAATGGAATTGCTCTCAATCTCTGCCTAATTACACGCTGAACTAGGGCAAATTAGTATACCGGGTAAGAGCAATTTTCAACAAAGACAAAAGAAATAACATAAGCCTTAAAAACTCATTAGTCCCTACTTCTCCGCATTGGGCTATAAATCGACCAAGGTGTTCAATAGTCAATTATTGATCTTCACTGGTAAAAATGACAAATTCGTGGATTTTAAACCCTCTTAGAAAAGGCTTGTTATTGACCCATTCGAGATGTGGGTTCCCAAAAACAAGTATGATAATACCCTTATTTAACCCTTGTTGAACTTCTTCAAGGGACCATGCTAAGTTTAACTGTGGATTTGGTTGGCCATTTTGCCCCATGGGCTATAACATTGGCCTTACTAGATAATCAATGTTAATTGGCATGTTAGGCCTATTAGGAATATTCACATTAAGTGGAACTGGCGTCGCATCTTCAACATTTGGCAATTGACTGGCTTATTTACTAATTTGATTTGGTAATTATTGTCACCAATTTGGTTATTTTGACAAAAATTAGCCCAATTATTCTCATCATTATGACCTTGATTAAAAGATTCAAGCCTTTGCATAATTCTTATAGGGTTGACTACTTGAACTAACATTATTGGCATCAATAAATGAAGAGGGACTAGGAATGTACCCTGTTACAATGGATTCGATAGTGGTGGTTGATTGGATGATCCTCACCTAGAGAAAATACTATTATGGCATTGAAGATGATAACCTTGATTAGATTTGACATGTGACTCACAATGTAATTAGCTATATCGCTCCACTGCTCTTTGAACAATCTCTTTTTAGTAGCCAACACATGAGGATTTGATACAACTTCTCTTGATTGTTCTTCAGTGAGATGTTAGGAAAGGTATGCCCCTCGCATTGGCCTTCTTCCATCGCTCAGTTAATGGTTGAAGATTCGGAGTGCACAACCTTGTCAATACCAATGGGATTGTTACTCATGGCATTTTCAAGCTCTGGATGATTCCTTGTTCTTGACATTGAATTTTCTCAAATCGAATCATAAGTAGTCCCTCTTCCCAAAAAGATGTTACGCTACAATTGGAATTTTGACAAATACCTTTTACCGAAATTCATTATTTGGTTTTTATTAAGAAGAAATAGATTTTATGGTGACTTCGAACGTGAGAAGTTTTGCCAGAATTTAATCGATGGCAAAGTGTAATATAATTTAATCAACGACGAAGATCTCTAAAACTACAACTAAAGTGTGGGAACTAAAAGATATTTAAATTACAGAAAAGATAAATTGTGGAAAAGTAAAGATAAAGATAAATTTGTAAGAATCTTTAGTTCTTTGATTGACCGATCGAGGCCTTTACAAAAAAAGTGCACTTAGGTATAACCCTTTTCAGAAAGTTACAAATGATGGTTACACATGGCGGTTACTAAATTTGAAAGAATTGTTGGGATGTTGTTCATACTCCTCATTGATAGGATGGCATGGGGTCCCTCTCTTGGGCGAGTGGGTGGGGCTCATGGATGTAGCGCCCTTGAACTGCGCCAGAGGATTTTCATAGTTTGAGCTGATATTTTATTAATAGTTTGGATTTGAGTTCATGAATAGCTACTGGGTATATATATTCTCTTTCTTTTGTAATTGAAGGATGTAACAAAGATGTGCAATATGCTAATTATAATGGAATCTTCATTTGGACGTAGCCGTAATTTAAGGGTGAACTAGGATAAAACTTCTTGTCTCGAATTCTCTTTCTCACTTTCACTCTCTATTTTCTTGTGATAGTGCACTGAATCCTAACAAGAACAAATAACTCCTTAATCCTTTTGGTGGTTATTGGAAGTTACTTTGTGAATATATATATCCAAAAGAAGTTACACAAATCTTAAATTAACAAATATGGACATAAGCACCCAATGGTGTTATCTTCATGTCAATGGTCACCGTTGATATTCATGAGTTTGTCAAGAAACTTAAAGGCTTTTGTTGATAGCTTCACATTGTGTTGTCAATGATATCATAGGCGAATTGTTGATTTCCTTCAAGTTATTGATAATTCTGTTCATAAATGATTAGACTCTATTATCTTTGACTGAACCTATCACTTACCGGTAATAACAAAAAGGTTGGTTATTTTTTTTTTGCTGAAAACAGAAATCAAAGCCGTCCAAAACAAACGCTTCATTTATGGGGAAAAAAAAAAACACACGATTTTGAACCGGTAGATTTGCCCCACTCTTTGACGTGAAAACAGGGAGCAAATTCTCCGAGAAAATAGATTATATTACTTCGGGAAGACGTTTCGACAGGCCTTAGTTTTTTGTCAAGAAATCCTAATACAAAATCCGACATGACACGGGACCAAAAGGCACGGCATTGCATGAACAGATTCTAGGGCGCGTACTCACTCGACTTGATGTTTGTTCGAGATTCTCTCATAGAATATGAATCTTTGTTCGGAGTTGTGAAAAATAAAATTCGTGCAGTCAACTTCCAAGTCAAGAACTCCTCCCCTTCTATGGAGGACAGTCTTTCCGCCATATAAAACGTCCTGTTGACGTATATGCCATGTCAGTCAAATTTGCATCTCGATCATTAATTTAGGTGAACGAAGTTAAGCAACGAAACGACAACGAAGGTCTTTGTTTAATACTATCAGGAATGGTTTTGCTACAGCTTACTAATTAAGAATACATAGTTGAAAGAAATTATCAATTCAATGAACATTTCAAATGATGGGTAAAGATAAAATTTATTAAAGAGCTTGTCAAAATAGACATATGTAAGAGTTTTTCTGATGTGGAGTATATTAATTGAGATTGCTATTTTTCGTTTTGCAGGATTGATCTAATAAAGCAAGATATAAAAATTCTTAAGTAGTGTAACATAGGCTTAATTAGTGTGAGCCGAGTAAGGCCCAGCTTGTGATGAGAGGATTTGTGGCCGAAAACTTTATAAATAGTACTTAAGTTTCTCCTCTAACCCTAATAATGCACAAATAATCTCATATAAGGAGCGTTTACTGAACGTTGAGGGTAAGCTATAGTATTATTAAGCCGGTGATACAAAGGGCAATAGAGAAGAAGCACTCAAATTTTGGATTATTGTTATTCCGCATCAAGAACAATTGATTCTATATTAGGTGCACAAATGTCTCTCTCCATTACTATATTCTACATTCTAGATATAGAGATCTTGGAATACTATTTTCGCGGTGACGTGCAGACCCCTAGAGTGCCAAAACTTGGTATGAGGGGACACTTAAGTGCCAAAATCGGAGAAAAATGATCAAATAAGTACCAACGGCGAAAAAATCCAGGCAAATTGCCATGTGTCATTTTCCGACGATTTTATTTGTTGACGGAACAATTTTTTTCAAAATAAAATATCCATGTGGCAATTTAAAAAAAATATTGTCCAAGTCATACCATAATTTTTTTTTTAAAATCAATTTTATTTTTAAAAAAAGGGGGGAAGGGAAGGGTTCAAGTGAGGGTTATGCAGCCCTCGCCGCCATCGCCGTCGCCACCCCGCCATCATCGAGAAGGGCCGGCAACGGTGAGGCGAGAGTCGATCGGGGTTGCTGAGCCCTGGCTAGTGGCTAGTGACCCCGGCCGATTTGCGATGAGGGCCTACGGGCCCTCGCCTAGATCTAGGGCGAGGGTTGCGACTCTCCCCCAAATCCAGCAAGGGTTGCCTAACTGGGCGGCTGATGGCCCTTGGCCCAATTGGGCGAGGGCCGACGACCCTTGGTAGGCTGACTTGTGGGGAGGGCTTGCGAGCAGGTCAGCCGGGGTCGCCAAGCCTTAGCCAGTGGTTGAGGGCTCGCAGGCCCTCGTCACCGGGCCAACCGGGTCGCGGCCACCGGCAAGGCCCGCCGACTCCGCCGACCCTTGCCCACCGTCACTGGCCCTTCCCGGCAATGGTGGAGCAACGACGGCGGCAAGGGCTGCATAGCCCTCGCCCGATCCTCCCCTTCCTCCTTTTTTTTTTTTTTCTTTTTAAATCAATCAATTTTATAATAATATATTTTTAAAGTTATTTAATATTATTTAATCAATACATTTTTTAAATGCCATGTCGCACAAAAATAATGTCGTTTTGGCTGAATTTTTGTTGAATTAGCTTCCAATGAGCCACATAAGCGAGTTATATCATTAAAATAAGTCACATCGGATTTCCGGCGGTTTTCGCCGAAGTTGTCACTTAAGTAATTTAATTTTCAAAAAATGTGGCACTTAAGTGTACATTTCGTAACTTTTGGTACTAAAGTGTCCCCTCATGCTAAGTTGTGGCACTTGGGCTATACTTTTCTCTTTTCGCGGCTTACAACATGTAAGGGAGAGGCAATTGGGGGCTTTCCTAACACCCATACCGATGTCGCAAGACAAATATGTAGACGCAAATTGATTTATTCCTCTAAATGAACACAACTTGCACGAGATTCCATTGTTCCAAAATTTCAGGAAATATTGGTTTAAGCATCTTTATTTCTGAATGAAATAAACACGTTGATAAATAACAATCGATCGTTCTATGTTAGCTATCCGCCATCTTATTTCTGCGAGAGATTAGCAATTTTTTGGGCTAATATTAGGAAAAACCTCAAACTGGTAAATTTGTGACAATTCGTTAAATTTTGCCATCAAATTATTGAGTTGAATAACACATAATAGTTGACGGGTATATTAATTTGGGGTTTTATCCTTCGTTGGTTACAAGCTTACTAGTTTGTAGTTTTTCGTGGTATTATTCCAATTTAAGGAAACCAACGAAGGCTAAATTTATTACAAATGTATCAATTTAGGATAAATTTATTACACGTATACTAATTGGGGGTTTTTCATGATCAAAAAATTATTTTTGGATAAATTTATTACAGATGTACTAATTCGAGATTTTTATAATATTAACCCAATTTTCTTTCTTAGAAATAGAGTTTAATTTGAATTTGAATTTCGATGTGTAAAAAAAAGAGCTCTTATTGTTGTGTACGTCAATACACCATAAAAAAAAAAAAAAGAATTGCAAGTTTCATGCTATCTACCATCTTTGTAGCTCATACTTTATGAATTATTATAATAATGCATCCGGACATTTCAGAAACTTCTGTTGTTAAAAATACTTAAGATTATGAAAATATAGGGGTCGCGTTGATTTACACATTCAAAACGTGATAAATGGAGAATACACTTTCCGCAAGACTTTCCCACGTCAATTCCACAAATTTCCCTATTAAATACAGGGCGACCTAGAAACCCACAGCACAAAATGAGAGCCCTCCTCGCCATCGCATCACTATCCGGCCGGTACAAGCCGATGATTGGCCGCTGTATTGCACTCAATCAATCAAACAACTAAACACGGTTTAAATGTTTTTCAATTCTATTACTTTAGTCATAGTTTCAATGATTTTCATCATCGAGTAAATTTCGATATTATACTTTTATATCACACTTTATCGTCGATTAAATTCCAACTAAACTTTTTATCTCATCGGGCTTCATTGTTGATTAAATTTTGTTGAAGTAAATTTTCCTCGTGTTCCACTAATACAACTCCTATCTAGGATCGCCACAATCTTGTCTCCCCTTAATAAAAAAAATGAAGTATGAACTTCAGTTAAAAATATATCGTCGACGATCCTATTGCGACGAAATAATTTAATTGACTTTGTATCTAGACAAAGAACTTTGACTCTAAATATTTCACTTAATGCCAATAGTATTTGGCAATCGATGTGAAATACACTTTAGATAGCAACTTGCAGAATGATATATAATGAAAAAAGATTAAAAAGAGAGAGCAAATGGTAATTTTTGTTTGTTTAATGGAAGGACATTTAAATATTAAACATCGCCTTAATCAAACAGCTTATATTTTTATAACAGTTGACAGTGGTCTTATATAATCTCACATGGTATCAAAGTAGAAAATAGTAAGCTCAATACTTTACTTAGTACTGGGTCAAAGCCCAAATTTTATTTTAATAGCTTAAACTTTGCACAATATCAAACTAAGAGGTGAAATTCCAACCTATGCATGAGGAGAAGCGTTAAAATTTTTAAATATTAAACCACATGTGCATCAAATAGCTTAAGTTTTCAAAATAGTTGGCAGTGATCCCATAAAAAATCACATTCAAATGATGTGTCATTTTGCTTAGTTGCACATGTGTTAAATGTTCCATTACATATTTGAGCTAATGCTCCAAATTATATACAATTTGGGTTTTGGCCTACTAGAATCCGAATGAGTTCAGAATGACTTCCTTTATTTCATTTACTTGATGATTCCAGGACACTTGAAATATCAAAATATCTAAATATTGGCACCTAATATTTCTAAGTATTCAACTAATATATTAAATTCCGGCTTGAAAATTAGAAAAAAATGAGTATTTTGGTTTTAAAAAGGCGCAAGGACGCGTGTAAATACCTTTGAACTTGCTATCAGCCTCCCAGGTCCCCCCCCAAAAAAAATTGCTATCGGCCTTGAACTTCGATGTGAATGGAAATGAATGCTAGCTATACTTTTAGTAGTGGGAAAGCGACGATCCTTTGAATTAGGGGTGTGCAATCGGACCGGATTTACCCAGAACTCGGACCGGACTACCCGAAAAACAGGATTGGGAACCGGTTCCCGGCTAAACCGATTCGGGAACTGGTTCCAGTTTTTGGGAATCGGTTGAAACCGGTCCGGGAATAGGGTCCAAACAAAGACCCTCCCAGAGCCAAACCGGTTTTTACCTTATTAAAAAAAATAAAATCGTCTCTCGTATAATGCCTTTGAGTCTCTTTGTTTTCGAAGAATTGTTAAAAAAAGAAAATTTTTCTCTGAATCAAGTTAAGAGAGAATTGTTTTGAAAGAATTGTTAAAATGAACTGTTTTCATGCATTGTTTTTCTTTTTTAATGGTCCCACCTTCAACTATTACTATAGTCGAGGGACAAATGCTACTAATTATTGTAGGACTAATTAAAGCATTCTTAGTCCAACTTACGAAAGATGTCCTTTTAATAAGAGCTCCGTCGCATACACATGAGTAAGCACATTAGATCATATTAGAAGTATTTGTGGGAATGTGACTAATATTATATTCATATTTGTTGCTAATATTTATGCATTGTTAGGATTTTTGCTTTGTCTTATAATGTTAGGAGAATTATGTTGTTGTTTTTTTCGTTAATTAATGTAAAATTTGAAGCCATATATGATATTGAATGGTTGCAAAACAAATTCCAATGAAAATAGGATTGACCCTATTCCCGGATCGGAAAAACATGATTGGCTCCAAAATAGGGTCCAATAAAATAGGATAGGGTATAGGGTCTAAAAAAGAGGAACCGATTATAACAGGGTCGGGTACAGGACCCACCCTGGACCCGATCACCCCTGCTTTGAATCACGACCTCAAAGTGTTTTGTATCAAATAGCAAGATTTCCTAATCAAATGGAACTCTAGAGAATAAGAAAAGAAAGATGAATCAATCCGTAAACCCGTCCCAGAACCAAACTTTGAAAAAACAAAAGACAAACCGAAAATATATATGTTGCCTGACGTTTTATTTCAGGAAATTACGCGGAATCTGTGAATGAGAGAAAAATATAACAGCGGGCCTAGCGATGGAGACACCAAGGTATCCCTTTTTGACTCTACGCAAGTGATTCCATTGTCATTCGTGAAAAAACAATACTGAAACAATTCCTTAATAGAGATAGTCCCCATGAGCAGGAGGCAATTAACATGTGAATCCTTTTCTTCGATAAGTTAATGTTCAGTGGGCAGACAAAGTTCGGTATATTCCTCTCGATGTTGACAATTCGTTCGAGACCGAAGTGATCTGCCCTTCGCCATTTCTCAGATAGAGGGGTCGAATGGATCATGAAAGGAAGTGGACTAGCAACATGGGAAGCAAAAGTTTTTTACGGAAGAAAATACCATGTTCAAAGATATACCTGAAAGGTAAACCATATCCTGGCAGAGGAAACCAAGCATTGCCTGAGCCTTACCCGATTGTACTACGGATTTTAAAGAATCTCCATTAAAAAAAGACAATATGGTAGCGGAAGCAAAAGATCCATCGATAAAAATCAATATCAATTATGAGCATTAGTATCAACCTACTTATATCAGTGCCTTGCTAGAGGAAAAGTCCAAATGTAAGTTAGATGAATTATTGAAGAAATATAAAGATTGATATGCTTGGGACTCTCATGAGATGCTATGATTGGGACATGCGGACCTCTGGAGTGCCAAAATTCGATACAAGGGAATACTTAAGTGCAAAAAATTCGAAAATGTACATTTAAATGGTACATTTGTGATAAACTTGCTCTCCATTAGTTTCCCTTTAAATTGCATTAATACTACAAAAAATTACAAATTGATAGACCTATAACAAATGAAGGGTAAATCCCCAAATTGATATACTCGTTAACTGCCATGTCTCGTTTAACTTATCAATTTAACGGTAAAATTTAATAGAAATTAACATAGGGTAAATTTGTCATAGTTGTACCAATTTTGGGGTTTTAATGGTGAAAAATTAGTTGAGAGTAAAATTGTCGCAGATGTACCAATTTGAGATTTTTCGTGGTATTAACTATATTATTTGATAATGTGAATTATTATATCTTGATTTTAGATAAATATTGTATGCAAATAATTCACATGAATTTTTTTTTTTAGTCTACTATTCAAACTTAACAAATTGGAAGTCGTATCAATAAATTTTGTTAAATTGAATTAAAGGAAGGATGATAATAAATATTTTCATATAGTCTAGCAACTAGATCGCATATTTATCAATGGATCGGAGATTATATTGAACAATTTAACAGTTCAAAAATGAAATTGCAGATTGGACCAAAGTTCATAAATCATTTATGTCATTTTTAGTTTAAATTATTTGCTAACTAAATCTAATATTTTGTAGACTTTGTCTATGTTTAGGTATCAAATGCACGGGGAATAATCTCCAGGAAGCTAGCTTCTAGAAGAAAAAAAAAAAGGTTAAGCAAGCCCTTGCGGGTCTGTGTGAGTGGACTGCTCTCCTCCTCTTGCATTTTGCCTAATAATTCATATCCTTAATCAACGTTGTGATTTATGATTATCATTAAGTGATCCGAACAAATTTAGTGTTGTAATACATAGTGCATTTGTGGTGTTAAGTGCTTAATTTTAGTCATTTCTCTGTGACTTCCACACTAATTATAAGAGTTAATATCACGAAAAATTTCAAATTGATACACTCATGACAAATTTACTCAAAACTAATTTTAGGATCATTAAAAATCTTAAACTGGTACACCTATGAAAAATTTATCTTCCGTTAGTTTCTATTAAATTTTGCTATCAAATTACTGAGTTTAATGACACGTGATAATTGATAATTGTACTAATATAGAGCTTTACCTTCCGTATGTCCTAATTGTATAAGTTTGTGATTTTTCATAGTATTAATTCAATTTAATGGAAAGTAACAAATGGTTAATTTGTCACAGTTGTATCAATTTGAGGTTTTTCATGATAAAAAAATTAGTTTGTGGTTGAATTTATTACAGGTGTATCAATTTGGGGTTTTTTTGGTCGTATTCACCCTAATAATTATCATCTTGGCCCATTTATTTTATTGATATAAACAAGTTTTGATCCTCACAATTACGTGCTTTGGTGTTCTTTTTTCACATTCTAGAGACTTTGGCTTCTTTCAATTTGGGTAGCAATGGAGGTTGCTTTGCTAGCCTATCACTATGGCAAATACTTCCAAGTTTTGAGGACGCTTATAGTTATTACTGGAGAAATAGTTTGCACTTTACAGTTCAATTTGTTTTGTAAAAAATAGATGATTTGAAAAATATTTTATTAAAAATAATTACTTGTATCGTCTGAAATAATTAGTCAAGAAAAATATTTTTATAATCAGTAACAATATAAGTCTAAATTTTTTGTGGACAATAAAAATATTTTTCATTCATTCATTTTTGTAAAGATAATTTTTTTGGAAAAATATTTGTCAAATTATTCATTTATGCGAAACAAACGGAGCCTACATGTCTTTCTTCTTTCTCAATGGCTTTATAAATTGAGATGAAACTTTACATGAAATCACTTTTCTTCTTTACCATGTCTTAACTTTTAGAAACATCCTCAAAGTAAAGTGCTGTATCCACTCCTCACGGACGGAATAAATCTTCTTTAGCCGATCATTGTCATGGAGATCGCATTTGTCAAGTATGTTCGCCCTGGGAGTAGTCCAAGGATGCAGGCAATTATTGACGACTAAGATGCTTAGGAAATCTTTTCTCAATGTTCCACCTGCATAAGTGATGAACGCTACCGTGAAAAACCCTAGCCGTTCGTTATCCAAACATAGCCTCAAGCCAAGTTTCTAGTAGTCATACATAAAGTGTTGATTGGAATTGATGATTAACACCTGCAAATGGAACAAAGGGAGAATGATGGCAAAGAGTTAAACATAACCTGTGGGTCGTCATGTTGGAATGATAGTTTTGCCCTAGCTCATTATGCATCCTTTAGAAAGCTTGAAGGGCACAGAAACTAGTATCTTTGTTAAAAATAATGGAGCATTTCAAAATCTTACGACGATGTTGAAATGATTGGCAAGAAGAGGTCACATTATTCAAAATGCAAGTCTTATCCTAATTTGTCCAAAACCTTGATGCAAAGTATGATACGATGTGGAATCTAAAGACATGGCATTACATGAACAAATACAAGCCATAATTGGTGGCTACTTTTATTCGAAAAAGATACTTTTTTTTTCACTATTCTACTATTAAAGTCAGAATTGTATGTAGGCAATGTTAACTGATTCAAGTCTTTCTGCATAAAAAGTTAGAATTGGAAGGAGCCATGAAATAAAATTGTTGATATATATGATCGAGACTAATCAAATTGTAAGAATTAATTGGGAGTAAGAGATAACCCTAAAAAAGATAGGGGAGAATGCCATTAATTTGTTATGATTTTTAAGGATGGTGCTTTAGGGGAGGAAATCTTTTTGGCACTCTTGTAGCAATATAAGATTTTTTTTTATTTGGGTGAAAATTACCAAAAAATCCTAAAGATAGGGTGTTCATATACCCAAAAGCACATTTTGGAAGATTTACTTGCAAAAAAAGAACTACATAAAATAGAAAACTTTTCCAACTATTTAAGATAGGGTTCCAAAACTTCCAAAATCGATAGCTTATATTTGGTTGATAATGCTAAAGATTTCTATGGACCAGAGTTCCTTAGAGTCTTGCCAGCACCATATCAATCACCTGACCAAGGATAGGCATCAACCTCTAATTTAGCTTAATAATTGCATCATGTAGATTAAATTAATAATCATATCTCATGCATTACGTATAGATTACTTCTCATCCAAAGAAAATACTAAAAGAAAAGAAAAGATTGCACTGTTAGGTCATATTTTTATAGAAGTCTTTAGGTCTAGTTTAGGGTCTTAAAGTCAAGTCTTTCATTTATAAAAAGAAAATAAAAAATTCTCTAATGTAGTTTTAAACAAAAGGTTTATTTCATGATTGGTGCAATGTATGTCATTAGAATTGCTTATTGGTTGTGCTGCATTTTATATTTAGTCTATAAATGAACGTTAGATTAGAACTCGTAAAATTATAGCATTTAAATTAAGCCATGTCTATTCTATAAACAAGAAAAGTCCAGGAATAACTTATAGGCATGGCATTTAGATATCACCTTTAGGTCATGCATACATCACATTGTTATCATGCTTTTAAGTTAACATGTTGCAGAACGTTTGCCGCATTGGATTATTATAGAGCTTAGCTTTTAACTTATCTTGCGCATACAGGTTCCTTCTTTCCTTAAGTAATTCATTTACATGTTTTAATTATTGAGTGTTATATTAAATGCTTTTGTACCAACATGATCATCTCACACATATTAATGATTTATGCATGAAAATGACTAAGATTGCTAGCAAAATATTTTTTGAAATAAAGAGAAACTATATCGAAAGGTATTAGATTAATCAAGCTTAATCAAACTTCCAAATCCATTGAATCCTAGTTCACATACTCTCGCATTTTACTTGAGTATTTAATTGACCTATAATTAATTAGCGACGACTCTAAAATGCAAAAAAATTGCACGTCAAATTGATTACAAGTTGCGATTATCTGGGCTTGGGAGACTCCACGCTAAACGCGAGTAATTGCCTTCCTTCATTCTCATTTAGTAGACCATTAGTTTTCCTTCAATGGTTTATCTTTTGAAAAGTCGCGATACTTAGATGTTACATTGGTGGCTCCATCGCTAAGCCCGCCAATATATATATTCTCATTCACATATTCCAAGTAATTTCTGAAAGAAAACTTCAGGCGACAAACATTTTTTCGGTTTGTCTTTTGTTTTCTTCTCTAAGGTTTGGTTTTGGGACGGGTGTTTGTCTCTTCGTGGATATATTCATCTCTCTTTTCTTATTCTTCTTAAGTTCCATTTGATTGGGAATACCTGCTGTTTTGATACGAAACACTTTGAGGTCGTGATTCAAGGAATCTCTTGCTTTCCCACTAGTAAGAGTACAGCTATCATTCATTTCCATTCACATCGAAGTTCAAAGCTGATAGAAAGTTATATATATGACAAAGAAGTGGTCGCCTTTTCGATTAACTGAATAATTTTTCGATTGTGAGGTCCACTTTGAGGTCAAAGACGGACAATACTTTTAGACTCGTGACGTTATATTATAATATATTCGTTTAATAAGAACTAAAACAAACTCTTGTTCACTCACGCTAAGGGCTTAACACAATAATAATAAGATTGAAGTCTCAAATTTGGTCCTTTTTTTCTTCCATTTTGCGCATTGTAAATTTCCTCTTTTAAGTAACCTTTTCAGAATCCATCCTGGATTCACGATTATTCACAGTGTGAATCATATAGAAATGGGATTTTTATTAGCTGAAATATGTAAATAAGTTGATGATAACTAACATAGAGAGATTTAAAATTAATCATTTTTTATAAGTGTGTAAGCGCCTTTTAAAAGCCAAAACACTCTTCTTTTTTTCTCATCTTCAAGCCGGAATTTAATATATTAGTTGAATTTTAGAAAACTACAAAAATATTATATTAATTTGTCAATATTTATATATTTGAAAAGTTCAAATATTTTGGAATTATCAAGTATATAAAAGAAAATTAAATCATTCTAAACTAATTCAATTCTAGCAGGCCAAAACCCAAAATGTATATGATTTAGAGCAATCAACTAAAATATGTAGTGAAACATTTTATTGCAAGCACAACTTAGCAAAATCACACACCATTTGAAAGTGATCTTTTTTAGATCATTATTAACTATTCTAAAAATTAAATCATTAGTGAATGCATCTAACACTCCCTCGACAAGTGGACAAACTTTGAGCTCCTATTCGATATCATGTGAAACTTAAATTATTAGATAAAGACTAGACTTTGATCTAGTATTAAGGAAAGATTTGAACTCATGACATTATATTCTGATACCGTGTGAGATTATATGGGATCACTGCCAATGGTTTTAAAAATCTAAACTGTTAAATAAATGCATGGTATATTATTTAATCATTCTTATGTTGAACACCCAAAAAGTACCATTTGCTCTCTCATTTTTTTTAATCTTCTATCATTATTTCTCATTCAACTAGGTGCTTTCTAAAGTGTGTTTCACATCGCTTGTCAAATAATATTGGCACTTAGGGAAAATCTTTAGAGTCAAAGTTCTTTCTCTAGATATGAAGTCAAGAAGTCAAAGCCGTCCAAAACACACGCTTTATATACTAAAAAACAATCACTAGAGTTTGCCTTAGTAACTACCCTTCTCATGTGGGAAGGGAAATGCGAAAATTCAATTCCCCACCTTCTCAAGAGGGCTAGGAGTGAGGACATTTAGTTTTAAGTGTGAAGTTCGACTCCCACACTGTGTAAAAAGGTAGAACAAAAGCATGAGAATAAATTAAGAGTTAGAGTATGATAGACAAAAAAATATACTAAAAACACTCTTGATTTTAAATTAGTAGATTTTCCCACTCTTTGACATGAAAAAAAGAGCAATTCTCCAACAAAATAGAGAATATTACTTTCGACGGGCCCTAATTTTTTGTGTATAATATAATGGAGCATTTGAAAATATTATGAAAGTGAATGTTGGCAAGAAGAGCTCATAATTTTTAATATCTTACTCTATCCCAATTTGTCAAAAATCTGAACGCAAAATCTAGATCTATTGAAAAGGTATGTCGGGTTGGGTTGCAAAATAGTCCAATCCAAATCATTCCATTTAACCTGTGTTGACTCATTTCCATACAATACGAATCTCGTGAATTATACTTGACCCAACACATACCCAATCAATCAATATTACTAAAACATTTTTATATTTAATTTAATTTGGTAAAACTTATGCCCAAACTAAAGTGAGAGCACGAAGTGAGCAAATGCGAGATCAAATTAGGGCGAAAGAGAATGTAAAGAGAGTTATGGGTCTAAGTAAATTATGATTCCATTTAACACCTATAGTATTTTCGGACTTACCATTTTTTCCCGTTTATGATTCATTTACTGAATATAATTAACGCAAATAACAATCCAATCTATCAAATAGGATTAAGAAATTTATGACTTATTTTGATTGGTCTAACAAAATTTGACATGGCATGGAATCAAAAGACACGATATTGCATGAACAAATGCAAACCCTCATTCAAGTCTCCTTTTATTATAAAAAGACCCCTTGCAACCGTTTTACTATTAAGATCAGAATCCGTGAGTAGGCGGTTTCACCTTATTTAACCACTATATAATGTGCGATGAGTTTGGTGTATCTTCAAGCTTACCCCCCAACAGTATGAACGCTTAACATTGCTCGAGATTCCCCAATAGAATATGAAATTTTGATCGGGATTGTGAAAATAAAATTCGTGCAGTCACCTTCGAAGTCAAGAACTCTCACCCCATATTGGAGAATAGTCTTCCCCCCAATATACCAACACGTCATGGTGACGCAATACCCACGTCAGTCAAAAGTGCAGCTTGATCATCAACGTGTAAATTAAAGAGCTCTTATCTTTGTGTATGTTAATGCACCATAGAAAAGAAAAAATTGTAAGATTCATACTATATACTATCTTTGCAGCTCATACTTTTCTTCTTCTATGAATGATTATGAATTATTATAATCCTAATCTTTTTGTGTTAAAAAATTATTCTTCTCTTGAATAACATCACTGAAATTTGTTTTCATGAATATGTACTCTGATTATATCTGATAAACATAACATCCCCGTTGCAAGCGAGTGGGTCCCCAACATCATTCATTTTTATAATGCATACGGACGTTTATGGAAACTTCTTTTTTTAAAAAATACTTTAGGTTATGACTAGGGGTCGCGTTTATTGATGCGACTTCAAAATGGGACAAACAGAGAGAACACTTTCCGCAAGACTTTCTCACGTCAATTCCGCAATCTTTCCCATTAAATACCGAGTGTCCCGGAAAGCCCACAGCACAAAATGAGAGCCCTCCTCGCCATCCCATCCCTATCTGACCGGGACAAGCTGATCATCGGTCGCTGTATTGCATTCGTCCTGCCCACTATTCTCGGCCTCCTCATGGTCATCTTCCTGGCAATACCCGCTCTAATGCCCCCGGAGTTCCAGCTCAATCCAGGCTCTTCCCTCTCTTCCCTCAACATCTCCACCTCACGCATCACCGCCCAATGGAACATTGCTCTCTCTATCAAGAACCCCAGTAAGCTCATCACAGTCAAGTACACTCACATGAAGCTCCTCTTGAGTTTTGGCCATCTCGCCCTCTCTCGTCCCTCCCTCATTTCCGCCTTCACTCAAGGCCCTGGCAATGTGACAACGGTCCGAGCCAAGGCCGTGTCAACCCTGGCGGTCATCAACGACTTGGACATGAAGGGCCTGGTGAGCACGTTGAGGGGCGAGGAGGTCACTATCGATGTGGTGGCGAAAGCCAAGCGGAGACTGCACTTAGGTCCATGGTGGGTGCCCGTGTTCGACGTGTACATCTCGTGCATGGGTGTGATGTTCACGCATCCAAACAATAACAAGGGTGGCGGCGATTGGATGGTCCTTGGAGGCACCCCGATCTGCATGCTCGACATCATCACGCAACTCTGGTTAGAAAAATCACAAGTTACTTATAAGTCACGAAAATGGTTGGCATCCTTATTAAGTCTAAATTCTTCATGATAATCTAGAACTAAAACAGAGGAAAAAAAAGTAGCATACCAACTTTTAAAGTAGGGAAAATAACAAATAATCTCTGAAATTTAGTTTAACATACATTGCTGTCTTTAAATTTAGGGATAATGCCATGAAAAACCCTGAACTTTACCCCATGTGACACATTTACCCTAAACTTTTTTTTGTGACACCAAAAACCTCAAACTTTGCCTTATGTGACACATTTACTCCAAACTTTGCCCCGTGTGACACATTTACCCCAAACTTTGCCCCGTGTGACATATTTACCCTAAACTTTTTTTTGTGACACAAAAAATCCCAAACTTTACCATGTGTGACACATTTACCCCAAACTTTTATTCTGAAGGGCATTTTCGTCTTTTACTTTTTATTTTTTCTTTATTTTTTCCTTTTTCTTTCTTTCTTTTTTTTCCTCCTCCACCGCCGTCGGATGAGCCGTTGAGGAGCGCCGACGTCAGCCTTTGCTCGACTCAGGTGAGGGCTGCCCTCCCCAGATCCGGCAGGGGCCGCCCTCGACCGACGCTGGCGAGGGCGGCCCCCGCCGGATCTGGCGAGGGTTGCCCTTGCCTGCCACCTTGGCCTCGCCCGCCTAGGCGAGGGCAGCCCCCGCCGGATCTAGCGAGGGTTGCCCTCGCCCGCTAGGGCGACGGTGAGGGCCGCGACGCGGGGGCCGCCCTCGCACGCCAAGGCGAGGGCGGCCCTCGTCGGATCTGGGGAAGGCAACCCCTCGCCTGAGTCGGACAAGGGTCGACGCCGTCGCTCCTCCGGTGGAAAAAAAAAAAAAGAAAGAAAAAGGAAAAAAGAGGAAAAAAGAAAGAAAAATAAAAAGTAAAAGACAAAAATGCCCTTTAGAATAAAAGTGTAGGGTAAATGTGTCACACGGGACAAAGTTTGGGGTTTTTCGTGTCACAAAAAAAAGTTTAAGGTAAATATGTCATATGGGGCAAAGTTTGGGGTTTTTCGTGGCAAAAAAAAAATTTAAGGTAAATGTGTCACACGGGGCAAAGTTCATGGTTTTTCGTGGCATTCTCCCTTAAATTTATAATTTGTTTTATGTGATTCATGACTATTGATAAATGTTCAATATAGTAATTCATTTTGCTCATATAACAAACCGGACATTATTTGTTGATGTAAATTATTATACGCCGAATTAGATGTTTAAAAAATGTGAGACAACATCTCCATATTTCTATCCATTTGATTTAGAAAAAGAAAAATGAAATTAGGACATTAACTTGTCCATCATTATTTGATTACATGGATTATTATATCCTGATTTTAGATAAATATCATATGTGGATGATCCACATGAAATTTTTATTGTCCACCATTCAAACTTAACGAATTGTAAGTCATATCACCATTCTTCGTTAACTTGAATTAACGGAAAGACGACAATAAATACTTTCATACGGTTTATAAGCTAGATTGAACATTTATCAATAATTTATGGACTTAACTAAAATCTGAAGGGCAACATTATATATTGGGCCAAAGTTTAAAAATCATTTATGTCATTTTCGATTTAAATTAGTTAGTAACCAAACCTAATATTTTGTGGACTTTGTATATCTCTTGGTATCAAAAGCACAGGGAATAAGCTACAACAAGCTAGCATCTCGTGAAAATAGAAAAGAAAAGAAAAAAGAAGAAAAAGCTAGCCCTGTGGGTCTCTGGTAGTGGACTACTCTCCTCCTCTAGTTGATCCTATTTGGCCAGGAGGGCGGGGGTTAGGAATTATTCAGGAACTTTTGCCTAACAATTCTGGTCCTTGATCAAGCTCGTGAATGATCATCATTAAGCAGTCATAACAAATTTAGCATTGTGATACATAGTTGATACATTTGCAGTATTAAGTGCTTAATTTCAGTAATTTTCTGTGACTTTCACATTACTAATAATCATCTTGGCCCTTTTATTTTATTGAGATAAACAAGTTTTGAGTATGTGCCTTTGGGTTCTTTTTTCAGATTTTGGAGACTCTTGGCTTCTTTCGAGGGATAATTACACAAATGATCTATGGATTTTGACTCAATGTTCAATATGGTCACTGAACTTTAGCTTAATATGTCATGTCATTTATAAACTTTTGATTTAATCAATGTGATCCCTAAACTTTTTGATAAATGTTCAATCTAGTCCCTAGAATATTATATCTCTGGATTATCTAGTCTAGGGATTAAATTGAATACGTAACAAAAGTTCGGGAATCATATTAAACAAATTAAAAGTTTAGAAATAACATTGCACATTGGGTTAAAATTCAAGTATCACATTAAAAAAATTTAAAAGTTAATGGTTCACATAGCTCATTGAACCAAAGTTCAAAAACTGTTTGTGTTGTTTTCCCTTCTTTCAATTTGGGCATCAATGGAGGTTTCAGACGATTTAAGTTACTGCCAGAGAAGTAGTCCCCATGTGTCTTTCTTCTTTCTCAAGAGCTTTATGAATTGAGATGAGACTTTATGAAGCTGTATCACTTTTCTTCTTTACCAAGTCAAAACTTTTAGAAACATCCTCAATGTAAAGAGCTTTATCCACTTCTCATGGATGGAATAAATCTACTTTAGCCAAACATTGTTATGGAGATCGCATTTGTCAAGAATATCTACCTTAGACGTAGTCCAATGATGCATGCAATTGTTCAATTCAACATTCTAATGATACACACGACTAAGATGTTGAAGAAATCTTTTCTCAAAGTTCCACCTGCATAAGTGATGAACGCTACCTGGAAGAACCCGAGTAGTCGTTCTCCAATCATATCCTCAAGCCAAGTTTCTAGTAGCCATACATAAAGTGTTGATTGGAATTAATGATTAAAACCCAAATGGAATAAAGGGAGAACGATGGCAAAAAAGTTAAACATCACCTGTGGATCATCATACTATGGTCCCCAATTAAAGAGAGATTCAAGATACTGTAGCTTCTCTATCATGGTAATATCGCAATACAGGTGGAAAGAAAATCTTTTCACTGCAGATACAACATAGATTAAATGTCTGTTCAACAAACATATATTGCTGTATCTTTACAAAGCAACTTGACGTGATTGTTGATGATGTTAGATTATTGAGATCTCCACTAAACCCTTAATATAGTTAGACTATAGACGGAGTTAAAAGAAATTAGTTGATTGGTTCTTCTCATAAATACGAAAACAAAATTAACTCAGGGAGTCAGTTTATGGATGATGTTATTATTCAAGACACAAAAGATATCCAAAGAGTTGACTCTGTGAAAGTAGCATGAAACCTAGTATATCTTTAGTAGTTGCCTAGCTTAGATAATGCACGCGAAAAGGGAACAAGTGTAAGTGCCATTATAGGCATATGTCTCTTCATATGTGTGTATACATAAAATACAGGTGTATTTTTAGAGCATTGTTAGAAAGATGGTAGGCTGAGCCATTGCCACATCTATGCAAATATACATGTACATTGACATTCTGCTCCTATATTGACTCCATCTTATAAATAGATACAGATTTACATATATGGCTGTGCTACCACAAGTCAATAAGCTGAACTTTGAAGGGAAGTGTAATTAAGCAGTAAACCAATCTAGGAATCATACAGGTGGACGATTCAATTGTAGCAAATAATAGTAGGAAGAAGACAATTTTGAAGACACAAATTGCCATATGAGTTCTCTGACCCGTGCAGTTATAATGAAAAAAGAAGGCTCTAATGCATAACAATCATATCAATCTCGACACTAAGTTCAGATAGTTCTTGAATATACCCCCCCAACCTACAATTTCTGGGCACACCATTTCATCAAGGCAATTGCAATATTAGGAAAGATTATAGTGGCTGACCAGATGGTCAGACTTGCCACAACTAAGATCAGAGATGGGGATGTTCTTCTTACTTACGGTGCATCATGTGTTGTTGTCATTAAATGTTGCACGCATATGGAATTGGTGAAGCAGTTCCGTGCAGAGTAGTTGATGCACGCCCAAAACTTGAAGGCCATTCATTACTGTATAAGTGGGTAGACAAAGGGCCGAATTGTACAGCTTGCTCAGCTTCTCGTATAAGCCATCAACATATCAACTTTCCTTCTTTTGCATCTGTGATTTCTCTGCTGGATACTTTGAAACCTGTATCAGGTTGATTTAGTCCTAATCACGATTATCTGGTCTGTCATCACTGAATTTACCCATGGCCAAAACCTGCGAGAGATTGATAGAGAAAACGGAGAACTCACTTGATTTTTCGTGGTGGATCATTTAGTGCGTTTGTGCCGGTATGCTTGATGTCCTGCCTCAACGAAACCCTTGCAGGATCTTTTGCCAAAGTAAAACAACATCACCTGAGTAGCTACGAAAGCTATGGAAACATCATCATGGGGGAGACCAAAATATAGATGTTCAGAGGGAATGATCGTTGAACTATACATTAAAACGATAACATCTTAACTACCAAGAGAAGATTATAGTCATCTGGGAGTTAGGGACAAGGGAATAGCGGTTGATAGCAAAAGAAGATTATAGTAATCTTGGAGCTAGGGACAGCGGAATAGCGGTTGATAGCAAAAGAAGATAATAATAATCTTAAAGATAGGGACAACGGAATAGCAGTTGATAGCGTAGTCCAAGGATGCATGCAATTGTTGAATCCTCCCTTAAAATCAACATTCTGATGATACCATACGACTAATATGCTTAGGAAATCTTTTCTCAATGTTCTACCGGTATTAGTGATGAACGCTACCGGGAAAAACGCCAGCCAGTCGTTCTCCAAACATAGCCTCAAGCCAAGTTTTTAGTAACCATAAAGTGCTGATTGGAATTGATGATTAACACCGACAAATGGAACAAAGGGGAGAATGATGGCAAAGAGTTAAACATAACCTGTGGATCATCTTGTTGAAATGATAGTTTTGCTTACCTTATTATGGATCTTTTAGATAATTTAATGGGTGCAGAAACTAGTGTTTTGTTTAAAATAATGGAGCATTTCAAAACCTTACTACGACGGTGAAATGATTGGCAAGAAGATCTTGCATTATTCAATATGCAAGTCTTACCCTAATTTTTCCAAAACCTTGATGCAAAATTTGATATGACATGACATGTCATTACATGAACAAATACAAGCCATCACTAATGGCTACTTCTATTTGAAAAAGACGCGTTTTTTTTTTCACTATTCTACTATTAAAAATGGAATTGCATGTCGGTGATGTTAGCCAATTCAAGTTTTACAGCGTAAAAGTTAGAATTGCAAGTAACCATGAAATAAAATATTAGATATATATAATTGAGACTAATCAAATTATAAGAATTAATTGAGAGTACGAGATAATCCTAAAAATGATAGGAGAGTGTGTCATTAATTTATCATGCTTTTCAAGAAAGTGCTTTGGGGGAGAAATTCCTTTTGGCACTCTCGTAGCAGCATGGGATTTCGTAATTTGAGAGAAAATTACCTAAAAAATTCTAAAGATAGGGTATTAATGTACTCAAAAGTACGTTTTAAAAGATTTAATTACAAAAAAAAAAAAATACATAAAATAAAAAATTTCTAATTATTATAGATAGGATTCCAAAACTTCTAAAATCGATAGCCTATATTTGGTTGATAATGCTAAAGATTTCTATAGACCTGGGTTCCTTTGAGTCTTGCCGACACCATATCAATCACTTGACCAAAGGGATCGGCATCAACCTCTGATTTGGCTTAAGAACTGCATCATGTAGATTAAATTAATAATCATATCTCATGCATTGCGTATAGATTATTTCTCATACAAAGAAATAATAAAAAAAAATAGATTGCATCGTTAGAATTCTGTAGGTCTAGATTAGTGCCTTGAAGTCAAGTCCTTCATTTATAAAAGAAAAAAAAAAGAGTTAATATCACAAAAAACTTTAAACTGATACATTTGTGACAAATTTATCACAAACTAATTTTTTGATCGCAAAAAACCTCAAATCAATACACATTTTGATAAATTTATCAAAAATTGGTACACTTGTGACAAATTCACATTTTGCTAGTTTTTGTTAAAATTTACCGTCAAATTGTTGAGTTAGATGATATATAATAGTTAACTGATATACTGATTTGAGATTTTACTCTCCGTTTGTCACAATCATACTGGTTTTTTAGTATTAATTTAATTTAACAAAGAGTATATTTATAATATATGTATCAGTTTAGGATTTTTGGTGATCAAAAAATTAGTTTAGGAGAAATTTGTTACAAGTATATTAATTTGGGGTTTATTGTGATTATTTGGGGGTAAATTTGTTATAAGTGAACTAGTTTGGGGTTTGTCGTGGTCAAAAAATTAATTTTAGGTAAATTTTGTCATGGGTATACTAGTTTGAGATTTTTCGTGAGAAAAATGTCAAAAAAGTCTTAAACATTTTACATTTGTGCCAATTTAATCCTAAACCTTTTATTGGTGCAAATTTAGTCCTAAACCTTTTATTGGTGTCAATTTAATTCTAAATTTTTTGACTTAATGCTAATTTAGTTCTAAAACTTTTAATTTAATGTCAATTAAGTCCTTTCAACTAATTTTGGCTGAATTTTATTAACACAGATGCTGGTTGGTTTGCATGGCATGACTAGCGCTAACATGGACAACTTTTAATAATATTTTAATAGTTTTCCAAATTATTTTTTTTTTTTTTTTTTCTTTTCCTTCTCCTCCTGACGACCAGCTAAAGGCAAGGGCTGGTGAGGTCAAGGTCAACCTTATCGGCCTCTGGCGTGCCACTAGCCACCGACGAGGCTAGCTCTTGCCAGATCTAGCAAGGGTTGAGCCTCGCCCAACCCCTGGTGATAGGGGTGTCCAAAAAACCCATCAAACCTGAACCGAACATGATCCGAACGCGACCCGAACACGAAATAAGTATGGTACATGTTTTGGATCTTAATATTATTCGGGTAACAATTATTAATACAAATGGAATACATGTTTTGGGTCAAGTTAGGGTCGGAACATTATTCCACCCAAATACATTAAACGCTTCAACCCAAACGCACCCACCCAAGTTATCTCCTCTATAACTCCTTCTACTCGCAACTCATCCAGCACGTCTCGTCTCACAAGTTCATCGTCGTCTCTCTCCCTCTCCCTCTCTCTCTCTCCCCATCTTCCATATGATTTGCTTTTTTTTCGCGACCGATGCAGAACTTTAGAGGAGAGAGTATTATCTGTCTGCATAGATGTTCACGGATGAGTTGGACGAGGCTTCGTGGCGTCACGTAAGAGCATTTCGAATCTCCTTTGTCATATTTTTTTATTAAAAAATTATCTGTCTGTGGAGATGTTCATGAACGGGTTGGACAAGACTTCGTGGCGTCACGTAAGAGCATTTCGAATTCCCTTTGTCATATTTTTTAATAAAAAACCCGAAATCCGAACCGAACCGACCCGTTTTTTTTGCTTAATGTTTTATGCATTTCGGGTCGGGTCAGGTCGGATCAAATGACATGACCCTTATTGTTCGGGTCGGGTCGGGTAACATCAAGACCAGACCCGACCCGTTGACACCCCTACCTGGCGAGGGCTTGAGCCATCCCTAGAGGTTGCGACTGGTAACAGCTTGAGTCCTTGCTAGCAATTGGGTGAGGCTTGACCCTCCCCCGCTGGGCGCGAGGTTGCCCTAGGTGCCCTAGAGGCGGGCAAGGTCGACCTCTACCTTGTTGGCCCTTGCCTTTAGCTGGTCACCCAGTTGGTGATCGCTTGGAGGAAGGAGGAGGAGAGGGGGAAAAATAAAAATAAAAAGAAAAAAAGGGAAAAGAAAAAATAAATAATTTGATAAATTATTAAAATCTATTAAAAGTTATCTATGTTATCGCTAAGCATGCTACGTCAATCGACTGACATCTAAATCAACAAAATCTGGCCAAAATTAGCCGGAAGGACTCTTGACGGTGAGCTTGAGGTCCAGGTGACCATGAACTACGCTAGGGTTTTAGCAGGGCTTCAAATCTAGATTGATTGGGTCATGCTCTGGAAGAAAGCGTAGCTGACGATGGAGACGACACCTGAACGTGTTCGACCAAGGATGGACCAGTGCCGACGATTTTAGCCATGGACAACCAAGATCTCGAGATGGAGAGAAGGACAAGACAGAGAAAACAGAGGAAGCCGGCCATGCTTAGCTTGAGCGCAGCGGTGGTTGGCTTTGTCGTGGCGCCGGGGACTCCGCTGGTACCAATGACTAAGGAGTGGAGGTCGGCGGCCATAGATGGAAGCGGAAGAAGATTTTTACTTAAATTCCATGCAATTGCTAACATGAATATGTGAATGCGTGTCAAGATGTCCTTGAATATGAGTAGAAACAACATATGCCACGTAGATTTGACACGACCTACCCCCAATATTTTCTTCTCGTGAGAAGTGTCATAGGATGAACTACAAAACTTAGGACATTGTTGATGTAATGTCTCCACACTGGTCCCGGCAAAAGAGAATATAATAAAAGGAGCCCACCCATCAGGGCTGGACAACTTCAAGGAATTTGAGAATTTTAAGGTATGTTTATTCATTATTTTTTTCTCGAGAATAATTTTAACTCAAAAATAATTATTTTTATTCTATTCCCTAAAATGAGTATTTTAAGCCATTTGGTAATTATATAAAATTTTTATTTTCAGAATAGAAATGCATTTGGTATGATCTTAAAATTTTTTTCTGTCTTATGATTTCTTTTAATTTCTTTATAATTTTTTATATTTATCTTTTTTTTCCTTTCTTTTTTTTTCTTCTATTCTTCTTCTTCTTCCTTAAAGCCGGTTGGCGGCCTCAACAATGGTCGGTGGCTGGACGAGACTCAACATTGCCTAGAATCGTTGAGGTTGAGCTCACCTAGCCGCCAGTGAAGCTAAGCCTTGATATTACTAGTATAAACACCTAGAGGGGGGGTGAATAGGTGTAGAGAGATTAACCACGTCAATATATATAACTTTTGCAATCAACGAATTGAAATCAAGTAGAGAGAGTGAGAGAAGATTGCAAACACTGTTTATAGTGGTTCGGCTTTTAGACAAGCCTACGTCCACTCTCTGGGCGACCAGCCAATCGGCTGTATTTCACTATATGATCAACGGTGATTACACGTCTCGAGTGTTTGTACTCGGTGATGATCTATCTCACTAAGTCACTCTCTTTTGGTAACACACTGAGATCACTCAAATGCGCACTATGAACAACAATTGAAGAACGAAATCAGCTTTGGAATAATGTTCATCTGATCTACCCCTAAGTCTCAACCTATCCTTAAATACTCTCCAAGCCACACTCGACCGTTGGCTCTTTCCTTGAGAGTTTTTGTCTTCCCTTTCTTGGACAGACTTTATAATGCAAGTCTTTTTGACCGTTGAGGGTAGATCAGATCCCCTTAGATTCTGTTCGCCCATACAATCAGAATCTAGGCTTCCATAAGTGCTCTATTCTTCTTTGGAAGTTGCCCACTAATTGATCCTGTCAATCGATTAGTATAACGTAATCAACATAAATAAGGTAAGTGAAATACTCTACCGTTGGTGATCTTATCGTATAAGTTCATTTTAAGTCTGACGGTCTTAAGTCCTGAGTCTGCCTAGATTTTCAGTTTGGTTCGTTCAGACTTAAAACCTCAGTCTAGTACGGTCAGACTTAAATCTCAGTCTGGTACGGTCAGACTTAAATCTCAGTCTGGATGAGTCTTTCCGTCTGGTACGGTCAGACTTAAATCTCAGTCTGGATGAGTCTTTCCGTCTGGTACGGTCAGACTCTAAGACATCTCATGCTTTGTCTTCTGCTATCAGCAGACTTTAAAGCCTATGTCTTTCTGAGTTCTTTTCCTTCAAGAGATTGAAATAAATATCATTCATATAATGTTTTGTAAGCATCAAAACTAGGAGTTTTCTCAACAATCTCCCCCTTTTTTATGGTGACAAAACATTTCATACATATGGCTTAATGTCCCTGCAAAATATGATTAAATAGAGCCTGCTTCCAACTATTCTGCTCAACTCATAAGAATAGCTCATATCAACCCTGTGTAGACAATCCAGCAGCAACATATCTTCATATCACAGCTCAACATGATTTAGCATATAAGAAAATATCATAGGCCATAAGAACTTTCATGCATTAACACAATAATAAAGCCAACTATGTCATGCAAAAGCTCAGAAATGTTAGAATTAACCATATCTCAGAGATAGCCATATCTACTCTCCCCCTTTTTGTCAAACTCAAAAAAGAGTTAGTGAGTTAAAAACAAACCAGTTTCTAAAGCAGAAGATGTTTTTAAGAAGTTTTCTTGTTTGGGGTCCGAACAAGGGTGAAATCCTCCATATCTGATGCAAACTTCTCAATCCTGTCAATACACTTATTAACCGTCTTCTCGAGAGTCTCCGTCCGTTAGTGAAGGAGGTTTCCATTTCTACCCGCCGATCCTTGATCTCGGTTAGAAGTGCTAAGATCTTCGATAATCGGCATTCCTGATGAAGCTGCGGGTACTTGATTTTCAATATGTTCGAAGAATGCTCCCCCGAATTGATGCTTCATTCTCGTTCTTGTGTCCCTTCTTTTCCCCTTCCTCATCTCCGTCTTCTTCTTCTTCTGTTTCTTCTCCTTCTGGATCTTCCTCTGATTCAGATTCATCATTCTTCTCATGTTCTGTGCTGAGAATATTTTCTGCATGTGTTTCTGTTTCTGGTTCAGACATTCTCGAGAAGTTTGACGCATATTTGCGAAGTGCGGAGATACTTTCTTCTTCATCTTCTTCATCTACCAAGTAGGAGTTGTCTTCTCCTTTTAGAACTTGGCTCGGCGGCGGTGATTCTTTACCTTTTCGTTTTGCTGTCTCTGCTCTAGCCAATTCCTTTTCTTTTCTTCTCCATGTCTCTGCAACATCCTTCAGTCTCATCTTATTGATCATTTTCATGTCAATGGCCATTATGGGAAGAGTTTTAGTGCTGAATCTTCTAGGTATGTCTATCTTAAGATGATCAAAGATCCTTGTCACTAAAGCTCCATAGGGTAGCTGTCCTTTGTCCTTCGACACTGTCCGATACATATGCAATATTATTGTGTGAGGCAGTGAGAACAGTACTCCCTTTTCAATAGCCCACATCAGTTTGGCCTCAAATTTAGATACATCAGTCTTTGATGAGGCTTTTGGACGAATACAGCTGATAATGATCTTAAAGAGGATAAGTTATAGTGGCCCTTACAGACTTTGTAAGAAACTTACACACTGTTTCATAGGAGACGTCTATTGGCCTGAATGCTCCTCTTTCAACTTTTATAATGTCAGCCAGAGTGTCTGAACTAACATCATAGAACCTGTCATTCACACTGAATTGCATTCTGTCTGGAGATAGAAATGTCAAGTTCGAGTAAAAATATGCTGTTAATTCAGGATAAACAGCAGCAGAATCAGTGCAAAATTGGTCAATCTGCAATTTTTCAAAGCATTCTCGCAGATTTACTTCAGCAGCATCCAAATAATCAAAATCCACAATTCTGTGGTTCATGATTCCTCGAACCATCAGTCTGTTGAAGAAAGTTTTATGCTCTCTGGATCGAAATAATTTCCCGGTTGTGTTTCGGGCTACAGCAGCTATTCCCATTCTCACTTCAAAATTTCTGTATATGTTTTCATCATCTTCATTCACATTATCTCTGCTTCTCCCTTTATCACTTACTCGTTCTGTATGAGTAGATGGTGATTTTGTGGCCTGTACTGCTTGAATGAGACGGAGTTCATTCGCATACCCTTTCTCTCTCAGGAAGAACAGTTTGACATCATCCCTAACATTTCTTTGAACTAATTTCTCATATCTCCTCATTACTACATGAGGGCTTTCAGTGGGTGTGGGTAGAGTTAGTCCGGGCACGTACCTCTTCGTGAGAAATTTCTTTCTTGATTGTGACCGGATAGCTCTTGGAGATTCCTCGGGATCATTTTGGGAAGAAACTCTTGGAGATTGTCCTTGAGTATCTTCGGAAGTACGTGTGAGATCGAAATGCGTCGCCCTGTCGACTCTTCTTCCTCCTCTCCCAGCAATCCTGTTTGATCTCCTTCTTGGACATGGAGATCTTGATATGGATACGGAGGATTTCGAGGCCATGTTCGGAGAAAATTGGTTTTGAAGAAGATTGATTTAAAAAGCGTTTTTCTCTGTTAGGGTTTGTAAACAAAACGTTCTGAAGAGTTGTGAGGAAGAGACCCGACTTTTAGACGATTTTATACCCTTCATTAGGAGAACAAATGAACAGTCGCAGCCCAAAACAAATTAAAATGGCAGTTATTTTAAACTTAACACGAATATTCAATCATCATAGACATATGCCCAAAATACGCAAATCAATCATGCATATCAAAAACTTACTAAATATTGACCAGGTTTAATCAAGGAAATAACATACTTACTCAAAATACCATTATTTCCTTTTTCAATCTTCTTCGAAAAATAGTCTGTCCAAACGATTGCTTCTCTCAGACTTTGTCCTGTTCTCATAGAATTTATAAAAAAGGGTTAATAATATTTAATCTCCCACATATTGAATCGAATGTACCTTTGTCCAGTGGCTTTGTGAAGATATATGCTAATTGATTCTTAGAATCAATAAATTCCACATATATATCTCCATTTTGCACATGGTCTCTAATAAAATGATGTTTGATCTCAATGTGCTTTGCCCTGGAGTGTAGAATCGGATTCTTGGTGAGGTTTATGGCGCTCGTATTATCACATCTTATTTCGTGCGTGCAGATTCATCATTTTCATAGTCTTTTAGTTGCTGTCTCATCCAAAGAATCGTGAACAACGGTTCCCAAGTGCTACATATTCTGCTTCGTCGTTGATAGAGCCACGTATTCTCGCTTTTTGGAGAACCATGAGACTAGCATTTTTCCTAGAAGTTGGCATGTACCTGAAGTACTCTTTCTGTCTATTTTGCATCCTGCTAAATCTGCATCTGAGTAGCCAAGAAGAGTAAAATCTGTTTCTTTTGGATACCATAACCTCAAGTTTGGATAAGTGGCTATATACTTAATTATACGTTTAACAGCAGAAAGATGTGATTCTTTATGATCCACTTGAAATCTCGCACAAAGACAAACACTATATAGTATATCTGGTCTAGATGCAGTAAGATAGAGAAGAGAACCGATCATGCTTCTATAATTCTTCTGGTCAACCTTCTTTCCCATTTCATCTTGATCTAGTTTGATGGAGGTTGCCATTGGAGTCTCAGTCTTCTTGCAGTTCTCTATTCCAAACTTTTTAATCAAGTCTTTGGCATACTTTTCTTGATTAATAAAAGTTCCGCGTTTTGTTTGATTGACCGAAGTCCTAGAAAGAATGTCGGTTCTCCCATCATGCTCATTTCAAATTCTTCCCGCATAGACTTTGAGAAGTTCTTGCACAAGTGCTCATTAGATGAACCAAAGATAATATCATCTACATAAATTTGTACCAATAGTATATCTTTATCTTCCTTCTTAATGAACAAGGTTGTATCTACCATACCTTTCTTGAATTTATTGTCTAGTAGAAACTTGCTCAATCGTTCATACCAAGCTTGAGGTGCCTGTTTCAGACCATAAAGTGCCTTCTTTAATCTGTATACATGGTCGGCTTTCTTGGTTCTTCGAAACCAGGAGGCGCTCTACAAAGACTTCTTCTTTGATAAACCCATTTAGAAAAGCACTTTTCACGTCCATTTGATATAGCTTGAAATTTTGATAGCACGCATAGGCAAGTAGTAGTCGATTGCTTCTAGTCTTGCAACCGGAGCATAGGTTTCATCATAGTCTATTCCTTCGATTGAGAATAACCTTTTGCCACGAGCCTTGCCTTGTTTCGGTGACTTTTCCAAGTTCATTGACTTTGTTTTCGAAGACCCATTTAGTACCAATGATAGTTCTTCCTTTGGGTTTGGGCACCAATTCCCATACATCATTTCTCTTGAACTGTTGAAGCTCTTCTTGCATTGCCTCTATCCAGCTTTCATTTTCCGAGCTTCATTAATTCCTTTTGGTTCAATTTCAGAAATCAATGCAATGTTACCTGTGTCTTTTTTGTTTCTCGATCTGGTTTGAATCCCTTCGTTGATATTTCCAATCATCAGCTCCTTAGGATGACTAGACTTATGCTTCCAGTTTCGGTTTGGAACTTCATCATTATTAGAATCTTCTGCTGATGCAGGAATATCACGCTGAATTACTTGTTCTTCATGAGTTGCTCCTTTGACTATTTCCTAGGAAGATTCTGCTTCTTTGTTGAGACCAGATCTTCCAGGAGCAACATCTGATTATTCAATTATTGTACTGCTTTGTTTTGAAACTTCTTTCTCCAGAAACTTTACGTTCATGGATTCTTCCCTTTGTCGAGTGTTCTTGTTGAACACTCTATATGCTTTACTAGAGTTTGAATAGCCCAGAAAAATACCTTCATCGACCTTTCTTCAAACTTACTAGGTTGATGATTAATATTTTTAAGGATATAACATAGACAACCAAAGATACGAAAGTAGGAAACAATAGTTTTTCTTTCCTTAAAAATCTTATAAGGGGTTTTCTCAAGAATTGGTCTAAGAAATACTCTGTTAATAATATGACAAGAAGTAGAAACTGCTTCTGCCCAGAACCGAGTTGCCACCTTGCTTTCTATAAGCAATGTTCTAGCCATTTCCTGCAAAGACCTATTTTTTCTTTCCACCACTCCATTTTGTTCTGGAGTATAGGGAGATGAAAAAGTATGCTGTATACCATATTTGTCACAAAAAATTGCAAAGTCTTGATTTTCAAATTCTCCCCCATGATCTGTTTTGATACTTGAAATGGAGTATCCTTTTTCATTTTGGACCCTCTTTGCAAATGTTGAGAAATATGAAAAGGTATCTCCTTTATTTGCTAAAAAATATACCCATGTAAATCGAGAGTAATCATCTACTATCACAAGACAAGTACTTCTTACCTCCAATGCTCGGGTTCGGTTGGTCCAAATAAGTCCATGTGAAGAAGCCGTAACACACGATTAGTAGAAATCTGTTTTATAGATTTGAATGAGCTTCTTACCTGTTTTCCCAGTGTACATGCAGAGCAAAGCTCTGTGTTCTTGTAACTTAGTGGAGGCAAGCCACGAATGAGCTTTTTGCTGGCAAGCTTGGAAATTTGTTTCATGCTGACATGCCCAAGTTTGCGGTGCCACATATCTGCTTCATCTTAAACTGATAATAGACATTTTGCGGTGTCTTCATTTATGTCCAGAAGATAAATGTTCCCATGCCTTCGTCCAAGTAAAAGTCTGTGAAGAGTCATTACTTGTTCCAGAACATAGATTCTCTTTGAAGTTTATTCTGAAGCGGGCATCACATAACTGGTTGATGCTCAGAAGATTGTAGTTTAATCTTTTGACTAGAGAAACGTTGTTGATGATTAATCTACCGATCTTGACAGTTCCCAGTCTTATAATGTTTCCTTTGGTGTTTCCTCCAAACGAAACTGTTCCTCCCTTGATTCTTTCAAATCCAACGAACATTTTTGAGTCTCCTGTCATATGTCTTGAACATCCACTGTCCAAATACCATTTCTTCTTACTCCGGAAGCTTACCTGCAATGTTCACACATACTCATTTTTTCTTTGGTACCCAAATTTTCTTGGGTCCATTGAAGTTAGTAGTATAAGCTTTTTCTATCCATTTCTTTTGAACAGGTCTCTAGACTTTAGGACACTTATTCTCGAAATGTTCTCTCTCTCCACAATTAGAACACTTTAGATTTGCTTGACCAATAGGTTTAACAAAATTCTTTTTAAAATGATTCTTGTAAGCCTGTCGAGGGGGTCTCTGTTTAATTCTTTCCTTAACTTTAGGAAAATCAATTAACGATTTACTTTCCTTACAAAACCCAAGTCCCGACTTATCATAATAAGGAATTTGGATAGAAAGAATATCTTTGCAGGTTTTCGTCCCTACGAGAAAACTTTGCATTAATATTCGAAATTTCCTTTCTAAGAAATAGATTCTCATTTTGTAAAGAGCTTTGATTTTTCTTTATTTCTAAAAGTTCCTTTTTGAGAGACTCACTTTCATTTAAGACAGAATCACGACTTTCCTCCAGTTCTAAAAATTCCTTTTTGAGATCATTAAATCTTTCTTTTAATGAACAATTCGATGACTCAACTTACGATTTTCCACTTTTAAACTCGGAGATCTTTTTCAAGGTAGTTTTTAAATTTAAACAAAGCTCATTTATGTAATCTGAGATTTATATTGGAATATCGGAATGATTTACCTCGATTTTCTCGTCTCGAATCCGAGTCCGATCCCGAGTCCTGTCTCAGTCCGAGTCCGAATGAGCCATAAGACAGATGTTGCCATATTCTTCTTCACTTTGTCCTCCTCAACTTCGTGTCACTCCATGTTTCAGCTTTCGGGGGCCTTCTTGTATTTCTCGAATTTCCCTTTGTTTTTTTTGAGCTTGGGACAATTCTCGTTTAATATGACCATTTTTCTTACATTAAAAACAAATGACATCTTTGGCATAATCTTCCTCGTCATCGTTTGCGTTGTCCAGATTGTCTGTTTTGTTTTCTGTTGTTGAACTTCCTGCCTTTCTTATTTAACTTCCTCACTTTTCTGATCAGCAGTGCAAGTTCTTCGTCATCCAGTTCTTCCTCAGAATCTGTAACATCAGAATCAATGTTAGACTTAAGAGCAATGGATTTTTTACCTCTGGATTCCACTTCCTCGTTCATTTGTTTTGCTTCATAGGACTGCAGAGTACCAATGAGCTCATCGACAGTCAATGGTGAAATTCGCAGAGTTTCTCTGGTAGATGTCTTCACATTGTTCCATTCTTTTGACAGTCCTCTCAGAAGTTTGTTGACCTTCATTGGTCCAGAACAGTTGTCCTTGATATGCCAAACCGTTTACAATTTACGTAAAACGATCGAACATATCTCCGATGGATTCTCCTGTTTCATCTTAAAAGATTCATACTTGACCAAGTAATATATTTACTTTGGTTTCCTTGACACGATCGGTTCCTTCGTATGTCACATGTAGTCTATCCCAAACTTCCTTAGCTGTATCACACGAAGATATTCGATTATATTCATTAGGTGATAAAGCACAATACGAAGAGTAGATAGCCTTAGCATCGAGAGTTTGTCTCTTCGTCATTTCTTCTGGAGAGATGGTGGCTGAAGTTTCTATGTCTTTCCCATCGTTTCTCTTTGATGTTTTTTCGGTTTTGTCAGTGGGATCAATTCCTCTTTCAACCACATCCCATTCGAGTGGATCTTTCGATCTGAGAAAGGCCTTCATTTTATTCTTCCAAATATTGTAATCTCTGCCATTGAAGTAGGGAGGACGAGTGTTGCTCTACCCCTCAATCAAACCTGGTGCAAGAATACTAGCCATAGAGGATCTTTAACTGAGGAGTAATAAACACTTCAAGATCTAGAGCACGAGGCTCTGATACCAATTGATATTACTAGTATAAACACCTAGAGGGGGGGTGAATAGGTGTAGAGAGATTAACCACGTCAATATATATAACTTTTGCAATCAACGAATTGAAATCAAGTAGAGAGAGTGAGAGAAGATTGCAAACACCGTTTATAGTGGTTCGGCTTTTAGACAAGCCTACGTCCACTCTCCGGCGACCAGCCAATCGGCTGTATTTCACTATATGATCAACGGTGATTACACAGTCTCGAGTGTTTGTACTCGGTGATAATCTATCTCACTAAGTCACTCTCTTTTGGTAACACACTGAGATCACTCAAATGCGCACTATGAACAACAATTGAAGAACGAAATCAGCTTTGGAATAATGTTCATCTGATCTACCCCTAAGTCTCAACCTATCCTTAAATACTCTCCAAGCCACACTCGACCGTTGGCTCTTTCCTTAAGAGTTTTTGTCTTCCCTTTCTTGGACAGACTTTATAAGGCAAGTCTTTTTGACCGTTGAGGGTAGATCAGATCCCCTTAGATTATGTTCGCCTATACAATCAGAATCCGGGCTTCCATAAGTGCTCTATTCTTCTTTGGAAGTTGCCCACTAATTGATCCTGTCAATCAGATTAGTATAACAGAATCAACATAAATAAGGTAAGTGAAATACTCTACCGTTGGTGATCTTATCGTATAAGTTCATCTTAAGTCTGACGGTCTTAAGTCCTGAGTCTGCCTAGATTTTCAATCTGGTTCGTTCAGACTTAAAATCTCAGTCTGGTATGGTCAGACTTAAATCTCAGTATGGTACGGTCAGACTTAAATCTCAATCTGGATGAGTCTTTCCGTCTGGTACGGTCAGACTCTAAGACATCTCATGCTTTGTCTTCTGCTATCAGCAGACTTTAAAGCCTATGTCTTTCTGAGTTCTTTTCCTTCAAGAGATTGAAATAAATATCATTCATAGAATGTTTTGTAAGCATCAAAACTAGGAGTTTTCTCAACAAGCCTCGCCTCTGCATCTTCCTTAACCTTCATGCCGTCAAAGCTCCCAGGCAGCAGGGCCACCGAATCCATCAGGACGTCCTCGAACCAATTCTGCCTGGAGTCGAAATCGAGGAGCAAGTTGGTGACCAACAGGTCGCTGATCTTCTCATGAAGGGTGAGCGGTTTGCCAATTCCTTTCAGGTTGGAGTCTTCTTCCTGCCCTTCAACGGTGGACTCGGAGACAAAACCAATCATTTCTGATGAAGGGGGGACTAGGTTTTCACAGGAGGACGGAAACGGAGCGAGGCTGAGCCTCCCCATCGCCCGCCCACCGCAAGGGCAGCGTCACCTGGCTCATTTTTCAACAGTCACGCAGTGCCCAGCACCAACTCTTCAATATATTTCTTGTCAGAAGCATCTCTGATCCCATTGACAACAAGTGGGACCAAATAATTTGATAGGGGACTATGATTATTTAATATTTTTTATTCTTCTTTTTATTTATAAAAAAAAATTAGTTGTGTTCTCAAAATTGGGCAAGACCACCCTCGTGGTAGCTTGGCGAGATCGAGCCTTGTTGATGGCTAGGTGAGGCTCCGCCACTAGCCCTCGTCTGGCTGGTTGCCGAGGCCAATGACCGGCTTTAAGGAAGAAGAAGAACAAAAGGAAAAGAAGAAAAGAAGAAAAGAAAAAAAAAAAAAATAAAGTTTCGAGAACAGAGAAGTAATTTTTATTTATTTCTTTATTCTTTACTAAATCTATTCCCGAAAACAAATTTGTTCTTAAGAACAAAAAATTTATCAAATGAATTTTTTTTCCAAAGAAAACAAAAGAATAGAGGCCTAAGTTGACGAAAAAGACTTTCCATGCCACAATTAATTTATCTAGAGTACCTAGAAAAAAAAGGAAAACATAAGGTATAAATATCTCAATTTATTCGGGAGTTCTAAACGTGAGTTTGAGGGGGAAAAGCACATTAGATGAGTAGCGAAATGATATCTCAATTAATTCATATCACATTTATACTCCCATAAGTCAAAATTGTAGCTGGACGATTAATTTGGGTGAACGGAGTTGAGGAGTGAAATAACGACACGGGAGAATGCAACCTTTTCTTTTTCTCTTTGGATTTAATATTATCAAGGTCTATTTTGCTTCACTTTTCCAAATGTCCAGACATTGGCAAAAATAATTTATCAATTTGATGATAATGAAAATCTAAGTAAAAACAAACGTCATTAAAAACTTTCCAAGGGATCGCATTGTTCTTTTAATCCGTATAAGCATTCTTCTTAAGTTTTTAGACAGAGGAACTTTAGATTTGGCAATAACAAGGTAATGCATGGGCTTTTGGGAGGAGGGTGCAGAAATAATAAGAGGGACTATTTCTCATAATCACTGAGTACGGAGCGTTTTCTGAATTTCTAGATAAACAGTTCAAACGTTGTTTAGAATAAGTCTTATGTTTAGAAAAAGTTCTGCTAAACAGTTCAGTTTAGTTTGAACTGTGACCAGAAAAAGTTACGAACAGTTTCTAGAACTTGTTTGAACTGTTTAGTTCTAAACATAACTTTTCCTAGACATTATAAATTCTCCTTCTTCCTCACAAAACTTCACCCACAAAGCTTGCAAGGAGAAAAAAAAAAGAAAAAGAAAAAAAGCGAACCCCCAAATGACAGACCTCCACGCCTTCCCACCCCGTCCGGATAATAATCCAGCATCGCCAGAGCCGCCGCCGCCCGACCGGTGCAAGGCGATCATCCTCATCTGTCTCGTAGGTTGCATTCCCGTTTTTATCATCTTCCATGTGCTCTTCCAGATGATACGTTTCGAAATCCGTCCGAAGTTGCAGTTCGACCTAAGCTCTTCCCTCTCGTCCGTCAACGTCTCCAGCTCCCGCGTCACCGGCCAATGGAACATGGTTCTCTCTGTCAAGAAACCCAGCAAGCTCACCGTCGAGTACACTCACATGAATCTCCTCTTGAGTTTTGGCCAGCTCAGTCTCTCTCGTCCCGCCCTCATTCCTGACTTCATTCAGGGCCCCGACAACGTGACCACTGTCCGAGCGGAGGCCCCGTCGATGATCCAGATTGTCAATGACTTGAGCGTGAGGGGCCTGGTGCGCTCGTTGAAGGGCGGAGAGGTGGCCATTGATGTGGTGGTGAAAGCCAGGCGGAGGCTACATTTGGGTTTGTTGTGGGTGCCTGTGTTCGATATGTATTCCAATTGCATTAATGTTACGTTTACAGCTCCGACGGACGGTAAGGGCGGCAGCTGGATGAGTCTGGGAGGGACCCTCGATTGCTATGCCTAGTCCTGCCGAGGTAGGAATAATTTTCTTTTCCTTAAAATTCATTTTTTTTTTTCATATTAACAATAATCATTTGTCTACTTTATTCTGTTGATATAAACAAGGTTTGATTCTGACGATCATGTGTGTTTTGATGTTCTTTTTTCAGATTCCAGAGACTCTGGTGGCTTCTACAAATTCCGGCATCGGTTGGAGTTGTCTTTCCTACCCTTTTTCCTTTGGCAAAATACTGAGATATTTTGAGGCCTCCCACTCGGTCTCAAATGCTGTTACTGGAGACAACAGTGTCATTAGTTAAATGACTTGATTTGAATTCTTGTAACTGCTCTAGTTAGATCATAATGTTTATCATTCAAAGTAATGTCGGGATTCATGCACATCACCCTAAGGATATTAGTCAAGAGAGAGAAGAAAAATTTAAATAAGTGATGACTTTCTTTTAAGCTAGATTTGAAGTGAGCGTCACCATAAGGATATTAGTCAAGAGAGAGAAGAAAAATTTAAATAAGTGATGACTTTCTTTTAAGCTAGATTGGGAAGTGAGCGTGGAGCTTGGTGGCTTTGTTAATAAGAGGCCGATGGCGGACCCAATTGGTCGGACCGACTCTTTTCCGAGCACTACACTTGTCTTGAGTCTCACCATCCCCTCAACATCTTTTATGGAAATAGTAACCGAAAGACCGAGCCCATAACATAATTCCTATATTTTAATGAAAAAAGAAGGCTCTAATGCATAAGAGTCATATCAATCTCGAAACTAAGTTCAGATAGTTCTTGAATATACCCCCATTTCTGGGCACTCCATTTCACCAAGGCAATTGCAATATTTGGAAAGATTTATAGTGGCTGACCAGATGATGGTCAGACTTGCCACAACTAAAAGCAGAGATGGGGATGTTCTTCTTACTTACGGTGCATCATGTGTTGTTGACATTAAATGTTGCACACCCATAGAATTGGTGAAGCAATTCCTTGCAGAGTAGTTGATTCACGCCCAAAACTTGAAGCCCATTCATTACTGTATAAGTGGGTAGATAAAGGGCTGAATTGTACAGTGTGCGCAGCTTCTCGTATAATCCATCAACATATCAACCTTCCTGCTTTTGCATCTGTGATTTCTCCGCCGGATACTTTGAAAACTGTATCAGGTTGATTTAGTCCAAATCACGATTATCTGGTCTGTCATCACTGACTTTGCCCATGGCCAAAACCTGCCAAAGATAGAGCTAGGTCAGCTTTTAGACTTGTTTCATGTTCTCACCATTCATGTGAGAGATTGAGAGAGAAAACGAGAGAACTCACTTGATTTTTCATGGCGGAACATCTAGTGTGTTTGTGCCGGTACACTTGACGTCCTGCCACAACCAAACAGCCTTGCAGGATCTTCTGCCCAAGTAAGACGACACCACCTGAGCAGCTACGAAAGCTATGGAAACATCATCATGGGGAGACCGAAATATATATGTTCGGAGGGAATGATCATTGAACTATACATTAAAATGATAACATCTTACCTACCAGGAGAACATTATAGTAATCTTGGAGCTAGGGACAAGGGAATAGCAGTTGATAGCAAAAGAAGATTATAGTAATCTTGGAGCTAGCGATAGCGGAATAGCAGTTGGTAGCAAAAGAAAATTATAGTAATCTTAGAGATAGGGACAATGGAATAGCAGTTGATAGCGTAGTCTAAAGATGCATGCAATTGTTAAATCCTTCCTTTAGATCAACATTCTGATGATACCATACGACGAAGTTGCTCGGGAAATCTTTTCTCAATGTTCCCCCTGCATAAGTGATGAACGCTACCGGGAAAAACCCTAGCCAGTCGTTCTCCAAACATAGCCCCAAGCCAAGTTTTTAGTAACCATACATAACGTATTGATTGGAATTGATGATTCACACCTGCAAATGAAGCAAAGGGGAGAATGATGGCAAAGAGTCAAACATAACTTGTAAATCACCTTGTTGAAATGATAGTTTTGTCTTAGCTTATTATGGATCTTTTAGAAAACTTAATGGGTGCAGAAACTAGTATCTTTGTTTTAAATAATGGAGCGTTTCAAAAGCTTACGACGATGGGGAAATAAATGGCAAGAAGAGCCCGCATTATTCAATATGCAAGTCTTATCCTAATTTGTCCGAAACCTTGATGCAAAATATGATACGATGTGGAATCTAAAGACATGGCATTATACGAACAAATACAAGCCATCATTGATGGCTACTTCTATCTGAAAAAGACACGTTTTTTCACTATTCTACTATTGAAATAAGAATTCTATGTAGGCGATGTTAGCTGATTTAAGTTTTACTGCGTAAAAGGTTAGAATTGGAAGATGAAGCCATGAAATAAAATAGTAGATATATAAAATCGAGACTAATCAAATTGTAAGAATTGATTGAAAGTACGAGGTAACTCTAAAAAAGATAGGAAAGAATGCCATTAATTTGTCACGCTTTTCAAGGATGGTACTTTGAGGGAGAAATTCTTTTTGCACTCTTGTAGCAGTATGTGTTTTCATGATTTGGGAGAGAATTACTTAAAAAATTCTAAAGATAGGGTATTTATATATCCAATAATACGTTTTGAAAGATTTTATTACAAGAAAAGAAATGCAAAAAATAGAAAACTTTCCAATTATTATAGATAGGATTCCGAAACTTCTAAAATCGATATCCTATATTTGGTTGATAATGCTAAAGATTTCTATAGGCCTAGGTTCCTTTGAGTCTTGCCGGCACCATATCAATCATTTGACCAAAGGGATCGGCATCAACCTCTGATTTAGCTTAAGAACTGCATCATGTAGATGAAATTAATAATCAAATCTCATGCATTGCGTATAGGTTATTTCTCATACAAAGAAAATGCTAAAAAAATTAGATTGCATTATTAGAAGTATGTAGGCCTAGTTTGGTGCCTTGAAGTCAAGTCTTTTATTTACAAAAAGAATGGGTTAATATCACAAAAAAATTTAAACTAGTACACTTGTGATAAATTTACTACAAATTAATTTTTTGATCACGAAAACTCCAAACCGGTATACCTTTTGACAAATTTATCCCAAACTGGTACACTTGTGACAAATTTACTCTTTGTTAGTTTCCGCTAAAATTTACTGTTAAAATGCTGAGTTAGATGACATATGACAATTAACTAGTAAACCAATTTAGGATTTTATTCTCCATTTCTCATAGTTGTATTGGTTTTGTGATATTAATCTAATTTAACAAATGGTACATTTGTCACAAATGTATCATTTTAGAGTTTTTGGCTGTCAAAAAATTAATTTGGGTGAAATTTGTCACAAGTTACTAGTTTGGATTTTTTTGTGGTCATTTGAATTAAATTTGTCATAAATGTATCTGTTTAGATTTTTTGTGGTAAAAAAATTAGTTTTAAATAAAATTTTAACGGGTATATTGGTTTGGGGTTTTTCTTGAGAAAAGTGTTAAAAAAGTCGTAAATATTTTACATTAATGCCGATTTAATCATAAACTTTTTATTGATGCCAATTTAGACCTAAACATTTTGACTCCTTGTCAATTTAGTCATAAACTTTTTTATTTGTGCCAATTTAATTCTAAACTTTTTGACTCGGTGCCAATTTAGTCCTAAAACTTTTAACTTAGTGCTAATTAGGTCCTTCCGGCTAATTTTGGTAGGATATTATTAACATAGACATTGGTTGGCTTATGTGATAAAGCCGATACTGATGTGAACAACTTTTAATAATATTTTAATATTTTTTCAAACTATTTATTTATTTTATTTTCTTATTCTTTTGCCTTTCCCTCTCCTCTTCCTTCCTTTAGTCAACCACTAGCTAGATGACGGACCAAAGGCAAGGATCGATGAGGCTCAATTTTGCCAGATCTGGCAAGGGTTGAGCCTCGCCCAGCCCTTAGCGAGGGCTTGAACCATCGCTAGAGGCTACAATTGGTGACGGTTCGAGCCCTTGACAGTGGCTAGGCGAGGCTCAACTCTTGCTCGCTTGGCGCAAGGTCACCTTAGGCACACCGGAGGCCGACGAGGTCACAACAAATGACTGGAGGAAGGAGGAGGAGAGGGGGAAACAAGAAAAAAAGGAAAGAAAATAAATAATTTGAAAAATATTAAAATATTATTAAAAGTTGTCCACATTATTGTTGGCATGCTATGTCAGTCGATTGGCATCTACGTCAATAAAATTTGATCAAAATTAGTTGAAATGACCAATTGACACTAGATTAAAAGTTTTAGGACTAAAATGGTACAAAGTCAAAAAATTTAGGACTAAATTAGTACCAATAAAAGGTTTAGGACTAAATTAGCACAAATGCAAAAGGTTTAAGACTTTTTTAACACTTTTCCCGGTTTTCCGTAGTATTAACCCTCAAAAGAAAATACAAAATTCTCTCAAATAGTTTAAATAATAAGGTTTATTTCATGATTGATGCTATTTTATGCCATTAGAATTGCATTTAGGTTGTGTTCCACTTTACAATTACTTCATCAATGCACGTTATATTAAAATTCATATAGTTACAGCATCGAAATTAAGTCATGTCTATTCTATAAACAAGAAAAGTCCAGGAATAACTTATAGGCATTGCATATAGATATCATCTTTAGGTCATGCATACATCACATTGTTATCATGCTTTTAAGTTAACATGTTGCAGAACCTTTGCCGCATTGGATTATAATGGGACTTAGCTTTTAACTTATCTTGCGCATAGAGATTGTTTCTTTCCTTAAGTAATTACTTAAATGCTTTGATCATTGAGTGTTACATTAATTGTTTGTATACCACATGATCATCTCACACATTTAGTGGTTTACGCATAAAAATGTCTCGGATTGCCAGCAAAATATATATATTTATATTTGAAATAAAGAGGAAAGGTACAGGAATGCATTAGATTAATTGAGCATAATCAAGTCCCTGAATCCATTGAACCGCTGGTTCCCATGGTAAAATATACTCTGGCATATTACTTGTATCTAATCGACTCATAATTGATTACCAATGACTCTAAAAGGTGGTTAGAAAATTACAAGTTAAATTGATCGCAAGTTGCGATTGGTAGGTCTTGAGGGTCCTCCCTAAACATGAGTGATTGCCTCATAAGAGAAACCTTATCTCTTAGAAGGTTGTGACACAGCAACATGGAATCAATGACACTCGGCTGTCAGGAGGCTTATTTTTTTTAAGCTCTAAGTTTTCTGGTTGGTTTATCACATCTTTATCGGATTGGATCCCTGTTTTTGTTCCCTATGTCTGTGGAGGCAATGGCCGGCGCAATGGTTAGCTGATGGCCGGAGTTGGCGGTTTGGTGAGGAATGAGAATGAGCGACGGTTGTATAGGAGTATTTTTAGGTGTAAGGTTTGAATATTTCTGGTTTGGCGAAGTACGTTAGGCAAGATTGGTAAAGATCTGGGAGAGCTTGCGCCTTTTAAGCAACATCTTCAATTCTATCCCCACCTCCCCCCCCCAACGCGGAATCCGGGTCTTCTTTCCACGGAGAAAGGAAGGTCGTGACAGAGAGTCAAACACGGATTCGGCGACACGCAAACATATACGCAGGCACACACGGTCATGAGCTCAACTAGAAAGAGAAATCTCCTTTTCTAAAAATCCATTTGTCAATTATATAATGTCCCTTATCTTTTTTTTTGGTCGAAATATAATGTCCCTTATTAACACATCGTAAGTTTGATATGTACTTGATTAAGTTAAAAGAAACAAAAAATTTCTTGGCATATACTTTAGGTAACCTACGATATCCCAATTCCTTCGCTCATTTTTGTTGTTACCGTGTTTTAATTTGGGTAATATGCGAAATGACTTTCACATGATTTGGCAATACATTTCTCACCAATAATCTTCAACTTTGCAATAACATGATCTTTTTTATTAGATAGTTCTCATGATAGTGATATTCTTCATGAGAATATCATATAAGGCAACAAATATGATTTTTTTTTAAAAAGAAAGAAAAAATAAGGAAAAGACATCTCAATATATTCATGAGTTTTAGTTGTTGGATTGGGAAAATGGCAATAGATATCCTAGAATACTATCACCTCATGGGGCTTATATACCCACATCAATCAAAATTGTAGCTTGGTGATTAATTTGGGTGAACAAAGTTAAGTAGTGAGATGATAATGTGAGAAAATATTTTTTTTTTCTTTCATTAGGTTTAAGTACTATCAAGAATGTTCTTGCTTCTATTTTCCAAATACCAATATATTGTTAAAAAATTTATCACTTTAATAATTAATGAAAATTCGGGTAAAAATAAACCTTGATTAGAATTGGTCAAGAGGCCACATCATTCTTTTATTATCTAGAGTGTTTTTTTTCTCTTTTTAAATAAAGTAACTTTAGGTTTGCAAATAATAGGATTAGAAATTTAGAACATGTGAGTTTCGAAAATAGATTAAGAATCGTGTGAAAATTCTCCAGAGAGCACATTAATTTATCACCAAATTATGGTGATCTCTTCACCATTCAATTTTATTTTATTCTTTGCTGTAGTATTAGTATTTTTAGGTAAGGTGAAAAGTAGGTGAATCCCACACACCATTCCTATTAATTATGAGGGCATAAATACAGCGGGAGTGCCACAACTTACAAATGGTACACTTAAGTGCCAAAATTGGAGCAAAATGAACACTTAAGTGCCAACGGCGAGAAAATCCGGCTAAAATGCTAACGTGGCATTTTTCCGGCGATCTGAGGTCGAAACAGCGTCATTTTTATTGCTGATGTGGTGAAGTAAACCCAAAACGGCGTCGTTTGGGTGCTGATGTGGCCACAGCACCCAAAACGACGCCGTTTTGACTAATATTTTTTTTTTTAATAAATATTAATTAAATAATATTAAAAGAGCAAAAAAAAAAAAAAAAAAAAAAAAAGAAGGAGGGGGGAGCACTGTCGCCGCCACCCCATTGCCGGTGGGGCGACGAGGGCCGAACGGCCCTTGCTGACGCCGGGGGAGGGCGGCGACCCTCTCCCGATCCGGGCGAGGGTCGGCCGCCGCCCGCCCGGTGGTGAGGGTCGCCGGCGCCGGGCGAGGTCGCTAGCGCCGGGCGAGAGTCGATCGCCCTCGCCCGGCCTTGGCGAGGGCGAGGGCAGCCGACCCTCGCCCGGATCCGGGAGAGAGTTGCCACCCTCTCCCGTGACAGTCTGCTCCCCCCTTTTTTTTTTTTTTAATTTTTGCTATTTTAATATTATTTAATTAATATTTATTAAAAATAAATATTAGTCAAAACGGCGGCGTCGTTTTGGGTGCCGTGGCCACATCAGCACCCAAACGACGCCGTTTTGGGTTTACTTCACCACATCAGCAATAAAAATGACGCCGTTTCGACCCCAGATCGCCGAAAAAATGTCACGTCAGCATTTTGGCCGAACTTTCTCGCCGTTGGCACTTAAGTGATCCATTTTACTCCGATTTTGGCACTTAAGTGTACCGTTTGTAAGTTATGACACTTAAGTGTCCCTCCGTGCCAAATTATGGCACTTCCGGGGTCTGCACCTCTAATTATGAGCATGGACGTCCACGGAGCTCCTTTTGTTAAAAAAACTCTTACTCAGTTTATTTTGCGAAAAATGAAATATTTGAAAATATTCTTTCTAATAAATGAAATATAAGTTCATCGCTGATGAAAATATATAAATATAAGTTGTTATTGATAATGAACATTTATCATTAACTTTATTTCAAGCGATTAATTTTATAAAATAAAACAAACAAATGGAGACTTAAGATTTTCAAAATATTTTGGTGTTTTTCCTTCTCCTACATATTTTTCAGTTTATAATGATGCCCATGGTTTTTTAGTTTTATTTCCTTCTCCAGAACCTCAAGCCTAGCTCGTGAGGGTCATGGTCATGAGCCTTGACGGTGAGCTTGAGGTCCAGGCGACCATGAACTATGCTAGGTTGTTAGCAGGGCTTTAGATCTAGATTGATTGGGTCATGCTCTAGAAGAAAGCGTAGCTGACGATGGAGACGTCGCCTGAACGCGTTCAACCAAGGATGGACCAGTGCCAACGATTTCGGCCATGGACAAGCCAGATCTCGAGATCTAGAGAAGGACAAGACAGAGAAAACAGAGGAAGCCGGCCATGCTCAGCTTGAGCGCAGCGGTGGTTGGCTTTGTCGCGGCGCCGGGGACTCCACTGGTGCCAATAACTAAGGAGTGGAGGTCGACGGCCATAGATGGAAGTGGAAGAAGATTTTTACTTAAATTCCATGCAATTACTAACATGAATATGTGAATGTGGGTCAAGATGTCCTTGAATATGAGTAGAAACAACATATGCCACGTAGATTTGACATGACCCCCCAATAGTTTCTTCTCGTGAGAAGTGTCATGGGATGAACTACAAAACTTAGGACATTGTTGATGGAGGCTGCATTTGGTTTAGCTTTACAAATTGGCTTTCCATTTAATGTAAATACTGAAAGCCCAAAGTTACTTGGGGAAATGTAATTGTATTTGGTAAAATTTCTTTATAAATGGACTTTGAGTTGAATGTGCGTTTAGTAAAAAACTTTTGCAATGAGCTTTGAGGGGTATATATATATTGAAAATTGGATTAAACCCTTCGCCGGATCGGCGAAGGCTACAGCCACCGGCGAGCTAGATTTAGCGTCAGTGGCCGTTAGCTGAGGTTGCTCGACCTCAGGCAACCTCCAGCGAGGGTCGCGCGACCTAGCCGAGGGCCGTCGAAGGTTGCTTGACCCAAGCGCGTCGTGACTTAGGCGGCGGTTGCTTGGGTCGTGGCACGCCCGGGTCGAGTGACCCTCGCCGAGGGTCGCCCGAGGTCAGGCAACTTTCGGGGGCCTTCGGCTGGGTCGCATGACCCTTGCCGGAGGTCGCCTGACCTTGGGGGACCTCAGCCGACATCCACCGGCGCCAGATCTGGCTCGCCAGCGGCCGTAGCCCTTTGCCGGACGGCGACGAGCTACCTCCTTTCTCAATAAAAAAAAAAACTAGGGGCAAAATCGAAAATATGAAGAATTAGCGAGGAAAATTTTGGAAGGGAAAATTAATATTATCATTCAGCCAAATGTTGAAAGCCCAAAGCTAGTCCCTACTAGCTTTGGGCTTTCAGTATTTTGAAGGCCAAAAGCTAGCTCTAAAGCTGAACCAAATGGTTTAGCATTTCCCCAAAGGACTTTCAAGGCCTGAAAGCCCATTCAAAATGCTGAACCAAATGCAGCCGTAATGTCTCCATCACTAGTCCTGGCAAAAGAGAATATAATGACAAGAGCCCACCCATTGGTGCCGGACGACTTCGAGGAAATTGAGAATTTTAGGGTATGTTTATTCACTATTTTATTCTTGAAAATAATTTTTATTCAATAATAATTTTTTTTATTCTACTCCCTAAAATTTTTTTGAGTATTTTAAGGCATTTGGTAACTACATAAAATTTTTATTTCCAGAATAAAAATGCATTTGGTACAATCTTAAATTTTTTTTGTCTTAGGATCTCTTTTAATTTTTTTGTAATTTTTTTTATATTTATCTTTTTTCCTTTCCTTTTTTTCTTTTCTTCTTCTTCTCCCTTAAGGCCGATTGGCGGCCTCAATGATGGTCAGTGGCTGGGCGAGACTCAACCTTGCCTAGATTTGGTGAGGCTAAGCTCACCTAGCCGCTAGAGAAGCTTAGCCTCGTTAAACTTGGGCGAGGCTTAGACGTAGATTTCAACGTCTCCTCTGCACCTTCCTTAACCTTCATGCCATCAAAGCTCCCAGGCAGCAGGGCCACCAAATCCATCGGGACATCCTCGAACCAATTCTGACTAGAGTCGAAATCGAGGAGCAAGTTGGCGAACGACAGGTTGCTGATCTTCTCATTGAGGAGGGCGAGCGGTTTGCCGATTCCTTTTAGGTTGGAGTCTTCTTCCTACCCTTCAACGGTGGACTCGGAGACGAAACCGACCATGTCCGATGAAGGGGCGACTAGGATTTCGCAGGAGGATGGAAACGGAGTGAGGCAGAGCCTTGCCCTCGCCCGGCCACCGCGAGGGCAACGTCACATGGCTCATCTTTCAACAGGCACGCAATGTCCAGCACCAACTCTTTAATGTATTTCTTATTAGAAGTATCTCTAATCCCATTGATAACGAGTGTGACCAAATAATTCGATAGGGACTATGATTATTTAATACCTTTTTATTCTTCTTTTTATTTATAAAAATCATTTATATTCTCAAAATTGGGCGAGGCCATCCTCGTGGTGGCTTGGCGAGATCGAGTCTCGTCGACGGCTAGGCGAGGCTTCGCCACCAGCCCTCGTTTGGCTGGTTGCTGAAGCCGACAACCGGCTTTAAGGAAGAAGAAGAACAAAAAGAAAAGAAGAAAAGAAAAGAGAAAAAAATAAAATAAAATAAAAGGCTTGATTTTGGAGTAGTTTCCGAGAACAAAGAAGTCATTTTTTTTTTTATTTCTTCATTTTGTACTAAATTTATTCTCAAAAACAAATTTGTTCCTAAGAACAACAATTTACCAAATGAATTTCTTAGAAGGTTGAGACACATCAACATCGTAAGAGAAACCTCATCTGTTAGAAGGTCGAGACACATCAACATCGAATCACTCAACCCTCAATGGTCCAACAGTTATTTTTTTTGAAGCTCTTAAGTTTTCTGGTTAGGATACTACATCCTTTGTTGGATCGGATCCCTGTTTTTGTTCCCTACGTTTGTGGAGGCAATGGCCGGCGCAATGGTTAGCTGATGGCCGGAGGTCGCGGTTTGGTGAGGAACGAGAATGAGCGACGGTGGAATAGGAGTATTTTTAGGTGTAAGGTTTGAATGTTTCTGGTTCGATGAAGCTTAAGCTATTAATCTATTGGCATGAAAATTCATCCCCGGAAGTTATCGGAGGCGGGAGTTCTGGGAATAGAGAAACCGAGCGTAAAAGATGAGGTGAGGCTGCAGGTGTTCTGGGCGCGCGCGAAGGTGAAGACGTTGAGGAGCAGTTCTGGGATTGGAAAATCGGTGAGGAAGCGGCTAAGAGTGTGGAATTTGGGCTCATTTAGACTTAACGAGCCTTGGGCTTGTAGTGGTGAATTCTAAGTATAAGGCCTGGCCCAAGTCCCTATTTTCTAAATAATTTCCTAAAGATGACTAAAAAATTGAAAAAAATCGAAGTTTTTTTTTTTAAGATTTGAAAATTATTTAGAAAAAGACCTCGATTAGGTTGTTAGAATTTAGTAGTTGGAGGTAGTTTAGTTTCATTTCCTTAAGTAGTTTACATATTCTAGTTGATACATTTTACAAGTTAAGTCTTAATAGATTAATCATTTAGGTAAGAATTTGAACTTGATTTGAATTTAGTTCAGGGAGATCATGTCTCAAGGCTTATAACAATTTTTTTTTTTGGTTTAAAATGTAAGTATCATTTATAAAATGACGTACAAGAACTTAGGAGTATTCCCCATCATTACAAAGATAATTAAGAATGCAAAAAAATAGAGTGAGGGAGTCTCCATATAGGAGCCAAAACTACATTTGTTTGGGAAGATTTAAAATTTTTGTAAAATGATGCTAAGCCTTTAATAAGCTTACGAATTTTAGCCATAATGATGGAAACATCATTTGACTTGTTTTGGAAATGTCTACAGTTACGTTCCATACAAATGCAATATATGATTGCTAAAAAAGTTACTTTGAGAAGCCTTGCCACCAAATCCTTGCATTTGGTAGCTCTGATCATCTATTGGATTTTATCATTCCATCTTCCTAAGTTACGGCAGATTTCGTATTGTGCAAGAATAATATGCCATATGCTTCCCGTCCACGTACACTAAAAGAATAGATGACAAATTAGTCAAATAGAAATTACAATGAATTGCTACTGTAAGCATCTAACGTGATATGATATCTGCTGTTGGAAGTTTGTCTCTACAAACTAGCCATTGGATAAAATTGTGTTTGCTAACCCTACATGTCTATATCAATTGGTACTATCCCACAACCGATTCCACATTCCTGAGTTTATCGTATAACTCTTAGCGACAATATCTTTGTCTAAATATGGCTGAAGTTAAGATTGGCCTTAGTTTAAAAATACCGCGCCAACTCCATGCCATATTACATTTAATTTCAAGCTACATAATTGGAATGCTTCTACATTTGGTACTATGAACCCACTTACTCCATAAAGAAGCTAATGGACAATTTATGAGACTCCATAGCATGCGGCTCAGTAAAAGTTTGTTCTATAGATTTAGATTGAGCAACTTTAGTCCTCCCTCCCTTTTTAGCAAGCAAACAATTTCCCAAGCAACTTTATGCGATCGATGGCCTTCCATATTAGCTTAAGGCTTATAACATGACCATGTATATTCTTTGCATGACATGTATCGGATTTTCATTTTCCGCATGTACACTTCGAGCATTTAAATACAAATACTCGGGTGTTCGATTCTTATCACTTCAATAGATCATTTGTTAATTTCATTGTTTAAAATGGTTAGGTCTAATTTAGGATCACAATAAACTCATCAAAAACATTTGCACAATTACTTAGTGATTTTGATACATTTATCATTATAATTGGTAATTAAGATTGCGTAGCCATTTAGATAACAACATTCTAAATTAGTGGTATCATGAGAGCACTGATAAATATTAGCATAGTTAAGTTAGCAATTGGAATCTCTGGTTGCATAGAAAACAAGATGAATATCTCACGTCTTGTTTAGTTTCTAATAGATCTCAAATGGCCAGTTGTGACTCTTACAAATATTTAGGTCTAAGAACTAAAAAAATAAAATTTAATGTTATGCAAGATAGGTAAAGATTTAGGAGAGCCCGCGCCTTTTAGGTAACATCTTTAAATCTATCCTCTTCCCCCTTACGGAGAAAGGAAGGTTGTGACAGACAGTTAAACACGGATTCGGCGACACGCAAACATGCACTCAGTCACAGACGGTCATGGGCTCAACTAGAAAAAGAAATCTCCTTTTCTAAATATCCATGTGTCAATTATATAATGTCCCTTATTAACACATCGTAAGTTTGATATGTACTCGATTAAGTTAAAAGACAAAAAAAATAAAATCTTGGCATATACTTTAAGTAACCTACGATATCCCAATTCCTTCGCTCGTTTTTGTTGTTACTTTATTTTAACTTGGGTAATATGCGAAATGACTTTCACATGAATTGGCAATACATTTCTTACCAATAATCTTCAACTTTGCAATAACATGATTTTTTATTTATTAGATAATTCTCATGATAGTGATATTCTTCATGAGAATATCATATAAGGCAACAAATATGATTTTTTTTTAAAAGAAAGAAAGACATAAGGTATAGACATCTCAATAAATTCATGAGTTTTAGTTGTTGGATTGGGAAAAGGCAATAGATACCCTAGAATACTATCACCTCATAGGACTTACATACTCACATCAATCAAAATTGCAGCTTGGTGATTAATTTGGGCGAACAAAGTTAAGAGGTGAGATGATAAAGTGAGAAAATCTATTTTTTTTTTCATTAGGCTTAAGTACTATCAAGAATGTTCTCGCTTCTAATTTCCAAATACCAATATATTGTTAAAAAATTTATCACTTTAATAATTAATGAAAATTCGGGTAAAAATAAACCTTGATTAGAATTGGTCAAGAAGCCACATCATTCTTTTATTATCTAGAGTGTTTTTTTTTTCTTTTTAAATAAAGTAACTTTAGGTTTGGCAATAATAGGATTAGAAATTTAGAACATGTGAGTTTCGAAAATAGATTAAGAATCGTGTGAAAATTCTCCAGAGAGCACATTAATTTATTACCAAATTATGGTGATCTCTTCACCATTCAATTTTATTTTATTCTTTGCAGTAGTATTAGTACTTTTAGGTAAGGTGAAAGGCAGGCGAATCCCCCATACCATTCCTATTAATTATGAGCATGGGCATGGACGTCCATGGAGCTCCTTTTGTTAAAAAAACTCTTACTCCGTTTATTTTGCAAAAATGAAATATTTGAAAATATTCTTTCTAATAAATGAAAAGTATGTTCATCGCTTATGAAAATATATAAATATAAGTTGTTATTGATAATGAACATTTATCATTAACTTTATTTCAAGCGATTAATTTTAGAAAATAAAACAAACAAATGGAGACTAAAGATTTTCAAAATATTTTGGTGTTTTTCCTTCTCCTACATATTTTGTCAGTTTATAATGATGCCCATGGTTTTTTAGTTTTATTTGTTTTCGGTATAGCCGGGAGGGAAGGGTTATGTCCCTCATAAACAAGAAAATATTTAGTGATCGCAAAGCATCATATGTGCGCATTTTTAACTCATATCCAATAATAAATCAATGCGTGTCAGCTGAGGTGGAATAAAAAATAAAAAATTGATTTTACTCTTCTTTCTCCTTCCTCTGCCGATCTGGTTGTCCTCCATGGCGTCGGCACTTCCTCCTCCATCACAAAGCACCACCCTGTCCAGTTAGCATCTCCACTACTTCCGACGTCACTTGCAGTCGACCCAACTTACCCATTCGTCATGCTCGCAGTCGGCTTAGTCCTTGCCCGTTCAGATCTGGATTGGAGTCGTGCCTCAGAGCCGCAAGCCTAGCTCGTGAGGGCCATGGTCACGAGCCTTGATGGTGAGCTTGAGGTCCAGGCGACCATGAACTCCGCTAGGTTGTTAGCAGGGCTTCAGATCTAGATTGACTGGGTCATGCTCTGGAAGAAAGCGTAGCTTCCGCTCCCTTTGCTTCAGATTTGAACTGAAGTCGTGTTTTCTTCGATAGTGGAGGTGGCACTAAAGGCATGGATTCTAGATCCGAAGCCACCTTCAGATTTGGCCATGATTGGCTCGTCCATGGCCGTGATAGATAAGGTCGAGATCCCGATGGTCATGGATGGAGCTCGCATATCAAGAAGAAAAACAGAGGGAGTAGAGGTTGGTCATACTCGGGAAGACAAAGATGACCACAAAGACGATGGAGACGATGCCTGAATGCATTCGACCAGGGATGGACAAGTGCCGACGACGGGCCAGATCTCGAGATCTAGAGAAGGACAAGACAGAGAAAACAGAGTGAGCCGGCCATCGAGGAGGGCGAGCGGTTGGCAAACGACAGGTCGCTGATCTTCTCATCAAGGAGGGCGAGCGGTTTGCCGATTCCTTTCAAGTTGGAGTCTTCTTCCTGCCCTTCAACGGCGGACTCGGAGACAAAACCGACCATGTCCGATGAAGGGGTGACTAGGGTTTCACAGGAGGATGGAAACGGAGTGAGGCCGAGCCTCGCCCTCGCCTGGCCACCGCAAGGGCAGCGTCACCTGGCTCATTTTTCAACAGGCACGCAATGCCCAGCACCAACTCTTCAATATATTTCTTATTAGAAGTATCTCTGATCCCATTGATAACAAGTGGGACCAAATAATTCGATAGGGGACTATGATTATTTAATATTTTTTTATTGTTCTTTTTATTTATAAAAATCATTTATATTCTCAAAATTGGGCGAGGCCACCCTCGTGGTGGCTTGGCGAGATCGAGTCTCGTCGACGGCTAGGTGAGGCTTTGCCATCAGCCCTTGTCTGGCTGGTCGCTGAAGGCGACAACCTGCTTTAAGGAAGAAGAAGAACAAAAGGAAAATAAGAAAAGGAAAGAGAAAAATAAAATAAAAGGCTTGATTTTGGAGTAGTTTATGAAAACAAAGAAGTCATTTATTTTTTTATTCTGTACTAAATCTATTCCAAAAACAAATTCATTCTCAAGAAGAGAAAAATTTACCAAACAGATTTTTTTTTTTCAAAGAAAACAAAAGACTAGAGGCCTAAGTTGACGAAAAAAGACTTTCCATGCCACAATTAATTTATCAAGAGTACCTAGAAAAAAAAGGAAAGCATAAGGTATAAATATCTCAATTTATTCGGGAGTTCTAAACGTGGGTTTGAGGGGGAAAAATACATTAGATTAGTAGCGAAATGATATCTCAATTAATTCATATCACATATATACTCCCATAAGCCAAAATTGTAGCTGGACAATTAATTTGGGTGAACGGAGTTGAGGAGTGAAATAACGACACGGGAGAATGCAACTTTTTCTATTTCTCTTTGGATTTAATGTTATGAAGGTCTATTTTGCTTCACTTTTCCAAATGCCCAGACATTGGCAAAAATAATTTATCAATTTGATGATAATGAAAATCTAAGTAAAAACAAACGTCGTTAAAAACTTTCCAAGGGATCGCATTGTTCTTTTAATCCGTATAAGCATTCTTCTTAAGTTTTTAGACAGAGACACTTTAAATTTGGCAATAATAAGGTAATGCATGGGCTTTTGTGAGGAGGGTGCAGAAATAATAAGAGGGACTATTTCTCATAATCACTGAGTACGGAGCGTTTTCTGAATTTCTAGATAAACAGTTTAAACGTTGTTTAGAAAAAGTATTATGTTTAGAAAAAGTTCTGCTAAACAGTTCAGTTTAGTTTGAACTGTGACCAGAAAAAGTTACGAACAGTTTCTAGAACTTGTTTGAACTGTTTAGTTCTAAACATAACTTTTCCTAGACGTTATAAATTCTCCTTCTCCCTCACAAAACTTCACCCACAAAGCTTGCAAGGAGAAAAAAAAAAAGAAAAAGAAAAAAAGCGAACCTCCAAATGACAGACCTCCACGCCATCCCACCCCGTCCGGATAATAATCCAGCATCGCCGGGGCTGCGGCTGTCCGACCAGTGCAAGGCGATCATCCTCACATGTATCGTAGGTGGCATTCCCGTTTTTCTCCTCTTCTATATGTACATCTCCCTGATGATACGTGCCGAAATCCGTCCGGAGTTGCAGTTCGACCTAAGCTCTTCCCTCTCGTCCGTCAACGTCTCCAGCTCCCGCGTCACCGGCCAATGGAACATGGTTCTCTCTGTCAAGAAACCCAGCAAGCTCACCGTCGAGTACACTCACATGAATCTCCTCTTGAGTTTTGGCCAGCTCAGTCTCTCTCGTCCCGCCCTCATTCCTGACTTCATTCAGGGCCCCAGCAACGTGACCACTGTCCGAACGGAGGCCCGGTCGATGATCCAGATTGTCAATGACTTGAGCGTAAGGGGCCTGGTGCGCTCGTTGAAGGGCGGAGAGGTGGCCATTGATGTGGTGGTGAAAGCCAAGCGGAGGCTACAATTGGGTTTGTTGTGGGTGCCTGTGTTCGATATATATTCCAATTGCATTAACGTTACGTTTACTGCTCCGACCGACGGTAAGGGCGGCAGCTGGATGAGTTTGGGAGGGACGCTCGATTGCTATGCCTAGTCCCGCTGAGGTAGGAATAATTTTCTTTTCCTTAAAATTCATTTTTTTTTCATATTAACAATAATAATTTGTCTACTTTATTCTGTTGATATAAACAAGGTTTGATTCTGACGATCATGTATGTTTTGATGTTCTTTTTTCAGATTCCAGAAACTCTGGTGGCTTCTACAAATTCCGGCGTCGGTTGGAGTTGTCTTTCCTACCGTTTTTCCTTTGGCAAAATACTTAGATATTTTGAGGCCTCCCTCTCGGTCTCAAATGCTGTTACTAGGGACAACAGAGTCATTAGTTAAGCGACTTGATTTGAATTCTTGTAAAGTCAGATCATAATGTTTATCATTCAAAGTAATGTCGGGATTCGTGCACATCACCCTAAGGATATTAGTCAAGAGAGAGAAGAAAAATTTAAATAAGTGATGACTTCCTTTTAAGCTAGATTCGAAGTGAGCATGGAGTTTGGTGGCTTTGTTAAAAGAGGCCGACGACGGACTCAATTGGTCGGAACGACTCTTGTCCGAGCTCTACGCTTGTCTGGAGTCTCACCATCCCCTCAACATCTTTTATGGAAATAGTAACCAAAAGACCGAGCCCATAACATATTTCCTATATTTGACAATAACAAGCATAAGATTACCGATGAAGAATCGCCAAATCTTGAACACATTTCGCTTTCGAAGGAGTTGGCTCTTCCAGACTTCTGCACCAATCCAATTAAAATAGAAAACACTCATTTTGCTATTCCTGCCTCACGTTGGTGTAACAAAAAAACTGTGGACTCAGATAAGAAAAAGCCAGCAAACGAACTGCAGTATAAACTGTGATACCTGGTGTATGCCATCGTATAATGATGATGAGTTTCCAAGACTTTCCATTTGAGGTCGTTTCCACATGGTCATCAACCCATGAAGGGTTTCAACTTTGTTTCTCTCGTGCTGCAACCTCCCGGTGATTTCCAAGCAAAATCCCCTCTTGAGACTCTGTTCAGCACTTCATTTTTATCCGGCTTCTTCACCGGGTCTGGATCTATAGTTATTGGTTGAATCCTAAGGGTTGGGTTCGGTTTTTATCTGGGTCACTTCTCTTTCATCCGGCAGCATCTATATGCAGTTCCGTGATTCCATTTCTAAATCTTCATCTCCATTGAAGAGGACCAGCACCCATTCCACATCATGCGAGCTTATCAAAACGAACTGAAACTACGAATTAGAACAGAACTTGTTGAACATCCATGGATGATACACTATTAGCTGTTAGAAGAACATGTAAAAAGCTTTCACTCTGATTGCAAAGTAGCGACCATTCGTTTTGCCTTCGGTAAGAAAAGCTAATCTGGACTGGAGACACATTACTAACCTTGCCATCACAACTCATCATTCACCGATTCCACTTTCAGGTGTCAACCATCTACACAAAAAGCCATTCTAAATCTAAAAAAAACCAGAGTACTTGTTGGGTTTTTGCGGAAGCGTGTGTGCAAGTGTGTATGAAATATGGCAAGGGAGCAAGAAAGTATGTGTAAATGAAAATAACTTTCACTGCATGAGAAGTACAAAGGAACAACAAAGGAAGGAAAATGCTCCTAGTACTAGTTGGTATTACAAAAGAGGATAGTTTTTCTAGTAGTTCTTCTCACTCTCTCGTACACAAATGACTAATGAACTACGTATATATATATAGGCATGTCCACCGCCTGCACTCCACCGCCTAGGCTCCACCGCCTGCACTCCACCGACTTTAGTGTGCCAAAGTCCAAGTTGGACTTTGCTTGCTTTCTTCATTTCACGTCCAGATTATTCTTCATTCTTCAGCTCACTTCCATATTCTTTTTCATAGCCACTATTTTTGACTTTTCAAGATTTCTTTTGCTGCAGCTTGTTTGCTTCTTCAACTTGTCTTCTAATTTTCTTACACCCTTCTTTGCCGACCTGGACAATTGTTGCCGCCAAGACTTCTCTTCTTAATTAAGTTTACTTCAAGCTTAAGCTAGTTGATTATGGAGTTTTCCAAAAGTGGATCGGGTTCAACACTCCTCCTTGATCCATTTTTGCGATACTCCAAGCATACTTCGTAATGTCTCGAACTTGGTGGCGGAAGTGCTTTAGGAAAAATATCAGCAACTTGATCTTCGGTATTGCAATATTTGAGCTCAATGTTTCCATTGCTCGCACCTCTCGTATGAAGTGATATTTGATGTCAATATGTTTGGTTCTTCCATGGAAGACTGGATTCTTCGATATGGCAATTGCAGACTTGTTGTCGCAAAATATTAGAGTCGGTTCCAATTGTGCTTCTCCAATGTCTTCTAGAATTCTTCGAAGCCATATAGCTTGACTAGTAGTGGTGGCTGCTGCAATGTATTCAGCTTCGCAGTGGATTGTGCCACCGAATCTTGTTTTTTGGATGTCCAAGAAAACATTCCGGAACCCAATGAGAATGCATAGCCAGTAGTGCTCCTCCTATCATCAGTTGATCCTGCCCAATCACTATCAGTGTAGCCGATGAGCTTAGCATTTGCACTTGGGCGATACCAAATGCCATAGTTTGTAGTTCCTCGTAAGTATCTGAGAATTCTTTTGGCTGCACCAAAATGAATTTGGCTTGGATTCTCGCATGAACCGTGATAGTAGACTTGTCGCGTACATAATGTCCGGTCGTGTTGCGGTGAGATAAAGTAGACTTCCAATCGGGCTTCAGAGAGTGAAGCATCTACTTTTTCTGCACCATCTTCTTTCAATAGCTTCTCATTTGTCACAAGCGGTGTTGCAACTACTTTGCGGTGATTCATCTTGAATTTCTTCAGAGGTTCTCGGTATATTTCTTCTGCGATATAAAGACTCCTTCATTTTGGTCGATCTCTATGCCGAGAAAGTAGTGCATCAAGCCCAAGTCCGTCATCTCGAATGTCTTCATCATTTCTTCTTTAAATTCTCGAATCATTGTCTCATTGTTCCCGTATATATGAGATCATCCACATATAAAGAGACAATGAGCGCGTCGGACTTACCTTGGGTCTTGATGTAGAGCATTGGCTCACTCATGCTCCTCCCGAATCCTTGCTTGGTGAAGTATTCATCATTCCCGCTATACCACGCTCGTGGTGCTTGTTTTAACCCATATAGGGCCTTCTTAAGCTTTAGAACCTTTTCTTCGTTGCCTTTAACAACAAAGCCTTGTGGTTGGGCTACATATATTTCTTCTTGAAGATATCCATTTAGGAATGCTGACTTCACGTCAAGTTGATGAATCTTCCATTCTTTTTTTGTGCTGCTAGGGCTATGAGTGCCCGAATAGTATCAAGGCGAGCAACAGGAGCGAAAGTTTCAGTATAGTCAATACCCGGTTGTTGCAAGTATCCTTTCGCTACAAGTCTTGCCTTATGCTTCTGAATTGATCCATCAGCATTAAGCTTTGTCTTATAGACCCACTTGACGCCAATGATCTCTTTATCTTCGGGGAGATCAACAAGCTCCCAAGTTTCATTTTTCTCGATCATTTTGATCTCTTCCTCCATGGCTTTAATCCAAACTTCTTCTTTGGAAGCGTCTTCATAGTTTTCTGGTTCTAGGGCTGCAAAGTTGCATGTGTCATAAATTTTTCTAAGGGACTTTACCCTTAGTATTGGAGATTCTGAAGTAGACTCTTCTTGTGTTGCTCTTGGAGAGGATGGTGGTGTTACGTGTTGTGTGGAGGAATTCGATGTTCCGCCTTCTTCTTGTGGCGTTGATTCCTCACGTGGGGAGGTATGTCTAGTAGGTTGACATACTTCTTCTCTATCTTCTCTTCCTCCCAATTCCATGCAGCATTCTCGTCGAACTCGACATCTCGACGATCATGAGCTTCTTAGTTTTTAGGTTGTAAACCCGATAGCCTTTTGATTGATCACTATAGCCAAGGAATATTCCTTTTTCTGTTTTCTCATCAAGCTTGCTCCTTTTTTGATCGGGGATGTGAACGTAGCATATACAGCCAAACACTTTGAGATGCTTCGCTGAAGGCTTCCGTCCACTCCATGCTTCGATTGGAGTTTTATTTTGAACTGCTTTAGTTGGACACCTATTCAGTAGGTATACCGGTGTAGACTGCTTCGCCCAAAACGTGTTGGGAAGACCTTTCTCCTTTAGCATGGACCTTGCCATTTCCATGACGGTTCTATTTTTCCTTTTTCGCTACTCCATTTTGTTCTGGGGCATAGCCAACGGTTAGTTGATGATGGACTCCTTCATCTTCACAAAATTTATTGAACTCCCTTGAATTGTATTCCGTGCCTCTGTCGCTCCTTAGGACTTTGATTCTGCGGCCACTTTGATTCTCGACGCGGTTCTTGAATTTCTTGAAAATTGAGAAAACCTCCGATCTTTCTCGAAGAAAGTAGACCCACGTCATTCTTGTACAGTCGTCAATGAATAGAATGAAATATTTGTTTTGGTTGAGTGTGGTGGTCCTCATTGGACCACACACATCCGTATGGACAAGCTCCAATGGCTTCTTAGCTCTCCATGTACTTCTAGATGGGAAGGACTTCCTCTGTTGTTTACCAAGAAGACAGCCTTCACAAACATCTGAAATTTCTGTAATTTCTGGAAAATCTCTCATCATCTTTTTGTGATGGAGAATTTTTAGCCCATAAAAGTTGAGGTGGCCTAATCTCCGATGCCATAGCCAAGAATCATCAAGTTGAGCTTTCATAGCAACATCTTGGACATATTTCCATCGAATAGGAAAATTCTTGTTTTCCATTTTCACGAGAGGCAATAACATGATTCTTATGTTTATCATAGATAGTGCATGTATTTCCTTTAAAGTATAAGGAATGTCCATTCGAATCATTTGTCCAACACTCAAGAGATTTTGTGCTAGACTGGGAACTAGGTATACATTTTGAATATATTTTGGGCCTTTCTTTGTTTCTACGGCTATGGTGCCTTTTCCTTTGACATCCACTAATGCACCATTGCCCAATTTTACTTGAGAATTCACCGACTTATCAATATCGGCAAATATAGATTCATCCCCCGTCATATGATTGCTACATCCACTATCGATATACCATGTATTTTTCTTATCATTTGCCACTTGGCCTGTGTAGAATATATTTTCTTCACTTTCCTTTTCTTCAACATAGTTGGCTCGATTTTTTTCTTTCGAGCGACAATCTTTTCTACATGGCCATATCTTTTACAAAAGTGGCATTGTGACTGCTTATTTTTGAACCAGCAATCCTTCTCCAAATGATTGGTTTTCTTGCAAATACCACATATTGGATATTTTTCCTTTTGTGTAGTTTCTCCTCTTCTATTTTTCCATGAGCTTCTTCCATTATTTTTAGAATTATGAGACCGCATATTTATTTTTGACTGAAAAGCACTTTCAACTGTATCTTCATCTTGCACTTGCAATCTTTTTTCATATGCTTCTAGAGAGCCAATTAACTCACTCACGATAGGGTTTTTAAATCCTTCGATGATTCTATAGTAGTGACAATAGAATTGTATTTTCTAGTGAGTGTCACCAATATTTTTCAACAACCCTCGATCGGTGATATTATCTCCATAAGTTCTCATCCGATTTACTAGTGTTTTCAGTCTACCACAATATTCTTGAATAGTCTCATAATTTTTCATCTTAGAATTCTCAAATTCCCTTCTCAAAGTTTGAAGCTGAATAGTTCGTACTGTTCGGTGCCTTGAAATTCTTCTTGCAATGTCTCCCAAGCATTCTTTGCAGTCTTCACTCCAATTATTCTCGGAAATACTGTTTCGAGAGCGCTTGTTGAATAAAGTATAGTGCCCTTGCATCCTTTTGTAGTTGATCCTTGAACACTTGCATCTTCTTGCGGAGCCTCATAACCTTGTTCAACGATGTCCCATAAGTCTTGGGCCATCAAGAAGGTTGTCATTTTGATGCTCCAATAATCATAGTTATTCCCATCAAACATAGGAATGGGAAATGAGGATGATGTAGAAGTGGCCATAGTTTAGTTTTTGGAAATTTGGATGGGTATTTTCAGGAACGGGTGGTTAGGACAAACGCCCAATACCAACCAAAACGTGGCTCTGATACCACTGTTGGGTTTTTGCGGAAGCGTGTGTGCAAGTGTGTATGAAATATGGCAAGGGAGCAAGAAAGTATGTGTAAATGAAAATAACTTTCACTGCATGAGAAGTACAAAGGAACAACAAAGGAAGGAAAATGCTCCTAGTACTAGTTGGTATTACAAAAGAGGATAGTTTTTCTAGTAGTTCTTCTCACTCTCTGTACACAAATGACTAATGAACTACGTATATATATATAGGCATGTCCACCGCCTGCACTCCACCGCCTGGGCTCCACCGCCTGCACTCCACCGACTTTAGTGTGCCAAAGTCCAAGTTGGACTTTGCTTGCTTTCTTCATTTCACGTCCAGATTATTCTTCATTCTTCAGCTCACTTCCATATTCTTCTTCATAGCCACTATTTTTGACTTTTCAAGATTTCTTTTGCTGCAGCTTGTTTGCTTCTTCAACTTGTCTTCTAATTTTCTTACACCCTTCTTTGCCGACCTGGACAATTGTTGCCGCCAAGACTTCTCTTCTTAATTAAGTTTACTTCAAGCTTAAGCTAGTTGATTCTGGAGTTTTCCAAAAGTGGATCAGGGTTCAACAGTACTACAATCTGAAGCCCTCTTACAATATGTTTGGCAGTCATGGAACCCGAAATGAATAGCATACCACTTTGCTTCGTTAGACAAATTCATAAGGCTTCCTAAAGAGAATGCACTCGCCTTGTGACCATCCAAATCAAGGATCATGACCACTTTGCTTCGTTAGGCCCGCTCAGCTTCCTCTGGCCTCGATCTTCTCTTTCATCTTTGTCAAGAGCTCCTTCTCCTATGAGGATTAGGGCGTTTCATACAAGGCCTCAAGTAGAAGTTTTTTTTTTTTTTGGTAAGGCCTCAAGTAGAAGTTAATCTCTCAACTCATCAAGATTCCTATAGACGAAATTATCTCCTATGAAAAACAGCTGTTCCCCCAATAGAATATGAAATTTTGCTCAGAATTGTGAAAATGACTTTGCTGGAAGAAGGCAGTATTGAAGACACAAATTGGTATATGAGTTCTCCGACCCTTGCAGTTTAATGTAAAAGGAAGACTCTAATGCATAAGATTCATATCAATCTCGACACTAAGTTCAGATAGTTCTTGAATATACCCCCCATTTCTGGGCACACCATTTCACCAAGGCAATTGCAATATTAGGAAAGATTATAGTGCCTGACCAGATGATGGTCAGACTTGCCACAACAAAGATCAGAGATGGGGATCTTCTTACTTACGGTGCATCATGTGTTGTTGATATTAAATGTTGCATGCCCATGGAATTGGTGAAGTAGTACCGTGCAGAGTATTTGATTCACGCCCAAGACTCAAAGGCCATTCATTACTGTATAAGCGGGTAGATAAAGGGCTGAATTGTTCGGCGTGCGCAGCTTCTAATATAATCCATCAACATATCAACTTTCCTACTTTTGCATCTGTGATTTCTCCACCGGATACTTTGAAACCTGTATTGGGTTGATTTAGTCCAAGTCACGATTATCAGGTCTATCAACAATAAATTTGCCCATGGCCAAACCTGCCAAAGATAGAGCTAGGTCAGCTTTGAGACTTGTTTCATGTTCTCACCATTCATGCGAGAGATTGAGAGAGAAAACGAGAGAACTCACTTGATTTTTCATGGCAGAACATCTAGCGTGTTTGTGCCGGTACACTTGACGTCCTGCCTCAACCAAACACCCTTGCAGGATCTTCTACCAAAGTAAAACGACATCACCTGAGCAGCTACGAAAGCTATGGAAACATCATCATGGGGGAGACCGAAATATATATGTTTGGAGGGAATGATCGTTGAACTGTACATCAAAATGATAACATCTTAACTACCAAGGGAAGATTATAGTAATCTAGGAGCTAGGGACAAGGGAATAGCAGTTGACAGCAAAAGAAGATTATAGTAATCTTAGATATAGGGACAACGGAATAGCAGTTGATAGCGTAGTCCAAGGATGCATGCAATTGTTGAATCCTCCCTTCAAATCAACATTCTGATGATACCATACGACTAAGATGCTCAGGAAATCTTTCCTCAATGTTCCACCTGCATAAGTTGTGAACGCTACCGGGAAAACCCTAGCCAGTTGTTCTCCAAACATAGCCTTAAGCCAAGTTGTTAGTAGCCATACATAAAGTATTGATTGGAATTGATGATTAACACCCGCAAATAAAATAAAGGGGAGAATGATGGCAAAGAGTTAAACATAACCTGTGGATCATCTTGTTGAAATGATAGTTTTGCCTCAGCTTATTATGGCTCTTTTAGAAAAGTTAATGGGTGCAGAAACTAGTATATTTGTTTAAAATAATGGAGTGTTTCAAAACCTTACGACGATGGTAAAATGATTGGCAAGAAGAGTTTCCATTATTCAATATGCAAGTCTTGTCCTAATTTGTCCAAAACCTTGATGCAAAATATTATACAACGTGGAATCTAAAGACACGGCAGTACATGAACAAATACAAGCCATCATTGCTGGCTACTTCTATTTGAAAAGGCACCTTTTTCACTATTCTGCTATTAAAATCAGAATTGTACGTAGGTGATATTAGTTTATTTAAGTTTTACTACGTGAAAAGTAAGAATTGGAAGAAGTAGCCATGAAATAAAATAGTAGATATATATAATCAAGACTAATCAAATTGTAAGAATTGATTGAGAGTATGAGATAACCCTTAAAAAGATAGTAGAGAATGCCATTAATTTTGTCATGCTTTTCAAGGATGGTGCTTTGGGGGAGAAATTTTTTTTTTTTCTTTTGCACTCTTGTAGCGGTATGGGATTTCGTGATTTGGGAGAAAATTACCTAAAAAATTCTAAAGATAGGGTATTTATATACCCAAAAGTACTGAAAGATTTAATTAGAAGAAAAAAAATACATAAAATAGAAAATTTTCCAATTATTATAGATAGGATTCCAAAACTTCTAAAATTGGTAACCTATATTTGGTTGATAATGCTGATTTCTATAGGCCTGGGTTCCTTTGAGTCTTGCCAGCACCATATCAATCACTTGACCAAAGGCATCGGCATCAACCTCAGATTTTGCTTAAGAACTGCATCATGTAGATTAAATTAAAAATCATATCTCATGCATTGCGTATTGGTATTTCTCATACAAAGAAAATACTTAAAAAATTAGATTGCATTATTAGATAGTTTAGTGCCTTGAAGTCAAATCTTTCATTTATAAAAAGAAGGGGTTAATATCATGAAAAAAACTTTAAACTAGCACACTTGTGATAAATTTACCACAAATTGATTTTTTTATCACAAAAAATTTCAAACCGAGACACTTTTTGACAAATTTATCCCAAATTAGTACATTTGTGATAATTTTATCCTTTGTTAATTTCCATTAAAATTTACTATTAAATTACTGAGTTGAATGACATATGATGGTTAATTGGTATATCAATTTAGGATTTTATTTTTCATTTGTCACGGTTGTACCAATTTTGTGGTATTAATCTAATTTGATAAATGGTATATCTATCACAAATGTACCAATTTAGGGTTTTTAGAGGTGAAAAAATTAGTTTGAGTGAATTTTGTCACAAGTGTACCAGTTTGGGTTTTTTGTAGTCATTTAGAGTAAATTTGTCAAAGGTTTACTTATTTGGAGTTTTTAAATTTATCACAAATGTACTAGTTTGGGTTTTTTCGAGAGAAAAGTGTCAAAAAAGTCGTAAACATTTTGTTTTGATGTTAATTTAGTCATAAATTTTTTATTGGTGCCAATTTAGTCATAAGCCTTTTTATTTGTGCTAATTTAGTTTTAAATTTTTTGATTTAGTGCCAATTTAGCCCTAAAAATTTTAATCCGGTGTCAATTAGGTCCTCCTGATTAATTTTGGCTGGATTTTGTTGACATAGACGCCGGTCGACTTATATGACACGACTAAAGTTAACGTGAACAACTTTTAATAATATTTTAATATTTTTTCAAAATATTTATATATTTTCTTATTCCTTTTTTTTTTTTCTTTTGCTTTTCCCTCTCCTCCTCATTCCTTCAGCCGGTTGTTGACTGGACAACCAATCATAGGCAAGGGCCACCGAGGCTCACCCTTGCTAGACCTAGCAAGGGTCGAGCCTTGCCTAGCCCCTAGCGAAGGCTTGAGCCATCGCCTAAAGGCTACGACTGGCGACGGCTCGAGCCCTTGCCAGCGGTTGTGTGAGGCTCGACCCTCCGTTGCCTAGCATGAGGTCGCCCTAGGTGCACGGAGGAGGCCTATGAGGTCGTGGTGACTAACTAGAGGAAGGAGGAGGAGAGGGGGAAAAAACAAAAGAAAAAATAGGAAAAAGAAAAGAAAAGAAATAAGTAAATAAAAAATTTGAAAAAATATTAAAATATTATTAAAAGTTGTTCATATTAGCACCGACCATGCTATGTTAGCCGACTAGTGTTTATGTTAGCAAAATCCAGTCAAAATTAACCGGAAGGACTTAATTGGCACTAAATTAGCACAAACTCTAAATTGATACTAATAAAAGGTTTAGGGCTAATTGGTACCAATGCAAAAAGTTTAAAACTTTTCTAACACTTTTCCTGATTTTTCGTAGTATTAACCCTAAAAAGAAAATATAAAATTCTCTCACATAATTTAAATAATAAGGTTTATTTCATGATTGATGCTATTTTATGCCATTAGAATTACATATAGGTTGTGTTGCATTTTATAATTACTTCATCAATGCACGTTATATTAAACCTCGTATAGTTACGGCATCTAAATTAAGTCATGTCTATTCTATAAACAAGAAAAGTCCAGGAATAACTTATAGGCATTGCATATAAATATCGTCTTTAGGTCATGCATACATCACATTGTTATGATGCTTTTAAGTCAACATGTTGCAGAACCTTTGCCGCATTGGATTATAAGGAGGCTTTTAACTTATCTTGCGCATAGAGGTTGTTTCTTTCCTTTTTACATGCTTTGATCATTGAGTATTATATTAATTGTTTGTGTACCGCACGATCATCTCACATATATTAGTGGTTTACACTTAAAAATAACAAAAAGGCATTAGAGGAAAGGTACCAAAAATGCATTAGATTAATTGAGCATAATCAAGTCCCTGAATCCATTGAATGTTTGATTTGCATGAGTAAAATATGCTCACACATATTACTTAAGTATCTAATCAACCTATAATTGATTAATAATAACCCTAAAGGGGTAGGAAAACTGCACGTTAAATCAACTACAAGTTAAGATTGGTAGGGCTTGAGGGTCTGCCCAAGTGATTGCCTCATAAGAGAAACCTTATCTCTTAGAAGGTCGAGACACATCAACATCGAATCACTCAACCCTCCACGGTCCAACAGTTATTTTTTTTAAGCTCTAAGTTTTCTGGTTAGGATACTACATCCTTTGTTGGATCGGATCCCTGTTTTTGTTCCCTACGTTTGTGGAGGCAATGGCCGGCGCAATGGTTAGCTGATGGCCGGAGGTGGCGGTTTGGTGAGGAACGAGAATGAGCGACGGTGGAATAGGAGTATTTTTAGGTGTAAGGTTTGAATGTTTCTGGTTCGATGAAGCTTAAGCTATTAATCTATTGGCATGAAAATTCATCCCCGGAAGTTATTGGAGGCGGGAGTTCTGGGAATAGAGAAACCAAGCGTAAAAGATGAGGTGAGGCTGCAGGTGCTCTGGGCGTGCGCGAAGGTGAAGACGTTGGGGAGCAGTTCTGGGATTGGAAAATCGGTGAGGGGGAAGCGGCTAAGAGTGTGGACTTTGGGCTAAGACTTAATGAGCCTTGGGCTTGTAGTGGTTAATTTTTAGTATAAGACCCGGCCCAAGTCCCTATTTTCGAAATAATTTCCTAAAGATAATTAAAAAATTAAAAAATCGAAGTTTTTTTTTTTTTTAAAGCTTTGAAAATTATTTAGAAAAAGACCTCGATTAGGTTGTTAGAATTTAGTAGTTGGAGGTAGTTTAGTTTCATTTCTTTAAGTAGTTTACATATTCTAGTTGATACATTTTACAAGTTAAGTCTTAATAGATTAATCATTTAGGTAAGAATTTGAACTTGATTTGAATTTGGTTCATGGGAGATCATGTCTCAGGGCTTATAACATGACCATGTATATTCTTTGCACGACGTGTATTGGATTTTCATTTTCCGCATGTACACTTCGAGCATTTAAATACTTGGTGTTCGATTCTTGTCAATTCAATAGATCATTTGTTAATTTCATTGTTTAGAATGGTTAGGTCTAATTTAGGATCATAATAAACTCATCAAAAATATTTGCACAATTACTTAGTGATTTTGATATATTTATCATTATAATTGGTAATCAAGATTGCGTAGCCATTCAGATAACAACATTCTAAATTAGTGGTATCATGAGAGGGTTGATAAATATTAGCATAGTCAAGTCACCAATTGGAATCTCTGGTTGCATAGAAAACAAGATGAATATCTTGCCTCTTGTTTAATTTCTAACATATCCCAAATTACCAGTTGTGACTCTTACAAAAATTTAGGTCTAAGAACTAAAAAAATAAAATCTAATGTTATGCAAGATAGGTAAAGATTTAGGAGAGCCCACGCCTTTTAGGTAACATCTTTAAATCTATCCTCTTCCCCCTTACGGAGAAAGGAAGGTTGTAATAGACAGTTAAACACGGATTCGGCGACACGCAAACATGCACTCAGTGACAAACGGTCATGGGTTCAACTAGAAAGAGAAATCTCCTTTTCTAAATGTCCATGTGTCAATTATATAATGTCCCTTATCTTTCTTTTGCTCAAAAAATAATGTCCCTTATCAACACATCATAAGTTTGATATGTACTCGACTAAGTTAAAAGACAATAAAAAATAAAAAATTCTTGGCATATAGTTTAGGTAACCTACGATATCCCAATTCCTTCGCTCGTTTTTGTTGTTATTTTATTTTAACTTGGTTAATATGCGAAATGACTTTCACATGAATTGGCAATACATTTCTTACCAATAATCTTCAACTTTGCAATAACATGATTTTTTTATTAGATGGTTCTCATGATAGTGATATTCTTCATGAGAATATCATATAAGGCAACAAATATGATTTTTTTTAAAAAAGAAAGAAAAACATAAGGTATAGACATCTCATTAAATTTATGAGTTTTAGTTGTTGGATTGGGAAAAGGCAATAGATATCCTAGAATACTATCACCTCATAGGACTTATATACTCACATCAATCAAAATTGTAGCTTGGTGATTAATTTGGGCGAACAAAGTTAAGCAGTGAGATGATAATGTGAGGAAATCTTTTTTTTTTCTTTCATTAGGTTTAAGTACTATCAAGAATGTTCTTGCTTCTATTTTCCAAATACCAATATAGTGTTAAAAAATTTATCACTTTAATAATTAATGAAAATTCCAGTAAAAATAAACCTTGATTAGAATTGGTCAAGAGACCACATCATTCTTTTATTATCTAGAGTGTTTTTGTTTTCTTTTTAAATAAAGTAACTTTAGGTTTGGCAATAATAGGATTAGAAATTTAGAACATGTGAGTTTCGAAAATAGATTAAGAATCGAGTGAAAATTCTCTAGAGAGCACATTAATTTATTACCAAATTATGGTGATCTCTTCACCATTCAATTTTGTTTTATTCTTTGCAGTAGTACTAGTACTTTTAGGTAAGGTGAAAGGCAGGCGAATCCCACATACCATTCCTATTAATTATGAGCATGGGCATGGACGTCCATGGAGCTCCTTTTGTTAAAAAAACTCTTACTCCGTTTTTTTTTTTTTTTTTTTTTTTTTGGTAAGGTAAGATTATAAATTATCGACCAACAAAATGTACAACAGGGGTGAGGCACGGCACCAACAGGCACTCAACTAGACAACATGTCGTTAGAGTGACCGGGTACCGTGATCACAGGTTGAGAATAAAACATGTACAAACACACGGATCAAAAGAGGACCAAAGGGTCCCAAGTGGTCCTAAGAGTGCACCAAAGGCAGCTTTATATCAAAAATACGAGGGTCAATCCCCCAACAGCGCTGCATCCTCCTATTTCTAGAGTTGTCTTCAACCCTTTTGAAAGTCAGTGCCTTATCCTTGACCGCCTTAGATAGCTGTAGCTTCATGGAAGGAATTTGAAAGCTTTGGCCACGAAATATGATATCATTCCTGGTTTTCCAAATAATATAGCAAAGAGCGCCAAAAGAAAACTGAGTTATCTCACAATAGAATTCCTTGCCATAAAGAGCATTACTAACCCAAAAGAGGTTGTCCAGCCAAGCCGAATTAATCCAAGGAAGATTACATTTCGCGGCCCAAAAGTTTGCAAGGGACTCAGGGACGCAGCATTCAAAAAACAGGTGGTTAACAGAGTCAGGCCTAGAGTTGCAGAAAGTACAAACCGAGGTAGGTATAAGGATACGAAGATATTAGTCCAAGGAAAATGATTCTTAGATTAAGAATACTATTTTCTCCTTGAGGATTTTCCTTCACATATTTGATGAGTGGTTATTATAATCCTCTTAATGAAGATTGAGATCTTCCCCATTATTCTAACTTCAGTTCTCACTTTCTACCAAATGAAACGAAGAATTAGACTCGGGGTCGTCCTAGCGAGCGATGAACTTTCAATGGGTCAAGACGTAGCTTGCGAAGGAAGGCTAGAAGTCTAATTTTTGGGAAATAATTATGGTAACTCAAATCCATATTTCTTCATGGTATCTTCCCCTTGACCTGTTTTTCCCCTTGACGTTAGGCCTCACGTCACATGATTTAGACATATTGATTATGACTTCTTCAGGACGTTGGTACTTTTTTATTCAACAGTCCCTCTCGTTAAAGGGTCGCTAGATAAGTCAAAGACGCGTTTGTCGGTTGTCCCCCCTGCGTCAGACACGAAAGAAAGAACGAAGGGACTTGCCTTTCTGTTTGTACGTTTCCAGAGTTCTCTCACATCACAAAAGTAGCTTTAGGAAAAAAGTAGACAGTTAATGGAAAGATTTTGAGATAGGAGAGAGAGAATCTAAGGGATATCGTTCGACCCTCCTAGAACCCCCCTTCCGGCCCCACGCCTCCTAATTTATGTGAACGCATAAAGTTGAGCATGATTCTGGAATAGGATCAAGAATTGGAAAATCAATCACGGTTTTAAAAATTAAAAAATTTATTTTGACGGGTAGATTTCAAATCTTAGGTGAACTTAGAATGTGAAATTTAGAATAAATTTTTATTTTTTTTATTTTATGTTTGATGATGAATGTATAATCTAAAATCATTAATTTATCTTTTCATTTTCAACATATCGATAATTGAGACTTTTATTTTGTTAATGTTACATATTTTACATGTCTTTAAAAATAAATTATAATAAGTGAATGTAGTTGCAAATAGTGATTATTAAAGGTAATAGTGCACTATAATCGTTTAATTAAAAATACAAATGAAACATGAATGTAGCTTGAAATTGCCCTTGAAACTTATGACAAGGTGAGTGTCAGGTGCCCAAAGTATGTAAGAGAGATTTTAGATTATAATAATTTGGGAATCAATTCTTATAGGTAAGTTTCAGATTTTAGATAGAACATGAATCGATCCTAGAACTGCTCACCTTTACAAGCGCCCATAATTTCTCGACATATTACCAACTCATTTGAAAACCTACAATATATGATCTCATATCATTTCGACAAATTATTTGGGATAAGATATTGAAAAATTATTAAAAAAATTATAAACATTTTAATTATATCAATTTAATTATATACATTTTCGCATTTTGTCAATTTTTTTTAAAAATTGCCTATATGGTCACTAATGGTCTTTCGTGACATGACAAGTGTTTGAGGAGGGCAAGAATAGCGGACATGGCAAATGCAATATGATGGATGATGATCAACCTGCTCTTATAAGATCGTAGTAGCCTCAGTGATTGGGATTTGAGGTTGTAGCAAGGAGATTTGTGAAAATATCTTTGAGAGAATAATCTTTTTTATTTTTTTTACTGTCCATGCTTCAATTATTTTTTTGGGGATAGCTTCGAGGGATGATGCTTTTCTTGGTCAGACCTTACTCAGCTTTGATCCTACGTCCACCCGCGTGGTCCGTGCCGGTCGCTGTGGGGTCCATGGCGGTCACTTCAGACAGGAGCTGTAGTTTGATGGGAGAGGAATTTTCTCAGTGAGATAAGCCAAGAAGGTTCCCTCCGTCAGAAAGTCAGTATGGTTGACCACTGTTCGTCAGTATGCCGCCCAGATTACCCCTTATTAATCAATAATTGAATAACAGCCTTTGATTTTATGAATTACGAAAAGCTATATGATAAATAATTATAAATTATTATAAAATTTACTTATTTAAAAATTTGAGACTTATAACAACTTGTTCTAATCGTTCAAAGACTATTATGTTAGCAAAACCTTTTCTAATAATAGTCCACTCTTGTTTAAAAATTGTTAGAAAATTCATCAATTTGATTGCTAATGAGAATTTAGAAAAGAAATTTAAAAAAAAAATGATCGTGCAAAATATGTCGAGAGGCTGTTCCCTAAAGTTTTCTTTCTTTCTTAACTAATTTATTTTGATTTTCATTTAAAGTGACTTAGAGTTTGGACGAAACTAAGATTGAAAAGGCATGAGCTTGGAGCTTCTGCGGAACTTCCCTTGTTAAAGAAGATTTAAGATCTTGAAGATGTTTTGGCGTGTTGCAACGTTCTTTTGCGTAAAAGCAAGGAAACCCGTCGCGGGGTTTAGGGACCTCGCGCATGTTTATTTTTGTTTTCTGGCTTGCCTTCAAAAAGGTATGCAAAGAAGACACTGAAGCAACACGCGATCGGAGTTGCGAGATAGAATCTGGTTGGAGGAGACACATTTCCACTATCTAAAATGTTCAAAGGGCAAATTGAGAAACCAGAAAAGATATGCAGAAGAGAGAAATTATGTATAATTTAATATATTAGAATGAAATTACATTAATCTATTTATAAGTTCTATAAAATGATTAAATAAGATAACATATTAATAAAGATGTGTATAATCAAATAGAGAAATTCACACAATTTTAAAAGATATAGAATATCATCAGAATCATTATAAATATCTCTTAACATGGTAAAAACGCAAAACATCAAGGAATTAGGATTCATCCCCATCCCAGATATTTTTGTCAAACTCTATAAACTTCTACCCCGCTGCTTAGAGAAATATGGCATTGTCCCTCTCCTTTTAAAGTTTTATCTCTTTTCTTGGATGAGTACCAATGAAATTTATAGGTGTAATTCTTGATTGGGCTAGAAATGAGTGATACAGTAATTTTGCTTTCACTATTTTCAGTAATTTTTGCATATCGAGCTAGGCAAACTCGAACTCCCATCTTCAGACTCATCTGTTTACATTCTTCAAATGCTTGACATCTCGTGCATGGGTTTGACCTTCGTAGCTCCCTCCCACAGCGAGGGCGATGGCGATCGGAGGATCCTCGAAGGCACCTTGAGCTGCTCGCTCAACATCATCCCTCAACTCTAACAAGAAAAATTACAAGTTCCTGCTTAGTTTCGTATTTCTATCATCGTGGCAGTTGTTGGTTCACCAAGGATGGTAATGAGAAGCTGTCGATGCTTAGTATAACCGAACTTCTCGGTTGCGGTGCCAGTGGCTGGTCGAGTCATGCTGGTCAAGAACGAGGCGGCCTCGGCTTGGCACGTAGAATGGTAGCAATCATGCCGGTCTTGGCCTTGTCGTCATCGTTTGGCGAGTTCTTGGCCTGTTTGGTGCAATGCTGCTCACCTTGCCTTTTTATTGTAAAGATGTTAAACAATGTTTGCTTCTTTACATGTCAAGGATTGATGTTGTTGTTGGCTTTATGTTAGTATTTCTTTTGAAATTTCTGTGTATCTCTTCACATATTGAATCTTTGATTTACTCTTAGAAAAAATATCCCCGACTTGACATGTTTTTGATATTCGAGGTTTTGCAAGTTTTGTCCCTTCGACTTGATTTCAGATCGTGTGCCGGCATATAATTTGGAAGCTGATTTAGCATTTTCGGTTGCAAAGCAGGTAACAGAGCCAACCTCAAGTGCCTTGGTTTGAATGCTTGCAAATCATGTGTTTAGGTTACCCTGTATTCTACTCAATGTAATTTTGGGATTCACACACTATCGGCCAAGTACGAAGCCTCACAACACACGAGGAGAAAACATTGGCTGCAATAAGATATGTCAGCCCCAATTTGACATGTTTTTGATATTTGAGGTTCTACAAGACTTGTGACACGTGTCCAAAGTGAGCCCACTTGTCAAACTCCCCGCATGCTCTCTTCTCTCTCCCCCACGTGTTCTCTCTCTCCTCTCGCAGACTCACGCCTCCGTTTCTCTTCTTCTCTTCTTCGCTGTTTTTTCCTTCTTCTTTTTTTACTTTGTTTCCCTTTGGCATGTGGCCGGCGATTGACCACAGGCCAAGGTCGCCCTCGCCGAATCCAATGAGGGGATTCGGCAAAGGGTCACCTCTCGCAGACAGGGCGAGGGTTGCCAGTACCAAATCTGGAAGCTGTAGAGGGAGGCGACAACTCGGGCTTGGGGTCGTGAGTGATGATGACGGCATGGGGAGACTTGGGTTTGTTCTTGGACCCAAGTGATGACGAAGTCAGACAAGTGGACCCTTTGTGGACACGTGTCGCAAGTTGAAGGGTCTTCCTATTTGTTGAGCTGGCATATCTTATGCAGTCAATATTTTTCTCAAACATACATGAGACGAGGATACAAGGATATTACCGCCGCGGCCCGACCGGAGTACAGGCTGATCATGAGAAAAAGCTGGCTATGACTTGTTGGAAGTACCACGGCGCTTCACTGACAACGCGATTTATGTGCTCAACTTTACTGCCTAACCTGTCAAGGTAAAACCCTGTCCCCTTGTCGTTTAACAAAACCGTGGGAACCATATGCCTTGACAGTAAAATTTAACTTCTTCCTATAAAAGGATTATTGAATCATTAAAAGAAAAAAAAAAGGCATGTGTTCACACGACATGCGAATTCTATCCTAATCAAAATCGAGCTTCTTTTTTTTTTATCGTACCTGATTTTGAGCAAGAGTTAGGTTGATCCACCTAGGTCTTATTGGTTTGTCTTGGAAAAAGACAGGTTTTGATTGGCCCGGTCCATGCCCCTGCACGGACACGTGGGCAACCTCGCCTACTTTCTTTTCTTCTTTTTTGTCAAAAAGGAAAAATATCATTTCACGAGGAAGACAGGTACGAAAATCTCACACTACAGGAAGCGCAAAAGTCGATGATAAGTAAATGTGTCAATATGGGTCATAAACCTATATTATGATTCACTTTTAATTAAATATGTCAAATATGGGTCAAGTGAAAATTAAATGTGGGTGAAATATGGGTCAAGTGAAAGTTAAATATGGGTCAAATATGAGTCAAGTGAAAGTTAATATAGGTCAAATATGGATTGAGTGAGTTATTAAATAAACCTATCATCTTTCTCCTTTCATCCTTCTCCTTTATGCATTCTCGATCTCCATTGCCGATCCCGCCATCACGTCGTCGTCACCATCGCCAGTCCCAAGCTTGCCGTCACCGGCTAGAGTTTAGCCTGGATATGGGTAGGCAAGCCGCGACAGAGCTTGGGCTGGCGAGCCCTAAGCTCGTTGGCCGAAACTTGACCTAGATTTGGATAGGTGAGCCATGAGGTCGCCGACCTTAGCCGAGCTGCGGCTCGCCCGGATCTTGACTACTGCCAGCAACCTCGGTGAAGCCTAGATTGGCCGAGCCTTGAGTTCGTTGACCTTGGTCAAGTTCGGGCTCGCTAGCTTGTGTCTTGGCTAGTCACCGTCGAGCGACACCAGTAGAGGAAAAGGTGGAAGAAGAAGGAAGAAGAAAGAAAAGAGAAAAGAAAGGGAAAAAAAGAAAAAGAAAAGGAAAGAAAAAATAAAATAAAATAAAAATAAAAAATTCAATTTTTTAAAATAATTAAAAAATCGATTTTTTTGTTAAAAATTATTTTCCAAAAAATATTTCAATTTAGAGGTATCCACATTTTTTAATATTTAATTTACTTTATAAATTTGATGTGAAATTTTTATTCAAATAATTTATATATGAAAAGTTTAAAGTGAACTAAATAAGTGGAAGTATATTTTCTTAAATTAAGTTAAATATTAATATGTGTTGGTACTATGGATCGGGTATGGGTCATCAAATTTACATTGCATGAAAATGTATCAAAACAGGTTAAATGGGTCGATGTGGGTCGGACCATTTTTGACTCAACTCAAACCCGACCCGACCCACCCATTTGACACCATTGATAAGCAACCTACCCCATAAATTCATTACTTTGGTTCAGTAGTGAGTGCTCTTGCACTCGGTAATAGGAGCATACTAATTTAATTATGCCAATTTAATATTAGAAAAATTATCAAAAAAGTCTTAAATATTTTAATTATGTCAATTTAATTCTAAATATTTTCACATTTTGTCAATTTTAATTAAAAATTGCAGATGTGGTTATCGGCAGTCCTTCGTGGCCCAATAGGCACTTTTGACAAGTATTGGCAGGAAGAGAACCATGAGGAGGACAAGAACGACAGGCACGACAAATGCAATATAGTGGGCGATGATTAGCCTATCCTTATGGGACCAAAGTAACCTTGATGATTGGGATTCATGTTTGTCGACGAAATGGATTGGGATGCCTGGGTGGGTTGTCATTTCATGCATAATACTAGGAGCTAAGCACAGGCACACTATTCTCGAGCTCAGTTTCGGGGGACCCAAGACTAGTTTCCCGCACTCGTGTCCAATAGTCGAGGATTCTGAGCTTGAGACCACGATGCTAGTGCCAAGTTTCTCATCTGTTTATGCATAATCACTAATGCCTGAATAATGTATATCTATTTAGAAAAAAATCAAATGAGATTTTCCTTATCAAATGATAAAAAAAATATTTTTTTATTCCATTTTCTCGTTTTAGCCAAGTTGGATAAAAAATGTTATTTTTTCCCTTGAAAATGACATCTCCAAAAATATATATGTATTTATTTTGTTCAGTATGTATTTTTAGAAATGTCGCGTTTTTCGCCTTTTAACTATGAAGAAAGCTTTCGATCCAAAAAAGAAAAAACTAGGAAGAAAGCGAGTCTCCTGTCCTAGCGGAAATAGCCAGGAAAGTCGCAGGGCTGATGGCGTCACTTCAGACAGGAATCGTTGTCTGAGGGGAGAGGGGCATGGCTTTTGGTTTTTCTTTTCTAGTCAAAGGGTGGGGAATGATTTTTTTTTTTTTTTCAATGGGAAACTTTATCTGTCCACACCACTGATCAGGCCAGAATGATGACTTTTTAATTTCAGATAACAATGAGAGTTAATATCTCAAAAAATTCTAAGTTAGTACATTTGTGAAAGTGTTAAATTTTACCATTAAATTATTAAACTGAATGACTTGTGATAGTTGATGGATGTTTTATTATTGGATTATTGGTTTGTGATTTTTCATGATATTAATCAAATTTAATGAAGGTTAAATATGTTATAAATGTACCATATTGGGGTTTTGATGGTATAAAAATTAGTGTGGGGTAAATTTGTTACATATGTATCAAATTGAGATTTTTCGTGGTCAAATAAATTAGTTTATGGAAAATTTATCATAAGTATACTAATTTGAGGTTTTTTGTGATATTAATCCAAACAAGAATTCAGAAAAATCATCAATGAAGAGACCACATTCTTCTTTTATTCCCTACAGTGTTCTTTCTTTTTATCTTTATATTAATCCAAACCTGTTTACAATGGATTAATCTAATGTCCTTTTGATACCTTTTATCTTTATATTAGAAATATTTTACAAGCAATCTTTATCCATTTTGAGCCTAAACCAATAATATGGGAGAGGGGCTCTTTTATCACCTAAATCTTGATTATTTCACTTGTTCATCACATATATATATTAAGCATTTCATAACATTGGATTTATATTTTTTTTTCTAAAAAAGAACCACAAAAAAAAATCAGAATTAAAGAATAATATGATTGTGGAGGGAGGTTTAAAATGTTTTAAATTTTGGATGATGGAGCCATTTTTAGTTGAGCCGATTTTGAAAAGGATTTTAAATTTTGGAGCTCTTTTTGGTTGAGCGGTTTCCTTTATATGCGGAATATCGTCATTTGTTGAGTGAATATATGCTACAATCCAAGGAAATCTTCGCTGAATAACAAATTGTTTTTTCCTCTATTTAGAGGCCAAAAGAATTCGTAAACAAAAGGGGGGATGAAGAGGATTGAAAGGAGGATTTGGGGAAAACTGAAAAAAAGCAAGAGAGAGGCGAGAGTTCATCCCCATTAGGGGACTAAGTTGCTGCTTGCAGAGAAAAAATAAGGAGAAAAAAATAGAGAGCGGGGACGGAGAGGAATAAAAGTGAGGACGGGTGCAAGAGAGAGAGGAGCCGAACGAGAGAAAATCCCACTTGTTCATCATCTTTCATCGCTGCTGCCCTTCGTTGCCATCCATTGCCGCGTTGCTGCTGTTCATTGCCATCCACCGCCGCTGCGTCGCTGCTGTAATTGTCTCTTGTCGCTACTGCATTGTTATCGTTCGTCACCATTCACTGCCGCTAGATCACTGCTGTTCGTTATCTTTCATCGCTGCTGCTTGTGGTCATTTGCTGTTCAGTTTGCCAGGTTGCTCGTCGTGGTCGGCTATTCAGTTTTGTTGCTGCAGCTCGTCACCACCGTGTCCAGGGATCATTTGCTCCTTGCCGCCCAAGGGTTGTCGTCCAATTTAAGGTCAACTAGGTGGTTTTGTTGACCAGTTTTTATTATTTTTGTTGCTGGACAGAATATTGTTGCTGTGAGTTTGGCGTGGCCGCTTTATGTTGGATCTTTGCAATCATTCACACTCAACCAGACTACATCTCACATCGGGATGTGATCTCTCTCACAGTTGTTATTTAATTTCTCTTTGTGCAGGTGCTGTCATTAGCAATAGAAAGCTATCGACAAGTGCCTATGAAAATTGAAAAAAGACCATCAAGGTAATTTCCCAATCCTTTCATTTGTATGAATATTAAATTTGCTCAATTTGCAATGCATTTACTGTTAATGGATATTAGGCATATTCTGATTAAGTGAAGTTATTATGTTGTGTTTAAAAATATTAATAATAAAAAATATTGAGCCGCGAGACGTTGGATCGCGTTTTTGATTGTTTTGATTTTCTATCTTGGGTTGGGGCAAATTGTGTGCTTTATATGATCAGTTGCATTATATGTGTTGATTTTTTAGTAAGCTTACAAAAATGCATAAAAAAAATCTGTTGCATAATAGGGTAGATTAATGCATTTTATAGTCTACATTGCATATGATGTAGAAGCTTAGGAAATTTCATTAGTTAAAATAGATTTTTGATTATTATCATGGTAAACAAGAAGCAATTTCTTATTCTAATAAAAAGGTCGTAAAAAATAAAATAAAAACATATAAAAAAGAACATGCATTGCATATAGTATTAATATGTTATTCATCCCATGTCATGTAACACATGCATATTTAGGGTCATGTAAATCATATTACATATATGTTATAATAGTTTTCAATTAACATATGTCATTAGAGTTAGGTCATTTGAATTACATGTCATATGTCGTTAAAGTAAAAAATCATGCATATTAAATCTAGACTAGAGTTATATATAATTAATTTTAGAAAAAAAAAATAGATGCCATCCCATTTAGAATTTATGTTTAGGGCATGCATTTCTAGTTATAGCTTGTTTTGCTTTAAGCTTGATCATGATTCTTATATTTATCCTTTTGGACTTATTAAATGTTATTAATTGTGATCCACATGACTACTCCTTTCCATGTTAGTGGCTTAGGTTAAAATCAATCAAGAGTGCTTGCAAAAAAATATTTTTGTGAAGCTTAAAGAGAAATGGTATCGAAAGGGCACTAATTTAACTTAGCGTAATCATGTCCCCAAACCTATTGAATATCTGGTTCGTAAAAGTAAAGTATTCTCCCATACTTTACTTGGGTTTCTAATCAACCCTAATTGAATAATTGTGGCTCCCAATTGAATAAAATTACATGTTTAACAATGTTGAATTTTGAGTACCAAGGTGCGGTTGGTAGGGCTTGGGAGAGTCCGCACTAAGTCTTCGAACTTAGTAATCCATTAGTCTTCCCATGGTAATTTACCTTCGGGAAGGTCACGACAGGCTCTTTGATAATTAGCCGCCCTTATAGAAAGCAAAACCAAGGATTTGCTCCTGCGTAGGGATCAGAGTGATAGCTTCCTACGTGTTCTTTTTAACTGCTTGAAGTTTCAATCACAGACGTTCAATGTGTTGCTTTCTAATTCGTCGTTTGAGATGTTTCCAATAAGCTAGCATGGTCGGGGGCATAAGTACAGCCCAAGTGCCAAAACTTGGCATGAGAGGACACTTAAGTGCCCAAAGTTACACAAGGCACACTTAAGTGATAAGATCGGAACAAAAATGATCAATTAAGTGCCAACAGCAAGAAAATCCGGCCAAAATTCTAACGTGACACTTTTCCGACGAGTTGGGGTTGAAATGACGTCATTTTGAGTGTTGACATGGCCAAATAAGCCCAAAATGATGTTGTTTTGAGTGTTGATGTGGCTAGATCAACCCAAAATGACGTCGTTTTGAGTGCCGATGCGACTAGATCAGCCCAAAACAACATTGTTTTGGTCAAAGTTTATTTTTTAATATAAATATTAATTAAATAATATTAAAAAAAAAAAATTTAAAAGAGAGGTAGCAGCCACACTTTGTAGTCGTTGCCCCATCGTCGGTGGGGCGGCAACGACGGACAGCAAGGGTCGCCAACGCCTAGGCGCGGGTCAACGACCCTCACCAGACGCCGGGAGAGGGCAACGACCCTCTCCCAGATCTGGGCGAGGGTTGACCGCCCTCGCCCTGGCCTGGGTGAGGGTTGCCAGTCGTCTCCCCGGTGCTAGAGGCCCTCACCTAGCACTATTGGAAACTCGGTGGCGCGGGCGAGGACCACCGGCGCTTGCGCGAGGGCGGCGACCCTCGCCCGGGGCGGGGCGAGGGCGGGCCGACCCTCACCGGATCTAGGAGAGGGTCGCCGCCCTCTCTCGGGCGTGGGCGTGGGCCGTCCCACCCTCGCCTCCAGTTGGCGAGGGTCATCGACCCACGCCCAAGCATCGACAACCCTAGCCGTCCGTCGCCGACACCCCACCAACGATGAGGCGACGGCCACAAGTGAGGCCGCCGCCTCTCTCCCTTTTTTATTTTTATTTTTAAATTTCGCTTTTAATATTATTTAATTAATATTTATATTAAAAATTAAACTTTGGCCTAAACGACGTCGTTTTGGGGTTATTTGGCTATGTCAGCATCCAAAATGACGCTGTTTTGACCCATACTCACCGGAAAAGTGCCATGTCAATATTTTGGCCGGATTTTCTCGCCGTTGGCACTTAACTGATTTTTTTTGCTCCGAGTGTATCTTTTTGTAACTTTTCATACTTAAGTGTCCCCTTGTGCCAAGTTTTGGCACTCTAGGGATCTGTACATCCATGATCAAGAATGGGTGCAAGTTCTCTTGAATGAAGATGAAGTTTCAGAAATGGAATCAAGAAATAGCATATTAAAGCTTCCAAACGGAAGGGAAGTCGACTGGATAAAACCAAACCCGACCCTTAGAATTCAAGTAATTTTTATCGATCCAAGCCCGATGAAGAAGCTGGATGAGGCTAAAGTGCCAAACAAGAGTCTCAAGAGGGGATTATGCTTGGAAATCACTTGGGGGTGCAGCACGAGAAAAAAACGGGTGGAAACACTTCATGGTTGATGACCATCTGGAAATGACCTCAGATGGAAAGTCTAGGCACGGGCCAACATTGAGTAGGGGATTGCATTTAGAAGATGGAGCTGAGCTGAATGTTCTCTAGAAATGTCACTAGCACGTAAGGTCAATGTAATAGGGGTCTGTTAGTGTTCATATCATTGGTAAGAAAACCTTAAAGCTCATCAATTCTTATATGATGACATATACCGGTGTTAGTATATGGTGCAGTTTGATTGCTGGCTTTTTCGCACCGAGTCCACATCTTTTTCACTAGCTTCGTGAGGCCGGAATGGCAAATGAGTGCTTTCTGTTAATTTTATTGGTGTAGGTCTGGAGTAGCAACAACTTTGGAAGCAGAAGTAGGTAGAAAATTCGGCTCTTCTGCATTGGTAATCTTATGCTTGTTATCACCAAATATGAGACATGTTATGGGCTCGGTCTTTTTTGTTTACATTTTACATCCAGTTAATTCTTTGAGGCCGACTCTGTTGCCTCCTTTCTGGCAGAAAAAGCAATACAAACTTCGGGATCGTATGTGAATACATGATCGGAAACCTTGTTAAGGGAAAAACTTGCAAAACCTCAAACATTAAAGACATTTACAGTGCATAATGTATTCACAGTGCATAATGTTTCTTCAGCAATAGCTCGAACAGTCAAATCCAGGGGTCCTCCACGTTTGAAGTCTTTGCTAAGGGAATAGGCTGAGAAAGAAACGTCCACCGGACATTTGTAGAAGGGAGAATCCCCAGAATCTGAAAAGAAGAACACCAAAACACATGACCGTCAGAATTGAACCTTGGATATATAAATATAGAACGAACAGGTCAAGATGATTTTTGTTGATGTGAATGCCACAAGAATTTTGCTTAAATTAAATTTCTAATACTACAGAAGCACTCGCTATATAACAGCTCTAAATTTGCTCGGACCCCCTTGACGATAATCGGAAATTACGTGCTTCCGAAGCTGAAATCCGACCAAACTAGCTTGAAATCAGAGAGGACGTGTGAACTCGCGATGACGCGGTGCAGGCAATCGAATTGATGTGAGCACCTATAAATTCTCGACACGTCGCCAACTCGTTTGAAAACACAACCAACACTCATCACAGCTCATTTTGACAAAGTTATTGGGATAAAATATTGTATAGTGACCATAGCTGGCCCGCTGCACATCACCATCAGGGCGCTGCACGTTGCTTCCACAGCCACCGCGGCCGGTCTTATACTTCTCTACCCTTCTTAGCTCACTTTGACAGTCTCACACCAGTATTGTCCTCGCTCCTCGACTTCTCCGAGCTCGTGACTGGCCGTTCTGACTCAGCCTGACCCGGAAAAACTTCATGGAAGATCAAGGGCGCTCTAATGACCCCCCGCAACCAGGTGGTGATGGCTTTGAGTATAATTTATTTCAAATGAACAACTGCCGCGAATGATAGTAAAGCAAAACTAAGCAAGAACTTGTAATTCTTCTTGCCAGAGTTGAGTGATGATGTCGGGCAGGCAGTTGAGAGTGCCTCCGAGGCTGGGCCAATCGCTGCCATCCTTGCTGTCAGTCAGAGCTGTGAAGGTCACGTCCATGCAAGAGAAGTACACGTTGAACATGGGCACCCAGCACAGACCCAAGTTTAGCCTCCGCTTGGCTTTCACCACCACATCAATGGCCACCACCCCGCTCTTCAACTTGCTCACCAGGCCCTTCACGCTCAAGTCATTGACGATTGCCACCTTTGACAGGACCACAGTTCGGACTGTGGTCACATTGCGGGGGCCCTGAGTGAAGGTAGGAACGCAAGAGGGACGAGAGAGAGGGAGTCGGCTGTCGAAACTCAAGAGGAGCTTCATGTGAGTGTACTTGACGGAGATGAGCTTACTCGGGTTCTTGATGGAGAGGGCGATGTTCCATTGGGCACCGACGCTGGAGTTGGAGATGTTGAGGGACGAAAGGGAAGAGGCCGAGTGGAGCTGGAATTCCGGGGGCATTAGGGCGGGTATGGCCAGGAAGATGACCATGAGGGCGGCAAGAATGGCGGGCACGGCATATGCGATGCAGTGGGCGATGATCAGCCTGTACCTGTACGACCGCGGCGGGCCTGGTGATTGGGAATCGGGGTCGTCATTGGAATCGGGTGGGATGGTGCGGGGGCTTGTCATTTCGAATTTTTGATGCGATGTATTGGGAGCAAGCAAGGGGAATTTTATAACCAAAGGGAGTTACGGGCAACTGTTTGTTTTTTTTGTTTTTTTGGTCAGAGGGAACTGTTTTTCGTTTTCTATGCGAAGTCTTCCTTGTTTTTCCTTTTATTTTATTTCATTTCAATAGGAGTTTTGTGGAAATAGCTCTATGGAGAAGAATGCTTTGTTTTTTACCTGTCCATGCTCCATTTATTCTTTTGAGATAGGGACGAAAGCCTCGTAAAAGCTAGTTAAGGAGTTAGAAAAATGGGTAAATATCATAAAAGAATACCAAACTATACCATTATGATAAAAATATCCTAAATTTTTTGTGTTTTACCAAAAGTCCTAAACTTCTCGTTCTAACATGAATACTTTCAATTTTTTTTATGTCACCAAAAGTCCAAAGCTTATACATACTTCAGTTTTATTTATAATATATTTGTCACTTTACATACAAAAAATAAATTAAAGTATTTATGTCACGAGTGAGTATAATTTGAGATTTTTTATGATATAAAGAAAAGTTCGGAATGTTTACGTAATGGTGGACATAATTTAGGAGTTTTTTATATTATTAAATCTTAAAGGGAATCGAAACAAAGGAAGACATGCGGGTGAGTTGCGCCCTCCACCAAAGCGAAAGGTACGCGATCGAGAAATATTGCCGTGGATGTGAGGGAGGACTTGTCAAGATTGAGGGATAACCTTATCAAAAACATCTTCATGTGGCCCACACCACGTGGATCCCAAATAACTAAAACTTTGACCTAATTTAACAAAAGTGCCTGCTATTCAGAAAGTATATGTGAAATAAACTTTGACTCTCGTGAGCACAAAAAAGACGAAAGAAGACTCCGTTTATTTTACGAGAAATAATTTTTTAGATTTTCCAGCATTTGATTCATGAAAAATGAATTGGTTAGGGAAATCATTTTTCATTAACAAAAAATAATATTCTAAAATAGTGGAAAATATTTTTCACTTTTCTAGTAGGGGAAAACAATTTCCATATCTTCTTTTACCTTACTTTCTTTCATCAAACACCTTTTCCTTTTATTTTTATTTTTATTTCTTTTGATTTTTTTATAAAATCAAGTTTCTTATTATTTTTTACTTTTTACTTTTTTTTTTTCTTCCTTTTCTTTCTTTTTCTTTTTCTTCTTCTCGGTTGGTCGTTGGCAAGGTTGAGCCTTGCCGGCCTGTGGCAAGGCTTCGTGTCACCTGATCTGAGAAAGCCAAGCTCGCTCGAGGTGCCAAGCCTCACCAACCTTTGGCGAAGCTGGAGCTTGCCTAATAGCCTAGAGCAAGCTTGGGCCTCATTGCAATCCAATGAGGCTTGAGCTTGCCTATGGCTGGTCATTGATAGTCACTATGACTTGCCAAGGAAGAAGAAGGAAAAAAAGAAAAGAAAAGAAAAAATAATTAAAAATGTATTTTAAAAAATAAAATTTTTATTGAAAAGTGGTGGATGGAGGAAAGGATTTTCCTTACCAAATGGTAGAAGATATTTTCAAGTTTCAACCGAACATTGAAAAATAATGTTATTTTCCTGAAAAATAATTTTCAAAAACGTCACATTTTTTGCGAAACCAATGGCCCCGAAATGCTCAAAGATTAGATTGAATGGGATCATATTAGAGTCATGTCGCCTTAAAAGGGAGTTTCCACACTTGAAGCGGTAGAAGAAAGACAATTTCCACGCTCTTTCGGATGTGAATTTTCCCAACCCTAAGTACGATGTCAGAAAGGGTTGAGGGGACTTTTAATACCATGGCATTACATAAAGTTGGAGGACCCATTCAACGAATTAAATTTTTAAGTAAAGGCGAGCAAAATTTCTTGGAACATAAGACGAAAGGCAAGAGCTCCCTACACGACCGACGAACTTGAATATTTTTTGCTTTTCTTGTTTTTTAGTTGGCATTTTGCTAGTACGAAAGATTCTTGTTTTGTAACCACCGCGGTGCGGCGCTCCATTTCAGTTAAGCTCCCCCTGTGACCTCAAGGCTTGGGGAGGAGTTCGAAACAGGGGGAGGCACTTGGTGACTTACCCCGGGTGGGAGTGTGGTGGCTAGCTCCCATTGGGCCCGGGGTTTACCACCCGGCTGCCGGCCGTGCGGGGTTCCCTGGGTCACCAAAAAAAAAAAAAAAAAAAAAAAAAAAAGATTCTTGTTTTGTTGGAGCATAAGGTAACCGAGCTCCATTTACGGGTTCATTGAACTCGTAATCAAGCCCACCCATTCTTATTTCAGAAGGAAAAAAAAAAAAATGCTTAAAGAACCTATAGTTCATGAGGAAAAGCCAGCCATCGACCTGCAGCATATACTTGAATACCTGCGGTCTCTATCTAACTATTCATTTTAATATTTGTTGTTGGTCTTTTCAACGTGCTACCCAAGTTAGAATTCGCCCCCACCTTTTCCTAGCGCATCCACTCCGGTCGTTGAATTCCACGCTACCACGTGTGATCCCTTTTTTTATGTATACATGATTTTCCTTGACTTATCGAAGGCCGTATCAATCATTTTTTTTTTTTTTACTTCAAAAATAAAAATTATGTAATTAATAAATACGTTTGAATGCTCAAAAATTTATCTTAAGAATAAATAAAAAAATATTATTTTCAAAAAGCACGTCTCGATTGACTCCTGCGGCCGCTCACAAGGGGAAATGATGGACATTGCACATTTGATATATTTTTTTTACACTTATACAGAAATTCGTGACGTCACATAGACCCCAATTTTAAATTGGAATAATCAGGGAAATCAGCCGAATTTAATAGTCAAGCAAGAAAAATTGATCCCGGTGATGAGACTCTGGAAGTTTCCGACCGTGGAAATTCGCGGGACGAGTGACGTCATGGGCCCACTCCAGACGCCGGACACGTGTTGCAGTTCTTTCGGGGGTCCGGTCCCGCCAAGGTTATCATCACATTTGATTCAAGAGGCCCTCTCGTTGGAAAAGTTATCCATTTAATAAATGACGAGAATTGTAAAAAAGAAAAAGAAAAAGAAAAACCTCGTTAAAAACTTTTCGAGAGACCACATCGTTCTTTTAGGGAGAGGTAGGGGCATCAAGATGGGTCATTGACCCATTTTGTGAGTTATGTTCTTTTATGTTCTATTTTAATGGGTTGAAAATGTGTCACACATTTTTAACCCAATTGTAAAACACGTTTTTCTTCTTTGAATTATCCTCAAGCTCGGTGAGTGGTGGTGATCTACCAGTGATCGCGACACTCCGCCGCTCACCTCCACCCATCTCAATTTATAGGTTTTTTATAAAGATATATTTAATTGGTGAAATTCTTTAAAAATATTTCAATTTATAGGTTTTTTACATTTTTTATTTTATTTACTATTTTTTAATTTTTTAAAATTTAATTTGAAGTTTTATTCATTTAACATAGAACTTAGAGTGAGTTTGGATTTCTCTAGCATTTAGCAATACGGGATGGGTTGGGTATAGGTTGGGTATGGGTCGGATATGAGATACTAGATCTACATTACATGAATATCGATCAAAACGGGTTAAATGGGTCGTACCATTTTCAATTCGACCCTACCCACCCATTTGACGAGTCTAGGGAGAGGATGATATAATTTTATTTTTCTATTTTTTTATTCTCAAAAATAATTTGGAACAAAAATTCATTCGGTAACGTAATTTCATTTTTCTATTTACGGAATAAATTTTTACTTTATAAATATATTTGGAATTAAAATTGGAAGTTAAAATTTGTTACTTTTCTATTTCCGAAACAAAAGTAAGAAATAAAAACTCTCATTATTGCTTGCTTTTGTCATTGCCTGCCCACTCGCCACCTCCTAATGTTGATTGCCAGCCATTTGCCGTTGGCCACTTGACTTCAATCGCTGACGGCCCAATGCTAATCACCGACCGCTTGTTGCTCACTACCACTGTCCACCCGTAGCCGCTCGTCGCCTGTCACCAATCGTCTCTCGTCGCCACTCGAGAAAGATAAATTTTATATTGTTATCAAATGAATTTCTATTCTAGGAATAAAAATTTTATATGATTACCAAACGTATATTTTGTCTTAGAAACTAGTTTGGAGAATGGAAATGGAAAAATTAATTTCTAGCTAAAAATTGATTTCTAGAACATAAATTGAATCATTCGCACCCTTACTCCCTTTGTTGTTCATTTTTATTTCAGTCTTCAACTAAAGTAACACTTGAGGTTTCAATGAAACTAAGATTGAAAAGGTACGTTTTGGAATATAAATTAAGGGTCATGCGAAAACTCTCAAGAGGGTAAATTAATTTATTGCCGATTCTTGGGTTTACAACTAAAAATTCATTTTTTTTGTCTATTTATTTTAATTTTCAATTTATTTTTAAATTTTTATTCTATCTTTTTGCATGACGTGAAATTTGAAACTAAGGGTGGGTTTGTTTCGCGGAAATCATACCATTTTTGGAAAATGTTTTCCAGGAAATCATTTTCCATGAAAATGATTAGTTTTCTTGTGTTTGATGATATGTGATTGAAAATATTTTCGGGCATTTGGATCGCATTTGGAAAATGATTGAATAACATTTGAACTAACAAAAAAAAACATAAAGGCGCTCATAAAGAGGGAAAGTGTTTTCCCTTCCCATGCACGGAATTCATTTTCCTTAAAATAATACATAATATTTATGTTGACTGGAATGTATTTTCCATTGACCAAATTATTTTTGGAAAAATAAACAGCGAAAAATCCAGAAAACACTTTTCAGAAAACTACTTTCATTGAAACAAACACACCTTAAGTGAGATTTGAAACTAATGCGTGAAGTTAAATGTCCTCGTCTTGTCCCTTGACAATGGGGATTTGTTTATTCTTTTCGATAATAGACTATTATTTTCTTTTTTCTTTTTTCTGGGGTAGGTTCGGTTGGAAAAGTGGGTCCCCGCGCATAATGCGTATTCTAATAACGAGGATGGACATCTCGGAACTGCTCTTGTCAAATATGATGATGTTTTTTTGGCGGCTTGCTCCTTTATATTAAAAACAAGGAAACTCGATCCACAGGACGGGAGAACCGCGACCCTTGTGCGTTGCCCCGTCGATGCACGGAGGGATAAAAAAAACTCGGCAAAGAAAGAAGTCGTGTCTTTCGGGCTTTGGTTTGGGCCTCCAATTTGTCCCCTTCCAATTACCGTCGCGTCACGAAAGCTTCAGGGATAAGTATCTCACAAGTGAAATAACCTCTCTTTTTTTCTTGATCGCTTGAATGTTATAATTTTAAAAAAATATATTTATTTAAATGTCATAACTTTAAATCGATCATTTGAGTACTATAACATTTCAAAATGTTCGCGTCACAATCGCTAGGCCTGTCAAAGACGCGTTGATAGGTTCATCCCTAGCATTGGACGTGAAAGAAAGAGCCGGGGCCTTGCATTTACTTTTGTCTCCACCACCTAAAAGAAAAAAAATCTTATTCATAGGATGGAAACGAATAAAGAAATACTAAATGGTCCTACATGACTATGAAACATATTTTCTTTTAGAATTTACGTTCTTCTATAATGAATATATTATGAAACCGTGGATCATCATATCAATCCAACTACTTCTTTTGAATTTCAATGAAAATGACATTAAATATAATTTTCATAAAATGAATAGAAAGATTTGTCAATGCATAATTGTTGTGAGAATATTTAATTGGCGAGGCAAAGACTTACTTAGCTCTGACGTGAGTAAGGGTAAGCAGTTCCAAGTTCCTTACAGGTTCCACCTAGAACCTAGAACATATCCTCGGGTACAAGTTTATCATTTTTTGAAACCTGGAACTTACCCATTGAAACCTAGAACCTACCTATTGGAACATGGAACCTGGAACCTACCCTATTATAGCTTCTAGGGTCGGTTCTAGATTCCAACAAGTTTTTTTTTTTCATCTTTAGTTAAGTAACATGAAAATAAACACAACAATAAATATGAATAATGATTTTATTATCGATTTCTTGAGAACGAGTGTCTGTCGAATAGTATTAAGGAAATTTTATGATTTTAATGCACTGGTTACTCTTGTATTATATAGAATCATTATCTTAAAAGAAGTAATTGGAGTTTCCACTAGTCTGATAGTCTAAGAAAATAAAATTCTCAATCATAAAATGGAAGTTTAAACTAGTGGTTTTGGATTATACACTTATTATCAAACACCATAATTTACCTTAGCATCGCGTGAAGACATAGATTAAGAAAAACATAAAAACTTGTACTAAGTTCTAGGTTCCGGGTTACAAGTTACAGGTTTCAGGTTCCACCAATCGAGAATCTAGAACCTACCATCGGGTACAGATTCTCCAAATTTTGAAACCTAGAACTTACCCTGCATACCTTAGAACCTGGAACCTACAGGTTCCCACCAGTGTAGTTCTTAGATTCCAGGTTCTACCCTAGAACCATGCTCACCCCTAGACGTGAGTAGCTATCCCGTCACAAAGATACCCAAAAGACTGGTGATTTCACTAATATTTCGTTCGTGTTAAAGTTGCCTTTTGTAGATTTGCCGCTCGGCTGGATGTCGGAAAAAAAAATGCCTTGCAATTTTTTGACCTTTTTAGACTCCACCACCTAATTTCCCAAGGGAACAGGAAAAATGCAAGTGACTAATTAGAGAATATTAAATTATCGGGGGAGGACTTCTGGACTCCAATGCCGCGGTTGGCCCCGACATATGCACATTCATATGTAGCTTGCATATATATTCCACGTGAGAATATGTAATTAAAATTTCAGTGAGAATTAAACTAAAATTAATGTCGAATGCATATGGATCGTGAACTTTTTCAAGGTAAATCATCAAGGGAAAACTAATGAATTAATAGGTAGGTGAGAAAATTGTCCAAAAAATTCTAAATTTATTATACAGTGGCTAAACCTTTCTATATTGCCAACTTAGCCCTGAATTTTTTAAAGTTGGCCAATTTTTGGTCATAAATCGTTGATATGAATGTTGGTCATTTACATATTACGTTTGGCATTGGCATAAATGATTTTTTTAATTTTCTGAATTATTTTTGTTTTTTTTCTTTCCTTTTTTTTTTGTTGCTCTTCGTTAGTCTTTGGGCTTTCACAATGGCCGATGGAGGTCGCTAGCCACAAGTGAGGGCCAAAGAGGGTTGCAACACCCTCGCAGCCAAGGGCTTGCCGAGATGAGGGTGTCACAATCCTTACCCACATTTGGCAAGGGCTTAGAGGCTCTCGACAATCAAAATGGAAAAATTAAGAATTGAAAAAAATAAAATAAAAAATAACAAAAAATACACAATATTTTTAGAAAAATTATAAAAAGTGTTCGCATTAGTGTTGGCTATGTCACATAGGATGCTCGGTGTCTGCTCAGGGATTTCTACCCAATGTTGGCTGGAAGTATTGCATTGATAAATTGTTAAAAGGTTTGCGATTAAATTGGCTAAATTGAAATATTTAAGATTGAATTGACCTTCGCATAATATATTGAAATTTTTTTTGCTAATTTTTCCCTAGGCGGGCATGAATTATTCATTAAAGAAATGGTGCTATTACCTAGTGTGGAATCTCCCAAGCTGCACCAATTGCAGCTTGGAATTTAAACACATAATTTATCTTATGTAGTAGTCACTAATTGGTTATGGATCAATTAGATACCCAAGTCAAATGCACCTTCATGGATATGAAAATTTATTCACACTAGATTATTTTAATGCCATTTTGCTACATTTTTCTTTCTATATTAGAAATATTTTGCAAGCAATTTATCAGTTTTAATCCTAAACCACTAACATTAGAGAGAGGTGATCACGCGGGTATGCAAATATTAGTGTAAAGCTCAATAATCAAAACTGTAAATAAATTCTTCGAACGGATTAAAAAAAACCAGGATGCACTATGCAAACAAAAGCAAAGTTTCACTATCATTTAACAGGAATTCTGAAAACTTTAACTAAAAGGCAAACAATGGTATGATCTATGCATGTCCTCAATATGACTTCTAAATGTAACCATGCAAGGAACATTGAAGACTATGATACGGACCTGGCATGCATGTTAGTCTATGCAGACATGATTTATATATAATCTAAACTATGTGTGATGACTTCAAGAATGGTGCTATTTGCTATATTTTTTATTTAATAAATCTTCTTTGTTTGGGATAAATTGGCCATTTGTAAGTTTTATAAGGCCATCTTTCAAAAGTAAATTGAGGATTTCGTCCATTGACACAAGGATCACAGAAGAAGATAATATAATGGCCATATGAAATTATGAAGGTTGGGTGAAATGGAAATTTTGATGAGCCACTGAATTCCGATTGCTCCAACTACGCGGGCTTGGGCTGAAGTGGACCGAAACTTGAAATGCAATGCAATACCAGAGGGGCGTCGAAGAATCATAGCTCGAGGCCTCCATCGCTATGCCCGCCGAGTCTAGAGAAAAAGAATGGCCTAACTGAAGCCTACAACTTTTTCTGGACAGTGGAGTAGCATTATAAGGTTTCTCATACGACAGCAGCATACAGTATCATGATTAATGCTTTTCTGGGAAATTCAAGTATCGATCTAGCAGCGAAGCTTTTTCACGAGATGAGTGTCAAAGGTTGCCTGCCCGACAGTTACTCATATCATATGATGATTGACGGATGTCGACTTGGTACAGAAACTTCTACTCGAATAAATTGCCTGTGTTCACGAGGCTGTCGGGGTCATTCACCTCATGGTTCACAAAGTTATTGTTCCTGAGGTAGTGAACACTATTTTCGAGGCTGACAAAAGGGAGGCGGCCACACCTAAGATTGCTATGGAATACTTGTTGAAGAAGCCATATTACTTATTGTTCTGTCATAGGCTGCTCTTTTCTTTGTTGACAGAATTCCCAACATGTCAGCAAGCTCCTCCACTGAGAGCGCTGTGTAAATTGCTTCCTACGGGCCAAGTTCATTTACACCAGACTGTTGAGGCTCAACTCTATGTGCCCTGGAAGCTAGGTGAGCCTTTTAACTACCTCTTGATAATTTATATATCTCAGTGCTCCATGCAATACTCATTCTGTCTATTGCATTACTCTTTTCAAACTCAGGTGAGGCACTGTGCTAAGTCTCTGCTATGTTTATTTTGCTCACTCCATTTACGTCTAGATTGCTTTTGCTCTCTAAGAATCGACCACATCTATGCCCAGCTAATCTTGTCAAACGTTGTAAACTTCTACCACGTTGCTTAGACAAATATGGGCATTGCCCCTTGCTTTTTGCTGTTTTTTTTTCTTGAACTTATAGCTATGATTCTTGATTGGGCTGTAGTGATGCAGTAATTTTGTTTACACCATTATTAATTTTTACCATAGAGCTAAACAAACTCAAACTCACATCTTAAGACTCATCTGTTTAGATTCTAGATTGATGAGGATGCAGCATATTTCAAGGTTGGTTTACATGGAAAATGAATCGCAATGGATGGTTGTACAAATTAACTAACAAGAAGGCCAGTCAATGGAGATGGATGAACCAAGGAGGGCTAATGCTTATAAAAATGAGAATGTAACCTCAACTCCCCTGACTAGTCATTCGAGGCTATATGACGCGTAAGAACAGAACTTTCTGCTGCTTGGTCATCTGGAAGTGAAATGTGTTTCATAGGAACTGTGAGATGGGATGGAGCAGAATTATTTACTTGCCTGAGAAGAAGATAATGGATAGTCATATTATGTCATATTTAGTTTAGCACTGTCCGAGTTTATTTCCTTGGGCTCCTTGTAACCCTTTAATTTGCATTTATGGATTGCCTATTCCTATTTTAAACAAATGTCTATCCTATCTTATTTTAACAGTGACGAGGGACGTGAAATCAATTTACCTTCTGAGTCTTGGAGTCCTCCTTCAGTTGCACAAAACTTTACAAGACATGAATTTGCTTTTCATCACATTCAGGTGGAAAGATAACCTTTTCATTGTGGAAACCGTGACTGTTACATGTCTGTTTAACAAGTCTGTAATGTTCTAGCTTTACAAATCAAGCCAACGCGATTGTCGATGGTGAATTGCTTCTGTGGAGAAAGAGTATAATGGTAACACAAGTTTGAAGCTTCAAGCATTAGTCTTGCTCCCCGGCTAGGATTTGTTGCTGATGATAACTTATAGAGAAGCAATTTATGTAGAACGAAATTTTTTGTTGCAGCTGAGGGAAATAAATCTATTGCTTGTGCATCTGGGGAAGTCGATCAAACTGAATGTAGAAACAGTGTCGAATTGTTTGGACATTTGCCTCAACATGAATAGGGAAAACAGCTTCCTCGTCTTGGGCCAAAAGTTTTCTCAACTTGAGCCATCCTGATGTTAGGTACTTCTTAAATAAGAGTGCTTGTATAGGAGTTGGATCTTGTAAGATCATTGATATCTCCGCAAAACCGTTAATATAGTTACAGAAGATTTGGAACATGTTTCAAATTCAGAGAAATGGTTGTAAGATGAAATTATTCTTACGCAACTTCAAGGACTGATATACTGATAAGACTTTATTAGGGAAAGTTGATGGACTAAATTACACAAATTGAATTTATGGACTAAATTGAACATCTAGAATTAATTGCAAATTGAGCCAAATTTTCAAATTCGCATCATTGATTAAATTCCACCATTGCATCTTCACATTCTTAGGATTTGTTGTCGATTAACTTCTGGCATAATTTGTGTGCATTTGTTTTCATTTGAAGTGATTATATTATCGGGTTTTGTCGTCAATTAATAGCTGGCACAATTTGTGTATGATTAATTCCATTTTCTCTTACCTACTAGTGATATTTTCTTTTCGGAATCGCCACACAACCTCTATTATTTAATTAAACCGAGGGAGATTTTTGATGAAAAATATCTCATCGCGGAGTTGAATTCTGGCGAAACAAAAGCCTTTTGACTGTATTTTCACGCGGATTTCACTCGCAATTTAACAAGTCGCAATTATTTGGACAAACGCAATCCTCGAATCAAAAAGAGCTTGAGCCCTCGAATTCGACTACTCGAAGGAAACTACCGAGAAGCTTCTCATAGAGTAGAGCATATTATATATTTCCCATCACATGATCACCACCACCACCTAGAAATGATTGGTCTTTCAAGTCTGACCTCTAGACAAAGTTTAGACGTGTTTCGCAGCACGAGTCAGTCCACTTCGGTTGCTTACTTTTTCCAAACGCTTCGAATTTATTTTAGAGTTTGTGATATAAACTTGGACAAAAGAACCAACATAAAATACCAACTAGAAGGGAAAAGATTCTACCTGTTGATTAATTTAACTTTGAAATCTCTTGGACATTTGATATTTATTAAATATCTCCTTTGGACGTGTTCATTTAATCTTTAATTGGTAAATCGGGCTTGAAATTTGAAATCACGAGATCTACTGAAGAAATAGTTTGTTCTTTGCATGTGTTTATGATGGTGTAGACCCGTCAAATGGGTGGATTGGGTCGAGTTTGGGTCGGGTCAAAAATGGTCCGACCCATATTGATCCATTTAACATGTTTTAACCCATATTCATATAATGTCGATCTAGTGACCCATACTCGACCCAACCCATACTCGATCCAACCCGTATTACTAAAAACCATTATCATTGTAGAGAAACTCAAACTCACTCTAAACTCTATGCTAAATGAATAAAATTTTAAATCAAATTAAAACATTAAAAATATTAAATAAAATAAAAAATATAAAAAACCTGTAAATTGAAATATTTTTAAAGAATTTCACCAATTAAATATATCTTTGTAAAAACCTATAAATTAAGATGGGGTGGAGGCGAGCGGCGGAGTGTCGTGGTCACTGGTAGGTCACCACCACTCACCGAGCTTGAGGATAACTCAAAGAAGAAAAACATGTTTTACAGTTGGGTTAAAAATGGGTCAAAATGGGTCGAAAATGACTCATACGTTCTATAGTTGGGTAAAAAATGGATCACACATTCTGACCTATTTTCGACCTATTAAAATCGAACATGACTCATAAAATGGGTCCATGACTCATCTTGACGCCTCTATGATGGTGGCAAAACTGATAGATAAGCACGGATTCAATGACCCATAGGCATGCACTCCGGCGCACATGCTCATGAGTACAAAGAGAAATCTCCTTTTCTGTAGTCCGTAAAATATGATAACATTGAAAGGATCGAATATGTACTCTTCTAACCCTAGGCGACTGAAAAATCTTAAAATAATTTTAAATAGGGAAGAATTTGAAAAAAAAAAAATCAACAAAATCCTAAAATAAATGCAGAAAAAAAAAGTGACATAAAAATAGGAAGAATGCCTCCAAATACACCTAAAGAATGAATTTTTGAGGCCCGAAACGACTGCAAATTGGTAACATAACTTTTAAACGATATAATATTGGAAATGAGCTTTCTTGATTTATATTAGAGCTCCGTAACTCTTTCAAGATAAAAAAAAAAATTATGGCCTTTTTCTCGAGCGCTGCTTGAAATCATTGTTTAGGTCATCGGTGGTTGCCTCCGCGTCAATCCCTTCCGCTTGGTAAATGCTCGTCCTCTAGTTATTTTAATGATCCAGGTATGATGACCCGCCATTTGAATAATACTGATAAATATCAGCAAAAAAATCAAGAGTGGAAGAGATACTCATCGAACCTGGAAGATCAACAACATAAGTGTCTTAGTCAATTTGCCTTCTTGATCTCGTACAGCCCGTATTCTTCGGTTGCAACTTGCCATACCGAGCCACCAATGATCATTTTCAACATACACTTTTCTTATCGCCTACCGCCTACATGAACTTGGCCTTTCACGTGCGGCAAGATTTAAAATAAGTCAGATGTGGCCTTTTGTTGCTTTCTTTAAACCTTAATCTTTAATGTTATTTCAATATTTGACAAACCAACTGACTTTGACTCTGACAAGAAGAATAAGATTCTGGCAAAGGGTGTTAGGTATGTGTAGATATGTTTTGAGATTTATTATACCCCTCCCCTCAGTATGCTACCGATAAGGAATCGATCCTTGTCTTCTTTCGAAAGAGTTCATTTGGTTTGTACGCAGTAGCACTAACTAGGGAAATTCATTGTTTTGATATGACCCTATTATAGAGGGGGAAATGGTCATTGAAGAAAGCGATTGAATCATTACACATTTGACAAGTGCCTAATTATATCAATCTGTAACTTTTGATCCGGGAGGAATTGATCCCTAGAGATACTCGTCAGAAAACTTACTTCAAGCAATTTGTGTGCCTCAACTCGATTTTACCTGTTCTGAAGGGGAGTTTCGAAGATGTTTTCACCCTTATTCTTAAACCGCTTTGCCGATCTAAGCCTATTAAGAGTTTCTTGTCTATTTCTTGTTGGCGTTTTTCTTTTTCCAACTTTGGGGATACCTTAAGAATTTACCCTTTTGTTTTTACTTTGTGTGACCTATACATAGTATCGCAATTTTCTATACTTTCACTGTACTATAAATATATATCATAAAAATGAAAAATATAAGTTAAAAAAAAAATTCTTATGTCTTTGTTGCCTTAATTGAGAACCCATCATTTAATACTGTGATTCACCTGCATCGAATCTGACTTTGTCGGCTCCATCTTCATCTTTTAATTGCAGATATTATTAACAATGTTTAGTTTTTAATCCCTAATATTATATATCGCACAATAATTTATTCTTACGTTCCCCGTACGCATGCCGCTCGCTAAAAGGACGAAGACCTTTAGCATAGTTTAGGACTAGACCGGAAGCAGCAAGAATAGATTCTTAATAGATCACCTGGCAAACATCCACCGACTAAGGGTGCGTTTGGTTCAAAGCATTCCCAAGGGGCTTTCGGGCCCGAAAGCCCCTTGAAATGCTGAACCGTTTATTCAGCTTTGAAGCCAGCTTTCAATTGAAAGCTGGCCTTCAAAATGCCTGAAAGCCCAAGGCTACTAGGGACCAGCCTTGGGCTTTCAAAGATCCCCCAAATGCTTTGAAACCATATTTTTCTTTCCAAAACTACCCTCACTAATTTTTCATATTTCCGTTTTTACCCCGAAGTTTATTTTTTAAAAAAAATTGACCTAAAACCCTTCGCCGGTCCGGCGAAGGGCTACGGCCGCCGGCGAGCGGATCTGGCGCCGGCGGGCCTGTCGGCGGAGGTCGCCCGACCTCGGGCGACCCTCGGTGGCCGCGCGACCCGGCCGAGGGCGCCGGAGGTCGCCCGAGGTCGGGCGACCCGGGGGCCGCGCGACCCGGGCGACCGCCGCCGCTGGGTCTCGCGCGGCGCGCAGCGGCCCTCGCCCGGGTCTCACGAGGGTCGCGCGACAGCGGCCGGTGGTCGCGCGACCCTCGCGAGACCCGGGCGAGGGCCGCCGCTCGCTGCGAGACCCGGGCGACGGCCGCCCGGGTCGCGCGCCCCGGGTCGCGCGACCCTCGCCGAGGGTTGCCCGAGGTCGGGCGACCTCCGGCGGCCCTCGGCCGGTCGCGCGACCCTTGCCGGTGGTCGCCCGAGGTCGGGCGACCTCCATCGACGGCCGCCGGCGCGGATCGGCTCGCCGGCGGCCGAGTCTTCGCCGGTCCGGCGAAGGGTTTTAGGTCAATTTTTTAAAAAAATTATATATATATATATATACATATATTATACACATTATATCCATCAAAGCCCATTGCGAAAGTTTTTTTTACCAAACGCACATTCAACTCAAAGTCTATTTGCAAAATTTTTTTACCAAACGCAATAGCATTTCCCCAAGTAGCTTTGGGCTTTCAGCATTTGCATTGGACTGAAAGCCCCTTGCAAATGCTGTACCAAACGCACCCTAAGCCCCCCAGCCCTCTCTCCCCCCCTCTCTCTCTCTATGGATAACCTCTTCTCTCTGCAATCCATCGTCCTTTTCCTCACTGTTTCCATCACTTGTCCGCTCACTAAACAAGGTTTCTAAAAAAGCTGTGCAAATGCAGGGAATCCCAACGATGGTGCACGGCATTGCCCTCAATTTAATAGTGATTATGGTTGTTAATGGAACTTATTTTGTTAAAGAACTTAATAAAGATTTGGGTGAAACAAAAAAAACTCTTATCAAACCGGAAAGAATCACGGCTAGCCAGGAGGGAAGCTTCCCTCAATGTGTGTGATGATGCCCACTTGCTACTAGGAGAGGCAACTCCATATGTAGTTAATGCTAGAATATTTAAATAATAAATTACTCCTATATTTAATAGTTTAAACTTTCAAAATAGTTGGTGGTGGTCTCACCAATTCTCACATGGTATCAGAGTTAGGAGGTATTGAATTTGAATTTCCAAGCCTCTATTTGCCTCCCTAGTAGAACATTTCCATGCTTTAGGCTAACAATTAGTACTAGTAGATTTGCATGACAGTGATACATAGTCGCTTCATAATAATTAAAAGAACAATTGAATATTAAACCACGTTTTCATCTAATAATTTTGTTTAAAAGAATTGGTAGTAATCCCAAAATATCTCGTAAAGTAGTAGAGCCAGAGGTCTGCAGTTCAAATTTTTCCAAGACCCCTATTTGCTGCCTTAATTACACATCTACATGCTAAACCTTCTGAATCCAATCCTGTATTTTTGTCCTTCATCGTTACTAATTGCACGCCACTTTCCATCAGCATATGGGGAATGCAATTAGCTTTACAAATAATCTAATTACCACAGGATCAGAAGCACTTCGCTTTCTTCCGTCCGGCATAAGATCGCTTTGTAATTGAGAAGATGAGGGGGGCTGACCAGGTGAGATTCAGACATGCTGTATATAAGGTCAGAGATGGGGATGTTCTTCTGACATATGGACCATCGCGTCTCCAGGCCATTCTGATTTCGTAATTTGTACATAATTACATTAACGGAATCTGTGAATATAACCGACATAGAGAGATTTAAAGCTTGTGTTTACGCCTTTTAAAAGCTAAAAATTACTCTCTCTCTCTCTTCCATTTTCATTCTAGAATTTAAAAATATAGAAAATTATCGATTCAACTCTAAATCTTCTCTTTTTCAACTCAGTTCTAAACCTTTACCAATCAATCCATCCGGCTAATTTTGATTGAAAATAGATGATATGGATATTGTCCGTCTAAGTGGCACCACTAACATGATGTAAACAATTTCTATAATTTCTTATGAAAACTTTCTATTATTTTTATTATTTTATCTTTTTTTCTATTTTTTTTCATAGGGGTCGATGAGGTCGCCAACGACTCTTGTTGGCTGGGTGAGGCTCAACCTCACCAGTGGCTAGGCTGGTAAGGCTTGCCCTCACCAAATATAGCAAAAGTGAGCCTCGCTAGCCTAGCAAGTGGCCTAGGGAGGTCAACCGTGCAGACCCTTGACTTTAGCCAGCTGCAAGGTACGGAGACCAGCTAAAGGAAGAAAGAAAAGGCAAAGAAAAAATATTATTAAAAATTATCCATGTCGGTGCTAGCAAATTAGTCGGATGGACTGATTTGGCACAAATACAAAGTATTTGGCACTCAATTGGAAAAAAAAATAAAGTTTATGATTGAATTGGCATAATTTCAATAGATTTATGACATTTTGATCATTTTCTTTTAAAATATTATTCCACATTCACAAAACCATCAAAAATATATCTAGTGTGAATATTCATCTATTTTGAGAGTTTAGGTATTTCAGAATAAGCAAGTATTTAAAAGAACAGAAAAAAAAGGGGATAAGTCGTTACAAACATATTAGTAATGTAGCATGCCAATTCCCCAAAATATATCTAATTTGGGCATCAACGAAAATATCTTGAATAACATGTATTGGAAGGACAACTTGGCAAAATCACCTCATGGTTAGCATCGTTCATGGTAACCTCCCCTTGAGCTGCCGCTTGGCACACGTTGGTGCTTCGGTCGCCTTGTTCGACTTTAGGTCTAGTGATTAGAAAATTAAAATACCCAAGCTTTGAAAATAAATGAAGAATCATGAGAAATTTCTCAAGAGGTCCATTTTCACACCATTATCAAATTCAGGGTCATCTCTTGGCCATCGGAATTCATTGGGTTACGAGTCAAGGTCCCACATAACGTACGGAGCTTCTTTTTTTAACAACCTTAAAAGACGTTAAGAAATGGTTGGCGTTTTCTGTTTCTTATGTTTTTTCGTGTTTACACGGTTCCATTCCCTCCCCCACGATGAACGACGATGCCCCCTCGTTGCGAGGAGGGGCACCCTCACATGTTTTTGCGGTGGTTGGGATGCCTTGGGGAATCTCTGTCTCCTTTTCGTTCTAGGGTTTCTGGAGTCGGTCTGGTCTCCATGTTACTTCCAAACGGGACGGAAACCTAGAACGTAATCGCCCGAGTGACGACGAGTCAAAGTTGCACGGTGTGGGTGCCCAACACGTCGTTAGTTTAAAATACTGAATGAATGAGAGAGAGAGAGAGAGAGAGAGAGAGAGAGAGAGAGTTGCAAGAAAAGATGCTTAGCAAATCATTATATGATAAATAAATTTTCCTCAATTTGAACATGTCCATTGTTCCTCCTTACGAACGGAGGCGTGGCGTGGGGTGGAACAACGATCAGTGGAGGCAGCATGTGAATGAGTTCTAGTGCCATCGAAAGAATCACTAGCTTAATTTCGTCGATTTCTCAAGATGGAGAGAATGTAATTCAGTACGATCCACCACTAATCTCTCGACCTCGATGGCGTTCTCAGTCAAGTAGTTCATCAGTCCGAGATCACTAGAATATCTCTAAAAAAAAAAATGCACACACGCACACACAAGGTATAGATATCTAGATTAAATTAAGAGTTCTAGCTGGTGGATTGAGAAAAAGAAAATAAATCTCGTTAAAATCTCATGAAGGTACCGCATCATCTTTTTAAAGCCGGAGTGCAATTTTTTTTTAAATATATAATATGACTTTAGGTTGGGATAAGAAAATCAAAATTGACAAGTCTCGTAAAATTAAAGGAAAAAAGTGATAGAAAATCCCAAATTATATTTACTCTAAACTTTTTTTCTATAACATAAAAACTCCCAAACTTGTACAAGTAACACATTTATACTTAAGGTTCCATTAATGAGCATTGTAAAAAATCTACCTATATGAATACTAGAAAACAAATGGTGTGGACATGGTGCCACGTGATTTAAGTGAAATAAAATGGTATTGTTTTGACTGAAAAAAATATTAATGAAGGGTAAATATATTACAACTGTACAAGTTTTAGATTTTTGTGTTATAAGAAAAAATTTAAGATAAATATGTTTTGATAGAAGTTTAGGGTTTCTTAAAGTTCAAAATAAATGTGTCTATTTTGAAGTTTTTGGTAGCTTTTTCTCCAAATAAAACAAGAGGGCAGGTGACATTATTGCCCATTCATGGTATCTCCTGACTATTCAAACCGATTATGTTTTATGTTTTTTTCTTACTAAATATAGTCCCTTCAGATCCTGAGAAAGAGGATGGTGGGTCCACAGATAAAAAAGAGAGCAGAGGGCCAGTTCATGTTCTTGCCCACCTTCATCACTGTTCAAGACTCATATTTTATTTCATTAAATAAATATATAAATTTTTTTTAATACAACTCTATAGAAGTGGCCACGCCAAAATGCCTTGTGTTTTACTCGCTCACTATTCCACTGGAGGAGAGCATAAATTAACGAGGGAGCTCTCCAACTCCGGTGGCGCAAATTTCCCCCTTTCAGTTGCTGTGTCCTTACCAAACTTCACACAAAATACTTGCAGAAAAAGGGGGGAAAAAGGGGGGAAAACCATACGCTCAACACAAAATATTCCAAATGGCAGCCCTCCCTGTCACCGCCATCCCGCCACCACTGGCTAATAATAATCCGACATCACCGGCACCAGCACCGCTGTGTTCGGACAGGTACAAGGAGATGATCGCTCACTTCATTTCATATGCCATACCCGCTTTTCTGGGCCTCCTCATGGTGATCTTCCTGGCGATACCGGCAGTGATGCCGCCAGAGTTTGGACTCCACCGGAGCTCTTCCCTTTCGTCCTTCAACATCTCCACCTCCCATGTCACCGTCCATTGGAACATTGCTCTCTCCGTCAAGAACCCCAGCAAGCTCATCGCGGTCAAGTACACTCACATGAAGCTCCTCTTGAGTTTCCAAGGACAACTCACTCTCTCTGGTCCTCCCTCATTCCTGCCTTCACTCAGGGCCCCAACAACGTGACCATTGTCCGAGCCAAGCCCCTGTCAAAGCTGTTGATCGACAATGACTGGGGTGTGGAGGGCCTGGTGGGCATGTTAAAGGCTGGGGTGGTAACCATCGACATAGTGGCGCAAGCCAAGCGGAGGCTGCACCTGGGTCTGTGGTGGGTGGCTGTGTTCGACGTGTACTTCTCATGCATGGATGTGATCTTCACAGCTCCAACTGAAAGCGAGGGTGGTGGCAATTGGATGATCCTCGGAGGCACCCTCTGCACGCCCGACACCATCACTATACTCTGGTAAGAAAAATTACAAGCTCCTGGTTAGTTTTGTATAACTGTCATAGTGGCAATTGTTCGTCCCAAGTGAAGTTGACGAACAAAACGAAATAAAGGAGATGTTGTCAAAGCTTAAAATCATCACCCGCTCGGATTGGTCACCACCTAATTTTGGGGGTGATGACTGGTCGAGATGGGGGTATTTCCCTTCGTCCTGATCAAGAACCAAGCTTTTGGAAGTGTATGATGAGAACATGGTTCAGTTTGTGGCCTGTTTGATTCATCGCGTGCGTGGCCTTTTTATTCTATTGATATAAATAAGGTTAGATTCTCACCCACGTGTCTTGGTGTTCTCTTTTCAGATTAGGGGGATTGGCTTCCACAGATTTGGGCATTAGTTGGAAGCTGCTTTCCTAGCCTACTACTTTGGTAAATACTAGCAGATCCTGAGGACTCTCAGTCTCGATCTCATACGCTGTCGTTGGTTCATGTACCCTTCTTTTGAAAATGTATATAATCTGTATATTTGAATCTTCGAGTTACCGCTGAAGAAATAATTTGCACTTTACCTGTCTATAACATTTGGGGTTTTGCTAGCGTTTCCCCTAACTTTGGCTTCCGATCATGCATTGGCCCAAAGTCTCTGTAAATTTTCCGGGAGGCAACAAAATGAGCCTCAAAGAAATGACTTGGTAGTTATGCACCTTATTTTGAAGGCTTTCAAATCTTATGTTTAGATAACAGTTTTTTTTCGGTCAAAGTAATCTTAGGATTCATGTGCATCACCCTATGGTGAAGCTTTGCTCAATATACATGGACGTGACCATTTATATGTGCTTGTGGAGATTAGTCAAGCGAAGAAAATATAATAAAGTGATGATGCATAGATTAAAATTTGTCTGCTCCCGTAAAGCTAGACCCAAATAGAGCATGGAGTTTGATGGCTTTGTTAAAACGGGCGAAAATGGATGCTGATAGGACACTCTTATTTGATTAGCACTACACTTGTCTTGGTCCCGCCCGTTGAGGGTTTATCCCACATTAGTTGTGGAAGGGATAGGTGATCAATTTATAAGTATGCGGGAAAGCCTCACCCTTTAAATTAGCTTTTGGGGTGAAAAATGCTCAAAACCACTCAAAGAGATTTGTTGTGGCTCCAACTTAAACATGATGTGTGAAGGAGAGATTGTTAGCGTTCATCCCAATCCCAACCTGGTCAGTTTATAAGTGTGAAAGAATACCTCATCCATTAAGCTAGCTTCTAAGATGAGAAAGGCCAAAGATCACCCAACACCATCATCCCTTCTCCATATTTACGTTAATTGTAACTAAAAAGACCATCGCCCCCTCTCCATCTTTACATTAATTGTAACTAAAAAGACCAAGCCCGTAACATTTCCCATATTTGGCAATAACAAGCATAAGAATACTTATGGAGAATAGTCAATTTCTAGACTCTATTTGTTTCACAGAAATTTAACATTTAAAAAAAATATTTTTCAATAGTCATTATTTAAGAAAATGACAATATACATAGACGTAACCATTTTTATGCACTCATGAAGATTAGTCGAGTGAAAAACAAAAGATGATAGACTGATAAGACACTCTTATTTGACAAGGCAGCCGACTATTCCCATAACAACCAAAGAAGCAATAGAAACGGCAGGCTAACGAGAAATGAAAAAGTGATCACCTTCTGCAAGCTGAGATGCGAAGAGAGGCACAAGATCGTTCGTTAAAAACAAGCCCAAGACAAGAACTTAAGCGACCCTTTATGCGAACTGGTCAAATTGTTTTGAACAGCAACGATCCTGAATATGATTATGAGAGAGATAGAAATGTTGGGAGTGTAGCAGAAATCCACTACCTTTCACTTGGGGAGATCACTAAGAGGGAGACTAAATCCAAGCCCATCAATTCTCCAATATAAGACCTCTAGCATAACTTACATGTTTATATGTGTGTCGTAGCAATATCCCCCTCACAACTTCATCCTTACAAACTCGCGTTGCTTCATAATGCTCACCTGCCTAAAACCATAACTATCGGCTATGATACCATTTGTTGGGAGAGTGTAGCAGAAATCCGATATCACCAAAAGGAAGCCCAAGTCTGAGCCCGTCAATATATCTAGTTGAACCCACATTCATTTAAAAAGTTAAGCTAATAATTTATGAGTCAATTATGATATATTAATTATTTCATATCATATCGTTTCTCCGATGTGGGACTTCTAAGATAACTCACACGTGTATCCTAATTAGAAAGATTGGAGATGGAGCAACAATTGAGAGTAGAATAGGAGAGAGGAGAACTTAAAACAGTCTGAGGCTACAATTGGGGAAAAGAGCAAAGAAAGTGAGTGAGGACCCATCAATAGACGAGAGTCTCATATTGCTCGGAGAGAGAGGCTGAATGCTATTATGTGTTAGACACAGAGAGTGAAGAATCAGAATAAGAAACGAGGGAGAGACCAAAACCAATCGAAGTAGGCCTTCGACTTCTATTCTAAAATAGGGTTTGAAACTTGTTCAAAATCAATTTATCGGTTTTCGAATAGAATCGACCATTTCAGAATATAGAATCAGAAATCGAATTGATAAAACCCATTTTCTAATTTTCTAATTTAGGAATTGAACCGGACTTGCCTAAATCAGCCCTTCGCTACTTGAAAGGGGGATGGAAGGGCCGCCCGATACAACTTCAATTGCCTCCCGTTCGCTCGCACATTTCTACAGCGAATATTGGAAATAAGATACGTTTTGATTGTTCTATAACAAAAATCAGTATTTAAAGTAGGCGATGTCACTTAATTTAGAATCTACTAGGTAACACTAGAATCGGGGGTAGCCATGAAATAGAGTTAACGATATAGGATTGAGACAAATAAAGTTGTACAAATTGATTGAGAGTTTGAGATAATATTAAAAAGATAGGTGCAAAATGTATAAGTTCATTGCGAAAAAAATATTTTTTTGGTTCAAGGATGTGCTTGTGGGACCAAAATCTTTGGTGCACTCTTGTAGCATTACGCGATCGCATGATTTTTATGGTCAAATAATTAGGTTGTTGAAGAAAAAACATTATATTGAGTATGACTTGAATTCTATTTCGGGTAGTTGATCTGAATTAAAATTTGTTGCAACCCAATTTGAGAAAAGTTTATGAATGTTTTAGTAGTAAAGGCCTTGGGCCATAGCCAATAGTGAAAAAGTTATTAAAGTTAGAGAAGTAGTGATCAAAAGAAATTTAAAGTCTTTTAGCCACCTTTTGTAATCCTTGATTTTTCATAGTGAATTTTGCTTCTCCTCTCCTCATGTCAAGGGCTTTCCACTTGTATGTTATTTTATTTTTCTCAATTCTAATTTCATTGTAGCCTGTAGGCCCTCGCTAATAGTCGACTAGTGTCATTGGCCCTTCCCGGTGATAGTGGGGTGGCGGCAATGAGGGTTATAGAGGCTCTCATTGAACGCTTGCTGCTGTCTTTTTCTCTCTCTAAATTTAGTTCTTTTAATTTATTTTAATTAATATTTAAATTAAAAATCAATTTTGGGGGCAAAACAATGTTGTTTTGGGCTTATAGCACCACATGGACAATTAAAAAATAAAAGATCATTACATGGATAAATTTTTTTAAAGAATTGCCACGTCATTAAAAAAAGTCGTTAGAAAATGTCACGTTAATGGTTTGATCAGAAATTCTCACCATTGGCACTTAAATGTCCCTATCTTCTCCAAGTTTGGTCCTAAATATACCTTTTAGAACTTTTGGTACTTAAGTATCCATCCGTGCCAAGTTTTAGCACTTGCAGTGTCCAGCACCCCAAGAAATAGATTGCACAATTTTTATATTTTGGCATCAATGATCTTCTTTTATATAACCATTCTCAAATTTCTTGTCGGAAACTTCTCGGAGAAGCAAAGAGCTATTAGATATTTGTTGGTTTCGTTGTCTAAAGATAGAATTGTCGATAGAGTTCTTTTCCAAAACATTTGCAAGTTACCCGATTAAAGAGCCTGTTTTTTGCCAGTTTGATTTTTCAATTCTTTTGTTATGCACATCATTGTGGCTCGACAGTCTGTTAAATAGCAACGACTATATTAATGCAAACCAACTATCATCAAATGCCATTATTGTGACATCCCTGGAGACCTAATATCCTCAACATTGATACAGACGTTGTCTTCATCGATCTTCAAATCCATTTGTGCTGTTTACAAACAAAATAGTCTTGTGATCTTTTTTCTTTAGGACCATCATTTTTGTTCTTTACACATTGTCACGAACATACGTAAATACCATAGTAAATATTATATTAAGTATAGTTTTGAGATCATTCAAATTTCATTGAGATGTTTCTCCAGCAAGGGCATCGTGACGATGATGACATTTGGGTGGAAGTGTACAAGTTCACAAGAGCCAGAGCATTGTGCCCCACCCATGCAAGTGTAAAAAGAAACCCTCCATGTATTTTGAAGAATGACATAATCTTTCATACTTGTTTAAGTCTCTATTGATGAAATTTCTAAGTAATACTCTTAGAATAACTGAGGTCATATTCTATTCATCATCAAACTCATAGACTTGATGATTCAAGATGTTCTAATTCTTTATGACGAAGATTGTGTTATGTCTTAATAATCAAGGACAACGGTATTGTTACATTCCTTTTATCTAATTTGATTTGCTCGATCATTATAGTTCTAGCTATTACAAGCTAGATTTTGAATTATGTGATGTTGCCACACAATTTTGATGGGAAAAGTACAGTGAGAGTGCCAAAAGTTGGCACGGAGGGACACTTAAGTGCCAAAACTTACAAACGGTACACTTAAGTGCCACTTTTTAAAAAAAATGGATCACTAAGTGTCAGGTTGCCGGAACCCTACCGGAAATCCTACGTGGCATTAATCATGATACTGTATGCTGCTGTCATATGAGAAACCTTATAATGCTACTCCACTGTCCAGAAAAAATTGTAGGCTTCAGTTAGGCCATTCTTTTTCTCTAGACTCGGCGGGCATAGCGATGGACACCACTCCTAAGGAGAAGGCGGCCTCGAGCTATGATTCTTCGACGCCCCTCTGGTATTGCATTGCATCCGCGTAGTTGGAGCAATCGGAATTCAGTGGCTCATCAAAATTTCCATTTCACCCAACCTTCATAATTTCATATGACCATTATATTATCTTCTTCTGTGATCCTTGTGTCAATGGACGAAATCCTCAATTTACTTTTGAAAGATGGCCTTATAAAACTTACAAATGGCCAAGTTATCCCAAACAAAGAAGATTTATTAAATAAAAAATATAGCAAATAGCACCATTCTTGAAGTCATCACACATAGTTTAGATTATATATAAATCATGTCTACATAGACTAACATGCATGCCAGGTCCGTATCATAGTCTTCAATGTTCCTTGCATGGTTACATTTAGAAGTCATATTGAGGACATGCATAGATCATACCATTGTTTGCCTTTTAGTTAAAGTTTTCAGAATTCCTGTTAAATGATAGTGAAACTTTGCTTTTGCTTGCATAGTGCATCCTGATTTTTTTAATCCGTTCAAAGAATTTATTTACGGTTTTGATTATTGAGTTTTACATTAATATTTGCATACCCACGTGATCACATCTCTCTAATGTTAGTGGTTTAGGATTAGAACTGATAAATTGCTTGCAAAAAATTTCTAATATAAAAAGAAACACGTACCAAAATGGCGTTAAAATAATCTAGCATTAATAAGTTTTCATATCCATAAAGGTGCATTTGACTTGGCTATCTAATCGATCCATAAACGATTAGTGACTACTACGTAAGATAAATTATGTGTTTAAATTCCAAGCTGCAATTGGTGCAGCTTGGGAGATTCCACACTAGGTAATAGCACCATCTCTTTAATAAATAACTATTCATGCCCGCCTAGGGAAAAATTAGCAAAAAAATTTTCAATATATTATACGAATGTCAATTCAATCTTAAATATTTCAATTTAGCCAATTTAATCACAAACATTTTAACAATTTGTCAATGTAATACTTCCAACCAACATTGGGCAGAAATCCCTGAGTAGACACCGGCCATCCTACGTGACATAACCAACACTAATACGAACACTTTTTATAATTTTTCTAAAAATATTGTGTGTTTTTTGTTATTTTTTATTTTTTTCAATTCTTAATGTTTCCATTCTGATCGTCGAGAGCCTCCAAGCCCTTGCCGAATGTGGGTAAGGATTGTGACACCCTCATCCAAGCTAGCCCTTGGTTGCGAGGGTGTTGCAACCCTCTTCGGGTCTCACTTGTGTCTAGCGACCTCCACCGGCCATTGTGAAAGCCCAAAGACTAACAAAGAGCAACAAAAAAAAGGAAAGAAAAAAACAAAAATAATTTAGAAAATTTTAAAAAATTAAAAAATCATCTATGTCAATGCCAAACGTACTACGTAAATGACCGAAATTCACGTTAACGATTTCTGACCAAACATTGGCAAACTTTTAAAAATTCAGGACTAAGTTGGCAATATAGAAAGGTTTGGCCACCGTATAATAAATTTAAATTTTTTGGACAATTTTCTCATCTACCTAGTAATTCATTAGTTTTCCCTTGATGATTTACCTTGAAAAAGTTCACGATCCATATGCATTCGACACTAATTTTAGTTTAATTCTTACCGGAATTTTAATTACATATTCTCACGTGGAATATATATGCGAGCTACATATGAATGTGCATTTGTCGGGGCCAACCGCGGCATTGGAGTCCAGAAGTCCTCCCTCGATAATTTAATATTCTCTAATTAGTCACTAGCATTTTTCCCTTTTCCTTGGGAAATTAGGTGGTGGAGTCCAAAAAAGTCAAAAAATTGCAAGGCTTTTTTTTTTTTTTTTTTTTTTTCCGACATCCAGCCGAGCGGCAAATCTACAAAAGGCAACTTTGACACGAACGAAATATTGGTGAAATCACTAGTCTTTTGAATATCTTTGTGACGGGACAGTTGTTACATGTCAAAGCTAAGTAAGTCTTTGTCTCGCCAATTAAATATTTTCACAGTAAGTATGCATTGGCAAATCTCTTTGTTCATTTTACCTTTCCATGAAAGTTATATTTAATGTCATTTTCATTTAAATTCAAAAAAAGTAGTTGGATCGATATGATCCACGGTTTTATAATATATTTATTATAGAAGAACGTAAATTCTAAAAGAAACTAAGTTTCATAGTCATGTAGGACCATTTAGTATTTCTTTATTCGTTTCCATCCAATGGATAACATTTTTTTCTTTTAGGTGGTGGAGACAAAAGTAAATGCAAGGCCCCGGCTCCTTCTTTCACGTCCAATGCTGGGGGCGAACCTACCAACGCGTCTTTGACAGGACTAGCGATTGTGATGCGAACCAAAGAGCAGCAGAATTATACAGTTTCCTATCCTAGCTACGAAAGGTCGCTGGGTTATGTATCTTATATTTACGCGAGGAAAAAATATGGATTACTCGAATGTGTATTCTAGAACTCTATATGAAAGGGAACATATTTCGATACTGCATAGTACATACCAATTTTCATATGGAAATTGTGTGTTAAGTGTTTTTATTATTATTATTGTAAGATATTTATGTGCTGATAAGAAAAGGACACCACAAATGATATAATTCTGATGCAGTACATATAATATTCTTTCCAAATACTTGAATATCATAATTTATGTATAACACATACTTGAGTATGGTACCTTTTCATCCGATTACTTAATTGCTATAAGTGTCATAACTATTTTAAAATATTTACTGTAACTAGCATGTCACATCAAATTATTGATACTTAGCCTAATATTTTGAAATGTTATAGTGGTCAAATGATCGATTTAAAGTTATAATATTTAAATAGATATTTTTTTTCTTTTGAAATTATAATATTCAAGCGATCGGGAAAAATGAAGGTTATTTCACTTGTGAGATACTTCTCTCCGAAGCTTTCGTGACGTGCCGGTAATTGGAAGGGGACAAATTGCAGGCCCATACCAAAGCCGAAAGACAAGTCTTCTTTCTTTGCCGAGTTTTTTATCCTTCCGTAAATCGACGGGGCAACGTACAAGGGTCGTGGTTCTCCCCTCCTGTTGAATCGAGTTTCCTTGTTTTTAGTATAAAGAAGCAGGCCGGCAAAAAAATATCTTCATCATCTCTGACAAGAGAAGTTCCGAGATGTCCATCCTCGTTATTAGAATACGAATCATGCGCGGGGACCCACTTTTCCAACCAAACCTAACCCAGAAAAAAGAAAAAAAAAAGAATAATAGTCTATTATCAAAAAGAATAAAACAAATCCCCATTGTCAAGGGACAATATGAGGACATTTAACTTCATGTGTTAGTTTTAAATCTCACGTCATGCAAAACGACAGAGTAAAAATTTAAAAATAAATTGAAATTTAAAATAAAATAGATAAAAGAAAAAAATGAATTCGAGTCGTAAAGAGATCGAACCCAAGAATGGGCAATAAATTAATTTACCCTCTTGAGAGTTTTCGCATGACCCTTAATTTATATTCCAAAACGCACCTATTCAATCTTAGTTTCATTGAAACCTCAAGTGTTACTTTAGTTGAAGACCGAAATAAAAAAGAACAACAAAGGGAGTAAGGGTGCAAATGATTCAATTTATGTTTTAGAAATCAATTTTTAACCAGAAATTGATGTTTTCATTTCCATTCTCTGAACTAGTTTCTGAGACAAAATATACGTTTAGTAATCATATAAAATTTTTATTTCTAGAGTTGAAATTCATTTGATAACAATATAAAATTTATCCTTCTCGAGTGGTGACGAGAGACGATTGGTGACAGGTGACGAGTGGCTATGAGTGGACAATGGCAGTGAGCAACCGGCGGTCGGTGATTGGCATTGGGTGGTCAGCGATTGACATCGAGTGGCCAACGGCAAATGGTCGGCAATCAACATCAAGAGGTGGCGAGTGGGCGGGCAATGACGAAAGCAAGCAATAAGAAGAGTTTTTATTTCTTACTTTTATTTCAAAAATAGAAAAGTAACAAATTTTAACTTCCAATTTTAATTCCAAATATATTTATAAAGTAAAAATCTATTCCAGAAATAGAAAAATGAAATTACTTTACCAAATGGATTTTTGTTCCAAATTTTTTTTAGAATAAAAAAATAGAAAAATAAAATTATATCATCCTCTCCCTAGATCCGTCAAATGGGTGGGTTAGGTTGGGTTTGGTCGGGTCAAAAATGGTCCAACTTATATTGACCAATTTAATCCGTTTTGACCCATATTCATATAATATAAATCTAGTGACCCATACCCGACCCAACACGTATTGCTAAAAGCCATTATTATTATAGAGAAACCCAAACTCACTCTGAGTTCTATGCTAAGTGAATAAAATTTCAAATAAAATTTTAAAAAATTAAAAAATAGTAAATAAAATAAATTGAAATATTTTAAAAGAATTTCACCAATTAAATATATTTTTTTAAAAAAATTATAAATTGAGATGGGGTGGAGGCGAACGGCGGAGTGTCGCGATCACCTGGTAGGCCATCATCATCACTCACCGAGTTTGAGAATGACTCAAAAAAAAAAAACACATTTTACAGTTAGATTAAAAATTGATTAAAAATGAGTTGAAAATAGGTCGAAAATGATTCATACGTTTTATAATTAGGTTGAAAATGGGTCACACATTCTAACTCATTTTTGACATATTAAGATAAAACATGACTCACAAAATGGGTCAATGACTCATATTTACGCTCCTACCTCTCTCTAAAAGAACGACATGGTCTCTCGATAAGTTTTTAACGAGGTTTTTTTTTTTTTTTTCTTTTTTCCGATTCTCGTTATTTATTAATTGGATGACTTTTTCCAACGAGAGGGCCTCTTGAATCAAAAGTGACGATAACCTTGGCGGGACCGGATCCCCGAAAGAATTGCAACACGTGTCCGGCGTCTGGATTGGGCCCATGACGTCTGAAGTGACGTCACTCGTCCCGCGAATTTCCACGGTCGGAAACTTCCAGCGTCTCATCACCGGGATCAATTTTTCTTGCTTGACTATTAAATTCGGCTGATTTCCCTGATTATTCCAATTTAAAATTGGGGCTGACGTCACGAATTTCTGTATAAGTGTAAAAAAAATATATCAAATGTGCAATGTCCATCATCTCCCCTTGTAAGCGGCCGCGCGAGTCAATCGAGACATGCTTGGTAACGTTTGTGTTTTCAAAAATAATTTTTTTCTATTTTTATTCTTAGATAAATTTTTGAACATTTAAATGTGTTTGTTAATTGCACAAAATTTTTATTTTTTTAAAAAAAAGAGGAATATGATTTGTACGACATTCAATAAGTATAGGGAAATCACGTATACATAAAAAAGGGCTCACACGTGGCGCATGGAATTCGACCAATAAAGTGCATGCGCTAGGAAAAGGTGGGGGCGAATTCTAACTTGGTTGAAAAGTCCAACAACAAAAATTAAAATTAATAGTTAGATAGAGACCGCAGGTATTCAATTATATGCTGCAAGTCGTGGGCTGGCTTTTCCTCATGAACTATAGGTTTTTATTTTTTTTCCTTCTGAAATAAGAATGGCTTGGCTTGATTACAAGTTCAATGAACCCGTAACTGGAGAACTGTTACCTTATCTTCCAACAAAACAAGAATTTTTCGCACTAGCAAAATGCCAAATAAAAAGCAAGAAAAGCAAAAAATATTCATGTTCGTCGGTCGCGTGTAGGGAGCTCTTGCCTTTGGTCTTACGTTCCAAGAAATTTTGCTCACCTTTACTGAAAAATTCAATTAGTTGAATGGATCCTCCAACTATGGATATGACTCTTCGAGCTATTGCTGAAGAAACATTATGCACTGTGAATGCATTATGCACTGTAAATGTTCTTAATGTCTGAGGTATTGCAAGTTTTTGCCTTAACGAGGTTTCCGATCATGTATTCACATGCGATCCCGAAGTTCGTATCGTTTTTTCTGCCATAAAGGAGGCAACAGAGTCGGCCTCATAGAATTAACTGGATGTAAAATGTAAACAAAAAAGACCGAGCCCATAACGTGTCTCATATTTGGTGATAACAAGCATAAGATTACCGATGCAGAAGAGCCGAATTTTCAACATACTTCTGCTTCCAAAGTTGTTGCTACTCCATACCTATACCAATAAAATTAACAGAAAGCACTCATTTGCCATTCCGGCCTCACGAAGGTAGTGAAAAAAATGTGGACTCGGTGCGTAAAAGCAAGCGATCAAATTGCACTATATACTAACACCGGTATATGTCGTTGTATAAGAATTGATGAGCTTTAAGGTTTTCTTACCAATGATATGAACACTAACAGACCCCTATTACATTGACCTTACGTGCTCGTGACATTTCTATAGAACATTCATCTCCATCTTCTAAATGCAATCCCCTACTCACTGATGGCCCCTGCCCAGACTTTCCATCTGAGGTCATTTCCAGATGGTCATCAACCATGAAGTGTTTCCACCCGTTTTTCTCGTGCTGCACCCCCAGGTGATTTCCAAGCATAATCCCCTCTTGAGACTCTTGTTTGGCACTTTAGCCTCATCCGGCTTCTTTGTCGGGCTTAGATCTATAAAAATTGGTTGAATTCTAAGGGTCGGGTTTGGTTTTATCCTGTCGACTTCCCTTCCGTCTAGAAGCTTTAATATGCTGTTTCTTGATTCCATTTCTGAAACTTCATCTTCATTCAAGAGAACTTGCACCCATTCCCGATCATGCTAGCTTATTGGAAACATCTCAAACGATGAATTAGAAAGCAACACATTGAACATTTGTGATTGAAACTTCAAGCAGTTAAAAAGAACACGTAGGAAGCTATCACTCTGATCCCTGCGCAGCAGCAATCCTTGGTTTTGCTTTCTATAAGGGCGGCTAATTATCAAAGAGCACCTCTCCCATATTATTGATTTAGGCTCAAAATGGATAAAGATTGCTTGTAAAATATTTCTGATATAATGATAAAAGGTATCAAAAGGATATTAGATTAACCTAGTGTAAAATTTTTTGGATTAATATAAAGATAAAAAAGAAAGAACACTATAGGGAATAAAAGAAGAATGTGGTCTCTTCCTTGATGATTTTTCTTAATTCTTGTTTGGATTAATATCACAAAAAAATTCAAATTAGTATACCTATATTAAATTTGCCATAAACTAATTTATTTAATCACGAAAAACCTCAAATTGATATATTTATGATAAATTTATCTCAAACTAATTTTTAAACTATCAAAACCCTAATCTGGTATATTTATAACATATTTAATTTTTTATTAAATTTGATTAATACCACTAAAAATTGTAAATCGATAATCCAAGAATAATACTTCCATCAATTATCACGGATCATTCAGTTCAATAATTTAATGGTAAAATTTTAACACTTTCATAAAAATACTAACTTATAATTTTTTGAGATCTGAAATTAAAAAGTCATCGTTCTGGCCGGATCAGTGGTGTGGACATAAAGTGTCCCGTTGAAAAAAAAAAATCATTCCCCTCCCTTTGACTAGAAAAGACAAACCAAAAACCATGCCCCTATCCCCTCAGACAACGATTCCTGTCTGAAGTGACGCCATCAGCCCTGCGACTTTCCTGGCTATTTCGGCTAGGACAGGAGGCTCACTTTCTTCATAGTTTTTTCTTTTTGGTCGAAAGCTTTCTTCATAGTTAAAAAGGCGAAAAATGTGACATTTCTAAAAATACATACCGACCAAAAAGAATATATATATTATTTTTTTTTGGATGTCATTTTCAAGAGAAAAACAACATTATTTATCACTACTTGGCTAAAACAAGAAAACAGAATAAAAAAAATATTTTTTTATTATTTGATTTTTTTCTAAATAGACATACATTATTCAGGCATTAGTATGCATAAATAGACAAGCAACTTGGCATTGGCACTGTGGTCTCAAGCTCAGAATTCTCGACTATCTAGCACAAGAGAAAAATAAAAGAATATATATATTATTTTTTTTTGGATGTCATTTTCAAGAGAAAAATAACATTATTTATCACTACTTGGCTAAAACAAGAAAACAGAATAAAAAAAATATTTTTTTATCATTTGATTTTTTTTCTAAATAGACATACATTATTCAGGCATTAGTATGCATAAATAGACAAGAAACTTGGCATTGACACTGTGGTCTCAAGCTCAGAATTCTCGACTATCCAGCACAAGTGCAGGACACTAGCCTTGGGTCTGTCGAAACTGAGCTCGACTATAGCGTGCCTGTGCTCAGCTCCCAGTAGTACGCACGAAAGGACAACCCACCCAGGCATCCCAAACTATTTCGTTGACAAACACGAATCCCAATCATCAGGGTTGCCTTGGTCCCATAAGGATAGGCTGCGGTCCATCCCCTCGATGGATTCGGCGAGGGCAACCTTGGCCTGTGGTCAATCGCCGGCCACAAGCCAAAGGGAAACAAAAAAAGAAAAAAGAGAGAGGAAGAAACAGCGAATAAGAGAAGAAGAGAGACGGAGGCGTGAGTTTGCGAGAGGAGAGAGAGATGAGAGCGTGCGGGGAGTTTGACAAGTGGGCTCACTTTGGACACGTTTCACAAGTTGAAGGGAGACTTCTTATTTATTGTGCTGACGTATCTTATTGCAGCCAATGTTTTCTCCTCGTATGTGTGGTGAGGCTCCATACTAGGGCGATAGTGTGTGAATCCCGAAATTACATTGAGTAGAATATGGGATAATCTCAACACATGATTTGCAAGCATTCGAACCAAGGCACTTGAGGTCGGCTCTGTTGCCTGCTTTGTAACTAAAAAAGCTAAATCAGCTTCGAGATTATATGCCAGTGCATGATTTGAAATCCAGCCAAAAGGATAAAATTTGCAGAATCTCGAATATCAAAAACATGTCAAGTTGGGACTATTTTTTCTGAGAGTAAATCGAAGATTCAATATGTGAAGAGATATACAGAAATTTCAAAAGAAGTATTAACATAAAACCGACAACAACATCAGTCCTCATCATGTAAAGAAGCAAACATTGTTTAACATCTATACAATAAAAAAGCAAGGCGAGCAGCGCTGCACCAAACAGGCCAAGAACTCGCCGAGCGATGACGAGGAGGCCAAGACTGACATGACTGCTACCGTTCTGCATGCCAAGCCGAAGCCGCCTCATTCTTGACCAGCACGACTCGACCAGCCCAACTCGACCAGCCATTGCCACTCCAATCGAGAAGTTCGGCTATGCTAAGCATCGACAGCTTCTCATTACCATCCGTGGTGAATCAACGACTGCCACAATGATAGAAATACGAAACTAAGCAGGAACTTGTAATTTTTCTTATCAGAGTTGAGGGATGATGTTGAGCGAGCAGCTCATGGTGCCTTTGAGGATCCTCCGATCGCCGCCGCCCTCGCTGTCAGAGGGAGCTACGAAGGTCAAGCCCGTGCACGAGAGGTCGAGCACGGCCACCCACCACGGACCCAAGCGCAGCCTCCGCTCAGCTTTCACCGCCACGTCAATGGTCACCTCCCTGTCGTTCACGCCCAAGTCCGTGACGATCGACAGCGTTGTCAGGGCCTTGGCTTCGAGTGAGGTCCCGCAGCCGGGGGCCTGAGTGAGGGTGGTGGACACGAAGGAGGGACGAGAGAGAGAGAGATGGCCGTCTGAACTCAAGAGTAGCTTCAGGTGAGTGTACTCAACAGCGACGAGCTTACTGTGGGAGATTGAGATGGAGACGTTGAGGGACGAAAGGGAAGAGCCCAGGTCGAACCCGAGCTCCGGTGTCATTCCGGCGGGTATCACCAGGAAGATGACCATGAGGAGGCCGAGAATAGTGGGCGCAGCAAACGCGACAAAGCAGCCGACGATCAGCTTGTACAGGCGGGACCGCGGCCGCCCGCTGCTGGCAGCCTTGCCGGATCTTCATCCGGATTGGGTGGAATGAGGTGGTCGGCCATCATCGGGAATTTTTGTGTCGAGTGTTTTTTGGTTTCTTCCGGTGTTTCGTTGGTGCCGGCGAAGTCTCAATTTAAAGGCCGCAAACCAAGTAAGTACAGGCGCACGAAGTACTTCTCCCTCGTATTTCCTCCTCGCTCGAGAATTTCGCATATTCGTCGGGGTGGAGAGTGGGACCAAGGGAAAGCCGACACGTGCGGAGTGTTGCCAGTCCAAGCTTTTCAGGAATCATGCTATCGAGGAAATTGTGTGCTCGAAGCTTTCGAGAGATCATGTTCCGTGGGAACGATTTGACAAAATAAAAGTCTCAATATTAAAATAGAAATAAAATAGGACTGATAAAAAGAAATTGTATCTTCATCCATAACGGTATGAGAACACATCAAGGATTTTGGTCCCACAAGCGCCATCCTTGGACCCAAAGAACCTTCTTCTTCTTCCTTTTTCGTCACCTCGAACTAATGTAATCCATCTTGTCCTTACCTTTTTAGGGTTATCTCATATCCTTGATCCTATATTGTTAACTTTATTTCATGGCTACTCTTGATTCTAGCTTTTTACCTAGTAGATTTTGAATTAGGTGATGTCGCCTACCAAAAATTCCGATCTTAATAGTTGAACAATCGAATAAAAGTAGCCATCAATCATGGCTCGAATTGTTCATGTTGTTTCATAGGCGATTACAAATAAAACATCCCAGCTACCCATTGTGTTTTGAAAAGAGAAGCATACCTAATTCAATTGCGTAAGATCGCGTCAATTGGTCACATGAGATTGTGCCATTATCCTTGTATTTCGAGTCAAGATAACCGGTCTTTACTTGCTTTCATGTTTTCGTGTAAAATGATCTTAGTGGATCAACCTAATTTTGATGTAAAAACCATCGTACAACTACGTCCGTTTTCTATATTAAATGCTAAAAATTCGCATAAACACATGTTTTTTTTTATAAGAGAAAGTCGTCATTTATGCCTTCCCACATCGTTATTTTACAACTTAACTTTGTCCGCTCAAATTACAGATCAAGTTATGATTTTGACTGATGGGACTGCATACATCACATGAGGTGGTGCTAATAATGTATTTTTTCCAATCTAACATCTATAACTCGTGAATTAATTGAGATATCTATATCTTATGCTTTTTGACACCCGAAATTTTGTTTATTTTGTCTTAAATGCCCATTTTCTTTGCTTATATAAATACATATTAATTTCTAAAAAATAAAAGAAAAATTAAAAGAATTTAAAAAAAAAAAAAATCGAAAAAAAGAGAATTAAAAAAAAAAAATTTGGGTTCGGGCCAGGGCTGGGCCTGCCTGGCCCCTTTCTTTTCTTTCTTTTCCCCGCATGGGCTCGGCCCATTTTCCTTTTTCTCTTCTTTCTCAGCTCGGCCCACTTGGACTTCTTCTTCCTCCCCTCTTCTCCCACGCACGGCAATGGACACCTGCAAAAAGAAGAATAGAAAAACGAAGGCAAGTCAAGGCAGCAGCAGAAAATCAGGGGAGGGTAGCTCCGGCGCGATCAGCGGGTCAGGCGGGGGTTAGGTCGGCAAGGTAGGAGGTTCACGGGGGGCCCGAGAGGAAAAAAGGAGAAGAGGAGAGAGAGAGCAAGAGAGCAGGGGGCGGTTCTAAAAAGAAAAACGAGATCTGAGAGAAAAAAAAAAAGAAAAAGGAGAAAGGGGAGAAGGAACCGGGGATGAGAGTGAGCAGCTCGTGAGAGGTTCTTCAGGGAAAGATCTGAGAAAAAAACTGAGAGAAAAAGAGAGAGACCGAGAGAGAGCACGGGAACAAAAAAAAAGGGCAAAACCGAGAGAGGAGAAACGGACCAAGAGTGAAACCGAGAGAGGTAGTGACCGAGGAAGAACAAGAGAGCTTCAGCCAACGCCTCGGCCACGCGCGAGCTCCGTCCGACGTCTCCTCAGCCGGCGTCTTCAAGCTGAACCAGGTAGGCTTCCTCCCAAGCATCCCGGTTTGTTATTGATGAAGTCGCGGGCCGGAGCTCGTGCCGACCAGTTCGCGCGAGCCCCAACCCTTGTCGTCCCTCCATAAATGTCTCTCAGCGTGCTGTAACGCTTAGCTGGAAGCTTAGACCCGAGTCGATTCCCGTTCGAGTCAGAAATAGTTCGTTTTGATGATGCATACCACCTGTTTGTTAAAATGCCTGAATGAAGTCCAGAATTTTTCGTCGCCGGGTCCGTGCTCAGTAGCCTAGTTTCGTGGATGTTTGTTATTATATTGCGAATCCGCCCTTGCCTTCACGTCTTTTCTTAGTGTTATGACGATTTTGCATGAGTGGGCCGCGTCGAGTCGGACGGGGTGTCCCCGATTCCGGCGATGGTGAGTGTTCACGGTCACCGGCAGTCGGCGGCGCTCGGCGCCGGACAGTGGGACGGCCGACGTCATACGATGACATGGCGACTTCCCAAGGGCCGGCGAGGACTCGCCGGTCGCCGGTGTCGTCGGTCCGGGGATGGAGCTCCAAGCGTGCTGCAGCGTCGAGGGAAGCATGCAGAAGAAGACGTGAAGAAGAAGACCAAAAAAAAAAAAAAAAAAAAAACAAAAAAAGATTAAAATAAAATAAAATAAGAAGAAGAAGAAGTGGCAGGCGTGCATGGGGAATGGGAGACGTGCATGGGGGGAGGAACCTGCAGCAAAAGAAAGAAATAAAAAGATTAAAAGAAACAAAAAAAATGAAAAAACAAAAAAGACAAAAAAGGCCAAGAATGAGATAGGGGCCAAGGAGATGGGCTTTGCCGGGGGCCCGCTTCAGCTGGGTTGAATTTGTCGCGGGCCGGATTTTTGAGCTGGGCTAGAAAAATAGAAATCAAATTGGGCTTGTTTTTTTTTATAAAAAAAAGGAAGAAGAAGATTTGTTCATGGGCCTTCCTCGTGGATTTAGGGCCGGCCCGTTTCCTTTTAACCAACCAGGACCAATAGGGTCCGGGTCAGCTTAGTAGGGCCGGGTCTTTGATCCGGTCCGAATTATCTTTGTAATAATAAAAAATATAAAAAAATTCAGAATTTCAAAAAAATCAAATTAGAAAATTCCAAAAAAATTTATTAATTTTTTTTTTAATTTCCAGAAAAGCCAAAAATTTTCAAAAATCTTAAAAGCTTATTTTGTTTAATTTCGAAAATTCGGAAAATATTAAAAATATTAAAAAATATAAAAATTCAGAAAATTCAAAAAAAAAATTGCAAAAAATTAGAAAACCCTTAAAAAAAAAAAAAAAAAAGTCCAAATTTGAATAAGCCTTTAGGACTCTACAATAGGTTTCTCTGGTTTACGTTATTAGGATTATTCCTGCACCTTACTTTTGCGATGATGTTTTGAACGTTATTTCCTTACCTTAGAACGGTTATGACAGATCTTAGATTTCTCGAATAGATTGCCATGGCCTTGTCAACACACAATTAAGTTAGGTACCGAAAGGGCGCTAGTCGCATGATTAGCGTAATCAAGTCCCCGATCCTAGACCCTCTGGTTGCGTAAAAGGTGAGACACGCTCCCATGTCTCACTCGGTTCCTAGTCGACCTCAATAGACTAGTGGCGACTCCTTGTTTGAAAATTTTTATGAATATCCCAATGTCGCGCGGGGTATGGGCTTGGGAGAGTCCGAGTTAATTAAGGGTCGTCGGCCCGAAAATAACAATACCCCTAAACCTACTATTTTCGGAAATTTTAGGTCGCGACAATGCTTTTCTCTTCATTTTTTTCACATTGCAAAAAGAAATTAGATGGATATTGCTATGAATACTTAACAATTTCATGCAAACTTTCTAGATAAAAAAAAATTATATTATTGCAAAATTGAAGATTATTTATCAAAAATTACCAATTATAGAGTTGGCTCGAAAAGGACAGGAGCGCGTCTTGCTGTGTTCCATCTCTTTTTCCCCGAAGGGTCGGCGGTAAAGTCTGTCGGCCGCAACACGACTTAATTATAATCTTTATTTAATGTATTTTTCTTGAGGACGTCCAATGGATTCTAACCGATCAATCAGCTTCGCTCGAAAGTGTGGAAGGTTTCCACGTTTTGCTGACTCATCGATTGAATGTTTAAAGATGAATGAGCAAAAAAATATTTTGTCATCATTCATAAAAATATTTAAATATAAATTAGTACATGTAATGATTATTTCAAACTATAGAGGCTATCGACCAAAGAAAACTATAGAAGCTATCACTATTAGGAAAGAGTTTTTTCAAATAATTTATTTTCTGTTGAATAAATGAAGCATGTATGTATTGTTTATATGTAGTGCGTGAAATATTGGCATATAAGCGCTTTGAAGAGGGCCTTTTTTGATTTGGACACGTGAAGGAAAACCGGTTCTTTGCGATTTCTTATCGCGGTTTCCAGTATTTTCCAAATGAGAAAATATTGTGAAGGCCAATCTTGCATTCCAAGGTTACTTTATTTCACCAATAATAATCTTTCAATTGAGACCGCACAGTGGACCACGTTCCTTGAACTTGAAAGAGTTTCTTACCAATTGAAAATATCAAGAAAATTGTCTAGAAAACTCTAAAGTTCCGTTTGGAAACACTTCTATTTCTATTTTTCTGTTCCTTTGTTCCTTAGAACATAAAAAGAATATAAATCCGTTTGGTAATACCAACTGATTTTTCTGTTCCTCGGAATAAAAAGTTGTTCTTGAGAATAGATTTAAAATAAGTAAAAAAAAAAAGTAACTTCTTATTCTTGGAAACAATTTCTAGAAACAATTTCTTAGGTCATTAATCATAATCGACTACCACCCGTTGACCTCTGACCGCCGGCCGTCCGTAGCGACCTCTGACCATTGGAAATCGTCAATTGGTGGCTCGGCGTCCTACAGCTAGCCACGTTGGTCGGCATCTGACGGCCTGCATCCGGCAGCCCGGTGACTAACGGCAATGGCGAGTGGCGACTAACGATTGGCAGTCGACGATCAGCAGCCAACGTCCGGCGACCTGCAGCTGATGTTCGATGACTTGTAGCCGGTGACTGGCGGCTCGGAGTCTAGCAGCCCGGCGACTGGCGTTTGGTGGCAGTGACCAATGGCTCAGAAACTGGCGATGGCAACAAGCAGCGACCGGCGAGGGCGGCGGGCGGTGACCGGCGGCCACCAACGACCAGCAATTGGTGACCGATGGCAACCAACCGTCTTACGACAGCCCCTTGAAAAGCTGTTTTCAGGAAAATAATATTATTTTTCATCATATGATTAAGACCTCGAAAATGAAAAACTATTTTCCGTCTCTGATAAGGAAGATCTCATTTGTCGGCATCTAGGTAGGTTTAGCAATTGAGGGTTGACCAAAAGAACAACATTTGAGGCTGTTGACCCTCGAAAATGATAGTTTTTAGCTTATTCTATTCTATTAAAATAAAAGGAAAAACAAGGAAGTCTCCAGTTAGAAAACAAACTCAACATGCTCCTAGTGCTATGCACCAAGACGTACGGATTCCCTGGAGTGCCAAAACTTGACTAAGGGATACTTAAACGCTAAAAGTTACAAAATGTACACTTAAAAATTTAAGCTAAAAACTGTCATTTTATTCTAGAAATAGAAAAGTAAAAATTTTTTGTTTCTGATTTCTATTCCAAACCTATTTTTGGAATAGAAATTTGTTCCAGATATAAAAAAAGTAAATTTTTTTACCACACGGATTTCTATTCCAAAACAGGTTTGGAATAGAAATCTATTCCAAAAATAGAAACATAATGGTTACTATGCGCGCCCTTATCTAGTGATACCTACTCAGAGTTTGACACATGGCTCATTCCTATAATTAAATAAAACGTCCTACAAAAGCTGGAGTTAGGGATTATAAATGACAGTGGCTCTATTAAAAAATTTGAAATGATTGCCCAGCTAACCATTGGGATTTGCCCTAGTAGTCACACTTCTTACATGGAAAAATGGAAGTGGAGAGTTCGAATTCCCAACTTCTTAAGAGGTTGGGATGGAGATAATTAGTTTCAGATGTGGATTTCGACTTCTACATCCTACAAAAAATCGAGGTAAAAGTTTGAAAGTAAATTGAGAATTATAGTATGACAAGCAGAAAAATAAATAAATGGCCGCCCAGCTCTTCTGTCACCTCTTTCAACCTACCTTTTCATTTCTAATAAAGGAGAACAAACAAAAATTGCTCCTTGCTCAAACGCTCCTTCCCCAACTCCACTTTCTTTCTCTTGCTCTTGCCTCTCCATTTCTCTCCTCAATGCCTCGACCTTGCCAAAACCCAGACTTGATTTGCCAAAGACCCCAGGTCCTACTACTCACCCCTGAAGAACCCATCACCTTACACGAGCAGCCGCCCTCCAAGGAGACGATCCTCCTCGAAAAGAAGTTTGATTGGATTCTCAATGAGAGGAAAGAAACAAGCAATTTTCTAATCTATAATGCGTTCTTTATTCAAGAAAAGGAGATTTTTCAGATGACAGGACAAGTTACAATCTAAGTCAATTCTTAAGCAAGCACCAAATGAATCTCGGCAAAGATGATATTGGTAGTGAATTTGAAAGAAAACAAGCAAGCCAAGTTAGATTGAATAGTGTTTCAAAAAAAAAAAAAAAAGAAGTTAGATTGAATAGGAATCGGAGAAAATGGGACTTTTGTATTTTCTCTGTATGCATTCAATGTACAAGGGACTTGTAATTATAGTACAAAAGGTGTTCAATAAATGAAAATAATATCTCTTGCAATATCGTATCCAATATGAAATTGATTTAGTGTATCAATCTCAATCTTTGAATAGCGTAAGCATATCTTCCAACACTCCTCCTCAAGCTAGTGGCTTATAGATGTCTAAGATGCCTAGCTTGTTCAACAAATATGCGTGTTGCCTCTAACAAAGGGGTTTTGTGAAAATGTCTGCTGGTTGTTCTACAATCCTGATTCCTCTTGTTTTGATTATTCTTTCTTGAATCTTGTCCCGAGTGAAATGACAATCCATTTCTATATGCTTTGTCATTTCATGCACTATAGGATTAACTGCAAGTCTAATGGCTGCATCATTATCACATAATAGCATGGTCGGTACCTTTATTTGTACCCCTAGATCCTGGAGTAAACCTCGTATCCATACTATCTCACAAGTGGTCTTTGCCATGGCTCGATATTCTGCTTCTGCTGAAGATAGTGAGACAGTTGGTTGCTTTTTCGTTTTCCATGAGAGTTGATTCTTCTAATTTAATGTAGAAAACCATGATAGATCTTCTGCTCATAGGACAAGTTGCATAGTCAGCATCACAATAAGCCGTCATCTCCATGTTTCTTTTCCTAGAGAGAAGTATCTCGAGTCCTGGGCATTTCTTCAAATATCTCACGACCTTCAGGGTTGCATTCATGTGAGATTGCTTCGGTTTGTGTATAAATTTTGTAGTTCATCCCATGACACTTCTCACGAGAAGAAAATATTGGGGGGTCGTGTCAAATCTATGCGGCATATGTTGTTTTTACTCATATTCAATGACATCTTGACATGTATTCACATATTCATGTTAGCGATTGCATGGAATTTAGGTAAAAGTCTTCTCTCTTCCTCCACCATCTATGGCCGTGGACCTCCACTCGTTAGTCATTGGCACCAGCGGAGTCGCCAACGCCGTGACAAGGCCGACCACCATTGCGATCAAGCTGAGCATGGCCGGCTCACTCTGTTTTCTCTGTCTTGTCCTTCTCTTGATCTCAAGATCTGGCCTGTCCATGGCTGAAATCGTCGGCACTGGTCCATCCCTGGTCGAACGCATTCAGGCGTCGTCTCCATCGTCTTTGTGGTCATCTTTGTCTTCCCGAGTATGACCGACCTCTACTCCCTCTGTTTTTCTTCTTGATATGCGAGCTCCATCCATGACCATTGGGATATCGATCTTATCCATCACGGCCATGGACGAGCCAATCATGGCCAAATCTGAAGGTGGCTTCGGATCTAGAATCCATGCCTTTAGTGCCACCTCCACTATCGAAGAAAAGACGACTTCAGTTCAAATCTGAAGCAAAGGGAGCGGAAGTTACGCTTTCTTCCAGAGCATGACCCAATCAATCTAGATCTGAAGCCCTACAACAACCTAGCGGAGTTCATGGTCGCCTGGACCTCAAGCTCACCGTCAAGGCTCGTGACCATGGCCCTCACGAGCTAGGCTTGCGGCTCTGAGGCACGACTCCAGTCCAGATCTGAACGGGCAAGGACTACCTAACGAGCATGTGCTCCCCACATGCACGTGCATGTTTTGCAACCATCCGAAAACCCTCGTAACCCTAAAACCCTAAATAGAAAATCGACAATAAACAAAAACCCAAATTGACCTGTTTTTAAATGGCATATTTCTTCTGAACATGTTAGGCCCACCAGCTTACTCATCTAGAGGCTGAGGGCCTAAGGCCAGAGCCTGCAAATCTCACCATACGCAGAGCTAACATCAATTGAGCACATCAACTTATCGGTCAGCATATATTTTGGATTAATTTAACAAACTGTAGTTCAAGAAACAATTGACATGAGGGAGGAATGCCTCCAGAAAAGGACCAAGAAAATGCAAAACTTTGGTAACTGTTGCAAGTCCCAGCCGATCCGATCGATGCGGGTGAAGGATGTGTAAGTTCTTTACTGTCTCTAGGATACATATGATTCTAAAGTATCACATTTGACAATAGAAAATGAAGAGGGAAACAAGTTGCAGCAGCCAAAAAATCTGAACAAGCCATTTTTTACACGATCGTTGGGAGTACGCATACTAAGACCACATACGTTTTAAGAGCTTAATTTCAGCACCTCAAGAACAATGTGTATGTAATATGTACATGTGTAAGTTGTCACGCCCTTGACCCTCGAGCATACAACGATCCCCTTTTCACTTACGGTCATTTGAATGCGACGTCTTAGGACGCATCGCCGACCATTGTTTTTTATCTTTCCATTGAACACATGCGGAAGCAATAAATAATCCCCGTATCACATAATAATCGGGATAGTCAGGAAAGTCAATCAGAAAACACCATTAACAGTGCGGCTTTATTTATCTGATGATTAACCTAATGAAGTTTACAAGTACAAACCTTTATCACGGGTATCTCCCTATCGAGCCAATGACACCACAAGGTTAGGGTTAATCTACTTTTTTCAACCAAAGCCACGAATCGCAACATGTGCCGATTCTTCATCCAACGGACCTGAAAATTATTATATAATAACTAGTGAGATAAAATCTCAGTAAGTTCGGGTGCCAAGCCTCGGTTAGGACACCAATCCACTTGAGGGATACCTAACAGGCATGGCTCTCATAATGACATTCAATAATAAACCATTCAATTAAAACAGCCTTATCTCGCAGCTACATCTACCTTGCACGATAATAACCACACATGCCAAATATAGGGCAAACATATAATTGCATAATCATAACACAACAGATACATTCCATGTATACAACAGTTAAGCATGTTCTAATTATTACGACCCATTGGGCCACGGCACAACTCGAAGGTTGGTGGTCCACCAGATATAACCGGCATCGTGTACCTAATAGGCACGTTCCTCATGAGAACAACTGACAATCAACTCGATTCACATACCATGCACGGTACAAAACACACGTGTACATGCTATCACATAATCAGAACACAACACATGCAACTCATGCATCAAACAGTCAGGCATGTTCCAATTATGCACCTCCCTGCATAAACACACATTAGGGCACAACCACCTCTGCCTCCTCGCGTCACACGCATCAGGGCTTTACTTTTTCCCCTCTTAAACACACATCGGGACACAACCACCTCTGCCTTCCTACGTCACATGCATTAGAGCTCTACCTTTTCCCCATGTAAACACGCATCAGGGCACAACCACCACTACCTCCCCGCGTAAACACGCCTCAAGGCTATACTTTTTCCTGCATAAATACGCATCAGGGCACAATCTCCCCTCCTCACGTAAACACGCCTTGGGGCTCTACTTTTTCTCTGCATAAACACGCATTAGGGCCGCCCTCCACCCCGCGTCACACACACCTCAGGGCACAAGTGGACTCATAAGCATACATCATAATCCATACAAGATATGCATGAGGTCCATATATGAAGCAGTAAGTATTCCACATATTATCCACGAATCGCCACATTGCGATAATCCAATAATCAACCAATTTCATAAGGATATATCACATAATTCTCGGAATAAACATGCTTTTTTAATAAGGCAAAAACAAGCAATCAGCAAATAAATCAATTATTGCTTCAGACAATATTCGTTTCACAATAATGCGACGACCGATAATTCCCGTAAATCACTAATTATCACAATTACATATTGGAAAGTAATTAATCCAAACACGGCGAATTATCCTAATAAACAATCATTTACCAACAATGTAATTTATTATTATCAAAATAATAATAAAAAAACATTATATTAATTTCGGAATAAATAAATATAAATAATAAAATAAACACATAATTAACTAAAATTACCATTAGTCAATAATTAACCACCATTAACCCCGATCAGCCAAAATAACCATAACTAACCACCTAATCCCGATTAATCTAACTAAACTAACCATAAACGAGATTAATACACTAATCAAGGGTTTAGAGCCGAAACTTACCGTTTAATGATAGCGAAGGCGCAGTTGCGACGAGAGTGACGAGGCGGATGCACGGCCACCTCCGGGGTGTCGGGATGGACGACGCGACGGTTGGATCTTGGCTGGAGACCCGCTGTCCGCGCGGCCAAGGGGGAAACCGGGGAAGGAGGAGGCGTCCAGCAGCTCGGGGCTGGCTGGGGGCGGCTCTCTGGTCGGCTAAGGGCGACAGACGACGATCCAGGCGGCGGCCGAAGGCCGGGACAGCTACAACAGCAACTGGTTTGGCCGAAACCAGAACCGAGCAAGGGAGAGATGAGAGGGAAGGACGGCGGCCGGCGACTGGACGGCGGACAATTGACCCGCCACGGCGGCTCGGGAACAACAGCAGCAGCAAGCCGACGAAGTAGCGGCTGGGACGATGGTGGTTGGTTCTAACCAGGACAGAAGGAAGAGGAGAAGAAGCAGACAGCCGCGGTTGTCGGGGTTCAACGGACGGCGATCCCCCGGCGGCGCGACGACCAGCAGGTGGAGGCACGGTAGCGGTTGAACCAAGGCGACACAGTTGTTGCGGCGGCGAATAGAGGAGGAGGAGAGGAGAACGGGAGCTGGACAAGGCCGGGTCAGCGTCTGTCGGGCCCCGGCAGTGGGCTAGTGAAGCGGCGGCATGGCAGCGAGGGTTGAGGTGGCGGACGACGAAGAGGCGGCAGTAGCAACGGCGATGCAATAACAGCGGCAGTTCAGGCCGAGCAGAAGGAGAAACAGAAGAAGAAGGAGAAGAAGAAGAGAGAGAGAGGCAGCAGCTGCATGCACGTACGTGCATGGGGAAGGGGGAAACCACACGAAAGAGAGAGAGAGAGTCAGAGGGTCAGAAAGTAGGTGGCTGATGGCGTGAAGGGGAGGAGAAGGAAGAGAGAAAAGACAGGAGAGAGAGAACCGGCTGATGGAGGGGAGGGCACGAAAAATCCTACCCCAAATCTCTCTCATTTTCCCTCTTAAAATTCAAATAAAAATTGTCCTCTAGTCCAAAATAAACTAGGGGCAATTTCGTCCACGCGCAATTTTCGAAATAAAAAATCCCCAAAATAACCTTGGTTTGAAAATACGCAAAGGGAAGCGTCGGGTTTAATTCTTCGACCTAATAATCCCTATTTTCGACGTTCCCGAACGGATTGGAATTTTTGGAAATTAATAAGGCTGAAATCCAATAATTTAGTCCCGGCATTCGAAAAACAACCGAATTTGGATAGGAATCATGACCAAGTCAATCAAATTGCAACTCTAGCGTGTCTCAAACTAACGAGTGGCTTTTTTAAGAATTGCACATTTGTGAAGTCTTCAGTAGCCTCTCCCCTTCGGTTAGTATCTAGTAAGTAATCAGTTCAGAGTGAGACCGATTAGTGATGACTACATAATCATAAAATCCAAAACAGGTCGGAAAATCCATGACGTCACATAAGTACACAAACACAAGTGTGTGTATATATCAAAGTGGTAACCAGAGAACCGAATAGAAGGCACTAACCATGTACGGCTATGGCAGGGGTCATCTTTCTTCTCCACAAATCTCCACAGAATTTTACAAGTATGTCAAAGGCACGGTGTCTTTTTTTTTTTTATATCATAAGATATTACTTCCTCAAAAATTTGTTTTGTAAAAAAATGAAATTTCAAAAAAAGAAATCCATTTCTTCTCTACGTTGTCGATTAAATATATGGATAAATTGTTAAGTAGATGAAATTTAATTAAATCAAAACATTATACAAAGCAAGAAATTTTTTTTTGAGAATGCCAGTGAAAATTTCATTATTTTGGATTGACAAAAATTAGTCTAATCTATGAATTGTTTTGAAAAAAATATCAAAATATCTGATTGTGCACAATGTTTTTAGTGTATTCTTAAATATTCTCCTAACGAATTACATGTTTCGCATAACAATATATCGCTTTGTGATATGTGACGAGATCACAAATTACCCTCACGAGTTACTATACACTGCGTTATTACGACTCTCATATGAATTTGTCGTGGTCTGTATGACCATCATACAAAGAAAAAGACATTGACCATGGACATAATTCTCATGGTATGACCAATTAAGCTCGACGAATTTCGTGCACTAATTAGCAATGGCAATGACTAGAAGAAGTTGGACTTGAGTCAATCCTCAAACTACTTCGTCTGAATTTTGGGACATAAAACACTGGATATTCCAATCTTGTTAGTGAAAGAAAATATACAACTTAGAACGAGGGATGAACAGCAAATGTACATTCACGTTCATTCCTAAAATTGGCCAATCGCTAGGAGCTAGTGCTGGTATTTGAAGAACGATAGCACTCGACCGTACACAATGTCTTTGGCATTCACTCCCATCAAGAAATCCATGTGAGAGTAATCTTTGATGAAATGGACGGTGAGCTTGCCGACATCGTGGAGCTTGAGGTTGGCGAGGAGAAGCTGGACGTCCTTCGGGTCGGCAAGCGCGTCCCAGCCTCCGTAGCTCAGGAACATCGGAACGTTGTGAGGGATGTTGGAAAGGTTGTAGACTGGTGGCCTTGCATCCTCGTAGTGCTTCATGTTCAAGATGGCGATCCCGTAGTTGTACTTCGCAAGCCCGCCATCGCGAACCGCTGCGAACAACAACACCAATTCGTTTTTCAAGTGATCGTAAGTCGTACGTCAAGGAATGTAGGTAGTCAATTTGAACGAGCATTCATCAGTAACATGTGCTTCTTGCATAAAGCCCTCAAGAAAAAGGATCGATCGGGCACTAAACCTACTTTGAGACAAATGCACCATGTTCTTCATTGACGACGCTTGCGCAGAGTTCTTCCAAAAGAGATGGGCAGTGGAAACATTGAGACAACAGTTTGGGCTTGGAACAAATCGATCGAAATCAACATGATCAACTCCATTCTTCCCGATTTGAGTTCAAGAGCATATCTCACAGGGCGAAGTAAGTGAATACCAGTAAGTGCAGTAAGAAAGTCGTAGCAATCAAGGCCAGGACTAGCACACAAGGCGTTGAGAAAGTTGGCCACGGGCTTGTTGCGACAAAATACAAATGCACAAGCATAATGCAACAGAAAAGAGATGATAATTGAAGCTTCGAATCAAACATAAAAACTTGTCAAAATTTTTGTAGGTTCTTTCCTTTACCTTGCTAGATTGAACTCGGCAGTCCGATCAATGTGCCAACTTGTCGATGATAATGTAGAACCATGAAACGCAGCTCCCTCAGGCATCATGGTGGACATTTATGCACAAAATGCCCTAGTTCTCTAATTGCAATGAAAGGTAGCCAAGGGGGAATCATCCGCTCACCTCGGCCATAAAGGATCTGGTCGCAGCGATGCCAAGGGCGGTGGTTATATGCGTGAGATAAGCGACGGGGCTCAACAGAGCCATCGATTGTAGCTTGTCCACAAGTTTCCCTTCTGATAAGGATGCCAAAGCTATCGTAGTTCCCTAGAAACAGAAACAAAATTTACCCTAGGAGCCTCAAATCTGTAGTACAAATCAAAGTCGTTTGAAAGGATAGACGCGTCAATTGCATCTTCTATCATATAACATGCTCAAATATATGAATCTGGCATACGGCCTGATTCCGTGAAGTGTACCGAAAACAATTTCTCACCAAGGAGTGGCCGACATAATGGACCTTCTTCCTTGTTTTCCCGTGGATGAAGTCGAACATGGCCGGGAGATCAAATGCTGCTAGCTCGTCCCACGACCAATCCCAAAATTCCTGTTGGCAATTCAATCACCAGTTCATTTGATGATGCATGATTCTCAAGTATTTTGTGCTCAAGAATAAGTGGTGTAGTGAACCTGGTAAGGGTATCGAAATAAATGCGAATCGTCGAATCTAGCATAACTCACTTGCGTGGGACTCGCACACAACTCGCCACTTTCAATGATTCAAATGAAGTCGAAAGCTTAATAATTTAGAGAGAGTGAGATGTACTAACGGGATTGGCAGGGCTTAAGGAAGTGTGGCACCGGCTGAATTGGGTGCCACGGGTGTTGCCTATCCACACATCGAACCCATTATCGGCCAGAATCAAGGGCAAGTTCTACTCCGATGAGTTCACCAGCCATGACGACCCGTCCTGCAATCCCAGATAATCTCTCTCTCTTTAGGACAAAAGAAACACGGGGATTGATAAACATCATAACAAATAATAATAAAAATATACGCAAATCCTGAGATATATAATGTCCTAAGCCCATGTCCCAGAATGTAGGGGCAAGTAGCAAAGCGAGACACACATCTGTGAACTTCGCATGCACTAGCTCTTGTCGGATCTAAATAGGTGTTATATGCCTGATACAACTGCACAATTCTTGCAGGATCATATCAAATTCAGTAAAAGCTTGTCACTCGGATCAAGTCAACCGTTCATGGATTATCTAAATGCTCTTCTTTCGTTTGAAAGTGAGATCCCCATCGCCGTCCGAGCTCAGGCAACGCCAGACCCAAATTCCAACCCGAGCGGAGATGGGAAAGAAATGAGGCAGGGTGAGGAAAATTTCATCTTCTTTGCAAGTTTTAACCTCTGGTCAAGTGCAGAGCATCTGTTTCACACTATAAAAGACCGAAAAAGTTTCACCTCCCGTCCCCGAAAGATGGTCAAGAAGAGGTCTCCTGCTTAGCTAATGATCTCCGGGCCTTAAAAGTGATTTATTAACTCCGAAATGGTGAAAAGATTATGCAACCCACGTTAGCATGTCCAAAAGTCTTGGTGTATCTCGCGCGGATTCAAGGTTAGCCAAAAAAAGTAATGCATATGCAGCACAAATGAACATGTCCGGCGGTATCGAGCCGGAGGAATAAGGCACTCACCACGAGGACTCCGTGCTGTATGAAGACTAGCTGCTTGTTGGTGCTGCTGCCCCCAGCTCGGCCTTCTGGTATTCTTTGCACGCTGAGTATGTATCCATCCTTAGTGATCACTTGAAACAGAACACACCCAATGGAAACAGTCTTACAAATGTTATTCATTATTCTCATGGCATTAATAGCCATGTCTAAGACGAAGACAGTGGAAATTTAAGGTCTTTTCGCAAGCTGCTCTTAATTACATCGAACTCTTGGCATTGGTAACCATGGATCGTGATGCCTGTAGCCCGCTGCACTAGCCGGAGGGGCAACAGCGCCGCCACCTAGCATCAAACCGAGGCTCGAGCCATGGACCACATGTGGCGCGACCGCCAGAGCTAAGAGGAAGCAGCCCAGAGCCAAGCTCGGGAAGCCACTTGCGCTCATGATCATATCAAATTCCTTCTCCTTACTCTTCCGTATGCTGCTTCGAAAGAAGACGAGAATTGAACTACAAGCAGACACCGCCACCCTCCTTTAACTACAACAACTTCGTGAGAGAAATTGAGAGAGAGAGGAGGCAAAGAGAGTATGGCAAAAGGATTTTGGTTTCTGGGTTTCTGCTAAAGGATCATGTTACGTATTTATAGGGAATATTTCCTGCCTAAAGAGGCAACGGGTTCTCCACGTTTTGAGGGAGGAACAAGTGATCACGAAAGAAAAAAGTCAAGAGTACAAGCCTCAACATAGCAACCCACCCAACTGGGCAAATTCTTTTTTTGCATCGCTCGCCTACGTTAGAATTACCGTCTGAAATTTTAATCATGATAAAGATAGGATAAAATAGGATATGAAGCCTGGAAATTTTGCTATATCCTATCCATCGTTCATGTATTTTTATTTGGTATTAACGGCATATGACGCTCTTGCCTACTCTTTTTTTTTTTTTCCTCTATTTTTTAGTTATTTTCTTTTTTTTTATTCTTTCTTTCCATAGATCTCTAATAAAATTTTATTAAATAAAAAATTTAATAATATACCTAATATACTAAATTACCTAAATATGTAATAAATTTAAATATATATTTAAATTTATATGTCGAATTTATATTATAAGATAGACTTAAATTCAAATACATAAATAAAAATAAAATTAAACTAAAAATAATTTTTTTTTTTTTAATTTCTTATATTAAAATTCAAATATTATTTATATTGAAATATAATTTTAATTTTCTTAATTTAAGAAATTTGTTATTCGAAAAAAAATAACTTTTCTATTATGAATATTAGAAATCCTATCAATCTTTATCCCATCTTGCTCATGAGATAAATTGTATCTAGCTTATCCAACTTTATCCTATTTTGAGCAAGCACTAAATATAATATATGATAAATGTTATCCTATTCTGAATTTTTTCATAACTACCAAACGCAACCTCTTGTGTTTCTTTTTAAAGGATGGGAAATGCTAAGTGCTAGGGTTATACATGGATTTTCCTAGAAAGTTTACATGACTTTTCTTCTTCTTTTTGTCGGCCAAAGCTGATGCTATCTCGACAATCCATTTGATATGGTACTACCTTAGGAGTTTCAGCAGTGGATAATGGATGTCACGGCTTTCGTAAGGCATTTGGCAAAGATTTCAGTGACCACAGAACCTATGGCGGCAACCGTAACCCAGCCACGGCTATACTAAACAGACAATAAACAAGCATCGAGGAGATAAATCGCGCAACTACTAACATACCTCCGAAGTCAGTGCCGATAAATTCACAATGAATGTCGAATAAGTGATGGAATACAGTAGGGAGAATCCCTTTATGAATGATGCTTTGATATTGCGACGGATGAAGTAATATGAGACTATCTCGATCAAAAAAGCTATTGGGTAAACATAATTTGTTAGACCAAGTTGATTGCATGTAGATAGATAATGATACACACACTGGGCGTCACTAAACAATGATACATGCGGGAGGAGTGCCTCCAAAAAAAGACCAAGCAAAACGCGAAACTTCGGTAACTGTTGCAAGTCCCGGCCAATCGATGTAGGTGAAGAAGATATGTAAGTTCTTCACCGACTCTAGAATGCGTATGATTCTCAAGTATCACATTTGACCATAGAAAATGAAGAGGCAAACAAGTTGCAGTAGCCAAAAAATTCTGTACAGGTCATTTCTTACACAATCGCGTACTAAGACCGCAAACATTTTAAGAACTTAATTCGAGCACCTAGGAACATTGTGTATGTAATATGTACATGTGTAAGTACACAAACACAAGTGTGTATATATCAAAGTGATAACCAGAAAACTGAATAGAAGGTACTAACCATGTACGGCTATGGCAGGGGTCATCTTTCTTCTCCACAAATCTCCACCAGATTTTTACAAGTATGTCAAGGGCACGATGTCTTTTTTTTTTTTTTTTTTTATCATAAGATATTACTTAAAAATTTGTTTTGTTGAAAAATGAAATTTCAAAAAAAGAAATCCACTTCTTCTCTACATTGAAATATATGGATAAATTATTAAGTAGATGAAATTTAATTAAATCAAAACATTATACAAGGTAAGAATTTTGTTTTTTGAAAATGCTAGTGAAAATTTTATTATTTTGGATTGACGAAAATTAGTCTCATCCATGAATTGTTTTCAAAAAAATATCAAGATATCTCGTTGTGCACAATGTTTAGTGTATTCTCAAATATTCCCCTCACAAATTACATGTTTTGCATAAAAATATCTCGCATTGTGATATGTGATGAGATCACAAATTACCATCGCAAGTTACTATACACTGCATTATTACGACTCTCATATGACTCCGTCGTGGTCTATATGACCATCATACAAAGAAAAAGACATTGACCATCCGCACAATTCTCGTGGCATGACCGATCAAGCTCAACAAATTTCGAGCACTAATTAGCAATGGCAATGACTAGAAGAAGTTGGACCTGAGTCAATCCTTAAACTGCTTTGTCTGAATTTTGGGACGTAAAACACAGGACATTCTAACCTTGTTGGTGAAAAGAAATATACAACTTAGAACGAGGGATGAACGGCAAATGTACATTCACGTTCATTCCTAAAATTGGCCAGTCGCTAGGAGCTAGTGCTGGTTTTTGAAGAACGATAGCACTTGACTGTACACAATGTCTTTGGCATTCACTCCCATCAAGAAATCCATGTGAGAGTAATCTTTGACGAACTGGACGGTGAGCTTGCCGACGTCGTGGAGCTTGAGGCTGTCGAGCAGAAGCTGGACATCCTTTGGGTCAGCAAGCGCGTCCAGGCCTCCGTAGCTCAGGAACATCGGAACGTCGTGGGGGATGTTGGAAAGGTTGTAGACTGGTGGCCTCACGTCCCCGTAGTGCTTCATGTTCAAGGTGGCGATCTCGTAGTTGTACTTCGCCAGCCCGCTGTTGCGAACCGCTGCGAGCAATGACACCAATTCGTTTTTCAAGTGATCATAAGTCGTACGTCAAGGAATGTAGGCAATCAATTTGAACGAGCATTCATCAATAACATGTGCTTCCTGCATAAATCCCTCAAGAAAAAGGATCGATCGGGCACTAAACCTACTTTGAGACAAATGCACCATGTTCTTCATTGACGATGCCTGCGGATAGTTCTTCAAAAAGAGATCGGCATTGGAAACATTGAGACAGCAGTTTGGGCCTGAAACGGATCGGTCGAAATCAACATGATCAACTCCATTCTTCCCGATTTGAGTTCAAGAACATATCTCACAGGGCGAAGTAAGTTATTACCCGTAAGTGCAGTTAGAAAGTCGTAGCAATGAAGGCCATGACGAGCACACACTGCCTTTTGAATGTCGGTCACAAGCTTGCTGTGACGAAATACAAATGCACAAGCATAATGCAACAGAAAAGAGAAGATAATTGAAGCTTCGGATCAAACGTAAAAACTCATCAAAATTATTGCAGGTTCTTTCCTTTACCTTGATGGATTGAACTCGGCCAGTCCGATCAATTTTTCGACCTGTCGATGATAATGCAAAACCATCAAACGCAGCTCCCTCAAGCATCATGGTGGACATTTATGCACAAAATGCCCTAGTTCTCTAGTTGCAATGAAAGGTAGCCAAGGGGGAATCATCCGCTCACCTCGGCGAGAAAGGATCTAGCCAAAACGATGCCAAGGGCGGTGGTTATATGCGTGAGATAAGCGACGGGGCTCAACAGAGCCACCGATTGCAGCTTGTCCACAAGTTTCCCTTTTGATAAGGATGCCAAAGCTGTCGTAGTTCCCTGGAAACATAAACAAAATTTACCCAAGGAGCCTCAGATCTGCCGTACAAATCAAAGTTGTTTGAAAGGATAAGCACGTCGATTGCATCTTCTGTCATATAACATGCGCGAATATATGAATCCGGCGTACGGCCCGATTCCATAAAGTGTACTGAAAACAATTTCTCACCAAGGAGTGGCCGACGTATTGGACCTTCTTCCCTGTTTTCCCGTGGATGAAGTCGAACACGGCCGGGAGATCAAATGCCGCCAATTCGTCCCATGACCAATCCCAAAATTCCTGTCAACAATTCAATCACCAGTTCATTTGACGATGCATGATTCTCAAGTATTCTGTGCTAAAAAATAAGTGGTGCAGTGAACCTAGTAAGGGTACCGAAATAAATGCGAATCATCAAATCTAGCAAAATTCACTTGCGTGGGACTCGCACACAATTCGCCACTTTCAATGATTCAAATGAAGTCGAAAGCGTAATAATTTAGAGAGAGAGAGAGAGATGTACTAACGGGATTGGCAGGGCTTAAGGAAGTGTGGCGCCGGCTGAATTGGGTGCCTCGGCTGTTGGCTATCCACACATCGAATCCGTTATCGGCCAGAATCAAGGGCAGGTTCTGCTCCGGCGAGTTCACCAGCCATGACGACCCATCCTGCATTCCCAAATAATCTCTCTCTCTTTAGGACAAAAAAAACACGGGGATTGATGAACATCATAACAAATAATAATAAAAATATACGCAAGTCCTGAGTTATATAATGTCCTAAGTCCACGTCCCAAAATGTAGGGGCAAGCAGCAACGCGAGACACACATCAGTGAACTTCGCATGCACTGCACAGCTCTTGCTGAATCTAAATAGGCATTATATGCCTCATACAACTGCACAATTCTTGCAGGATCATATCGAATTCAGTAAAAGCTTGTCGCTCGGATCAAGTCGACCGTTCATGGATCATCTAACTGCTCTTCTTTCGTTGGGAAGTGAGATCCCCATCGCCGTCCGAGCTCAAGCAACACTAGACCCGAATTCCAACCCGAGCGGAGATGGGAAAGGAATGAGGCAGGGTGAGGAAAATTTCATCTTCTTTGCAAGTTTTAACCTCTGGTCAAGCGCAGAGCATCTGTTTCACACTATAAAAGACCGAAAAAGTTTCACCTCCCGTCCCCGAAAGATGGTCAAGAAAAGGTCTCCCGCTCAGCTAATGATCTCCGGGCCTTAAAAGTGATTTATTAACTCCGACATGGTGAAAAGATTATGCAACCCACGTTAGCATGTTTGAAAGTTTTGGTGTATCTCGCGCGGATTCAAGGTTAGCCAAAAAAAGTATTGCATATGCATCACGAATGAACATGTCCGGCAGTATCGTGCTGGAGGAATAAGGCACTCACCACGAGGACGCCGTGCTGTATGAAGACTGGCTGCTTGTTGTTGCTGCCGCCCCCAGCTCGGCTTTCTGGTATTCTTTGCACGCTGAGTATGTATCCATCCTTAGTGACCACCTAGAACAGAACACACCCAATGGAAACACAGTCTTACAAACGTTATTCATTATTCTCGTGGCATTAATAGCCATGTATAAGACGAAGACAATGGAAATTTAAGGTTTTTCCGCGAGCTACTCTTAATTACATCGAACTCTTGGCATTGGTAACCATGGATCGTGATGCCTGAGGCACATAAGCCCGCTGCACTAGCCGGAGGGGCAACAGCACCGCCATCTAGCGTCAAACCGCGGCTTGATCCATGGACCACATGCGGCGCGACTGCCAGAGCCAGGAGGAGGCAGCCCAGAGCCAAGCTCGGGAAGCCACTCACGCTCATGATCATATCAAATTCCTTCTCCTTACTCTTCCGTCTGCCGCGTTGACAGAAGACGAGAAGAGAGTATGGGAAAAGGGTTTTGGTTTCTGGGTTTCTGCTAAAGGATCATGCTACGTATTTATAGGGAATACTTCCCGCCTAAAAGGCAACGGGTTCTCCACATTTTGAGGGAGGAACGAGTGATCATGGAAGAAAAAACTCGAGGACAAGCCTCAACATAGCAACCCACCCAACTGGCAAAATTCTTTTCTACATCGCTCGCCTACATTAGAATTACCATCCGGAATTTTAGTCAGGATAAGCACTGGATAAAATAGGATATGAAGCCCGGAAATTTTGCTATATCCTATCCATCGTTCATGTATTTTTATTTGGTATAATTGGTATATCGCACAAATGGATACGGTAAAAATCTCTTGACATGCTCTTGCCTACTTTATTTTAGTTGCTTTTTTATTTTATTTTTTCCTCTATTTTTTAGTTATTTTCTTTTTTTATTCTTTCTTTCCATCGATCTCTATAAAATTTTATTAAATAATAAAATGTAATAATATACCTAGTATACTAAATTACCTAAACATGTAATAAATTTAAATATATATTTATATTTATATGTTTAATTTATATTATAAGATAGAATTAAATTCGAATACATAAATAAATAAAATTAAACTAAAAACTAAATTTTTTTGTTATTTTTAATTTCTTATATTAGAATTCAAATATTTTTATATTGAAATATAATTTTAATTTTCTTAATTTAAGAAATTTGTTATTTGAAAAAAATCACTTTCTTATTATGAATATTAGAAATCCTATCCATCTTTATCTCACCTCACTCAAAAGATAATTATATTAAGCTTATCCAACTTTATCCTTTTTTGAGCAAGCACTAAATATAAGATATGATAAATGTTATCCTATTCTGAATTTTGTCATAACTACCAAACGCAACCTTTTGTGTTTCTATTTAAAGGATGGGAAAAGATAAGTGCCAGAGGTACATGGATTTTCCAAGAAAGTTTACCTGACTTTTCTTCTTCTTTTTGTGCCAAAGTTGATGCGATCTTGACAATCCATTTGGTACGATTCTCCCTTAGGAATTTCAACCGTGGATAATGGATGCCGCGGCTTTCGTAAGGTGTTTGGCGATCTTGGTAACCATTGTACCTACGGCGGCAACCGTAACCTAACCACGGCCGTACTAAACATACATTAAATAAGCACCGAGGAGATAAATCGCACAACTACTAACATACCTCGGAAGTCAGTGACGATAAATTCACAATGAATGTCCAATAAGTGATGGAATACTATAGGGAGAATCCTTTTCTGAATGATGAAGTAATACCATAATTTGATAGGCCATGTCGATCACATGCAGATAAATAGCGATACACATATTAGGCGTCGCTAAACAATGATACACGCAGAAAAACAATGGTACACGAGGGAGGAGTGCCTCCAAAAAAGGACCAAGCAAAACGCGAAACTTCGATAACTATTGCAAGTCTTGGCCGATCAATATGGGTGAAGAGGATATGTAAGTTGTCTGCCGACTCTAGAATGCATATGATTCTCAAGTATCACATTTGACAAAAGAAAATGAAGAGGCAAACAAGTTGCAGCAGCCAAAAAAATCCGTACAGGTCATTTCTTACACAATCGCATACTAAGACAACGAACATTTTAAGAACCTAATTCGAGCACCTAGGAACATTGTGTATGTAATATGTACATGTGTAAGTACACAAACGCAAGTGTGTATATATATATATATCAAAGTGGCAGCCAGAGTACTGCAAATGAGGCTCTAACCATGTATGGCTACGGCAGGGGTCATCTTCCTTCGCCTTATACTAGAACCACTGCACGGTACCAAGCTTGAAAGGCAATCCCGAAAAGGCACGACATGTTTCTCCTCAACAATCGTCGAACCTCCACCAGCAGTCCTCTTGCTGCCCTAAACAGAGTTAACACCAGATACACCAGAAATCCCCTGTGCCGGGTTTGTGGGGTTATTGGAAAATTTACGGTCGCCGTCGACAGATTGGCCACCTCGGAAACTCTCCTGGAAAAGTTCAGCTAATCTCTTTTTGCCGCCAGCAGGGTTTGGTTCGGGATTGAAGCCCAGTGTTTCGTCCTTAAAAAAGGTTGTGATCCTTTGAGATGTGCTAATAAAGAAGCCATCGTGGACCGGAGTATTGCCGCGAGAAGGAGTGAAATCAGCAGTGAGCATAAACAGGAAGGAAAAAAAAAAAAAAAAGAGAGAGAGAGAGTTCAACCTTTTTCTGACTGAATTATTGAGAGGCCCCGACAAAAAACTAAGTTGTAGTAGTGCTTAACGCAAACTCTGTTTCATTCACTCCAGGAAGGATGAAGTTTTGTTTAGACATGAAGACAAATTTGTCTAAGGTAGAGAGAGCATGATGCGATTAACAATTAGAAGCGAATTAGTTGCTCTTGTTCTACATCCAGTCAAAAGTCAAAAGATGAACCCACAAGAGGAAAAACTTATAGCCGCATCTCTGCATTTAATTGTCTAAAGAGCTTAATGAGTAGATGCGATGTCTCCCATCCTACTTGGAAGTTGGAACACAATTATTGTCGAGAATCTCGTTGCAGATAGATCCGACTTACAGAAGTTATATTGATTTAAATAGCATAAAAAGAAAAACCATTCCCCTTACCGCCTCTTACACTGAAGAATTCGTCTTCGCAGTCTGAGTCCATCCAAACTTGAGAATGAAAAAAGTTATCCTCTTTGCTGCCTGAACACAGATATATGTTTTTCAATTTCAAGCACCAAGAAATAGGATATACGGTGCAGAGCAAACAATAGAAAATTGCAATCACTCATCACACATCAGTAAAAGATGATCAATTGTAGCGTAAACTGGTTAATAGAGGACCACGCAGGAAACTTCATCACACTGCTGTTTTCCTGACGCCGGCAAATACACGGGTATTGGCCCTTAAATGTAATGTGAATAAAGCTAAGGAAGAAAATACGAAAAAGGCTGATTCTTAAACAAAACCATCACTGTCGTAGAAAAGTCGAACGTCGGTTGTCAACAAATCATGCGATCAATGAAATGTATACAGGGAGAGCAGAATGGAGATGCGAAATAAGCCTGCCATGACATTTTGCATTAAATATGAGGACCCTACATCGGTGCCCGGCATACGAAATGACACAGACAACATGCACATATCTGCGAAACTTGTAGCTATTGAAACATAATAAATCACACATGGGACTAACGTAAGGGACTCGAAAAGAAACACTCGCCGTTCCAGAACATATGTCATACAAAACAAGCCCCACCCGACCATCATTTGGCAGGACGAAGGACTACTCACTTCACGCGAAAGAACCAGTGCAAAACTACCAAACGACAGAGAGCACCAGCGAAATTTAGAAGCCCGAACATACCAAAATCGGAGAAAGTCAGCATCCCGCGGGACATGAGCGGGACACCGACAACGGGCGTCCAGGCGGTGGCGGCAGGGGGCGGTGGAGCAACAGTCGGCGTCCCCACCAGGGAGGGGGAAGACAAGTTGCGCTTCACGGTGCACTCCAAGGAAGAGCTTCTCCGGGCAGAAACGCACGAACCCATTTCCCTGAATCATCGTCCTTGCAAGGGCAGTGCTTGGCGTGGGTAACGTTCGTCACTCCATTACGGAGAGAGAGACCCAGAGAGAGGCGTTTGCTTGCTTTCTTCCCTCTTCCTTTCTTTTTCTCCCGTGGCTTTGGGCATAAGAAGAGGGGGCGGAAATTGCTTACGGAAGGAGAATGCGGGAGGGCATGTGGAGGGAAGGACTCGACTGGGCGTGCAAGGGAGGAGAAGGAGGAGGAAGAGTTGGAAAACGGAAGAGACTTGCTAATTATGTGAAATTGGCATGTACAGTCATGATCTTTGAAGGTGAATTTGCACCTACGGAACTGAGCAGAACAGAAACGAATCTCCCACGAAGAGAATTTTCACTTCTTCCCGAACGTGGCGGATCTGATGCGATGTCCCTCGCCATGCTCGTGCACTCGCCGGCGCCACTTCTCTTATGGGCATTAGAGTCACTGCTCATGCTCGACGTTGGCGGCCTCATGCTCAGACAATCAGAGGGATCGAGGCTCTCAGTGTGAACTGAAACTGGTGGGTTTTGACTCTATTCTAGGAAAACGGCAAGAGTTCCATTTCTGGCTCGGCCTGGCATGGCCATGACTCTGTCTTCTTCATCTGCTCTCTGCCACCTAGCTCTTCTTATCCAATAATGGCTCTCAATTATTCTGCTTGTCTCCATCCGTTTCCGCTAAATTCAAATGGGGATGGAAAACCCGTCTGAACGGCAGCAATGCTTGGCAAAGGAAACGAAAAACGTGGCCAAGATCGTTAGCTCCTTTCGCGGTTTTCATCGACCCAGAAGCCAATCCAAGATATCGGACGAGCGCAACGGAAAAGACAGTCGCTCCGACGTGTACCCAAAAAAGGCAAAGCGAGTGGACGTGCATAGGATTGGATCTTAAAGACTATTAGTGAAGAAAAAGAGAAGCTGGGGCGGGGGACTTTCGGAAAAGGTGGAAACTTTTGTTCATCGGGTCATGGGGAGGGAAAGGGAGAGAGAGCAATATTGAAAATTCCGAGAGCGTTTCACGAGGCCCTTCTAGGAAGACGCATGTCTGGAAATGGAATCGCACATTGTCCTAAAAGCTGATCATTGTGTGTGTTTTGCTTTTGGCATTGAAGTTCCTTCTTTTCACATTGATCCACTTTTTAATGCACCTACTAATATCACTCTACATGTGACACGGGCCGTTCTAATCAACGCTAGGCGCACTTGCGTCGTTTCCCAAAATTTTCATTGGTGGAAATCGCAAAATTCTCCTGGAATGGTGTCCGTTTCTCAGAAAGTTCCCTATAGATTCGATTTTGTTTTCAAAATACTCTCGGAAGTTGACCGTTTTGACTCAATAACTCTTGTGAACTTATGCCATTTTCAAAAATTACCCCAACAAACTTTGACATTGTTCCTAAATGCCCCCAACTCAATTACTTTAACCCAATAACTCTCCTGAGCTCATGGCCCCATCGAAAATAACAGCTACCTGACGAGCATGTGCTCACCACATGCACGTGCATGTTTTGCAACCATCCAAAAACCCTCATAACCCTAAAACCCTAAATAGAAAATCGACAAAAAACAAAAACCCAAATTGACCTGTTTTTAAATGGCATATTTCTTCTGAACATGTTAGGCCCGCCAGCTTACTCATCAAGAGGCTGAGGGCCTGAGGCTAGAGCCTGCAAATCTCACCATACGCAGAGCTAACATCAATTGAGCACATCAACTTATCGGTCAGCATATAATTTGGATTAATTTAACAAACTGTATTTCAAGAAACAATTGACATGAGGGAGGAACGCCTCCAGAAAAGGACCAAGAAAATGCAAAACTTTGGTAACTGTTGCAAGTCCCGGCCGATCCAATTGATGTGGGTGAAGGATATGTAAGTTCTTTGCTGTCTCTAGGATGCATATGATTCTCAAGTATCACATTTGACAGCAGAAAATGAAGAGGGAAACAAGTTGCAGCAGCCAAAAAATCTGTACAAGCCATTTTTTACACGATCATTGGGAGTACGCATACTAAGACCGCATACGTTTTAAGAGCTTAATTTAAGCACCTCGGGAACAACCTATATGTAATATGTACATGTGTAAGTACACAAACACAAGTGTGTATATATCAAAGTGATAACCAGAAAACTGAATAGAAGGTACTAACCATGTACGGCTATGGCAGGGGTCATCTTTCTTCTCCACAAATCTCCACCAGATTTTTACAAGTATGTCAAGGGCACGATGTCTTTTATTTATTTATTATAAGATATTACTTCCTTAAAATTTTGTTTTGTTGAAAAATGAAATTTCAAAAAAAGAAATCCACTCTTCTCTACATTGTCGATTAAATATATGGATAAATTATTAAGTAGATGAAATTTAATTAAATCAAAACATTATACAAGGTAAGAATTTTGTTTTTTGAAAATGCTAGTGAAAATTTTATTATTTCGGATTGACGAAAATTAGTCTCATCCATGAATTGTTTTCAAAAAAATATCAAGATATCTCGTTGTGCACAATGTTTAGTGTATTCTCAAATATTCCCCTCACAAATTACATGTTTTGCATAAAAATATCTCGCATTGTGATATGTGATGAGATCACAAATTACCCTCGCAAGTTACTATACACTACATTATTACGACTCTCATATGACTCCGTCGTGGTCTATATGACCATCATACAAAGAAAAAGACATTGACCATCCGCACAATTCTCGTGGCATGACTGATCAAGCTCGACGAATTTCGTGCACTAATTAGCAATGGCAATGACTAGAAGAAGTTGGACCTGAGTCAATCCTTAAACTGCTTTGTCTGAATTTTGGGACGTAAAACACAGGACATTCCAACCTTGTTGGTGAAAAGAAATATACAACTTAGAACAAGGGATGAACGGAAAATGTACATTCACGTTCATTCCTAAAATTGGCCAGTCGCTAGGAGCTAGTGCTGGTTTTTGAAGAACGATAGCACTTGACTGTACACAACGTCTTTGGCATTCACTCCCATCAAGAAATCCATGTGAGAGTAATTGCGAGCATGACGAAGGGGTAAGTTGGGTCGACTGCAAGTGACGTCGGAAGTAGTGGAGATGCTAACTGGACAGGGTGGTGCTTTGTGGTGGAGGAGGAAGTGCCGACGCCATGGAGGACAACCAGATCGGCAGAGGAAGGAGAAAGAAGAGTAAATTCAATTTTTTATTTTTTATTCCACCTCAACCGACACGCGTTGATTTATTATTAGATATGAGTTAAAAATGCGCACATGTGGTGCTTTGCAATCACTAAATATTTTCTCGTTTACGAGGGACATATCCCTCCCTTCCTGGCTATACCGAAAACAAATAAAACCAAAAAACCATGGGCATCATTATAAATTGACAAAATATGTAGGAGAAGGAAAAACACCAAAATATTTTGAAAATCTTAAGTCTCCATTTGTTTGTTTTATTTTCTAAAATTAATTGCTTGAAATAAAGTTAATGATATATGTTGATTATCAATAACAACTTATATTTATATTTTTTCATGAGAAATGAACATATTTTTCATTTTTCGCAAAATAAACTAAGTAAGAACTTTTTTAACAAAAGGAGGTCCATGGACGTCCATGCTCATAATTAATAGGAATGGTGTGTGGGATTCGCCTGCTTTTCACCTTACCTAAAAATACTAATACTACTGCAAATAATAAAATAAAATTGAATGGTGAAGAGATCACCATAATTTGGTAATAAATTAATGTGCTCTCTGGAGAATTTTCACACGATTCTTAATCTATTTTCGAAACTCACATGTTCTAAATTTCTAATCCTATTATTGCCAAACCTAGAGTTACTTTATTTAAAAAGAAAAAGAAAACACTCTAGATAATAAAAGAATGATGTGGTCTCTTGACCAATTCTAAGCAAGGTTTATTTTTATCCGAATTTTCATTAATTATTAAAGTGATAAATTTTTTAACACTTTATTGGTATTTGGAAAATAGAAGCAAGAACATTCTTGATAGTACTTAAACCTAATGAAAGAAAAAAAAAAGATTTTCTCACACCATCATCTCACTACTTAACTTTGTTTTCCCAAATTAATCACCAAGCTACAATTTTGATTGATGTGAGTATATAAGTCCTATGAGGTGATAGTATTCTAGGATATCTATTGCCTTTTCCAATCCAACAACTAAAACTCATGAATTTATTGAGATGTCTATACCTTATGTTTTTCTTTCTTTTAAAAAAAAAAAACATATTTGTTGCCTTATATGATATTCTCATGAAGAATATCATTATCATGAGAACTATCTAATAAAAAAAAATCATGTTTTGCAAAGTTGAAGATTATTGGTGAGAAATGTATTGCCAATTCATGTGAAAGTCACTTCGCATATTACCCAAGTTAAAATAAAGTAACAATAAAAACGAGTGCAGGAATTGGGATATCGTAGTTTACCTAATATGCCAAGAATTTTTTTTTTAGTCTTTTAACTTAATCGAGTACATATCAAACTTACGATGTGTTAATAAGGGACATTATTTTTCGACCAAAATAAAGATAAGGGACATTATATAATTGACACATGGACATTTAGAAAAGGACATTTCTCTTTCTAGTTGAGCCCATGACGGTCTGCGACTGAATGCATGTTTGCATGTCGCCGAATCTGTGTTTAACTGTCTGTCACAACCTTCCTTTCTCCGTAAGGGGGAAGAGGATAGATTTAAAGATGTTACCTTAAAGGCGCGGGCCATCCTAAATCTTTACCTATCTTGCATAACATTAGATTTTATTTTTTTAGTTCTTAGACCTAAATATTTGTAAGAGTCACAACTGGGTATTTGGGATCTGTTAGAAACTAAATGAGACGCGAGATATTCATCTTGTTTTCTATGCAACCAGAGATTCCAATTGGTGACTTGACTATGCTAATATTTATCAGCGCTCTCATGATACCACTAATTTAGAATGTTGTTATCTAAATGGCTACGTAATCTTGATTACTAATTATAATGATAAATGTATCAAAATCACTAATTAATTGTGCAAATGTTTTTGATGAGTTTATTATGATCCTAAATTAGACCTAATCATTCTAAACAATGAAATTAACAAACGACCTATTGAAGTGACGAGAATTGAACACCCAAGTATTTAAATGCTTGAAGTGTACGTGCGGAAAATGAAAATCCGATCCATATCGTGGAAAGAACATACATGGTCATGAGACATGATCCTCATAAACTAAATTCAAATCAAGTTCAAATTCTTACCTAAATGATTGATCTATTAAGACTTAACTTGTAAAATGTATCAACTAGAATATGTAATCTATAAGTATACTAAAGAAATGAAACTAAACTAACTCCAACTACTAAATTCTAACAACCTAATCGAGGTCTTTTTCTAAATAATTTTCAAATCTTTAAAAAAAATTCGATTTTTTTTCAATTTTTTAATTATCTTCTATTCCCAGAACTCCCGCCTCCAATAACCTCCGAGATGAATTTTCATGCCAATATATTAATAGCTAGAACTTCGCCAAACCAGAAATATTCAAACCTTACACCGAAAAATACTCCTATACAACCGTCGCTCATTCTCATTCCTCACCAAACCGCCAACTCCGGCCATCAGCTAACCATTGCGCCGGCCATTGCCTCCACAAACATAGGGAACAAAAACAGGGATCCAATCCGATAAAGGATGGGATAAACCAACCAGAAAACTTAGAGCTTAAAGAAAATAAGCCTCCTAACGGCCGAGTGTCATTGATTCGATGTTGCTGTGTCACAACCTTCTAAGAGATAAGGTTTCTCTTACGAGGCAATCATTCATGTTTAGGGCAGATCCTCAAGCCCTACCAATCGCAACTTGTGATCGATTTAACGTGCAATTTTCTAACCACCTTTTAGAGTCATTATTAATCAATTATGAGTCTATTAGATACTTAAGTAATATGCCAGAGTATATTTTACTCATGCGAACCAACGGTTCAATGGATTCGGGGACTTGATTATGCTCAATTAATCTAATGCATTTCCGCTCCTTTGGGCAAAGTGTATAATGTACCATTATTTTTCACAACATGAAAATTACGAAATGAAAACCAGAAGAATTACATATAATTGTCAATAATCAATCTTCTTTGGGCAGACAAATCCTTTAAATTATACATCTCTATGATATCAATATATATAGAAATGATAAGAGAATTATATATAATTTTCAAGGATCCATCCCCTTTAAACAGACAAATCCTTGAAATTATACATCTCCATTATCTCAACATAGAGGGGAATTACATATAACTCTCAAAATTTATCCCCTTTAGGCAAATAAATCTTTTGAGTCACATATCCCCATCAATCATCTCTAATATATCAATATAGAGGGAAATTACACATAACTTTCAAAAATTTATCCCCTTTGGGCAGATAAATCTTTTTGAGTGATACATCCCATCTTTTAATTTTGGAATTTATCTTCATGCAATTTTCAAATTAATATACACAATAACCCCTATGGGCAGGTGATTGTATATACTAATTTTATCAATAAGGAACTTCAACAATTTACAAACTTTAATAATTTGTAAATAATGTTCCATTTAATCAATGCCCAAAACTTCATCAAACAATATGAAGCACTTTACGATATGTGCTTTCCAAGATCATATTGCATTTATCAAACATCAATTTTTGCCACAATTTTATGTGCCCATTTCTACAATTAAGCATGTTAGATTATCTAGTTAAACTAAAGCAAGAAAGTATAGATAATCAATGCTAAATTAGGGAAAGTGAATATTGTCATCCTATCCCTCATACCCTATTTTAAATTTCCATAAATTAAAAATTGGAAATATAGGCACAAAATTATTTTTCATTGAATTAAATATGGATAACAATAAATTATTCCAAATGAATATTTAAATATGCCAAAATTAAAATTTACCATACCAAAAAATCATAAATAAAAAATTAGGCATATTAAAAAAAATTTGGAAACGAGCTCTAACACTTTAGGACTCGCACGGCCCAAGCCTTCACGCGGGCCCGCCCCACAGGAGCTAAGCTCCTACGCATACATGCGCAATTCTAACTACAATCTACGCAAACATGTATCGAAAAAAAGGAAGCAAGCATGAAATCCCCATCCGAATATATTTACCTCAATCCAAAACCTGAGGATTTCATCGCATATATGCTTGATACACCAAAAACATTCCGTCATTGATGTCAATGAAAAAAAAATTCAACTAGACAATAACCAGAGAGAGAAAGAGAAGCAGACTTCCACACTCCTCAAACATGCCAGGATAATTAGGACATTTGATTTGTGCATTAATTACATCTTGTGTAAGCTCAAAAGCATTTATATCAACCGCTAGTATTCGAAACACAAGCACAGAGGATGTATCTCCCAATAGCAAATCCATAGCTCTAATTAGATTGCAAAATTTCCTCCATCAAATTGTAGGAAACAGTTTCAGCCAACTCAAGTACCAACAATTTAGAAATCATCACACTAGATTAAGCAAAAATTGCCAAAAATAATACTTGCAAAGACCAACTACAACTTGGAATAAGAAAACGTATAATTTAGTGAACAAGTCCGACTTGGACTTTCCCTTCTCTTGACTGTGAGTTCAACAAAATTAAGAAAGTGAATTCACATATAGTTAAGACACTGTTGCATCCAATCAAAATCCAAGAAAAATTAATGGAAGAAAAATTGAACTAAATCATCCATATTCAAGCTTCAAAGTTTCGCATCTAACATCTATGGCTGAAAATTTGGTTTTCTTAATTTTGAGCCCAAAACTTAGCTTATATAACAATACTCATGTAACAATTTCTAACATACATCATTCAATAGAAAAAAATTCGAAATTTTTAGAACCTTTTCAAAATTATGAACCCCTAGAATTTCAAATTTGAAATTCTCATTCAATACTCAATAAAATTATATAAATTATATATGGTGAGAACATGTAGAACAAAAGCTCTAAAGTTTCAAAATCGATTGATCTATGCATTAGTTTTTCATCCACTAATCATGCTCCAAAAAATCCAAAAACATTATATGTCGAAGTTAAGACCTATATGAACATTTTTCATGAAGGAGTCGACCTCCAGATCTCAACATAGAAATTGGAAAAAAAAAATTGACAAAAGAAACAGGCAGACAACATGCATATCAGAACTGAACTGAAAATTATTACAGATTATTGAATTGACTTTGGACGATAATTTTGGATAGCAACCAACACTGGGTCAGGGCGTTCTATGGCTCGTTGGAAAGCTCTTCAAGTTGACTTTGAATGTTATGAATACATCAAACACTAAAAAGCTTGTTTACTAGCTCGTTTCTAGACATATGCACAAAGAGGTCCATCATAGATCCAAAATTGCAGAACAATGATCATCCAAGAAATCAAATATATCATCATCATAACTTGTCTCTTCCATTCTAATGCATTATTTTTACCTATTTAATAAGTACTTTGATTTGATTTGACCCGAAAAAAAAAGTACTTTGATTGACCGAAATTGCATAAGAACTTGTAAATCATAAATTAACATAAGCTCAAAACCAAAAAAACAAACACGGTAAACAACATACCGGATTTGTTAAAAAAAAATTTGGGCTTTACTTCCTCTCTATAACCTATTTCAGTATAGCAGCTTTTAATGGGATTCAAGCAACTGACAGGTATAACCTACCCTTTTATAGGCTAGAGAATGGGACCTAGCAAACCCTAATCAATAGTGTGTTAATTGGCCCCTCTCATTACAAACTTCAGTTAAACACAATTGCATGCACTTTGCTGCTCAGCTAAGTTCGTTATTAATAGATGATATAACCTAATTCAATAAGATCACTTAAGGGTTTAACATATATTAGAATATCTATTAACCGGATTATTTAAAATAGAAAATTGATTAATTAATGTAAGTTTATTATAGGAAATTTTCAACATTGAACACATGCCTTTTTTTTTCTTTTAATGATTCAAGAAACCTTTTATAGGAAGAAGTTAAATTTAACTGTCAATGCATATAGTCCCCACGGTTTTGTTAAACGACAAGGGGACAGGGTTTTACCTTGACAGGTTAGGCAGTAAAGTGGAGCACATAAATCGCGTTGTCAGTGAAGCGGCGTGGTACTTCCATCAAGTCAGATGCTACAGTTTCTTAGCCAGCTTTTTCTCATGATCAGCTTGTACTCCGGTCGGGCCGCGGCGGTAATATGTCTCATGTACGTCCGAGAAAAATATTGACTGCATTGGAGTCCAAAAGTCCTCCCTCGATAATTTAATGTTCTCTAATTAGTCACTAGCATTTTTCCTGTTTCCTTGGGAAATTAGGTGGTGAAGTCCAAAATAGTCAAAAAATTGCAAGGCGTTTGGTTTTTTTTTTTCCAACATCCAGCCGAGTGGCAAATCTACAAAAGGCAACTTTGACACGAACAAAATATTGGTGAAATCACTAGTCTTTTGAATATTTTTGTGATAGGACAGCTGCTACACGTCAAAACTAAGTAAGTCTTTGCCTCATCAATTAAATATTCTCATAGTAAGTATGCATTGGCAAATCTCTTTGTTCATTTTACCTTTCCATGAAAGTTATATTTAATATCATTTTCATTGAAATTCAAAAGAAGTAGTTGGATTGATATGATCCACGGTTTCATAATATATTTATTATAGAAGAACGTAAATTCTAAAAGAAACTAAGTTTCATAGTCATGTATGTCGGAGAAAAATATTGACTGCCTAAGATATGCCAGCACAACAAATAGGAAGACCCTTCATTTTGCGACACGTATCCACACAAAGGGTCCACTTGTTTGACTCCGTCATCACTTGGGTCCAAGGACAAGCCTAAGTCTCCCCATTTGTTGTGCTGACGTATCTCATTGCAGCCAATGTTTTCTCCTCGTGTGTGGTGAGGATAGTGTGTGAATCCCGAAATAACATTGAGTAGAATATGGGGTAATCTAAACACATGATTTGCAAGCATTCGAACCAAGGCACTTGAGGTTGGCTCTGTTGCCTGCTTTGCAACCAAAAAAGCTAAATCAACTTCCAGATTATATACCGGCACACAAATTGAAATCAAGTCGAAGGGACAAAACTTGTAGAACCTCAAATATCAAAAACATGTTAAGTTGGGGCTATTTTTTCTGAAAGTAAATTGAAAATTCAATATGTAAAGAGATACACAGAAATTTCAAAAGAAGTATTAACATAAAGCCAACAACAACATCAGTCCTTAGCATGTAAAGAAGCAAACATTGTTTAACATCTATACAATAAAAAGGCAAGGCGAGCAACGTTGCGCCAAACAGGCCAAGAACTCGCCGAACGATGACGACAAGGCCAAGACCGGCATGACTGCTACCATTTTGCGTGCCAAGCCAAGGTCGCCTCATTCTTGACTAGCATGACTCGACCAGCCATTGGCACTGCAACCGAGAAGTTCAGTTATACTAAGCATCGACAGCTTCTCATTACGATCCTTGGTGAACCAACAACTGCCACGATGATAGAAATATGAAACTAAGCAGGAACTTGTAATTTTTCTTGTTAGAGTTGAGGGATGATGTTGAGCGAGCAGCTCAAGGTGCCTTCGAGGATCCTCCGATCGCCACCGCCTTCGCTGTCGGAGGGAGCTACAAAGGTCAAGCCCGTGCACGAGATGTCAAGCATTTGAAGAATGTAAACAAATGAGTCTGAAGATGGGAGTCCGAGTTTTCCTAGCTCGGTATGCAAAAATTAGTGAAAATAGTGAAAGCAAAATTACTGTATCACTCATTTCAAGCCCAATCAAGAATTATACCTATAAATCTCATTGGTACTTATCCAAGAAAAGAGATAAAACATTAAAAGGAGAGGGACAATGCCATATTTCTCTAAGCAGCGTGATAGAAGTTTATGGAGTTTGACAAAAATATCTAGGATGGGGATGAATCCTAATTCCTTGATGTTTTGCATTTTTACCTTGTTAAGAGATATTTATAATGATTCTGATGATTTTCCATATCTTTTAAGATTGTGCGAATTTCTCTATTTGATTGTACACATCTTTATCAATATGTTATCTTATTTAATCATTTCATAGAACCTATAAATAGACTAATGTAATTTCATTCTAATATATTAAATTATACACAATTTCTCTCTTATGCATATCTTTTCTAATTTCTCAATTTGCCCTTTGAACATTTTAGATGGTGGAAATGTGTCTCCTCCAACCAGATTCTATCTCGCAACTCCGAGCGCGTGTCGCTGCAAGTGTCTTCTTTGCATACCTTTTTGAAGCCAAGCCAGAAAACAAAGAAAACATGCGCGAGGTCCCTCCACGCCGCGACGGGTTTCCTTGCTTTTACGCAAAAGAACATTGCAAAACGCCAAAACGTCTTCAAGATCTTAAATCTTCTCCAACAAGGGAAGTTCCGCAGAAGTTCCAAGCTCATGCCTTTTCAATCTTAGTTTCGTCCAAACTCTAAGTTACTTTAAATGAAAACAAAAATAAATAAATTAAGAAAGAAAGAAAACTTTAGGGAACAGCCTCTCGACTGCACGATCAATTTTTTTTTAAATTTATTTTCTAAATTCTCATTATCAATCAAATTGATGAATTTTCCAACAATTTTTAAACGAGAGTGGACTATTATTAGAAAAATTTTTGCTAGCATAATAAGTTTTGAACGATTATAACAATTTGTTATGAATAATAAATTCTTAAATAAGTAGATTTTATAATAATTTATAATTATTTATCACATAGTTTTTCATAATTCATAAAATCAAAGGCTGTTATTCAATTATTGATTAATAAGGGATAATCTCGGGCGACATATTGATATACAATGGTCAACCATACGACTTTCGACGGAGGGAACCTTCCTGGCTTATCTCTGAGAAAATTCCTCTCCCATCAAACTATAGATCCTGTCTGAAGTGACTGCCATGGACCCCACAGCGACCAGCACGGACCATGCTGGTGGACGTAGGATCAAGCTGAGTAAGGTCTGACCAAGAAAAGCATCATCCCTCGAAGCTATCCCAAATAAAATAATTGAAGCATGGACAGTAAAAAAATAAAACTATTCTCTTAGAGATATTTTCACAAATCTCCTATAGCAAGGACAACCTCGAATCCCAATCACCAAGGCTACTACGATCTTATAAGAACAAGTTGATCATCATCCCTTGTATTGCATTTGCCATGTCTGCCATTCTTGCCCTCCTCAAGCATTTGTCATGTCACGAAGAACCGTCGATGACCGTATAAGCAATTTTTAATCAAAATTGACAAAATGTGAAAATATGTACAATTAAATTGTTATAATTAAAGGTTTATGATTTTTTTAATAATTTTTCAATATCTTATCCCAAATAATTTGTTGAAATGATATGAGACCATGGATTGTGTGTTTTTGAATGAGTTGGTGATGTGTCAAGAACTTATAGGCGCTCGTCCGGATGGGAAAAGTGGTTTCAAAAAATTGGATGCGACCATTGGTTTTTAGGATCGATCCATGTTCTATCTAAAATCTTAGAGAAACTTACCTATAATAAATTGATTCCAAATAAAAATTATAATCTAAAATCTCTCTTACATACTTTAGGCACCTGAGACTCACATTGCCACAAGTTCCAAGGGAAATTTTAGATTCCATTTGTATTTTTAATTAAACGATTAAAGTACACTATTACCTCTAATAATCACTATTTACGGATACATTCACTTATTACAATTTATTTTTAAAGACATGTAAAATATGCATAATTAACAAAATAAAAATCTCAATAATTGATGTGTCGAAAATAAAAGGATAAATTAGTAATTTTAGATCATACATTCATCATTAGATATAAAATAAGAAAAATACAAAGATTTGTTCTAGATTTCACGTTCTAAGTTCACCTAAAATTTGAAATTTACTTATTAGAACAAATTTTTTAATTTTTAAAACCGTGATTGATTTTTCACTTTTTGATTCTATTTCATAATCATGCTCAACTTTATGCGTTCACATAAATTAGAAGGCGTGGGACCGGAAGGGGGGCTCTAGGAGGGTCGAACGATCTCCCTTAGATTCTCTCTCTGCTCTCTATCTCAAAATCTTTCCACTAACTGTCTACTTTTTTCCTAAAGCTACTTTTGTGATGTGACAGAACTCTGGAAAAGTACAAACAGAAAGGCAAGTCCCTTCGTTCTTTCTTCCGTGTCTGACGCAGGGGGGACAACCGACAAACGCGTCTTTGACTTATCTAGAACCCTTTAACGAAAGGGACTGTTGAATAAAAAAGTACCAACGTCCTGAAGAAGTCACAATCAATATGTCTAAATCATGTGACGTGAGGATAACGTCCCGATCTAAAGTACCGCCGTGTGGCAATTCCTTTCCATGAATTTATTGTACGTAGAAGGTGCAATGCTTATCATTTCTCCGGTGATGTCACTAGCAAGGAGCGTCAATTTTACAAGGGTCTATTAGTGTTCATACTGATAACAAGAAAATTAAAACTCATCATATTGGAAAGTTAAATTCCGAAATGTTTGAATTGATGAATAGAGATATAAAACAAAAGAAAAATGATTGTGAGTAACACGTAAAATTTGACTAACGCAATAGAGGCACATGCCAATGGTGAGAGCATATGCTACATTTCATTAGCCAACTTTTACACATGATCAGCTTCTACCGGTCGAGCCGCGGTGGCTTTGATGAATAACAGGTCAAGGGGAAGATACCATGAAGAATTATGGGTTTGAGTTGCCATAATTATTTCCCAAAAATTAGACTTCTAGCTTTCCTTTGCGAGCTACGTCTTGACCCATTGAAAGTTCATCGCTAGCTAGGACGACCCTGAGTCTAATTCTTCATTTCATTTGGTAGAAAGTGAGAACTGAAGTTAGAATAATGGAGAAGATCTCAATCTTCATTAAGAGGGTTATAATAACCACTCATCAAATATGTGAAGGAAAATCCTCAAGGAGAAAATAGTATTCTTAATCTAAGAATCATTTTCTTTGGACTAATATCCTCGTATCCTTATAAATGGCGACACTTCATTGTAGGATGATGTGTGTGATTCCCCACATTACGTTGAGTACAGGGTAATCTAAACACATGATTTGCAGGCATTCGAACCAAGACACTTAATTACTCGGTTAATCATTTGAGGTTGACTCTATTGCCACTCTTGCAATCAAAAAAACTAAATGAGCTTCGAGTTTGTATGCTAATGCACAATCTGAAATTAAGCTAAAGGGATAAAACTTGCGAAAACCTAGAATATTAAAAACATGTAAAGTGCAAGCTGATTCCATAGCGAATCAAACATTTAATATATACAGAGGATACAGAAATTTCAAAAGCTGTATTAACATAACCTAACAACAACAGATGAGACGGAGAGTCCTCATCATGTGAAGGATTTGCCAAAGTAATAGGCTAGAAAAAGAAACCTCCCAAGTGATGCCCAGATGCTCGGATAGAAGCCACATTCTCCACCAGAATCTGAAAAATAAGACCACAAGGCACGTGACCGTGAGAAGCAGACATCATTTGATATCAGCACAATCAAAAGGACCAACCACACACACTAGATTAGGAGTGGGCAAGATAGACTGACCAAATTAGAAATTAATCGGACCGGATCGAACTGATTGGTTGAGTCCGATTTTCGAGAGTATTAGTCCAAATCTTGGTTCCAATGGGGAGAAACAGATTGGTTATTTTTTAAATGTCTTATGCACAGTTCCTCTCATCTTTCAGTCTTTTCCTTCCACCCCACAACGTTCACGCTTACTCTCCTCTTTCGACTTTTCCCTTTCTCTAGGTCATCTTCACCTCTCTAGGTCATCTTCACCTCTCATGGAGGTCAAGGCATTTTCTCCTTTGAATTCGACTGGTTCCAAGGACCTCCAGTCTGTTTCTCAATTCCCATTGGAGATGGACTAGATCGAGAACTAATTACCCTTGTACTAAATTAAACGGGACGGGCCAAGCATGCGCTTTTGCTCAAGGAGGTTGAGTACCGCCGCACCAAATAGGCCAAAGCACTCATCGGACGAGGACAACGAGGCCGGAGAATTCCGTGGAGGGTCAAGAATGACGTGGCCGCCACCATGTTGCACGCCAAGCCGGGACCGCCTTGTTCTTAACCAGCTCGACTTGACCAGTTATCACTACCGCAATTAGGTGGAGACTATTGCAATATAAAATGGAAGCGCTAACCGCTCCGGACCCTTTGGTCCTCCTTTAATCTGTATGTTTGTACATATTTTGTTCTCATCCTGTGAACATGGTACCGGATTACTCCAACGACACGCAAGTTGAGTGCCCTTGTTGGTGCGTGTCTCACCCCTACACTTTGTTGGTCGTTAATCTATAATCTTACCTTAACAAAAAAAAAAAAAAATGGAAGCGCTAACGAATTTTGTAATTAAATTAACGTGAAATCACCAGAGAAAATAAATATGAAATAATATAGAACACCGCCAGAGATTTAGATAATTACGAAGCCAACAACAAATAATCCAATGTAATTGAAGAATTATAGTTACAATCACTTATATGCTCAAGTATTTCTCACGTTTAGATTACATCGAAATCCAAGATTTTTACAAATAAAACGACTCAATTGGATATAAAATTCACACCATAAGTCTGTGGTGTTGGAAGCTGTCTTTCCTTGCGTTCGTCCTTGTACCTATATTTTACCTTTGCTTTCGTTCCTCTTCTCTCTGAACCTTTTTGGTCAAGTAGACGCCCATCTCACTTGAAAGGCGATGAGGAAGGTTGGGGGAAAGACGGAGATTTCGATTCCCCGCCTTCTCGTAAGTTACATGAACTTGAGAGTAGAGTTTCGTAACTTAAGCATAGCACATAATACATATAGTAGCTTATAATATAGATACAGAATAGGATTAGGAAAAAGAAAATTCCATCTTATCCCATAAATACCAAATTTATTTATAGAATAGATGAGCCCAGGTAGTGGCCATTTTTCCCTAAACTTTTGTCTTTCGTTGAAGATGTCCTCTGCTGTACGCCATTTAAAGAACCCACTTCTTGATCGGTCAGGCAAAGAAGAAATGTTTCTTCTCTGAAAAAAAAACAAAAACAAAAACAAAGAACCGATCTACACCGTTCAATTGGGTTAGATCTTGTATATGGGCTCAAACTTGAGACATAATTTAATCATGACGGCTTTGAGAAGTTGATTATATGGAGCATCGACAGCTTCTCGTCAACATCATAGGTGAATTAACAGCTGCCACGGTAATATAAATATGAAACTAAACAAGAACTCCTGATTTTTCTTGCCAGAGTTGAAGGATGATGTCGATCGAGCAGCTCAAGATGCCTTGGAGGATCATCTGATTGCCGCTGCCCTCACCGTCGGAGGGAGCTGTGGAGGTCAAGCCTGTGAACGAGATGTCCACGTCGAGCACGGCCACCCACCAAGGACCCAAGCACAGACTCCGCTTGGCTTTTGCCGCCACGTCGATCTTCACCTCCCTGCCATTCACTCCCAAGTCAGTGACGAGCAACAGCGTTGTCAGGGCCTTGGCTCCGAGTGAGGTTACCCAGCCGTGGGCCTGAGCGAAGGTGGACTCAAGGGAGGGACGAGAGAGAGTTAGCCGGCCATCTAAATTCAAGAGTAGCTTCATGCGAGCGTACTGGATAGTGACGAGCTTACAGTGGGAGATGGAGATGGAGATGTTGAGGGACGAAAGGGAAGAGCCTGGGATGAGCCCGAGCTCCGGCTGCATTCCGGCGGGTATCACCAGGAAGATGACCATGAGGAGGCCGAGAATAGTGGGCGCAGCAAATGGGACAAAGCAGCCAGCGATCAGCTTGTACAAGCAGGACCGTGGCGGCGCTGCTGGTGGCGATGCCGGATCATGATTCGCCTGGGTTGGGACGGGGGGGCGGCAGTCGGCTTTCATTTGGCTTCTTGGGGAAGGCACCAGGTGCGAGAGCATTCAGTACAGTACTGAACTCAGTAATGAATAGAGGAGGATGATCAGGTTGTGGGGAAGCTCTCAAAGTTTCTGAAAGGACGAGGAGTGAATTTATAAGGGAGGCTGCTTATATCGACTTTCGCGCTTCCTGTAGTACGAAAGTTCATACCTATCTTCCTGGAAAAAACAAAAGAAAAAAAACAGGAAAAGTAGGCGTGGTTGCCGGCATGGTTGCCAACGAGTGTGCGCCAGTCGTATATCTTGATACTCCTATTGCCAAACCTGAAGTTACCTCATGCAAAAACAAAAATAAGAACGTTTTGGAAAATAAAGGAGTAATACGACTTCTTGACAAGCTTGTAAGGAGGTTTATTGCTACACTAATTTTCATTTTATTCACACGATTTGGAGAAAGTTTTTTACCGACGAATTTTGGTGTTTGGAGAGCTGAAATAATAGTACCGAAAACTAACGAGAAAATGAACTAGGTTTTTGCGCATCATCATTTCACTACTTAACCTTGTACACCCGAGTCAATGATCAAGCTACAGAAGGTGATGGTATTATACTTTAGGGATATCTGATGTTTTTTTCCCCAATTCAACAGTTCTTGGACCCGAAAAAGTCATGCAATTTCATGGTCACTCCCAACCCTAGTTTTTAACCCAGTAGGTTCTAAATTTAGGCGACTTTGCCTGCTCAAAATTCTGTTCTTAATAGTGGAGCAATCAAAACGAGTCTCTTTCCAAGAAAAGTGGCCATCAATGATGGGTCAACTCTGATAATAATTTGTTTTTTTCGTCAGTGTGAAGTCTTGGGTGGACACACCAATTTAAAAGGCGAAAATTACAGCGCGGTGGTCTAGAAAAGTCCTTGGCCGGTTCTCTAGAAACGTTGCACCACACTAAATGTATCAAAATGCGTCATAAACTCATATTATGACTCATTTTTAGTTAAATGAGTGAAAATTAAATATGGATCAAATATGGGTCAAGTGAAAGTTAAATATGGGTCAAATATGGGTTGAGTGAGTTATTAGGTAGACACTAGGGGCATCAAGATGGGTCATGGACCCATTTTGTGAGTCATGTTCTATTTTAATGGGTCTGTGTGACATATTTTCGACCCAATCATAGAACATATGAGTCATTTTCAACCTATTTTAACTCATTTTTGACCCATTTTTAACCCAACTATAAAACATGTTTTTTTTTTCTTTGAGTCATCATCAAGCTCGGTGAGTGGTGAGGACTTACCAGTGACCATGACACTCCGCCACTCACCTCCATCCCATCTCAATTTATAGGTTTTTACAAAGATATATTTAATCGGTGAAATTCTTTAAAAATATTTCAATTTATGGGTTTTTTACATTTTTATTTTATTTACTATTATTTAATTTTTTTAATTTGATTTGAAGTTTTATTCATTTAACATAGAGTTTAGAGTGAGTTTGGGTTTCTCTACAATAATAATGGCTTTTAGCAATACGGGTTGGGTCGGGTATAGGTTGGGTCGGATATATGTCACTAAATCTACATTACATAAATATGGGTCAAAACAGGTTAAATGGGTCAATATAGGTCAAACCATTTTTGACCCGACCCAAACCCGATCCGACCCACCCATTTGATAGGTCTACACCACACACAGTATCGGTCTTTTGCTTAGCTTATGTTACCTTGTGCATATCGAATATAATCAGAAGTAAAGTCAAGATTTGGAAAAAAACGAAAGACCTGAGTCTAGCCGCCGAGAGTTACTTGTTCTCGTCTCTATATTTCTACCAATTATAGGTCTGTGACTTTATTCTAAGAATAAAATAATAAATCTAAAAAAATTTAGTTATTAATCATTCCTAGAAGAAGAAAAGTAAGGTATGTGCCGTAAATATGTCATGATCCTAATGGTATGCACTCTAATAATAATATATATTATTAGGGTAGATCCTAGGACTTGGAATATGTGACAAGGTAAGTTTCAAGTTTTGGGATCCAAAAAATAAGAAACCTATTTTAACAAATAGGTTTTAGGTGGAATCTATATAGAATCTGAAACCACTCACCATTAAATTTGAATATTGGTGAACTATCCAAAGAAACTGTGTGGATAGGATTCACTATATTAGAGCTTTCTAATACATGAGGAGCTCTAACCTAGAGAGGAGATAAATAAGAGTAATGCAACAAAAGAGAGTAAGTATTGTGTAGAGGACTAAGATATTTAAAAGTCTCACCTAGCTTCCATGTTCAACAAAGAGTTTTATGTGATCTCCTCATCAGGAAAAACACCATGACTACACATTCCCTCTATAATCTCAATTGCGTTGTCAAACTTCAATTGCTTGCAAAAAGCCATCAACTAATGGATTGAAAGTAAAATTGGCAGGAATGTAGCCTCTGGCGTCATCCATCAGGCCATAAGCATGAGACACGCAACCCATAATGGGAACTCCATTAGTAACTAAACTCAAACTGTATGTCCATATGTTGGGGAACGATGATATCCTGAGATTTCAGTGACTAACGTCGAATTTCAAAAACAAGGAAAAAGCTACAAGTACCATTCATTCATCCTGAAGTCACGTTGCAATCTACAAGTACCAACGTGTGGCAATTCTTATCACGATGTTTATGTGTAACCCAAAACGTACGATGTTTATCGTTTCTCCTGTGAGGAAGTTATGTGAGGAAGTCAAACAGGTCGATTGTTCTCTAGGACGTCGCTATCAAGTAGCGTTGACGCTATGGGGGTTAACTAGTGCTCCTTCCACTAGTAAGAAAGCACAAAAACCATGTTGTCGAGCGAAGCGACGCGGTACTTCCGACAAGTCATATGCTACAATTTGTTAGTCAGCTTTTTCTTATGATCAGCCTGTACTGGTTGGGCCGCGGTGGTAATATCCTTGTATCCTCGTGTATGCTGAGGCTTCATACTAGGTCGATAGTGCGTGAATCCCAAAATTACTTTGAGTAGAGTAGGGGGTAATCTAAACACATGGTTTGCAAGCATTCGAACCGAGGCACTTGATTACTCAATTAATCATTTGAGGTTGACTCTATTACCTGCTTCGCAACCAAAAAAGCTAAATTAGCTTTGAGATTTTATGTCGGGGCACGATTTGAAATCAAGCCTTGAAGGGACAAAACTTGCAAAATCTCAAATATAAAAAACATGTCAAGTTGAGGCTATTTTTTCTGAGAGTAAATTAAAGATTCAATATATGTAGAGATACACAGAAATTTCAAAAAAAGTATTAACATAAAACCAACAACATCAGTTCTCAGCATGTCAAGAAGCAAACATTGTTTAACATCTTTACAATAAAAAGGCAAGGCAAGCAGCACTGCACCAATAGGCCAAGAACTCACCGAACAATGACGACGAGGCCAAGACCGACATAGGGGTGTCAAATGGGTAGTTGGGTCGGGTTTGGGTCGGGTCGAAAATGGTCCGACCCGTATTGACCCATTTTCATACAATGTAAATTTGATAACTCATACCCGACCTATATTACCAACATATATTAATATTTAACTTAATTTAAGAAAATCTACTTTTGTCCATTTAATTCACTTTAAAATTTTCATATATAAGTTATTTGAATAAAAATTTCACATGAAATTTGTAAAGTATATTAAATAATAAAAAAGTAGTAAATAAAATAAAAAATATGAATGCCTTTGAATTGAAATATTTTTTTTGGAAAATAATTAAAAAAATCAAATTTTAAATTATTTTAAAAATTTTGAATTTATTATTATTTCTTTTCTATTCTATCCTTTTTTTTTCCCTTTCTTTTCTCTTTTCTTTCTTTTTCCTTCTTCTTCCCCCTTTTCCTCCACTGGCGTCGCCTGATAGTGATTGCCCAAGATGCGGGCCGGTGAGCCCTAGCTCGACCTTGGACCGGCGAACTCAAGGCTTGGGCTATCCAGGCTAGCAGGTGAGCTCGAGCTCACCAATGTTGGCTGAGCTCTGTTGCAACGAGCTTGGGGCTCGCTTGCTAGATCTGGGCCACACTTCGGCCCGCGTCCTCAAAGATTGCCTACCTAGATCCAGGTGAGCCGGAGCTTGCGGCTTGCCTGCCCAGAGCCAAGCCGAGCTTCGACCGATGACGGCGAGCTCAAGATTGACTATGGTGACGATAGCGTGGAGGCAGGATCAGCAACAGAGGTCAGAGATACAGGGGATGGAAGGAGAGAGAGAGGAAGAGAGCCTTGAGACCATGGGTTCAAAGTGGGTTATTAGGGAATCCACTTAACCCATATTAAAACTCATTTTTATTTTTGCTTAATTTTTTAAGATTCATATGGAACTTATATTTAACTTTTACTTGACTTATATTTGATCCGTTTAGCTAAAAGTGAGTCATAATATAGGTTTTATAACCCATTTTGACACCTCTAGATTGACACGACTCCAGCATTTTACATGCTAAGCCGGCGCCGCCTCGTTCTTGATCAGCATGACTCGACTAGCCATTGGCATTGCAACTGAGAAGTTCGGTTATAATAAGCATCGATAGCTTCTCATTACCATCCTTGGTGAACCAACGACTGCCACGATGATAGAAATACAAAACTAAGCAGGAACTTGTAATTTTTCTTATCAGAGTTGAGGGATGATGTTGAGCGAGCAGCTCGGGATGCCTTTGAGGATCATCTGATCGCTGCCGCCCTCACTGTCGGAGGGAGTTGCAAAGGTCAAGCCCATGCACGAGACGACCACGTCGAGCACGGCCACCCACCATGGACCCAAGGCAGCCTCCACTTGGCTTTCACTGCCACAACGATGGTCACCTCTCTGCCGTTCACGCCCAAGTCCATGACGATCGACAGCGTTGTCAGGGCCTTGGCTCCGAGTGAGGTCCCGCAGCCGGGGGCCAGAGTGAGGGTGGACACGAGGGAGCGACGAGAGAGAGTGAGCTGGCCGTCTGAACCTAAGACCAGCTTCAGGTGAGTGTACTCGACAGAGACGAGCTTTTTGTGGGAGATGGAGATGGAGATGTTGAGGAACGAAAGGGAAGAGCCCAGGTCAAGCCCGAGCTCCGGCATCATTCCGGCAGGTATCACCAGGAAGATGACCATGAGGAGGCCGAGAATAGCAGGCGCAGCAAACACAACAAAGCAGCCGACGCTCAGCTTGTACATGCGGGACCGCGGCCGCGCTGCTGGCAGCCTTGCCGGATCTTCATCCAGATTGGGTGGAATGCGGTGGTCGGCCATCATCGGGAATTTTTGTGTCGAGTGTTTTTTTATTTCTTCCGGTGTTTCTTTGGTGCCGGCGAAGTCTCAATTTAAAGGCGGCAAAGGTTACAAGGAATCGGGGTATTCCAAGTACAGGCGTACGAAGCAATCGCACGTTTCGCTTTTTCCGAGGGGAGAGTGGGAACAAGACAAAGCCGACATGTACGGAGTATTGCCAGTCTGGAAACGAGATAAAGCCGACATGTACGGAGTATTGTCAGTCGAAGCTCTGAGAAATCTTGAAATCACGGAAATCGTGTCGTTATCCACAATGTGGTACGATAGCACATCAAGGATTTGTGTCCCACAAGCGCCATCCTTGGACCCAGAGTGTCTTCTTCTTCTTCTTCTTTATTTTGTTACGTCAAACTAATCTATCGTGTCCTTACCCTTTTAGGGTCACCTCAAATCCTCGATCCTTTATTGTTAACTTTATTTCATGGTCACTCCCCATTCTAGTTTCTAACCTAGTAAATTATGAATTAGGTGACATCGCTTATCTAAATTTCAGATCTTAATAATTGAACAATTGAATAAAAGTAGCCATCAATGATGGCTCAAATTTGTTCATGTACTTTCATGGACGATTACAAATAAAATCATCTTAGCTACCCATTGTGTTTCAAAAGAGAAGCATACCCGATTCAATTGTGTAAGATTGCATCAATCAATCACATAAGATTTTATTGTCATCCTCGTGTTTCGAATCAAGATAACTAGTTTTTACCTACTTTCATGTTTCTATGTAAAATTATCTTAGTGGACCAACCTAATTTCGATGTAAAAACTATCGTATGGCTATGCTCGTTTTTTATATTAATTGTGAAAGAATTCGCATAAACACATGTTTTCTTTTTTTTTTTTTTTATAAGAGAGAGTTGTCAATTTATGCCTTCCCACATTGTCATTTTTTGGCTTAACTTTGTCCACTCAAATAACGAATCAAGTTACGATTTTGACTAACATGAGTACATACATCACACAAGGTGGTGCTATTGATGTATCTTTTTCAATCCAACATCTAGAATTCGTGAATTAATTGAGATATCTATACCTTATGCTTTTCTCTTCTTCTTGTTTTTTTTTGCATTGCAAAAAGAAATTAGATGGATATTGCTACGAATACTAACAATTTCATGCAAACTTTCTAGATAAAAAATCATGTTATTACAAAGTTGAAGATTATTTATCAGAAATTACCAAATATAGAGTTGGCTTGAAAAGCACAGGAACTCGTCTTCCAGTGTTCCATTTCTTTTTCCCCAAAGAGTCGGCTGTAAAGTTTGTCGGGCCGCAACATGACTTAATTAATTGAAGTCTTTGTTTAATGTAGTTTTCTTAGGATGTCCATTGGATTCTAATCGATCAATGAGCTTTGTTTCAAAGTGTGGAACGATTTCCACGTTTGGTGACTGATCGATTTAATGAACCAAATTGACTGTTATATTGTGTATAAAGATGAATGAACAAAAAATATCTTTTCATCGTTCATGAAGATATTTAAATAAAAATTATTGCAAATAATAATAATTCCAAACTATAGTAGCTATCGACCCAAAAAAACTATAGAAGCTATCATTATTAGGAAAAGCGTTTTTCCAAATAATTTATTTTCCACAAAATCAATGGAGCATGTATATATTGTTTTTCAAATATGTGGTGCATGAAATATTGACATATAAGCCCTTTTAGTAGAGGGCCTTTTTGTCATTTGGACACGTGAATCATAATAGGTTCTTTGCGATTTCTTAGGGCAATTTCCAGTATTTTCCAAATGAGAAAATATTGGGTAAGCCAATCTTGCATTCTAGGGCTACTTTATTTCACCGAGAATAATATTTCAATTGAGACCGCATAGTGGACCACATTCCTTGAACTTGAGTTTCTTACCAATTGAAAATATCGAGAAAATTGTCCAGAAAACTCTAAACCTATTGTACATTTTACAATTCAATTCTAAAATTTTCAATTTTACCAATTAAGCCCTAGATATTTTCACCTTTTGCTATCAAATCTATCCGGCCAACACTAATGTGGATAATTTGTGCAATTTTCAAAAAAAAAATTCCATATTTTTTGTTAATTTTTCTTTTCTTCTTAATATTTTCAGTTCTTTCTTTTTTCTTTTTTCTTTTTTTAATGTTGCTGTCGAGGGCCTACAAGCCCTTATCTAGCCTAGGTAGAGGCTGCGAGGGCAGCCCTTGCCCACACAGCGTACTCGGTCCCTTTCTTTTTGTGGAGTACTGGAATTGCAAGTAGAGCTGGTCTAACTGAAATGGTTCAAAGTAATTTGAAGAGGACCACTAAGTTTAGTTCTCAGTGATGCTTGAAATATGAGGGTTAGGAAGAATGGTGCTGGTTTCTGCAGTGTTAGTTATATCATTGACTTTCCTCTCAGAAAGTTTTAACTATGGATTGTAATGCTTGCAGAGAATGGAATGAATATGTACATAAGTTTATTTTGCTATTTCATAAATGTTTGATCTTTATTTTGCAATTACTTACTAGTCTATGTTCATGCAAGAAACTTGATGTTTGATGTTTTTCTCTTTTTATCTTTTTGGCTGGAAGGCTAGAACCCAACTCAAGCAAGTCGGCATAAGCATGTGATGATGGCAGTAGTAATTGAAGCAAATTGGCATAGATTTACTTCCCCATGAAGATGTGAACTTTCCAGCAAACTACGTACTTAAAGAAAAGTTTCAGTTTTGATAGTTCTTTTGCATCTCTAACTCGCGCAAAATCTTAATGAGCTTACTGTCATGATGTCCATGGATTGCATATTAAAGGAAGTCATGTGCTTCTTCTTTTCGTCCTTGGAAATGCTATTCAAACTGCCTTCTTCCTGTGTGCTTCTGATCCTGTTTTGGAACAGAAAAAATGAAACAGAAAAAAATTAAATAAAGGTAGGCCGGTTCCAATGTTGACTAGTTCAGTTCCTTGTTCTTGATTGATAACCTACCCACCCTGGAACTGCTCATCGCTACTTCCAAGAACCAAATGAAAAGAAACGTCCCACTCTGATCGTCTCTAAAATCACATAGTGATGGAATCGCCTGGGCAGTGGTTGGACACGGGGTTGTTGGATCTCTGCCAGCAAGCAGATTGAGTCTCGTCTCCTATTGCATTGCAAACTCTCTGAACCCTCCAACGCCAAAAGAGTACTCGACCTAAATCTTTCATCCTTCTTGTGTTTTCTGCGTCCTTTTTTCAGTTACTTGCAATGCCGCAATGTTATTGTCATTGGGAATCCTCACGTTTTGATTTCTTGATTGAATTTTATATGTGCAGAAGCTGGAGCATCGTCCTAAAAAACCTTGCTTTTCGTCAAAAAACCTCTCAAAAAATTTTGGGCTATTTGTTTTATTTGCAGGAAGAGATTGGACATGTTACGGTGGACTGGACAATTAGTTTATAAATGATTTGTTCCTCGAGAAAATAGAATAGATTTCTTATGAGTAAACATTTTAATTGGCAGTAAATCGGTTTCAGATTTTGAAATTTCGATCAGAACATTATCAGGCAAGAAGCGCGAAAAGGCATGATTGATGAATATCTGTGGTGGAGAGGCCATTCAGATCTCAGCAGCAGTGGCGGTGGCAGGAGCCTTTCTGGTGTTTTGTCCTCAAAATTACATGCTTATGTCATACCGCCCTTAGTTGAAGTTTCCACTTCCGGTGTCAAGAAACCACCTAGAGCATCTAAAGAGGCTGCTGGCTCGATAGTCAAGAGAAGTCAGCATTTACCAGAACCATTGAGTCAAACGCCACGAATCAAAGTAAATCTCAGAGAAAAAATCTCGGAAGGTTGAGTCGGTAGCTGAGGCAGTGTTCCAGCAGGGTGAACACTGTTCTTGCCAAACCCGCAGGCCACAGGTTGATGAGCAATTGCTTATCCTCTTGCAAGATTGTTTGCGAGCTGGAGGGAGAGGGGCTGTGTAACTTTTCGGTGGACCTTCTTAAAGGAAGGAAGCCAGCATGTTGGTCTCAAGCAAACTGTGCCGGTCCTTGCAGAGGCCGAAGCTGTCACAGAAGCTTATGCCAAGAGACTTGTAGAATATGATCGGAATTCTGCAGCGTGTACAACAGATATTGATGACCAAAGCGACCATTACAAAATTGAGGGCAACAGATGGTTATCAAAGGAGGTATTTTCGGCTTTGGGAAGTTTAATGAGTCTAGAGATTTACTTCGTTACTTGAGGCCTTGTTTTAAATGTTCTCATCCTCACAGGAGAAGGAGCTCTTGAAAGAGAAGAAAGGAGATTGAGGAAGCTGAACGGGCCAAACGAAGTAAAGCGGTCGTGATTTTTGACTTGGATGGTCTCAAGGTGAGTACATTCTTTTTGGGAAGTCTACTGAACATTTCTAATTCCATGTGACTTTAGTCTCACCGGCGTTTTGTCAAAAAAGTAAAGAAAAACGAGCGAGCATGTCTGATTTTGCTATGCATCCACTATTCTTTTCCTGTTCCCTAGCAGCCAAACATATTGTAAGAGTCCTTCAGATTGTAGCAACTCTGGCTTTTGAGATTTCGAATGACATAGTCACAATTTTTTAGGCTTTTCGTCTCTATGTTTAACACCCAGAATTGTTGAATGATGAGTTCTGGTAGCAAGGTTAGTAATGTGTCTCCAGTCCACCGAAAATTAGCTGTTCATCTAGAAAGCAAAACCAATGGCCGCTACTTTGCAAAGATCAGAGTGGAAGCTTCCTACATGTGCTTTTAACTGCTAATAGGTATCATTCACGGATGTTCGGCGTGTTCTTTTCTGATCCGTAGTTTCAGAGGTTTTCAATAAGCTAGCATGATGTGGAATGGGTGCAGGTCCTCTTCAATGAAGATGAAGTTTTTCAGAAGTGGAAGCAAGAAACAGCATATTAAAGCCTCCAGAAGAAAGGGAAGTGAACGGGACAAAACCAAACCCACAGCCCTGAGAAGAAGCAGGAGAAGGCTAAAGTGCCGAACAAGAGTCTCAAGAACAAATTATGAAGTAGTATTTGCCGTAGAAAATAGGCTAGAAAAGGAAACCTCCTCACGGCAAGTGATGGCCCCAGATGCATATGGAAGCCCTGGTCTCCACCAGAATCTGAAAAGACAGAACAAGACGACAACACGCGACCGTGAGAAGCAAACATCGTTTAATAATATCAGTACAATCCAATAAAAGTGCCAACCAGCCACGCGTGCAGAATCAAACAAAGTCTGGCGTTGAGGCAAACTGCTGAATGGATCAAGCAGGTGCTGAGTCAAACAAGCCACGCGCTGAGGCAAACGGGCCAGCCACGTGCTCCAGATCAGGCAGGATGAGCCCCGCCGCACCAAACTGGCCGAGCACTTGCCGAACATCGACGCCATATACTTTTCCTCCAGCCATACTGGGCCGCAAGCACCGATCACAAGGGCTACATCCCTCTTCTTCGACAACCCCTGCCAATGAGGGCGAAGGATTTTGCGGTGGCTCAATAATGACATGGCTGCCCCCGTTCCTAAGCGACATAAACGACGTTAACGTGAACAATTTTTGATAATTTTTTATTTTTTTATTTTTTATTTTCTTCTATTTTTCTTCTTTACTTTCTTTACTTTTCTTTCTTCTTTTTCCCTCCTTCCCTCCACCAGCCTCAGGCAAGGGTCGCCTTTGCCAGCCTTGAGCGCAGGATGCCTAGGCCTAGGAGGGCAATCCTCATCCTTGCCCGATCTAGCAAAAGGCTTCCCTCACCAACCATGTTGCCTAATGCCATCGACGATAGCCCTCGCCTAAAGCAAGCAACCTCTGCTGGCCATTGATGAGACCCGAAATGGCCGGTAAAGAGAAAAAGGGAAAAAGAAAAAAGAAAAGCAGGAACATGGAAAAAAATATTATTAAAAATCATACACATCAATATTGACTGTGACATATAGAATGGCAAATGTCCACATTATCAGTTTCTGGTCAAAATTGACCGGATTGACTAAAATATTAAAACATGAAAATGTTTATGACTTAATTGGTATAATTAAAAAGTTTACAAACTAAATTGACCAAAATATAATAGGTATATGACTTTTGGACAATTTCCCCCTTACAGGTGTTTACGCTAATAATGTGTTCAAAATTTCAAAAATTCATGAAGTACAAAGGTTTATAGAAGACCTCTCAAGCTTTCCAATCTTTCAAGTTTCATAATTTTCTGATTTGAATTGCTATTTTAAAAGATTTTTCAAAGTACCGTGTGACATAATCAATTTCCAAGTTCCAATTCTAACCAATTGGTTGGGGATTTTTGCAAATTCCCGCAGATACGGTTTTAATTTGGAATTTTGTTGAGCAACAAAATTGTAGAACATCCCTTGAACATGTAGTCCAGGAATTTTCAAGACATTTAGAATTGATTAGCTAAGTTTACTGAATTTTAGAGAAAACCGGGTATGTTTAGGAGAAAAGCTAGACATTAGGGACGAAATTGCAAAAAATGCATTTTTAGGGGGAAAATCATGATAAGTTGTCTTGTAATGAAATGATGTTCATTTAAAAAGTTGCAAACTCATGGGTGTTTCATTATCGGACATCGTTTGATTAAGCTAAGATGTTGAAAAACAAAGGGTTAGGTCAAGGGGAAAAAAAAAGGAGAGTCAACTCTAAACTTTTAACTTGAAAGGGGGATGTGGGGGGTTATAATCCCACCTTCTTAAGGGGATTAGGATGAATATGATTTAATTTTATATATGAGTTTAGACTCCCACCCCCTGCATTAAGGTAAAGCAATAGTTTGCAAGTGAGAGTTAAAATATGAATAGAGTATGACTGATAAAAAGAAAAATCTAGACTTTTAGTAAGTGTGCAATGACTTCCCATGTTTGATATGCTCGATTAATGTGATTTGCTTAGCCTCATTAGTACCTTCAATGATAGGTTAACAAATTGAAAAGCCAATCCTTTGATATGCTTGTTTGATTGTGTTTACATATTGTCATGCCAATTTTTCAGAACTATGTAAACACAATCTTTCAGAAATATGTAAACATAATATTAAACACAATCTTGAGTTATTTTCGTCTTTTAGGAATTTTTCTGAAATATGTAAACACAATTGGAGTTCCAATTTTCAAAAATATGTAAACACAATCTTTCAACAAAAATTTAATTGCCAACACTAATTCCGGATGTTAACCACCGAGATGAAAAGCCAAGTGAGACTACAGTCCCTGTGAAATTAGACGAATTCATTGAACTTCCTAAAAAGAATGTACAGGCCTTGTGACCAACCAAGTCAAACATCAAGACACTTTTTTTCGTTTGGCCTGCTCAGCTTCCTCGATTTCCTCTTTCTTGTTTTTCAAGAGCTCCTTTTCCTCCGAGGCTGAGAATTGTTCAAATAGGCCTCAAGAAACGAAGTCCTCAACTCATCAACATTCCTAAGGACGAAAATACCTCCTTTGATAATTAGCTGTTGCCTTCAATTTCGTAATAGTCACTTTGGTCATCGATAATTGATGTCTGCGCTGCAGCGTTCTGGTCATAATCCACAAGCCTCTTGGAATGAGCTTCTGCGGCAACTTCATCCTCTGTGAGGACCGACACAGTTTGATTGAGGCCAGCATACTATCTTCCTTCCTTCAAAGCAAGGGCACTGAAAAAGTTACAAGACCCCTCTCCCTCCTGCTCGAAAACAATTTTGCCAGAGGACAAGCAATTGCTCCCCAACCTGTACCTGCGGGCTTGGCGCGGACAGGGCTTGTTCTATATGGTGTACCATACATAATTCATTTTTTTTTAAAACTTTTATACTGTAAGAACTTTTGTAATATATGTGTCTAAGTTTATGATAAACCGTATTATGGATAAAAAGGTTCAAATGGATGATTAAGTAAATTGCGCTGCTTTTGTATTAGTATAACCAAAAAAGCTAATAAAATTTCAAACATCCATGCTCAACTTTATACTTGCTACAATTAGCCAAACCATGTTGATTTTGATTCTGAAAGAGCTAGGCCAAATAATTTAAAAAGTTAATTACTTTTATTTGATGATTAAGGCTTTATTCGCTTTGTAGAAAATGTGGAGTTTCTAAAAAATGTAAAATGTGGCATTTCTGGAAAATATTTTACAGGAAATCATTTTCCAGGAAAATGTAATTATTTTCCAGTATTTGGTTGAAATATAAAAATGAAACGGAATATATTTTCCACTATTTGGTAAGGAAATTTTTTTCCTCCATGCACTCTTTTTCAATTATTTTTTTTTTTTTTAATTTTTAAATCAATTTTGAATTATTTTTTCCTTTTCCTTTTATCTTCTTTTTCTTCCATTGGCCATCGGCCACCGCCATGGTTAGTGACCGATGCTAGGTGAGATCGAGCCTTGCCACAAGCCAGCAAGAACGAGTTTGCCTAAGGTCGGCAAGCTCCTACCTCAACAATCCAATGAGCTAGGTGAGGCTCAAGCCTTACTTGAGTTCGCCAGAGCCTCGCCTACCTCTAGCGAGGCTCGGGCCCCACCCAACCCATCAGATTTGGCAAGGCCCTAGCTCGCTTGGTGTTGGTCACTGGTCAATCGCCAAAGAAGAAGAAAAGAAATAAAGAAAATAAAAAGTAATTTTAAAATCGATTTAAAAAAAAAGAAAAAAGAAAAATAAAAGGTAGTTGGTGAAAGAAAGTAAGGTGGAAGAAGATATGGAAAATATTTTTCTCTTTCTCAAAATCAGAAAACATTTTTTCTGTTTTTTTTTCATTAATGGAAAATATTTTCGCTCATTAGTTTATTTTTCATAAATTGAATATCATAAAATTTGAAAAATATATTTTTAAAAATTATTTTTTATGAAACAAACATAATAAAGGATATCTGAAAAAGCCAGAAGCTCTCAAGCACAAGAAAAATAAATAAATCCTTAAAAGACGGCAAATCAACGAAGGCGTTTTGGTGGGGCCAAGCTGATGAACTCAGAATGCAATGCAGATGACGTCAATGTCAGTGGGCCCCCCAAGCGATGGTCTCACGTGTAATGCCAATGACGTCAATGGCATCGGGTGCCCTAAGTGACGGAGTCAATATGTCATGCAGATGACGTCAATGTCAGTGGGTCCCCCAAGCGACGGTCTCATGTGTAATGCCGATGACGCCAATGGCATTGGGTGCCCTAAGTGACGGAGTCAATATGTCATGCAGGTAACGTCAATGTCAGTGGGCCCTCCAAGCGATGGTCTCATGTGTAATGCCGATGACGTCAACGGCATTGGGTGCCCCAAGTGACGGAGTCAATATGTCATGCAGATGACGTCAAAGTACCCAGGGAAGCCAACCCAACACGTGCCCATCGGACCTTTTATCGTACGATGATGTCATCCGCATTACATATTAGACTTCTTAATGCCTGTGGGTTCCCTGATGTGTTTTCAAAACTCATGCATTTTTATTCATATCATCTTCCAACCTAAAGTAACTTTTATATATATAAAAAAAAAAAAAACTCTAGAGAATAGAGAATAATGCAGTCTCTCAGTGAGTCTTTTACAAGATTTTATCTTTACCGAAATTTTCATTATTTATTAAATTGATAATTATTTTAACAATGCATTAGTATTTTTATAGCATTGACTCCAATCAAGTTCTTCTTACATGTTTACTCATGTGAGTGCACATGACTAGTTATGAAATGCTGTTTTTAATGCATTATATGTGCATGTGAGGAAAAAAAATACAAGGGGGTACTCAAAAATTTATTTTACAACGATATATCAATATGTATTTGGCATTAACGATGATCAAATTCTCAATGGACATCTAGTTACATGTTCTCACCATGCAATATATTTTTGAAGTACTCTTCTATATTTTTGTAGGTGTATGCTTACTTGATTTGCCATGTGTGATCAATCACATGCTGTCGTAGAGTAGGAGCTTAAACAAAAATTTGGTCGAATCAACACTAGGGACACATTTCAACCAATTTTAAAATTCAAGGGGCAAATTGCAAAGTGGAAAGTTAGGATGAAACTTGTTACAATCTCAAAAAACTAGGGGGACAAAATGTAATTTTCTTGATGATTGCGCATATTTTGGTGATCGAGCATCTTATTGAAACTTAACTAGGCAAACTCGTCAGAGACATTTGTTTGTATATGCAGCTTCTATTTTGAAGTTAGAGAGGCAAACTAGTCGAAAACATTCCTTTCTATATATAGATTCTGTTTTGCAACATCTACATATAATTAGAAGAAACCATTGCATATTTTGGTAATAAATGTTTTAGCATAATTATTTATGTACGGATAGATATATCACAAGGGATGGCGAATTGTGGATACTGGTTTTGGATAGTGGGCATGTCGGTCAATTACATGCGTCCTATTTTTCTTATTTTAAATTTGTTCGAATGTATGCAGTGGCATCGACCAAAACAACCTATGGAATGAACTTTTTAAGATCAATTAATTTAAATATGACCCAAAAAGAGTTTGTGAAATAGGCCGAATCGGCTACTCATTGAAAAGAGAAAAAAAAGAATTGTGATGTTTGACTCATCAAAGGATAGACTACAATGACATTTAGCATTTGTTGTATCCACAGTGAAATGATTTTCTTTCCGCCTGTATGTGATAAAACCCTAATCTATGTCTTGTAAAGTTCTGTGCAACAAAGGGAGGACTTCAAGGCTCAGGAGATAATTAATTCCACATTCCTTGTCATTGCTAAAACAAAAGGATAGGATGGACAATCGCTTGCGTTCGGAAAATGCAAGTGATATAGGATCACAAGGACCTTGAAAAAATTAACTTGACTAGTGTCAAACCAAATATCACATATGATGGCTATTTATTATCTTCTTCTTAAGCATGTAAAAAGTCCTGTCCATCAAATCCACATTTCACTTCCATATGACCACTTGCTCTAACTTCTCGATTCATATCGTTTTGAATAATTAGTCAACAAAGTTGAGGTCACATTCTCATTTTGATAAGTCTAGTCCTCACGGGTTCATCCGTCTCCATTGACCAACCTATGTATTAGTAAATTTGCACAAACGTCCATTGTGATTCATTTTTCCATGTGATCCGACTTTGAAATATGCTATCTCATATGAAGAATGTAAACAGATGAGTCTGGAGATGAGAGTTTAAGTTTGCCTAGCTTGGTATCTAGAAATTAGTGAAAATAGTGGAAGCAAAATTACTGCACCTCATTTCAAATCACTCAAGCCCAATCAAGAATTAAACCTATAAACTTCAGAGGTACTCATCCAAGAAAAGAGATAAAACTGTAAAAGGAGAGGGACATTTCTCGCGGCCTCTTGACAAGCCAACCATGCTTCCCCTGTCAAACCCAAACCCCGTCAGGGGTGACGTCATCCGTCCTTTGACTTTCCGAGGTACAGAGCCTTCCGCCTTAAGATTCCTGTCGGGAATGACGTCATCCGTCCTTTGACTTTCCGAGGGACGGGACCTTCTTCCCCGCTATTTCGTCGAGGACAGGATCGACGCGTCGATCATCGGGATCATGACGTTGACGGATACCCGTCCGGCTCTTTTCGCAGCGCAAGAAAAATCAGGCTTTTCCTATTGCAGCCGGTCAAACCAAACATTTAGAGAAACAACGTCGAAAGGGGAAGTTTCCTCCTCACGTTCTGCAAAAGCTTGCAGACTCGGGGGCTCTATTACGTGGAAGATGTGACATTGAAAAGATAATTTTCGTAGAAATATTTTTTAGAAAAAAATAATATTATTTTTGGGTATGGGACCAAGCCACGAGGATAGAGCAATCACTTGCGTATGGAAGCCAAGGAACCCGGCACGAGCACCATGGTCTTGAGCCCTAATCCAATTGCCGAGCACAAACAACTGATTTTGAGTCCACCAAAATCGAGCCGGAGAATCTTATGCCTATGCTAGATTCCCTAGCATCCGGGTTGGGTCTATAGAGGTCAACTAGCATCCACCATTGGACCCCTATCTCAAAAGTTCTCCCTTGCACACGCAATTATGTTGCAACTCCCCATTCGCGTGCGGTGGCTCGAGCCCCCTCCAGGGGCACGTGAGCACTTTCACCTGCCCAACAGCATGGACCACCGTGGACCCCACAGCAATCGTCGATCGGGACGGAACGGACCATGCCGGCACGGACAGGTCCAATTCTTGCTTATCTATTTTTAGTCGGTGTACGTGGGATCAAGCGAATAAGGTTTGATTAAGAAGAACATCATCCCTTGAAGCTTTCGTTCCTATCCCAAGAGAATACATGGAACACGGGCCGTGAAAATATACATTTACGCAAAATTCCTATCGAATAGAAAGGGAAAACCAGGAAGCTTCCTTGTAGAAAACGAACTTAATGTGTGACATAGTGCTCGTCGCTCCAAAGATTTGAAATGACAACCCACCCTCGCCACCCCACCCCATTTTGATGACAGAACCCGAATGCCAATCACCAAGGCCGCCACCATCCTACAAGGACAAGCTGATCATTGCCCACTATATAGCATTTGCCGTGTTTACTCCTCACCATGGCCATCTTCCTGCCAATATTCGCCGTAAGCACTAATAGTGTCACCTAGGATCACTAGCGACCATGCCAACAATTTTAAATTAAAATTGATAAAATATGAAAAGATTTATAACTTTATTTCTTGGTAATATTTCCTAATATTTTAACCCAAATAATTTGTCAAAATAGTTTGTGATTATAAAGACTTATTTCAAATTTCAAGTTCTTGGTTTTATTTGAAAACTAAAATCTATCGGTTAAAATAAGTTATTTAATTTTTGGAATATTCAATTTACTTGCATATCTTAAAATATGAAATTGCTTCGATTCTTGATTCTACCCCCATGCTCATTCCTCAATTTGGGGACTTGGGGCTGGAACGGCAGCTCAGGGAAGGTCGGATAATAATGACCCTCAGTTTCCCTCTCCCTTCTCTCTACCTCAAAATCTTTCCATTAATTATCCACTGCTATTATTGTGATGAGACAGAACTCACGGAAATGTACGAACAGAAATGCAGGCCCCTTCGTTCTTTCCTCCGTGTCCAACAGACGCAGGGGGAGCAATCCGACGAACGCGCCTTTGACTTATCTAACTACCTCGTAACAACAGGGACCGTTGACTTGAAAAGTACCTGAAGAAGTCTTGTCAACATATCTTTATCCCCCTCGTACTACGCTCGCGTCTGGGCGTTTTCAGTGGACCCAAAGCGACACTTTAATCATGTGACGCTGGACTCATGTGATGCTCACGTCCAAAAGCTTAGGACGCAAGTAATAATAATTCCATTTCAATGATCAATTTCTATTCTTGAAATAAATTTCTGAAATAAAATAAGTATTTAATAACAATATAAAATTTCTATTTTCAAAATAAATATTCGTTTGACAAAAATACATAATTTCTTCCTTCCAAATGGCGACAGTCGATGGTCGATGATTGGCGGGCAGTGATAAGAGCAAGTAATGAGAAAATTTTTTGTTTCTCGCTTTTCTTTCAAAAATATAAAAGTAAAAAAAATTTACTTCCGATTTCCATTCCAAACCTAATTCTGAAATAAAAAGTTGTTACAGAAATATAAAACTATATTACTAAATAGATTTATGTTCCAAACATGTTTTCAAGAATAAAAAATAAAAAAAAAAAAGAAATAAAATAGTTATCATGTACGACCTTGAAAACTTCACTTATTGTCAAGAAGTTCAATTCAAAAGTTTAGATCGATGAATAAAAATCGTGACTAGCGTGTGAGAGTTGACTAATGGGATCTAGGTGCACCCAACTCTAATGCTAATTTAAAAGGCCCGATTAAAGATAAAACATCAAGCTAATAGATAAAGGGAGATTGCATGTATCTCATTGTTAAGCGACCTAGTAATTCTAACGGGTCATTTGCGATGTCATAACTCGATAATAGTATGTGCTGCAATTCGCTAGCTAGCTTTCACTCGGGATCAGCTTGTGCCGGTCGGGGCCGCAGCGGCTTTGACCGCAGTGAAGTCAGATTGCCGTTCGCACGCAACTCTTGACAAAATGATTGTGGCGCTCCGACGACTACAGCTCGAATGGAAGATGCCATGAAGGATTATGGGTTTCGAGCGTGCTCCCAGCGTAATCGTCACCGTCATTTCCCACAAATTCGAGAGAAAATATTAGGCGTCGAAGGGATAGACACGTTAATTTTACATAAGTCCATTCAACGGCCGACAAGTATGTTTTTGGGACCACTTATCAGAGACCATTGCATCCCCTCCCCGTCTTCAATTATACGGCACTCTCTCTTCTCTTTCTTCTGTATTTTCTGATAAAAAGAGCATGCCCACTCTTTTATTTATTTATTTATTTTCCAAAATGCTCTCTCGCTTCCAAGATCCCGCCACCACTGGCACATCGCCTCCTTCTCTGCCTCCATCTTCGCCCACTTCTTCTCTGACCTCCAATGCCGCCGCCTCCTCTTGAACTCTTCCTACTCCTGCGTTGGTCAGGAGCACTCTTGAACTCCTCCTACGCCTGCGTTGGCCAGGAGCTCAAGGCCCTCCTTCGTGTCAACAAACCATGTCGCTGCCACCTCCGCCTCATCGGTTGCCTACATAGACCCTAGTCGACCTCAAATCTTGATTTGAGGTCGAGCTAAGCTCTAGATGACAAATCTAGGGCTCGTCAAGCTCAGATCCAAAATCTGAGGCTCAAGTTCACCGGCTGAGCTCGAGCTCGATAATGGAGGATTGTAATGGCGGTGAGGTGGTGGACTGAGACGGCGGTAAAGTGGTGTTGGAAGGCAATTTGCGGGACTATGTTGACAGTAAGTCTGAGTTGAGGCGATGTCATCCCGGCGGAGTGAAGGGAGGAAGAAAAAAGAAGAAAAAAAGGTAAAAAGAAAAAGGAGAAAAATAGTAAAAACATTAATTGAAAAGAGAGAGGATGCAAAGGATTTCTTGACGAGTGGTCCTCCAAAATAGCACATGTTGGCCATTGAATGAATTTGTGTAACATTGACGTGTCTATCACTGGAGCAACTAATATTTTCTTTCCGAGTGGCCTACTTTCGCGAGCTGCAGCGTCTTGTTGTTGAAAGTTCTTCGCCAAGCTATGGCGCCGTGAGTCTTTCACTCTTCGTTTTATTGGGAGGCAGTGAGAATTGATGTTAGATTAATGGGGAAGATCTCAATCTCCAATATTCTATGAATCATCCCTTAATTCTCTCTCTCTCTCTCTTAGATTAATGGGGAAGATCTCAATCTTCAATATTCTAAGAATCATCCCTTAATTATCTCTCTCTCTCTCTCTCAATATCCTTGTATTCTTGCATATATGGCGAGGCTTCTCCACAGGGCGATGCGCGTGAATCCCAAAATTCGCAGTACCTCAAATATCGAAAAGACCAAATGAGCTTTGAGATTGTATCTCTTGGGGGTAATTGGTTCCCATCCGGTTCAATTTCACCTTGGAATTAGAAACCGAAGACCTGAACTGTCCATTGGAACCAGTTATTATTATTTTTTCATATTCCATCCAGATATTTTATCGTCCAAAGTACAATAATAAATAAATTCAGAGTACGTGACAAATCCTATACTTCTATCTGGATATCTTATTGTCCAATTTTAGGCTCTTATTTCCTCGGAAATAATAAGGTAAACTCATTATTTTTTTGAAGAAATAAAAAATATATATATGTGATCAAATGGCAGTCTATTTTGTACACTCCTATGTATGCCAGTGCATGATCCAGAATCAAGTTAAAGGGTCGAAAACTCGCAAAAAACCTTGAATCCTGAAAGCATGTAAAGTGCAAGTTACAGTAAAGTCGAACGTTCAATACATGCTGGGAGCCGTGGAATACACAGTTTCGAAAGAAGTACTAACAGAAACCGACAGCCACAGGTAAGACGGGGAGTCCTCAGCGTATGGAGCATTTGCTGAAGTAAACATGCCAGGGAAGAAGCCTCCAAGGGATGCCAGAATCCACAGCAGCCCCGGTCTCCAGAATCTGAAAAATGGAACGACAGGACACGCGACCGCGAGAAGCAAACATCGTTTAATGATATCAGTACAATCAAAAGGGCCAACCCCGTGCGCTGGATCAAACAAGCTACACGCCGAGGCAAACGGGGACAGGCCAAGCACTCGCCGGATGATGATGACGAGGCCAGAGAACTCTGTGGAGGGTCAAGATCGATGCAGCCGCCGCCCTGCTGCACGCCAAGCTGGGGCCACCTCGTTCTTGACCAGCATGACTCGACCAGTCCAGGCAGTGAAGGCTCCAAGAAGTTGGTTATGCTGAGCATCGACAGCTTCTCATTTCTTCCATTTTGTTCGTCGACTTCATTCGTGAAACCAACAACTGCCCCAATGATAGGAATATGAAACTAAGCAGGAACTCGTAATTTTTCTTACCAGAGTTGAAGGATGATGTCGAGCGAGCAGCTCAGGGTGCCTTCGAGGATCATCCGATCACCGCCGCCCTTGCTGTCAGATGGAGATGTGAAGGTCACGCCCGTGCACGAGACGTCCACGTCAAGCACGGCCACCCAACACGGACCCAAGCGCAGCCTCCGCTTGGCTCTCGCCCCCACTTCAATGGTCACCTCCCTGCCGTTCACGCCCAAGTCAGTGGCCATGGACAGCGTTGTCTGGGCCTTGGCTTGGACCAAGGTCACGCAACCGGGGGCCTGAGTGAAGGTAGTGGACACGAGGGAGTGACGAGAGAGAGTGAGTTGGCCGTCAGAACTCAAGAGTAGCTTCATGTGAGTGTACTCGACAGTGACGAGCTTACTGTGGGAGATGGAGATGGAGTTGTTGAGGGACGAAAGGGAAGAGCCCGGGATGAGCCCGAGCTCCGGCGGCAGTACGTTGGGGATCGCCAGGAAGATGAACACGAGGAGGCCGAGAACAGTGGGCCGAGAAAAGAGCCACAGACCGAAGTGGACAGGTAAAGCCATGGCAACACGTGCACCCAAGGATGTTTGTCGCACAAGAACCATCCCTGTGGAATTTAAAGAGTGGTTAGTTCTTACCATTTGATTAACTGTTCATTTTTCCTAATGGAGACGAGATCATTGGAATCCATTGGAATTGAGTTAAGTCTTGCCTCGTCGATTTAATATGTTTCAAAGTAACTATTTGGATTGGCGACTCTTTCCCTTTTGTGCAATTTATATTCATTGTGTCATTTTCATTAAAATTCAAAAGAAGCAGTTGGATCGATATGATCTAAGGTTTTATAATATATGTATTATGACGGCAACACGTCGTTAAGCGTGAATCTGCAGTAACCTTTTACAGATTACGTCGCATGCACTCATCGCGCCCCAAGCTACGCGTAAGCATTCAAGATATTTAAAAAAAAAACCATAAAATCATCTCTAGGAAAATCTCCAAAATGGCTGCTTCTCTGCACCTTCTCGATGCTAATATATATTATTCCCCCTCGGCCCCCAACCCCCCCTCCCCCTCTCTTCCTCCTCAAGAGTCAACGTGTGCCCACAAGTCCACGCATGCATCGAAGTCGTCGGGGACAAGCTCGTAAATTCGGTGGGGGGTGGGGATGGGGACGGATGGGTTCCCCAACTTGCATGGAATTCTCCCATCACGCTCCAACTTGAGCTGCACGCACTCGGATATTTTCTCTCTCTCTTCTCCTCGAGAATTGTTTAGCATTTCGCAGTTCGATTCTGGAAAGTAAAGAAACTCGAACAAGGCAAAGACGAACTTTCTCTCTCACTCTCTCTCTCTGCGATGCGCCGTGGGCTTCTTGATTTTCCTTTCGAGATCCCCACAACAAATATCCAAAAGGACAGACAACTCATGGAAATCTAGAAAAGTAAGGGGGAAGAAAAGGCAGGGCGGACAGACGAGAAGAAGACATTCTCTTTCTTTCTCTGTCTGTCTTTCTTTCCAGACATAGGAAGTACGAGAAAACAAAAGGGAAAAAAACCCAGAGACGGACCGCAGAGAGACAGAGAGACAGAGATTTTCGTTTTTCGCCAGTCGGATGGCAGGCAATGGCTAACCGCCGCGGCCATTTCCTGCCAGGAGCCGCTGTGGCTTCTCCCACGGCAGGTTCTAGGTTTCAAGTGAACCTAGAACCAAGATTAAGTCTTTATATTTTTCTTGTTCTATGTCTTGTATTCCATATTGGCCAATGAAATCTAGAATCACTAGTTTACCCTTTCATTTTCGATATATCAATGATTGAGATTTTTACTTTGTTAATATTTCATGTTTTATGTGTTTCTAAATATAAGTTGTGATCAATGAATTGTAGCAGCAAATAGTACTCATTCAATGTTATAGTTCACTACAATTGTTTAATTAAAATACAAATGGAACCTAAGTAGACCCTGAAATTAACCTTGGAACCTATGATAGTGAGTTTCAGGTGTCTAGAGTATGTAAGGGAGGTTTTACATTATAAAAATTTGGGAATCGATTATGATAAGTAGATTCTAGGTTCTAGGTAGAACCTAGACCAATATAGAACCGCTCACTTTTATGAGCGCCTATAAATTCTCGACACATCACCAACTCATGTGAAAACCTACAATCCGTGATCTCATATCATTTCGACAATTTATTTGGAATAAGATATTGAAAATACTTATCAATAAAGTCATTAATCTTTAATTATGTCAATTTAATTTTAAATATTTCATATTTTGTCAATTTTGATTAAAAATTGCCTATGTTGTCACCAATATCCTTCTTGGCATGACAAGCACTTGAGGAGGGCAAGAATGGCAAGCATGGCAAATGCGATATAGTGGGCGATGATCAGCCTGTTCTTATAGGATTGCGGCAGCCCTGATAATTGGGATTTTGGGTTGTCCTTGCTTTTCCTTTATATTTTTAATGGGAGATATATGAAAATATCTCTAAGAGAATAATTTATTTTATACTGTCCATGCTCCAATTAATTTTTTTTGGGATAGCTTCGAGGGATAATGCTTTTCTTGGTCTGACCATACTCAGCTTGGTCTCACATCTATCCGCGTGGTCCGTTCGGGTCGCCGTGGGGGAGAAAATATTGAGTGCAGCTCGTTTGCCAGCGTGGCAAACCGGAGGCTGCTCTGGAATACGACACGTGTCCTCTCGTGGGCCTAGGCGTCAGGCTTGTCAGGGAGGAAAAAAAAAATTTCAAACTACGCGCGTTCTCTTCTCTCTCCTCTCCTCTACACTCTCTCTCCCCTCTCCCTGTCTCTTCACATCACTTCTTTTCTTCAACCTTGACCAAATAGTTTCTTCTGCAAACTCTCTCTCTCTCGTTCGAGACTCTTCAATTTGCAAAATTTTCTCACTCTCCGACGCCCGGCGCGCACCCACCGGCGACCGCTGTGACGACCGCCGTGCACGATCGAGGACCCTCGGGCCGCCCCTCCGACCACCACGTGCTGACCGACGACTCTCGCACACGACCGACGACCACCGCGTGCTCAGTCTCTTCTCAGTGCAAGCCACACACCCACTGGCAACCGTCGCAACAACTGCCGCGCGCGATTGAGGACCCTCCTGCCGCCCCTCCGACCACCGCGTACTGACCGACGACTCTCGCGCACGACCGATGACCACCGCATGCTCAGTCTCTTCTCCGTGCAAGCCGCGCACCCATCGGCGACCGCCGCGACGACCGTCACGCGCGATCGAGGACCCTTGGGCCGCCCCTTTGACCACCGTGTGCTGACCGACGACTCTCGCGCGCGACCGACGACCACCACTCAAACGAGGGAGAGAGTCTGTAGAAGAAAATATTTGGTCAGGGCTGAAGAAAAGAAGTGACGTGAAGAGATAGGGAGAGGGGAGAGATAGTGCAGAGGAGAGGAGAGAGAAGAGAACGTGCTCAGTTTGAAAAAAAAATTTCCTCCCTGACAAGCCTGACGCCTAGGCTCAGGGAGGACACGTCTCGTGCTCCAGAGCAGCCTCCGGTTTGCCACACTAGCAAACGAGCTGCACCCAATATTTTCTCCGCTGTGGGGTCCCTGGCGGTCACTTCAGACAGCTCCTGCGGATGACGTTACGTACAGACTGAGGGTAGGGTTTGACGGGGGAGGCATGGTTGACCTCTGTAACGCCAAAATTATCGCTTATTAATTAATGAGTGATCAAGTGATAATTTTTAATTTTTAAATTATGAAAAATTAAATGATAAATAATTATAAATTATTGTAGAATTTACTCATTCAAGAATTTATGACTCAACAAACTATTATTCTCATAATAATTCAAAAACTATTATGCTAATAAAACCCTTTCTAATAATAGTTCCTCTCATTAAAAAGTCATTGGAAAATTCATTGATTGATAATGAGAATTTAGAAAAGAAATATAGAAAAATTGATCATGAAAAACATGCCAAGAGGCCTACGTCCTTCTTTTATTCCCTATAGTTTTATTTTTTTAAAATTTTTTTATTTTGTTTTTCATTTAAAGTAACTTAGGCACCGTTTGATAACATGCCAATTTTTCTATTCTTTTGTTCTTTTGTTCATCGGAATAGAAAAAAGAATAGAAATATGTTTGATAACGTTAGCTAGTGTTTCTATTCCTTGGAATAGATAGTTGTTCTAGGGCATAGATTTAGAATAGAAACAAAAATTAAAAAAAAAAGTAATTTCTTGTTCCCAAAAACAATTTCTAGAATAAGTTATTTTCCTTTTTTTCATTTCTTCTTCTTCCTCTTTTAACCGGTCGTTGTTGCCAATCACAAAGAAATTTCAGGTCATAAAAAAATTTGTAGATCGTACCAAATGTATTCATTTTTTTATTACAAAAATAAAAAATTTGTATAATTACCAAACGTGTTCTTTTACTAAGAAATTATTCTGAGGAGTAAAAATAGAAAAGAACTATTTCTAAAAATAAATTATCTTCAGAAACATTATCAAATGCATTCTTAGAATTTCGACAAAACCAAGATTGAAAAGGCATGAGCTTGAAGTATACATTAAAGGGTCGCGGGAAAATTCTCAAGAGGGCACCATCACTCGGTCGACGATTCGCGGGTTTATCTCCCCACTATTTGAATTCGTTTTATTCTTTTCGTTACTACAGCATTGTTTTTCTTTTGGCATTTTTAGGTAGGTTTGGTGGGAAAAGTGGGTCCCCCCACATAATTCGTATTCTAATAACGAGAAAGAAAAATCTGCGGAACTTCTCTTGTTGGAGAAGATTTAAGATCTTGAAGATGTTTTGGCGTTTTGCTCCCTCCTGTTCTTTTGCGTAAAAGCAAGGAAACTCGGTTCCATTGGTCAGGAGAACCGCGACCGTGCGTGTTGCCCGGTCGACGTTAGGAGACACATTGCCACCAATCTAAAATATTCATAGGATAAAAACGCAAAACATCCAAGAATTAGGATTCATCCCCATTTCCCAAAAACTGGACAATTCTGCTGCTAGGGTCGAGTCACCGGTTGAAGCTGCATTTGTCGGGTTTGCCCCTAATTGGATAAGAAAGAAAGAAGAGATAATGATATAAATTGTTCATGAATTTTGATCTAGTGTACAATGTGATCTATAGACTTTTATAGTCCCTAAATCATATGAAATGTATCAATATTGCCTTTCCATTAATGTAAGTTAAAAGATAATATTGAACATTTTTGTATAGTATAAAGATTATATTGAACATGTACCACAAAAGCCTAGGGACCACATTGAACAAATTAACAATTTAGCTAAAGTTCATGGATTGCATTGAACGAATTAAAAATTTATGGCCACTTGTATTATTTTCCCAAGAAAGAACAAGACTTGCATTTGCATTTCTGCTTTTTCTTGACTAGGGAAGACTTCTCAACTCTGGCTTCACAGCTTCCCCCATTGCAAATGCACATCAATACGTAGCTCACATACACATTACATGTAAGAGTATGTGATTAAAGTTCTGGCAAGAACTTGACTAAAGTCAATGTCGAATGTAGATCGATACATAGTATTGTGGACTTCCTCGAGATAAACCATCAAGGGAAAGCTAATAGGTTACTAGGCAGGCATAATATTGTTTAAAAAGTCCTAAATCTATTATATGGTGACCAAAAGCCTTTCATTATAGTCAATTTATTCTTGAATCTTTTAACAATTTGCCAATGTTTTGGCCGAAAATCATTGACGTTGATATTAGCCGTTTTACGTGGCACCGCCGACGTTCAATAATTTAATGGTAACATTTAACACTTTCACAAATGTACTAACTTAGAATTTTCGAGATATTAACCCTCGTTGTTATTTGAAATTAAAAAGTCATCGTTCTGGCCAGATCAGTGGTGTGGACAGACATAAAGGATGCTCATGGTAACCATTATGTTTCTATTTCTAGAACAAATTTCTATTTCATATTTGTTTCTGGAATAAAAATCCGTTTGATAAAATAATTTCATTTTTCTATTTCTGAAACAGATTTCTATTCAGAAATAGGTTTGGAGTAGAAATCAAAAACAAATTTTTTTCTTTTCTATTTTTGGAATAAAAATTAGAAATTATTTTTCTCTTTCTTACTTCTCACCCAAAGGAATTTCTTGCCATTCGCCACCCACTACCGCCCCCGCTCGCCGTAGGTCGCCCGCCACCACCGCCGGTCGCTCGCCACCATCCACTGCCGATTGCCTTCCCTCCCATTGCCACCGCCATTCTGAAAAGTGAAATTTTATTCATTATCAAATGAATTTCTATTCCAAGAGTAAAAATTTTGAGTCATTATCAAATATATTTTTTGGCTTAGAAACTCATCAAAAATAGAAATAAAAAAATTTATTTCCCTTTCAGAAATGTTGTCGTTCACTTCCAAAGTTTCCCATTGAAAAGAAAGAATCATTCCCCTCCCTTTGACTGGAAAAGAAAAACCAAAAGCCATGCCCCTCTCCTCTCAGACAACGATTCTTGTCTGAAGTGACGCCATCAGCCCTGCGACTTTCCTGGCTATTTCGGCTAGGACAGGAGGCTCACTTTCTTCATAGTTTTTTCTTTTTGGGTCGAAAACTTTCTTCATAGTTAAAAGGCGAAAAACGTGACATTACTAAAAATACATACCGACCAAAAATATATATATTTATTTTTGGAGATGTCATTTTCAAGAGAAAAATAACATTATTTATCGCTACTTGGCTAAAATGAGGAAATGTATAAAAAAATATATTTTTGTCATTTGATTTTTTTCAAAATGGACATACATTATTCAGGCATTAGTGATTATGCATAAATAGACAAGAAACTTGGCATGAGCACCATGGTCTCAAGCTCATAATCCTAAACTATCGGGCACGAGCACGGGCAACTAGTCTTGTGTCCACTGAAACCGAGCCCGAAAACTGTGTGCCTGTGCTTAGCTCCCAATAGTACGCACCAAAAATTCGAAATGACAACCCCCAGGCATCCCAACCCATATCGATGACAAACACGAATCCCAATCATCAGGGTTGCTTTGGTCCCATAAGGATAGGCTGATCATCGCCCACTATATCACATTTGTTGTGCTCGCCGTTCTTGCCCTCCTCATGGTTATCTTCTTGCCAATACTTGTCAAAAGTGCCTATTGGGCCATGAAGGATTGCTGGTAACCACATCGGCAATTTTCAATTAAAATTGATAAAATTTGAAAATATTTAAAATTAAATTGACATAATTAAGATGTTTAAGACTTTTTTAGTAATTTTTCCTAATATTAAATTGGCATAATTAAATTGGTACGCTCCTAGTACTGAGTGCAAGAGCACTCACTACTGAACCAAAGTAATGAATTTATAGGGGAGGTTGCTTATTATCGACTTTTACGCTTCCTGTTGTGTGAGAGTTTTGTACCTGTTTTTCTAGCGAAATGATAATTTTTCCTTTTTGACTAAAAAAAAAAAAGAAAGTAGGCAAGGTTGCCCATGTGTCCGTGCAAGGGCATGTACTGGGCCAATCAAAACCTGTCTTTTTACAAGACAAACCAATAAGACCTAGGTGGATCAACCTAACTATGATTCAAAACCAGGTACGATAAAAAAAGAAAAGAGAAGAAAGAAAAGCTCGATTTTGATTAGGATAGAATTCGCATGTGGTGTGAACACATGCCTTTTTTTCCTTTTAATGATTCAAGAAACCTTTTATAGGAAGAAGTTAAATTTAACTGTCAACGCATATGGTACCCACGGTTTTGTTAATTGACAAGGGGAGAGGGTTTTACCTTGACAGGTTAGGCAGTAAAGTTGAGCACATAAATCGCGTTGTCAGTGAAGCGGTGTGGTACTTCCATCAAGTCAGATGCTACGGTTTCTTAGCCAGCTTTTTCTCATGATCAGCCTGTACTCCGGTTGGGCCGTCTCATGTATGTCGGAGAAAAATATTGACTGCCTAAGATATGCCAGCACAACAAATAGGAAGACCCTTCAGCTTGCGACACGTATCCACACAAAGGGTCCACTTGTCTGACTCCGTCATCACTTGGGTCCAAGGTAGACCTGTTAAACGGGTGGGTTGGGTCGGGTTTGGATCGGGTCATAAATGGTCCGACCCAAATTGACCCATTAACCCGTTTATGACCCATTTAAGCATAGTATAAAATTTTTAACCCATACCCAACCCAACCCATACCCAACCCATACCCGACCCGACCCATATTATTAAAACATTTCTCTATCTAACTAAACTTAGGAAAATTTATTCTTATAATCTTTTTAAAAGATTTTAAACTTATTCAAGTTCATTAACAACCCATGTATTTTAGTCTTTTTAATTTTTAAACATATTATAGATACACTTGTCAAAATGGGTGTATAACCATTTTGACAGGTGTATAACCATCTTTCTTTAAATGGGTCATAAATGGGTCAGGCTTTCTTTTAGTATAACTCATTTATGATCCATTTAATATTTAAATAGGTCATAAATGGGTTATACACCCATTTTGACAGGTGTAGTCCAAGGACAAGCCTAAGTCTCCCCATTTGTTGTGCTGACGTATCTTATTGCAGCCAATGTTTTCTCCTCGTGTGTGGTGAGGCTTCTTACTAGGTCGATAGTGTGTGAATCCCGAAATTACATTGATTTGCAAGCATTCGTACCAAGGCACTTGAGGTTGGCTGTGTTGCTTGCTTTGCAACCGAAAAAGCTAAATCAGCTTCTAGATTATATGCCTGCACACAATCTGAAATCAAGTCGAAGGGACAAAACTTGTAGAACCTCAAATATCAAAAACATGTCAAGTTGGGGCTATTTTTTGTGAGAGTAAATTGAAGATTCAATATGTGAAGAGATATACAGAAATTTCAAAAGAAGTATTAACATAAAGCCAACAACAACATCAATCCTCAACATGTAAAGAAGCAAACATTGTTTAACATCTATACAATAAAAAGGCAAGGCGAGCAGCGCTGCACCAAACAGGCCAAGAACTCACCGAACGATGACGACAAGGCCAAGACTGGCATGACTACTACCATTCTGTGTGCCAAGCCAAGGTCACCTCGTTCTTGACCAGCATGACTCGACCAGCCATTGGCACTGCAACCGAGAAGTTCCGTTATACTAAGCATCGACAGCTTCTCATTAGCATCCTTGGTGAACCAACAATTGCCATGATGATAGAAATACAAAACTAAGCAGGAACTTGTAATTTTTCTTGTTAGAGTTGAGGGATGATGTTGAGTGAGCAGCTCAGGGTGCCTTCGAGGATCCTTCGATCGCCACCGCCCTCACTGTCGGAGGGAGCTACAAAGGTCAAGCCCGTGCACGAGATGTCAAGCATTTGAAGAATGTAAATAGATGAGTCTGAAGATGGGAGTTCGAGTTTGCCTAGCTCGGTATGCAAAAATTAGTGAAAATAGTGAAAGCAAAATTACTGTATCACTCATTTCAAGCCCAATCAAGAATTATACCTATAAATTTCATTAGAACTCATCCAAGCAAAGAGATAAAACTTTAAAAGGAGAGGGACAATGCCATATTTCTCTAAGCAGCGTGGTAGAAGTTTATAGAGTTTGACAAAAATATCTGGGATGGGAATGAATCCTAATTCCTTGATGTTTTGCGTTTTTACCTTGTTAAGAGATATTTATGATGATTCTGATGATTTTCTATATTTTTTAAGATTGTGCGAATTTCTCTATTTGATTGTATAGATCCTTTATTAATATGTTATCTTATTTAATCATTTCATAGAACCTATAAATAGACTAATGTAATTTCATTCTAATATATTCAATTATACACAATTTCTCTCTTCTGCATATCTTTTCTAATTTCTCAATTTGCCCTTTGAACATTTTAGATAGTGGAAATGTGTCTCCTCCAACCAGATTCTATCTCGCAACTCCGATCGCGTGTCGCTGCAAGTGTCTTCTTTGCATACCTTTTTGAAGCTAACCCAGAAAACAAAGAAAACATGCGCGAGGTCCCTCCACGCCGCGACGGGTTTCCTTGCTTTTACGCAAAAGAACGTTGCAATACGCCAACACGTCTTCAAAATCTTTAATCTTCTCCAACAGGGGAAGTTCCGCAGAAGTTCCAAGCTCTTGTCTTTTCAATCTTAGTTTCGTCCAAACTCTAAGTTACTTTAAATGGAAGCAAAAATAAATAAATTAAGAAAGAAAGAAAACTTTAGGGAACAGCCTCTCGACATATTTTGCACGATCAACTTTTTTTAAAATTTCTTTTCTAAATTCTCATTATCAATCAAATTGATGAATTTTCCAACAATTTTTAAACGAGAGTGGACTATTATTAGAAAAGGTTTTGCTAGCATAATAGTCTTTGAACGATTATAGCAATTTATTATGAGTCATAAATTTTTAAATAAGTAGATTTTATAATAATTTATAATTATTTATCACATAGTTTTTCGTAATTCATAAAATCAAAGGCTGTTATTCAATTATTGATTAACAAAAGGTAATCTGGGCGGCATACTGACGTAGAGTGGTCAACCATACTGACTTTCTGACGTAGGGAACCTTCCTGGCTTATCTCACTGAGAAAATTCCTCTCCCGTCAAACTACAGCTCCTGTCTGAAGTGACCGCTATGGACCCCACAGCGATCGGCACGGACCACGTGGGTGGACGTAGGATCAAGCTGAGTAAGGTCTGACCAAGAAAAGCATCACCCCTCAAAGCTATCCCAAAAAAAATAATTGAAGCATGGACAGTAAAAAAAAAAAATTATTCTCTTAGAGATATTTTCACAAATCTCCTATAGCAAGGACAATCCTGAATCCCAAATAATTAGTCGAAATGATATGAGACCATGGATTGTAGGTTTTCAAATGAGTTTGTGATGTATCGAGAACTTATAGGCGCTTGTAAAAGTGAGCGGATTCTAGGATCGATTCATATTATACCTAAAATCTGAAACTTACCCATAAGAATTGATTCACAAATTATTATAATCTAAAATCTCTCTTACATATTTTGGGCACTTAAGACTCACCTTGTCACAGGTTTTAAGGGTAATTTCAGAGTCTATTCAAATTCCATTTGTATTTTTAATTAAACAATTATAGTGCACTATTATCTCTAATAATCACTATTTACAGCTATATTCACTTATTACAATTTATTTTTAAAGACATGTAAAATATGCAATATTAACAAAATAAAAGTCTCAATCATCGATGTATCGAAAATGAAAGAGTAAATTAGTGATTTTAGATTATACATTCATCATCAGACATAAAATAAGAAAAATATAAAAATTTATTCTAGGTTTCACGTTCTAAGTTCACCTAAAATTTGAAATCTATCCGTTAGAATAAATTTTCTAATTTTTAAAATCGCGATTGATTTTTCACATCCTATTCCAAAATCATGCTCAACTTTATGGGTTCACATAAATTAGGAGGCGTGGAACCGGAAGGGGGTGGGTTCTAGGAGGGTCGAACGATATCCCTTAGATTCTCTCTCTCCTCTCTATCTCAAAATCTTTCCATTAATTGTCTACTTTTTTCATAAAGCTACTTTTGTGATGTGACAGAACTCTGGAAAAGTGCAAACAGAAAGGCAAGTCCCTTCGTTCTTTCTTTCGTGTCTGACGCAGGGGGGACAACCGACAAACGCGTCTTTGACTTGTCTAGCGACCCTTTACCGATAGGGACTGTTGAATAAAAAAGTACCAACGTCCTGAAGAAGTATAATCAATATGTCTAAATCATGTGACGTGAGGCCTAAGGTCCCGATCTAAAGTACCGCCGTGTGGCAATTCCTTTCCATGAATTTATTGTACGTAGAAGGTGCAATGCTTATCATTTCTCCGGTGATATCACTAGCAAGGAGTGTCAATGTTACAAGGGTCTATTAGTGTTCATACTGTTAACAAGAAAACTAAAACCCATCATGTTGGAAAGTTAAATTCCGAAATGTTTGAATTGATGAATAGAGATATAAAACAAAAGAAAAATGATTGTGAGTAGCATGTAAAATTTGACTAACGTAATAGAGGCACATGCCAAAGGTGAGAGCATATGCTACATTTCATTAGCCAGCTTTTACACATGATCAACTTCTACCGGTCGAGCCGCGGTGGCTTTGATGAATAACAGGTCAAGGGGAAGATACCATGAAGAATTATGGGTTTGAGTTGCCATAATTATTTCCCAAAAATTAGACTTCTAGTCTTGACCCATTGAAAGTTCATCGCTAGCTAGGACGACCCCGAGTCTAATTCTTCATTTCATTTGGTAGAAAGTGAGAACTAAAGTTAGAATAATGGAGAAGATCTCAATCTTCATTAAGAGGGTTATAATAACCACTCATCAAATATGTGAAGGAAAATCCTCAAGGAGAAAATAGTATTCTTAATCTAAGAATCATTTTCTTTGGACTAATATCCTCGTATCCTTATAAATGGCAACACTTCATTGTAGGATGATGTGTGTGATTCCCAACATTATGTTGAGTATAGGGTAATCTAAACACATGATTTGCAGGCATTCGAACTGAAGCGCTTAATTACTCGGCTAATCATTTGAGGTTGACTCTATTGCCACTCTTGCAATCAAAAGAACTAAATGAGCTTCGAGATTGTATGCCAATGCACAATCTAAAATTAAGCTAAAGTAATAAAACTTGCGAAAACCTCAAATATTAAAAACATGTAAAGTGCAAGCTGATTCCACAGCGAATCAAACATTTAATATATGCAGAGGATACATAAATTTCAAAGCCGTATTAACATTACCTGACAACAACAGATGAGACGGAGAGTCCTCAGCATGTGAAGGATTTGCCAAAGTAATAGGCTAGAAAAAGAAACCTCCCAAGTGATGCCCAGATGCTCGGATAGAAGCCACATTCTCCACCAGAATCTGAAAAATAGGACCACAAGACACGCGACCGTGAGAAGCAGACATCTTTTAATATCAGTACAATGAAAAGGGCCAACCACACACTAGATTAGGAGTGAGCAAGACAAATTGACCAAATTAGAAATTGCTCAGACCAGATTGAACTGGTTAGTTGGGTCTAGTTTCCAGGAGTATTAGTCCGGTTCTCGGTTCCAAAATTCGATTCTGGGTTCCAGTGGGGGGAAACAGATTGATTATTTTTATTTTTTATTTTTAAATGTCTTATGCATGGTTCTTCACATCTTTCGGCCTTTTCCTTCTGCCCCACAATGTTTACACTTGCTTTCCTCTTTCGACTTTTCCCTTTCTCTAGGTCTTCTTCACCTCTCATGGAGGTCAAGGCATTTTCTCTTTTGAACTCGACTGGTTCCAAGGACCTCTGATCTGTTCCTCAATTTCCAGTGAGATGGACTGGACTGAGAACTAATTTACCCTTATACTAAATCAATGGGGACGGGCCAATCATGCTCTTTTGCTCAAGGAGGGTGAGTACCGCCGCACCAAATAGGCCAAAGCACTCACCGGACGAGGACAACGAGGCCGGAGAATTCCGTGGAGGGTCAAGAATGACATGGGCACCACCATGTTGCACGCCAAGCCAGGACTGCCTTGTTCTTAACCAGCTCGACTTGACCAGTTATCACTACCGCAATTAGGTGGTGACTATTGCAATATAAAGTGGAAGCGCTAATGAATTTTGTAATTAAATTAATGTGAAATCACCAAAGAAAATAAACATGAAATAATAAAGAACACTGTCGGAGATTTAGATAATTACGAAGCCAACAACAAATAATCCAATGTAATTGAAGAATTATAGTTACAATCACTTATATGCTCAAGTGTTTCTCATATTTAGATTACATCAAAATCCAAGATTTTTACAAATAAAACAATTCAATTGTATATAAAATTCACACCATAAGTCCGTGGCGTTGGAAGCTGTCTTTCTTTGCGTTCGTCCTTGTACCTATATTTTGCTTTTGCTTTCTTTCCTCTTCTCTCTGAACCTTTTTGGTCAAGTAAACTTGAGACATAATTTAACCACGACGGCTTTGAGAAGTTGATTATACAGAGCATCAACAGCTTCTCATCAACATCATAGGTGAATTAACAGCGGCCACGGTAATAGAAATATGAAACTAAACAAGAACTCCTGATTTTTCTTGCCAGAGTTGAGGGATGATGTCGATCGAGCAGCTCAAGATGCCTTGGAGGATCATCTGATTGCCGCTGCCCTCACCGTTAGAGGGAGCTCTGAAGGTCAAGCCCGTGAACGAGATGTCCACGTCGAGCACGGCCACCCACCAAGGACCCAAGCACAGACTCCGCTTGGCTTTTGCCGCCACGTCGATCTTCACCTCCCTGCCGTTCACGCCCAAGTCAGTGACGATCAACAGCGTTGTCAGGGCCTTGGCTCCGAGTGAGGTTACCCAGCCGTGGGCCTGAGCGAAGGTGGACTCAAGGGAGGGACGAGAGAGAGTTGGCCGGCCGTCTGAACTCAAGAGTAGCTTCATGCGAGCGTACTCGATAGTGACGAGCTTACAGTGGGAGATGGAGATGGAGATGGAGATGTTGAGGGACGAAAGGGAAGAGCCCGGGATGAGCCCGAGCTCCGGCTGCAATCCGGTGGGTATAACCAGGAAGATGGCCACGAGGAGGCCGAGAATAGTGGGCGCAGCAAATGGGACAAAGCAGCCGGCAATCAGCTTGTACAAGCGGGACCGCGGTGGCGCTGCTGGTGGCGACGCCGGATCATGATTCGCCTGGGTTGGGACGGGAGGGCAGCAGTCGGCTTTCATTTGGCTTCTTGGGGAAGGTACCGAGTGCGAGAGCATTCAGTACGGTACTGAACTCAGTAATGAATAGAGGAGGATGATCAGGTTGTGGGGAAGCTCTCAAAGTTTCTGAAAGGACGAGGAGTGAATTTATAAGGGAGGCTGCTTATATCGACTTTCGCGCTTCCTGTAGTACGAAAGTTCATACCTATCTTCCTGGAAAAAACAAAAAAAAAAAAACAGGAAAAGTAGGCGTGGTTGCCGGCATGGTTGCCAACGTGTGTGCGCCAGTCGTATATCTTGATACTCCTATTGCCAAACCTGAAGTTACCTCATGCAAAAACAAAAATAAGAACGTTTTAGAAAATAAAGGAGTAATACGACTTCTTGACAAGCTTGTAAGGAGGTTTATTGTTACACTAATTTTCATTTTATTCACACGATTTGGAGAAAGTTTTTTACCGACGAATTTTGGTGTTTGGAGAGCTGAAATAATAGTACCGAAAACTAACGAGAAAATGAACTAGGTTTTCGCGCATCATCATTTCACTATTTAACCTTGTACACCCGAGTCAATGATCAAGCTACAGAAGGTGATGGTATTATACTTTAGGGATATCTGATGTTTTTTTCCCCAATTCAACAGTTCTTGGACCCGAAAAAGTCATGCAATTTCATGGTCACTCCCGACCCTAGTTTTTTACCCAGTAGGTTCTAAATTTAGGCGACTTTGCCTGCTCAAAATTCTGTTCTTAATAGTGGAGCAATCAAAACGAGTCTCTTTCCAAGAAAAGTGGCCATCAATGATGGGTCAACTCTGATAATAATTTGTTTTTTTCGTCAGTGTGAAGTCTTGGGTGGACACATCAATTTAAAAGGCGAAAATTACAGCGCGGTGGTCTAGAAAAGTCCTTGGCCGGTTCTCTGGAAACGTTACACCACACTAGAGGTGTCAAAATGGGTCATAAACCCATATTATGACTCACCAGTAGTTAAATGGGTCAAATATGAGACAAGTGAAAATTAAATATGAGTCAAATAAGGGTTGAATGAGTTATTAGGTAGACACTAGAGGCGTCAAGATAGGTCATTTGACCCATTTTATGAGTTATGTTCTATCTTAATGGGTCAAAATGTGTGACCTATTTTCGACCCATTTTCGACTCAATTATAGAACGTATGAATCATTTTCAACTCATTTTGACTCATTTTTGACCCATTTTTAACCCAACTATAAAACATATTTTTCTTCTTTAAGTCATCCTCAAGCTCGGTGAGAGGTGGTGACCTACCAGTGACCGTGACACTCCGCCACTCACCTCCACCCTATATCAATTTATAGGTTTTTACAAAGATATCTTTAATCGGTGAAATTCTTTAAAAATATTTCAATTTATAGGTTTTTTACATTTTTATTTTATTTACTATTTTTAAATTTTTTAAATTTGATTTGAAATTTTATTAATTTAACATAGAGTTTAAAGTGAGTTTGGGTTTCTCTACAATAATAATGGCTTTTAGCAATACGGGTCGGGTTATGTATGGATCGGGTATGAGTCACTAAATCTATATTACATGAATATGGGTCAAAACGGGTTAAATGGGTCAATATGGGTTAGACCATTTTCGACCCGACCCAAACTCGACCCGACCCACCCATTTGACAGGTCTACGCCACACGCAGTATCGGTCTTTTGCTTAACTTATGTTGCCTTGTGCATATTGCATATAATCGGAAGCAAAGTCAAGATTTGGAAAAAAACGAAAGACCTGAGTCTGGCCGCCGAGAGTTACTTGTTCTCGTCTCTATATTTCTACCAATTATAGGTCTGCGACTTTATTCTAAGAATAAAATAATAAATCTAAAAAAATTTAGTTATTAATCATTCCTAGAAGAAGAAAAGTAAGGTATGTGCCGTAAATATGTCATGATCCCAACGGTATGTATATTATTAGGGTAGATCCTAGAACTTGTGATTTGGAATATGTGACAAGGTAAGTTTCGGGTTTTGAGTTCCAAAAAATAAGAAAACTATTTTAATGGATAGGTTCTAAGTGGAATCTATATAGAATTTGAAACCGCTCACCTTTAAATTTGAATATTGATGAATTACCCAAAGAAACTATGTGGATAAGAATTACTGTATTAGAGCTTTCTAATACATGGGGAGCTCTGACCTAGAGGGGAGATAAATAAGAGTAATGCAACAAAAGAAAAGTAAGTATTGTGTGGAGAACTAAGATATTTAAAAGGCTCACCTAGCTTCCATGTTCAACAAAGAGTTTTATGTGATCTCCTCATCAGGAAAAACACCATGACTACACATTCTCTCTATAATATCAATTGCGCTATCAAACTTCAATTGCTTGCAAAAAGCCATCAACCAATAAATTGAAAGTAAAATTGTCAGGAATGTAGCCTCTGGCGTCGTCCATCAGGCCATAAGCACGAGACACGAAACCCATATTGGGAACTCCATTAGTAACTAAACTGAAACTCTATGTCCATATGTTGGGGAACAATGATTTCCTGACATTTCAGTGATTGGCGTCGAATTTCAAAAACAAGGAAAAGGCTACAAGTACCATTAATTCATCCCGAAGTCACGTCGCAATCTACAAGTACCAACGTGTGGCAATTCTTGTCGTGATCTTTATGTGTAACCCACAACACATCATGTTTATCGTTTCCCCGTGAGGAAGTTATGTGAGGAAGTTAAGCGGGTCGATCGTTCTCTAGGACGTCGCTATCAACTAGCGTTGACGCGACAGGGGTCAACTAGTGCTCCTTTGTAAGAAAGCACATAAACCGTGTTGTCGAGCAAGGCAACGCGGTACTTCCGACAAGTCATGTGCTACAGTTTGTCAGTAAGCTTTTTCTCATGAACAGCCGTACTGGTTGGGCCGCGGCGATAATATCCTTGTATCCTCGTGTATGGTGAGGCTTCATACTAGGTCGATGGTGCGTGAATCCCAAAATTACTTTGAGTAGAATAGGGGTAATCTAAACACATGATTTGCAAGCATTTGAACCGAGGCACTTAATTACTCGATTAATCATTTGAGGTTGACTCTATTGCCTGCGTCGCAACCAGAAAAGCTAAATTAGTTTCGAGATTATATGCCAACGCACGATCTGAAATCAAGCTGAAGGGACAAAACTTGCGGAACCTCGAATATCATAAACATGTCAAGTTGGGGCTAATTTTTTCTAAGAGTAAATCGAAGATTCACTATGTGTGAAGATACACAGAAATTTCAAAAGAAGTGTTAACATAAAACCAACTACAACATCAGTCCTCAGCATGCGAAGAAGCAAACATTGTTTAACTATACAATAAAAAGGCAAGGCGAGCAGCTTTGCACCAAACAGGGCAAGAACTCGCCCAACAATGACGACGGGGCTAAAATCGACATGACTGCTAATGTTCTGCATGCCGCGCCGGGGCCGCCTTATTCTTGACCAGCACAACTCGACCAACCATTGCCACTGCAACCAAGCGGTGACGGCTTGAGAAGTTCGGTTATACAAAGTATCGACAGCTTCTCATCACCATTGTTGGTGAACAACAACGACCACGATGATAGAAATACGAAACTAAGCAGGAGCTTGTAATTTTTCTTGTCAGAGTTGAGGGATGATGTTGAGCGAGCAGCTCAGGGTGCCTTTGAGGATCCTCCGATGGCCACCGCCCTCGCTGTCAGAGGGAGCTACGAAGGTCAAGCCCGTGCACGAGACGTCAAGCACGGCCGCCCACCACGGACCCAAGCGCAGCCTCCGCTCAGCTTTCACCGCCACGTCAATGGTCACTTCCCTGCCGTTCACGCCCAAGTCCGTGACGATCGACAGCGTTGTCAGGGCCTTGGCTCCGGCTGAGGTCCCGTAGCCAGGGGCCTGAGTGAGGGTGGTGGACACGAGGGAGGGACGAGAGAGGGAGAGCTGGCCGTCTGAACTCAAGAGTAGCTTAAGGTGAGTGTGCTCGACATCGACGAGCTTACTGTGGGAGATGGAGATGGAGACGTTAAGGGACAAAAGGGAAGAGCCCAGATCGAGCCCGAGCTCCGGCGTCATTCCGGCAGGTATCACCAGGAAGATGACCATGAGGAGGCCGAGAATAGCGGGCGCAGCAAACGTGACAAAGCAGCTGACGATCAGCTTGTACAGGTGGGACCGTGGCCGCGCTGCTGGCGGCCTTGCCGGATCTTCATCCAGATTGGGTGGAATGAGGTGGTCGGCCATCATCGGGAATTTTTGTGTCGAATGTTTTTTTGTTTCTTCCGGTGTTTCTTTGGTGCCGGTGAAGTCTCAATTTAAAGGCCGCAAAGGTTACAAGGAATCAAGGTATTCCAAGTGCACGCGCACAAAGCAATCGCACGAAGTAATCGCACGTTTTGCTTTTTCCGAGGGGACCATAGTGGAGAGTGGGACCAAGGCAAAGCCGATCCGTGCAGAGTGTCGTTGGTCGAAGCTTTTGGGAAATCGTGCAATCTTGGAAATTGTGCAGTCAAGTACAGACCAATGATTACCTTGATAATGATGAAGATGCAAATTTTTATTTTTTTGAACGATTGAGATATAAACAAATTAATTTTAGAAGATAATATAAAAATACGAGTGTTAAAATTGAAATAAAATAAGATTGATCAAAAAATTGTATCGCCATCTATATGGTACGAGAGCACATCAAGGATTTGTTGTCCCACAAGCGTTATCCTTGGCCTAAAGTACCTTATTCTTCTTCCTTTTTCATCACCTTAAACTAATCCATCTTGTCCTTACCTTTTTAGGGTTATCTCATATCCTTGATCTCATATTGTTAACTTTATTTCATGGCTAATTCTAGGTTTTTACCCAGTAGATTTTGAATTTGGTGACGTTGCCTACCAAAAATTCCGATCTTAATAGTTGAACAACCGAATAAAAGTAGCCATCAATCATGGCTCGAATTCATCTTAGCTACCCATTGTGTTTTGAAAAGAGAAGCATACTTGATTCAATTGTGTAAGATCGCGTCAATCGGTCACATGGGATTGTGCCATTATCCTCATATTTTGAGTCAAGATAACTAGTTTTTACCAACTTTCATGTTTCCGTGTAAAATGATCTTAGTGGATCAACCAAATTTTGATCTAAAATCTGTTGTACGATTGTGTTCGTTTTCGATATTAATTGCTAAAGAACTCGCATAAACACATGTTTATTTTTATAAGAGAGAGAGTCATCAATTTATGCATTCCCACATCATCATTTTACGGCTTAACTTTGTCTACTCAAATTACAGATCAAGTTATGATATTGATTGACGTGACTACATAAATCACAAAAGGTGGTGCTATTAATGTATTTTTTCAATCCAACATCTAGAACTCGTGAATTAATTGAGATATCTATACCTTATGCTTTTCTCTTCATTTTTTTCACATTGCAAAAAGAAATTAGATGGATATTGCTATGAATACTGATAATTTCATGCAAACTTTCTAGACAAAAAAAAAAATCATGTTATTGCAAAGTTGAAGATTATTTATTAGAAATTACCAATTATAGAGTTGGCTCGAAAAGGACAGGAACGCGTCTTGCAGTGTTCCATCTCTATTTCCCCGAAGGGTCGGCAGTAAAGCATGTCAGGCCGCAACACGACTTAACTAATTGAAGTCTTTGTTTAATGTATTTTTCTTGAGGACGTCCAATGGATTCTAATCGATCAATCAGCTTCGTTTCAAAGTGTGGAAGGATTTCAACGTTTTGCTGACTCATTGATTCAATGTATAAAGATGAATAAACAAAAAAAATATTTTCATCGTTCATAAAAATATTTAAATATAAATTATTACATATAATGATTATATCAAACTATAAAAGCTATTGACCAAAGAAAACTATAGAAGCTATCACTATTAGGAAAGTGTTTTTCCAAATAATTTATTTTCCGCAAAATAAACAGAGCATGCATATATTGTTTTTCAAATATGTAGTGCACGAACTATTGGCATATAAGCGCTTTAAGTAGAGGGCCTTTGTGTGATTAGTGAAGGAAAACCTGCTCTTTGCAATTTCTTAGGGCAGTTTCCAGTATTCTCCAAATGAGAAAATATTAGGTAGGCCAATCTTGCATTCCGGGGTTATTTTATTTCACCAAGAATAATCTTTCAATCGAGATTGCATAGTAGACCACATTTTTTGAACTTGAAAGAGTTTCCTACCAATTGAAAATATCGAGAAAATTGTCCCAAAAACTCTAAACCTATTATACTTTTTTTCAATTCAATCCTAAATTTTTGAATTTTACCAATTGAGTCCTAGATATTTTCACCCTTTGCCATCAAGTCTATCTAATGTGAATAATTTTCGCAATTTTTCAAAAAAAATAGTTCATATTTTTTGTTAATTTTTCTTTTCTTCCTAATTTTTTTAGCTCTTTTTTTCAATGTTGCTATCGAGGGCATACGAGCCCTTATTGACCACGGGTGAGTATCATGACACCCTGACCTAGGCTAGCCCTAGGTAGAGACTGCGAGGGCAGCCCTCGCCCACACAATGACCTCATCGACCATCACTAAGGCCCGACAACCGGTAGAGAGAAGTAGAAAAGAAAACAAAAAAGGAAAGAAAAAATAAAAAGTAATAAAGAAAGTTTAAAGAAAATTACAAAAATGATCCATGCCAATGCTAGCCATACAACGTAGAATGGCCAATGTTCACGTCAACAATCTTGGACCAAATATTGACAAAATGTCAAAAATTTCAAGACTAAATTGGCAATATAAAAAAAGTTTAGCCACTATATAAAATATTTAAATATTTTGCATAATTTTCTCACCCGCTTAGTAATCCATTAGTTTTCCTTATCAATGTGCATGTAGGGTCGAGTTGGGTCGGATCGGGTTGGGTAAGGTAGGGTGGGTCGGGTGTCCAGGGGCCGCAAGGCGGACTGTGGACCGAAACCTTCCCTCGTTAATTTAATATTTTCTAATTAGTCATTATAGCAAAATCCTTTGCATGGGCAAGCTGGCGATTACCCCGCCTACTAATCCTTGGGAAAATGGCTGGTGGAGATGGTGCTCCAAAAAAGTAAGAATTGAAATGCGTGTCCTCCTTTTTTTCACGTCTAACGGCGAGACCAATCTACAAAGACGGCTGGCTCCATGAATTGATTCGCCACGTTCAGTGAACCCAAGCACAACCTTTGGACCAACCTCAATTAATCGATTTGCCAAGAATTCATGCAATTCTCTAATTCATAAATTAATCCATGAAAGAGACAAGCTAGCACTCCCAACAAAACCCGAACATCCACTGACTAATAATGTATTAATATTTTAAAATGAGTGCCCCTTCTTGGCTACACGTGAAGTCAAACCAGATACTTAGAAAACGGCGAAAAGGGAAAGTTTCTCGCTTTCTTTCCGTCCACGAAGGCTTCACGTATTTGGTTTTAGAAAATATTTCTGAAAAGTCGTTTTCAGGAAAATAATATTATAAGGAAGATCTCATTTGATTTGCACTAAGACTTCGGAAATGACAGTTTTTAGCTTATTCTTACTCGGCATCTGGGTAGGTCAAGCAATTAAGGGTTGACCAAAAAAACACCATTTGAGGCTGTCGTCCCTCGAAAATGACAGTTTTTAGCTTATTCTATTCTATTAAAATAAAAAGGAAAAACAAGGAAGTCTTTAAGTAGAAAAGGAACTCAATATGCTCCTACTGCTATCCACCAAAAGTTATCAAATGACAACATCACTCGCCATTTCACCCCCGTTCCAACTATGATCACCAGTCCCAATCATCAGGGCCGATGCGGTCCCTTAGGTACGGGTTTCATCGCCCACCGGAACGCATTTGCTTGGTCATGTTCTAGGATCGCCCGCGACAACAATATCAGCAATTTCCGGAAAAAATTGAAGGCAAGTTGGGTGGGTGAGTGTAGGAGGAAATTGCAGCCTCTTGAAGTCGAGAATTCTTCCTTTGTCAAGAAAAAAGAAATTACAGAAATGCAAAGGGGTCTCTCTGTCGTGTCCAACCGCCTGGGGGGCAATCCCACAGAAATGGCTTTGACTTATCTGACGACCTCCTAACGAGAGGGGTCGTTGGATATCAAACTTTGTGTCCTTTGGCAGGAACATTGGTGGGAGACCATGTTAGTCCATGTGTATATGCCCTCACACGGGAAGGTCAAGTCGGATCATAAATGGTCTGACCTGAATGGACCCATTTAACCCGTTATATGAGGTGGGATCATGATCTTGGTTTTTCCCACAGAGGTTTGTGAGCCGAGCCATGGTGGAGAGGTAAGTGAAGCTAACACGTGCATTTTCTTTTCACTACTTAATTTTGGTTCGTCCACCCTAGTTAATGGTCAAGCCACATTTTTTAGTGATGTGAGTATGGATGGCACACGAGGTGAGGGTATCTGCTTTAGGGATATCAAATGTTTTCACCGAGGATTTTTGTCCCACAAGCACCATCCTTGGAACCCTCCCCCCCAAAAAAAAAAAAAAAAAAAAACAAACTAACACATTTTGTCACATATCTTTTTAGGGTTTCTATCGGACTCTAAATCGATTCTTATAATTTTATAAAGCCTTGGATTGGCGGATATTGCTGAATTGTACCTTTTGCCCAGGGGCGGGTGGCTCTTGTAAAACAAATATAAAGCCCACATGCCAAATTGCGTTTCCCAATTTCATAGGCAATTGCAACTAAATCGTCTCTACTACCCATGGCATCTTTAAAAAAGTCCAAATCGCACAAAATCGTGTCAATTGATCACATGAGATTGTGCCGTCATCCTTGTGTTTAGAGTCAAAGATAACCTATCTTTCCTCGCATTCATGTTTTCTGTGTAAAATGATCTTGGTGAATCAACTTGATTCCGATGCAAAACTACCGGATCCGTTTTTTTTTTTTTTGGTAAAGGTAAGTATTATAGACGATTTTCACCATACAAATGTACAAGGAGTGAGACAAGGCTCCGACCCACACTCAACGGGACAACATGTCTCTGGAGTGGGGGGGGCCTCGGTCACACAAAAGGAAATACAACAAGCATGAGCGGCTTCATACAACCCTCCAAAACAAGCTACCCAAAAATGGTAGGATCTATGCCCCAACAACGTTGTAATCGCCTGTTTCTTGGAGAGTCAGGAACTACACCGAAAGTCAAGGCTTTATCTTTGACTGCTTTGATGAGGTGTTGCTTCATCAATGGCAAAAACAGGCTTGAGGACCTTAATGTAATGTTGTTCTTGGTTTTCCAAATGACATAACAAAGAGCACCAAAGGAGAATCTAGCTATGTCATCATAGAAACCACTCCCCGAGAGCGTGGTGATAATCCATTGCACATTCTCCAACCAGGGACGGTTAGTCCACACAAGATTGCATTTCGCAGCCCAAAAAGTAGCAAGACAAGTGGAAATATGGCAATCAAAAAATAGGTGATCTATAGAGTCCGGCCTTGTGTTACAAAGAGCACAATGGACAGATGCCAATCTACCATGGGACATCAAGAATACCCGGGTGGGGAGCTCGTTCTCGGAGATAAGCCAGAGGAGGAATTGGTGCCGAGGAACTAAGGAGTTACTCCACACCAAAGGTGCCCACGGGACCGGTAGTGCTCGCCTCCTAATATTTGTCCAGGCGGACGCAGAGGAAAAAGTGCCAAACGAATGCCTGGTCCAATAGAAGGAGTCCGGGCCATGTGACAATGTAGGGACCATGACTTGCATAGAGAGAATCTGCTGTAAAATCTCCTGGCCGTCCTGAGAGAATAAGTCAGCAACTGTAGCTTGTCGCTGAAGCACCGATCGATATATATCAGGATTTGGGAAGACCGAACTGAGAGGGCCTATCTCTAGCCATGGGTCAAACCATAGCGAGGTAGATGTTCCATCCCCAATCCTCCACGAAGAAATCTTTGACCTCCTCCCTAAGTGCAAGTATTTTCCGCCAAGCCCAAGAACAAAATGTCGGGGCCGTTGTGGTCCGTGGCACGCCCTTTGAGGTGAGTCATATGGATCCATTTGCACCGAGCGACTCTTTGTCAGTAAAGAGAGTCCAAATGTGCTTGATCATAGCCGCTTTATTACTGTCACGGATCCGACGAATCCCTAGTCCTCCCTCCTTTTTGGGGAGACAAACATCGTCCCAAGAAACTTTTGCACCTTGCACACCAAGTCCCGGACCTTTCCACAGAAATTGTCAACAAATCTGTTCTAACCTGTCAACTATAGATGCAGGAAGCCAAAAAATGGATGCCCAGTATGCTTGAATTGCATGTAGAACGGATTTAATCAATTGTAATCTACCCGCAAAAGATAGAAAACGGTGTGTCCAAGATTGAACTCTAGCCAGGAGGAGACTTACCAGGGCATTACAGTCCGCTTTGCTCAACCTCATAGTAATGATAGGAACGCCCAAGTAGCGAACCGGAAGAGACCCCAGTCTAATATTCAAGATTTGCAAGAGCTGATGCCGCAGAGCCTCCGAACCGCCCGAGAGGAATACTTCACTCTTGCTATTGTTTGGGATAAGTCCACTCCATTGAGAAAACAGGTGGATACCCTCCTTCATGCATCTAACCGAGTTGGCATTGCCCTGGCTGAAGATGAAGACATCATCCGCAAAAAAAAAAAAAAGGTGCGAAAGTCGGGAGGACTTACATCTCCAATAAAACCGGAATTGAGGCCGGTGGGATTGCACCTCAAGGATGCCTGTGAGCACTTCCATGGCCAGAGTAAATAAGTATGGAGATACTGGGTCGCCCTGCCGAAGTCCTCTACCGCTATTGAAGAAACCATGAAGCTCACCGTTAATAGAGATAGAGAATTTGGGAGTTCGCACACATACCATAATTAGGCGCACTAGATGCTAGGGAAGCCGAATGCCCGAGAGTGGTCTCCAAGAAGTTCCAGTCCAGTGTGTCATAAGCTTTCCGGAAGTCCACCTTGATGGCGCACTTAGGAGAATAAGTAGGTGAGTGGAACCCACTAAATAGTTCTTGGGCCAGGAGAATATTATCAGTAATACGCCTGCCTCTAACAAAAGCTGTCTGAGCAGGGCTGATGATACCTGGGAGAACTGCAGCAATTCTATTTGGTAATGCACTTATAGATAGTGTTACAGCAAGCGATGGGTCGGAAATCACTTACTGAGGAAGCATTTGGTATTTTAGGAACCAAAGCTATGATTGTGCAATTAATCTCACGAAGTAATTGTCCAGAATGAAAGAAATCCTGAACCGCCTCTATGACGGATGGTCCCACAATACCCCAATTCTTTTTGAAAAATTCAGCATTGTAACCATCAGGCCCAAGGGCTTTGTCCCCCGCTAAAGAAAACATAGCATTTCTAATATCCTGAGAGAGAATCGGTTCAGATAAAAGCCTAACCTGGTCATCATTCAGCACATGCTGTAGAACTTCCTTGATCTCCTCCGTAGATGGTGTCAAGGCCGTGCTTGCCGGAGCCAAGAGATCCTGAAAGTAAGATGTGAATGCCTGGTGGACATCACCTGGATCAGAGATCAAATTACCCACACCATCCTAGATTGTAATAATCCGGTTGCGCAAGTGATGCTGGTTTACCGAGTGATGAAAAAACCTTGTGTTTTGGTCACCCTCCTTGAGCCACCTGATTCTTGATTTTTGTCGATAGAACGACTCCTCAAGGGACCGAAGAGTATGGTATTCCCGGGTTTGAGCACCCTCAACTTCGGCCAATGCACTATTCTGAGGATCTTGATGGAGTGCCTCTTGAGTTGAATGGAGAGCTTGCTTGGCTGCATTAGACCTCATTGAGATGTCTGAATACGCCTCCTTGTTTAGTCCTGCTTCACTTAATTTTCAATGAGTTTAAGCCTAGGCATAACTTATACATGGGGTTGCCAGAGGATTGGTGAGCCCATGTTTGCATTACAATAGATCTAAAATCCGGGTGTGTCATCCAAAAGTTAAAGAACTTGAATGGCTTATTCCGAGTTCGATTGGTCAATACACGAACTAGAATCGGGGTATGATCCAATATTCCAGGGGGAAGAAAGGAGGCCTTTGAATAAGAGTATTCCGAACTCCACATATTGTTAACTAAAACCCGATCAATCTTTCATTGTTTCCTATTTTCCCCTGAATAAGAGGACCAAGTGAAACGAAAGCCAACGTACCGAAGGTCATCAAGTCCAGCCTGAAGAAGACACTCCTTGAATTCATCAAAAGATGGGTGCCAAATATCCGGGCTACCTAAGCGGTCTGAAGGATCCCGAATAGCATTAAAGTCACCACCCACAATCCAGGGGCTATTTAACATGGAGGTACTCAACCGGATTAAATCAGTCCACAAAGATCTACGAGCAATAAAAGTATGTTCACCGTATATGGCCGAAAGATGGAGGGTAGAACCCGAGTGCAAAATCTTAACAAGGCCATGAATCATTTGGCTAGAAACAAAATGGCTAGAGAACTCCACCAAAATGGGATTCCAACCTAGCCAAATGCAGCCCCTAGTGGAGAAATCATAGTTGGCTAGCCAAAGCCACCCGGGGAGGAGGCTAGATGAAATGCGCTCAAAATGGTGAGGCGGGACTTTAGTCTCCATAAGTCCAAGACAACAAATGCCATTAGACCGCACAAAATGCCTCACTTCCGATTGCCTAACCGGATCCATAATACCCCGAGTATTCCAAAAACCAAAGTTCATATTATATATAATCAAAAAGAGGGGGAGGGACAAACGCTTACCTCGTCTTCTAGACCGTCGCTTGCCATGCGACGGTTTTTTAGGGGGACTTCTTCTTAGATGAAGAACTTGCTTTGCCCCCTGTCTGCTGCTGGGGAGTGGACTGCTGAGAATTCTGAGAGTCCTCCACCGAAGAGTTCTTGGCGCACACCTCCTTGTCATTCTGTTGAGGGGTATTCTGTGCAGCCATAGGGGAGGGCACCTCCTGTATTACAGCCAACGAAGTGCTGGTCGCATCATCTACTTCGTCCAGATCATCATCTGATGAGAAGGAAGCATTGCTCGACATAGCCAGCTGCTGCAGGGCATCATCAACCCGAATTACTTCCTTGTTGCGGCTCCGAGGATCAGAAGGAGCAGTAGGCGATCTGGTCAGTGTGGGTTCTGGATTCCCGGCCTTATTTAGAGGGTCACACTTGCTTGAACTACCGGATCCGTTCGTTTCTACTCCTATGCGAAAAAAAGTTCGATCGTCTGAACATAATGTTCTTTCTTTAATGATTTAAGACTCCTTTCTTAGGGGAAAGTCAAATATAACGGTGGACGCAAATGGTCCCCATGCAAGCTCCACCTCGTACCATCAGAATATATCAATGCCCTTTTCAAAGTAAGGTCCAACCCCCTTGTTGCGTTCCTTCCAAATCAGCTACAGGACACCCACAATTTGCTGAGGTGGTGCTGAGGTATGACCAGCTCCCAACAGTTCATACAACCATTCGTCTATTCTAGTTAGAGTCGTTGGGGATATTATGATGTTAATTCTCGGATCTAACCATATACCTTTGGTCCAATCACACAAATATAGCTTTGATTGTGGAGAATGCTGTAATTTTGAGCAACCATATCAGCCGATCGCCCCTAAAAGCGAAGCTATAGAGTGAAGGAGATGGAGTCGTACCTAATTTGTCGACCAGCAAGGCCTGCTTGAGAGAGAATGTTGATGGGTTATGGCTCGCCGGCTTGTCAGAGGGGTCGACCGTCGGAGTTGTCCAAGATGATCAAGGAATATTGATTGCTAGGTTTGCGAAGTCAGTCGCGGTGTCCCCTACACAGCAAATAGAAACCCTTGCCATAAGAGAATCCTTGATGTATTTGACCATGGAGAAAGAACAAAAGAAGACTTGGAAGTATTCGAGTGATCCTGTTGGGGGCTGTAAATGATCTACATTTGTGGGTATCAACCAATAGTTTATCGATTATCAGTGCTTATCACATCTCAAAGCCCATGGACCCTCATATGCTTATTTGAAGAGTGCAATAGTTTAATAGCCCAAGCGAAAGGAGTCTTAATAGTGCCCTCAAGGGGTCGGTAAAGTGGTAAGGGCTTGGGCTTGTGGGTGATTGACCCCAAGTTTGAGTCCCTTTGCCTTCCATCTTACAATATCCTTGATTTACATGGAGGCTAGTCTGTGGGGCTGGGCTAGTTCTCCTCCAGTTGGTGCCTGATCGATTAGACCCTTGTAGTTCAGTCGATGCACGAGTCTAGGTTATCAAAAAATAAAATAAAAAAGGAGTCTTAATAGTCCACTGCTCATGTGATGCTAACCAAGTTGTAGATTGAATCGCGAAAGCCCACCATAAAGGAAGTCTACCTCTTAATTGGCTATCTAAGTCCCCCAACCCCCGTGGGATTTGTTATGTTTTCAATTTAGCTTTTGTTGTTTTTCTGAATCGAATCATTGAATAAATGAAGTTAAAATTCCGACAAAAAAGAAAAAGAAAGTAGTAAGGCCCAACATCTTTGCCCCTATTGAGACTTTCGAATTATCAATTATTTCAGACAAATTTCTGATGATATTTAGATCTTTATCATAAGTAAACATGTCATGTAATGTATGAATGATGTGGTCTCTTGACAAGTGTTGACAGGCATTCCCTCCCGAGAAGAAAAAGAATGACGTGGTTTCTTGACATGTTTTAAAAAGTTTCTTTTTTACCCAAATTGCCATCACTTATTAAATTCATGTATTTTTCTTAACAACGTACCTTTATTTGGAAAAGTGAAGGAAGACCATTATTAACAGTAGTTAAACCTAACCAAAAAAAAGAAAAAAGAAATTTCATGCCTTCACGCATTATCATTTTACGACTTAACTTTGCCCACTCAAGTTATGGATCAAATTACGATATCGACCGATGTGAGTGTATACATCACACGAGGCGATGGTAGTATGCTCTTGCAATATCTAACACATTTTTCCCGGTCCAACATTTAGAACTCATGAATTAATCGAGATATCTATACCTTAGGCTTCTCTTTTCTTTTTTTTCTTACATTGCAAAAAAAGGAAAAATAAAATTGATGGATATGACTATGAATACTAACATTTTCATGCAAACTTTCTAAATAAAGAATCATGTTATTGCAAAGTTGAAGATTATTTATCAGATATTACCAATTACAAAGTTGGCACGAAAAGGACAGGAACGTAATTTCCAAGTTCCATCTCTTTTTAGCGGCAGGTGAAGGCTTTTTCATCTCTCGTTGGCCCGCCGTTTCCATTGATCCTTTGCTTGCTATCGGAATTATCGGCTGAATTAATGTATTTTGGTCTCATTGTGTCTATCGGGGACGTGGATCGCTGCTGAATCGCTGAAAAGATTTCCTCTTTTTTTTTTTAATCTCTCTCTTTGGAATCTTTGTTACAGTTACCTGTAAACGGGGACAATATGCATAGTTGCAGTTAATGTTGGGAATTTGGTGATCTGTATGGTTCTGTTACTTACGTCATTGAGTTTCTTGGAAATGATTCAGGAAACATTAGGCAGCATCGGCACTGCTGCAGCTGACTAATCTTTCTAGAGGCTTATAGTTGCAGGGGTTTCTCCAGTATTCGGCGAATAGATAAATGTCTGATGAATGGATATGAGAAGTGTACAATCTCTTTAAGTCGAAGTGCTGTCCCGTAGAGGGAACTCGTTGGGGGAGGGAATCGAGATTGGTTTCCTTTGAGTCAGTTCGGAAAGATTGGACTGGTCAAGCTAATGAAATTTTGTTACGTATTGTGCACTCGCATGCCGGATGTATTACACAGTCAAACTTTGATGCTGTTTTATGAATTTCGTACTCGAAGAAACCGCCTAGAGCATCTAAAGAGGCTGCTGCCTCGTTTAGTCGAATAAAGTCAGCAGTGACCAGAACCATTGAGTCAAATGCGGCAAATCAAAGTAATTCCTTGGGAAAAATAAAAATCTCGGAAGGTTGTCTTGATAGCTGAGGCAGTGTTCCTGCACGGTGAACACTGTTCATGCCAAGCCCGTAGGCACAGGCTGGTGAGCAATTGCTTATCCTGTTGCGAGATTGCTTGCGAGCTAGGAGGGAGAGGGGCTGTGTAACTTTCCGGTGCACCTTCTTAAAGGAAGGAAGCCAGTATGCTGGTCTCAAGCACCGGTCCTCGCAGGGGCCTAAGCTGTAGCAGAAGCTTATGCCAAGAGACTCGTAGAATATGATCGAAATTCTGCAGCGTGTACAACAGTTATTGGTGACCAAAGCGACCATTACAAAATTGAGGGCAACAGATGGTTATCTAAGGAGGAATTTTCGTCTTTAGGAATTTTGATGAGTCTAGAGATTTACTTCGTCAGTTGAGGCCTTGTTTGAAATATTCTCATCCTCACAACAGAAGGAGCCCTTGAAAGAGGAGAAAGAGGAGATCGAGGAAGCTGAACGGGCCAAACGAAGCAAAGCGCTGGTGATTTTTTACTTGGACGGTCTCAAGGTGAGTACATTCTTTTTAGGAAGTCTAATGAATATTTCTAATTCCACGTGACTTTAATCTTGCTGGCGTTTCGTCAAAAGATAAAGAAAAATGAGCGAGCATGTCTGATTTTGCTGTGCATCCGCTATTCTTTTCCTGATCCATAGCAACCAAACATATCGTAAGAATCCTTTAGATTGTAGCAACTCTGGCTTTTGAGATTTAGAATGACAATGTCACAATTTCTGCGGCTTTTTGTCTCTATGTTTAACACCCAGAATTGTTGAATGATGAGTTCTGGTAGCAAGGTTAGTAATGTGTCTCCAGCCCACTAAAAATTAGCTGTTCATACATAAAGGAAAACCAATGGTCGCTACTTTGCAAAGATCAGAGTGAAGGATTCCTACATGTTCTCTTAACTGCTAATACTATCATTCATGGATGTTCGGTGTGTGCTTTTCTATTTTCGTAGTTTCAGAGGCTTTTAGGAAGCTAGCATGATGTGGAATGGGTGCAGGTCCTCTTCAATAAAGATGAAGATTCAGAAGTGGAATCAAGAAACGGCATATTAAAGCCTCCAGAAAAAGGGGAAGCGAACAGCACCAAACCAAACCCACAACCCTCAGAAGATGCAGGAGAAGGCTAAAGTGCCGTGCAAGTCTCGAGCAGATTATGCTTGGAAATCACTGGGGGTGCAGCACGAGAGAAACAAGTCGAAACACTTGTTGTTGATGGCCATCTGGAAACGAACTCAGATGGAAAGCCTTCACACAGCCCAAAAGTGAGTAGGGGATCATATTTAGAAGAAAACCTCAAAGCTCATCAATTCTTATACGATGTTGTATACCAGTATTAGTATATACTGCAGTTCGTTCGCTAGCTCTTTCTTGTCAAGTCCACTTTTTTTTTTTGCTTCCTATGTGAGGCCAGAACGGCAAGATGAGTGTTTTTCTGTTTAAGTGGATTGGTTAAGTCGGGAATAGCCACTCCTTTGGAAGCGAAGTTTGTTTAAAGGTTGGCTATCCTTCATCGGTCCTTCATTGCCATTATGGTAATTGTTATAGGCTCGGTCTCTTTGGTTACATTTTACATAAAGATGGTGAGGGGTTGGCGACATCTGAGACAAGGGTAGTGCTCAGAGAAAGGTCGCTTCGACCAATTGGGTCCGATAAATCTAAGAATCATCACTGAATTACTTTTTTAATCACTCGACTAATATCCTTGTAAAAGGCCACATCCATGTATATATGGCAAGACTTCATCAAAGGGCGATGTGGAATGAATCCTCCGACATTATGTTGGGTGCAAAACGGGGCAATCTAAACAAATGATTTGCAAGCATTCAAATCCAGACGCATAATTGCTCAGTTAATTATTTGAGGCTGGCTCAGTTGCCTCCTTTTCAACCGAAAAAGCTAAATGAGTTTCCAGATTATATGCCAATGCATGATCCGAAGTAAAGCTAAAGGGATAGGACTTGCAAAACGTCAAAGTGCAAACTAATTCAGAATTATTCAGAGAGTACACAATTTCGAAAGGAGTAATACATAAACCAACAACAACAGGCGAGACGGAAAGCCCTCGGAGCATAGGAAGTAGTATTTGCCGTAGTAAATAAGCTAGAAAAGGAAACCTCCTTACAGCAAGTGATGCCCCCAGAAGCATACATAGAAGCCCTGGTCTCCACAAGAATCTGAAAAAATAGACAGAACAAGACAAACAACACGCGACCGTGAGAAGCAAACATCTTTTAATAATGTCGGTACAATCAAATAAAAGTGCCGACCAACCACGCGCGCTGGATCAAACAAAGTCGCGCGATAAGGCGAACTGCTGAATGGATCAAGCAGGTGTTGAGTCGAAGAAGCCACGCGCTGTGGCAAATGGGCCAGCCACGAGCTCTAGATCGAGCAAGGCGAGCACCATTGCACCAGACCGGCCGAGCACTCGCCATTAGGGGTGTCAACAACGGGTCGGGTCGGGTCGGGTCTTGATGTTACCCGATCCGACCCGAATAATAAGGGTCATGTCATTTGACCCGACCTGATCTAGCAAAGGGCTTCCCTCGATAGCCCAAACAAGGGCAAATGTCGCCTAATGCCATGGAGGATGGCCCTTGCCTAAGGTTGACAACCTCTGCCGACCATTGATGAGACCCGATAATGGCTGGCAAAGAGAAGAAGGGAAAAAGAAAAAAGAAAAGAAGTAACATAGAAGAAAACAAAAATTAAAGAAATTAGAAAATATATTAAATTATTATTAAAAATTATACACATCGACGGCCAAAGTCCATGTCATCGGTTTCCAATCAAAATTGATCGAATTGACATAGATAACAAAATGTTAAAAGATTTATGACTTAATTGGCATAATTAAAAGTGTAAGACTAAATCAACAAAAATATAATGGGTATACGACTTTTTGGACAATTTCCCCGTTACTGGTGTTTACACTGCTAATGTATTCAAAATTTCGGAAAGTCATGAGTACAAAGGTTTAGTAGACTTCTCGAGCTTTCCAATCTTTCATTTTTCATAATTTTCTGATTTGATTTGCTATTTTAGTCAGGAAGTTGTGACGTTGCAAGCAAGGTCATCGGAACACAAGCAGATGCAGCAATTGCAATCAAAACCCACACCTTATCACCGAACACAAGATGCAGTGTAGGACTGAAAGCCATCAGCATGGATTGACGTAGAATAATCGACAAATGCTTAAATGAAAACTTTCAAGCGTCAAAAGAGCAGGCAGTCCCAAAAATCAAAGAAAATTGTTGGATCTTTGAAGTTGCAAATGAGTTACACGGATTTGGGTAATGTTTGATTTCAAATTCACGCGTTTTTCATGATTTTTGGGCCATCAAATTCAAGTGATCTGCTGGGGGCTGTAAATGCTTTGCGCTTGTGGATATCAATCGATAGTGCATCAGTTATTCAGTGCTTATCAGAGCCATCTCAAAGCCCATAGACTCTCATATGCCTATTTGAAGAGTGCAATAATTTTAATAGCCCAAACGAAAGGAGTGTTGATAGTCTACTGCTCACATGACGCTAATCAAATTGTAGATTGGATCGTGAAAACCCATCTTAGAGGAAGTCTACCTCCTATTGGCTATCTAAGCCCCTCAACCCTTGTGGGATTTGTTTTGTTATGAATCTAGCTTTCCTTGTCTTTTTGAATTGTGAATGAATGAAGTTAAAATTTCCAACAAAAAAAGAAAAAGAAAAAGGTAAGGCCCAACATCTTTGCCCCTGTTGAGACTTCCGAATTATGAATTAATTCGGATAAATTTTTGGTGATATTCAGATTTTTATCAATTTAAGTAAACATGTCATGTAACATACGAATGATGTGGTCTCTTGACAAGTGTTGACAAGCATTCCCTCTCGAGAAAAAAGAAAGAAAGAATGACATGGTCTCTTGACATGTTTTAACAAGTTTCCTTTTTACCCAAATTTTTGTCATTTATTAAATTCATTTTTTTAACGACGTATCTTTAATTGGAAAAGTGAAGGAAGACCTTTCTTAACAGTACTTAAACCTAACCAAAAAAAAATAAAAATTCACACCTTCCCGCATCATCATTTGCGGCTTAACTTTGCCCACTCAAGTTACGGATCAAGTTATGATTTCGACTAATGTAAGTGTATACATTGTACGAGGTGATGGAAGTATGCTCTTACAATATCTAACACATTTTTTCCGGTCCAACATCTAGAACTTGTTGACACCCGAATTTTTGTTTATTTTATTTTAAATGCCCATCTATTTTGCATATATAAATATATATTAATTTCTAGAAAAGATAAAAAAATTTGATAAAAAAAAAATCGAAAAATCGAAAAAATTCGGTCAGTTGGGCTGGTATAGTCTAGCCTTTTAATTTCCCAGCCCATTCTCTTTTAATTCCTTAAGCCCTCCTTTTTATTTCCTTCAAGCCCACTAAGATTAATGGAAGCACAAGCCCAGCCCACCATATCCTTTTTCTTTCCCTTCTCTTGAACCTCCACCGAAAAAAAAAAAGGGGGGCACGACAGAGGCACACTCATTCTCTCACACACGCACGCACACACGCACGCAGCAGCAATGCTCGACGACGTCGTCTCTCTGGACGTCGCCCCTTGGCTGACGTCAGCCACGTGACGCCAGCAAGGGAATCGTCTCTTGCTGCGCTGTCACGCGACGAGAGGAGCACCGGATTTTCGGTTACATGGGACAGAGACGATTTTCGGACGGACGAGGAGGAGCTGGAAAAAAAGGAGAGGGGCGCATCCCCACTCTCTCCTCGGAGCTCCGCCGCTCGAGCGAGAACAAAGAAGCGCAGAGGAGGACGGCGACACCCAGACGCACAGAAAAGAGAGGCACGCAGATCAGAAAAAAGGACACAGAAAAAAAAAAGAGAGGAAGAGGAAGAAAAGAGAGAGGCGCTGGACGGGGAACAGCAGAAAAAAATCCAGCTCCGAGTGAGAGAGGCGACGATTTTCAGAAGAGCAAAAGGAGTAAACTGAAAAAGAAAAGGCAGAAAGAAGGGGCTGTTTCTCTGGGTTCTGGAGCAGAAAAATCGGAAGATGAAAGCTGTTTTTGAAGACTAAACAGAAGAGAGAACAAAGGCTGGTTTTGCTGGTTCGAAGGGAGCAGAAACGGATAGCACCGGAGAAAAAGAAAAAGAAAAAAGAGGAAGAGGAAGAGGAAGAAAACGCAGAAATACCGGGTTTTCGGAGGAAGGTTTTCCGACGAGGGATTTTTCTGGTTTTGGGGCTCCTTTGAGAGGTTGGAGGGGAACATGAAAGAAGAAAATCCGAGGGCGAGAGAAGAAAGAAGAGAGGAGCAGATCTGAGAAGGAGGAAAAAGAGAGAATCAGACAAGGCGTTTCTGGGCAGGAGGGAGCTCGAGAGGCCGAGAAGGAACTAAAAAAAAAAATGGAGGCTGCCTTCTTCGGGTCTTCGAGTCTCGTCCCGGCCAAGGCACTTCCAGCCTCCGCCCGACGACACTGCCGCTGGCCCAACTGCCCGCATCGCTGCTCGATTAGCCTTCCATCATGCTTTCATCCTCTCGACGCCGGTCTCCACCCCACGACGCTGCTGCTGTTCTGCCGACAACTCGCCGCCGTGGTATTTCGTTGGCGCCAAACAGGTAAGCTTCATGCCATGCCTCTTCTAGTTGTAGTGATGTTCTTTATGCCATGTCTCGTGAGCCCGGTGCGCGTTCGAGTCTCGACAGAGTCGGGAACCTCAGGACTTTATAATGCATATCACCCGTTTGTTAAAATGCCTGAATAAAGTCCCGAGACCTTCATCGCCGAGTCTGTGATTGATAGTTTAATCTCATGGGTGTTTGTTCGTATATTGTAGATCCGCCTTTTTCTTTCCTGCTGTTCTTGGTGTTTTATAGCGATTTCATGCTATGCCCTTTGTTTTCTTTTTGAATCGCCGGAGGAGGAAAGCCTCGCCGGAGCACCCCTTTTCCGACGATTGTTAATGTTGCCCGGGAGTTGGTGGAGTTTTACTGACCGCGTAAGTGTGGGCATTAGTTTGGTCGAACAATGATCGAAAGTGGGTTGATTCGGAGGAAAAGAAGTTGCAGGCGAGAGGGGTGTCCGGCTGGGGAAGAAGACGACGCTAGGTTGAAGATGAACCCAGCAGAAAAAGACAAAAAGAGAAGAAAAAAGAAAAATAGAAAAAAAAGAATTAAAAGAATTAAAAAAATAGAAAAAGCAAAGAAAATCGAAATTAAAAAAAAATAAAAAAAGAAGAGGCTGAAAATAGAATGAAAATGGGATGGGCTGAGCAGTTTTTCAGATGGGCCTAGATTTGGGTTTGGGCCGGATTTTCAGAAATTAGAAATGGGCTGTCTTCTTTTTATTTATGGGCCATTTAAAATATTTTTCGACCGGGCCGTTCGGCCAGCCCGGTCATTGCCCCGGCCCGGACCGATAGGGTCCGGGTCGGTTTAGTAGGGCCGGGTCACCCGACCCGGTCCGAATCATCTTTTAATTAAAAAAATCTAAATTAAAAAAATCCAAAAGTTTCAGAAAATTAAAAAAATCTTAAAAAGTTTCGAAAAATCATCAAAAATTAAAAAATGTTTTTTTAAATTTCAGAAAGGTTTTAAAAGTTTAATTTAATTTATTTTACTTTATTTCTTTTTTCGAATATTAAAAAATTCAAAAAAATTAGAAAAAATTAGAAAATTCCAAAAGAAACATTAATAAATGTCTTTTTTTAAATTCCAGAAAAGCCAAAAATTTGCAAAAACCTTAAAAGCTTGTTTTCTTTAATTTCAGAAAATTCGAAAATATTAAAAATATTAAAAAATTTAAAAAAATTCAAAAAATTCAGAAAAATTCAAAAAATTCAGAAAAATCAGAAAAAATTGCAAAAATTCAGAAAACCCTTAAAAAAGGAAAAGGACCAAATTTCAATAAGCCTTTAGGGCTCTACAATAGGCTTTTTTGAACGTGTTGCCATGACCACACTAATACACAATCAAGTTAGGTACCGAAAGGGCGTTAGTCGCATAACTAACGTAACCAAGTCCCCGACCCTAGACCCTTTGGTTGCTTTAAAAGAGAGACACACTCCCATGTCTCGCTCGGTTCCTAGTCGACCTTAATAGACTAGTGGCGGACTCCTTTATTTGTAGTTTTTATGAATATCCCAACGTCGCGCGGGGTATGGGCAGGAGGAGCGAGTTAATTAAGGGCCGTCGGCCCGAAATTAACAATACCCCTAAACCTATTATATATTTATTATTTTCTAATTTTAGTAGGTCGCGACAGAACTCATGAATTAATTGAGATATCTACATCTTATGCTTCTCTTTTCTTTTCTTTCTTATGTTGCAGCAAAAAAAAAATGATGGATATGACTATGAATACTAACATTTTCATGCAAACTTCCCAAATAAAGAATCATGTTATGGCAAAGTTGAAGATCATTTATCAGAAATCACTAATTACAGAGTTGGCACTAAAAGGAAAGGAACGTGATTTAAGTTCCATCTCTTTTCAACGGCAGGTGATGGCTTTTTCGTCTCTTGTTGACCTGTCAAGCTCAAGCCTTGCTCTCGTCAATTGCTAAGTCAAAGGTTGCGACCTCATGGCCTCTGATGAGGGCTTGAGCCTCACCATAGTGAGGTTGGGACTTGTCCATGGCCGGTGAGGCTCGACCCTTGCCAAATTTGGTGAGGGCAAGCCTCACTAGCCCGGCATGAGGCTACTCTCGCTATCTCTGATAAGCTCACTAGAACATAAATAAATAAATAAACAACAAAATATTACAAATTATATAATGTTATTGACATTAGTTGTTACATAGATTGGCTAGTGTTTACGTCAGTAATATCCGATCAAAATTAATTGAAAAAACTGAATTGACATGAAATTAAAATGTTTAAAACTCAATTGATATTAAGTTAAAAAAGTTCATAATAAGATTAATATAAATGCAATAAATTTATAATTTTTTTGACATTTATTCCTTTGCACGGGCAATTGCGGTTGCTCGCGGCAGTTTTCCACTTTGCATGTGCTTTCTTCGTCGTTTCAAAGCGTGTGAAAAGGTGTTCGATCGAAAAAACAAGCGTGAAAAAGTGACTAAAAAAAAAAAAGAAGTCATCTGACTAGTCATAAGAGTTGCGACAAATCGATAGGGGCCAAAATCAACGTTGAAGCCGGCGTGTCTCGATCGGACGTGGGGGTGGGCGACACGCGCCCACGTGGTTATCGACCACCTCGAGTGAGCGGTACGCGCTGTGGGTGCGGAGATTCCAACTTCAGGCAGGACCGGACCGCCGACTTCGAAACATCCGTCCTCCCGCTCGATCGGAGAACCAAATCGGGTAATGGGGACGCCACATTCTCGGAATATTTATATCTTTTGTCCTAGGAGGCAACTCAAGTTGTTTTTGTGTTTTTTAGCTTCCAAATATTACGTCACCCTGAAATAACTAAAAAAATTATTGGAATTACAAAAGCAAAACTCAACGGTCTTATAACCAAGAATATTAGGTCGACAAATTGATTGTAAGATATTGTGTGAAGCACAAATCGATTCAGCAAAAGGAATTTCACCTTTACTTTTGTCATTCCAAGCGTGTGTACGGTTATTATACTGCCCAAGTTATGATGACCAATGTTCATCTTAAAGCAAATGCAATGCCAGCCAAGCTTCATCGCCTTCATTGCTATTCCAATGCTGTTGGTCTTTTCGGGACACTGATGGATGGAAAGAGGTGTCGTTGGGGATGTTTGGGTCATAAAATGGCATCATCGATCATATGTAGGGTCTAAGCAGTCGACCTAGATGAGAAGCTTTTTTTGTGTTAGAGATATAATTAAAAGATTCTGAATATTTTTCTTGGTGGTCCTGATTAATTGTAATTGATATTTTGTTGTCTTAAAAAGCCAATGAATGGACTTATATAAACTCTTCATTTGATAATATACTAAATATTATATTTTTCTCTTTTTCATAAGAATCCATAGCCTTCCAAGCTATTCAACATTCTTCCACGGCTTCGGAAAATGAACACCATCCCTAGATTGATCACCTTTAGACAAATTGGATTCTGAAATATGACCGTCAGATATTTTGGAAATTTGGTTAGCGGTTGGGAGTAAACTTGAATCGCTAGTTGAATTTTCTTTTTTAACGAAAAAAAATCAGCTAATGCACTTTAAATCAAACCAAGTCTAATAAAATCGATTTCAATACAATTTAGGCATCTCGAGAGAATTTTAGGAAAAAGAGAAAGAAATTGAGCGAAGCTGAGGAATCCACGGGGTACCTTATCGTCGCTCAGCAGGAAAAAAGAAAAAACTAAGGTCAAAATGGATTCGAGATTGAATGACACGATTTCGTCTACCACAATATAATTGGGAATCCACGTACACGCTTATTTATCCCAATGACGTTTCCTAGACGGCCTGTCGCGCGTGGTGCGCAACCCCTCCGGGAGCAACTCGTAAGGGGCGCGTGAGTACTTTCACCAACCCACGGGCATGGGCCCAACCGCGTGAGGATGGAGCGCGACTTGGCGTTTGGGTACTTAACAGGAGTTTCACGTTCATGTACTTCTCGAAAGTTAGACGAGGGGAATGGGAGAGAAACCGATGGATTGACCCAGAAATGTATTGAGGTCGTGCTGGGTTTGCAGTCTTTGGGGAAATCTCAGGGAAAAAGCTTGGATGATCTTGACGCTTGACAATGGATGGGGACCTTCAATGGTTCGACGGATAAGGTCAATGGGTTTGACTATCCATCACTGTGCAGAGGGAAACTCCTCAATTTTGATTTAGGGCGAGGATGATAACATTTCTAATTAGAAATTGATTTCTGGAAGAGAAATAGATTTTTTTATTTTTATTTCTGGATAAGTTTCTGAGAAAAAAAAAACGCGTTTGATAAGGACAAAAAATTTCTATTCTTGGAATAGAAATTCGTTTGATAATTAATAAAATTTCACTTTCTCGAGTGGTGGCGGCAATGGGAGGGACGACAGCGGGCGGGGGGGGTGGTGGTGGTGGTGAGCAATGGACGGCAAGAAACACTTTCGAGTACTTGACGAAGAGAAAGATGTTCCGTTGAACGGTGGACAAAATGACAAAGAGACTATCTCATTTTCGTTTCAGTTGGTAGGGAGTCAGGATTTGATGTTAGATTAACGGGGAAAAATCTTAATCTTCATTTATATAATATATATATCCATTCATCAAATGGATGCCCTAGGTCACTCAACCCAAATTATTATTTTTTAGGAGGATAAATAAAAATTAAGATTTACATGGATTCAAGATTGATGCTGTTTCATTTATAAGATAATGCATGGTTCGTGAGAATTCGATTCAAGCCCGCTTATTTTCTCGATTAATCATTTGAGACCGGCTCTTTAGCTTGCTTCACAACCGAAAATGCTAAAAAAGCTTCGGGACCGCGTGCCAATGCACGGCATGAAATTAAGAAAGAAGGGACAGAACTTGCCTAAAGCCTCGAATATCAAATAGAACGACAAGAGATGTGACCGGGAAAATCAAACGTTGTTTAATTGATAATGATGTCAGAAATACGAAACTAAGTGGGAACTAGTAACTTTGCTTCCCGGAGTCGAGGGATGATGTCGAGCGAGCAGCCGAGGGTGCCTCCGATGATCATCCAATCACCGTCAGAGTGAGCTGTGAAGTTCAAGCCCGTGAAGGAGACGTCCATGTCGAACATGGCCACCCACCATGGACCCAACTGCAGCGTCTGCTCGGCTCTCGCCGCCACGTTGATGGTCACCTCCCCGCCGCTCGATGTGCTCACCAGGCTGCTCACGCCCAAGTCAGTGACGATCGCCAGCGTTGACTGGGCCTTGGCTAGGACTGAGGTCGCGCAGCCGGGGCCCTGAGTGAAGGGGGACACGAGGGAGGTACGAGAGAGAGCGAGTTGGCCGTCGAAACTCAAGAGGAGCTTAACGGGAGGGTACTCGACGACGGTGGCGAGCTTACTGTAGGATATGGAGATGTTGAGGGACCAAAGCGAAGAGCCTGGGTTGAGCCTGAGCTCCGGTGGCGTTCCAGCGTGTATTGCCAGGACGATGACCATGATGAGGAGGCCGAGAATAGCAAGCCCAGCAAATGCAATACAGCAGCCGATGATCAGCTTGTACCGGTCGGACCGCCGCAGCGGCGATGCCGGATCATCATTCGCATGGGGTGGGGTGGGCATTTGGGATTCTCGTGTCGAGTGTTCTTGTTTCTGCAGGTGTTTTTATGTAGGGGAGGGGGAGTCGGGGTTCCGCTTCCGCCCGAGGCTCTCCTTTGTAGCTAGCAATCGTGCGTGTGGCTAGGCCATTTCGAGAAAACAAACGTCAAAACAATAGCATTTCTACCAATGTCCGACCGTCTTTATAAAGTAATGCCAGCGACTAAATGACATCCCACCCCAATACGTACCTCATATCTTGTTTTCATTTTTGATTGGTCCTACTTTATGACCTATTTTGACTATTCCTTTTGATTTACCCTATTTTATTTCTATTCTAACTCTCACTCTTAAACTTATGTCTACCTCCTAACAGAGTGTGAGAGTCGAAATTCACACCTAAAACTAAATTGTCCCTATTCCAATCTCCTAAGAAGGTTGAGATTCGAACCCCTTACCTCTCTCTTCCCATATAAAAATGACCCGCACTCGGGGCAAACCCTACTAGTTATACGTGAAATCTTGTTGATTATCAAATTATGGCCTCTCATTCTTGCTAGCAGTCGATAGTCGTGGTGCATTTGCTTTGGTGTGCGTGCAATTTTTTGTGGGTTGGGACATGCCCCCAATCTAAAGTTTTAATTTTTACAATTTATCCCGACACTTTGGAAATTGGTTGTACCTCGTAATGATGATGCCCACTAAATTAAATTTCTCTTACAAATCTGACCACATGAATACATGCGATCAGGGAAGGCTCTATATCCGTGACAAAGAAATATATTGACTACTCAAAAATTTAGATATCACTTGCATTTGTGCATGTTCCGGTTAAATTCTTGCCAGTACTTTAATCATATGTTGTCGCATATAACGCATTTTCTGAATTGTTCTGCTACTTTTTTTATTTTATTTATTTATATAGGTGCACGTTTACACGAACTTTGGAGGAATTAATAGGCAGGAGAGTCAACACGTGCGTACGCGATATCCAATAGTGGCCGATGATCTGGTCGGTTAGAAGATGCAATAGAAGAAATTAACTGGCGCTTGTCAGGAGAAAGGCCCACCGTTGATAGTGACCTTTGACACAATTTTCATTCTACGAGCATCTTATGCCAGTAAAGCTGAAATCCTTGTTTGTCTTTATGCTCTTCGTCATTTTGCTGATCGATCTCATCTGAAATTAATGTTGGAGTCTGACTGTTCATCATTGGTGAGTTGTCTAAAAGATTCCTTGAGATGTTGAACCACTTATCTCTGAATGCATTAGCCTGTTGGCCCTTTTTAAGAGTCTAAAAATAGTTTTTTGCCCTCGCACTTCAAATAGATTGGCAGATTGGACTATAAAAGCCTCTAGATATAAGACAATTCCCCTAAATTGGGTTGCTAACCCCTCTTCCCCCCTTTGGGAGATCCTGTGTTTTGATGCTCCTTACTCAAAAGCGCCGAGTTTAATGAATGTTATTTTTATTTCGAAAAAAAAAAAAAGACGATCTAGGACGGCATCCTATATTGAGTTGTACATTGGATATAATTCCGTTTGATTCACGTAAAAATATTTTTCAGAAAAGATTAGACATCATTCTCAATTTTTTTAATATTTGAATCGCTTAAAAAAATGAGTCAACAAAAAATTGAGATAATTTCTTCGCATGCAACAGAATTGGACCCGCCTCGGGCAAAGTGATTCGGCAAATGTTTATTAAAAACTGTGATTTTAGAGGGCATGGCAACCCAACGGTCGTTCTGGCGCCCTTCGCGGCGTACCCATGCCTAGACAGGACCATAATATTCCAGTTTTCTAATAGTCCCGCCGTCCGTAGGTTTTAAAAGGTCATGATATTGGCACTGACATGACATTCATCATCATGCATAATTACCAGGCGTGACGATACTACGCGATATCCAATAGTGGCCGATGATCAGCTTGTGATGCCGGATTATCATCTTCAAGTGATGGGATGGCGTGGAAGCCTGTGATTTGGAATTTTCTGGTGTGATGTTTCGTGGGGATGCGGAAATTAACGGGGGGCGGGGGCAGACTTGCAAAAAAACAATTTCCCTACAAGTTTTTTGTTTTTGTTTTTGGTGTGATGTTCTGTGAGGGGGCAGACTTGCAAAACTATTTTTCCCTATCAGTTTTTTCACGAGGAATTTAAAGAGGGCGGGGGACAGACATGCAAAAACCTTTTTCCACATAAATGTTTGACTTCGCGGATTTTTTTTTCCCACGAGTTTGTGATGTTTTGTTGGGGGATGGGTATTTGCAAAATGTTGTTGTGATTTTGTTTTTTGTGAGGATGCGGAATTTAAAGGAGGCAGGGGGCAGACTTGCAAAAAAAAAATTTAAGGGAGGGGGGGACGTGGGATCGAGTGTCGGGTTTTCAGTGATGATAGAGAGAGAGAGAGAGGGACTTCTTCTTGCTCTTTCCTTTTTCAAAAGAAAGGCCCGCCGTATATCTTGTGACCACTTTCCCTTCCTCCCTCTTTCTCTCTCTTGCTTTTTATGTACTAGGAAAAAGATGGGAGAGAGAAAACTAACCCAACCACCCCTCACTATCTATCAGGGGTGAGTATATTGGACTAATTGAACTGAGCTTGAACTGGATCCAATTCCCAAAGGTATTAGTCTAGTTTACAATGATTTTTGGTCTAGTTCCAGATTCCAATGGAAACCAAGCGCCTCTTTTTTTTTCAATGCTTACTAAGCATTGCTTAGGACCGGGTGCCCGGGGGGGGGATAGTTGCAAATTTTTTTTCCCTCCATGTCTCTTTTGGTGGAGAAGGTGTGATGTGATGCTTCGGACGAGATGAAGTTGTTAGGTGTGACTTGATTCTTGGGACGAGGGGCGGAGTTGCAAAAAATTTCCCTCCAGGGGTAGAGCTGCAAGGTGTGATGTGATGCTTGGGAGGAAGTGTAGAGTTGTGAGGTGTGATGTGATACTTGGACGAGGGGCGAAGGGAAAGTTAGTTGCAATTTTTTTTTTCCCTCCATGTCTCTTTTGGTGGAGAAGGTGTGATGTGATGCTTCGGATGAGATGAAGTTGTTAGGTGTGACTTGATTCTTGGGACGAGGGGCGGAGTTGCAAATTTTTTTCCCTCCAGGGGTAGAGCTGCAAGGTGTGATGTGATGCTTGGGACGAAGTGTAGAGTTGTGAGGTGTGATGTGATCCTTGGATGAGGGGCGAAGGGAAAATTAGTTGCAAAATTTTTTTTCCTTTCGGTGTGACGCAGAATTCAAAGGGGCCAGACTTGCTAATTGCCATATGGCCTTTGGATGGAGGATTTGCGTTGCCGTTCTTTTCGTCCTCTCTTTCGTGGAAGGAGCACTAAGACTGGACACTATTGCCGTTGCCACACCAAAGAAGGGGAATTTTGACCGTGAACTAACATGAAGTGGCGCGTGCCCTTGAGAATTTATCCGAAATTCTTAATTCACTTTCAAAACTTGTATATTTTAATCTTAGACCTTGTTCATTTAATGAAAAATAAACGATTTAAAAACTATTTTTCTATATATGATCGCTTAAAATAATTTAGTTAATACAAGATATTTTTATTGTCTCTACAATAATTTATGTTAAAGTATATTTGGTGAACAATGAAAATAGTTTTTTTGATTTTAGTAATTGTTTCGTGAGTGTGTAATTCAATTTCCAAAGATGTTTACTTAAAAGAGAGTTAATTATGGGATAGTGCTCATGGTAGGAAGTTTATGCGATGTTTTGATATTTATTTTTAACTTTCTCTAACTTAATGGTTTGCATGCGTGCTAGGTATACTCCAAACATAAATAAGAAGAATAATGCAAGTTATTATGATTCATCTAGATGTTTTGAATTGTCATTTTTAGCCTCTGAGGTTGTTCATATAGAGTAATTATTTGAGTATAAATATGGTAAAGAGAAAACGATTATAAATTACTAAAAAATAGGAATCGTTCCATTTATTGCTACAAGAGCGCAAAAAGGACTTCTTTTTCCTCGAAAAGCACCATCCTTGCAAATAAGTAAAAACCATCCTTTAGCAACTAATCAATTCATTTCATCCCAACCATTTTAAAATTATCTCAAACTCTCAATCAATTCTTATACTTTGATTTGTCTCAATTTCAAATCTAACTTTTTACCTAATGGATTGTAAATTTGGTGACACCGGCCACGTTAAAATTTGGATCTCAATAGGAAACCTGTCAAAACGTGCCTGTGGTCATCAATGACGGCTCAAAATTATTCACGAGAATGCCATGTCTTTTAATTTAGCTTTATGTCAAATTTTGCATTGAGGTTTTAGGACAAAAAAGGAAAAAAAAAAATTGATGGATATGACTATGAATACTAACATTTTCATGCAAACTTCCTAAATAAAGAATCATGTTATTGCAAAGTTGAAGATTATTTATCAGAAATTACCAATTACAAAGTTGGCACGAAAAGGACAAGAACGTAATTTCCAAGTTCCATCTCTTTTTAGCTGTTGCAGAAGCTTATGCCAAGAGACTTGTAGAATATGATCGGAATTCTACAGCATGTAGAACAGTTATTGATGACCAAAGCGACAATTACAAAATTGAGGACAACAGATGATTATCTAAGGAGGAATTTTCGTCTTTAGGAATTTTGATGAGTCTAGAGATTTACTTCGTCAGCTGAGGCCTTGTTTGAAATATTCTCATCCTCACAGCAGAAGGAGCTCTTGAAAGAGGAGATCAAGGAAGCTGAACGGGCCAAACGAAGCAAAGCGCTCATGGCTTTTGACTCGGATGGTCTCAAGGTGAGTACATTCTTTTTAGGAAGTCTAATGAATATTTCTAATTCCACGTGACTTTAATCTCGCTGGCGTTTCATCAAAAGATAAAGAAAAATGAGTGAGCATGTCTGATTTTTCTGTGCATCCGCTATTCTTTTCCTGTTCCATAGTAGCCAAACATATCGTAAGAGTCCTTCACATTGTAGCAACTCTAGCTTTCGAGAGTTAGAATGACAATGTCACAATTTCTGCGGCTTTTCGTCTCTATGTTTAACATCCAGAATTGTTGAATGATGGGTTCTGGTAGCAAGGTTAGTAATGTGTCTCCAGCCCACTGAAAATTAGATGTTCGTACAGAAAGAAAAACCAATGGTCGCTACTTTGCAAAGATTAGAGTGAAGGATTCCTACATGTTCTCTTAACTGCTAATACTATCATTCATGGATGTTCGGTGTGTTCTTTTCTATTTTCGTAGTTTCAGAGGCTTTTAGGAAGCTAGCATGATGAGGAATGGGTGCAGGTCCTCTTCAATAAAGATGAAGATTCAGAAGTGGAATCAAGAAACCGCATATTAAAGCCTCCAGAAAAAGGGGAAGCGAACGGCACCAAACCGAACCCACAACCCTCAGAAGAAGCAAGAGAAGGCTAAAGTGCCGTGCAAGTCTCAAGAGCATATTATGCTTGGAAATCACTATGGGTGTAGCATGAGAGAAACAAGTCGAAACGCTTGTTGTTGATGGCCATCTGGAAACGAACTCAGATGGAAAGCCTTCACACAGCCCAAAAGTGAGTAGGGGATCATATTTAGAAGAAAACCTCAAAGCTCATCAATTCTTATAAGATGCTGTATACCAGTATTAGTATATACTGCAGTTCGTTCGCTAGCTCTTTCCCGTCGAGTCCACATATTTTTTTGCTTCCTATGTGAGGCCAAAATGGCAAGATGAGTGTTTTTCTGTTTAAGTGGATTGGTTAAGTCGGGAATAGCCACTCCTTTGGAAGCGAAGTATGTTTAAAGGTTGGCTATCCTTCATCGGTCCTTCATTGCCATTATGGTCATTGTTATAGGCTCGGTCTCTTTGGTTACATTTTACATAAAGATGGTGAGGGGTTGGCGACATCTGAGACAAGGGTAGTGCTCAGAGAAGGGTTGCTTCAACCAATTGGGTCCGATAAATCTAAGAATCATTACTGAATTACTTTTCTAACCACTCAACTAATATCCTTGTAAAAGGTCACATCCATGTATATATGGCAAGACTTCATCGAAGGGCAACGTGGAATGAATCCACAGACATTATGTTGATTTGCAAGCATTCAAATCCAGAGGCATAATTGCTTGGTTAATTATTTGAGGCTGGCTCAGTTGCCTCCTTTGTACCTGGAAAAGCTAAATGAGTTTCGAGATTGTATGCTAGTGCATGATCCAGAGTAAAGCTAAAGGGACAGGACATGCAAAACCTCAAAGTGCAAACTAATTCAAAATTATCCAGAGAGTACACAATTTCGAAAGGAGTAATACATAAACTGACAACAACGGGCAAGACGGAAAGCCCTCGGAGCATATGAAGTAGTATTTGCCGTAGTAAATAAGCTAGAAAAGGAAACCTCCTTACAGCAAGTGATGCCCCCAGAAGCATACATAGAAGCCCTGGTCTCCACCAGAATTTGAAAAAATGGACAAAACAAGACAAACAACACGCGACTGTGAGAAGCGAACATCTTTTAATAATGTTAGTACAATCCAATAAAAGTGCTGACCAACCACGCACATTGGATCAAACAAAGTCGCGCACTAAGGCGAACTGCTAAATGGATTGAGCAGGTGTTGAGTCGAAGAAGCCACGCGCTGAGGCAAACGAGCCAGCCACGAGCTTTAGATCGAGCAGGGCGAGCACCACTGCACCAGACTGGCCGAGCACTTGCCGAACCATGTTCTCATCAACATCATATACTTTTCCTCCAGCCATACCAGGCCGCAAGCGCGAATCACAGGGGCTGCATCCCTCTTCATCACCTGCCCCGGCCAATGAGGGCAGAGAATCCTACAGAGGCTCAAGAACAACATGGCTGGCTCCAGTCCTATGCAACACAAACGACTCTAACACAAATAATTTTTTTCCTCTATTATTCTTCTTTACTTTCTTTTCTTTTCTTTTCTTTCTTATTTTCCCCTTGTTCCCTCCACCAGTCTCAAGGGCCGCCCTTGCCGGCCTCGAGTGGGGGATGCCTAGATCTAGGAGGGCAACCCTTGCTCCCTTGCCCAATCTAGCAAAGGGCTTCCCTCACTAGCCCAAACAAGGGAAAATGTCGCCTAATGCCATGGAGGACGGCCCTCGCCTAAGGTCGACAACTTCTGCGGGCCATTGATGAGATCCGACAATGGCCGGCAAAGAGAAGAAGAGAAAAAGAAAAAAGAAAAAAGAAAAGAAGTAACATAAAAAAAAAAAAAATTAAAGAAATTAAAAAATATTATTAAAAATTATACACATCGACGGCCAAAGTCCACGTCATCGGTTTCCGATCAAATTTGATCGAATTGACATAGATAACAAAATGTGAAAATATTTATGACTTAATTGGCATAATTAAAAAGTGTAGGACTAAATCGACAAAAATATAATGGGTATATGACTTTTTGAACAATTTCCCCATTATTGGTGTTTACACTACTAATGTATTCAAAATTTCGGAAAGTCATGAAGTACAAAGGTTTAGTAGACTACACAAAGGTTTAGCAGACTTCTCAAGCTTTCCAATCTTTCATTTTTCATAATTTTCTGATTTGATTTGCTATTTTAAAAGATTTTTCAAAGTACCGTGTCACACAATCAGTTTTCAAGTTTCAATTATGACCAACTAGTTGGGGATTTTTGCAAATTCCCGAAGATACGGTTCTAATTTGGAAATTTGCTGGGCTACAAAGTTGTAGAACACTCCTTGAACTTGTAATCTGGAAATTTTCAAGACATTTAGAGTTGATTAGCTAATTTTACTGAATTTTAGAGAAAATCAGGTATGTTCGGGAGAAAAACTTGACATTAGGGGCTAAATTCCAGAATATGTATTTTTAGGAGCAGAATCATGATAAGTTGTCTTGTAATGAAATGATGTTCATTTAATAAGTTGCAAACTCATGGGTGTTTCATAATCGGACATTGTTTAATTAAGCTAAGACATTGAAACACAAATGGTCAGGTCAAGGGAAAAATATGGGAGTTAACTCTAAACTTTTAACCATTCGAGTTTATCCCAGCAATTGCTTCGGTGAGTGCAAAGCCCAAAATGGCATAATCAAATGGTTGTGGGATTGGGTACTTGTGCAATGGCAATGCTTTAATCTAAAGGTCTCTCACTAGAAGGATCGAAAGGCATACGAAAAAATGGTGGAGACCGATCTTCATTCCATCCAGCCTCATTTTCAATAGCATCCAAGTGTCATTGAGACGATTGCTAAATCCAACATTCTTGGATATTCCATGCTTGCATGATAGGAGTAGAATAGAATCGATAAAAAAAAGAAGAAAAACTCCAAACTTTTAGTAAGTGTGCAACGACTTCCCCATGTTGGATATCCTTGATTAATATGATGTGCTGAGCATTATTAGTACCTTCAGTGAAGACCCGGTTGACCCGCTACGGTTCGGTTTTTTTTTTTGGGCCAAGATGAGTTAGGCCTGTTGGCCCACTTTTGTTTTTGCTCGGGCCGGAGTTGGTTTTGGGCTTGACTTTTCTTCTTTTATTTTATGTGTACAATGGGAAGTAAGTGCCAAAAGGACAACGTCCTACAAGTTCATTTTCCGTTCCAGTTTCTTTTCTTTAAAGTTTGTGCATTTTTTCCCTCTTTTTAATCTTTTATCCTTTTCAAACTTTTTCTAGCTTTTTTTTTTTCAGATGTGGCGCCACATCAGCTCATCCGTCTTCAAAGTACATTGAAAAACTTCATGTCAGCTATTTTCGTCCGTTAAATTGAATAGAATTAATAAAATTACTTGAGTGCATTTTTAAAATCTTGCAAGACTCAATTATATATTTGTAGTAAGTTTTAGCATTTTTGACATACTAATCCCATTTTACTCTTTTGGATATTAGCGTATCTTTGACTTGATTTGAGAGACTTATTCTTACATATTATATACATATTTGTTAATTGAATTAGGGGTGATCGGTTCCCGGTCCGGTCCGATTCCAAGGTGGAACCGGGAACCGGACCGGGAGGACCGGTTCCCAAATTCTAGGACCGTGGACTGGACCGGCCGATCCTGGAACCGGGAACCGGACCGACCGACCGGTCCGGTCCAATGAAACCGGTAATTTTCTTTTTCGGTAAAAAAATTGTTAATATTATAGTACATTCTCAAAGACAATCAATTTTGTTTATACACCGGTTTATTGATTTGTCCTTTTAATTATTATATAATTGTATTTTCCTAAGATTTTGAATAATTTTCTTCTTCTTTTTTTTTAATTCTTGAGAAACTTTAAAATATTTATATTAAAAATTATCGGTCCGGTCCGGTTCCCACCTTGGAACCGGGAACCGGACCGACTAGCCACCGGTTCCAAGAATGGGAACCGGGAACCGGATCGCCGGCTACGGGAACCACCCAAAACCGGCCGGTCCGGTCCGGTTTGGGCGGTTCCCGAGTTGGGCGGTTCCCGTTGAACACCCCTAAATTGAATACAACAAATAATCGCAATTCATTTTAAGTAAATTGACATTGGTTTTGATGAAAAATTTTCAAAAAAAAAAATGGTTTAGAATTGAAACTAAAAATGATATTACCTTCAAAACAATAGAGATAACTCACTTTCTTTTCAGGGGAAAAATTTGTTTAGATTTCTTTTCTTTTTGGTGAAAAATGGATAATTTAGAAAATACTTTTAAGAGAACAATAGTTTGTATTACTTATAAAAATGAATAAATGAAAAATAATTTTATTATCCAGGAAAATATTCATTTTTAATTATTAATGCTTTTCATGTTTGTCTACATAGTACATAGAACTTTTAAGGGGACAGCTTGGCCCGCTCGCTCAGAGGCCGCATAATGGGCTACCGAGAAGTTACAAAAGGTTGGATTATGGAGTGATGCTCAAATGGACTCTCAAACACATTGCAGCGACACATGTGAAACTTCTCTTCAGGGTTGCAGAAATCATCTATTGCAAAGAAGAAGATATTGAACTTATCTATGATTTGACTAAAATTAAATTGATGAAAATAGAAAATCAAGTCGCATTTAGAATAAAGACGTTTGCTTCGATTCCTAAAGAGTCCGCAGCGATACACGGAATTGATCAAATCCACAACTAGAGGGAAGTCGTGACATTGCAAGCAAGGTCATCGGAACACAAGCAGATGCAGCAATTGCAATCACCGAACACAAGATGCAGTGTAGGACTGAAAGCCATCATCATGGATTGATGTAGAATAATTGACAAATGCTTATATGAAAACTTTCAAGCATCAAAAAAGCAGGTAGTCTCAAAAGTCAAAGAAAATTGTTGGATCTTCAAAGTTGCAAACGGGTTACACGGATTTGGGTAATATTTGATTTCAAATTCATGTGTTTTCCATGATTTCCGAGCCGTCAAATTCAAGTGATCTGCTGGGGACTGTAAATGCTCTGCGCTTGTGGATATCAATCGATAGTGCATCGGTTATTCAGTGCTTATCAAACTCATCTCAAAGCCCATAGACTCTCATATGCCTATTTGAAGAGTGCAATAATTTTAATAGCCCAAACGAAAGGAGTGTCGATGGTCCACTACTCACGTGACGCTAATCAAATTGTAAATTGGATCACGAAAGCCCATCTTAGAGGAAGTCTACCTCCTATTGGCTATCTAAGCCCCTCAACCCTTGTGGGATTTGTTTTGTTATGAATCTAGCTTTCCTTGTCTTTTTGAATTGTGAATGAATGAAGTTAAAATTTCCAACAAAAAAAGAAAAAGAAAAAGGTAAGGCCCAACATCTTTGCCCCTGTTGAGACTTCCGAATTATGAATTAATTCGGACAAATTTCTAGTGATATTCAGATTTTTATCAATTTAAGTAAACATGTCATATAACATACGAATGATGTGGTCTCTTGACAAGTGTTGACAAGCATTCCCTCTCGAGAAAAAAGAAAGAAAGAATGACATGGTCTCTTGACATGTTTTAACAAGTTTCCTTTTTACCCAAATTTTCGTCACTTACTAAATTCATTTTTTTAATGACGTATCTTTAATTGGAAAAGTGAAGGAAGACCATTCTTAATAGTACTTAAACCTAACCAAAAAAAAATAAAAAATTCACACCTTCCTGCATCATCATTTGCGGCTTAACTTTGCCCACTCAAGTTACGGATCAAGTTATGATTTCGACTGATGTAAGTGTATACATTGTACGAGGTGATGGAAGTATGCTCTTACAATATCTAACACATTTTTTCCATTCCAACATCTAGAACTCATGAATTAATTGAGCTATCTACATTTTATGCTTCTCTTTTCTTTTCTTTCTTATGTTGCAACAAAAAAAAAATGATGGATATGGCTATGAATACTAACATTTTCATGCAAACTTCCCAAATAAAGAATCATGTGATTGCAAAGTTGAAGATCATTTATCAGAAATCACCAATTACAGAGTTGACACGAAAAAGAAAGGAACGTGATTTAAGTTCCATCTCTTTTCAACAGCAGGTGATGGCTTTTTCGTCTCTTGTTGACCTGTCAAGCTCAAGCCTTGCCCTCGTCAATTGCTAAGTCAAAGGTTTCGACCTCATGGCCTCTGACGAGGGCTTAAGCCTCACCATAGTGAGGTTGGGACTTGTCCATGGTCGGTGAGGCTCGACCCTTGCCAAATTTGGCGAGGGCAAGCCTCACTCCCGGCACGACATTTATGCTACCTCGCTATCTCCGATGCTCGCTTAACATAAATAAATAAATAAACAATAAAATATTACAAATTATATAATGTTATTGACATCGGTTCTTTATGATTAGATGGGCTAGTGATTTATGTCAATAATATATCCGATCAAAATTAATTGGAAAAATTGAATTGATATGAAATTAAAATGTTTAAAACTTAATTGATATTAAGTTAAAAGGTTTATAATAAGATTAATATAAATGCAATAAATTTAATATTTTTTTGACATTTATTCCTTTGCACGGGCAATTGCGGTTGCTCGCGGCAGTTTTCCACTTTGCATGTGCTTTCTTCGTCGTCTTGAAGCGTGAAAAAGTGACGAAAAAAAGAGAGTCATCTGACTAGTTGTAAGAGCTACGACAAATCGATAGGGGTCAAAATCAATGTTGAATCCGGCGTGTCTCGATCGGACGTGGGGGGTGGGCGACACGCGCCCACGTGGTGATCGACCACCTTGAGTGAGCGATACGCGCTGTGGGTGCGGAGATTCCAGCTTCGGGCAGGGCAGGACCGGACCGCCGACTTTGAAACATCCGTCCTCCCTCTCGATCCGGGGACACCACATTCTGGGCAGCCGCAGCAAGTTTGAATATTTATATCTTTTGTCCTAGGAGGCAACCCCAGTTGTTTTTGTTTTTTAGCTTCCAAATATTACGTCACCCTGAAATAACTAAAAAAAATATTGGAATTACAAAAGCGAAATTCCAGAGTCTTATAACTGAGGATATTAGGCCAACAAATCGATTGTGAGATATTGTGTGAAACACAAGTCGATCCAACAAAAGGGATTTCACATTTACTTTTGTCATCCCAAGCACGTATGGCTGCTATATCGCTTGAGTTATGATGACCAATGTTCTTCTCAAAGCATTGTAAAGCATTTGTTAGCAATGCCAGCCAAGCTTCATCGCCCTCATTGCTATTCCGATGCTATTGGTCTTTTCAGGACATTGATGGATAGAAAGAGGTGTCGTCCGGGATGTTGGGTCATAAAATGGCATCATTGATCATATGTAGAGTTTAAGCAATCGACATAGATGAGAAGCTTTCTTCATGTTAGAGATATAATTAAAAGATTTTGAATATTTTTCTTGGTGGTCCTGATTAATTGTAATTGATATTTGTTGTCTTAAAAAGCCTATGAATGGACTTACATAAACTCTTCATTTGATAATATACTAAACATTATATTTTTCTCTTTTTCATAAGAATCCATAGCCTTCCGAGCTATTCGACATTCTTCCGCGGCTTCGGAAAATGAACACCATCCCTAGATTGATCACCTTTAAACAAATTGGATTCTAAAATTTTGTTGTGAACGGTCATCAGATATTTTGGAAATTTGGTCAGCGGTTGAGAGTAAACTTGAATTGTCAGTTTTTTTTAACGAAAAAAATCAGCTAATGCATTTTAAATCAAATCAAGTCTAACAAAATCAATTTCAATACAATTTAGGCCTCTCAAGAGAATTTTAGGAAAAGAAAAAGAAATTGAGCGAAGCTGAGGAATCCACTTGGCACCTCATCGTCGCTCGGCAGGAAAAAAAAAAGAAGAAGGTCGAAATGGATTTGAGATTGAATGACACGATTTCGTCTAGGACAAGATAATTGGGAATCCACGTGCACTCTTATTTTATCCCAATGACGTTTCCTAGACGGCCTGTCGCGCGTGGTGGGCAACTCCCTCCGAGAGCAACTCGTAGGGGGCGGTGGATGAAGCCACTCGTAAGGGGCGCGTGAGTACTTTCACCAACCCACCGGCATGGGCCCCACCGCGTGAGGATGGAGCGCGACTTGGACAGGAGTTTCACGTTCATGTACTTTCTTTTTCTTTTTTTTGCATGTACTTGACGAAGGGGAAGATGTTCCGTTGAACGGTGGACAAAATGGCAAAAAGATTATCTCATTCTTCGTTTCGTTTGACTGGGAGTCAGGATTTGATGTTAGATTAATGGGGAAGATTTTAATCTTCATTTATATAATATATAAAAATATATATCCATTCATCAAATGGATGCACTAAGTCACTTAACCCAAATTATTATTTTTTAGGAGGACAAATAAAAATTAAAATTTACATGGATTTAAGATTGACGTTGTTTCGCTTATAAGATAATACATGATTCGTGAGAATTGGATTCAAGCCTGCTTATTTTCTCGATTAATCATTTGAGACCGGCTCTATAGCTTGCTTCGCAACCGAAAATGTAGAAAAGCTTCAGGACCACGTGCCAATGCACGGCATGAAATTAAGCTAGAAGGGACAAAACTTGCCCAAAGCCTCAAATATCAAAGACAACGACAAGAGATGCGACCGGGAAAATCAAACGTTGTTTAATTGATAATGATGTCAGAGAAATACGAAACTATGTGGGAACTAGTAACTTTGCTTTCCAAAGTCGAGGGATGATGTCGAGCGAGCAGCCGAGGGTGCCTCCGATGATCATCCAATCACCGTCAGAGTGAGCTATGAAGTTCAAGCCCGTGAAGGAGACGTCCACGTCGAACATGGCCACCCACCATGGACCCAACTGCAGCCTCCGCTCGGCTCTCGCCGCCACGTTGAAGGTCACCTCCCCGTCGCTCGATGTGCTCACCAGGCTGCTCACGCCCAAGTCAGTGACGATCGCCGCGGTCAAGTCAACCTCGCAAACCTCTAGCTAGTCCTTGATCGGCGAGGTCAAGTCAACCTCGCAAACCTCCGGCAAGCCTTGCCATGATTGGACAAGGCCTAACCTCCCCAAATTTGGCGAGGTCATGGCTCACCCAAGCCATAATGAGGCTCGAGCCCTCACAAGAGGTCGTGAGGGCAGCCACGCACTACGCTAGCAAGGCTTGTCCTCACCCTTGCTGATTGTCAAGTCAAAGGCCGCGACCTTAGGGCCTTTAGCAAGGGTTTGAGCCTCACTATGGCCAGGTAAGGTTGGGACTCCCCCATGTTAGGCGAGGGCAAGCCTCACTAGCCTAGCATGAGGGCACTCTCGCTGTCCCCGGTAAGCTCACCGAAACATAAATAAATTATTAAAAATTATTAAAAGTTATCAACATCAGTATTTGTCATGTTATATAGGTCAATTGGTATTCACGTTGGCAATATCCAATCAAAATTAGCCATAAAGATTGAATTAATATTAGTTTAAAAATTTTAGAATTTAATTGACATTAAATCAAAAGGTTTAAACTAAAATTGGTATAAATGTAATAAATATTTGATTTTTCTAATACCTTTTCCTTTGCGCGAGTAATTACGGTTGCCTATGGCAGTTTTCCACTCTTTGTTCGTTGTTTTAAAGCGTGAAAAAGTGCTCAATCAAAAAAAAAAAAAGCGTGAAAAAGTGACTTAAAAAAAAATCATCTAACTAGCTCTAAGAGTTACGACAAATTGACGGGGCTCAAAATCAATGTTGAGTACGGCGGGTCTCGATCGGACGTGGGGGTGGGCAACACGCGCCCACGTGGTGATCGAGCACCTCGAGTGAGCAGTACGCGCTGTGGGTGTGGAGATTCCAATTTCAGGCAAGACCAGCCCCGCCGATTTTGCAAATTGGGTAACGAAGGGGTCCATCGAAGGACACACCACATTCTCAGAAGGCGCAGCAAGTTTTGAATATTATGTATCTTTTGTCCTAGGAGGCAACCCAGTTTTTTTTCCTTTTTTCCAAATATTACGTCACTCTGAAATAATTAAAAGAAATGTTAGAATTACAAAAGCGGATATTGAGGCAACAAGTCAATTATAAGATACGCACGAAGTATTCCGATGTCGTTGGTCTTGTTAGGATAGCGATGGATAGAAAGAGATGTCGTTGGGGATGTTCAGGTCGTAGAATGGCATTGTTGGTCATATGTAGGGCTTAAGCAATCAACCCGAAAGAGAAGCTTTCTTTGTGTTAGAAATATAATTAAAAGATTTTGAATATTTTTCTTGATAGTTCTGATTAATTGTAATTGATATTTTGTTATCTTAAATATTCATATTATGAAAAGTTTATGAATGGACTTATGTAAACTTTTCATTTGATAATATCTTAAAGGGAAAACTCCAAAGCCTATCTTTTTTCCAGGACAATTTCACTGAACTTTTTTTGGGTCATAAAAAACCCCAAACTATGCCATTTGGGACAATTTTTTGCACTTTTAACCGAAGGGCATTTTCGTATTTTCACTTTTTTCTTTTTCTTTTTTCTTTTTTTTTTTTTTTTCTTCCCCTCTCGCCGCCATGGCAGAGGGAAGCCGGCGAGGGTGGCCCTCGCCGGGCGCCGGCGAGGGCCGCCCGACGGCGAGGGTCGCCTCGCCGATCCGGCGGGGGGGGGCGACCTTGCCTTCCCGGCCGGGCGGCCTCGCCCGAGGGTCGCTCCGCCGAATCGGCGGGGGCAACCCTCGCCCGACGCCGGGAGGTTGCCCCCGCCAGATCCGTTGCCCTCGCCGGCGAGGGCGACCCAGCCCCTGGCCCGAGCCGGCGAGGGCGACCCTCGCCCGCCCGAGCCGGCGAGGGCGGCCCTCCCGATCCGGCGAGGGCGACCCTCGCCCGCCCGAGCCGGCGAGGGCCGCCCCCGCGCAATCCGGTGAGGGCGTCCCCCCCGACGTCGGGAGAGCCGCCCTCGCCCGCGCCGGTGGAGTGCCGCCCCGGTCGGACGGCGCGGGTTGGCGAGGGCCCTCGCCGCTTCCCCGCCGGGGAAGAGGAAGAGGGGAAGAAAGAAAGAAAGAAAAAAAAGAAAGAAGAAGTAAAAAGACGAAAATGCCCTTCATTTAAAAGTCGGGGTAAAATTGTCCCAAGCAAGATAGTTTGGGGTTTTTTATGGACCCAAAAAAAGTTCAGAAATCGTCCGAAGGGCATAGTTTGGGTTTTTTGGTGGGCTTTTCCCTATACTAAATATTATATTTTTCTTTTTGTCATCGGAATTCATAACCTTCCGAGCTATTCGACATGTTTCCGCAACTCATTTTGAAAAAATGAACACCATTACTAGATTTGTCACCTTCATATGACTTGGATTTTGAAATTTCATCACGACCAATTGTCGAATATTTTGGACAGTTGGTTAGAACTTGGGAATAAGCTTGAATCGGTAGTTGATTTTTCATTTTTCTAACAAAAAAAATCAGCTTGTGCACTTTAAATCAAATCAAGTCTAACAAAATCAATTTCAATACGATTTAGCATCTTGAGAGAAGTTTAGGAAAAAATATAATAAAAAGAAAGAAATTGAGCGAAGTTGAGGAATCCACGGGGTACTTTTTCGTCGCTTAGCATAGAAAAATTAAGGTAAAAATGGATTAAAGAGTGATTTACACGGGTGTGCAAAAGAACCGAGATCCGCCGACTCGATCGAACCGGCCGGAACCCAGGTGGTTCCTAAAGGGACCATTCGCTTCCTGGGCCCAATAAATTGAACCGGTGGGTATCGGTCCGGCTCCTGCCCATGCGCGGATCCGCCCGCCCGCCCGCCCGTCCATCCTGGACCGGACCAGTATTATAATAATAATATATATTGATTTTTATTATAAAAAATTTTTTTTTTTGTTGAAAAAAATTAAAATTTTGAAGCCCCATGCTTATAATTCTTATTGTTCTATTTGAGGCAATCTATCAAGAGAGGTAAAGAAAAAGCGCGAGAACATTTGTGAAATCTCTAAGTATGCCATCTTTTCAATATGTGTCCAGTGGAGCTTCTTTTCTTCGTCGTCAGTGAGACGGTCCACTGATCCACCCGAACTGGGATTAGACCCGGTCCGGTTTCCGGGTGGATTCATGGAACCAACGGGCAGTTCCCAAATCCAATTTTTTAGAACCGGTCCTTAGTGGGTGGTTCTTGATTTAAGGGTGGAAACCAGCCACCTGGACCATGCACACTTCTAATTTCGTCTACTGCAAGATAATTGAGGAATCCACGTGTACTCTTTCTTATATCCCGATGATATTTCCTGGGCGCCCTCTCGCGCGTGGTGCGCAACTCTCTACGGGAGCAACTCGTAAGGGGGCGCGTCCGGGTCAATACCCAATCGGTGGATTAAGCCACCCGTAAGGGGCGCGTGAGAACTTTCACCAACCCGACAGCATGGGCCCCACCGCGTGAGGATCGAGCGTCAGTCGGCCTTCGGAAACTTAACAGGAGTTTCGTTTTATATTTTTTTATATTTTTTGGTATGAGCTTTTAGAGAAAGATGTTCCATTGAACGGTAGATAGGGAAGTGGAGATGTCGAGGGACAAAATGGTAAGTGTCTCTCGTTCTCCATTTCATTTGGTAGAAAGTGAGAATTTGATGTTTAGATTAATGGGGAAGATCTCAATCTTCATTAAGAGGGCTATATAATAAATAAAACCATTCATCAAATGGATGCCCTAGGGTCATTCAACCCAATTTCTTTAAATTAGGAGGACAAATAAAAATTGAGATTTATGTGTATTTAAGATTGACACTGTTTTGCTCATACGAGAATTCGAATCAAGCATGCTTATTTTCTCGAATGATCATCTAAGACCGGCTTTGGGACTGCCTGCCAGTGCACGGTATGAGATTAAGCTAAAAGGACAAAACTTGCCCAAAGCTTCCGATATCAACTCGAAGAACAAGAGACGAGACTGTGACAAGCAAACACTGTTTAATTGATAAAATCAGTACAATCCTATAAAAGTGCCAACAAACCACGCGCGGTGGATCAAACAAAGCCACGCGCTGAGGCAAATTGGCCATGCAGGTGCTGAATGGATCAAGCTACGCGCTGAGGTAGACAGCCCAAGCGCGCGCTCGGGATCAAAGCAGGGCGACCATCCCACGCGCCAAGCGAACGCCAACCACGCGCCAACGTGGCCGGAGAATTCTGCAGGGGCTCAACAACGACATGGCTACTTGTTCTTGACCAGCACGCTCAACCAGCCATCGCCACCGCAACCAGGCGGTGGCGGCTCCGAGGAGTTGGTTATACTGAGCATCGACAACTGCCACGACAACAGAAATACGAAACTATGTGGGAACTAGTAGCTTTGCTTCCCAGAGTCGAGGGATGATGTCAAGCGAGAAGCCGAGGGTGCCTCCGAGGATCATGCAATCGCCGTCAGAGTGAGCTGTGAAGTTCAAGCCCGTGAACGAGACGTCCAAGTCGAACACGGCCACCCACCATGGACCCAACTGCAGCCTCCGCTTGGCTCTCGCTGCCACGTCGATGGTCACCTCCCCGCCGCTTGACGTGCTCACCAGGCCGCTCGTGCCCAAGTTAGTGATGATCGCCAGCGTTGACTGGGCCTTGGCTAGGACTGAGGTCGTGCAGCCGGGGCCCTGAGTGAAGGGGGACACGAGGGAGGCACGAGAGAGAGCGAATTGGCCGTCGAAACTCAAGAGGAGCTTCATGGGAGGGTACTCGACGACGGTGATGAGCTTACTGTAGGAGATGGAGATGTTGAAGGACCCAAGCGAAGAGCCCGGGTTGAGCCCGAGCTCCGGTGGCGTCCCGGTGGATATTGCCAGGAAGATGACCATGATGAGGAGGCCGAGAATAGCAGGCCCAGAAAATGCAATACAGCAGCCGATGATCAGCTTGTACCATTCGGACCGCAGCGGTGCTGCCGGCGGTGATGCCGGATCATCATCCGCTGGGGGTGGGTTGGGGCGGCTGGCGCTCATGTAGGTAATTTTTGTGGGAAGTTTTGAAAGGACGCAGAGATTAATCTGTAGAGGGGAAATTAGTGGTGCAAAAGCAGAAAATATTGACTACACTAGTTGTGCTCAGTTAGCAAATTACTAGTCAATCCATTATTCGACATGTGTCCCATGGGCCCACCATTCAGATTTTTCAAAAATTATCTTCCCAAGCACTTTCTTTCTTCCACAAACACCCCTCTTCTCTCTCCTTCGTTTCTCTCTTCTCTCTGTCTTGTCTCTCTGTCTCTTTCCTTAGAAACACAGATCTAGGTTTTCATGGTTCCTTCACCAAGATCTTGGCCTCCCTCGACCGGCCGGCGATGGAGTAGTCAACGCAGGCCGAGATCTTTGTGCGGTGGAGAAAGGTGGCGGCATGCTGGAGGTCGAACATCACGCCGCGAAGGTTGATGGGCTTAACGTCGATGAGGGCTAGCTCGTCGGCGAGGTCTTGGCTGAGGATGGCCTGGGCCATGGCCATGCCGAAGTTGCCGACCAGACGACGGCAATCTTGGTGTGGTGCTTGGAGGGCGACGGTTGCGGGGATTGGCTTGAAGATGGCTTGGGTCAGGTTCAAGCCGCTAGGGCTGACGTAGGCCTCCGTCGACTACTCCGTTGCCGGCTGGTCGACGGAGGCCATGGTCTTGGTGAAGGAAGACCGACTTCCGTAAACCACCAAGATCCCTGCCTCTATTTTTTAAGGAAAGAGAGAAAGAGACGGAGAGAGAGGAAGGAGAGAGCAAAGGGGCGTTTGTGGAAGAAAGAAATTTATTGGGAAAACAATTTTTGAAAAATCTGAATGGTGGGCCCATGGGCACGTGTCGAATAATGGATGGACTAGTATTTTGCTTATATGTAAATCACTAGCCTACCCAATATTTTCTCGCAAGTCGGGCGTCTCTAAATCTCTAATGGCTCACTGGATGTCAAATGTAGTTGATTATTCAATCCTGGCCGTTTGCTTGGCAGGCATACATTTTTCGCCACGTAATTGCGGCAACTCGTTAGAGAGGGCTCTGTACCCATGAGAAAATAATATAGAAACTACTTGAAGATGTATTCAAAACTATATATCATCCTGCGTCAGTATTAATTCCAATTAAATTAGCGCCAAAATTTTAGTCACACGCTTCACGCAGAGTGTATTTCCGAATTGTTCTACTTTTAAAAAAGGCGAAGCGAGACTACTTTACATAGCACTCCAACCTAACAAGAAAAAAAAAATAGTTCTTTCTCTCGTCGTCATTTCACTAATTTACTTTGGGTGGTCACCCAAGTTAATCATCAAACTACAATTTCGGTCGATGTGAATATATATGTCACACACACACACAAGGCAATTTTATCATGTTGTAGGAAATCTGGTGTTTTGCTTTTTAGTTAAATACCATAAAAAATCGCAAATCGGTACATCCATGACCTTAAAATTGGTACACTTTTGACAAATTTACCTTTTATTAGTTTCCGTTATATTTTATTGTCAAATTGCAGAATTGTATGACATGTGGCAATTGGCGGATGTAATAGTTTTAGGTCTTACCCTCTGTCCATCACAAGCATACCAGTTTATGATTTTTCATGTTATTAACCCAATTTAACGGAAATTAATTGAGGGTGTATTTATCACAAATGTATCAGATTAGGGTTTTTGGTGGTCTAGAAATTAGTTTTGGGTAAATTTATCACAAGTATATCAATTTTGGGTTTTTCATGATATTAATTCATTTTATTTTCTAATCCATTTTATTTTTCCTTTTTTCTTTTTAAACTAAAGGCCATTGAGGTCGAGAAGTAAAGTGGTGAATCGAATCCTACCGAATTACTTCCCGTCCATCTTGGGAAATTCACGAAATGGGCAGCAATTCCTTACGCCAAGAGCAACAGATAACGTCTAAGAAAGTTTTCCAGGTTTTGACTGATCAGCATCTGCTATTTTTCAATGTGTCAAAATGTTGCGCGTGCAGGCGGATTCACCGCAAGGATGCATACCACGTCACCTTCACTCCTGTAAGATTATTTTCTATCAATTAGATGCCAAGTTACTCTGATTTGGTCAATAATGAAGACTAGCTGCCGCGATTACAACCTATTTGCTCACCTCTCCTATAGTAAAGGTGTTTCCTGGTTGCATGTTGTATTCAAAACTGTTTTCTTTTTTGGTAAGGTAAGTGTATATATAAACAACCAAGAACTAGTACAGCAGGGGGAAACATGGTACCAACGATCATTCAGCTGGAGAACATGTCGCTGGAGTGGAAGGGTACCGCGTATACCAAGAAAAGCAATACAACAAAGCTAGAGCTACACGGAACTGAGAGGAAACTAATTTCTATCCTAACCGATATGTGGCTCCAAAGCAAAAATACGAGGCTCTAACCCCCAACTGCACTGCAACCTTCTATTCCTGGGACAATCTTCAACTTTCGAGAAGGTGAGGGCTTTATCTTTCACCGTCTTGAAGAGATGTAGCTTTAAAGCAGGAACAAAAAGGGTGTGCCCTTGAAAAAGAATCTCATTCATAGTCTTCCAGATGAGTTGGCAGAGGGAGTGTATTCAAAACTGTTATGGTCTACTTAAAGGTTTTTTTTTTTTCCTACAAAATCCAAGATGCTTCTCCTCTTTACGTAATAGATGCTGTTTGAATATAAAGTCTGATGGATTATAAGGACATTTATCATGATGAGAATCAGAGCGCGTGATTGTCACGTTGGCCTCCGCGTGTGGCTCGTTTTGATTCAGCAACCTGCCAGATCCCCTGAGCGCGTGCTTGGCTCGTTTGTGTCAGTGCGTGGCTTTGTTTGATCCAGCGCGCGTGGTTTGGTTGGCACTTTTATTGGATTGTACTGTTATTATTAATTAAATAAGGTTTGATTCTCTCGGTCGCACTTGATCAAACAAAGCCCAGCCGGGGCTCTTGCCCAGCTGTCGCTCGTCCCGTTAGATCTGGGCAAAGTCAAGCCTCGCGGCGGCTGGGCAATACATTAGTGGCTAGGTGAGCCTCGCCTTGACCTGATGAGACTCCAACGAGCTTGTTAGACTTTATCCTAGTCTAGTAAAGTTCCAACGACCGGCAATGAAGAAGAAGAAAAAAAATAATGGAAGAGAAAGAAAAAAATGATTTGGACTTAATTTTGGAGTTGTTCCTGAAAACAAAGCAACAAGCTAGTGGTGGCTCCTTTATAGGATCGAACTCTCTTAGGATTAATAAAAAAATCTCGACGTCATGCAAAATAAAAGTTTGGAAGAACCTATGCCAATTGAGGATCATTTATCCCTTTTGACATTACCTCTAAACCCATTTTTCTTTGGACAACAGACTACCTCCAGGAAGGTCACGACACTGATGTGGTGACCACATGTAAATAAATACGTCAACTCATTGTATGTTTTTCTCTTCTCCTCTTCTTTTTCTTTTTTTTTTCTCTTTTTTCTTTCTTTCCTCCTATTTTCTTTTTCCATGTGGCAAGCTTGTTGGTAGTGGCAACGGTTAGGATGGTGGCGAACTAGTCAGGTGCAAACTAAGGAAGAAGATAAAGGAGGAAGAAAAAAAAGGAAAAGGAAAAAAGAAAAAATATGCAATCATTCGGTATATTTTTGCGATGAAAAAATCAGCTTATGCACTTTAAATCAAACCAAATCTAAGTTGAGGAATTGAGCGAAGTTGAGCAATCCATGGGGTACTTTTTCGTCGCTTACCATAGAAAAATTATGGTCAAAATGGGAATGACACGGTTTCCTCTACTCCAAGATAATTGAGTAATCCACGTATACTCTTTCTTTTCCCAATGATGTTTCCTAGATCTCTCGCGCGTGGTGCGCAACTCCCTCCGGGAAGAACTTATAAGGGGCGCGAGTACTTTGACCAACCCGCCAGCACGGGCCCCACCGCGGGAGGATCGAGTACTTCCACCTTTGGAAACTTAGCAGGAGTTTCATGGACTGTAGATTAATAGAGAAGATCTCAATCTTCATTAAAATAACCATTCATCAAATGGATGGCCTAGGGTCACTCAACCCAATTTTTTTTTCTTTTAAATTAGGAGGATAAATAAAAACTAAGATTTACATGGATTGAAGAGTGATGCCGTTTCACTTGTAAGATAACGAAAATTCAAACAAGCCCACTTATTTTCTTGATTAGTCATTTGAGGCTGGCTCTGTAGCCTACTTCGCAAACGAAAAAGCTAAATAGCTTCGGGACTGCGTACCAATGCACTGGATGAAATTAAGCTAAAAGGACAAAACTTGCCCAAAGCTTCGACTATCAAATAGAACAACAAGAGACGCGGCCGTGAGAAGCGGACATCGTTTAATTTATAATATCAGTACAATCCCATAAAAGTACCAACCAACCACGCGCTGAGACAAATTGGCCAAGCCGGTGCTGAATGGATTGAACAAACCCGCAAGCTGAGGCGAGCGAAGCCGAAGCACGCGCTCGGGATCAAAGCCCCCCACTGGGTCAAACAAGCCACGCGCCGAGGCAAACGGGCAAACCACGCCCCGACAACGCCGGAGAATTCTGCGGAGGTTCAAGAACGACCTGCCCCCCCCGCCCCCCTCCCACACCAGGCTGGGGACTACGCGTATTTGACCAGCACGACTCAACCAGCCAACGCTACCGCAACCAGACGGTGACGGGTCCGAGGAGTTGGTTATTACCGACCATCGACGGCTTCTTTCATTTTGTTCATCGGCTTCATTGGCAAACACAAACAACTGCCAGTGCCACCATGACAGAAATACGAAACTATGTGGGAACTAGTGACTTTGCTTCCCCGAGTCGAGGGATGATGTCGAGCGAGCAGCCAAGGGTGCCTCCGATGATCATCCAATCACCGTCAGAGTGAGCTGTGAAGTTCAAGCCCATGAAGGAGACGTCCACGTTGAACATGGCCACCCACCATGGAACCAACTGCAGCCTCCGCTCGGCTCTCGCCGCCACGTTGATGGTCACCTCCCCGCCGCTCGATGTGCTCACCAGGCCGCTCACGCCCAAGTCAGTGACGATCGCCAGCGTTGACTGGGCCTTGGCTAGGACTGAGGTCGCGCAGCCGGGGCCCTGAGTGAAGGGGGACACGAGGGAGGCACGAGAGAGAGCGAATTGGCCGTCGAAACTCAAGAGGAGCTTAACGGGAGGGTACTCGACGACGGTGACAAGCTTACTGTAGGAGATGGAGATGTTGAGGGACCAAAGCGAAGAGCCTGGGTTGAGCCTGAGCTCCGGTGGCGTTCCAGCGGGTATTGCCAGGAAGATGACCATGATGAGGAGGCCGAGAATAGCAAGCCCAGCAAATGCAATACAGCAGCCGATGATCAGCTTGTACCGGTCGGACTGCCGCGGTGGCAATGCCGGATCATCATTCGCATGGGGTGGGGTGGGCATTTGGGATTCTCGTGTCGAGTGTTCTTGTTTCTGCAGGTGTTTTTGTATAGGGGAGGGGGAGTCGGGGTTCCGCTTCCGCCCGAGGCTCTCCTTTGTAGCTAGCAATCGTGCGTGTGGCTAGGCCATTTCGAGAAAACAAACGTCAAAACAATAGCATTTCTGCCAATGTCCGACCGTCTTTATAAAGTAATGCCAGCGACTAAATGACATCCCGCCCCAATACCGTACCTCATATCTTGTTTTCATTTTTGATTGGTCCTACTTTATGACCTATTTTGACTATTCCTTTTGATCTACCCTACTCTACTTCTATTTTAACTCTCACTCTTAAACTTATGTCTTACCTCCTAGCAGAGTGTGAGAGTCGAAATTCACACCTAAAACTAAATTGTCCCTATTCCAATCTCCTAAGAAGGTTGAGATTCGAATCCCTTACCTCTCTCTTCCCATATAAAAAGGACGGCTACTAGGGCAAACCCTAGTAGTTATACGTGAAATCTTGTTGATTATCAAATTATGGCCTCTCCTTCTTGCTAGCGATCGATAGTCGTGGTGCATTTGCTTTGGTGTGCATGCAATTTTTTGTGGGTTGGGACATGCCCGCAACCTAAAGTTTTAATTTTTACAATTTATCCCGACACTTTGGAAATTGGTTGTACCCCGTAGTGATGATGCCCACTAAATTAAAATTTTCTTACAAATCTGACCACATGACTGCATGCGATCAGGAAATGCTCTATATCCGTGAGAAAGAAATATATTGACTACTAAAAAATTTAAGTATCACTTGCATTTGTGCATATTCCAGTTAAATTCTCGCTGGTACTTTAATCATATGTTCTCGCATATAATGTATTTTCTGAATTGTTCTGCTACTTTTATTTATTTATTTATATAGGTGCACGTTTATACGACGAATTTTGGAGGAATTAATAGGCAGGAGAGTCAACACGTGCGTACGCAATATCCAATAGTGGCCGATGATCAGGTCGGTTAGAAGATGCAATAGAAGAAATTGACTGGCGCTTGTCAGGAGAAAGGCCCACCGTTGATAGTGACCTTTGACGCAATTTTCATTCTACGAGCATCTTATGCCAGCCAAGCTGAAATCCTTGTTTGTCTTTATGCTCTTTGTCATTTTGCTGATCGATCTCATCTGAAATTAATGCTGGAGTCTAACTGTTCATCGTTGATGAGTTGTCTAAAAGATTCCTTGGGATGTTGAACCACTTATCTCTGAATGCATTAGCCTGTTGGCCCTTTTTAAGAGTCTAGAAATAGTTTTTTGCCCTCGCACTTCAAATAGATTGACGGACTGGGTTGTAAAAGCCTCTAGATATAAGACCATTCCCCTAAATTGGGTTGCTAACCCCTCTTCCTCCTTTTGGGAGATCCTGTGTTTTGATGCTCCTTACTTTTGTAAAGGGGTTCGAGTTTAATGAATGTTATTTTTATTTCGATAAAAAAAAAAAGGCGATCTAGGACGGCATCCTATATTGAGTTGTACATTGGATATAATTCCGTTTGATTCATGTAAAAATATTTTTCAAAAAAGATTAGACATCATTCTCAATTTTTTTAATATTTGAATCGCTTAAAAAAATTGAGATAATTTCTTCGCATGCAACAGAATTGGACCCGCCTCGGGCAAAGTGATTCGGCAAATGTTTATTAAAAACTGTGATTTTAGAGGGCATGGCAACCCAACGGTCGTTCTGGCGCCCTTCGCAGCGTACCCATGCCTAGACAGGACCATAAGATTCCAGTTTTCCAATAGTCCCGCCGTCCGTAGGTTTTAAAAGGTCATAATATTGGCAGTGACATGACATTCGTCATCATGCATAATTACCAGGCGTGACGATACTACGCGATATCCAATAGTGGCCGATGATCAGCTTGTGATGCCGGATTATCATCTGCATGTGATGGGATGGCGTGGAAGCCTGTCATTTGGAATTTTCTGGTGTGATGTTTCGTGGGGATGCGGAAATTAACGGGAGGCGGGGGCAGACTTGCAAAAAAACAATTTCCCTACAAGTTTTTGTTTTTGTTTTTGGTGTGATGTTCTGTGAGGGGGCAGACTTGCAAAACTATTTTTCCCTATCAGTTTTTTCACGAGGAATTTAAAAGGGCGGGGGACAGACATGCAAAAACCTTTTTTCCAGCCTTTCAGTAAATGTTTGACTTTGCGGATTTTTTTTTTCCCAACTTTTTCGGTGTGTTGTGATGTTTTGTTGGGGGATGGGTATTTGCAAAATTTTGGTGTGATTTTGTTTTTTGTGAGGATGCGGAATTTAAAGGAGGCAGGGGGCAGACTTGCAAAAAAAATTTCCCTGCCTGTCCAAGGTGTGAAAAAATTTAAGGGAGGGCGGGGGAGGAGGAAGTGGGGTTTTCAGTGATGATAGAGAGAGAGAGAGAGGGTAGCGGTGGTAGGGGGGAGGACGTGGGATCGAGTGTCGGATTTTCAGTGAGTGTCGGGTTTTCAGTGATGATAGAGAGAGAGAGAGGGTAGCGGTGGTAGGGGGGAGGACGTGGGATCGAGTGTCGGGTCTTCAGTGATGATTGAGAGAGAGAGAGGGACTTCTTCTTGCTCTTTCCTTTTTCAAAAGAAAGGCCCGCCATATATCTTGTGACCACTTTCCCTTCCTCCCTCTTTCTCTCTCTTGCTTTTTATGTACTAGGAAAAAGATGGGAGAGAGAAAACTAACCTAACCTCCTCTCACTATCTATCAGAAGGTGAGTATATCGGACTAACTGAACTGAGCTTGAACTAGATCCAGTTCCCAAAGGTATTAATCTGGTTTACAATGATTTTTGGTCTAATTCCAGATTCTCAATGGAAACCAAGCACCTCTTTTTTTTTTTTTTTTACAATGCTTAGGACCTAAGCAGGTTGCTTCGGATGAGATGAAGTTGTTAGGTGTGACTTGATTCTTGGGACGAGGGGCGGAGTTGTCCAGGGGTAGAGCTGCAAGGTGTGATGTGATGCTTGGGAGGAAGTGTAGAGTTGTGAGGTGTGATGTGTTGGACGAGGGGCGAAGGGAAAAGTTGCAAATTTTTTTTTTCCCTCCATGTCTCTTTTGGTGTAGAAGGTGTTATGTGATGCTTTGGACGAGATGAAGTTGTTAGGTGTGACTTGATTCTTGGGACGAGGGGCAGAGTTGCAAAAATTTTTTTAGAGCTGCAAGGTGTGATGTGATGCTTGGGACGAAGTGTAGAGTTGTGAGGTGTGATGTGATACTTTGGACGAGGGGCGAAGGGAAAATTAGTTGCCAAAAGTTAGTTGGGCCAGACTTGCTAATCGCCATTTGAGGATTTTGCCATTCTTTTCGTCCTCTCTTTGTGGAAGGAGCACTAAGACTGGACACTATTGCCGTTGCCACACCAAAGAAGGGGAATTTTGACCGCGAACTAACATGAAGTGGCGTGTGCCCTTGAGAATTTATCCGAAATTCTTAATTCACTTTCAAAACTTATATATTTTAATCTTAGATCTTGTTCATTTAATGAAAAATAAACGATTCAAAAAATATTTTTCTATATATGATCGCTTAAAATAATTTAGTTAATACAAGATATTTTTATTGTCTCTACAATAATTTATGTTAAAGTATATTTGGTGAACAATGAAAATATTTTTTTTTCTTTTAGTAATTGTTTCGTGAGTGTGTAATTCAATTTCCAAAGATGTTTACTTAAAAGAGAGTTAATTATGGGATAGTGCTCATGGTAGGAAGTTTATGCGATGTTTTGATATTTATTTTTAACTTTCTCTAACTTAATGGTTTGCATGCATGCTAGGTATACTCCAAACATAAATAAGAAGAATAATGCAAGTTATTATGATTCATCTAGATGTTTTGAATTGTCATTTTTAGCCTCTGAGGTTGTTCATATAGAGTAATTATTTGAGTATAAATATGGTAAAGAGAAAACAATTATAAATTACTGAAAAATAGGAATCGTTCCATTTATTGCTACAAGAGCGCAAAAAGGACTTCTTTTTCCTCGAAAAGCACCATCCTTGCAAATAAAAAAAATCATCCTTTAGCAACCAATCAATTCATTTCATCCCAATCATTTTAAAATTATCTCAAACTCTCAATCAATTCTTATACTTTGATTTGTCTCAATTTCAAATCTAACTTTTTACCTAATGGATTGTAAATTTGGTGACACCGGCCACGTAAAATTTGGATCTCAATAGGAAACCTGTCAAAACGTGCCTGTGGTCATCAATGACGGCTCAAAATTATTCACGGAATGCCATGTCTTTTAATTTAGCTTTATGTCAAATTTTGCATTGAGGTTTTAGGACAAAAAAGGAAAAAAAAATTGATGGATATGACTATGAATACTAACATTTTCATGCAAACTTCCTAAATAAAGAATCATGTTATTGCAAAGTTGAAGATTATTTATCAGAAATTACCAATTACAAAGTTGGCATGAAAAGGACAAGAACGTAATTTCCAAGTTCCATCTCTTTTTAGCTGTTGTAGAAGCTTATGCCAAGAGACTTGTAGAATATGATCGGAATTCTACAGCATGTAGAACAGTTATTGATGACCAAAGTGACAATTACAAAATTGAGGGCAACAGATGATTATCTAAGGAGGAATTTTCGTCTTTAGGAATTTTGATGAGTCTAGAGATTTACTTCGTCAGCTGAGGCCTTGTTTGAAATATTCTCATCCTCACAGCAGAAGGAGCTCTTGAAAGAGGAGAAAGAGGAGATCAAGGAAGCTGAACGGGCCAAACGAAGCAAAGCGCTCATGGCTTTTGACTCGGACGGTCTCAAGGTGAGTACATTCTTTTTAGGAAGTCTAATGAATATTTCTAATTCCACGTGACTTTAATCTCGCTGGCATTTCATCAAAAGATAAAGAAAAATGAGTGAGCATGTCTGATTTTTCTGTGCATCCGCTATTCTTTTCCTGTTCCATAGCAGCCAAACATATCGTAAGAGTCCTTCACATTGTAGCAACTCTAGCTTTCGAGAGTTAGAATGACAATGTCACAATTTCTGCGGCTTTTCATCTCTATGTTTAACACCCAGAATTGTTGAATGATGTGTTCTGGTAGCAAGGTTAGTAATGTGTCTCCAGCCCACTGAAAATTAGATGTTCGTACAGAAAGCAAAACCAATGGTCGCTACTTTGCAAAGATCAGAGTGAAGGATTCCTACATGTTCTCTTAACTGCTAATACTATCATTCATGGATGTTTGGTGTGTTCTTTTCTATTTTTGTAGTTTCAGAGGCTTTTAGGAAGCTAGCATGATGTGGAATGGGTGCAAGTCCTCTTCAATAAAGAAGAAGATTCAGAAGTGGAATCAAGAAACGACATATTAAAGCCTCCAGAAAAAGGGGAAGCGAACGGCACCAAACCGAACCCACAACCCTTAGAAGAAGCAGGAGAAGGCTAAAGTGCCGTGCAAGTCTCAAGAGCAAATTATGCTTGGCAATCACTGGGGGTGCAGCACGAGAGAAACAAGTCGAAACACTTGTTGTTGATGGCCATCTGGAAACGAACTTAGATGGAAAGCCTTCACACAGCCCAAAAGTGAGTAGGGGATCATATTTAGAAGAAAACCTCAAAGCTCATCAATTCTTATACGATGCTGTATACCAATATTAGTATATACTGCAGTTCATTCGCTAGCTCTTTCCTATCGAGTCCACTTTTTTTTTGCTTCCTATGTGAGGCTAGAACGGCAAGATGAGTGTTTTTTTGTTTAAGTGGATTGGTTAAGTCGGAAATAGCCGCTCCTTTGGAAGCGAAGTACGTTTAAAGGTTGGCTATCCTTCATCGGTCCTTCATTGCCATTATGGTAATTGTTATAGGCTCGGTCTCTTTGGTTACATTTTACATAAAGATGGTGAGGGGTTGGCGACATCTGAGACAAGGGTAGTGCTCGGAGAAGGGTCGCTTCGACCAATTGGGTCCGATAAATCTAAGAATCATCACTGAATTACTTTTCTAATCACTTGACTAATATCCTTGTAAAAGGCCACATCCATGTATATATGGCAAGACTTCATAGAAGGGCGACGTGGAATGAATCCTCCAACATTATGTTGATTTGCAAGCATTCAAATCTAGAGGCATAATTGCTCGGTTAATTATTTGAGGCTGGCTCAGTTGCCTCCTTTGTACTTGAAAAGGCTAAATGAGTTTCGAGATTGTATGCCAGCGCATGATCCAGAGTAAAGCTAAAGGGACAGGACTTGCAAAACCTCAAAGTGCAAACTAATTCAAAATTATTCAGAGAGTACACAATTTCGAAAGGAGTAATACATAAACCGACAACAATGGGCGAGACGGAAAGCCCTCGGAGCATATGAAGTAGTATTTGCCGTAGTAAATAAGCTAGAACAGGAAACCTCCTTACAACAAGTGGTGCCCCCAGAAGCATACATAGAAGCCCTGGTCTCCACCAAAATTTGAAAAAATGGACAGAACAAGACAAACAACACGCGACTGTGAGAAGCAAACATCTTTTAATAATGTCGGTACAATCCAATAAAAGTGCTGACCAACCACGCACATTGGATCAAACAAAGTCGCGCGCTGAGGCGAACTGCTGAATGGATCGAGCAGGTGTTGAGTCGAAGAAGCCACGCACTGAGGCAAACGGGCCAGCCACGAGCTTTAGATCGAGCAGGGCGAGCACCACTGCACCAGACTGGCCGAGCACTTGCCAAACCATGTTCTCATCAACATCATATACTTTTCCTCCAGCCATACCAGGCCGTAAGCGCGGATCACAGGGGCTGCATCCCTCTTCATCACCTACCCCGGCCAATGAGGGCAGATAATCCTACAAAGGCTCAAGAACGACATGGCTGGCTCCAGTCCTATGCGACATGAACGGCTCTAACGCGAATAATTTTTTTCCTCTATTATTCTTCTTTACTTTCTTTTCTTTTCTTTTCTTTCTTATTTTCCCCTTCTTCCCTCCACCAGTCTCAAGGGCCGCCCTTGCCGGCCTCGAGTGGGGGATGCCTAGATCTAGGAGGGCAACCCTTGCTCCCTTGCCCGATCTAGCAAAGGGCTTCCCTCACTAGCCCAAACAAGGGCAAATGTCGCCTAATGCCATGGAGGACGGCCCTAGCCTAAGGTCGACAACCTCTGCTGGCCATTGATGAGACCCGACAATGGCCGGCAAAGAGAAGAAGAGAAAAAGAAAAAAAAAAAAGAAAAAAGAAAAGAAGTAACATAGAAGAAAACAAAAATTAAAGAAATTAAAAAATATTATTAAAAATTATACACATCGATGGCCAAAGTCCACGTCATCGGTTTCCGATCAAAGTTGATCGAATTGACATAGATAACAAAATGTGAAAATATTTATGACTTAATTGGCATAATTAAAAAGTGTAGGACTAAATCGACAAAAATATAATGGGTATATGACTTTTTGAACAATTTCCCCATTATTGGTGTTTACACTGCTAATGTATTCAAAATTTTGGAAAGTCATGAAGTACAAAGGTTTAGTAGACTACACAAAGGTTTAGCAGACTTCTCAAGCTTTCCAATCTTTCATTTTTCATAATTTTCTGATTTGATTTGCTATTTTAAAGGATTTTTCAAAGTACTGTGTCACACAATCAGTTTTCAAGTTTCAATTCTGACCAACTAGTTGGGGATTTTTGCAAATTCCCGAAGATACGGTTCTAATTTGGAAATTTGCTGGGCTACAAAGTTGTAGAACACTCCTTGAACTTGTAATCTGGAAATTTTCAAGACATTTAGAGTTGATTAGCTAATTTTACTGAATTTTAGAGAAAATCAGGTATGTTCGGGAGAAAAACTTGACATTAGGGGCTAAATTCCAGAATATGTATTTTTAGGAGCAGAATCATGATAAGTTGTCTTGTAATGAAATGATGTTCATTTAATAAGTTGCAAACTCATGGGTGTTTCATAATCGGACATTGTTTAATTAAGCTAAGACATTGAAACACAAATGGTCAGGTCAAGGGAAAAATATGGGAGTTAACTCTAAACTTTTAACCATTCGAGTTTATCCCAGCAATTGCTTCGGTGAGTGCAAAGCCCAAAATGGCATAATCAAATGGTTGTGGGATTGGGTACCTGTGCAATGGCAATGCTTTAATCTAAAGGTCTCTCACTAGAAGGATCGAAAGGCATACGAAAAAATGGTGGAGACCAATCTTCATTCCATCCATCCTCATTTTCAATAGCATCCAAGTGTCATTGAGACGATTGCTAAATCCAACATTCTTGGATATTCCGTGCTTGCATGATAGGAGTAGAATAGAATCGACAAAAAAAGAAGAAGAAGAAGAAAAACTCCAAACTTTTAGTAAGTGTGCAACAACTTCCCCATGTTGGATATCCTTGATTAATATGATGTGCTGAGCATTATTAGTACCTTCAATGAAGACCCGGTCGACCTACTAGGGTTTTTTTTTTTTTTGGCCAAGATGAGTTAGGCCTGTTGGCCCACTTTTGTTTTTGCTCGGGCCAGACTTGGTTTTGGGCTTGACTTTTCTTCTTTTATTCTCTGTGTACAATGGGAAGTAAGTGCCAAAAGGACAGCGTCCTGCAAGTTCATTTTCCATTCTAGTTTCTTTTCTTTAAAGTTTGTGCTTTTTTCCCTCTTTTTAATCTTTTATCCTTTTCAAACTTTTTCTAGCCTTTTTTTTTTTTTTTAGATGTGGCGCCATATCAGCTCATCCGTCTTCCAAGTACGTTGAAAAACTTCCTGTCAGCTATTTCCGTCCGTTAAATTGAATAGAATTAATAAAATTACTTGATTGCATTTTAAAATCTTGCAAGACTCAATTGTATATTTGTAGTAAGTTTTAGCATTTTTGACATACTAATCCCATTTTACTCTTTTGGATATTAGCGTATCTTTGACTTGATTTGAGAGACTTATTCTTACATATTATATGCATATTTGTTAATTGAATACAACAAATAATTGCAATTCATTTTAAGTAAATTGACATAGGTTTTGATGAAAAATTTTCAAAAAAAAAAAGGTTTAGAATTGAAACTAAAAATGATATTACTTTCAAAATAGTAGAGATAACTCACTTTCTTTTCAGGGGAAAAATTTGTTTAGATTTCTTTTCTTTTTTGTGAAAAATGGATAATTTGGAAAATATTTTCAAGAGAACAATCGTTTGTATCACTTATCAAAATGAATGAACGAAAAGTATTTTTATTATCCATGAAAATATTCATTTTTAATTATTAATGTTTTTCATGTTTGTCTACATAGTACATAGAACTTTTAAGGGGACAGCTTGGCTCGCTCGCTCAGAGGCCGCGTAATGAGCTACCGAGAAGTTACAAAAGGTTGGATTATGGAGTGATGCTCAAATGGACTCTCAAACACATTGCAGCGACCCATGTGAAACTTCTCTTCAGGCTTGCAGAAATCATCTATTGCAAAGAAGAAAATATTGAACTTATCTATGATTTGACTAAAATTAAATTGATGAAAATAGAAAATCAAGTCGCATTTAGAATAAAGACGTTTGCTTCGATTCCTAAAGAGTCCGCAGCGATACACGGAATTGATCATCTCCACGACTAGAGGGAAGTCGTGACGTTGCAAGCAAGGTCATCGGAACACAAGCAGATGCAGCAATTGCAATCACCGAACACAAGATGCAGTGTAGGACTAAAAGCCATCATCATGGATTGATGAAGAATAATGGACAAATGCTTATATGAAAACTTTCAAGCGTCAAAAGAGCAGGCAATCCCAGAAATCAAAGAAAATTGTTGGATCTTCGAAGTTGCAAACGGATTACATGGATTTGGGTAATGTTTGATTTCAAATTCATGCGTTTTCCATGATTTCCGGACCATCAAATTCAAGTGATCTGCTGGGGGCTGTAAATGCTTTGTGTTTGTGGATATCAATCAATAGTGCATCAATTATTCAGTGCTTATCAAACCCATCTCAAAGCCCACGGACCCTCATATGCCTATTTGAAGAGTGTAACATTTTAATAGCCCAAACGAAAGGAGTGTCAATGGTCCACTACTCACATGACGCTAATCAAATTGTAGATTGGATCGCGAAAGCCCATCTTAGAGGAAGTGTACCTCCTATTGGCTATCTAAGTCCCTTAACCCTTGTGGAATTTGTTGTGTTATGAATCTAGCTTTCCTTGTCTTTTCGAACTGTGAATGAATGAAGTTAAAATTTCCACCAAAAAAAGAAAAAGGAAAAAGTAAGGCCCAACATCTTTGCTCCTGTTGAGACTTCCTAATTATGAATTAATTCGGACAAATTTCTGGTGATATTCAGATTTTTATCAATTTAAGTAAACATGTCATGTAACATACGAATGATGTGGTCTCTTAACAAGTGTTGACAAGCATTCCCTCTCAAGAAAAAGAAGAAGAATGACATGTCTCTTGACATGTTTTAACAAGTTTCCTTTTTACCCAAATTTTCATCACTTATTAAATTCATTTTTTTTAACAACGTATCTTTATTTGGAAAAGTGGAGGAAGACCATTCTTAACAGTACTTAAACCTAACCAAAAAAAAAAATCACGCCTTCCCGCATCATCATTTTGCAGCTTAACTTTGCCCACTCAAGTTACGGATCAAATTACGATTTTGACTAATGTGAGTGTATACATCGCACGAGGCAATGGAAGTATGCTCTTGCAATATCTAACACATTTTTCCCAGTCCAACATCTAGAACTCATGAATTAATTGAGATATCTATATCTTATGCTTTTCTTTTCTTTTCTTTCTTAAGTTACAACAAAAAAGAAAAAAAATGATGGATATGACTATGGATACTAAGAAAAAAAAATGATGGATATGACTATGGATACTAACATTTTCATGCAAACTTCCTAAATAAAGAATCATGTTATTGCATAGTTGAAGATTATTTATCATGAATTACCAATTACAGAGTTGGCATGAAAAGGACAGGAACTTGATTCAAATTCCATCTCTTTTCAGCTATAGGTGATGGCTTTTTCATCTCTTGTTGACTTGTTGAACTCTCGCAAGAGGTTGCAAGGGCAACCTCATACTGGGCTAGTAAGCCTCACCCTCGTAAGCTACTAAGTCAAAGGTTGCGATCTCATAGCCTCTGACGAGGGCTTGAGCCTCGCCATAGTGAGGTTGGGACTTGCCCATGGCCGGCGAGGCTCGACCCTTGCTAGATTCAGTAAGGAAAAGCCTTGCTAGCCAGGCATGAGGCTACTCTCGCTAACCCTAGTAAGCTCACTAGAACATAAATAAGTAAATAAATATTAAAATATTAAAAATTATAAAAAGTTATTGACATCCGTATTGGTCGTGTTATGTAAGTTGACTAGTGTTTACGTCAGTAATATCCAATTAAAATTAGTTGAAAAAACTTAATTGACATTAAATTAAAATGTTTAGAATTTAATTGATGTTAAGTAAAAAAATTTATAATAAGATTAATATAAATGCAATAAATTTAATTTTTTTTTGACATTTATTCCTTTGCACGGGCAATTGCGGTTGCTCGTGGCAGTTTTCCACTTTGCATGTGCTTTCTTCGTCGTCTTAAAGCGTGAAAAAGTGTTCGATCGACAAAACAAGCGTGAAAAAGTGACTAAAAAAAAACAAAGTCATCTGACTAGTCATAAGAGTTGCGACAAATCGATAGGGGCCAAAATCAATGTTGAATCCGGCGTGTCTCGATCGGACGTGGGGGGTGGGCGACACGCGCCCACGTGGTGATCGACCACCTCGAGTGAGCGGTACGCGCTGTGGGTGCGGAGATTCCAACTTCAGGCAGGACTGGACCGCCGACTTCGAAACATCCGTCCTCCCGCTCGATCGGAGAACCAAATCGGTAATGGGGACGCCACATTCTCGGAATATTTATATCTTTTGTCCTAGGAGGCAACTCCAGTTGTTTTTTGTTTTTTAGCTTCCAAATATTACGTCACCCTAAAATAACTAAAAAAATTATTGGAATTACAAAAGCAAAACTCAACGGTCTTATAACCAAGAATATTAGGTCGACAAATTGATTGTAAGATATTGTGTGAAGCACAAATCGATTCAACAAAAGGAATTTCACATTTACTTTTTTCATTCCAAGTGTGTACGGTTACTATACCGCCCAAGTTATGATGGCCAATGTTCATCTTAAAGCATTGTAAAGCATTTGTTAGCAATGCCAGCCAAGCTCCATCGCCTTCATTGCTATTCCAATGTTGTTGGTCTTTTCGGGACAGCGATGGACGGAAAGATGTGTCGTTGGTGATGTTTGGATCATAGAATGGCATCATCAATCATATTAGGGTCTAAGTAATCAACCTAGATGAAAAGATTTTGAATATTTTTCTTAGTGGTCTTGATTAATTGTAATTGATATTTTGTTGTCTTAAAAAGCCTATGAATGGACTTACATAAACTCTTCATTATATAATATACTAAATATTATATTTTCTCTTTTTCATAAGAATCCATAGCCTTTTGAGCTATTCGACATTCTTTTGTAGCTTCATAAAATGAACACCATGGCTTGATTGGTCACATTTAGACAAATTGGATTATGAAATTTCATTGTGAATGACAGTAAGATATTTTGAAAATTTGGTCAGTGGTAGGAGGAAGCTTGAACCGATAGTTGAATTTTCATTTTTAACAGAAAAAAATCAGCTAATGCACTTTAAATCAAATCAAGTCTAACAAAATCAATTTCAATATAAAGGCCTCTCGAGAGAATTTTAGGAAAAAGCAAAGTTGAGCAATCCACGGTTTGAGATTGATTGAATGACACGTTTTCGTCTACCACAAGACAATTGGGAATCCACGCGCACTCTTATTTATCCCAATGACGTTTCCTAGACGGCCTGTCGCGCGTGGTGCGCAACTCCCTCCGAGAGCAACTCGTAAGGGGCGGAGGCGTGTGGGCGGTGGATGAAGCCACCCGTAAGGGGCGCGTGAGTACTTTCACCAACCCACCGGCATGGGCCCATTTGGAAACTTAACAGGAGTTTCACGTTCATGTACTGTTTTTTTGCATGTACTTGACGAAGAGAAAGATGTTCCATTGAACGGTGACCTGGGAAGGGGAGATGTCGACGGACAAAATGATAGAGACTTTTTCATTATTCATTTCATATGGTAGGGAGTCAGGATTTAATGTTAGATTAATCGGGAAGATCTTAATCTTCATATTTAAATATGGGGAGATGTCGATGGACAAAATGACAGAGACTTTCTCATTCTTCATTTCATATGATAGGGAGTCGGGATTTGATTTTAGATTAATGGGGAATAGATGCACTAGGGTCACTCAACTTAAATTATTATTTTTTCTTTAAATTAGGAGGACAAATAAAAATTAAGATTTACATGGATTCAAGATTGATGTCGTTTCGCTTATAAGATAATGCATGATTCATGAGAATTCGATTCAACCCTGCTTATTTTCTCGATTAATCATTTGAGACCAGCTCTGTAGCTTGCTTCGCAACTGAAAAAGCTAAAAAAGCTTCAGGACCACGTGCACGGCATGAAATTAAGCTAGAAGGGACAAAACTTGCCCAAAGCCTCAAATATCAAAGACAACGACAAGAGATGCGACCGGGAAAATCAAACGTTGTTTAATTGATAATGATGTCAGAGAAATATGAAACTAAGTGGGAACTAGTAACTTTGCTTCCCAGAGTCGAGGATGATGTCGAGCGAGCAGCCGAGGGTGCCTCCGATGATCATCCAATCACCGTCAGAGTGAGCTGTGAAGTTCAAGCCCGTGAAGGAGACGTCCACGTCGAACATGGCTGCCCACCATGGACCTAACTGCAGCCTCCGCTCGGCTCTCGCCGCCACGTTGATGGTCACCTCCCCGCCGCTCGATGTGCTCACCAGGCCGCTCACACCCAAGTCAGTGACGATCGCCAGCGTTGACTGGGCCTTGGCTAGGACTGAGGTCGCGCAGCCGGGGCCCTGAGTGAAGGGGGACACGAGGGAGGCACGAGAGAGAGCGAATTGGCCGTCGAAACTCAAGAGGAGCTTAACGGGAGGGTACTCGACGACGGTGACAAGCTTACTGTAGGAGATGGAGATGTTGAGGGACCAAAGCGAAGAGCCTGGGTTGAGCCTGAGCTCCGGTGGCGTTCCAGCGGGTATTGCCAGGAAGATGACCATGATGAGGAGGCCGAGAATAGCAAGCCCAGCAAATGCAATACAGCAGCCGATGATCAGCTTGTACCGGTCGGACTGCCGCGGCGGCGATGCCGGATCATCATTCGCATGGGGTGGGGTGGGCATTTGGGATTCTCGTGTCGAGTGTTCTTGTTTCTGCAGGTGTTTTTGTGTAGGGGAGGAGGAGTCGGGGTTCCGCTTCCGCCCGAGGCTCTCCTTTTTAGCTAGCAATCGTGCGTGTGGCTAGGCCATTCCAAGAAAACAAACGTCAAAACAATCGCATTTCTGTCAATGTCCGACCGTCTTTATAAAGTAATGCCATTGACTGAATGACATCCCACCCCAATACGCACCTCATATCTTTTTTCATTTTTTATCGGTCCTACTTTATGACTTATTTTCACTATTCCTTTCCATTCTAATTCTCACTATTAGACTTTTAGACTTTTATCCTACCTCCTAACAAAATATGGAAGCCGAAATCCACACCTAAGACTAAATCATCCACATCCCAATCTCCTAAGAAGGTTGAGATTCAAACCCCCTACTTCTCTCTTCCCATGTAAAAAGGACGGCTACTAGGGCAAACCCTAGTAGTTATACGTGAAATCTTGTTGATTATCAAATTATGGCCTCTCCTTGTTGCTAGCGGTCGACGGTCGTGGTGCATTTGCTTTGGTGTGCATGCAATTTTTTGTGGGTTGGGACGTGCCCCCAACCTAAAGTTTTAATTTTACAATTTATCTTGGCACTTTGGAAATTGGTTGTACCCCGTAGTGATGATGCCCACTAAATTAAAATTTTCTGACAAATCTGACCACATGATTGCATGCGATCAGGGAAGGCTCTATATCCATGAGAAAGAAATATATTGACTACTCAAAGATTTAGATATCACTTGCATTTGTGCATATTCCAGTTAAATTCTCACCAGTACTTTAATCATATGTTCTCACATATAATGTATTTTCTGAATTGTTCTGCTAATTTTTATTTTATTTTATTTATATAGGTGCACGTTTATACGACGAATTTTGGAGGAATTAATAGGAAGGAGAGTTAACATGGGCGCACGCGATATCCAATAGTGACCGATGATCAGCTTGTGCTGGTCGGACCGCAGCGGCCCTGGTGATGCCGGATTATCATCTGCATGTGATGGGATGGCGTGGAAGCCTGTCATTTGGAATTTTCTGGTGTGATGTTTCGTGGGGATGCGGAAATTAACGGGGGCGGGGGCAGACTTGCAAAAAAACAATTTCCCTACAAGTTTTTTTTTTTTTGGTGTGATGTTATGTGAGGGGGCAGACTTGCGAAACTATTTTTCCCTATCAGTTTTTTTACTAGGAATTTAAAGAGGGCGGGGGACAGACATGTATCACGACTCGAAGATATGAACGATTCAAGAGGGTTCTTGAATAACGCCGTGACCGATCCTTGAAATGAGCGACCTTCAATCATTATCCCTAAGTCTTAGGATTTTTTTGAGTCTTCTAGAATATTCCTAGGAGTGGGCGATACGGTAATTGTACACCTATGTTATTAATGCAAGTATGTGGTAGTTGGGATACACCTATGTAATTAATGCGAATAGGTAGTAGTTGGGGAGATACAATCTCCACGATTAGATCGAAAAGAAATCTACGGATATGGTTCACCTTATACTATATAGGGTCTCCTCCCATCATTTGTACCATCTTATTCTACAATAGTAATATAATCCAAAACTTCTCTCTTTAAAAGTTTTGTGAGTTGAGTGGAAAATGCTGCTTGGGAGAGAGAAACCCTAAAGTCGCAATCGGCTTGTGACACATGCAAAAACCTTTTTCCACACAAATGTTTGACTTCACGGATTTTTTTTTCCTAGAAGTTTTCGGTGTGGTGTGATGTGATGTTTTGTTGGGGGATGGGTATTTGCAAAATTTTGGTGTGATTTTTTTTTTTGAGGATGCGGAATTTAAAGAAGGCAGGGGCAGACTTGCAAAAAACATTTCCCTACCTGTCCAAGGTGTGATGTGATGCTTGGGACGGAGGGGCATAGTTGCAAACATTTTTTCCCTCTATGTCTCTTTTGGTGGAGAAGGTGTGATGTGATGCTTGGGGCAGAGTTGCAAGGTGTGATGTGATTCGTGGGATAAGGGGCTGCGTTGCAAAAAAAATTTCCCACCATGTGATGTGATGCTTGGGACGAGGCGGGATTGCAAGGTGTGGTGTGATTGATGGGATAAGGGGTGGAGTTGCAAAACAAATTTCCCTCCTAGTGATGTGATGCTTGGGATGAGGCGGAATTGCAAGGTGTGATGTAATTAATGAGATAAGGGGCGAAATTTCCCCCCTTGTGAAGTGATGCTTGGGACAAGGTGGAATTGCAAGGTGTGATATGATTCATGGGATAAGGGGCGGAGTTGCAAAACAAATTTCCCTCCTTGTGATGTGATTCTTGGGACGAGGGGCGGAGAAGGTGTTATGTGATGCTTGGGAGGAGACAAAGTTGTAAGGTGTGATGTGATTCTTGGGAGAAGGGGCGGAGTTGCAAAATTTTTTTCCGTCGAGGGGCATAGCTGCAAGGTGTAATGTGATGCTTGGGATGAAGTGTAGAGTTGCGAGGTGTGATGTGATACTTGGACGAGGGGCGAAGGGAAAATTAGTTGCAAATTTTTTTTTCCTTTTGGTGTGACGCAGAATTCAAAGGGGCCAAACTGGCTAATTGCCGTACGGCCTTTGGACGGAGGATTTGCGCTGCCGTTCTTTTCGTCCTCTCTTTCGTGTGGAAGGAGCACTAAGACTGGACACTGTTGCCGTTGCCACACCAAAGAAGGGGAATTTGACCGTGAACTAACATGAAGTGGCGCGTGCCTTGAGAATTTCTTCGAAATTCTTAACTCACTTTCAAAACTTATATATTTTAATTTTAGACTTTGTTCATTTAGTAAAAAATAAACGATTTAAAAACTAATTTTCTATATATGATCGCTTGAAATAATTTAGTTAATACAAGATATTTTTATTGTCTCTACAATAATTTATGTTAAAGTATATTTGGTGAACGATGAAAAAATATATATTTTTCTTTTAGTAATTGTTTTGTGAGTGTGTAATTCAATTTCCAAAGATGTTTACTTAAAGAGAGCTAATTATGGGATAGTGCTCATGGTAGGAAGTTTATGCGATGTTTTGATATTTATTTTCAACTTTCCCTAACTTAATGGTTTGCATGCGTGCTAGGTATACTCCAAACATAAATAAGAAGAATAATGCAAGTTATTATGATTCATCTAGATGTTTTGAATTGTCATTTTTTTAGCCTTCATATAGAGTAATTATTTGAGTATAAATATGGTAAAGAGAAAACGATTATAAATTACTAAAAAATAGGAATTGTTCCATTTATTGCTACAAGAGCGCAAAAAGGACTTCTTTTTCCTCGAAAAGCACCATCCTTGCAAATAAAAAAAAAATCATCCTTTAGCAACCAATCAATTCATTTCGTCCCAATCATTTTAAAATTATCTCAAACTCTCAATCAATTCTTATACTTTGATTTGTCTCAATTTCAAATCTAACTTTTTACCTAATTGATTGTTAATTTGGTGGCACCGCCCAAATAATTTCCGGATCTCAATAGGAAACCTGTCAAAACGTGCCTGTGGTCATCAATGACGGCTCAGAATTATTCACAGAATGCCATGTCTTTTCATTCAGCTTTATGTCAAATTTTGCATTGAGGTTTTTGGACAAATTAGGATGGACTGTCGCATTATGTAATGTGCTCTTGCCATCATTCGCCTTTTTAACTTTCTGAAATAGTAGATGGTTTTTTAGAAGCTCCCATTATTTTAAACAAAAAGACAAACTTTCTATCCCCGGTGAGCTTTCCAGAAGATGCATAGCAAAAGCAATATTCAAAAACTCTCATTTCAATTAGACCTGTTAAACAGGTGGGTCGGGTCGGGTTTGGGTTGGGTCATAAATGGTCCAACCCAAATTGACCCATTAACCTCGTTTATGGCGACCCATTTAAGATAGTATAAAATTTTTTGACCCATACCTAACTCAACCCATACCCGACCCGACCCATATTGTTAAAACACTTCCCTATCTAACTAAACTTAGGAAAACTTATTCTTATAATATTTTTTAAAGATTTTAAACTTATTCAGGTTTTTTTTTTTTTAAAAATCGAATTATTAATAATTTTTATTTTAAATATTTTAAATAATTTTTATTTTTTCAAAATCACACATACATATGGGAGAACGAGACTCACCTGGGTTTTGACGGCCAATCAAGCCACAGGTGCGACCACATGCGACAATGCCGCCATGCGAGCAAGAGGACGAGCTGCTGTACAAGCGGTGAGAGCGAGACAACGCGCTGTCATGCGATAAGGAAGGTTTCTTCGTTTTGATTTGAGAGCGGAGAGGAGAGGAGTCATCTTTGAAGACCGAGGAGTAGTTGGGTTCTAAGTAGGTTTAAACTTTGACCCATTAACGACCCATGTATTTTAGTTTTTTTAATTTCAAACTCATTATAGGTACACTTGTCAAAATGGGTTATGCTAAAAGAAAGCCTGACCCATTTAATATTTAAATGGGTCGTAAATGGGTTATGCACCCATTTTAACAGGTGTAATTTCAATCTGCCCTAAAAATTCATGAAGCTTAATAAAAAAATTAAAAATTATGCAAATCTAATCCTTAGATAAACAAAGCCTACACAAACATTGGTTCTTATTGGATTATCTAAGCGTAAGGACATTACTTTTTTTGTTGGCCCACAATGAGAAAAATACCTCAATTACTTTTGCAAATACACTCACCCGTAAGAACTGAAATTATAGAGGATGGACAGGGAGCATCACCAGGTGAATTATAAGGATAGAATTGACAAAATCACGTAAATATGTGGAGCGAGCAGCCGAGGGTGCCTCCGAGGATCATCGGATCCCCACCGACCCCGCCGTTGGAGGGAGCTGTGAAGTTCGAGCCCGTGAACGACACGTCCACGCCAAACACGGCCACCCACCATGGTCACCTCCCCATGGTGACCTCAGCGATGTGCTCACCAGAAATTAATTTGTGGAGGGGAAATTAGTGGTGCAAGTCGGGCGTCTCTAATGGCTCTCTGGATGTCAAATCTAGTTGATTATTCAATCCTGGCCGTTTGCTTGGTAGGCATACATCTTTTGAAATTGGTCACGGCCTGCCCCATAAGTTAAAAGTGTGAATTTATACAAAAGGTCAACTTTTGAATTTGGTCGTCGTGTGCATCCCGAGGTGATGACTGCACCAAAAATTTTCTCACGTTTTTTACCACTAGTTAGACAAGGCCCTGTACCCGTGAGAAAATATAATTTCTAGTGGGGATTCGGGGATACAAGTCGGGCGGTGCTCTCCTTCGTAGCTAGCAAACAAACGTCAAAAGGATCGCATCTCTTTCAATGTCCAACCGTCTTTGTTGCTATTGACTGAATGGAATGGTAAGACGTGATATTACTAGTATTAACACCTAGAGGGGGGTGAATAGGTGTAGAGGAAGTTTACGCGCAAGTAATATAGATCTATTGCAATCAACAAACAGAAATTAAATAGAGAGAGTAGAGAAGATTGCAAACACAGTTTATAGTGGTTCGGCTTTTGACAAGCCTACGTCCACTCTCCAGGCGATCAGCCAATAGGCTGGATTTCACTATGTGATCAAAGGTGATTACACACTCTTGAGTGTTAGCACTTGGTGATGATATGTCTCACAAAATCACTCTTTTTGGTAATTCACTAGGATCACTCAATTACGCTCTTTTCGGACAACTAGTGAAGAATTGAATCAGCCTTGGAATATATTTATCCTCTCTAGTCTCTTAGGTCTCATCCTATCCTTATATACTCTCCAAGCCACACTCGACCGTTGGCTCTTTCCGTGAGAGATTAGTCTTCCCTTTCCTTTCTTGGACAGACTTCATAAGGTAAGTCTTTTTGACCGTTGGAGGTAGATTGGATCCCCTTGGATTCGCTCGCCCATACAATCGAATCCGGGCTTCCATAAGTGTTTCATCCTTCTTTGGAAGTTGTCGATGATTGATCTTGTTGATCAATATAAATATGGTAAGTGAAAATCATATGACCGTTGGTGATCGATCCCTGTAGTTCCATTCGAACCGCCTAGATTTTCGATGCAGTACGTTCGGACTTAAAATCTCGCCGGGTAATCGCCGACTTAAATCTCGATGCAGTACGGTCGGACTTAAATCTCGATCCGGTACGGTCGGACTTAAAATCTCGCCTGGGTCGAGTCTTCCGTCCGCTTCATCCGGACTCGAAACTTTCTATGCTTCTCCGTCCGCTTCATCCAGACTTGAAGCTTTCCATCATCTGCATAGCAACTTGTGCGTCTTTCACCAAGTTACTCAATAAACACGTTAGTAGCCTTTGATTTATTTTGTCATCTTCAAAACATCATAAGGGACTCCCCCTTTTTGATGATGACAAAACAATCTCTGAATATGCAAATGTGCAATTATGCTTTTAAATATATTGATAAATCAAAGCATCATAAGCACATAATATAATCTCCAAAATTTTATATATTCAAAGAATGTCATTCAAAATAGGAGATTATAAAATAGAAGATAGTTGATAAATTGAGCAAAATAATATATAGAAATAATTGCAGCTCAATATTATGCACTAAATAATATAAACCAATTAGCACATATGCATATACATATTTTCTCCCCCTTTTTGACATAATCAAAAAGCGATAACAATACAAAATGGTGTCACGTGGAGAATAAATTCACATAATATCTTTAAAAATATATGAGGCATGAAACACAAACTTTAAAGATATCATGTTGATACGAATATAAAGAATATTCAATATAGCTCATATATATCAACAAAAATCTGCCAAGGAAAGAAATGGATGATAAACTTACCAAATTATGTAGAACACAATTTACCTTTTCTTTCCGTAGTAAGCAAGATCAAGATCAATTCAAAAAATCTGTCATATTTGATCAATGCTCCCCCTCAATTTGTTGCCTTTTCGAAATGATCACGATTCTCCATTTCTTTTTATATTCACTTTCTCCCCCTGTCCTCATGACAGTATTTGCGATAATACTTATCGCAGTTTGTGCACGTTGAATAGAATGCTGTCCCTTTATTTCCTTTGTAGTAGCAACATTAGCAACATTCGTAGCATTCATTTGCTTTTGAAGTTTGAGGAATAAGTTTGTTTTCTTCAATCAAACTCGCCTCAAATTTAATCTGCATAAACTTATTAAACTTTCTGCACAAATGCACTGTTATAATATTTCGCATAATATATAATGCCCTTTCTTGCGAAATAAATTGAATAGCATATTTGACAATATAAAAAATTTAATTCAAAGCTATTCAACCTTTCATATGACACATTAGTGGCATGCTCAATAATTTCTGAAAATTTTGTGCAATGAATAGAATTTCTGAGCCTTAAAAAATCTCCACAATTTCGGATCAAGCTTTCCTAACCTCATATGGAAAGATATTTTGCCACCTGCAAATCCTTGCAAAATAGATAATAATCTTTGCAAATTATAGAAAATATCACGCACATACCTTCCTTCAATTTGCGGATCAAACTTGCCCGATATAAAATATCTTCTAAGATTATAGCAAGTGAATCCCAAAATACAACAATATCTTTCAAGATTAAAGGGATTTCCCTAAGCATAAATTTCAAAAAGATATTATTGATGCAATATGCAAAAAGAAAGTATATATTTTTATCACGTGCCAAATCAAGTAATAAAAATGTATAATATCTGACGAGATTTTTTGCAATATAAATCACACGTGAGTCATCAAAATCATCCAGAACCATAAAATTTGTGTATAAATTTGGAAAGCAGGATGATAAAGATGGAATGTTTTATTTCCTTACCCAAGGTATATATATTTAAAATATACCATTGAATTAAAGATGATCCTTGTCGATCTTTGCCTAAATATGTCCTTTGATTATTCCATGATATGCAGAGACTGTACGTACTTCCCTTGTATAATTCCCTGCAATGAACTCATTTCTTTTCGGTATCCATGAATTTGGATCCTTCTTTCACGTTAGAGCACAAAAGGAAATCTTCAAAGATACTCAAATATTTATTCCAAGCTCGACACAAAAGAGAATTCAAGGGAAAATATCTTGCATGATAATATATCGTAAAATAGAATTTCTCTTTGCAAAATATAACAAAATAAGAGAGCATAAAATCTGATCAAATAATCATGATTATCTCTAAGCAGGATATCAAATTAATCACACGTATCAAATTCCAACTCACAAAACTACCAAAAAATATATCACACGATTCTTCTTTCAATATAACCAATTATAGAATATAATTATTATAAAATTTGAATCAACCGAAACATAAAAAGAACATTATGCACAAACAGATTCTCGCTTCCTTACCTTTATTACCTGCAAGAAAACAACTTATCTTTTCTTTGGTACCCAAATGAATTTGGGTCCATTTCGGTTAGAGGAAGCATCAAATTTCCAATTGATTGACTTGGATTTCTTCCAATCAAGTAGACATTGTTGCTTAAAGTGATTGTGATCACCACAATTCGAGCAATTAAAATATTGAGATCCAATAGGCTTCACAAATTGCTTACCAAAATGACTTCGATAATGGTGGATCGAAGGTTTGCGCCTCAATCTCTCCTTTATTTTTGGAAAATCATTCTTGCTCTCACTTGTAGAATTTTTCTCTCTCAATTTAGAGATTTTCTTCAACACTTTCTTATGTTCTGCGCATAACTCTTCAAAAGGATCATCATCATCAAGAATAAAATTTGAACATGTTACCTTGTCTTCTTCAAATTCAATGCCCGCCATTAAGCATAAATTCTCATTATCGCTGGATTCACACTCGATATCGCTCCACGTCTCGGCTTTCTTTGTGGACTTCTTCCCTTTCGAATTGCTTCTTTTTCTCACAAGGTGTTCAGATTTTTGATCGACGACCTCATCTCCTCATCGTCATCCTTTTTATCTTCCTCAAAATCTGCCTCATTAAAATCAGCATTAGATTTTAAAGCAATTAACTTCTTACCTTCTGGATCTTCATCATTTATACGTTCCGCTTCATAAGATTGCAAAGTTCCAATAAGTTCATCAACAGATAAAGGCGAAATCCTCAACGTCTCGCGGATTGAAGTCTTGACGTTGTTCCAATCCTTCGATAATCCTCTCAAGAGCTTATTGACCTTCATTGGTCCTGGGACAGGTTGTCCTTGATATGCAAGCCCATTTACTATATCAGTAAATCTGCTGAACATATCTCCAATGGATTCTCCTGGCTTCATCTTGAATGATTCGTATTGCCCGAGAAGAATATTAACTTTGGTCTCCTTTACACGATCAGTCCCTTCATAGGTAACGTGCAACCTATCCCATATTTCCTTCGCTGTTTCACAAGAGGAAATTCGATTATACTCATTAGGAGATAAAGCACAGTAAAGAGAGTAGATAGCCTTTGCATCTAAAGCTTCTCTTTTGTTATCTCTTTTGAGATAGAGTAACAAATGATTGAAGTGTTTCGCCATCCTCTTTTCTAGTAGATGCGATACAACATTAGGATTGATTCCTTTCTCAACAACATCCCATTCCAACAGATCCTTAGATCTTAGGAATGCCTTCATATTGTTTTTCCAGACATTGTACTCTTTCCCATCAAAGTAAGGTGGTCTGGTGATGCTTCGTCCCTCAATCAGACCTGGTGCAAAAATACTAGCCATGAAAGATCTTTAGCTCTGAAGTAATAAACACTTCAAGATACTGAGCACGAGGCTCTGATACCAATTGATATTACTAGTATTAACACCTAGAGGGGGGTGAATAGGTGTAGAGGAAGTTTACGCGCAAGTAATATAGATCTATTGCAATCAACAAACAGAAATTAAATAGAGAGAGTAGAGAAGATTGCAAACACGGTTTATAGTGGTTCGGCTTTTGACAAGCCTACGTCCACTCTCCGGGCGATCGGCCAATAGGCTGGATTTCACTATGTGATCAAAGGTGATTACACACTCTTGAGTGTTAGCACTTGGTGATGATATGTCTCACAAAATCACTCTTTTTGGTAATTCACTAGGATCACTCAATTACGCTCTTTTCGGACAACTAGTGAAGAATTGAATCAGCCTTGGAATATATTTATCCTCTCTAGTCTCTTAGGTCTCATCCTATCCTTATATACTCTCCAAGCCACACTCGACCGTTGGCTCTTTCCGTGAGAGATTAGTCTTCCCTTTCCTTTCTTGGACAGACTTCATAAAGTAAGTCTTTTTGACCGTTGGAGGTAGATTGGATCCCCTTGGATTCGCTCGCCCATACAATCGAATCCGGGCTTCCATAAGTATTTCATCCTTCTTTGGAAGTTGTCGATGATTGATCTTGTTGATCAATATAAATATGGTAAGTGAAAATCATATGACCGTTGGTGATCCGATCCTGTAGTTCCATTCTCGAATCGCCTAGATTTTCGATGCAGTACGTTCGGACTTAAAATCTCGATGCCTCCGTCATCGGACTTAAATCTCGATCCCAGTACGGTCGGACTTAAATCTCGATCGGGTACGGTCGGACTTAAAATCTCGCCTGGGTCGAGTCTTCCGTCCGCTTCATCCCGGACTCGAAACTTTCTATGCTTCTCCGTCCGCTTCATCCGGACTTGAAGCTTTCCATCATCTCGCATAGCAACTTGTGCGTCTTTTACCAAGTTACTCAATAAACACGTTAGTAGCCTTTGATTTATTTTGTCATCTTCAAAACATCATAAGGGATTTCCCTAACAAGACGAACCTGAAATCTCGTTGATTATTAAAGAGTTTCACTTTTAGTACGCGAGAATATATACAATCAGTTTTATTGGGATTGTCCGAGAACTAAACTGAATCAATCGGGCCGAAGCATGGCTGCTCTTTAGTGAAAAATAAAAAGTTTCCAATGCTGTCAGACTAGACCGAACCAGACCAAAACCGATCCGGTCCAGTTCCCAATTTCCAAAATTGGAAACTGGCCTCTTGGTCCGGTTTAGATTAAACCGGAAACCAATCACCCCAATTTGGTGTGCATGCAACTTTTTTGCGGCTCGGCCGTGTTCCCCACCTAAAGTTTCAATTTCTACAATTTATCCTAGCTCTTTGGAAATTGGTTGTAATGCATCCCATAGTGACAATGACCACTAAATTAAAATTGCACGCGATTAGGGCAGGCTCTATATCTGTGAAAAAAGAAATATAGTAGCTGCTCAAAAGTATAGATATCATTGAGCATTTACGTAGATTCAAGTTAAATTCTTGCCAGTACTTTAATCATATCCTCTCACATACAATGTGTTTTCCGAATTGTTCTTCTATTTTACTCTTTTATAGGTGCACACTTATACGACAAACTTGCCCTTTGTAATTAGTCAGGTGCTGTCGGCATAATTGAAATTCCAAGCAAACTTTGGTCAAAGTCGATGCCAAGGGATGCGGTGCAATTAATTTGTCGAAATTCAAGGTACAAGTTGCAAATTTCGACACATCAACACGTAACATGTTACAATCTCAAAGAAAACTTGAGGGGAAAATTGCTTTGTTCATGCCTCAACTACTGAGAAGGAGAAATGGGTAGAAGGTGACTAACTTTCGAGCAATAAATAGGCAGGAGAGTCAACATGTACGTAGGGAAGCCAAGCCAACATGGGCAAGTTGCCAGGAAGACGGCCATGAGGAGTGTGAGATTTTGTAGGATTAGTGTCTACTATTCTAAGAGCTTAAATTGATAGATGAAGACGATGAAGACGTGATTTATTATTTAAATATTCCAACACTTCCCTTCATGCTTAGTTTGGTCTTTTGCCTAGTACTAAATGTGGAAATTTAATTGAAGAAGTAAATGGGGCTTGATAAGATTTGAACTCAGAACATTCAGCTCTGAAACCATGTGAAATTTTGGGGGACTATTATTTATTGTTCTAAAAGCTTAAACTGATAGATAAATCGTGATTTATTATTTAAATATTTAAACAAAGAGGAGGTCGAGAACGGTAAGTATGCGATATTCTTGATAGTGGCCAGTGGTCAGCTTGTACTGGTCGGACCGAGGTGGCCCTGGTGATGCCGGATTATTATGTGCATAGGATGGGATGGGATGGGATGGAGTGCTGTCTTATGGAACTTTTTGGTGTGATGTTTCGAGGAGATGCGGAAATCAAAGGAGGTGGGCCTACGAGTTTTTTAGGTGTGATTTTTTGTTGAAGACTTACAAAAAAAAAGACTTTCCCTTGCAAGTTTTTTTTGGCATGGGATGTTTTGTGAGAACGCAGAATTCAAAGGTGGCCTTTGGATGGGGATTGGCGCTTCCGAGTTCTCCTTTGTGCCCTCTTTCTTGGAAGTAGCACGAAGACAGGACACCTGTTGCTGTTGGCCCACTAAGAAGAGAAAATTTTCCCATGAGTCAACAACATAAAGCATAACTGTGCCACTTACGGACATGCTGAAGAAAGATAAGCCATAGGAGTGGACGGACAGATGCCAAGAAGCATTTGATCGGTTCAAGTAACTCATGACTGAGGAGCCGGTGTTGGTGCTGCCCGATTACACGAAACCTTACGAGGTAAAGATTGATGCTTTTGATTATGCTATTGGTGGTGTTCTCATGTAGGATGGCCATCAGGTTGCGTTCGAGTCTCACAAGTTGAATGATACCGAGCATCGGCATACGATTCAAGAAAAAGGGATGACCGTGGTGGTCCATTGCCTTCAGACGTGGAGGCATTATCTCCTTGGAGCGAAGTTCGTCGTAAGAACGAATAATGTAGCCACGAGCTACTTTCAGACAAAAAAGAAGCTAAATTCAAAGCAAGTTTGATGGAAAGATTTCTTGGCAGAGTTCGATTATGTGCTGGAGTACAAATTGGGGAAGGCTTAACTCCATGGCGATCGCACTCAGTCGAAAGGCAGAGCTAGCGAACCTCGTAAGTCGACCGAGTTGTCCATGGATCGACTGTATCAATGAGGGGCTTAAGCATGATCAAAGAGCTCAAAGACTCCTAAGGTACACCCAAGAGGGCAAAACCCATCAATTTCAGTGCGAAGATGATCTTCTCTACACCAAGGGACATGCGATTGTACGTGCCATTCTATGGGAAGTTGAGGAAGGAGGTATTACGCAAGTGTCACGATTCGAAGTGGGTAGGTCATCAGGGATCCACCGCACATTGGCCATTGTCGAAGAACGGTACTACTAGCCTCAAATGCGGGACGACATTGAGGCATATGTGAAGACTTGTCTCGTGTGCCAACAAGACAAGCTCGAACAACGGTCATCGCCAGGGCTTCTAGAGCCACTTTTTATCCCCACATGTCCATGGGAGAGTGTTTTCATGGACTTCATCGTTAACTTGCTGAAGTTTGAATGGTGTTAGACACTTATGGTTGTGGTCGATCAATTCTCCAAGTACGTGACGTTCATGCTTGCGACGAAGGATTGTCCAACCGAGGAGGCGGCCAAGCTCTTCCTAAAGCACGTGGTCAAGTACTGGGGAGTCCCTCAGACGATCGTGAGCAATCGTAATTCCCAATTCATGGGGCGGTTCTACATAGAGCTCTCAAAGTTGAATTTCTCTATGAGTTTGCATCCTCAAATCGACGGTTAGACGAAGCGGATCAATGCACTCATGGAGACCTATCTTCGGAACTATGTGAGCACGACACAAGCAAATTGGGCAAAGTTGATCGACGTGGCCCAGTTCTCCTACCACTTGCATCGAAGCGAGTCTACCAGCTAGAGCTTGTTCGAGATCATGATGAGGCAACAAACGCAAATCCCAAGTGCGGTTGCATTGGGCTACAAGGAGAGTAGCCCTCCTGCATTCAAGTTCGCAAAAGATTAGCAGGAGCAAGCGGACTTGGCACGGACATGTCTACACAAGTCCTTAAAGCGCATAAAGAAATGGGCGGATCAAAAGCGACAGCATGTGGAGTTTCAAATTGGGGACATAGTATTGGCTAAGCTACACACGGTTCTTCGATACAAGGACGTGCATAAGGGGTTGATCCGACGCTATGAAGGGCCATTTCGTGTGCTTCAACGAATCAGGAAGGTCGCGTACAAGCTAGAGTTACCAGATAAACTAAAGGTATATCCGGTTTTCCATGTGAGTATGCTTAAACATTTCCATGTAAACGTGAAAGATCCAGATCGAGGAGAGTTGCAACGGGCACCATTGGGAGCAAAAACCTCATATGATCGGGAAGTCGACTACACCATGACGGATCGAGTCATACGGAAGCAGTATTGTGTGTTGAAGCATTAATTGGATAACCGGTGAAATCAAGTCTCATACTTAGATTGATTGTGTAGGAGGTAAGATATACTCTCGTATCTCATTTGGCTTCTAGATGATCGTAACAAGCTAGTGGTGACTCCTTTACAAGATCGAGGTCTCTTAGGATTAATAAAATAATCTCAAATAAAAGTTTGGAAGAACCTGTGCTGATTGAGGATCATTAATCCCTTTTGACATTACCTCTAAACCCATCTTTCCTCGAACAATAGACTGTCTCCACGAAGGTCACGATACTGATGTGGTGACCGCATGTAAAAAATATGTCAACTCATTGTATGTTTTTCTCTTCTCCTTTTCTTTTTTCTCTTTCTTTCTTTGTCTTTCCTGCTTTTTCTTTTCCTACGTGGCAAACTTATTGCTAGTGGCAACGGTTAGGGTGATGGTGATACGCTAGTCAGGTGCAAACTAAGGAAGAAGACAAGGGAGGAAGGAAAAAAAAGGAAAAAGGAAAAAAAATACACATTTGGTTAGTATATTTTTGTGACACGGGCACCGCGTTAGTATCATTTGCTTAATGGAGCTCATTAACGGGATCTTGACAGAGGGTAGATGTGTCACGCAACCATACATTTGAGGTATTTAATGTCATAAAACCATATTTTAAATAAATATGTCACAATAAATATAATATAGGGTTTTTTTTTATGGCTTTTTTCCTAAACAAAATAATCACTCACTTGGTTGATGATATGCTTAAAAAATGTTGTCCATGAAAATGTTCTCTTTTGATGTTTGAGCCCTTTAGGTAGATAGGGTGTTTTTGTCAAATAGATGAGAAAAAGGGTAAAACAAAGTCCTAAATTTATTAAATTAGTGTAAATTTAATCCTAAATCTTTAGATTAAGTGCCAATTTAGTCATTCCGACTAATTTTAGCCATATTTTTCTAGGCATGATTAACGATGATGTGGACAACTTTTAATAATATTTTAATATTTATTTGAATTATTTTATGTTATTTATTTTTTTTTCCTTTTTTTTTTCTCTTTTCTTTTTTTCTTTCTCCTTCCCTTTCTTCTTCCTCTAGTCAATCCCCAGTTGGTGAGATTGACCTTGCTAACCTTTAGCAAGCCTCAGTTGGACAAGGCTCACCCTACCAGATTCAACAAGGTTATGGCTCCCCTAGCCCCAAACGAGGTTTGAGCCCTCACAAGAGGCCATGAGGGCAACCTCCCACTAGGCTAGCAAGGCTCGCCTCGCCAACTGCTAGGTCAAGGTCGCGACCTCATGGTCTCTAGCGAAGGGTCGAGCCTCGTTATGGCTGGGTGAGGTTGGGCCTTGCCCATGAACAGTGAGACTTGACCCTCTAGCCTAGCATGAGGCTACTATCACTGTCCCTGGTAAGCTCGCCATAATATAAATAAATAAATAATATTAAAAATTATTAAAAGTTGTCATTATCAGTGTCGACCTTGTTACATAAGCTTGCTGGTGTTCACGTTAGCAATATTCGGCTAAAATTAGCTAGAAAGATTGAATCGATATTAGATTAAAAAGTTTAAAACTTAACTAACATTAAGTCAAAAGAGTTAAAATAAAATTGATACAAATGGAATAAATTAAGGATTTTTTAGATACTCTTCTCTTTGCACGGGTAATTGCAACCAACGTTTGATCTAACGCGGGATTAAGCCTCACCAGCCCAGCATGAGGTTACTCTCGCTGTCCCTGCTATTTCCAGTCAACTTAGACTTTACAGTGATATAACGCGGGATTAAGCAACCAACTTTTGTCCCAGAAAAAAAGTTCCTACTTTTCAATTATTTTACTTTGGAATATCTCAGATACGCAAGACTATGTTATTCTATCTCAATCTCAGCATTACAGTTGCCCCGTTGCACGGCCTTCGCTCCCACAAAGCCTGTCCTTTTGCCCTTCAAACAAAGACCAAAGTCGTGGCAATTTGTTTGTTTCCGGCCCCAAATTCATTCGGCAAATGGTCACCGGAGATTGCTCTCGGATGTCATTATCGCCTGGAAAACCTTCATACTACTTTACGACTTCATCACAGCTTTAAATGGCCTGAATTGCTCTCGAAACTTCGTACAAAATACTCGTAGAGTAAAAAAAAAAAAAAAAAAAAAACCTTAACCCAAAACTTCCAATTGACAGCCCCGCAAGGCATCCCACCCCGTGCGATTAGTGATCTGGAATAACCATCACCTGCGCCGCTGCACTTTTGCAGGGACAAGGTGATCATCAGCCGCTGTATCGCCTTGGCCGTGCCCACCATTCTCGATTTCCTAGTAATACCCGTCTGAATGCCGCCGGAGTTCGGGCTCCACCCAGCCTCTTCCCTTTCGTCCCTCAACATCTCCATCTCCCAAGTTACCGTCCAATGGAATCCCTTTCTCTCCGTCAAAATCTCCAATAAACTCATTCCCGTTCAGTGTTAATATCTAAATTTTGATAACTCATTTAAGAATTTATTATATAAAAAATTAAGAATCTGATGACGGACTGCCATCAGGAGGGTCGTGATACTGACTTGGTAACCACATGTAAAAAGTATGCCAACTCATTGTATGTTTTTCTTTTCTCCTTTCCTTTTTTTCTTTTTCCACGTGGCAAACTTATGGGTAGTGGCAACAGTTAGGGCAGTGGCAGATACGCTGGCCAGGTGCAAACTGAGGAAGAAGACGAAGGAGAAGGAGGAAGAAAAAAAGAAAAGGAAAAAATAATAAAACATACAATTGGTTAGCATAATTTTGCCACATGAGCACCGCATTAATAGTGCTTACTAACGTAATCTTAATGGAAGATAAATGTGTCATGTATATATAAATTTGAGCTATTTAATATCATAAAACCATATTTAAAATAAATATATCATAATTGATTTGATATAAGATTTTTTATGGCATTTTTCCTAAACAAAATAATTACTCGATTGGATGGTGCCACATTCCATGTGCTTTCTTCTTCGTGTTAAAGCGTGAAAAAGTGATTTAAAAAAAAATCTGTCAATAATTTACCTAGTTCTAAGAATTACGACAAATTGATGGGGCTCAAAATCAATGTTGAATTTCGCCCAAAAAAAAAAAAATCAATGTTGAATATGGCATGTCTTGATCGGAAGTGGGGGTGGGCGACACACCCCCGTGCGGTAATCGAGCACATCAAGTGAGCGATAGGGGTGTTAAAAATGAATAAAAAACCGAACCGAAATTCTCAATAAAAATTGAACAATCAATTTAAAATCTATCTTTTTTCTCACCTCTTATTCACTTTAGTTCCAATAAACAAGGCAAAAATTAGAAAATTAGAAAACCGAACCGAATCGACTGAACCGAACCGGATACAGTTCGTATTCGATTTGGGTTGGATTCGATTTGGTTCGGGAGCACACCTTATTAGTTTGGTTATATTCAGTTTTTTTGAAAAATTGAATCGAACCAAATCGTTTACACACGTTATGAGCAGTACGCGGAGATTCCAGTTTCGGGCAGGACCGGACCGCCGACTTTGCAACATCCGTCCTCTCGCTCGATCCGGGCACCAAATTCGGTAACGGAGGTGCACATGGAAGGATACACCACATTCTCGGAAGGCGCGGCAAGTTTTAACTATTATATCTTTTGTCCTAGGAGGTAACACCAGTTGTTTTTTTATCTTTTTCCAAATATCACGTCACTCTGAAATAACTAAAAGAAATGTTGAAATTACGAAAGCGAAACTGAACGGTCTTGTAATCAAGGGTACCGCACTGAAAAGTCATTTATAAGACACTATGCGTAGCACGGATCGATCAAGCAAGAGGGATTTCACCTCTACTTTTGTCACCCCAAGGGCACACGGTTACCATACTGTCCGAGTTATGATGGCCAATGTTCTTCTCAAAGCGTTGTAAAGCGTTTGTTAGCTACGCCAGCCAAGTTCCATCGCCTTTGATGCTATTCGGATGCTGTTGGTCGTGCCGGGACAGTGATGGACGAAAGAGGTGTCATTGGGGATGTTTGGGTCGAAGAATCGCATGGTCGATCATATACTGGGTTTAAGTAATTGACATGGATGGGAAGCTTTCTTCTTGTTAAATATACAATTAAAAGATTTTGTGTATTTTTCTTGGTGTTCCTGATTAATTATGATTGATATTTTGTAGTCTTAAATATTCATCCTATGAAAAGCCTATGAATGGACTTATATTATACTTCATTTGATTATATACTGAATATTATATTTTTCTCTTTTTCATCAAAATCCATAGCCTTTCGAGCTATCTAACATTCTTCGGCAGCTCATTTCGAAAAATGAACACCATCACTGGACTTGTCACCTTCAGACAAATTGGATTATGAATTTTTGTTGCGAACGGTTGTCGAATATTTTTGGACAGTTGATTAGCACTTAGGAATAAGCTTGAATCCACAGTTGATTTTTTTTAATTTTTCTAATGAAAAAAAAAAAATCAGCTTGTGCACTTCAAATCAAATCAAGTCTAACAAAGTCAATTTCAATACCATTTAGGCATCTCGAGAGAATTTTAGGGAAAAAAGAAAGAAAAAGAAATCGAGCGAAGTTGAAGAATCCACGCGGTACTTTTTCCACGCTTAGCATTGGAAACGGTCAAAATGGATTTGACGATGAATGACACACGGTTTCGTCTATTACAAGATAATTGAGGAATCCAGGTGTACTTTCCAACCCACCAGCACGGATCCCCATGGGCCCCACCGCGCGAAGAGCGAGCATGAGTTGGCCTTTGGAAACTTAGCAGGAGTTTCATGTACTTGACGAAGAGAAAGATGTTCCCATTGAACAGTGACGTGGGGAGTGGAGATGTGGAGGGACAAAATGGTAAGAGTCTCTCGTCCTTCGTTTCAATTGGTAGGGAGTGAGAATTTGATGTTTAGATTAATGGGGAAGATCTCAATCTTCATTAAGAGGGTTATAATAATTCATCAAAAGGATGCCTGGGGTACTCAACCAAATTGTTTAAATTAGAAGTACATCTTTAGGATTGTGTACAAATAAAAGGACAAGAAAAGAAAACCAAGATTTAAGTGGATTTGAGATTGACATGGTCCCCCTCATAGGATAATGCATGGTTCTACTTAATTACTCAGTTAATCATTCGAGGCTGGCTCTGTAGCCTGCTTCACAACTGAAAAAAATCTAAACGGACTCAGGGATTGCGTGCCAACGCGCAGCATGAAATTAAGCTAAGAGGGACAAAACTTGCCAAAAGCTTCGAATATCAAAATACATGTAAAGTGCGAATTATTCATTCGACGATAAATTGAGGATTCAATTCCTGTACATAAACCAACAACAATGGGCGAAACGGCAAGGCCCTCAGCATATGAAAAAGGAACCTCCCAGGTGATGCCCCCAGATGCATCGAGAGAAGCCAGAGTCTCCGCCAGAATCTGAGAAAAATAGAACAAGACAAAGACGCGACCGTGAGAATCAAACATTGTTTGATTGATAACATCAGTACAATCCAACAGAAGTGCCAACCAACCACGCGCGCTGGATCAAACAAAGCCACGCGCTGAGGCAAATTGGCCCAAGCAGTTGCTCGGGATCGAGCACAAACAACTGCCACGATAACAGAAATACGAAACTAAGCGGGAACTTGTAACTTTTCTTACCAGAGTCGAGGGATGATGTCGAGCGAGCAGCCGAGGGTGCCTCCAAGGATCATCCAATCCCTGCCACCCCCGCCGTCGGAGGGAGCTGTGAAGTTCAAGCCCATGAACGAGATGTCTACTTCGAACACGGCCACCCACCATGGACCCAACTGCAGTCTCCGCTCGGCTCTCGCTGCCATGTCGATGGTGGTCACATCCCCGCCGCTCGACATGCTCACCGGGCCGTTCATGCCCAATTCAGTGACGATCGCCAGCGTTGACTGGGCCTTGGCTAGGACTGAGGTCGCGCAACCAGGGCCCTGAGTGAAGGGGGACACGAGGGAGGCACGAGAGAGAGCGAGCTGGCCGTCGAAACTCAAGAGGAGCTTAATGGGAGGGTACTCGACGACGACGGTGACGAGCTTGCTGTAGGAGACGGAGATGTTGAGGGACCAAAGGGAAGAGCCCCAGTTGAGCCTGCGCTCCGGTGGCGTTCCAGTGGGTATTGCCAGGAAGATGACCATGATGAGGAGGCCGAGAATAGTGGGCCCAGCAAATGCGATCCAGCAGCTGATGATCAGCTTGTACCAGTCGGACCGCAGTGGCGCTGCCGGATTATCGTCTGCTCGGGGTGGGATGGGGCGGTCGGTGCTCATGTTGGTAATTTTTGTGGGAAGTTTTGAAAGGATGCAGAAATTAATTTATAGGAGGGGAAATTAGTGGTGCAAGTCGGGCGTCTCTGGATGTCAAATTTAGTTGATTATTCAATCCTGGCCGTTTGCTTGGTAGGCATGCTTTTTGTGAAATTGATCACGGCGGGCCCCAAAAGCTAAAGTGTCAATTCATACATCCCGTGGTCATGACTGCAACAAAAATTTTCTCACATTTTTTACCACGTAATTACAGCGACTAGTTAGACAAGGCTCTGTACCCGTGAGAAAATAATATAATTTATAGTTGGGATTCGGGGATGCAAGTCGGGCGGTGCTCTCCTTTGTAGCTAGCAAAACAAACGTCAAAAGGATCGCATCTCTTTCAATGTCCAACCGTCTTTGTTAAGTTATGCTATTGACTGAATGGAATGGTAAGACGAACCTGAAATCTCGTTGATTATTAAATTATGGCCTGTCCTTGTTGCCAGCAGTCGTCGTGTATCCAGGGAACTGGACCGGAGACCGACTCTTTTTCTTTTTCTTTTTTTAAATATTTTTTTTAAATTTCTTAATAATAATAATAAATCCTTAAACTTTTTAGCACATGGGAATATATGCAATCGATTTTATTGGGACTGCCTGAGAATTGAACCGAATTGATTGGTCCAGAGCATGACCGCTCTTTAGTGAAAAATAAAAATGTTTCCGGTTCCGTCGAACTAGACTGGACTGGACTAGAATTGACGGTCGGTTCGATTCCCAATTTCCGAAATTGGGAACCAGTCCTCCCGGTTCGGTTTGAATTTAACAGGAAACCAATCACTCCATGCAACTTTGTTGTGCCGGGGCCATGTTCCCCACCTAGAGTTTCAATTTCTACAATTTATCCCGACTCTTTGGAAATTGGTTTTAATGCAACCCGCAGTGATGATGCCCACTAAATTAAAATATTCTCAAAAATTTAACCACGTGGCCGCACGTTTTGGGAAGGCTCTATATATGTGAGAAAGAAATATAGTAGCTACTAAAAAATATAAATGTCATCGTGCATTTACGTAGATTCAGGTTAAATTCTCACTGGTACTTTAATCACATGCTCTCACATGCAATCTGTTTTCCGAATTGTTCTTCTATTTTCCTTTTTTATGGGTGCACACTTATACGATGAATTTGTCCTATGTAATTAGTCAGGTGCAGCCGGCGTACTCGGAATTCCAAGCAAACTTTGGTCAAAGTCGATGCCAAGGGATGCAATGCAATTGATTTGTTGAAATTCAGGGTACAAGTTGCAAATTTCGACACATCAACACGTAACATGTTACAATCTCAAAGAAATCTTGAGGGGAAAATTGTTTTGTTCATGCCTCAACTGCTGGGAAGGAGAAATGGATAGAAGGTGACTGACTTTCGAGCAATAAATAGGCAGGAGAGTCAACATGTAGGCAGGGAAGCCACGCCAACATAGGCAAGTTGCTAGGAAGACAACAATGAGAAGTGTGAGATTTTGTGGGATTACTGTCTATTGTTCTAAAAACTTAAAACTGATAGATGCATGCGTGATTTATTATTTAAATATTCCAACACTCCCCCTCACATTTAGTCTAGTATTTGAAAATTTAATTAGGGAGATAAATGGGACCTAGTAAGATTTGAATTCAAAACTTCTAGCTTTAATACCATGTAAGATTTTGTGGGACCGCTACCTACTGTTCTGAAAGCTTAAGTTGATATATGAATGCGTGGTTTATTATTTAAATATTCCAATAAGGAGGAGGCCGAGAACAATAGGTATGCAATATTCTTAATAACGGCCAGTGATCAACTTGTAACGATCGGATCGGGGCGGCTCCAGTGATGTCGGATTATTATGTGCATGGGATGGGATGGGATGGGATGGAGTGCTGTCATTTGGAACTTTTTGGTGTGATGTTTCGAGGAGATGCGGAAATTAAAGGGGGCGGGCCTACGAGGTTTTTCGGTGTGATGTTTGGTGTAAGACTTACAAAAAAAAAAGAGACTTTCCCCTGCAAGTTTTTTAAGGTGTGGGATGTTTTGTGAGGACGCAGAATTCAAAGGCAGCCTTTGGATGGGGATTGGCGCTTCCGAGTTCTCCTTCGTGCCCTCTTTCTTGGAAGTAGCACAAAGACAGGACACCTGTTGCTGTTGCCCCACTAAGAAGAGAAATTTTTCTCATGAGTCAACATAAAGTATCACGTGCTCTTGAAATTTCTCCGAAATTCTTAACTCACTTTTAAAACTTATACATTTTAATCTTAAACTCCATTTGTTTCATAAAAAATAAGTAATTTTTCTAAAAATGATCACTTGAAATAATTTAATTAATATAAAATAATTTTATCGTGATCAATAATTTATATCAAATGAGAATATTTTTTCTTTCTAGCAATTGTTTCGGGAATGCGTAGTTCAATTTCCAAAGATGTTTACTTAAAAGAGAGTTAATTATGAGATAGTGCTCGTGGTAAGAAGTTTATGTGATGGTTCGGCATTTATTTTTAACTTTCTCTAACTTAATGGTTTGCATGCCTGCTATGAATATTCCAAACATAAATAAGAAGAATAATGCAAAGTATTATGATTCATCTAGATGTTTTGCATTGTCATTTTTAGCCTTAGAGGTTGTTCACATAGAGTAATTAATCGAATATAGATATGGTAAGGAGAAAACGATTATAAATTACTAAAAAGCAGGAATCGTTCCCCCTTATTGCTACAAGAGTGCAAAAAGGACTTCTTTTTCCCTCAAAAGCACCATCCTTGGATATAAAAAAATAATTTTTTGCAACCAATCAATTCATTTTGCCCCTATCGTTTAAATTATCTTAGACTCTTGATCACTACTTATATTTTAATAGATTCCGAATATGGTGACATCACCCACATAAAATCTTGATCTCATTAGAAGAACTGTGAAGGTCACGCTCATGCACAAGAAATACACGTCGAATACGGGCACCCACCACGGACCCAACTGCAGCCTCCGCTGGGCTTTGGCCACTATGTCGATGGTCACTTCTGGGCCCTTCAACGTGCTCACCAGGCCCTTCATGCCCAAGTCATTGACAATGGCAACGGTTGACAGGGACTCGGCCCGGACTGTGGTCACGTTGCCCGGGTATTGAGTGAAGGCGGGAACAAGGGAGGGACGAGAGAGAGCGAGTTGGCCTTGGAAACTCAAGAGGAGCTTCATGTGAGCGTACTTGATGGCGATGAGCATATATGGGTTCTTGACAGAGAGAGCGATGTGCGATTGGGCGGTGACTTGGGAGGTGGAGATGTTGAGGGACGAAAGGGAAGAGCCCCGATCAAGCCAGAACTCCAGCAGCATCATAGCAGGTATCGCAAGGAAGATGACCATGAGGAGGCCAAGAATACTGAGCACGGATAATGCGACACAGCAGCCGATGAGCTGCTTGTACCGGTCGGATCGCGGCGGCCCTGGCGATGGTGATGCTGGGTTATTGTTCCTCGCACAAGGTGGGGTGGCGTGGGGGGCCGTGATTTCCAATTTCCCTGTTAAATTGTTCTTGTTTCTCCCATAAGAAGCTAAAGCTTCGTGTGAAGTTTTATTGGGACGCCGGGAAGAACTGCCCCTCCAGGCATGCGACCGAGAGGTTTACAGTTGATTAAGTTTTACCTATCCAAAACGAAGGGGAGGCATTGGCGTTGGAAAAAGTCTTCCCTGGTTAGTTTTGTCATCTCTGTTTACCTAAAAGTCATCCATCACCAGCTAAAATTCGTGGCCTTTCCACCTTTCTTTTTTCTTTTTTAAATTTCTAGCCCCCTGAAGAGAAGCATCGTGAAAACCAGATGGCGGATCCTGTAAACATGAGGTGTTTTCCCGGACCCAGCAATGGAATCATACGGACTCTGGAAAGACGTTTTTCTAATATATTTGATCACCCGACTTAAAAGGTGAATTGGCTATGTGACAAAAAAAATAGAGGGACCACCGTTTTGAAACTATGTATCATAATGTGCAGCACACGTTGGATCCGATCAAATTCTCGGCGAAACTTCAATCACATCCTCTCTCACAAATAATTCTTTTTTTTTCCTGATTATGACTCCCTTTTTTGTCATCTTTTTTATTTTTATTTTTGCATATAGAATATCCATGGTCGAACTTGACTGAGTTTTTAGAGTTACCGGGTGCTTTCTGGTCCTTCCATAGCACAAGGAATTCACCGAGTGTGTAAATCTCATAAATCCACTTTGATTCTTACCATGGCAAAGTTCTAGAAAACCACGGTGTGTAATCCCATAAATCCCAGAGAAAGGTATGTATGATTAAAAGATTGTTTCACGACTGATTGAGTAAGTTATTGGATGTATCAAAGATAGGAAAATATTGAGAATATTTATTGTAATTTCAGTTGCATCTTTCAATCCTATGCTATTCTCACTGCGAAATTGGTTACATCGATTGAAACAGAGTATACTCAATATCCAATTTATTTTCTTATTTTGTTTATTTTATTGTTCACCCGATTGTTTTACGCAATAAAAAGGATGAAATGAGAAATTGTATGCCTTGGAAAATTGACATACCCACCTTGCGAATGAAGCACAAAGTTTGGAACTCCTCTGCACTATCAAAAGAATTGCAACTCTGGGGGCATGGATCTTTTCTTCGTTCCCCCTCTGTTTCCCGTTTCATCTTTCATCAATGAAGGAAAACTTTTCCGAGAAACTGAGCACAGACTTCCTTTCATGGCGAAACAAAATCGAGAGAGAGAGACAGAAAGAAATTAGCTGAAGAATTGACCTTACTGCAACGAAGGAAATGCCGCCCGACTCCAGATAATCGCTGAGGGCTGCAAATGTTACGGCTAGTACAATGTTTACTCAACAGCAAAAACGTTGAGTCGAGCCGATGATCGTTGGATCGCCATGGGAGGTTGCGTTGCTAAAGTTTGCTATTGATCATGGAGGGAAGACCTGTGGAAGACGATGCTGTGCCCCCTGAAATCGAGTGACATTGGAGAGCACAGAGACATATCGGAGAGCAACCAGGAAATGGTTTCGCTGGAAAACTATCAAACACAGAAGAGAGCCCAGAGACTTATTTGAGAGCAGCCAAACTTGACTTCTTGTTTGCGAAGGCTTTTCTAAAGGGAGACCTTCACTTTCCACACGCGTCGTGTCCGACTTCAGATCCTATTCACACAAGTAAAATACAATATCGTTTTGATTCATCATCGCCTGGCACAGTTCTCAGGTACAATACTTTTATAAAGGAGAAAAGGATACTAGAAGCACTAAAAATTGTGTATGATGCTTATTTTAGTGCTAAATTTTTCTCCGACTCACTAATGTGCCAAATAAGAAAAAAAACAATCACTAAATTGTCTCTAGCGATATATTTCAGCCAAAGAAACTACGTGATACATAGCATCAAAAACATCAAGAACCTCATTTTTAGCGATATGCATAAATTTCACATAAGATCAATGAAAAATCTCACAAAAATGTTGTTTCTGTTTAACCCATGAAAAATCTGATATAGGGAGCTTCAAGTGAAAATTAAACTGTTCAAATTTGAAAAGAATATGGCACGAACAAGCTAACAAAATTTCAACTCAATTTGACTACAAATCAACCTCCAACATCAGCTTGATGTGATAGTACCCTCAACCAATATTTTCTACTCTCTTTTTCTCTCTTGTTACTACGCCTTAACGTTCTTTGCGGCTACCACAAAATAGATAATGGAAAACCTTATTTCTCCGTATGAATTACCATATAAGCTTTTTAAGCCTTTGGGCTGATAATTCATTGGGCTTCTTCTACATATGAGTGAATCTAGCCAATAAATTTTCCCCTCAGAACGATGTGGAGGGATTCACCATCCCTGCTATCAATCAATGATATTTGAGCTTCTCCCTTGGTAGAGTCTTTGTCATCATATCGAAACCACTATGGTTTGTATAAATTTTCTCAAAAGTTCTAACAACTTCTCATCTCAAACATCTCTTATCCAATAATATCTAACATCAATGTATTTCGATCCAAAATGAAAAAATGTTATCTTACAAGATAAATCACACTTTGATTGTCACAAAACAACACACCTTTTTTGCATGAAACCAAGTTCTTCCAAGAATTTCTCTAGCCATAACAACTCTTTACAAATTTTGGATAAATTTGTTACAAGTATATAGTTTGGAGTTTTTTTTATGGTTATCTGGGGTAAATTTATCACGTGTACTAGTTTAAGAGTTTTTTGTGATATTAACCCTTCTTAATAAACTAGCATGATATGGAATGGGTGCAAGTCCTCTTAAATGAAGATGAAGCTTCGGAAATGGAATCGCGGAATGCTACGGACGAAAGGGAAGTGACCCGAATAAAACCAAACCGAACCCAACCCTTAGGATTCAACCAAATTTTATAGATCCTAGCTCGATGAAGAAGCCGGATAAGGCTAAAGTGCAAAGCAAGAGTTTTAAGAGTGGATTATGCTTGGAAATCAGTAGAGGGTGCACCATGACAAACAAAGTTAAAACAATTTCAAAGTTGATTACCATGTGGAAACGGCTTCAAATGTAGAGGTATCAAAATGGTCATGACTCGTATTTTTTTTAAACAATTTATTTATGGTTTATTAATCACTAGGGTTTGCCCTAATAGCCACCGTTCTCAAGTGAGAAGGGGAAGGTGAGGAGTTCGAATCCTTATCTTCTCAAGAATAGTTGGGGTGGGGACGCTATAGTTTCAGAAGTAGGTTTCGACTCCCACGCTTTGGAAACAAGGCAAAAGTTTGAGCGTTAAAGTAAGAATATGGTAGGACGTAGAGTAGGACTGACAAAAAAAAAATTATGGTTTATTTAAACTTGTAATGGGTCAAATGAAAGTGGGTTAAAAAATTTAAAGCTCAATTAGATTGGGTCGAAAATGGGTTTGTAGAATTTCCATTTAAGTCCTAATGAGTGAAAATGGGTTTGTAGAATTCCCATTTAAGTCCAAAGAAGTCTGGTCTTTCACACGACTTCCTTCTTTTTCGTCCTCCACAAAGGCCATCTCCAAGCAAGCCAACGGTGCCATCGCCTCTGGCACGGCATCGTATCTCATCCTCTGTCGAGTCTAGCCCATCAGTGTCCGTCGTCTATGAAGCATGGAGGCTTGACTATGCCGACAATCTCTGTTACGCCCTCTGTCTTATTGACGGGATTTTAAAGGAGGTAGATGTGTCACACTTTAAGTAAATGCGTCTAGGCTAGTATATTTTTTTTATGGCTTTTTCCCTAACACAAAATAATCACTTGCCTGGATGGTGATGTGCTTCAAATATGCTAATGTATGAAAATGTTCTCTTCTGATTTGAGTCCCTTGAGTAAAGGGGGCCTTTTCGTCATTTGCACGGGTGATTGCGGATGCCCGTGCTCCTGCTCCATGTGCTTTCTTCGTCGTTTATATAATATCATTTGACTACTACTTCTAAGAATTTGCAGCACATTGACGGGACTCAAAATCAATGTTGAATACGGCGTGTTTCGATCGGACGTGGGGGTGGGCGACACGCGCCCACGCGGTGCTTGAGCACCTCGAGTGAGCAGTACGCGCTGGGGGTGCGGTGATTCCAGTTTCGCGCAGGACCAGACTCCCGACTTCGCAACATCCGTTCTCCTGCTGGATCGCGGGAACCGAATTGGGTAGCGGCTGACCACATTCTCCCTAAACGTTTGCAGAGGAATGCCAATCGTTGCTCTGAGTCTTCTGCCTCTTCCATGGTAACCAAGCTAAAAAGGATTCAAGCTTTGGGATCTGACAATCCAATCAGCGAAAGAGGATTAAAGCAGGTGGATCGGACAAATCAATCAGTGAGGGAGGCTTAAAGGCAGATGAATGTAAAGGGGATTAGGGTTTCTAGTATATATGGGTAGGAAAAGGGATTGGGTTTTGGGGTTTTGACCTACCTAAAAGGTAGAGAGAAGCTCTTCCGTAAAGAGAGAGAATTCCTCATTGGGAAAGGGTCGTGTAAAGCTGATTATTAAAAAAAGACAATTGAGGAATCACGTGTACTTTTTATTATACCCATAATGATGTTTCCTAGACGTCTTCTCGCGCGCGGCGCGCAACTTTCCCCGACCGATGGCAACATGGAAAGGGCGCGTGAGTTCTTTCACCAACCCGTCAGGATGGGCCACCATGGGCCCCACCGCACGAGGATCGAGCGGTTGTTGGCCTTCGGAAACTTAGCAGGAGCTCTATGGACTTGACGAAGAGAAGGATGTTCACGTTGAACGGTGAGGTGGGAAGCGGATACCTGGAGGGACAAAATGGTAAGACTCTCTCATTCTTCGTTTCATTTGGCAGGGAGTGAGAATTTGATGTTTAGATCAATGGGGAAGATCTCAATCTTCATTAAGAGGGTTATATAATAAATAATCATTTATCAAATGGATTGCTAATCCACCTTAACCCCGGCATTAATTTTATGTCTTGAATTTGAATCGTTTATCTTTGGTTTAGTAATGCAAATCGTAATTTCTGACCAAAAAAAAAAAAATGAATACCCTAGGGTCACTCAACCCAAATGTTTTTATTTTAAATTAAGGGGACAAATAAAAATTAGGATTTATGTGGATTTAAGATTTAGGCTGTTTCGCTCATAAGCGCGAGGATTTAAACTACGCCCGCTTATTTTCTCGATTAATCATTTGAGGCCAGCTCTGAAGCGTGCTTCGCAATCGAAAAAGCTAAACGAGCTTTGAGACTGTGTGCCAATGCATGCTATGAAATTAAGCTTAAAGGGACAAAAATTGCCCAAAGCTTCGAATATCAAATGGAACGACAAGAGACGCGACCGTTGACAAGCAAAATATTGTTTAATTAATAATGACGGAGAATTCTGCGGAGGCTCAAGAACGACCTGGCTCTCCCACCCCCCCGGTGCTGCACACCAAGGCGGGGACAACTCGTATTTGACCAGCACGGCTCAACCAACCATGGCCACAGTAACCAGGCGGTGACGGCTCGGAGGAGTTGGTTATTACCGACCATCGACGGCTTCTTTCATTTTGTTCATCGGCTTCATTGGCAAACACAAACAACTGCCAATGCCACCATGACAGAAATACGAAACTATGTGGGAACTAGTAACTTTGCTTCCCCGAGTCGAGGGATGATGTGGAGCGAGCAGCCGAGGGTGCCTCCGAGGATCATCCAATCCCCACCGCCCCTGCTGTTGGATGGAGCTGTGAAGTTCGAGCCCCGGAACGAGACGTCCACGTCAAACACGGCCACCCACCGTGGACCCAACTGCAGCCTCTGCTCGGCTCTCGCCACCACGTCCCCGCCGCTCGACGTGCTCACCAGGCCGTTCACGCCCAAGTCAGTGACTAATGCCAGCGTTGACTGGGCCTTGGCTAGGACTGAGGTCGCGCAGCCGGGGCCCTGAGTGAAGGGGGACACGAGGGAGGCACGAGAGAGAGCGAATTGACCGTCGAAACTCAAGAGAAGCTTAATGGGAGGGTACTCGACGACGGTGACGAGCTTACTGTAGGAGATGGAGATGTTGAGGGACCAAAGGGAAGAGCCCGGGCTGAGCCCGAGATCCAGCAGCGTCCCGGCGGGTATTGCCAGGAAGATGACCGTGAGGAGGCCGAGAATAGTGGGCCCAGCAAATGCCATACAGCAGCTGATCATCAGCTTGTACCGGTCGGACTGCAGCGGCGCTGCTGGCGGTGACACCGGATCATCATCCGCTCGGGGTGGGATGGGGCGGTCCCCGCTCATGTCGGTAATTTTGGTGGGTAGTTTCGAAAGGACGCAGAAATTAATTTATAGGAGGGGAAATTAGTGGTGCAACTCGGGCGTCTCTGGATGTCAAATCTAGTTGATTATTCAATCCTGGCCGTTTGCTTGGTAGGCATACATCTTTTGAAATTGGTCACGGCGTGCCCCATAAGTTAAAAGTGTGAATTTATACAAAAGGTCACCTTTTGAATTTGGTCGTCGTGTGCATCCGGAGGTGATGACTGCACCAAAAATTTTCTCACGTTTTTTACCACTAGTTAGACAAGGCCCTGTACCCGTGAGAAAATAATATAGAAACTGCTTGAACATATATTTCGAAACCATATATCATCCTGCGTTGTCAAATTCTCGCCAGAATTTTACTCACGTGCTTCACATACAGTGTATTTCCGAATTGTTCTTCTACTTTTCAAAAAAGTGAAGCGAGATTACTTTTCATAGCACTCAAACCTAACAAGAAAAAAAAATACTTCTTTTTCTCATCGTCATTTCACTAATTTACTTTGGGTGGTCACCCAAGTTAATCATCAAGCTACAATTGTCAAAAACGTGGCAAAGTTGTATCATAGCAATTGACGAATGTATTGGTTTTAAATATTATCCTCCATTTGTAAAAAACGTATCGATTTATGATTTTTCATAATATTAACCCAATTTAACATAAATTAATAAATGATAAATTTATCATAAATGTATCAATTTAGAATTTTTAGTGTTCCAAAAATTAGTTGCCACTATAAAAGTGTTTCATGGTTGCGTGTTGTGTTAAAGACCATTATGATCCACTTAAGGTTTTTTCCCAAAATCCAAGATGCTTGTCCTCTTTACGTAGACCTATTAAACGGGTGGGTTGGGTCGGGTTTGGATCGAGTCATAAATGGTCCGACCCAAATTGATCCATTAACCCGTTTATAACCCATTTAAGCATAGTAGAAAATTTTTGACCCATACCCAACCCAATCCATACCCAACCCAACCCATATTGTTAAAACACTTCCCTATCTAACTAAACTTAGGAAAAATTATTATTATAATTTTTTTTAAAGATTATATGCCTTTAATATTGTTTATTTTTTAAGAAAATCGAATTATTAATATTTTTTATTTTAAATATTTTTTATTTTTTAAAAATCACTCACACATATTGGAGAACGAGACTCACCTGAATTTTGATGGCCAATCAAGCCACCATCCGACGATGGTGGCGATCATGTGCAACAGTGCCGCCGTGCGAGCGAGAGGAGGAGCTGATGTACAAGCAATGGGAGCGAGACGACGCGCTAGGTTTCTTTGTTTTGATTTAAGAGCGGAGCGGAGGGATAAGTACACTAGGAGTGCCATAACTTTCGTACGGCGCTCACTTTGGTGCCAAAACTTTTTTTTCGCTCACTTGAGTGCCACATCGGAGTGAAATCGTTCAGGTAAGTGCCACTTCCGGCCAAAAATCATTCAGTTAAGTGCCAAAATGCATACGTGGAATTTTTCAATGATTTTTTCTTTTTTTTTTTTAATAAATTTCGATGCCAACGCGTGGACATTTCGGGAAAACGACGCCGTTTTTACTCTTTTTAAATTTTTTTTCGATTTTTTTTTTTTTTTTTTTTTTTGCTTTTTTTTTTTTTAGGGCTGGCGAGGGCCACCGGTGACCCTCGCCAGCTTTCAAAAAAATCAAAAAAAAAATAAAAAAAATAAAAAAAAATAAAAAAATAAAAAAATCAATAAATATATTAAAATATATTAAAATATTGTTCACCTGGCGCCACGTCGCCTTTTCCGCGGCCACGTCGACCGACATTGACACTCAAGTGAACGTTTTTAAAACTTGTGGCACTCAAGTGAGCGAAAAAAAATTTTTGGCACCAAAGTGAGCGCCGTACGAAAGTTATGGCACTCCTAGTGTCCTAACCCCACTTATCTCTGAGGACTGAGAAGTAGTTAGGTTTTAAATAAGTTTAAACTTTGACCCATTAACGACTCATGTATTTTGGTCTTTTTAATTTTAAACACATTATAGGTACACCTATCAAAATGGGTTATGCACCCATTTTGATAGGTGTATCTTTACGTAATAGATGTTGTTTGAGTATTAAGTCTGATGGATTAAGTACCTTTCTCATAATTAGAATTAGAGTGCGTGCTTGACCCGTTGGCCTCCACGTGTGGCCTGTTTTGATTCAGAACCTGCCTAATACCCCGAGCACGTGCTTGGCCCGTTTGCGTCAGCGCGTGGATTCATTTGATCCATTCGGCACCTCTTTGGCCAGTTTGCCTCAGTGCGTGGCTTTGTTTGATCCAGCGCGCGTGGTTTGGTTGGCGCTTTTTATTGGATTGTACTAACATTATTAATTGAATAAGGTTTGATTCTCCCAATTGCGTCAGATCAGACAAAGCTCAGCTGAAGCTGTCGCTCAGATTTGCCAAGGTGAGCCTCACCCGGCCGTCACGAGACTCAATCTCAATAGGTCAGGATGAGGCCTACCTTGTGCCAGTTGGGTAAGATCGAGCCTCACTAGTGGTCGGACAAGACATCGATAGCTAGGCAGCTTAGCCTTGGCTTGGCAAGGCTCTAACGAGCTTGCTGGACTTCATTCTAGCCCAACAAGTCTCCAGCAACTGATAGTGAAGAAGAAGAAGAAAAAATATATAAAGAGAAGAAGAAGAAGAAGAAAAGAAAAAAGAGATCACCGCCTGCGGTGGCTGCGATGGTTAGAGCTTTTTAGGGGTTTGAAACCCTGCATTCGCATTGTGTGACTCACCTGCGATTGGGTCTATGGTGGTGGCTCAATTCACCTTTGGTTTATGCCATCGGCTGTCGATTGTACGGTGATTTTCGGATCATAAAAAAAATAAAAAAATAAAAGAGAGAGAAAAAAATTATTTGGATGATTGCATAGTATAGTACGGAGTCAGCCTCGGTTGCCTTGAATTAAGTGCCCCGATTTGAATGTTTGCAAATCACGTGCTTGGATGACCCTGTTGAGAAACCATGCCCTTGCCGTATATACACGGACGTGACCTTTTATGGCCAGACAAGGATATCAATCGAGAGGATAAAAAGAATAATTAAGTGATGACTTGTTCCGCAGCCCCAGACAATGACCATCATCAGTGGATTTTGTGACCTGACTGTAATTGGAAGGGGGCAAAAGTTGAGGCCCAAACCAAAGGCAGAAGACAAGTCCTCTTTCTCTGCTGACTTTTTGAAGCTAAGCCCGAAGAAGAATAAAAAAATCAAAGAGATCCCTCCATGCATCGACGGAGCAACGTACATGGTCATGCTTCTGCCGTCCTATTGAATCGAGTTTCCTTGTTTTTACCCAAGAGAATTTGAAGGACCAAGACACCAAAACATCTTGAAGATCATAATCTTTTCGAACATGAGAATTTCCACAGATGTCCATTCTCGTTATTAGAATACGAATCACGTGTGGCGACCCACTTTTCCAACCAAACCCTAACAGAATACTTTCTAATATAAAAAAAATGAGATTAATATCACGAAAAACTCAAACTAGTACGCCTATAATAAATATACATTAAATAACCACAAAAAACCCCAAACGGATATACAAGTGTACCGATTTAGGATAAATTTATCAAATGTGTATCAATTTAAAATTTTTTATTGTTAAAAAATTAGTTTTTGGTAAATTTATCAAAAATGTACTAATTTTATGTTTTTCGTAGTGTTAACTCAAAAGAATAAAATGAATTTCAATAGCCAAGAGATGAACCCAAGAATCGGCAATAGATTAATGTGCCCTCTTGAGAGTTTTTGCATGACCTTAATTTATATTCCAAACTCATATCTTTTCATTTTGAGTATCACCAAAACTTTTAAGAGTTACTTTATATGGATACCGAAATACGAAAGGAACAATGTAGGGAATATAAGAATGAAAGGGTCTCTTGATAGGTTTTTAACGAGTTTATTTTTCCTCTCTAATTCTTGTTATTTATTAAATCGATGATTTTTCCAACGAGAGGGACTCTTGAATCGAAAGGTGAAGATCTTGGCAATGACGCAGACGACGTAGTCAACGATGCTTAACCCCCTCCCCCTCTTTTCCAAAAAAGAAGAAGTCGTGACCGGATGTTTTGAGTGGACCCATGACGTCACTTTTCCGGAGACCTTCCAAGGGATGGAAACTTCCGGTGACTCACCGGGATCAACTTTTCTTGCTTGAATATCAAATTTGGCCGATTTCTCTATTGATTCCATTAGGAGTGAGCATGATTTTGAAGTAAACTGAAAACTTGAGAATTGGATTGGTGGAAATCGGCCTGGTTCAAGGTTTTAAGATATACAATATAAGTTTTAGATTTTAAAAATTGAGAAATCTAAAGCTAATCATTATGTCTTTCTTATTTCATTTCTTCACGGTCATTCCATAGCATCCAATAATGAATATATAATATGAAATCACTAATTTGAGATTTCATTTTCGAAAATATTCATGACTGAGATTTTTATTTTGTTAATATATCATAATTTATATGAGTGTAAATATGAGTTGTGATTAGTTGATTATAGCAAATGGTAATTATTAGAAATGATGATTTACTGCAATTGTTTAATTAAAATACAAGAGAAACCTTGAAACTAACCTCAAAACCTATGATAGAATACATTACGGGTTACTGAGTATGTAATATAAGTTCCAAATTCCAAAAATTAGGGAAAATGTTATGATTAGTAAGTTCAATTTTCTAAGTGGAACCCCTAAATTCTAATTTAAAATTGTGGCCAATGTGATGTCCCGATCTAAAGTACAGCCATGTGACAATTCTTATCATGATTTTATGTACAAGTATTAGAGAATATTAAATGTGCAATGTCTATTGTTTCTCCAACGAGGAGGCCGAGTAGATCAATTGTTCTCCAAAACATTTCTAGCATGTGGTTGCCAATGTGACAAGGGTCTCTATTACAAGTCGTATCATTGGTAAGAGAGCCTCAAAACTCATTGCTTTTTGAAAAGCTTAAATTAATGGGTGTTGGGAAACTGTATAAATATAAATAAAAAAATGAAATGATCACGAGTAACATGAGGTTCAATGAACTCAAAGCACGGGCTACTTTATATTAATTCATAGTCAAAATTCCTTTTTTAGGGTGGCAAGAGCGACAGATATCCCGTCTTCGTGCTACAAGAAAGAGGGTACAAAGAAAAAAGAGCAATCCTCATCCAAAGGCTGTACCACGATTGGCAAGTCTGGCCCCTTTGAATTCTGCGTCCTCACCTCACAAAACATCCCCCTTGTCTCCTTTCAAATTCTGCTTGTTCACAAAACATCACACCGAAAAGACCTGTATGCAAAAGGAAAGTTGGCAAGTCTGCCCCCTTAAAAACATCACATCACACCAAAAGAAATCCCCCGCAACCCCCACACAAAACATCACATCACACCAAAAAAATTGTAGGGAAAAAAATTTCGCAAAGTCGAATATCACACTCGAAGGCTTGTAGGGAAAAGAGGTTTTGCAAGTTTGCCCTGTGCTCTCTTTAAATTTCCCATCACCGTCACACCAAAAAAATCGTTTGGGAAAAATAAAATTTGCAAACCTGCCAATGCACCAAAAAATTTATAAGAAAAAATAAATTTATAAATCTGCTCATCACACCAAATAACTCGTCAGGGAAAAATAAATTTGTAAGTCTACTCATCGCACCAAAAAACTTGTTAGAGAAAAATAAATTTGCAAATCTACCTATCGTACCAAAAAAATTCGTAGGAAAAATTAAATTTGCAAGTCTACCCATACCACCAGAAAACCCATGGGCAAAATTAAATTTGCAAGATTGCCCCCCAAAAAAAATCACACCAAAGGGGAACAAAAAACTTGTAGGAAAATTGTTTTTGGAAGGTCAATATATTTCTTTCTCACGGATATAGAGCCTTCCCTGATTGTGTGTAGTCACAAGGTCAGATTTGTGAGAAAATTTTAATTTAATGGGCATCATCACAACAGGATACAATACATCCAATTTCCAAGATGGCGGGATAATTGATACTTTAGGTCCCCGGGCACAAAAAGTTGCATGCACACCAAAGCAAATGCACCACGATCGCTAGCAACAAGAACAAAATATAGTTTGGCAATCACTGAGATTTCACGTATAATCATAGGAGTTTACTCCAATTAGCACTCTTCTCATAAAAAAATAGGAGGCCCACCTTCTCGAGGGTTGAGGTGGGGATAATTGAGGTTCGGGTATGGATTTCAATTCTTATGTTCAACAAGGAAGTAGGGTAAAAGTTTGAGAGTTAAAAATAAGAGTAAAGTAAGATCGATAAAAAAAAAATCGCCTAAGCCTTTTTGGGGTCGGAGCAAGTACTATTTCATTCAGTTAATAGCATGACTTAGCAAAGACGGTGGGACATTTAAAGAAATGTGATTCTTTTGAGGTTTGTTTTCTCGGAATGGCCTAGCCCCACACACGATTGCTAGCTATAAAGGAGAGCCCCTCGGACGGAACACTGGCTCACCCTCGCGGGCCTCACCTACTAAAAAACACCTGCGAAAACAAGAACACTCGACACGAGAATTCCAATGAGATCGGCCCACGCCATCCCACCCCGTGCGAATGATGATCCGGCATGGCCACCGCCGCAGTCCGACCGGTACAAGCTGATCACCTGCTGCTGTATTGCATTTGCTGGGCCTGCTGTTCTCGGCCTCCTCACGGTCATTTTCCTGGCAATACCCGCTGGGACGCCGCTGGAGCTCGGGCTTAACCTGGACTCTTCGCTTTGGTCCCTCAACATCTCCGTCTCCTACAGCAAGCTCGTCACCGTCGTCGAGTATCCTCCCATTAAGCTCCTCTTGAGTTTTGACGGCCAACTCGCTCTCTCTCGTGCCTCCCCCGTGTCCCCCTTCATTCAGGACCCGGGCTGCGCAACCTCAGTCCTAGCCAAGGCCCAGTCAACGCTGGCGATGGTCACTGACTTGGGCGTGAACGGCCTGGTGAGCACGTTGAGCGGTGGGGAGGTGACCATCGATGTGGCAGCGAGAGCTGAGCGGAGGCTGAAGTTGGGTCCGTGGTGTGTGGCCATGCTCAACGTGGACGTCTCGTTCAGGGCCTTGAACTTCACAGCTCCCTCTGATGGTGAGGACGGCGGTGATTGGATGATCCTTGGAGGCACCCTCAGCTGCTCACTCGACATCATCCCTCGACTCTGGGAAGCAAAGTTACTAGTTCCCACATAGTTTCGTATTTCTGTTATCGTGACAGCTGTTTGTGGTTGCACGATGAAGTTGATGAACAAAATGAAAGAATTGAGAAGCTGTCGATGCTCAGTATAACCAACTCCTACGAGCTGTCACCACCTGGTTGTGGTGGCGATGTCCGGATGAGTCGTGCTGGTCAAGAACGAGAGGCAGCCCTGGCCTGAGGTGCAGCATCCCGGCGGGGGAGCCATGTCGTTCTTGAGCCTCCGCAGAATTCTCCGGCCTCGTCAAAGAAGAGGGATGCAGCCCCTGCAATCTGTGCTTGCGGCCCGGTATGGCTGGAGGAAAAGTATTTGATTTTGATGAGAACATGGTTCGGCGGGTGCCTGGCCTGGTGCGGCGGTGCTCCCCCTACTTGAGCAAGAGCTCGTGCTTGGCCCGTTTTGATTTAGCACCTCCTGCTTGATCAAAGAGCGCGTGCTTGGCGAGTTTGCCTCAGGGCATGGCTTGTTTGATCGAGCGCGCTGGGTTCGCCCTTTTTTTATTTTTTATTATTATTGTTGATTGACATTAAACAACGTTAGCATCTCCCGGTCGCGTCTTCTTCTTTTTTTAACTATTTTTTCAGATTCTGGTGGAGCTTCTGTCTGTGCATATGCGGGAATCACTTGGGAGATTTTTTTTTGGATAATTGCATTAGAAGTTCCAAAATTTACCATAAAAGTGTAATTAAATTTTAAAATTTTAAAAAAATATTATTAATTCCTAAAATTTTATTGCGAAAATACAATGGAGGCATAAAATTTTCAAAAAACGTAATTAAATCCTAAAACTTATTATGAAAGTGTAATCGAGTCCTCAGACTTTCATAAGTACTATCAATGAAGACTTGATTTGACCAATTTTACAATTTTTAGGATTTGATTGAACTTTTTGAAAGTTTTAGGATTCAATTATACTTTCGTAACAAATTTTATGACTTTTAGGAATAAATTGCACTTTGTTGGCAAGTTTTAAGACTTTCTTTTTCTAGCCTATTACTTCATATGCTGAGGACTTTCTGTCTTAGCCGTTGTTGTTGGTTGATGTAGTACTTCTCTTGAAATTGTGTATTCTTTGAATATTTTGAATCCTCAATTTACTATCGAAGAAATAATTTGCATTTTACATGTCATTAAAAATAGAGGTTTTTCAAGTCTTATCCCTTTAACTTTACTCCAGATCATGCATGGAATGCGATCTCGGGACTCATTTAGCTTTTCGTTGCAAAGGAGGCAACAGAGCTGGCCTCAAATAATTAATCAAGCAATTTTGCGTCTTGATTTGAATGCTTACAAATAATTTGTTTAGATTATCCTGTTTTCCACTCAAAGTAATGTCGGAGGATTCATTCCACATCACCCTTTAATAGCCTTGCCATAAGTATGTGGGTGTGACCTTTTATGCACATACAAGGACATTAGTCGAGTGACTAAAAAAACTAATTCAGTGACAATTCTTAGATTTATCGGACCCAGTTGATTGAAGCGACCCTTCTCTGAGCACTCCCTTTTCTCCGGTCTCACCAGCCCCTCACCATCTTTATGTAAAATGTAACCAAAGAGACCGAGCGGGTAACAATTGCCATAATCGCAATGACAGACCGATGAAGAATAGCCAACCTTCAAACATACTTCTCTTCCAAAGGAGCGGCTATTCCAGACTTAACCAATCCACTTAAAAAAAAAAAAAAAAACTCATCTTGCTATTCTGGCCTCACATAGGTAGCAAAAAAAAAAAAAAATGTGGACTCTATGGGAAAGAAACAAACTGCAATATATACTAATATTGGTATACGGCATCTTATAAGAATTGATGAGCTTTAGGTTTTCTTCTAAATGTAATCCCCTAGTGAAGACTTTCCATTTGAGGTCGTTTCCAAATGGTTATCAACCGCTAAGTGTTTTGATTTTGTTTCTCACATGCTTTGCCCTCCCGGTGATTTCCAAGTATAATCTGCTCCTGAGACTCTTGTTCGGCACTTTTAGCCTTCTCCTACTTCTTCTGAGGGTTGTGGGTTCGGTTTTGTCCCGTTTGCTTCCCTTTGTTCTGGAGGCTTTAATATGTTGTTTCTTGATTCCACTTATGAATCTTCATCTTCATTGAAGAGGACCTGCACCCATTCCACATCATGGTAGATGACTGAAAGCCTCTGAAACTTCGAATCAGGAAAGAAGGCACCGAACATCCGTGAATGATACCTATTAGCAGTTAAAAACACATGTAGGAAGCTTTCACTTTAGTCTGGGCAATGTAGCGACCATTGGTTTTGCTTTCTGTATGAACGGCTAATTTTCTGTGGATTGGAGACACATTACTAATTTTGCTTCCGGAGCTCATCATTCAAAATATAGAGATGAAAAGCCACAAAAATTGCAATAGTGTCATTCTAAATATCAAAAACCAGAGTACTACAATATGAAGGACTCTTACAATATGTTTGGCTGCTATGGAGTAGGAAAGAATAGCAGATGCATAGCAAAATCATACATGCTCGCTCGTTTTTCTTTATTTTTTGATGAAACGCCAGCGAGCTTAAAGTCACGTGGAATTAGAAATATTCATTAGACTTCCTAAAAAGAATGTACTCACCTTGAGACCTTCCAAGTCAAAAATCATGACCACTTTGCTTAATTTTGGTCCGTTCCGCTTCCTCAATCTCCTCTTCCTTCTGTTTCAAGAGCTCCTTCTCCTATGAGGATGAGAACAATTCAAACAAGGCCTCAAGTAACGAAGTAAATCTCTAAACTCATCAAAATTCCTGAAGACGAAAATACCTCCTTTGATAACCGTCTGTTGCCCTCAATTTTGTAATGGCCGCTTTGGTCATCAATAATTGTTGTACACTCTAAAATTCTGATCATATTCTACAAGTCTCTTGGCATAAGCTTCTGTGACAACTTCGGCCTCTGTGAGGACCAGTACGGTTTGCTTGAGACCATCATATTGGTTCCTTCCTTTAAGAAGGTGAAAGGTGCCCCAGAAAGTTACACAGCACCTCTCCCTCCTGCTCGCAAACAATCTTGCAACAGGATAAGCAATTGCTCACCAACCTGTGCCTATGGGCTTGGCATGAAAAGTATTCACCCCGCTGGAACATTGCCTCAGCCACCGACACAACCTTCCAAGATTTTTTTTCCTAATAATTACTTTGATTCGCAGCATTTGACTCAATGGTTCTGGTAAGTGTTTCTCTTGACTATCGAGCCAACAGCCTCTTTAGATGCTCTAGGTGGTTTCTTGATACCGGAAGTGGAAACTTCAACTGAGGGCGGGATGACATAAGCATGTAGATTTGAGGATGAAACACCAAAAATGCTGCTGCTGCTGCCACTACTACTAAGATCTGAATGGCCTCTCCGCTGCAGATATTCATCAATCACGCCTTTCTGCGCTTCTTGCCTGATAATGTTCCGACAGAAATTTTGCAGCCAATTAAAATGTTTGCTCATGAGAAATCTATTCTATTTGCTCAAGGAACAAATCATTCATAAACTAATTGTCCAGTCCACTCTAACATATCCAATCTCTTCCTACAAATAAAGCAAATAGGTCAAAAATTTTTGAGAGGCTTATTGAAGAAAAGCGAGATTTTTTAGGACAATGCTCTGGCTTCTGCACATATAAAATTTGATCAAGAAATCAAAACGTGAGGATCCCCAATGAATATAAGATCGCGCCATCCCAAGTAACTGAAAAGAGACAAAAAACAAAAGAAAGACGAAAGATTTATGTCGAGGTACTTGTCGCGACCTATTTTTTTCTCCCGAGAGGAAAGGAAATCTATAAATAGGTTTAGAGCTCCCAAAAAAAATTCCAAAAAAAAGAAATTTCAAAAATCCCAAAAAAATTCCAAGTTTGTTTTAGAGCTTCCTAAAAAGCTTTAAAATAATTCTTGGACAATTTTCTCTTAAAAGGGTGTGAGAAAATCATCGGCCTAAGATTGTGCTCAAAATTGAATAAGCATTCACGGCTTCACCTTAGGGTTTTAATTATCCTCGGATGCAATTGCCCTTGAATGCATGCTTAGGATGTGATGATTATGTTTTCCCCCTTAGTCTAATTATGATGGTCATTTATTTATCTCTTAATGCTAGGTATTTATTTTCGTCTGCAATTTATTTAATGCTTTCTTTAATTGTTAATTGCTATTTTGATGATTGCGCACCCGCATAATCACCTCACATGTTAGTGGATAATTCTAAAATCAATCCAAGTTGCCTGAAAAATCTTTTTGAAATAAACAAGATTAGGTACCGAAAGGGCACTAATTGATCAATTAGTGTGATTAAGTCCCCGACCCTAGATTCTCTGATTGCGTAGAAAGTGAGGCACACTCACATGCCTTGCTTGGTTTTTAGCCGACCCCAATAGGCTAGTGGCGACTCCTTATTTGAAGATTTTCTTGAATATCCAATGTCACGCGGGGTATAGGTTTGGGAGAGCCTATGCCTAATAAGGGTCATGGACCCACCTTTTGGACAATACCCCTAAATCTATTTATAGATTTCCTTTCCCCACGGGACGAAAAAAATAGGTCGCGACAGTACTCTTTGGCATTAGAGGGTTCAAAGACCTCATCCTAAAACGCATGTTAACACGATCAAAGTTAGCCTCAAGTTCATGATTCTGACCAATTTTTGCAAAACTGGGTCTGATAGCACACAGGTTGTGTACATAGACTCAAACCACAGCTACCATATGTGAGATATACAGGAAAATCCACTCAATGCAAATGCAAGTAGGTAACGTGAACTTTCAAATGGGACGAGCATCTCATAGAATGATTGACTACATCTCTCAAATTAACCAACTCGCATGGTCCCCACTGGCCAGCCATGAACCAGTGTGGATTAGCTCGGTTTTTCTAGCTCAAGTTCTAAGCATTCTCGAGTTTCACACAAAGGTTCAAGGAACAAGCCAAGTTGACATAGATATCATTTGTACTCCCATATAACATCCCACAAGCGCACGAAGATTGGTAGTGCATGAAAACGGGCATAGCAAGTTAAACATGCAAGACTCTCGGAATCGGTTTAACAACTAGAAAAATTCCAGCCTCAAAAATCGGTTTTCTGGCTTGGTTTTCCTCAAGATTTTCCATCATCAAAGCTGGTCAAACTGGAAAAATAAATGATCTAGGATCCTCAACTTACTTCCTGGATGGTGTTCAAGGGTTCTTGGCCAAAGGAACAAAGAAATTTTCCCTTGAAGGCGCCTGGAAGTTGGCTTTTTCAAGCTGGAAAATGGGATTTACGAAGCAAAATAACTAACAATAAAGGTTTTCGTTGGTCTACAGGACTAGACTCCAGGACCTCTTTTGTCTGACTCTTTTAACACCAACACTAACGAGATCTATTCAAGTTTAGTTCCCAAGTCATGGTTTGCCTCAAATACTTCTCATTTGTCTCAAAAACTCTCACTTTTCCTCGCCAGTGGCCACCTACTTTCAACACAATTTTCTGGGTTTTCCAGGTTTGTAGGCTTGCTCTGGTGCACTCTTCTCGCCTCAACTCGAAGGAATCTAGGAATTATCGGGGGCGAGGGGGGGGGGGGGCGGGGGGAAAGGGCAACCTTTTAGTAAAATAAAACATGCTTACTTTGACCCCCAGTAAGTGTCTTGGTTCGACACTCTCATTTCTTTCAAAAGCTCACTCTTTTCCTGGCTCACGACCAACCCTCCAAATTTGGAAAAATATCACACTTCTTTCCTTGCTATGTTTTGAGGGGGCTTTAGGAAACCTTACCGATCTCCATTTGGGACGTGCAACCTATGGTTGTAAATATATTTGAGTGTACCTTCACTCTCTAATGAAATGTTTCTTAGTTTTGGCTGGAAGTTCATAAAATTTTCATTATTCTCTCAAAGGGTCAGTCTGGAATTCTAGGTTAAGGTTGGCTTTTTGAGTGGTTTCTGGACGTCGTGGAGAACCCCTTGAGATGCCTGTATGATACAGGCTGTATCTGATATTTTCTCGCTTCACAGGGCTTATCCGCTGAATCAAGCCAGCTTTTGGTGGGTCCTTGCCCACACATCAGGCTGCCAACTGAGCTGCTTCACCGACTCTCTTAACTTTTGTCAGATTTTCGAACTTGTACAGCTGCTGAATTGGCCAATTTGGTTGAGATTTTCGCGGTTTTTCCTCAGCTTATCTACGGTCAACTGAGTAGGATATGGCAGAGCCACAAAGTTGCTTAATTAGTAGCTTCGAATTGTGGCCAAATCGTGGACTGGGTTTTGCTAGCTAGTTTTAGTGCTTTAATCCATGAATTTTGCTCTTTTTTTTTTTTTATCTATTGGAAAGTTCTGTATATTATTTTAAGCCACCCATGACCAGCCTTCGCAATTTTCTTCGCCCAATTTTGTAAGAAAGTCCCTCAAATTTGGTCTTTTTTTTTTTTTGCCAAGAATACCCAACTTGATTCGGTTTAGTCCTTTTGGCTTGATTTGCTAAATTCGACCTGGCTCAAGTTCAATTTCAACCTTAATTAAGGATCAAAATGATAAAAGGGAAAAAGCCATCAAAAACCTCAAACTTTATCCAATGTAACAAATTTATTTAATTTTTTTTTGTTACACAAAAAGCCCCATACTTATACCCGTGTAATATATTTATCCCAAACTTTTTTCTATGACACAACAAAACTTAAACTTTGCTAATTGTGATAAATTTACCCGAACTCTCTGCCTAAAGGGGCATTTTCGTCTATTCTTTTTTAATTTTTTAATTTTTCTTTCCATTTTCTTTTTTTTTTCCTTTTTTCCTTCTTTTCTCTTCCCTCCACCAGCCATGGCAGGGGGAAGCCAAACTCAGGCGAGGGCCGCCCTCACTAGATCTAGCCCTCGATGGCATTAGGCGAGGGTTGCCCTTGTCGGATTTGGCGATGAATGTCCTCGCTTGACATCAATGAGGGCCGCCCTCACCTAAGTTTGGCTTTCCTTCACCGGCCATGGTAAAGGGAAGAGAGAAGAAGAAAAAAGAAAAAAATTTAAAAATAGAAAAAAAATTTAAAAATAAAAGACAAAAATGCCCTTTTTGGCTAGATAATTTGGGTAAATATGTCCTATGAGTATAAATTTTGGATTCTTTGTGTCACAAAAAAAAACTTGGGGTCAATATGTCACAGTGTGAAAATGTGTCATAGATAAAAGTTTAGAATAGATGTGTCACACAAGCACAAGTATGGAGTTTTTGTATCACAAAAAAATTTATGGTAAATTTGTCACACTAGATAAAGTTTGGGATTTTTGGTTTTTTTACCTTAATAAAAAAAATGGTGATTAAAGGGCTTGGGTCTTTCAATTCCAACCTGATCCCCTAGGGGCCTAGTCACATGCAGATCCTCGACTCCAACTTCTCCTCCTCCTCCTCCTTCTTCTTTAGATTTCAAGAAAACTAATTCCATTTAAAACTATACTAAACTTCTTCTTCTTCTTCTTTAGATTTCAAGAAAACCAATTCCATTTAAAACTATACTAAACGCCTAGGTATATGCAAGAATTTGACCTTTAGTAAAAATGAAACGTTTTTTTTTTTTTTTTAATGAAAGATAAGTTTTTCTAGAAATATGTAAACACAATCTTTCAAAAAAAAATTTAGTTGTCAATGCCAATTCCAAGTGTTAACCATTGAGATGAAAATTCAAGTAAGACTACAAGTGCTTGAAAAATTAGTCAAATTCATTGAACTTCCTAAAAAGAATGTACTGCCCTCGTGACCAACCAAGTCAAACATGAAGACAGTTTGCTTCATTTGGCCCGCTCAGCTTCCTCGGTCTCCTCTTTCTTGTTTTCAAGAGCTCCTTTTCCTACGAGGCTTAGATATGTTCAAATAGGCATCAAGTAACAAAGTTGTCTGCGCTGCAGTGTTCCATAATAGTCATCAACATTTCTAAAGACGAAAATATCTCCTTTGATAACCAGCTGTTGCCTTCAATTTCATAATAGTCACTTCGGTCATCGATGACTGTTGTCCGCGCTGAAGCGTTCCGGTGATAAGCCACGAGTCTCTTGGAATGAGCTTCTGCGGCAGCTTCATCCTCCGTGAGGACTGGCACGGTTTGGTTGAGACCAGCGAACTAGCTTCCTTCCTTCAAAACAAGGGCACTGCAAAAGTTACAAGGCCCCTCTCCCTCTTGCTCGAAAACAATTTTGCCACAGGACAAGCAATTGCTCACCAACTTGTGCCAACGAGCTTGGCGCGAATAGGGCTTGCTCTATATAATGCACCATAAATAATTCATTTTTTAACTTTTATAATATATGCGTCCAAGTTCATTATAAAAAGTATTATGGATAAAAAAGTTCAAATCGATGATTAAGTAAATTGTGCCACGTTTGTTTCAGTATAAACAAAATAGCTAACAAAATTTCAAACATATTAGCGCAATCTTACTTGCTACAATTAGCCAATTATGTTGATTTTGATTCTAAAAGTACTTGGCCAAGTTACTTTAGAAAGTTAATTACTTCTATTTGATGATTAAGGGGGTAACTAAGGGGGCATTTGGTAACTTGCCAATTCTGTTTTTTTGTTCCTTAGAATAAAAAAAGAGCATAAATCAGTTTGGTAACGTCCATTAGTATATATATTCTTAGGAATAGAAAATTGTTCCAGGAAATAGATTTTTAACAGAAACAAAAGGTAGAAAAAAGTAGTTCTTGTTCCTAGGAACAATTTCTAAAATAAGTGTTTTTTGCTTCATTCCAAGTGTTAGGGTTGTAGGGGTCTAGAGTGAGCTCTCATTGAATCCGTCGAAGGCTTTTCCTAGTCTCCTTGACCTTCAAATGCAAGTCACCAAATTGAGATTTGTCCATATGCTTTGGTTATTGCTTCAAAACTTTGAGTTTCTTCACCATTGTAAACATAATGGATCCTCTTATTTCCTATTGCCAACAAGTGTTTACCAAGTATAAGAAGTTGGGGCTTCCAATCCAAAAATTGAAGAATTTGAAGGAGGGTCTTTTCCTCCTAGTAGTTGGGTCAAGACATTCTAAGCATGGGGAGTGATCATAAACACCTGGAAGCAAAAATCAACCGAATAGTGATTATACCTATTCTACCAGTCTGCATTGATTAGGGCTCTGTCAATTCTATTTGCTTTTAGATTACCATCCACCCTTTGTTAGTCCCAGTAAAGAAAGGGCCTATGGAAGGAGGTTCAATCAGTGCAAGTTCATCAATCACGGTCTTCCCACATTAATTTAATATTCTCTAATTAGTTGCTAGCATAATCCTTTGGGTGCGGGGTGGGAGATTCTCTCTATTTTTCTCTGGTCCTTGGGAAATTAGGTGGGTGGAGGTTGTACCTGGGGACAAAAAAAGTTGGAAAATTGCAACGCGTTTGCTCTCCTTTTTAACGCCTAACCGAGAGGCAAATCTACAAAGGCGGCTTCGTTCCTGGCAATGGTGCCATAAACGAAATATCGGCGAAATCACCCAGTCTTCTGGGATAAGGTTTGATCCTGAAAACCTTGGTTTCTCTCTCCCTCCTGTTGGCAGCTATCTCCCCAAAGTCTGGATCCTGCGCAGCGGCTGTCTGCGCCAGCTACGCCGATGCGGATAGCTTCACGTTGAGCTCGTCTGCGATGGTCTTGAGGTCCTCGGGGGCTTGCTGACCTGGACCTAGTGGTGGAGGTCTCAGTGGACTTGAGCATTTGGAGCTTTCGCCCTTTATTTAATGTCTAACCGTAGTATAGATTTATAGAGGTATAATGATGAGCCTGGATATGGAGACATGAGCGACATAGCGGAAGAATCGTCGAGTTTTTATGATTGGGGACATTTCATTTTTATCTTTTTATAAATTACCATATGACTTCTTTTAATTTGTTGTGCTCCATAGCGTTAATTCTAGCCAAGTTTTTCTCACATATCTGATCAAATGACCGATGCAATTATTCTGGAATGATATCATCTATGCATGTATGAAAAAATATAGGAGTTACTCTTATAAAATATTTCAAAACTATGCATTAATTGTTGCATATGGCATTGATTCAAGTTGAATTCTCACTCAAACTTTAGTTGTATACTCTCACGTGCAATAAATTTCAGAATTGTATATCAACTTTCATATGAAATCATTCGATTAATTGTTTACTTTTTTTAGGGTTATTTTTGTTATGAGACTGTTGCAACACATTGGAATGAGTAAAACTTGCCTCATTAATTAAATATTCTCAAAGTAACTATGTGGATTAGCGAATCTTTCTACACATTAGCGAATCTTTTTGTTCATTTTCCATTTTGTGGAATTTATATTCATGTCATTTTCATTAAGATTCAAAAGAAGTAGTTGGATCAATATGATTTACGATTTCTTAGTATTTCTTCATTCACTTCCATCGAATCAAAAGCTTTCGTGATGCGACTGTAATTGGAAGGGGCAAAATTGGAGGCCCAAACCTAAGGCAAAAGACAAGTCCTCTTTCTCTGCTGACTTTTTGAAACCAAGCCAAAAAATAAAAAAAAAACAAACAAAGTGATCCCTCCATGCATGGACGGGGCAACGTACCCGGTCACGCTTCTCCCGTCCCTATGGAATCGAGTTTCCTTGTTATTACCCAAGAGAATTTGAAGGAGCAAGACGCCAAAACATCTCCATGATCATAATCTTTTCAAACAAGAGAAATTCTGCAGATGTCCATTCTCGGTATAAGCATACGAATTATGTGTGAGGAACCCACTTTTCTAACCAAACCCTAAAAATATACTCTGTATTAAAAAAAATAGAATTAATATCACGAAAAACCCAAATTAATATATCTACAATAAATTTATCCTAAATGACTACAAAAAACCTTAAAGTAATATATTCGTGACAATTTTACCCTAAATTAATTTTTTGACTAATCAACCTTTTAAACCGGTATCTTTGTAACAAATATACTATCCATCAAATTAGATTAATATCACAAAAAATAGAAATCGAGCACAATTATGATAAATGGAAAGTAAAATCTCAAATTAATGTACTAGTCAATTGTCACATATCATCCAACTCAGCAATTTAATTATAAAATTTAACAAAAACTAACAAAGAATAAATTTTTCACAAGTGTACCGATTTTGAGTAAATTTATCAAAGGTGTACTAGTTTGGGATTTTTTATTATTAAAAAAATTAAGTTAGGGTAAATTTATCAAAGATACACTAGTTTCTAGGTGGAACCGCTAAATTCTAATTTAAAATTGCAGCCAATGTGATGTCCCGATCTAAAGTACAGCCGTGTGGCAACGATTTTATGTACAAGTATTAGAGAATATTAAATGTGCAATGTCTATTATTTCTCTTGTGAGGAGGCCAAGCGAGTCAATTGTTCTCCAAAACGTCGCTAGCATGTAGCTACCAATGTGATAAGGGTCTCTATTACTAGTCATACCATTGGTAAGAATGCCTCAAAACTTGTTGCGTTTCGAAAAGCTTAAATTAATAGGTGTAGGAAAACCGCATGTACATAAAAAAGAGATAACGAGTAACACATGGAATTTAACTAAAAAATTGGATTTGTACGCAATAGGTGCTGGTGGACCTTGACTTCGGCACCATGTTGAAAAGTCCAACAAAAAAAAGGACATTCAATTAATAGTTGGAGGGAGAATGCATATATTCAACAGTTCATCTATGATGTTATATACCGAAACTATGGTATGATGTAGTTTGTCCTCCGGCTTTTTCTTGTGGACTATAGTTTTCATAAGCATCTATTGCTGTTTTTTTTCTTTTTTGCTCAAGTTATCTCCAAGAATGAATCGTGTTAAAGATAATTAGGATAATTCTCTAGGATATTTTCTGATATTAGAGACAATTAGAATGTTTTGGTTGGTTTTCTATATCTCTCAAGATTATGTAATATTTTCGATAATTGTTAAAATCTTGATTGATATGTGTTATCTTTGATAATCTCTTACCTATAAATAGGCTGATATATGTTATTATCATATATCAAATTATACAGAGAATTCTTCTCTTTTTATATTTTTATATTTAACTTGCTATTAGAGCTAGTCAATCTTGAAGTGCACTAGGTGCTCGTTTCTTTTCATTTCTTTTCCAATAAGTCCTCATATCCTCCAATGTTTTCAACAAGTCCACCTCATCTAGCAGCTAACATACTTTTGTCACATAGTGTGCAAATCCCTCATATGAGAAAGCACTTGATTGAGTCCATTCCATGATGGTCATGTTTCAATGCCAATCATAACGATCACATCTCCTAGTCAAGTCTTTCATGGAGGTAGCTTTTCTTTCGATCCCAACTACATAGGCTGCATCGCTCAATAACTACTTTCCCAAGCTAGCTAGATAGGCCGGTTGATGCAATGACGCTAGCCGGATAGGCTGTGTCGCTCAATTATTGTTTTGCAAGCTAGCCGCATCGGCCGCTTGCTATTTCCATCCACTTCTTGATGTTTCGCTTGCCATTTCCAAATACCCGTTTCATTGCCACGACTCAGTCGTTGGATACTGTTAAGACTTGTATTCAAACTCATTTTGCATTTCTCAAGATCGTGCTATATCTTTTATAATTGTGCATATCTTAATTGATATTTGTTATCTTACATAATCTTTTATGAAGCACGTGAATATACTGATGTACTTTATTATGATACAAGGAAATATACTGAAAATTTCTGAATTCTCTTTTATATTTTTATATTTAACTAACCGGAAGTGCTACCGTCCAAGTACATACGGCCAGGCCTCATGATAGGATGACGGCTTGGACGGAAACCAATACTGCTTCGAGGGGAAATCAGAATGACTCATCGGCTGCGCCTAATGTGATCAACTAAATGGAGCTTCCATGGATGGCTTCGGCTCTGGCTACAACCTTAAGCAAGTCAATGGAGTCAAAGGTGAGAATTCAATTGCCGAACCTTCCAAGTGGAGCACCGGTACCTTTTCTTTCAACAAAACATCCTTTCGCACTAGAAAATAGCCAAAAGTAAAAAAACTACAAAAGTAAAAATATTCATGTTTGTCGGTCGTGTAGGGAGCTCTTGCCGTTGGTCTTACGTTCCAAGAAATTTTGCTTGCCTTTACTGAAAAATTCAATTCTTTCGGTGGATGCGCCAACTTTACGTAATGTCATGGTATGAAAAAGTCCCCTTGACCCCTCTCCAATCATACTTTGCATCGTGAAAGTTCATATTCTAAACAGCCTAGAAATTATCTTTCTTTCACCCGCTCTTCAATTATGGAAACTCCCTCTTGAGACGGCTTGCTCCAATATGATCATGTTCAATCTAATCTCTAAGCATTTCTTTCGTCTTTTTCGTGCTCACGAGAGTCGAAGTCTATATTTCATAGGTTCTCGATAATAGTTCCTTTGCTGAATTAGGTCAAATTTTTAGTGATTTCTTATTTGCTAATATTTTTCCTGTTAGTCTTTTTTTAGCATTTCCTTATTTTCAGTGTTCTTCTCCACGTGGATGGAGCTCGGCTACGATCGCGTCTCCTACAGACGGGACAAAAGATTGCTAACGTTCGATGATCCAAAGTCAAGCACGATTACGGTGCATGGGAGAATTTGGTTGGAATCCAAGGCTGTGGGGGCCTCAGGAAGATTCTTTGGATGGGTTTATCCCTCATAAAATCTTAAAAAGTCCACCCTCGCATCCACAACAACCCTCCCCCCCGATCCCCACGGCAGCCCCGCCCCCGCCCCCGCCCCACCCGCTCGCCCACCTTCTAGGGGGCTGGGCGTCCATGGACCCCACCGCCACCGGGATGGCCTTCATGTGCACATGAAATTTTTAGAGAAATAATTGAATGGCAATTTTAAAGCTATTGTAAAAATAACAGTTTGTTTTAAAACATATAAAGCCTATTCTAATTTATCTAAAAACCTTAAAGCAAAATTTGACATGAAGCTGAATTAAAAGATGTGGCATTACGTGAGTTATTTTGAGCTGTCGTTGATGGCCACCTATTCTACTAATGAGATCAGGATTTTATGTGGGCGATGCCATTGAATTCAGAATCTATTAGGTAAAGTTTAAAATGGAAAGTAGCGCGAGATAAAAATATTGTAATATAATTGAGACAAATCAAAATATAAGAATTGATCAAGAGTCCGATATAATTTTAAAATGATAGGGGGTGAAATGAATTGATTGGTCGCAAAAGATTGTTTTTCGTATCCAAGGATGGTGTTGATTGTTTTTTATATCCAAGGATGGTGCTTTTCAGGGAAAAAATAAATCCTTTTTGCACCTTGTAGCTTTAAGGGGAAGACTCCTACTTGTTAGTAATTTATAATCATTTTCTCTTTACCATATTTATACTCAAGTAACTACTCTATATAAACAACCTCTGAGACTAAAAATGACAATTCAAAGCATCTAGAATAATCATAATAACTTGCGTTATTCTTCTTATCTATGTTTGGAGTATACATAGCATGCATGCAAACCATCAAGTTAGAGAAAGTTTTAAAAACAAATGTCGAAACATTGCAGAAACTTCCTACCATGAGCACTATCCCGTAATTAACTCTCTTTTAGTAAACATCTTTGGAAATTCAACTATGCATTCTCGAAACAGTTGCTAGAAAAAAAATATTTCATCATTTTCAAACATACTTTGACATAAATGATTGTTGACAATAAAATTATTTTACATTAATTATGAAATTTCGGAGAAATTCTCAAGAGCACGCGCTACTTTATGTTAATTCATGGTCAATATTCCTCGTCTTCGTGCTACTTTCAAGAAAGCGGGTACAAGGACAACGGTAGCACAAATCCCCAACCAAAGGCTGTGCGGCGACTGGCAAGTCTGGCCCCTTTGAATTCTGCGTCCTCATCCCATCGAAAAACTTGTAGGGAAATCCTTTCTTGCAAGTCTGCCCCACTTGCCCCCTTCCAGATTCTGCTTGTTGTTCCGACCAAAAAAAAAATTCTGCTTGTTGACAAAACATCACACCGAAAAGACTTGTAGGCAAAAAGAAAATTTGCAAGTCTGCCCGCTTAGAAAACATTACATCACACCACAAGGAACTTGCAGGGAAAATATTTTTGCAACTCTGCCCCTTGCCCCTTTAAATTCCGCGTCCTCACAGAAAAATCACACCAAAATTTTGCATGTACACCCCCCGCCCCCACACAAAACATCATATCACACCGGAAAACTCGGCAAAGTCAAATATCACATGGAAAGGCTTGTAGGGAAAAAAGTTCTTGAAAATCTGCCCCCGGCCATCTTTAAATTCCCCACCATGATCGCACCAAAAAACTCATTAGGAAAAATTAATTTTGTAACCCTGCCCATCACACCTAAAAATTTATATGCTCCAAAAATTTGTAGGAAAAAATAAATTTTTAAGTCTGCTCATTACACCAAAAAACTCATTAGGGAGAAATAAATATGTAAGTCTGCCCATCGCAACCAAAAACTCGTTAGAGAAAAAATGAATTTGCAAGTTTGTCCATCGCAACCAAAAACTCGTTAGAGAAAAATAAATTTGCAAGTCTGTCAATTGTACTAAAAAACTCGTAGAAAAAATTAAATTTGCAAGTTTGCCCATCCCACCAAAAACCCTTGGGGAAAATTAAATTTCCAAGTTTGCCTCCTGGAAAACATCACACCAAGGGAGCAAAAAACTTATAGGGAAATTGTAGCCAATATATTTCTTTCTCATGGATAAAGAGCCTTCCCTAATTGCGCATAGTCATGTGGTCAGATTTGTGAGAACATTTTAATTTAGTGGGCATCATCACTACACAATACAATACAACCAATTTCTAAAGCACCAAGATAAATTGTAAAAATAGAAACTTTAGGTCCTTGGTGACAAAAAGTTGCATGCACACCAAAGCAACTGCACCATGACCGCTAGCAACAAGAGCAAGACATAGTTTGATAATCAATGAGATTTCATGTATAATTACAGGGATTTACTGCAGTGGTCACTCTTTCCACATGGAAAATGGAAGGTAGGGGGCTTCCCACTTTTTAAGGAGTCGAGATTAGGATAATTGAGTTTTAGGTATGAATTTTGACTTTCACGTCTTATAAGAAATCAAGGTAAAAGTTTGAGAGTCTAAATAAGAATAGAGTAAAATCAAAAAAAAAAATTTCACGTACGCCTTTTTGGGGTCGGAGCAAGTATTATTTCATTCAGTGAATAGCATAACTTAACAAAGACGGTGGGACATTTAAAGAAATGCGATTCTTTTGACGTTTGTTTTCTCGGAATGGCCTAGCCCCACACACGATTGCTAGCTATAAAGGAGAGCCCCTCGGACGGAACACCGACTCACCCTCGCGTGCCTCACCTACTCAAAGACACCCGCGAAAACAAGAACCCTCGACACGAGAATTCCAAATGAGATCGGCCCACGCCATCCCACCCCGTGCGAATGATGATCCGGCATCGCCGCCTCTGCAGTCCGACCGGTACAAGCTGATCACCTGCTGCTGTATTGCATTTGTTGGGCCTGCTGTTCTCGGCCTCCTCATGGTCATTTTCCTGGCAATACCCGCTGGGACGCCGCTGGAGCTCGGGCTTAACCTGGACTCTTCCCTTTGGTCCCTCAACATCTCCGTCTCCTACAGCAAGCCCGTCACCGTCGTCGAGTACCCTCCCATTAAGCTCCTCTTGAGTTTCGACGCCCAACTTGATCTCTCTCGTGCCTCCCCCGTGTCCCCCTTCACTCATGGTCCGGGCTGCGCAACCTCAGTCCTAGCCAAGGCCCAGTCAACGCTGGCGATCGTCACTGACTTGGGCGTGAACGGCCTGGTGAGCACGTTGAGCGGTGGGGAGGTGACCATCGACGTGGCAGCGAGAGCTGAGCAGAGGCTGCAGTTGGGTCCGTGGTGTGTGGCCGTGTTCAACGTGGACGTCTCGTTCAGGGGCTTGAACTTCACAGCTCCCTCTGACGGCGAGGATGGCGGTGATTGGATGATCCTCGGGGGCAACCTCGACTGCTCACTCGACATCATCCCTCGACTCTGGGAAGAAAAGTTACTAGTTCCCACATAGTTTCGTATTTCTGTTATCGTGGCAGCTGTTTGTGGTCGCCAATGAAGTTGATGAACAAAATGAAAGAAATGAGGAGCTGTCGATATTCAGTATAACCAACTCCTCCGAGCTGTCACCACCTTTTTGCGGTGGCAATGTCCGGACGAGTCATGCTGGTCAAGAACGAGAGGCAGCCCTGGCCTGAGGTGCAGCACCCGTGGAGGGAGCCATGTCGTTCTTGAGCCTCTGCAGAATTCTCCGGCCTCATCGATGAAGAGGGACGCAGCCCCTGCAATCTGTGCTTGCGGCCCGGTATGGCTGGAGGAAAAGTATTTGATGTTGATGAGAACATGGTTCGGCGAGTGCCTGGCCTGGTGCGGCGGTGCTCCCCCTGCTTGAGCAAGAGCTCGTGCTTTGGCTCGTTTTGATTCAGCACCTCCTGCTTGATCAAACAACGCGTGCTTGGCGAGTTTGCCTCAGCGCGTGGCTTGTTTGATCGAGCGCGCTGGGTTCGCCCTTTTTTTATTATTGTTGATTGACATTAAACAACGTTAGCATCTCCCGGTCGCGTCTTCTTCTTTTTCTTTTTTCTTTTTCAGATTCTGGTGGGAGCTTCTGTCTGTGCATATGCGGGCATGACTTGGGCGATTTTTTTTTTTATAGATATAAAAGTATAATTAAATTTTAAAATTTTTAAAAAATATTATTAATTTTTAAAATTTATTGCAAAAGTATAATCGAATCTTAAAACTTTCAAAAAATATAATCAAATCCTAAAACTTATTATGAAAGTGCAAACAAGTCCAAAAACTTTCATAAGTGATATTAATGAAGACTTGATTTAATCAATTTTACAAGTTTTGAGACTTGATTGAATTTTTGAAAGTTTTAGAACTCATTTTATACTTTAATTACATTTTAGGAAAAATTTTTGATTAGAAATAAATTGCACTTTGTTGGCAAGTTTTAAGATTTTCTTTTTCTAGCCTATTACTTCATATGTTGAGGACTTTTTGTCTCAACCGTTGTTGTTGATTGATGTAATACTTCTTTTGAAATTGTGTATTCTCTAAATATTATTGAATCCTCAGTTGACCGTTGAAGAAATAATTTGCACTTTACATGTCATTAAAAATAGAGGTTTTTCAAGTCTTGTCCCTTTAACTTGACTCCAAATCATGCATGGGCATGCAATCTCAGGACTCATTTAGCTTTTTCGGTTGCAAAGGAGGCAACAAAGCTAGCCTCAAATAATTAACCGAGCAATTCTGCGTCTAATGCTTACAAATCATTTGTTTAGATTATCCCGTTTTCCACTCAAAGTAACGTCGGAGGATTCATTCCACATCACCCTTTAATAGCCTTGCCATAAGTACGTGGGTGTGACCTTTTATGCACATAGAAGGCTATTAGTCGAGTGACTAAAAATAATAATTCAATGACAATTCTTAGATTTATCAGACCCAGTTGATCGAAGCAACCCTTCTTCGAGCACTCCCTTTTCTCCGGTCTCACCAGCCCTTCACCATCTTTATGTAAAATGTAACCAAAGAGACCGAGCGGGTAACAATTGCCAGAATGGCAATGACAGGCCGATGAAGAATAACCAACCTTTAAACATACTTCGCTTCCAAAGGAGCGACTATTCCAGACTTAGCCAATCCACTTAAAAAAAAAAAAAACCCATCTTGCCATTCTGGCCTCACATAGGTAGCAAAAAAAGAAAAAAAAATGTGGATTCGATGGGAAAGAGGTAGCGAACGAACTGCAGTATATACTTATACTGATATATGGCATCGTATAAGAACTGATGAGCTTTGAGGTTTTCTTCTAAATGTAATCCCCGGGAGAAGACTTTCCATCTGAGGTCGTTTCCAGATGGTCATCAACCACTAAAGTGTCTCGACTTTGTTTTTTATCGTGCTGCACCCTCTTGGTGATTTCCAAGCATAATCTGCTCCTGAGACTCTTGTTCGGCGCTTTAGCCTTCTCCTGCTTCTTCTAAGGGCTGTGGGTTCGGTTTTGTCCAGTTTGCTTCCCTTTGTTCTGGAGGTTTTAATATGCTGTTTCTTGATTCCACTTCTGAATCTTCATTTTTCATTGAAGAGGACCTGCACCCATTCCACATCATGCTAGATTACTGAAAGCCTCTGAAACTACGGATCAGAAAAGAACACACCAAACATCCTTGAATGATACCTATTAGCAGTTAAAAGCACATGTAGGAAGCTTTCACTTTAATCTGTGCGAAGTAGCGACCATTGGTTTTGCTTTTTATATGAACAGCTAATTTTCAGTGGACTGGAGACACATTACTAACCTTGCTACCGGAACTCATCATTCAAAACATAGAGACGAAAAGCCACAAAATCGTGACAGTGTCATTCTAAATGTAAAAAACCAGAGTACTACAATCTGAAGGACTCTTCCAATATGTTTGGCTGCTATGGAGCAGAAAAGGATAGCAAATGCAAAGCAAAATCAGACATGCTCGCTTGTTTTTCTTTATTTTTTTGATGAAACGCTAGCGAGCTTAAAGTCACGTGGAATTAGAAATATTCATTAGACTTCCTAAAAATAATGTAATCACCTTGAGACCATCCAAGTCAAAAATCACGACCACTTTGCTTAATTTTGGCCTGTTCCGCTTCCTCGATCTCCTCTTCCTTCTCTTTCAAGAGCTCCTTCTCCTGTGAGGATAAGAACATTTTAAACAAGGCCTCAAGTAACGAAGTAAATCTCTAAACTCATCCAAATTCCTGAAGACGAAAATACCTCCTTTGATAACCGCCTGTTGCCCTTAATTTTGTAATGGCCGCTTTGGTCATCAATAACTGTTGTACACGCTGCAGAATTCTGATCATATTCTACAAGTCTCTTGGCATAAGCTTCTGCGACAGCTTCCGCCTCTGCGAGGACCAGTGCGGTTTGCTTGAGACCATCATACTGGCTTCCTTCCTTTAAGAAGGTGCCCCAGAAAGTTACACCTCGCCTCTCCCTCTTGCTCGCAAACAATTCTGCAATAGGATAAGCAATTGCTCACCAACCTGCGCGTGCGGGCTTGGCATGAATAGTGTTCACCCTGCTGGAACACTGCCTCAGCCACCGACACAACCTTCCGAGATTTTTTTTTTTTGATAATTACTTTGATTCGCAGCATTTGACTCAATGGTTCTGGTAACTGTTGACTTCTCTTGACTATCGAGCCAGCAGCCTCTTTAGATGCTCTAGGCAGTTTCTTGATACCGGAAGTGGAAACTTCAACTGAGGGTGGTATGACATAGGCATGTAATTTTGAGGATAAAAAAACCAGAAATGCAGCTGCCGCTGCCACTGCTGCTAAGATCTGAATGGCCTGTCCACCGCAGATATTCATCAATCACGCCTTTCCACGCTTCTTGCCTGATAATGTTCCGACGAAAATTTCACAGCCAATTAAAATGTCTGCTCATGAGAAATCTTTTCTATTTGCTCGAGGAACAAATCATTCATAAGCTAATTGTCCAGTCCACTGTAACATATCCAATCTCTTCCTACAAATAAAGCAAGTAGGTCACAATTTTTTGAGAGGCTTATTGAAGGAAAGTGAGAATTTTTAGGATGATGCTCTGGCTTCTGCACATATAAAATTCGATCAAGAAATCAAAACGTGAGATCCCCAATGACAATAACATCGTCCTATCCCAAGTAACTAAAAAGAGACACAAAAAACAAAAGAAAGAAGAAAGATTTATGTCGAGGTACTCTTTGGCGTCAGAGGGTTCAGAGACCTCATCCTAAAACGCACGTTAAGACGATCAAAGTTAGCCTCCAGTTCACGGTTCTGACCAGTTTTTACAAAACTGGGTCTGACAGCACACAGGTTGTGTACATAGAGTCGAGCCACGGCTATCATATGCGAGATATACGGGAAAATCCACTCAATGCAAATGCAAGTAGGTAACCGTGAACTTTCAAATGTGATGAGCATCTCATAGAATGATTAACTACATCAAACCAATCTCTCAAATTAACCAACTCGCAGGGTCCACACTGGCCAGCCATGAACCAGCCAAGTTGCCATAGATATCATTTCAAAATACTCTCTCCTCTCTCTGCTGCCTGTTCTCTTCTTTTCAAAATACTCTCCCTCCCTCTCGCCCCCAAGAACCCCGCCGATCGCCTCTCGAGCTTAGACCCGCCGCCTCCCACACATCGCCTCCGCCGTCCCCCACCGATCACAGCTGTCGGATCCCAAGCTCATATCCACCCCGCCCTCCTTCTTAGCATCCTTTTTCTCGTTTTGGTGATGCAGTGGCGGTCCAATGAGCTCGCCATAAGGAGATTGAAGGACATCCAATGATACAGAGGCAAGAGGCACGTCCAGGGGCTGCTTCATAGAGGACAGTGCACCAAGAACAATCGTCGAACACTGAAGGGCAAGCACGTCGCTATTGTAGGGATGAAGTCCATTTATCTATAATGATTATTGAAATGAAAACTCGACTTTGAACTCCATTCATTGTTGTGCAGAAGAAATGAACACGTCTTTTCTGTAGTTTTGATTTCACTTGTACATGCATCTGCTTTTTGTGGCCCCTGTTAATCTTCTTTTTGTCTGCTGGCAACCTTGTTGACCTCATAAAATCTCAAGCCAACTTCGTGGAGTCAATTGTCGGTAGTGTATTGACGTTGCCCATGAGAAGATTGACAGGGATTTCGTTCACCAATTAGTCACGTGGTCACTAAAACAAGCATATGACTCCTAACTCAAAGTGTCACGTGTGGGCGACATTGGTAGTGATCACGAATCTATTGAGTCCGTATAGTAACCCACATAAAAGGTCGATTATTGTATGATTAATGCAAATAAAAACTGATCCACAGTATCGGTGTCAGATTCACCGAAAGCTCGTAGTGGGCGAAACTATGGCCATACGGTAAGTAGTGCTGACTACATGGATGAAGCTTTGGCAGCACATCTCAAAGTCTCGACTCTATCAGAGAAAATATGCACACAAACCTGAGCATCACAACTGTCAATGAGGCATTCTTATAATGTCAACTAGACCCAATTCCACATGAAATCTTCTATCTTCTCTGGCAGTCAACCGTGGAGATAGCCGATGTAACAAATGGAGTCCAAGTGAGAGGTTTTACTTATTCAAGACACAAAAGAGAGCATGAAGCAAATCAAAATAGACACAAGTATAATGGTGTTAATGCCTGATTACAAACAAGCAATGTACAGCCTACATAATCTGAAGAACTTCGACCAAAAAAACAAAAAAGCTGAAGGAGAATCAGTTACATGCGGTGACACCGGCACATCCAACATATAGGTAGGTTACAAACACCACTGAATCAAGCCAGCTTTTGGTCAGTCCTTGCCCACACATCATGGCTGCCAACTGAGCTGCTTCACCAACTCTCTAACTTTCGTCAGATTTTCGAACTTGTACAGCTGCTGAATTGGCTAATTTGGTCGAGATTTTCGCGCTTTTTCCTCAGCTTATCTACGGGCAATTCTTGTCTATTTGCACATATAATGACCTTATTCCACCTCAGCTAGAGATCAGGTTGATAGGGCAACTGAGTAGGATATGGCACAGCCACAAAGTTGCTTAATTAGTAACTTCGAATTGTGGCCAAATCGTGGACTGGGTTTTGACAGCTAGTTTAAATGCTTTAATCCATGAATTTTGCTTCTTTTTTTATCCGTTGGAAAGTTCATGTATATTATTTTAAGTCACCCATGACCAGCCTTTGCAATTTTCTTCGCCCAATTTTGTAAGAAAGTCCCTCAAATTTGGTCCTTTTTTTTTTTTGCCAGGAATACCCACCTTGATTCGGTTTAGTCCTTTTGGCTTGATTTGCTAAATTCGACCTGGCTCAAGTTCAATTTCAACCTCTTTTTTTTTTTTTTTGAAATGTAAGTATCATTTATAAGATGACTTACAATAGCTTAGGGGCATTCCCCATCATTACAAAAGATAACTAAGAACTCACAAAAAATGGAGTGAGGGATTCTCCATATAGTAGCCAAAATTACATTTGTCTGGGAAGATTTAAAATTTTTGTAAAATGATACTCGGCCTCTGACAAGCTTACGAATTTTAGCCACAATGATGGAGACATCATTTGACTTGTTTTGGAAACGTCTACAGTTACATTCCATCCAAATGCAGTAAATGGTTGCTAAAAAAGTTACTTTGAGAAGCTTTGCCGCCAAATCCTTGCCTTTGGTAGCCCTGATCATCCATTGGATTTCATTATTCCATCCTCCTAAGTTACGGCGGATTTCGTATTGTGCAAGGATAATAAGCCATATGTTTTCCGTCCATGTGCACTGAAAGAATAGATGATCTCGATTTTCCAGATTATCCAAACAGAAATTACAATGGATTGCTACTGCGGGCATCCAACGTGATATGATATCTGCTATTGGGAGTTTGCCTCTACAAACTAGTCATCCGATAAAATTGTGTTTGCTAACCCCATCTGTCCATATCAATTGGTACCATCCCACAATCGGTCCCACATTCCTGAGTTCATCGTATAAATCTTTGCAACAATATCTTTGTCTAGATATGGCTGGAGCTAAGGTTGGCCTTAGTTTAAGGATAAGCTATCAAAAACCTCAAACTTTACTCTGTCTGACAATTTTATTTTATTTTTTTTGTTACACAAAAAGCCCCATACTTATAACTTTTTTCTATGATACAACAAAACTTAAACTTTGCTAACCGTGATACATTTATCCCGAACTCTCTACCTGAAGGGCATTTTCGTCTTTTCTTTTTTAATTTTTCATTCCATTTTCTTTTTTTGTTTTTCTTTTCTTTTCTTTTTTTCCTTTTTTCTTTCTTTTCTCTTCCGTCCACCAGCCATGGTGGGGGGAAGCCGAACTCAGGCGAGGGTCACCCTCACTAGATTTGGCCCTCGCTAACGTCAAGTGAGAGTTGCCCTTGTCGGATCTGGCGAGGAATGTCCTCACTTGACATCAGTGAGGGCTGCCCTCACCTAAGTTTGGCTTTCCTTCATCGGCCATGGTGAAGGGAGGAGAGAAGAAGAATAAAGAAAAGAAAAAGAAATTAAAAAATAAAAGACGAAAATGCCCTTTTTGGCCAGATAATTTGGGTAAATGTGCCATATGAGTATAAATTTTGGATTCTTTGTGTCACAAAAAAAAAATTGGGTCAATATGTCACAGTGTGCAAATGTGTCACGGAAAAAAAATTGGAATAAATGTGTCACACAAGCATAAGTATGGAGTTTTTTGTATTACAAAAAAATTTAGGGTAAATTTGTCACACTAGATAAAGCTTGGGCATTTTGTTAAATTTGCGAAATGGTCCCCCAACTTTTGGAAATTGCATTTTGGCCAACATGCTTTTTCAATTCCAACCCGATCCCCCTAGGGGCCTAGGGCTTGGCTAGTCACATTCAGATTTCAAGAAAACTAATTCCATTTAAAACTATACTAAACGCCTAGGTAATCTATATGCAAGAATTTGACCTTTAGTAAAAATTAAACATTTTTTTTTATGGAAAAACAAGTTTTTCCTGAAATATGTAAACACAATCTTTCAACAAAAAAATTAGTTGTTAACGCCAATTCCAGGTGTTAACCATTGAGATGAAAAGTCAAGTAAGACTACAATGCTTGAAAAATTAGACAAATTCATTGAGCTTCCTAAAAAGAATGACTGACCTCGTGACCAACCAAGTCAAACATGAAGACACTTTGCTTCATTCGGCCCGCTCAGCTTCCTCGGTCTCCTCTTTCTTGTTTTCAAGAGCTCCTTTTCCTACGAGGCTTAGATATGTTCAAATAGGCATGAAGTAACGAAGTTGTCTGCTCTGCAGCGTTCCATAATAGTCATCAACATTCCTAAAGACGAAAATATCTCCTTCGATAACCAGCTGTTGCCTTCAATTTCATAATAGTCACTTCGGTCATCGATGACTGTTGTCCGCGTTGCAGCGTTCCGGTCATAAGCCACGAGTCTCTTGGAATGAGCTTCCGCGGCAGCGTCATCCTCCGTGAGGACTGGCACAGTTTGGTTGAGACCAGCGAACTAGCTTCTTTCCTTCAAAACAAGGGCAATGCAATAGGCACTGCAAAAGTTACAAGGCCCCTCTCCCTCCTACTCGAAAACAATTTTGCCACAGGACAAGCAATTGCTCACCAACCTGTAGCAACGGGCTTGGCGCGAATAGGGCTTGCTCTATATAATGTACCATACATAATTCATTTTTTAACTTTTATAATATATGCGTCCAAGTTCATTATAAAATAATATTATGGATAAAAAAGTTGAAATCGATGATTAAGTAAATTGCGCCACGTTTGTTTCAGTATAAACAAAATAGCTAATAAAATTTCGAACATATTAGCGCAATCTTTATTTGCTCCTATTAGCCAATTATGTTGATTTTGATTCTAAAAGTACTTGGCCAAGTTACTTTAGAAAGTTAATTACTTTTATTTGATGATTAAGGGATAACTAAGGGGGCATTTGGCAACTTGCCAATTCTGTTTTTTGTTCCTTAGAATAAAAAAAGAGCATAAATCAGTTTGGTAACGTCCATTAGTATTTATATTCTTAGGAATAAAAAATTGTTCCTGGAAATAGATTTAGAACAGAAACAAAAAGTAGAAAAAAAGTAGTTCTTGTTCCTTGGAACAATTTCTAAAATAAGTGTTTTTTTGCTTCATTCCAAGTGTTAGGGTTTTAGGGGTCTAGAGTGAGCTCTTATTGAATCCGCTGAAGGCTTTTCCTAGTCTCCTTGACCTTCAAATGCAGGTCACCAAATCGAGATTTGTTCATATGCTTTGGTTATTGCTTCAAAACTTTGAGTTTCTTCACCATTGTAAACATAATGGATCCTCTTATTTCCTATTGCGAACAAGTGTTTACCAAGTACAAGAAGTTGGGGCTTCCGATCTGAAAATTGAAGAATTTGAAGGAGGGTCTTTTCCTCCTAGTAGTTGGGTCAAGACATACTAAGCATGGGGAGTGATTATACCTGTTCTACTAGTCTGCATTGATTAGGGCTCTGTCAATTCTATTTGCTTTTAGATTACCATCCACCCTTTTGTTAGTCCCAGTAAAGAAAGGGCCTATGGAAGGAGGTTCAATCAGTGCAAGTTCATCAATCATGGTCTTCCCACATTAATTTAATATTCTCTAATTAGTTGCTAGCATAATCCTTTGGGTGCGGGGTGGGAGATTCTCTCTATTTTTCTCTGGTCCTTGGGAAATTAGGTGGGTGGATGTTGTACCTGGGGAGGTCAAAAAAAGTTGGAAAATTGCAAGGCGTTTGCTCTCTTTTTTAACGCCTAACCGAGAGGCAAATCTACAAAGGCGGCTTCGTTCCTGGCGATGGTGCCATAAATGAAATATCGGCGAAATCACCTAGTCTTCTGGGATAAGGTTTGATCCTGAAAACCTTGGTTTCTCTCTCCCTCCTGTTGGCAGCCATCTCCCCAAGTCTGGATCTTGCGCAGCGGCTGTCTGCGCCAGCTACGCCGACGCGGATAGCTTCACGTTGAGCTCGTCTGCGATGGTCTTGAGGGCCTCGAGGGGCTTGCTGACCTGGACCTAGTGGTGGAGGTCTCAGTGGACTTGAGCATTTGGAGCTTTCGCCCTTTTTTTAATGTCTAACCGTAGTATAGATTTATAGAGGTGTAATGATGAGCCAAGATATGGAGACATGAGCGACATGGTGGAAGAATCATCGAGTTTTTATGATTGGGGACATTTTATTTTTATCTTTTTATAAATTACCATATGACTTCTTTTAGTTTGTTGTGCTCCGTAGCGTTAATTCTAGCCAAGTTTTTCTCACATATCTGATCAAATAACCGATGCAATTATTCTGGAATGATATCATCTATGCATGTATGAAAAAATATAGGATTTACTCTTATAAAATATTTCAAAACTATGCATTAATTGTTGCATATGGCATTGATTCAAGTTAAATTCTCGCTCAAACTTTAGTTATATACTCTCACATGCAATATATTTCAGAATTATATATCAACTTTCATATGAAATCATTCGATTAATTATTTACTTTTTTTAGGGTTATTTTTGTTATGAGACAGTTACAACACACTGGAATGAGTAAAACTTGCCTCATTAATTAAGTATTCTCAAAGTAACTATGTGGATTAACAAATCTTTCTACACATTAGCGAATCTTTTTGTTCATTTTCCATTTTGTGGAATTTATATTCATGTCATTTTCATTAAGATTCAAAAGAAATAATTGGATCGATATGATTTATGATTTCATATATATATATATATATATATTCGATAGGGACCCCTTAGTATTTCTTCATTCACTTCCATCGAATCAAAAGCTTTCGTGATGCGACTGTAATTGGAAGGGGCAAAATTGGAGGCCCAAACCTAAGGCAAAAGACAAGTCCTCTTTCTCTCTTTCTCTACTGACTTTTTGAAGCCAAGCCCAAAAAAAAAAAAAACAAACAAACAAACAAACAAACAAAGTGATCCCTCCATGCATGGACGGGGCAACGTACACGGTCACGCTTCTCCCGTCCCTATGGAATCGAGTTTCCTTGTTATTACCCAAGAGAATTTGAAGGAGCAAGACGCCAAAACATCTCCAAGATCATAATCTTTTCAAACAAGAGAAATTCTGCAGATGTCCATTCTCGGTATTAGCATAAGAATTATGTGTGAGGACCCACTTGTCTAACCAAACCTTTAAAAAATACTCTGTATTAAAAAAAAATTAATATCACGAAAAACCCAAATTGATACATATGTAATAAATTTACCCTAAATGACTACAAAAAACCTAAAAGTAATACATTCGTGACAATTTTACCCCAAATTAATTTTTTGACTGCAACAACCTTTTAAACCGGTATCTTTGTGACAAATATACTATCCATCAAATTAGATTAATATCACAAAAAATAGAAATCTAGCACAACTATGGTAAATGGAAATCAAAATGTCAAATTAATGTACTAGTCAATTGTCACATATCATCCAACTCAACAATTTAATTATAAAATTTAACAAAAACTAATAAAGAATAAATTTGTCATAAGTGTACCGATTTTGAGTAAATTTATCAAAGGTGTACCAGTTTGAGATTTTTTATTATTAAAAAAATTAGGTTAAGGTAAATTTATCAAAGATACACTAGTTTCTAGATGGAACCGCTAAATTCGAATTTAAAATTGCAGCCAATGTGATGTCCCGATCTAAAGTACAGCCGTGTGGCAACGATTTTATGTACAAGTATTAGAGAATATTAAATGTGCAATGTGTATCATTTCTCTTGTGAGGAGGCCGAGCAAGTCAATTGTTCTCCAAAACGTCGCTAGCATGTAGCCACCAATGTGATAAGGGTCTCAATTACTAGTCATACCATTGGTAAGAAAGCCTCAAAATTTGTTGCGTTTCGAAAAGCTTAAATTAATAGGTGTAGGGAAACCGCATGTACATAAAAAAGAGATAACGAGTAACACATGGAATTTAACTAAAAAATTGGATGCGTACACAATAGGTGCTGGTGGACTTTGACTTCGGCACCATGTTGAAAAGTCCAACAAAAAAAAAAGACATTCAATTAATAGTTGGACAGAGAATGCATATATTCAACAGTTCATCTATGATGTTATATACCGAAACCATGGTATGATGCAGTTTGTCCTCCGGCTTTTTCTCGTGGACTATAGTTTTCATTAAGCATCTATTGCTGTTTTTTTTCTTTTTCGCTCAAGTTATCTCCAAGAATGAATCATGTTAAAGATAATTAGGATAATTCTCTAGGATATTTTTTGATATTAGAGATAATAAGAATGTTTTGGTTGGTTTTCTATATCTCTCAAGATTATGTAATATCTTCTATAATTGTTAATATCTTGATTGATATATGTTATCTTTGATAATCTCTTACCTATAAATAGGCTGATATATGTTATTATCATGTATCAAATTATACAGAGAATTCTTCTCTTTTTATATTTTTATATTTAACTTGCTATTAGAGCTAGTCAATCTTGAAGTGCACCGGGTGCTCGTTTCTTTTCATTTCTTTTCCAATAAGTCCTCATATCCTCCAATGTTTTCAACAAGTCCACCTCATCTAGCAGCTAACATACTTTTGTCGCATAGTGTGCAAATCCCTCATATGAGAAAGCACTTGATCGAGTCCATTCCATGATGGTCATGTTTCAATGCCAATCATAACGATCACATCTACTAGTCAAGTCTTTCATGGAGGTAGCTTTTCTTTCGATCCCAATTGCATAGGCTGCATCGCTTAATAACTACTTTCCCAAGCTAGCTAGATAGGCCGGTTGATGCAATGACACTAGCTGGATAGGCTATGTCGCTCAATTAATTTTTTGCAAGCCAGCCGCATCGGCCGCTTGCTATTTCCATCCACTTCTTCATGTTTCGCTTGCCATTTCCAAATACCCATTTCATTGCCACGACTCAGTCGTTGGATACTGTTAAGACTTGTATTCAAACTCATCTTGCATTTCTCAAGATCGTGCAATATCTTTTATAATTGTGCATATCTTAATTGATATTTGTTATCTTACATAATCTTTTATGAAGCACATGAATATACTGATGGACTTTATTATGATACAAGGAAATATACTGAAAATTTCTGAATTCTCTTTTATATTTTTATATTTAACTAACCGGAAGTGCTACCGTCCAAGTACATACGGCCAGGCCTCATGATAGGATGACGGCTTGGACGGAAACCAACACTGCTTCGAGGGGAAATCAGAATGACACATCGGCTGCGCGTAATGTGATCAACTAAATGGAGCTTCCATGGATGGCTTCGGCTCTGGCTTGAATGCGAGGTTCAATGAACCCCAAGCACAACCTTAAGCAAGTCAATGGAGTCAAAGGTGAGAATTCAATTGCCGAACCTTCCAAGTGGAGCACCGGTACCTTTTCTTTCAACAAAACATGTACCTTTCGCACTAGAAAATAGCCAAAAATAAAAAAAACAACAAAAAAAAAATATTCATGTTTGTTGGTCGAGTAGGGAGCTCTTGCCGTTGGTCTTACGTTCCAAGAAATTTTGCTCGCCTTTACTGAAAAATTCAATTCTTTCGGTGGATTTTCCAACTTTATGTAATGCCATGGTATGAAAAAGTCCCCTCGACCCCTCTCAAATCATAATTTGCATCGCGAAAATTCATATTCTAAACAACCTGGAAATTATCTTTCTTTCACCCGCTCTTCAAGTATGGAAATTCCCTCTTGAGGCGGCTTGCTCCAATATGATCCTGTTCAATCTAATCTCTAAACATTTCTTTCGTCTTTTCGTGCTCGCAAGAGTCGAAGTCTATATTTCATAGGTTCTCAATAATAGTCCCTTTGTTGAATTAGGTCAAATTTTTAGTGATTTCTTATTTGTTAATATTTTTCGTGTTAGTCTTTTTTTAGCATTTCCTTATTTTCAGTGTTCTTCTCGACGTGGATGGAACTCGGCTACGATCGCGTCTCCTACAGATAGATTGCTAACGTTCGATGATCCAAAGTCAAACATGATTACGGTGCATGGGAGAATTAGGTTGGAATCCAAGGCTGTGGGGGCCTCAGGAAGATTCTTTGTATAGGTTTATCCCTCATAAAATCTTAAAAAGTCCTCCCTCGCATCCACAACAACCCTCCCCCCGCCCCCACGGCAGCCCCGCCCCCGCCCCACCCGCTCGCCCACCATCTAGGGGGCTGTGCGTCCATGGACCCCGCCGCCACTGGGATGGACCTCATGTGTACAGGAAATTTTTAAAGAAATAATTGAATGGCAATTTTAAAGCTATTGTAAAAATAACAGTTTATTTTAAAACATATAAAGCCTATTCTAATTTATCTAAAAACCTTAATGCAAAATTTGACATGAAGCTGAATTAAAAGATGTGGCCTTACATGAGTTATTTTGAGTTGTCATTGATGGCCACCTGTTCTACTACTGAGATTACGATTTTATGTGGGCGATGTCACTGAATTCAGAATCTATTAGGTAAAAATTTAAAATGGAAAGTAGCGCGAGATAAAAGTATTGAAATATAATCGAGACAAATCAAAATATAAGAATTGATCAAGATTCTGATTTAATTTTAAAATGATAGGGATGAAATGAATTGATTGGTCGAAAAAGATTGTTTTTTATATCCAAGGATGGTGCTTTTTAGGGAAAAAATAAGTCCTTTTTGCACCTTGTTGCTTTAAGGGGAACGACTCCTACTTTTTAGCAATTTATAATCGTTTTCTCTTTACCATATTTATACTAAAGTAACTACTCTATATAAACAACCTCTGAGGCTAAAAATGACAATTCAAAATATGTAAGTCTGCCCATCACACCAAAAAAATTCGTTAGAGAAAAATAAATTTGCAAGTCTGTTGATTGTACCAAAAAACTCGTAGAAAAAAATTAAATTTGCAAGTTTGCCCATCCCACCAAAAACCCTTGGGGAAAATTAAATTTCCAAGTTTGCCTCCTCGAAAAACATCACACCAAGGGAGAAAAAACTTATAGGGAAATTGTAGTCAATATATTTCTTTCTCATGGATATAGAGCCTTCCCTGATTGCGTGTAGTCATATGGTTAGGTTTGTGAGAACATTTTAATTTAGTGGGCATCATCATTACACGATACAACACAACCAATTTCTAAAGCACCGGGATAAATTGTAAAAATTGAAACTTTAGGTCCTCGGTGACAAAAAGTTGCATGCACACTAAAGCAACTGCACCATGACCACCGGCAACAAGAGCAAGACATAGTTTGATAATCAATGAGATTTCACATATAATCACAGGGATTTACTGCAGTGGTCACTCTTTCCACATGGAAAATGGAAGGTGGGGGGCTTCTCACCTTCTTAGGAGTTGAGATTAGGACAATTGAGCTTTAGGTATAAATTTTGACTTTCACGTCTTATAAAAAATCAAGGTAAAAGTTTGAGAGTCTAAACAAGAATAGAGTAAAATCAATAAAAAAAATTCACGTACGACTTTTTGGGGTTGGAGCAAGTATTATTTCATTCAGTGAATAGCATAACTTAACAAAGACGGTGGGACATTTAAAGAAATGCGATTCTTTTGACGTTTGTTTTCTCGGAATGGCCTAGCCCCACACACGATTGCTAACTATAAAAGGAGAGCCGTTCGGACGGAACACCAGCTCACCCTCGCGGGCCTCACCTACTCAAAAACACCCGCCAAAACAAGAACACTCGACACGAGAATTCCAGATGAGACCGGCCCACGTCATCCCACCCCGTGCGAATGATGATCCGGCATCGCCGCTGCCGCAGTCTGACCGGTACAAGCTGATCACCTGCTGCTGTATTGCATTTGCTGGGCCTGCTGTTCTCGGCCTCCTCATGGTCATTTTCCTGGCAATACCCGTTGGGACGCCGCTGGAGCTCGGGCTTAACCTGGACTCTTCCCTTTGGTCCCTCAACATCTCCGTCTCCTACAGCAAGCTCGTCACCGTCGTCGAGTACCCTCCCATTAAGCTCCTCTTGAGTTTCAACGGCCAACTCGCTCTCTCTCGTGCCTCCCTCGTGTCCCCCTTCACTCAAGGCCCGGGCTGCGCAACCTCAGTCGTAGCCAAGGCCCAGTCAACGCTGGCGATCGTCACTGACTTGGGCGTGAACGGCCTGGTGAGCACGTTGAGCGGTGGGGAGGTGACCATCGACGTGGCAACAAGAGCTGAGCGGAGGCTGCAGTTGGGTCCGTGGTGTGTGGCCGTGCTCAACGTGGACGTCTCGTTCAGGGGCTTGAACTTCATAGATCCCTCTGACGGCGAGGACGGCGGTGATTGGATGATTCTCAGAGGCACCTTCGGCTGCTCACTTGACATCATCCCTCGACTTTGGGAAGCAAAGTTACTAGTTCCCACATAGTTTCGTATTTCTGTTATCGTGGCAGCTGTTTGTGGTCGCCAATGAAGTTGATGAACAAAATGAAAGAAATGAGGAGCTGTCGATGCTCAGTATAACCAACTCCTCCGAGCTGTCACCACCTGGTTGTGGTGGCGATGTCCGGACGAGTCGTGCTGGTCAAGAACGAGAGGCAGCCCTGGCCTGAGGAGCAGCACCCGTGGGGGAGACACGTCGTTCTTGAGCCTCCGCAGAATTCTCCGGCCTTGTCGAAGAAGAGGGACGCAGCCCCTGCAATCCGTGCTTGCAGCCCGGTATGGCTGGAGGAAAAGTATTTGATTTTGATGAGAACATGGTTCGGCGGGTGCCTGGCCTGGTGCGGCGGTGCTCCCCCTGCTTGAGCAAGAGCTCGTGCTTGGCCCGTTTTGATTCAGCACCTCCTGCTTGATCAAAGAGCGCGTGCTTGGCGAGTTTGCCTCAGCGCGTGGCTTGTTTGATCGAGCGCGCTGGGTTCGCCCTTCTTTTTTTATTATTATCGTTGATTGACATTAAACAACGTTAGCATCTCCCGGTCGCGTCTTCTTCTTTTTTTCTATTTTTTCAGATTCTGGTGGAGCTTCTGTCTGTGCATATGCGGGAATCACTTGGGAGATTTTTTTTTTTGGATAATTGTGTTAGAAGTTATAAAACTTACCATAAAAGTATAATTGAATTTTAAAGCTTTCAAAAAATATTATTAATTCCTAAAATTTTATTGTGAAAATACAATAGAGGCATAAAATTTTCAAAAAGTGTAATCAAATGCTAAAATTTGTTATGAAAGTATAATCGAGTCCTAAGACTTTTGTAAGTGCTATCAATGAAGACTAATTTGACCAATTTTACAATTTTTAGGATTTGATTGAACTTTTTGACAGTTTTAGGATTCAATTATACTTTCGTAACATATTTTATAACTTAATTACATTTTTGAAGATTTTAGGAATAAATTGCACTTTGTTGGCAAGTTTTAAGACTTTATTTTTCTAGCCTATTACTTCATATGCTGAGGACTTTCTGTCTCAGTTGTTATTGTTGGTTGATGTAGTACTTCTCTTGAAATTGTGTATTCTTTGAATATTTTGAATCCTCAATTTATTGTCAAAGAAATAATTTGCATTTTACATGTCATTAAAAATAGAGGTTTTTCAAGTCTTGTCCCTTTAACTTTACTCCAAATCATGCATGGGCATGCGATCTCAGGACTCATTTAGCTTTTTCGGTTGCAAAGGAGGCAACAGAGCCGGCCTCAAATAATTAATCGAGAAATTCTACGTCTTGATTTGAATGCTTACAAATAATTTGTTTAGATTATCCCGTTTTCCACTCAAAGTAATGTCAGAGGATTCATTCCACATCACCCTTTAATAGCCTTGCCATAAGTACGTGGGTGTGACCTTTTATGCACATGCAAGGATATTAGTCAAGTAACTAAAAAAATAATTCAATGACAATTCTTAGATTTATTGGACCCAGTTGATCAAAGCGACCCTTCTCCGAGCACTCCCTTTTCTCCGGTCTCACCAGACCCTCACCATCTTTAAGTAAAATGTAACCATAGAGACCAAGCGGGTAACAATTGCCATAATGGCAATGACAGACCGATGAAGAATAGCCAACCTTTAAACATACTTCTCTTCCAAAGGGGCGGCTATTCCAGACTTAGCCAATCCACTTTAAAAAAAAAAACTCATCTTACCATTCTGGCCTCACATAGGTAGCAAAAACAAGAAAAAAAAATGTGGATTCGATGGGAAAGAGCTAGCGAACGAACTGTAATATATACTTATAGTGGTATACGGCATTGTCGCGACCTATTTTTTCCGTTCTGATGAGGGAAAGGAATCAATAAATAAATAGGTTTAGGGGTATTGTCCAAAATGTGGGTCTAAGACCCTCATTAGACTGGGCTCTCCCAAGCTCATACCCCGCGTGACATTGGGTGTTCATGAAAATCTTCAAATGAGGAGTCGCCACTAGCCTATTGGGGGTCGGCTAGAAACCAAGCGAGGCGTAGGAGTGGGCCTCACTTTCTACGCAACAGAGATTCAGGTCGGGGACTGATTACACTAATTAACTAATTAGTGCCATTTCGGTACCTAATCTTGTTCATTTCAAAAAGATTTTAGCCAGGCAGTTTGGATTGATTTTAGACTTAGCCACTAACATGTGAGGTGATCATGCGGGTGCGCAATCATCAAAATAGCAATCAACAATTAAAGAAAACATTAAATAAATTGCAAGCGAAAATAAACACAAGCATTAAGAGATAAATAAATAACAATCCTAATTAAACTAAGGGGGAAACCATAATCATCGCATCCTAAGCGTGCTATCAATGGCAATTGTATCCAAGGATAATTAAAACCCTAAGGTAAAGCCGTAAGGGCTTGTTCACTTTTAAGCACAATCTTAAACCGATAATTTTCCGACATCTTTTAAAGAGAAAATTGTCCAAGAATTATTTTAGAGCTTCTTAGGGAACTCTAAAACAAACTTGGAATTTTTGGGATTTTTGAAAACTTTTTCTTTTTTTGGAATTTCTAATATTTTAATATTTTCGATTTTTTTAAAAAAATATTTATTTTTTTCCGAAAATTTTCATAAATTTTCAAGATTCTGAATTTCCCTTGAATTTCCTGAAATTTCGAAATTTTTTATGAATTTTTAAATTTTTTTAATGTTTTTATATTTTCTGAATTTTTTTAATTTTTTGGATTTTTTATAATTAAAAAAAGGAAAAAATGATTCGGACCGGGTCCGGAAACCCGGCCCTGTTGACCCGACTTGGACCCGGTCGGTCCGAATTGGGCCACAGAATACCGGGCCGACCCAACCCACTAAAAAACACAAAAGAAGGCCCACATGCTTGGGCCAAAAAACAAAATTAAAAGCCCAAAATAATTTTAATAGAGACAGAGCCCACTTCTAATTTCTGTCTCTCGGCCCAGCCATCCCGGCCCGCGACGAAACCAGCCCGGCGTACACAAGCCCAAGACGAAGCCCACCTTCCTATTTTCCTATTTTTTCTATTTTCCAATTTTTTCCCATTTCCTTTTGTCTTTTTCTGTTTTCTTTTTATTACTTTTTTTGTCTTCTCTTTTATTATTCTGGTCTTCTTCTGCACAGCACGCCCCCATGCACGCCCGACCGAAGCTCCTGCAGCTTCTTCGCCGGCTTGCCTCCACGCGCGACGAGTCGTCGCCGACTATTGGGGTGGTCATGAGGCCATCGTCTGGCGTCGGTCGTTCGGTCCGACCGACGCCGAGCGCCACCGGCCCCTAACCGGCCGGTGTTTCCGAAGGTCGCCGGAGAAGGCGATAAACCGAGACACTAAGGACACCCTCAGCAAAACTAAGCAGAACCTTCGCTGACCGGACAAACAGACGCCGCTGGGACACCCTCACGAAGTCAGACTGGCAATGGTGACTCGGTTTCTACCAAACGAATCGAAATCGGCGCCGGACCTCACTCGGGCATTTCGTCGAACAGTTGACGGGCACTGCCAAATTCAAAGGTTTCCGGCTCAACCGAGCCTCGAACACGCTTTAGGGGTCTTCGAACATGACATACGAGGAACGTGGGAACAAAATGCAAGGGCGACGAGGGCCGGAGCTTGCGCGAGCCGGACGGCCGCGAGCTCCGGCCCGATGTGTCTAAAATGGAGCAAGGACGGAGCCGAACTTACCTGGTTCGAGGAAGGGTTGCGGCGGACAACGGCGGCGGTGGACGGGCTCCCGGCGACAGCAAGCTGCTCCTTGAGGTTTCCTTCTTCCTCCGGTTCTCTCTCGTCCCTCGGTCTCTCCGGTCTTCTTTCTCTCCTTTTTTCTTTTCGGTCTCCGGCCTCCCTTCTCTCTCGAGCTCTCTTCCCCTTTTCTCTCTGTCCTCCCCCTCTCTTTTTTCTCTTTTTCTCTTTTTTTTTCTCTGCAGAAGCTGCTCTTTCTGCTCTGCTACCACTGCTGACTTGCTGCTGCTTCTGCTCACTTTTTGCCGCTGACTTGCTGCTGCTGACCTGCTGCCGCTTCTGCTCTGCTTGCCTTCTGCTTCTCCTTCTTTTCTACGCTCTGAGTTTTTGCTGCTGACTTGCTGCTGTTTCTGTTCTGAGTTCTGCAGCAGACCGCGCGTGGAGAGGAATCGAGCAAGAAGAAAGGCCGAGAGGGCCGGGCCGAGGCAAGGAGAAAAAAAAAAAAGGAAATGGGCCGAGCCCGTGTGAGGAGAGGGAACGGGCCACGTGGGGGAGGCTAGGCGGCCCCCGGCCTTGGCCCGTCCTCTTTTCGAATTTTTTAATTAATTTTTAAATAATTAATTTTTTTTATTTTGATAAATTTCAAAACTAGTGATGCAAATGGTCCTAATGTCTATATGCAATGCAATTTTAATGAAATAAATTTTTGTTAAGGGATTAGAAACTAATATCTAATTTTCCAATGCAATTAATAAATACTAAAACAAATCGTCAAAATTTAGGTGTCAACAGGCATCGTATAAGAATTGATGAGCTTTGAGGTTTTCTTCTAAATGTAATCCCCGGGAGAAGACTTTCCATCTGAGGTCGTTTCTAGATGGTCATCAACCATTGAAGTGTCTCGACTTTGTTTCTATCGTGCTGCAGCCTCCTGGTGATTTCCAAGCATAATCTGCTCTTGAAACTCTTGTTCGGCACTTTAGCCTTCTCCTGCTTCTTCTGAGGGTTGTGGGTTCGGTTTTGTCCTGTTTGCTTCCCTTTGTTCTAGAGGCTTTAATATGCTGTTTCTTGATTCCACTTTTGAATCTTCATCTTCATTGAAGACGACCTACAGCCATTTCACATCATGCTAGATGACCGAAAGCCTCTGAAACTATGGATCAGAAAAGAACACACCAAACATCCGTGAATGATACCTATTAGCAGTAAAAAGAACATGTAGGAAGCTTTCGCTTTAATCTGTGCAAAGAGGTGACCATTGGTTTTTTTTTTCTGTATGAACAGCTAATTTTCAGTGGACTGGAGACACATTACTAACCTTGCTATTGGAACTCATCATTCAAAACATAGAGACGAAAAGCCACAAAAATTGCGACAGTGTCATTCTAAATATCAAAAACTAGAGTACTACAATCTAAAGGACTATTACAATATGTTTGGCTGCTATGGAGCAGGAAAAGGATAGCAGATGCACAGCAAAATCAGACATGCTCGCTCGTTTTTCTTTATTTTTTGATGAAACGCCAGTGAGCTTAAAGTCACGTGGAATTAGAAATATTCATTAGACTTCCTAAAAAGAATGGACTCACCTTGAGACCATCCAAGTCAAAAATCACGACCACTTTGCTTCATTTGGCCCATTCCGCTTCCTCGATCTACTCTTCCTTCTCTTTCAAGAGCTCCTTCTCCTGTAAACCCATCAAAACTCCTGAAGACGAAAATACCTCCTTTGATAACCGTATGTTGCCCTCAATTTTGTAATGGCCGCTTTGGTCATCAATAACTATTGTACACGTTGCAGAATTCTGATCATATTCTACAAGTCTCTTGGCATAAGCTTCTGCGACAGCTTCAGCCTCTGCGAGGACCAGTGCGGTTTGCTTGAGACCATCATACTGGCTTCCTTCCTTTAAGAAGGTGCCCCAGAAAGTTACACAGCGCCTCTCCCTCCTGCTCGCAAACAATTCTACAACAGGATAAGCAATTGCTCACCAACCTGCGGCTACGGGCTTGGCATGAACAGTGTTCACCCTGCTGGAACACTGCCTCAGCCACCGACACAACCTTCCGAGATTTTTTTTTTTATAATTACTTTGATTCGCGGCGTTTGACTCAATGGTTCTGGTAACTGTTGACTTCTCTTGACTATCAAGTCAGCAACCTCTTTAGATGCTCTAGGCAGTTTCTTGATACCGGAAGTGGAAACTTCAACTGAGGGCGTTATGACATAGGCATGTAATTTTGAGGATAAAAAAACCAGAAATGCAGCTGCCGCTGCCACTGCTGCTAAGATCTGAATGGCCTGTCCACCGCAGATATTCATCAATCACGCCTTTCCACGCTTCTTGCCTGATAATGTTTCGACAGAAATTTCACAGCCAATTAAAGTGTCTGCTCATGAGAAATCTTTTCTATTTGCTCGAGGAACAAATCATTCATAAGCTAATTGTCCAGTCCACTGTAACATATCCAATCTCTTCCTACAAATAAAGCAAGTAGGTCAAAAAATTTTGAGAGGCTTATTGAAGAAAAGCGAGAATTTTTAGGACGATGCTCTGGCTTCTGCACATATAAAATTCGATCAAGAAATCAAAACGTCCCAAGTAACTAAAGAGAGACAAAAAACAAAAGAAAGATGAAAGATTTATGTCGAGGTACTCTTTGGCATCAGAGGGTTCAGAGACCTCATCCTAAAACGCACGTTAACACAATCAAAGTTAGCCTCAAGTTCACGGTTCTGACCAGTTTTTACAAAACTGGGTCTGACAGCACACAGGTTGTGTACGTAGAGTCGAGCCACGGCTATCATATGCGAGATATACGGGAAAATCCACTCAATGCAAATGCAAGTAGGTAACCGTGAACTTTCAAATGTGATGAGCATCTCATATAATGATTAACTACATCAAACCAATCTCTCAAATTAACCAACTCGCATGGTCCACACTGGCCAGCCATGAACCAGCCAAGTTGCCATAGATATCATTTCAAAATACTCTCTCCTCTCTCTGCTGCCCGTTCTCTTCTTTTCAAAATACTCTCCCTCCCTCTTGCCCCCAAGAACCCCACCGATCGCCTCTCGCGCTTAGACCCGCCACCTCCTGCACATCGCCTCCACCGTCCCCCACCGATCACAGCTGTCGGATCCCAAGCTCATATCCGCCCTGCCCTCCTTCTTAGCATCCTTTTTCTCGTTTTGGTGATGCAGTGACGGTCCAATGAGCTCGCCATAAGGAGATTGAAGGACATCCAATGCTACAGAGGCAAGAGGCACGTCCAGGGGCTGCTTCATAGAGGACAGTGCACCAAGAACAATCGTTGAACACTGAAGGGCAAGCACGTCCTTATTGTAGGGATGAAGTCCTTTTATCTATAATGATTATTGAAATGAAAACTGGACTTTGAACTCCATTCATTGTTGTGCAGAAGAAATGAACACGTCTTTTCTGTAGTTTTGATTTCACTTGTACATGCATCTGCTTTTTGTGGCCCCTGTTAATCTTCTTTTTGTCTGCTGGCAACCTTGTTGACCTCATAAAATCTCAAGCCAACTTTGTGGAGTCAATTGTCAGTAGTGTATTGACGTTGCCCACGAGAAGATTGACAGGGATTTCGTTCACCAATCAGTCACATGGTCACTAAAACAAGCATATGACTCCTAACTCGAAGTGTCACGTGTGGGCGACATTGGTAGTGATCACGAATCTATTGAGTCCGTGTGGGCGACATAAAAAGTCGATTATTGTATGATTAATGCAAATAAAAACTGATCCACAGTATCGGTGTCAGATTCATCGAAAGCTCGTAGTGGGCGAAACTATGGCCATACGGTAAGTAGTGCTGACTACATGGATGAAGCTTTGGCAGCACATCTCAAAGTCTCGACTCTATCAGAGAAAATATGCACACAAACCTGAGCATCACAACTGTCAATGAGGCATTCTTATAATGTCAACTAGACCCAATTCCACATGAAATCTTCTATCTTCTCTGGCAGTCAACCGTGGAGATAGTCGATGTAACGAACGGAGTCCAAGCGAGAGGTTTTTACTTATTCAAGACACAAAAGAGAGCATGAAGCAAATCAAAATAGACACAAGTATAACGGTGTTAATGCCTGATTACAAACAAGCAATGTACAGCCTACATAATCTGAAGAACTTCGACCAAAAAAAAGAAAAAGCTGAAGGAGAATCAGTTACATGCGGTGACACCGGCACATCCAACATATAGGTAGGTTACAAACACCACTGAATCAAGCCAACTTTTGGTCGGTCCTTGCCCACACATCATGGCTGCCAACTGAGCTGCTTCACCAACTATTAACTTTTGCCAGATTTTCGAACTTGTACAGCTGCTGAATTGGCTAATTTGGTCGAGATTTTCGCGCTTTTTCCTCAGCTTATCTACGGGCAATTCTTGTCTATTTGCACATATAATGACCTTATTCCACCTCAGCTAGAGATCAGGTTGATAGGGCAACTGAGTAGGATATGGCAGAGCCACAAGGCTGCTTAATTAGTAGCTTCGAATTGTGGCCAAATCGTGGACTGGGTTTTGACAGCTAGTTTAAATGCTTTAATCCATGAATTTTGCTATTTTTTTTTATTCGTTGGAAAGTTCATGTATATTATTTTAAGCCACCCATGACCAGCCTTTGCAATTTTCTTCGCCCAATTTTGTAAGAAAGTCCCTCAAATTTGGTCTTCTTCTTTTTTTGCCAAGAATACCCAACTTGATTCGGTTTAGTCCTTTTGGCTTGATTGGCTAAATTCGACCTAGCTCAAGTTCAATTTCAACCTTAATTAAGGATAAGCTATCAAAAACCTCAAACTTTACTCAATGTGACAAATTTATTTAAATTTTTTTTGTTACACAAAAAGCCCCATACTTATACCCGTGTAATATATTTACCTCAAACTTTTTTCTATGATACAACAAAACTTAAACTTTGCTAACTGTGATACATTTATCCCGAACTCTCTGCCTGAAGGGCATTTTCATCTTTTCTTTTTTAATTTTTCTTTCCATTTTCTTTTTTTTTTTTCTTTTCTTTTCTTTTCTTTTTTCCTTCTTTTCTCTTCCGTCCACTAGCCATGGCAAGGGGAAGCTGAACTCAGGCAAAGGCCGCCCTCACTAGATCTAGCCCTCGCTAGCGTCGAGTGAGGGTTGCCCTTATCTGATCTGGTGAAGAATGTCCTCGCTTGACATCAGTGAGGGCCGCCCTCACCTAAGTCTAGCTTTCCTTCGTCGGTCATGGTGAAGGGAAGAGAGAAGAAAAAAAAAGAAAAGAAAAAGAAAAAAATTTAAAAATTAAAGACAAAAATGCCTTTTTTTGGCCAGATAATTTGGGTAAATGTGCCATATGAGTATAAATTTTGAATTCTTTGTGTCACAAAAAAAATTTGGGGTCAATATGTCACAATGTGCAAATGTGTCACACAAGCATAGGTATGGAGTTTTTTGTATCACAAAAAAATTTAGGGTAAATTTGTCATATTAGATAAAGTTTGGGATTTTTGGTTTTTTTTCCATGATTAAAAAAAATGGTGATTTAAGGGCTTGGGCATTTTGTTAAATTTGCAAAATGGTCCCCCAACTTTTAGAAATTGCATTTTGGCCAACATGCGCTTTCAGTTCCAACCATGCATGGACGGGGCAACGTACCCGGTCACGCTTCTCCCGTCCCTATGGAATCGAGTTTCCTTGTTATTACCCAAGAGAATTTGAAGGAGCGAGACGCCAAAACATCTTCAAGATCATAATCTTTTCAAACAAGAGAAATTCTGCAGATGTCCATTCTCGGTATTAGCATACGAATTATGTGTGAGGACCCACTTTTCTAACCAAACCCTAAAAAAGTACTCTATATTAAAAAAAATAGAATTAATATTACAAAAAACCCAAATTGATATATCTGTAATAAACCTAAATGACTTCAAAAAACCTTAAAGTAATACATTCGTGACAATTTTACCCCAAATTAATTTTTTGACTGTAACAACCTTTTAAACAGGTATCTTCGTGACAAATATACTATCCATCAAATTAGATTAATATAACAAAACATAGAAATCTAGCACAACTATGATAAATGGAAAGTAAAATCTCAAATTAATGTACTAGTCAATTGTCACATATCATCTAACTTAGCAATTTAATTATAAAATTTAACAAAAACTAATAAAGAATAAATTTATCACAAGTGTACCGATTTTTAATAAATTTATCAAAGGTGTACCAGTTTGGGATTTTTTATTATTAAAAAAATTAGGTTAGGGTAAATTTATCAAAGATACACTAGTTTCTAGGTGGAACCGCTAAATTCTAATTTAAAATTGCGGCCAATGTGATGTCCTGATCTAAAGTACAGCCATGTGGCAACAATTTTATGTACAAGTACTAGAGAATATTAAATGCGCAATGTCTATCATTTCTCTTGTGAGGAGGCCGAGTGAGTCAATTGTTCTCCAAAACGTCGCTAGCATGTAGCCACCAATGTGATAAGGGTCTCTATTACTAGTCATGCCATTGGTAAGAAAGCCTCAAAATTTGTTGCGTTTCGAAAAGCTTAAATTAATAGGTGTAGGGAAACCGCATGTACATAAAAAAGAGATAACGAGTAACACATGGAATTTAACTAAAAAATTGGATGCGTACACAATAGGTGCTGGTGGACTTCGACTTCGGCACCATGTTGAAAAGTCCAACAAAAAAAAGACAGTCAATTAATAGTTGGAGGGAGAATGCATATATTCAACAGCTCATCTATGATGTTATATACCGAAACCATGGTATGGTATGATGCAGTTTGTCCTCCGGCTTTTTCTCGTGGACTATAGTTTTCATTAAGCATCTATTGCTGTTTTTTTCTTTTTCGCTCAAGTTATCTCCAAGAATGAATCATGTTAAAGATAATTAGGATAATTCTCTAAGATATTTTTTGATATTAGAGATAATTAGAATGTTTTGGTTGGTTTTCTATATCTCTCAAGATTATGTAATATCTTCTATAATTGTTAATATCTTGATTGATATATGTTATCTTTGATAATCTCTTACCTATAAATAGGTGATATATGTTATTATCATATATCAAATTATACAGAGAATTCTTCTCTTTTTTTATATTTTTATATTTAACTTGCTATTAGAGCTAGTCAATCTTGAAGTGCACCAGGTGCTTGTTTCTTTTCATTTCTTTTCCAATAAGTCGTCATATCCTCCAATGTTTTCAACAAGTCGACCTCATCTAGCAGCTAACATACTTTTGTCACATAGTGTGCAAATCCCTCATATGAGAAAGCACTTGATCGAGTCCATTCCATGATGGTCATGTTTCAATGCCAATCATAACGATCACATCTCCCAGTCAAGTCTTTCATGGAGGTAGCTTTTCTTTCGATGCCAACTGCATAGGCTGCACGCTTAGTAACTACTTTCCCAAGCTAGCTAGATAGGCCGCTTGATGCAATGACACTAGCCGGATAGGCTATGTCGCTCAATTATTGTTTTGCAAGCCAGCCGCATTGGCCGCTTGCTAATTCCATCCACTTCTTGATGTTTCGCTTGTCATTTCCAAAAGCAACATCACCATCAGACTTGTTGCATGCTGCTCTCAAACTAGCTAACTCGGGAAGTTTTGAACAATTATCATACCCGTTTCATTGTCACGACTTAGTCGTTGGATATTATTAAGACTTGTATTCAAACTCATTTTGCATTTCTCAAGATCGTGCAATATCTTTTATAATTGTGCATATCTTAATTGATATTTATTATCTTAGATAATCTTTTATGAAGCCCATGAATATACTGATGTACTTTATTATGATACAAGGAAATATACTGAAAATTTCTGAATTCTCTTTTATATTTTTATATTTAACTAACCGGAAGTGCTACCGTCCAAGTACATACGGCCAGGCCCCATGATAGGATGACGGCTTCGGGGAAAAATCAGAATGACTCATCGGCTGCGCCTAATGTGATTAAGTAAATGGAGCTTCCATGGATGGCTTCGGCTCTGGCTTGAATGCGAGGTTCAATGAACCCCAAGCACAAGCTTAAGCAAGTCAATGGAGTCAAAGGTGATAATTCAATTGCCGAACCTTGCAAGTGGAGCACCGGTACCTTATCTTTCGACAAAACATGTACCTTTCGTACTAGAAAAAAGCCAAAAATAAAAAACAACAAAAATAAAAATAATCATGTTTGTTGGTCACATAGGGAGCTCTTGTCATTGGCCTTGCGTTCCAAGAAATTTTGCTCGCCTTTATTGAAAAAGTCAACTCTTTCGATGGATCCTCCAACTTTATGTAATGCCATGATATAAAAAAGTCCCCTTGACCCCTCTCACATCATACTTTGCATCGCGAAAATTCATATTCTAAACAGCCTGGAAATTATCTTTCTTTCACCCGCTCTTCAAGTATGAAAACTCCCTCTTGAGGCAGTTCGCTCCAATATGATCTTGTTCAATCTAATCTCTAAGTGTTTCTTTCGTCTTTTTTGTACCCGCAAGAATCGAAGTTTATATTTCATAGATGTTCTCAATAATAATCCCTTTGTTGAATTAGGTCAAATTTTTAGTGATTTCTTATTTGCTAATATTTTTCGTGTTAGTCTTTTTTTTAGCATTTCCTTATTTTCAGTGTTCTTCCCCACGTGGATGGAGCTCGGCTACGATCGCGTCTCCTACAGACGAGACAAAAGATTTGCTAACGTCCGATGATCCGAAGTCAAACATGATTAAGGTGCATGGGAGAAAATTTGGTTGGAATCAAAGGCTGTGGGGGCCACAGAAAGACTCTTTGAACAGGTTGTCCCTCATCAAATCTTAAAAAGTCCTCCGTCACATCCACAACAACGCCGCCCTCCCCCACGGCGGCCACGCCCCCGCCCCCGCCCCACCCGCTCCGCCCACCATCTAGAGAGCCGCGCGTCCATGGAGCCCACCGCCACTGGGATGGACCTCATGTGTACATGAAATTTTTAAAGAAATAATTGGATGGCAATTTTAAATCTATTGTAAAAATAATAGTTTGTTTTAAACCATATAAAGCCTATTCTAATTTATCTAAAAGTCTTGATGCAAAATTTGACATGAAGCTTAAATAAAAGATGTGACATTACATGAGTTATTTCGAGCTGTCATTGATGGCCACCTGTTCTACTAATAAGATCAGGATTTTATGTGGGCGATGTCACTGAATTCGGAATCTATTAGGTAAAAATTTAGAATGGAAAGTAGCACGAGATAAAAGTATTGAAATATAATTGAGACAAATCAAAATATAAGAATTGATCGAGAGTCTGAGATAATTTTAAACGATAGGGACGAAATGAATTGATTGGTTGCAAAAGATTGTTTTTATATCCAAGGATGGTGATTTTCAGGGAAAAAAGAAGTCCTTTTTGCACCATGTAGCTTGAAGGGGGACGACTCCGGCTTTTTAGTAATTTATAATCGTTTTCTCTTTACCTTATTTATACTCAAGTAACTACTCTATATGAACAACCTCTGAGGCTAAAAATGACAATTCAAAACATCTAGAATAATCATAATAACTTACATTATTCTTCTTATTTATGTTTGGAGTATACATAGCATGCATGCAAACCATTAAGTTAGAGAAAGTTCAAAATAAATGTTGAAACATCGCATAAACTTCCTACAATGAGCACTATCCCGTAATTAACTCTCTTTTAAGTAAACATCTTTGGAAATTCAACTACACATTCTTGAAACAGTTGCTAGAAAAAAAAAAAATATTTTCATCATTTTCAAACATACTTTGACATAAATTATTGTTGACAATAAAATTATTTTACATTAATTAAATTATTTCAAGCGATCTTTTTTAGAAAAAAATAGTTTTTAAATAATTCAATTATTCACAAAATGAATGAAGTCTAAGATTAAAATATATAAGTCTTAAAATTTAATTAGGAATTTTGGAGAAATTCTCAAGAGCACGTGCTACTTCATGTTAATTCATGGTCAAAATTCCTCTTCGTAGTGTGGCAACAGCAACAGATATGCTGTCTTCGTGATACTTCCAAGAAAGAGGGTACAAGGACAACGGTAGCGCAAATCCCCATCCAAAGGCTGTGCGGCGATTAGCAAGTCTGGCTCCTTTGAATTCTGTGTCCTCACCTCACAAAACATCCCATGGAAAAACTGGTAGAGGAAATTCTTTTTGCAATTCTGCCCCCTTGCCCCCTTTCAAATTCTGCTTGTTCACCAAACATCACACCGTAAAGACTTGTAGGCAAAAAGAAAATTTGCAAGTCTGCCCCCTTAAAAACATCGCATCACACCAAAAGAAACCTGCTGGGAAAATATTTTTGCAACTCTGCCCCTTGCCCCCTTTAAATTCCGCGTCCTCACAAAAAAATCACACCAAAATTTTGCAAGTACCCCCCTACCCCCACACAAAACATCTCATCACACCAAAAAACTTGTAGGGAAAAAAATTTGCGAAGTCGAATATCACACTCGAAGGTTTGTAGGGAAAAGAGGTTTTGCAAGTCTGCCCGGTGCCCTCTTTAAATTCCCCATCACCGTCGCACCAAAAAAATCGTTTGGGAAAAATAAATTTGCAAACCTGCCCATCGCACCAAAAAACTTGTATGCACCAAAAATTTGTAAGAAAAATAAATTTGTAAGTTTGCTCATCACATCAAATAACTCATTAGGGAAAATAAATGTGTAAGTCAGCCCAACGCACCAAAAACCTCGTTAGAGAAAAATAAATTTGCAAGTCTACCTATCGTACCTGGTAGGAAAAATTAAACTTGCAAGTCTACCCATACCACCAGAAAACCTGTGGGTAAAATTAAATTTCCAAGTTTGCCCCCCCAGAAAACATCACACCAAAGGGGAATAAAAAACTTGTAGGGAAATTGTTTATGGGCAGTCAATATATTTCTTTCTCATGGATATAGAGCCTTCCCTGATTGTGTGTAGTCACATGGTGAGATTTGTGAGAAAATTTTAATTTAATGGGCATCATCACTACATGATACAATACAACCAATTTCCTAGGCGATGGGATAAATTATAAAAATTGATACGTTAGGTCCCCGGTCACATAAAGCTGCATGCACACCAAAGCAGTTGCTCCACGACCGCTAGCAACACAAACAAGACATAGTTTGGTAATCACCGAAATTTCATATATAATGATAAGGATTTACTCCAATGGTCACTCTTCCCACAAAAAAAATGAAAAGGGGGGTTCCCTACCTTTTCGGGGTTGAGGTGGGGATAATTGAGATTTATATATGGATTTCGACTCTTATACCCTATAAAAAAGTAGGGTAAAAGTTTGAGAATTAAAGTGGAAGTAAAGTAATATCGATAAAAAAAATTCACGTACACCTTTTTGGGGTCGGAGAAAGTACTATTTCATTCAATCAATAGCATAACTTAACAAAGACGGTGGGACATTTAAGAAATGCTATTCTTTTGAGGTTTGTTTTCTTGGAATGGCCTCGCCCCACACCCGATTGCTGGCTATAAAGGAGAGCCCCTCGGACGGAACACCGACTAACCCTCGCGGGCCTCACCTACTCAAAGACACCCGCGAAAACAAGAACCCTCGACACGAGAATTCCAAATGAGACCGACCCACACCATCCCACCCCGTGCGAATGATGATCGGGCATCGCCGGCGCCGCAGTCCGACCGGTACAAGCTGATCACCTGCTGCTTTATTGCATTTGCTGGGCCTGCTGTTCTTGGCCTCCTCATGGTCATTTTCGTGGCAATACCCGTCGGGACGCCGCTGGAGCTCGGGCTTAACCTGGGCTCTTCCCTTTGGTCCCTCAACATCTCCGTCTCCTACAGCAAGCTTGTCACCGTCGTCAAGTATCCTCCCATTAAGCTCCTCTTGAGTTTCGACGGCCAACTCGCTCTCTCTCGTGCCTCCCCCGTGTCCCCCTTCAGTCAGGGCCCGGGCTGCACAACCTCAGCCCTAGCCAAGGCCCAGTCAACACTGGCGATCGTCACTGACTTGGGCGTGAACGGCCTGGTGAGCACGTTGAGCGGTGGGGAGTTGACGATCGACGTGGCAGCGAGAGCTGAGTGGAGGCTGCGGTTGGGTCCGTGGTGTGTGGCCGTGTTCAACGTGGAGGTCTCATTCACAGGCTTGAACTTCACAGCTCCCTCTGACGGCGGGGGCAGCAGTGATTGGATGATCCTCGAAGGCACCCTCGGCTGGTCACTCGACATCATCCCTCAACTCTGGGAAGCAAAGTTACTAGTTCCCACATAGTTTAGTATTTCTGTTATCGTGGCAGCTGTTTGTGGTCGCCAATGAAGCTGATGAACAAAATGAAAGAAATGAGGAGCTGTCGATGCTCAGTATAACCAACTCCTCCGAGCTGTCACCTCCTGGTTGCAGTGGCGATGTCCGGACGAGTCGTGCTGGTCAAGAACGAGAGGCAGCCCTGGCCTGTGGTGCAGCACCCGGGGGGGAGCCATGTCGTTCTTGAGCCTCCGTAGAATTCTCTGGCCTCGTCGAAGAAGAGGGACGCAGCCCCTGCAATCCGTGCTTGCGGCCCAGTATGGCTGAAGGAAAAACATTTGATGTTGATGAGAACATGGTTCCGCGAGTGCCTGGCCTGGTGCGGCGGTGCTCCCCCTGCTTGAGCAAGAGCTCGTGTTTGGCCTGTTTTGATTCAGCACCTCCTGCTTGATCAAAGAGCGCGTGCTTGACGAGTTTGCCTCAACGCGTGGCTGGTTTGATCGAGCGCGCGGGGTTCGCCCTTCTTTTTTAATTGTTGGTTGACGTTAAACAACGTTAGCATCTCCCGGTCGCGTCTTTTTTTTTTTCTATTTTTTCAGATTCTGGTGAAGCTTCTGTCTGTGCATATGCGGGCATCAATTGGGAGATTTTTTTTTATAGATGTATTAGAAGTTCTACAATTTATCATAAAAGTGTAATTGAATTTTAAAATTTTCAAAAAATATTATTAAGTTCTAAAATTTATTATAAAAGTACAATCAATCCTAAAATTTTCAAAAAATATAATCAAATCTTAAAACTTGTTATGAAAGTGCAATCGAGTCCTAAAACTTTCATACGTGCTATTAATGAAGACTTGATTTGATCAATTATACAAGTTTTGGGACTTGATTGAATTTTTGAAAGTTTTAAAACTTGATTATACTTTCGTAATAAGTTTTAAGACTTAATTGCATTTTGGAAAATTTTAGGAATAAATTGCACTTTGTTGGCAAGTTTTAAGATTTTCTTTTTCTAGCCTATTACTTCATATGATGAGGACTTTTTGTCTCAGCCGTTGTTGTTGGTTGATGTAATACTTCTTTTGAAATCGTGTATTCTCTTGAATATTATTGAATCCCCAATTGACTGTCAAAGAAATAATTTGCACTTTACATGTCATTAAAAATAGAGGTTTTGCAAGTCTTGTCACTTTAACTTGACTCCAAATCATGCATGGGCATGCAATCTCAGGACTCATTTAGCTTTTTCGGTTGCAAAGGAGGCAATAGAGCCAGCCTCAAATAATTAATCGAGCAATTATGCGTCTTGATTTGAATGCTTACAAATCACTTGTTTAGATTATCCCGTTTTCCACTCAAAGTAATGTCGGAGGATTCATTCCACATCACCCTTTAATAGCCTTGCCATAAGTACGTGGGTGTGACCTTTTATTCACATACAAGGATATTAGTCGAGTGACTAAAAAAAATAATTCAGTGACAACTCTTAGATTTATTGGACCCAGTTGATCGAAGCGACCCTTCTCCAAGCACTCCCTTTTCTCCGGTCTCACCAACCCCTCACCATCTTTATGTACAATGTAACCAAAGAGACCGAGCGGGTAACAATTGCCATAATGGCAATGACAAACCAATGAAGAATAGCCAACCTTTAAACATACTTCTCTTCCAAAGGAGCGGCTATTCCAAACTTAGCCAATCCACTTTAAAAAAAAAAAAACTCATCTTGCCATTCTGGCCTCACATAGGTAGCAAAAAAAGAAAAAAAAAAGTGGATTCGATGGGAAAGAGCTAGCAAATGAACTGCAGTATATACTTATACTGGTGTATGGCATCTTATAAGAATTGATGAGCTATGTGTTTTCTTCTAAATGTAATCCCCAGGAGATGATTTTCCATCTATGGTCATTTCCAGATGGTCATCAATTTCGACTTTGTTTCTATCGTGCTGCACCCTCCTAGTGATTTCCAAGCATAATCTGCTCTTGAGACTCTTGTTCGGCACTTTAGCCTTCTCCTGCTTCTTCTAAGGGTTGTGGGTTCGGTTTTGTATTGTTTGCTTCCCTTTGTTCTGGAGGCTTTAATATGTTGTTTCTTGATTCCACTTCTAAATCTTCATCTTCATTGAAGAGGACCTGCACCCATTCCACATCATGCTAGATGACTGAAAGCCTCTGAAACTACGAATCAGAAAAGAACACACCAAACATCCGTGAATGATACCTATTAGCAGTTAAAAGAACATGTAGGAAGCTTTTGCTTTAATCTGCGCAAAGTAGCGACCATTGGTTTTGCTTTTTGTATGAACAATTAATTTTCAGTGGACTGGAGACACATTACTAACCTTGCAACCAAAACTCATCATTCAAAACATAGAGACAAAAAGCCACAAAAATTGCAACATTGTCATTCTAAATATCGAAAACCAGAGTACTACAATCTGAAGGACTCTTCCAATATGTTTGGCTACTATGGAGCAGGAAAGAATAGCAGATGCACAGCAAAATCAGACATGCTTGCTCGTTTTTCTTTATTTTTTGATGAAACGCCAGCGAGCTTAAAGTCATGTGGAATTAGAAATATTCATTAGACTTCCTAAAAAGAATGTACTCGCCTTGAGACCATCCAAGTCAAAAATCATGACCACTTTGCTTAATTTTGGTCCGTTCCGCTTCCTCGATCTCCTCTTCCTTCTGTTTCAAGAGCTCCTTCTCCTATGAGGATGAGAACAATTCAAACAAGGCCTCAAGTAACGAAGTAAATCTCTAAACTCATCAAAATTCCTGAAGACGAAAATACCTCCTTCGATAACCGTCTGTTGCCCTCAATTTTGTAATGGCCGCTTTGGCCATCAATAACTGTTGTACACTGCAGAATTCTGATCATATTCTACAAGTCTCTTGACATAAGCTTCTGCAACAGCTTCGGCCTCTGCGAGGACCAGTGCGGTTTGCTTGAGACCATCATACTGGCTTCCTTCCTTTAAGAAGGTGCCCCAGAAAGTTACACAGCGCCTCTCCACTTCCTCACTCGTAAACCGCCCCTCTCTCTCCACTCTCTCTTTTATTACACGACCCTCTCTCTCCTCTCTCTGCTGCCCTTTCTCTTCTTTTCAAAATACTCTCCCTCCCTCTTGCCCCCAAGAACCCCGCCGATCGCCTCTCGAGCTTAGACCCGCCGCCTCCTGCACATTGCCTCCGCCGTCCCCCACCGATCACAGCTGTCGGATCCCAAGCTCATATCTGCCCCGCCCTCCTTCTTAGCATCCTTTTTCTCGTTTTGGTGATGCAGTGGCGGTCCAATGAGCTCGCCATAAGGAGATTGAAGGACATCCAATGCTACAGAGGCAAGAGGCACGTCCAGGGGCTGCTTCATAGAGGACAATGCACCAATGCTGATGACGTGAATGCCGATTGGGTACCCCGAGCGACGGTGGCAATATGCAATGCAGATGACGTCAAAGTGTCCAGGTAAGCCAACCCAACAAGTGCGAGCGGACATCATGGTACCTTTTCTCATATGATGATGTCATCGGCATTACATTAAATCGGTTAGTATATTTTTGCCTTACGGCACCATTTTATTAGCGTTTGCCTAACGGTGCTCATTAACGGGATTTTGACAGGATAGATATGTCATGCAAATATAAATTTGAGACATTTAATATCATAAAACCATATTTTAAATAAATATGTCACAATAGATATAACATAACATTTTTTATGGCTTTTTCCCTAAACAAAATAATCACTCGCTTGGATGGTGATGTGCTTAAAAAATGTTGCACGTGAAAATGTTCTCTTCTGATATTTGAGCCCTTTAGATAGAGAGGGTCTTTTTGTCATTTGGACAGGGAATGTCCAAAAATGTCTTAAATTTGTTATATCGATGTCAATTTTATCCTAAACCATTTTGATCTAATGTCAATTTGGTTATTTCGACCAGTTTTGATTGGATTTTCTGGAGCATGTTGACATTGATGTGGATAACTTTTAATAGTATTTTAATATTTTTTTGGATTTTTTTATTTTTTTCTCTTTCATTTTTTCTTTCTCTTTCCCTTTCATCATCATCCTCCAGCTAGTCCTTGGTTGGTGAGGTCAAGTCAACCTTGCAGACCTCTGGCAAGCCTCATCATCGTTGGACGAGGCCCAACCTCACCGGATTCGATGAGGTTGTGCCTCACCTAACCTCTTGTGAGGCTCGACTCCTCGTAAGAGATTGTGAGGGCAACTTCATGCTAGGCTAGCAAGGCTCACCCTTGCCGACTACGAGGTTGAAGCCCGCGACCTCATGGCCTATGGTGAGGGCTTAAGCCTCACCATGGCTAGGTGAGGTTGGGACTCACCTATGGCCAATGAGGGCAAGCTTCGCTAGGCTAGCATGAGGCCACTCTTGTTGTCTTTGGTAAGCTCGCTAGAACACAAATAAATAATAAATTATTAAAAGTCGTTAATATCAATGTCGGCCGTGCTACATATGCCGACTAATGTTTATGTCAATAATATCCAGTCAAAATTAACTAGAAAGGCTGCATTGACATTAAATCAAAAAAATTAAAACTTAATTGATATAAATATAATAAGCTTAGGATGTTTCGGACACTTTTCTCTTTGTGCAGATAATTGCGGCTGCTCGTGGCAACTTTCCACTTTCTATGTGCTTTCTCTGTCATTTTAAAGTGTGAAAAAGTGTTCGATAAAAAAAAAGCGTTAAAAATGACTTAAAAAAAAATCATCTCACTAGTTCTAAGAGTTACGACAGACTGATGGGGCTCAACAGTACGTGCTGTGGGTGCGGAGATTCTAGTTTCAGGCAAGACCGGCCCGTTGACTTTGCAAATTGGATAACGAAGATGTCCATCGAAGGCTGCACCACACCCTCGAAAGACGCAACAAGTTTTGAATATTACATCTTTTGTCCCGGGAGGCAACCCCAGTTTGTTTTTTTTCCCCTTCCAATTATTACATCATCCTGAAATAACTAAAAAGAAATGTTGGAATTATAAAAGCGAAACTGAACGGTCTATAACCAAAGGTACCGGGCTGACAAGTCGGTAATAAGATACTATGTGAAGCACGGGTCAATCTAGCAACAAGAGCTAGAAAGAAGGGTTTTACCTTCACTTTTGTCACCCCAAGTGCGTGCAACTACTATACCACCTGGGTTATGATGGCCAATGTTCTTCTCAAAGTGTTGTAAAGCATTTGTTAGCAACGCCAGCCAAGCTTTATCGCATTTGCTCTTGTTTTGATGCTGTTGGTCTTGCCGAGACAAATGGAAACGAATGTCATCGGGGATGTTTGGGTCGTAGAATGGCATTGTCGATATTATGTAGGGTTTAAGCAATCGACTCGGATGAGAAGCTTTCTTTGTTTTAGAGATATATTAAAAGATTATGAATATTTTTCTTGATGATCTTGATTGATTGTAATTGATATTTTGTTATCTTAAATATTTATCCTATGAAAAGCCAATAAATGAACTTATGCAAAATTTTCATTCAATAATATACTAAATTTATATTTTTCTCTTTTTCATCAGAATCCATAGCCTTTTGAGCTATTTAACATTCTTCCGCAGCTTCAAAAAATTAACACCATCACTATACTCATCACCTTCAAATAAATTGGATTATGAAACTTTGTCGTGAATGGCCATTGGATTTTTTCGAAAATTGGTTAGAAATCGGGAATAAGCTTGAATTGACAGTTGATTTTTTATTATTCTAACGAAAAAAATCAGCTGGTGCACTTTAAATCAAATCAAGTCTAACAAAATCAATTTCAATACAATTTAGACTTCTCGAGAGAATTTTAAAAAAAAAAAGGAAAGAAATTGGACGAAGTTTAGGAGTCCACGGGTACCTTTTTTGCCGCTTCGCATAAAAGTATTAAGGTCAAAATGGATTTGAGAATGAATGACATGGTTTCATCTACCACAAGAGAATTGAAGAATTGGCGTGTACTTTGTCTTATCACTCCGGGAGCAATTAGAGGTGTCAAAAATCAAATGAAAAATCGAATAAAAATCGAAATCAAACCGAATTGAAGTACATTTTCAGTTCAATTCAGTTCAATTAATAAAAAAACCAAAGTGATTTTTATTGGTTCGAATTTTATCGATTCGGTTTTGTTAACCGAAGTGACCTGTTTTGATAAGACCTAAAAAATAAAAAGTAAAAAGCTTCTCAACTCCCATCTCCATCAGGGCCTTTCTCTCTGCTCCACTGAAAGAAAAGCCCCAAAAACTCGAGAAAATATTAGGTGGTCCCGGACCACCAGTCAGCTGTGCGCCCTGACCAATCATGAATCTCCGCGTGGCTCCAGGTCAGCGAGCGGTCCCCACCGCTCTTTCCCCACAGAAAATATAAATTCCCACTTTCTTATTTAAAAATTTTCTCCTCGTAATAAGCCTGCAAATATTAATTGTTGCCCTAGACCTGCTGCGGAGAGTTATTTCCCCCTCTTTTCCCTTTTTTCTCCTTCTGAAAGGCGTCTTCCTCTCTCTCCCTTCTTCTCGTGAATTCAAAATTTCAGGTTCCTCGTCTTCGCTCTCTCCGGTGCTTCGCTCGCTCACAATCTGCTCCGCCGCTCGTACTCTCTGTCCAACGAGACTCCATCGTCTCTCAGTCCCCATCAAGAAAACTACTTTTTTCCGCACAGCAAGCCGCGATAGTTTTTTGCGCAGGGGATGAGAGGGAAAGAGCCCGACTTGGCGGAGTTCATAGCCGCGCTCACTTTGGGAAATAGCGCGCAGCTCATGGTGATGGTGTTGTGTCCCCGCCAGGCCGCCGCTGCCGCCGAGGACGCCTCCATGGCGCTCGCGCTCGTCGTGACAGCGCACCAGTCGGGCGGGCGGGTCGTCCACGTCTCGCTGGGGCCGAACGAGTCGAGAGCCTCCAGGGACGCGCTGGGGGCTCACGTTCGGCGCGTCGAGTTTGTGGTGGGGAGGCCAAGGACCTTTCTGTCGAACGAGCTCTGGGGAGTGGATTTCGTCCTCTGGATTGCGGAGGCGGTGACGTTCGAGGCGGCAAGGGAAGGCGGCGTAGGGATCGTTGTGGGATACAATGCCCTGCACAAGGGCACCTTGTGGAGTGGACCGAGAGCTCTCCTTTTGCCAACAGGACCGAGAAGGTCTTATGGTGACTAGGATTGCGAAAGGTGCTAAAGCCCGCGGCAAGATCGACGGCAGCGGAGGGTGCAGGATGAAGAGCAGATGGGTAGTTACGGGGATGACTGCACTGGTCAAGAGCATGTTTTCACGATCCTCTCGCCACAGAGGAAACAGATTGAAGCTTGAGGACGAGATAGACGAGATTCATTTGCAATCTGCCATTGATGTCCAGCTCGTCTTAGAGAGATATTTCATGTGAATCCGCTCTTGAATCAGGGCTCCTTTGATTCAGCCAGGGTCTGTTCGAGAAGTTTTATCACGATAACTGTCTCGGGTGTGAGGTCGACTACCGCAAGTGGGAACGAAGAGGGATCCCTTAGAGGGACCTCTCCTACATTTGGATCGTCTCCCTCTGCACCGGTCAGCCCGCCTGACTCTGTCCTTTGCGCTCATGAACCTCGTCTTTCGGGTTTCTACGGAGTTTATGGAACTTGCGGTTTGGCAATTGATTGGTACAAAGTGTTGTGGCACATGAAACGGTTACGCATGCTGTCGATCTTTTGTCAGACAGTAACTTAAAGGGATGCTTGACGCAAATTTAGCTGTTGAGTCAAGATAGTTTGCGATATGGTGCATGTTGCTTTTTCAGTCTAGTACTGCACAATGAAATGGAGAATGTTCAGTTATTCTATTTCATGTATGCCCTCTCATGAATTTGAGTCTAATGGAATAAGAAGCTGCAGTGGCAGCACTAAGTTTTTAATCTTCTTATTCCTTGTGCTTTAATCCTCTCTTTGTCATGGCGTTCTTGTTTTGCTAGTTCCAATTGACTTTGCCTTTGCTTTTAGAGCTCCACGTTTTGGTTTCGCATGTTTGGCTCTTTTTTTTACCAGTTCCTAATACTGTAGTTGTAATTAAAAGTTCCGATTTTTATCACCAAAGACAAACAAAAGTTCAATTTTGATTTCATTGACAATTCCCTTCTCACCAAAATAAATTCAAGCGAAATTCTCGTATGGATTTTATATTCTTTAAAATCAAAAGATTTTGGAATGATGAATTCAAAATAGATACACTGGATGGCAGACTGGTGCAAACATAACTCAATTTCATCATTAATGAACTAAATCCAGCATAACATACAAAGAAAAAAAAAAGGCACTAGTCTTGCTTGAATTGAATCGAGCCAGGATAGTATTAGCCCCCACAATGAACTCAACCACAAGAACAGGTGGTAAAAGCATCTAATATTACTACAGGTTACTCAACTGCATGTACAAAACCTGCAAGACAACTATTCTCGATGAATTGACAAAGAAAATGGATGGCTATGGCTAAAACAGGAATCCTCAAAATCTAAGGAAGAATCAGGATAACCAGATTGCCAGTCATAGACTATGGAGGAAAAAAATGAACTATGTTCTATTTCTGACTCTTGAGGCACAAAACTACACGGAGTGGCTTCAAAGTACTACAACAGCTTCTCTGGAAACACAAGGGAAGCAGCCATGAGCAATGAGGGATTCGTAGTGATCAGTCCCAGCGCCACACCACCCTGCACGTTAAAATCAATTGTGAGGCAACGTTAAATGCAATGGGGAGTTCACAATTCCAAACAACTTACTAAAAGACAACAATTTTTACTTTTTTTTTTCCATTTTGTTTCTTTTGGTTTTCTGGGAAGCATGCCAAATTCATTTACCTGTTCCTTTCATGAAAAGGAATAAAGGAGGATCCCGGCTTTGACTTCTTGGATGATGAGGGTGGAAGAAAATGCAGCTATCTTCATCCATCATTGGGTGAGATCCGTGGGCTTACACCTGAAAATGACAAGATCATAGCTCGTTAAAGGATGATCACTCTTGGGTTTCCCCGTCTTCGTCTTCCCAACGAGTGCCGTCTTGTCATCGCCATTGAAGACCTTGATACCGCCCCTGACCTCGTCGCTCCTCATCCTGGTATCCCACACCAAGCTGGCAACCGTTGGGAAGAGGAAGACGTGGAAACCCGAGAGCGGCGACGGTCATGTTGTTCAGATATCGAGCGCGAGAGAGCGAATGAGCGCCACTCTCGCAGCAAAGACCCAACGAGTGCCGAGGGAGCGAAACGAGCCGAGCAAGCGCCGGAGCAAAGAGCGAATAGGCGAGACGCAAAGAGCTCCGGCGAGGGAGCGTCGGAGCAGGGAGCGAAACGAGCCGAGCAAGCGCCGGAGCAAGGAGCGAATAGGCGAGACGCAAAGAGCACCGGCGAGCGCCGGAGCAGAGAGTGAACGAGCCGAGCGAGTGCCGAAGCAAGAGCGAGAGAGAGCGAGCAAGCGCGGGAGACTACGAAGACAGGAAACCTGAAATTTTGAATTCACAAGAGGGAGGGAGAGAGAAAGCGTTGGTCTTCCTCCTTGGGAAGGAGAAAAAGGAGGAGAGAGAAAGGGAAATAAGTGCCTAAACAATTAACGTGCGCATGCCTATTATTTAAGGAAAATTTTTAAATAAGAAAGTGGGAATTTATATTTTCTGTGGGGAAAGAGCGGTGGGGACCGCTCGCTGACCTGGAGCCACGCGGAGATTCATGATTGGTCAGGGCGCACGGCTGACTGGTGGTCCGGGACCACCTAATATTTTCTCAAAAGTGGTGGGAACCACTCGCTGACATGGAGCCACGTGGATCTTCGTCATTGGTTGGCGAGCATGCTGACTGGTGGTCCGGGACCACCTAATATTTTCTCCCAAAAACTCATCTTGAATTTCTTCAAATCCATCTCCTCCGACGACACAGATCCCCCAAACTCAACCCGAATCGCCGTCTAAAGACGATTCGTCGCGAGAGGAAGAAGCCGCTCCAGAACCAGACCGCCCGTGCAAATCCCGATGGGGGCGGCCTCATGAAGACCCTCACGACCAAGTCCGAGTCCGTGCTTGAGCTGAGACGTACCGCTGCGACCTCCAGGAGTTCAGTCTGGGCCGGAGGAAGGAGATCCAGGTTGGGCACCAGTCGCCGGAGAACGTCGGGCAAGCCATCGACGAGCTCGGGTCGTCGGTCCTCAAGGGGACGGGCTCTCTAAAATCTGCTGTTCGTGATTTGTGATTGAGTTTTTGGGTTTGTGGAATCGGCTTTGGTTTTGGCTTCGGCGCTTGGGAGGGGTGGATTTGTCACCGCATTTCGATTGGAATGGGAGTGACTAACAGGGGGAGGTGGGAACCAGGCCGGATAATTGTACGGAGGCTCAAGAACGGCATGGCTGCCCCCGCCGATAAGGCCGGAAAATTCTGCAGAGCCTCAGGAACGACATGGCTCCCCCCCTGCGGTGCTGCACGCCAAGCTGGCGACTACTCGTTCTTGACCAGCACGACTCAACCAGCCATCGCCACCGCAACCTGGCGGTGACGGCTCCAGGGAGTTTGTTATGACTGACCAGCGACAGCTTCTCATCTCTTTCATTTTGTTCATCCACTTCATTGGCGAACACAAACAACTGCCGCGATAACAGAAATACGAAACTATGTGGGAACTAGTAACTTTGGTTCCCAGAGTCGAGGGCTGATGTCGAGCGAGCAGCCGAGGGTGCCTCCGATGGTCATCCAATCACCGTTGGAGGTAGCGGTGAAGTTCAAGCCCGTGAACGAGGCGTCTGCTTCGAACACGGCCACCCACCACGGACCCAACTGCAGCCTCCTCTCAGCTCTTGCCGCCACGCCAATGGTCACCTCCCCGCTGCTCAACGTGCTCACCAAGCCGTTCGCGCCCAAATCAGTGACGATCGCCAGCGTTGACTGGGCCTTGGCCAGGACTGAGGTTGCGCAGCCGGGACCCTGAGTGAGGGAGGCACGAGAGAGAGCGAGTTGGCCGTCAAAACTCAAGAGGAGCTTAATGGGATGGTACTCGACGACTGTGACGAGCTTACTATAGGAGATGGAGATGTTGAGGGACCAAAGGGAAGACCCCGGGTTAAGCCTGAGCTCCGGCTGCGTCCCGGCGGGTAATGCTAGGAAGATGACCAAGAGGAGGCTGAGAATAGCAGGCCCAGCAAATGCAATACAGCAGCCGATGATCAGCTTGTACCGGTTGGGCTGCAGCGGCGGCAATGTCGCATCATCATTCTCGTGGGGTGGGATGGGCATTCGGAATTCTTGTGTCGAGTGTTCTTGTTTCTGCAGGTGCTTTCTGCAAATTTTCTTTTTGCCTGCAAGCCCTTTCGGTGTGATGTTTCGTGAAACAGACAGGATTTGAAAAGCGGCGAGGGGCGCGGACTCGTTAAAAAGACTTTCCCCTGCACTTTTTTTGCGAGTGGGGATGCAGAATTCAAAAGCAGCCAGACATGTCGATCACCGTACGGCCGCTGTCCTTTCTTCCCACTTCATTTATTTATTTTTTGACTGATTCTTCCCACTTTATTGGAAGTAGCCCGAAGAAGAGATAACTGCCGCGGTTGCCACAGTGAGAAGAGGAATTTTGACCATGAATTAACATAAAGTAGCACGTGCTCTTGAGATCTTCTCTGAAATTCTTAATTAAATTTTAAAACTTATATATTTTAATCTTAAATTTCATTCGTTTCATGAAAATACATGATTTAAAAAAATATTTCTCTAAAAAAGTCGTTTAAAATAATTTAGTTAATACAAAATAGTTTAGTTAAATTTGTGAATGATGAATATATCTTTTTTTCTTAACGATTGTTTCGAGAATGCGTCGCTCAATTTTCAAAGATGTTTACTTGAAACAGAGTTAATTATGGGATGGTGCTCATGATAAGTGGTTTATGCGATGGTTTGACATTTATTTTTAACTTTCTCTAACTTAATGGTTTGCATGCATGCTATGTATACTCCAAACATAAATAAGAAGAATAATGCAAGTTATTATGATTCATCTAGATGTTTTGAATTGTCATTTTTAGCCTCAAAGGTTGTTCATATAGAGTAATTATTTGAGTATAAATATGGTAAAGAGAAAAAGATTATAAATTACTAAAAAGCAAGAATCGTTCCCCTTATTACTACAAGAGTGCAAAATGGACTTCTTTTTCCCCAAAAGCACAATCCTTGGATATAAAAAACAATCTTTTGCAACCAATCAATTCATTTCCTCCCTATTGTTTTAAAATTATCTCAGACTCTCGATCAATTATTATATTTTGATTTGTCTCGATTACAATTCAATACTTTTGTCTCATGCTACTTTCCATTCTAATTTTTTACCTAATAGATTCCGAATTAGGTGGCATTGCCCACATAAAATCCCGATCTCAATAGAAGAACTGTCAAAACATGCCTTTTTACGATAAAAGTGGTCATCAATGACTACTCAAAATTATTCATGTAATGCTTCGTCTTTTAAATACAGCTTCATGTTTAGACCAAGAAAAAAAAATTCAGCTTCATGTCAAATTTTGAATTAAGGTTTTTGGACAAATTAGGATGGACTTGCACATTAAGTAATGTGATCTTGCCATCATTCACCTTTTTAACTTTCTGAAATAGTAGAAGGTTTTTTTTAGAAGCTTTCATTATTTTAAACAAAAAGACAAACTTTCTGCCCCCAGTGACTTTTTCCAGAAGATGCATAGGTAAAGCAATATTCAAAAACTCTCATTTCAATTTGCCCTAAAAAATTCATGAAGCTTAATAAAACTTCTAAAATTATGCAAATCTAATCCTTAGATAAACAAAGCCTGCACAAACATTAGTTTTTATGGGACTATCTAAGCGTAAGGACATTACTTTTTTTGTTGGCCCACAATGAGAAAAATACCTCAATTACTTTTGCAAATACACTCACCCATAAAAACTGAAATTATAGAGGATGGACAGGGACCATCACCAGGTGAATTATAGGGATAGAACTGACAAAATCACGAAAATATTGTGGGCCAATGTGTAATTCTTTTCAACATTCGCTGCAGAACTGTGAGCGAGCGAGGGGCGAGCGCGCCTTTGACGTCGTATTGACGGGCCTTTCCTCGTCCAAAAGGGGAGGCATTGTCTTCCCCGTTTACCTAAAAGTCATCCAGCACCCAGCAGGAGTCCATGGCCTATCCACCTTTCTTTTTCTTTTTTTAATTATCTAACCCCCTAAGAGAAGCATCATGAAAACCGGATGGCGAATCCTGTACACATGGGGCGTTGTCCTGGATTTTGTAACTATACATCATTGTGCTTTTGGCGTTGGCCGTGTATTTTCGAATTCTTTTTCTAATTATGACTCAGTTTTTGTAATCTTCTGTTTGCAGATGGAATATCCATGGTCGAGTCCTCCCATAGCACGAGGAATTCGCTGAACGTGTATGTGTAAATCCCACAAATCCACTCTAATTCTTGCAACGTTCCGGAAAACTACGATGTGTAATCCCACAAATCAGGTCGATAGGTATGGAAGATTGAACGATTATTCTGCGACTAATTAAGTAAGTTATTGGATGTAACGAAGATAGGTAAATATTAAGAGTTGTAATTTCCATCTCATTGCCGAATCCCATACTATTCTCCCCACAAAATTGGTTACACCGGTTGAATTGGGTATACTGAATATCCAATTTATTTTCTCATTTTGTTTATTTTATTGCTCAGCATATTATTTTCCGTAATAAAAAGGATCAATGCCTTGGAAAATCGACATACCCACCTCGCGAATGAAGCACAAAGTTTGGAACTTCTCTGCACTATCAAAAGAATTGCAACTCTGGGGCATGGATCTTTTCTTCGTCTTCCCTCTGTTTCCCGTTTCATCTTTCATCAATGAAAGAAAACTTTTCCGAGAAACTGAGCACAGACTTCCTTTCATGGTGAAACAAAATCGAGAGAGAGAGAGAGAGAAATTCGCCGGAAAATTGACCGTACTGCAAGGAAGGAAATGCCGCCCGACCCCAGATAATCGCTGAGGGCTGCAAATGTTACGGCTAGTACAATGTTTTCTCAACAGCAAAAACGATGAGTCGAGCGGATGATCGTTGGATCGCCATGGGAGGTGGCGTTGCTAAAGTTTGCTGTCGATCATGGAGGGAAGACCTGTGGAAGACGATGCTGTGCCCCCTGAAATCGAGTGACGTTGGAGGAGAGCACACAGACATATCAGAGAGCAACCAGGAAATCGTTTTGCTGGAAAACCATCAAACACAGAAGAGAGCCCACGGACTTATTTGAGAGCAGTCAAACTTGACTTCTTGTTTGCGAAAGCTTCTCCAGAGGGAGACCGCCACTTTCCACACGCATTGTGTCCGACTTCAGATCCCATTCACACAAGTAAAATACAATATTGTTTTGATTCATCGTAGCCTGGCACAGTTCTCAGGTACAATATTTTTATAAAGGAAAAGGATACTATACGGTGCTTATTTTAGTACTAAAATTTTTTATTGGCTCACTAATGTGCTAAATAAGAAGAAAAATAATCACTTAAAGTATCTCCAGCAATAAATTCCAGTCAAAGAAATTACGTGACTTTTATAATTAAAAATATTATTTGAGGTTATATTTTTTTGGCACCTAAGTGATTATATTTTAATGACTGACACTGAAGTGGTCATTTTTTAACAATGACTAACATTGAAGTTATCTCTTTTTAACTTGCTATATGTGCAATGTCTATCATTTCTCTTGTGAGGAGGCCAAGCGGGTCAATTGTTCTCCAAAACGTCGCTAGCATGTGGCTGCCAATGTGAAAGTGGTCTCTATCACTAGTCGTACCATCGGTAAGAAAGCCTCAAAACTAATTGCATTTCAAAAAGCTTAAATTGATGGGTGTACGGAAATCGCACATACATGAAAAAGGGATCACAAGTAACACATGGAATTTGACTAAAGAAGAGGATCACAAGTAACACATGGAATTTGACTAAAGAAGTGGAAGCGTACACAAAAGGTGTTGGTGGACCTCGATTCCAGCACCATGTTGCAATGTCCAAAAAAAAAAATGTTCAATTAATAGTTGGAGGGAGAATGCATATATTCATGTTATATACCGAAACTAGGGTACAATGCAGATTGTCGTCTAGCTTTTTCTTGTAGGCTATAGGTTTCATTAAGATTTATTGCTGTTCTTTTCTTCTTGGCTCGAGTAATCTCCACGAATGAACCATGTTAGAGATAATTAGGATCATTCTCTAGGATATTTTCTTATACTAGAGATAATTAGAATGTTTTGGTTGGTTTTCTGTGTCTCTTAAGATGTATAATATCTTTTATAATTGTGCATATCTTGATTGATATTTGTTATATTTGATAATCTCTTACCTATAAATAGGTTGATGTACTTTATTATCATATATCAAAATATATAGAGAATTCCTCAATTCTTTTTTTATATTTTTATATTGAACTTGGTATTAGAGCAAGTTGATCCTGAAGTGCACGAGTGCACACCCAAGTGCAATCTTGCTTCTTGTCATTTCTTTTCCAATAAGTCCTAATATCCTCAAGTGTTTTCAACAAATCCACCTCGTCTGATAACCAACATACTTTTGCCGCATAGTCTACAAAGCCCTCTCATATGAGGAAGCGCTTCATCGAGTCCATTCCATGATGGTCATGTTTTAATGCCAATCGCAACGATCACATCTCCTAGTTGAGCCTTTCACAGAGGTGGCTTTTCTTTTGATGCCAGCCGCATAGGTCGCATCACTCGGTAACTACTTTCCCAAGCTAGCCCGGATAGGTCGCTTGATGCAATGACACCAGCCGGATAGATTGCGCCACTCAATTGCTCTTTTGCAAGCCAGCCACATTGGCGCTTGCTATTTCTGTCCAATTCTCAATGTTTCGCGTGTCGTTTCGAAAAGCAATATCACCATTAGACTTGTTGCTCTCAAATCAGCTAAAACAAGAAGTTTTCAACAACTCTCAGACTTACTTCATTTGCCACAACTCAGCCGTTGGACATTGTTACGACCTATATTCAAACTCATTTTATATTTCTCAAGATCGTGCAATATCTTCTATGATTGTGTATATCTTGATTGATATTTATTACCTTTAATAATCTTTTATAAAGCTTGTAAATAAGCTAATGTACTTTATTATGATATATAGAAATATACAGATCTCCTTAATTTTTTTATATTTAACTAACCGGAAGTGGTACCGTCCAAGTTCAATGAACCCAAAGCACAACCTTAAGCAAGTCAATGGAGTCAAAGGTGAGAATTCAATTGCTGAACCTTGTAACCGGTACCTTGTCTTTCGACAAAACATGTATCTTTCGCACTGGCAAAATGCCAAACAAACAAAGACAAAATATTCATGTTTGTTGATCGCGGAGGGGAGGGAGCTCTTACCGTTGGTCTTACGTTCCACGAAATTTTGCTCACCTCTTTATTGAAAAATTCAATTCATTTGATGGATCCTCCAACTTTACATAATGCCTTGGTATAAAATAAAAGTCCCGTCAACACCTCTCACGTCATACTTTGTATCGCGAAAATTCATATTCTAAATAGCCTGGAAATTATCTTTCTTCCACCCACTCTTCAAATGTGAAAACTCCCTCTTTTTTGTGGCTCGCTCTAATATGGACCCGTTCAATCTAATCTCTAAGTATACCTTTCGTCTTTTTGGTGCTTGCGAGAGTCAAAGTTTACATCTCATATTCGTTCTCAATAATAGTCCATTTCGTTAAATTAGGTCAAATTTTTAGTGATTTCTTATTTGCTAATATTTTTTGTGTTAGTTTTTTTTTTTTTTTTTTTTTTTTTTTAGCATTTCTTTATTGCCAGTGTGCTTCTCCATATGGATGGAGCTCGGCTACGAGCGCGTCTCCTACAGACGCGACAAAAGATTTGCTAAACGTCCAATGGTCCAAAGTCGAACACGATTAAGGTACATGGGAGAAAATTGGGTTGGAATCAAACGCTGTGGGGGCCACAGGAAGATTATTTGTGAAGGTTTGGCCCATCAAATCTTAAAAGGTCCGGCGTCACATGGACCCCACCACCATCAGGATGGACCTCATGTGCGCGTGAAATTTTTAGAGAAATAATTACGTAACAATCTTAAATTTACTGTGAAATTAATAACATATTTTGGATTATAGAGAACCTATTCTAATATATCCAAAAATCTTAATGCAAAATTTGAGTGCACTTGAATTAAAAGATGTGGCATTACTTGAATTATTTTGAGTTCTCATTGATAGCCACTTTCATTGAAGAATGGCACATTTTGACAGTTTTACTAATGAGATCAGGATTTTATGTGGACGATGTCACCGAATTCTGAATCTATTAGGTAAAAAATTAGAATGGAAAGTAGCGTGAGATGAAAGTATTGAAATAATCAAGACAAATCAAAATATTGGAATTGGTCGAGAGTCTAAGATAATTTTAAAACGATAGGGACAAAATCAATGATTGGTTGCAAAAGATTGTTTTTTTATATCCAAGGATGGTGCCTTTCAGGGAAAAAGAAGTCCTTTTTGCACTCTTGTAGCAATAAGGAGGGAACGATTCCTGCTTTTTAGTAAATTATAATCGTTTTCTCTTTACCATATTTATACTCAAATAATTACTCTACATGAACAACCTCTGAGGCCAAAAATGACAATTCAAAACATCTAGATGAATCATAATAATTTGCATTATTCTTCTTATTTGTGTTTGGAATATACATAGCAAGCAAGCAAACCATTAAGTTAGAGTAAGTTAAAAATAAATGTCAAACCATCACATTAACTTCTTACCATGAGCACTATCTCATAATTAGCTCTCTTTTAAGTAAAATTATTTGGAAATTGAACTACGGATTCCTAAAACAATTGCTAGAAAGAAAAAATATTCTTATTTGATATAAATTATTGTTGACAATAAAATTATTTTATATGAATTAAATTATTTCAAGTGATCATTTTTAGAAAAAATATTTATTTTTATGAAATAAATGGAGTCTAAGATTAAAATGTATAAGTTTTAAAAGTGAATTAAGAATTTCGGAAAAATTTCAAGAGCGCGTGGCACTATATGTGGACTCATGGAAAATATTTCTCTTCTTAGCGTGGCAATAGCGTGTCTTGTCTTCATGCTACTTCCAAGAAAAAGGAGAACGGAAACGCCAATCCTCATCCAAAGGCTGCACGGCGATTAGCAAGTCAGGCCCCTTTGAATTCTGCGTTCGCACCTCACAAAACGTCCCATGGAAAATCTGGTAGAGGAAATTCTTTTTTGCAAATCTGGTCCCCTTGTCCCCTTTCAAATTTTGCTCGTTCGCAAAACAGGCAAAAAGAAAATTTGCATTTTGCTCGTTAGAAAACATCACATCACATCACACCAAAAGAAAGTTGCAGGGAAAATATTTTTGCAATCACAAAAAAATCACGCCAAAATTTTGCAAAGTCAAATATCACACTGAAGGGCTTTGTAGGGAAAAAGTTTTTGCCAGTCTGCCCTGTGCCCTCTTTAAATTCCCCATCACCATTGCACCTAAAAACTCGTTAGGAAAAAATAAAGTTACAAGCCTACCCATCGCACCAAAAAATTTGTAAGAAAAAATAAATTTGTAAGTCTGCTTATCACACCAAATAACTTGTTGGAGAAAAATAAATTTGTAAGTCTGTCCATTGCTCTAAAAAACTCATTAGAGAAAAATAAATTTGCAAGTCTATCCATATCACAAGAAAACACATGGGGAAAATTAAATTTGCAAGTTTGCTCCATCAGAAAACATCACACCAAAGGGGAAAAAAAACTTGTAGGGAAATTTTTTTTGGTTGGTCAATATATTTCTTTCTCACAGATATAGACCTTCCCTAATCACGTGTAGTCACATGGTCAGATTTGTGAGAAAATTTTAATCTAGTGGGCATCATCACTATAGGATGCAATACAGCCAATTTCCAAAATGGTGGGATAAATTGTAAAAATTGAAACTTTAGGTCCCCGGCCACAAAAAGTTGGATGCACACCACAGCAAATGCACCATGACCGCTAGCAACAAGAACAAGACATAATTTGATAATCAACGAGATTTCACGTATAATTACAGGGGCTTATTCCAGTGGTCATTCTTCCCACATGAGAAATGGAAGGTAGGGGATTCTCTACCTTATCGAGGGTTGAGGTGGAGACGATTGAATTTTAGGTATGGACTTTAACTCTCGTGCCCTACAAAAAAGTAAGGTAAAAGTCTGAAAGTTAAAGGAATAATAGAGTAAGATCGATAAAAAAAACCGACTGATTTACGTTTTCTTGCTCCATTTCATTCGGTCAATAGCATAACTTAATAAAGACGGTGGGACACTTAAAGAAATGCGATTTTTTTGAGGTTTGTTTTCTCGGAATGGCCTAGCCCCACACACGATTGCTAACTATAAAAGAAGAGCCGTTCGGACGGAACAGCGCCTCACCCTCGCGCGCCTCACCTACTCAAAAACACCCCCGTAAACAAGAACACTCGACACGAGAATTCCAAATGAGACCGGCTCACGCCATCCCACCCCCTGCGAATGATGATCCGGCATCGCCGCCGCTGCAGTCTGACCGGTACAAGCTGATCATCTGCTGCTGTATTGCATTTGCTGGGCCTGCTGTTCTCGGCCTCCTCATGGTCATTTTCCTGGCAATACCCCCCGGAACGCCGCTGGAGCTCGGGCTTAACCTGGGCTCTTCCCTTTGGTCCCTCAACATCTCCGTCTCCTACAGCAAGCTCGTCACCGTCGTCGAGTACCCTCCCATTAAGCTCCTCTTGAGTTTCGACGGCCAGCTCGCTCTCTCTCGTGCCTCCCCCGTGTCCCCCTTCACTCAGGGCCCCGGCTGGGCAACCTCAGTCCAAGCGAAGGCCCGGTCAACTCTGACGATCGTCACTGACTTGGGCGTGAACGGTCTGGTGAGCACGTTGAGCGGTGGGGAGGTGACCATTGACGTGGCGGTGAGAGCTGAGCGGAGGCTGCAGTTGGGTCCGTGGTGTGTGGCTGAGTTTGACGTGGACGTCTCGTTCACGGGCTTGCACTTCACAGCTCCCTCCGACAGCAAGGACGGCGGTGATCGGATGATCCTCGGAGGCACCCTCGGCTGCTCACTCGACATCATCCCTCGACTCTGGGAAGCAAAGTTACTAGTTCCCACTTAGTTTCGTATTATTGTTGTCGTGGCAGTTGTTCGTGGTCGCCAATGAAGTTGATGAACAAAATGAAAGAAATGAGGAGCTGTCGATGCTCAGTATAACCAACTCCTCCGAGCTGTCACCACCTGGTTGTGGTGGCGATGTCCGGACGAGTCGTGCTGGTCAAGAACGAGAGGCAGCCCCGGCCTGAGGAGCAGCACCCGTGGGGGAGACATGTCGTTCTTGAGCCTCCGCAGAATTCTCCGGCCTCGTCGAAGAAGAGGGACGCAGCCCCTGCAATCCGTGCTTGCGGCCCGGTATGGCTGGAGGAAAAGTATTTGATGTTGACGAGAACGTGGCTCGGCGAGCGCCTGGCCTGGTGCGGCGGTGCTCCCCCTGCTTGAGCAAGAGCTCGTGCTTGGCCCGTTTGCGTCAGCGCGTGGCCTGTTTTGATTCAGCATGCGCTTTCCGCTTGGGAGTTTTTTATTTTTATTTTAAAGAATGAGTATATTAGAAATTTTAAAATTTATCACGAAGATATAATTGAGTCTTAAAATTTTTAAAAAGAGAAATTAAATCTTAAAATTTATCGCGAAAGTGTAATTGAGTTCTAAAAATTTTAAAAATGCAATCAAGTTTTAAAACTTATTATGAAAGTATAATCAAGTTATAAAAATTTCAAAAAATGCCATAATGAAATGACTTGATTTGACTAATTCGATAAGTTTTATAATTTGATTGTACTTTTTAAAAATTTTAATACTCCATTATACTTTTATGATAAGTTTTAGGATTTAATTGTACATTTTAAAAGTTTTAGGAGTAAATTGCACCTTATTGATAAGTTTTAGAACTTTCTTTTTCTAGCCTATTACTTCATATGCTGAGGACTTTTTGTTTTAGCTGTTGTTGTTGGTTTATGTAATACTTCTTTTGAAAATATTTACTCTCCGAATATTTTGAATCCTCAATTTACCGTCGAAAAAATAATTTGCACTTTACATATCATTAAAAATCGAGGTTTTGCAAGTCTTGTCCCTTTAACTTTACTCCGGATCATGTATTGGCATGCAATCTTGAAACTCAATTAGCTTTTTCGGTTGCAAAGGAGGCAACAAAGCCAGCCTCAAATAATTAACTGAGCAATTATGAGTCTTGATTTAAATTCTTGCAAATCATTTGTTTAAATTACCTTGTTTTCCACTCAAAGTAATGTCGGAGAATTCGTTCCACATCACGCTTTGATGAAGCCTGGCCGTAAGTACATGGGTGTGACCTTTTATGCAATTAAAAGGATATTAGTCGAGTGATTAAAAAGAAATAATTCAGTGATGATTCTTGGATTTATCAGATCCAAATGGTCGAAGCCACCCTTCTCCGAGCATTGCCCTTGTCTTAGGTCTCATTGATTCCTCACCATCTTTATGTAAAATGTAACCAAAGAGACCAAGCCGGTAACAATTGCCATAATAGCAATGACAGACCGATGAAGAATAGCCGACCTTTTAACATACATTACTTCCAATGGAGCGGCTATTCCAAGCTTGACCAATCCACTTAAACAGAAAAACACTCATCTTGCCATTTTGGCCTCACATAGGTAGCAAAAAAAAGAAATAAATTGTGGACTCGACGGGAAAGATCTAGCAAACGAACTGCAATATATACTAATATCGGTATCTAGCGTTGTATAAGAATTGATGAGCTTTGAGGTTTTCTTCTAAGTATAATCCCCTACTCATTGTTGTGTTGTGTGAAGACTTTTCATCTCAGTTCGTTTCCAGATGGTCATCCACCACTAGTGTTTCAACTTGTTTTCCTTGCGCTGCACCCCCGATGATTTCAACTATTTCACTAGTTTTGATTCTCACGAAAAATCTTTCATTAAACGGTGCATTTCGGTTTTTATTAGAAAATACTTAGGTTCTGTGTTGAATCCAAATAAAGAATATCAAATACAAGTGCATATTGTTGACACCTAAATTTTACCGTTTTATTTAAAATTAGTAGCATTAAAAATTAGGGATTAGTCCCCTTTTAAATTAATTAATTATTTTCGAAATTAAAAAAAAGAAGAAAAAAAGAAAAAGAGGGGCAGTCGGGCCGGGTTCGGACCAGCCTTGGGCCGGCCCCTTCCTCTTTTCCCTTCTATTTTGGCGCCTGGCCCGGCCCTTCTCCCTTTTGTTTCGGCCCGGCCCACCCGTCACCTCCTTCCCTTCTTCTTCCACGCGCGGAAAAGCCGCAGAGCAAGTCAGCAGAAAAGCAGCAGCAGCAGCAAGTCAGCAGCAAAAGCAGAGCAGAAAGAGCAGCAAGTCAGCAGCGGAAGCAGAGCAGAAAGAGCAGCAAGTCAGCAGAACGAAAGGCGGCGAAAAAAGGAAAGAGAGAGCAGACGGAGGGGCAGAAAGGGCAGAAGCAGAAAAAACAGATAAAAAAGAAAAGAAGAGAGAACCCAGAGAGAGCTCAAGAGAGAGCGGCGGAGAGAGCAGAAAGGCGCGAAAAAAAGGGAAACCGAGCGGGGGTGAAACAAAAAAAGGAAAAAAAAAAAAACAGAAGGCAGAGGACTCGGAGAGACCGAGAAACAGACCGGGGAGAACTCCGAGAGACTGAGAGAGTTTGAAGGCGAGAAAGTGAACCAGAGGGAGAAGGCGAGCGGGAGAGTGGTTCGCCGTCGCCGGAGGCTCGTCCGCCCGCCATTGCCGCCGCGACCCGTCCTCCGGACGAGGCAGCATTCCTGAGCTGGTACCGAAGCGAGGAGTAACCGAGTCCTCCGAAGTTCGTCGTTTGGCTCCGAGGCAGGCGAACGTGTGAGTCAAGGAAAACACATTTCCATCCGGCCTGATTTCGAGACTAGAGGAGGTGGCCAAGGCGCGGAAGTTCAGCATCAAGAAGAGCGAGCCAAAGGGGAAGCCGCAGGGGCAGGAAAAGTGGAGGAGAGAAAACCGAAGGACGGAGAGATTGAGAGACCGAGGGGGAAACTCGAGCGGGGAGAGAAAGGCGGCGAACTGAGAGAGTGATACGAGCTGCTGGGAGCGGCTCAGCCACGCACGGGTCTGTCCGACGACCATCCCGGCGACGTCCTCAAGCCAACTAGGTAGGTTCGGCTCCGTCCTTGCTCCGTTTTAGGCGCACCGGGCTGGAGCTCGCGCAGGCACCGGCCCTCGTCGCCACTGCATTTTGTTTCCATAATCGTGGTACGTCTTGAGTTGAGACCTCCGGTGCATACTCGAGTCCCGGTTCAGTCGAAAACCTTAGGATTTAGCGGCGTACCCCAACTGTTTGACGAAATGCCAGAGTGAGGTCCGGCGGGAACACCGGCCAGCTAGTGGCCGGCGGTGCTTGGCGTCGGTCGGACGGAACGAACAACGCCGGGCAATGGCCTGGAAACACCCCCAAAAGCCGGTGCAAGCTCGTCGTGTGTGGAGGCCGGCTCCGGCAAAGCTTCGAGCAGGCGTGCTGCTGCTGCGGGAGGAAGAAGAGCGAAAAAAAAAAAAAGAGAATAAAAAAATGGAAAAACATAAAAAGGCCGAAAATAAAAAGAAAGAGATGGGCTTCGTTTCGGGCTTGTGCACGTCGGGCTGATTTTTCGCAGGCCTGGGATGACTGGGCTGGAAATAGAAATAGAAAATGGGCTTTCAGCTGACCTAAAAAATAGAAATCAAATTGGGCTTTTTATTAAAATAATCCATGCGGGCCTTTTTTTAGTGGGCTTGAGGCCGGCCCTGTTTCTTTAGTCCAACCCGGGCCGACGGGATCTGAACCGGGTCAGCGGGGCCGGGTTTCCTGACCCGGTCCGAATCATTTAAAAAAAACAAAAGACAAAAAAAAAAGACTGAAAATTCATAAAAAAATATTAGAAATTCCAAAAAAAAAGAAAAATTTTCAAAAATCCCAAAAATTCCAAGTTTGTTTTAGAATTCCCTAAAAAGTTTTAAAATAATTCTTGGATAATTTTTTCTTAAAAAATGTGGGAAAATCATCGGCTTAAGATTGTGTTTAAAATTGAACAAGCCCTCACAACTTCACTTTAAGGTTTTAATTATCCTCGAATACAATTGCCCTTTATTACACGCTTATGATGCGATGATTATGATTTCCTCTTAGTTTAATTAGGATTGTTATTTATTTTTCTTTTAAATATAGGTGTTTACTTTCTCCTGCAATTTATTTACTGCTTCCCTCATGTTGTGGATTGTTATTTTGATGGTTGTGTACCCACATGATCACCTCACATGTTAGTGGATAATTCTTAAATCAATCCAAACTGCCTGACAAGTTTTTTTGAAATGAACAAGATTAGGTACCGAAATGGCACTAATTGATTAATTAGCGTAATTAAGTTCCCGACCCTAAATTCTCTGGTTGCGTAGAAGGTGAGGCATACTCTCATGCCTTGCTTGGTTTCTAGCCGAGCTCAATAGGCTAGTGGTAACTCCTCATTAGAAGATTTTCATAAACACCCAATGTCACGTGAGGTATGAGTTTGGGAAAGCCCACATTTAATTAAGGGTCCTCGACCCATCTTCTACATAATACCCATAAACCTATTTCTATATATATGTATAGATTTTTCTTTTTTCCTCGAGAAGGAAAAAAATAGGTCGCGACACATATTTTATTCCCAACCCGTATATTATAACTTTGACAATCAACACCAAGATGACTCAATGACCAACAACCTTTGTAAATAGGCTACATTAGAATTTAATTAATTATGTAATTTGAACATAGTTAATAGTATAGCCTATATTTTAGACCCAAACTATGTCGGAATTTAATCAACGACACAGCTTATTTAGGCATATAGTTGAAATTTAATCAACAGCAATACCTTGAAATATAAAACACAATGCCATAATTTAAATGACTACACTGAGCTTGTGGAACAATACCAGAATTTAATCGACGATGCTAAATCAGATAGAGATATATGCTAAGACCTAATCAAACGACAAGAATCTTGAAAGTTATAGTTAAAATATGATAAAGTAAAGAAAATTGTCGTGATGTTCGAGGAACTCTTCAATGAATGGCTTGTGGTATTTATGGGGTGATTTGATGATCTTTAGTCGACTACTTTCCTTGGACAATACTCTTAGCTTTTCCCACATTTTTCTTCTTCTCTTTACTGCCTTATCCATATTTGATTGTTTCCTGACTTGTCGATGACGCTTGCACGACTTGCCCATCAAGTCAATAAATGCTTCCCTACTCTCAAGCGCCTTTCGTACATCAGTTATTCTCATTTGAATTTTGATGCGAATTCTGCTTAGATTCCAACCTAATACATTATCCTCATAGCCTGACACATGGCAATTAATTACCTTGCCATCAACTTAAGCATACTTGTCTAAAATCCTGTTGACATAGCCCAAATACCTTAAAAAATGCTGGATGTCCTTAGTTTTTATGAACAAAATGGGACATATCACTCTTATCACTGCCCTTGTGATCAGCACATGACAACATGGGTAATTTTGGGTATCAACACAAGTATAATATGCTCTTGAGACTTCCTTGTTTTTCCTTTTTATTTTAATAGAAATCCTTGGAAGTATCTCTAAGTAAGGATAACGTGGATGTTGAAATGTTTCTTGTATGACTAACTCTCATTTGAGAATTATCAAAGCCAAGTTCACAAGCTTTGATACCATGTAAGTGATATTAGGGATGTTAGCGATATCTTTTAGAGATATTTATGATATTTTCTCTTATTTCAATATATATTTTGATTGTGCTTGATTATCTATATCTGCTTTGATTTCCTTTGATTTCATCTTTCAAAGCCTATCTCTGGGGTTAGACACTAGGAGTGTCAATACTTTCATATGGTGCTTACTTTGATGCAAACACTTTTTTTTCGCTCACTTAAGTGCCACAAGTTTTAAAAAACGTCAACTTGAGTACCACTCCATTGGAAAAGCTGACGTGGTCGCCGGTGAACTATATTTTAATATTTTTAAATTATTTTGCTTTTTTTTAAGGGCTGGTGAGGGCCACCATTGACCCTCGCCGATCGCGGAACCCTCGCCATCGGCCACGAAGGCCTTGGGTGAGGCCGTCATGGCCTCCCTGCGGCTGCCGAAGGCCATTGCGGCTTTGCCCAAAAGGCAAAAAAAAAATCAAAAAATTAAAAAATTAAAAAAATTAAAAAATTATTTTCTGGTCCACGTTAGCTTTTCCGGCGGGCAAATCGAAAGTGGCACTCAAGTAAACAATTTCATTCCGATTTGGCACTCAAGTGAGCGAAAAAAAAGTTTTGGCACCAAAGTGAATGCGTACGAAAGTTATGGCACTCCTAGTGTACTTACCCTATCTCTCCATGTAATCTTTTTAATATATTGAATTATACAAAAAATTTATCAGTTCTCTTTTCTACTTTATATTTGACTTGGTATCGTAATCCTAGTGTACTGGGTGCACTTCGCACCTGGTGCACCTAAGAAATTTCTTAGTTTTATACTCTATATCCGCTAAACCCTTAATAAAATAAATCCATCGTGCCCTTGATAGTTCATCCAAATGCCCCAATTCCCATTTGAGTAAGTGTGGTGTTGTGTTACGATGTCTCTAATGCATCGCCAAGTCAAGCTTTTCCATGGAGTTTGATGTTGCCAAGATGCGTCTTTGTAGTAGGTTTTACCTCAATAGTGCCTAGCTTATCTGCTTGATGTAATCATGCCAACCGTGGAGCAAATGCGGCCTATTTGGCTAGTGTTGCAAAAAGAAAATCTTCAATAAAGAGGCTTTAATACCAAGTTAAGAACAGAGGAATAAAGAACTCTTTGATGTGTTTTATATTGATGATACAAGAGCCTATTTATTGGCTGTTCTAGACAACTATATAAAGTAAGAAAATATTACAATATCAAATAAAATCAATGAGGATCAATCAGGAAAAGATCAATATCTCTAATAGGATCAATAAAAGAAGATTGATATCTCTAACAAAACACATGTAAAGTACAAACTATTTCTTTGACAGTGACTAATGTTCAAATATCCAGAGGATACAACTTTAACAAAGTAACAAAAATTGAAGTATTTGCCAAAGTAATAGACTAGGAAAGAACCCTCCAATGGATGCCCGGATTTGTACCAGCCAGTGTCCAGAATCTGCAAAAAGAACACCAAAACACAAGAACGTGAGAATCAAACCATGTTTGTATTAACAGATTAAACACGCCAAGATGATTTCTGGTAATGCGAAAGTGTTGGATAAAACCACAGAAAAATTACTTTTAAGTGTTTAATGCTACAAGAGCATAACGATATATCATAACCGTAAATTGTTTGGACCACTTAATCATAAATTAACGTGCTTGACTAAGGATGAGAACTCACATGTTATGTAAATTTTGTTACCAGAGTATAGTGATGGTATCAGGAATGCAGTTCAGGGTTCCTCCGAGGATCATCCAATTGCCACCACCCTTGCCACCGGTCGGAGCTGTGAAGGTCACGCTCATGCATGAGAAGTACACGTCAAACACGGGCACCCACCACAAACCTAACTGCAGCCTCCGCTTGGCTTTGGCCACCATGTCGATGGCCACCTCTGGGCCCTTCAACGTGCTCACCAGGCCCTTCACGCTCCAGTCATTGACGATGGCAATGGACGACAGGGCCTCAGCTCGGACTATGGTCACGTTGCTGGGGCCCTGCGTGAAGGCAGGAATGATGGAGGGACGAGAGAGAGCGAGCTGGCCTTGGAAACTCAAGAGGAGTTTCATGCGAGTGTACTTGACGGTGATGAGCTTACTTGGATTCTTGACAGAGAGACCGATGTTCCATCGGGCGGTGACGTGAGAGGTGGAGATGTTGAGGGACGAAAGGGAAGAGCCCCGATCAAGCCAGAACTCCGGCGGCATTGTGGTGGGTATTGCAAGGAAGATGACCATGAGGAGGCCGAGAATAGTGGGTATGGAAAATGCGATACAGCGGCTGATGATCTGCTTGTACCGGTCGGATCGCGGTGGCCCTGGCGATGGTGATGCTGGGTTATTATTCCTCGCACTGGATGGGGTGGCGTGGGGGGCTGTCATTTCGAATTTCCCTGTTAAATTGTTCTTGTTTCTCCAATAAGTAGCTAAAGCTTTGTTTGAAGTTTTATTGGGACACCAGGAAGAATTGCCTCTCCAGCATTATATAGGCGTGAGCCCCGATTCACTCAGGGCCAAAAGCGGATGAGGCATTGTCGACGGGAAAAGTCTTCTCTGGTCGGTTTTCTCTTCCCTGTTTACCAAAAAGTCATCCAGCACCAGCAAGAATACATGGCCTGGCCTTTCCACCTTTTTTAAAAAAAAATGTCTAACCCCCTAAAGAGACGCATCATGAAAACCGGATGGCGAATCGTGTAAACCAGACGCGTTTTCCGGGCCCCGCCATGGAGTCATATGTCTGAAAACGTGATTGCACGCAACTACTTATGAAAGGCGAATTGGCCTTGTGAGGAAAAAACATCGATGCCGCTATTTCGAAACTATATATCAATATTCCTTTGGCGTGGCTCCGATCAAATTCTCGGCGAAACATCAATCACATCCTCTTTCACACATAATACATTTTCAAATTCTTTTTCTGATTATGACTCCATATTTTGTAATCTTCTGTTTACAGATGGAATATCTATGGTTGAACTTGACCGAGTTTCTAGAGCTACTGCGTGCTTTCTGGTCCTCCCATGGCATGAGGAATTCGCTGAACATGTAAATCCCACAAATCCACTCTAATTCTTGCCGTGACAAAGTTCCGGAGAACCACGGTGTGTAATTCCATAAATCCAGGTGATAGGTAAGTAAGATTGAAAAATTGTTTCGCAACCATTGAATTATTAGATGTATAGGGGATAGGTAAATATTGAGAGTATTTATTGTAATTTCCATCACATTGCAGAATCTCATGCTACTCCCCCTGCAAAATTGGTTACACTGGTCGAACCAGATATACTCGATGTCCCATTTTTTTTCTCTTTCTGTTTATTTTATTGCTCAACATATTGTTTTATGTAATAAAAAGGATGAAATAAAAAAAAAAATTGAATGCCTTGGAAAATCGACACACCCACCTCGCTGAATCAAACACGAAGTTTGGAACTTCTCCGCACTATCAAAAGGATTGCAACTCGGGGCGCAGGGATCTTTTATCCGTTTCCCCTGTTTTCCGGGTCATCTTTCATCAATGAAGGAAAAATTTTCCGAGAAACTGAGCAGACTTCCTTTCATGGTGAGAAAAAGAAAACAAATCGAGAGAGAGAGAGAGAGACTCGCTGGAGAATTTTCCGTACTGCAAGAAATGAAACTCCGCCCGACTCGAGATTATCAACGAAGGCTGCAAAGACGTCAAGTCGAGTGGATGATAGTTGGATCGCCATCAAAGGTGGCGTTGCTAACGTTTACTGTTGATCATGGAGGGAAGACCTACGGAAGACGATGCAGTGTCGGTTGAAGAGCACAAAGACATACCAGAGAGCAACCGGGACATCGTTTTTGCTGGAAAACCATCAAACACAGAAGACAGCACACAAACTTATCGGAGAGCAGCCAAACTTGACTTTTTGTTTGCGAAGGCTTTCCTAGAGGGAGACCTGTACTTTCCACACGCGTCGTGTCCGACATCAGGTCCCATTCACACAAGGAAAATACAATATTGTTTTGATTCCAATTTAATAGCTAGACATAGATTTTTCAGACACAATATTTTTGTAAAGGAGAGAAGGATTGTCGGAGCACCAAAAGTTGTCTACGGTGCTTATTTTAATGCCAAAGATTTTTGTTAGTTCACTCAAGTGTCAAATTAAAGAAAAACGATAATTTAAGTGTTTCTAATGAGAGATTCTTATAATTAAAAATATTATCTGAGTTGACATTTTTTTAAGTATTGAAATGATCATTTTTTTACAATGATTAGTACTAAAGTAATTACTTTTTAACTTGCTATATAACATCGTTTAATTAACTAAATATTGTCATATCAAATTTCTAGCGATTCAAATTGAAATTAGCATTTAAGTGATCTTTTCTTTTTAAAAAGTGATATTTAAATTATCCGGAAAAAACTTTTGACACTATAATAAGCGTTGTACACAACTTTTGGCACTTTTAGTATTATTATCCCTTTTATAAGGTATCACAATTGAAATGGTTAAATTTATCGTATGTAATCTTTTTTAAATACAATTTAGGTAAATTTTTGTCAACCTCATTTCTTAGATTCTACCTTAACAACGTTAAATTTGTTTTTCACGCACTCTTTAGAAAAATGACAGTAGATGCCCATCTGATACGGTACAATTTCCGTCTCGTTTATTACTACGAAGCTTGTCAAGCGGCTACTTAAAATGTAATACTTTTCTGATGTACTAATCTCGTATTATACTCTAAGATATATAACGTTTGTTTTTTCCAATCCAGCAACTAGAACTCCACAATTAATTGAGATATTTATACCTTATGCTTTTCCTTTTCCTTTTCTTTTTTTTCTTTTCTAGTTTTGTCTTCTCTGTCTACTTAGAAGTCATCCAGCAAAAGCAAGAATGACCACCTAAAGAGAAGCAGTATGAAAAACAAGCTGGCGAATCTTAAGGGGGGCCGGCCCCAGGTATGGAGTCATACGGATTCTGGAAGGACGGCTGTTTCAGCATTTGTAATGTACCTCTACCTTTTAAAATTGGTTGGAACGTGGCCCCCGCATTAATTCCCATCAAATTTTTCTCATATATTTGATCACTTTACTGCACTTGACTACTTATGGAAGACTAATTAGCCACGCGAGAAAAAGTATATCAATGTGCATTTGATATTGACTCTGATTAAAAATTTTCAAAGAAACTTGAGTCACATCCTCTTACGTGTAGTATATTTTTGAATTCTATCTCTATTTATGACTCCATTTTTCTTAATCTTTCTGTTTATAGATGGAATATCCATGGCCGAAGCTGATCAAATTTTGAGACCCAATGGTTCTCGTGTGCTTTCTGGTCCTCCCATAGCATGACGAATGCGCGAGTGTGTCCAAGCTGATTCTTGCCATGGCAAAGTTCTGGAAAACCGTAGTCTGTAATCCCATAAATCCCAAAAATCCAGGCTTTAGGTACATAAGATTAAAAGATTGTTTTACAACCAATCAAGCGAGTTATTGATGTAATAGGGGTCGGTAAATATTGAGAGTATTTGTTGTAATTTCCTTTGTATCATTGAATCCTATGATACTCTTCCCGTAAAGTTGGTCACATCGATCGAACCGAGTATACTTAAAGTCTGATTCATTTTCTCATTCTGTTTATTTTTATTGCTCAAACGATTGGTTTACACAAATAAAAATGATGAAAAAAGAAATCGAATGCCTTGGAAAATCGACATACCCACCTCGTGAATCAAGCACAAAGTTTGGAACTTCTTCGCACTATCAAATGAATTGCAACTTTTTTTCATTTTCCCTCTGCTTCCCAGTTCATCTTTCGTCTATGAAGTAAAACTTTTCCAAGAAACTCAGCAGAGACTTCCTTTCGTGGTGAAACAAGGAAAACAAAATCGAGAGAGAGATATTCGCTTGGAGAATTGACCGTACTGCAGGGAAGGAAACGCTGCCCGGCTCGAGGTAGTCTCCGAGGGCTGCCAAGACATCGAGTCGAATGGATGATAGTTGGATCACCACAGGAGGTGGCGTTGCTAAAGCTTGCTTTTGATCATGGAAGGGAAACCCGTGGGAGACGATGCAGTGTGCCTGGAAATCGAGTGAGGCTGAAGAGCACACAGACATATCAGGGAGCAACCAGGAAATCGTTTTGCTGAAACCCAACCAAAACCACCAGAAGAAAGCACACAAACTTATTAGAGAGGGGCCAAGCTTGACTTTATGTTTGCCAAGGCTTTTCTAAAGACGGACCGTCATTTTCCACGCGCATCGTGGATGACATCAGATCCCATTCACAGAGGCAAAATACAATATTGTTTTGATTCATTATTAAATAGCATGACCTAATTCTCAGATATAATATTTTTATAAAGTATTATAAAATTATCTCAAACTCTCAATCAATCAATAGGAGAACTGTCATGACATGCCTTTTTTCAAGAAAAATGGTCATCAATGACGGCTCAAAATTATTCATGTAACACCACGTCTTTTAATTCAGCTTCATGTCAAATTTTGCATTAAGGTTTTTGGACACATTAGGATGGACTTGCACGTTAAGTAATGTGATCTTGCCATCATTCACTCACCCATAAAAACTGAAATTATAGAGGATGGACAGGGAGCATCACCAGGTGAATTATAGAAATGGAATTGACAAAATCACGTAAATATATGGGGCCAATGTGTAATTTTTTCCAATATTCGCTGCAAAACTGTGAGAGAGCGAGGGGCGAGCGCACCTTTGACGTCGTATTGACGGGCCCTTTCCTCGTCCAAAAGGGGAGGCATTGTCTTCCCCGTTTACCTAAAAGTCATCCAGCACCCAGCAAGAATCCATGGCCTTTCCGCCTTTCTTTTTCTTTTTTAATTATCTAACCCACTAAAGAGAAGCATTATGAAAATCGGATGGCGAATCCGGTAAACATGGGGCGTTCTCCCTGGCCCGGCCCTGGAGATAAATTTTGATATTATATATCATTGTGCATTTGGCGTAGGCCATGTATTTTGGAATTCTTTTTCTAAGTATGACTCATTTTTTTGTAATCTTCTGTTTGCAAATGGTATTATTTATGGTCGAGTCCTCTCATAGCATGAGGAATTCGCCGAGTGTGTAAATCCCACAAATCCACTCTAATACTTGCAAAGTTCCGGAAAACCACGTGTCTGTAATCCCTCGAGAGGTATGGAAGATTGAACGATTGTTCTGTGACCAATTGAGTGAGTTATTGGATATAATGAGAATATGTAAATATTGAGAATTGTAATTTCTGTCGCATCGCCGAATCCCATACTACTCTCCATGCAAAATTGATTACACTGATCGAACTGGATATACTCGATATCCAATTTATTTTCTCGTTTCGTTTATTTTATTGCTCAGCATATTGTTTTAAGTAATAAAAAGGATGAAATAAGAAATTGAATGCCTTGGAAAATCGACATACCCACCTCGCGAATGAAGCACAAACTTTGGAACTTCTCTGCACTATCAAAAGAAATGCAACTCTGGGGGCATGGATCTTTTCTTCGTTCCCCCTCTGTTTCCCGTTTCTTCTTTCATCAATGAAGGAAAAATTTTCCGAGAAACTGAGCACAGACTTCCTTTCGTGGCGAAACAAAATAGAGAGAGAGAGAGATTCGCTGGGAAATTGACCGTACTGCAAGGAAGGAAATGCCGCCAGACTCCAGATAATCGCTGAGGGCTGCAAATGTTACGGCTAGTACGATGTTTTCTCAACAGCAAAAACGTTGAGTCGAGCGGATGATCGTTGGATCGCGATGGGAGGTGGCGTTGCTACAGTTTGCTGTCGATCAGAGGAGGGAAGACCTGTGGAAGACGATGCTGTGCCCCCTGAAATTGAGTGACATTGGAGAGCACACAGACATATCAGAGAGCAAGCAGGAAATCGTTTTGCTGGAAAACCATCAAACACAGAAGAGACTTATTTAAGAGCAGCCATACTTGACTTCTTGTTTGCGAAGGCTTTTCTAGGGGAGACCGCCACTTTCCACACGCGTTGTGTCCGACTTCAGATCCCATCCACACAAGTAAAATACATTATTGTTTTGATTCATCATAGCCTGGTACAGTTCTCATATTCAATATTTTTATAAAGGAGAAAAGGATACTAGAAGCACTAAAAATTGTGTATGGTGCTTATTTTAGTGCTAAAATTTTTTTGTCGGCGGGCTCACTAATGTGCTAAATAAGAAAAAAAAAGAATCACTTAAAGTGTCTCCAGCGATAAGTTCTAGCCAAAGAAATTATGTGACTTTTATAATTAAAAATATTATCTGAGGTGATATTTTTTTGGCACCTAAGTGATCATTTTTTAATGAGCAGTGGTCATTTTTTAACAATGACTAACATTGAAGTTATCTCTTTTTAACTTGCTATATGATGTCGTTTAAGGTTATATGCTAATTGGGCATGCCCACGAGCCACGTAAAGTTGAAAAATTAATAAAATATGGACACGTCGGATTTCCAGCCATCCATATAGGAGTTGGCACTTAAGTTTTTTTTTTTTTTTTTAATTTTAAAAGGAGGTACTTAAGTGATCTTAAAAAAAAAAAAATTTGATACTAAAGTGAGTGTCTTACACAATTTTTGACACTTTTAACATCCTTTTCCCTTTAATAAAGTATCATAATTGAAATAGTTAAATATATTGTATGCAATCTTTTTAAAATACAATTTAGGTAAATTGTTGTCAACCACATTTTTAGATTCTACCTTAACAACATCAAATTTGTTTTTCACCACTCTTCAGCAAAATGACGGTATATGCCCATATGATACAATATAATTTCCGTCTTGCTTATTACTACAAAGCTTCTTTAGAGGCTAATTATAATGTAATATTTTTTCGATGTACTAATCTCATATAATACTCTAAGATATATAATGTTTATTTTTTCCTATCCAACAACTAGAACTCTATGATTACGATTTTATTCTTGACTTCGATTCTAATTGATTAGTCAAGGATACTTAGAGATAAAGTAGGAAATTGTAATCTTTTTGTAATCATGTTTATTCTTTTCTTTATTCTTTTTTGTATTATAAATATGTACGTGTACAAGGAAGATAGAAGGTGAATGAAATCACGATCTTTCCCAAGCATATGTCTCGTCTTTAGTATTTTCGTCTTAAGGGATCTTGACTAGTTTGAGAGATTTACTTCGTTACTTGAGAGGCCTTATCTGAAATGTTCTCGTCCTCACAGGAGGAGGAGCTCTTTGAAAAAGAAAGAAGAGATCGAGGAAGCCGAACTGATCAAACGAAGCGAAGTGGTCAGATCTTTGACTTGGTTGGTCGCAAGGTGAGTACATTCTTTCCAGGAAATTTAATGAATCTGTCTAATTACACACGACTTTAATCTCACCTTCTTCTTCATCTAGAAAAACAAAAAAACAAAAGAAAACGAGCGAGCACGTCTGATTTTGCTATGCATACACATATGGTGAGAGCCCTTTAGATTGTTGCACTCTTTTTGAAATTTATCACAATACTCACATTTTTGTGGTTTTCCTTCTCGAAGGCTGGCAGCTGGTATCGGTGAATGATGAGTCCTGATGGCAAGTTTAGACATGCTTCTCGGGTGCACGGAAAATTAGCTGCAAAGCAAGATTAATGATCACTACTTTGGACCTGCGGTGTTCAGAGGGAAAGCTTCCTACATCTTCTTTTAACTGATTATAGTACCGTTCATGAATGTTCAATTCTTTTCACGTTGGTAGTTTCAGGCTAGCATGACGTTGAATGTGTGCAGGTCCTCTTCAATGAAGATGAAGCTTAAGAAATGGAACCAAGGACTAGCACATTAAAGCCTTCGGACGAAAGGGAAGTGAAACAGAATGAAACCAGACCCAACCCTTAGAACCTGACCAATTTTTATGGATCTAGGCCCCAAGAAGTGCAGGGAGAATAGTAATAATCTGAACAATATTGGATTAGCGCAGTGGAACAAAACAATCTCCTCTCTTATGCACGCAAACACAATGCAATTTTCTTTACATGGAAATCCTTGGTGCGAAGAGATCAAAAACCTTGGGCCCGAAATTCACCCAAAATCTTCACTATCAACAAAACTGAGTGGACAAAGTTCTTTTCTATTGAATATTATACACATAAATTTCACAAAATCTCACCAAAAATGTTGTTTCTGTTTAACCCATGAAAAAATTGATATAGGTAGCTTCAAGTGAAAACTAAACTGTTCATATTTGAAAAGAATATGGCACAAATAAGCTAACAAAATTTCAGCTCAATTGGACTACAAATCAATCTCCAACATCAGCTTGATGTGATAGTACCCTCAACCCATATTTTCTACTCTCTTTTTCTCTCTTGTTACTGCATCTTAACGTTCTTTGCGGCTATCACAAAATAGATAATGAGAAACCTTATTTCTCCATATAGATTATCATATAAGCTTAAGCCTTTGGGCTGGTAATTCATTGAGCTTCTTTCATATAAGAGTGAACCTAGCCAACAAAATTCCCCCTCAAAACAATGTGGAGGGATTCACCATCCCCTGTTGTCAATCAACAATATTTGAGCTTCTCTCTTGGTAGAGTCTTTGTCATCATATAGGAACCATTATGGTTTGTATAAATTTTCTCAAAAGTTCTAACAACTTCTCATCTCAAACGTCTCTTATCCAATAATATCTTATATCAATGTATTTCGATCTAAAAGGAAAAGATGTTATCTTACAAGATGAATCGCACTTTGATTGTCACAAAACAACACGCCTCTTTTGCATGAACCCAAGTTCTTCTAAGAATTTCTTTAGCCATAGCAACTCTTTACAAATTTTGGATAAATTTGTTATAAGCATATCAGTTTAGAGTTTTTTTTTTTTATGGTCATCGGGGTAAATTTATCATGGTTGTACTAGTTTATGAGTTTTTTGTGATATTAACCCTTCTTAATAAGCCAGCATGATGTGGAATGGGTGCAAGTCCTCTTAAATGAAGATGAAGCTTTGGAAATGGAATCGTGGAATGCTATAGACGAAAGGGAAGTGACCCGAATAAAACCAAACCCAACCCTTAGGATTCAACCAAATTTTATAGATCCTAGCCCGATGAAGAAGCTAGATAAGGTTAAAGTGCAGAGCAAGAGTCTCAAGAGCATATCATACTTGGAAATCATAGAGGGTGCACCATGACAAACAAAGTTAAAACAATTTCAAAGTTGATGACCATGTGAAAACGGCTTCAAATGTAGAGGTATCGAAATGGTCATTACTCGTATTTTTTTAAACAAGTTATTTATGGTTTATTAACCATTGGAGTTTGTCCTAGTAGACACCATTCTCATGTAAAAAAGGGAAGGTGGGGGGTTAGAATCTCCATCTTCTCAAGGAGAGTTGGGGTGGGGACACTATAGTTTCAGAAGTGGGTTTCGACTTCCACGTTTTAAAAGCAAGGCAAAAGTTTGAGCGTTAGAGTAAGAATAGGGTAGGACGTAGAGTAGAACCGACAAAAAGAAAATTATGGTTTATTTAAACTTTAATGGGCTAAATGAAAGTGGGTTAAAAAATTTAAAGCTCAATTAGATTGGGTCGAAAATGGTTTTGTAGAATTTCCATTTAAGTCCAAAGAAGTCTGGCCTTTCACACGACTTCCTTTCTTTTTCGTCCTCCACAAAGGCCACCTCCAAGCAAGCCAACGGTGCCATCGCCTCTCGCACGGCATCGTATCTCATCCTCTGTCGAGTCTGGCCCATCAGTGTCCGTCGCCTATGAAGCATGGAGGCTTGACTATGCCGACAATCTCTGTTACGCCCTCTGTCAAGACAGAGGGGCCTCTCGAGTTGTCGGGAGGCCGCAACCATAGCGATGGGTGACGTCCGATCTAGGCTCGCGACCTCAGATCCCACGTCGTGACAGGGAGATAGAGAGTGGGGGCACGTGGTGACTAGGTTTGGGGGCTCGGACAGAGGAGAGACTGCGGTGGCCGAGCTGGACATACGACACAGTGGGTTCAAGGACTGATCTTCCATGACGGAGCGCGGAGGCTGAACGAAAATGTTTTTCATCGTTTGGTAAGAAAATTAGTCTTTTTTTCCCAAAATAGACATGCATTATACGGGTTTCAGTAACTTGGGTATAGGTAGTCGGGAAAATAGGTACGAGGCCCAAGGTTTCTGACTAACGGGGCCTGTTGAGGTCGGGCCCGAGACCTTGGTACTTGTGCCTAGATCCTTGATGCTTTTATAAAAAAAAGTTTGAAATAAATGTATGACAATAATAATAATTTAAGATTTTTGGTAGCTCTTTCCCTTTGATTGTTTTCGACATTGCAAAGCCATGGAGTTGCTCGGGCAGTGGTTGGTGAAGGCGTTTTCAGATCTCTGCAAGCGAGCAGAGTTGGGTCTGGACTTGGACAAAGACGCAATCTCAGGGTCTCAAGATGTAATCTCGGGTCTCGTTTTGTGTTGCGACCTCTCTCAACTCTCTGGCACCAATGAGTACCTCGACATAAATCTCTCATCTTTCTTGTGTTTTCTTCACCTTTTTTCAATTGCTCACAATTGTACGGTGTTATCGTCGATTGGGATTCTCGCCTTTTGTTTTCTCGATCGAATATCATATGGAGCATCTACGCATATGCACGTGTTTTATTTGTAGGAAGCGATTGGATATCTACGGTGAGTTGAACAACTAGTTTGTGAATGATTTGTTCTTCGAAATGGAGGGCAACAGCTGGTTATCAAAGGAAGTATTTTCGTCTCAAGGGATCTTGATGAGTTGAGAGATTTACTTCGATACTTGAGGCCTTGTCTGAAATGTTCTCGTCCTCACAGGAGAAGGAGCTCGCGATAAAGAAGAAAGAGAAGATCTAGGAAGCTGAGCTGATCAAACCAAGCAAAGTGATCATGATCTTTGACTTGGTTGGTCGCAAGGTGAGTACATTCTTTTCAGGAAGTTTAATGAATCTGGCTAATTACACACGACATTAAGCTTGCCGACTTCCTCATCTAGAAAAAGAAAGAAAAGAAAAGACAACAGAAAAACGAGTGAGCACGTCTGATTTTACTATGCATACGCTATCGTTTCCTGGTTACACAGCAGCACAAACACATAGTGAGAGCCCTTCAGATTGCTGTACTCTTGTTTTTTAGAAATTTAGCACGACACTCTCATTTTTGTGGCTTTCCGTCTCGATGGCTGGCAGCTGGTATTGGTGAAATTCTGATGGTGAGTTTAGTAATGCGTCTCAGGTGCACTGAAAATTAGCTACAAAGCAAAATTAATGATCACTACTTTTCCAATGATTAGAGGGATGGCTTCCTACATATTCTTTTAACTGCTTATAGTCATCATTCACGGATGTTCAATTCTTTTCTCAGTAGCCGTTTCAGGCTAGCATGATGTGGAAATGTGTGCAGGTCCTCTTCATTGAAGATGAAGCTTCAGAAATGGAACCGAGGAGTAGCATATTAAAGCCTTCGGGCGAAAGGGAAGTGAAACAGAAAAAAACTGGACCCAACCCTTGGAATTCAACCAATTCTTATAGATCCATGCCCCACGAAGAAGACGGATAAGGCTAAAGTGCCGTACAAGAGTCGCAAGAGCGAATTTGCTTGGAAATTCCCGGGAGTATGCAGCACGACAGAAACGAGTTGAGACATTTTATTGTTGATGTCCATCTGGAAATGACCTCAAATGGGAAGTCTTGGCACGGGAAATCAGTGAGCAGGGGATTGCATTTAGAAGATGGAGCCGAATGTTCTCTAGAATGTCATCAGCATGTAGCGTCGATTGAAAAGTGGTCTGTCAGTGTTTGTATCGTTGGCAAGAAAACCTTACAACTCATCTTTCTTAGACGATGGCACCAGCACTAGTATATACGGCAGTTCGTTCGCAGGCTTTTTCTCATCTAGTCCACATCAATTGATTGCAAAAAGCCATCAACCAATGGATTGAAAGTAAAATTGTCAGGAATGTTGGCTATGGCATCGTCCATCAGGCCATACGCAAAAGACAGGCAACCCATCTTGAAAACTCTATTAGTAACTAAACTGTATGTCCGTATGTCGAGGGAACCATCATTCCTGACATTTCAGCCACTAATTTAAAATTTAAGAACTATTTGTATTATATTTTCTTTAGGGAATTACATGTGAACATGACTTTACAGGGAACAAAAAGCTCGATTGCTTTGGAAATTTGTGATGGAAATAGCAAATATGGATGTTAAGGAAATAATAAAGTTGCAAGGAATCCATTTAGGCTATTCTCTCAAGACTCGTTAGACGCCACATAGTATTGTATTGCATTTCAAGTTTAGATTGGTGTAAGTCTGGAATAGCAGCTCCTTTGGAAGTGAAGTACGTTCAAAAGTTGGCTATTCTACATGGCTCACCTTATCTCCATTAGACACATAAAAGTTCCAGTCCATGTCTATAGCGTAGCTTCACCATACAGTGATGTGCGTGAATCCCTAAATTGCTTCGAATGAAAAATGTCATAATCTAAACACAAGACTTGTGAGCATTCAAATCAAAGCGCTTTTAACTACTCACTTTTCGAGGCCCTGTTGCCTCCTTTGCAACCACAAAAGCAATACGAACTTCAGGATTGCATACCAATGCATGATCGGAAACCAAGTCACGAGCGAGTGGAGCCATGACGTCACTTTTCCCGAGACCTTCCAAGGGATGGATGTAAACTTCCGGTGACTCATCACCAGGATCAACTTTTCTTGCTTGAATATCAAATTTGGCTGATTTCTCTGTTAGTAAACTGGAAAAATTGGACCAGTGAAAATCAGTCCGATTCAAAGTTCTAAAATATGTAAGGTAAGTTTTAGATTTCAAAAATTGAGAAATACGAAACTAATCCTTACGTATTTCTTGCTCCAATTCTTCGCGGGCATTCCATAACGTTCAATAATAAATATGTAATATGAAATCACTAATTTGAGATTTCATTTCCTAAAAAATCCATAACTGAGACATTTATTTTGTTAATATTTCATAATTTCTATGTGTATAAATATGAGTTATAATTATTTGATTGTAGCAAATGATAGTCATTAGAAATTGTAATTTATTATAATTGTTCAATTAAAATACAAGAGGAACCCTGAAACTAACCCCAAAACCTGTGACAAATAATCTATCATAGGTTAATAAGTATGTAATGTAAGTTCCACGTTTCAAAACTTAGGGAACATGTTTCAATTGGTAGGTTCCATTTTCTTGGTGGAATCTCTAAATTCCAATTTGAAATTGCCAATTTGATGTCCCGATCTAAAGTACAGCTGTGTGGCAATTCTTATCACGATTTTATGTTCAAGTATTAGAGAATATTAAATGTGCAATGTCTATCATTTCTCTTGTGAGGAGGCCAAGCGGGTCAATTGTTCTCCAAAACGTCGCTAGCATGTGGCTGCCAATGTGAAAGTGGTCTCTATCACTAGTCGTACCGTCGGTAAGAAAGCCTCAAAACTAATTGCATTTCAAAAGCTTAAATTGATGGGTGTACGGAAATCGCACATACATGAAAAAGGGATCACAAGTAGCACATGAAATTTGACTAAAGAAGGGGTTCACAAGTAACACATGGAATTTGACTAAAGAAGTGGAAGCGTACACAAAAGGTGTTGGTGGACCTCGATTCCGGCACCATGTTGAAATGTCCAAAAAAAAAATGTTCAATTAATAGTTGGAGGGAGAATGCATATATTCATGTTATATACCGAAACTAGGGTACGATGCAGTTTGTCGTCTGGCTTTTTCTTGTAGGCTATAGGTTTCATTAAGATTTATTGCTGTTCTTTTCTTCTTGGCTTGAGTTATCTCCACGAATGAACCATGTTAGAGATAATTAGGATCATTCTCTAGGATATTTTCTTATACTAGAGATAATTAGAATGTTTTGGTTGGTTTTCCGTGTCTCTTAAGATGTATAATATCTTCTATAATTGTGCATATCTTGATTGATATTTGTTATATTTGATAATCTCTTACCTATAAATAGGTTGATGTACTTTATTATCATATATCAAAATATATAGAGAATTCCTCAATTCTTTTTTTTTATATTTTTATATTGAACTTGGTATCGAGCAAGTTGATCTTGAAGTGCACGAGTGCACACCCAAGTGCAATCTCGCTTCTTGTCATTTCTTTTCCAATAAGTCCTAATATCCTCCGGTGTTTTCAATAGATCCACCTCGTCCGATAACCAACATACTTTAGCCGCATAGTCTACAAAGCCCTCTCATATGAGGAAGCGCTTCATCGAGTCCATTCCATGATGGTCATGTTTTAATGCCAATCGCAACGATCGCATCTCCTAGTCGAGCCTTTCACAGAGGTGGCTTTTCTTTCGATGCCAGCCGCATAGGTCGCATCACTCGGTAACTACTTTCCCAAGTTAGCCGGATAGGTCGCTTGATGCAATGACACCGTCGGATAGAATGCGCCGCTCAATTGCTATTTTGCAAGCTAGCCACATTGGCCGCTTTCTATTTCTGTCCAATTCTCAATGTTTCGCGTGCCATTTCGAAAAGCAACATTACCATTAGACTTGTTGCTCTCAAACCAGCTAAAACAAGAAGTTTTCAACAATTCTCAGGCTTACTTCATTTGCCACAACTCAGCCGTTGGACACGTTACGACCTATATTCAAACTTATTTTATATTTCTCAAGATCATGCAATATCTTCTATGATTGTGCATATCTTGATTGATATTTATTACCTTTAATAATCTTTTATAAAGCTTATAAATAAGCTAATGTACTTTATTATGATATATAGAAATATACAGATCTCCTTTATACTTTTATATTTAACTAACCGGAAGTGGTACCATCCAAGTACATACGACCAGGCCTCATGATAGGATGACGGCTTGGACGGAAACCAATACTGCTTCGAGGGGAAGTCAGAATTACTCATCGGCCACGCGTATTGTGATCAAGCCAATGGAGGTTCAGTGAATGGCTTTGGCTCTGGCTTGAATACGAGGTTCAATGAACCCAAAGCACAACCTTAAGCAAGTCAACGGAGTCAAAGGTGAGAATTCAATTGCTGAACCTTGCAACCGGTACCTTGTCTTTCGACAAAACATGTATCTTTCGCACTTGCAAAATGCCAAACAAACAAAGACAAAATATTAATGTTTGTTGATCGCGAAGGGAGCTCTTACGGTTGGTCTTACGTTCCACGAAATTTTGCTCACCTTTATCAAAAAATTCAATTCATTTGATGGATCCTCCAACTTTACACATAATGCCTTGGTATAAAAAAAGTCCCATCAACACCTCTCACATCATACTTTGCATTGCGAAAATTTATATTCTAAACAGCCTGAAAATTATCTTTCTTCCACCTGCTCTTCAAGTGTGAAAACTCCCTCTTGAAGCGGCTCGCTCTAATATGGACCAGTTCAATCTAATCTCTACCTTTCGTCTTTTTTGTGCTTGCGAGAGTCAAAGTTTACATCTCATATTCACTCTCAATAATAGTCCCTTTCATTAAATTAGGTCAAATTTTTAGTGATTTTTTATTTGCTAATATTTTTCGTGTTAGGCTTTTTTTTTTTAGCATTTCTTTATTGCCAGAGTGCTTCTCCATATGGATGGAGCTCGGCTCCGAGCGCGTCTCCTACAGACGCGACAAAAGATTCGCTAAACGTCCAATGGTCCAAAGTCAAACACGATTTAGGTGCATGGGAGAAAATTGGGTTGGAATCAAACGCTGTGGGGGCCACAGGAAGATTATTTGTGAAGGTTGGCCCCATCAAATCTTAAAAGGTCCGCCGTCACATACACCACAACGTCCCCCCTCCACACGCCCATCTTCTAAGGGGCCGTGCGTCCATGGACCCCACCACCATCAGGATGGACCTCATGTGCACATGAAATTTTTAGAGAAATAATTATGTGACAATCTTAAATTTATTATGAAAATAATAACCTATTTTGCATTATAGAGAACCTATTCTAATATATCCAAAAATCTTAATGCAAAATTTGAGTGCACTTGAATTAAAAGACGTGGCATTACTTGAATTATTTTATGTGGACGATGTCACCGAATTCGAATCTATTAGGTAAAAATTAGAATGGAAAGTAGCGTGCGATGAAAGTATTGAAATATTATCAAGACAAATCAAAATATTAGAATTGGTCGAGAGTGTAAGATAATTTTAAAACGATAGGGACAAAATCAATGATTGGTTGCAAAAGATTGTTTTTTTATATCCAAGGATGGTGCTTTTCTGGGAAAAAGAAGTCCTTGTTGCACTCTTGTAGCAATAAGGGGGAACGATTCCTGCTTTTTACTAAATTATAATCGTTTTCTCTTTACCATATCTATACTCAAATAATACTCTATATGAACAACCTCTGAGGCTAAAAATGACAATTCAAAACATCTAGATGAATCATAATAATTTGCATTATTCTTCTTATTTGTGTTTTGAATATACATAGCAGGCAAGCAAACCATTAAGTTAGAGTAAGTTAAAAATAAATGTCAAACCATCACATAAACTTCTTACCACAAGCACTATCTCATAATTAACTCTCTTTTAAGTAAATATCTTTGGAAATTGAACTACGCATTCCTAAAACAATTGCTAGAAAGAAAAAATATTCTCATTTAATATAAATTATTATTGACAATAAAATTATTTTATATTAATTAAATTATTTCAAGTGATCATTTAAAAAAAAAAAAATTTATTTTTATGAAATAAATGGAGTGTGAATTAAGAATTTCGGAGAAATTTCAAGAGTGCGTGGCACTTTATGTTGACTCATGGAAAAAATTTCTCTTCTTAGCGTGGCAAAAGCGTGTCTTGTCTTCATGCTACTTCCAAGAAAAAAGGAGAAGGGAAGCGCCAATCCACATCCAAAGGCTGCACGGTGATTAGCAAGTCAGGCCCCTTTGAATTCTGCGTTCGCACCTCACAAAACGTCCCATCGAAAATCTGGTAGAGGAAATTCTTTTTGCAAGTCTGCCCCCTTGTCCCTTTCAAATTTTGCTCGTTCGCAAAACAGGCAAAAAGAAAATTTGCATTTCTCTCCCCTTAGAAAACATCACATCACATCACATCACACCAAAAGAAAGTTGCAGGGAAAATATTTTTGCAACTCCGCCCCTTGCCCCCTTTAAATTCCGCGTCCTCACAAAAAAGTCACGCCAAGATTTTGCAGAGTCAAATATCACACTGAAAGGCTTGTAGGGAAATTTTTTTTGGTTGGTCAATGTATTTCTTTCTCACGGATATAGAGCCTTCCCTGATCGAGTGTAGTCACATGGTCAAATTTGTGAGAAAATTTTAATCTAGTGGGCATCATCACTATAGGATGCAATACAACCAATTTCCAAAATGGTGGGATAAATTGTAAAAATTGAAACTTTAGGTCCCCGGCCACAAAAAGTTGGATGCACACCACAACAAATGCACCACGACCGCTAGCAACAAGAACAAGACATAATTTGATAATCAACGAGATTTCACGTATAATCACAGGGATTTATTCCAGTGGTCATTCTTCTACATGAGAAATGGAAGGTGGGGGATTCTCTACCTTCTCGAGGGTTGAGTGGGGATAATTGAGTTTTAGGTATGGACTTTAACTCGTGCCCTACAAAGAAGTAAGGTAACAGTCTGAAAGTTAAAGGAATAATAGAGTAAGATCGATAAAAAAAAAAAACCGACTGATTTACGTTTTCTTGCTCCATTTCATTCGGTCAATAGCATAACTTAATAAAGACGGTGGGACACTTAAAGAAATGCGATTTTTTTGAGGTTGTTTTCTCGGAATGGCCTAGCCCCACACGCGATTGCTAGCTATAAAGGAGAGCCCTCGGACGGAACACCGACTCACCCTCGCGGGCCTCACCTACTCAAAAACACCTGCGAAAACAAGAACACTCGACACGAGAGTTCCAAATGAGACCGCCGGCCCACGCCATCCCACCCCTGCAAATGATGATCCGGCATCGCCGCAGTCCGACTGGTACAAGCTGATCATCTGCTGCTGTATTGCATTTGCTGGGCCTGCTGTTCTCGGCCTCCTCATTGTCCTTTTCCTGGCAATACCCGCCGGAACGCCGCTGGAGCTCGGGCTTAACCTGGGCTCTTCCCTTTGGTCCCTCAACATCTCCGTCTCCTATAGCAAGCTCGTCACCGTCGTCGAGTACTATCCCATTAAGCTCGTCTTGAGTTTCGACGGCCAGCTCGCTCTCTCTCGTGCCTCCCCGTGTCCCCTTCACTCAGGGCCCCGGCTGGGCAACCTCAGTCCAAGCGAAGGCCCAGTCAACTCTGACGATCGTCACTGACTTGGGCGTGAACGGCCTGGTGAGCACGTTGAGCGGTGGGGAGGTGACCATCGACGTGGCGGTGAGAGCTGAGCGGAGGCTGCAATTGGGTCCGTGGTGTGTGGCTGAGTTTGACGTGGACGTCTCGTTCACGGGCTTGCACTTCACAGCTCCCTCTAACAGCAGGGACGGCGGTGATTGGATGATCCTTGGAGGCACCCTCGGCTGCTCACTCGACATCATCCCTCGACTCTCGGAAGCAAAGTTACTAGTTCCCACATAGTTTCATATTTCTGTTGTCGTGGCAGTTGTTCGTGGTCGCCAATGAAGTTGATGAACAAAATGAAAGAAATGAGAAGCTGTCGATGCTCAGTATAACCAACTCCTCCGAGCCATCACCACCTGGTTGTGGTGGCGATGTCCGGACGAGTCGTGCCGGTCAAGAACGAGAGGCAGCCCCGGCCTGGGGTGCAGCACGGGGGGCAGCCATGTCGTTCTTGAGCCTCCGCAGAATTCTCCGGCCTCGTCGAAGAAGAGGAACGCAGCCCCTGCAATCCGTGCTTGCGGCCCGGTATGGCTGGAGTAGAAGTATTTGATGTTGACGAGAAGGTGGCTTGGCGAGTGCCTGGCCTGGTGCGGCGGTGCTCCCCCTGCTTGAGCAAGAGCTCGTGCTTGGCCCGTTTGCGTCAGCGTGTGGCCTGTTTTGATTCAGCACGCGCTTGATCGAAAAGCGCGTGCTTGGCGAGTTTGCTATTTCAAAAAATGCCATAATGGAAGGACTTGATTTGACTAATTTGATAAGTTTTATGACTTGATTATACATTTTGAAAATTTTAAGAGTCAATTATACTTTTTTTTTTTTTTGGTAAGGTAAGTTTATATATAAATCGACCAACAATGTACAGCGGAGACAAGAGGCGAGGCACCAACGGCACTCATCTAGACAACAAGTCATTGGAGTGGGAGGTACCTCGGTCACAAATGAGAGCAAAAGGTACAACAGGATAAAAGCCAGAGATTGGAAGGGGAGAGCTAAAACCTAGGCTCAATCCAGATCCACATCAAAAATACGGGGGTCAATTCCCCAACCTCGCTGCATCCTCCTATTCCTTGGGTTGTCTTCCACTCTTTTGAAGGTCAGAGCCTTGTCTTTTACCGCTTTAGCTAGTTGCATCTTCAAGGATGGAGTGTGTAGGTTTCGGCCACGGAATATAATTTCATTCCTGGTTTTCCAAATGATATAACGAACGCTCCAAAGGAAAACCGAGCTATCACTTAGTAGAACCCTTTGCCAGAAATGGCATTACTAACCCAGAGGAGGTTTTCAGCCCAATCATTATTGATCCAAGGGATATTACATTTAGCGGCCCAAAAGTTGGCAAGAGAATTGGGGACGCAGCATTCAAAAAACAGGTGGTTGATTGAGTCCGGCCTAGATTGAGAAGGCACATACCGTGGAAGGAATTCTGCCATATAGCATGAGGAGTACCTGCGTCGGAAGACGATTTTTGGATATAAGCCACATAAGAAATTGGTGTCTAGGGGCGACAGCTTTATCCTAGACGAAAGATGACCAGGGGACCGGGTTGGATTTTCGGCGGATGGAGGCCCAAGCTGAAGCCATCGAGAATACCCCGGAGGAGTCCTCCAACCAACAGAATATGTCCTGACCTTGAGATCTTGGAGGAACTGAGATTTGCCACAACGACAGATCTTGGATTAATTGGCTCCCATCCGAGAGTATATATCCTTAACCTTTGCTTGTCTGAGAAGGTCTGACTGGGAGATATACTCATCAGAAAAGAGCATGTTGAGGGGGCCACATTCTAGCCATGGGTCAAACCATAGAGATGTGTGTTCTCCATCTCCTATCTTCCATCTAAAGTGTGGACGAAATAAGTCTCGAGCACAAGGATTTTCCGCTGTGTCCAAGAGCATAGCGTTGGAGTAGGCGATATCCAAAAATTTTTCCTTTTGAGGTATGTAGCGTGGATCCATTTGCACCATAGAGATTCTTTGTCGGTGAATAGCAACCAGATGTGTTTGGCCATGGCTGCCTTATTGCTGTCCCGTATCCTCCTCAAGCCAAGCCCACCTTCAGGAGTGGGGAGGCAGACATCCGCCCAAGACACTTTCGCACCTCCCGGTCCCATTATTAGACCCCTCCAAAGGAACTGCCTACATATTTGTTCTATCTTGTCCACTACCGAAGCTGGAAGCCAGAAGATGGAGGACCAATAAGCTTGAATAGCATGTAGAACCGATTTAATGAGTTGTAGTCGGCCCGCAAACGAGAGAAAACAGTGGGTCCAGAATTGGACTCTAGCGGTGAGGTGGCTGACTAATGTATTGCAGTCCACTTTGTTCAGCCGGGAAGTGATGATAGGCACACCCAGATAGCGGACTGGAAAGGAGCCCAGAGCTTGTAAGATGTGGTCCCTGACAATATCCGAGCCACCGAAATGAATACTTCACTCTTGTTGGCATTTGGAGTCAAGCCACTCCAAGAGGGAAATAATGATAGCCCGTCTTTGATACAAGATATAGAAGCGAGACTTGCTTGACTAAATATAAGCACATCATCGCAAAAATAGATGAGATAGCCTAGTGGCCTTGCATCGCCAATAGAATCGATAATCCGGGAGACGGGTGTGAGCTTCAATGATACCTGTAAAGACCTCCATTGCCAGGGTAAATAAATATGGGGACATAGGATCTCCTTGTCGTAAGCCTCTTCCGCTGGGAAAAAAACCATGTAGTTCACCATTAATGGAAATGAAAAACTTAGGGGTGCGGACACATACCATGATCAGTTTTGTAAAATGGCGTGGAAATCCAAATGCTACCAGGGTGTTTTCGAGGAAGTCCCAATCCAATGTGTCGTAGGCTTTCCGAAATCTACCTTGATGGCACATTTCGGAATATGGGGCTTTTATGAAACCCACTAAAAAGTTCTTGAGCCAAGAGGATATTGTCTGTAATCCGCCTTCCTTTTACAAACGCAGTTTGAACCGGGCTAATAATATCGGGAGAATCATTTGCAATTCTAGAAGAAAGAATCTTTGCAATACATTTGTATATTGTATTGCAGCATGCAATTGGTCTCGTAATCGAAACCGATGATGCATTGGGGACTTTAGGCACCAAGGCTATGATGGTGTTGTTTACTTCTTTAAGCATGCTACCCGTCCGAAGAAAGTCCATGACAGCTTCGGTGACCGCGGAACCCACCTTATTCCAGATTCTTCTTGAAAAATCTGCATTATATCCATCCGGACCCGGGCTTTGTTCCCGCTATAGAAAACATAGCGTCACGGATATCCGATGCATTGAAAGGGAGGGAGAGAGAAGTGACCTGATCTTGCCTGAGGGGGGAGTGTATAACATCCATTATCTCCTGGCTAGATGGTCTCGAAGACATAGCAGCCGGGGCTAGAAGATCTTGGAAGTAGGAGACAAATACCCTTTGAACTTCTACCCGGTCGGACACCATTTGCTCGAGCTGTCCATGACTCGAAAGGATTCGATTGCGGAGGTGCCGATGATTCACCGAATGGTGAAAGAACTTGGTATTATGATCTCCTTCCTCTAACCAGCGAATTCTCGACTTTTGTCTAAAGAAAGACTCTTCAAGGGACCGGAGCTCGTAGTACTCTTTGATTTGGGTGCGCTCCTCAACCGCCAGGAGGCTATTCTGGGGATCAAGGAGGAGAGCTTCTTGAGTAGCCGACAGGGTCCTTTAGCTGTAGCAACTCTCACGGATATGTCCGAGTAAGCCTCTCTGTTTAAACTTTTCAAGAGGACCTTCAAAAGCTTAAGATGGCCGTATAATTTGAACATAGGAGAGCTGAGGACTTGAGAGTCCCATGCCTGCGTCACAATCATAGGGAAAGATGGATGATTCATCAACAAATTGTAAAATTTGAATGGTATCCGCCGATGAACAGGCGGCAAGACTTTCACTACCATCGGGGAATGATCAGAAATGCCCGGGGCCAGAAAAGAGGCTTCTGAAAATGAATACGTCATACACCAGCAGTTATTTACCAGAACACGGTCTATTTTCCTTTGTTTCCTAGAAGCACCTGAGGATGTCGACCAAGTGAAGCGAAAACCAACATAACGTAAGTCTACTAGTTCAGCCTGATCCAAACATTCCTTAAAGTCATCAAAGGCGGGGATCCGATATCGTGGCTCCCTACCCGATCCGAGGGATCCCGGATGGCATTAAAGTCACCAGCAATAATCCAGGGGCAATCCTTGAGACCATAGCTCAAACTAATAATGTCTTGCCAAAGAGGTCTACGAGAGACAAATGTGTGTTCCCCATACACCAGTGGAAAAGAGATAATAGTTTCTAAATTTAAACATTTTAACTCCCCATGAATAATCGACAGCCTCAAAAAGCAGCTTGAAGTCCACAAGGAGCGGGTTCCAACCTACCCATATGCGCCCCGAGGAGAGTGCTCATAATTGGCCAACCACGTCCATCCAGCAAAGAAGCCGAGGAGATAATACCAAAGTTGTCGGCAGAGACTTTTGTTTCCAAAATACCAACGCAGCATATATTGTTACGTCGCACAAAAATCTGACTTCCGCTTGTTTAATGGGGTTCATGAGACCCCTAATATTCCAACAACCAAAAACATCTCCTAGGTTCGAAGAAGGCCCGTGGTTACCTTCTTTTTGGACGCCGTTCTTCGGTGGAAGGCTTAGCCTTTGCTGATGGAGAACCCAAAGATGGCTCCTTCTTGTCAGCTGGTTTATGTCTCTGATCAGCACCTTCCTGAGTTGGAGGGTTAGTGGCGACCAGCAAGTCCAACGGAACCTGCAAAGCAAGATCAGAATCGGGAGCCAGCTGCAGGGGGGGCGCCGAGGGTTCCAGATGCTGGGCAGCAGGGGCAGCTAGAGGGATGTCGATTTTATCGCAATCCACCAGGACTTCATGTCTTATATCAGTAGTCAGATCCACCTCCAACATTACCCGATCGGTGCCAACCGAAGACAGCAAGGAATGGTCGGGATCGGCCGAGTCTTCGGGCGAGGTGAGGTGACAGTTCGGTGTTTTGACCGGGCCGGAGGAGATAGCTTGCAAAGCAGCAGAATCCCGCCGTAGACTTGCCCTACAATGAGCTGATGGCCAGCTTGGAGATGGTCTCGTTGGCACCTCTTTGCCGCTCTCCCGCTATCATTTGCCATTCCTCCGTGTGGGCTGGTTCAGCTCCTTTCTCAAGCCTAGGAGAGCTCCGAACGGGTTGCTGTCCAGGAACTTCCATAGCAGTTTGAGAGGGCTGACCCCCAGGTTGGTTCTCTTGAACAGGTTGGTTGCTACCAGGGTTAGAGGCCGGACACTTATGACCAAACACTCCACATGAAAGGCAAGATATGGGCTTCCATTCATACTCCACATCCACCACTCGAACAGCCCCATTTATAAATACCTCAATGGTGTCATAGCAGGCTTTGGAGGCCTCTAGTTCAACACAAACTCTCGCAAAGGAGATCATCTTCGCTGCTCCGTACGTTGGTCGACATATAGAGGTTTACCTAGGATACTTGCGACCTTGCTTAGTCCCCTGGCAGACCACAATTCATATGGTAAGTTTTTCAATCGAATCCAGACCGGAACCGAAGAGTGCTCGCCTTTCTTCAGCTCTAACAAAGGTTTCCACTGCTGGAGAACGAGAGGTACCCTTGCCACCGTCAACGGGCCCCCTTCCACAATTTTCCTTTTAAACTCCGAATCCGGGATATGAAAGAAATAAAATCCTTGGTCATTGGCTTTCACCTCCACTAGTCTATGTCCCCACGTATATTTAAGGGCTGACTCGACTAACTTGAACGGGAGTTTTTTTCCGATAAAATATCCAACAAGGCACTCTTTCCATAGTGGATCAGCAGCATCTAAGTCCTCATCATAGCAATTCACAGCATTATCAATGCCTGAGTTTGGAGGATAAAGGGAGAGAGAATAACCTTGAACAGCCGCTCTAGCTACATTCGCCCACGAGCAGTTTGCTGAAGACGGTTTCACAGCTTGTTGCAGCAATGGAGGGGGGCGGGTTCCAGAGTCAGCACCCGTTTGATCTCTAGCAACCTCCTCATCCCCAGCCAAGACAGAAGTCTCGCCTGCATTAACAGCATCATACGCTCTTCCAGCAGAGCTAATCCCACCTGACTTTCTAACCAAATTATTATCAGCTTGCTGCCCTACGCCAACCCAGCCAGCTGCAGGGGCTTTGCCATTTCGGCCAAAGTCTCTAGAGGAGTTTCGACCAGCCGGAGCCCTACTCCGGCTCCGGAACCGACCTCCACGCAGTCGGCCCTATTCTTATGAACTAACATCTCATTTTCCATCGATGGAAGAGGGGGGACAGAGCTAGCAATATTTCTTGAAACAGAGCAACCCTAACTCAGCATGGTAAAATCGCACGAAATCAGCTCTTACCCGAGCTGGAAAGAAAGGGGGAACTGAAGTCCTGCACGAGAGCTGCTCCTCTGCAGAAAACCGGCTGCATCGGCGCCGGAGATACCTCCCGAACCAGAGCGAGGCGGAGCTGGGCGTAGCTCGTAGTAAGAGCGTAGAGAGAGAAGGGGATGAACAAGACTCCATCGAGAGTTGGTCGTGTCAAGACGTTAAGAGTCAATTATACTTTTATGATAAGTTTTAGGAGTAAATTGCACTTCATTGATAAGTTTTAGGACTTTCTTTTTCTAGCCTATTACTTCATATGCTGAGGACTTTTTGTTTTAGCTGTTGTTGTTGGTTTATGTAATACTTCTTTTGAAATTGTTTACTCTTCGAATATTTTGAATCCTCAATTTACTGTCGAAGAAATAATTTGCACTTTACATATCATTAAAAATCAACATTTTGCAAGTCTTGTCCCTTTAACTTTACTCCGGATCATGTATTGGCATGCAATCTTGAAACTCAATTAGCTTTTTCGGTTGCAAAGGAGGCAACAGAGCCAGCCTCAAATAATTAACCGAGCAATTATGAGTCTTGATTTAAATGCTTGCAAATCATTTGTTTAGATTACCTCGTTTTCCACTCAAAGTAATGTCGGAGGATTCGTTCCACATCACACTTTGATGAAGCCTGGCCGTAAGTACATGGGTTTGACCTTTTATGTAGTTAAAAGGATATTAGTCGAGTGATTAAAAAGAAATAATTCAGTGACGATTCTTAGATTTATCGGATCCAAATGGTCGAAGCGACCCTTCTCCGAGCACTACCCTTGTCTCAGGTCTCATCGATTCCTCACCATCTTTATGTAAAATGTAACCAAAGAGACCGAGCTGGTAACAATTGCCATAATGGCAACGATAGACCGATGAAGAATAGCCGACCTTTTAACATACATTACTTCCAATGGAGCGGCTATTCCCACTTGACCAATCCACTCGGACATAAAAACACTCATCTTGCCATTCTAGCCTCACATAGGTAGCAAAAAAAAAGAAATAAATTGTGGACTCGATGGGAAAGATCTAGCAAACGAACTGCAAAGTATATACTAATACGTATCCGGCGTCGTATAAGAATTGATGAGCTTTGAGATGGTCATCCACCACTAGTGTTTCGACTTGTTTCTCTCGTGTTGCACCCCGAATAAAATTATCCCATGGGGAAGTGGGATAATGATGGATATGATTTTTAATATCCATAATAGAAAAAAAAATTTCTCATATAACAAACTTCTTAAATGGACAAAACTAAATTTATATTTCAATATAAATAATATCTGAATTCTTAATATAAAAATTCAAAATAATAAATAATAACAAATTATTTTTTGAATTTTTTATCTTATTTTTATTTATATATTCGAATTTAATTATATCTTATAATATAAATTCAATATGTAAATATATAGTTATTATTATTATTTAAAATTTTTGGTATTTTTGTATTTTGGGTATATTAGTACAGTTTACTATTTAATAAAAAAAATTATTAGAGAATGATGAAAGAGGAAGAAAGAAAAAAATAAGAAATTAATTAAAAAAGAGGAACAAAAAAGAAGAGACAAATAAAAATAAAGTCGATAAGAGTATCCTTGAATATGTCTTTTTAAAAATGATTCATTTGAACTCTGGCATGTAAAACGTGAGGATATTCCTACCTTGTGGAAGAAGAAAAATATTGATGCTCGTTTCACATTTCCTAAAACCTTTGAAGTAGACATATAATTAAATCACATGCTCATGTTTTGGGTAAGACCAAGTTGTTGCACTTGTAGTCCCGTCATGTGAGAATTAGTCTGCACGTCATTGTCAGTGCAAAGTTAGCAGAATGTGAACGTGCTTTGCCACGACTTCCCGCCAATCAGCAAGGGGAAAAAAAATCCTGCACTTTCGTTTTTTTTCTAAAAGGCGTGGATGAATTCAATTCTTCTTGCAACTTATGTTTTTCTTTCTCTAGATAGCTTAATTTTGGTTGGCTTTAGCATCATAAATGCTCAATCAGAGAGTTCAAAAAGGTGGAGAGACCGGATTGGACAAATTAAAAGCTAGTCATGAACTTGATTAGAAAAAAAACATACTAAAATATATGGACGAATAGTGACAAAAGCGAGAGCTATCTCTCTATGTGCCTCACATGTGTCTCGAGTCGCAAATTGTGTTTTATCGTCTTACCTACGCTAGTGGGAAAATGATACGAACAAAGCAATCAGAAAATACAGCTTCGAAAACCCTCACCAGGATAATCCAAAATTCAATGGTGCCAACTATAGTATCGATCGAGCCTTTCAGTCGACTAATTATAAAGAGCCTAAACAGAAGGTGTGATCAGACCTTGTGGTAAGTGGGATTCCTTGGGAAAGCTCCAGATTAAGACAAAAGAAGATCCTTCTACACACTCAAACGCGTAAAGAACAAGTGATGAGTAATCTGGGTGAAGCTTCCATGGTTTGCGAACGATTTAAAAGGGAGGGGGGAGACGAGTAATTATGTCAATTTCGTCCAATATGGCTTTTTTTTTTTTTTTTTTTTAAATGAGTTTTGGAGACGCTACCAAGTCCACTACTGACTCGTACCAAGAACCTGTCTACGTTCTTGTTCACTTTCTTACGTCTGAGTGTCAAAATCAAGAATTGGCTAAAACGATTTTTGTTTTAGGAGGGGGATGGTTCCAGTCATTTTGGGCACCGATTGTGGTCCTAATCATCAAGAGAGCGACAAGTACAATCCCGTTCACACGATGAGAAAATGGGAAGGGAGCTAAAAGCTGGTAAGGTTTCCGGAAACCCTAATATTCTGTTTTTAAAATTAAGTTACTCCTAAGTGGCCACAAAATCTTGTGATGAAGACGAATTATTTGTTTTCGTGGGAGATTGGAGAAAAGTCAAGCCTTTGAAGGTGTGAGGACCATCACTACGAGGAAGCAGCTTGTTATGCTACTTTTTCCCTGAGACTTGAGGCAACATTTCCGGATTAATAACATACGTGTCGGTCACTGGCACGAAACATTTCCGGATGAGGGCCACCAAATCCAGTGAGGGCTACCCTCACCCGATCGAGGGCGACCCTCCTCGGCGAGGGCCACCCTCGCCTGACTCCACTGCCAGCGAGGGTGGCCCTTGCCGGCTTCCCTCTGCCGGCCATGGTAGAGGGAAGAGGAAGAAAGAAAAAGTAAAAAGATGAAAATGCCCTTCAATTAAAGAGTTTGGAGTAAATGTGTCCTAAGTGGCATAATTTAGAGTTTTTTGTGGCACAAGAAAAATTTAGGGTAAAATTGTCCAAAGAGGCATAGTTTGGGGTTTTTTGCGAAAAAAAAAAAAGTTTAAGTAAAATTGTCCCAAGTGGCATAGTTTGGGGTTTTTAGTGGCAAAAAAAAATTTAAAATAAAATTGTCCCAAGTGAATAGTTTGTGGTTTTTTATGGCGCAAAAAGGTCGGGGTAAAATTGTTCCAAGTGATATAGTTTGAGGTTTTTTGTGGTATTTTTCTTTTTTAATGTAGTCCTTGAACTTTTGATACATGTTTAATATAGTTCTTGAACTATATGAAAATATTTAATATATTTCTTTTCAATCAATTCAAAACTAGGGACTACATTGAATATTTTCATACGATTCGGGACTATATGAAGATGTATAAAAAATTATTGGACATTAGGTTAAAGTTCATGAACCACATTGAATAAATTAAAAATTCAAAGACTAAATTACACACGGGCCAAAAGTTCGCGGTCTGTTTGTGTTATTATCCCTAGAAATCTATAGTCGAAGTTGACCAAGTTCTTCCCCGGGGTGGTTTCTACGTGCTTTCTGGTCCCTCCCATGGCATGAAGGATTTGCGAGGGCGAAAATCCCACAAATCCACTCTAAAACATTGTTTTGTGAGTAAATTATGAAGGCTAGATATCGCAAGAGTAATCAAATGTAATTAGGGTAGAGAAGCAATACGAGTATTTAGTGTAATGTTCATTGTTTGATGGGATCTGTGTTGTTCTCTCCGAAGGCTTGGTTACATCGGTGGAGCCAAGTAAATCCAGCGTTGTTCGGTCGATTCTATTGTCTGATTGTTTGTTTCATGCGATAAAAAGGATGAAACGAGAACGCGAATGCCATGGAAAATCGACATACCCAACCGATCACTCTCGTGACTCAAGCACAGAACTTGGAACTTTTCCACACGATGAAAAGAATGACCGCAGTGGGCGCATATATCTTTTCTTCGTTTCCCTTCTGTTTCCAGTTCTTCTTTCATCGACGAAGGAATGCTTTTCCAAGAAACTGAGCATAGACTTCCTTTCTTGGCAAAACAAGAAAACAAATGCGAGAGAGAATTGCCCGTTACACAGGGAAGGAAACGACCCAACTCGAGATAATTTCTGTGGGCTGCAAAAACGTCAAGTCGAGCAGGTGATAGTTGCATCGCCATGGGAGGTGTGTGGCATTGCTGAAGTTTGCTGTTGATTATGGAGGGAAGACCTGTGAAAGACGATGCCGTGTTCCCAGAGAACCCCAAGTGAAACCACCAGAAAACCATCAGACACAGGAGAGCACACAAACTTATTAGAGAGCGGCCAAACTTGACTTTCTGTTTGCGAAGGCTTTTCTAGAGAGAGACCGCCCCTCTTTCACACGTATCGTGTACGACATCGTATCCCATACACACAAGCAAAAGACAGTACTGTTTTGATTCATCATTAAATAGCATGACCTAGTCCTCAGATAAATTTTTTTTTTTCATAAAATATTGTAATCAAACTAGTTAGATTTTTGGTATGTTATTACAATTTAGATAAACTTTTGTCAGCATAATTTTTAGATTCTACTTTTATAATTTCGAATTTTACTCACATACTATTGAGTAAAATGATGGTATATGCCAAACTGTATTTGACACGGCATAATTTCCATCTACTAAAGTTGTTAAGAAACTACTTAAAATGTAATATTCTTTCAATGTACTAATCCCGAGTTATGTTCAGCTAAAAAGTACTTAACCTTAAAAAGCAATCATGACATCGTGCATATCTAATTCTTAGATATACAAAACCTACCCAAACATCGGTATAAAGTGGATTTTTTAAGCACAAGAACATCACTCTTTTTGGCTGCATTGAGAACGATACCCGAATTACTCCTGCAAGAGCCCTCGATTTATTTGCGATCAGTTCGAATTCGAAATTTTCCCAAAGAGAAATTTGTTTTTGGATTTATCCCCAGCATAAGCCAGATAAAAAGGGAATTACAGAGAATTGGCAAAGACGAGGTAAATTATGGAAATGAATTGAAATAATCACAAAAAGAAAAAAAGGCTATGGATAATTATCTCCAATATTCACTCCAAAACTGTGAGCTAGCTGAGAGGCAAGCGCATTCTCACGACTTCATTTCCGGTGGCCCTTTCCTCGCTTTTTCGAAGAGAGACAGAGCAATCATTCTAGTTTACACACAGACCGTTTCAATTCCGAGTTAAATTTGAGAACCATCCTTGACCAATTCTTTACCCGATTCTATGCTCTGAAACTGTCAATTCCGCTCAGGAACCAACCTTCAAGGTTGGTTTTGGCTAGATACGGTTTTGAACCGATTCAAAATCAACCCTCTCTTTCTTCTCTCTCCCTCATTCCTCTCTCTCGTTCTTCAATGTTATTCATTCACGGATGTTCAATGTATTCACTATTTTTATTTTTTCAAGAAAGAGCTTCGTTCATCATTCATTATCAAAAGTTGATAGATATGTCAATTGGACTTCAAAGCATAATATATTCCAAAGGGCTTGACATGGGTTAGAGACCCAATTAGAGGGGAGGATAATTTAGATTGGGCTTTGATGACCCAATTTGCAATCTCATTTTGGGTCCGTGAGCAATGGGCCAATTGAAAGCCTTGAATACTAATAAGAAGCTGGTGGCACTCGTTGATAAGCATATGGACATCCAAAGGTAACTAATATGTTCCGTGAAGTGCACTTACCAGAGTTAAACAGTCCGACTCCACCATCACTCTTGCTAACCTACAGGAGGACACCCATTTCACCGGTTAGAGTAGCACAAGGGTTTCGGCATGAAGAGCCGATCAAACCCGGATGGAGCTAGCATGGCCGTCGATGAGCCTCCCAGTGGAGTCTCGCCACACCCATGAGACGGCACCAGTTGCTTCACCCTTCAAAAACCTAGTTGGTAGTTTCAGATGTTTTCATTAAGCTAGCATGATGTGAAATGGGTGCAGTTCCTCTTCAATGAAGATGAAGTTTCAGAAATGGAACAAACGAGCAGCATATTAAAACCTCCGGACGAAAGGGGAAGTGAACAGGATAAACCAAACCCAACCCTTTTGGATTCAACCAAATTTTACAGATCCAGGCCCGATGAAGAAGCTGAACATGGCTGAAGTGCCGAACAAGAGTCTCGAGAGCAGATTATGCTTGGAAATCACCCAGAGGGTGCAGTACGAGAGAAACGGAGTTGAAACACTTCATTGTATTGATGACCTCCACGGGCCATCAGTGAGTCACAGGGATTTTGCATTTAGAAGATGGACCTGAATGTTCTCTAAGACGCCAGTAGCATGTAGCGTCGACTGTGATGGGGGTCTGTCAGCAGTGGTACGAAAATCTCAATGTTCATCAATTCTTATGCGATGGCATACAGCAGTTTTAGTCCACAGTGCAGATCATTCGCTGGCTTTTCCCGATCGAGTTTACATCCATTTTCGGTACCTATGTGAGGCTGGAATGGCAAAAATGAGTGTTTTTTGTTAATTGGATTAGGCGTAAGTCTGGAACAGCCGCCCCTTTGGAAGCGAAAGCACATTTAAAAGTTGGTCTTTCTTCGTTGGTATTTTTATGCTTGTCATCGTCAAATGTGGGAAATGTTCCGGGCTTGGTTTTTTGGTCACATTTTACTTAAAAGATGGAGAGGGATCAGAGAGGCTCGGTAAGAGTCGCTCCGACCAATTGGGTTGGCCGACGGCCTCCATTTTCGGCCTCCTTCAACAAAGTCACCGAACTCCATGCTTGGCCTTGGTCTAGCTTGAAAGGAGCAGGGACAATCTTCTTATTCTAAGCATCATCACTTTCATTAAACCTTTTTTCGTTCAACTAATCATCACGAATGCATGTAAAAGGTCACGTCCTTGTATATCTGGCAAGGTTTCAGCATATGGTGATGTGCACAAATCTCAATATTACGTAATTTAAAAACACAATTTGCAAAAATTCAAATCAAGACGTGTAACTACTTAATAGATTCTTTGAGATTGACTCTCTTGCCTCTTTTTTGAAGATATATGAACGTCGAGTCTGTATGCCAATGAATGATCCGGAATTAAGTTGAAGGGACAAAATTTGTAAAACCTTGACTATCGCCAGAAAGCCATCGAACACAGAAGAGCAGGCATACTTATTAGAGAGTGGCGAAGCTCGACTTTACGTTTGTGAAGGCTGAGAGAGAGGCACCACTTTTTACCCGCATCGTGTACACAAAAGAAGTTACCGAAAGCAGAAAAACTACAACGGTTCATTTATTGGAGGCTGAGTTCTTTTAATGAAAAGAAAATGGTTAGAAGTCATGTTAACAGAAAACATATTTTTTTTCCCTTACAACAAGCTCCAATGCAACAAAGATTTCATCGAATTCACTCTATGATTGCTGGTTCAAACCGAAATTTCGCGCTGGTTTTTTAGTCTAACGGGTTATATGCATGCATAGTGGCTTGGTATCCCATTGCAGGACTCCAGATTGCTCTCCTCCATCATTGCCAAGCAATGTTTTGAAATAAAAAGTGGTTGAAATCCATGTTCATAGAAGACTGATTGCAACATTCAGTAGTCCAACAAAGCTTCCAAAGAATTCACTCTATGTTGCTCAGTCAAGCTCACAATTTCAACTAGGAATTCCATCGAACACATTGCAAACATCCGTATCTGCTTGGGGAAATTCAGTAAAAGATATTAGACACTTCACTCCACTTTAAACACAATTCCAGGACTACATTTATGTTTATGCCAATGCTCATAGGCGTAGAGGAACTTGTCCTTGGTCTGTTATTTGAGTACGGCGAACAAAGTTTAGCAGGGGCAGCCGTGGCGGCTTCGAACCAAGATTGTCGCACGCTCAATGGCAACGAAGGAAAAGCCAAGCACGTGGACTGCGCAATTTGCTTTGGGAGGATTTCACGGACGCGGTTGCCTTTGTTCTCTCGTGGTGAAAATATATTAGGGACACAACGGCTCCCGCTCGGGCCTCACAGCCACATGATCTCCGGTAGGCCTTTGACCTACAACCCATCCGTTGGTTTCTTGTTATATTTGGCGCTCTTGTCTTCACTCGATCCGTTCATTTTGTGAAAAAGTAAATAATTCTTAAAAAAATTTATTAAAAGTAATAGTATAAGTTACTTACAAAAATAAATAAACGAGAACTATTCTTATTGTTAGCGAAAATATTTAAATATAAATTATTATCGATAATGAAAATATTTTATTAATAACAAATTATTTCGAACGATACATTCGATTATTTTAGGAAAAATGTTCTTCACATCATTTGTTTTCTGCAGAGCAAATAGACACTGAAAATTTTATGTTGAAGGAAAATATTTTGAATGATTTTCGTGAAAAATATTTTAAAGAAAAATAGTTAAATTTCATGGTGGGCTCGCCCTAACAACGTTGACTTGTCATATTACGACCGAGGATGCACGTGGAAATACAGACAAAGGTGAAAAGCGAAAATGAACTTGGTCAATGTCTTAGCACTAACCTGCATCTGCGGACTGCGAGTTAATCATATTTCATGTGCAAAGAACTCCGTTGAGCCTTTGGAAAACCAAGAAAGGAGTGAATTTGTACTGGAAACAAACAAATTGCAAGGTCATCAGTGATGAATTTTCTCTCTTTTTCTCTCTCTCTCTCTCTCTCTCTTTCCTTTCCCCGTCTTTGGATACATGTTCTATGTGACCAAAAGTCTCCAATATTCTACAAAAAGGTGTCGAAGCCCACCTTTTTTTTAATATTATTTTCCGATGTCCATTCCCCTTTCTTTTCTTTCTTTGGCCAATATCAATGCTACCGGACCGATCTTCCGAAAAATGAAAATGTTTTTTATGTTAATGATTTCATTTGTCCTATTGATTTGGATTTTTTCGGAATTATCATGTAAAAGGGGAGAGTTACCTAATTTTTGTCCCGACAGATGAATGAAATCCTTGATTTCGGTTGGGAAAAACCAATAGGATGAGAGTACCATTTTGTCCAAGAGTTCTCTTCTCATGTGATTTCAGAAAGTTAATCAAATCGTTTCCACACTGAACCTTATATCAGCGAAAAGTTGCCGGGTGTGATTTGGTTCGGGTACGATGTCTTGACAAACTCGATTCCTCTAGCACCAAAACCGAACTTGCATAGCAAAAGCCAGAGCTCAACAAGTTTTAATCTAGCTTACAGGGAGTAAACCGTCTTCTTAATATAAGAATCATCACTTAATTAATCTTTGCCCTCTCGAATAATATCCTTGTATGTGCATAAAAGGTCATGACCGTGTACATCTGGCAAGGCTTCATCCCTGGGTGATGTTCATGAATCCCAACATTACTTTGAGTGATAAACACTGTAATCTAAATACTACATGATTTGCCAGGATTCAAATTAAGTCGCTTAATTACTCAGTCAATTCTTTAAATTGCTCTCTTGCCTCTTTTTCCACTGAAAAAGATAAACGATCTTCAAGATTGTATGCCATGCATTGATCCAAAATTAAGTTAAAGGGACAAACTTTGCAGAACCTCGAATATAAAAACATGTAAAGTGCGAATTATTTCATTGACAGTAAGTCAAAGATTCAAATATTTGGAAATACATAATTTCGGAAGAAGTATAACTGAGAGGCCTCAAAATTCCTAAGCATTTGCCAAAGTAAAAGGCTAGGAAACACAACTCTAACCGATGCCCAAACAATGCCCAAGTCCGTGGAAGCCAGAGTCTCTAGGATCTGAAAAAAGAACATCAAAACTCGTGATGAGAATTGAACCTTGTTTATATCAACAGAGAATAAAGAAGACAAGATGATTATTGTTAATGTGAAAAATGAACTTTAAGAATATATTTTCATCATTTTTCGGTATCGGTAACTGGGACGGGAAACTTCGTTGATCATGGAAGTTATCGCTTCTTTGAACCGAAAAGTCCACATTGGAAGATAAGAAACGACGTCCAATCTTTTAAAAATGGAATTCAACACCCATTCGTTCACCACCGACTATCTTCTCTGTTTCACCAACTCCCTAATCACGGCAAGTCTCGGCGGACTGAGCCGATCTCGACATCTCCTCCTCGTCCTCGCTGGAAATGGGCATGGTGCTGCTGAAGCTCAGCCTCCTCGACAGAGCTCGTTTCCAGTGGCGGAGCTTGATGTGATGTTGAGCTGAGCCTCAGCCAGCGCTGCCGAGCCTAAGCCTTGGCCACAGACGCCGGCGCTGAGCTACGCAGCCCATGTATTTTATACGTTTGAGCTCGGTGTCGGGCTACACCTCGACCAAAGGTGTGAAGCATCACCTCCAGATCTGGAGGCAGTGGCTCGACCATGGCGTTGGGATTAAACGGTGAGGCCGAGGGACGTCTCTGAGCGCAAAAAGTAGAGAACGAAATATAAAGGAGGGCGATAACAGAGGAGAGCGCAAAGTGGGGAAGAAGGCAGAGCAGTGACAGCGATTGGCGGCTGCGGATCCTAAGGTGCGGAAGCGGTCGGTCTGGGGCGTAGCATCAGCGGCTTCGACGGTGGTGATAGCGAGCAGAGGTGCAGCGGCGGGGCATGGAGGTGGCTGAGGGAAGGGAGGAGGAAAAGAGAGACGAGACGGAGGAAAATATGGAAAAAAGTGATAATGTCACTCACTGTCGTGCGAATTCTCCGTGAATTACTAGGGTGTCCTCCGTAAATACGGAGGAGGGCCGGCTTGGTCTCCAGAGCCCAACATTCACCTTTGATTACTTCTTTAATTTGGGAGTTTGTCTTGTTTATTTGTGTAAATAACGCCTTGCATATTAGGGGTTAAAAAAAACTAGGAAGAAAATATAAATGCTGATAAGAAATCATGAGGGAAGAAATAAATTGTTTGCGGTCTATAAAGATATTCATATCATGACATTTTAATTTGTAAAATTATTTAAATCTAATGACATAACATTTATAGACTTTATATCATACAGATAATGTATGTCTATTTAAGAAAGTAAAAATAATATTTAAAATAATAATAATTTCCCAGCAATCAAATCGATGAGAGCATCTACAAATTCTCGGCCACCGAAAACTCGCCATCCCTCCTCACTTCTCGCTCAAATCGAATTAATCGGGCTGAGTGAGAAGGGCCCCGAACTGGGACGAGTCGATGAGTGAGTATAATACTAGTGTCCGACTATCAATAACTTGATCTCGGAGGTTGAACTCAGTTTGTCAAAGGTCCTGACATGTGACAATGCCTTGAGAACAACAAGGTTAGAGAAGGATAAGATCAATCGTGGCGGCTAGGGTTGAGCATCGATCCAGGGTCAACCTTGGATTGACCTTGGATCGGCCCAACCCTACCTGTCTTGGTCCAGTTCTTAAGGAGAGTGGATCGGTCCTTGGTCTTAGAATTCCTGGACTAGCATTGTGCAAGTTGGTTTGGTCCTAGGAGTTTAGGGTGGGTCCAACCAGACTAACCCTATATATATAATATATAATATTCTTTTATCTATTCTAAAGAGCAAATCCTAACTTAAACGGCGTTAAATGGTATTCTTCTCCTCCACTTTTAGTATTCTTGTTCTCTTCTTTCTTTTTATCCTCTTCAATTTGCCAAGTAAAATTAAGAGAAACAACTTCGCTCGTGAGCAACCTCACCTCCTTGTCGCTTGCCCTGCTTGCGGCTTAATGATCTCGTCACTTGACGCTCATCCTGCTCGTGGCTTGATGCTCTTGCTACTCAAAACTCGCGCCATTCGCCACTTTTCGCCGGCCTCACTTATCATCGAGTCAATCAGTTGGTCCTCGGTTGACCTTGAAATTGGACCGAACCCATGGGGTCAGTCCAGTCCTCAATCCCAAGCTCAATCAAGTCGGTCTTGGATCCCAAAAATTGGGGACCAATATTGTACAAATTGGTCATTGGACATAGTCTTATTATTAATTCTCAGGACAACAATTCTCATTAGCTAAGTAAAATTGAAGCCAATCACTAAATCCCTAATTTATGTATGTTAACTAATTGAAACTAAGCTAAATCTAATAGTAGAATAGGGTAATCTAATCAGGGCCTATTTTCCTAACCATTTTTCAATTTTTGATATTTTCATATATTTTATATTCTGAAAATGGGGACTTGGGCTGGGACCTGGGGCCTAGTCCAAATATGTTTAGATGCAATTTCACAGGTTTGGGGCCAGAAAAAAAAAATTTCGGCTACAATTCTAGATCTTTTCATTAAAAATTCTAGGCTCAACTTATCAATTTAAGCCCAAATCCCTATAGGCTCATCAAAGCCATTCAACCCAGTCCTGATTGAGCCCATATGAACGCAGCTACACCGAACCACCCCCATTTTCTCATTTTTAATTTTCCTCTCCTTTTATACCGACCAAAAGAAAAAAAAATCCTCTCCTTTTATCACTATTTCTTTTAATTTATTTTCCTTGCTTCGATGGTCTTCTTCCTAGAAACCCATGCAGGTTGTCCATGGCCATCAGAGTTTAGGGTTGTCAAAAACCGAACCAAATCCTAAACCGAATCGAAAATTGTGAGTTTTTGATTTCGGTTTCGGTTCAATTTAGTTCGATTACCCAAAATAAACCAAAATAAGTTCAGTTTATAATGAGAGAGATAAAGACGTTTATAATGTGAGAGAGATCTAGAGTGGTCCCACACATAGCCCAGGAGGATCAGCTTTTCAATCCTTATTGCTTCATTTACCCTGCTTTCTCTACTCCATCTCTTCTTCTGTTGTGTTCTGATCGTGGAGTGGGTTCACGAGTAGTTCGCTCCTTTTCTCCCAAAATAGGTTTTCAATACAAATGAGAAGTAAGAAGTTTTTATTTTTTTATCTTTGAAATAGAAATGAAAAATAAAAAACTCTTCTTATTGTTCCCCTCACTATTAGCCAGCCGACCACCTATCGTTCTTCATCGGCGGCCACCTACCCACCATCCTCCGCCGCCACCGGTCACCATCCACCACTGCCCATCCGCCACTCGGGAAGAAGAAATTTTGTGTCATTATCAAGCATATATTTTTACTCAAAAACTCCTCTAGAGAATAGCAATAAAAAAAAAAATCTATTTCTGGCCATAAATTGTGTCTAAAAAGATAATGGTTATCATTTACACCCTAAAAGAATAATAATGTCTTTTTCATAAGTTTTTAACCAGGTTTATTGTTACGCAAACTTTCATTATTTAATGAATTTATAATTTTTTTAACAATCTTATTAGAATTTGGAATACTAAAGCAAGCAAATTCTTAATAGTACTTAAACTTAACAAGGATCTCTCTCAAAATAAAATAAAATAAAAAACTTAACGAGGGAAAAAAATTCGTTTCCTTGCGTCATAATTTCACTACTTAACTTTGTCCACGCAGGTTAATGATCAAGCTAGAGTTTTGACTAATGCGAGTATAAAAGTCACACAAGGTGATGGTATTACCCTCGAGGGATATCTAATGTGTTTTTCCCAATCCAACAACTAGAACTGTTGCAGATATAATGCCTTATACTTTTCTTTTGTTCTCTTTTTTTCTTTTCTTTTTCAAAAGCAATCATATTTTTTTACCTTAGATTGACATATCATTTTCATACAAATTTTCTAGATTAAAAAAATCATGTTATTGCAAAGCTGAAAATTACTTATCAGAAATGTATTGCCCAATTCATGTGAAAGTTATTTCTTATATTACCCAGGTGAAATACAGTAACATTGAAAATGAGTGGAGGAATTGCCATATCTTTGGCTACCTAAAATGCCAGCAAAAAAAAAATTTAAAAATTATCAAGTATATATCTAAATTTTGATGTGTTGGTAAAAGGCATATTATTGCTATGTTTGGTTTGGTTTTTGGAGAAGACTTTTGGGTAAATGCAAACAAGTTTAGGTTAAAGGGTTCTCTTTCAAAATAGAGGTTGTCTGAGTAACCCCAGCTTGCCAATTCTATGATCCTTGATGCGTGTGCTGTTTATGTAATACAGGCTGTTTCAATTTAAAGTATGACGGATTAAGCGCCCTCCTTAAAGTAAACTAAGACGGAAAAAACCAATAGAAGATCTACTTCGAATCTTGAAGGACTCAGTGCCATGATGTCCACATTGAAACGACTCAAATGAGAGCATAGACAAGCGAAACAGCTATATGTGCAACTTTTCCGGATGATATTTTTTAGAGTCTCTTCAATCAATTATCAAAGCAAAGCAAAAGAAAAGGCAGATACTTTGCCTATGGGTTTGACACCATACGTGATGCATGGACCTTTCCTCAATTATTTTCCTTATCTTCCTGAACTCTTAAACCTTATCTCATCATTTTTTTCCCTTTCTGACCAAAATAAATAAATAAATGATCTTTTCATTTTTCGTGCTTGCGTGTAGCATCTTGCTTTGCGCTTCCTCAATGGCAAGTGTCCTCCTAAAGTCTGGCAAAGATCAACTTGACCGAAGCCTTTTCTTAGGGCCCTACCTTTTCCTTCCTCTGCCATTAAGAAGACAGCCGATGATATTGCTGTCCTTTACAAGAAACGTGTCCTTCTTTGTCCTTTGGGATTAATATGAATCATGAATCATGAGAAATTGAAGAATATGACAATATTCATATTATTTGAGTTTTGGAGGAATATGAAAAAAATTATATTGGGTGTCAGTTTATAAATTTTAAAAGTTTTAAGTGTTTTAAAATGATGAAGCATATAAAACAACAACAAAAAAGGGTAAATCACAAAATTGAAACGTCATAATATAACTTGTCACAATCCAAAAAAATTGAGTGGAAGATGTAATCATCTCGTTGTTTCCTTCTCATCTCCGTCGCCCCACCCCTAAAAAAAAAACTGTCTTCGTAGATTTGTCATCCGCTTAGACAAGAAAGGAAAAAAAACAACGTAAATTATCTAAACCACTCCTTGCAATTTTGACGAAAACCTTGTCAAAGGAGAACATCGTTGATTTGCTAATGAAAAATCACCCTCTCTTGTGATTATCAGATCGAGTTGGCCTCACCGTAAAATCGAGCTTCTTTTTATCTTTTTTGGGTAAACTCGCGTTCATACCTGCGGACGCGGAAGGAAGTGAAGAAGAAGGCGGGCAACATCGTCTTTGCAAAGGTTAAAGTTTCTGCCATCATTCGGCCTTTTCGTACCATTTGCACGGGTTAATCACCATTCCCAATCAACACTGTCTTTTGTTTTTTTGGTCGAAACGGACAACACCGGGATGACAAGGACGGCACTTTTGTGTGATTGTTAGAAACTTGGCTTGAAGGAAGTGATGAAGCTTAAATAAAGTTTTCACCTCAATTGATAATGCTTTTGAAAAAGAAGAAAGAGGAGATGGGGACTCGTCACATACTCCCTAGAATGTCACTAATAGGTCAAATGTAATCGGTATCTATCAGTGCATGTATCGTTCGTAAGAAAACGTGAAAAATCATCATATTGTATGATGGCCGATGCCCAGTTAAAATACTCTACAACTTGCTTGCTGGCTTTTTCTAAAGGAGCCCATATTTTTTTTCGATATTAGAATATTTAAATAATAAATTACACATTTATCTAACAGTTTAAACTTTTAAAATAGTTAGCAAAATCTCACGTGATATCAAAATTGGAAATTATAAATTTGAATCTTTATAGATTTCATTTGCCTCCTTAATTGAACTTCCACACTTAGTATTATATAAAAACCAAACTAAGCTTGAGGGAAAATATTATAATAAAAAATAATAAACCATACATTCAATTAATAACTTAAACTTTTAGAATAATTGGCTGTAATTTCACAAAGTCTTACAACCAGAATGGCAAAATGAGTGTTTTCCATTAGTTGTTCATCAATGATCTTATTCTTGTTATTGCCAAATGCGGGAAATGTTATGGGCTTGGTCTTTATAATTACATTTTACATAGAGAAGGAGAGGTGATGGTGAGACTTGAGACGAGCGGAGTGCTCGGGGAAGTGTTGCTCCGACCAATTGGGTCGGCAATTGGCCTCCATTTTTGGCTTCTTTTGGCAATGCCATCGAACTCCATGCTCAATCTGGATCTAGATTCAAAGGATCAGATAGTCTTCTTAATCTAAACATCATCCCTTTATTATTATTTTTTTCGCTCAACTAATATTAATGCATATAAAAGGTTATGCCCATGTATATCGGACAAGGCTTCGCCCAGCGTGAATCCCTATATTATTTTTAGTGGAGAACGCTATAATCTAAACACTGAATCTGCAAGCGTTCAAATTAAGACGCTTAATTGCTAACTGAACTTTCTTTGAAGTTGACTCTATTGCCTCCTTTGCAATCATAAAATCAATACCAACGTTGGGATTGCGTGCCAACTCATGATGGGAGACCAAGATAAAGCAAAAGACTTGCAAAATCTCAAATATTGAAGAAGTGAAGTGCAAAATATTTTTTCGGCTGTAACTCCGAGATTCAAATACTCAGAAAATACATATTTTTAGAAGTGTAACATGAAATGGCAATGGCGAATAGGCTAGTATTTCCAAAGCAATAGGCTAGTAAGAAACCTCCTACTAATGCCAACGTTTTTTCCCCATACAACTAGAATTCTTGAATCAATTAAGATTTCTATGCCTTCTGTTTTCCTTCTCTCTCTTTTTTTTCCCTGCAAAAAGATCATAATTCGCCTTGGATGGATATTATTATGAAAACTAACATTTCCTTGCAAACGTTCTAGATAAAAAAAAAAAATGTTATTGCAAAGTTGAAGATTATTTGGGAGAAGGGTCTTGCCCAGTTCAGGTGAGATTTACCTCTGATGTTACCCAAAAATACAATAAAAAAATGAGTGAAGGAAGACGTGTCAGGTTCCTGTAGCATGGCATTGGATTTGGCCGCTTCCCATCATGTAGGAATCTTTCCTAGGAATCAATGCAAGTTGCAACCCCTCGATGCATTCCTCCCTCCTTATTTTATATAAATTATGTTCTGCAGATGGAGCCGAATCTTTGAGATCTTTGGTAGACAAACCCCCGACCCCCCCTGGTTCCCCTGGCGCGGGCTCCCCCTGCTCCGGCCTCCCACCTGTTCCCCCCGGGGCGGCCTGGCGGCCCCCCCACTGGTTCCCCTGGCGCGGGCCCCAGGTGCTTAGTCGGCCGCTCCGGCAAAGCCCGCCTTATATTATATAATTTACATAATTTACTTCAGTCTTTCCTCTTTGTCCCCCTTTCTTTCCGTTGGCACTTCCGCATTGCTTGGTTGTGATCTTTTGCCCTTAATTATTATGGGCTTAATCCATCGTTAATGTTCTTACACGAGATGTCACATAAGGCGGTGATTAGGCCATATAATGATACTTGGTTCTTACACGAATGTTTAATATTTTTACTTTCTTTTTTTCTTTTCTTTTTCTTTTACTTCTTTTCTTTTCTATTTTTATTGTTAACAGCTGACAAGGGGCCGCCGGCTATTGGCTAAGGCTTGATGACCCTTGCTAGCCACTAGGCGAGGGCTCGTTGTGATGACAAGAGTGCAGATTGGATCCTTTTTGTGTTCATAGCCCAAAAGCATCATCCTTGGATAAAAAAAGACTGACCATTTTCACACAAACGAATTGATACATTGTGCCCCTTTCTTTTTATATGATCAAGCTTCAAGCTGAGAGAAGAATGAGTTCATCAAATCAAAACAATACGAGGGCTTAGATGATTTGTGATGAGCAGTGAGAATTAAAGTTAGCAAAGAGGGTACTACTTGGCATTGGCGTGTTGATAGTGCGCTTGGACTCCCAGAACAAGACTCTTGTCGATGTTAACGGCAAAGAGAAAACAAAACAGACCCTTAATAATCCAATTGCATATTATTGTGTCTAGGCGTCATATGAAATTATGATCCAAACTTTTCAAAAGATGCATAGCTAAGTCACTATTCACAAGTGTTTTTTTTTCTTTGAAAATGATGATCCAAATTTCTCTAGGAATATCATTGAAAAGAATCTGAGGACTTCAGTTCCCATGCCATTCAAGGGGATGTGCATAAAACAATTCTGGGAAAAGTTGCAGTCTTTGGTCCGACAAAATTGCAGACCTTGGTAAAGAAACCTTAATCGAGAAGGCTCTTGAAAAAGAAGAAAGAAGAGATCGAAAAAGGCCGAGCGTCTCGCATGTTCTCAGAATGCAACTTGCATGTCAGCGTCCGCTTACTGGTGGTCTGTCAGTACGAGCATGATTGGTAAGAAAAGTAGGTTGGTTCTTATTAATTCCCTGTCGCGCCCATCTACATCTGACAACTCATCTCACTCATCATCATCGTAAGGTTATGCACGTGAATCCCAACAACGCTATCTAAGTACAGGATAAGAAAAAAAAAATACAGGATTTGCACGGATTCAAATCAAGGTGCTCGAGTACTCGGTCAATTCTTTGGGATCGAATCTTGGCTCCTTTTGCATCCAAAAAAAGGTGAACGAGCTTTTGAGATTATATGCCAATTCGTGATCTAAAACTAAGTTTAAAGGACAAAACTCGCAAAATCTTACATATCAAAAACAGTTTAAGCGCAAACTATTCATTCGATGGTAAATTGAAGACTCAAGTATTCAGAAAATACATATATTCAAAAGAAGTATTACATAAACTAATAATGAAAACCTCAACATATGAAGTATTTGCGAAAGTAATTGGCTAGGAAAGGAACCTCCAAGTGACAATGGTCTCCAGAATCTGAAAAATAGAACAAGAAGATACGCAACCGTGAGAAGCAAACATTGTTTACTATCAACACAACAAAAAGGGCCTACCACGTGCTTAATCAAAAGTCCTTGTGCTGGATCAAGCAGCGCGAGCACTCGCTGAGTCAAACAGGCCAAGCACGTGCCAAACCATGTTCTCATCAGATGATTTTCCTCCAGCCATACAGGACAGCAAAGCACGGATCGCAGGGCTGTGTCCCTCTTCTTTGACAGCCTCGACAAGCTGCACCCCGAATAAAATTATCCCATGGGGGAAGTGGGATAATGATGGATATGATTTCTAATATCCATAATAGAATTTTTTTTCTCATATAACAAACTTCTTAAATGGACAAAATTAAATTTATATTTCAATATAAATAATATCTGAATTCTTAATATAAAAATTAAAAATAATAAAAAATAACAAATTATTTTTTGAATTTGTTATCTTATTTTTATTTATATATTCGAATTTAATTATATCTTATAATATAAATTCAATATGTAAATATATATTTATTATTATTATTTAAAAATTTTGGTATTTTGGGTATATTAGTACAATTTACTATTTAATAAAAAAATTATTAGAGAATGATGAAAGAGGAAGAAAGAAAAAAAAAAAAAAGAAATTAATTAAAAAAGAGGAACAAAAAAGAAGAGTCAAATAAAAATAAAGTCGATAAGAGTATCCTTGAATATGTCTTTTTAAAAATGCTTCATTTGAACTCTGGCATGTAAAATGTGAGGATATTCCTACCTCGTGGTTGAAGAAAAATATTGATGCTCGTTTCACATTTCCTAAAACCTTTGAAGTAGACATATAATTAAATCACATGCTCATGTTTTGGGTAAGACCAAGTTGTTGCACTTGTAGTCCCGTCATGTGAGAATTAGTCTGCAGGTCATTGTCAGTGCAAAGTTAGCAGAATGTGAACGTGCTTTGCATCGACTTCCCGCCGATCAGCAAGGGGAAAAAATCCTGCACTTTCGTTTTTTTCTAAATGGCGTGGATGAATTCAATTCTTCTTGCAAGTTATGTTTTTCTTTCTCTAGATAGCTTAATTTTGGTTGGATTTAGCATCATAAATGCTCAATCAGAGAGTTCGTAAAGGCGGAGAGACCGGATTGGACAAATTAAAAGCTAGTCATGAACTTGACTAGGAAAAAAACGTACTAAAATATATGGACGAATAGTGACAAAAGCAAGAGCTATCTCTCTATGTGCCTCACCTGTGTCTCGAGTCGCAAATCGTGTTTTATCGTCTTACCTACGTCAATGGGAAAATGATACGAACAAAGCAATCAGAAAATACAGCTTTGAAAATCCTCACCAGGATAATCCAAAATTCGATCGAGCCTTTCAGTCGACTAATTATAAAGAGCCTAAACAGAAGGTGTGATCAGACTTTTCGTCACTCGTGCACTGTGCTGTGTTCTACGTTCTTGTTCACTTTCTTACGTCTGAGTGTCAAAATCAAGAATTGGCTAAAATGATTTTTTTTTTTTTTGGGGGAGGGGGATGGTTCCAGTCATTTTGGGCACCGATTGTGGTCCTAATCATCAAGAGAGCGACAAGTACAATCCCGTTCACACGATGAGAAAATGGGAAGGGAGCTAAAAGCTGGTAAGGTTTCCGGAAACCCTAATATTCTGTTTTTAAAATTAAGTTACTCCTAAGTGGCCACAGAATCTTGTGATGAAGATGAATTGTTTGTTTTTGTGGGAGACTGGAGAAAGTCAAGTCTTTGAACGTGTGAGGACCATCACTACGAGGAAGCAGCTTGTCATGCTGCTTTTTCCCTGAGACCTGAGAGCGACATTTCCGAATTAATAACGTACGTGTCGGTCACTGGCAGGAAGCATCTCTCCTTGTCTAATTTTTCTGGCGACATTAAGGGTGGACTCCTCCATATCGGTCGATTGCATTTGGGATCTCGGACCTAGAAAACCGGACGCTTCGAATTAATAAGATACGCATCTTTGTTTGGTTATGTTAACGCGAAGAGAGAGAGAGAGAGAGAGAGAGAGAGCGCGTGCAGGGAGAGAGAGTAGAGCTTGCAGGGGAGACAGATGGGAGAGAGCGTGCAGAGAGAGGAGAGGAGAGGAGAGGAGAGGAGAGGAGAGTCTGATATGTGGTGCCCACTCAGGACACATGTCGCAAGATTATGGTCGTGGCAGTACTCTGGATTTGAGATTCAGAACGACACTGTCACATTTCTGTGGCTTTTCATCTCGACGATTAGCACCCTGGAATTGCTGAATGACGAGTTGTGAGGACAAGCTTAGTAATGTGTATCCAGTCCAGATTAGCTGTTCTTACGGAAAGCAAAAGGAATGTTCGCTACTTTCCAATTAAAGTGAAAGCTTTTTACATGTTTTTTTAACAGCTAGCATGATGTGGAATGGGTGCAGGTCCTCTTCAATGGAGGTGAAGCTTTGGAAATGGAATCACGCTGGACGAAAGGGAAGTGACCCAGATAAGAACTCGACCAATTTTTTTTATATAGATCCAGGCACGACGAAGAAGCCAGAGAAGGCTAAAATGCAGAACAAGACTCTCAAGTGCAGCTTGGAGATCACCGGGAGGGTGCAGCACGGGAGAAACAGAGTGGAAACACTTCATGGGTTGATGACCATGCGGAAACGACCTCAAATGGAAAGTCTTGGAAACTCATCATTATCATACGATGGAATATTACAGGTATTATAGTATAGCTACAGTTCCTTTGCTGGCTTTTTCTCATCGAGTCCACAACTATCTTCGCCACCTAGGCGAGGCAGGAATGGCAAAATGATGGAGAGGGGATGGTGAGACTCGATACATGCGTACTGCTCAGAAAAGAGTTGCTCCGACCAATTGGGTCGGCCACTGGTCGCCATTTCCGGCCTCTTTTAACAAAGCCACCAAACTCCATGCTCACTTAAAATCTAACTTAAAAGGGTATTATCACTAAATTAGTTATTTTCTCTCTTGATTAATATCCTTGGTCACAGGTCACGGGATGATGTGCACAAATCCCAACATTACTTTGAGTGGAAAACGTGATAATCTAAATTGAGGTTGACTCTCTTGCCTTCTTTTCCACCGAAAAGGATGTACGAGTTTCGAGATTATATGCCGATGCATGATCCAAAATTAAGTTGAAGGGACAAAACTTGCAAAACCCCGAATATCAAAAACATGTAAAGTGCAAAATGTTTCTTCAACAGCAAATCAAAGATCCAAATGTCGAGAGAAATATATACTTTCGAAAGAAGTATGACATAAATCAGGAACAGCCTCAAAAGTTTCTGAATTATTTGCCAAAGGAAAAGAGCAGGAAAGACAACTCCAACCGATGCCCGAATTTGTTGAAGCCACCAGAGTCTCTAGAATCTGAGGAAAAGAACATCAAAATACATGATCGTTAGAATCAAACCTTGTTTATGTCGACAGAATAAAGAAGACAAGATGATTATTGTGAATGTGAAAAATGAATTTAAAAAAAAAATAATGTTCTGGTATTTGGGATCAGAAATTTCGCTGATCATGGAAGATATCTTCTTTGAACCGAAAAGTCCATAATGGAAAATAAGAAAAAAGACCTCCTATCTCTGAAAAACGCAAATCAACTCCGACCATCTTCTCTGTTTCACCATCTCACGAATCACGGCAAGTCTCTTGACCCTGAAGGTGGACAGAGCCGATCTCGATGGACAGTTGGACATGTTGCTGCTGAAGCTCAGCCTCCTCGACAGAGCTCGTTTCTGGTGGCGGAGCTTCACAAGATGTCGAGCTGAGCCTCGGCCATGGACGCCGGCGTTGAGCTACCCCTCCTATTTTGCTTTCTGTTTAAGCTCGGTGTCGAGGTACGTCTCGGCCATAGACACCGAGCATCACCTCCAGACCTGGCGGCGATGGCTCGACCATGGCCATGGGATTCGACAGTGAGGTCAGGGGACGTCTCTGAGCCCCAAAAATAGGAAACGAAAACTATGGGAGGGCCATAACAGAGGAGAGCGCGACATGGGGAAGAAGGTGGAGCGGCAACAGATACTGGCGGCTGCACGTCCTAAGATGCAGCAGTGGCCGTCCCTGAGCGTGGCATCGGCGGCTTCGACGGCGGTGATGGCGAGCCGCGGTGCAGCGGTTGGGCATGGAGGCGGCTGAGGGAAGGAAGGAAGGAGGAAAAGAGAGACCAGCGGGAGGGAGGAGAAAATGGCAAAAGCAAAAAGCGATGACCGTAGTATATGGGGGGCCTACTTGGTCACCAGAACCCCACATTGACTTTACATTGCTTCTTTAATTTGGGGGTATTATCTATTTATTTGTTTATTTATTCCATTGGATGAGGGTGCTTTTGGTCAATTTGCGTAAATAAGACTTACAAATTAGGGTGCCTATTTCGACTACTAAGAAAATAATATAAATGCTGCTAAAAATATTACGCTAGGAAAAAAAATATATTCACGGTCTGTAAAGATATTTATAGCATGGAATTTTCATTCGATAAAATCATTATTTTGAAAATTTGATGATATAGCACGTGTAAATCTTATATCACGCGAGTAGTGCATGTTCATTTAAGAAAATAAAAGTATGTTTCTTTTTTTTCCGAATGATGAAAGGTAATTTCTAACTTATTCTCAAAATTCCAATCAAACATCAAAACAGTGTTCTTATTTGCTTAAAAAATAACTTCTTGAGAGACATTATTTTCATAACAAAAAAAAAAAATAGCAAAGATTTGTCAAAAATGTCAATTTTTTTGCGAATCAAACAGAACCGGAATGTTTAATAGTAGAGAAGCAATCCTTAATTTGGATGGACCCTTTAATGATAATTATAAATCTTGCGCTTGATTAAGGGTAAGAATTCTGAAGCCAAATTTCCTGAAATACCCCCACGATGTCTTGGCCAAACCAGATTCTGTTTTAAGTACGGAGCTTCCAATACCCAGCAAAACACTCATGCCCGATAGGCCGAGTCCGAAAGCTCCATGAACACTAATAGGCGTGAGCATACAGGACTACTCAAATCAAAATCGGACCGGTCAATTTGGTCTAGTTCCCTAGAGGTATCCATTCGGTTCCTAGTTTCATAAAAATAGAACTGGTGACTTTTGGTCCGGTTTCCGGTTCCAAGAGAACCGGACCGACTTTTTTTAAAATATATTTTTTTAATTTTGTAAAAATAGCAATAAATCTTCAAATAAACTATTTTATTCTTAAACACAAATGGAGTTTGACTTTTTAGCACATGAGAACATATGCGATTAGTTTTATTGGAACCTCATGAAAACCAAACCGGATCATTCGGTCCGGAACATAGCCCTCTTTAGTGGAACAAAAAAAATAAAAGTGGCCGATTCCGTCGAATCGGATCAAAACCAACGGTCCGGTCCGATCCGGTCCCTGATTCCCAAAATTGGGAATCGGACCGGGAACCGATCACCCATAAACATCGGTCATGATGCGCAAACCCAAAATAATTTGTATCTTTTCAAATTGGGTTTTGGCTTTTGATAAGTAAAAGAGAGGAACTTGTGATGGTTCGGTTCAATTTTGGATCACGGATGACCCGACACAATCCGAGAATCAGAAGGTACCGTCATTTTCAATATTCCTCAACCCCCACAAGTTTCGAGCTTCGGCAAAAGTCGAGAAACTCGAGAGAGAGAGAGAGGGGAGGCCGGTGATAATCGACAAATCGTGCCTTCGGGAACGAAGAGGAGCAGTTCCATGGTGAACACAACCGCTATAATACGTACGATAATAGTAACACGGAACTAAGCAGGAACTTATACTTACCAAAGATGAGTGAAGATGTCGGGCGTGCAGCTCAGGGTGCCTCCGAGGATCATCCAATTGCCGCCGCCCTTGCCATCGGCTGGAGCTGTGAAGGTCACGCCCATGGACGAGGCGTACACATCGAACACAGGCACCCACCAAGGACCCAAGTGCAGCCTGCGCTTGGCTTTCGCCACCACGTCGATGGTGACTGCCCCGCTCTTCAAGGCGCTCACCAGGCCCTTCACGCTCAAGTCATTGACGATCTCCAGCATCGTTGGGGCCTCGGCTCGGACTGTGGTAACGTTGCCAGGGCCCTGTGTGAAGGCAGGAACGAGGGAGGGACAGGAGAGATTGAGTCGGCCGTCGAAACTCAAGAGGAGCTTCATGCGAGTGTACTTGACGGAGATGAGCTTACTGGGGTTCTTGACAGAGAGAGCGATGTTCCATCGGGCGGTGACGTGGGAGGTGGAGACGTTGAGGGACGAAAGGGAAGAGCCTAGGCTGAGCCCGAATTCCGGGGGCATCAAGGCTGGTATCGCGAGGAAGATAACCATAAGGAGGCCGAGGATGGTGGGTATGGCAAATGCGATCCCGCGGCCAATGGTCGGCTTGCAAAGGCTGGACCGCGGTGGCGGCCCAGGTGATGGCGATGCCGGATGATGATCCGTACGGGATGGGACGGCGTGGACGCCTGTCATTTTGGGAGATCTTCCCTTGTGCTCGGGTGTTCTGTCAGGAGCAGCATTTAAAGAGGGAAGACGTTCCTGTCCTCTTCTAGCCGCTTCCTGTCCTCTTATAGAAGAGGACAGGAAGCAGCTAGGTGTAAACATCGATCTAGGGTCAATCTCTTCTAGAAGAGGGGAAGCAAGCAGCAATCATTTGGAATGACAGTTTGGGGGGACCCGCGGCCGCGCCAGTTGCTTATGAAATGACATGAAGTATGTAACATGTGTTTTCTCAATTCATTGAGTTAAAGACCACGAAAAATTCAGTACTGTTGCACATAAGACAAGCAGGATACATTTATTAATTATCATATATCATTCAATTTAATAATTTAATAATAAAATTTATTAAAATTTAAGATATATACATTAAAATTCCTAAATTTTATTAATAAAGTATAATTTAATCTTAAAATTTTCAAAAAGTGTAATTAAATCCCAAAACTTATTCATAAAACTCTTAAAAAGTACAAGCACATCCTAAAAGCTATCAAATTAATCAAATTAAGTACTTTGATTGATAGTATTTTTGAAAGTTTTAAAAGTCAATTGTACTTTTGTGACAAGTTTTAAGACTTGATTATATTTTTTTTAAGTTTTAAGATTTTATTATACTTTCGTGACAAGTTTTAGGACTTAATTATATTTTTTAAAAATTTTAAGATTTAATTATATATTCATAATAAATTTTATGACTTATGATACATTTACTTCATAAAATTTAATGAAGTACATTAATTTGAAACTTTTAGTGGTCATTCTGTAATGTAAAGTTACTCTATATAAAAACATTCTCACGCAAAGAAATCCACAGTAAGAAATAAAAGAATAATATGCAGTCTTTTCACACGTCTCTTCATGGAGTCCATTTTTCACCCACATATCCATTATTAAATTTATAATTTTTCTTTTCACCAACTTATTGATATTTGGAAAAGTGAAGGAAGACCGGTCTTCAAAGTACTTAGACTTACCGACCAAAAAAAAAAGTACTTAAGACTTAACAAGTTATTTGATCGATTCGAGTACAAAGGTCGCAAGAGGCGAACGGCATCATCTTATACTCTAGGGAAATCTAATAGCCGGAGCTCCTTGAATTAGTTGAGATATCTCATCAAGCATCATCAAATTTCTGTTCCATGTGTTTTCCTTTCTCTTTTTTTTTTCTTTTTTTCTTTTGAGACGCTTTAGAGATCTCTACCTAATTAATCAACCAACTCAATTGAGCATGTCAATGACGATCTCATTCACGTGCTGCCAACACTGATTGTTTGATCCCGCTCCATCTCTCCATTCCTTAATAGCTACGGCGACCAGCCACTTGTGAGCCTGAGCTCGCCAAATTTCAATGAGACTCCACCTCACTTGATTCGGCGAAGTTGAGCTCAAGCTTCGCCAGATCTAGCAAGGCTCGAATCTTGCCTATCTTGCCACTCAAATGAGCTTGGGCCTCACCTGATCCAATAAGGCTCGAGCTCATTTGGCCAGCCAAGCCAACAACCAGTCAAGGAAGAAGAAAAGAAAATGAAAGGAAAAAATAATTAAAATATCAATTTAAAACAGTAAAGAATAAAAAATTATTTAAATGAGTGCATGAAAGGAAATATTTTCCGTTGTGAAAAGATTTTCTTTATCGAATGGCGGAAAATATCATCTAGCTTATTTGCAAATTTTATCTAACAATCAAAAAATATTATCATCTTTTTAGAAAATATTTTCTCAAATACCTTATTTTCTACGAAATGAATAGAGTCATGGAGCAGCATGAGGCCTACCTATATGGAAAAAAGGACCATACCTTGATTGTGAAGGTGTACACACCAGGAGCAATCCCTTTGTCCCTCATCCACAGATGGTCTGTATGAGCTAAAGTAACTATTGTTCATCGGGATATTCATGATCGCATTGCAAGATCGGATCGACCGCTTGCAATTGTAGAAATCCATCTTCTTAAACACATTGGCGGCTTCATGAATCTGGTCACTCCTTCCATTACTCCTCATGGTCCCGATGTAGACTCCTTCTAGTAAACCACGTTGATGTTTGCTCTAATCTCTGCCCACAAATTCACCTTACCCTCAAAACTCCCCTGGAAACCCGAGCCTTTCGACCATGCATTTGTAAGTCGATAGCGTCTGCTTTATCTTCTTTCTTAACTGAAATGAAAAACTTTAACATCTAAGGACATTTGATTCAGCATTTGCAAAAGATTTTCATCCTCCAAAGTCCATTGAGAAAATGCCGGACCATTTGACGATCATTTTGTAGTAGTTTTCAAATGAAATAGCATTGAGTAGTATTGAGCTTTCAATATTTGATTAAATGTTGAAACTCATTATTTTTTTTTAAAAACTATCATCACCAATTCTTTAAATTTCCGATTTTGTGTCTCAATCTCCGGCGAGGGTCGCTCGACCTTGAGCGACCGTCTACTAGGATCGTGCAACCTAGGCGATGTGCGACCCAAGCAACCGCCGCTAGATCTAGTGGTCCTCGCCCGGCCCTTGTGAGGGTCGTGCACCCCCTCTTCTCACGTGCCGCACGAGACAAGTCGAGTTGTCCCCCGGGCCCCACGCCCGTCAGCGGCGAGCGTGCGTTTTCTTCGATTACCGCTGGTTTTCAAAGGAAAGAACTAAAAGATGTGAAAAAGAAGAAAAGCCGGGAGAGAGCAGCTGCACAAGCTACGCCGGGGTCTCCTCCCATTGGTTGCTTCCTTGACTCTCTCGAAAAGATGAGAAAAAGAAGAAAGCCAGGAGAGAGCATCTGCTCAAGCGACACCGGGGTCTCCTCCCATTGGTTGCTTCCTTGACTCTCTAGCGATGCGAGGCCCGCTCCGATGCGAGGAATTCTATCACACGCCTAACAATTAGGGGTGTGTAACCGGACCAGGTTTACCCAGATCGGACTATCCGAAAAATAGGGTCGGGAATCGGTTCCCAGTTAAATTGGTCTGGGAACTGGTTCCGGTCTGGGAACTGGTTCCAATTTTTGGGAACCGGTTGAAACCGATCCGAGAACAGGGTCCAAGCAAAGACCCACCCGGAACCGGACTGATTTTGAAACCGGTTTTTACCCTGTTAAATAAAATAAAATCGTCTCTCCGTATAATGCCTTTGAGTCTCTTTGTTTTCGAAAAAGTGTTAAAAAAGGAAAGCTTTTATCTAAATCAAGTTAAGGTAACAACATAAATTTACACTTGCTAAAAAAACAAACTATAGAAACAAACACACGCCTAACAACCCCTCCTTAAAATATTATAGATTTTATCTACTCTAATTTTTAGCGCCTCATCATTTATTTTTTTGGTAATTCAATTTATCAAGTAAATTAAAAAGTAAAAAGAAACCCAACTCTAATTCAATTAAAAAAAAAAGAAATTCTCGTTACTCGCCTCAATCTTGCTCCTCTCTATGCTTGCTTAGCTCACCTTGCCGTTTGCCTCTATTCGCTCACCTTGCCGTTTGCCTCTATTCATTCACCTAGCATGTTCGTTTTAATAATTTATTGCTTTTAGCAAGTATAAATTTTGCATGTTTGTTTCTATAGTTTGTTTTTTTAGCAAGTGTAAATTTATATTGTTACCTTATTTTATATTTATGTTTGATATGTGTCAGTGTTTATAGTTTAGTTGCTCAATGTCAATTATTGATAGATATGTAATTTGAAATAATATGTTTGTCCTTTTAATGAATACAAAAAATGAAACAAAAAATAATCGGATGCTCCCGAGTCAACTCTAGAATTGGATCAGATCCATAGAGTTAGTGTGATCTTCAATCTCAACCTCAATGAGTCGGTTCTCAATCTCAAAAATTAGGGACTGAGTTAGGTGCTGGACCCCGACAGTTCTCACTCCGTTTGTACGACGTTGGCCCGTAGCGCACGTTGCTTTTGTTGTCCCGCATAGCTGCAAAAAGCCAGTAAAGAAGACTGGTTTTTTTCTGGCTTGGTTTGGGCCTCCACCGGAACACGGTTATGGCAACTGCCACTGCCACAATCTTACCCCTTTCGATTACATCACAAGACTTCACACAAAAATACTTATAGAGAAAAAACAGAAGGGACACTTAACACTCAATTTCCATATGAACATTGGCATATGGTCCAGGAATATGTTTTAGGTGAGACATATGACTAAAGTTCATGCAATAATCTGATCGGAGTCAACTCCAAATTCCCTTTCATTTATGGCTTTGAAATACACATTTTGATTAATCCCTAAGGGCACGCATGATAATCATTCTTTTTATTTTTTTTTCTATTTTTCTAATTCTGAGAATAGATTTAAAATATAAATCCTTTTGGTAATGTAATTTCATTTTATTTATTTATTTTCAAGACAAATGTTTAGCCTATAAATAGGTTTAGAACAAAAATAAGAAGAAGAAATTTTCTACTTTGCTATTTTTGAAATAAAAAAGAAATAAAAACATTCCTCATCGCTTGGCCATGTCACCTGTCGACCGCCTGTCAACGTGTGATTTCTACATCGACACTTTCAATTCAATTGATTATGCATGTTTTGTCTTACAAAAGAGTGAAGCACAATTGATAGAAAAAAGCATGGCCTATCAAACGAATTTTTGTTTCGTGAACATGAAATTTGTATCGTCATCAAATATGTATCTTTGTTTAGAAACTCATTCAATGAATAAAAATAAAAATATCTATTTCTAATCAGAAATTATTTTAAGGAATAAAATGATCATCATTCATGTCCTGAATGAACTAAAAAGGTTGGGAAAAAGGAGCATCTGAACTGGAAGTAGTCGTGCAACGCAGGGGTGGGTAATAGGTGGTGGCAATTGCGTGGGACATACATATAGAGAACAATCTATTGGAAGATTCTCCCTTTTTGCCCTTTTCAGAAATCAATTCGAGGGCCGGAAGTTCTTTTTTTCTTTAGAGGGGTTAGAGAGATGGTGACTACTTAGACGGAATATTTGTGGCAAAACAGACGAAGGTCCCAACGAAAGGGACATGTCGGCAGACAAGTTAGGATGGACAACAATCTTCTCAAAGTGTGGTCGCGCGTGACATTTTCCTTGCCAGAGGGCTCGGGTCGGTGCAATGAATGCGGGACGACGACCGAGAGAACCTTCATTCGCGTCGTCGCACGCAACCACCACTAAGGTCAAGATGCGAGGTCGCATGGTTTTCCTCGACTCAGTACCCGACAGGGAGCTTGGAGACATTCCTAAAACGAATGCGCTGACGCATTGCAGTGATATTTTTCGGAACTTGCTCGGATCTTGCGGCGAATTAACCGAGGTCGGATGAGTAAGAGTTTCAAATTACCAAGTGCTTATTCATAAATTTTGAAATATTATTTAGGGGCAAAATTATTAGAATAATTAAATATAAAATGGCCGACTATAATTCGGTTTGGTTCTTGTAAAGAAAGCATAAGCGGGGTTTCTCCTGGGAAGACGTGCTTGCCCAGCCCCAGCTGCAAGGTAACTCCTCGGGGGTTTCTTTATAGCGCAATAATGAGAGGCTAAAATGTTGTGCGAGCGGTTGTGCTCTCTCTCTCTACTATTTTAAAAATTTAAATTATGAGATGGATATATTATTTAACATTTAATTACTCTAATACTTTCTCGGATGCATAAATTGAACTTTGGCTAGTTATATAAAAGTTTAAAAATATTTGAATTTAATATTTTATGCTTTGATACTATATGGGATTTTATGAAATTAGTAGAATAGTCAACAATAATTCCACAAAATCCATATAATATCAAAGCCTCCTATATTAAGGCAATCCTTGTGCATTGGGTGCATTTCACACCCGATGCATCTTATAAATTCCTCAATTCTTTTTCTTTTTTTTTTGCTTCATCATTCTCAATAGTGCACCCATGCATCCTTGCTATTTGACAATGTTTATCCTAATGCATCATACACGTTTGAGTAAAGCGCCACAGTGGTTGTGTTATGAAGTCAGAGACACGTTACCAAATTGAGCCTTTTTTTTTAAAGGTATTCTTCAACACTACCAAGATGCGTCTTCGCACAATAACTTTTCCCTCAGCAAAGCTTGGCTTGTTCCGCCTGTTGTAACCACACTAGCCATATCGGCTGCATTTAAGTTACCATCCTAACAATAAAGTTGATCACAAAGGACGCATGCTGCTAAGCTCTAATACCTCTAATCCTTTACATGTCACGTGTTGTTTTGAGAAGCCACACCATCATCAAACTCGTCGCTCTCAGATCAACTAGATTAGGAAGTTTTGCCATCAACAACTGCCAGACGCTGCCTCATTCTCCACGTCTCAATAGTTGGACATTGTTCAGACTTGCATTCAAACTCAAGTTGACATGTTCAATATACTTTGAGTTCGAGGAGATGTTAGAAATATTTACAAAAATTATGATGGTTTAAGTATCTCTCATGATTGTGTAAATATCCTCTTTGAAGGAGGCCCTAATAAACAAATGAGAAAAAGGGGCCCATCTTCCATATCTGTATAAATAGAATAGCCCATTTATACAAAATGGTAAAGGGGCCCCAATGATCATAGGAAATGACTAGAAAAGTGAAGGAATTTTTTAATCCTTACCAACTTGATCTTGTTGCCCCTAGCAACAAACATGCATGAACCATTTTTCAAAGTATGTGTCCGGAAAGCCCGATATGTTTTCTTATTTAGTTATTTCGTAAAGCCTTTCAATAGGTTGATGCAATCTTCATTTTATATATATATCGAATTATACAAAATTCATCAAATATGTCTTTCGTATAATTATTCTCATTTCAAGATCTGTTATTGATTTAGCGTTAATATTAACAGCAGATTCTATGTTCCTCATCGTAGCCAAAGTAAAATAGGACACGCGGTTGCATGAAAAGGAAAAGGTGAACGGAAAATCCAAATTATACAGGATTACCAAGGACCTCTAGGAAATAAACATGAATAGTGCTAAACCAGGTGTGGCTTATGATGACTTTCCACCATCAAAAATATCATAGCTTTTTTTTTTTTTTTTTTTTTTGGTAAGGTAAGTATTATAAAAGCTTTCAACCAAGAGAACCTGTACAGGGAAGGTGTAGAGGGTCTTCATCAAATCCTCGAGCACTTGGCAAGTTTCATTGGCCAAAGTAGAGAGGTCGCGCTTGACGGTGGGGCCCTCGTTCTCCTGATGCTTGAAGTTGGGGTTTTGGCTGGGGTAGTAAGTCGGATGGGAGGGAGAGGTAGTGAAGTAGGACGAGGAGGCCAGGAGAGGGAGGGGGAAGGAGCAAAGAGGGGGAGGACCCAAAGCGAAATCCGTCAAATCTGGCGAGCTCCTCAATCTGCTTGGCAAGGGTGAGCTCTCGCTAGATCTGGCTAGGGCTTGCCCTCGCCCAACAACGGCAAGGCGAACTCTCTCGACCGCCTCGCCCGATGAGTGGGCGGCCCTCCTCTCTAGTCAGTCGCTGAAGCCAAAGGACGAAGGAGGGAGGAGGAAAAAAATAAAGGGAAAAAAAAGGAAAAAGGAAAAGATAAAAAAATTAATAAAAAAATTTGAAAAATATAAAATATTATTACAAAATTATTGCTGGCCACATCGATGCTGGCCAAATTTGGCCAATTGGCCACGTCAATGTTGGCTGGCCAAATTTGGCTAAATAGACTAAACTGATACAATTGTAAAAGGTTTACGATTCAATTGGCCAAAAAAATAAGTTTAACATTGAATCGGTATAATTGCAATAGGTTTAGGATTTTTTTGATACTTTTCCCTCTTCTTAGACATGTGAATAGTTTTGTCCATCGCATCTTGCTATTCTTATCACATAAAGTTCTTGTTAATGACTATTCCGCTAAGTTCAGGTCACATTCTCCTTTTGACAATCTTTACTCCTCACTCGTTGATCCTTCTTCATCGACCAGCCTGCTTATTAATAAATTTGTACAGGCATCCACTGCTTTCATTTTCCATTTAAACCAACCTTGCAACATGCGGCAACCTTGTCAATTTGGAGCGTAAACAAACAAGTCTTATGACGATGTGGTAGTCCAGTTGCACACCAGCCACCTTATATGGTGCGCCGTCATGTCAGTGATGGTACTCGAAAAGTCTGTCAGACAAACTACATTGAAATTTTATGTAAATGTTTAGAGCTAAATGGTGAAACTAAAAAAATTTAGGATTGAATTGACATATGTACGATAAGTTTAGGACCAAAAGTATCGCTTTCTGCTCTCTTTCTTTTCATCCTGATACACCTCCTGCTCAGCTTCTTAGGTCGCATTTTATGCGACCAGAGATTGCCGCAAGAGACACCTGTTAACTGGTGCTGGTCCGGACAGGTGTAGATGGGCCTCAACAGCGACGGGGACGAGCAAGGAAGCAGCCAGCACGCGATTTGTCTTAGGGACGGCTTTCTTCCCCGTCCTAAGACGGTCGTGTCCTAATCATTATTAGGATTCGAGGAAATGACACAGCTGCTCTTCAACATATAAAGGATAAAAACTCCAAAAACAATAAATCTTAAAAGCATGAAATGTTAATTAAATAGAACTCCCATATTAGTAATTGTAACTACCATGGTTTCATTAATTTTTAAGTGACATAAATGTCATGTGAACCAAGTTTCCAAATGTCTAATATTATCCAGAAAGCTCCCCAAAATAATTTTGACAAAAACCATTCTTTTGCAAAGATTCTTGTCGGCAACGTGACAATCAAGATTCGTTAGCTAGGAAAACTGGAAAGGCAAAAGAGGGCTGAGCAAAATCACAACTCAACAAGTGACTAATACCATTTTTATGGGATCAAATTATGAATAATGCAATTTTATTGGGGATATGCATTCATCTCGATCAAGTAGTCCAACAACTCAATGCAGTAACATAATAGCCAACATAATTGAAACTCAATTGCTCACGTCATGAACCCTAAAATTATACTTTGCACTTTTAATTAGTTTTCAACAAATATTATGCCCTTAATTAATATTTTAATTTATATACTAATCATTGATATTGGAAAAATTGCGAGCGAAATCTTTTGGTGCATCCGATGAAAATAAGTCTATCAATCGAATGCTTTTGAGTTGTCCCTCCTAGGTGATTGGCAAGCCTCGCCTTTGGAGGGAATTTTCCAAAAAGCGAGCCGCAAAGGCTTGCCTCCACATGGTGGATGACTCATTTGGAACGAAGTCACATCACCTCGGAAGACTTTCCAACATCGATGCCCCAATTTTGTAGCGCTTTACTTCTAGAAAAGCTTGAACTAATCACCCTTATGTCTCTGCACATGCCCCGCAAATGGAGTAAAGTCTTCGAGAAGAATGTTAAAGAAATGTTCGGCCTGAATTCGATTCCACGACCAAGTACCTTTTGCCGAAATTGTTCTTCAAAGTTTGTTAGAAGAGATAGGTTTTGTAGCAATTCCGAATGAGAAATGTCACAAGTGTATACAGAAATCGATAACTTTACTTTACATGGGATAAATAGTACATAAACTTTATCAAAATTAATTGAAGACAAAACTTGATGACATAAAGATGCAACGCCCAAATTCAATCAGTGACGAGACACTCAAGAACTAAAGTAAAAATACATGCTGAAATTTAATTGAAAACTCGAGTTTGTAAATTACCATGATGCAAGAATTGAAAAGATGACATGTTTGTTTGTTTGCACGCAGAAGGAGACCTCCTGTAGATGAATGCTAGTATTTATAAGGTTCATGACATAACCTCTTAAGAGGGTTCTTCCATAGTTATTGCCATTCTTTCATATCTCCGAAAATCTTAGCTCGATATTCTGATGATGTCATGATCTTATTTTCAAATGGTCCCTCTTGCCTATTTGCTACTTTATCTATTTTTCCTCCACGATTTGTAATATTTCATTGCCCTATTCACCAATGATTTCAAATTTGAAACACTATATTTGAATCTTGCCCCCCCCCCATATGCAATATTCATTTGATGTCTCAATTAGTGATCTATTGTCCCTTTTAATTGGTATCTTTGCGGATTAACTTTGCCATGATAATCATCATAGCACACCATCGTGTATCAATGATCAATTCATGGTCATCGATGTACATTAATATTGACAATGATTCTTATGGTCATCGACAATGTTTCACGTGTCCGATAGTTACTTGCACTTTAGTCATGCGCCTAGTCATGTTGATGAACTGGCTAATTTTTGGTGTAAATATATGCCTCCTTTAAGAATAATTAAAAATGATTTCGATTCTTTCAAATATTCGATAACGTACGAATCTTTCCCTTTTGAATAGTATAGGGTGCATATTGAACCTTTGACGCTTTGTACTTCAAGGTCCGATTGCTATTTTCCTCCACCTTATAACGTTTTGACACCTCACTTCAATCAACATGATTTACGAATTGTTATCGTTACGAATCATAAATTTTTGGATTGTTGTCCTTTAAGGGTGAGTTTGGTAGTTATTTTATTTTCGAAAATAATTTTTGCTCAAAAATAATTTTTTTATTCTATTCTTTGGACTAATTTTTGAGCATTTGATAATTGTATAAAATTTCTATTCCTGGAATAGAAACATGTTTAGTACGAATTTAAATTTTTTTGTGACTTAAAATTTTTTAAATCTTTTGATAATTTTATTACATTTTCTCTTTCTTTCTTTTTTTTTTTTTTTTTTTTTTTCTTCTTCTTCTTCTTCTTCCTCCTCCTCTAGCCGATTGTCGCTTTGGCCATGGCCAAGCCTTACCCAACTAGTGCAAGGCTTGACCTGGCTGGGCCATGGCGAGGTTGGCCTCGCCATGGCCCAGCCAGGTCAAGCCTTGCACTAGTTGGGTAAGGCTTGGCCTTGCTCGACTAGCCAAGGGGAGGCCGAGCTCGCCCAACCACCGGTGAGGCTCAACCTCACCCAACCATGGTGAGGGTCGAGCCGACAAGGCTCTGATGAGGTCACTGGCTCTCATTTGGCAGATCATTGTCCATCACTAGAGTTCGCGACTAGCTGGAGTAGAAGGAGGAGGAGGACAAAGAAGGAGAAGAAGAAGAAAAAGAGAAATGCTTGATTCTTGAGTTGTTCTTGGAAACAAAAAAGCAACATTTTTTATTTCTTGATTTTGATCCAAATCTATTCCTACAAAGAAATTTATCTGAGGGAACAAAAAAATTCCCAAATAGATTTCTGTTTTTTTTATTTTTACGAGGAATAAAAGAACATAAATGGTTACTATTTGGCCGATTACCAAACTAGGCATAAATTGTCACCTACCTTGAAAAGTATAAGATTGGCCAAGTTTTGACTTTGATCCTCCTTTCTTCTTCGTTCTCGGCTTAAACCTTATCTTCCTTCAGGCTTAACCCCTCGACCTCAAAGTTTGTTCACCTTCCACTTTTTAGCTCCCATGGTTCGTAGGACTCCCAAATACTTGTCTTCGGATTACATTGCTCATTTTGACAAATTACAAGAGGACAAGCACTGTGACAATTGCTATTTCGAACTTCAGTACCATGCTAGAGATTATCGTGACGATGTCCTTCTGTCTCCTTGTTTCCAATAGCATTTTCAGTTTCCACGACCTCATCAATGTTGTTTTCCCCGTCCAAGAGGGAAGAAATTCCCTTCCTAGAAGTCCTCTTATCCTAGACGTGTGATCTGTTGAATCCCAACGATTCAGAGGATTTCCTTCCTTTGAAATTGATTTTTAATAAATGGCATCTGAGAATGAAATCCCCAAATCAAATATTTTGGTAGAAAAACACTAGAAGTGCTAAAAATTGTGTATGGTGCTTACTTTAGCGCCAAATATTTTTGCTGAATCACTTAAATATCAAATTGGAGAAAAACATTCACTTAAATGTTAACAGAGAGAAATTCCAGTCAAAAATAAAATGTGGCTTTTATAATTAAAAGTTTTATATGACTTGGCATATAATTTAAAACATCTAGTCCACATGGCATTTCCTTGTGGCATACTTGGCACCGAACTTTAAACAATATTTAGTACTTAAACGATCACTAATTACAACTTTTAGATGATGTTTTTTTGGGGTTATATGCTAATTTGGCATATCGATGAGCTACGTAGGACTGAAAAAATAATAAAATATGACAACATCAGATTTTCAGCGACCCAAAGCAAAGTTGGCACATAAGTGATTGTTGTTTTAGAAAAGAAGCATTCATGGGATCTGAAAAAAAAAATTGGCACTAAAGTGAACGTTTTATATAACTTTTGGTACTTCTAGTATCTTTTTTCCAAATATTTTGTATTTGAAAGGAAGCTAGTATTTGTTGAGAAAATCCTTTATATTGTTTTGAAGACGACAAAATAATTAAAAGTTAATATGTGTACTGGGTGATATATGCACAAGTTAATATGCTGATGATGTTGTAATCAGCACCAAGTTAGTTGATATGAGGAGTGCTCTACCATTATCAAGAATTCGATATTGAAGGATCGCTGCTAATATCAAAGGTGAATAAGATATAGGACATCGAGATGTCTACAAGCTGGGGGGACCTTAAGATGAGGTGAACATTTGGAAAGACCTTGATCGAGGGTAATTAAGTAAAAAAGAATGGGAATGTTCATGATGACTTGAAGGTGCCAAATTTGGTGATCAGTTGGATGGACCTAGCAAGGGGGAACATGCCTAGAATGAGGATGTTCAGTAAAATTTGAAAGGACCATGAAGATGAACAACTTGGTAGAGTCATAGTCACCAATATGCTTAGAAGGACTAGAAGATAGAAGATTTGATGGTTACCGTGCACAAATGATTATTATCAAAACGGATTGTTGGCAACTTAACTACCTTAATTAATGAGGTGGAAAATTTTAATGATACATATGACCGGTGTAAGTTTAGTGAAGACTGATGAAGATATTGACAAGAGGAGAACAAGTCTAATATGATGAGGACTTCATAGGACTTCGAGGAGCAAACTAGAAGTTTTTGGAAGCTGACATACTCAAAATGATCATTGAATGATTAATCACAAGTCATTCTATATGGTTTGATCGTGGATAACACCAATATATTGATATTAATGAACACGTCCTGATTATGGGTAATGAGTTGTATTGATATCAAGTCCTAGAAGATGCTAGTCGCTTGCTTATCTAATTGGAGCATTGTTCAAAATGGAAATACCATTACAAAGGTTTGTAATTCACGAAAGGAGCATCAGAGTTCAATTGGAGAAATTCTGACAATTCCTAAGCTCGAGAAAGACTCTAGAAAAAGCAAATTGACACTGTTTTAGGAGCCTAGCACTGTCAAAGAGACCTTCTGACAATTTTTAGTGTCAAAGGTGCATTCTAATGCTAGTAACGGTAGAACTGGCAGCTACATGATGGACTTGAGTTGGAAACGTTTGTCTAAGGTTGGGTGGCTATAAATTCAATCTAAAAGAAGTTATGGGGTTGGGTGGAAAAAGATAAAATAAGTCTAGTGCTTTTGAATGTTCTTATTTGCTTTGTTTTTGTTGTGTATTGCTAATTATTCTCTTTATAGCGTTCCTATTATTTGTAATCATGATAAGAGCAAGTGTATAAAAGTGATAACAGTACTTGCATCCTGATAGTATGATCTATTGGTTGATAGGAGTGGTGTGTGCTCGTTATGACTTGTCTTAAAGATTATTAGTAGATTTCAACCATGTTGTGGCAGTCAGTTTTGAAGAGTGGATCTAGACTTGGGAATAAAATTAACTACTATAAATCTTTGTGTGCCATCTTCTATTTTTTCATTATCCACAATATCTATTCATTATCATCACTATATGTTCATCAATAGCAACCGCATCTAATAGCTACAATATGATTATGCTACTATTGAAGTTTTCTTTATTATGTTCCCAAAAATTTTTCATAGTTCCCATACAACATATTCACCCTCCTCAAAGTTGTATTATCAGCCCTAATAATTGGTATCAGAGTCTCGTTACTTGTTGTTTGAATTGTTTTACTTCTGAAAATAAAGATTCTTTATGGCTAACATAATGGGATTTTTTTGTAAAGGACCTTCAATTTTTCAATCTTCCTTGTTTGATGGAATTAACTATGGTTACTGAAATGCGGGATGAGAGTCTTCATTCAATCCATGGATTCTGAGTTATGGACTTTGATCGAAAGAAGTCCATATCCAATAATAGGAAATGCAATTGCTGGACATGCAAAAGAAATGAGATGACTCACGTTAAACTCAAGAGCTATATATATTATTAAAATTTTTTTGGCTCATCTTATATTGAATATGATAGAATTTCTTCTTATAATTGAGCAAAGGAAATTGGGAATACGGTTGAAGTTGAGCAACATTGAAGTCAGCGTGAAGGAGCGAGGAAGGCAAGAATTGAAGAAAAGACAAAAGATCATTAATTAATAAAGAAACACAAAAAGGAAGATTTGCTCTGCTAAGTCACTCACTATCTACTGCATCATTATTATCTCCATGATTTAAAAAAGAAATAAAAAAGGAACGGGAACAATACGCAGTAAGAGGAAAGCTTTTGGCATATTAAAGCAAAGGATGGACCCTCACCACACACATTCACCTTTGCGAGAAGTCGAGTTTATAACTCGAAGACGTTGACTATATAAAGGAAACGGAGAAAATAGACACATTCAGAACACTGAGTTCACACAGAAAAGAAGGGAGGCCATACACGCGCGAAGCGACTTCTGACTGCACATTGAGTTCACACCAAGCCCTCGTCCCTATCCGTTGCAGTCGTGAAGACCCAGCCCGACTCGGCAAATTCGCCGGCAAATCAAATTTCCTTCACTGCGCTGCGAGCCATCACAGACGCAGCCGAATTTTGCCTTGGTTTTGCAGACTTCGTCGAGGTGCACTAGCTCCAACACATCGGTTTTCCTCAGCCAAGTTTCGGTGTGATTCCGGAATTCCAGGTTTCACAGGAAGCTTCCGTCCCGTCCAACAGTCCTCACAGCCGAGTTCACCATAAGTCCGTGCCGGAAACTCCCCGCTCTCGTTGGCCACTTTCCCATAGCTTGCTCAGCCACCTTGTTGCCGTGCCGGAAACTCCTCGCTATTGTTGCCTCACTACAATCGTAGCCCTTTATTGTTGCTATTCCCTTCGTTGGTCCTCATACCGCCAGCCGCCGGTCACCGGGTACACTCATTGCAATCAATAAGCAATTTAAGTAATTCTCTAAAATCAATCCAATTTAAATATATCACTTGAATTGTGATATATCGATTCTAACAATTTTTTTGGTCAAAATAGAAAAATCCTTTCATTAAATTTGAGCCCACCTATAATAATAAGGGGCATCAAAACACAGGATCTCCCAAAGAGGAGAAAGGGGTTAGAAACCTAGTTTAGAGGAAAGATCTTACATCTAGAGGCCTTTACAACCCAGTTTACTAATCTATTTGACTTATGAAGACAAAAGACCACTTCTAGACTCTCAAAAAGAGCCAAGAGGCTAATACATTAAATAATAATAATTGGCTCAACATCCCAAGGACAGAGGGAAGAATCTTTCAGACAACTCACCAAAATCAAACAGTCAACCTTCAGTGTTAGTTTCAGAGGAGGTCGATCAACAAAGTAACGAAGAGCATGAAGATAAGCAAGGGTTTTGGCTTGAAGGGCGGAAGACACTTGAACTAGTCACTCTAGGCCTTCCATCAATCTTCCTTCTGAATTGCGGCACACACATGCTATTGCCCCTTCCGTGGTCCCTAAGAGGTGAGATCCATCGATGTTTATCTTCAACGAATCCGGGTTTGGTGGTCTCCAACTTGGTTGTAAGTTTAGCGATATGGCCCTGTGCTGTAAGTTGCTTTCATTCCACCTTGCATAATTGCAATGCATTTCTAGAGCAGAGTTGATTATGCCAATCAGGTCCAATTACTTGTGATGGAAGATGAGAGAGTTGCGCACTAACCAGATTTTCCAAAGGGCGACGCAACGATTTCGAGTGATATGATCTTTTGGGTCATAATATCGATTCTAACCTTAATTTGATTGAAACTTAAGCATTTCCAAATAGGAAATTTCCATTACTAGGTTGTGCATATAATCGACAATTAGATTTTTAAGACCTAAGATTGGATTCCCAATTACATTCGTTTCCTATTTTGAGTGTGGTGAATATTTAAATCATATGAGCTTATATTGCATGTCGTTAATTTAGGAAATATTCTTATTATGAAAAAAAAAATTGTGTTGTATGTTAGGAGGCAGAAGAACACTAGAAGTGCCAAAAATTATGTACGATGCTCATTTTAGTGCCAAAAGTTTTCACCAGATCACTTAAGCGCCAAATAAAAAAAAATCACTTTAGTGCCACTAGCTAGAAATTCTAGCCAAACATAATATGTGACTTTTATAATTAAAAATTTAATATAACTTGGCATATTATTTAAAAGATTCAATCCACTTGGCATGCTTGACACTGAAGCAATCATTTCAAATAAAATTATGGCACTCAAATGATCACTATTTACTATGGTGGTGCAATGAAAACCACTCGAATTGGGAGCTGCCTAGACTAGATCGGACCAACCTACTTTAGATGGTTCCCACAGATGGCGGTCAAATTCCTGTTCCTATTATTGGAACTAGTAGCCAATCAGTCCGATTCCCAGTTCTAGGATGGGAATTGGACCGATTGGACTGGACTGGACTGGATCGACTATATATATTCTTATATTTTTTTAATTTCTTAATAAACCCTAATGTTTACAATTTCCCTCAATCATTCTATCCCTCCCTCTTGCATTTGTCTTGTGCTCAACAATGACAACTCTCTCCTTCTTGCCTTTGGGCAATGTATAATTCACTTGATTAATTTTGTATATGGCTTGATTTTTATGATATGCGACTCTTTTTTATTGTTTTACATGATACTTGATGGTTTAGTTTATCTTCAGAGGAGCGAAAGATGGGCAAGGGAGGGGTTTTGTTAAGCATTTTTCTTTTTTGCATGTTTGTGATTCACTGCAAAAGTCAAATGGGGACCGGTTTCATTTGACCGGACCGGACCGATCAGCTAGTCTGGTTCCCAGTTCCAAGAATAGTCGATTTGATCATCGATTCTATGACTGGCCGATCCGGCCCTCAGTCCTAGAATTAGGGGACCAGATTGAGAACCGATCACTCCTACTATTTACAAGTTTTACACGATATCATTCAGGGTTTATATGTTGACTGAGCACACCAATGAGCTATGTATGATTGAGAAATTAATAAAATGCGGTCACATTGAACTTTTAGCGACCCACGTTGGAATTAGTATTTAAGTAATCTTTTATTTATTTATTAAAAAGTGGCACTTGAGTGATCTCGAAATAACTTTTGGTACGAAAATAAGCATTGAACACAACTTTTGACACTTCTAATATCATTCTCCCAATGTTATGATATATTGCATTTAAAATTGCATTTTTAGGAACCATATAATAATTTAGGAAATTACCTAGAATAGGATGTAACATAACATATTTTAAGTAGTCTTCTAATTTAGTTTAAAAGAAAATCATAAAAAATAACATGCATAGTTCATATAGAAGAAGCTTCATCAATACCACGTCATCGTTGCCACGTCATAACATCACCATATCATCATAATAACACACGTCATAATTTCTATGTCATTGCTTGTCATGTTAGATTAATTTATAATTCTTTTACTCGTCATTAGATGTAGGCTGCACATTGATTACATTAAAGCGCATGTCATGTGTCATTAATTCAAGTTAGAGTCCATATGGACATAATCTATATTAAAATTGCATCTCATGCATTGCATATAATTTAATTTATATAAAAACCTCCCTTGCCTCTCTTGTTCTCTTTCATGATCATCTCCTACTTCTTCTACTTTAATGCTCTCGTCATCTTCATCATTACTGTAATTCTCAACATACACTTTAGCTTCTTGCCATGAAGATAATGGTAAAGAATATACTTAATAGCATTATCACCATGAAAGTATCTCAAATCATCCTTTAGGCCTTTCCTAGGAACACAATAGTGCAATTTTTATTTTGCATTGTAACCGTTGCACCATGTCCTCTTGAAATCAATCTATGAGAACCTCCTAACTTCAACAATGATAGTACCTTCATTTTCACTAGCATATTCCCACTTATTGTTGCTAATAACAAATTCCCCCATAACAAATAATGATAATTGCAAATATGTCCCCTTATGTTGATGCTACACCCAAGAAAAGAAAAATAACTTTTGGGACCACAACATAGAAATGACGAAAACTTAATAAAGAGGTCTCCACAATTGCACCTAGTTGATTAACAATGACTCAACGGTTGTCATCTAGTGGACAAAAAGCAATAAAGTTAGAACTGAATTGATAAAACAAATTGAGAACCACACAATGACAACTTCATTGTTGAACGATTTCTCCTCTAACACCGTTGTCCTTAACGATTGCACCAAGAATCTTAATTTTTCCCTCCCATCCCTAATTTTCTCTTTGAGCCCTAATTTTTCCTCTAGAGTAACTCAGAGAGGATGATATACTGAGTGAGTAAGACTGTTAGAGATGGTGAGCAACGGCAATGGCAAGCGAACCATAGCGATAGGGAGGGTGGTGTGGCGGTCAGCCAGCGTTGAAGACAATTTTGCCCTATAACCTTCCTTGTGTGCGAAGTTGTTTTTGCTTGGTTGGATTGAGGGATGTCATTTTCAACATCCATATAGACTGGACTTCTTTTAAAAAATGCCAACTTAGATCAATTTTTTAATTATAAATGCCACATACTATTTTTGGTCGGAAATTCTTGCTAGAAGCACTGTAGTAATTATTTTTTTCTCTAATTTGACATTTAAGTGAGTTGGTAAAAACTTTTGTTACTAAAATGAGTGCCTATGAAATTTTTTACACTTTTTTTTTTTTTTGCCAATTCTATGCTCTTCATGTCAATTGGCCAATATTCTCCCAATGTAGGTAGGCAATCCACTTCAAGGAGGCAGAGACGAGAAGATACGAGGGACCCTCATCTAGTCGCATTAGGACTTCTATTGACAGAAGTTTTGTTGTCCCACATTCTGCTTCGATCACTGCGGATGTAAATTCCACTGACTCACCATCATATCCTGCCGGTGAGTTATCTTCTTTTGAAAGTGACAATGGCGTTATAGCCAAATCGGCAAGGCTCTATCAACTCCTTTCATCTGGTTATGTTTAGATCAGCTCTAGCATAAGCGCCGCAGAAGACATTGAGCTCCCACTCGTGTATTTGGCTAATATAAACTACCACAACTGTTTTGCCTTACGGTACGCTTTCAAGGAATTCTCCCTCTTCTTCAGTCATAAATTGGGGACTTACAAAGCAAAGAGAAATGAAATTCGGTCTTCCCAAGGTACTGAGGATGATTACTGGGACAAGAGCAATGACCTCCTTCATGCGAAAGAAATCCTTGAACATTACCGTAATGATGATCAAATGCCATCGCAAACTGTTCTGGAGCAAGAGATGCTACTGGACAATCTCACGATCACATTTTACGCAACTGCAAGGCAATTTCCATATTAGGGTCCTATGTGGTTTAAGAGATGAAATTAATTTTTCTCCTTACTTTATATTTTATTGGATAAATTGCTCTGTGAAAGTTGACACAAAAAGTTGCACTCTATCTCGACGTCTCCCCACCCCAAAAAAAGAAAAAGAGTTTGAACCATCTGAACACCAAAAAAACAACTAAGAAAGGTTGAAAAAAAATCTGTCGAGATGCAGGGAATTCCAATCGCGATAAGATAGTCTATTCCCCTAAGTAAGAAGTAAAGATCCTATTCGTGGTTTCCCTAAAATTAAGTGGGTATAATTAAATGTTTACTAATCAAGAAAAATTGTGATGGTGGGTGAATATTGCACTATCCATGAAAAGCATCACACAATGCTTTTGACGAGTCAAACATGGTACTGTGTTTTTAAATGAGTAGCAGATTTAGACTCGGCCACTTTCACATACCCTTTTCTCATTTGGCACAATTAAATTAATGATTAATACTGCGAAAATCTCAAATTAATATACCTGTGATAAATTTATCTTAAATAATAATAAAAAATCTTAAATTAGTATACTTGTGACAAATTTATTATAAAATAATTTTTTTACCGTAAAATCCTCAAACTGGTATATTTATAACAAACATACCCTCCGTTAAGTTGAATTAATACCATAAAAAATTACAAAATTGGTATAATTGTGATAAATGGAAAGTAAAATCTCAAACTGTTACATCAGTTAATTGTCATGTGTCATTTAACTCAGTAATTTATCATATGTATATTTGTTTGTGGTAAATTTATTACGAGTGTACCAATTTGGGATTTTGGGCCAATCTATCATAAGTGTACCAATTTGGGGATTTTCACAGTATTAACTCTTAAACTAATCATCTCAGAAAGTTCATTTTGTAGGTTGTTTTGGCCAATGTCACTTCTCGAGAAAATTAACGAATGAGGGTGCATGTAATTGAACAACACGCCCCCTATACCAAAACCAGTATCCACAATTGGCTAAGACATTGTAAAAGGAGGACGTGCCTGATTTGCCAATAAAAATCACCTGTGCTTGTCAGATCGAGATGGCCTCTCCATATATGGAGTTTCCATTCATCGAAATCTCTTCCATTGGTTTCCAAAGAAAGAAACCTAATTCTGGCCGAGTCATCTTCGGCTCTTTTGAAGGTGATGGTCGAGAAATCGGAGTATATGCTGATATTCATATTATTCGAGCCTAAGAAAACTATGAAAAGATAAAAAAGCTATATTAGGTATCGACACGTGTATATTTCAAAAGTTTTAAGTGCTTTGAAATGGTGGAGTGCATAAAAGGACAAAAAGTAAAAAAAAAGGTAAAATATCCAAAAAATCAGCGGTCATTCATCTTTTTTTTTCCTATCTTATATTCATGTTCACACGTAAATGTCCTAAAAGGTAAAAAGAAAGGCAAATGTAGTTGTTTCTCATGTCCCCCGTTCACATCGGAGGTCAAGTTTTGTTAGCAAGTTGAAGAATATTACAACGAGGCTAGCTGGATTTTGCAACAAATTACTTTATTGAGGTCGGTCCAAGGATATCGCATTGAACCGGAAATAATTTTTGAGTGATCCAATATTTGATGAGCTTTGATGAGAAAAAAAGAAAGAAATTAGATTGCTAGTAAACACAATAAAAATATTACCAATTTGATAAAAGGGAGTCATTACACTTGAACTAAGCAAAAATAGAATCGAAATAGTCATTTCATTAATCGCTGTATAAGATCAAAAAAGGGCTCGGCACTTTGGATATTGAAGTCTACCACCGTGTTGCTTGCACAGCCGCCGAAGCCCTTCACCCGTGAGGAACGTGGTGATAAATGAGTCAAAACTCCCGACCAAAACGCCATATAAATAATCTTCCCAAATGGGTCCGAAATATTTTTACGACGTCACCTTCGCCGCCAGATTGATGTTTTTCAATCGTGAGAATATTTGTGATCACATCTTCATGACCTCAATCGGGGAGTGGTGCGTTGGTAGCTACCGCCCAAGCCTCTGAAAAGAAAATGCTGTGTGGACTTGATTTTCAGGTCAAAGATGGAGTCTCAACCTCCAATTTCTTTGTTCTTTTTTTCTTGAGATAAGTGTATTATATATTCTAAAACTTATCATAAAAATGCAATAAAGCCCTAAAATTTTTAAAAAGTATAATTAAGTCCTAAAACTTATCATGAAAATATAATCGAATTATAAAACTTTCAAAAAGTACAATCAAATCCTAAAATTTATTACGAAAGTGCGATTGAGTTCTAAAACTTCTAACATATACAATTGAGTCCTAAAATTTATCAAATTAATCAAATCAAGTCCTTTTGTTAATTGCACTTTTTAAAAATTTTAGGACTTGATTGCACTTTCGAAATAAATTTTAATATGTAATTGCACTTTTTGAAAGTTTTAGGACTAAATTTTATTTTGTTGATAAGTTTTAGGATTTTCAATGCACTTATCCCTTTTTTCTTTTGGGTAATTTGTCTTTTTTTATCTTTTTGTCATTTTATATACTTGATCTTCTCAAACTTATGAAATATACATATATGAAGCACCTCATATAGTTTTTTTTATCCTCATAATTTTCTAAGATTCAAATGATGTGAATATCAACATGGCCTTTAAGAGAAACCCGAAATGACCAGCCAGAAATAGGTTTCTTTCTTGTGAGGGCAATGAGAAGATTTCGATGGATGGAAGCCCTATGCATGGACATGAATTATTCAGTTTGACGGTGGGGGAGCAATCAATTGTCCATGGTTTTACCGCATGGTTGACTCCTCTAGAAGTGCTTGCCCCTTGAATTTTCTTTTCTCAGCCGCACAAAAAGAAAGTAAACAGGTTGCGTGTCCACCAGTGGGAACACGGCCATTTTCGTGCCTGGTCAACTCACCGACCAAAAAAACAAAAACTCACATTTAATACGTGCGTTTTCTTCACGCGGATACCTGAGTGCTTCGACCTGCCAAGCAAATTCTCAGTGATTTATTTATTGAGCAATTACGAGAGGCTAGACACCGTGGGATTATGCGTAATCTAAAGCTGGGAATCACCTGATTCGTGCAAGCAAATGTATTCTCCAAGTGATTAGTGAATCATTTGCAATAGGCTCTCTCATATTCTTTATTGTTTATGTCTGTGGTAATTTCACTCTCCAGTACCAATACAATTGCTTACAAAATCCATTAGTTTCCACATTAATTTTTACAACAAATTTCGCATTCCTCATGGATACTCGGTACAAGATTACCAAAGACCTCCAGGAAATAAACTTGAACGGGGCTAAACCAAGTGTGACATATGATGACTGTCCACTATCTTCTCCTTAGGCATATATGTAACTTCGTCTATCGCATCTTATAGTCCTTATCACACGCATCACACATCCAGAATGCCACCGGCACAAAGTTCTTGTTCTTATGCTTCATATAGCCTCAAATGAGACTATTCCATCGAGTTAAGGTCACCTTCTCAATTTAATAATCCTACTCATAACTGGTTCACCCTACTTCTTCGACCAGCCTACTTATCAGTAAATTTGTACAGGGCAACCATTGCTATTCATTTTCCATGTAAACCAACCTTGAAACAAGCTGCAGCCTCATCGACCTAGAATGTAAACAAACAAGTCTTGCTAACAAGGCAGCCTGGTTGTTGCTGGCCATTCTATGTAGTGCACCGCCGCGATAGCAATTTCTGATGAAAATTGGCCGAAAGAATTACATTGGAATTTTGCAAAAGATTTAGGACTAAATAGTAAAATTGACTTTCTGCTCTGCTTTTTCTTTTCATCCTAATACACTTTCTACTTAGTTTCTTTAGTTGCATTATATGGCAAGAGATTACCGAAAAACACACCTGTTAAATTAGTGCTGGTCTTAGACCAAGCAAAAGAATTAGTGCTGGTCTGGACAGATTTAGACGGGCCTCAACAACGACGGCCTTCCAATTCCCGGATCAAGGGGGACAGGTAGCATTTAGACTCGTTTTTACAAACAAGACGAAGAAATGGACGGTTGTCCAGCAAATTGATGGGACTGGCAAATTGCAGATTTAGCTGAAAACAGTTTTACTTTGTTAAATCCCCAGCTCCAAAATTAGCCCCCATGTAATCTAACTAGTATCAACCTCTCGTGCAGCGCAACCCGTGGAACAGATTTATAGTGAGACATAAAGTGCCATATGATATAGGAGAAAATTTGAAATGTTATTAATACACCCTCGAAAAAGGATTACGCCATAGGGTCCATTGCCGTATATTTGTCATAGCATAGCGGGTTGGCCATGTTCAGTATTAAGCCCACCATATCTCTACAAGGGTTGCTATCGTCAATGAATTGCAACAACCCAAAGTAAGCCACTTTCCCAAACCCTTCTACAAGAAAGTGACAATCCACGTTGTCGCAACCTTGCCTTCGAAGATGGTCCACTAAATCTAAACTTAGCTCGGCTTTTGCCAAATCCATACCATTTCGCAACGTTGGTTTAAGTTGAGCAACATGCAAATTAATTTTATCTAGAAATTGCCACTAATTAGTTTTTTTGTGGATCGATTGAATACCCAAGTAAAACATTGGGTACATTACTTTACTTTTACGAACTAAAAATTCAATGAGTTTAGGAACTTGATTATGCTAAATTACTCTAACACACTTTCATTTTCTTAAAAACACTTATTAAGACAACTTGGATTGATTTTAATCTAAATTACTAAAATGTAAGGAGTGATCATTTGAGTGCGCAATCATTAAGATAATACTTGGCAACAAATTGCATCAAAGAAAATAATCACACCAAAACAATCAATTATTTTTATGGTTTTCTTTTATTTTGAATTAAGACTAACCTACATGACATGTAATTTTAATTAACTACATTACCTAGTTATAATGATGTGCAATTTCTAATTATATGAACGTAACATATAAGCTATATGATATGCACCTGAGATAACAATATGAAGTGGCCTATACTGTGTGACATGCATATGATAATTTTGATATTTTTATTGAAATTCGTAATTAATAAATACCCTAATTTAAACATGCAATCGATCATATCAATTTATGCTAAGGTGACTCTTTTTGTGTTTTTCTATTTTGAAATTCGTAATTAAAATATACTAAAATGAAAAATACCCTAAATGAAGGTTATCCAATCCGCACTAGAAAAGAATTTAAATTAAATTATATTTCAATTAAGAAAGACCTTATCCTATTAACTGAATATTATATAAGCATTCAATGCTATATAAACCATGCAATGTTATCTAAATTATCATATCTATTAAGGAAAATCTATCTAAACATCTATATTAATTAATTTATAAAATCCATCCTAACTTGAAATCTAACCTAAATATGCAATGTCATCTAGAAATCCCTTCTATTTCTCACATGCAATCCTTTTGTATTTTTTCCATCTAAGGGGCTTATAGATAGAATCAAAAAATTATATCACGTTGTGAACTAGACAATAAATCCTAATCGATATATGCCTATTACTCAAAATATGTACATTAGATATTGATGAATAAAGTAGTGAAATATATAAATCAAATTTAGATTAGATTTTTACCAACTTCGAAGCTTATGTTGCCAAATTCGAATCTACGAACGGGATGACGTAGTAGTGGTGGTTTGCGATGGCTCGCGATGAATGATGGCGAGGGGCAGGATTACTCAATCGACTGCATCATAAATAACTTGACAAGGGTTGCTGACTGCGGATTGGCTTGACAAGAACTACGACGATTTCATCCGTCAGTGTCGGGGGTGACTCGGTTGGAACATCCAATCGACCAATCCAAGGAATAGTCATGGACTGATCGGCCGATCGGAAGGGTAACCAAGGGATTAGACATGGCTTGATCAAAGGATTGGCCCTAGATTGATTGAGGGATCGGCAGTGGACCAATCCAATGATTATGCAAGTCGACCTGAGTATTTGGCCAAAGATTAGTTGCTCAACCATAAGGGTTGGTCATGGAATGGTCCCATACCACCGCGGGTCGCTAGATGACCATGGATCAATTCCAATGCGGTCATATTCTGGTCGCAAGTGATTCCGCTCGGTCATGTATTGACCGCAGGTGAACATGAATTGTCCGTGCAATCAGGAGTCAATCATGGAATGATCGAGCTCCAATCAAATGAACAAACAACTGACATGATCAAGATGATAATGTCGAAACTCTGCTGAAATGGAAATTCATTTTTGACAATCAAAGTGGATCTCTCCTGTGAACCGGATTCGTCATCGGTGTAAATCTTTCGATCATGGGCTTTTGAGGTGTGCTAGGTACTCTTATGCTGAACAAATTTTAAAGTTTTTTAACAAATGAAATTCCATAAAAGTCCATAAACATTGTTAAAATTGAATGAAGTTGGGAATATCCATCCATGTTTTTCACCTAAAATTCTATATCATTAAAGAGAGCAAAACAATTTCCTTTTTTATTAGTCCTACTTTATTTCTATTCTAACTCTAACTCTCAGATTTTTATCCCGCCGTCATGCAGAGCATGAAAGTCGAAATCCACTAAGCTAAATCATCCTCATCTCAACTCCTTGAAAAGGTGGATTTCGAACCCCCACCTCCCCCTTCCTACATGGGAAGAGTGGCCACTGAACAAAATGAATTTGAATAATGAAGAGATCACCCTGATATGGGAATTAAGTGATGTGGCCTCTTGAGAATTTTCTCATGATTCTTAATTTATTTTCAAAACTCACAACATTAGTCTTATTACTGCAAAAAATTAAAGTTACCTTATACGTAAAAAAAAACTCTGAAGAATAAAAGATTGACGCAATCTCTTGCCAATTTTTAATGAGGTATTTTACAACTCAACTATCATTATTTATTGAATAGATAGTATTCTAACAATTTTATTAATATTTGCAAATCTAAAGAAGGACCATTCTTAATAGTATTTAAACAGGATAATGATATAAATGGTCTATGAACTTTGGCTTAATATATAATGTGGTCTCTGAACTTTTAATTTATTTGGTGCGGCCTTCGAAATTTAACCCAACATATAATATGATTCTTGAATTTTTAATTTATTCAATGTGATTCTTCAAATTTGGTACTTATTTAATTTAGTCTATAAACTATATGAAAATGTTCATTATTATCCTTCAATTAATTCAACTTTAGGGACAACATTGAACATTTTTATGTAATCTAAGGACTAAATTGAATATATACCAAAAGTCCAGGGATCACATTGAACGATTTAAAGATTCAGAGATCATATTTCATGTTAATCCAAAGTTCGGGGATCATAGTACACATTTAGTCGAAGTTCGAGGACCATTTGTGTCATTTTTCCTACTAAACCTAACCGGAGAAAAAATTAGGTTTTCCTACATCATCGTTTCATTTGCTTAACTTTGTTTGCATCTATCATTTCGCACAAGATGATGGTAATATACTCGAGGTATATCTAATGATTTTTTCCAATCCAACCACTTGAATTGTTGCATTATTTGAGATATAACGCCTTCTGTTTTTCTTTTTCTTTTTTGCAAAAGCAATCATATTTTTCCTTTTTGATTGATATATCATTTTCATAAAAAAAATTTAGATAAAAATCATGGTATCACAAAGTTGAAGATTATTCATGAGAAATGTATTGCCCAATTCACGTGAAAGTAATTTCTTATATTATCCCAGGAAAAATACAGCAGCAACAAAAAGGAACAAAGGAAGTGTCATATCTTTGGCAACCTAAATTGCCTGCAATGAAACTTTTTCTTTTAAATTTATCGAGTAGATATCTACATTATGATGTGTCAATAAATGGCATCAATGTATTTAGTAGATATCTAAATTATGATGTGTTAATAAAGGGCATATTATTCCTATCTGGTTTGGTTTTTGGGAATGCAAATGCCATTTGGTAAAGTACAAGTTCACGTTGAGAAATCCACAAAATTGGCAGCAAATTCCTTACAAATGCTCGCTGTGTGGACGTCAAAGAATGCGGCCGAAGCAACAGCCCAAAAGGGAAATAAAAATATGTTGCAAGACGCACTTTCACACGTCCAGTCCAATATTGTTTAGTTTATCACCCCAGCTTGCTAATTCCGTGATCCTAGACTAGATGCGAGTGTTGTTAACGTAATAGAGGCTGTTTCCGTTGAAAAAAAAGTGCGATAGACTAAGGGTCTTCATTATAATAAACTAGTAATGTACGTTTGAATATGGTCGGTTCGACTTAAACCAACCAATAGAAGATCTCCTTCCAGAAGTCTTCCAGGCTTCGCACCAGGATGTTTCCACGGAAGATGAGAACATGGACTACAACGTATATCTTATTCGATCATTGAGATGGCGGGGCCCTCCTCATGTTCAACGCGCCAAATGGGCTTTTGGCGTGACTCACTTTCAACTTTTTGTTAAAATGGATACTTGATCATCCCGAAGCACTTAAATTTTCACAATATATTAAAGAAAAAATGATGTACCGACCAAAAAAGAAAAAAAGAAAAAATGACATAATGACATAATGACATAATGAACTTTAATTTAATATGTAAATTGATTCTTAAATTTTTACTTTGTTCAATATAGTTCCTGAACTTTAGTGTGATGTGCAATGTGATCTTTAAACTATAAATTTGTTTAATATAATTCCTGAACTTTTGGTACATATTTAATTTTGTCTTTAGATTATACAAAAATGATCAATATTGTCTCAGATCTTGAATCAATGAAAGAACTACATTGAATATTTTCATATAGTTTATGAGCTATATTAAACATGTTGAACTCTAGACTAAAGTTCAAGAACTACATTGAATAAATTAAATGTTGAGTTAAAATTTATGGATTATTTGTATTATTATCCCTATATAGTAAACTCAAATAACATTATAGATTCTGGCACGAAAATGGAAAAAAAAAAATGTTTTGGCTTTTGAAATGCATAAAGACATGCATAAATGTCTTGACCAATGTTAAATATCTCTATATCGGTTGTCATCAACTCACTCGCAATTTCAGGTCATGTAATTACATCCAAATCACGAAATCAAAATGGCTTGAAGACGGATTCAGTGTGAGAATTCCATGGCTAGAACCCCAAGCACAACACTTTATCGGAGGAAGCTATGGTAGTTTGTACACCAAGTAGATCATCAGATCTTGGAGGAGGCCAACTCTAGTTTCTCCTTTTGACCAAAAAAAAAAAAAAAAAAAAAACTGCAGTCTCTTTCCCATCATGAAAAATCCGGATTCTACATTATTCTCGCTGCAAATAATTTTTAATCTAGGACAGATTCCGAAAGAATTATTTATTTCGGGACTTATAAAAGAGGAATTTATAATGCAAAAAATGGAATAAATAATGAGAAACCAAACTTTTATCTTATTATAATTATGTGTAAGGCTTAAGGTGAGGCTCCAATAAATATTTAATCGGGGCCATTACTGCGATTGATTTCTAAAATTCATAGGGCAAATTGCGGAAGTTAAAAACTCATCCGACACCTTGGGAGGCAAAATGCAATTCTCCCGTGGTTCATGTCCATACTCACTATTAAAATTTGAATGCCCACTCGCCGTAGGATCAACCTGGGATCACTATATTATTAAAGAGAATAAAATAGAATTGAATAGTGGGGAGGGGACCATGATCAACAATCAAGTAATGTCCTCTCTTGAGAATTTTTCTCATGATTCTTGATTTATTTTCAAAAATCATTAATTTTAGACTTATTATCGCCAAACCTAAAGTTGCTTTATATAAAAACAAAAAATAAATTAGAGAATAAAATATGATTAATCTGTTGACAAATTTTTAACGTGGTTTTATTCACCCAAATTTTTGTTAAATCGATATCGTTTTAATATATAGGTATTTGGAAAAAGTGAGGTACAGCCACTCTTGGCGGTACTTAACAACAGAAAAGATAACATTTTCCAGTATCATCATTTCATTGTTTAACTTTCTCCACCCAATTAATCATCAAGCTACAATCTTGACTAATATGAGTGTATGCGTCTCATGAGGTGATTGTATTATTCTCTAGGGGTATCTCATGTTTTTTCCCCAATCCAACTACCAGAATTCTTGAATTGATAGAGATATCGAGTCCTCGTATACTTTCTTTTTCCAGGGAGATGTTCTAAAAATCTTGCTCTAGTTAACTTCTCCATGAGAACGCCAAGCTAAGAGAAATTACTGATGAAATCATTCTGAAATACAACTCCACGTCCGTCTTGAGAAATCCACGAAATTCGCGGCATTTACTGCCGAAATGCTTGCCGCTCTAGAGTCAAGAAAAAGCGACAAAAGCAACGGCGCGGGGAAAAAGCTACATTGGCGAATCGAACTAGTGATTCTTTTGAATATTATTCAGTGGATGGTGCTCATCTTATACTCAAACAAATCTTTCGCTTAGATTCTGTGTCGACTCCACTCACCACAATCTCTCTCTCTCTCTCTCTCTCGGGAAACATTTAAGCAACTACCGAAAGACTTTTTGACTTGGAGGTGCGTGCATGCAGCGATGTACGTCCACGTCAGGTCATTGCGAAATGATTGCCTCCGGCCTTTTGCTTTTTCGTGTTTGTCTCTTTGCAAGGATCCGAATAAAAAAACAATAATGACACAAAAAATTAATAAATTTTGATTTTATATATAATTTAGTCCCTAAATTAATCAAATTTGTAATGTAGTCTCTAATTTTTTTTCAATATAATTCTTAAATTTTTGGTACATATTCAATATAATTTCTAAAATATATAAAAGTATTCAATGTAGTCACTCTTATTAATTCAAGATCAGGGATTGCATTCATGAATTATATTAAATATATACCAAAAGTTCGAGAATTATATTGAAAAAAAAAGAAGAAGTTTAGGGATTACATTACATATTGTATTAATTTAGGGACTAAATTACATGTTTAATCAAAATTTATGTACTGTTTGTGTCATTATTGCTTTTTTATTCAAATCCTTGACAATAACTTTGCAAAGAGAAAAACACTAAGAAGGCCAGAATATATTGAACATATACTAAAAATTCAACGAATATATCGAATAAATTAAAAGTTCAGAAATCACATTGCACTTTGAGTTAAAATTCATGAATCAAATTGACCAAATTAAAAGTTTATAGGCAAAATTACATATTGAACTAAAGTTTAAATATTGATTGCGTCATTTTTCCAATAAAAGATAATCGAATCACATTTCAAAGGAACAAAGCCTTAACACAATTGAGAGAGGATGCGCGCCAGCTAAAACTTGAGACAGCAAAAACCTTAGTACTTCAAAATATGATCGTTCCTGATCTTAATGGCAGAATAGTCACGAAGGTGTTTTTTTCCCCGTGGAAAGTAGCCATAAATGAAGGAGAAAATGGCCTCTTTTGACAAAGCCACCATCTCCATGCTTGGTCTTGGTCTACCTTCAAAAGAATATTAAACTCTTCTTTGTGCTCAACTAATCTCCACAATGCACATACTAAATCACGTCCATGTATGTCGGGCAAGGTTTCATCATAGGGTGAAGAGTATGAATTCCAAGATTCCAGAACACTTAAACTTCTAATAAAATATAAAATGGTGACTCTAGATATAATTTCCTTTGCAATTCTTTAGAATTTGAATAGTATTTCTGTTATATCTATAATGTGATCTCACATTTTTTAGGTATAGTTTTAAATAAAACTTATCTTTGATATTAACCAACATTTTTACTTTTAACAAACAGTTATTCCATGTGGTTTTTCCACACTTCGTACTTTTCCGTAACAATTGCCTATTCGGTAATCGTCTTAATGGAAGATGTTATAACGACGAATGTTCATTTCGGAGAGTAATCACAAGTGTAACCTTTTTATTCGGAATACACCATCGATACACGAGGGGATTGGGTTAGTAGAGTACGCCATAATCACTGTCAATTCGCCATCAAATTCCCATGGATTTTCAACAAGCGCTAACTCAAACAATGGCTAGAGTTTAGATTTATTTTTCAATCCTGTTTTTGCATAAGACTTTAATTGTGCTTGAATTATAGAATATTCGATTTGATTTTTTAATAATTTTAAGTTTTGGCATTAAAAAGAAAAAGATGAGCATTTCCCCTTTTACGAGGCGAGTTGTACTATATGCCTAACTAATTTTACGTCTCTCTACGCCGGTTATCATCAACTTATTCGCACAAGTTGATCATCTAGCTAGAGCTTTGACTCACGTGAGCACAAACGCTGCACGAGGCGATCGTACTATGCTTTACAAATATCTAATGATTTTTTTTCCCCTATACAACCTAACAAACTAGGACTCATGTCCAACCGCAAGGCACGTCTGCAATTACACATGCTCCAAACCAATAGTTACATTATATAAAAAATGTGAAAACAAAAAAGAAAAAATGAAAGAATGTCGGGTTCTCTTTGACAAGTTTCAAGAGAAAATTACAAAAACAATTTTAAATCTATCGCAATTTTTCCAATTTAGTCTTAAATCTTTTATAATTGTGCAAATTTAGTCCGTTTAACCAATTTTGACCGATTGGCGGCGACCGTTCGGCCAATATTGACATGGCAAATATTTTGATAATATTTTTTTTTTTTCTCTCTCTCTCTCTCTCTCTCTCTCTCTCTCTCTCTCTCGCGACTGGCCAAAGGCAAGGTTGGTGAGGGATCTTGTTGACCCCGAGAAAGCCTAGCCATGGCTGGGTGAGGCTCTCCCTCACTAGATTTGGCGAGGTTCGAGCCTTAGTGGCCATGGGGGCGAGATTTTCAAATTTTTTTAAAATTTTTTCTTTTCCCCCCTATCTCTTCCTGTCCCTCCCTCCTTTGGCCATTGACGACTGGCCAAAGGCAAGGTCGACGAGGGGCCTTGCTAGCCTTAGGGAAGCCTGGTCATGGCTAGGCGAGGCTCGCCCTCATTGGATCTACGAGGGTTGAGCCTCACCGGACATGGGCGACCTAGGTGAGGGTGAGCAATGTAGTTGAGTCTCCATCCTTTTGCATATCCAAAGGCAAGGCCGGCGAGGGCGAGCAATGCCCCTGCTTGGGTTGCCTTTGGCTGGCGAGGCTCGACCCTCACCAAATTCAGTGAGGGGGAGCCTCACCCAACCGCTGCTAGCCTCGTAAGAGGTTTCGCAAGTTCATGGCCTTTGACTTTGCGGCCTTTGGCAAGGTTAAGCCTTGCCCCTATGGCCAGCGAGGCTCCACCCTCACCAAATTCGGCAAAGATGAGCCTCGCCCAACCATGACCAAGCCTCACCGCCCTCCCGAGGGGGGGGAAGAATTAATAATAAATTTCGAATAAAATAAAATATTATTAAAATATTTGTCACGTCAACATCGGCCAAACGGTCGGCATTCACATCAATGCCAATCAGTCAAAATTGGTCGGATGGATTGAATTGGCACAATTACAAAAGATTTAGGACTGAATTGACTAAAAAATAAGGTTTAGTATCGAATTAGAAAAATTACAATAGATTTAGGACTATTTTGATAATTTTTTCAAGTTTTAAATGAGGCATATTTTTACCGGAACATTCATTATGGGTCATTTTCAACGAGGTAATATATAAGAACAGCAAGAGAGTGACAGAAATTGTGACATCATAGGCTCCCTTTAATACATGCAAAGAAATTTCGCTTTGGATTTCACATGATTTAAAATCTTCTCTTGGAACATAATGGACGGCTAAACGTTCCGTTTATCTCGCATTATTTTATCGTTTTTGTGAAGTTTCCTGTTAAATTCAATTGAGTCAAGAAAGGGAACTCGTGCCGACTAACGGACAAACGCGTTGTGTGCGCTGAGGGACAGGTAAACATCGTCCATGCAAAAAGAGAGGGAGATTTTGTTTTTCGTTTTTCGTTTCCAATAGGAGTTTTACTGAAACAGCTAAGATATATGAAAGTTAAATAATTAAGAACTTAGAAGGCTTTCCGTGGTCGAACGTTGGTGGCTTTTCATCGGCGTCGTGACTTTTCACCACCTCGCATTTTGGTATGTTCATTTCATTAAATAATACTTCGAAGGTTTTATCCGTTAAAATTGAAACTTCCCAACTATTAGACCAAAACCAGGAAATTTAAGGCTTGGTGTTCATCCCTCAATTCTAAAAGTAATCCCTCACTAAGATGTCCTGGTTTTTCATGAAAATTGAGCCCTTTAAGGCGGGGGGTCATTTTATCATTTGCACATTTGAAAAGAAAAACGGCGCTTTAGGGTTTCTTCCGGCAGTTGTCGCATTGCTGCGCGCTCCCCAAAACTGATCATGACAGTGTTTTCCAATTGTATCTAGTGGGTAAGTTAAAGAAACTCTCTGCTATATTCTATGTATCGTTTGCACTTTTAATTAGTTTTAAACAATTATTTTGCCCCTAAATAAAATTTTAATTTATAAAAACGAAGCCCGTAGCAATGTGAAAATTGCCTTAAGGAGCCCACTCATGCGGCAAAAGGTCACCGCGTTCGTCATCGGAATGTCCCCAAACTTGCTGTTTTTAAATCGTGGGAAAAAACATCATCATGCCCTCAATGGGGTCGCGTCCCATGACGACGACGTTCCTGGGGTGTCGAGCATTAATTCCAACCCCAAACCCTCTGAAAAGAAAATGTTCGAGTGGAGGTTTTTGCATTCCATTGGATTTTGGGGGAAAGTTGTTGAGAAAATACAAATGTTCTTAGGCTAAAAGGATTTTTAAAATATAAGCAATGTTTTGTGTGGTTTACTCAGAAGTAACGTTGACTTTAATGTCATTTAAAAAAGAATTACACTCTATAAATGACTTTTGTTTAAAAATTATTAGCTGATGAAATTCAGCCGCTAATAAGCCAAATTGACCTCCAAATAGCCTCATGTGATGTTGCTTGACCTCAGGCGTCGCCTAAGGTTGCGTGACCTTAGGGGCATGGCTTGTTGTTGGTCAAATCTAACCCTGTCGACAACTTGAACCCTCATCGATGAGGTCAGATGAGGTGGGACATTTATGAAATTATAAAAGTTGAACAAGGAAAAAGTTAGAAGAAATTGGAAGAAAAAAATTGCATATGCTTTTTTCAAACCAACCCAGACCTACCTTGGGCTTTTCCCTAAAAGTCTTCAAAAAATTTGTGAAACACCACTTGTATTTGGTCAAGAGACTTTGGAACCCAAAAGGCTTTGGCAATATTGGACCAAATGCACATTCTTTTTCATCTTGGCGATGGAGACTTGCCCTCCAATTTTTTATATTTCAGTAATGTCTTTTTTTCTCTTTTTATTGTTTTATACTCCATTATTTCAAATCACCTAAAACTTTTGAAATATACATATATCCACACCTCATATATTTTTTTTGTAATTTTCTAAGAAAATAATAATATGAGTGTCAGACGTATCCTTTAAGAGAAATCTGAAATGACTTGGTTAGAATTAGGTTTTTTTCTTGTAAAAGTAACGAGAAGATTTCAATGGATGGAAGCTCCATGATTGGTTTCGAGATGGGCTGATTTTTGCTGGTCTGGTTCTTTGTTTCAAGGTGGGAGTCAACCAACCTGTTCCTAGACCCACTCGCTTACTAGATCGACGGGTTTGATTTGATTACCGGATGGGTCCACAAACCAGTTGTGATAAATTTTTTTTCTATTTCCTGCAGGTTAATAGGCTTCACTACCAAGCGAACATATTATCTAGCGACTTTAGCAATTGCAAAATTCCCGTGTTTCGTCTATAATAAACCGTTATGTGAGGAGCAAAAACAATTGTACAATCAATAATTACATAAACAATAATAAGGTACTTATATCCAAAAATTGCATGTTGGAAACAGATCATAATATAAGAAGACTACAGCGTTCCCCACTGGGAAAGCAATCATGAAACTAAGAGTTTTTCTTTTTCTACCTGTGAGTTTGCCACAAAGTGCACAAGCTTTACTTCAAATGCATCGACAGTCTACATTACATATTGCACGTGAAAAAGAGTTTGTCACAAGTTTGCAAGAGCAAGCAAGCAAGAAAAATAAATCAACCGAGGATAAATGAAAACGAATCTCCTATTATCAGGAATAAAAAGAAAGTAAAATCGCTTGACAGATTATGAGCCACTAAAATAAATTAATTTTTCAAGCTTTAAAGCCATCTCCAACTTAGAACGTCAACATTTATCCATAAAAGACCACTTCAAGTTCTTACCCCCCTGAAAGCAAAACAATAATAAATATAGATGATCACTATCCATTAGTTTTAAACTAGAATTACTAGAAATTAAACTCAAACAATCAATGAAATTTTTTAGTACATATGTATATGATATAATTTGAAAATTTTTGGCTTTATTATGTGATTCACCAAACAGAGAATATAGCAAAATTTTTACAGCGTTTTTAGCAGAAATTTGAGATAAACCACTTTTTAATCACTTGTATGCTTTTATAAATGTGCATAACTGTTCGAGTAAATTAAATATTTTCAGCATGGCATGTACTTCATGATGGCGTAGGGGGAAAAAAGATTTTACGGCATGCTATAGTAAAACTGAATTGGGCTTTATTTTTCAATCATTTGGGTGCTGCAATGGAATGTGCTGAGAAGATATGCAAATGGCACATTTTTATTTTGGTGATGCTTATATGCCAGCATGGTGGAGTTTGTGTTATTTGGTTTATGCTCATTGTCGGCATGGCCTATGTGCTGCAAAGACCGGTTTTATTTTGGGGCTTAATCACGGCCAGACGTCATTTTCAGGGCTTAATCACAGTTGATGTGATTTTCGAGACATAATCATAATCGATATGGTTTTCGGGTCTTGTTACATGGCAAAATGTAATCGCAAGGTTCTTGACAAGAGCGTATGGAAAAAGGTGATTTTTCTAAATTCGTTTTCAACATTTTCCTAAAAACTAAAAATGTTAGAGGCTTAATAATTTGTTTTAGATTAAGATTTATGTCTTTCAAATATTGCTAATACTCTGGTAATTACAATTTCTATTGTTGAGAGTGCAATGATAGAAGCCCAATACCTTCCATCTAAAGAGATTGCCAAAAAGGAACTCAAATCCAAGTCCGTCAATATATCCGGTTGAACTTACTTTTATTCAAAAACTTAAGTCAATGAGTTATGAGTTAACTAGAATTTATTTATCGCTCTACACCACATTAATTCTCTAACAGATTTCGCACGTATATCCTAATATATATTATAGGAGTTTTAATTAATAAAGATTTCATTAAAGATTAGCTGCTTTTAGGGTTGCGTCCTTTATACATTGAAGTTGGCCATGTCACTTCCTTAGATAGTAATAAATGTTTGGGCGTGATCGTCGGGAAGGTTTAATTTAGTATTCCAAACCGTCGGCATATTGTATAACGAAATGCACATACCAAAACGCGAGCTGATGAAAAGGTCACGACCCAAATTGGGAAGCGTTGCCTTTCTCACAGAGGGGCCAAGGAAAGCAGCTTGCTTTTGGTCACTGCAATTGTCGAGGATTGCAACACCATGAGAGATGCAGTGGCCTTATTCAAGAAAGTGTCCTTTATACTCTTTATTTTTTTAATTTTTTTTATAATTTGGAGACACGGACAAGGAGAGTCGCTACTTGGAAGTCTATGGAAAATTTATGAACCAGTTGAGTCTAGACATCTGATCAATGTGAGTGACCTAAAATAGTTTGCATGTAATTTGTGGGATTTAAAATACGCGTCATTTTTTTATTGGCAAAAGGGAAAGATAAAATTTGATGTAATAGATGTTTTGAACACAAGTCTCGTTGGCTCCACTTTTTTGCTGTTATATTATAATGGTTTATCCATGATAGGGTGTATACATTCAAGAGGCACAGATTATCTATAATGGGTTGTGTTTAAAAAGCACCATTTGAAAAGGTGCGAACGGTTGTCTCTTAAAGGAAGTTAAGGTAATTTCCTCATTAATGCAATAAAGACACAAGAACAAAACATTCTGCAAAATAATGTTCTTCTCCTCTCTATTAGAAAACATACAAAATGTTCCATCATCTATTTTGAGAAAACAATTGGCATTATCGTTGTGGAATTAGATTACCTCTTTGTAATTGTATTTGGATTATTGTAAAGTGGTAGATTTATCCATTGCATGATAGTGATTTAACGTACATTCCTAGGTAATCGCTTTCGTTTTGCATTAAAGAGGTTAGTCGTTCTTTGTCCCAACAAACTTTTATTCAACATTGGTATTAGAAACCGCATTATGATCTGTGCCTTGTTTTTCCATCGAGTTTTTTTGCTTGTTATTTGACATGAAGATCATTAGGTTGAATTTCATATTGTCTGCATGTTTATTGCTTGAAAATTGCAATATGAATGATCAAATGAACCAGGTGAGGCAAACAGGTTTGGAGGATGAAGATGACCATTTTGTTACAGTCAATTCTTGGAATATTTTTCTAGTGAAAATTGATTTTGATCATACGGGGTGAAAGAACTCATGAGATTATCAAAACGATAGGTAGCACACCATTGGTAGATGCTGGATGCACCACCAAGGGCACCCAGAAACCACAATGTCATCGGCTAACTACCCCATGCATGGCCTCAACACGTGAGTGGTGTTAGGATGCATGTGTTGGTGAGTTGTGTTAGAGAAATCTCATATTGGAGAATTGATGTGGTGTTGAGCAGTTAATATATTTTAGTTGACCCATAACTTATTGACTTAAATTTTTGAGTAAATGTGCGTCCAACTGGATATATTAACAGGTTTAGACTTGGACTCCCTCTTGGAAATCTTCTCAAGTGTAGATATCAGACTTTCATTGCGTGATCCTAATAAGCGCCATGTGTGTTGGCCGTGTGAACCGGCGCCTAGGGCGCTAATGTCATTAATGACATCAATGATGTCAACAAACCAAATCAATTACCCGACCCAATGACATCATTGATGATGTCATCATGTGACCCAATTGGTGACTTGACCCGATTACTAACCTAGTTGACTTGTCGATGGTCGACCAATTAAAGCAGTCAAACTAGTCTAACTATTCTAACTAATCGATTGGTCAAATTGGTCAAACCAATTTAGAGCTAGACTTTGGCCTGGTGTGTGTGCTGCACGTGCTACACACTTAGTGTGTTGGAGCTCTGTTTGGAGCGTGGTTGGTGTCATTGTGTTCATATTAATGTGCTCTACATTATGGTGCAGTTATTACGTGTTTGTCGCTTTTAAGGCTATAAAAATCCATATCGAATCCTAAATATGTGTATTTATTGGATATAAGTGCATTATTTTGATGTAGGAGCATTGGGCTTTGTCGATCAATTCAAGTTGAAGATGTCAATTATCAAGAGAATTATTGATTCGATGGGCAAGTTGTTGATTTCAAGCATGTCAACGCCAATTTACAAGGTTGCTATCGATTCCAAGATTACCAATCAACTATCTAGCAACCAAAAGATGTTGACTGAGTTGCCCAAGGAGACAGACAAATTTAGAGTCTATTTTAATTACTTTGCGTCTAATCAAGTGTCACTAGTAAGTCATAAGTATGTTATAGTTTTCAAATAGTCAAAATTCAAGTCTCTAGATATTTTAATACATTTTCTAGTTCTTAAGTCTGTATTGTTTTTTCTAGTTTTCATGTCATTAATGTTAGGTAGTTTTCGTATCTTCAATATTTAGTCTATTTCCTAGGTGAATTTTTTTGAGAATATAAGTATTTAAGATTTTCCTTTGTGTGTGAACAAATACCATGAAGAGTGGATTACTCCTAGTTTCTATATCCTTGGAAGGTGGATTTTACATTGATGGTACGCCAAAAAAACATTATATCCTCAACTAATGGTTTTCTTGTAGGCTTTGGTGGCGAGCTTCTTTAATCCCAAATCACGGTATCATTGGCCGGTGATTTTTGTAAGCCTTAGCGATGAGCTTCGTCAATTCCAATCTTGATCCTCAGCTGGTGGTGCGTTGTGTATGCCTTGGTTCCAATCGTATTGTATCCCTTATTTTTCTTTTACCCATCAACATCCATTCCATACATTCACTCATCATTAATAATCACTCAAAAAGACTCTCACCTATCCGGACCCGCATCATATTTATTCCTTCTTACTTTTTTTTTTTTTTTTGTGATTTTGGAAATATAGAAGCAAGCCTACATGTAAATGACCACATATAGATTGTGCAAAGCGTGGTTCAATGCTAGCACATATATGATTTAACGTACTAGCAATTTCTTGATTCCAAGCAAGCTCGAACAAGGGCTGGAGATACTTAGTTTTTTTTTCATTATGTCTTAAATTCCGCTTTTGATTATATTTGCTATGTGAATGTTTTGTACGTTGGTTCATATCATGTTATGCATTTTGATATTTAATAGAAAATGTGATAATTATATGAGGTCATATAATAATCTTTTCTAATAAAAGTTCATAAGTTGGTATAATTTAAATGAATTCTCATCTAGAATTTAAAATTCACGCAAATTAAACAAGTTAATAATAGTAAAACAATCGTACAAAGAAGCTTATTAGAACCATAGTGAGGTTTTGCTATGGTTTCTTTTGTTAAATTATCATTCATTTAGTTTGTCTTTACTGCAAATTAAATGTGTGTTAATGTAAAAAATGTTTTAGTATAGATTATGCGTTTATTATATTAATGTGCAATAGCAATTGATATTTGACATCAAAATGTTCTGTACATCCTTAATGAATGATAGGTTTTTGAAAACCCTCAACCACATCATAAATAAACCTGAGCATAAAATTTTTGCTCAACATAGAATAGATTAAAAAGCTTATTAAGCTTGGAAAAGGAAATATAGTATTGCTTGCATCACTTAACTAAATTGTATGCAAAATGATCTCATGCTTGAGTTAGAAAGTTATGATAAAACTCAAATAATCTAGGCTGCCTTGAAAGAAGTTCGGGGTACATCTACCAATCAAGTTTGACACATATCAAAAGCGCCCAAATTTAATAATAAGGCAACATTTTCAGGAGTTGTCAAATATGCTAGTAAGTTGAAGTTGGCATGTCACACCCTTACTAATGAACAGTAAGTTTATGATGTTATAAAGTCTCTTCCTGATAGTTGGGAGTATATGAAAATTAATATGATGCACAATGATATTATCATCACTTTTGATGCTATAGCACGTAGCTATAGACTGAGAAGCAGTTATGGAGTATCGTTAGATACAGCCTAGAAAAAGATAGATATATGTTATAAACAACTCTAAAGTTGAAGTGAAGGGTATTAACACATGTAAATTAAAGTTATGTGGTGTTTGAAATATTTGTTCTTCTCAACTTAAGTTATATATTAAATTTCCATGATAATTGTGTTGATGTTATGTTTGGAACAGTTTATTATGATTTTGGTTATGTAGTAAATGGTTTTATGATATTAGATATTGATAATGATGTATACAATTTTAACATTGATTTTTTTTAAATTGCATTTTCTAATAATATAAAGATTGATGTAAGTGTTTGGCATGATAGAGGATGTCATATTAGGTTATAAAGAAGGCATTTTAGGGTTACTCACTAATATTGCTTTACCTATATGTAAACATTATCGAATAGGAAAAATAACTAAAAAATCATTTGATAATGGCACCTGTCGTGACCTTCTCAAGAGGTAGATCACTTGGGGAAAGCTAATAGATTGCTAAAGGGGCTCAGGTTTAGCACAAGCTCTCCTAAACCTTACTAATCGTAACCCCGTACTCAAATCAAGATGAGATTAAATTTCCATATTGGAGCTGCCATTAATCGGTCATGGGTGAATTAGACACCTAAGTAAAATGTGGAAGTTTATTTTACTTTTGTGAACTAGAGATTCATAAATTCGGGGACTCGATTACGTTAAATTAATCAAACATCATTTTGGTACATTTTCTCTTTATTTTGAAATTGTTTTGTAAGCAGTTTTTATCCATTTTTACCTTCTACTACTTACATGTGATAGGTGATCACACGGGTGGGGAACCACTACGTAAGGACCACTCTAGTTGTAGTTTGAAGAATGCAAGCCAGTGATGAAGTTTCCTTAAGGAAGCTGGAATTAGCAAAACCAACACAACATTGAGGAAGTTGTGGTTTGATTTGATGCATTGGATAGTCTATCGCAGAGTCAACATGTTAGAGATGGGTTTTAAATGGTAGGGTAGGGATAGTGGTTAGATTGAGGTGCTTGGGCAGTAGTGAAGGGTGAGGGCTTGCTAGATACACCAAAGGAAAACTGTTGGCAAGCCAGACGTGACAATTGGGACAACGACAGATGTTGTGGACTGCCGATTATTGAGCTTGCTCGAAGAAGACGTGGCGAGAAATTGACAGAACACCAAAATTAGTACTAAATCACCTGCTGCTACGAATAGATTCGTTTTATCGTGTGGCCTGCAAAGAACTTTGTGGAAGCTAATGGAGACGAATAGAGAACTATAACGTCACCAAAGTCACAAGTTGAAACAACGACTCAAGCATTCTCTCTATCTCTTTCTATGAGATAGTTTGCCCCTGAAGATAATGGAGGTCATCATGATAGGAAGGAGCCAATGGGTAACACTCTAGTATTATGTTCAAAGAACTTGCCCCTACAAGTCTCCCATTCTCTTTCTCTTTGCGGAAAGTGTGCATGGTGACTAAGAAATGTGAACAGGTGTAGTCTTCATCTTGTGATGACTCCTTTGTGAATATGTTGAGCGTTGTCGAGAGAAGAGATTGCAAGAGTGCTCACTGAATGAGACAGAGATGTGAATCCTCCGCATGTCCTTCCTCCTCTCTTTCGTGCATTCACTCTTTTGCCATCATCTCTAATCTGGACAAGAACAAATGCACAATTTCAATGGGTTGAATAGTTAAGGGAATTGCACACGATCAAACTAACAAAAAGGTGTAAACTTAGCTTTATGGTAATGTCCATGAAGCAAGTTGAACGCAAGACGTCATGGGAACTTACAAATAGTAAATAAATTGCTAGGCTTCATAGGAAGTGATGGAGAAATGCAACGACGAGGGAATGGTAATTGCAAAGAAGAACCTGCTTTCCTCCATTTCCCCTTCTCTCCTTTGACCCTCCTCCAATGACTCTTTGTAAATGTGCTAGGAATTGTCAAGAGAGGAAAGATCGTGAGGGGTGCTTTATAGAGTGAGATGGAGATGGACGTGTCCTTGAGCTGGTTCAATAATGCAATGGAGATACCCTAAAGCAATCAAAGAAAAATGGATAGAGAAAGAGATAAGGGCGATGATGTGTATGAGTATTGACGTAATGGATTATATTCTCTCCTTTTCATGGTATCCACTAGGAAGTTGATGTGAAGTGAAGGCATCGGGATGCGGTGAGTAACACGAGGAACACAATAGCGAACATCAACAAATTGCAACAAATGCTAATGGACAACAGTAGCTAGAGGACAACAAGCAGTAGCAGTAGTAATAAACCGTAGCAAACGGCGACGAAAAGCGGTAATGCAACAACAAATAGTAGGGACACAATAGTAATAAGCAATAAGGTAGAGCCATTGGGTTGATGAGAGGCTCATTGGAACAGAAGAATTCGCTATGGATCACCAAGGAAAGGGAGTTGGGACTACCATGACCTTAGAAAAGAACTCTTTTGTATCTCACGTATTTTATCTCTTTTTATTATTAGTTTTTTTTTTTGGTAAGATAAGCTTGTATAGATTTCAACCAACCAACTATACAACACAAGAAACTCAGCACCCACTTGCACTCACCACAATAACACATTGAATGAGTGGAATGGTACCAAGTTCAGGATTAAAATGATACAACCATTACACATAAGAACCTATGTACAACACAACAAAGGAACTAAGAGAGCTCATCTAGCAAAAATAGAAGGAGCGAGACCTTAAGCTCTTTGTAGTCTTCTGTTGATAGGCGTGTCTTGGACGTGTTTAACAGTCACCACCTTGTCCTTAACGGCCTTAGTAATATGGTATTTCAACGATGGGATATAAACCGCCCTTCCCTAAAATAGGGCGTTGTTTCGGGCCTTCCAAATAGCATAGCAAAGAGCCCCAAAAGAAAACCGAGTAATCATCTTATGAAAGCCGTTACCAGATAGGGAATTAGTAACCCATCCAATTGAGTTTCGCCACATTCCATATGGCTAGATAAGGTTGCACTTACCAGCCCAGAAGGAAACCAGATTTCTTGTGACATGGCAACCAAAGAAAAGATGGTCAATAGAATCCAGCCCAGTATTGCAAAAGGCACAGTCTCCCACCGAGATCCTTCCATGAGAAATGAGAAAACTCTGGGCAGGTAGACGATTTCTAGAGATCAGCCATAATAGGAATTGATGTCTTGGGCCAAAGATTTGTTCCAAACAAAAGAAGACGATTGAACAGTTCTAGATTTTCTCATAATAGTTTCCCAGGCCGAAGCAATGGAAAATTTGCCCGAAGGGTGTTGTTGCCATAGAAACTCATCAGGGAGGTGGCTAAGGCTTGGGATTAGTTGAGGCCACATTGAATGTCATGTAAAGTAGTCATACCTACGAGGGTGAATAATTCCGCAAGCCTCGCTTGCCTTGTAAGACTCAACCGATAGATGTAAGCATTGGAAAAAAATGCATTCAGCGGTCCTCTTTGGTGCCATGAATCAAACCAAAGTGAAATTGAGCACCCGTTACCAACCCGCCAACGAAAGAGATCGATAGTTTCACCTCTTAAAGCAAGCAATTTTTTCCATGCCTAGGAACATACAATAGGTGTAGTGGTAGCCCAAAAGTTCTTACTCTTCAAGTATGTTGCATGAATCCACTTATACCATAGCGATTCTTTATCAATAAATAGGAGCAAAATGTGCTTTATCATAGCAACTATGTTGCTATCTCGTACCCTACGAATTCCAAGTCTACCCTCTGGCTTCGGTAGACACACATCGTCCCAAGCCACTTTTGCACCTCCTTTACCAAGTCCAGGGCCTTTCCATAAGAATTGCTAACAAATTTGCTCAATTTTTTCCATTACTAAGCTAGGCAATATAAAGATGCTAGTCCAATACACATAAATAGAATGAAGGACTAACTTGATAAGTTGAAGTCGACCAGCAAAAGACAAGAAACAATGAGTCCAAGAATGAATTCTAGAAGTCAGTAAACTCACTAGGGCATTGCAGTCAGCTCTGGCCATTCTTTTCATGATGATAGGGACACCAAGGTAACGAATCGGAAGAGATCCCTCTCGAAAGCCCAATGCTTGACATATTTAGCTATGGACATTTCTTGACCCGCCCTCAATGAATACCTCACTTTTACTCAAGTTCGGCTTTAGGCCGCTCCAAAATGAGAAGGTTTGGAGCCCATCTTTAAGGTTTGATACCGAAGGCAAATTAGCCTCATAGAAGAGGAATACATCATCTGCAAAGAATAAATGGGAAATACATGTGGACTTGCATCTCCAAAAGAACCTAAAATCAGATAATTGAGTTTGCCGAGAGATAATTCCTAACAATATCTCCATAGCAAGAGTAAATAAGTAGGTAGACATGGGGTCACCTTGCCTTAAACCCCTACCACTCGGAAAAAAATCCATGAAACTCTCCATTGATAGAGATAGAAAACTTGGGTGTCCGTATATAGGTCATGATCCAGTCCACAAGTTGGTTTGGAAAACCAAATGCTACTAAAGTTATTTCCAATAAGCTCTAGTCTAGAGTATCATAAGCTTTCAGAAAGTCCATTTTAATAGTACATTTAAGAAGATACTGCTTATTATGAAAGCCACTAAATAGGGGTTAGGATACTAGAAGTGCCACAACTTTCGTACGATGCTCACTTTAGTGGCAAAACTTTTTTTCGCTCACTTTAGTGTCACAAGTTTTAAAAAAACGTTCACTTGAATGCCACTTCGCCGGAAAAGCTGAAGTGGCCGTCGGAATGCTGACGTGGCCGCCGGTGAACTATATTTTAATATTTTAAAATATTTTATTCATTTTTTTTTGTTTTATTTTTTTATTTTTTTTTTTTTTTAGGGCTAGCGAGGGCCACCGTTGACCCTTACCGATCGCGGAACCCTCACCGTCAGCCGCGAAGGCCTTGGGTGAGGTCGTCGCGGCCTCCCCGCGACTACCGAGGGCCATTGCGGGCTAGATTTAGGCAAGGGCCACCGGCCTTCGCCGTAGCCGCCACGGGTGAGCCCGTCGACGGCTTCGCTGGCCTCACCTAGGGCCTTCGACCATCTCGCTGGCCTCACCTAGGGCCTTCGACGACCTTGTCGGCCTCACCTAGGGCTTCCGTGGCTAATGGCGAAGGGCCCTCGCCTAATTTGGGCAAGGATTCGGCGGTCGGCAAGGGTCAACGGTGGCCATCGTCGGCCCTAAACAAAATTTTAAAAAAAATCAAAAGAATTAATTAAAATATTAAAATATTATTTTCCGGTGCCACGTCAGCTTTTCTAGGGGGCAAATCGGAAGTGGAAGTCAAATAAATGTTTTTTAAAACTTGTGATACTTAAGTGAGCGAAAAAAAGTTTTTGCACCAAAGTGAGCGCCGTACGAAAGTATTGACACTCCTAGTGTTCTAACTCCCACAAAATAATTCCTAATCAATGAGAATGTTGTCATTGATTCTCCACCCTTTGACAAAAGCATTCTAAGAAGGGCCAACAAGTACCGGAATAACTGCCGCCACTCTATTTGCGATAATCTTTATGATGCATTTGTAAACCGTGTTGCAACAAGCAATCGGCCTAAAGTCCCCAACCGATGATGAATTAGTAGTTTTAGGCACAAGAGCAATAATAGTGTTGTTCACCTCTCTAAGCAGCCTACTTGTATTGAAAAAATCAAGGACCGCATCAATGACTGACTGACCTACCACATCTCGATTTCTTTTGAAGTAGTCAGCATTAAAACTATCAAGGCCATGAGCTTTATTACTAGCTAAGGAAAACATGACATCATGAATTTCCAACTGAGTAATAGGGCAAGATAGGGCATACACCTGGTCTTCAGTGAGGCTGGTCCAAAGCAATGCTTGAATCTCCATAATGTTAGGCTGAATGGCCATATCCACCGAGCTTAACAAAGATTGGAAGTGCTAAATGAATGTACATTGTACCTCCCTCGGCTCCGACACCAAATTACCGAAGCTATCTCGAATAGATATTATCCTATTCCTTAGATGTCTTTTGTTGATTGAATGGTGAAAAAAATTTGTATTTTGATCTCATTCCTTCAGCCAACGGACCCTGGATTTTTGACAGTAGAAAGACTTCTCCATAGATCAGAGTTCATAGAACATCCGACGTTGGGTGACCTCTAATTTCGCTAACATACCATAAAATGGTTCCAACTAGAGGGCAATTTGGGTGGCCTTGAAAGCTTGCCTTGCTTCCTCAGCTCTCATAGGAATATCAGAGAATGTTTCCTTATATAACTACTTGAACTGAGCTTTAGCTTTTTTGAGACAACTATATAACCGGAACATAGGAGTACCCACAACAAGTTCCGCCCAAACCTGATTGATCAGATCTTGGAAACCAGAATGCTGCAGCCAGAAGTTGAAAAACTTAAACAGTTTCCTCTTGGGTATAGGGGCAGTAATCTTGACCACCATGGGAGTATGATCAAAGATACCCGGATCAAGGAAAATGGCTTCTAAATAAGAGAAATCTTGGCACTATTTACTGTTGACTAGGATCCTATCAATCTTCCTAAGTTTCCGATTTGGCCCTGAGGAAGTCAACCAAGTAAATCTATGTCCAACATAGCGAAGATCCTCCAGGAACCCTTGAGAAAGGCAATCCTTGAATTCATCAAGGGAGGGTAGCCAAAAAGCCGAACCACCCATACGATCAGAGGGGTCACGGATCGCATTGAAGTCACCCGCCACTAGCCAAGGACAATTCCTCAAAGAGCTACTCATTTGGACAATATCTACCCATAATAATATTCTCGAGATAAAAGTGTGACCACAATAAATAACGGATAGATTAATGGAAGTCCGGGTCCCGTGTTCAAAAAGTTTGCCATATATAGCTTGGTCATGTGCTATTTGGCTATCAAAATTAACTTTATTAGGATCCCAATCAACCCAAATACGGCCCGGGGGGGAGAAGTTATAATTAGAAACCTATTTCCACCCCGGGATTAAGCTAGTAGAAGTGGAGTCAAAATGGTTAGCAGAGACTTTAGTTTCTAATAGCCCTATAAAGCATAGGTCATGGGAACGCACAAGCCTACGAGCTTCCACTTGCCTTACCAAATCCACTAATCCCCGAATATTCCAAAAGCCAATATTCATATTATACTATGTACAACGAGAGGAAAAGTGAGATTACTTGTGCCTACCTGTCTTGCAATAGTTCTTCCCTAACTTAGAAGTATGACGTTTTGAAGCTTCCGGTGTAGCAACTGGCACCTGTTCAGTCTGCTTCAAATGCCTCTTTTCAACCGACACCTCCCATGGATTGTCCATAAGAGGAACTTGGGGGCAGTCCACCACTGGTAACTCCTCATCCAAGCTACTACCAACATCCACTCCGTCCAGATCATTAGCAGAAGAGAACGTTGGTGATGAAGAAATTGGCTCTAATGGCTGTTTCCCTGCCGAACCGACTAGGGAGAGTGAGGCGGCATTAGATTGGTTGCCCAACCCCGTGAATGGACCCCTTGATCTTCGCTAAGGAGTTTTCCTTTTGGATGCCTGAACTCGCCAGCCTTCCTCTGCTGTAGTTGTGGTAGCTATATATTAGTCCAAAGGCCTAAATCGATTAGCAGTTGGCCTTGAGTATCCTAACCATTCTTCAGAATTCCCAGTCTCAAGAGGCACCTAGTCAGAACCTAGTTGTTCAACAGCAGACCGGTCAATTTGTAAATGCTGAGTTTCCCCCTGGTGAGTGTGATCATCCGGGTAGACAAGAGGTTCATCACCTCAAGGTGCATCTTTCACCTGACATTTATGCCCGAACGTTCCACAGGAGGAGTAGGAAACCAAGCGCCATTCATACTCCATTGACACCATCCATGTAGAACCATTAAGGTTAACTTCAACAGAGTCTAATTGGACCGAATTGGCTGATATCTTTATGCAGACACGCCTGAACCTACCAGCCTTTCTATTGTTAGTCGCCCTCTCAACGACTTGACAAATTCCTTTTTATAGCAAAAGACTTCCATTTATCATTGGAAAGTTGGAACATGTACTCCTTTAATCATGGGGATTTCCAAATCGTGGCCCTAATTTTTCATTATGAATTAGTACTCCAAATCTTGTCTTTTCTCGCAATTCTTTGGTTCTCTTTTCTACTTCTACTCATATTGCATTGAATGTGTCTATATTTGTTCACCATCGGCCAACTCATCTCGTGAATACTAATCTCTTGTCAATATTCCATCAATTCTTCCTAATCAAATTCATATTCTTTCGCTTTTTTGCCTTGCTTATATTCCTACGAATGCATCATCTCCATTCATGATCCCACAGCCGGCTTGATTCTTTTCCTTAACTACAGGCCATTGTACATTATTGATCTTTATTGTCCCTGAGATTTTGGATTTGGCTCCCAATCTTTCTAGAATTTTTTTATTGATTACAATCAATTCTTTTCATAGTTTTCTTTAGCATCTAACCTCTATTGCTTGAATTTCGAATGCCCAAAATTGTTTGTCTTCACCGAACTTGTCCTATTTTTTAACCTCCCTTGAAGATTATAGAAATAATCTTTATATGCGTCATATCTAATTCAATCTTTGAGTGCAATTTTTTGAAGACGGATTACATAGATTGAATTGATCATCATCCATTTTGTCCCTCTAACATGCTTGATGCAGATAAAATAATTCTTAACATTATCATTATCCAGATGCCATTGAATGTTTAATGTTTATCGTAACTAAATATGATAGCTAAAATATAGGTATCGACAACACTAAAATTGAACTTCTATTACAATTGATAGATTTTAACATTTATGATCTATTAAATGTGAGGGCGAGGCATGGAACCTCATATTTCATAACTTTTATAGATGACTTCACGTGTTTTGATTATGCCTTTCTTGTGTCCTATAAGTCCGAAACATTAGACTGCTTTAGATGATATGTAATTTTGGTAGAGAATTAGTTGAACAAAATAACAAAGGTATTAGAAACTGATCAGGGATATGATTATTTATTTAGTAATTCAAGTCTTTTTGTGATGAAAAGGGAATTGTAATATAATTGAATATTCCTAATACTCTTCAACAAAATGGGGCTGTTGAGAGAATGAATAGAATCCTATTGAAAATTGTTAGGTCTATAATGGCAAAGACAAATCTACCTATCTCTTATTAGGAAGATGCGTTATTAACTGCTACCTAAATACTTAACTATGTACCCTCTAAGTCATCACTTTCATCCCTTTAGAATTGTGGACTAGTAGGAAATCAAATTTAAGTAATCAATGACATTGGGGGTGTGCAACATATATTTATGATTCTTCCTATGAATATGACAAATTAGGTCTTAGAGGAAAGAAATGTATATTTATTAGACACTTTGAATACTTCAAAGGGTATGCGTTCATAGGTGAACAAGTTAATGGAAGTGTGATTGAAATGAAGCTACGAGATGTCATGTTCTTGGATAACGATTTTCCTACTAAATGTAAGATTGATAAAAACTTCTAATTATATGAGATGGAATATTCTCATAACACACTCACTAATATTGTCAAGGTAAATGAAAATTTACCTTAACATACAAGATTTAGTGGAAGTGTGGCATCGCTTGATAAACTAAATTCACAAGAAGTTCAATTGCGTAAAAGTAATCGTAAAATATTCCCCATCGCCATTTTGAAATTAAAGGAGAAGTATGTACAATTGCTCTACAAGATGATGCAAAGTCTAAGATAGTCTAAGAGACTCTCTCATTCCCTGATAAGGAAGAATGCATAAAAGTTTTGGAAGATGAAATTGAGTCTATAAGGGCGAACCACATTTGGGAGTTGATTGATCTGCCACTCGTTCGCAAGAGTATTGAAAATAAATGGGTTCTTAAAATTAAATGAAAAGCTGCTAGATCTATTGAAAAATATAAGGCTTGCCTTGTAGTGAAAAACTATACTTAACAAAAGGGTATAGACTATGAGGAAACTTTTTTACTAATTATGAGGTTTGTATCTATTAAATTAATCCTAGCTATTGTCGCACATTTGAACTTAGAATTATATCAAATGGATGTAAATACATATTTTTTCAATAGATAACTAGATGAAGAAATATGTATGAAATAATTTATCAATTTCATAGTTGAAAGTTAGGAGCATAAAGTTTGCAAACTTCATTACTCAATATATGACCTTAAGCAATTATCTAGATAGCAATTTTTTTTATTTTCATCGAGCCATAACTTCTTTTGGATTCATGATAGTCAAAGAATAGCACTATGCATATGTTAAATGGTCTCAAGATAAATTTGTGATTTTATCATTTTATGTGGATGATATTTTACTAGCTAGAAATGACAAGGATTTAGTTATTACCATAAAATATAGTTGTCTTCTAATTTTGAAATGAATGACAAAAGAGAAACTACTAATATATTAAGAGTTAAGATTAAAATATATTGATCAAAGAAACTCATTATTATGTCACAAGAGTCTTATATAATGAAAATTCTTGAACTTTTCAATATGTAGTATTGTAATTCCATTGATACCCATGTTCTGCAAGGTGAAAGCCTAAGCTCTAAAATGTGTCATAAGACTCCAGAAGAAAAGAAAGAAATGAAAATTATTTCTTATGCTAATATGATCAAAAGTTTGATTTGTGCTATGATGTGTACTCGACCCAACATATATGGGGTGCGTTTAGTTCAAATTTGCAAATGAGATTTGAGTGTAATGCAAATGTTGAAAGCTCAAAGTTATTTGGATAAATGCAAATTGTGTTTGGTAAAATTTCTTTATAAATGAGTTTTAAGTTGAATGTGTATTTGATAAAAGAACTTTTATAATAGGCTTTGGGATATATTTATGTATATAATTTTCTTTTTGAAAATTGAACTAAACCCCTTGTTAGTCCGGTAAAAGGCTACGGTCACCGGCGAGCCAAATTTGGCATCGGTGGCCATTGGTTAAGGTCATCCGAGGTCAGGCGACCCCTAGTGAGGGTCATACGACCCGGCCGAGGGTCATCGGAGATTGCACGGCCCTCGTTAGAAGTCGCCCTACCTTGGGTGACCTCAACCAACAACTGCTAGTGTCAGATCAGGCTCGTTAGTAGCCATAACCCTTCGATAGATCGGTGAAGGGTTGTCTTCTTCTTTAATAAATAAAAAATCTAATTAAAGGCAAAATCGGAAATATGAGGAATTGCTAAGGATAATTTTGAAAGAGAAATATTAATTTGAGCATTTGGTCAAATGTCGAAAGCCTAAAGGTAGTCCCTGCTAGCTTTGAGCTTTTAGCATTCCCAATGTTAGCTTTTAGTTGAAATCCACTTCTAAATTATTGCCAAACAATTCAACATTTTCTCAAGGGGCTTTCAAGTTTGAAGCTCCATAGAAATGCTGAACCAAACGCATCCATCATGTCGTAGAGTTAGTAAACCGATACCGGTCAAATTCTAGTCAAGCATACTCGAAAATCATTAAGAGAACCCTAGGATACTTAAAATGCATTATGGACTATCGACTTGTTTTCAAGGGAATTATTTACACTTATTAGGCTACTCTGATGTTGATTGGGAAAGAGACCTAAATGAGCATAAATTGACTTCTGGGTATGCATTCTTATTAATAGAGGTGCAATTTCTTGGAATAACAAAAAATAGACATGCATAGCTCTATCTATGATGGAGGCAAAATTCATCACATGTTCTACCATGGTACAAGAACCAGTATGGCTAAAATGTTCATTGAAAAATTTAGCTATTGTCACTAATGTTCCAACACAATTAATAGCTTACTGTGATAGTTAAACAACCATTGTCTATATGAAAGATCCCAAGAATTATGGTAGTACAAAACATATTGACATAAAAAATAATTTTATCAAAGATATAATACCGCAGAAGGATGTGGTCTTACTATATATATCAACCAATAGGATGGTTATTAATTTATATTTGAAGACTGTTCCTAAAGATGTGTAACATAGTAGAGAATCACTGGTTTATGTATACGTAAACATATATATTGTATTTTTTTCAATTTTCTTAATGAAATGATGTTCTATCAACAAGTATAAATAAGACTAGCACAAACACACATATATTGTTGAAATATATGTCAACAGGTAATGATCAACTCACTCATATGAGCAATTACCTCGGGTGTTATAGTTAGCAAGTTGAGATGAGATGATTTGTACTATAAATGTTAGAAAAGTAAGTTTAGTACATAATATAATTTTACATCACTTTGATTGAAACCGAGATGAGGTCAGTGATTTGTAAGTGATAAGATTGAACAAGATAGTCTCACAATTATGTGTGCCTAAAAGAAGTCAGATACGAGTATTTAATTGGGTACTGTAGAAAGCGAGCTATTATAACACTTTAGTTAAACATGAGTACGTCGAAGCCCGTGACTATGCTTAGGCTAAGATCTATATAATGTTTAATAAATAACATACTTTCTTATAGAAAGATAAATCCACTATAACATGTAATTCATACTATATGCGCATTATTCAATCGATAAGGGAAATGAGTAAAAATTATTGATATTTGCTATCGTGTGATTCCTTAAAGTAATTTATAATTTATCACATTTTGTGCTAGATCAATATCGCTATTTTAGCATATTACTGACGATTATGAATAGATATGACTCTATGGGACATGTCTAGGAAAGTAGTTGTTCTAAAATGGAGAGAGACATGAGTGCAGAGGAAAACTCACATGTATTTATTGGTCCACCAATCCTGTCACCTTAAGTGATTTTGGATATAATTGTAAATCTATGGTGCTTTGAGGGGGAAAGAACACTAAGAGTGCTATAATTTTCGTACATGCGCTCACTTTGGTGCCAAAACCTTTTTTCACTCACCTGAGTGCCACAAGTTTAAAAAAACATTCATTTAAGTGCCACTTTTAATGTGGCCGTCAGAAAAGTTGACGTGGTCGCCGGAAAAGCTAACTTGGCCGCTAGAAAAGCTGACATAGTTGCCGAAAAAGCCGACATGGCCAGATCTGGGTTGGCCGGCGAGACCCTCGCCAGCCACAGACGAGACCGCGACAGCCTCCGCGAGCGGCCAACTGAGCTCCGATGGCCTTGCCCGAGGCCTTCGTGGCCCAGGGTGAGGGTTCCGCGACCGGCGAGGGTCACCGGTGCCCCTAGCCGGCCCTAAAGAAAAAAAACAAAAAAAGCAAAAAAAAAATTGAAAAAATTCCAAAAAGAGGAGAAACGGTGTCGTTTTGCACGAAGAATCCACGTTGGTCGGCAAGAGTCACCGTCGGAAACCACTTCGGTGTCGAAAATTATTAAAAAAAAAAAGAAAAATCATTAAAAAATCCATGTATGCATTTTAGCCAGAAGTGGCACTTAATTGAACGATTCTACTCCGATTTGGCATTCAAGGGAGCGAAAAAAAAGTTTTGGCACCAAAGTGAGCGCCGTATAAAAGTTATGGCACTCCTAGTGTTCTTTCCCCGTGCTTTGAGTATAGTCAAATATAGTTTTTAAGTGATGTAGTAAAATATGTTTAGGGCGCTATGAGATATCAATTATTTATTTCTTTTGGAGTTGTAGCCATTATATTATCCCTCACAAGTGCACAATTAGAGATTCCAAGTGTAGGTGTACTCACTAGTCACATAGCTTTTTTGCCAATATGAATTATTTATAAAGTAAATGAATGTTGAATGTTTTATATCATTGATAGAGAATTATCAAGCCCATCATGTTCAAATAAGAGATATTATATCACAATGGTTCACCCATAATGACGTGTATAAGTTCAAGGGGCACCAATTCACCTATAATGGGGTGTGTTTGTGAGGTATCCTTTGAAGAGATGTGAACAATTGTCTCTTAAGGGAAGTTAAGATAACTTCCTCGTGAATGCAATAAAGACACAAGAACCGAACATTTTAAAAATAACGTTCTTCTCTCCATTAGAAAACACACAAAGAGTTCCAATGTCTACTTTAAAAAAACAATTGGGATTAACGGTATGGAATAAGAATACTTTCATTGTGATCGTATTCGGACCATCATGAAATTGTATATTCGTCCATTGCACGCTAGTGATTCAACGTACATTCTTAGATAATCACTTTTGTTATGCATCAAAGAGGTTAGTCATCCTCTGTCCCATCAAATTTTTATCCAACATTCGCCGAGGGCGAGCACAACAATGAAGGTAATAACAATATCGCATGTACATAGAAATCTATGAGCCAACCATCTAGATGACGAAGTAAATATCCGTAAAGATAATTATCCTAATATAATAGTAATATTTTCAAATAAAATAAAACTAGAAAATAACCCCACGGGAACATAAAAGCTCTATGGAATGCTCCACGGGTACATAAAACTTCAAGAGACCACATCATTCATATATCTCTTTTTTCTATGGATGTTTATGAATTATTATAAATCTGTATTTTACTGGCTTTGTCCTTCAATAACATCCCTAAATTTGTTTTTTCCTAAACATTCTCGTTGCACACGATGAGTCTAACACCGACCAAGCTGACACGCGTTTCTAACCGCTGGTGCCCTTCTCATGCAAAATAATAACAAAGGAAAAATCCTGGGGCAACCTTTCCAGAGTGCATCAATCAACAAGGGAAGACTTTCAACGCCAATGGCTGCACTTTTCGCCCTTTGAATTGTTGTGTCCTCACCAGAGTTCACACGAAGTACTCATAGAAATGGACAAACTATTTACACAAATGTTCCAAATGATACCGCTCCACCCCATCCCACCCGGTGCGAATAATGATCTAGCATCACAATCCCTGGGGCCGCCGCAGTTCGACCGATACGAGCCGATTATCGTTCGCTGTATCGCATTTGCTTACCTAATATTCTCGGCCTCCTCATGGTCATCTTCCAGGCCATACCTGTCGGAATGCCGCCACAGTTCGGGCTCAACATGAGCTCTTCAGTTTCGTCCCTCAACATCTCTTGTTATAAGCACGCGGCAGAATTTAAACACTTCCACTTAGGGATTAATCAACACCGCACCAATCTACAACGAAGGACTTTTCCAACACAACTCATATATACATCTCAACAACCCCTTCCTCGTTGTGGGTTAAGTTTTAGGTCTACTTCCCCTTTAATTCAAGTGTCCTTCTACACTAACATGTCTCAGCTTAAATCTCCAATGTCCACCTTCATTCTTGGTATCTTTTGCTAGACCGGACCATGAACACTGTCATCAAGACCTTGTTGTTGCACCGCAATGCATAGGTCACTTGTAAACCACATTGTCGCATTCATTATTTGAGACGTTTATCAAACACTGATACACTTTTGGGGAAATGCCTTGTCTTGCAATGCTACAAGCTTTTTAGGAGTTCATTCAAGACTATGTAAAATCATAGATGGGGATATTCTTCTTCCATATGAGATGATTTTGTTGTAATTGCCCCAAAAATTGGATTTGAGATTAATCATTTTTTGTGTGAAAAACATGAAACACTTCATATGAATTACACTAAAAAGATTATTTGTAAAATTATGTCATGTTAAATAGATAAAGATCTAAATATCTCAGCAAGTTGTTCAAATTAATTATTCTAGAAAACAATCGAATAATAAACCTGCGCATCCTGCGGGCTAAAGTTGTAGTTCATTAAGATAAATCATCCACTATGTACCTTAATCGTAAGACTGTAGTTCCAAAGAGACACAACTATCGGCACAACATTGAACCGCCTCTTAAAGTCATTCCGATTGAGCGACTTGGATATCTTTACATTAGTCGAATTCTGTGAATAAATTGATGATGACCGGCATAGAGAGGTGTAAAAATTACCAGGGCATTAAAGGCTCCATTTATTTTGAGAAAAATGAATGATTTAAAAAATAATTTCTTTAAAAATGATCATTTCTATCACTTATAAAAATGAATGAAAGCTAAATATTTTCATCATCCATGAAATTATTTAGACATAAAATGTTGCCAATGATGAGAAAAGTTTTTCTTGGCTAATTATTTCAAACAATACAAACGATAATTTTCAGGAAAATATTTTTACATCATTCATTTTCCGTAAAACAAGCGGACCTTAAGAATGTGTTTATATACCGTTTAAAAGCCAAAATACTTAATGTAGCCTTACCGTAAAATGACAGAAAACAGAATTCAGCGGAAAGATTCCTTCAAAGGAGTGGAACCAATGAGCCTTCCCGGCAACACCGGAGGAGTTAGACCATATTGGTTATATGTGGAAAGACTTTTCAAACTCAGTGCACTCGAATTCAACCCTCTTCTTCTTATTGAATAAAAAGCGATACCTCCCCACCTTTTTGGTGATGATAAGAGCGGAGATGCCTGCTAATCCCGTCTAACGGGGCAATGCTTATAGATCGAACGATCGATCGCCTGCCGATACAACGCTCGGGAGTCATTTGGCCCCCCTTTAAGTTGCTGTGTCCTAATCACACTCCACACAAAAATATGTTTAGAGTTAAAACAAACCCTCGACACAGAAGTTTCCAAATGAGAACCCTTCTCCCGATCCAACCCCCAGCGGCTGATAATCCGGCATCACCAGGGTTGCTGCAGTCTGGCCGGTACAAGCTGATCATCCGCCGCTGTATTGTATCCATGCTTACTATTCTTGGCCTCCTCGTGGTCATCTTCCTGGCCATACCTGCCAGAATGCCTCCGGAGTTCAGGCTTAACCCAGGCTCTTCCCTTTCATCCCTCAACATCTCCACCTCCAACGTCACCACTCAATGGAAAATCGTTCTCTCCGTCAAGAACCCCAGTCCCCTCATCACCGTCGAGTACACTCAAATGAAGCTCCTCTTGACTTTCCGAGGCCAACTCGCTCTCTCTCGTCCCTCCCTCGTTCCTGCCTTCACTCAGGGCCCCCGCAACATCACCACAGTCCAAGCCAAGGCCCTGTCGACACTGGCGGTTGTCAATGACTGGAACGTGAAGGGCCTGGTGAGCATGTTGAAGGGTGGGGTGGTGTTCATTGATGTGGTGGCGTAAGCCAAACGGAGGCTGCACTTGGGTCCGTGGTGGGTGGCCGTGTTCGATGTGCACATCTCGTGCATGGATGCGACCTTCACAGCTCCGGCCGAAGGTGAGGGCAGTGGCGATTGGGTGATCCTTGGAGGCACCCTGAGCTGCAAGCTTGACATCATCACTCAGTTCTGGTGAGAAAAATTATAAGTTCGTGCTTAGTTTATTACTACCATCATCGTGGAAGTCTTTTGATTCATCAATGAAGTTGATGCTAGTTTAGAGAGAGTGAGAGTTACTACAACTTCCCTTCCTCCCTCCCTCCCTCTCTCTCCCTCTCTCTCAGTCTCAGTCTGTCTCACTCCGACCTTGTAATATGGACCTGCGCGAGCAACCAAATGAGCTTTGGGCCAAGTATGCCGAAGTGCTCCGACCCTGTTCGAGTGGGTCTTCACGGCGCCCTTGATCTGGCCAATTGTTCCATGAAGAAAAAAGAATAATTTCCAGGTCGGGCAGAGTCAAAAGGGCTGCGGACTGGGACAAGCCGATGAGTGAGCGTAATACAAGAGTCCGACTGTCAACCACTTGATCTGGGAGGTTGAACTCAGTGTGTCGAAGGATCTGACACGAGACAATGCCAAGAGAGCGAGGAGGGTAGGGAAGAAAAAGACTGGTTGTGGCCGTGGGGGCAGCAACTTACAGCGCCCTGGCGATGGCTTCACTGGACGTACAGGCAGCAAGCTACTATCACTAAACTATACCTTTCTCCCTAACAACTTTGTCAGGAAGACGCTCCACAATGCTGTGGTTCTTCGGAGGAGAAACGGGGAGAGAGAGAGGGAGAGAGAGAGAGGATGGAGAGGAAGGTCGAAGATCTAAAAAAAATCATTCGATGTTTTGTCCAAAACGAGATGTGATGCCAGACGGCGTGTTTGTGGGAGGGAAAAAGATAGTATGAGTTGATGAAATGTCGAGAATTTGTAGGCCCTCACATCAATTTAATTGCCCGCATCATGACTGCAAGGAGCTCAGAAAACTTTTGAAACATAGTGACTACTTCCGTAGTATTAAACGCTTAATTTCAGTAAATTTCTTTCTGTAGCTTTCACATTAACAGCTAATTTGGCCTGTGTTATTGTGTTGATATAAGCAAGGTTTGATTCTCACGGTGGCAAGTTTTGTTGTTCTTTTGTCAGATGGCTTCTACAAATTTGGGCATCGGTGGGAGGTTTCTTTCCTAGCCTGTTATTTCGGCAAATACATCAACTATTGAAGATTCACGGCCTCATCGATGTTATATGTTTATGTCATACTTCTCTTCGAAATATGTGTTCTCTGGATATTTGAAGACCTACAGCTGAAGAAATAGCTTGCGCTTTACATGTCTCTAATACATAAGGTTCTGCAAGTTTCCCCTTAACTTGGTTTCTGATCATGCATTTACATGCAATCCAAAGCACTTATTGCTTTTTTGGTTGCGAAAGAGGCGACAGAGCCCACCTCAAAGGATTAACCGAGTGGTTAAGCACTTTGACTTGAATGCTCACAAATCTTCCTACTAAAAGTAATCTTCAGCCTCATTGATGTCACTCTGTTGTGAAGCCTTGTCCGACATATATGGAAGTGATGTTTTACATGCATTCGTGGAGATTAGTCTAGCAAGAAAGAGGTTAGTAAATGCTTAGGGTAAGATTATCGTCTGCTCCTTTGAAGCTACTAGACCCAGACCGAGTCATAGTCAGGTGGCTTTGTCGAAGAGGCCAAATATTGGAGGCTGATGGCTGACCAGAGTGGTCGGGTCGAGCAAGTCTTCTCCGACCACTAGGCTTGTTTCGAGTCTCGCCATTCCCTCTCCATGCTTATGTAAAATGTGACCGAAAAAGACCAAGCCCGTGGAGTTTCCCATGTTCTGGCAATAACAAGCATAACATTACCGATGGAGAGAACAGCCAACTTTCGAACACACTTCCTTCCGAAGCAGCGGCTTAACCGAGTGGTTAAGCACCTTGACTTGAATGCTCGCACAGCTTCCTACTAAACGTAATCTTCAGACTCATTGATGTCACTCTGTCGTGAAGCCTTGTCCGACATATATGGACATGATGTTTTATGTGCATTCGTGGAGATTAGTCGAGCAAAAAAGAGTTTAGAAAATGCTTAGGGTAAGATTATCGTCTGCTACTTTGAAGCTACTAGACCCAGACCGAGCCGTAGTCGGGTGGCTTTGTCGAAGAGTATTGGAGACCGATGGCTGACCAGATGGTTGGGTCGAGCAACTCTTCTCCGACCACTAGGCTTGTTTCGAGTCTCGCCATTCCCTCTCCATGCTTATGCAAAATGCGACCAAAAAAGACCAAGCCCGTGAAGTTTCCCATGTTCTGGCAATAACAAGCATAAGATTACCGATGGAGAACAGCCAACTTTCGAACACGCTTCCCTTCCGAAGCAGCTGCTATTCCAGCCAGAGAGCTACGCCTATCTGCTTAACAGAAAACCCTAGGACATTGACGCCAGATGCTAATTACATTCTAGACGACATTTGACGCGCGCTCAGGGTCCTCCTCTCTCTTCTTCTTCCAGGAGCTGTATCAATCGAGACAAAACTCTATCAAGCATCATCACTTCTCTTCTCTAGCGAGGCCAAAAGAATAATTAGAAACATCCGCATCTGGCGGACATCGTACGCGTTAAGAATAATAGCGTACGAACGAAAAGGTGCTAATCTGGAAATGACGATCATCGCCTCCCAAGGGAACAAAAAGTTAGCTTTTGTATATATTAGTGATATTTGTTGGACGAAGACTTCCACGACCTGGCCTCCATTTGTGAATGCATCCCGTCCATCTATCTGCCCGGAAACAGTCGCGCGAACGACCTTTCGCACCCATTCAAATAGAATAGAAAACTCTCACGTTCTTTTCAATGACAATCTTTGAAAAAAGTGATCCTCTTTTCGAAATAAAAATGTTCTCAATATGCCTCTGGGACGCATCTTTTGGAAAAAGTGAATGGGGACAGAAATTGGCTTATCCGTACAAGATTGAGAAAAATCAAATTATATTGATTGAGAGTCTGATAAAACCCTAAAAAGATGGGGACAAAATGTATTAGTTTGTAGCGGAAAAATGGCTTTTTTTTTTTTTCCCAAGGATGATGCTTTTGGGGATATATATAATTTGCAATCTTGTGGCATTATGTGATTACCTGATTTGGTTGTGAGGAGGAGCTTATCTCGTAACAATGTATTCATAGAAAAGCTCGAACGAGTAGCCCTTTTTTTCCTGGAGATACCTAAGAACTGGGGCCAGCGTCTTTGAGAAGAATGTGTGTAGTTATACTGATTGTCGATCGCCAAAGTCATCAGAGAAAGGATAACATAAGAATTACTATACCTTAAATGGAGATGAGGCTTTTCAAGGTAATGATAATTGGCCGGGCAGTCAAGCTTTCGTGGAGATGGCTTGAATGAATCGATCAAATGATGTAGTCGGAGAATGACTATATATATATAACTTCACGCTCCTGATAAAAGAATTACTAGAAGTGATAGAGAATGAAAAGAGGCCCCCAATTTTGAACATTAAAATTTAGGTCAGATAATTATTAACATATATCACTTCTTTAAATGATAAAAAAAAAAAAAAGACTGTGCGCTGCCGCCGTCACATGCAAGGACATGAAATATTATTAAAAAAATCTTAAACCTATTGTACTTGTGCCAATTTAGTCATAAATATTTTAGCCAATTTAATTCTTAACCTTTTAATTGTGTTAATATTATCATAAATCTTTGGACGATTTGCCAATTTAGTCGGCTGAAAATCGCTTGCCAATTTTTTATGATTATTCTCAAGACTTTGTTCTTATTTTTCGTTTGTCGTCCATTGTCATGTTTCTTATTTTCCCCTTCTCGCTCTCTTTAAACTTTCCTTCTCCATGAACTCTCAATTCAATGCTTATCCTACCGTTTTATGCTTATTTCTATGCGCATATAGTCGCCAGTTTATTAAAATTGTCCCAATCCCCTCAACCTAGATGGCTGAGTTATTCTCAAAAAAAAAAAAACTCTACCACCATATGCAGTCCAATAAATAGTAAACTAGTTCATGTAAGGCATTGCATGACTCAAGCCAAGACATTGAAGTTCCGAGCCTAGCCTCAATGGACCTGAGCCTAGTCATTGAGGACCTAGCCCCATCTTCAAGGGCCTGAGAATGAGTGTTGGGGATCCTACACCCAAGCGCAAAGTTTTGAGCCCACAGATACCAAGTCATAATTTGAAAATGATTTCAATTTTTTAAAGAAAAAAATCATTTTCCTCACCAAATTATGGAAAAAGTTTTTGGGTCTTTTTCAAGTCTCATCTAAACACTGAAAAATATTGTTATTTTCTTAAAAAATGACTTCTAGAAATATATTTTCCAAAATCGTCACATTTTCTGCCAAAGAAAAGGAGCCTAATTGTTGCACTTCATTCTCCCTCCATTCGCATGAAGCCCTCTCTTTCTCTTTTTCAAAATTCACTCCCTCTCTTTTAAAACCGATGCGTGTGCCAGATAAGCAAAGTTAAGCCCATGAACCCACCTGGTTTCAAGTATCACAAAGTAATAACTTCGTAGTCCATTATAACAGGTGTCCCTAGAAGACGAAAGAACTGAAGCACTTTTCATGTTCTCATTGCTTCTGAACTTTTTAGTTTTGAATGAGCTGATACAGAATGAATCATATTCGGTATTGGCACGGTTTGTAAGACTAAATCTAATGAAACTGACGATCTTGATTTACTATTCATGGGCAAAATTGTGCAATAGTGGGAATGCTTGCGGAAACGTAAAGGATCGGTACATACCTCCAACCATTAATAAAATTCTGCAAATGCAAAAACCCCAAACATTGAACGAATGAACGTTGCAAATATGGAATTATCAAATCTAGACATCACATTCCACTACTCAATACCCCTCAAAATTTGATAGTGTGTTTTTTGTAATGATAAGGTTTGGTGTAGACAACTTGACATATTTATTCCATTACTGACGTCTTCCATCATGACTGTATGGTAACAATTAAAACGGGCAGCTATCACGCAATCAACATGGATAATAAATCAAACAATAAATCAAAATCAATCGGAAACTGAACATGGGATGATATATTAGTTAATATATATTATTACTTTAAAATATTATAACGCAATATTATAACGCAGTCTGATTGCTAAACAATCGTCCTTATTAGGGTGGTCATAAGCTGTGACCTTTAATAATTGAATTTTTCATGACAATGTTTTGCAGGGAAGTCCTGGATGGGATGTCCCCACACTTTGTGAACACAGGGAGCATGGTTGAGAACATAATAAATGAATGCTTAGGACTCTCGTTTGAATTTGCTGATGGAGTACAATAATGACAGGAAGTGGGACCTTATGTCGGCGTTCCGCTACTTGCCTGTTACCGAGACGGAAAACTCCAGGTTGCTGAACACAAGCATGTGAACTGCATCACTTTCGTATTTCAAGATTAAGTCGGAGGACTAGAGGTTCAGAAGGGCGGGAAGTGGATACCAATGACTCCGATAGAAGGTACACTCGTTGTCAAGGTCGGAAACGCAATTCAAGTAACGACTAATGAAACATATGACAAGAATTGATTATCATTCGTTACAGTGTATAGGCAATGAGCAGAGAATTTTTGAAGATTTTTGTGCAGCTACTGAGCAATGACAGGTTCAAGAGTGCAAGTCAAGTGGTGAGGCTGGCAAGCGGATCGGGCGCTCTTGAGCATTACAACATAGGCAGAGAAGGAGGGGAAAATATTGCATAGGCCGGCCCGTCCATGTCATTATGGAGGCGGCCCATTCAATGGACTGCAGGTGGCAAGCTAGATGACAGGTCGCAAGCTATCATCAGAGAGCACAAGCTGAAATCCGAACAAGGCCGTGCTGCCGAGAAACACTTTGTGGACGTGTTGTTTGGTATGCAAGAAAACTATGACTTTAGCGAGGAAACCGTAATTAAGGTACTTTGGGACCTGATCTCTGCTGGTATGGACACAATTGCTTTCTAGGTCCGATGGGCGATGGCCTAGTTGTTCAAGAATCCAAGAACGCAACGCAAGGCCCAAAAAGAATTGAACCGAGTTCTTCGGCTGGGTCTTTGGATGACCGAATCCGACCTCTTGAACCTACTTTATTTGCAACGTCTAGTCTCAGAGGCACTCGATTGCCCCCTCCAACTCCATGTATGCTTCCTTACAAGGCCAGTATCGATACTCGGTCACCATGACATTCCAAAGGGCACCATTGCATCCACAAATTTGTGGGTCATAGACAGTGACCTAGATCTTTAGCAAGACCCGCTAGAGTTCAGAACAGAGCGGTTCCTCAAAGATGACATCGATGTAGAGGGTCAAGATTTCAGGATCTTGCCGTTCGAGTCAGGGAGCTGGGTTTGTCCTGCGGCCTACCTCAGCTTAAATTTGGTCGCATCAATGTTGGCCCAGCTACTACATCACCTCTTCTGGGCCGGTGTGGAGGAGATTGACATGACGGAAAGCCCAAGATTTGTACATTACATGCAAGAACCTCTTTATGCAATAACAACAATAAGGCTGCCAGCGAATTGGTATGAAAAAAGTTGCTAGCAAGACAATTGCATAATTTACTTGGTGAAATTCATATCAAATCTACCTAAGTACTTATGTGCTATAGAAGATATAACTGGCAACGTAAGCTCCACTTGCGTAGTGATAAGAGATTACTGTAGTGGGTGAAAACATTTAGATCTATGACCGTGTTGATAGTTGATAAGATTAGATACCATCCACAAATCTGCCATACGAGTATCTGTGAATTTTCATGAGTTCTGCATATTACACAATCTATAAATTTTCTTACATCTCACCAGGAGGATGGTTGGGGATGGGGACAAGAGGAGGACAGAGTATTGGTCCACTGCAAGGTTACTCTCTTAAGGGCCATTGTCTAGGAGCTAGTTTAAAATTATAATTAGACTTTTCAATTCACACACAAGCTAACCTAAATCATCTGCCTTTATTCGTTACCTAGGTGTGCCGATCATCACATCAAGACTAAACAAAGTGGATTGCAATGCCCGGTATGTCATCTTACCAATAGAATCCAGTCTTGGACCCACCGCTTCCTTTCATTCGCGGGTCGGTTACAACTTATTAAGTCTACGTCTACATGCCATTCAAGCATCTTGGGCTTCCATTTTTGGCTTCCATCTTGGTAGTTAACAAAATTGAGCAAGCTCGTAGAGCGGAAGGGACCATCCATGGGACCGGGGAGGTGCAAAAGTATCTTGGTCTGATGTATGTCTTCCCACTCCGTAAGGAGGTCTTGGGGTGAGGAGGATAAGGGACAACAACAAAGCGACCATGGCTAAACACATCGGCTGCTTTTTGCGACAAAGAATCGTTATGGTGCAAATGGATTCATGCCACTTATCTCAAAAGGCAGGTAATATCTTCCGAATTGGTATGAAAAAAGTTGCTAGCAAGACAATAGCATAATTTACTTGGAGAAATTCATATCAAATCTACCTAAGTACTTCTGTGCTATAGAAGATATAACTGGCAACGGAAGCTCCACTTGTGTAGTTAATAAGAGATTACTTTAGTGGGTGAAAACATTTAGATTTATGACCGTGTTGATAGTTGATAAAGATTAGATATCGTCCACAAATCTGCCATACGAGTATCTGTGAATTTTCATGAGTTCTGCAAATTACACAATCTATAAATTTTCTTACATCTCACCAGGAGGATGGTTGGGGATGGGGACAAGAGGAAGTATCAAGGTTACTCTCTTAAGGGCCATTGTCTAGAAGCTAGTTTGAAATTATAATTAGAGTTGCACCACATAGACCTCCTTATAAAAGTCTCTATTAGAAAGATAGTTTTAATATCCATCTGGTGTAACTTCATATCAACATGGGCTACTAATGCCATAATCACTTTGAAAGAATCTTTAGAAGAGATTGGAGAAACTACTCCTTCTTTCTGAGTGAAACCTTGGCTACTAGTCTAACTTTAAACTTTTTAATCTTTCCTTTGGAGTTTATTTTAGTCTTGCACACCCATTTACAACTGATGAGCTTGTGACCTTTAAGCAATTCAATAAGCTCCCAAACACCATTATGTTTCATAGACTGCATCTCGTCTTTCGTTACATTTAATCACAGATCTTATTGAGGACAAGAAATAGCATTTATATAAGTCACTAGATCAACCATGTAGTAGATATCATAGTCATGCTCTCACAGATAGACTTTATAGTCTAGTGGTATAGCCGATCGTCTCTCTTTAATGGATCTCCTGAGTGGAGCTACTGCAACCTCATCATGCACCAGAGAGGCTTGAGGGACTTCATCAGGAACTATCTTAGCAATACTATCCAGGATCTCAACAAGCTCAATCTGTTATGTAGAAGGCTCTGTAATTGTCTATATAGGTAAAGACAAAAGCATTGTGGTCTCCATCGTACTAATATCCTTAATAGTCCGAAAGCAGCTATCCTCTGCAATTACATTAAAATCCAAAAACTTTGCTATATGTGATTTCACAATTCTTGTACTTCTATTGGGGTTATAAAATCAATCCCCTTCTAAGGATCTGGGTAAGATACAAAAATAATAGCGATTAGTTCTAAAAGTTAAATTATATAACCTCACTTCTGTAGGACAGCCCCAACCTCAAAATGATTCAAGTTAGGTTTACATCCAGTCCACAACTCAAATGGAGTTAATGAAATAATTTTGGTAGACACAGTTTAGTATGTAAAGTGCTACCTTTCAAAGCTTCACCTTACAAAAAAACCAGATAAATTAGTCCTACTATACATACTCATCACCATCCATTAGGATGCGATTACACCTTTAGGCCATATCATTTTATTTAGTATTTTCGGGCATAATAAACTAAGCTACCATTCCCAGAATCTTCCAAGTATTTGGCAAATAGCTTTTTAAGTTATCCAGCATCACCATGTCTACCTAAATACTCACCACTTCGATCAAATCTGGCAACCTTGATGACTTTTCCCAACCAAATCTCGATTTTGATTTGAAAAATCTTGAATTTATCAAGAGATTCAGACTTTTCCTTAATCAAGTAGAGATAGACATATTGGGGATTAGTTGTTAACAAATGTGTTGAAATAAATTTTTTTTTTACACAACATTGCCATATAAGGTCCACTCTTCAAACTGCAATTTTCTTTATCTTAGTCCTTTTATCTCTATAATAGCCTATGCAAGTATTTAGGTCACATTTAAGAGTAAGTAGGATTTTGCTTTATTAGACTTTCTACTTTTTCTCTAGAGATGTGATGCATAAAACTATTCCTTAGGTAGAGGTTTTGGAAATAACCTTTTCAACCATATAAGCAACGTTTATATCATTGAGAGTTAAACACAATTAGTACAATCTACTGGATACATTATAGCATCCAACCTTACTTGAATTAAAGAACATAATATTATACTTTGTTTCAAAAGAGTAGCAACACATGTTCAAACATGACATAGAAACTAAGTTACGTCTCAAAAAAGGTACATAAAATGTGTTTCTTAATATTAGATTAAAACTAGAATCTAAAATTAATCTGACATCTCCCATGAACTCAATGTCGACTTTATCTTTACTTTTCACGGTGAGCTATGATTCATCTTGATTTGGCTTCCTTCGATTTATGAATCCCCATATAGTAAATGCAATATAATTTGTTGCACCGTTATCTAGCCACTATGAATTGGAGGGAGCTTGTGATAGAGATTGAATTCATTAACAAATGCCAAAGAATCATTACCTGTAAGCTCATGCTTAGACAACAAGTTTAATATATTTACTACAGTATTTCTTTATATGACCTTTCTTCTTACAAAAAAGCAACGATCACCATTCTTTGAAGGATGCTTTCTTAAGACCCAAATTGTCAAAATGACTGATGGTTTCATAAGTTCCTTTGTGAGTATGATTTTTAGACTTTAAGTCTACCATCCTTAGGAAGTAATCCCTAACCTCCACAAACCATTATACCTTATGTTGAAAAGTCTTTGTAGATGTGTTCTAATCTTGGTGTTAAACAAGGCATAGCTCTAAGTTGCCAGGGCTTCCATCATATATTTAGCAGTACAATTAGTTGGCATACCACTCTTTAAGTATTCATAAATGGATTGTTTCTTTGATAACAAGCAAATCCAATTGCTCTTTTCCCAAGTAGCAAATTGTGTTTTCTAAAGTTTCATATCATTGACAATGTCATCTACCTACCTATCCTTAATAGGGGCAATATAAACATCCATCATCTCTATTGCAAAACAACAAATCCTCTTTCTATTTCTTAAAGTTTGAACCAGTAAAAATCTCAATAATTATAGAGTTACCATTTATAAATATGGGGACTTAAAATAACAAGCAATATATATATATATATATATATATACATATATATAATTAGCATCATGTCAGTACTGTGTAACTTGAAACCGTATAAATACACATCCAGAAAGTTACATACATCATCGTATAATCACATTTGGGCAAAATACATTACATGCAATTGTATACTCTCCACATAATGGTGGCCTTGAGAATATATTCTAACCTTGTGAATTCACCACTTGGGTATATGAAACATTAGGATCAATCACTTTTCAACCATATACTATTTATGTATCCCTCCATGAACTAATACATAATCATCTCCTTTAGGAGTATGACCACATTTTAGTACAAGAGACATCTCACTACAATATGAGACCGACATTTCTCAAACCCAATCAAGTGTGCCACTTTGGCAGTCGCAGCCCAATTGAATCATTGAAAATCACTCATACTGGGGATATAAGCTTTATGTCTCATATTTTCCTTATACATGTGATTTAAGACTTGATGACGGGGCAATTTGTCACTAAAATCACATGCCATGCCAATTATATTGCTTCATTTATTGATGTATGTTGAACCTTATACATGCTATCAATTAATCACACTTTACACATTCTCTATGTGATAATATTCATGTGAGCCAGCGTCTCTATTTTCAAAATCATAGAAAAATACATAAAAATATGCAAAAATACCCTAAAAATACACGTATTTAGGGTCTTGTATGTATTTTCACATCATAAAATCATTAACATATAAAATAAACATACCACAGTGTAAAGCATCTTCATAGAAGCACACAAGTAACAAGAATGCCCCAATTGGATGTTGGACGAACCCATATACCCAGCTGAAGTTTGTAGTGCGTGTAGCACATGCACAAGCTACGCTTGATTAGTGTGAACTGCCGATCCGACCATTCAATGATCAAAGAACCGGTTAGACTAGGTCAAGTTGGATCACTAGTCAAGGCTATGTTTGGATTAGGTCTATCACAGGTCGTGTCCAAGTCACTGACATCAACCCTAAAGCTTGTCAACCAGTGTGTGCAACGCATAGCCACCATGCACCGATGCCGCAATGGCGCGTGGTGGCATGTGCCGCCTCCCCTAGTGGCATGTGACCGCTCAAAATGCTCATCTCAGTGAGCATGTTCTGTTTATGTGATCATAATTGAATTTTTATTGTACAAAAATCACAAAAACAGTACATTCATTTTATAGTCATGGAAGACTCTAATACAATATGTTGGCCACGAAAGCACACCCAAGATCTTCGTAACTAAAAACAAGAACACATATAATCAAGTTGAGAGATTTGTGTACTTGATTTGGAATCTATCATTCTTGATACGGAATAACGACGATCCAAAGCTCAAGCGCTTCTCCTCTATTGCCCTCTCTGTATCATTGGCTTAGTGAGACTGCCCTTCACCCTTAATGTTTATAGATGCTCCTTTGGTGACGCTAATTGTGTGTTGTAGGGTTAAATAAGAGACTTGAGTACTATTTGAAGAGTTTTCAACCAGGTCCTCTCATTACAGGCCAAGCTCAATTCAACTTACACTGACCAGTCCCATATTAAACTAATTAAAAAATCTTATATCTCACTTTATTAAATTAATCCCGTAAAATGATAAATTATAATTTTAATTAATATTAGCCCACATCAGGAAAAAAAATCTTGCAATGCCATCTGAAATATATTGATTAATCTGATAGTTAGTTTTCTTATTTGGGTTACGTATTTCTGTGTGCCTGCGTGAATTAACAACACTTTCGAGATGGGTTGCATAAAATATCATTTTCGCTGTAAGCCATCTTTTTAACTCAACGCCGATGTTGACTTTGACGTCAATGAAACGTGGTCGAAGAAGGGAACAAAAGCTCTAATTTCTATGATGGGAAAAACATGCGATCCATCACATCGTGACCTCCATGGGCTCGCAGGGGGCCTAATCATGTGATGGAAAGGGCAACTCCCTGAACAAAGCAGAACAAGACAAAACAGACGATTCCGTTTTTGTGTCGTGTTGACACCGTCGTGACAAATATTTTCTTCGCGGTGGGCCTAGCGATGGAGACGCGAAGGCTTTTTTCCTCCATTCGCACCGTCGTGACGAGTCAGGCATGCTCTCCTCTGACAAAAAGACAACGTAAAAGTCACGTGCTCCTAGAGCCGAAATCCACCAAAGTAGCTCGAAATCGGAGGAGTGTGTGAACTCGCAAATGGGGACAATCAAGCTGATGCGACGCAGCTACGAATTCCCGACACGACGTCAAGAAAGTCCATCGCTTTGTCCCCCACGAACGACAGCACGCCATCCCTTGTGGCAAACTCATGTTGACCGTAGCTCGCCACCTGCCCCACTTGTGACCGCTCAAGGTGACCCACGGTGAGCTCGCTTTCGCTTCCCAAAGCTTGATTCCCAGAGCCGGCATACTCTTTTCTTTTCTTTTTTTTTTCTTCTCTCTCTCTCACAGCAGTTGAAACGGGCGAAGATGATTGACAATGTATTGGCATTTGGAAAAGCAAAGCGAGACTGTCCTTAGACAGTACTAAAACCTAACGAGAAAGAGATACCATGTTTTCCCACATCATCAATTCACTGTTTAGCTTTGGCCACACGAGTTAACGATCGAGCTACAATTTTGACTGATGTGAGCATATATGTCACGCGTGGTGAGCATATCACATTCTAGGGATATTTCATGTTTTTCCCCCTATCCAACCACGAGGGCTCTTGAATTAATCGAGATATTTAGGCCTTTTTCTTTTTCTTTTCTTTCCGGGAGATATTCCCAAGATCTTTTACTAGTCACCTACTTTATTGAGAAGGCGACTGAGCTAGAGAAATTACCTATGAATCCTTTTGAAATTTGACCTTCCGACCATCTTGAGAATTGTACGAAACTAGTAGCAATTCCTTACAAAATGCTTGCTGCTCTGAAATCAAGAAATGAGAGCATAGAAAAGCGAAAAAGCTATATGTTAAAAGATCCTCGATACAATGCTTGGTAGGCCCACAACAATTCTAATATTTCTTTCAAGATATAATAAAGTCTTAATAAGAATACTATATATCAATTCTAGTATTTCTCAATAGTCTATTAAGAGAAACAATTGAAATGATGGATGTATGTTTTAAGAAAGAAAATTTGAAAAGATTTTATTTCAATTATTCCAAAAGTCGCCGTAAATTTATATCTACGTCTTAATGAACAGAGGCAACCCTTTAGGAAGTGGTTGCAAAGTGAACAAGTATATTCTCAAATGTTATCTTGAAAAAATGCATTAAAATTAGGAATAATAATAATAATAATAATAATAATAATAATAATAATAATAATAATAATAATAATAATAATAATAATAATAATAATAATAATGTGAACAGAGGCATTCCCTATCATTGGATCTTTGTTTCATGTAAAAGCGGGGGGACAAAAACATTGATATAAGACTAATAAACTAGTGATTAGTAGAAGAATTAACCTCTACCCTTCCTTTTGCCTTGTATCGCAAAGCGAAAGGAGCAATAACGCATGGCAAGCAGCAATTCAAGAGGAAGTCACATTCAAGTGTCACGGAGGAGAAGTTTCCCTGGTCAATGGGGCCTTCGTGATCGAGGTGGAACGACCCAAACACCCCTCGAAGAATCCCAACGCTTCCGCAACATTCTCAGGGACGAACGATCCCGTAATTGCGCCGTGGTCTAGAGTCTTCTTGTCATAAATGTCGGTGGTTGCCGTGACGTCATAAATGTCGGTGGTTGCCTCCATAATAAGTATCGGTAGGTGACGTCATAAGTACTGGTAGGTGGTAGGTGAGGCGGTGCGATCTCGTCCGCCAGATCGAATGTCGATCAATGGTTGTAATCAGAGGGCCTCAACTATAAGAAGGGGTGCCCTCCCCTCACTTGTAATTATCCAACTATTAGCTATCTGAGTTCTCTTTCTTTCTTCCAGAGCTTCTCTCTCTAGTTTCTCTCTCTACGATCCGGGTGAGTGAGTGATCCATCGATCCGAAGAGGGCTTGGCTTAGGAGCGACGATCCCCAGCGATCCGAAATAGCCTAAGTCGCCGCACGGTCGTGATCCCGAACGATCGGCCCGTGACAAGTGGTATCAGAGCAAAGAGAGAAGTAAGAAGAGGAGCACCAACTGTTCGAAGGAATGTCGAGCCAAGAAGCTATTTTGGATGTGGAGGTCGCACTAGTCAGAGAGACTCGCGGCCGAAGCAAGAAGAGAGCAACCTCACCGGAAACCCTTGCTGCGCTTGATGAGAAGTTTGGGAAGATGCGACGTGCCATGGCCGACATGATTGAAGGACTCAATGATGTTCAAGACCAGATCATGGAGGTTGAAGGCTCCCTTCGCAAAGACTTCACGGACGCCATCAATGATGCGACGGTCCCTCTTCAAGGGAAGGATGATGGCCTCGATGAATCGATCGACGACTTGAGGGAACGCGTCCGAACCATGGAGGAGGAGAACCCTCGATGGGATGAAGTCGAAGTCATGAAGGTGGAGATCCAAGAACTCAAGACGGAGCTCGCCTTGTGCAAACTAAGCATCGCGAACGGAGCGATGCCTACCCAAGCGGTGCCCAAGCTGGAGGTGCCAAAGCCCAAGGAGTTCAAGGGCGATCGATCCGCCAAAGAGGTGGACAACTTCATCTGGAGTATGGAGCAATACTTCGGAGCCGCCAACATCCAACAAGAAAATGTTAAGGTACGAACCGCTGCCATGTACCTTGCGATACCGCGATGTTGTGGTGGCGAAATAGGTGTGATGAAACGAGCGCGGTGCCCATCCCGTGGAGACGTGGGATGGCTTCGTGGAGGAGTTTCGGGAGTACTTCTTCCCCGAGTTCGCTCAACAGGAAGCTCGTAGCAAGCTCCATTGCCTCGAACAACGAGGCGGTCCGAGAGTACGTGAAGGAATTCACTGAACTCAAGCTCCAGATCAACAATCTTGGAGATGAGGAGGCTTTCGGAGCGTTCATGGATGGACTGAAGCCATGGGCCAAGTAAGAGCTGATGCGTCGGGATGTGAGAAGTCTCTCGATGGCGTTAACCGTGGCCGAGTCACTCATCGACCTCAACAAGTTCGATACAACAAAGTATCGATCGAGGGATTGGAGGTCGGATCGGCCCTCCGAGGATGAAGGTGGTGACAACTCCCGTGGCCCCAAGTATCAAGGTGGCCGAACGAAGAATTGGGGAGAAGGCTCATCTAGACAACCCATCCAAGGAAGTTGACCAAATACGAACCACCCAAGTAAGTTTGATCAACCTCCGCCCGCTCCTTGCTTCATTTGCAAAGTGAATCACTGGACGCAGAAGTGTCCACAAAAGCACCGGGTGAACGCCATCCTCTCCGTCGAAGAAGAAGAACGGCCAAAGGAGGAGAAGCGTCAAATCAGACTCGGTGGGATGAATCTCAACGCCATGCAAGCGCAACCTCCGCCCAAGACAACGGAGCAAGTGGACATGTTCTACGTTGAACTCGAGGTATGTGGAATAACTCTCTACGCCTTAGTCGATACGGGGGCATCCAACGTGTTCATGGCGACCGAGGTGGCAAAGAAGTTGGGCTTGGAAGTACGGCCGAACGGAAGGCGCTTCAAGACCGTCAACTCGGAAGATCTCGCGAGTGGAGGAACAACTCCGGAGGTCGAAGTCTAGATTGGCGGATGGAAGGGCAAAATCCCGTTCGAAGTTGTTCAACTCGACGACTACGACCTCATCTTGGGGATGCAGTTCTTCGACCAAGCGAGGGCCATGATCGACCTAGGATCCAAGTGCATCATTATGCTTGATCCGAAGTGCCCGTCCATGGTGCCGATGCTTAAAGGGGCGATGAACACCAAGATGATCGCCGCGGTGCACCTTCTCGACAAGAACTTGAAGGCGGCCAAGCGAATGACCGATCAACCGAAGACACCGCCAACTCAAGACATGCCGATCGAAGTCCTATTCCCCGAAGTGGAGTCCGTACCGCGTGCCATGTCCCAGCCGAAGAAAGGAATGTGCGCCCACATGTACGTGAAGCCGTTCGAGGTGCCGTTCGAGTCGGTCAGGGCCAAGCGGAATAGGAAAAAGCGAGAAAAAGCTCGCGCCAAGAAGAACTCGCCCCATGCTGTGAACGCCGAGGACGTCGCTCGATTGAGTGGGGGAGAATGTCACGAAGGAGAGGTTTCCCTGGTCAATGGGGCATTCATGATCGAGGTGGAACGACCCAAACGCCCCTCGAAGAATCCCAACGCTTCCGCAACATTCTCAGGGACGGGCGATCCCGTAATTACGATGTGGTCTAGAGTCTTCTTGTCATAAATGTCGGTGGTTGCCATGACGTCATAAATGTCGGTGGTTGCCGCCGTAATAAGTATCGGTAGGTGACGTCATAAGTACTGGTAGATGATAGGTGAGGTGATGCGATCTCGTCCGCCAGATCGAATGTCGATCAATAGTTGTAATCAGAGGGCCTCAACTATAAGAAGGGGTGCCCTCCCCTCACTTGTAATCATCCAACTATTAGCTATCGAGTTCTCTTTCTTTCTTCGAGCTTCTCTCTCTAGTTTCTCTCTCTACGATCCGGGTGAGTGAGTGATTCATCGATCCGAAGAAGGCTTGGCTTAGGAGCGACGATTCCCAGCGATCCGAAATAGCCTAAGTCGTCGCACAGTCGTGATCCCGAACGATCGGCCTGTGACACAAGAACGAAAGCTCTGTTTGTTTTATAAAATATAAATAATTTGAAAATTATTTTCTTAAAAATGATCATTTATATTGCTTATATAATTAGTTAATAAAAAATATTTTCATTGCTGAAAATAATTTATGTCCAAATATTTTTGTAGATGTTAAATGTATATTGCATTCATTCACTTTTTTAAGTGATACAAGCAGTATTTTTAGAAAAAAATTTCAAATCATAATGAAGTAAACAATGGATATTGTTCATCCTCTTTTTCTGAGAAAGTACAATTTTCTTCGGAGTGTATTTTGAAACTATACCTCTTGAAGAGATACCCCAAAGAAAATTATGTTTGTCAATACGAAAGCGCCCAAATTCGTCTCAAGAGAGGAATTATTCTATATAATACAAGAGTAACTGGTATATTAAAATCACAAAATTTCCTTAATACTATTCGACAGGTGCATACAGACACTCGTTCTCGGGCAATTGATAATAAAAGCCTTATTCATTTTTATTGTTGTGTTTATTTTCATATTGCTTAACTAAAGATGAAAAAAAAAGAACTGTTGGAACCCGGAACCGACCCTAGAACCTGTAACAGGGTAGGTTCCAGGTTCCATATTCCAATGGGTAGATTTCGGGTTCCAAAAAATGAGAAACATGTACCCGAGGGTAGGGTTAGGGTTCCAAAAATGAAAAACCTGTATCCGAGAGTAGGTTACAGGTTACAGCGCGAACCTGTAAGGAACTTGGACGAGTCAGCAGGCCCCGCCTTTCGGAGGGAATTTCAAAAGTTCTTGCCCCCCCGCATGAAAATATTTCTCGATCATCGTGAAAAGTGAAAAGAAGTTGCCCACGATCTCCACGTCTGCCCAAAAACAAAAAAAAGGGGTTTGTCTGAACCATTCTTCGTGGAGAACAGCGACAGTTTCTTCCCTTCAGAGAGAAGTAAAGACCCGTTCCTCCGAATCCCTTTCCAATTAAAGGTATTTCCCCGCGTCAAACACGGTACACCTTCGCATATCTCTTTTTCCGTTGGGCAAATACTAAAAAAAAAATTCCAAACTGCACCTACCATGACACGATTGTCCTGACTCTATTTTATTTTTGTCATCAAAAATCCTATCCCGACTTTTTTTACCCAAACTTAATATATATAATTTCTATTTTGTTTCCATCCAAAACAAGTTCAGAATTTTTAAGACATAAAAAAAAATTTGAGATATTTATGTCACAATAGACATGTTTATGATTTTTAGTAACAAAAAAATAAGTTCGAAATATTTATGTTACAGTGAACACAATCTAAATGTTTTTTTTAATGGTATTAGCCCTTTTTTTGGCCATAATTAAATTAATCATCTTAAAAAGTTCATTAATTACGATTGTTTTCGCCACCGTCACTCCGTACATTTCAAGAAATTAATTAAGGAGGATGCATATGCAACTGAACAACACGCCCGCTATCCCAAAACCGGAAGTGCCCATAATCAAATGATTACTAATCAAGAAGGCTAGTGACTCTGTGTGATTTTTGCGCTATCCATGACAATAGAGTCCAGGTGCTTTTGACGGATCAAAGATCGTACTTTGTTTTTAATGAGTAGTTTAGGTTTGGCCACTTCTTCTTTTATTTTTATTTTTTTGGGGGGGGGGGGGGGGGGTGTTCAGAGATTTGGCCACTTTCACGTGCCCCTCTTTTTCTTTTGGTCATAATTAAATTAATCACATTGACTTGCCCGATGTCACTCCATACATTCGATAAAGTTAATTAATGATGATGCCTATGCAATTGAACGACACGCCCGCCATCCCAAAACCGGTAGTATCCTCAGTTGGTTAAGACCATGTGGAAGGACAACGTGCCGGATTTGCTAATGAAAAATCACTCTCTCCTGCGCTCATCAGATCGAGATGGCCTCTCCATGCGTAGAGCTTCCGGTCGTCCAAATCTTCTTATTGCTTTTACAAGAAAGAAACCTAATTCTGGTCGGCTCACCTCGGGCTCTCTTGAAGGCGACAGTTTAGAGATAAAAGGATACGCCGATATTCATGTGTATGTAAAAAAGCTATATTAGGTGTCTGTACGTGTATATCTCAAAAGTCTTCAAGTGATTTGAAATGATTGAGTGTATAACACGTTAGAAAGAAAAAAAGGATTAATTATCTATTAAATTGGAGGGTCATTCATATTCTTTTTTTTTTTTTTTGGCTCTTTCTTTCTGTCTTGACAAATGTTGTTTCTTCTCACATTCATGTTCCCATTCACATAGGAATTGAAGAATATTCCAATGAATATGGTACACTAGGTTGAACCTCAATATGTCCTTAAACTATCACATCTAAACTCCGAGATGTAAAATTCAGGATATTCCCCTCAAGAGGTGAAAGAAAACATAATTCTTCCCACTTGAGGGTTGAGGCGTGCGGATTGGTGGTGCCACTAAAGGGGCCATGCTTTTTGGAGGCTAGCCTGATTTGCAAATGTATCTATTTATAACTTAACATTTCATGGATTGCTATATAAGATAAAAAGGGGATTGTACGTCATGCTTCCTACCCCGTGCTGTGTCCTTTTGTACGTCATGCTTCCTACCCCAATAAAGTGCTGTGTCCTTTGGCTAACTCAGGAGTTCACGTGGGTTTGAGGTGGGAAAAAAAGACAAATTAGACTTGATAAGGTGGTGGTGAAGAAACTAGGTTACGATGTCGATACCTTGTACCTCAACTCCCCAGGTAGCTGCTACACCAATCAAAAAGATATCTAAAGTACCTGTATTGGGATAGTCTAGAAAGAAGTATGACATTTGTCAAAATTGTAGCTGAATGATTAATTTGGATGGATAGAATTCAAGAGTGAAATAACGGCATGGGAAAATCCATTTTTTTTCTGATTTCAATCCATTTTACCAAATAAGCAATTCTTCGTTAAAATCATGTAAAGTTCTGTTATCCAGCATTCTTCACAGGTTCATATCCAGAGAGACTTTAAATCTGGTAATAATAAGATTAAAAATGTATGAGTTTTGAAATTAAACTAAGAATTCTGTTAAAAAAATAGGACGCGTCGCTTTCTGTCGGTTAATTGGTCATTCCCTCGAAAAGCGCCGGTTAAACGGGATGAGGTTCCAACTCAGTCCCTTTTGAGAAGAATTGCTTTCCGTTTTGGTAATAAGGCAGCTTTAGGTTTGGTCAGGTCGACCGCCGTTGTTTGAACAGTACCAAGTCCCCCTTATTTATTCCGCCCCCGTGGGGCCAGTGCGATCCAACTGGGACAAGCTGATGATCCTCCGCTTTTATCTCAGATACCAATCTCTTTGGGGTGGTTTTGAGTCTTGTGTGAACGAGAAAACTATACTTCATCAAAGGATACCCCAAAGAAACTTATGCCTATCGGTTAGAAAGCCCCCAAAATGCGCCTCTCTCATGGAAGTGAGGATGTGAAAAGAAGTCTCTATTGTAAAACAAAGACTTCATTAACGAGGGACGAACGTGGGTGGTGGAACCGATTTCGATGAGCTTTATTCATCACCGTCCAAATTTCTTGTATCTGCGCTGGACTTTCTCAACCATCTCTAAGTAGTTTTTCGGTGTTCAAATTATATTAAACTACTGTTATCGTGCCTAGGCGTCGTATGGACGTCTTTAGACAAGGATTGACCCGGTCTTGTGTTAAATATCGTTAGTGATACTACCCTATGTTTCTTGAATGAACATGACACCAAAAGGAAAGAATGAACATTTAAGAAGCATGTGCTTAAATAATAGGGTTAATATCACGAAAAATCTTAAATCCGGACACCTATAATAAATTAACCAAAACCTAATTTTTTTATTACAAAAAATCCCAAACTGGTGTACATGTAATAAATTTATTACAAATTATTATTTTGACAACAAAAACCCCAAATTGGTACATTTCTGACAAATATACCCTAAAATAGTTTCCATTAAATTTGATTAATACCATAAAAAATTCTCACAATTGGTACACGCGTGTGTTAAAATCTCAAATCTGTACACTCATCAATTGTCATGTGTTATATAACTTAGTAATTTGACAGTGAAATTTAATAGAAACTAACGAATGATAAATTTGTTACAGGTATACCAATATGGGTTTTGGTGGTTAAAAATTAGTTTTGGTAAATTTATCACAAATATACCAATTTTGTACTTTTCATGATATTAACTCTTCTCTTAGGAGATCCTCCCACCATGCCATCCATCTCAAAAGAAAGGATTTCTGGAACTCAGATCCTCCCACCATCTGTTCTTGGGCCTGGAAGAAAATACTAGCACTTAGAGGGGAATCTCTTTCATTTTTCAAGTGGAAGATAGGTGATGGTCTGTCCACCTCACTTTGGTTCGACCCTTGGCTTGATATAGGTCCGCTTTCTGCATTATTTTCGGACTCCTACATATACCAATCGGATCTCAATAGGCAAGCTAAAGTGGCGGACCTATACACTCCCTTTGGTCAAACACTTCTCCATGAACTCTCATCCTGGGAAATCATGGTCCCCACCCTGTCTCATGGCATGGACTCTCTCACCTGGAATGCGGATCCCTCGGGCAAGTTTTCGGTAGCTTCGGCATGGGCAGCAATCCGCAGAAATCACATGTGGTTCCTTGGTCATCCTTTGTGTGGAGCAAGACCATTGTCCCTCGACACCAATTTCTCCTTTGGTGATGGTTAAGAACCGTCTTCAAACCAGGTATTCCTTATGTCATTTGGTAGAATCCCTAATGCAAAAGTATGTGCCTTTTGTAATTCTCGACCCGACTCGGTCGACCATCTATTTTTTGCATGTGGTTCTTCTAACTCCCTAGCCATGTTTTGGGCTTCAAAATGTAACCTTCCTTGGTATAACTCTTCATGGTCGGATAATCTTATTTGGGCCATCAATCGGTAGTGGGTTTTCAAAGGAAATTGCTCGATTCTCCTTTGGCGCCCTTTGCTATATAATTTGGAAGACAAGGAACAATATTATCTTCCGAGCGCAAAATATACAAGTTTTGACAAGTACCTTTCCAAGGCGGTTAAGGATACCGACGTTTAACGGGTGGAGGATAGTTTTGGGAAATAAACCATTTATCACAGTGAAGCCTATAGGCTCTTTTGACTAGTTTTATTGTTTTTTGTACTTTTCATGATATTAACTCTTCTCTTAGGAGAGATTTAATCTCTATTGGTTGAAAGCTTATAATACTTACCTTACCAAAAAAAAAAAAAACTCTTCTCTTAGGAGAGATTTAATCTAGTTCAAGATTTTTGACTTAGAAGGGGATTGGAGGGGGGTCGTCATATATGATATGAATATGATGTCACATGAACATTTTGGTTTTTTCGTGTTTCTAATAACAACAAAAAAGGTCATTTTAGAATGGTGACTAAGTACGAATCATAATTTTTTGACACTGACTGAATGAAACATGACATTCAAATGTAGAATTGCGAAGAACATCCTATTCTTTGGTACAAAATGTGTCATTTTTCAAATTAAAGTAAGCCATGAATGATGACGATCGAAAAAAATAAAAAATGGCCATGAATGATGGCTCAAATTTGCTCACGTAATGCCAATGCCATATCTTTACATTACTTTTCCAAAAGACGAATAGTTAAGCCATTATTTAAAAGTGCTTTTTATTTCAAAATGATGATTCTAACTTTCTCGAGGTTTGTTAATGAAAAGGATATGAGAAACTTTTGTTTCATTTCTTCTGGAAAAGTCACAAATAATTTTTTGATTATGGACCTACTACCAAAAATTTAATGCATAATCTTAGCATTCAATATGTGTTCTTGAGTAATCTCGTTTTTCAATTATTCAACCATTCTATTTTATTAAGTTCATTGTTGACCAAATTAGTCAACATTTATATGTTTCAATGTAACAACAAGATGTTATTTATAATGAGCAGTTTTGTTGGTTGGTTAATGGGTCACATTTGGTTTCATGAAATGGTTTGATTTGGTATTAGTCTGAATAGAGCAAAATAAGTCCATTGGATCTATTGTACTTATTCGAAATGCTGCTCAAGTGGACGTGCAACGGTGCAGGGTCGTTCAAGGATAGCAGACAAAATTCTGGCAAAAGTTGTAGTCTTTATGTAATATTCAAGTCTCTTTTAGACCAAGTCAAAAGGAGTGGTGGGACCAACTTTTGTTTAAAAAGAGAAACGAATTATAAGGTTGAAAAGTCAAACCAGATTGGGAAAAAGAAGAGAGGAAAGAAAAGAAGAGACTTGAATATTGGGGGTGTTCAGCTCATTTTAGGAGTGGATGAACCAAACCAGATTGGGAAAAAGAAGAGAGGAAAGAAAAGAGGAAGAAGGAAGCGAAAGAAGAGAGGGGTTTTCACACGTGCAGATTGTGAGAGCCTCGCCAAGCCGATTTGTATACGTAACACGACACCCGATGGGTACTTGCACCTCTTGTTTGTCCAATTGAAGTATTTTTCCGATTTAGGGCTCAAATTCATAATTTTGAAAAAATTGAGCCATGAAGTTCAATTTTTAGGTTGCGAATCTTCGGTTTTCATGGAAATGGAGGTTTATAGTGTGGTAGAGCTATGGGTTTCGATGAGTGTTGTTTTAAAGCAATGGTTTTGTTAGAGTGAGATTTTCGGGTTTTGCGGGCAAGTTTTCCATTGAGTTTAAGTTTGAGTAATCATTTCGGATGAGCAATTTGTTAGCGTGTATGAGTCATTTTGTTAGTATTAAGGCATAGATTAGTTGTTTCATAGTTGAGGCAGAATTTTATTTGACTTTAACTTTTTTCCTCAATTATTTGATAGGTTACAACTTTGACGATATAAGTATTGTTTTGTTTGGTCATAGGCAACAAGGTGAATGATATTATATCTTCTTTGAATTTGTAAAACACATGTTCCAAAAGTACTATAGATTATATATAGTAGGGATTACAAAATGGCATTGTTCTTGCATAAAAACCGGATCGAGCATTTACTACCTTTTAGCTATTTACGAATGTTTAGAAAGTGTACTATGCAAAGTATTGTGAAGCAAGATATATATGTAATTACTTTGCAACTAGTTTATGGAATGGTATATGAATTATTTGAAAAGTGGATGAGAAATGGCGGATGGCTATGCTCCAAAAAGTTATTTGCTTGGTTTATGAAATTGATTTATAGATTGGATTTTCTAGTATTGGAGGATGGTTGTTTATGCTCATTATTGCTGTGAGCCCATTGAAGGGCATGTGGGTATAGATACCGAGTTTAGAATATCTTTCTAGGCCGAGCCACCGGCATTATAGGTGGAGACCTTGCTAAGAGGGAATTTTGGTCGCTTTATCATAAGGTGTTGTGTCATGACCATGATAGGATATTAAGCAATAGATTGGTTAATAAATGAACCATTAATGTGTTGTTTTCGATAGTGACTATCCAATGAACTTGACCATTAATTCTTGAATTGTGATGATGGTTTAAATATTAGTATAAAGCTTCGATGATAATAAACAACTCCTATATGATTTACTATGTATTTTATACATTGAGTTTGAGTTATAAAGTTCTGGTATTACTTTGTATACATGTATAATGCTTGTTCGATATGCCTAGAAAATATGTACTACTCACTGATTTGTAGTTGCTCATTTCACTTGTCTTTCTATTTTTAGGTACCTCAATTAGCGGCATGTAGAGCGAGAGTGCTGTCGGTAGGAAACTTTTGGTTTTTATTTTTTGGGTATGGTTTAAGGAAGATATATATTGGTTGTTATCTATTGGGTTGGCTGAATTCTAGTTGTATATGTTCTTTTGAAGGATTATAGAAACTTTGATGTTGTAACAAACCTATTGGTTTATCTAATATGTTTAAGTTTGGAGCTGCATCTTTCAAATGGAAGGATTTTCTTGTAGTTTTGGGGTGTGACACTTTCGTCTGACATTATAGATCTCGGTACAGAAGCAATAAAGTGATAAAGCTCCAAGAAGAAAGGAGAGATCGAAGAAGCTGAGCGGTTTACATGTTTACTAATGTCGTGTGCATATGAGTGTCAATGTAGAAGGGGCCTGTTAGAGCACGTAAATTGGTTTGGTAAGACAACTTCAAGACTCATCGTTTGCCGCAGTTCGTTGGCTGGCTTTTTCTCATCAAGTCCACCATTTTTCGCTACCTATATGAGGTCAGAATCGAGAAACGATTGCTTTATGTTGAGCGGATCGGTGTAGAAGGTTTGAGCCGCTCCTTTGGAAGTGAAGCAGGTTTAAAAGTTAGCTATTTTTCTTGGGGAATCTTGTGCCTGTTATTGCCAAATATGGGAAATTTTAGGGGCTTGGTCTTTCTTTTCCGACCTTTGCATAAAAGATGGAGAGGAGATGGCGAGACTCAAGACAAGCATTGTCTCGAAGAAGAGTCACTCCGACCAATTGGGTCAAGCATCGGCCTCAATTTCCGACCTCTTCTAATAGAGCCACCCAACTTCATACAAGTCTTGCCCTGTAAAAATTCTAGGATCTTTAAGAGAGAAGGTGAGCACCAGCGGCTACGGCTAAACTAGTCACTACATGGTGTCGTCTTGCAATTGCATTGGTTCATAATTTGGAGTTGCATCATATGGACGTCAACAATGCATTTCTACACGATGACTTGGCTGAGGAAGTTTATATGAAGCATCCACTAGGTTTCATGACAACGGGCTCGAATTGTGTATGCCGACCACAAAAGTCCTTATATGGTCTTGAATAGGCATCTCGAAACTTGTTTTCAAAATTCTATAATGCATTGAGATAGTATGGTTTTGATCAATCATTAGTAGATTACTAGTTGCTCATATATTTTGGTAATAATCCCATGAAATCTTACATGATATCAGAGCAATAGGTCCTTAATTCAAATCTTTTAGACTCCATTTGCCTTTCTATATGTTCACACTTAATACTAAACAAAAAGACCGGTAGGCCAAAAAATCGAACATAAGTGTGAGGAGAGTGATAAAATATTAACATATTAAATTACGCCTTCATCTAATAGTTTAAACTTTTGAAACAGTTGACAGTTGTCTCAAAAAATTTAACATGGTCTAGCTTCAAAAGAGCAAATGGCCTTCTTAATCTAAGCAACCATCATGTTATTAAAATTTTCTTTGTGCTCAACTAATCTCCACAATGTACATAATAAATCACGTCCATGTATATCAAGCAAGGCTTCACCATAGGGTGAAGTTTATGAATCCAAAGATTCATCGGAAGGGAAAACGTTGTTATCAAAACAAAAAATTCACAAACATCCAAACCAAGGTCTTTGAGGTTGCCTCCTTTGAAACTGGATAAGCTAAATGTGCTTTGGGATTGTATCCAATGCATAATCCGAAAAGAAGTTAAAGGGAAAAGCTTGCAAAACATTGAATACTAAAGGCAGGTAAGGTGCAAACTCTTTCCTCGGCAGTAGATAGAAGATTCAGTATGCAGAGAATACACATATTCGAAGGAAGTATAAAATGGTCCAACAACAACGTATGAGGCTGAGAATCTTTATTATTTTGAAGTATTTTGACAAAGTATAATGCTAGGAAAGAAACCTCCAACTGACGCCAAAATTTGGGATCTCCGGAGTTTCTAGAATCTGGAAAGACAACACCACAAAACATGATCGTGAGAATCAAACCTTGATACTAGAAAAGTACTCACTATACATCACAAAACCCTAAATTTGTTCGGATCACTTAAATAGAATCATAAATTACGTGCTTGATTAAGAATAAGAATTCTTAACCAAAAGTTGCTGAAATACCCTGGTAATGTCCTAGCCAAACCTGATTCTACTCTAGCCTTCCCAAAGCCAGCAAAACCCTAGTACCCGATTAGCAGAGCTCGAAAGCTCCGTTATAACCAATCATCATGCCCAAAGCCTAAATCAATTAGAGCAGCTAAAAATCGGAGAGGAAGTGTAAGAACTCCAGATGGGTGTAAAAAAATTGTGTGAGCACCTCTCGACCCCCCCAAAACACGCCATCCCTCACCCCATCTCATTTTGAGAAATTATTCAGGAGTATTGATTATTGACAGCTGCTCGCTGCCTGGTGAAATCACAGGGCACTGTACGCTGCCGCCGGCAGTGTGCAGTGGGGCCATGGCCACAACTGGTCTGTTTCTTCCTTACCCTTCTCGCTCTCTAGGCATTGACTTGAGTCAGCACCTCGACACACTGAGTTCAACCTCTGAGATCAAGTCGTTGACAGTCATACTATTGTATCATCCTCACTCATCGACTTGTCTCTGTTCATGGCCCTTCGGATTGAGTCTGACCTGGAAACTATTCTTTACTCTTCATCGAACAATTGGCTGGATTAAGGGCGCTCTGATAACCCACCCCAACGGGATTGGACCACTTTAGCTTACTTGGGTCAGAGCCATTTGGTTGCTCGCGCAGGTAAATGTGACAAGGTGGGAGTGAGATTACTAAAGAGAGGAGAGAAGTTGTGGTAACTCTCACTCTCTAATTCATTGGTGAACAAACAACTATAACCTAATAAATAACTAAGTAGGAACGCGGAATTTTTCTCACCAGAGTACAGTGAAGATGTCAGGCTTGCAGTCCTGAGTGCCTCCAAGAATCATCCAATCGCTGCCACTCTCGCCATCGGTCGGAGCTGTGAAGGTCACCCCCATGCATGAGAAGTAAACGTCGAACACGGCCACCCACCACAAGTCCCAAGTGCAGCCTCCGCTTGGATTTGGCCACCACGTCAATAGACACCACCTTGCCCCTCAACGAGTTCACGAGGCCCTTCACGCCCAAGTCATTGACAATCGGCAGCACTGACAGAGCCTTGGCTCGGACCGTGGTCACGTTGCTGGGGCCCTGAGTAAAGGCAGGAATGAGGGAGGGATGGGAGAGAGTGAGTTGGCCTTGGAAACTCAAGAGGAGCTTCATGTGAGTGTACTTGACGGGATGAGCTTACTAGGGTTCTTGATGGAGAGAGCGATGTTCCACTGTGGTTTGGAGGTGGAGATGTTGAGGGACGAAAGGGAAGATTCCAGGTTGAGCCTGAACTCCGGGGGCATTAGGGCAGGTATGGCCAGGAAGATGACCATGAGGAGGCCAAGAATAGTGGGTACGGGAAATTTGGTACAGTGGCCAATGATCAGCTTGTACCGGCTGGACCGCGGCGACCCCGGTGATGGTGATTCTGAATCATTATCCGAACGGGGTTGGATGGGCTGGAGGGCTCTCATTTGGAATTTTTGTGTTAAGTCTCTCTCTCTCTCTCTCTCTGCCTTGTTAAGCAAGGCAACTCCAAAGAGGTATCAGAGCGCACTTGCATTGAGGTACGGGGAAACGCCGTCCATGCAAAAAGGGCCGGAGTCTTGTTTCTGCGTTATCCTTCTTTTTCCCGACAGGAGTTTTGCAGAAACTGCTGAGACATTTGAACGAAACTTCCCCCTAAACCTATATTAGAATTTAAAGGAATTGCATGGCCGCCCTTCAAATAAATGAAGGACGAAACCCTAAGGACGATTACTCTTAAATGTTCGAAATGTTTATTAAAGAAAGCTCCCATAATAGTAACAGTAGATAGCCGAGTCCCGAATTCCGAACATTTTATCCACATGATGCGGTGGGTGACGAGCGTAAATCAAATAATTCAATCTTTCCATGCTGATATCTTTTCAACACATGCTACTGCAGCATCCCACATGATTGAAAAACATCTGAAGCCGGATTCGGCTTTAAAATAGCATGCCGTAAACCTTGGTTTTTCTTCCATGTCCTTGTAAAGTAATATGCCATGCCAAAAAATATTTGATTTACTCGACTAAGTCATGCCGGTTTATAAAACTATATAGAATTTACAATAAAAACACCGCAAGTTAATCATGGATTTCCTTTGGCTCCCAAACATAATTTGTTCAACCAAACATCATAAACATACCCTCAAAGGCCAGAGAACTGAAATTTTCATAATATCAAAGATTATAAACTAAGAGGAACAGCTCTCTGATTCCACAAAAAATTTATAACTACACAAACATGAAAATATCTTCATTTCTCAGTGATTTCTCATGATTTCCAGAAATTAGCGAATATTGAACTATTCTTAAAAATTACGAGAAGTGCTTAGTTCAATAGTGAAAACCGCGTCTCAATCGGGCATTGGAATGAGCACGTAGCGAGAGCCACATGTGCACCTAAAATATTTTACTTTAACTGGTTTTCAACAAATATTTTGCCCCTAATTAATATTTTAATTTACAGACCAGCAATTTGTGTCAAGCGAAAATTGTTGCATCTGATGGAAATAAGTCTTTAGTCAATCAAAGGCCTTACTAGTCATCCCCATACTTGTGGGGGTGTCCACGGGCCGGTTTGTTCTAGCCTTCGTAATACCTAAACCGTTCCGAAAATAAAGGGCCACATGTGTCTTGTGACCATGAATTGCGTAAAACCCGAACCGAGAAACTATTCGGGTCTTGTTTGGTTTGGGTGGTTCTTTTTTACACCCCTGAAGAACAGCAAGGACTTGCCCCCACATGGTTGGGTAGATGACTCCAATGAAACCAAGTTATATCACCTCCAAAGACTTTTAGACATTCATGCCCCAATCGTGCAACACTTTATTCATGCAGGTGATCATTGTGCTATCCATGAGAACGATCACACTTTCACAATATCTTGCAACACTTTATTCATGTGGGTGATCATTGCACTATCCATGAGAACGATCACATTTTCATATTATCAATTGAGTCAAATGCCGTACCGTTTCTTTTATAAGTATCAGATTTGGCCATTTTCATGTACCCCCATTTTTTTTCTTTTGGTCATAGTTAAATTGATCATCTTAGAAAACTCATTCCATAGATTGTTTTGGCCAATGTCACTCCATACATTCGATAATATTAATTAATGAGGATGCGTGTGATTGAACAACACGCCCACTCTCCCAGAACCGAAAGTATCCACAATTGGTCAAGACCTTGTCGAAGGAGAAGGTGCCTGATTTGCTAATCAAAATCACCCTCTCCTGTGCTTATCAGATCTAGATGGCCTCTCCGGCGTGAGAGTTCTGGTTTTCGAAATCTTCTCATTGCTTTTACAAGAAAGAAACATAATTCTGACCAGGTTTTCTCGGGCTTTCTTGAAGGCGATGGCAAAGAAATCGGAGGATATGCTGATATTCATATTATCTGAGCCTTTGGAAAACTCTACGGAAAGAAGATATATCAGGTGTCAAATACGAGATACTTCAAAAGTGTTGAGTGCTTTGAAAATACGATAAAATGATAAAGATAAATCGTCCAATAGGTTGGGGGGTTTTCATTTTCTGTTCTGTTCTTTCTTTCTATCTCAAAATCATGTTCGCACATGATGTCCTAAAAGAAACTTTGTCTTTTGTCTCTTTTGTTATTTTATGTACTCGATCATTTTGAAACTACTTAAAACTTTTGTAATATACTTTTGTACTCGGTCTATATACATATATCGACACTTTATATTGCTTCTTTTTTTCTTTGTTTTCTAAGACTCAAATAATATGGATATCAACGTGGCCTTCAAGAGAACCCGAAATGACCTGATCAGAATTAGTCTTCTTTCCTGTAAAAAAGCAATGAGAAGATTTCTTTACGGCAGTATGTCGTGCTTGACAGGGAAAGCTCATCGCATTCCACTCCGGCATTTTCGTTGCGGAAACTGAGGGTTTCTAGCTGTGAGGTAACTTCTTAGTGATTTATTCATCGAGCAATTACCCCGTGGGATTGTGCATAACCTAAAGCAAGGGAAACGTTTGAGTGTGCAAGTGATTGTACTCTATGAGTGATTCATTTGTGATCAGCTCTCGTGTTCTTTATTGTTTATTTTTATAGTAATTTCACCATCTTGCCTTGATATAATTATAAGTTCCATTAGTTTTCACATTAATCTTTATAACAAATTTCGCAGTCTTTGTCATTGCTAAAATAAGATAGGATATGTGGCTGTTTGAAAAGGAAAAGGCAATGAGTAAATGCAAATTATTAAGGATTACAAGGACCTCAGGGAAATAAACTTGTATGGTGCTAAACCAAGTATGACTAATGATGACTGTCCGCTATTTTCTTCTTAGGCATGTAAAGTAGTTTCGTCCATCACATCTTATGGCTCTTATCGCATGAAGAAGTTCTTAATGACTAGTTCATTGAGTTAAGGTCACAGTCTAGTTTTGATGATCCTACTCATCACTGCTTCATCCTTCTTCATCGACCCATGTGCTCATTAGTTAATTTGTACCAGCATCCGCTGCTATCCATTTTCCATGTAAACCAACCTTCGAACATCCGGAATGTAAACAAACGAGTCTTACGATGACGTGATGGTCCAATCATCCTGCCATCCTACATGGGCACATTGCCACATCAACGGTTTCGGACAAAAATTGATCAAAATGACTACAATAAAATTTCGCGCAAAGATTTAGAACTAAATGGGTAAAATCACAAAGTTTAGGACTATAAGCTGTGAGCTGCTCTCTTTCTTTTTCATCCTAATACACCTTTCTACTCAGCTTGTTTAGTCGCATTTAATGAGGCAAAGGATTAGCACAGAAGATATGTATTAATTAGTGCTGGTCTGTACAAATTCAGATGGGCCTCCAATTCCCATGTCACAGGTACGGGTAGGGAGACGGCTTCACGGATGGCTTTCCTCTCCTCGTCCTTGAAGACCTGACGCACTTTTGGTTTCTCTAGCAAGTCTTCCAACCACTGTGAGCTTCTAACTAGAGTCGATTTTGAGTAGGGGTGATCGGTTTCCGATCCGATCAAGTTTCAAGATGGAACCAGGATTGGATTGGGAGGATTGATTCCCCGTTTTGCGAACCAGGGACTAGATCGGTTAGTCTTGAAACCGAAAATCAGACCAACCAATTGGCTCAGTCTAGTTTGATGGAATCGGTTTCTATTTGACTTTTGCAATGAATCACAAATATGCAAAAAAAATGCTTAACAAAACTCCTCCCTCACCCCTCTTTCACTCTTCTAAAGACAAACCAAATCATCAAGCCCCATGTAAAATAACAAAAAAGAGTCGCACATCAAGAAAAATCAAGCCAAATACGAAATCCATCAAGAGAGTTACCTTGCTTAGAGGTGAGAGGGAGAGAGTCGTTGCTGTCATTGAGTGCAAGACACACATGAGAGGGAGAGATTGAATGATTGAGGGAAATTGTGAAAGTTATAGTCTATTAAGAAATTTAAAAATATATATATTCGATCTAGTCCGATTTATCAGTTCGATTCCCACTCTAGAATCAAGAATCGGACCAACTGACCATCGGTTCTAAGAATAAGAACCGGAAATTGGACCATCACTTGTGGGAACCGCTTAATATTAGCCAGTCCGGTCCAATCTAGGCAGTTCCATTGCACACCCCTAATTTTGAGTAGGGTTTCTAAGTTAGGCATGACCGTTTGCTTTCTATGTAATGTTGTTGATGAATTCTTAATGGCGAGTGCTTAAAGAACTGAGTAAGAAGCTCCTTTTTGTGCAAGGCTCCAGCTTTTGTCACAAGAGGCTATAGTCAATACGAGTGTCCTGTAAATCTTTTATGAAGAGTTAGGTCTTTTTCGAAACTTGGGTGATTAGGAAAAAAATTAGCATTTTAGACTCGTTTTAACAAACTAGATGAACAAATGGACCGTTCGTTTAGGAAATTGATGGGACAAAGGAATTTCAGCCTTTGCCGAAAACAATTGTACTTTATTAACTCATTAGCTCTAAAATAAGTTCACACTTAATCTAACTGAAAATCAATCTCCCAACGGTACACCCCACTTAATCTAACTGAAAATCAATCTCCCAACGGTACACCCCATGGAATGGATTTATAGTAAGACGTAAAGTGCCATATAAAATGGGAGAAAACTTGAAATGTTATTAATACACTCTTAATAAGAATTACGCCGTCGGGTGCTTTGTCAATATACATGTCATAGGGGGTTGGCATATCCGGTAAGGGTGTGTGACCTGTCTGGACTACCCTAAAAATAAGTCCAAGTCCCCGTTGCAAATTTTTGGAACTGATGGGAACCAATTCAATTCCTGATTCCCACTGAAGAACCACTTAGGAATTGGATCGAATGGATCGATTTTTGAAACCGGTTTCACAAAAGATGAAAACCTAACTTCTCTTGCATCTTTTTGTTCTTCGTCTCCCATATCTCGAGCATAGCTCGCCACTCCTTTCCTCTTCGCTCGCACTGGGAAGTTGCCCTCGCGCTTTTTTTGCTGCATGAACCCTCACGTTTCCTCCTCTTCTTCTCCGAGCGATCGAAAGCTGAGGGCACTCGCTGGCCATTTGAGCCCTGCCTGTGAGGCTACCCGAAAGTTGAGTTTCAGCTTTTCTGAGACAGGGGCGAGGGGAAGATAGAGGAGCTTTGAGAGCGAGTCCTTGGCTCTTTCGGTGACAGTATCTTCCACGGAAGCTTCCGGCACGAAGTCCTACCTTGCGTTTAGGGAATAACGTTCCGCCATGCTCGAGTTGGAAAGCTCTCGCGAGCAACGAAATACGACTTCAGCGAGAGAGAGATGCTTTGAAAAACCTGCTGGTTCGCAAGTTTGATCCTATTATGGCCCTGGCCTAATGGTGGTTCGCGCTGCAATATGCACCTTGTCTACAGGTACATATCAGTTCCTCATTTACTATGTCGATCCGATAAGATGGACGTACCAAATTTTTCATACAGTAAAAGAGTTACCCACTTTGAAGATATACATAATCAAGGAAAAATATCAGAAAAGTCCTAACCCTATTGTATTGATACAAATTTAGTCATAAACATTTTGAATTTGTGCCAATTTAATTCTAAACCTTGTGACTTGATGTCAACTTAGTTCTAAATTTTTTAATGGTGCCGATTTAATCCTAAACATTTTAAACTAATGTTAATTTAGTCCTAAATCTATTTCCTTGGTGTTAATTCAATACTTAGCCAAAATTAGTTGGAAATACTGAATTGGCTTTAAGTACATAACCATATTTTCATTTTTTGTTGCTTTCCCATAGTTTCTAGATATTAGAGAATATAAACTTTAAAATTACGAAAAATTGAGAGGACATGTAGTTAACTGTCCTAGGTTCATTGGTGAAAACAGCATCTCAACTGGACATTGGGGGTGAGCTACACACGTCCCTTAAAGTGGCTATGCATGAGACTCGAGCACCACCTGATTAATACGCGCTTGGTACAAAGATTTGTAGTTTCAAGTCGAAAAAATGACACTAGAAGTGGCATAACTTTCATATTATCTTAATGCTGAAACTTATTCCAAATTCAATGCTTTTCTAACCGTTTTATGCTTATTTCTATGAGCTCAGATTTGCCAATATATTAAATATGCATATTCCAATATCCACAACTTAACCAAAAAGAATGTAGAAAATAAAGAAAATATATGATTGATGTTCCTAGTAACTTCCCACTTGCAGCCACTTCCTTATATAACCACTCGCTTTTTTTTTTTTCTTAATTTTATTCACAACTACCAAGCTTCACGTGTGTGCCCAAACAAACTTTTGCAATTAAATGTGAGAAATGCTGTTTTAACATGCGATAAAGTGACTTAATATGTCTTAAACACATTACACCATCTACATGTTATCTTCATTATAAGTAATTAATCACACGTATTCTGCTAATTATGTGACTAAAAGAAGTTACCTACCATCCCACATTTTTGACAACTGATTATCCGATTTCATTTATGTGTTTGCGCATTAGAGCATCCCGCGATCTTAACAGCAAATCTCATAAAAATATTTCATTAATCTTATTGATAGCGAGGAGACACAAATTTGAATAGGAATGAATGGCCAAAAACATGAACCGTTCCCATTTTATGATACATTGAATTCGTGGCATGCACCTAATCTTCATATATGTTATGTTGGTTCCTTCATTGCGTGAATTTTAACTAAATCAAGGATGATTTGCTTCACGGAAAACTCAATATTTGAAAAAAAATTCTAAAATATTGTCGATTGTATCGTTTATAAAAGTAAATAAACTAAGTTTTTATTTTATCACCCACAAAAATAGTCATGACATAAAATGTTGTTGAAAATGAAAATATTTTTTATTGACTAATCTTTCTAAATCATGAGTTTTCCGTGAAATAAGCACACGCCAAAATTTGACATTTTCTTCATACGTTTTCGATGAGCTGTATGGTGTAAATGGTTTTTATTTTTCTGGCGTAGAAATTCGTGCAGAAAAATATTTGTTTTATAGGAAAAAGCACGCAACCAAGTGGAGATGGCCGAGTTGGTCTAAGGCGCCAGATTAAGGTTCTGGTCCGAAAGGGCGTGGGTTCAAATCCCACTCTCCACACGTGCGCTTTTCTTACCTATTTTTTTTTTTTCTCCTTTTGAATTTAACAATTTAACATCTCGAATTTGGACCCAAACAAAAAAAAAATATTTTAACATCTCTAAATTCGAAAGGAGAAAATTAATTTAACATCTCTAAAAAGACTTCGTCTTTGTCTTTTTTCTCTTTCCCCCTTCTCCTCCTGAAAATATATCCCTTCTATCTCCGACCAAAACAAATTATAAAAAAAAAAAACTATTTCTTCTATAGTAAACTCCGAGTGTTAATTATAAAAAAATCCGTCATCTTTTTCTTGTATGATGATTCCTCAACAGTCCAACTGTCGATCCCCGCGGTCGGTCGGACCGTAAACATCGTATCGATCTCCACGAACCCACCCCAAATCCCGAGCGCCCCGATCCAAAATCTCGTTTCGTCCCCGTTCGAGGGCTCTCGGGATCGTCGCTTTTCTTCCTTCTTGTTGCATCTGCACGCGTTCTTGGGGAAGAATAAGCGAGGGTGCCAGGCTCCGCCAATCTTGAAAGCCCGCATTTTTTTTTTCTCGCCAATTCAGGCTCGACTCGCGGTTGATTCTACGCCCCGATCGGGGTCCGTCGCCACAAGGGTCGTGCGGTTGCGAGCGATGACGGCTCCTTTGATGTGATCGAGGCCAAATTTTGGGTTCCGAACTGGTGGGTGTTCGATTCTCGGAGTAATTTGTATCGACTGCGCAACTGTAAGTTGAATTCTTGGTTGCGAGAATCTTCTTGGTCTTTTTCTTTCTTTTTTAGTTTTATTTTTGTGAATGCTTTAGCTGTCGTTTGTTTTCTGTCCCGACTTTTCGACATGAACGACTGCGATCCTGGGTTTGTGCTTGTCGGAACCTACGCAGTTTGTCGGGAACTTGAACCGTCGCGAGAGAAAGGAAGGTTTCAGTAGAGTTCGTCAGGATCCCCGGTCGTTTCTGTGTGATGATATTGAACCTATGCATTTTGTTTTCAATGCTGCAATTAGACAGTGATATGATGCCCAATCCCAGCTATTCGATTCTTCGATTAAATTTGTTTCTTTTTTTATCCTGACCGCTGTGTCGACTGCACGACTGTAAGTTGAATTCTTGGTTACAAGATTCTTCTTGGTTCTTTTTCTTTCTTTCTTTCTTTTTTATTTTAATGCTTTGGCTGTCATTTGTTTTCTATTCCGTCTTTTCGACATGAACAACTGCGATCTGGGCTAGTGCTTGTTGGAACCTACGCATTTTTGTTGGGAACTTGAACCATTGCGAGAGAAAGAAAGGTTTCAATGGTGTTCATCACAATTCCCAGTTGTTTCGCTATGATGATATTGAATCTATACATTTTGTTATCAATGCTGCAATTAGATAGCGATGTCATGGCCAATCCCAGCTGTTGGTGGTGTGGGTTCACTGAGGCCTCGTGCCGCATTGCTAATGAGTGGCTGGGTCTAAGGCATTGTCTGCATATTCACTCCATTGACATAATTGGAAGTGTTTTCTATCTCTCGTGATGGCTGGTCTACTTTGTAAATGTGATTTAGTACGGTTTCGCCATAAAGTTATGATCTTGGCTGTCTTTGGCTGCACATGGTGGTACCATATCATATCCGTACTAAGAACTCTGTATATCCATGCATTTATATACATTAGCATGCATGGTTCAAATTGAGCCATCTATTTAAAAACGAGTGCTGTTGTTTCTAACCTAAAGTTTGAGTCTATATTGATTTAGTCCTCTTCTAAAGAATCCTGATTGGACTCTATAGTTTTCCAGGTGCCTCATGGCATATAAGGGCGTCCCAAATGAGAGAAGAAATAGGACTTCGACACCTATATTTGTCGTAGTTGGTTTGTGCTGTGTCTTCTATATTTTGGTGCATGGCAGCGAAGTGGTTTTGGAAAGGGAGACAGCATTGCACTTGAAATCACCAAGCAGGCAGATTGCAGTATCCTCTCCAATCTACAATATGAAACACACGATGCCAGGATAACGGATGATTCTGACACTGACATCAAGGAATTCAAGCCATGTGATGATCAATATATTGATTACACACCATGTCAAGACCAAATGCGGGCTATGACATTCCCTCGAGAAAATATGAATTACAGAGAGAGGCACTGTCCCAATGAAGAAGGAAGTTGCGTTGCCTTGTCCCAGCGCCCAAAGGATATGTGACCCCATTCCCATGGCCCAAGAGTCGTGACTATGTTCCCTTTGCCAATGCACCGTACAAGAGCTTAACTGTTGAAAAGGCTGTCCAGAACTGGATCCAGTATGAGGGCAATGTGTTCAGATTTCCAGGAGGGGGAACACAGTTTCCAAATGGGGCTGATGCTTATATTGAAGAACTTGCCTCTATCATTCCATTGGATAATGGGGTGGTTAGGACTGCACTTGACACTGGATGTGGGGTAAGTGCACTAGTGCAAGTTACAAATATTTGTTTCAGATCAGTTAGTCTTGTGTTAGATTTCTGCATTTGGTGGATCAACTGTTCAATATGTGCGTGGAAGTAGATTTATTCATATCTTGTTCCCATTGTGGTGAAATCTCTCTCACTGTTGCATATGTGCATGTCTAATTCTGATTTCAATATCATTGGGTTTTGTATTCATATTTGCTCATGTATGTTTGTAGGTTGCAAGTTGGGGTGCATACCTGTTTAAGAAAAATGTTATAGCCATGTCATTTGCACCCAGAGACTCTCACGAAGCTCAAGTTCAGTTTGCACTGGAACGAGGTGTCCCTGCAGTCATTGGAGTTCTTGGAACAATAAAACTGCCATATCCATCTAGAGCTTTTGACATGGCTCACTGCTCTCGTTGCTTGATACCATGGGCTTCCAATGGTGAGTTTAATTTAGGAGTTGCTCACATCAATTGTTTTTTTATCGTCCTGCGACTGTAAACTTCTGTTTCATGTAGTCCATCACCAAGTAGTGTTCACATTTCCCTACATCTTTGTTTCTCCTTTTTCTTTTCATTAAAGGTGTTTCTAAGACTGGTCAAGGAGGGTTCGGTTTTGTGCTGATATTATGCAGGAAGAAATATGGCATTGGATTTTGACCAGTCTCACATAACTTAGGAACTTTCCTTGGAATTTTGTCACAGAACACGTGCAGTCTAGTATTCCCTCAATTTTACTTTATCTATATTTTATAATCTCCTTCGCAGATGGAATGTACATGATGGAAGTTGATCGAGTTCTTAGACCCGGTGGTTATTGGGTGCTTTCTGGTCCGCCCATTAACTGGATCAACAATTACCAAGCATGGCAGCGTCCAAAAGAGGAACTCGAGGAGGAGCGAAGGAAAATTGAAGAGACTGCCAAACGTCTTTGCTGGGAGAAGAAGCATGAGAAGGGAGAAATTGCTATATGGCAAAAAAGAACCAACTGCCATCGCAAAGATCTGGAGGCCACAGTGTGCAAATCCGCAAATCCAGATGATGTCTGGTACATCTTTGACCTTCAACTATATCTGTCAGTTCTTGTTATCTTGGCATTCAGTCACTGTTCAATGCTTACTTTACTTTAAATATGGCCGAGGGGGTAATTGACCTTAATAGCACTTGCTAGAGGCAACAAAAATCCTCTATGGGCAGCCACCACCCTTGATTGGTCTTTATAGCGCCTCATGTCATACTATTCTGGACTTGAGTATAGGTATGGTACATGCTGCATGTATTCTCTATGCTTGTGAGAACAAGAAATGTTCTATGGGAGCATGTATTGACTGGATACTGTTATAACTTATGCTAGGTTCTGCAATTTTTATCAGGAAGACAGGTTTTCATGTTCTTAGAGTTGCTGACCTGCAGGTACAAGAAAATGGAGGCATGCACTACTCCTTACCCTGAAACTACTGACCTAGAAGAAGTTGTGGTTGGGGCATGGAAGCCATTTCCAGAAAGATTAAATGCCGTTCCATACAGAGTTTCCAGTGGTTCGATACCTGGAGTGTCAGCTGATTCATTCCAGGAGGACAGCAAGATATGGAGGAAACACGTAAACTTTTACAAGACAGAGAACAAGATTATTGATTCAGGGAGGTATCGGAACATCATGGACATGAATGCTGGTCTGGGGAGTTTTGCTGCAGCTCTGGAATCTCCAAAGCTATGGGTCATGAATGTCATGCCCACAATAGCTAAGAGAGACACTCTTGGTGCTATATATGAGCGTGGGCTGATAGGCATATATCATGATTGGTATGTTTTCAAATGCGAATCCTTTTTTTTTTTTTTTTTTCTGTTATAACTCAGGAATTGCTATTTTCTGGGCTGTGGAACTAAATTTTGATAATTCTAGGACCGTGAGCTCATTTCGCTTGTCTCTTGTTTCAAAAGTCAGTTTGTGCTGATATGTAAGTTATTGCATCCAGTTCTTGTGGTTCTTTATAGGGCGTAGAACTTATCAAATTATTAACATTGTTTTCTGTGCTGGCTATTCATGAAAGCACCAAGTTTCGATTTGTAACACAGTATTTTTGTCCCTTGGTCGGATGTCACTTTATATTGAGATTTCATCAGTTTGGGGTGGATTACAAAATAGTAACCACTGAAAACCTTCAGCAACTGATTTGCACAACCCTGTAAGCAGAACCTAGAGTCTGATGACTTCTGCATAGGTGTATGTTCAGTTACCTGTTAGCATATTTTTTGGGTAAGTACTCATTGACGAGCACCAATGGGGCTAATTATTAGATACCCCCAGTGCATACTCCTTCCCTCTTGCATGCACTGTGGACCCCACTTATATGGGACCTATGGTAATGTAAGAGGAGTCATTATACTCCTGGAGGATGTAAACCAAGAGGATGCGGCCTTTCAAATCGCTTACCAGGAATATCAGTGCCTATCAGCTGCTAGTATTCATCATTTTCTGTAGAAGCTTTAAAATCAGAATTTTCGCCATGTGCAACCTTAATGTGCAATTTGCTGTGGATGCTCCTTTAAGGAACCATCCATTCCAATTATAGTGATTTCATCAAGTTCTTCTGTTGCTTAGTTTTACTAATAAACTGTTATCATGGCTTAAAATTCTGCTAACCTATGGTTTCTGTAATAAGGTGTGAAGCCTTCTCCACATATCCGAGGACATATGATCTCATTCACGCACATGGAGTTTTCAGCTTGTACAAGGATAAGTAAGTGATTTCTTAAACCTTCTCATTGGATTCGCTTTTCAGCTGTAGATTATCGGTTAAAATCTAAGCTTCTACATAAATAGCATCATTAGATGGCAGATTGCAGGAAGTACTGGAAGGTACCTTATGATGGGAGTAGATGGTGATTAGAGGTGGTTTAACATGAAGATCATGATTAACATCATTAACTGAAGTTTCTCGATTCTAATTAATGGCCTGCAGGTGTAACATGGAAGACATTCTCCTCGAGATGGATCGTATCCTACGACCTGAAGGAGCAGTCATATTCCGGGACGACGTGGATGTGCTACTGAAGGTGAAGAGGATAGTGGCCGGAATGAGGTGGAACACAAAGATGGTGGACCATGAGGATGGTCCTCTGATCACCGAGAAAGTTCTCTTTGCTGTCAAACAATACTGGGTTGCCAGCGAAGGCAGCTCTACGTCTGCACCGCAGATGGGTTAAAGAAAGGATGACTAGAGTGCAGTTCTTGCACAACACCGCTGCTTTAGCTGATGGCTAGAGTGCAGTTCTTGCATGAACATGGCTGCTTTAGCTGTTCAATGACAAAGAAACTCAATTGGACTCACTTGTGCATCCCTAGAGAGAGGTGAGATAACGTGCAACCCCTTCTAATTTTATGTACAGGTGACGCTAATTCTTCAAACGGTCTGTAGTCATTAGCCTTTTCCTTTACCCTTTTTGGCTTCTTCAATTCTGTTCTTCCTGATGAATTTTGCAGCACTGTTAATGCTAACTTATGCCTGCATGCGTCTCCCCTGAACATGACTCATTAGCATTCTGTTTGAGGGAAGCTACTGGCCTCTCCGTTGTAATTCCACTATGAGATTTCTGGTACAATCATTTGTTATCCGTTTGCTTCTTGGTACAATACACAAGCTGCTTTAGCGTTCACTGCGGGTGCACCCAAGTCTCTGCTTTTTCCTCGTAAATATTAGACATGCGATATATATAGAGACATGCTATAGCAAGGGACGTACATTGTGATCACTTTATACGACGTTTGTATATTGTCTGTCTCATTATTCTGATTTTTCACCCTTCAATGGTAAACGGCTACTGGAAGTATCCTCGGGACTGGTCGAGGTTACACTTTAGTTGTGTCAATAGCAACCAGATGAGGCGCCTTTTTGGACGCCATGCGAACAATCTGACTACCGCACCTACTTGATTACTGGGATAATTACTAAAAAAATCCTAGACTTATTACACTTATACTAATTCAGTTTTAAATATTTTGATTTTTCATTGAGTGTTAAACCTTTTGATGATTTGCCAATGGAATTATTTCTATCAATTTTGCTAGAAATTGTTGACATAAATGCTAGTTGTTTACGTGGCATGAATGGTGCTAAAATGGATAATTTTTACAACTTTTTTTCCTTTTCTTTCCATTTTCTTCTTCTTCTTCTATTTCTTTGCCTTTTTCGGCCGACCCCAAGCAAGCTCTCATCTAGGCAATCATCACCAACGCTAGATCTAGCAAGGATGACCATTGCCTGTGGTCGGCCATAGGATGGTTAGTGTTCACGTCGGCGATTGCATTAGCATATCATAAAAAAAATTATGACTCAATTGGTCAAATTGATACTAAATTGATACTAAATTGATACTAGTGCAATAGGTGTAAGGCTTTTTGATAATTTTTCTCAAGATCACTTTGATGGGATTTGATGGGGAGTTACCGGCAATGGAGATAAATATCTACCTAAAAGTCTCCATTTCACATTCATTTACAAGTTATGTAGTTTTCAAGTCACCATGGAATCCGCTCAAAAAACGTATTGAAAAGTACATTCTCTGCACCTGCTTTTGTCCGCATTAAAGGCAGAATGATTTGAACTAATTAATTGCTTAAGAAAGAAGTATAACGACTTCACACTGTTGTGTCCGCGTGAGGAGCTGCCGCAACTAGCTTAATGAAGATGATGCATTTATCAACTAAACATCTGAGCTAAGATTGAATCGTGGGCAAGTTTGCAGCTAAGTTTTACTCAATGGAACAGATGCCACCGTGGAGGAGAAGATGATACTTTGATGGAATCAAGATAACTCATGAAGCCCCCTTCGATATAATTAAGGCTAAAGACAACATGGTTTTGGCATTTAAGCACAGTGAGATTCAGAATGAAAGGATAAAAAGGACGCTTGCTTGTCACTCTCCAAGCAGACTAGGCCATGATCCAATTTCAATGTGACCCTACCAAAAATCTAGGCATTGAGACTGGTTGTTCCCAACAAAGAACCATGAAATGCCAAGCATAGCAACCTTCTGTTGTATCAGTTCCCATTACTTAAAGGCACATTTTCAACCTGTCCATGCACAAAAAAAGCTCCCAATACGATCTACCTCCTTGAATTCTCTCTCTCTCTCTCTCTCTCTCTCTCTCTCTGCAGAGCTTTAGCTATTGATCTTGCTCTCTCAAAGCTAGTTAAGCAACAAACCCAAATTCCAACTGCTGTCCCTTGTTGGGTTCGCAGACAAATCAATGGAGGGTGAAAATAACAACACTGATCTTCGAACTGCTTCCTTTTCAATTTATCTGAATTCGGCACAAGAGAGCTTCGTGCAGAAGCTTGGTGAGTCAGCTCGGTTCTCGTCTCCTCCCAACCCTTTGAGTGAGGAGACTCCCGGTCCGAAAGGCTTAGGGAAGGCCAGAGCTAGAGAGGGCGAAATCGGCGTCTTTGGTGCCGAAAAGTACTTCAACATGGACATAGACGAGGAATCTGCTCCACCAGTTGTGGATGATTACACAAGGAAATTCAGGTATAAGAAAGAAAGTCATCTCGATCCTTATTCAAGGAGCTTGAAGACCAGGTCTGGAACACCGAGTTTGAGCTCTGAGACGAGTTGTAACAGCCAAACTTCTTTTTTGAGAAGCTTTCAGAGGATTCCATATCAGGGGAAGCAGAACAGCTCCAATGGGAGGAGCATTTTTGCAGGACTTAGCTGCAACAAGTCTTGTTCAGATAGGAAGTCCATATACGTCAGCAAAAACGTTCAGAGCAGAGGAATCGGACGAGAGGATATCAGAAAAGAGAGTATGGAAAATGAGAACTTAGCAATAAAAAATAAGCAGTCTCAATCTCAACCTACCTTTCAGGGTAAAGATGAGCTGAGCTGCTCAAGTTTCGAAAAGGCCAGAGTGGGGCCAAAAAGAGAGGAGCACTTTGCTTTCCCGGTGCTTCAGGATGGGTTGCAGAAACTGGCTGTTGAAAGACAAATGAAAGAGGAGATCAGAACCAAAGTAGAAGAGCCCCGGATCTCTCTCGAGGTATTCGGCTCCCTGTGCAAAGAAGAAAGGCGATGCTGTGGCAATGAACCTGGAGAGGAAACTATCAATTCTCACTTGGGATGCCATTCCAAAAGTCCAAAGCTTTCTGACTACATCCAAACGCAGCGAAGCAAACGATGACATGGAGAGTGAGGCAAGTTCTGATCTATTTGAGATAGAAAACCTATCTGGCACAAGTAGTGTGCCTCCATTATTTACTAGGCAAGTGTCCGATGGCTTCTCTGGGTGCATGACTCCCACCACTTTGTATGAGCCAAGCGAAGCCAGCATCGAGTGGAGTGTTGTGACGGCCAGCGCAGCCGATTTTTCAGTGGTTTCTGATTATGATGAGAAAGAAGTTTCGCTTTCATCCGGTTTCCAGGATGCTAGTCTAGTCAAAACTGCTAATGCTAAGCTGACCCAAGAAAAATCATCAATGGAAAAGCAGGGTCCGAAAACCCGATTGAGTGGAGGTGGATTATTGGGGTGCAAGAGTCATAAAGCAGTGAAAGTTGCTGAGACTGCATACAAGACTAACGACAAGCCAAAGATCCCACGGCCCCACCTGAGTTTGGATGCCTCCATGCGAGTAAGGAAAATTGCAAGCTGAGGCTAAGGTGAAAGATCTTGATTTCTCATAAGAGAGGTGAGGAGAAGCATGAGTTTTTCTTTTGTTGCTCTTTCATTTTTCCCTGTAAACTTTTCCTAGTATTTGCTGTCAATAACAATTAGGAGTGATTATGCTGAGAATAAGATTGTGTTTGTTGTTGTCCATGCCTGGTATCTTTATATCATTTCAAAACAAAGCAGCTGAATTGGCCTGTAAAAATCAGGATTTTGATTTTGTTGGAGCTTTCTAGGCAATAGTCTGAGAGGACATGGAATGCTTGACCACCCTTGTCTGTTTCGTTTGTAAGTTCTGTTCATTCTTGTCCTGCTCCAGGAATGGAGGTGTTTTATATGATGGGGACCTTCTTCTCTACTTTAAACTAAAAGCCACTTTTAAGTTTGGATAGGCCAGACTCATCTTTCTCGTGAGAATGCGAATGGGTTGTCATTTTATATCTGTAACTAAAGCTGAACAAAATATGAAGTCATGCTTCAAGAAGGAATGACCCGAGAAAACCGATCTCTATGCAAAGTCAGTCAATGGTTCCCCAAAAGACTTAAGCTTTTGACAGGAAATTTTTAACAGTGTAGGCTGAAAGATGATGATGATGCGTTCCTACTTCTCGCCTTTTTCTTTAGTAGCATGTGATCATTAAGTTCAGAAACCACGCTTGGATGTGACAAAGCTTCTATAGTATAGCAAGACAGACCAAGCTCCCTACGTGAAGATTTGGCATTGGAACAGAATCATAACCATGATCTTTTGGAGATTGTTCCCATCATGGACACAAAAGATTTGAGTTCTTGAACTTTGTGAGAGAATGCAACTTGATTAAGCACGAGTTAAAATTACATAGGTCGATGGTAATTTGCCTATCATAATCCAACAGAAACCAGTACTCTTTTAGCACATCACCATGTTTCTGCTTTCTTCTTGACCCTATGACGATTCAGTGTCTCCAGCGTTATAAAGACAGTATGCAAAGGGCTATAGAAAATTGTTTGAGATTCAATTAGTCAGAATGTTCATGTTCTGGTGTACTCGGTTTTCTGGGTAATCTCCATGTTTCTTAAAATGCAAGATAAGGCATCAGCTTCCTCTATGGTGCAGGATGAGAGGAGTTCCTTGTTTTGGTTCTTTTTCTTTTTTCTTCGATGGGGATTTCAGGAAGGGTAGGTAAGATTCCTTTAATGGTGGACACAACTTACAGAGAGATACGATTTGTTAAGGAATGTCGTCTGCAATAACAGTTTCAAACCCAACTCGTCATAAAAGCGGATGCTGATATGTCAATGAACACAAGTTGTATTGCTTGTGCATTTTTGTGGCCTGAAACAACCCGACAGCTAAATGTGGAACCCATTCATGATCCTTTTCATATTCTTTTTTCCACACTCAGTAACTACGGTTTGGAATCTTGCAGACATTCTTAATCTTAGAACTTAAAACAACAAATATCCTTCTCTTTTTTAAAGTGTTAATACAGCAAAATAAGGCAAATTACAACTTGAAAAAGAAATGAGAAGATCTGCAAATCTTCCAAAATTGCCTAGATTGTGAGACTCTGTTGACCAACCATTGATAGCAGCAATAATGAACTACTAAATTAGGATCTGGCGTTCTGAACCACAAAATGTAATAGCTGTTCAAGTTGAAAGCATGCTTGCTCAGTAAGAACTCCTTTTTCACAGTTCTTTCAACCTTGAAAGGAACCCAATAAAACGTGAGATCTTAGGCATCAACGGACATGATGTGACCAACAAACAATAGTGAACCACATAGACTAGCAAAGAAACTTAAATGCAGAAAAAGATGGAGGAGTTGGCTGTCACTTGTGATATCTTAAAAAGGGTGAACCAAAATAATATTACAGCAAAAGAAAGAAAGAACAAATGTGATATGTCCCTGAGACTGAAATATTAAACAAATGAAGCCACTGTCCCTACATGAAAATCATGTTGTCTTCAGAGGGATGGACATTTATTAAAGAATTCAATTTCTGACAGAAATACTCTACGCATTCTCTTGAGAAATCTGGCCACATATTGGCTTTTGCCAAATGGAATGTCTTGAAGGGACCTTTATATTTCAGCATCAAATTAGTTTGCGCAGTAATGGTTCTCATGGACCACTTAGCAAACACATATGGTTGCTATAGCTCTTGGAGGATTGAAGGTTGTGTGGTGCACATCAGATGATCACCGGAGAAAGAAATAGAGATTGAAATGGAAGATCCCCACACAATTTTTTTTTTTTGGTCAAATTGAATATCTCACTACTGGTTTGACGACCTATGTGTTGAGCTTGATCTATAGAGTTTGGAGGGCTCATAATGAAATAGTACCACATGATAAGAACGAATTCAATTTCGAAGGTGAGTAAAACATCTTTGTATTTTGATTTGACCTCCTCAAAAGCCACTTTGCAATGGTGACCTTCAATAATGCGGGCAAAAGATGCAACAACATATGTTTGATGCATACCGGGTCAGTATGTCTTGTCCCTCTCTAATGCTTACAATATTTGGACAAATACTTTGATGTCTTAAAATAGTAACATGTCCTCTATCAAGATTAAAAGGTGAAAGGGGAGTGATGATGACCCTTTGGTCTCAAATGAAGAAGTTCTTTGGGGGCATGATGCCTTTGGTAAAAATTCTATTTTATGAACAATTTTTGCTCAGAATTTGGTAATTGCACAAAATTTCTATTCCCGAATTAGATAAAGAACATAAATGTGTTTGGTACTATCATTAAATTTTTATTTTATTTTTTTATAATATTTTGAGATTTTTTTTCTTTTTTCATTCTTTTCTTCTTCTTCCTTTAGTAGGTTGTTAGGCTTGGTGATGGCCGGTGATCGGCTAGAGACGAGAGTCGGTGACCTCGCCAATCCTCGGTGTGGTCGGCCTAGCCATGGTAAGGCAAGGTTGACCTTGCAGTGGCAGTGGCTAGGTGAGGTTTGCCAGCCATCACCAATCTCGTGTCACCAGCAAGAGGAGGAAGAAGAAGAAAAGAAAAGGAAGAAAAAAAATAAAAAATAGTTTGATTCTAAAATTATTTTCAAGAACAAAAAAAATAACTTTTTTCTACTTTTTTATTCTATTCCAAATTTATTCCTTGGTTACTAATATGCTCCAGGGGATAGAATAATTAGCCGATATTACCAAACGGATCTCTATTTTTTTTTTTTCTAGGAATAAAATAACATAAATAGTCAAAAATTGATTGGTTATCAAACATGGCCTAAAAGTATTGGTTGCCCTTTTTAATGAGATAATCGCCCCCTCCCAAAATCAAACTTTTACAGTAAATCAATTTTCTTCTTTACAATAAACCGATGTGATCTTGATTTACATTGTACAATCACTATATCTATAGTAGTAAACAGTAAAAACACAACACTCCTTCAATGATCTCTTATCCTGCAAATCCCAATGAGAAGCCTGTTAATTGCTTTTGTCAATTACATTGTTTCCCTTCGGGTCCTTTCCTGTCTCATGGAACCCCAAAGTGATTCTAGGAATAATAGAAGCAAAGAGCCAAGTTGTCAAGCAAAAGCGAAACAAGACATGTAGGCCCATCTATCGAGATAATGCAATATGAGCTAAAGTGATTGTACTTTCATTTGAGCCAGGTCCATTTCCCTGGCCCATTCTGCTTTCATCAGCCCTAAAATTTCCTTCCCCTTATGGCCATTTCTCCACTTATATTATTAAGGCTATGTTTGGGGAATGAGGGAAAATGGGGGTGATGAAAATTCAAGTTAAAAATTATGGAAAAAATTAAATTTTCTTCAAGATGAGATACAAGGGAAAATTTTTAAAAATTGGGTCTTTTTCTTACTTTTTCTTCACCTTGGGTTAGCTCTGACTATCACCTAAGAAAACAAATGATCAATTTTCAAAGAAAAAGGGAGAAAAATCAACTTGTAAATGCAAATTACCTTTCATGAGTTCTTTCTTTCTTTGTAATGTTTGTATGAAATATGTGGGTTAGAAATATAACCCGAGACAAATGATCAATTTCCAAAGGAAAAAGGATACAAATATGAACATGTAAATGCAAATCACCCAAATTATCTTCTCACACATTCTTTAATTTTTTTTTTTTTGATAATATTATCATGGAATATGCGAGTTGCTTATCAATTTTGCAAGCTCAATCCAAGAACACAATGTATTAACAAATTTCAAATTTATCCATAGGTTTATGCTATTGCATAAACTATTATTGAGTTGAAAAATTGATGTTTCATTCAAAAATTATGAATGTTATCATATTGTCATGATTGGCAGTATATTTTGAATTGTTTTTTTTTTTTTGGATTGTTTTTATTTCTTTTGGTAGAAAATTTTCCCCAATTTATAACAACATTACTCTTGACTATAGCAACCGAAAATCTCGAACTTATGATATTAGTAATGATAATAATAATCCAGCAATCGATTAGCCCCCATGGCCACGACCCAGCCGGCCGGTTAAAGCCTAGAGATCCGTACCGTACGAGGTTTCATGAACTCGCGACTCACCCGACATTCGGATTCTGGTTCGACTTTCGAGAATCTATTTTTGCTGCTCCGACCGAGTTAACTCAGCAGCCGCGCACCGTTTCCTTTCTGGTCGAAAACAACTCACTGTTATAAACCCCCCAAAACCCTAGTGCCCTCCTCTGTTTTCTCTTTCCCTCTCGGGTGGTAGGGTTTTAGTTTCACTCACCTCTCGCGAGCAGAGGGAGACACGCCAGAGGAAGAGAGAGAGGAGGAGGGGTGAGCCGCGAGCGATGGTAGGAGACAAGGGGAAGAAGGTGAGAGGGGACGACGAGAATTCGGAGCAAATCGATGGGGAGCTCGTCGTCTCCATTGAGAAGCTCCAAGAAATCCAGGACGAGCTTGAGAAGGTACGTGATGATCATGGTTTTTGTCGGGTACCCATTTCGTCAAGCGTGTAAATTTCCCACTTCTTTTGCGTGTGGATGGTTGACGGTTAAGATGGAGGTTGGGAATTGCCCTGCTTCTTTTGGCCCCTGCTGGTTGGTTGAGCTCTTGAATTACAATTCTTTTGGATGATATCTCGGCATAAAGAGTTGTTGTTGTCGGTTTCCCTATCTTAGTTTCGTTTTGTATTGTTGTTTGGGGTCATGAGTGAATGGCTCTTTAGGTTTCTGGAAAATTTTGGAAGCTTTTGCTGCCCTCTTGATAGAAACTTGCTTGCAATGGTAATGAAGAGAATCCGGCTTTTGGAATCTTTGACAGTAGATTTTAATTGCCTCAATGCAGTCAATTATAACAAAGAACGTTGTAGTGACCGTTCTGTTTATCTACATTGTCATTGGAGTTTTGGAATTTGTTGGGTAAACTGTGATGGTGTATCGCATATTATCATATTGATTAATCTGTCTGGTTTTGGGTTGTGTATTGATAGATCAATGAGGAGGCCAGTGACAAAGTTTTGGAGATAGATCAGAAGTATAACGAGATACGCAGGCCAGTATATGATAAGCGCAATGAGATCATACAGTCGATCCCTGATTTCTGGCTAACTGCTGTCAGTAATTTGACTCTTTTCTTTTTAGTCTTTGATTGGACTGACTTTGGCTGCTACAATTCAACAATTTTCATTTTTCTAATCAAGCTGCTATGTTTGTGTAGTTCCTTAGTCATCCTATGCTTGGTGAACTTTTGACGGATGAGGATCAAAAGGTTTGTCTCCTATTCTTATGTCAGTTGGAGAAAAATATCAGTGAGCTCATTTCTGTTTTCATAGTCAGACCTCTCTGACTCTTTCAAGTTCGAGCAAAGTTGACCACCCATTCGACAATGATGTTTATATTCAGAAACTTCTACTTACTATTTGCTTGGAGAGTTACTCTGTTTTGCATAGTTTGAGTAGTTTTTTTTTTTCCTGATAGATATTTAAGTACCTCGACTCCCTGGAAGTGGAGGACTCAAAGGATGTTAAATCGGGATATTCCATCACCTTTGTGAGTTTGTTTCTTTTCTTCACCAATCTTGGCTCGTAAGGGATTTTTAAACTTTGTTACCTTTTTTTCCATGCAGATACGTTCATCTATATGGAAGTAATGCAGTTTATCTTTTCTGTTTAGACATTAAATATGCAGATTCTGTACTTATTGCGTCATTTTTATTTAGAACTTCCGGCCAAATCCTTTCTTTGAAGATTCAAAGCTTACAAAGACTTACACTTTCCTTGATGAAGGAACTAAAATAACTGCCACGTCAATTAAGTGGAAAGAGGGCATGGTAAGTTTATATGCTTTTATAGGTCTAGATTTATTGCTGAGCCTACTATCTTAATGGTATGTGGCCACCTCTTTGTAATGTGAAGGGGTTGCCAAATGGAGTCGCCCGTGAGAAGAAAGGGAACAAAAGGCCCTTGTCAGATGAAAGGTCAGTATCTTTCTCAACCTAGTGGCTCCATAACACAGTGAAATTGATATGCCTTTAGATCAGATTTTAATGGTGAGAGATGTTTTCCTGCAAGATTATGGTTGTTTTTTTCTTAAGAGAGTATCATGCATTTACAGAACCTCGGTTTTTCTTTACTTTCTTTTGTTTTTCTTTTCAGGGATCTATTTTTCAGTTTTTATTGAATGCTATAGTTTCACATGGACTTTTAAAGGAATCATCATTCAAACTATAGGTTAATCCATCACAATGGTGCCTTATTGGTTTTCGCTACCATCCTTGTGGTTTTACTGTAGTCCATGTCCTTCAGCAGTTTGCATTTTGAAATTGTGAGATCCAAAATCCTTTACCAAAAGAATGCACTGTTCTGAATTGATATCTAGCCAGACAAAGTTCAAATAATCTTCCAGTGCATTATCTTGTAATAGTTCTTTTGCTTCAACAGGCTGAGGATGTGGAATTTATTGTGCTGTTCTGATGTGATGCTTGGAAAGTGTTTATCACTGTCTTTTCTTCTTTTTTCAATACCTTCCATCTAAAGAAGGCTCATCCAAATTGGCTAATTTTCTCAGCATCTGTGTAGGCTGTTTTTATGTTCTTTGGACTTTCTATTCATGAATTGTGACTCACCACCCACTTCTTTATTATGGGATCAGCTTCTTCCATTGGTTCAGTGATGCTCAGCATAAAGATGCTATTGATGAAATCCATGATGAGGTTGGTTCCCCCCCCCGGCCCCCTTATTTGCTGATGAGAGTTGATTTTGCTAAAAAATAATAATTCTCAAATATTGCAGATTGCGGATATTATTAAGGAGGATTTGTGGGCGAATCCTCTTACTTATTTTAACAATGTAACCCCTTAACCTTTTTGCTTCCTTTTATTAGTTATGCTGCGAAGGTTTTAATAATTTTACTAATGTGACAATGATCATCTTGTCTCAGGATGCTGATGAAGATGATGAAGAGGTACTGGTTTTTCTGCTGACATCAAGCAAATTCCCTTGCTTCCTAACTTCATCTTGTTTCTAGAGCTCTGTGGCTATTTTCTGTTATTATTTTGCGCCCAACCTGTGGCTGTTTTTGTTATGTCAAATTGGGTGTCAATCATCAAATGTCAAGGCTCTTGGGACTGGAGCCAGGAGAGGCTGTCATGGGGTACTGGACCTTGTTTTTATGATCTTAGAATTGGTGCCTGCATGCATGCATGGATTCACCTGATTTCTCTCTAATACTTGAAAATTCCATACAAGAGCATTTATTAATTAGAGAACTCTACTAAACTGTCAATAAAAAGAGTTTTGTAATTCGGAATTTTCCATGAACTGCATGTGTTTAAGAAGTTATAATGAATCTTTTTGTTGCTTTATACTTAGAAATTTAAGGTGGTCTCCACCAGAACACTTACAGAAACATTTCCTGGAGAGAAATTTTTTGCCTGCCCAGAAAATCGGGACTTACCTTCTAGGGCGATCCTTTGTGGCTGCTGATACTATTATGATCTGCTGCTGCAGAAATCACTCATCTCAAAAAGCTTATTAATGAAGTAGACTTGTTTCAGCTAAGTTTCTTATTTCATCTGTCTGTTGCAAATGCAAAATTGCTCCATGCTCGCTTGCTCCTGTCAATCTTTTTGAGGAGCATACAGGTTACTTTACAGGATAGGTGTTGTAAGATTTTGTGGAATTACTACCAACTGCTCTAAAAGCTTAAATTGTTAGATAAAAACCATTTTACCAACAAGCACATTATGTTTGTTCCTTTTTCTTTTCTTTGTAAATGATGAGCGATATTATATGGTAGCAAATAGTGTGATTTTTTTATCATTTAGTTCTCTTTGTTCCTGCCACGCAAAAAAGTCGGATTTTTGAGTTTAGAATTGACCAAACTGGGAGATTCAAACAGTGCAACTAGTCTGATGAATTTTGAACTTCATCACATAGTTTCTTGTACATCCTGACTTCTCATTGCTAACAGGGAAAAGATGATGATGGCTCAGAAGATGATGAGGAAGATGATGACGACAATGACGAAGAAGAAGATAGCGACGAGGAAGATGGCCAGTGAATTCCTCAGGGCCTGTACTTCTTGAATATTAGTGTCCAGATATGTATAGAGGGATCTTAAGATTATGCTGAATTTGACAGGGAGGAAGAACGATACATGCGTTCTCTTTAACGTTAGGGTGCGCTATCGTGCCCCAATCTCTGTTATGCATGAGAGTCTGTTGGTATTGTTAGTTGCGACTTTGTGGTTCTCTTTCTAGTCTTTGGTTTTCCGACGTTTCCTTTGATAGGCTAGCACTATTATAGTCCCTGAGCTATCATCATGGGATGATGATGTTATGTCGGCAACTATATTTTACTATACTAGTGAGGAGCAAGAATTTCTGAGATGAATGTAAAGATGTTCTGACAGCCAAACATTATATGTGCAGAATATTTGGTTCAATATCTCACTCTCTGAAAAAGTTACTGATGTCTCATGGATGAGTTGTTGGACACAATTATAGCGTCTTCTTTTGGTGGGTACAATATCCGTGCTCCGTCAAATGGTATTAGACGTTTTGACATTTGCCTTCTGATATCTACCCGCCGTCTGGATGTACGTATTTGTGAAACGGCAAGGACAAGATGATAGAACCATTGACGGACTTAGATGATAATATTTATGCCTGGTAGCAAACCAACATTCTTGTGCTCTTCTACATACGTAAGTAGGAGTACAAAACAGCTAGCTTAGTCACAGATACCTCAAGAATTCGTTGCCTTTTCCCTCATCTGTATTACTTTGCAGTTCGACTTATTTTGCCCGAGGTCAGGCAAGAGCTGAACTGCTCCGGTTGAGTCGCAACTTGTAGTGAACTTCGCTTTCATTGACCCACTTTGTGTTATTACTAATTACTTACGCCTGTTACTTGACCGTCGTGAACAGAAGACAATGAGCCCTTAGCTGTATGATGATGATCAGAATGGTATGAAGATGGAATTCGATTGAAAGGAAACAGTTAATGGGACTAGGCCGAATTTTTTATTGCTCTCATCGTGATATGTTCCGGTTCTGAGGATGAACTCAACGTGTACAGGCAAATACGCTACGGTTGATTTTCGTTGGCTAGTTCTGGCTTATCAAACCAAATTTCAACTTGGCATCGGGCAGTTTTCCGGTTCTGAGGATGAACCGAACGTGGTCAGGCAAATTCACTCCAGTTGATTTTCGTCAGCCAGTTTTGGCGTATCGAACCAAATTTCAACTTGGCATCATGCAGAGTCTGCAGGCTTCTTGCACAAAGCTGTCGTAGCCAATGCGAGATTATTTAAACAAAACATGTTATAGGCTGATCCCTGACTCTCTTGAGGTAATTAATGAGTTAAAAAATGCATAATGGTTCGGACTGATGCAAGATGATCTCTCGGGTGCTGATTGTTTAGTACATCCTAAATGTTACCTCAGGAAGAATCTGCGGTTTTCATGATGTTCATATTTTTACACCTGAGTTCTCCATCATCCCTCAAAATAAAAGTCAGATGAGACGGAAATGGATGCGATTCACCCTGCTCATTGATGTTGCCAAAATTTTCATCGTGACTAGATAAAAATGACGTGCTCCGACTCCAACGATAATCTTAGGTTAATTAGAATAAAGTACGACATTTTCAAACTCGAGGAAAACCAACAGCGAGTGAAAATGCAAGTACATGAACTTCTATGGAAAGAAATGATGGTTTGGGACAAGCACTCGAGCAACCACAAGAAGCAGAGACTGAGAGACAAGAACTTGAAATGGTCTCCTCAAGCATCCCAACAGTTGATCTCTTTCTTTTCTTTGAGGAATGTAATGAGCATGGGAAAAGGAAGGCAACAGAGACCATAGCCAAGGCTTGTGCCGAGTATGGCTTCCTCCATATAATGAACCATGACATGCCTACTGATCTGATGAATAAAGCCCTCCAAGTCTCCAAGACATTCTTTCAATACCCACCTGAAGAGAAGCTCAAGTCAAGTCCGGGATAAGGCGCTCTGCTTCCTGCAGGGTACAAGAAGCAACCCGATCGCTCGGCAGACAAGAATGAGTACTTGCTGGTATTCCCACCAGGGTCAAGCTTCAATGTCTACCCCGAAAATCCATCTGAACTCAGGTAATCTTCAGATCACTGTGAACATGCCTTTTTTCTTCCCTTTCATTTGCTCTAATTGTAAGTCAAATGCTGATATCTCCCTTTCATTTACTCTTTGACAGGAGTGTGATTGAAGAAGTCTTCTCCCACTTTAGGAAAGCATCATAAATGACTGCTTGGGGCTCCCTCTGAATTTCCTAAAAGAGTATAATCATGACTGGAGCTGGGATTTCATGGCGGCATTACGCTATTTCCCTGCGACAGAAAGAGGGACAAATGGGATCATGGAGCATGAAGATGGGAACTGCATCACCTTCAAGTTCCAGGATGAAGTTGGAGGCCTTGAAGTTCGCGAGGATGGGAAGTGGATTCCCGTTGTTCCTGCGGAAGGCAAAATTAGGGTCAACTTGGCTAATGTCATTCAGATAAGTGAAAAGATTTATCTCTTTTCCCCTGTTTCAGCATGGGATCCACATATTGATCATCTATTCCTAGCTCTTGCGCTGCATCTTGTGTTCTTTGTTCCATCTTTTCATCATGTTACTCAATAGATGCTATATCTTTGCATTGCATGTTGACTCTGCCTCGTGGAAAAGGTGTTGAGCAATAAAAGGTTCAAGAGTGCCACTAGCAGAGTCATGAGATCAAAAGGAAGAAGCCGTTATTCATTTGCCTTCTTCTATAACTTGCAGGGGGACAAATGGGTGGAGCCGCTGCTGCAATTCACTGCAGAGATTTGGGAGTCACCCAAGTACGGAGGGTTCCTATACAAGGAGTACCAGCAGCTGAGGATGAGGACAAGACTCATCAACCTTCTAGTCCAGAAGATGTGATCCATATTACTCATTATGCCATTGATACTTAGCAAGGATGAAAATACTCCCATAGAAAATTTTTGTGACTGGAATGTCTTGATCAAATAGTTCATGCGCCCTATCGTTCAAGATTGGCAAATTGGGTGAACAAAATAAGGGTTGTGATCAAGATGCTTCTTTGCTTCATTTTGTTAGTCCTCCACCGTCATTTCCAGTTCTTACAGTTTCATCTCTCAAGTTTATCTCAGAAATCCTCCAATGAAGAGGCGATCTTTATCTTCACCTTGTGTATCCACGACCAACATCTCCAATCAATAATCCAAGTTATGCAGCTTGAGAGAAGTACAGAACTCATCCATTGTGACCAGTGAATGGCCATGGCAATTAACAAATAAAGAGCAGGTACTAGGCATCTTCTGACTTTGAGCAACAGGATAAGGAAATTTGGAGAAATGTCGACACGCACATAAACATTGTAGGATAATGCTAAAGAATTTAGCTCTTCAACCAAAACAAGACGTGGGGACCTTCTTAGAAGCATCAGAGGTATGATTTTTTTGAGAATTCAAAAGAGAGTTAGCCTTTGCACTTCAATGTATTCTGCTAATTCCCTTTGCTCATCTGTTCCTTGCAGTATGAAGACTTAGAAAAGCTTCTACTGATGTACTTGCAATTGTCAAATGATATAAATTTGTACAAATTTACAGTTCTGAAAAGGGTGTGTGATTCGTTAAAATGTTGATCCATTTGCTAGATTTGCTAGATTTTTCTTTATACTAAAATTCATACAAATATCTCTGAACATGCAGAGATATTTTGTGAAGCATGTAGGTTAACAGGGGCTATAGTAGGCTTGTAGTGCTCAATTCTCATGTACAGAAGAAACCAACTATCAAAACTAAAGTTCCATACACGTTACTTCTTGTAATACCCCAACGATTCAACCAAAATTCCTATACCTTGTCCCATTGCTGTTGCAACTGCCGAGAAACGCAACATGTTTTTCCATCCAAAAATACGAATACTAACACGGTTCTGCAGCAACATGAAATGAAAAGATGGAGTTAGGCTGAACTCAACCTTGACCCAGATGTCTTGAAAGCCTCATTAGCATTAAAAACTACAGTTCGTTCATACTGTTATTGACTCCAAATGTAATGGAATCATAGACAAGAATACTATTAATGTATTGTCCCCATTGCTTGACCATAGGTCCTGAATGCTCTTTATATTTATATGATCTTTCTCCACCTATTAGCTTAAGCTTTTGGGTTAGACTTTCTAACAAATACATATTTAAGAACCTAATTTTATTGCATTCACAAAAATTAGACAAGGAATAAACAGATGAAGATTCCACCATACTATCTTCCAAAGAGAGAACTATAGAATATTAGTCCTTCCTGTTGTTTATTAGACTACTTGCACTCAACAAATTTAAATTGTAACCATGTATAAAAATCCTGAATTCTTTTGTCGTATTGGATAATGACCGCATGATCCTCCTAGTTACTCAGACTAGGCGATATTTTCTCTCCCTCTCATCGATGAATCCAACGCGGTCAAGCAAATACACTCCCGTTGATTTTCGTCAGCTAGTTCTGGCATATCGAACCAAATCTAAACTTGGCATCGTGCAGAGTGTGTAGGTTCCTTGCGCGAGGCTGTCATGGCCCAATGCATGATTATTTCATCGACACATATTCTAGGCTGATTACTGTCTCTGTGGACCAAATAAGCCAGCCCATCTTCATTTCCTCCTTCTTTTGCTGCACCCAAGTCAGCCGGCAGAACAGAACACAAGCAAGAACAGAAAGAAACGAGAGAAGAGAGAAAGAGAAGGGAAAGAAAAGAGAAGAAGGAGAAAGGGGAAGGAGGAGAAATTCTCATGTGCTCGCCACGGACGCCTTGACGGTTCATCTTAACACCATTCTACGAAGCCGGTAAGTAATTAAGGCCTTCTATTGTCATTTGAAAAGAATAGTCGCAATCAAGGTTTGAAATTCGGAATTAGTGAAGATTTGTACAGCAAAGTCCGATTTTTGAGTCGTTGAGCTACAAATTTTTATGGGAATGGTTATTTAGGATGTTATGAAGATATAGCATTTAGCGGATCTCAATTTGAGTTTATGGTTTATTTGAAACAGAATTTTCAAGTTTGGTGCGTGTTCTAATACTGTTCTGAATAGTAACTTCGGGGCTAATTTTTAGCTGTTTTCGACGAGGTTTTGAGATGGCTGAGTTGAGGTTGTTGTAGTATATCAAAATGGCTTTCTAAGAACTATAAGTTGGCTTGAAACAGAATTTTGTGGAGAAAGTTATGGCACGACGTTAGCACGCGAGCCGTGTCTCGTAAATAACAATAGGTTTCCGCTAGAGACGAGCTTTCTGTTGATGCGTAGATTTCGTTTTATCGATAAATATGCATAATATAGTCAAGTCATTCATTAGAATGTTCTTTTACTTAGTTTTTTGATATTATTTTTGGGTTAATTGTTAGGAATTCAAATGCGTCGGCTCAAGTAAGCACTTAGTTGGTTTTTGGCTTTTCCCAAGTGAGTGATATTATCTCTTCCTTGTATAAAACATTATGAATAATATATGCTATTAGTTGAAAAAGAGCATCCTTTGTTGCATAAAACAGGATCGGGCTTTTACTACCATTTGTTGTTTGAGTGAAAGAATTGTCCTTTGATTTTAGTTGGAATATTTGCCTGAAAGTGGTTTGTGAAACCTTTATCAAAGAATCTTGGAAAGTTTCTTGTTTATGTGAAGCATTTTGATATTTATCAAATGTTTGAATTGTAAGATGATTTTGATTCTGTTTGTGGATTATTGGAAATTTGTAATTGATGATTGATGCTCAATATCTCTGTAAACCTTGAGAGGTGTATGAGTATGCACATGCTCAATGTCATGAGCGTTAAGCGTGACCATGATTGGACATTTGAGCTTGAGTTTAGTTAATGGAGTGGACCATTGATATATGATTTGAGTTTAGTCGATAGAATGGACCATTAACTTTGTTTTGACGAGTTTAGCTGATAGAATGGACCATTGGCATGTATTTTATGAGATTGATCAATAGACTGGACCATTGGTATCTATTTTGTTACTATCTTGAGATATTTTATTATGAACATATTATGTTAAAAGTGAGTTATATTTGTGTTTAAAATGTGCATAGTAATTTCTTGATTTGCTTGAAAGAAATGTGTTACTCTCTAAGCCATAATAGCTCACTTCTCTCATCTTCATTTTTTTTAGGTTCTTCAGTGAGCTGCAAATAGGACGTGAGCGTTCGTATCGGGAAGGACTTTTTGATAGTGAAAATTTTTGGTATGAGCTGGCATAATTGTTGAAAAGACATTTTATTTTCATGACGTCCACACTTTCACACCAGAATACTCCATTACCTGTTAAAATAAAGGTCCGATCGGATGGAAATAGATGCTCTTCCCCCTGGTCATTGGTGCTGCCAAAGTCCTCCACTCGACTAGATAAAAATGACGTACTCCAATGCCTATGATAATCCTAGGTTAATTAGAATAAAGTATTGACATTTTTAAACTTGAGGACAGCCATTTTAATAAGTTAAAATGCAAATATGTGTACTTATATAGAAAGCAACGGTGGTTGGGACAAACACACAAGCAATAACAAGAAGCAGAGAGTGAGAGACGAACTTGAAATGGGCAACTCGAGCATCCCAACAGTTGACCTCTCTCCTTTCTTCAACGAGGAAGGTGATGAGCATGGGAGAAGGAAGGCAACAGAGACCATAGCCAAGGCTTGCTCTGAGTATGGCTTTTTCCAAATAATGAACCATGGCATGCCCACTGATCTGATGAACAAAGCCCTCCAACTCTCCAAGACATTCTTTCAATATCCACCTGAAGAGAAGCTCAAGTCAAGTCCAGGATCAGGCGCTCCGCTTCCAGCAGGCTACAGCAAGCAACCTGACCACTCGCCAGATAAGAATGAGTACTTGCTGGTGTTCCCACCAGGGTCAAGCTTCAATGTCTACCCTGAAAATCCACCGGAACTAAGGTAATGCTCAGATCACTGTGAGCCTGCCCTTGCTCTTTTCTCTTTCATTTGCTCTAATCGTAAGTCAAATGCCGATAATTCCTTAAAAAAGATGCCCTTTCACTCTTTGACAGGAGTGCGATAGAAGAAGTCTTTTCACACTTGGTTAGAGTTGGTTCTCTTTTGGAAAGCATCATAAATGACTGCTTGGGGCTCCCTCCGAATTTCCTAAGGAGTATAACCATGACCGAAGCTGGGATTTCATGGCGGCATTACACTATTTTCCAGCGACAGAAAGAGAGACAAACGGGATCACGGAGCATGAAGATGGGAACTGCATCACCTTCGTGTTCCAGGATGAAGTCGGAGGCCTTGAAGTTCACAAGGATGGGGAGTGGATTCCCGTTGTTCTTGCGGAAGGAAAAATTGTGGTCAACTTGTCTGATGTCATTCAGGTAAGTGAAAAGATTCAACTCTTTCTCGTTCCGGCATGCGACCAACATTTTGATTATCTATTCCTAGCTCTTGCGCTGCATCTTTTGCTCTCTGTTCCATCTTCTCATCTGTCACTCAATAGATGCTATATCTTTGTATTGCATGTTGATACCGCCTTGTGGAAAAGGTGTTGAGCAACAAAAGGTTCAAGAGTGCCACTCACAGAGTCGTGAGATCAAAAGGAAGAAGCCGTTACTCGTTTGCCTTCTTCTATAACTTGCATGGGGACAAATGGGTGGAGCCGCTGCCACAGTTCACCACAGAGATCGGGGAGTCACCCAAGTACAGAGGGTTCCTATACAAGGATTACCAGCAGCTGAGGATGAGGAACAAGAGTCATCCGCCTTCTAGACCAGAAGATGTGATCCATATTACTCATTATGCCATAGATACTTAGCAATGATGAAAATTTTCGCGACTGGAATGTCTAAATTGGGTAATTCTTGTGTATACTATCGTTCAAGATTTGAAATGTGAACTAAATAAGTGTTGTGATCAAGATGTTTCTTTGCTTCACTTTTTAGTCCTCCCCTGTCATTTCCAGTTCTTACAGAATCTCTCAAGTTTATCTCAGAAACCCTCCAATAAAGAAACAATCTTTATCTTCATCTTGTGTATCCACGACCAACGTCTCCAATCTATAATCCAAGTTATGCAGCTTGAAAGAAGTACAGAACTCATCCATTGTGCCCAGTGAATGGCAATGGCAATTAACAAATAAAGAGTAGGTACTACCCTTTTGAGAAATTGGGATTTGTTTTAGTATTCCATCTTCTGATAACAAGATAAGGAAATTTGGAGAAATGTCGTAATGCTAAAGAATTTAGCTCTTTAACAAAAAACAAGATGTGTTGACCTTCTTAGAACAGGGGTATGATTTTCTTTAAGAATTCAAAAGCGAGTTAACCTTTGAACTTCAATGTATTCTGTTAATTCCCTTTGCTCATCTCTTCCTGCAGTATGAAGACATGGAAAAGCTTCTACTGATGCATTTGCAATTGTCTAGGCACGTAAAATCCTACAAATTTACAGTTCTCCAAAGGGTGTGTGATTCATTAAATTATTGATCCATTTTCTAGATTTCCTAGATTTTCCTCTAAACTACAATTATCTACAAATGTCTCTGAACATGCAGAGATAATCTGTGAAGCACGTAGATTAACGAGACCTATGAATAGGCTTGTAGTGCTCAATTCTCATGTACAGAAGAAACCAACTAGCAACACCAAAGTTCCATACACGTTACCTCTTGTAATACCCCAATTCCTATTCCTTGTTACATTGCTGTTGCCATTACTGTGAAACCCCACGTATTTTTACATCCCGAAATACACATACTAACCTGATTCTACAGCAACATGAAATGAAAAGATGGAGTCAGGCCGAACTCAACCTCAACCCAGACATGTCTTCAAAGCCTAATCAGCATAAAAACTACAGTTTGTTCATACTGTTATTGACTCCAAATGTAATGGAATCATAGAAAAGAATACATTGTTAAGAACCTAATTTTATTACATTCACAAATATTAGTACGAGAAATAACCAGATGAAGATTCCACCATACTATCTTCCAAAAGGACAAAAACTGTATAATCTTTGTCCTTTCTGTTGTTTATCAGACTCCTTACGCTCAACAAATTTAATTGAAACCATGAATGAAAGTCCCAAATTCTTTTGTCAAATGGGATAATGGCCACATGATCCTCCTACCAACGATGGATCGTGTTAAAAATCTCAATATAGAATTTGCCACATGATGCCAACTCATCCTATATTTAACTATGAGCAATCTTTCGCTCCTCAATTTTTTTTCTATTCAGGAACCATCTAATCAATTATGAACGACTGCATTTGTTTCAGTCTATTCAACAGTAAGGATGTGATTGAGAGCAGATAATAATTATATAGTTGTTTTGGTGAAGAGTCAGTTAAACTAACAGTCAGGAGTACCTACAGTAGGAATAGGACTGGTTATTTTCTAAATGTTTCAAAGATTAAATGCTTTTGAACTGGGTGAATTCGGAACTGTTTCCAGCCTCTAGATGCAATTGTAATACTTTAGAAATTGTCGTGAAGGAAGATTTAATCATTTCGCTATGATTAATAGCATTGCTGGTCAAGCAATGTATCATCTGGTGGGTACTCTGTCGTCTCAACTACCTATCATTTCCTAAACAATTGCAAATAGAAGTTGGGGGTATCGTCCTCATGAAATTCAAATTAAACAAAGGAAAAGGATAAAAGAAGCCAATTCGGCATCTTTCATGCAGCCCTAGAAAGCATGAGTAAATATGCTTCACTCGACACATTAGGTCAGCTATGTGAAATCTTTTAAGATGAGGACATACTTGCAGATGACTTTCAAGTTCTTTTTAGGCCATGCTGATTCCGCAGCATGAAAAAAATCATAGATGTGACAACCATATTTAATGTGTTTTTAACATCTAGTCAGGTGATATCTATAGTTTAACCATGTTTTGATCGACCCTTGACTTCTTTTACAACTGATGCGTGCACGAGATTAGTAAAATTAACCCATGAACCCACCCGGTTTCAGGTATTGCAAAGTAATAACTTCATAGTCCATTATAGCATTATGTCCCTAGAAGACGAAAGAACTGAAGCACTTTTCATGTTCTCATTGCTTCTGAACATTTAGTTTTGAATGAGTTGATACAGAATGAATCATATTCGGTATTGGCTAGGTCTGATTGCTAGACAATCATACTTATTAGGGTGGTCTCATTAGCCGTGAGCTTTAACAATTTAATTTTTCATGACAATGTCTTGCAGCGAAGTCCTGGATTAGATCTTCTCACACTTTGTGAATACAGGAGGATCATTGAGAACATAATCAGTGAGTGCTTAGGACTCGCGTTGAATTTGCTGATGGAGTACAATAATGACAGGAAGTGGGACCCTATGCTGGCGTTCCACTACTTCCCTGTTACCAAGATGGAAAACACCTTGGTTGCTGAACACAAGGACGCAAACTGCATCACTTTCGTGTTCCAGAATGAAGTCGGAGGACTAAAGGTTCGGAAGGACGGGAACGGGATACCGGTGACTCCAATAGAAGGCACACTCGTCGTCAATGTCGGAGATGTAATTCAAGTAATGACTAATGAAACATGTGGCAAGAATTTATTATCATTCATTGCACGTTTATAGGCCATGAGCAGAGAATTTTTGAAAATTTTTGTGCTGGTACTGAGCAATGATAGTTTCAAGAGTGTGAGTCATGGGGTGGCGAGGAAGGCAAGCGATTGGCACTCTTATGCATCCTTCTACAACACAGGCAGAGAAAAGTGGGTCGAGCCATTGCCGCAGTCCACTAAGGAAATGTCACACCCCAAATCCTGAAGGGACAAAGGAGTGACACGGCCGTCCTTCCTGCCCGAAGAACGCAGCCTTAGACTACCCCAAAAATATTTCAGCTCCCAAGAGTTCCCGCGCTCACTCTATCGTTCTAAGCGAGAGACCGAAAAACATGAAGATTAGAGGAGTGAGCTACCACGGCTCGATAAGTAACACATTTTCCAAGCGGATCGGAAATCACTATGCACCTTTACAATACCAATACAATCAACTTTGAACATAATATATATACATACTACAAATATCTCAAGAAAAACAACAAAGTAGGTACCAATGGTCGAATCCACTGGTCAATCTCATCAAGCACATGCCAAGGGTCTATCCCATTGGCTAAACTCGTCAAAACACGGGTCAACGGTCCATTCCACCGACCAAACTCAAATCAAAATGTCAATGGTCTACTCTATTGACCAAGCTCAGGCTCAAATGTCCAACCATGGTCACGCTTAACGCCCGTGACGAGACGACCAAGATTCCCCCCTTGGTTAGGTCTCCACCTACTATAAGCCGGTGGCTCGGCCCATAAGGATATCCTAGACTAGTATGCGCATACCTACACACCCCTCAGGGTTCACAGAGACATTGAGCATCAACCAATAACCACAATTCTCCAATAATCCACAACAGAATCAGAATCCTTTCACAATTCAAGCATTTAATAAATATTGAAATGCTTAACATAAACCAGAAACTTCCTAAGGTCCTTTGATAAAGGTTTCGCAAACCACTTTCAGGAAAATATCCCAACAAAGGACAATTCCCTCATTTAAACAACAAATGGTAGTGAAAACCCGATCCTATTTTCATGCATCAAAGAATGCTATTTTCAACTGATAGCATATATTACCCATAATATATTTCAAATATGAGTTTAAAATACAAGGAAGAAACATGTCACTCACCTGAGAAGAGCCAAAAACCAATTAAGCCCTTATTTGAGCCGACGTACTCGAATTCCTAACAATTAATTCAAAATAATATCAAAGATCGAGTAAATGGACATTCTAAAGAATGACTTGGCTATACTACGCCTATTTTTCGATAAAACGACACCTACGTGCCAACGGAAAGCTCGTCTCAAACGGAAACCTATTGTTACTCGCGATACACGGACACGCACTCAACTTTGTCGCCCCATAACTTCCTCCACAAAACTTGGTTTCAAGCCCACTTATAGTCATTAGAAAGCCCTTTCGATGCACTACAACAACCCCATAACAGCCGCCTCAAAACCTCGCCGAAAACAGCAGAAAATCAGTCCCGAAGCTACTATTCGCTACAGTGACAGAACGCGCGCCGAACTTCAAAAATCCGTTCCGGACAAACCGCAAGTTCAAATTCAATTCCGCAAAATGCTATAGCTTCACAACATCCTAAAGTATCATTCCCATAAAAATTTTCAGCTCAATGACTCAAAAATCGGACCTCGCCACACAAATCTCCATAAACTCCGAATTTCAAACCCTAGTTGCTATTAATCCTTTCCAAGGATGATTAGAAGCCTTAATCACTTACCGGCGCCATAGGATAGTGTTGAGTTAGCTTGGTGAGTCGTCCGGATCATGGGTGCGCCAAAAATTCTTCAATTTTCCCCCTTTTCCTTCTCTTCTCTCCCGTTTCTGCTTCTGCTCTGATTTCTGTTCTGTTTTGCTTCTGTCTTCAGCACTCCACGCAGCAAGAAGAAGCAAAAAAAAATAAGGTGGGCTGAGCTGACTTTTGACCCATATGTTACAGGAAATTAAGGAGGCGCCTAAGTTCAAAGGGTTCTTGTTCAAGGAGTATCTGCAGTTGAGGTCAGGAAACAAGACCCACCCTCCTTCTGGGCCAGAGGACGTAATCAGCATAAAACACTATTCATTCCTTGCCCGATAAGAGCTATCCGGGATTGCTAAAAATGTCCTTTGTTAATTGATAATAAGTGGCACTATCGAGTAGGATCTTAGATAGTGTAATTTTGGCCTTCAGTTACATTTCTGTAGTGGATTTTCCCAATTTCGCCTGCATCAGTGGAACAAAAATATTCCCCGAGTTCAGTGAATATGCAACTTTACTGTTATGGAACGAAAACGAATGGCAATGAGTATGAAGAAAACATTTGGAGCCTTTGCATTGGCACCAAAAAACAGCTATAATATGAAAATGAAGGTTAGTGACTAGGATCCTTTAAAAGAAAGTAGAGACAGATAGCTTAGCTGTATATTCCAGCAGCAAAAACATATACAGAAGGTATTGATGATTTTAAGAATTTGAGGACCCGTCAGAATCTGTCAATGAGACCAAATTTTGTTAATGTTAAAGTAAAGTATGGAACTGGATATCATCCTGTAACTTTAAGACAAAAGTTCATGTCATTATCATCAATCTTATCTGGTCTTTCTTTCAAATCATTTGTTTATTCAGACATTCCACAGAACTCAAATCTTGAAAAGAGAATTGATCTGCAGAACTCATGGAAATTCATTAATACCAGTGTGGCAGATTTGTGAATGATATCTAATCTTTATCAACTATCAATATGGTCATAATCTAAATGTGTTCACCCACTACATTCATCTCTTATTAACCATGCAAGTAGAACTTACTTTGCCTGTTAAATCTTCTATGGCGCAAAAGTACTCAAGTAGATTTGATATGGTTTTCACCAAGTATATTATGCAATTGTCTAGCTACCAACTTTTGTCATACAAATTTAGTAAGGATGAACAGTCTCTAGGTTCCATATAGGTTCTACCTAAAGTCTAGAACAAAACCCAAAACCTACTTGTTGGAACATGTTTCTTATTTTTAGAACTTGAAATCTACCATACATACTTGGAACCTATCTTGTATATTGTGAAACTTAGAATCTACCATATTACAAGTTCCAAAGTTGTGGGTTTCAGGTTCTACCCAAGTTCCCCATGTATTATTAATTAAACGATTACAATGAACCATCATCATTAATAACCACCACTTTTTATTATAATCCATTGACTACAACTTATATTTAAACATGCAAAAAATATGAAACATCAACAAAGAAAAAGTCTTAGACTTAAAATGAAAACTCAAACTAATGGTTCCAAATTATATACTTATTATCAAACGCCATAAAGTACCCTAGATCACGCAAAAATAAAAAAAAAAACACAAACTTCCAGGTTCCAAGTTCCAAGTTTCACTTAAATAGAACCTAGAACTTATTTTTTGACACAAGTTTACCAATTTTGGAACCTAAAATTTACCTTACATACCTTGGGACTTGAACTTAGACAAGTTCCCACCAACCTAGTTCTTCAATTTTAGGTTTTACTTTGGAAACCATACTCACCCTTAATGATTGATATTTCTTGAACATCCCAATCCTAGGCTTTCCGTCATGTCAATCTCCTCCACGCCAATCCAGGAGAAGTATAGTAGGTGGCCCAACATTGATCCGACCAAGTTTAAGCTGAGTTGCAAGACAAACCCCTCTCCCTGACCCAAATGGCAAGAGCTTGAAATCTTGACCCTTTAAATCGACGTCATCTTTGAGGAACCGCTCTGATCGAACTCCAACAGGTCTTGCCAAAGATGCAGGTCACGGCCCATTGCCCACAGATTAATGGATACAATAGTGCCCTTTGGAATGTCATGGTGACCAATCTTGGTATTGGCATTGGCCTTGTGAGGAACCATCAATGGGGTTGGAGGGTGCAATCTGAGCGCCTCCTTGACTACACATTTCATATAAGGAAGGTTCGAGAGGGCAGATTTAGTCATCCAAAGACCCAACCCGATAACCTCATCCCGTTCTTCTTGGACCTTGCATTGCGCTCTTGAATTCTTGATTAGCTCGGCCATGGCCCATTCCATTGAGATAGCAATAGTGTCCATGCCAACACTGATCATGTCCCAAAGTAACTCAATTACAGTCTCCTAAATGAGGTCCATTTTTTTTTGCATACCAAGCAACGTGTCCACAAAGTGTTTCTCGGCAGCACAGCCTTGTTTGGATTTCAGCTTGTGCTCTCTGATGATAGCTTGCTTAAGCCAATCCCTTGGAGCTATATGCCTCCGCAACTCCTCTATATCTAGCCGAGAAACCCAACCGAGCCACTGGATATGCTTTGAGACAAACAGGGAAAGCGAAGCACCTCACCGGTTCCCTTCTACGACTCTTTCCTTGAAATCCGACCACCCATCGTCATGAACCTCTTCCCAAACAGGAGCCGCGAGATGCAATTATATGGGACCGAGCTCAAGTACTTCCTAACGACCAACCTTCTCCCTTGATCTTCCATATTAGGGCATTCTTGGAAAGTTGACTCCGCCATGTTCCGAACTTGAATCTTCTCTAATGGGCCTCAAAGCTTCGATTCTTCTTGCAGAGAACAGCTCAAGGAAGACTTTTCGGAGCTTCACAAAGTGTGGCCCGCAATCGGCCCATACAAGCCCCTTGCCATCTTTAGGGAAGTTGACTGTAGACTCCATCCTGTGCCTGTTGGGCGATACCTGGTCATCTCGATCTTTGAGGACTTCCTTGGGCAATTCAGGACTGGAGACAAAACAATGCTCCGCTTGGAATTAAGCCAAACCGACATGACAGGGCTGTAAAGCCGCGACCACTCGGTGAAGCAGCAAGCTGCAGCCGCATTCAGTTTGATTTGGTGTAACTTGCCTTTGAGTGGCCAAGGGAAAGGACTTGGTAGCAGCTTGGGCTTCCTTTGTTTGCAAAGCTTAATGGCCAAGAAGATGGAGATGATTGGACTGAAACGTTCATACAAATGGATTCTGAAAAGGCCAAAGGGCGATCAACAAATCCACTTTTATCACTGTTGACATTGGATTAGGAATCACAAAAAAATGTGAAAATAAGTTTTATTATTGATTTTTTGGTGAAAAGGAATTTGTTTTATCTGCATGACTCCTCTCGAGAGCAAGAATCACGCCCACATAGGCCCACAGTGATTTGTTGTTGGAACACAAGTCTAGAATTTTCTTTTGGAGGGTACAATATTCATGTATTGTGGAAGAGTATTACAGATGTTTTTTTTTATAGGGGTAAGCATATCGGACCACCTGAACTAGGAATTGCCTATATCATATTAGATCGGCTGATTTGATCCAGTTCCCAAAGGCATCGGTCCAATTTCTGGTTCTAGAAAAATGAAACCATTGATTTTTAGTCCAGTTCGGTTTCGAGGAGAATCGGATCGACGGACCAGACCAATCCTTTTTTATATTTAATAATATATTTTTAATTTCTTAAAAAATGTAATAAACTTTAAAATAATAATAACTCTAGTATTTTTTAAAAATTTTTAATTTTTTTGCTTAGTGTCTGGTTCCATTAGACCGAATCGGACCGGTCGGTCCAGTCTAGTTCCCAATCTTAGGACCATTCGGATTGGTCCCCAATCCCATAAAATGAGAACCGATCCTTTCAGTCGGGTTTTTAGTTCCACTTAGGAACCAGAGCAGACCGGAAGCCAACCGCTCCTTGTTTTTGACATTTGCCTTCTGATATCCACTCCCATTGTGGATGTACGTATGTGTGAAGCAGCGGGGAAAAGATGCAGCAACCACTGACAATGGCTTACGGAGTGCTCTTTCCGTTTATTTGATAAGGTTTGTGCCTGGTGGGAGAACGACACTCTTGTACTCTAGTACCTACGTAAGTAGCAGTTCACGGCACCTGACCAGCATTGAAAACTACAGTCCTTTACACCGTTATTTGACCCCAAATCTAGTGGGGTCATATAGAAAGAGATATACCCCACTGGAAGAACCTAATTTACATTCAGAAAGACTAGCACAAGGAATAGACGGATGAAGATTCCACCACACTATCTTCCAAAAGACAAAACTGCAAATGTGTCAGCCGTTTCTGTTGTTTAGACTCCTTGCACTCAAATATTTAAAATTATAATTCTTCCAGAACTTAGATGAAGTAAACGTTTTATCATATTGGAAAATGGCCGCATGATCCTCCTATAGACGATGGACCATAAATTGGCCAATTGATGCCAACTCATCCTCCGTAAGACTATGTACCGTGATTTGCTACTCAATTTTTTAAAAAAAAATTCAGGAATTATTACTCATTTTTGCACCGGTGTATTTGTTTGAGTCTATTCAGCAGTAAGATGCGATTGAGACCAGATTAAATTCATATCGTTGATCTGGTGAAGAGTCGGCCAAACTAACAGCCAGTAGGACTGTAGGAATAGGACTTGCAGATGTTTCGGAGATGAAATGCCATTGAGCCGGATGATTTCAGAAGTGGTTCCAGAGGATATTGTCGTGAAGGCAGTTCAAATCATTTCGCTTTGATTAATAGCAACTGGTCAAGCAATCTATCATCTGGTGGGTACTTTGTTGTCATAAACAACTGCAAAAGAGAATTATCATTTCATAAACAACTGCCAAGTAGAAGTCATGGGCATCTCCTCATGAAATCCTAACCGAACAAAGGAAAAGGATAAAAGAAGCCAAATGGGTATATTTGATGTAGCCCTATGAAGCATGAGCAAATATGCTTCAGCAAACACGTTTTGTCAACTATGTTTGAAATCTTTTGAGAAGAAGACATACTTGTGTCACAGGCCAGCAGTTCCTTGGCTGGCAAATAGCCCATGCATGATGTCAGCTATGTTTGAAATCTTTTGAGAAGAGGACATACTTGTGTCACAAGCCAATAGTTCTTTGACCGCTCGTACATCGCCTGGTAAATGAATAACGCCAGGCCAGCCTTCCTACTATAGTTATTCTAGAAAATAATACAATGAATAACTTTCTCGTATCGGATTGTACCATGCCTAACTTAGCTCAGACATTTAGTCCATTGAGCGAGACTATAAATCACTTTAGGCTTAATAACTGATTTCGACCTGCCATGGCCTCATCAGGAGAGGGACATCAACTCCTGACCAGTTTGTATACGGAAGGACCAACCCATACCTTTAGAGTTTCGTAAAAATATATCCGTTCTATCTTAGAACTTCTAGCACCAATCATTTTAGCGTCATTCACATGGACTAATTGCAGTCGTCCTCTCTACGTCACTCACTCTTCACTCAATAATCCCAAACTCCACTCACACAAGTTCACGAGTGCGGGAGAATCATAGATTGTGACATTCTCCCCCATTCAATTCTGCAAAGCCCTTGTTAAGGGCTATTATGTCACTTCCCTGCATTTCCTTAACCATTAATGTGTCACTATGGACCATCCATTGAATTGCACTTCTCTCCTCACAAAACAAGCTACACCATTGGCAATTTGTTTTGATCACAACTGTTTGAGCTCCTTCAGTTACTTGTGCTTTCCCTGATAAGTGTGACATTTTTTGCCAATTGCACCTTTTGGCAGCCCATATTTTGCTCACTAAGCTTTTCTTGATCCCAACTAACCAATGGAAGTTTTTTTCCTTGTCGAAAATGTGGCAAGACCCTTTTTAGAGATTCGCCAATTGATATAGGAACAATTTCCCTATTTAGTGAGGATTAAATCTTTCTTGTGCCCCATTGTCATCCTATAAGCTAGTTGAGAGTTAGGTTTTATCCGAGCACCTTTTGCCTCGGTGATTCACTCTCAGCACTCGTACGACTAGGTAGACCACAGGTTTCTCCAACTCAACTCACTTACTAGAAGGATCTAGCTATGATACCATTTGTCACGGGCTGGCAGTTCCTTAGCTGCGGAGTAGTCCGTGCAACGCCTGATGAGCGAACAACACTAGGCCAACCTTTCTTCTATAGTTGTTCCGGAGCACAATACGGCAAATAGTTTTCTTGTATTAGATTGTACCACATACAGCATAACTCGGGCACCTAGTCCATCTAGTGAGATGGCAAATTACTTTAGGTTCCATAACTAGTTTGGCCTACCATGGCCTCATCAAGAGAGTAGCATCAGCTCTCAATTAATTCGTGCACAAGAGGCTAACCCTGCCTTTAGAACTCCATAAAGATATATATGTTTTTGTTCTAAAAATTCTAGTACCAACCGTTCTGACACCACTCCCACAGACTAGTTGTATTCATCATTTCTGCATTACTCACTCTTTACTTAATAACCCCAAACTCCACTAACAAGGGTTTACAAGTACAAGAGAATCACAAACCACGCTTGCACATGACTTCTCAAGTTTTTCTAGCCATGTGGATACGGTAGCTTGAAATAAATCATAAATGTGACACCCATATTTTATGTGCATTAACATCTAGTCAAGCCAAATTTATAATTTACCATTCTTTTGTCAAGAAAATTTTCTTAGAATAATTTGAAGATGACAAAGTAATCAAAAGCTACTAGTATGTGTATTCGAATGTGTAGAACAATTTTTATTTACATAGGGTATATCCAGGTGGTATAGAGAACATGACATTTAAATCATGGAAAGGCCCTGGTTTTACCAAAGGAGGACAAGCTATTGGATGGGAATGTGTGTAATTTTGGAGAAACCTTTGTAGAAGATAAACAAGCAGTAAGAGGTCTGTTTGTTAAAATTTGGATGGACCAATAGAAGGTAAACAATTTAAAGACATGCGACGTCAATTTGCTTGGAAGGACCTGTCATTTGCCAAAAACTCGTGAGAAATCTGGGAGGACGTGTTAAAGAAGCAGCTCATGCTGGAGACGATATAACTAGTGGACGTACGAGCCTCTACAATCCTAGTGGGAAGACCCATATCTTTTATCAATTTGAATTGGACTCGAATTGGTGTTGCACAATTGTCTTAAAAATACTGGAATCCGCATACAACAACCCAGAGTGTATCAAAACGCTTTTCTCCATTTTTTGAAAGAGGAAAAGATGTCAAACAAACTGCAGAAGCGGAGTTATACTTTGGGAAAAGGCCTTCAATACTTGCAGACCGACATTCGGAAAAAGTGACTCTGATGGTCAGAGTATCATCCCTTTGACTGGAAAAGCTTCTAACAGATACCTTGAAGCTTAACAGATTAAAGTTGGCAGTGAAGATCGGCGAAGCTTAAGAACTCTTTCTCTCTCAAGCTCAAATTAAGAAAATTAATTCTGGAGGAATCTAAGCTATTCTAGATCAATACTCCAACCGAAAAGATGGACTGAGGCCAAACTCGACCTCCACCCAGATATGCCTTAAAAGCCTAGCCATCATTAAAACCCACAGTTTATAGTGCTATTGACTCCTGATCTTATGGAATTGTATAAAGAAAGTATATACATCACCGGAGAATCCAATTGTATTACACTCATAAACATTAGGACAAGGAATAAACAGAGGAAGATTCCACCATACTATCTTCCAAAACACAAAACTGCAGGTGTCTTAGTCATGAAATCCAAACCAAACACAGAAAGAGGTTAAAAGAAGCCAAATGGGTATCTTTGATGTAACTCTATGAAGCATAAGCAGATATGCTTCAGCCGACATATTATGTCAGCTAAGTTTGCAATTTTATAAGAAGAGGACAAACTTGCAGAGATGACTTCCCAAATTCTTTATGGCCATGCCGATACTGCAGCACGAAATGAATTATAGATGTGCCACCCATATATTATGTGCATTAACATCTAGCCAAGCTAAATTTATAATATTACCATGCTTTTGTGAAGAAAATTTCTTATAATGTTTTGAAGATGACAAATAATAAATAAAAAAAGGCTATTAATGTGTGTTCTTGAATGTGAGGAAAAACTTTTATATACACAAGTTATATGCAGGTGGTGTCGATAATATGAGATCCAATGCATGAAAAGGCTTTGGTTCTATAGAATGAGAACAAGCTATTGGATGGGAAATATTCACAAGTTCAGAAAAACTTTTGTAGAAGATAAGCAAGAAGTAAAAGGACAGTTCGTTAAAGTTTAAATGGACTGACAGAAGGTAAACAAATTAAAGAGCGCGAGACATCAATTTGCTTGAAAGGACGTGGTTGTAGAAGGTGAACAGACCATTCAGAGAAAACTCGTGAGGCGTCCAGAAGAACCGTGCTGCAAAAGCAGCTCATGCTAGAGATGATATAGCTAGTGGACATAGAGCCTCTGCAATCCTGCTGGGAAGATCCAGACCGTTATCAATTTGAAATGGACTCAGATTGGTGTGTCAAAACTGTCTTAAAATGTTGGAGTCTGCATACAACAACCCAAAGTATATTGTCATGGGCCGATCAATCTAGCGTCAAACCAAGAGTATATTGTCACGGGCCGATCAATCTAGCGTTCCCTTGTTCCCTTTGACCATGTGACCTTAGGATTTCCACTCAACTCACAAAAATTCTAGAGAGAGAAACTCTAGAGAAGCTATAGTTGTAGAATGAGATAGTACAAATGAAGAGGAGGAGACCCCTATATATATAAGTACAGGGCAAACCGTATCCGTAGATCTCTCATCGATCTAACGGTAGAGATCGTATCTCTCCAACTACCACCTACTTGCCTTAATTACATAGGTGTACAATTACCGTATCGCCCGCCCCTAAGAATATTCTAAAAAACTCAAGAAAACCCTAGGACTTAGGGATATCGGTTGAGGGTCGCTCGTTCCAAGGATCGGTCACGGCGTCATGCAAAAACCCTCTTGGACTGTTCATATCTTCGAGCCGTGACAATATCATTAAAGTTTTTTTCATTTTTGTGAAAGGGGAAAAGATGTCAAACAAACTGCAGAAGCAGAGAGCTGTACCTTCGAGAAAAGCCTTCAATGCTCACGAGTTGAAGCTCTGAGTGTGTAGAAAGTAGCTCTAATGGTCAGATTGACGACTCTTTGATTGAGAAATTTTCTTATATTTACTATTGAAGCTTAACAGATCAAACTGGGCTGTGAGGATCAGCAAAATTCAAGAACTCTTTCTACCTCAAGTTCAAATTAAGGGGGCTGTGAACATAACGAGTCTAAGCTTTATTAGAAAATTGTTCGATACTTCAACAGAACAGATGGCTTACACTGAACTAGACCTCTGCCCAGATATGCCTTGAAAGCCTAATTTTCGTTGAAATCTACAGTTAGTTTAACACTGTTATGAACACCAAATCTAATTGAATCGTATAAAACAAGTATATACATCTCGAGGAATATCTAATTGTATTACATTCAGAAATATTAGTACCAGGAATCAACGGATGAAGATTCCACCAGGCTTCCTTCCAAAAGACAAATCTGTAGATGTATCAGTCCTTCCTGTTCTTTAATGAATTCAATAGACATCATGGTTTGGACTGATGCAATACCTTGATCTCTTGGCTGCCAATTGTCCAACACACGCTACATGTTACCTTAGAAGCAACTTGCTGAAAGACATTTTCTATTCATGACATTCATAGTTTTGTACCAAAGTACTCCATCACCCTTTAAATAAAGGTATGGATAGACAAATGTATGGTAACTTGCCCAGGACTGATTCTATTATTTTGTTCTCTTTTTTTTTTTTTGGTTGGTAATTCTATTCTTTTGTTCCCGAGAACAAATTTGGAACAGAAATTCGTTTGGTAAATTTTTTATTCACTTGAATAGATTTAGAACAGAATCAAAATTCAAAAAAAAGTTAATTCACAACTTGATTCTCCGACACACCCTACATGTTACCTTAGAAGCAACTTGTTGAAAGACATTTTCCATTCATGACATTCATAGTTTTGCACCAAAGTACTCCATCACCCTTTAAATAATGGTCTGAATAGACAAATGTATAGTAACTTGCCCGAGACTAATTCTATTCTTTTGTTCTTTTTTTTCTTTTTTTTTGGTTGGTAATTCTATTCTTTTGTTCCCGATAATAAATTTGGAACAGAAATTCATTTGGTAAATTTTTTTTATTCCCGGGAATAGATTTGGAACATAATCAAAATTAAAAAAAAAAGTTAATTCACAGCCCGATTGTCCAACACACCCTACATGTTACCTTAGAAGCAACTTGTTGAAAGACATTTTCTATTCATGACATGCATAGTTTTGCAACAGAGTACTCCATCACCCTTTAATTAAAGGTCTGAATAGACAAACTCGGATATGCTTCCCTACTCATTCATGTTGCCAAAGCTAATTCTTGCGACCTGATCAAAATAATGTATTTTAAGTCCCACGATAATCGTATGTTAATTAAAATGAAGTATGACATTTTAAACTTGAGGACAACCAATAGTGTGTCGAAATAGCAGGTATGTATGACATTTTAAACTTGAGGACAACCAATAGTGTGTCGAAATAGCAGGTATGTATGACATTTTAAACTTGAGGACAATTCATAGCAAGTATTTGAATTTCTATATAAAGCAATGGTCGTTTGGGACAAGCACTCAAGCAACCACAGGAAGCAAGACCGAAAAAACAGGAATTTGAAATGGTCTCCTCAAGCATCCCAACAGTTGATCTCTCTCCTTTCTTCAACGAGGAAGGTGATGAGCATGGAAAAAAGGAGGCAATAGAGACCATCACCAAGGCTTGCTCAGAGCACGGCTTCTTCAATATCATGAACCATGGCATACCCACTGATCTTATGAATAAAGCCCTCCAACTCTCTAAGACATTCTTTCAATACCCACCTGAAGAGAAGCTCAAGTTGAGTCCCGCACCAGGCGATTGTCAGATTCCTGTTGGCTACAACATACAACCCGATCACTCGGTGGACAAGAATGAGTACTTCCTGGTGTTTCAACCGGGGTCAAGCATGAATGTATACCCTGAAAATCTACCTGAACTCAGGTAATGCTCAGTTCACTGTGTGCCTGCCCTTGATCTTTTCCCTTTCATTTGGTCTGATCGTAAGTCAAATGCCGATGATTCCCTAAAAAATGCCCTTTCGCACTTTGACAGGAGTGTGATAGAAGATGTGTATTCACGCTTCCTTGGAATTGGTTCTCTTTTGGAAAGCATCATAAATGACTGCTTGGGGCTCCCTCCCAATTTCCTTAAAGAGTACAATAATGAACGGGCCTGGGATTTCATGGCGGCGTTCCGTTATTTCCCTGCAACAGAGAATGAGGCAAACGGAATCACGGAGCATGAAGATGGGAACTGCATCACCTTCGTGTTCCAGGATGAAGTTGGAGGCCTCGAAGTTCGCAAGGATGGGGAGTGGATTCCCGTTGTTCCCGTGGAAGGCCATATTGTGGTCAACGTGGCTGATTTCATTCAGGTAAGTGAAAGCATTCAACTCTTTTCCCCCTATTTCGGCATGCGATGAACATATGGATCGTCTATTACCAACTCTTGCGCTGCATCTTATGTTCCTTGTTCCATCTTTTCGTCACGTCATGCAACAAATGCCATGTCTTTGTTTTGTATGGCAACGCCGGCTCACGTGGGAAAGGTGTTGAGCAACAAAAAGTTCAAGAGTGCCACTCACAGGGTGGTGAGAACGAAAGGAAGAAGCCGTTATTCGTACGGCTTCTTCTATAATTTGCACTGGGACAAATGGGTGGAGCCGCTGCCGCAGTTTACTACAGAGATTGGAGAGCCGCCCAAATACAAAAGATTCCTAGTCAAGGAGTACCAGAAGATGAGGATGAGGAACAAGCTTGATCCGCCTGCTAGACCGGAAGATGAGATCGGCATCACTTATTATGCCATCGATACTTAGGCAAGGATGGAAAATATCCCTATTAAGAATATGTGCACTCGTGATGTCTTAAGCAACTAGTACTTGTGTTCCGTGAAGTCAAGAATAAGAACTTGTCATTGTCTGACGGTTCGAAATATGTAAAGGGGGCGAACTAATTGAGGGTTGTGATCGAGGTGCTCATTTGCTTCCCTTTGTTAGTCCTCCGCTGTCATTTACGCAGTTCCGTTTCTCAAGTTTACTTTTAGAAATCCTCCAGTAAAGTAACGATTTTCTCTTCACCTTGTGTTCTATCTCTCACTTTGAGTAACAAGATAAGGAAATCTGAAGATATATCCCTACATACGTCAACATTGTGAGGATAATGCAACTGAATTTAGCTCTTCAACCAGAAGAAAAACAGATGTGCTGACTTCTTATAAGCATTAGAGTTGTGATTTCTTTAAGAATTCAAAAGCGAGCTAGCGGTTTGGCACTTCATTTTCCATGTATTCTGCACATCGCTTTTGCTCATATGTTCCTCGTAGTATGAAGACTTGAAAAAGCTTCTATCAATGTAATCGCAATTATCAAGTGAGGTAAAATCTTATGAATTTACAGTTCTCCAAAGAATGTGATTCTACAACAACGCGAAATGAAAAGACTGACTTAGGCCAAAGTCGACCTTAGCCCATGCATGCCTTAAAAGCTTTTTTTTGTCAATCCTGCTCTACTCCTACTCTAATTATCACTCTCGGACTTTTGTTATGCCTCATTGCAGGGTATGGGAGTTAAAATTCATGCCTAAAATTAAATCATCCACACCCCAACCCTCCACCTCTCATAGCCATTGAAGCAAGCCTTAAAAGCTTGACCAGCATTGAAAACAACACTTAGTTTATATTGTTATGACTCCAAAACTAGCGAGAAAATATTAGGTGATCCCGCCTCACCACATCAGCCACACACGCCTCTCCACTCATTGATTTTCACGTGTCCAGGTAAGGCCCATGTTTCAGATTTTCAATTTCTCAGTCACATGCTCTTGCTCTTCAATCACCCCTTAATCACATTAGACTCGAAGTGCTGAATCATGCAAAGCTAAAAATTGTTGCTTGTACTTAGTTGCAGCTTTTGACGCGTAGAGATGTAATTTTAGGCGCTACATTTAATAGTTATGTGAATTATGGCTCTTTGCCTAACGACCAAAAAACAAATTATGGCTCTTTGCCTCAACTTTGCCTTTGAGACTTCAATTTGACGATGTGATTTCTTTTCCAACCACTGAGCATGCGTTTCTTGCTGCCTGGTTAAAATGTAAACCTAAGGTGTGGGTGTGATATGGAGAGGATGACTGTCACACCCCGATTCCTACCATAAAGGGGGAATGACACGATTGTCCTTCGTCCAAAAGAACGTAGTCTCAAACCCTACCCAAAAATCATACTCCCAAAAGTCTGAGTCAATAACGCTCTCGAGCTATGGCCACTGATCGAAGAACTAGAAAAGATTTGAGCAATCACAACTCAATGAATAACACAAAACTTGAGTATTCTATACATAAAATATTAAAAGTGGATAATATCTTTCCAACAAACCTTTTTACATATAAAATCAATAATAATATCAACTCACAATAACAAATCAACTATCAATGTTCTATTCCATTGATCAATCTCAATCAAGTCAAATGCATATGGTCTATTCCATCAACTAATCTAATACTCAACATTTAACCATGATCATGTTTAATGCCGTGACAAAGGGAACGAATTTTACTCCTCTTGACTAGGTCTACCGCCAATATCAATTGGCAGTGTGGCCCTAAAGGACATCTTGACAATAATATGCATACTCTATCCCATCATAATGATATGAGCAATATTAACCAAAATCTTTTTTTAACAACCCACAACCAATACCATAAAGTTATTTCATAAATTGATTTTACCAACCGAATCACATAATCTTTAATAATTTCATTTATCAAATAAATACATTTCATAAAACATTTCACAACCAATACAAATAGCTTTCAGCAATTCCCTTCACAAAGCACTTAATCAAAACATTCACAAACGGCCCTTTCCAACTATTTCACATAAGGCTTTCTAATGCCTTTTTAACCAACTAAAAAGTAGTAAAAATTCAATTTAATTTATACAAAAAACACACTTTTTCATAGCTCATACTATATTAAATCTTCTAAGATATGAATTTGTAAATTCATAAAAGAGATAGAACTACCCAATTCGAAAAGCTTAAAACCAACTTATGAAGGTTACTCGAACCATCAAAACTATATTCTTATCAAATAATTGAAATACAAAATCAAATACCCGAGTAAAACACTAATCCAACGAACACCTCAACTAAATCACACTTAGTCGTCAACGAATCAACTCCTACCCATTAACAAAGAAACTCGTTTATAGCGGAACGTGCATCTTTGTCCATTTCGCATATTGTTTGTTATGCATACTTTGTTCGCGAAACTACATAAATTCGTTCCTATCAAATTGTACCTCGAATCGATTTTCGTTGAACACCACAGCTCTACAACGCTCTGAATTATCATTTCGACAATAATCATAGTTTAATAATTCTCATTCAAACCTAGTAGTTCAAAATCAAAATCACTTTGAATTTGTACACTAATTCAGAAAATTACTCCGATTAGATGAATAATGGGCTTGAATATCTACCAAGCGTTGAGTTGTCACGGAATCCAGATCGGCTATGCGCGAAGATTTTCCCCCGTTTTCTCTCTTTCCTCTTCTACGGACGAGCCCCTCTTTTCAATTTGTCGCTGGCTGCTTCGTGTCTTCACCTGTACGAATTTGTTGAAGAAGAAAGGAAAATGGGCTTGGGCTTAGGTCTTAGAATATGGGCTGGGTTTTAGGCCCATATTACAATGACCGAGTGAAACGCTAGTGCTTGTGTTTGTTTGTGCACACGTTCTTTGCCTTCGTCTGGAGAAAATAATTAAGTTGGGTGTCCTCACTTGGCTTAATCTGTTTCTCCGGTACTATATTTGTTTTCCAAGCAAAGAGAGCATTATTCCATTAATATTGTGAAGACAAGTGGATTTTCCGGCGTTGACAAAAACAATCGCTTTTACACTGTCGCATTTTTCAGAAATATTGAATCATTGCAAAAATCGCTTGCGAACTTCTTTAAAATGAGAGCAACCATATCACAAACGGCACTTTTTTGTTCTTATTAAGCTCAGAACGATGATACTTTGAAGCTTTGAAGCTTGGCCATTGGAATGGCTATCGCATTTTTGTGGAGGCGATGAAGATGAAGTTGACGGGTGTTTGTGGAAGAAAACAGGTGCCTGAGAAAGAGTTTCTTGAAAATCTGAAACATGGTCCCCCACCTAGACACGTTGCGTGACTGATGTGACGAGGCAGGACCATACAATATTTTCTTGAAACTGGCAGTCACATGTAATAGAAAACATGTACTTCACGGGAGGTCCTACTGTTAGTATTGTTAGTACATTCAGAGTTGGAGGAATCAGCGGATGAAGATTCCACCATACTACCTTCCAAACGACAAAACTGTAGATGTACCACTCGTTCCTGCTCTTTATTAGACTCCTTCCACTCAACAAATGTAAAATTATAATCATGAATGAAGGTCCAAAATTCTTCCGGACTTGACCACGTGATGCCAGACCACCCTTTGTTCAGCTATGCAGGATGATTTGCTCGTCAATTTTTTTCATTCAGGAACCATTTAATCATATTCGCACGACTGCATTTGTTTCAACATATTCAAAAGTAGGGATGTGATTGAGAGCAGACTAAATTCATATCAGTGATACGGTGAAGAGTCGGGTAAACTAACATTCACTAGAAATGTAGGAATAGGACTGATTAAACCTTGTTTCAAAGATGAAATGCTGTGGAACCAGGTGAATGGAACTGATCCCAGACTCTATGTGCAATTGTAGTGGTTTAGAAATTGTCATGAAGGTAGATATTGTGACACAAGCAAGCATTTTCCCAAGAGGTAACCCATGCCAATAGTGTTTTAAATTGAGCATGCTTAACTTTAAAATTACAAAGCAAAACTTATTGTTATGTCAAAAAGCACTTCCATAAATTAACTTCAATTTTCACATATATATATCTTAGAATCGCTTTTCCCTTATTGGGTACATGGTTTGATTTTTTTGCCCTCTTCACAATTTTAGAAATTCGCTAGGAGCTGCTCCTTTTTCAAGTCTTTGACCTAGCAATCACTCCCCGCCCTCATCATCAGATTGGGCGGTTATAGATATGATCATTTCGCTTTGATTAATAGCAACAATATTCAAGCAATTAATCATCTGGTGGGTACTTTGTTGGCTTCACTACATTGGATTTTTTATTTCATAAACAATTGCAAAACCAAAGTCACGAGGTGTCTTCCTCATAAAATGAAATTCAAACCAGACAAAGGAAAAGGATAGAAGAAGCCAATTGAGCATCTTTCATACAGCCTTATGAAGCATGAGTAAACGTGCTTCAGTGGACACAGTATGTCGGCTATGTGAAATCTTTTGAGATGAGGACATACTTCCAGATGACTTCCCAAGCTCTTTTAGGCCAAGCCGATGAGGTAGCATGAAAGAAATCATAAACGTAGCGCCCATGTTTTGTGCTTTAACATCTGGTCAAGCCAAATTTATACATAGTTTAACCATGTTTTGGTCGATCCTCGACTTCTTTTACAAGAAGTAAGAGGTCGGTTTGTTAAAATTTGGATCGACCAATAGAAGGTAAACAATTTAAAGACATGCGACGTCAATTTGCTTGGAAGGACCTGTCATTTGGCAAAAACTCGTGAGAAATCTGGGAGGACGTGTTAAAGAAGCAGCTCATGCTGGAGACGATATAACTAGTGGACATACGAGCCTCTACAATCCTGGTGGGAAGACCCATATCTTTTATCAATTTGAATTGGACTCGAATTGGTGTCGCACAACTATCTTAAAAATATTGGAATCCGCATACAACAACCCAGAGTGTATCAAAACGCTTTTCTCCATTTTTTGAAAGAGGAAAAGATGTCAAACAAACTGCAGAAGTGGAGTTATACTTTGGGAAAAGGCCTTTAATACTTGCAGACCGACATTCGTAGAAAGTGACTCTAATGATCAGAGTATCGCCCCTTTGACTGAGAAAGCTTCTCGCAGATACCTAGAAGCTTAACAGGTCAAAGTTGGCAATGAAGACCGACGAAGTTTAAGAACTCTTTCTCTCTCAAGCTCAAATTAAGAACATTAATTCTGGAGGAGTCTAAGCTATTCTAGATCAATACTCCAACCGCTCGACTTCCACCCAGATATGCCTTGGTAGCCTAGCCATCATTGAAACCTACAGTTAGTTTATACTGCTATTGACTCATGATCTTATGGAATCGTATAAAGAAAGTATATACATCACTGAGAGAATCCAATTGTATTACATTCAGAAACATTAGGACAAGGAATAAACGGAGGAAGATTCCACCATACTATCTTCCAAAAGATAAAACTGCAGGTGTCTTAGTCATGAAATCCAAACCAAACAAAGGAAGAGGTTAAAAGAAGCCAAATGGATATCTTTGATGTCACTATATGAAGCATGAGCAAATATGCTTCGGCCGACATATTATGTCAGCTAAGTTTGAAATCTTATAAGAAGAGGACAAACTTACAGAGATGACTTCCAAAATTCTTTCTGGCCATGCCAATACCACAGCACGAAAAGAATCATAGATGTGCCACCCATATATTATGTGCATTAACATCTAGCCAAGCCAAATTTATAATATTACCATGCTTTTGTCAAGAAAATTTCTTATAATTTTTTGAAGATGACAAATAATAAATAAAAAAAAGGCTACTAATGTGTGTACTTGATGTTGAAGAGAGCACCGCCTCTCTCTTTCCTCTAGAGTTGTCCTTCCCTCACCAGAATTTTCTCTCTCTCTCCAGAATTTTCTCAGCCACAAAAGTCAACATTTCTTGCCCTTTAAGCAGCCGAAATTGTTGAAAAGTAGATTAGCAAGGTTGCAATAAAATAATAATAAGTTGGGTGAGAAAGGCGGTTCATTGACCGACTTAGTGTTCCATATAAATAGGGGCTGCTCTTGTTAGTGTGTGCGTGTGAAATGTGAGGGGTCTTATATAAAAGTAGAGAGAGGAAGAGAGCTGTAAAAGTGGTGTGGTGTGTGGCGTGAGTAGAGAGGAAAATAGGGACGCTAGAGAAAGCCTCAAGATTGAGAAAGTCTTGTAGATAAAGAGAGTATTTGTAGGAGTCAATGTACTCCGAGTATTGTAGGAGCTAGTTTGCTCCGAGTGTTGTAATAGTGAAATTCATATTGTGTGAATTATATTTGTGCTACTCAACTCAACAAGTGGTATCAGAGCGAGAGTTGCAAACTCAACACTTGAATGTGAGGAAGGACTTCTATATACACAGGTTATATGCAGGTGGTGTCAATAATATGAGGTCCAATGCATGAAAAGGCTTTGGTTCTATAGAATGAGAACAAGCTATTGGATGGGAAATATTCACAAGTTCAGAAAAACCTTTGTAGAAGATAAGCAAGCAGTAAAAGGACGGTTCATTAAAACTTGAATGGACTGACAGAAGGTAAACAAATTAAAGAGCGCGAGACATCAATTTGCTTGAAAGGACCTGGTTGTAGAAGGTGAACAGACCATTCAGAGAAAACTCGTGAGGCGTCCAGAAGAACTGTGCTGCAAAGCAACTCATGCTAGAGATGATATAGCTAGTGGACATAGGAGCCTTTGCAATCCTGGTGGGAAGATCCAGACCGTTATCAATTTGAATTGGACTCAGATTGGTGTCCCAAAACTATCTTAAAATGTTGGAGTCCGCATACAACAACCCAAAGTATATCATTACGGTTTTTTCCATTTTTGTGAAAGGGGAAAAGATGTCAAACAAACTGCGGAAGCAGAGAGTTGTACCTTCAAGAAAAGCCTTCCATGCTCACGAGCTGAAGCTCTGAGTGTGTAGAAAGTAGCTCTAATGGTCAGATTGACAACTCTTTGATTGAGAAAGTTTCTTATATTTACTATTGAAGCTTAACAGATCAAACTGGGCTGTGAGGATCAGCGAGATTCAAGAACTCTTTCTACCTCAAGTTCAAATTAAGGGGGCTGTGAACATAACGAGTCTAAGCTTTATTAGAAAATTGTTCGATACTTCAACAGAACAGATGGGCTTACACTGAACTAGACCTCTGCCCAAATATGTTTGAAAGCCTATTTTTCATTGAAATCTACAGTTAGTTTAACACTGTTATGAACACCAAATCTAATTGAATCGTATAAAACAAGTATATACATCACCAGGAAAATCTAATTGTATAACATTCAGAAATATTAGTACCAAGAATAAACGAATGAAGATTGCACCAGACTTCCTTCCAAAAGACAAATCTGTAGATGTATCAGTCCTTTTTGTTCTTTAATGAATTCAATGTACATCATGAAAGACATTTTCTATTCATGACATTCATAGTTTTGCACCAAAGTACTCCATCACCCTTTAAATAAAGGTCTCAATAGACAAATGTATGGTAACTTGCCCGAGACTAATTCTATTCTTTTGTTCTTTTTTTTTTTTTTTGATTGGTAATTCTATTCTTTTGTTCTTGAGAACAAATTTAGAACAAAAATTCGTTTGATAAATTTTTTATTCTCGGGAATAGATTTGAAGCAGAATCAAAATTCAAAAAAAAGTTAATTCACAGCCCAATTGTTAGACACATGCTACATGTTACCTTAGAAGCAACTTGCTGAAAGACATTTTCTATTCATGACATGCATAGTTTTGCAATAGAGTACTCCATCACCCTTTAAATAAAGGTTGGAATAGACAAAATCGGATACGCTTCCCTACTCAATCATGTTGCCAAAGCTAATTCTTGCGACCTGATCAAAATTATGTATTTTAAGTCCCACGATAATCATATGTTAATTAAAATGAAGCATGACGTTTTAAACTTGAGGACAACCAATAGTGTGTCAAAATAGCAGGTATGTATGACATTTTAAACTTGAGGACAACTCATAGTGTATCAAAATAGCAAGTATTTGAATTTCTATATAAAGCAATGGTGGTTTGGGACAAGCACTCAAGCAACCACAAGAAGCAAGACCGAAAAAACAAGAATTTGAAATGGTCTCCTCAAGCATCCCAACAGTTGATCTCTCTCCTTTCTTCAACGAGGAAGGTGATGAGCATGGAAAAAAGGAGGCAATAGAGACCATAACCAAGGCTTGCTCTGAGTACGGCTTCTTCAATATCATGAACCATGGCATACCCACTGATCTTATGAATAAAGCCCTCCAACTCTCCAAGACATTCTTTCAATACCCACCTGAAGAGAAGCTCAAGTTGAGTCCCGCGCCAGGCGATTGTCAGATTCCTGTTGGCTACAACATACAACCCGATCACTCGGTGGACAAGAATGAGTACTTCCTGGTGTTTCAACCGGGGTCAAGCATGAATGTATACCCTGAAAATCTACCTGAACTCAGGTAATGCTCAGTTCACTGTGTGCCTGCCCTTGATCTTTTCCCTTTCATTTGGTCTAATCGTAAGTCAAATGCCGATGATTCCCTAAAAAATGCCCTTTCGCACTTTGACAGGAGTGTGATAGAAGATCTCTATTCACGCTTCCTCGGAATTGGTTCTCTTTTGGAAAGCGTCATAAATGACTGCTTGGGGCTCCCTCCCAATTTCCTTAAAGAGTACAATAATGAACGGGCCTGGGATTTCATGGCGGCGTTCCGTTATTTCCCTGCAACAGAGAATGAGGCAAACGGAATCACGGAGCATGAAGATGGGAACTGCATCACCTTCGTGTTCCAAGATGAAGTAGGAGGCCTAGAAGTTCGCAAGGATAGGGAGTGGATTCCAGTTGTTCCCGTGGAAGGCCAAATTGTGGTCAACGTGGCTGATTTCATTCAAGTAAGTGAAAGCAGTCAACTCTTTTCCCCCTTTTTCGGCATGCGATGAACATATAGATCGTCTATTACCAACTCCTGCGCTGCATCTTTTGTTCTTTGTTCCATCTTTTCATCACATCACGCAACAAATGCTATGTCTTTGTTTTGCATGGCGACCCGACTCGCGTGCAAAAGGTGTTGAGCAACAAAAAGTTCAAGAGTGCCACTCACAGGGTGGTGAGAACGAAAGGAAGAAGCCGTTATTCGTACGGCTTCTTCTATAATTTGCATTGGGACAAATGGGTGGAGCCGCTGCCACAGTTTACTACAGAGATCGGAGAGCCGCCCAAATACAAAAGATTCCAAGTCAAGGAGTACCAGAAGATGAGGCTGAGGAACAAGTTTGATCCGCCTGCTAGACCGGAAGATGAGATCGGCATCACTTATTATGCCACCGATACTTAGGCAAGGATGGAAAATATCCCTATTAAGAATATGTGCACTCGTGATGTCTTAAGCAACTAGTACTTGCGCTCTGTGAAGTCAAGAATAAGAACTTGTCATTGTCTGACGGTTCGAAATATGTTAAAGGGGCGAACTAATTGAGGGTTGTGATCGAGGTGCTCATTTGCTTCCCTTTGTTAGTCCTCCGCTGTCATTTCCGCAGTTCCGTTTCTCAAGTTTACTTTCAGAAATCCTCCAATAAAGAAACGATTTGCTCTTCACCTTGTGTTCTATCGCTCACTTTGAGTAACAAGATAAGGAAATCTGAAGAGATGTCCCTACCCACATAAACGTTGTGAGGATAATGCAACTGAATTTAGGTCTTCAACCAAAAGAAAAACAGATGTGCTGACCTTCTTATAAGCATAGAGTTGAGATTTCTTCAAGAATTCAGAAGCGACTTAGCAGTTTGGCACTTCACTGTCCATGTATTCTACTCATCCCTTTTGCTCATCTGTTCCTCGTAGTATGAAGACTTTAAAAAGCTTCTATAGATGTAATCGCAATTATCAAGTGAGGTAAAATCTTATGAATTTACTGTTCTCCAAAGAGTGTGATTCTACAACAACACGAAATGAAAAGACCGACTTAGGCCAAAGTCGACCTTGGCCCATGCATGCCTTGAAAGCTTTTTTTTGTCAATTCTACTTACTCTTCCTACTCTAATTATCACTCTCGGACTTTTGTCATGCATCATTGCAGGGTGTGAAAGTTGAAATTCATGCCTGAAATTAAATCGTCCAAACCCTAACCCTTCACCTCCCATAGCCATTGAAGCAAGCCTTAAAAGCTTAATCAGTATTGAAAACAACACTTAGTTTATATTATTATGACTCCAAAACTAGCGAGAAAATATTAGGTGATCCCGCCTCACCACATCAGCCACACACGCCTCTCCACTCATTGAATCTCACGTGTAAAGGTAAGGCCCATGTTTCAGATTTTCAATTTCTCAGTCACATGCTCTTGTTCTTCAATCACCCCTTAATCACATTAGACTCGAAGTGCTGAATCATGCAAAGCTAAAAATTGTTGCTTGTACTTAGTTGCAGCTTTTGACGCGTAGAGAAGTAATTTTAGGCGCTACATTTAATAGTTATGTGAATTATGGCTCTTTGCCTAACGACCAAAAAACAAATTATGGCTCTTTGCCTCAACTTTGCCTTTGAGATTTCAATTTGACGATGTGATTTCTTTTCCAACCACTGAGCATGCGTTTCTTGCTGCCTGGTTAAAATGTAAACCTAAGGCGTGGGTGTGATATGGAGAGGATGACTGTCACACCCCGATTCCTACCATAAAGGGAGAATGACACGATTGTCCTTCATCCAAAAGAACGTAGTCTCAAACCCTACCCAAAAATCATACTCCCAAAAGTCTTAGTCAATAACACTCTCTAGCTATGGCCACTGATCGAAGAACTTGAAAAGATTTGAGCAATCACAACTCAATGAATAACACATTTCTTATAAGCGGATCAAATATTGATTGTGCATCTTTATAAAACAATACCATCATTTATCAATCCCAAAACTTGAGTATTCTATACATAAAATATTAAAAGTGGATAATATCTTTCCAACAAACCTTTTTACATATAAAATCAATAATAATATCAACTCACAATAACAAATCAACTATCAATGTTCTATTCCATTGATCAATCTCAATCAAGTCAAATGCATATGGTCTATTCCATCAACTAATCTAATACTCAACATTTAACCATGATCATGTTTAATGCCGTGACAAAGGGAACTAATTTTGCTCCTCTTGACTAGGTCTACCGCCAATATCAATTGGCGGTTTGGCCCTAAAGGACATCCTGACAATAATATGCATACTCTATCCCATCATAATGACATGAGCAATATTAACCAATATCTTTTTTTAACAACCCACAATCAATACCAGAAAGTTATTTCATAAATTGATTTTACCAACCGAATCACATAATCTTTAATAATTTCATTTATCAAATAAAATACATTTCATAAAACATTTCACAACCAATACAAATAGCTTTCAGCAATTCCCTTCACAAAGCACTTAATCAAAACATTCACAAACGGCCCTTTCCAACTATTTCACGTAAGGCTTTCTAATGCCTTTTTAACCAACTAAAAAGTAGTAAAAATTCAATTTAATTTATACAAAAAACACACTTTTTCATAGCTCATACTATATTAAATTTTCTAAGATATGAATTTGTAAATTCATAAAAGAGATAGAACTACTCAATTCGAAAAGCTTAAAACCAACTTATGAAGGTTACTCGAACCATCAAAACTATATTCCTATCAAATAATTGAAATACAAAATCAAATACCCAAGTAAAACACTAATCCAACGAACACCTCGACTAAATCACACTTAGTCGTCAATGAATCAACTCCTACCCATTAACAAAGAAACTCGTTTATAGCGGAACGTGCATCTTTGTCCATTTCGCATATTGTTTGTTATGCATACTTCGTACGCGAAACTACATAAATTCGTTCCTATCAAATTGTACCTCGGAATCGATTTTCGTTGAACACCACAACTCTACAACGCTCTGAATTATCATTTCGACAATAATCATAGTTTAATAATTCTCATTCAAACCTAGTAGTTCAAAATGAAAATCACTTTGAATTTGTGCCCTAATTCAGAAAATTACTCCGATTAGATGGATAATGGGCTTGAATATCTACCAAGCGTTGACTTGTCATGGAGTCCAGATCGGCCATGCGCGAAGATTTTTCCCCTTTTTTCTCTCTTTCCTCTTCTACGGACGAGTCCCTCTTTTCAATTTGTCACTGGCTGCTTCGTATCTTCACCCATACAAATTTGTTGCAGAAGAAAGGAAAATGGGCTTGGGCTTAGGTCTTGGAATATGGGCTGGGTTTTAGGCCCATATTACAATGACCGAGTGAAACGCTAGTGCTTGTGTTTGTTTGTGCACACGTTCTTTGCCTTCGTCTGGAGAAAATAATTAAGCTGGGTGTCCTCACTTGGCTTAATCTGTTTCTCCGGTACTATATTTGTTTTCCAAGCAAAGAGAGCATTATTCCATTAATATTGTGAAGACAAGTGGATTTTCCGGCGTTGACAAAAACAATCGCTTTTACACTGTCGCATTATTCAGAAATATTGAATCATTGCAAAAATCGCTTGCGAACTTCTTTAAAATGAGAGCAACCATATCACAAACGGCACTTTTTTGTTCTTATTAAGCTCAGAACGATGATACTTTGAAGCTTTGAAGCTTGGCCATTGGAATGGCTATCGCATTTTTGTGGAGGCGATGAAGATGAAGTTGACAGGTGTTTGTGGAAGAAAACAGGTGCCTGAGAAAGAGTTTCTTGAAAATCTGAAACATGGTCCCCCACCTAGACACGTTGCGTGACTGATGTGACGAGGCAGGACCATCCAATATTTTCTTGAAACTGGCAGTCACATGTAATAGAAAACATGTACTTCACGGGAGGTCCTACTGTTAGTATTGTTAGTACATTCAGACTTGGAGGAATCAGCGGATGAAGATTCCACCATACTACCTTCCAAACGACAAAACTGTAGATGTACCACTCGTTCCTGTTCTTTATTAGACTCCTTCCACTCAACAAATGTAAAATTATAATCATGAATGAATGTCCAAAATTATTCTGGACTTGACCACGTGATGCCAGACCACCCTTTGTTCAGCTATGCAGGATGATTTGCTCGTCAATTTTTTTCATTCAGGAACCATTTAATCATATTCGCACAACTGTATTTGTTTCAACATATTCAAAAGTAGGGATGTGATTGAAAGCAGAGTAAATTCATACTAGTGATCTAGTGAAGAGTCGGGCAGATTAACATTCACTAAAAATGTAGGAATAGGAATAATTAAACCTCGTTTCAAAGATGAAATGCTGTGGAACCGGGTGAGCTTGGAACTGATCCCAGAGTCTATGTGCAATTGTAGTAGTTTAGAAATTGTCATGAAGGTAGATATTGTGACACAGACAAGCATTTTTCCAAAAGGTAACTCATGCCAATAATACTTTAAACTGAGCATGCCTAACTTTGAAATTCCAAAACAAAACTTATTATGTCAAAAGGTGCTTCGTAAGTTAATTTTAATTTTCACATATATATTTTAGAATCACTTTTCCCCTATTGAGTGCACGATTTGGTTTCTTTTGCCTCCTTCGCCATTTTAGAAACTTGCTAGGAGCTGCTCCTTTTTCAAGCCCTTTGACCTAGCGATCACTCCCCACTATCATCATCAGACCGGGCCATGATGATTTCACTTTGATTAATAGCAATAATATTCAAGTAATTAATCATCTGGTGGGTACTGTGGCGGCTTCACCACATGAGATTTTTTATTTCATAAACAATTGCGAAACAAAAGTCACGAGGTGTCTTCCTCGTGAAATTCAAACCAGACAAAGGAAAAGGATAGAAGAAGCCAATTGAGCGTCTTTCATACAGCCTTATGAAGCATGAGTAAATGTGCTTCAGTGGACACATTATGTCAGCTATGTGAAATCTTTTGAGATGAGGACATACTTCCAGATGACTTCACAAGCTCTTTTAGGCCATGCCGATGCGGTAGCATGAAATAAATCATAAATGTAACGCCCATGTTCTGTGCTTTAACATCTGGTCAAGCCAAATTTATACTTAGTTTAACCATGTTTTGGTCGATCTCGACTTCTTTTACAACCGATGGATGCGGTGAAGTTCATCGACCTTGAAAAGCTCCATTAGCTCCTCATAGATGCTGTCAGTTTCTTAGTTTCACTTTCTTCTTTTTGGCTGAGCCTCTTAATTAAAAAGGGTCAAAACAACCAAACTTACTGAAGCGTCTTTAGTTCAAACTCGATATATAAAGTCAGAACTGAGAAGAGATCAGGGAGTGGCACAGAAAGCATATGTCCTTGACCATGAATTCAGGAATTCCAACGGTGGATCTCTCTCCTTTCTTCGCACAAGGAGATGAAGAAGGCAAAAGGAACGCCATCAAAATAATAGGCCATGCGTGCTCTGAGTATGGCTTCTTCCAAGTGGTGAACCATGGTGTTCCTGTTGAGCTGATGAAGAGAGCCCTGGCTCTTTCCAAGAAATTTTTCAATTACCCGACCGAGGAGAAATTGAAGTCTGGTCCAGTGCCTGGCATGCCGATTCCGGGTGGCTACAGCCGGCAACCGGAAAGGTCGGCTGACAAGAACGAGTACTTCATGATGTTTCCTCCGGGATCCAGCTTCAACGTATATCCCATCAATCCACCCGGTTTCAGGTATCGCATAGTAACAACTTCATAGTCCATTATACCATGGTGTCCCTCAAAAAGGAAAGAATTCAATAACTATTTGCATGTTCTCATTGCTTATGAACCATTGAGTTTCAAATCAGTTCATACCAAACGAATCATATTCTAAACAATCATGCTTATAAGGGTAACCATAAGCTGTGAGCTTTAACAATTGAATTTTTCTTGACGTTGCCTTGCAGGGATGTCCTGGATGAGATGTTCACACAGTTTGTGAACACAGGGAGGATCATTGAAAACATAATCAATGAGTGCTTAGGACTCCCATCAAATTTGCTGACGGAGTACAATGATGACAGGATGTGGGACCTCATGACAGCGTACCGCTACTTCCCCGCTACTAAGACAGAAAATACCGGGGTCGCTGAACACAAAGACGTGAACTGCATAACATTTGTGTTCCAGGATGAAGTCGGAGGACTAGAGGTCCAGAAGGAGGGGAACTGGATACCAGTGACTCCGGTGGAAGGCACGCTCGTTGTCAATGTTGGAGACGTAATTCAAGTAATGACTAATGAAACATATGGCAAGTATTGATTGTTTTTCCTGGAACATATACAGGCAATGAGCAGAGAAATTTTTGAAAATTTTTGTGTAGGTACTGAGTAACGACAGGTTCAAAAGTGTGAGTCATAGGGTGGTGAGGCAGGCGAGAGATCGTTACTCGTATGCATTCTTCTACAACATAGGGGGAGACAAGTGGGTCGAGCCATTGCCACAGTTCACTAAGGAAATTAAAGAGGCACCAAAGTACAAAGGGTTCTTGTTCAAGGAGTATTTGCAGTTGAGGTCAAGAAACAAGACCCACCCTCCTTCTAGGCCAGAGGATGTGATCAGCTTAAAGCACTATTCAATCCCTGCCCAGTAAGAGCGATCCGAAGGCAAGTGATGTGCTTGACTCGGTATGAAAGGTAAGTCTACAGTTTGCAATTTAAATTCTCCTTGGGAGCAAATTCTGAGAGCAGAGATGCCCTTGAAAATGCACATGGTGCCACCAGAAAGATGGTTTCCTGGCTTATATTGCATTCTAAGAATTTCTTCACATTTCGTTGTATCCAGGTAAATTCCCAGCTCATCAGCAATGTCTGCACGGATGCTGTTTCTGAAGAGAAGGTAAGGATTGCAGGTTTCAGACTGCCTTGAAATTCAAATTTTGTCAAGCTTGAAGTATGTTTTTTTCTAATTTGTCACTGTTGTATTAAGGAGATGCTATGGCATATCTGACGTAGCACATGAACGGCTCACAAGCATCTCTGTTAATGAATATTGTCGACTATATCATTAGATGGTGTATTTTGGCCTTCAATTACACTTTTGCAGTGGATTTTCCCAATTTCAACCTGAATCAGCCGAAAATATCATTCACCAAGTTCAGTTAATACGCAAGTTTACTGGTCTGACACGAAAACAAATGGCAAAGACTGTTAAAAAAGCATTCAGAGCATTTGCATCGACACCAGAACACAGTTATAACATGAAAATGAAGGGTAATGATATGGATCCTATTAAAGAAAGTATACAGATAGCTAAGCTCATATTCCTGCAGCAAGAACATAATTATACAGAAGGAATTGATGATTTTAAGAATTTGAGGACCTGTCAGAATTGGTCAATGAGACCAAAGTTTGTTAAGCTAACATAAACTATGAAACCGGATGTTACCATCCTAAAACTTCAAAATCTGGTGAGGAAGTAAGGAATCAGGAAATTCAAGAAGTTCATGCAATTTTCATCAATCTTATCTGGTCTTTCTTTGGTATCATTTCTTTATTCAGACATTTGACAGAGCTCGAATCTTGAAAAGAGAATTGATACGCATTACTCATGGAAATTCATAGATACTACTAGTATGGCAGAGTTGTAGACAGATGACTATCCTTTATTAACTATCAGTACAGCCATAGCTCTAAACATTTTCACCCACTACGGGATCTCTCATCAACTATACAAGTAGAACTTACGTTGCCTGTTAAGGCTTCTATAGCACAGAAGTACTCGGGTAGATTTGATATGGTTTTCACCAAGTAAATTATGCAATTGTCTAGCTAACAACTTTTGTCGGACAAATCTGCCGGTAACCTCATGGTTGGTATTGCCTGAAGAGGTTTCCGCATGTAACATACCAATCCTGGGCTTTCTGTCATGTCAATCTCCTCCATGCCAGTCCAGGAGAAGTGATGCAGTAGCTGGCCTAACATTGATGTGACCAAGCTTAAGCTGAGCTGGGCTGCAGGACAGGCCCGTCTCCCCGACCCGAATGGCAGGAGCCTGAAATCTTGACCCTTTACATCGACGTCGTCTTTGAGGAACCGCTCTGGTCGGAACTCCAGCGGGTCTTGCCAAAGATCCGGGTCACGGCCCATGGCCCACAGGTTTACCGATACAATAGTGCCCTTTGGAATGTCATGGTGACCAATCTTGGTATTGGCACTGGCCTTGTGAGGAAGCAGCAAAGGGGTGGAGGGTGCAATCTGAGCGCCTCCTTGACTACACATTGTAAATAAGGGAGGTTCGAGAGGTCGGACTCGGTCATCCAATGACCCAGCCCGACAACCCGGTCCAGTTCTTCTTGGACCTTGTGTTGCGTTTGTGGATTCTTGATTAGCTCGGCCATGGCCCATTCGACCGAGATAGCAATAGTGTCCATGCCAGCAGTGATCATGTCCCAAAGTAACTCAATTATGATTTCCTCACTGAGGTCATGGTTTTCTTGCATGCCAAGCAATGCATCCACAAAGTGTTGCTCGGCAGCATGGCCTCGTTCGGCTTTCAGCCTATGCTCTCCGATGATTGCTTGCACGAGCCGATCCCTCCGAGCAACATGCCTCTGCAAAAAGTCCTCTTGATTTGGCCGAAAAACCCAACCGAGCCACCGGAAGTGCTCCGAGACAAACAGGGAAAGCGACCCACCTCGCTGGTTCGCTTCGGCGACTATTTCCTTGAACTCTGACCCTTGCTCGGTGGCCCCACTCCCCACCGTCATGAACCTCTTCCCAAACACAAGCCGCGAGATGCAATTAAACGCAACCGGGCTCAAGTACTTCCTAACAACCAAGCTCCTCCCCCGAACTTCATCGCCGGTGCAATCTTGGATAACGGACTCGACCATGTTCCTGACTTCATCTTCTCTAATGGGCATTAGAGCTTCAATTCTCCTTGCAGAGAACAGCTCTAGGACACAGATTTTTCTGAGCTTCACGTAGTGTGGCCCGTAATCGGCCCACACGAGCCCCTTGCCATCTTTAGTAATCTTGCCTGTAGACTCCATCCTGTGCCTGTTGGCCAATACCTGGTCACGATCTTTGAGGACCTCCTTGGCCAACTCAGGACTAGACACGACGATGCTCAGCCTGGAACCGAGCCAAACCGACATGACAGGGCCGTAGAGCCACGACCACTCGGTGAAGCAGCGAGCCATGGCCACGTTCGGGTTGATCCAGTGTAAGTTACCTAGGAGTGGCAAAGGGTAAGGACCCGGCGGGAGCCTGGGCTTCCTCCATTGGCAGAGCTTGATGGCCAAGAAGATGGAGATGATCAGAACGAAGGGTTCATACGAATCCATTCCGAAGAGGATGAGGACGATCGACACTTCCACTTTTCTCACATTTGACACTGGATTTGGAGTTATAAAGGGATCTTAAAATAAGCATTTGTTTCTAATTTTCGGTTTAACGAATGTAAAGGAAGCTGCTTCATCTGCATGACTCCTCTTGAGGAAACATGCTAATCTCATCGCCTGCTCGGGAGCAAGGATCGTGCCCACGCAGTTCGCATGAAGTCCGAGGGCGCGACGACTCTCGTCCTATTTTACATTAGCCTAAATGATCGTCCTCGTAAAGTAAGAATAGACATTACAGGCTCTCTGCCAATCAACTGACGTGGTCCCGTGTAATTCAAGCCGACCTTATATCGCCGACAATATTTTTTGGAAAAAATTTAGAAAAGGACTTTTCTATTTGAATAGCTAGATTGGCATAATTGCACGACTGATGATCACATCTGAAAGGGTTTCAACACCCCATTTATAGAGAGTAATGTAGATCTGAATAAGTTCTTATACTATTTCGTATAAACTTTGGAACGTAAACTATGAGGGTATTCACATCTTGATGGGAAAGAAAAATATACAACTTGAAATAAGAGGTGCAAGATGTGCACGTACCGACATATTAAAATAAGAAACACAACTAGACTAAGCACCCTCATCTCCAATTATCAATATCCATTCATAATTACGTGAAATCACAACTCAATGGAAAAAATAAATCCCATCAATCCAAAATCAATACATAAGCTATGTCTAACCTTAACTATGCAATCCGTGTGTATGTGTGCCCCTTGACTTTCCAAATCATGTATACTCAAATAAATCAAGTTGATATGCAACACTCTAAACTCAAGATCCACTAACCAAGTCTCATAGATTTGTTTTTCAATTCTCTCTCCACTATTGAAAACTAATACTCATTCAAAAATCAATAGGTCTTTAAGGCTTATAATGTGGCTTGGCTAAGGGGAGGGTATAAAGGATTTAAGCTCAACAAACCCCATAAACATATCAATTCTCAAAGCATTTGAATTAAATAAGATTCAAGACATATCATCCATATGCTTACACTATTATAGCCATGTAATTCATAAACACTCAACACTTTAAAGCTTCCATTATTTCTCTTTCCACACTGTACGGCGAAGTTCCTTCCTAAGTCCCTTCCATAGTGCAATGCTAACCCATTGAGTATCCAAAAGGCTCACTCAAGTTGAAAGTTAGCAGTAGGGATCCGTATGAGCCGTACTAGAGTAAACAACTTTCACTTTATAACTTGAACTTTTTTTTTCTTGCTTTCTTTTCTTTTCTTTTTCTTCTTCTTTTTTCTTTTTCTTCATCTTTTTTTTCTTTTCTTTTTTTTCAATTTTTTTTTGACTATTTCAAGCTTCAGCAACTTCAGACACATCAAGAATCCATAACTATTAAAGTAGCTTTAAGGATAAACATGCTTATGGGGTATAAGGTAAAGTAATACATTTGGATCAGCATTATAAGGTCATCAAAGAAAAATAGGCTAATTAAGCTCAAAAGGGTACTAGTGATCAAGTAATAAGGTAGGCTTGAAAGGCTCAAACGATCCAAAGAATGCCTATATCATCTTCTTGATTGAGTATAGCATATTAATTTCAAGAGAATATCAAACAAATTCTAAGACTTAGGTGAGTTCTAGAGAATTGCATACTTCCCATTGATCTTTTCTAAGCACACATAACTCAAAAGGCAAGGATAAGTGCTCAAAATATGGATTGCATAATCAAGATTAAGACTAACTCATATATCAATAACCAATTGAACAAGATTTATATTCCCCTAAGAATTACAACAACTCATAATCATGAAAAGGATATCAATCTTGTAGATTACGGTTCAAAATCATCATCTCCTATAAAGTTTGCTATAAAAATATTTCAAAAATTTTAAATAAGCGCAAATATTTTCAAGATTAGCAAAAGTTTTAGCACAAAAAATTTCAAAATTTTCGATCCCCTACCCCCAACTTAAAATGAAGCATTGTCCTCAATGCATAAAAATAAAGAATTAAATACGGGCAATGAGGCCAACAAATTAGAGTAAAGTTCGAAATACTCCCCTGGAGATGTGAATATGGCAATTGTCTATGTTGAATCATGCCCAAGAAGGTAAGGAATGGTTCGGATGTGTCGTTAGACGTTGCTCGCAGAAAATTTCTTAGCTTCATGATCGCATGGCTGTACGCCTATAACCCCTCTTCTACCTATCGTGTGCACTACTATCTCTGCAAAATAGAAAATTCATCACCACAAAAATTCTTCTTCTTTTTTTTTCAATTTTTTTTAAGACAAAATGCAAACCAAAAATAAAAAAAAATAGAAGCTTAAAAACTTGGGTTGCCTCCCAAGAAGCGCTTGCTTTATAGTTCGCAGCCGAACTCTTCTCATGCTTTTAAGTAGGTGGAACCAAGGTGATGACAGATGTTTGAGCATTGAAACCTCCTCCATAGTAGTGCTTAAGCCTATGACCGTTTACTTTAAAAGTCCCCTCATTCTCATTGATAATCTCAACAACTCCAAAAGGGAATACTTTGGTGATGGTGTAAGGACCGGTCCATCTAGACTTCAACTTTCCTGGAAACAAACGAAGACGAGAGTTATATAACAAAACTTTTTCACCCACATGAAACTCTTTTCTTAGGATGTGTCGATCGTGCCATCTCTTCGTTTTCTCTTTGTAAATTCTTGCACTTTCGTATGCATAATTGCGCATCTCTTCCAATTCATCTAATCGAAGCAATCTTTTCTCACCTATTGCTCGCATATCAAAGTTCAGTTTTTGCAAAGCTCAATATGCTTTATGCTCCAACTCAACAGGTAAATGGCATGCTTTACCAAATAAAAGTCGAAAAGGTGACATACCAATAGGAGTTTTGAAAGCAGTTCTATAAGCCCATAAAGCATCATCAAGTTTTCTTGCCCAATCCTTCCTATTAGTATTCACGTCTTTTCCAAAATTCTCTTTATCTCCCTATTAGATATCTCGGTTTGACCACTAGTTTGGGGATGATAAGCGGTAGCTACCTTATGAGTGACTCCATATTTATGCAAAAGTGACTCAAATTGTTTATTCATGAAGTGTGTGCCTTGGTCACTTATAATAGCCTTAGGTGTGCCAAATCGAGTAAAGATATACTTTTTCAAGAAATTACAAACAACACTAGCATCATTAGAGTGCAAAGCCACGGCCTCTACCCATTTAGACACATACTCACAAGCAACTAATATGTAAGTGTTACCAAAAGAAGGTGGAAACGGACCCATGAAGTCAATGCCCCAAACATCAAATAATTCACACACCATGATATTGTTTAAGGGCATCTCATGCCTTCTAGATATATTTCCAGTCCTTTGACACCTATCACAATGAGAAACATAAGCATGTGCATCCTTAAAAAGAGTAGGCCAATAAAATCCACATTGTAAAATTTTAGCAGCAGTTTTGGTGGCACCATAGTGACCACCGCCTCTCCATCATGGCAATGAAAAAGAATGTTAGGAATTTCTTCCTTAGCAACACAACGTCTAATTATTCGGTCAAGCACATACCTTAAACAAGTAAGGATCCTCCCAAAAGTAGTGTCTAACATCGGAGATAAACTTTTTCCTTTGTTGATAATTCAAGTCGGGGGAAAGATGTCACTTACCAAATAGTTCACAATATCTCGCATACCATGGAGTTTCGATTTTCAAGGAAAATAGTGCTTCATCGGAAAGTCATCCAAAATTGGTACCTCATCGCTAGGGGCATTCGGTAACCTAGATAGGTGATCGGCCACAAGATTCTCGGTCCCTTTCTTGTCCTTAATCTCTAAATCAAACTCTTGAAGCAAAGCAAGATCCAACGAATTAACCTTGGTTTCGCATCCTTCTTTGCCAAAGCAAATACTTTAAAGCCGCATGATCGTATAGACAATCACTTTAGAGCCAATCAAATAAGAACGGAATTTATCAAAAGCAAAAACAATTGCTAAAAGCTCCTTCTCGTAGTGGCATAATTCAATTGGGCTCCATTAAGGGTTCGGCTAGCATAATAGATGACTTGAAAAATTCGGTCATTCCTTTGACCAAGCACGGCTCAATGGCATAATCGCTAGCATCACACATCAACTCAAAAGGCAAACTCCAATCTGGTGGTGTCATTATAGGAGCCGAAATCGCTTCTCCTTTAATATCTCAAATGCCCGCAAACACTTAGAGTTAAAATCAAACTTAACATCTTTTTCAAGCAATTTTGTAAGTGGTCTTGCAATCTTGGAAAAGTCCTTTATGAATCGCCTATAAAACCCTGCATGTCCTAAAAATCCTCGAAGTAATTTTATAGAAGTAGGAGGTGGTAATTTGGAGATAACTTCAATTTTGGCTTGATCCACCTCAATACCTCTAGCAGATATTTTATGGCCCAAAACTATCCCTTCCTGCACCATAAAATGACACTTCTCCCAATTTAGCACAAGGTTAGTCTCTTCGCATCTTTGTAACACCAAAGCTAAATTATGCAAGCATGAATCAAAAGATGTACCAAAAAAAGAGAAATCATCCATGAAAATCTCAATGTATTTCTCTATCATGTCGAAAAAAATAGCCATCATGCATCGTTGAAAAGTAGCGGGCGCATTACAAAGACCAAAAGGCATCCTTCTATATGCAAATGTACCATATGGACAAGTAAATGTAGTCTTTTCTTGATCATTAGGTGCAATAGGGATTTGGTTATACCCCGAATATCCATCCAAAAAACAATAATATTCATGTCCTCGCAAGTTTTTCTAACAATTGATCAATGAAAGGTAAAGGAAAGTGATCTTTACGAGTAGCATCATTCAATTTTCTATAATCCATGCAAACTCGCCAACATCGTCACGCCCTAGTTGGAATTAATTCATTCTTTTCATTGGTTAGAACAGTCATACCTCCTTTTTTTTGGCACTACTTGCACAGGACTTACCCAATCACTATCGAAATTGGATAGATAATACCCGCATCGAGTAATTTAATTACTTCGGTTTTCACAACTTCTTGCATTTTTGGATTGAGCCTCCTTTGTGGCTGGATGACTGTTTTGTATTGCTCCTTCATCAGAATTTTGTGCATGCAAATCGAAGGGCTTATTCCTTTTATATTCGCAATGGTCCATCCAATTGCACTCTTATGCTCTCTAAGCACTCGAAGTAACTTCTCCTCCATCACCCCGTCAAAGAAGAAGAAATAATCACCGGATAAGAAACACCATCAAGAAAAGCATATTTTAAATAAGAAGGTAAAGGTTTAAGCTCAAGAATTGGTGGTTCTTCAATGGAAGGCTTGGGCTTCTTTGCACTTGACTCCAATTCTTCAAATTTTTGTGATTTCCATCTCGGACATAGTGGACTTGCTTCTAAAAACTCAACGGCCTCTCTAATTTCTTCATGCTCGTTTCTTTCTCTTTTGGCTGAACCAAACATGCCTCTATAGGATCTTGAGTTGTGGTCAATTCAAGCACGGTCTTTACTTCACCGTCTATGGTATCTATCTTCAAGCAATCACTTGGTCCCTCAGGGTTTTTCATGGCTTTGAGGACATTGAAAGTGACTTGATCTTCTCCCACTCTAAGGATCAATTTTCCTTGTTGTACATCAATGAGAGCTCTTCCCGTGGCTAGGAATGGTCGGCCCAAAATAATAGGAACTTCATAATCCTCCTCCATCTCTAGCACGACAAAATCCGCCTGGAAAGATAAATTTATCCACCTTTATTAAAACATCCTCCACTACGCCTCTTGGATATTTGATAGATCTATCCGCCAATTGTAAAGACACGGTGGTCGCTTTTACTTCTCCTACACCTAGTTTCACAAACACCGAATAAGGCATTAGATTTATACTAGCACCAAGATCACATAAAGCTTTATTAAAGTAAGCATCACCAATATTGCATGGAATAGTAAAACTCCCGGATCTTTTAATTTTGGTGGTAGCTTATTTTGAAGGATGGCCGAACATTCCTCATTCAACTTCACAAAGTCTCATACTCCTCTAACTTCCTTTTGTTAGCTAGGATCGCCTTCAAAAACTTGGCATAGCTTGGCATTTGAGCTAGAGCATCTACAAAAGGAATATTAATGTGCAACTGTTTAAGATAATCAAAAATTTTGAAAATTGCTTATCTTGCTTGTGTTTGGCTAGCCTCTCAGGAAAAGGAATAGGTGGAACATATGGCATTGGAGATGGCTTGCTCTTTTGTGGCTCATCCTTTTGTTTGATCTCGGTGGAAGATTTGTCCTTGTTCTCGTCTTCTACTTCCTCATCTTGATCTTGCTTTCCAACTTTTTTTCCACTTCTCAATGTAATTACCTTTGCGTTCTCCATGGGATTCCTCTCGGTATCACTTGGCAAGGCACCACTTTGTCTCTCATTAATTCTCGAGCTAGTTGCCCCACTTGCTTCTCTATGTTTCGAATTGATGCTTCTTGATTATGGAATCTTACATCGGTACTTCTCATGAAATCTTGAGTGGTTTGAGCTTGTTTTTCCACAGTTTGGGTTAGCTTTGCAACCAAAGCCTCCAAGTTGGAATTATGCTTCTCCATGGATGGTGGTGGTGCTCTCGGTCCTTGTTGATTTTGACCTCCCAAGATAGATTAGGGTGATTCCTCCATCCCGGGTTGTAAGTGTTGGAGTAAGGATTATTTTGAGGGCCCCGTTAAAATTTGAAACAAAGTTAGCATGTTCGAAGAATTAGCATAAGGGTTACCTACTTGACAATCGTGCTAATATGATTTCCACCACAAAATTCACAAGATACTCCTTGAGTTTTTAGAGAAGCAATCATATTGCTTAATGCATCAAGTTTTGCATTCAAAGTCCTATTGGTGTCAACTTCATGAACTCCACTTGGCTTTCGGGCTTGGTATCTCTCGTTGGCCATTGATAGCTATTGCTCGCCATCTCCTCAAGGAGATGAAAAGCTTCTTTCAGGTGACTTGTTTTGCAAAGTGCCTCCAGCTGCCGCATCTAGACTAGCTCGAACGGTAGGATGCGCTTCGTTATAGAATGTATGTACTTGCATCCAAATTGGCGAGTCCATGGTGCGGGCATCTCCTTAGCAGCTCTTTAAACCTCTCCCATGCTTCATAAAAGGGCTCACCATCCATCCGCATAAATGTAGTAATATCATTACGCATTTTGGCGAGATTTTGCGAGAGGAAAATATTTACTTAGGAATTTTTGAGCCAAGTCTTCCCAAGTAGTGATAGAGCACTGCGGGAAGAGAAGTCAACCAAGTCTTAGCTTTATCACGAAGAGAAAACGGGAACAATCTTAATTTAAGAGCATCATCGTAACGCCATTAAATTTAACAAAGTGTCACAAATTTCAAGGAATGCTTCTAAGTGTAGATTTGGATCATCATTAGGCGATCCACCGAATTGCCCCGCATTTTGAAGCATTTGAATTAAGGATGGCTTGATCTCAAAATTGTTGGCTTGCACCGTCGGCCTCCTTATACTTGATTGTGCTCCTTGAATTGTTGGTGTAGCATAATCTTTCAAAGTCCTCCTTGGAGGTGCGACTTCTTGATTTTCAGCCATTGCAATGTGAATTGCTTGTGATTGTTCTCTTCTTCTCCTAAGAAAGGTTCTTTCAATCTCAGGATCAAACTGTTCAAGGTCTCCTTGTTGGCTTCGGGTTATGCAATGCTCCTCCACCTTTTATAGAGAAGTGAGTTTGGCCTGCAAAAGAAACAAATTAAAAATAATATAAAGGCTAGTCTAAACTAAGAATTGCTCGATATCAATAGTAATTGGAAAATTGTCAAAACAATCCCCGCAACGGCGCCAAAAACTTATTAGGTGAATTGCAAGTGTACAATATCAACAAGTAATAAAGTGATGAGTGAGTATCGTTCCCACAAGGATCGTTGTTTTTTATTTTATTTTATCCAATTACTTACCGAAAGTGATCAATTCAAAAATCTAGCTAATCAAATCGAAAAAATGAGTAAAAAGTAAACTAAACCAACTAAAATACTAAAACATAGAAAAGGTCAAAACTTAAAGAATTAAAAATAAGTAAAATTAATCTAAAGCAAATTCAAGATCACCAAGGGTTAGAGCATCCAACTTCACTTAATCATTCATAATTAATTTTCTTAACTTTTCATGCAACAAATTAATTTCCAATTGTGTTGGCGAAATTTCCCTAAGATGGATTAAAAGCCGACCTCGGTCTAATAATCCCTAATTAGATATGTTAACCCACACTAACCTTAGGTGAATTTAAACTACCTAAAAGCATTAAGTTCTTGTGGAAATTCCCGGATTTAATCTAAGTAGTCCCAACCTAGATCTACTACTTGCAGCCACATAAATAACCTAGTGTACCTTGACCTAGATTTAATTTATGGTTCAATATCACTAATGCGCATGCACACAATCTCCACCCGGTATCATGTATACATCAAAAATCATTCAAAAGTTGGCCAGGACTTCTAAAAGATTAAGATCATGATAAAGAACGACACAATCAAAAATTCTATTGCATGAAAGTCTTTGAAAATTAATCAATCATGATTAAGATCCAATGGAGCTCTAACAAAAGAAATTTAGAACATAGTAAAAACTAAACTAACAAAAATTAAAGAAAACATAATACTAAATAAAAACAAATTCACCGAATTGAGATACAAGGAGCCTTCGAGGTTTGTCTCCTCCTTCTCTCCTCGACACGCATCAACTCCACTAAAATAGAAGAACAAAATCTAAAACCTAAAATCTTCGTAGAGATGGTGGCTCCCAGGATTCTCTCCTCTTTTTGCGATGTAAAAGCGGTTTATATACCTCCAAAAATCTCGCCCCCAGGTTGACTCTCTACTAGGATTTGGAAAAGATTCCTCCTTGATTTTCTTTGAACTTTATCTTCAATCACACAAATTCTCCAAATATCCGATTTGGGCCATTTTTTTCTTCAAGATAAAATATTCGAAAGATATCAGAATATTCTGGAAGATCGAAAATATTTCATACAAAATAAAATTACGTGAAGAAGAATTAAATTCACCCAAAAATTCCTCAAAATTTAGCAAATATCAAGTCTAAATTAGCAAGAATACTCTATTAAAAATAGAGTTATCATGCACGTACCGACATATTAAAATAAGAAACACAACTAGACTAAGCACCCTTACTGGAGAGATTACTAGTGATGGCCTTGATAGATGGAAACATCTCTAGAAGAGAATAAGCCTGTGAAGGCGACTTCGACTTCGTTTTACCGTGGACCCATGATCCTTCAATTGACCCCGAGTTGAGTTGAGTTGAGGAAGTGTACATCCCGTTTGTATAGAGCAGTGAAATTCATCCCCAAGTCTCTTGGCGGTCTAGGGACCATATCACGTGGTGTGTTCTCATTGGCCATGCCCAATGTTGTTTGGATAAGATATTTGATATTCTACGTGGAGTTTTGCAACTTGCAGAAGTGGCCCCAGAAAATGCACGTAAAACAAGAATCATTGAAGATGACCAATACTGTTCTCCTACGTGGATGTCCGGGCTTAGGTTTCATACCTCTCTCTAGGTGAAAAAACATTATTATTTTCATTGAAAATCTATAAATAATTAAAAGTTAAAGTTGCGTAGGTTAACATGGGAAATGCATGGCATTTTTTTTTATAATTATATGTATAATATATGCTTTGAATAACCGATTTTTTTAAATGCATTGAATCCTATGCTTAAATTCTTGATGTGATTCTAAAGAAGTCGATGCCATAAACATGATTTGGACCACTAAGATGTCATAGCAATGGTGAAAAAGATATCAACAATGCTATCCAAGTGTCAGACATGGCACGATAGATGACCATAATAATATCCATGATTGTTTTTTTTTAAAACTAATTCTTTCTTTTAGAGAGGGAGAGATGGAGCTCACAAGTCGTAAACATTAAATGGTGTTCCTTTGAGGGGGAAAAATAGCACATGGCCATACTTGCGAAAACTTTCATATGATATTGGAACCAGACTTTTTCATATATGGAGGTGATTCTTATGGTGTGTCAAGTAATATGAATTCATCTCTAAAAAATACAGGAATCCTTTAAGTTATTTTTGCTTGTTCAAATTGGAACTGGAATAAGATAGGATAGGATAAAGAGGAATTTAAAAGCCTCCAATTTTCTCCATATTATATAAATATCTCATCATGTTTTTGGTGCAACCAAGATAGGATTTGAAGGTGGAGCTACCACGTTCAGGGGGGAGTGTGATGGAGGAGGGCGAGCTATAGAGCGAAATGGAGGAAGGCGACCTCTTCCATTAAACAAAATTATGAATTGAAGCGAAGGAGGATTTCTCTCTAACTTTTCACCAAACACTTAGTGAGCGCCTTGTTCAAAGTAGATCAAGAGAAATTGTGGAACCATGGAGGTCGAGAATGAATAATCAAAGGTGAAGTAGAGATAAGAACCAAGTGATGATTCAATGACGTTGGAAAAGCTGGAAAGCCGATTGAGAAAGAGAGAGAGCCACAGATGAAGTGATGAGCCCTAGCATTCCAAGTGGGCCGTGAGCAAAGGCACCAATGAATATACTCAAGGACACCAAAGGGCGAGACCGTCATGACAAACAATCGCTAGAGTAGTGGTGGGGTACCACTGGAGAGAAAAATGGTGAGTCTCGCCTGGGGTGGAGCTTTCCTCGTGCGTGGAAATTGTCAAGTCAATTTTTAAAATTTTATATCCAACTTGAATTTATCCCACTTCTTACTCCAGATTTCTTGTCCAGTATTTTGTCTAAATGTATTCGATTCAAATAACATCGCTAAACACCAAATAGCATAATAATAATTCTATTCAGATTTTCTCCAAACCCGACTTTTTCATACCTGGAGACAATTATTATCATGCCTCCTGTAATGGAACTAATTGATCTTGGCAGATGAAAGATATCATGTTACATTGAAAACACTCTCTCTCTCTCTCTCTAAGCTATTGGGCCTACACATCCGTTCGAAGGAACCAAAAATCCGTAGGAGGTAGGGGACCAATCGAGCAAGAGAAGCCCAAAATCACATTCAAAACACTTGAAATAGAAGCATAATCCTAATAAGGATATCTAAATAGTCATGAAAGCTAGATGAAAGGGATATTTCGCAATAGGGCCATGCAAAAAACCAAGTTAAAAATGAACTTGATGTGACGCGAGAGGCTGGCTGCTCTAGCTTATGTTCGTTCTAGAGGCTGTTTTTGGTTCTTTGTGACGTCAGCCCTAGCTCCATTAGGAAGGCATAAAAGATTCCGACTGTCTAGATATTTCCCTCAACGTGACGTTTAATCCAATCAGCAACAGTATCTCATGAAGCTGGCCATATTGGTAAAGCAGAGGCCTAAATATAGTTTTGAGTATTTATAGTGCGCACCGATTCTGGCCATTGGCCAATTCCATCACATTATAATTTCTCCTTTGGTTCATTTGGTTTGCGAATTTTGTATATTTTACTCCTAAAGAAACTACAGAGAGAATATTTTCCCTTTTCGATTTTCTACTTTTCTCAAGTAGCCCAGCTAGCAATTATCAAAGGAACGACACCTAAATCTCAAGATATTAATGATAATGAGCTTTTCGTGTCGGGTCACTTGGTCTCAGGGCTGGACGTGCACAAGTTTACTCGACATCGGTCAAAAACACGTAATAATCATAATAAAAATGGAATATATTTATATTGGGAATTACTTAATTATTACGGAGACATAGCTGTTTCAATTAAGGACAAGTGATCCATTTATTCAGCTCCAAGGTGCCATTCAGCTTAGGGAGCAGCCAAATTGGGGTTAGTTAAGGTCAAGTGTTGGCCCCTACGCAAGGCTGACGAAGTCTACTTTAATTAATCTTTGACTGGGTCACTTGCCAGAACATGCCAAAATGAATGAGTTGGGTCCTGATATATACGCTATTTAATTGGGTTTTTAGAGTTGATCTCATGAAATTAATTACAGGTTCTTGCCTAAATGAAGAGTCTTAAATCTTTACACAGCTGCAAAAGCATCAATATGAGGCACCATATGTCATCTTTAAACTTAGCAAATAATGTAAAATCGATCACATTACTGTCAACCTCGCGTCTCGGTGATAGAAATAGGGGCAAAGGTGAAGATGGTTGGATCAAAATTAAAGTGAGATTGACATGAGAAAACATGATGAAGAGTTCACAACTCAGATTGCTGGGAAACAAGGAAAGGACTTGGTCTATCTCGCTGGCAACACAAGCTGAACCACAAATTCCCTGCTTTTGTTTTTTTTAGGCAATTCACTATGCTCTCAGATCATTCAATAATGCAAAAGTCATCAATTTATAAATCTTGTTTGTGTGTTGGTACCAGTCCATCCATTCTCTCTCTCTCTCTCTCTCTCTCATCTGGAATACACTCACCGAACATACAGCTCTTTCCGGCAATCCAGCCATTAATGGAGCTCACCGTACCCTGTCTTCACCCGAAAGAATCAAGAAAATAAAGAAATAAGCTGACAAAAGAGAAGACCTACAGACCAAGGTCAACATCGAAATTGACAGGAACCCCTACTTTATAAACTTCTAAAATTTCGGCAACCTCCATTTGTCACCTAATTGAGTCAATTATAAAAAACTCGCCCGACCATGATCTCGGGGAATCATCCATAAAATAAAGATCCTAGGGTTTCAAGAACCCTTTTAAGTTGCATTTTAAATTCAAGAACAAGAGTCCACTTATACCCTAAAAATTTGGACTTCCAAGATTTCGTACATCCATGTATTATGTGGATAGACAGATATATCCAAACGGGAAAATGAAGGACTGTACAGGAGAAAGGAGAGAAGGTAAGATGTCGATGTCAGGATGGCATAAGGGAGCTGCAAGCTTGTGGTCTCAGAAAAGGCAGCATTGACTAACTTCTGGTCCACAATCCTCGGCCAAACTGGTCCACATTCGCGTCGTGAATAGAGGCAGTTTTTTCCTCAAAACCAAATGCTCATCGCCCTCTCTCTAACTTGTCACTTATTACACAGCATCCACACACACTCCCCCACTACGTCTCGCCACGTGTTTGAAAACATATACATCAGAAGAAAAATAAACACAATATCCCTCAATTGCAACTCACTCGATCAGCAAGAACCATCGAAACAGCGGTAATTCAAGGTCCGCCTGCATCTCGCCATGTCGGGCGTTCTTCTCAAGGTCGTCTCGAGAGCACAGATCCGGTTCTTAACTTTTTTTTAAAAAAAACCCATTTTCCCGCAGTATTTCCCGTTTGGAGAGGGTTCAAAAGTGGAGGTTAAAACCATCTGGGCAGTAAATAGAGCAGCTGAATTGGACGGTGCAGTTATTTTAACCATGCAATGTGACGTTCTCTTCATGCTCACTCGGGGCAAAAGTGGGCAGCAAAGACAGAGCCTCTCTCCACCACAACCGTGCGACACTGACAACGACATCAAGAAACAACGTGCATGTGCGAAACCCTAATGTGACAGCCCAAAAATAATGGAGGCGAAGCAAAAAGAGAGAGAGAGAGAGAGAAAAAAAAAAGAAAAAGGAAAACGAAATATACACTTTACAGAAAAGTTACCTATCGGATAAACTTGCTTTTCATCATGTTGAAAACGGCATGTGTTTTTGCTCGTCGATGGAGCCAAAGATTGGAAAAGGTGGGGAGGGTGAAAGTGATACGCATGAAGTTATTGACTCCCCCAAAATTGACTGTCGTTTTCAATTGCCCAATGGAGAATTACCTTCGCCACCGTCGTGTCCCATTTCGCCATTCCAATATTTTCGAAATTTTAATATAGCTTAAGGTATAATTTTTACATATAAAAAGAGAAGTGTTCTCATGGATATGTCCCATCACAATTTAGTTGTATATTTCCTTTCATATTTGAAAATTTGAACATAAACAGAACCATTCAAATTTTCCATTAAACATGCTCGATGGACATATAATGAATTTGTTAGAAGTCAAGCCAGACCCGCTCAAACATGAGGTTAAACATCGGAGTCGGACGGCTCTCAACATGGATATAATATTTGTAGTTAACATCACCAAACCACGATCGACATGAATCTTACAAAGAAAAAGGAGCACAAGAGGGGGGGCCCATGTATATTCGAGAAAAATCACGGTCACGAAAAAGGAACACTAATCGACCAAAGTACTCGCTAATCAAAGTTTATTTAACTAGGCCTCGCACGTAATCTGTCGCCTTGTTAGTGTGACATCATAAGTGCATATTCCCTCCCTTAAAGCATCATTCGAAAAAGAATGCTTGAAATTGGCAAGGGGGGTTGTCATTTATGGACTCCTCCTCCTATAGGTTTGATCTCGACAGGACCCAGATAAGCATCTGCCTCGGACATGGTCCCTTTGGAGCACCCATCCTGAGAATGCGTCAAAAATAATGGCGAAAAGGCATCCTTTGGTATGATTAAGTTCTTAAACTTTGCCTCATTCTTTTCCCCAATTCATGGTCCTTAATATAATATTCCTTTATGATGTTCTCCGGTTCTTGTTGATAATTAGTAACGATAGCATCTTTTGGATGTTCCTATGTTTGAGAGTAAATTTTCTTGCCTTTTAACTTATCTAATGAGGTGGACTATTCAAGATGTGTATATAATTAGAAATCGGACTAGACGTGGTCGGGGATTGTGCTTCCCGTCCCTGCCCGGTCAGGCAAAGCTCTACCCGATCATCGCCCCATGCCTCGTGTGGGGCAAGATAGTTTTGCCTCGATCCCATATTCCCATGGGGCAACGATGCCTCAGGATGAGTGGTATATTCCCATTGTTCTTCCTTTTTTCATTGAATTTTAACTGAAGTAATGCCACTACGATGAGTGGTATAGTCTATATCTCCAAAAAAAAAAAAAAGATAGTCAAATGAACGGATAATTGTCAAATACCGGTAATCAATATACATTTCAAAAAACATACTAGTCGGGCTCGGCAGGGCTAATACCAATCCCCTCCCAATTTCTCATCCTATCGTCCCACAAACTGTCTTACATCCATTTTGACGGGCGAATCCGCCATGCCAAAATCAAGGAGCACGGGATGCGAAGAATCCGTGCCCTCCCATGTCCATCCCCCAACAGAAAGATATGCCCTAGACAGCAGTCACAGCACCACCCATCACCTGATCATAGGGGTGAAAAAATAGGGGAGCCAACAATCAAATCTAGCACAAAGGATCCCAAGGAAAAGGCGCCATGAATTTTGAGAGATAGCTACTAAGAGCTTAGGGTATCCCAAAGATGTTTGTGTGTGTGTGCTCTTTCTTTATCTTCATCTCTCTGTCTCTCTTTAGTTTTCTTTTGTTTCTGTTTTCTGATCCCCACAAACAAAGCTTTGATGCAGAGCGAAAGGCAAAGGGCCAAAGGCACCAGGGAATGATTACTTGAATGGGGAAGGGGACCCACCTCATAATCTTTCCTTTATAAGCCTTCTGCCCTCTGCCCTCCCTCTGTCTCTCTCTCTCTCTCTCTCTCCCTCTCAAAATTTATCTTTTTGACTTGAGACTGGGGCCCACCCCAATTCCAATGCCCACTGTCTTTATGGATTGAATGATAGAAAAAAGAGGGCACCTCACGTGGAGTCTGAACCAATGGCCCTGTCCAACCACAATCAAAAAGAGCAACTTCTCACTTCCCCTCCCCCCTTCACATACCCCAAAAAAATAAAACAAAAACATGCCCAAAATTAAGAAAGAAGAAAAAAGATTATAACAACATTAGAACAATGGAGATCAATGGAGATCAATACCAAACATCCTCTACTCATGTTAGGAATGTGTTGTAATGGCATGATACTCAATTGGGAAGGATAAGCATATACCCAATTTACTTAGTGTTGAGATACAAGATAAATATCTGATAATTTCATCTGAGAAAATCGCTAAGAGGAAACCAAAAATCAAATCGATTAACATATCTAATTGGATATATATTCGCTCAAAAACCTAATCTAACAAGTGTTAATCGCTCCACGCCACATTTATTTTTCGATTGAGACCATAAAAGGGAGCTAAAGGCAACTTCATTAAAATGTCAAATTGGACGCTTATTTACTCAAAAACTTAAGCCGAATAGTGATGAGTCAACTATAATATAATTGAGATTGCTTATGTGATTATCTTAGAGCAATTGCTTCACATGACATCAATTCTTCAAGTGCAACTACAACCTAAGACCATCATATGCCCACCTAAACATGTTTCATGTGCTTTTCAAGTATAAACATATATCTCACTTAATTTACCAAAGAGACAACACTAAAATCAACAGAACTCGATACATTTAAGTGAGTGATTGAAAAAATGATGAAATATGTTTGACAGATAATTCTTTCATAAATCAAGGAATAATCAGATGTTGAAACCCTTTTTGCTTAATATAATATAACCAAGTAAAACCATGGCATTTAATCAATGAAAAAAATCTCACAAAATCAGCATCATATGACATGAGCATGTATCACTTCAATCGTAAATAAAACATCGAAAATATATCAAACATCCGCTCCTATTACAACCTTCACAAAAATCCAAAGATAATGCGACAATTACACTTTGAAATTTCATTAATCGGTCTCATCTAATTCAATCAGCTTAATGTTGCACAATTTAGAATATAATTTTTTTTATTTCTCCCTGGCCAGTATCTAGACTATATATTTTTATTTTTTTTGAAATCTAGACTATACTTCAAAAGCCTAAAACTGACCTAGTTAGCAGTTGTGACAAAAGTGGTGAACTGGATTTTATTTTTCTTCTAGAGAGAGAGAGAGAGAGAGAGAGAGAGAGAAGAGAGGGAATTAAAAGCTCAACAATGTACAGCAAAGAAAGCCAAAAAGAAAAAAAATTAATTTTTTCAATTGGGGGTGAGAGAGGAGGAATTGATAAGGAAAAAAAAAAACAGCTTTTTAAAGCTCACCCATATAATTCCCACTCATTATCTTTTTGTTCCCTCAAAGCCCTTTTTAGCTTTGCCCCTCTCTCTCTCTCCCCCCTCTTCCTTATCCTCTCTCTTTCTCTCTCTAACTCAGACGCCTGCCAAAGCAAAGCAATTCCACATACTCTCTCTCTCTCTCTCATACGAACTCACTGCAACTCAGTCTCAGGGAAGGAGGAGGAGGAGGAGGAGCTGCGCAGGTGAAGAGGCAAGAAGAAGAGGGAAGAAACGAAGGTGGGTTAGAGAGAGGGAAGGAGAGGGAGAGCTTGGTTTTACATGTGATAATGGAAGGAGGTGATCACGACCACTTCCACCACCACCACCACCACCGACGCCCCACCTTCCCCTTCCAGTTGCTGGAGAAGAAGGAGGAAGAGCAACCGTGCTCCACCTCCAACTATCCCTCCCTCGCCATGTCCTCCGATGACCCGCCCCAGAACCCTAACCGATCCTCCTCCACCTCCAACACCCTCCAGATCGTCCCCGCGGAGGATCAGCAGCAGCAGCAGCTGGCGGCGGCGGCGGCGGGGGCGGGGGCGGGCAAGAAGCCGCCGCCGAAGCGGACCTCGACGAAGGACCGGCACACGAAGGTGGACGGGCGGGGGAGGCGCATCCGCATGCCGGCCCTCTGCGCCGCCCGGGTCTTCCAGCTCACCCGCGAGCTCGGCCACAAGTCCGACGGGGAGACCATCGAATGGCTCCTCCAGCAGGCGGAGCCCGCCGTGATCGCGGCCACCGGTACGGGCACCATCCCGGCCAACTTCACTTCCCTCAACATCTCGCTCCGCAGCTCCGGGTCGAGCATGTCGGTTCCGTCGCAGCTCCGATCGACCTACTTCAGCCCCAACTTCTCGCTCCCGCCGCCGCGCCGGGGCAACACCGCCTTGTTCCCCGGGATCGGGCTGTCGCCCGAATCGACCACGCCGACGCTGCTCAATTTCCAGGGCTCCTCGAGCAATTTGAACTCCATGCTGTTCCAGGCCAAGCAGGAGCTCCGAGAAGCTTCGAATTTGGAGCTATCGGAGAGCGCCGATCACGAGGGCATGAACAAGAAGCGAAGGCCCGATCAGCTTGACTTGTCGACCAATTCTCAGTCCCAGACTCAGCCGCAGTCGCATGTCGGGAGCTACCTGTTGCAGTCGAGCTCCGGAGTCCTCCCGGCGAGCCACGGGAACCTCCCGGCGAACTTCTGGATGGTGACTAACCCGAGCAACCAGGTCATGAGCGGCGATCCGGTATGGACGTTCCCGGCCTCGGTCAGCAACAGCGCCGCCTTGTACCGAGGCACCATGTCCAGCGGCCTGCATTTCATGAACTTCCCCGCGCCCGTCGCCCTATTGCCAGGTCAGCATTTGGGCGGAGCGGCCGCCGGCGCCGGAGCCGGCGGCGGCTGCGAGGGGCAATTCAACATGCTGGGCGGGCTGAGCCCATACCGGCCTGTGTCGAGCTCCGGCATGTCGGAATCCCAGGCGAGCGGCTCGCACTCCAACCACGGCGGCGGCGGGGGCGGGGGTGGGGGCGGCGGCGACGACCGGCAGCCACCGTTCTCAGATCCCGGCGGCGATTAATTTGGTGGGCTTAGTTTGATTGATGTGTTGTACACACGTGAGGTTTTTGGTTGTTCGTTAATTGGATGAGCTGAGCTTCTTCTTCTTCTCTCTTTTTAAAAAAAAAAAAAAGAATCACTGATATTTACTATCATTATTATTATTATTTTCCCCAATATTTTTTTCTCCTGTGTGATTACCATATGGATTGATGATTATCAAGGCTTGCAAGACGACACTTTTTTAACAGGGTGGATTATGGAAGGATTTCCCCTTTTTTTTCGGGATTAGGGCTCAAATTTCTGATCTGGGTCTTCTCTCTTTTCTCTCTTCTGGGCACCCATTCTAATTTCTTGTGCAAATTCCCCCCTCCCTCCAACAAAGCATGATTGTATAATCTAATATATAATGCTTTGTTTTTTATGGGCATCAAATGGGTCAAAATCATCACCACCTATGTTCAAATGTAATGCATTTGATTGGCAAGACTCCCACCTAACCAGCAACTCTCTCTCTTCTCTCTCTACTCTACTCTCTCTCTCTCTCTCTCTTACTGTGTGTATGTGCTGGGAGTAGGAGGACCACAAGGGCCTTTTGAGTACTTGGGAAGAGATGGAACAGTGTCACTTCAATGTAGGGGAGTAGAGAGAGGGAGAAGCTTTGTGAATCAATGTGATTTGATGATTCCTAACATGACCCAAATGGGGGGATGATGGATGTGAGATGATGATGATGGTGATGATGATGATCAGAGGGCTGAGGAGGAGAGAGAGAGAGATAAGGGGGTGGAGGGGCCCACGGAAAGGGGCAGTTCCAGGTGTTGCTCAGGTAGGGGAGGCCCAGCTGCTGGTCATTGCCCTAGCCATTGTGTACAATTGTCACTGACAAACAGGTGAATCATTCCTCCCTCCTCCTTCCTCCCTCCCTCTCTTTTTTTTTTTTTTTCCCTCAATGTTGATACAAAAAAATAGGGAAGATATGGTAAAAGAATTGCAAAATTCATCGATTATACGGTGATAACCCTCGAGGGCCGAATCGGGTCGCTAGAGAATGCGGGTTCTCGCTCGGCAACCGACCATGTCGGCCGAATCGAGAATTGACCATAAAACGAGTCTATGGCAAATCCCTTTTCTTCTTTTCTTTTGCCTAGTGACCAGTTGGAGATCAGTGGTGGGTTTCAGTGGCCCTACTCTGGGGCGGGGCCCACCGGGTCATTAAATCTGGACCGTTCGTCTGGCGGGCCAGGGGGGTCTTGATGGGCTCAGTGAATGATTGGGTCTCACCTCAGAGAGCGAGAGAGAGAGAGAGAAAGAGCGCGGAATCTGGAGTTGAATGTACCGGAGTATTTTATTTTATTTTATTTTATTTTTTTCCCCACCCTTTTTCTCTTTTAATTAATTAATAAATTAAATAAAGAAATTAGGTTTGTCAGGTGGCAAGTGGGGATTGGTGCAGTCGTTCCTCGTTTCAGTGTGGGACTGACCGGACGTGACCCGCGGGGAAATTTTCTTTTCCTTTTTATTATATTAGTTGTAAAATTGAAATGTGGGAAAAAGTGGACAAAAAAAAATTATGGGAAAAAGAAAAAGGCGGATTTGGCAGATCCCAAGGAGAAACCCTTTAGCGAATTTAATTAATTAAAAGGTGTCGGGTGTTGGGTTTTTTTTATTTTTTTCCTTTCCCTTTTTTGGAGGGGTTTATTAATTTAAATAAAGAAAATAATCAAGATCGTTCTAAAGAGATAGGGGGCTATGATTGTTTTGGCGTGCGTGGGGAGAGCCACTGGGGAAATTACACGTCGTTAAGAGCCTCTAGCGATTTCATGATTTTCATTGTACAAATTGCTGTCGTGCTTCGGAAAAATCGATTTCCGGAAATTCGGTTATTATTAAATTAAGTGTGATTAACGAGTGGCGTGAAAAGCACTCGCTACGATCATGCATCGCATGAGTAAATCCGGAGGAATTATTGCTCATTCTTGTTATGTCGTTGTAGATCGTGGACTCCATGTGAGTCACAGACCATATGCGAGAGAGAGAGAAATATTTTCCGAATCATTTATGATCCATGAAAGCTATCGTTCTAATGAATTATTTCATTTCGAGCCGTTACCAACCGCAAAAGAATAGCCTTGGAGGAGCATGAACAAACTCGACCCGGAAAGGTCTCTCAAGTGGATTCGCTCCTAGGATGTCACCTGCTCATTATGCTCTTATTAGATCGCTCTTCCTCACTATTGAGATATTTGAAATATCATAATATGTCATAATCTAATAACTAAAGCTTTTTAGATAATTAGCAGTGGTTCCCCACGTACCTTCTTTGCATCCACTATTATATACTTCTACGCTTAATCTTGGCCAAAGTCCAACTTACGGAGAAATGGGAGTGTTGGAAAGGATAAGCATAGTTTCAGGACAAACCTGAATCAAAGAATTGTATTAGTGGAAATCTATCCAGTTTCAAGTTTCGAGATATCTAAGATAGATTTCAGATTCAAAAAATTGGAGAATCTATTTGAATAGATAAGATCCAGATCTTAAATAAATGGAACCTAGAACCTAGAACTTGAAACTAGTTTTTGTATTTTCTTGGTCTATGTCTTTCCGAAATCTTGTGATATTCCACAACGTCCGATGATAAATGTATAATTTGGAACTACTAATTTGAGTTTCCATTTTATAACCGGAACTTTTACTTTATTAATGTTTATATTCTTAATTTATCTTAATATAAGTTATGATCAATGGATTATAAAAGTAAGTGGTTGTCATTAAATATGAAAATTCGTTACAATTGTTCAATTAATTATACAGGTGGAACTTAGGCAAAACTTGAAATTAACCCTAAAAAAAAAGAACCCATTACAATAGATAGGTTACAGGTATTAACTGAAATCTAGAACTATTCACCCTTAAGTGTTAAAATATTTAAACATCAAATCGCACCTTCATTTAATCATTTAAAATTTTAAAACGGCTAGTTTACTCCCCACATCCATATCAAAGTGATGCACATACAGACGTTTGCCCGACGACAAAGGCTCTCTACGAAACCAACGACTGAATAGGACAGTCAACTTATCGACGCGCGAAGCCTCTACAAATCGAGCACCGATGAAATCGATTTCCATGTGTACAACATTTTTTCCGATCCCTCGGCGATGATGGATGATCTTTCGATTACGACGAGACTGTCCACGACATTGCGTTTCATGGCATCAATGTGTGCTGCAGGATCTCCCACGCACGCACGAAATTTTGCGTCCTTCCTTTGACTTTCTCCAGGCGAATTTAATGCGGATTTTCTTCTGCGGACGTAGTCGCGATTGAATCATATGCCACGGACCCGCGAAACGAACGATCGACATGAATGTCGAGGGCAATTCGAAACGCGTGGAGCCCGGCTTCGCGAATTTTTCCTCTTCTTGATATAAGTTGTCGGACCGCGTCTCATGTAGCTTTCGCGCATTGGATGGAATCCGTCTTTCGGTTTGTTCCAAAACATGAGATTCACGTACCCTGCCGTGTTGAGGAATTTGGAAAGAGTTGAACTCTCAATTGGGTGAGTTGAGTGAGGATTGATCTCGATGTTAGGAGTCAATGCACAATCACGAGAAGAAAGAGAATTTAAAATGTAAGGTTTTATCCTTAAATTAGGACAACGTCCAGCTGAGGATTCTAATATAATTAATGTATTTGATCTTTCAAGAAAATGAGATTATATATTTCGAGTAGCTATTATCGGGACTTTCAAACTATAAAAACCCTTTGATAGCTTAGGGGATACCCTTGCCCACTCACTGAAAAGTGGGATCCCGTGCCATCTTGTCAATAGGGAGTATGAATCACATCCCAAAACTCGAAATCTCATGCTTCTTGCAATTTTTATAAAGGGTTCAAAAGCTACCATCGATCGATGAATTGCATAGGACAATCTAATTGCTAGTGCGAATCTATCTCGATTGTGCTTTTGAAATCGAAACACATCCTCCAGCTAGCTAGCCAAGATTTTCATGGATTCCATGTGAAGGTCACATCGCGCAACTTCAACAATCCCATTATATGCATGTTCACATAAGAGATTAATTTTCTAGCGCACATCACGTAGAACGTCACAAAAACCGACCAGAAAAGACAGGTTAAGAAACCTAGATGAAAAATCAGGTCTCGGGTGCGTTCACGTGAGCAATGGGCTGGGTTGGTGGCGGCGCGATAACCCGTGTAACGGACACACGAAATGCTCTTTTTGCCGGACGGCATGCCGTGCGATGCCGTGGCCGCCGTGGAAATACCGAAACAGCTACGGATGATGGTAGGGGGGCGGCGGTACACGAGCATCACGTGGTGGACGGTGAAATCCAAACAACGTACGACCCAGGCCCACCACCCATGGCCCATGGGTTCCACCACCAAGACCCAAGGCAGATATTTCTCTAAAATCAAATTAAAAATTGAACAAAAAATTAATAAAATTTGGAAAATTAATTAATAAAAAAATCTGATGGCCTTAAGACCATCAGATCAGATGGCCCTCAATCGGGGCCGGAGGTTTCCGGCGAATCCCAGCCGTCGATCTAGATCTCCGGCCCCATCGGATCCTTTTTGTGTCTTCTCCTTTAATTGTCATGATGGGAAGTGGATTTGTTCATCAAACTTTGGGAGGTCTGTGTCCTTTGATTCGTCTCGATTAGGGAAGGCTTAACAATAGTCTTGGACCCAGGACCTCGTGCGTCGACACGTGTGCAAGAAAGGAGGGGAATTTCCCTTTTTCCACCTCCGGGGCAATCATGCGATGTACGAACTTGCTAGATTTTAATGTACCAGTATCGAAAATTTCTTTTTGACTCGACACTATTACCATTCACAACGACCTAATCGCCTTTAAATATAGATAATTAGATAGAACTTGTGTGGTTACTAATTTCATATCTACGTATATTTTAGCCCCGCTATCAATGGAAGTAACTTAAGATTAACATCTACTGTCAAAATCAAGTTGTACAGGAAAATGGATTGAGGCTGAAGACTGTTCCTCCGCTCTCTTTCTTCTTCTTCTTCCGAACGACCAGATCAAGCAACTGTGCAAGCGCATTTCGCGGATGAACACCGCAAGTAGCAGCCCACAGGCATCATAATCATCGCCATCATCGTCGTTGTCACCATCAAAGAAAATAGTGATGCTTGGTACTCATCTGGGTTTTGTCTGCTTTTTCCCATTCCGCTTTCTTTTTTTTTTTGCATGGGTTTGCACAATTCTTCAGGGTCCTGCGCCGGATTCGTCTCCCGATTTTCTCTTCTTGGTTGTATGCACATCTATACGAGATGTCACTCTAGTGTAGTTTTTCCCTAGGAAAGTGATAAATCTTATCATTCTTGTTAAAAAGCACGCAGCAAAAATCCGATACCTTTATCTGGGAGATCGTCAAAAGGAAGTCTAAGTTTGTTAATATATCCAATTGGACCCACGTTCATTCAAAAATTTAAGTTAATAGGTTATGGATCAATTAAAATATATTAATTGCTCAATATCACATCAATTTTTTAATGTGACACTTTTCTAATATGACTTACCACACATAGATCACCTACCTTGCTCTCAACATAAATCACCCTCAGAGAGGAGGGGAGAAATTCATTCCTCCCATTTTCCTTCTTCTGATAGTCTGTGATTCTACATGGAAGCGATGCTCGAACTTTCTCTTTCTGCATCGCTAATGGCAAGGATGCTGCATGGCCATTATTTGGTGACCATGTTATGATAAAAAGTTAAGCTTCTGTTTAACATTCAGTCGCTTCCCTAGCAGTTGCAGTTACCGCTGGAAAGCTAACAGGCATCCTTGCTCGTGATCCGGTTTCAGAACTCCAGTTCGTATTTATTTTATCAAGTTTCAGCCTCTGAAGACGAGGTAATTTACGCTGTGCGGGATTTAGTCCTCGGACATAGATTCTGCTCGGACTGGGAACTGGTTTTTGCTTAAACAGATTGAAGCCAAAGCTGAAGCTACTGCTGTGAGGGCAGCTGCAGATATTGTATGCCCTTTGAATCTTGGATGGGTTGGTTTGGACTTCAGCTCACGCGCTTCTCAAAATCTATGAAAACCATCCATGGGTTGCTGAATGACCGTACTGATGATTTGATGCTGCTGCTTGGCATATTATGTCCAGGTCATCTTGAGGGACAGGTCCTGTCTCCATTCCTGCAAATAGAGACAATTCTCTCCCTGTTCGACCTGCGAAGGGATGAGGTGCAGCTCTTCCATTTGAATCAACATCGGTTTTCACTTCGTCGCTTGGTATGCTCATACGATGAGTTGGGGACCTTTGAGAGGGTTCGGTAGTCCATCGGGTTTCAATGACGGAAGCGACATGTCGATGCCTAGAGCTTGAGGGTAGCGGTAGCTTCGGTGCTGTAAAGGCAGGCTTCTGACCATACGATATTATGTATATAGAGATGATATGTTTTAAAGTTATGAGAATCCGACATACCGGGGTTAACCAAACACCATTATGCACATACTATCATGTTCGTACAATATGCAAGCTATTACTCTACTCAGGCGGTCTATAACCATAGGCCCAATGCGTGACCTTCATAATCAAACCTTGGCGGACTATTGAACACTTTGAGAGGTCCCACCAATTGGCCACTAGTACAAGCGTACCAATTAACGAGGTGGCAAGGGGTACATAGAGGTAACCCGATGTGAACCCGAACTTGACATGCTCCAACGAAAAACTAGGTACAAGGTACAAGGTACGTGTTGATAGTCATATTCCATAGATAGCAGTATCCAAAGCTCATCGCAAGAGGTAGATCCATCACTACAAATTTGTAAATAAAGGGGTTAGTGAAAGTTTAGAAAATGAACTCTCCAGGCCTAAGGTGAGAAATTATATAATCAATTGACCCAATATCAAATACAATAACATGAATTCAAAACGAATATGACTAGATACATTGGCTTTCTATCATGATATGTATATACAATAACTTGTCAAGTGTCATAAAAAATTTTATTCACATGCAAGCAAAATCACATATAATTTCACGATGCACGATTACCACATAGCTCACCAATATGCACAGGTGAGTATCGAGCTTGCTTATCTTTAGCTAAGACTCTCTCAACTAACAAGGCATCCTCACCACTAGTCATGAGGATGGAATTTCATCCGAGCTACATCGACAAGGATAAATATGCTTATTTTGTCTTATACTCATTTTCTTTTATATATATTTATTTTTCAAACTAGGACCTCTTGTTTTTAATATCTCATAACGAGCCACTCAAGTCATTTTGTATATTGTGAATGTGAGTTGCGAGCCCACCATATAAAAGAATTATTGGACCTCATGTCCTCTTAACTTTGTAGAGTCTAGGAGCGAGTAGAGTCTAGAGGTGAGCCGTCGAATCAGTTCAACTCAAGAATCAACTAGAACCAATCTGGCCAGATTGGTTCAAGGCTAGTTTGACCATTATATTTTGGCTCTATACCTTGAACCAGCCGGTTTTATTCGGAAACTGAGCCTGTTCCAAGTGAATGGGTTAAAAAACGATTTACCTAAAAAGAATTAATTCAACGCACGCTTGAAGAATCAAGCCCATGATCTCTTTAAACTAAGCGCATGCGCTGTACCACTTCATCAACATCAAGTTTGCACACGTTTGTATGTACCAAAAGATTCTATACAACTAGAAAATGTCACGAATTTTCAAAAAGTTAAAAGCCCTACAAACCTAAACTGAGGGGCCTATCATCTTCTCATTCGCCACAAAACACTCTCTCTCTCTCTTTGAGATAAAAATTATGAAAGAAGTTGCAAGTAAAAGCCAAAGCCACGTAGCAAAAGCCCTCATCTCTCTCTCTCCCCACCTTGCTCAAGGCTGGACAATCCATCTCCCTCCCTGTCTCTCTCTTTTATCTTACTTTCTGCTGATCGTCCATGATGGGCACTGCATTGCATTCGCTTTTTGCTTGATTTCACTCTTCTTCTTTTTTACCAGACTTGCTTTCACTTGTTCACAAAAAATAAAAGAGAGGAACCTTGTTTCTCAAGTAGAATCAAGAATCGGCTTGGAACTAGATGGTTTGGTTCCAATCTTTGCCAATTTGATTCTCAATTCTAAAAAGGAACCGGAACCCATAGGGTCAATTCAAGATTTTAGCCTTGAATCGGCCCATTCTAAAATGATTATCCTGGCAAGACCCGGTTTTAGGCAATATAACATTTTTCATTCCCTAGAAATTTAAATACAAATTCATAGAGAGAGGACATTATTCACATGCAAATTATTACAACATAACAAATATTCAAAGTAATAACACATTAATCTATTGACTTTTTCTATGTAAACAGTGACAATCAAAGGAAAACCAAGAAGCTTTAACATCTAAAACATAAGAACCATTGAAACACCATGCCCTAAGGTGACATTGCTTTCACACAAGGAATTGGCTAATTCGGTCTTTATTCAATTCGACGATCAAATGTTCTAAGCATCATTTATTGCATGAGGTATATATATATTTGCAGTTGGAATTTTTTATTCATTTGGTGCTCACTAAATGTGTATATACATTCTTATTAAGAGAATAGACAATCACCGAAATCTTTGACGGGTGCTAACATCGGTCTTAATTTACCTTGGCATGATTCTCTTTAATAATTGGACTTTCTTTAATTTGTTTTGGTACAGTTTTCTTTACTGATTCGTGAAATTTTTTCAGCGATTGAAAAGAATAAATAAATCAGGGTATATCATATATGTACGGTTCACATATAATTTTTTTTCCATATTTTTTCGTAATTCTAAATTCTATAAAAAGAAAGTAAGAAGACGATTCAAGGCTGGCGAGCGTGGAGGGCACACGCTCCGAGGGGGCCGGACAAGGGCTGGAGCTCGACAGCATCCTCGTTCCTCGGTCACTCCATCCCTCCAGCTCGTGAACGCCACACGCCTTCCTCCTCCTCGCCCTTGTCCTTTCTCCTCCTCCTTTTTTTTTTTCTTTTTTTGATTTTCCAAATTATCCAGAATCCGTAGCCAAAGCTGAAATTACTGTTTTCAGCTTTTTGAGGTCCCGCCAACTGACGATTAATACAAGCATACCAAGTAACGAAGTTATAAGGGGTATAATGAGGTAACCCGGTGCGAACCGAAACTGAAGAGCTGCACCTAACATGCTCCACCACAAAACCAGGTACAAGGTACATTTGATAGTCACACACTGTAGATAGCAATATCCAAAGCTCATAGCAAGAGGCGGATCCATCACTACAGATTTGTAAATAAAGGGATTAGTCGAAGTTTGGAAAGTGAAATTTCTAAGTTTAATGTAAGAAATTATATTATAAATTGGCCCAATATCAAATATAACAACATGAATTTAAAACACACATGGGTGGATGCATTTGGTTTCTACCATGATATGTAAATGACAATAACTTATCACATGTCATAATATTTTTTATTCAATAAAAATAAATGACTTATAATTTCACGATACACGATAGCCACATAGCTCGCCAATGTGCAGCCTACTCTTCTAAAGCTAAGACTATTTCAACTGATGAGGCATCATTGCCACTAGTCATGATGATGGAATCATAAATTCATCTAAGCTGCATCAATATGGATAAATATGCTTACAATTATCTCAGACTCATTTTCTTTTATATTTTTCTTTTTCAAACTAGGACCTCTTGTTTTTAATATCTCATAACGAGCCACTCAAGTCATATTGTATATTGTGAATGTGAGTCATGAGACAATCATATGTAAGAAGTATTAGACCTCATGTCCTCTCAACTTTCTCAACTTTGCAAAGTCTAGGGGTGAGCCATTAGATCGATTCATCTTAGGAATTTGCCAGAAACCAACTTGGCCTGATTGATTCAAGCCCAGTTTTCGACTCTAGAAATTGGAAACCAATCTTGACCAGTTATGTTTCCGGCTCTATACCCTAAGCTGGACGGTTCTATTCGGAAACTGAGCTGGTTCCAAGTGAATGGGTTAGAAAACAATTTACCTAAAAAGAAATAATTCATCGCACGCTTGAAAACTCAAGCCCGGGATCTCTTTAAACTAAGCGCATGCGTTGTACCACTTGATCAACATCAAGTTTGCACACGTTTGTATGTACCAAAAGATTCTATACAATTAAAAATGTCATGAATTTCGAAAAAGTTAAAACCCTAAAAACCTAAACTTAGGGGCCTATCATCTTCTCATTCGCCACAAAAAACACTCTCTCTCTTTTTGAGATCAAAAGTATGAAAAGAAGTTGCAAGTAAAAACCAAAGCCACATAGCAAAAGCCCTCATCCCCCCATTGCTCAAGGCTGGACAGTCCATCTCCCTCCCTATCTCTCTCTTTTATCTTTTTCTGCTGATTGTCCCAAACTTGCTTTCACTTGTTCACAAAAAATAAAAGAGAGGAACCTTGTTTCTCAAGTAGAATCAAGAATCAACTCGGAACTAGATGGTTCGGTTCCAACCCTTGCCAATTTGATTCTTAGTTCCAAAAAGGAACTGGAACCCACAGGGTCAATTCAAGGTTCTAGCCTTGAATCGGCCCATTCCAAAATAATTATCCCTGGCAAGACCCAATTTTAGGCAATATAATATTTGTCATTCCCTAGAAATTTAAATACAAATTCATAGAGAGAGGACATTATTCACATGCAAATTATTACAACATAACAAATATTCAAAGTAATAGCACACTAATCTATTGAACTTTTCTGTGTAAACAGTGGCAATCAAAGGAAAACCGAGAAGCTTTAACATCTAAAACATAAGAACCATCAAAACACCATGCCCTAAGGTGACACTGCTTTCACACAAGGAATTGGCTAATGCGGTCTTTGTTCAATTCGATGATCAAATGTTCTAAGCATCATTTATTACATCACAAACTCACAATTTATATTTATATATATGTATGCATGTATACATATATTTGAGGTTGGAATTTTTTATTCATTTGTACTCACTAAATTTGTATATACGTTCTTATTAAGAAATCAGACAATCATCAAAATCTTTGATGGATGATAACATTGGTCTTAATTTACCTTGGCATGATTCTCTTTATGACTGGACTTTCTTTAATTTGTTTGGGTACAGTTTTCTTTAATGATTCGTGAAATTTTTTCAGCGATTAAAAAATAATAATAAATCAGGGTATATCATATATGTATGGTTCACATATTAATTTTTTCCACATTTTTCCGTAATTCTAAATCCTTAAAAAAGAAAGTACGAAGACGACTCATGGCTGGCGAGCGTGGAGGGCACACGCTCCGAGTGGGCCGGACAAGGGCCGGAGCTCGACATCATCCTCGTTCCTCGGTCACTCCATCCCTCCACCTCGTGAACGCCACACGCCTTCCTCCTCCTCCTCCTCCTCCTCCCACTCGTCTTTCCTCCTCCTCTTTTTTTTTTTTTTCTTTTTTCGATTTTCCAAATTATCAGCCAAAGCTGAAATTACTGTTTTTAGCTTTTTGAGGTCCTGCCAACTGGCCATTAATACAAACATACCAAGTAACGAAGTGATAAGGGGTATATTGAGGTAACCTGATGGGAACCGAAACAAAAGATCTGCACCTAACATGCTCCACCACAAAACCAGGCACAAGGTACATGTTGATAGTCATACTCTATACATAGCAGTATCCAAAGCTCATAGCAAGAGACAGATCCATCACTACAGATTTGTAAATAAAGGGGTTAGCCAAAGTTTGTAAAGGGAAATCTCTAAGTCTAATGTGAGAAATTGTATTATAAATTGGCTTAGTATCAAATACAATGACATGAATTTAAATAAACATGGGTGAGTGCATTTGCTTTCTACCATGACATGTAAATGACGATAACTTATCACGTGTCATAATTTTTTTATTCAATAAAAGTAAATGACACATTTTCACGATGCACAATTGCCACATAGCTCACCAATGTGCATAGGTGAGTATCTATCCTACTCATCTCAAGCAAAGACTATTTCAACATATGAGGCATTATCGCCACTAATCATGATGATGGAATCATAAATTCATTTGAGTTGCATCAGCAAGGATAAATATACTCACAATTATCTTAGACTCATTTACTTTTATATTTTCTTTTTCAAACTTGGACCTCTTGTTTTTAATATCTCATAACAAGTCACTCAAGCCATATTGTATGTTGTGAATGTGAGTCACGAGCCCATCATATGTAAGAATTATTAGACCTCATGTCCTCTCAACTTTGCAGAGTCTAGGGGTGAGCCATCGGATCGGTTTAACTTAAGAATTGGCCAAAACCAACTTGGCCTGATTGGTTCAACGCTAGTTTCCGACTTTGGAAACTGGAAACCGATCTCGACCAGTTATGTTTCCGGCTTTATACCCTAAACCAACCAGTTCTATTCAGAAACCGAGCCCATTCCAAGTGAACGAGTTAGAAACTAGTTTACCTAAAAAGAAATAATTCAACGCACGCTTAAAGAATCAAGCCCATGATTCTTTAAACTAAGTGCATGAGTTGTACCACTCGATCAACATCAAGTTTGCCTATGCTTGAATGTACCAAAAGATTCTATAAAATTAGAAAATGTCACGAATTTTGAAAAAGTTAAAACCCTATAAACCTAAACTAAGGGGCTATCATCTCCTCATCCGTCACAGAACTCTTTCTCTCTCCCCGTTGCTCAAGGCTTGACAATTCAATCTCCCTCCCTATCTCTCTTTTATCTTACTTTCTGCTGATTGTCCATGATGGGCGCATTCGCCTTTTGTTTGATTTCACTCTTCTTATTTTTTTACCAGACTTGCTTTCACTTTGTTCATAAAAAATAAAGAAAATTCTTAAAAAGGACCCGAAGTGTCCATATTTTCTCAAATAAGGGCTCGAAGTGGACCTTATTTCAAATAAAGGCCCGAAGTGACCTTGGTTGTTTCAAATAAAGGCCTGAAGTGGCCATGGTTATTTCAAATAAGAGCTCGTCGGTTGCCGGCCAACTAAATTTTCTAACCAGTCAATGGTGTTTTTGTCCAAATGTTCTTTTTTTTTTTTTAATCTTTTTCTCTTCCTTTTTTCCCCCCATTTTTTTTTTCTGGTCTTCTTCTTCCTCTACGCCTATGGCCGGCCAACCATCGGCACTGCCCACAGAAGGTTGGGCAAGGGTCGCCCTCGCACGATCCGGCCAAGTGATCCTTGCCTGGGGGAGGCCGCTCCTCGCGGTATCCGTGAGGTTGAACCTCGCTAGATCTAGTGAGAGGCGAGGATTCATGGATGCCGTGAGGGGTGGCCTCTCCTAGGGCGAGGCTATCCCTCGTCGGATCAAGTGAGGGCGACCCTCGCCCAACCCTTTGTGAGCAATGCTAGTAGCTAGGGATGTGCAACGAGAATAGCTAGAACTGGGATCGAGCCGGATCGGTCAATTCTAGGCAGTCTTAGAGGGTATTGGTCCGGTCCCCGATTCCCATTTTTGGAACCATGGCTGATTGGTCCAATTCCCGGTTCCAAAATGGGAACCAAACCGATAGGACTGAACTGATCATTTTTATTTTTATTTTTTAAAATTTTTGAACAACTTTTAAATTTATTAGACCCCAAAAAAGAGAAAAAGAACAACCCTCTAAATTTTCCCATTACTTCACTTTCCTAATTCTCTTCCCCTTCCTCTTGCTAACCCTAACATGAATGAAATCAAGGCATAAGTGTGAATTGAATCTTTGTTGATTTAGGGGTTTTTTTTTTCCCTCTCTAATAATGTTTGTTTAAATTAGGGGATGTATATTTTTGGAAGCCCACATGGATATATATTATTTTTTTAATGTAATGATACTAAGTGATTTAATTCATTGGAATTGATCAGTCCAATCAATCCCTGGTTCCGGCACCAATTAGTCTGGTCCACAGTCCCAAAAATTGGGAACCGATAATCCTAGTCCGGTTTCCTATTCTTGGGCGAGACTAGACTAGAAACCGATCACCCCTATCGGTAGCCGGTTGGTCGACCATTGACACAGAGGAAGAAGAAGACTAGAAAAGAAAAAGAAAAAGGAAAATGATAAATGACAAAAATGCCCGCCATCCATCGGTGTAGAGGAAGAAGACTAGAATAAAAAAAAGAGAAAAAAGGAAAATGATAAATGGCGAAAATGCCCTTGACTATCGAAAAGTCTAAATCCTTATTTGAGACAATTATAGCTACTCTTGAAATATGATTAACTTCTGGCCTTTATTTGAAATAATGTCTACTTTGGACCCTTATTTGAAAAAATATGAACATTTCGGGCCCTTTTTTAGAATTTTTCCCAAAAAACAAAAGAGAAGAACCTTGTTTCCCAAGTAGAATCAAGAATTGGCTTGGAAGTAGACGGTTCAATTCCAACCCTTGCCAATTTGATTCTTGGTTCCAAAAAGGAACTAAAACCCACAGGGTCAATTCAAGGTTCTAGCCTTGAACTAGCCCATTGTAAAATTATTATCCCCAGCAAGACTCAGATTTAGGCAGTATAACATTTGTCATTCCCTAGAAATTTAAACACGAATTCATAGAGGGAGGATATTATTCACATGCAAATTATTATAACATAACAAATATAGCGTATATTTAAAGGTAATAGCACACGAACTATTGACTTTTTCTATGTAAACAATGGCAATTAGAGGAAAACCAAGAAACTTTAACATCTAAAACATAAGAACTAGTGAAGCATCATGCCCTGACGTTAGGGGTAAGCATGTTTCCAAAGTAAAATTTGGAAGCGGAGAGCTAGTCTAGTGGGAACCTTTTCGATTCTAGGTTTCAAAAATTGGAAAATATGTTTTGATAGATAGGTTCTAAGTTCTAGGTAATTAAAATCTGGAACTAAAACCTTATCCTAGAATAAGTTTTTATGTTTTTTTTTGTTATATCTTCACGTGATCCTATAGTAATTCATGGCATCCAAGATGAGTGTATAATTTAGAACTACTAATATAAGTTTTCATTTTATTACTGAAACTTTTACTTTGTTAATATTTCATATTATTTATGTGTCTAAAATATAAGTTGTGGTTAGTGAATTAATAATAAGTGGTGCTCAATAAAAGTGATGATTAAGTGGAACCTAATAAACTCTGAAACCAACCCTAGAACTTGTGGCTGAATATATCGCTGGATAAATTTCAAATTCCAAAAATGAAAAATCTATTTTAACTGGTACATTTTGAGTTCCAGGTGAAACTTGTACAAAACCTAGAACCTCCCTTTCCTACTTGCATGACACTACTTTCACACAAGGATTTGGCTAATGTGATATTTATTCAATTTGATAATCAAATGTTCTAAGTGTCACATATCATGCCACGAACTCATTATATATATATATATATGTTTGAGGTTGGAATTTTTCGTTCATTTGATGCTCTCTAAACATTTATACACATTATTTTTATGAGAACATATAATCATCTAAATTTTTGATTAAAAATATCAAACTTAATCTGCTTCGGTATAATTCTCTTTAATGATTTAACTTTTTTTAATTTGTTTTGGTATAGTTTTTTTTCCATATTTTTCCGTAATTCTAAATTCTAAAAAAAGAAAGTAAGAAGAGGATTCAATGCTGGCGAGCGTGGAGGACACACGCTCCGAGTGGGCCAGACGAGGGCGGGAGCTCGACATCATCCTCGTTCCTCGGTCACTCCATCCCTCCAGCTCGTGAACGCCACACGCCTTCCTCCTCCTCCTCCCCTTTGTCTTTTCTCCTCCTCCGTTTTTTTTCTTTTTTTGATTTTCCGAATTATCCAGAATCCGTAGCCAAAGCTGAAATTTTTAGCGCTAATTCTGTCGAATTCCGAGGTTTTCTTTGGATTCGCTGATTAAAAATTCGTACTTGACTTCGTAAGATCGATTTTCTCGACGACCCATTTCCCCAAAAAAGAAAATTATTTTAAAAAAATTGATTTTTCGAGGGACTTTTATTTTATTTTTTTGGCGTGGGGGGTTTGTGTTATCTGGGGCGGAAGGCGAACAGGGGAGGAAGCAGAGACAAAAGGGAAGAGGAAGGGCACGTGGAGAGAGGGGAGGACGCGGTTCAAAGCTTCGCATCAGCAGGTGGTCGCCACGCTCCTTCCTGTGTCCGCTTCTCTCTTTCTCTCTCATACCTACTTCAATGATATGCCCTCTCTCTCTCTCTCTCTCTCTCTAACCCTAGAATTTCTTGAAATTTTCTGCCCTTCGTCGGGAATTGTCCCGATTCATCGATTGGTCGTTGCCCCGGAAATTTGCCCTTTTCTCCAGGTAGATCAATCACGCTGTTTCTCTCCATTAGCAATCAGTTTGGTTTGGTTTCGATCTCTGCTTTGCTTGTCATGCTTCTTTTTTTCTTGCTCTGGTTCTTGTGATTCTTCGTTTTCTTGTCTTGCGAGGCTTGATCTTGGTACTCTGTTTCTCTGGGGATTTAATCTGATAGTTTCCCGATTCGTTTCTGGTCGAAAGATTTCTTTTTTTAATTCTGGGTTGTGAATGAATAGATGGGTTCTGTGCTATAGGACATGGGTTGTTTTGTGTTCGGTTGCAGAAGAAGGTGGTCAAATTTTGTAGATTGGTTTAGGAATTGGCTATTGCCTGCGTACTATTGGGCAAATGAGATAGAAGTTTGATTGGCTTCGTTTAGTTTCTTCAGTGATTTGCGTTTGCACCGTGACAACCATGGTTTCGGAGTCGACCACGTCATCCGGCGACAATACCAATGGGGCAGTGGAGGCATCGCTATCAGCAGGAAGGTTAGTTCCCGTTTGGCTGTTTCAATTGATCGTGGTTGTTGTGACTGCTGTGTATCTCTGAGTTCATGTAGTCCATGCCATGCGTAATTGGTGTGTAGAAAGCAAGTAATCACACATATGAACCACGAGTCATGCACAAGATGTGCACTTTCGCTCATTATCATGACTGAATCAGGAAAGAAGTGATCTGATCGAGAACAAGTGTCAATTTGCCTGATGGTTCTATAGTTTAGCTTATTAGCTTCAACCTACGATGGGAGCCTACATAGTTGATGAGAATGACAAGGTCATTTTGTTTGTGTCAGACATAAGGACCAGAAGCTGAACGGTTCAAAATATCATTAGATCCACATAGTGCATAAGTTTAATGGAGCCTTAGGCTTCTGATAGCTGAATTGGTGCATCATTGGAATCAGCTGGTAGTAAGTTTCAGTTGAGATATGTATAGGCTTAACTTATTAGTTGCTCGTGTTATTACAGATATGCCAATTTATATGGGAAAAAATGTTCGAGAAGTTTGGTTATACCTGTATTTAGTGATTAACAATTATCACTTGCTTTTGAATTTTTAATGGTGAATTGTAGAAAGAGGTACAGGACTTGGCTTTCTGTATTTGGAGTTGGCTTTAATGTTTCTTTTGTAGACATTGAAATCTAACTGACTCACACATTTTTAGTTGAAGTGGTAATCCTAGATGGAAGATCAGCATTATCGTCCTGTAAGAGCCGTTCGTTTTGTTTGTCTCCCTCTCTAGCATGGTGCCCGCAGAGTCAACTTCCTGCCCTGTCTAGTGCATGTTTTATTGGCAACAATTCCCATTTTGGAGTGGGGAGGTGGGGTTAGGACTTGGAGGAAAAGGGACATGGATTAAAAAAGATAAAGTGCTTGTTTTACTGATTGTTCCTTAGTGCTTCAGACTTTTCGCTGTGTACATCTATTTAAAATAGACAGGGTTATCCAGTTTTCAATCTGATAAATTCTCAGGCTATTCATTTTCTTGGCATGGGATGGGCATGCGCTGTTTCAAATCATTGATTTTATGTTTTATGGTCTTATAAATTTTTAATTTGCTTTCTGCAGGTCATCTCCTTGCAAAAAGACTCATGGTAAAGTACCGAAAAGAATTCACAAAGCTGAGCGGGAGAAACAAAAGCGTGAGCATTTGAATGAGCTTTTCCAAGATTTGGCAAGTGCACTTGGTAATTATCATCTTTTTTAGTGGATGAAATTATCTGCTTCATGTTATAGCAAGATGCTCTATCCATTTCAGTTTATCTGCTCAGACACTACTGTTCTGATGAGTACATCAAATCACTCTGTTTGGATTTGACCTCATTGTGGTAAGTATCTTGCGCAGATCTGAATCAGCAGAACAATGGCAAGGCCTCAATACTGTGTGAAGCCGCTCGCCTGTTGAAAGAAATATTTGGCCAGATTGAGGGTCTTAAAAAGGAGAATGTTGCTCTCTTGTCTGAGTCTCGCTATGTAAGTACTAACTTCTATTGAATTATCATTTGGTGCTGATGTCCAGGCATGTCCACTGTTCCCGAAATGTAGGCTCCGAAAGTTTGATGTCAACCATTCTCAGTCTCTTGTCCTTTGCCCATCACTTTGAAAATCATCTCATTTATAAACATAAATTTATACCTGGTAGTTTTTGTCTGTCAATTTTTTCTTTTGACACAAATATTAATGTAGGACTTTGCTTTGGAAAGTTCCTGTAAATCGACCATTTCACTCTTACTATGTGATAAACAATTTGAAAATTTCTTGACGTTTCATTTGGCATCGGTTTGTTTCAAAGTTCTACAGGCGATAACTCTGCGAAATGCCTGTTCAGGTGACTGTCGAGAAAAACGAGCTGAAGGAGGAGAATTCTGCGTTAGAAGCCCAAATAGAGAAATTGCAGAGCGAGCTAAGAGCCCGGGTAGCTGAGTCGAAGCCTGATCTGAATGCACCTCCTCCTGAATGTACCCAACCTGCGGTGGCCGCGAATTATCCCGGAGACACGACAGGGTTGGCAACAGTAGAACCCCCATTGCAGCAAACGCATGCTGTGATCATTGTCCCCCTCCAACCCCAACCCGATCTCTCGTCGTATCCCATGCATGCCCCGCACGTGAGTAAACCGCACCCAAGATACCCCACCCCCGCAGATTCGTGGCCGTCACAGCTCCTCGGCGACCAAATTCCTAGGAGGAACGAACTCCCGCTTTGCGGTGGCGATAATGGTTGCACCAACCGGGAAAACGGCCCTGATAATGGCATGTAAAACCCAGTCTAAGTAGTATTCTCTTGAGGAATCTGTACCATCGTATTCTTGAATTTGCTCCTTTTGCGTTCTCCCCTTTAGCATCTTGGACCGGTAGTCTGTACATGGATGATGGATAAAGGGCAAATCTCTGCAAACTTCCGTGTTGTTTTCTCTCCTCTTTCATCATGATTTGTGGGGAAGCTTGGGTTCTGATAAAAACCCACGATCTTTTTTCTGGGTCTGTGGAGTGTTCTGCTCTGCTCCACTTCGAAACCAGTAAATTTCCACTCGATCCAGTTCACGTAGGCAAATCGATAACGATGGATCAGTCGAGTAAAAGTAGAGCAAATCAACACGAAAGGTGGAAGCTTTATCATGAATTCGTCGGTGGCTACAAATCATTAAATCCGTACGCTCCGCTCTGCTGACAGAAAGCACGCACGTATGCCCGGAAGTCGACAGGAGACCATATGACTCAGTCAAGAACACACGAGAAGTGGTACTTTCGTGGTTTCGACGGGGACCAGGGTCTTTTTCCTAGGATCCATCCATCTCCGCATCTGTTGCACCGAACCCACCGCCTCGAAAGATCCGGTGGTTTAGGGTGCACCGTGGTCCGGCAACCAAATCCACTGTCTGAAGCCGAGAATGTCAAAGTCAAATTGATTGCTCCGCGTGGCGCGTCGCGATTGGTTGAATGAGTGAGTTCACCGAACTCTGAGGCACGCTACCGAATGAGGTCCTGTGGATCTGCCTTGGGCGAGCTTCCATGTCTTTTGTTTTCCACCGCTTTTCGCATCGTGCTTTTCTTAAAGTACTTATTCTCTCCCCGTCCCTTTCCCTGGAGAACTAATTTCTACCTGAAACCCTATAATAATACTACTCTCTCTCTCGCAGCACGCAAGGGCTATAATTTGAAGAAGGAGGAGGCTAAGGAAGACGCGCATTTGAGAGAGAATAATGGGATCGGGAGTCGGGAGCTTTCTGAAGGTGGTGCTGAAAAATTTCGATGTTCTTGCTGGGTATGCCTTCTTTTCCCTTCATTCGCTTTGCCCACCATTTCTTTTTTGATCTTTTCCCGGAGAAACCTAAATTCTTGAAAAAAGAATGACTGGGTTTGTGCGTTTTGATCGTGTGAGCTGGAGATGGTAATTTGGTGTGCGGAAAGAGCTAAAGGGCTTTACTTGGAATCTTTTTTGAAGTTGATAATTGGTGTATAGAGATAAAGGGGCATGCTTGGAATCTGTTGAAGTTGAAGTTTTTATGCGTTTTAGTTAATGGGATGAACTAATTCGCGATCCGTTGTGTTTTGTTTCAGGCCGGTTATCAGTCTTGTGTATCCCCTGTAAGTCTGTTTCTGATCGCATCAATTGAAATTTTAGCTTCCTTTCGCATTTACTTTGATATTCTGGTTTAATTCCTAGTTGATTTTGTAATTGATTAAAATTATTTTGCTTGCAGGTATGCTTCAGTCAGGGCAATTGAGACTAAATCTCCTATAGATGATCAGCAGTGGCTTACCTATTGGGTTCTGTATTCCCTTCTCACGCTCTTTGAGCTCACCTTCAACAAACTCCTTGAATGGTAAATTGCATTTTTCTGTGGATGCCTTTTGCTATCCATGAAGTAGTTATTGCAGTTTGCAATGTGTTGCTATTGCATGGAAGTCGCAAGAATCGCTGTTTACAAAGAATGTCAAGATGGTTTTTTGAGGATTGTGTTGCAAGAGCTCCATTCAGTGCACATCATTCTAGACTCTCATACTTCCAAGGCCTGTGAGCCATTTAACTATCTGGAATGAGTTGTATGCACAAACAGCTGGGAATGGGATGTTGTCAATACCAACGGCAATGCAGATGTGACCTGATTCATAGCAATCCCCTGGTAGCAGAAGCTTTTGTCAGAGTCTTCTAGGTCATAGTGTCATAAAATGCTTTAGATATAGGACTATTCTACCTTTTGGATGTCCTCAGTTGGTTGCTGCAGTCTTAAGATGGGTATTGTCAGCCTCTTTCTTGATTAGCGGAGTGACATTTGTAAAAAAGATGAAGATTGAGATTGATATTGTGTGGTTAGTGTTCTTGCATTAAAATCTCTGCTAAGGTTATAGAATAAAAAGTGATCACCAACAGCAAGCATTATTCTCATTATCTTAGTGGGGGCTGGTACTCTCCAAATCAAGGCTGTGTTTATTTATGTCATGTTAAATAGTAGAATGTGATCTGTATTATTCCCACAGCCTTTCCCAATTGTATTACGGATTTGCAGTTCCATGGATGATTTCCTAGTAAACAGAAGACACATGTTACATTTATAGGACGCGTTTTTCCATAGCTTTTGGTCTTCACATCTTAATAGTTTCTTGTGTCTTTTGGCAGGATCCCCATATGGCCATATGCAAAGTTGATATTGACCTGCTGGTTGGTCATACCATATTTCAGTGGTGCTGCATATGTATATGAACATTTTGTGAGGCCTGTCTTTGTCAACCCTCAGACTATTAATATCTGGTATGTCCCAAGGAAGAAGGATGTCTTTAATAAGCCAGATGACATTTTGACTGCTGCAGAGAAGTATATGGAAGAGAATGGAACTGAACAGTTTGAAAATATCATCCATAGGGTAAGACCTTCGCTAGATTCTGAGGAGTAAACAGTTCTTGATGCAATCTGTCCTATGTCTCTGGTTGACTGCCACTGAAGCACTGAATTGTCTGAGAATTTATGTTTCATAATCTGACTTTGGAAAAAGAAAGTCTCGGGATAGCTGTGAAGCCACTTAATTTCTTCTCTCTGTCCATGCAGGCTCATAAGTCTGGGACTGGCAGTGGTTTTCCAGTATTTGATGAAGACTATCATTTGTCATAATGTTCTACTTCGAATTCTAGAGTTGGTGACGCCTACTAACAGAGATGTACAATGTCACGAGCTGTTGTGTTGCAGTACCGGGTTCCATTGGCTTTCTGCTTTGTGGTGATAATGTACATGCACCGTTTTGTTATATGCAGTAGTTCTACCGTTGCAGTTGTTGCCACTGTTCTTTTGCATCCGTGTATTTAGGGCATGTAATAGTGTAAATTCTTCAGATGAACTATGAAGTACTCGAGGTTGGAAAGTTGTGTTGCTTTATTTATACCTCTTGTCCATCTCTTGCCTCATTTGTCCCAGCATCTCACTTCTCTATCAAGTGAATGTGGAGTTTATCGGGATGAAACTTTTGAGCATGCAAGACATGATCTCAGCTTCTTGTGAGCTTTTCTTGGAAGCTGAAGCTGTGATAGGCATCATAGCATTGTTGGATGTGATGTGTGGTACTTCAATTGAATGGAACGTTTCCTCGAATCCCTTTCTTCTTTTAGCCAAATTCTTTGTATTGCTAATCTACTAGCTACACTTTGTGACAATTTGCAATCCAGCTTCTTTCTGCTATTATCGTTGTGGCTTTATTCATACTATAATTGTAATGCAGTTAAACCAAACCGGGGAAAGTCGTTTGCAGAAAATGTAGGCAAACGCCTGCCTAAAATCCTGATCTCGAAATTTCTTGTTAATGAGAAAAATAGATTGTGCAGAGGTCGTTTTACTTCGTCCTGAATCTCCGTGACTCTTGTTATGGCGTAACCAGTACGGATAAGCTCTTGACTGGGATGTTCATGATCAATTTGCAGTTTATTCTCACGGTATATGCAATGTCTGGAAGTAGATTGTCGAGATTCAACTGCATGTTCCAACATGGTGAAAGATATCCTAGTCCCGTAATGAAATGACATCACAGGGTTCAGTCATGATTGGATTTTCGCATGTATTCCTGAGCTTCTTCGAGAGCCGATTCCTTTGCATCGGCGGCATAGAGTATCTTCTTCACAGCTACTGACATCTGCATCGAAATTCATATAGAAAGACCTTCATTAGAGAAAAGAATGACGAGATGCGTCTCCATAAAAGTACAACGACCAAAGGATGAAATGGAGAAGAAGATTTCATCAGTACAAATGAACCAGTTCTTGAATCTCTTACAGGGATATCCTCTAGTTCGGGAGTCTGACAAAGCATCTCTATGTCTCGCAATTTTGCAAAGTAAAAATCCCGTTCTTTTTCCAAGAAATCCACAGATAGCTTGAGATCTGCAACCTGTAAAATGTGAAAAATATACTCAAGATGATTATCTGAAGAATGATGATCCACCCAGATGAGCAAACAAAAACAAGGACATATCCCTGAAAATCCTTTGAAAAATAAGAAAAATATGGAACAGACTCCATCGATACAAAGCATGCGTGTATACAAGTGTGCATGTGAGAGTGTGCGCGCACAGAGATAGTACCCAATGCACTAGCATGTATCAGCATTATAAGACTACATCTTGATTGTGGCGATAATGATTGTTCACTCTTAAGTTTCTGATGTAAGGTAACAACTAAATGTGGTAATATACCAATCTCATACCAAATTTCTTGCTTTGATGCAAACATTTCAATAGCCAAAAATGAAATCTTAAGGCAAGAAAACAACTTCCTCAATCCTATTTTGATTACCTCCTTTGACAAAGCTTGAATTTCCCGAGAAGAATCGGCTGCACCAACCGTTTCACTCCTCCTCCCTTGACGAGGCCCTACAAAATTACAACTCATCATAATATAATTGTCAAGTAGGGGGGGGGAGAAAGGGAAACTTATAACAGCTCCCAAAATTCTGCCAAGCTAACCAGAAGCTTTTGTGACACCAACTGTATCCGATGAGCTTATGTTACAAGCATTGTTTGCTTGCAGTGATTTTGAATTCTTCTGCAAACTCCTAGGAACTCTTTCCCTGCCACCCTTGGTGCGTCTTTCCACAGGATTGTAGTTTCTGCCGAGGTGAGACAAAAAGGGATTGTTATCAAGAAATACCACCCAAAAATTTAAAAAAGAAAACGTTATTCAGAAGGAAGCATGAATGCAACCATATTTAAAAAGGGAGTTGCATACTCATTCATTATGCCACCATTTACAGCATCACAGTAGCGCTTCAACCATTGTAGAAACTCCAAATTGTCCAGGGGTCGGCCTTTGACAAGCCTGTTGACTTCAATATGCTGCCAAGAAAGCCAAAGATTAGAACAACAGATCTGAATCGGTGGTTCCTCTTTTACATATAATGCTCAAGCACAATGAGCTAGCCATATTACAAATGTTGCCTATTCTCAATTTCCGCAAACACGAGGCTACAAGTCAAAAGCACTTATTTCGCATGCCAAAACAGACATTAATCCGGTTCAGGCTTCAAAAAAAGTGCTCAAACAGAAACAATGCCCCTAGGATAATCGGAAGACTAGTTAGTTCACCATTTACACATATTGAAATGCAACTGACTTATACAGAATGAAATTCAAATTGATAGAGTTGTCTATGAACTATAGTTTCTTTACAACTCACAGTTTTTACTAAACCTCGCAGGGAAAAAACCATTTAGCTGGTCTTCCAGCTTTGAAGTTGTCTGACAGGAAATGAGCCAAAATAACTCAACTACACTACAAAAACTTTTCATTGCAAGCTGCACGCGCATGCGCGCACACATACACAATATGTAAGGCAAATCTCTGACCACAAAATTACTTGGAACTTAATATTCAATGCAGCCATTCACACAGCAGGTCAAGGGGTGGTCATGGATCAGAAGCACCCAAATGAACTAACATCTGAGTTACCTTTCCCAAATGGATCAGAATTATGTTCTCGCTGCATTATAAAAGCATAATAAAACTTTAACATTAAAATAATTTGTGATCCAATGCAATATCTCGTACTACCTTTTCAATCTTCAACTTGTTAAATACTTCCTGCAGAACCTTGTAATTTTGAATCATATCATATTCCGTCTTTGCATCAAAATTCACCTGCAAAACAGCATAATCAAGTCAGGATGGTGGTGAGAGCTATTTTGTGAAACAGAATAAACCTAAAGAGGGAACAGAATTTATATTTGGATTGTGCTGTTACCTTGTGCATGGGAACTACTCCTGGATAGGTCATGTCCATCAATTGGCATTGGACTGCCCCAGATGCAGCCTGTCAAGATATGTTGCATCAAAAGCATTTCGACCAGCTAAGTTTGAAAGGAATTAACGGAATGCACCGATTCATCAAAGTGAACAATCGCTGATATTCTCGAATGATTGTTCACTCTGTATTCATCAAAGTGAACAATCGAGCCACATTCCTACCTTGACCAACATTGACAGTTCTCAATAAAAATCACGACCTGATTTGTAGTTCTAAACATTCCCATGTCTCGTCATTAACGAACCATTGTGGTATCCAATTTCAATGATAAAAAAAACCCATCAATACAGAAAACCTTCAACTTTAGCACGACACCACAAACTTTGTAAACTTGTCATACAGACATATGGTGATCTCTGCTTGCAATCGCTGAATTTTCTAGAATTTTCTTCAAACCATTTCCCATAATGTTCTCAATTGCTCTGATTAAATGACTGTAGCCATAATTTGATGCATACAGTACATAAATCTAGATTCTTGTGCGGTAACATACTTGGAGTTTTTCTGAACCTAGACAAAACTAACCAGGCTCAAAACTGAAAATTCTGAATTATCATGTTTCATCTTACACCTTGCTAACGCAGAGAAAATTTAAAAAAAAAAGGGTTTGATCCAACACTTCCACAGAAGCCTCATTAAGCCTTGTCTAATCCATTCTTTTCAGCTACAGGGCGGAGGGTTCCGCTACTGAGACACATATCCATAGTTTATTTAAGACTAAAATCTGACCATCAATTTGTGAAAATGCGCGGAAAAAATATATATAATCTACCCGGAACCAGAACGACTCGAATTCAAACAACCCACATGCCGTATCCATGTCTAGATGGAGAAAAATCAAAATTACACCTCTTCAATGCGAGACAGATTGAGCTGAAGCCTACTGTTGATCCAAGTCAGAATCTCGTTCCTCCCCACGAAGTAAGCACTGTCCATCATTCCGATAGTACTCGCCATCCTATTCGGTCTCCCACAGAAGCAACCCCAACCCAAGAGAAGATTCCTCTTCCGCCAATGCCCGAACCCAGCCGCTACGACGAAATTTCAAAGAATTTCGACCCACGACGACCTCACAGACCCATATAAACTCGTGAAGCACGTAACGTACCAGAACCCGTTGATGGGTCTTCGAGTTCTTGATTCTGGGTATTAATGACAACGGCGAAAAGGAAGAAAAATGAAGACAGAGACGAACGGGCGAGACGAAGAGATGCGAAACCGAAAGGGTAGAGAGAGGGAACGAGACACCGTCGCTCCCCGAGCCAAAAAGGGATTCTTTTCGTTTTCCCTCCAACGTACAGAGAATCCGAAATGGGTTTGGAATGGATCGAAACGAGGACGATGAATGAAGAGAATTAAATACGAAACGAACGTGGGTGGGAAAGTTTCTTCTGTCTTTCGTAAAAAATAAGGAAGATCAAAATATGGGTTCACATCAATCTTGGATTTTTTTTCTTTTTAATTCCAAAAACGGGGGATTATCCGTTTCAGGCCTGATATAGGAATCGAGATTGAGAAATCGATAGCGACGAGAGAGGCGAGCGTCACTGTTTGTCGCATTTGATTGGGACGCTCGTGAATCCGCTCCTTCGCCTAACTGCCGACATGATGGATCGATCTCGTACGTGATCGTAACTTGTTAAGCCCACATGCAATGGCCACAAATCAAATCAAATCGGGATCAGATTAAGAGGATTGGGTCGAGGCTATACTATCGTATAATCTTGTAACTCACGTGAACTTTAAAGATGATATTTCATTTCATTAGCTCGAAACTTGACATTGCAGATAAAATAATAATAATTTAAATGGTTTATGAATTTTGGCTCAATATGTAATATGGCTCTTGAATTTTTTAATTTGTTCGATATAGTCTTTGAACTTTAACTAAATATGCAATGCGATCCTTAAATTTTTAATTTATTTAATATAATCCATAGACTTTTATGACATATTCGACTTAGTTTCTTGACTGTGCAAAGATCTTCAATGTTATTATTTCATTAATTCAAGTTCGGAAGTAATATTAAATATTTTCACATAATTCAGTGACTAAGTTGAACATATACAAAAACTCTAAGGACCGCACAGAACAATTTAATAATTTAGGGACTAATGGATTATATTGAATGAATTAAAAGTTCAAAGATAATTATACATTATGCCTCAAAATTCAAAGACTATTTGTGTTATTTTCCTTCAGACGAAAAGTGGGAGTTGACTTGAAGAGCGGATGAATTATACATGTGCCTGAGAGGTCGAAGATCAAGCAAGGGCCCTCGGATGACACAGTCCGGCCCAATACGCTCAGGAGAGGGTTGCGTATGGGCCTATGATTGGCCCATCCGGGAGACCATTGATGAGCTTTGGGCCTTTTCAACCGGGTGTTCTTGATGAAGATCCAGCGCTAGGGTTTTGAGGGTTTTCCTTACCCCTTATAAGGCGCACTTGGAACCCCGAAGAGCTTCAAAGATTGCATCTTTACAGGGAGAAGGCTTGATTTTCCGCCACCACCGCCGGTCAGCAGCCGCAGAGCTTAGCTTCGGTGGAGAGGAGCCATGGTGCACGTCTCCTTCTATCGCAACTGTAACGTCTCTCTCTCTCTCTCTCTCTCTCTCTGTGTTTGGTTTTTGGTCGCAAGCTCGTGTAACCTCTGGTTGGTGTCCGTATGTTATTGGAATGCATGCCTCTTCGTTCTTGGGATGTTGGAGATGTGATCTGGTGCGATTCTGAAGGCGTTAATGTTTTGGGTCTATGATGAGTTGTGTATGTCACTCGATCTGTTTGGTTTGGAATAGATCAACAAGGAGACGTCTCGTCTTGTCTTTTTGTCTTTAGGTGGGGTGTGGTGGGGGTTAATTTGAAGTGTTTTCATTTCGCATTTTCATTCATCCTTCTAGATGAAAAATGTAGCAAGCGAAAAAGGGGTGTCGGCGGACCAAGTGATGAGGTTGAATTCTAAACTATCGCAGATGTTTTATTTTTTGGGTCTCCTATCTTATCGCAGTTGGATGCAGTTAGTCTTTACGTTTAGCAATGTCTGCCCATTAGAGCAACTGCAAGATTCGGCTAAGAGGTAACTTGCAACATTAAATTCAGTCCTGAGTTCAGTATCAGTAGCTTCTGATGATGGATTGGATCGAGCATGTGCTTAGAATACTACTTAGTTGAAGGAGGAAAGGTTTTACTCAATTGTAAAGAACTTTATTTCCATAGACTAGAGTGGAAGTGATGGGAACTTGCACTTTACATATCTCCTTTATGTTCCAGCTGCAGTAGACTTGTAGATATGTCATCAGATACCTAGATACGCAGCATCTCTGTGATTGAGAATGAGTGAGTGATTTCTAGGAAACTTTTACATCTGCATTTTTTTTAACTTCAGATGGGAAAACATTTAAGAAGCCCCGCCGCCCTTATGAGAAGGAGCGATTGGATGCTGAGCTGAAGCTGGTGGGAGAATATGGCCTTAGATGCAAGAGAGAACTCTGGAGAGTTCAGTATGCTCTGAGCCGCATCCGCAACAACGCAAGGATGCTTCTGACCCTTGATGAGAAGAACCCTCGTCGAATCTTTGAGGGTGAGGCTCTTCTCCGGAGGATGAATCGCTATGGTTTGCTGGATGAGAGTCAGAACAAGCTCGATTATGTCTTGGCCTTGACTGTGGAAAACTTTCTGGAGCGTCGCCTGCAGACACTCGTCTTCAAGTCTGGAATGGCCAAATCAATCCACCATGCCAGAGTGCTCATCAGGCAGAGACATATCAGGTTAGATATTTAAAGTTAAAATGGATGCGTGGTGTATAACATATATTGATGGATGTGCAGGGCCTGTTTTGTACATTGATGCTATGTGTAGAGTGGAACAGCAACTTTGGATGTTTGTTTCTTAGAGGTCTTGTATGATACAGTGATTTTCTGATTGGTTGTTTTGTAGGTAATAGTTGGAGCATCTAGTTGATCTGAGTTGAATTTTAGATGAGCCATATAAGTATTATCTTCTTGGGAAGATTAGATTAGGCAACGGGCAGTGCAGAACTTTCTTTAATGGATATTAGATAGTGGATTAGTCTTCTTAGTGGTTTAAAGGCTTTGAGTCTGGGTTATGATGCTCCTGTTTCATTCTTGTGTCGTTCATAATTTTTTTAGTAATATTATGCAACATGAGGTGTCAAGATTCGATAAGTTTCTATAGTCAGGAGGTTAATGAGAATGTGAGAGTAGCAGTTTGAACATTCAGTTCCACATGTGTTGATCAATCAAAGTAACGGCTTCCTTGCATGTCTCAGAATCGTGCGGAGATCTGAATCAAAAGCTAGCTGATTGTGTGTTCCACTCATGCTAAAGAATAACATTACTGTTTTAGATCGTGGTTGATGTACTGATTTGATCTTGCTTCTAACTTGGCAGGGTTGGGAGGCAAGTTGTGAACATCCCATCTTTCATGGTGAGGGTCGATTCACAAAAGCACATCGACTTCTCACTTACGAGCCCATTCGGAGGAGGCCGACCAGGAAGGGTGAAGCGAAAGAACACGAAGGCTGCTGCTAAGAAGGCTGCTGGTGGCGATGGAGATGAAGAGGACGAGGATTAGATGGTTGCACCGGTTATTCTTTTTCAGAGTTGATGTTGCAGTATAATTTAATTTTGGAACCTTTTCGCAGTTCTACTTGGGTAGGGACTCGCTTGCATAATGATAGCATTTCACCCTTTTGGAACATGGTCAGGTTATTTGTATAATTTTGGTTTCAAGGTGACTATTCTCGGCCACTGGTCATAACTTCAAGTTTTGCCAATTGCCGTAGTTGAATTGATAACTCGGGTGTCCGTAAAAGTTCCTAAACGCCGCTGAAGATACGATCTTGATGTTAAGGTATGATAGGATTGGAATTGCTTAAACTACCCAATGACCTTTAGTAGATTACATTGAATGGATTTGGAAATTTTCAATGCCGGGTCGGTCTAGAAGTGGATCGCAGGAAGAAATTGGAATTCCGACTCAATTTAGAACGTTGGATGCCAAACTCCTGCACGTTGATTTGCTTCGGGGTCGTGTGGAGGCCCTTGACTTGGTCATTTGGACGATGAGAAAACTATTCAGAATTGTCGGAAGACGTCAAAACGCTTGCTCAGAAGCCTCATCCAGCATCCGTGTCCATCATCTTCTTCGCCTCCTGCACAGGCACAGAAAAAAGCAACTAGCGACGCAAGCATGGAATCCATCAACGCCTTGAAGGGGTACGGCAAACTGGGCAGCCCCGAAGCTCAGACCCCGCACCACCACAGAGCCGCCAAGAGACCTCTGATCGTCGCCCTCACCATCTCGTCGGTCGTTCTGCTGACCATAAGCCTAGGTTTTCTCGTTGGAGCTCTCATCCGGGAGTCGAACGCCGAGGAATCGGAGTCGCGTTCGCTCAGATCCAGCTCGGCCCAGTCGATCCGAGCAGTCTGCAGCGTGACCCAGCATCAGGACTCGTGCTTCGCGAGCATATCCTCCCTCAACAGCTCCGTCAAGCCCGACCCAGAAGCCATCTTCGAGCTCTCCCTGCGGGTGTGCGTCAATGAGGTGTCCAACGCTTCCCTGTTGGTGCGGAATTTGGTCAAGAGCTCGAACGACACGCGCTCCAAGGGCGCTCTTGGGGACTGCGCGGGGTTGCTGGAGGACGCGGCGGGCCGGCTCGCCGACTCGGTGGCGGCCATGGCGGAGCCGGGAGAGGAGAAGGCGGCGTTGACGGAGCTGAAGATCAGCAACATCCAGACGTGGGTGAGCGCGGCCATGACGTATCAAGAAACGTGCTTGGACGGGTTGCAGGAGATGGGGTCAACGGTTCTTGATGAGGTCAGAGATCGGTTGAGCAGGTCGAGGGAGTTCATGAGCAACAGCTTGGCGATTTGTGCTCAGATGAACGCCATTCTCGACAGGTTCGAGATGGGTATGCATTAATCTTTCTTTAGTCGCGAAATCGAGTGTGAGAGGATGCATTGAGACAGAATTGCAGATTGACTGTTGCGGACTGGTGTGTTGGTACCGGTATAGAAACTCGGTGTGTATGATTTGGTCTGTAAATGTTATGTGAATTTGTGAAATGTGGAAGATTTCCCATCTATATGAGGATGATCACTTCCCAGTGGCAATGATTCACTCATTTGTAAGTTCGCCTTTATGAAATTTATGGTGCTCGATCCATGACTTTCATAGTATGCAAAACTCAGCTCGATTTACATAGAACTCTGCTAGATGCTCTGTGGAAGGTACATAATACACTCCATAAAGCCTTCGAAAGAGTAGTATAACTTTTATTTGGAAGCAGCTTTCGTTTTCTAGTTCTGCTGCTGGTTTATCGCTGCCCTAATTGCATGATTTTTAGCGACGGAGCGACTGAAATGAAATCCTTGAGAGTGCTTCTTGGTCCATTCTTTCTCTGTGTAGCCTCCGAAGGCGACTACATAACCATTTTGAAAGTCATGTAATAGGTGAAGCGTTATGAAACGATGGTTCCTTGAGTTTTCCCCTAGATGCAGAGCATACTTTCTTAATGCTGCCACTCGGCACAGCACGGGTGTCCGACCAGATGGGCTATGATGGCACAGATCGATTCCTTTTGTTGTAGCTCCCACAGCGGTGTCCTTTGTAGTCTGTGCCTTGTTCAAGCAACCGGACGGGGCCTGGCTAGGGACAGAGGTTGTGGTTTACTCTCTATTACTGATTCTCTGCCTTGACAAGTGATTGATCTTAAACATACCGTTTTATGAACTTGATCTTTGTGTCAGGCATGATTGGCTCTCTCTCTAGATTAGACTTTTATTGGGTCACATGAAGTTGGTTTTAAAGCCAAACCAACGAGCACATTGAATCTTGGAGATGATATGTCATGATTCAAAGTGACCAACAACGGTTACTGAAATTGCTGGCTATTTTTAGTCATGAAATTCATCCACAGCTCTGGCCCTCAAGTGAAACTATGAGAAGGACCAGCAGAACCGCAGCACTGGTACGTCAACCTGCGGCGCTGGTTTGTCTACTTGGGTGACTGCTGGCTCGCCCACCTGGACCTTGCGCTACATATCTGCCATCATCATTTCTTAAAAAACGATGGGCCAACACAAGCTTTGTGGTGGGCGTGCTTGCAGCATGCAAGCAGGAGACTCCCTTTGCCGTCCTTGAGATTCCTTGGCAAAATTCCGGTTTTTGAAACAGTTGCGTTCTTCTATGCAAGAAGAAGACTTAGAAAAAACAAAGAAGTTTGAATCTGAAAAAGTATGCTTAGGCAGTTCCTTCGCTGAGCACAACAGAATGAAGAGGAATTTGTATCGTTTCAAATCCCTTTTCTTATCGAAGAGAAGGAAGGAGAAAAACCGAATGGGTTAATCTCAATGAAAAAGCCAACCAACCTACGAAGAGGAAAGCTGGAGATACACATTTGTCCAAGAGCAGCAACCTTCAGAGACTTTGCGGCAATAGAGTGCGTCTCCATGCTTCAGTACCTTAACATAGTCTTTACCAACCTTTCCAATTTGATTCCTTGCCGTATTGACTGCCCCCAAAGCGGGCTTGTAATGATCCTTGTCGTATGGCACGCGAAGAAGATCGTCATAGAAAGGATGGATGTCATCCCGTCAAGGGAACTCATCAATAGTCAATGAAAATTCTGTCGAGTGTACTTCACCTTGCGCATGTCGAATTGATGGAGCCGTGATATAGCATATCCCTCGTGGACAATGCCGCCAGGTGCAGGAAAGGATGATATCAGTGAAATCATTCGCATTAGGCACCAGTGGTAATCTTCTTGAAATTGCATTGCACCATCTTATCTTTCATAAGATCTGCAGCAAAACAAATACACCAGAATCCAAAAAGACCGGCCACTTATAATTTTTTTTCTCGCTGAATATTTTCCATCGTACAGTTTACCTAAAGATAGACGTGAACCTAGCCAACATCAATCATTCATGCTTGCGATCATGCATGGTAGAAAGAGGAGTTGAATTGTCCGGTTAGCTCTGCTTCAGATGACAAGACATCCATCATATGCGCAGAAAACCGAAGCAAACTGTTAATATAACTTCCAACAGCCCTTAAATCGTTCGACCAGATGAGATATTGACAGACGCAAGACAAAGGAGCAGCGCAGACAAGTTCAGCTCATCTAGATGAGCAACCAGGATCGCTGGCCTGCGCTTTGGGTTCCGACCTGCTCTTTGGCCATTGCTCTGCCGTTGCCACCGCCGGAGATGCCGCTTGAGGATTCGTCTGCTAAGCTTGAGAGAGTCTGTGGACGGATACAAAGTTGGGCCTATCTGCCCTCATGTATGGAGATTTCCCACATTTTTAATTTTTTAACCCTACGATGAAATTCACCTGATTTGCACTAAAAGACAAAATTTTCTCAATTATTGAATTGCATTTTAAGGTGATGTCTCCAAATTTTGTTGCTTTTCTTTTTCAAAATTCTTTTTCTTTTTCTATTTAGGATCTAATCATCATGATTAAGTATTTTACATATTTTATTTTACTTATTGTGGGTATCTCATGTATATAAAACATTGTTTTTTCTTTTTTATATTTAGATTTTACTTACACGTTTGTAAACTTTTACTTTTACTGTTCATATAGCCATGATGCCTTTCTTATTGAATTTGTGGGATGATACAAATGAAGAGATCCCTATATATATGTATACTTGAGCTCCTCTAACTACAATCGTAAATCCCCTTAATCCGATAGTAGAGATCTAATTTCACTGTGTTTACAAAATTATCTAGAATCAAGCATACAATTACAACATTGGCCCTAAAATTATTGTAGAGTATCATAGAAGCCCTTGGCCCTTGGGAGTTTCAAGGTTTGCTTGGTCATTTTGGCTATCATCACGGCCTATTGTGCCTTGAAAACCTTCGTCCGGGGATAGTCACTTGGAAGAAAATTCTAATTGACATGATCCCTAAGGTAAGAAAGAGTAGACATTCTTGTTGGGTTGGGCCTAGCCCCAAGGTTGGGCTTCAACGGTCATGTGTCCAATCCTGCCCTCAACATAAATCCAAAAAATCAAAAATCGAAAGAAAAAAAAGAACTTCAGTAAATAATTATACAACATTAGAGTTAGATGAACCTAGTCAAGTCGATCACTTCAAAGTGGGCTAGGCCCAACCCAGCCGAGTCAATCAGAGCCGTGTGTAGCCTGACTAAGAATAAAGACTCCATATTTTCACTGTATAATATGTAAAGTCTCAACGACTCTGACAGAAATACATTCATCTAGTTTTTCTCAGCTCAAGCACATGGTATCAATTTTGACTTTTTTGGTCCGTAATCAGAGCATAGTGCAGAAGCAGGACCCATGTGACAGAAATTGTCCGAATTGCATTGCATGTTTCCCCACTCGGGGAGCAGCAAAAGAAATTGGTCCAGCTCCCTCTTTGTCCCATGTTTCCACTTGTCACAACTGTGCGTTTCTTGAAAAATCTAAATTATCCCTATTTTCTTTTATTCAGATTCTGCAGTGGGGGAAGACCAATGTGCAAGACAAGTCAAAAAAGAAGTGGCATCGTCCACGTTTCCTGTTTCATTCTAGGTTACAGCTCAGGAACTTGGGTTAATAAGACAGTGTAGATGGATGCTGCAGCAGAAACTAGTGCTTTCACTGAGTCCCAGTTGGTGAGTTAAATGAACTCTGAAGTAATGGAGTGATAACACTTGTTGATGTTGAAGCAAACATGAATTACATTCACTCAGTCAATATGTTTAATAGCCTTTGAGATTAGCAGCCAAACATGACACAAAAGGAGGCAATAACTCTACAATTAATGTTTGCTATTTATGTGTTTTAAAAGAGGGGAATTGTACGCCGGATTTCTCAGGTAAGGTAATCAATTATCCCTTCCAAAGAGAGAACTCCTTTTTAAGGAAATGATCCTTAATGTTGTCATGGGGATGCTAACCATGGACATGACTCGATCACAAGACATGGGCATGAACTCGACCAAAATGTAACCATGGAGAGACCAAAATCGAATTAGCCACTATGCATGACTTGGATTCAAGTTTTGATTTAGAATAACTTAACCACTTTGTTATTTTAGTTCTATAAAAACCGATAAGCCCTCCAATAAAATCGCTAATATTTCACCAGAAGGCATTTTTTTCATCCTTAATTAATCATAAGGCCGGAAAGACATTTTAATACCCAGGAAAAGCAAGTAGTACCTCTCTCTCTCTCTCTCTCACTTTTGGTCCTCACTACAAGTTCACTGTGTTTAAGCAGTTAATAGTTCTTCGACTTTTGCATTAAAAGAGGTCAAAAAGAGCACAACACAGGGAGACGGACTCGAGCTGTGTGTGCCTGAATGTTTTATTAGTGTCAATTCATGCAAAGCAAAACGACAACACTCGTTCGAACTGAGGGGTTTTGGGAAATAAACTTCGCGTGGAACTTCCTCGCGAGCATCCCCAGCAAGAAAGCAACAACTCAGTAAAGAACAAGCATTCTCCAACAGATGGCTGTCAATAGCCAAGTTTGTTCTGTTCTCAGACTGTAACTTCCCTCGCATTTTAAGGGGTTGTTACCAATTTGTAAGCCTTTGCTTGAAAAAGAGGCATGAAGCGTGAAGCAGAAAGTGAGCCAAAGTACAGCTATGTGAGTGAATGATCGACTGGTGTCAATTCATGCAAGGAAAGAAACATTAATCGCCATGTAACCGTTTCGATTCCACAAAGAAACCTCCAAACAAAAGACTATCTGCAACCAAGAAAGCTTAATTGAGAAGAAAACAAGCTTTCCCAACATACCATGAGCCTAAATGTCTTCCTGGTGTCTTCGATGCATGGAAATGAGACATCATTGACTAGAAACCATTTCTTAAAAGTATAGCCAGTGTCCTTCTCGCCCGTATTTCCCTTGCGTTTAAGCAGGTTGCCCATTTAAAGCTCTGCATGGAAAGAGATCCGATTGTACACAGAGAGAGCCAAAGTATAGTTATACCATGAGCCTGAATGTCTTCCTGGTGTCTTCCATGCATGGAAATGAGACATTATTGACTAGAAACCATTTCTTAAAAGTATAGCCAGTGTCTTTCTTGTCCGTATTTTCCTCGTGTTCAAGCAGATTACCCATTTAAAGCTCTGCATTGAAAGAGATCCGATCGTACACAGAGAGAGCCAAAGTACAGTTATAACATATGCCTGAATGTCTTCCTAGTGTCTTTCATGCATGGAAATGAGACATCATTGACTAGAAACGGTCTCATGAGTCTCATGAAGATATAGCCAGTGTCTTTCTCGCCTGTATTTCCCTCATGTTTAAGCAAGTTACCCATTTAAAGTTCTACATCAAAAGAGATCCGATTGTACACAGATGGAGCCAAAGTACAGCTATTGTCTTCCTGGTGTACTCCATGCATGAAAATGAGACATCATTGACTAGAAACCATTTCATAAAGATATAGCTGGTGTCTTTCTGGCCCGTAATTCCCTCACATTTAAGCACGTTACCCATTTAAAACATCTGCATCGAAAGAGATCCGACTGTACATAGAGAGCCAAAGTAAAGCTGTATGATGAGCCTGAATGTCTTCCCGGTGTTTTCCACGCATGGAAATGAGACATCTTTGACAAGAAATAGTTCAACCAGACTAACTTACAACCTTAATCATTATTGAGAAAACAAAACTGAGTGCACCTTGGATTTTCTGTTAAACAATGCTTCAGAACACTAAAGGAGAATTTACAATTGGCTTATTATGCTGGGTACATCCGGCATTACAGCCATAGTGCACAGTGCTCTAAAAATTACATTGCGAGCTATGGCTGATTATCAGCACATGAAAAATCAGTCACTTAAAGAATGAATTGAATTATCTCCTGCATTCTACATTACAAAAAGGCATCTTAAACAAAGTAGGTTCTCAATCCCTTATACCCAAATATTAGGCATGCTAGATAGATGGATCTTCCAGTGACGAACTCTTTGAAAACAGGCTCACTCACCATTGCATCCAAGTGATCCTATTGTCACCTTGCCGTCTTCATCAATACCTCAGCTTTTCTGTCATAAAAAAAAAAAAATTGCACAAGTACTTAGAACAAAGGTGCAGTATCCCATTTTTCCTAATATTAACTGGTGGCAAGTTAATTAAAATTACTCTGATCGTTTCAAATGAACTATCATTACATCATAACAGAGTTTCCTGATATTGAATCATTAAATAGGAGTGGTGCAATAACAATGATCTTAGAACAGGCTATGCTCATTAATGTACTAAAACAAAGAAGTGAAAGGAAAACAAATTGTTTTCTCAAACAACCATCCTAATCGGTCTTCCCCGATAAATATCAAAGATCAGCAAGTCTCAACGAACATATAATATTAATTTAGCTTTCACCATCGTGTAATAATGTCTATTAATGATAGTATGTCAAAATCTTAGAAGAGAGAATTTGGTATCAAAATTGAAATTACAGATCCACAGTGGCAATCTGCCATAGGTAATCAAATAAACACGATTTTGCCCATATAATAGATTGAGTAAATTGTCAACCGGACCACCAAGGATCCAAAAAAGAGGGCACATGGTTGCAACAAGCTCTGAGACTTCCGAGACACCAGTTGCTTAGCCAAATAACCAAATGTGGTCTTAACTGCATTTCATTTCTTTCCCTAAGGGCTTAACTGCATGATCATGAACACAGACTGAGCTTATTGTCATATCGCTGGCCAAGAATCTATTAAAGATTCTGAGACTGTCTAGACACTGATTGAAACGAAAGTAGCCAAAACTAAAATGTGTTTGATTGAAAAAGATACTTATTGTGGAGGAACTGTCAAACTCAGAGCAGATAGGCTTGATTACAACTAAAATTGTGGAAGGACTGTCACACCTATTGCGATAAAGATGCTAATAAAGGTATGTAAATCACTAACATTCATGGCAGTTTCCGAAAGACAAATTTACTAGGCATTAGGATTTCAATATACCATTGGTATGGAAAAGCATATAGATTCAAATTAAAAAATCTTGAAATTTACTGCATTAGTCTAATCAAATCTTTAGGCTCTTTGATTCTTACCCTGAAAACCATAATGTCTATCAGGCAGTCTTTCAAAGACAATCTAATAGCAACCTATGAGAAATTTACTGCATTAGTCTAATCAAATCTTTAGGCTCTTTGATTCTTACCCAGAAAACCATAATGTCTTTTAGGCAGTCTTTCAAAGACGATCTAACAGCAACCCATGAGAAATTCAATTGTCAATTCTATGCTAGCCCAGAACTCAACTTCTACAGCACATTGTTTTGCCTATTTGAATTTTTTTTAGTGGTGACTTGCCAAAGATAATGTCTTGCCTCGATAGGTTTGACATTTTGATGCATAGAGTGTTGCCTGCATTGGTCCGTCCAGGATCTACAATTTCATGGCAAGCACTTCAAGGTCATGAATAACAAGAACATTAGGAATTCGTGCATAACATGAAATAATGTACGAGGGATTGAAGGTTTGCTTTCTAACTCACACAAACACTTGACATGCCACACCTTTCTACTCATTAGGCAGCTCAGAAAAGATGCATCTTTATTTGACAAAGATCAGTTTATGATTTCATGTGAGGCTGCTGCTTTCTCAGACCCATCTCTCAGTGCATATACAACTTTCTTTTGGTTCATTCATTCGTTTAACATCACGCATATTGTGCTTTCCATTTGGTTCATAACATCTTTTGGGATATGTTGATTATGAGTTTGTTCAACCAAATTATCTGGTTGCAAAGTCGAGAACATTCAACACATGAGATTGGCAAAGATTTGTACAGTTTGCGGTGATGCCTCAATTTTCTGTGAAGAGCAGACATTTTTACACAATTTGGTGCTTCCGATATTCACGTGCACCTCTCTACATGACACCCCCTTTGGAAAAATTTATAAGGTAAATACGACAAGAAAGACGCAATGCGACAAAACTAAATATATAACGGAAGAAAAAGAACTCTCCAGATCCTCCTATTAATTTATTTGCAATTCTAGATTACTGAAGAGCAGAGATTACCATCCAGCTGACACCCTTCTCTATAAAAGCCAGCCCTTCCATTGAGCTCAAGCGGCGCCCCAAGAAGCTGCACCAGAGCCTCAGCATCCCATCACAGCACAGTTGTACACAAAAGTACCTGATGGTTTTCTGGCTAGCAGCTTCCACTGCGGTGGCCCTTCACTGGGAACCCAGGAGTTGAGTTCAATAGTTCCACCCCCTAAAGCCCTGGGTCCGCCGATAACAACTATCCTCTCACCACATCCCCGAAAAGCAATACCCCAACCGTTCATTGACATGGCACGCTCCGGCAAGCTCCCCACCGTAGACCATGAGTTCCTCACCTTGTCATACTTCCTGACCTCCTTCGCTACATGATCAGCTGCGTAGAGCTCGTTGTTCACCACTGCAAGCAGGGGAGGAGCCTCGGTGGCAGAAGGAGCTTCAGTCACCCCAGTCCCGCCATTCCGGGCTGGGAACATATTAGGTATCTCCCTCCATGTCCTAGTCTCCATATCGTACACTTCTCCGCAGGTGAGAGACTTCATATTCCCAGTTCCAGTCCCGCCAACCACGTAAAACTTCCCATCCATGAATACCCCAGAGCACATCTTTCTGGCTTTATGCATGTCTGGCAGCATCTCCCACCTTCCGGTGTCCGAGTTATACAGCTCGGCAGAGCTCAGGATGTTGCCTCGTGGATCGCAACCACCAGCTAGGATTGCAATTTCTCCGAGGCTGGCCGACCCGAACAAGCACCTAGGCACGTTCATCTCCATGCCCGACGTCCATATGTTTGTCAGGATGCTGTACTTGTATATGATATGGGACATTATCTCCTTTCCGAAGACAAGGAGTTCAGTACCGACAGCCAGCGACTCCTTATCGGATAAAATGAAACACTCGTCTGTACTCATCCTGGGCAAGCGCAACCAACGGCTACGAATGGGATCAAACGCGTCCCACTCAAGGAGATTGCAGGAGAAGTACACCCAGTGTTCGACGATTTCCATTTGCCTTCTCAGGCGGTAGAGCTCGCCACTCTTGATCAGAGAGCGAAAGCTTTGGTTCACAGATGCAAGGGAACCATAATCAGACCTCGAGCAGCGAAGGAGGCAATTGATGGAGTTGTCGCGGCCAATCTGATGGATGAGGGAACTCGAGTCCTCTTTCTCGCCGGCTTGATGCTTGTCACCGACTCGAGCGGCTTTAGAAAGACAGTGATCCTGAGCACCCTGCATCGTATCCCACCTGTAACGTGTGTCCAGTGGCCTGGAAAACTTTGTCAGTGAGAATTCATCTGCATCATCCAATTTTTTTGAAAGCTCACGCACACGAAAAGTATTATAAACCCATGTGCTCTCTTCGTGGCACGAGCCAGGCAAGTCTCGCACAACAAGGTAAGATAGACCTTCCAACATGTTGCCGGACTTTTTCTACTTTCCAAGTCCAACGAGCTTTCCTTCTTGCTCGTCAAAAAACACAACGCATTTCGAATCAGTCACTAGTCCGCATTCATAATGGAACCAAGCACAGAACAATCTACTCGGCCTGGTATGCGATCTCCGGTGGGGATCGACCAAACCCCACTCACGCATTTTTCAAAAAGCAAAGACATCCCAGGTGGGAACAAGCCATAAACACACACAAGAACGAATTAAAACTGGATCTTCGAGAAACGCTTCTTTGCTTATCCTCTCTCTTAAACATTCATGCAAGTGCTAGTGCCAGAACGAATCGAAATCCCGAAAGTTCCCGTAGCCCGAAATTCAACGACTAAACGAAACGAAGCCTTCACGCTCATTCCACACTCGGAGTGGATCATAATTACGTGGGACAGGGGAAGAAAAAATCGGATCTTTAGCTGCGGAGAGAAGATGACTGAAACGAGAAGAACATGCAGGAACCTCCAACGCCCAACAAACAAATGAAAACGAACAGAATTCCGACCGAAACGCATTCACGTCACCAAAGCGCGGCACCAAGCAATCCGCGGCCGACGCCATGACGAAAGATCAAGCGCGGACGAACCCGAGATTCCTCCTCCCTCACCCGAGCCAACGAGAAGAGAAAGGGACGGCGGGCATTCCCGAAACCATCGGGACCCGCCGAAAACGTCGGGGCGAGAGGGAGGGAGAGGGAGGAGGAAGAATTCCCCAGGCCGCCGAATGCGAACGCAAGCCAACCGACGGGGGGGCGAGGGAGAGAGAAATCTCGGGAACGATCGTGGTGCGTGCGTGCGTGCAATGCATATAGAGAGAGACAGAGAGACAGAGACAGAGAGACAGAGAGACAGAGACAGAGACAGAGGCAGAGGCAGATGCAGGGGAGGGAGAGAGCGAGCTTACACGTTGGACGGGGGGGAAGATTTTCTTTTTCTCTTTTTTCCTTTTAGTTTTCCCTTAAAAAAATTGTCCCTTTGTTTATTCTTTTTGTTTTTGTTTTTGTTGGGGGTGGTGGCGGTGTCCCGGAATTTGGCTCGCTGTCGTCGTCGCCGCCGCCGCCGCCGCCGCCGCCGTCCGCTGCGGTGAATGGCGCTATCAAAAACAATCCTCTCGCTTTCTGTGCAGAGAAAAACCACAGAGCCTAAGCGCACTTTCTCTCTCTCTCTCTCTATCTCTACCGCCCTCTCTGTATCTTTCTCCCTCTACATCTATCTCTGTAGATTCTCCTCGCACAATAATATTTTTTTTCTTGGTGGGCGCACCTCCCCGTTTTATAGTCGCGGCCTGCCCCGCGCGTGGGCGAGAGACGGCGCGTGGGAGCCGCGCGTGGGCGACGCGTGCGGCCGAGCCTCGACTGTTCGTGCATGTAATTTCCTTAACAGAAAAGTGAGCGACGTGGGGGCCACGTGGCCCCTCCTTTGGCCCCTCCTTTTTCTCCCCGCCGGGAAATTTTCCTTCGGGGGTAAATACGACAAAAAAAAAAGTCAAGAAAAAAAATTCAAATTTCTACTATTTACTCGTGAACTAATATTCGTGTTAAAAAAAAAAAAATCTCGGACTGTCGTATTGAGATCGAGTCGTGTCGCCTTTATCCACTCTTGATAAATTTATCTTCTATTACTAAATTGCCGACGTGGAAATACCGGTAACAAACGGCTCGTATACTGGCGTGGACCCGACAATCAAGATAAGATATAAATGGATTTACTAAATCACATCGTTTTGAGGAAAGCAAGATCCAAAGAAAGTGAAAAACATGTGCCGTCTCTGCCCTAATAACTCCCTTGTTTAGTAATTATTTGTCACGACTTTACTTCAAGATTGTGATGGATCCGTCTTAAGTATATTAATTTAGTATTTTTCGATCCAAAATTTAGTTTAAGATGGGCGTTAAGGGTATATAAGTTTGAGATTTGTATGGTGTGAAAATTAGTTAGCGTAAATCTAGTATATGTGTATCAATTTGAGATTTTTTGTAATACGGAAATTAATTTTAGCTTAACATAGCATGTTTTTTAGTTTGAGAATTTTTACGATTTTAACTCTTTTTCTTTCGACCAAATTGGTTAGGAAAGCGTGCTTGATTATTGATGAAACACGTATAAAGAGTAAAAAGTTTTTTTTATAAAGAAAATTGAATATTTATATAACATGATACAAGAGTAATAATGAAATATCTAAAATATGAGATAAAACGAGATTTCGACTCAAACACGTCAAAGGTGTAAATCTTTATTTCTTAAGAAGTATAAATTCATGTCTACATTGAAAATATTTTTGAAAAGGGATATGGAGAATGATTTATTTATAGGATGCTTAATTTTTTTCTGAAGTTACGACAGCATGAGCACAACATTTCATCATACGAATATCGTGAAATTTCATGAAACAACAGCCACCAACTGTATCGTAAGTTTAAACCGACAGGCAAAGATACAAATTAATATTTAAATATTTTAACAGGAATCGACGAGATTGTGGCGGGACAAGGGAGCCGAGGACTGGGGCACAGGAAGGGGGCCGGGATCGGAACCGGTAACGGCCGTCCGGGCAACGTGCTCCAACCCCTGCCCCCACGCGCGGCGGCCAAGGGCACATAAACGGCTCTCACGCCTTTGGTGAAATTTTTCCGTTTCTTTGCTTTTATTTATTTATTTTCCTTTTTTTGGCATTTTCCTTCCCTTTTTTTTATTACTTTTTTCCTTTTTTTAACTTTTTGCATGCGGGAAATCTGATTTTCATTTAATAGCAAGAAAAACCCGGAAAATCATGAAGCCATGGGGGAGAAATTTTGTTTGAACGCGGGGGTTCACGATTTTCATGGTTTTTCGAGGGAGGGCAGTTTCATTTTTCTTTTGTTGTTTTTCTTTTTTTTTCCTATCAAACAAAAAAGGGGCAAATTTGGTGAAATTAGGGTTTCACTAGTTGGGGGATGATAGGAATGTAAGTCGCCCTTACTAAACACTAGGTCTAATTTAGGGAAAAAATCAGAGTCGAATTGGTAAATGTTCGATGTTAGGGTCCGATTAATCGGGTAGGCAAATAAGTGGCCTCGGATTAGAAATGGTAGGTGCATGATATTTTTCTGCCGTTCTCTTTCGAAAGTGAGATGGTGCGGCAGAATGTTCAGCTAGAACTATGGACTCTTTCGTCATTTTTTTTTTTTAAAGTGAAGTTGTGTTACAGAATACTCGATAGTATACTATAGGTAAGATAACATGACATGAGTCGTTTGAGGTATTCTCACCACATGAATCAAACTCGTGATACGCAAACGATTCCTTTACATCGCTTTTTGTGGTCATCGTTGGCTTGTGTCGATGGATAATAAAGCATTGTATCGAATTTAATTTGGGAATTTTCTTGATGATGTATCTATAAGGAAAGAAATCCATATGTTGATTAGATGTTGGGGGTGATGTTGCATTTCTTTTCGTTGCTCTTCTTAGAATTTTTTAGATTTAGCAACAACATTATCTCCACAATTCAAACTTAAGGAAAGTAGCCTTTTATAAGGAAAGTAGCCTTTTATAAGGAAATTAGCCTTTTCATGTAAACTAGTGCACTAAATGCATCCTTCTATAATTTTTCAAGTTCCTTCTAGAGAATTAGCTATCATAACTATCCAATCAATCACGGAACACTAAATATTGGGATCGAAAAATATGAAATGCACAAAATTTTGTGCAAATAATATGGGATTGTCATAAGTTGTTATTCGATAATTTTTTGAATTTTAGTTCAATGTATCGATAATAATAAAATTCAATAATTTCAATTCCATCGTGTTTCGCGTATTTGAGAGAAATTTGACCAATTAGCTGGTTATCATGGGTTCAACACCACATAAGCACAAATAGTTACCATGTCCAATGATTATACCACGCCACTTTTCAAAAAGTGATTTCTCATGTCTAAAAATAAAAATGCAATCAATAATTAATAATGATGTATTGATGATTAGATATTTAAAATTGTGCTACGCAATCTTTTGCATGGCAATCCTTCACATGCCAACTGATTAGTCTCTACAAAACCATTTATGGCAATCTCTCACGTGCTGACCAAAATCGAAACTGAAACCGAACTATTAACGATAAGAGATCTAACAGTATTGAACCAACTAATTGCGAGGAAAGTGCGACGGTTAAGCAAATTACCGGTCATTTCATAAATCAATGAAAAAATATGCCAATCATTGATGGGGTGATACGATCGTGTCGAGATTTATCACTCTAATCTTCATATCTCATATTACTTTTGTTACGTGGACGAAAATTTGAACGTTGAACTAAAAGCCTAAAACTAAGCTAGTAGCTGCTAATGTAGTAAGTATATAACTGAAATTAATAAGCAAGGTTAGCAACATTTGTTTTTGTTAGAAGAAATAAAATTAAAAGGAAAAAAATTAAAAGGGAATAATTGCAAAGTCGTGCAAATATTATTAATTCAACAAAAAAAAAGGACAGAAAATATTAAAAGTTGGTAAAAAAAAATATAGACGTAAAATGAACTTAGCCATAAAAAAAAAAAAAAATCCGATTGACTTTCGGCCCTCAACGTGCAATGTCTAAACAGCAGTCCTATTTGTATTGACAGTGACTGCTTTTTCATCATGCTCTTTCCAAGCTTTTTAAAGCTTTAAAAATGTACCGACCAAAAAAAATGCTTTAAAAATATAAAAAATTAAAAAATTGTGAAAGAGAAGTACTAAGTATAACGATAATAAATTATACAAATTAATAACTTTTTTTCTCGATTGCTATTCGATTCCCTTGCTTGCTACTAGCTGTGAGTCGATTGAATTTCATTATCTATCAAAGTAAAAAAAAACGAATAATACATCATGAAATTTTAGAGCCAACTAGAACGAAGGGGGTTGCTCGGTCTCCATTTGAAAATGCTCAAAATCTTGAAATTGGCCAAGGCGATGTTAAAATAAATTTCTTTTCTCCAGTCGAAGACGTTAACTTACTTAAAAGCCGCAGAAAACCCGATTAAAGGAAATTTCCCTTAATTACTAAATTATAAATTATTCTGATTCTTGAATTATAAGAGGTCCCCTAGACACAACCAAACCCTACATCACATTCACTGTCAATCCTATTCATAAAGAATCTTTTTTTTTTCTCCCGAATGTCTAATATTGCATCTGATGCTATGGGGCAAAAAAAAAAAAAAAAAATTTAGATTTTGTGAATTCTATTCGATGGCAACAGTGTATTTTCTCAGACGATCGATAATGCTTCTGGCACCAGAATAACATGGAACTTTATTGTTAATTATTCCTTATTAATATTTTATCCCCCCCCAAATAAACAATAAAATAAATAAATAAATAAATAAATATATATATATATATTTGATTACAGAATCGAATAATTAAGTTGTAAAGATTTGTTGCCTTTTGGTCATGTCATGCTCACGTCATTTTTCATATCATCTTATACCCTTTTTATGAGTGCTGGATGTCTCCAAAAAAATTCAATCATACACTTTTGGGGGGCAATACTTTTTGGCAAGGAGCTTTCTCAAGTTGACACCCCAACCCGATGGAATCCAGCTTTGGGCAATGACTTGGAATATCCAAGCACACGTAAATGAGACATGACAACAAAGGGCTGTAGCTTTTTAAAAAATTCTCTCGAGGTTCTGGCATGAACAGGGCCGTGTAGTACATATTCCCTCTTGCATTCGGGTTATGAAAATGTAAAAATAGGAGCGAAAAGGTGCCAAAAAGGGCTATGTTGATTTTATTGATCCGTTGCAATCATTGAGCAAATTCCTACGAAAAGGTTTTGTTTGAATTGGTGAAAGAATTTACACCTCAAGAAGAAAAATGGTGGGGCGAGGTCAAATGATAAAATCAAGAAAATGTCTCTAAATCTATGTTTGGTAACAATTCTATTTCTCTATTTTTCTATTCTTTTGTTTTCCAGTACAAAATAAGAACAAAAAACTATTCAGTAACATTAGCTAATTTTTTTTTTTTATATTTCTTGAAACAAATCAGTGGCCAAGGAATAGATTTAAAACATAAAAAAAAAGAAGAGAAAAAAACCTACATCTTTGTCCCTAAAAACAATTTTTGAAACAATATCATTTTCTTTTTTTTTTTGCTTTCTCCTTTGACCAGTCACCAGGCCTTGGCAATGGCTAGAGATTCTACATCATAAAAATTTGAGGGTCATACCAAACGTATTCCTTTTTTTTTTTTTTTATTTTGAGAAAAGAAATTCTTTGTAGTTACCAAATGCATTCTTCTACTTAAAAAAATCTTTTAGAAAATAGAAATGAAATAAATTATTTCTCAAAAGAAGTTATTTTCGCAAATAGAAATGTTACCAAACATATCCTAACATGTATTTGATTTCTATTATTTATGAGATAATGATAGTAGTAGTAAGAGCGGCGCTATCTCCCCTCTGATTTCGGCTAAGACACTTATTTTGTCAATTAATTGATCGAAATATCTTTCTCTCTTAAATTTATTGTTTCTTCTTTTATCAACCTAATTAACAAAATTGCCTTTATTTCTATTATCTCTCTTGTTTTATCATGCATCTTGTTATCCGTTCGCCTAGAGAATTCAATTTAATATGTTTCAAAGTTGAAAATTAAAATTCAATTTAATTATTATGCCAATCTTAATAAAAAATGGAAAAGAAAAATTGATCAAAATATAGAAAAGGTTAATTTGTTAGAAACATGATCAAGTGTCAAACATATTTATGTTCAAATCATATTCAAATATTAACAAAAGATAATCACATAAAGGGAAAAAATGAAACTTCTTACTGTTCTACTCCCACTATGAAGAAAGTAATTGATATTAAATGAAGATTCAATCTCATAACAAGTGGATAAAAGCTTTAAAATATGCTTAAAACTTTCCCTAGAAAAATTTGATGTGAGTTTGAAAGTGCAGACTGTAAAAATGAATTATCTATCCCAAGTTGCAATTCCTATTAAAAGAAAAAAATTCCAAATAAAGGCTTAAAATGTCATCATTTTTTAAATAAGGGCTTAAGTAGCAATATCAGTTTCAAAGAAGGCCTTGGAGTGTTTATGATTGTTTCAAATAAGGGTTTAACTTCACTGGCTCGTCAACCGGCAAAAAATTCCAACTAATTAGGAATATTTTCATCCAAATACAATTTAAATTTAAATTTAAATTTTAAAATTAAAAATTAAAAGAAAAGGAAAAATGCACCGACTGTGACTATCGCCTCATTATTGGTGGGGGGCGGCAATGGCGAGGATTGGTGACCCTCTCCTAGATTTGGGCAAAGGTTGCATGCCTTCACCTCGGTTTAGGCGAGGGTTGCCGGCCCTCGCCCAGCGTTCCCAAACCCAAGTGACAAGGTCCAAGGGCATTGGGGTAAATGGTTGGCGACCCTCATCCCATCGTTGGTGAGGCGGAGGCAATGGCCAACGACCCTCATCAACTAGAGATGAGGGCCAACAAGCTCTCATTAGAGATGAGAGAGGGTGGCGAGGAATTTCCCCGTGGTCCATCTGTTCTATTTTTTTGTCTCTTATCTCACATGATGATGGACTTTCTTACAACCTGTAATACCACAGCGTGGAATTCCAGCAAGGTGCGCTTGGATCCTTGTAGCACTTTTGCAATACTTGTTGCCGCAAAACCCTTACTTCCACTTGTTCTCCACAGCTTCCACGTTCCCATGAAATCGATCTAACTCTCTAGGCATTCTTTTTGCTACTACCTACAAAGAAGACATGACATAAAAACAAAGACAATGCCAAGCAAAAGCATAGAACGATTAAAAACAAACCAGATCAATAAATAAATAAAAAAAGATGCATATAGAAACTTAAAGGATTCCTAACTTAAGGTTTAGTTTTTTTCTTTTGAGTTATTTCTTTTATGAAGAGAAAAAATAGAAAAAGAATGAAAAAATGAAAATTTTTAAAAAGACAAAATTGCCTTTTACTATCCGATGAGTTCAGGCTCTCTTTTGAAATTTACAATTTTCCCTTATTAAAATTGTAAAAAGATAAAGATAAAAAATGGGAGAGCAGCCCAAAGTTCAAACTCTTACATACAATTTTCCCTTATTAAAATTGTAAAATGCTCAAAAGATAGCATAAATCAGTGGCATTTAACTTTAGAAACCTACAAACTTATTTTGGAAAACACCCACAAGGTCAAAATTGGCTAGATAATTAGATTGAATTTTAATTTTCAACTTTGAGTTAAATTTTCCCGCAAATTATTTGATAAATTATGGGCAACTAATTGTGTGTTCATAAGCCATCATAACTAGAAATTTCTAAAGTTCTATGTAACTTTTGTGATTAAAAGAGACTATAAATTAAAATTAACAACATTCTCTAAGCAAAGTGATAATAGGATGCATGATAAGATAATATATTGTTGGGTGTAATTTGACATATATATATATATAATGAAATTGATAAAATAGGAGAGATTAAAGAAATAAAGGTTGTTTTGTTATTTAGACTGATAAAAAAAAAAAAAATAAATTGAAGAGAGAGAAGAATACTTCGGTCAATTAATTGACAAAAAGAGTGTTTTAGTCAAAACGGGTAGAAATAACACCGTCCAATAATAATAAAAATGGAGATTGTAAGACAATCTTGGGCGAATTGCTATCACTATGAAGGCACTATGGGAGCATCATAAATAATTTTCAGACACTAAAAGAATGGTTGTCCTTTTTTGGAATTGGTCAAATAAAATTTTTCCTCCCCTTTTTTATTTTTATTTTTCCAGATTCATGGACAAGAATATTCTACATTCCCTCTTAATTATTTAATTTTCTACGCAGCCACTAGGTCACTGACGGCCGACTTTTCGATTATTAAAACCCCCCCATAAATCAGATGAACAAAAAGGCAAATGGACAGAAAGAAGCACGTAGGAAAAGCATCCTCTTTATTTAATTAAACGAAAAAATAGATAAACTAATAAATATATATTTTTTGAAAATTAGCTTTTTGATTGTACCTACAGAATCTTTGTCAAAACCCTAGTGGTGGGAATTTTGCAGTTTGGTGAAGAGCAATTGGATGAAGTAGAAATGAATTTAGCCTATGTGGAAACTAATCATAGTCAATGGCATGCGCAATACTTTTATTATGTTTCAATTTTTCTTATTAAAACTATTTTTATTTTTATAAAAAATGAATAATTTGAAAAAAAAAAATTCTAAAAATGACCGCTTGAAATAATTAATCAATAAAAATTACTTTCATTATCCCAAATATTTTCATGAGTGATTAAAATATTTATCGTTTATTTTTTTAAAGCAATATATAAGTTATCATCTTTAGAAAAATATTTTCCAAACTATTTATTTTCCCCAAAACAAACATTGCATGCTTAAGAAAGTAATTTTTATTCATTTATTTTGTGAAGAGATATATAAGCGATCATTTTAAAGAAAATATTTTTTAAATTATGTATTTTTCACGAAATAAAAAGAGCGTGAGATATTCTTTTTTGGGTATTGCACTTTTGGAACACACAATGAGATTTGGTGATTTGAAAGCACAAAAGGTAGTCGTTGGTTCAGTCCTAAGTAGCCAGTGTCTTGCACACATTTAGTAATGTCGTCTAGACAATTTACTAAAGCCCTGCTCATTATTGATGCATGTTCAATTGTGCTCAAAAGCATCATCAAGAAAGGTAGTTGTACTAAGTGAAATTCGAAGATGACGAGTTCACTTATCTGTTCATTAATTTCCTTTTTCATCTTCATCGTCCTATCGGCATGGTTCTTATTATCAACCTCATCGAGTCCGGTGCCCAATAGAAGGTCATGCAGGGGCATTAAATATTTCATATTGTTGTAAAGCAATTCTTGAATAATTGGTTATTCGGTTTATTGAATATTTCGATTTATCGCTTTTCTTTATTGTGTTTCCTGTTGGGAAATGCAAATGATGCCATTTGATTCAAAAATTATGTCATGTCAGTTATTTAAGAATTCCAAATTGTTGTTGGTAAATTAGTATACATTTTTAAGCTACGTGAACAGTATTGTCTAAAATCATTTATAAAGGAAAACCAAAAATCCCCTAAATCGGACGTTAGTCCTCTAGCTCAGAGGTGGCAATCGAACTCCTCATCCCGAATCGATGAGGAGGAAGATGGATGGGCCACTGGAGAAGCCCAAATCATCATCAATCCTTTCTCAATCGCAACCATTAGGGCCCGTTTCTTTTATGGGCTCGGGTTCTGTCAATTGTTGGCCCAAACAGAATCGTATAACTGGGTTGGTAAGATTACTTGTTTATGATCCTGCTAAGTTCGTGAGATTACAAATTGGATTGACAAAAGTACCAACCGAAATGCAAAATGTGAATCAGAGAATGACATATCTGAAAGGGCCCAAGGAAGATTTGAAATCCAATTGCAGGAAATGGCTTGTTTATAATGAGCTTTGACAACTCAATCCGCAACTTTAATAGCTTCTCTTGAGCAATGAACTAGCTTAAGGTCCAGAAATAATATAAGCAATCAATGTCTATGATAAGGGCACTCATTTCCCAAGCCGGGAGATGATCTTGAGAATATATATACTTCACATTGAAAAAGCCCTGGCCAGCACAAATTCTTTTCCTCGAGGCAAACAACTTACGTGTGTCTCAGTATTCCTAAGCCGAATATTTTGACAAAATCAACTTGGTCTTAAACTCGAAAGCAGCTGGCTCGCCTTTCCAACTTCAGTCTCAATTTAGTTCACAAGGTTGAATGGCTAATTCTCTTCCCGACCTTCGGTTGTATTATTTTCCAAGCCAAATACGCAAGCCATGTATCTAGGAGAAAATGGTTGTTCGACTTTTTGGTCTTGCTGTCTTCGCAAGTAATCTCTTTCCAAAGTAGCCGAGATAGATTCCTGTCTGGATTGATTTTTACTCTTTATATTTCGTTTCAATCTAAATCTTGCAATTCACGAATTGACTCATACATTCACACGTTGTCTTCTAAAAGTAGAAGCAGTACGACCCAAGAAAGAGGTTGAAGCTAGAAGTGGCGGGCCGACATGTCGGGTCACCTGAATCCCGATGCCACCGAAGCTGCCCTGCCCTCGCTTCTCCAGATTCTTGAATTCGAGCACCGTCAAACACCTCGACCCGTTCCAAGAAATCGCCTCACGTCTGCAGTCATGCAAGCGCGCGACCCACCTCGACCAAATCCATGCGCACCTGACCACCACGGGGCTCCTCCTCAACCCCGTCATGGCGGGCAAGCTCATCGCGGCTCTCTCGGCAAGCTCGTCCCCCTCCGCGATCTCCGCGGCTCATTCCGTCGCTAGCGGAATCGAGGGTCTCGATTCTTACACGGGCAACGCTGTCATCAGGGGTTACTTGGAGAGGGACGATCCTCAAAATGCCATCTTGGTGTACTCCCATTTGAGGGGACTGAACAGGACCGTGGACTCTTACACTGTTTTGTTCGTGATCAAGGCTTGTGGGTTGATTCCCGCAATTGATCAAGGGAAACTGATGCATGCCCAGATTTTTAAGATGGGTTTTGCGTCGGAGATCATCGTGCAAACTGCCCTCCTTAGTATGTATGCAGTGTTCGATGAAATTCGGAGCATGCAAAAAGTGTTCGACGAAATGCCTCGTAGAGACTTAGTTGCTTGGAACTCTCTTATTGCCTCATTTGTTGGGCGAAACTGCTCTAAGAAAGCTCTTGAAGTTGCTCGGGCTATGGTCTGTGACAAAGTGAGCATGAATGAATCGACTGCGGCGAGCATTCTCTCGGCTTGTTCAGCACTAAAGGCCTTGAGAGAAGGGAAATCTGTCCATGGTTATCTGCTAAAAAATGATGTCGATCTGGATGTCTTTGTTCAGAATGCCTTGATAGGGATGTACTGCAAATGCGGTTCTTTATCGAATGCTTGCCGGATATTCCATTCAATGGCTACAAGGAATGTTGTTTCGTGGACTACAATGATCAATGGCTATGCATGCAACGGTTATTTTAATGAAGCGTTGTCTGTTTATAGACAAATGGAGTCTGCCAATGTAAGACCGGATGAGGTTACTCTGTTGAGTGTTATTTCTGTGTGCTCGGAGTTGGGAATCTCTGAACTTGCTGAATGGATTACTCTAATAGTTGAGAAATGCGGACCTAAAAGGGAGAGGACTGCTCTGGCTAATGCACTTATGAGAATGCACGCAAAATGTGGTAACATCTTGAAGGCTTGTCAAATTTTCGATGGGATGAAGGAGAGAACACTAATAACTTGGACCACTATGATTCAGGCTCTAGCAATGCACGGGCATGGCGTGGCTGCTTTGATGAGGTTTATTCAAATGCAGAGGCAAGGCTTAGAACCCGATGGGGTTGTCTTCCTCTGTGCACTATTCGCTTGTAGCCATGCTGGTTTGGTAGAATATGCAAGAAAATGTTTTGATCTAATGATAAAGGAATATAATATCAAGCCATGGATGGAGCACTGCGGCTGCATGGTGGATCTGTTATGTAGAGCTGGGCTAGTTGAAGATGCATTTGACTTCGTAGCAAATATGCCAGTTGAACCAGATATGATTCTGTGGCATATGCTCCTCATGGCTTGTCAACACCGAGGATGCCCCGAACTGGTGAGTCAAGTTATGCATCGTACACATGAATTGGGGCCTAAAAGTAGCGAGGACTATGTCCTAATGTCGAATCTGCATGCTTCGGTGGCTGAGTGGGATGTCGTGAAAGAAGTAAGAGAGGAGATGAAGCAAAGAGGAATCACTAAGGAGGTTCCTGGTAGCAGTTTTCTCGAAGTAGATGAAAATGTGCATAGATCCTGATTCCTGACAAAATTAGAAGCTTGATAATTACTTCAAAGATGAAAGAAAGGACTGAAAATTTGGCTGTGTAAAGAACATCGACTTTGGCATTGCAATTTGTAGTTACGGTAGAATTAGTTCTTATTTCTTTGTGTTTACAGAAGCAATTGGCGAATGAATTTACTCAGAATCTCACTCATTCGACACAATGGGTCTATTCTTCAAGATCATATGGCTCCCGCCCCCCATCAGAGCGTTCTGTTCTTTCTTGGCCCATTGTAATTCTAATACCAATTAGCAGCAGAAAAGGGCAAATACAAATAGAGCAGAAGGGTCGAACGTTGTGGAGAGGTGGGTCAATGCTGACCCTGAGTTTTTTGTTTCTTTTGCTTTTCATGTATTAGTTCTTGAACTACATCTAACACGTCCATGCCCTTCAAGAACTTTGAAAGAAAGAAAGAAAGAAAGAAAGAAATCTTTCATTTTTTGTTTTAAATCCCATTTAAAATTGGTGAAATATCAGTCAACTAACCCAATTATGAACAGACTAGTGGAAGTCAACGCCTACCAGAAAAAATAAAAATAAAATCAAGATTCTTTTATTAAACGGCACATTACAATCGGCCCTATCAAATATCGTGATTCTGTTCCATGTTATACCCACTTTTAATTTGCCGGCAGAAACAAAAAGAAAACAGATTAAACTCGGTCTGAAAGCGACGGCCTTTCCGAATCCAACTCCGACACCAACACCAACATCCCTAACTGCTATTACAGCGTTAGCCTGCTTCACTTCAAAGTCACTACTTACCCGTTTGATTGAATGATTAATTCTCCTCAAGTAATGCTTCCAAGATCCAATAAATACCATTCAATATCCACAAGTGCCTTAAAACCAATTCTCTCTCTCTCTCTCTCTCTCTCTCTCTCTCTCTCTCTCTTTCTCAGGGAAAAGATGGCAAGCACAACAATGTTTCCACATCTCTGTGAGGCATGGCAGCCTCAAGATTCTGTGCCCGAAGAGACCCTTTCGCAACGCGATGAGTTCTTGATCGAAATCTGTGCAAATTTCGTGTATGTAAGGATGGGGAGCGATGATGCTGCCGATGGCAGCATTAATCCACACATAAGCCCTACAACTTACAAGCCCTTCAGGTACAGCCGTGACCATCTGATACGAGACGCCACATCCTGGTCGACCATCTCCAGTATGCTCTCCCAGGTCAATGTGCCATACCATGTTCAGCCACACATGATCAGGAAAATCCATGAAGCAGCTAGGTCAATCGCCAATGCATCGGTAAACAAGGACTTGAGGACTCTTCCAATGGTTGTGTCCATAAGGGTGGTTCAAGAAGTCGCTGGAGAGACATTGCCTGTTCCTGTGGTACAGGCTGAACTGATGAGCGCTCAAGCGAGCGAAGCAGGGGCTGTGAGCTGGTCATCGATCCAGGCTTTAGAGAAAGTCAAAGTTGGAGGTTTGGAGGAAAAATGCGTGATTTGTTTGGACCGTGTTATGGTCGGGTCAGAAGCCGTTCAGATGCCTTGTTTGCACAACTACCACGAAGAATGCATTGTGAATTGGCTGCAGAGGAGTAATCTCTGTCCATTGTGTCGGTTTCCAATGCCTATGTGATTCTCAGCCTTTCTTGACGAGGATTAGTGTCTTTAATCAATACTTCGAGATTGATTTGAATTCGAGAGCAATATCTGTGTGTATAGTCATTTTCATCTTCCTGTTAGGTTTCTATTCTTGCGGTAATCTCTAAGGTCAATCTCAATCATGAGGTTGTTGGACTTTATCTTTAGTAGTTGTTGGACAGATAATGAAAGTTTAGCATCATATCTTTCATGATTGGCTAATGTACTCATACACACAAGTTTTTAATTGTAGTCTGGTCTGTATGGGCAGAAATTGAAGCGCTTCTAAGCTTTTTCTTGTGGTTCTCTTCTTATTAGCTGTAGAACAAAACTCATCTCTGATGAATCTGATAAGGAGATTCACAGAACCCTTGAAACTTTCCCTTTGTTCCGTCTGAAAAAGAAAGACTTTGAACATCCATGTTTCTAGAAAGTCTCATACCAAAACAAAGACTTGATATGAAGTCGTTTGGCGATGTGCTGAGAGATCTAGTGACCTAGTTCTCTTCTCAATCATTTAGGTAGTTAGCTATCTATCTGTCTAGTCTCTTTCAACTATTATCAGACCAATAAATTTGTTGGCCAGTTCCATCATTGCCTGGTTAGATCACTATTTTGAGAGTTTGCTGTCATCTTTAGCATCTAAAAATTGCCAAATTGTATCATCATTTCCACATTCAGATCGACAATTAGATTGACTATCTAATATAGACCGGCGGGTCTAACGACAGAAGGTTCCATGCTGATGTCAAAAGATTGATAGCCAGTTCTCTGAAATTTCATAGATTGGACCAGATCGATGCATAGCAAATATTCTTCTTGAATGCTTATAACCAGCTCTGCCAAAAAATGAACATAAAACGACGTATCGATAACATCGACAAGGAAATAATGGACAAAGTTACTGGTTTTGAGAATATCTCAAAAAATTTCTTATCAAGCTGGAGTTTAATGAGCTGTGAACCGAAAGACCATGACACTCTCATAATGCTGTCCGGGATTCACTATCTGCGAAGGGAAATTCGGGTGATTCACTGCATCTGGGAACCCTTGAGTCTCCAAGCAAAGACCAGCGTATTTTGTGTAAACAAATCCGCCTTTCCCTACCACGCGATCAATCTGATTGCTTGTGTAAAACTGCACTCCGGGCTGATTGCTCCACAGTTCCAACTTCCTTCCCGAGTGGTTATCTTGCACGATGGCAACCTTCTTCAAGTGCTCGGTTCCCTTGTCATCCAGCACGTAGTTGATGTCATACCCACCAGGCACCTGATTGATCCGGCTCCCGATTGTGTGAGGTTCTAGGAAGTCATACGGCGATCTTTGGATGTCGCGGATTTCACCCGTGGGAATAAGAGCACTGTCAACTGGAGTGATTTTCGATGCGAAAAGCTGGATTTCGTGAGAGAGGATGTTGCCGCTGTTTTGGCCTGCGAGGTTCCAGTAGGTGTGAAGGGCGAGATTCACCGGAGTCGACTTATCGAGTGCCTTGGCCTCTAGTTTGACGCCTAACTTGTTGGTTCCGATGAGCAAATAGGTGACGTATACAGACAGATCACCAGGAAAGCCTGCGGAGCAAAAAGAATATCCAACCGCATCTCATTTGATCTCTTTAGACAGTCTTCTCAAGGGTATTGTACAAAGAACCGAACTTAGCAGCAATTATGTATTGGAGTTCAGATCATTCATCGCGGGTCACATGAACAATGTGTATATCAGCACTTCAAATCGGATGAAGGCAAAACGAAAGTAACGATTTGGTTGAAAGGCAGACTAGGATTCAAGTTACGTGGTTGGAGAACTCACGAAACGTCTAGAACATCATGGAAAAATTGAGAAAAAGATTTTACCTTCTTCGCCATCAAAGCTGTGATAAGTAAATGTAACATGACTCTCTGCGTCATAGCTATGCACTCTCCAGATAACGTCGCTGAACCCTTTGCTGCCACCTGATATTCAATTGCGAAAACGCTTCAAGCTCGAACAAATGACGGACAAAGGAGAATAAAGCGGGCGAGGGAAAGATATGAGCTACCATGAAGAGTGTTATTGCCATCATTGGCCACCAATTTGTAGACAGTCCCGTTCAGAGTGAACTTAGCCCCTCCAATTCTGTTGGCGACGCGTCCGACTACAGCTCCGAAGTAGGTAGTATCATTCTGCAGCAGATTCAACAAATAAGCGCAAGAGATTTCATGGACCAACGCAAATCGAAAATGAGCATTTCAATAATATTTTTTTATCGATCTGCTAGCTTTCTTTACAGCAATGGTTCAACACGAATGCATGGTCCATGCGATTTTTAGTATACACTGATTTTGGCTAATCCACGTAACTGATTTTATTATGTCACTTGATGCAGGAAAATCATTGATGCGAAGGGAGACAAGCAAGGCCATACCTTGTAGCCCTCGGGCGAATCGAAGCCGAGAACGACGTCATCCAATTTACCTGAGAAAGACAAGGTGTGAAAAACAAATGTCGGCGGCATGCGAAAAACATCCGGCAACGTTCGAAACAAGGCACACGGCCCGGACCCCGGAAAGCCATACACGAAAGCGACCACAAGACAATGGCAACGACGACGCAGTGCCCCCACCAAACACACGACACTATTCAGACAACAACGATCAATCCGAACGTGATCCGAACTCGAAAGAGGAAGAGGGTGCGGAAAAAGGTACCGTTTTTGTCAGGGAGAACGAGGGAGACCATGACTGCACCGTAGTTCGTGAACTTTGCGGTGAAGTATCGGCTCCTGAGCTCGTACACGCCAATGTCTTGATGGTCGTCCGCGCGCACGCCGCTGGCGACGAGGAACGCCGCCAGAAGGAGAGCAGACAGGAAGCCGACGTTGGCCATCTTTCGAGACCGGAGAATGGCCGAAAACCAAAGAGAGAGCGTAGAAAATTCGCTCGAGAGATAATGATGTGGTGATGATGATGAGAAGGAGAAGGTAAGTATGAATAAATAGGGCAGGGGGTGAGTGAAGAGATAGAGATTGGATTCGGTTGAGGTAATATTTTTGGGTAATGGATAAGGATGAGTAAGCAACTTATCCTGAGCCGCGAACAGCTTTTATATATGGTAATTGAATCGGACAACTATCCATTTAATGGATGGATCAAAACTGATTCGAGATATTATCACCTGATTGATTGTGGCTGGTTAAAGAGATGTTAATGGCTATGATGATGATGGTAAAGTGCGTGGCAGGATTATTCTTGGGAAAGCTACTGGTCCACTCACGTGTTTTTTCATTGGCGAAAGGCGAGCGCGATGGGCATTGAAATCGTGATTTCGATGGGGACAAATTATTGGGTTTTCCGTCTTTTTCTCTTGGGATGATGGATTTTCTGATAAGACACGTGATTTCCTAAGACCTTGAAAGTTCACGAGGTGGGTTTGCAACGACAACTTTATCGAGGGTCGATAAGTAGTTTGTTTGAAAGAGAATGTGCAATGAGATAAGGAACGAGTACAGAGAGATGAGCGCAAAGACGGGGTTTTCGCAATGTCGAGAAAGGCATCTTATTTTCACTTGGCACGACCTCTTGACTAAGGTTTAGATAAGGAAAGTGTAAGAAAATTCAATGCGTAAAAGTTGGCTCGAGACACTTATATTTCGAATGGATCGCTATCAATTTATTGAGAAATCGGAATTTACACTATCATTATTCATAGATAACTGATGCCTTGAGGGCAGTTATTACTCTCATTAATGATTTGATTACGTCTCGTGTTGCATCTTCATTGCTGGAATTTCGGCCTTGATTAGCCGATCACCCATGAATACTTAGCACAAAACCTTTTTATGTTCCTTTTTCTCGCTCTCCGAAAATTCAAAGTCGAGGCACACCGATTTGGAAATTTCAAGAATCCATTGGACAAATGGCAATCTCAAAAGGATAGGGTTTGATCTTAGCACAATTTTCAATCGTTTACCGGATTTGCTGAAAAACCAGATATTCACAAAAGATATGGTTTAGACAACCGTCTATTCGAGAGGATTGACGTTTCGTGTTTTTTTCCCTACCTTCTCCTTTTTGACACTAGCGGATTGTCCTTAATTTCACGTGTATCATCTGCCCAAATTTCAAAGATTGTCCTTCCCCGGTTTGAGTTTTTTTTATTTTTAATAATAGGAAAAGTCCTTTTTTTAGGTCGGTGATAGATTTATAAAATGTGTTTTTTTAAATATTATTTAAATCAAAACTACATCCCAATGCACTTCTAACTTACAATTTATTAATCACCATTTTGCATTTTGCATTTTGAAAAGCCCTTTTAACCATAAAGTCCAAGAGCCTCTCAACTTGATGAGCCGCTCGAGTCATATGCTGCTGATGATGTCCTATCGACATTGCCTATTACAAGGATCTAATTCTGAACTTCTCACAAGAATTTGCAAGGAAAGATTGTTTACCAGGCGCAAAGAGAACATAATTTTGAAGAAACCATTCACACCAGAAACATCAGCAGAATTAATCATGAATTGACGCCACACGTTACAGATGAAAATGTTCGCAATGCCTAACATCAGCAGACCATCAGAGGTAGCTAAACAGATGCACAACTATACAAATATGCATGTATAGTACCATAGTACTGACCAATAATGAGTTAAACACTAATTTGAGACATGAACATGGTGAGACTCCAAAAACCATGATGTTACCTGCACTAACAAATCCCACTCAAGGTCTAGAGAACCAGGAAACCAGACACCGTGAATCAAGTTTCAGAACTAACTCTCCTTACACCAGTGAACACGAACCGAAATCTGCACACAATGTTGCTCCTTGAATTAGATATGAACCACAGTGTTTCTGAAAGTCACCTCCTCCACTCAGCCTTTCCTGTGAAATTCAACAATAAATACTATCCTGGATAAGTAGCTAAAGAACCAAAAAGAAAAGATTTCTACTTTCTGAATTGAATGATCAATGTATTCAGATAATTTTGGGGGGAGGGGGGTGGAAGGGTTCCCTAGGATCTTTCATCTGGCTTTCCACAGGCTGATTTCATGTAGATCAGCAAAGGATAATAAGAGAATATTGCAAGATTAGTTTCTCTAGAAATCCTTCTTATCAAAACAAGCAAATATCACAAAAATTTAAGTCTGCAAAGGTGGCATGCATTTGGGACCGCTTTTCACTTGCTATCTTCACTAGCACAATGTGATTTGACTTAGGTAAAAGATTTGGAAAGTACACATAACCAACTTCATTAATAGGATTGCATGTACTTCCAAAAGACAGTTGAGAGCAAGCATTCTCTAAATTACTTCAACTATACTTCAATCAAATCCGGTATTCCAACACAATTGAATGACAAACAAACTACTTGAGTCGTCTAAGAAATAAATAGTAATCCATAGTTTCGTACCATTTGCATCTCTTGATGATCTGTCGCTTTTATTGCCACCTTTGCCACTTCCCTGATCAGGTTTCTGGGTTCTTGGTGACTGAGAGTTGATTTTGCTGTTAGCTGGGGAAGGTAGAGAGTGACGTCTCGACAGATTACTCTTTTCTGCCCCGTCCTGCCCAAGCCTCGGAGAACCTTGCGCTCTCAGTTTGGCCTTTGCAGATGCAGTTGCTGCCATATAACTTGGAAGCGCTGGACTGCTCTGCAAGTCATTCTCCTCATATTCTTGCTTTGAGGGTGTGGAAGATTTACGACCTGATCTACGTTTCTCATTGCTCACTGGATTGTCCCTCTGGATCGCGACTTCTTGGTTTTTGGGTTCCTGATGCCCATTCATTATAGGACCGCTGTCATCTTCTACATTGTTCTCCACTGAAACATTTGAGTCAAATACTACTTGACCATCAAAAGGAATATCAGCTCTGTCATCTATTTCCAATGGTTCCTGAATCTTTTCTGCATCAAGCAAATTCGATGAGGTCAATACTGTCTCACTCTCCATTTTCTCATCAGAAGTTTTATTGTTCTGCTCAAAAACATCATCTCCCCTTGTGATGGATGGCCTTTCCAAACTGTCCTTGGGCTTTACACTTTCAGTTTCAGACTGGATCACAGCATTCTCTACAATAGGATTGTTGACCTTTCTCAAACTCCGTTTGACCTTTTGGATCTCATTTTGTGGACTATCCTGAGAAGGATCCATAGAATGGCCAGACAACTTCCGTACATTGCGTTTGGGCATCTCTGTGGTTGCATGTGCTGAAATAGTGTCAACATTGGAAGCAGGAATTTTCTGGACACCACGCTTCGTCCTCCGAGTTTCAGTTTCTGAAATTTGAGAGTAACCCTGCTTTCTCTGAGATTTGGAGATTTTTCTCGGTTGGGGGACTGGTTTCCAGAAAATGGATGCTGACCAGCATGCTAACCAACTCGGAACTGAATTTGGTCCCGCAGGATCGTAATTGAGGTGCAGAGGCATGACAATTGGCGATGAAGCAACGAGCTACAACATCATGCAGTGGTTGCACAGAAAGCGTATGAGAACAAAATCAAAAGAGTACTTGAAAATAGCAAACTTGCAATTCAATGCTACATGATGCTGTATTACCTTTCTAATGAAATCATTTGCTGAAACATTGGCAAGCTGAGTACTCAAATCAACTTTGGCAGAATCCCCAGAAATGCCCTGTCAGATAATTTATGAGGAAATGTAACTCAGTCATCTATCATCATGAACACGGGAGAAAAATGAAGAGCCCGCAGAGGAACAAAGGATGCAAGAGTAATGTAAGAAGAATTCCGTTCCCCCCCCCCTTTTTTTCCTCCCTCCCTCCTCCCTCTCGCACATGCACAAGTGTGCGCCCACAACCATGCATACAAGGTTAAATCCTGCCAAGTAGGCACTTGTGTCACACATCACTGTTCAAAGAAATGACAATTTCGAAGTACCTCCACCTAACCTGAGAAGCGACATCTCAATAAACAAGTAGCAGACACCCCACAAAGCAAGTTGCAGATGTCACCGTTTGTTGATTTCATATAAGTACAGCTATACAGGACTGTTGGCATATTATCATTCAGCAATGCGAAGTCAGAAATAAGCAGAAATATCTATCTTAGAGTGAATGATCCAAGCATTTCACACGACAACAAATATTTTAATGTTAATTTTACTGATAAAAACTATGCTAACTTCTCTTTTGTCTACACTGTTTATCAATAGCCCACCATTCCAAGGCATGTGAGCCATAAAGCCCCAGTAACAAACAGTATAGTCTGATATAATGCCATTTTTGTCAAAAGTAAAAGACATCCGAATGAAAGAAAAGGAGCTATTCTATCATCCGCTACAAGTATTGCTTCACCCTGAAGTACCTGAGATATTAGTAACTTGTGTATTTCAAGCCCGATGCTAGATTGCCTAACGTTTCTCCCTCGAACAAGTGCCTGCAATTTCACTATTCCCAGCATGCAGGACAAAGTAGCAACTGCCTGTCTCCGAACCAAATGCCCACGGATAAGTGCTTGTAACCGAATGATTCCCTTGAGAGCTCGAAATGCACGGCGAGCCTTCATCGTGACAGCAAATCAAAATCCATAAATAAGCCTGATCTAAATAAACAGTTGCAATTGAAAATAAAGGAAGTTTCATTAAAGAAATAAACTATAAGGAATATTCTCCTGAGTCCATTTCACATTCAGATAGTTATCCATTCTTCAATTGCAACGAATATCTAAGGATAGCAGGGATGAGCAGAGAAGACAAATCTCAGAATAAATACCAAATAACCCCTGAAAGCAGCTTGCGTCTTCGTTGCTGCTATCTCTTGCCTGATTATATCTGGATCTTGAGGATCATCCTGAGTTTGAGCCATGTCCAGATTCTCATCGGTCTCAGTCCCTTGATCTTGTAGTGAAATTTCCTCATTCTTTCTCTCTGATTCTTGTTTTCTGCTATTCCAATCATCACTTTCAGTATTAGGCTGAGAAGCCACCTGATAATTAGCTTCAGGTGCCCTAGCACCAACCACGACCTCTGCATCATTTGTGATTTTCTGCACATTATGGTAGGGGCACAAAAGCTCAAAAGAGAGGAAATTACGAGGTTACTTTAGTCAGACAAAAAGAACACAAGCCCCTGGCAGGAACTGCCGTATAACTATCATGCTTTTAATTAAAACTTACAAGAAAGTTGGAACAGAGGAAATAGGATTTCCAACGGTTTAACTAAGAAGTTACAGGGTTTGTCGTAGCCAAGAAGAATACCTCTCTTCCTTTAACATTGTGCTTTGAGGTTTTTTTCCCAAATAACAATGTCTTGATCCATCTACCGGGTGATTTAGCTCTACCCATGGCAGGAAGGCAGGAACCAATGCAGCAATAACCCAAACCTCAGCTCCTGCACAGTCCGAAGTAAAACAGCTCAGGCGTTGATAGAGGGAAAAGTCCCAGCTGGAATAGTTTTGCTCATCACAGAACAAGACGACCAGAACAAACCAAATTACTCATCTTGAAGAGTAATGTTGAAGAAATTTAAACAAGCACGCAAAACTGTCGGCACTACAATCCCGACTCCAGCTTGACCACTCAAAAAATCCCAAATCCCAACCAGAAGCTTTGCTCATTACCACATTGTCGATTTCACCGAGCAGCCACATATTGAACGACACTTGACAATACAACAGTAAAAAATGGGAACATACTAGATCTTCACCCATCACCATGACCAACACCAATTCATTCCGGACTCTCTTCCATCTGTAAAATGGATCCGTCTAATGGCAACCCAATCTTCTCGTTGCGTCCTTCAAGGGTCATCGACTCTTTTGCAAAAAGACCATTTTATCTTATTTTTACCCCCAACCCATCAATTATTAGAACAGTTTCTCATTTCAAATTCAAACACCCAGACCAATCTGTCCCGCGATCTCTCTGCTAACATCGAAGTGATTCAGAAACAAGAAGCAGACAACTGACCCCTAAACAGGGCAAGCACACACCAAACGGAGCTGAGCAGAGCGCGACCCACCAAAACCAAGTCAAACCACGCGCCGGCGACGACCAAAATCAATCGACCGAAACTGCGAATCCAACTCGGAAGACGAACGCGAACCCAGAGACCACACACACTTTCAGCAACGAAACCGCGAGACGGGAAAGATCACCAATGTAGCTCAAGGCCAAGCCAGATCTGCAATTTACCTGCCCAATGTGCTACCCCCGGACGCACCGCCTAGCATTCCTGACACAAGCCACAACCCAAGATCAAGAAGACACGACAACCCACGTTTTGACACGAGAACGTTTTATACAAATCACAGGCACATAAAGAGAGAGAAAGAGAGAGAGAATGTACCATGGCTGAGCTTGCAAATCAAGGTAGCTGCGATCTAGCAGCTGCAGCATCAATCTCCCACTCTTGCTCCTCTCTCTCTCTCTCTCTCTCTCAGTGAAGCTGGTGGAGCAAAAAACTAGTGAAATTTTTGAAAAAAATATCATAAATAAAGGAGCGGTCCTAAGCTGGCCCCAAGCTCACTGTAAGCCCGGCGAGCTGGGCCGCGCGATGGCCTTAGCCGCGGGCGCTCCGGAAGGAATCGCCCAATCGCGGCTCGACGCGTGGCGGTCGCAGCGGATTTAAGCTGGGCTCGAGCGCAGGAACGAAAGCCCGGTGCTTTAAAGTGAGCGCTTTTTTGTTGGGACACCTAAAGCGCAGCAGTTACTTCGGTGCAAAGTGTTCGGCTTCTTCGGTCCGACGGCATCCTGGGGAATTTACGCTCCTGCCCTCGCGGACGTGGGGCGGGGAGCTCCACCGCCACTCGCGCTTGGAGGGCGTGGACGGCACGCACGGCGAGGAACGTCCCTCCGGCTCGGCCTGGGGGCGCGTGGGAGAGCGTGTCGCGGAGATGATAGTTGCTGAGAGTGGGCCGGGAAGTTGGTTTGGACAGAGATTCGCAGCGAGGGGGAGAGGGCGGGTGACGATGACCGGTTTCAACTGCCTTAGCCCGGCGGGTCGGGCCGGGTCATTATGGTCATCCGTCGTTCTCCGGTCCCTTCATTTTTTTTTTTTTTTTTTTTAAAGCTTTTTAATAATGATATTTTTTGCTTACTATACCCACGCGGAGGATCATTAGGGGATCATGGGATTTACTTTTGAAGATTAGATTTATATGATGAGAAAAAAGAAGGATTGCTTCGAGAGTCCAAACACCGGATTGCACTAATTGTTTCCACCGTCCATGCATGTCAATGCAATTGAAATTGTAACTTTATACAATACTCATTCAAACGTGTTTTTCCTAATTATTACGAAGAGATCTTTGAATTTATGCAAATAGAAAATTTGTCATTATTATCATGTTGATATGAATGTGGACATTGAATATATGTTTGACCTGAAATAATTGGACTACACAAATTGTGTCCAATTAATTATTTTTTTAATTCTCTGGTGGAGTGTAAAATATTATTCAAAGTGTAAAAATTTATAAAAAAAAAATGATATGTGAATCACATGAACGTGAAGACTTATAAGTTGCAACAGTTTCAGATGCCTTATATTTGTATAGAGACAATGCGTAATCTGCAAGATTTGCAAAAATAATAGTCAAAAAAATAAATAGTAAAAGTCACTTTGGAACATGCCCAAAATTTATTATGATAACAATATTTTCTAATCACGTAATTCATAAGGATGGGCACATGGTGGGGGTGAAAAACATGCCCTTTTTCACCCCGTTAGGGTTGAGGTAGTTGTTTCTTTTCGGGATAACGAATCCTCGCGGAGCACCGCTTTAGGTTTGCCTTTTGTTTATAATTATATTTGGCGTTTTTCATTATTATTATTATTATTATTTTATAAAAAGATAGAGTAACAGTAAGAATGGCTTCATGGGTAGGTTTTGAAAAAGAATAACACTCATGAACTGATTTTATTGAGTCAAACAAGCTCTAGATATCACAAAATTGTCCATGCGAAACAATTTGAGGATGGAATACATGGTATATAACTGTCTCGTGCTCCTTACCTAGAAAACTTTCGAATTTGCATCTCCTGTAAAAGCAAGGCTCGTAAGAAGAAGAGATGGTTCTTAAAGTCCTTTTCATGTCAATATTTGTTTTTATTTATATAAAATACAAACTATACAAAAAAAAACAAATTCAAATGATAGGGCAGGACTAATGCTACACCCCAACCCACCCAACCTCTTGCCCCACAATGTACCTATAGGCTTGTTAAATGGATGAGTTGGGTCATAAATGATCCAACTCAAATTGATCTATCTAATTGCAATGCAAATTTCTCTTAATTCTATTTGACCCAACTAATTTTTTATCCATACCCAACTAAACTTAGGATTCATTTTTTATTTTTAGCATTTTTTCTCGTCGAATTATGATCTCTAAAGAATCAAGTTAGTGAGAGAGTTTGGGCATTAGGTTATGAACAAGGCATGACGATCATGGTGAAAATTTCCCCTAGTCCATATACAAATCATGAAACAAGTTTGAGCATATAGGTTTTGGGCTATAAACTCATTGTGGTGGAGAAAGTTTCGCCTAGGCCATATATAAGTCATGTAACATATTTGAGCATATGGGTTTTGGGCCACGAACTTACTGATGAACAAAACCACACCATATATTGCTCTAATTGTTTGAGCCATGAACTTACTGACAAACAAAACCACACCATATATTGCTCTAATTGTGAGTATGATTGCCTGCATAAGACGAGCAAGTATTTGGACCCAAACTAACTAGCATCTTGGTCAATGCGAAGTATCAATATAATCTAGGTGTTAAAATAGGGAGGGTTTATGAACATTTTGATTTATGCAACCAACTTGAATTATATAAAATCAAATTCCTTTGAGAAATCTTCACGAACACTTAGTGGGCAATCGCAATAAAGTTGAAACAAATTTCATTTCATTTTGCAGCTCTAGTCATCATCTTTGAATTGCAAAGTCAAATTAACCCAAGACAAAGTCGAAGCAATTTTGTCTTCCAATACCAGCCATCTTCTCAGAACCTACCTTCCAAACCAGGAAAATGGCTTAAAAAAAAAAAAAAAACAAGTTTGATATGTAGAAATCTCATGGTTGAATAGAGAAATAGTCCAAACTAAAATAAAGTAGCAATACCATGTGGGTTATGAATACGTATCAATCATCAGCAACAACCAAGCACACGTGCCATGAACAAACAATCAATAGCAAAGCACACTACTGACTTAGGAATTTTATCAAGCATATTATAGGCGCTAAACTCTCTGTCGACCTATGACAAAAAAAAAAAAAAAACTCTCTCGACCTATCACACTTACAAGTTTCACAGATTTATTTGAGAGGCTTAATTGAACAAAAATCACCAATCTCACGACCAATGCAAGCGATTCTGAAATATCAACGGTTTAATTTCAAATTTGTTCTCAATAACAAGATGATTTCAAGTTTTTTCACATTAGTAAACTGCAACAATGCAAGTTTGAAAAAAGCTTGTCCGAATTACAAACATACACATCATTAAAAAATGCAAGAGCAACAACGTTAGGCTTCCTCATGGAGTCACAGATAGGGAATTCCGAAACCTAATACAAACTCAGACCAGACCTCAATACACATGAATCTCCGAAAACCATACCTATACAACACAAAATGCCATACCCGATTTATTGAATTATCGATCAGGGTTGTGAGCTCATGATGCTTGTGAAGGCAAAGCAAACTTCGATCCTTCATTTTTCTACTACGACTAAATTTGCGATAGCCACCATCACTGAGCTGTCCAAGATCTTCTCCTAACCTATATACCTAGTTTTCACCAATTTATTTGCAACACAAATTTCTCAACTCATACCTAATCCAATCAGATTCATACTCAACCAAACCTAGGATTCTTTTTTTTTTTTTTTTTTTTTAGCATTTTTCTCTTAAATTATTGCCTTTTGAAGAATGAGCAGCTCCATGAATTGGCTCGTCAAGTAAGTAGGAGAGTTTGAATATTGGGTCATGAACAGGGGAGTGAAGGCGATGTTCAGAGTTTGGCCTGAGTCATATATAAATGATGGAACGGGTTCGAGTTGTGGTTTTGGGTTAAATATAGATGGGGTTTGGGCCGTAAACTTACTAATAAACAAAACTGCACCATAGATTGCTTTCCATGTGAATATGGTTGCATGAATAAGACAAGCAAGTATTTGGACCCAAACTAACCAGTACCTTGGGTAGTGCGAAATGTCAAATGGATTCTAGATGCCGATACAGGGAGACTTTGTGGACATTCTAATTCACGCAACTGACTTGAACCGTATATGCTGAAATTTTCAAACTTTCAAGTCAAATGCCTTTGAGAAATTTTCACAAACACTTTGCGGGCAATTACGACAAAGTTGGAACAAATTTCATCTTCCAGCTCTAGTCATCTTCTCTGAACTGCATAGTCAAATTAACCCAAGACAGAGTCGAAGCAACATTGTCTTCCTATACTAGCCATCATCTCATAACCCACCTTCCAAACCCAGAAAAATGGCTAAAAAAAAAAAAAAAAGACAAAGCAAGCCTGATCCATGGAAATCTTAAGGGGGATACCACGTGGGTTATGAATACATATCAATCATCAGCAACACCCAAGCACACATGCTATGAACAAACAATCAATAGCAAAGCACGCTGCTGACTTAAAGAATTTCATCAAACACATTATAGGCGCTAAACTCCCTCTCCCGACCTATCACATTTACAAGTTTCACCGATTTACTTAATTGAACAAAAATCATGAATCTCACGACCCAATGCAAGCGATTCTGAAATATCAAGAATTTGATTTCAATTTGTTCTCAATGACAGGACGATTCCAGGTGTTTTTTCATATCAGTAAACTGTAACAACGCAAGTTTGAACAAAGCTGGGCCCAAATTACAAACAAACACATCATTAGCAAATGGAAGAGAAACAACGTGAAGCTTGCTCATGGAGTCACAGACAGGAAATTAAGAAAACTAATAGGAACTTAGACTCAAAGTCAATACACATGAATCTCTGAAAACCATACCTGTATAACAACAAAATGCCATATCCAATCTATTGAATTACGGATCGGAGTTGTGATGCGTGTGAGGGCAAAGCAAACTTCAATCCTTCAATTTTCTACTATGACTAAATTCGCCGAAGCAGGTGCCGTCGCTGAGCTGCCCAAGATCTCCTCTCAGAAGGCGGCATTCAGCTGCTCCTTTGGCGCCTACTTACCGCACTCCTTCGCCCAGCTCCAGCCCCGCCCGCCAGAATCTCCGAGATCCTCCGCCTCATGAAGGACCTTCACCAGTACGGAAAACAAAGTAAGTAATTCAGATGAAAACTTGAGTTTGCAGGAAAGCATGCTCGAATAATTAAAAGTGAAGGCCATTAGCATCGGGGGGATTCACTTCTAGTTGGCGGACGACTCTGCAAAAGCCAGTGTTAGAGCTTGCACGACTCTAGTTCCGATCCTAGTCTTCATAGCTGCATGACTATAAAAAGATGGGCTACATCTTCGTAACCATTTTTAAGGAATTGCTGGAGATACGATTTGATTTTATTCTTATTTTGATTTTGATTAATTCAATCAATCCTTAAGATTAGGTATTTAGATAGCAAAATAGGAAAGCACTATCTTTTTTTTCCTATTATATCTTTTTAGTTATAAATAGGCTCATGTACATAGCAACACAATCGAAAATTCCTTCAATATTTTTCGATTTCTACTGGGAATGAAGAAAATTATATCCAAGACTCACGTGAATTGCGCCGGCCTTCTACAAAACAGCGACTGCCATCGAAATGGAGATGAGATTGAAGAATAGCATGAGCATCGGGATGATCCCATATCAGCGTCTTCCAGTTTTCCTTTCCTTCCACGCGAATACGAGGAAGGTCATCAATATCACGGAATGGCAGATGCAAAGGAATCCTGTTCAGTTTTGGGCAATTGCACACCATCAAAGAATTCAGGGAATCGCAAGTTATTGGGACTTCACATATGCTCTTCAGCTGGGGTAAATTGTGTACACTCAAACGATTCAGCTTTGGGAGAGAAAATGAAGATTTGGAGGATGAAGGGGTGTTTACAGGAGTCGTTATGCCCCCTTCTTGGCGTTGTCCTGCACCGCTTATCATCTCCTCCATTCCTTCGCAGCAATTGACTTGGTTAGTTTGAAGATTTCGAAGATGACGTTCCGGTGAAATCTCTTTGACTGACACGTACGGGGGAGGACCTCCAATTATCTCCTCCATGTTCCCACAATCATATACGTTGATTTTTCTCAGATTAGGGAAGTGGGGCAGCCACTCAGATTCCACCATTCTCTTCATTTTATGACACTTCCAGACTTTTATCTTTTCTACTTGAGGGAAGGCTTGGGGCTGATGCGGCAGTGGTGATGTACCTGCTTTTATTATCTCCACCATTTCCACACATTCCAATATAAAAATCTTTCGTAGAAGTGGAAGGCAGAATTTAGGCTCATGCCCAAAGAGATACTTCAATTTCGGACATTTAAATATCCACAAAATCCTAAGGCTTGGGAAGAGGAGAGGGGTAGGGGCTCGGGTAGGGGAATCATGGATGTCAATTGCTTCTTCATCTTGTCCTCCACAGAGCTCCCGCAAGTTCTTCAAATCTCTTATGTTCAGCTTCTCAAGGTGTTTAAGTGCACCCATGTCAGACAAATTTGTTAGACCATCGCAACTTCTAAAGGTCAATTCCGCACATCTTGGGGAATTAAAATACAAATGCCACTGCCACTGCTTTCCCCTCCAGCGCTCACAATAGCGTGACTCCTGTCAATGTGACACTCCTCACACCTTCCTCCAATGGACCATCATCACCCATCACATTTTCTTCACTCACGTTGAAGATGTAATTGCGAGGGTTATTCCTCCGCTCACTAATTACCCTCACAAACTTGTTGAAATCATCCACATCGTCAAAAAGCATGCAACTGCCTCCAATGCCCAAAATTTTGTAATGTCTTCTACATTTACGCACAGAGCTGCAAGATATTGCAAGTTTCGCAAAGCCCTCAATGTTTCTTCGGGTAATGTCCTTATGGATGTACTAGTTATGTCAAGGTATCTCAAGTTCACCAACATTTCCAGACCCTCGAGCACATCAATGAGAATACAATTATAAAGATCCAACTTCCTCAACGATTTGAGCTTCCCTAAATAAGGGATACGGCTCAATTCATCACATTTTGAAAGCACTAGTGCTCTCAAGTTTACCAAGTCCGAAATGGAATCTGGAAGTTCTCTTAGTTGATGTCCTCTTAAGTTTAGAACCTTTAGCCCCCATAAATTTTTGAAGAAAGAATTAGGGATGACCAAATTATGCATTGTATAAAACATAAAAATTGATAGTTTAGGACAATTTGGTGACATGTTCAAGGGAAATTCTTTAAATTCCATTAGAGAAACTTTCTCCAAAGCATCCGTCCAATATTCCTCAAATGGTACCATCTCCAAACCCTTTCCTGCTTTTACAATCGAAATCTTACTCATGACATGCAATGCCATGTCTCTAATCAAATCGTGCATCTTTATCTCTTTCCCGTAATCTTCCAATAGGCAAGCATTTACAAGTTTGTTTAGTATGGTGAGGCCTCTATTATATTGTTTCTCCCTTGTATTCAATCGATCAATCAATCCTTGGTCAATAAAGAATTCTATCAAGTCGAACTTATCAATCAATTTATCTTCTGGATAAAGTGCGCAAGATAAGAAACACTGTTTGATTTCATGATTATCAAGGCGATTGTAACTAAATTCTAGTTGCATTAAGACCTTCTCCATATTCGTTTGCCCCATATCTGATTCTCTCATTTTCTCCAAGAAATCCTTCCATTCAAACACATCTGTCACTCCTCGCATGCTTCTTGCCATTGTGATGACTGCAAGCGGCAATCCTGCACATTCTTGAACCATGGACTCTGCAACTGTTCTAGTTTCCAAATTAAGGGCCTCTTCGAATCCAAGCTCCTCCAAAAATAAGCTTTTGGCTTCTGTATCATATAGAGGTGCAACCTTTATTGTTTCTTGACAATGCATCTGGTGGCATATCTCAACGGATCGAGTGGTTAGGACCAACTTAATGCCATCCGGGATTCCCACCTCTTTAAGATCAAAGTATTCCCACACATCATCAAGTATTACCGTAGATTTCCCCTTTTTCATAAAACAATTGCATAACATTGCTGCTCGTTTCCTCACATCCTCTTCCGATAGTATGTCCAAATCTAGTTCCTTCGCAATGGCGTCCTGCAACCTTTGTTTTGTGAAATCTTTTGACACAGTGATCCATAACACATTGTCATAGTTTGTTTCTTTGAGGAGTCTATTTTGTATGTGCACCATAATAGTCGTTTTACCAACACCCCCCATTCCATAAATGCCTAGTCGGGATATTTGATTCCCTAGTAGGTACTCCATAATCTTCGTAGTATTTCTCTGAAATGCCTCTCCCACCATCTTTCCTTCTAACAATTGAATACCTCTGGTGTCTCTCACCTCAAATAGTCCTTTGCCCTGTTTCCCAAAGTCTTCTACTTCACTTATCAGTTTATCCACCAATTGATGTGATGACAAACAAACCTCACTTGCTTCTTCAGTAAAATTCTGAAGTTTCTCCACATTCGCCAACCAATTTGCAACTTTAGTTTTCTTCTTTAGGAATAGAGATTTAGCAAATTCTAACTCATTCCTTACATCAGCTTCTTTGCTATAGAGTAGTTCTAGTTTTCTTTTTAAAGCTCTATTCTCTTCAAAGTTGTTCCTTTGTGTTTGGATGACTTGTCATTAGCGCACCCTCATGCATATCTAATTCTGCAATTTAAAAATTCCATCAATTAGAGTCTCATGATAGCATTCTTGCTACCCCATAATAATGTAACATGGTGATATATAAAGATTAATTTTTATTAATAACCATAAACCTGGTAATGACGATGGGCCTATCAGGCCTGTTCGACAAGGTAGAATCTGAGGAGGTGGGGAAGTGTTATTTGGAGCTTGTGATGATGATGGCATACATGGATCCATGTTTTTTAGAGCTTGTGGGTGACATGTGACTAGATGGTTTTCCCATGATAATGGTGGCATGGTTGTATTCTGGTGCGTTATCTCGAGATTAATGGATTGATGTGGAACACTTTGACATTGAGGGGGCACCGAAGCTGCTTGCATTAAAATATTCAATTGTAAGATCAATCAACAATTGGACTGTCAAATCAAGCCATGGGTACTAGTAAAACAACATCTGGAACTTGATCACACAAAATACCTATAGCAAAAAATCAACATCCGCAAAAGTAAATATTTTGATGAAAGAAATGATGCAATAAAAAGGTAGTGATATTGGACATATGGAATATGCAATGATGCTCAGCATGTTCCTAATTGAAGCAACCTCATTGATACCTTGTTCAAAAACATATCATATATTAGATTTTGATAAAATAATATAGGGATATTTAAGGATCTAATGGAACCATAATAGGAATATAGATTAATCCAGACATACTTTGTGATGATGATGGGCCTATTGTATTTGTTGACGCCTGTGGAACTGGCGAATCAACCATTGTTGCCTCAAAAATTTGAGAGTCACCTGTATGCTGTGATGCAGTTGAGGGATCTATGTCCATTAGAGTTTCCGAAGGAAATCTATGGATATTACTCCCATCTCCCTTGTCACGGCTTGAGGGAAGCTGACAAAGATGCTGGACAGTATCGGTCGGACTTGTATTGCTGCGCACAGGAACCACTTCCTTTACACACGGTTGACCACAATCCTGCAAACAATTTGCACCGTCCACATCAAGGGATGAATCAATTTGTAATGATGATCCCACCGTTGGATTATGCAGTCCATTCATTTGTATTTCCTCAAAAGTGTTTAAAATTGTATCACAAGATTCAAGAAGATCCTCCAGCAAAGAGTGGTGATGATTTGGCCAGTCCATTGAATATATCGGTGAATCTGTTGTGATTCCATCTGCAAATTGTTTGTCAAAGATTAGATACTGTTCATTTGAACATTGGGCAATGCTGATCGTAGCTTTGTTACTGAGTAGAGGAGTGGGTAAAACATCACCTCCCTGCAGCTCATTTGGGAATGATGATAGCCCTCTTGCATATTGTTGTTCCCTCCCTGCTTCAATATGAATCGGTAGCTCAAGAAGCCCTCGTAGCTCAATTGGATCAAAAGAAGATAAAACCGGCGAGTACACTAGAAGTTGCTGGAGAGACGAAGCAATTTCATTTCCATGTGCTGCATCCAACCTATGGTTCGATAGATTGGGCTGCTGGGAGGAATCTAGATTATCCAGAGGCATATCACCAGGAGGCAGAGAAACTTGATCCTGAGGGCACGCTGAAGCAGAACCAGTTTTGGTCGACCAATAGCAAGATGGTTGCTGCGACACGCACTCAGGTCGATTGGAGTCCTGCGCGTCATTGGGATTCGATGCATCGTCACTTGGGAGTACACTTTGACTCGCGCCAAAAACTGTTCTTTCGTTCCTTCACCCGATGTGCCTCCCGTGCTTATATCCAACATGCTGCCTTTATCTTTAATTTTCTGCAAGGCTTCTTCTTTCACACGAGGATCAACTTTCTCACAAACTTTGATTCCACCGTCGGAATTCCAGCGAGGTGCGCCCGGATCCTTGGAGCACCTGCGCTAGACTCGGTGCCGCAAAACTTGCACTTCCACTTGTTGTTCCCCAAATCTTCCACATGCTCACGAAATGGATCAGGCTTTTTAGGCATTCTTTTTGCTATTACCTACAAAGAGGACATGACATGAAAAACAGAGACAATGCCAAGCAAAAAGCATAGAATGGTTATAAACAGACAAGATCAATAAAGAAAAGATGCATATAGAAATATAAAGAAATTCCCAAGTTATGTTAACAGGTTAGCTGACCAGATAGACTTGATATCAATGCAAAATCCTTGAATCCTCCAAATAGAGCCAAACCACCTGAGCTGTGTATGCCCAGAGTATAGAGATCTCTCTCCTTATTTCACCAGTAACAAAAGCACGAGTAGAGAGAGATCCACTAGATCTACACAGAGGAAATTAACAAAGGAAAATTAGATTATACTTACCGAAAAAAGGAGGAGAACTTAACACACCTTGGAAGTAGAATTTCGAGCAGCCCTTACACGTTAAGCATGGATCTAGAGGAGTATCAAGAGTGCAGAGTAATTGTCTCCCATGTCACTTCGTCAAAAGGAGTGGTTGGTCCTACACAAAAAAACGCGTTCACCTTTGAGGAAAGTAACGTGCACCCAAGACTTTTGAGCCCAGTCATCTTTTTTTTCCCCACCCGAAATAGTACTAATTATATAAAGATTTTAAAAAAGCAGCGTACCAAATGAGATGGAAACCTGTTATTGAATGTTAAAATATGGTACTAATTGCCGAAATCTCTAAATTTTGTAAAGAAAATGAAAAATTAGAAACAAAACCTACCTAAAAAGGCTACGCATTGCTATTTTTTTCCTTTAGGAATGAGTTACATTGTACTAATTAAGAAAACCTTGGACGTAGTGTTGCTTATTTACTATCCATTATTCTTGTCTCAAATTTACAACTTTACCTACACTAATCACTTTTGACCATAAGAAAAAGCCTTTTTCGTTTCCAGTTCCGAACAAAACATGTCAGATTGCACCGTCAATGTCTGAGGAAATTCTACCATCCAATCTAACAATTACATATGCAGTTTGGATCATTGATAGAAAAAAAAAAATTCACTCAAGGAATGATTTAAAAAGAAATATTAACTCTATTGCATTCTTGATTTCTAGGGTGTTCCAATCCGGTTCCCAAGTAAGCCCAGTTCGGTTGCATACCTCTAACGAATTTTGACTCAACGTCAATATACATGAGTCTCTAAAAATCAGCACATACTCATGATGACCATATATATACATATGATCTTGTTATTAGCCTCAAGGCATGACAACCTACTATTTAAAATTAAGGCGAGCCTAAATTTTGTGAATTGATAAAAGTGAAGGCTAAGCTAGATTACTGTAATCATCCATTGAATGTGAGAGACTAAGTCTAAACAAGTTTTATTGGCAACACCCATGCTAATTAGCCTATGGGGTTTAAAACTAATCTAAGTTAAACTATTACAAAAAGTGAGACTGGATCGGATATTGGTCTTCCATTGGCTCGCTTCGGTCACCGCCACGTCGAATGACGCCTTCGATCACCACCTCTTAATCCACTAAGGGTTCATTTATTAAGACTAGTGATTGCCCTCCCTTGTGTTCACAGAGTAGAAGACTAACTCACCAATCACTAATTAAAGCTAATCAAAGCTGCCGACGCATGCTTTGATATTCCTAATTAGATCTAGAATTTATCTAATCAAACACAAGGCATCTGAACTAAACATTTAGGTAAATTGACCTTGGGAATCAGGCAATCAAGCAAAGGGCTAGTGCCACTAGAAGGGGCACTTCTGCCTGGTTCTTGTTTAATCCAATTGATTAAACTAATGATGTCTAATTAAGGTGAAACCAACGCCAAATTAAAGCCTAGAAAGTGTGGTTCAATGTTCATCAAGACCACTTTTTCAAAATTCGGATCCAAAATACCTGAAAATTTCAAAATCGCCCGGCTATCCCTGATTCGGACCCGATCTGAACCGATTTTACTAAATTAGGGAAAAATTGAAAACCATGTCAAATGGATCCAGATTTTCACTGAGAGAAAGCATTTTCCGTGTTCTTCAAACTTCATGTTTTAAGTTTTCGCATAAGAACCCTTTACGTCTGCCAAAATTACCGATTTCCCCCCAGAGGTCAGATTCCATCCGTTTTCTAGGCCAGTACTGACCTTGTTCGAAATTTATCAAATTTACCCCTAAAATTTATACCCATGCCTCCACCAAACGATAAATTCCAAATCTAGAATAACTTGGCCCTCTCCAAGTCTATAACTTGAACAACTTTCAAGCTTTGAGTTTTTTTGAAAAACTTCACATCTTAAGCCATCTAAGCCTAATGGACATCAAAACAAGGCATCAACTCATATGAACAAGGTCTTGACAGCAAGCAAGCAGCTTAAACTTTGATTTCATGGAGTTGAGCTAGTTCTAAGCCTAATCTCTATTCAATTTCCGTAATTTTCACGTCTTAACTTGGAAATGAACATAGGTTGAAGATCATACTTTGACTTTGGATTATGTTCATCCTCATATCCTCGGACAATGACAAAAAGAATCAAACACGAAAGATGAGGCTCCTACCTTAAGTATGGGCACCGGTCTGGAATCGAGCTTTCCGGTGAGGGTTGGGAGCGGCTAGAGAGGAGGGGAGGTAAGGCTGAGAAGAGGGAGTGTTGACCGCCGCCCCCTATAGAGTCCCTTAAAGTCATTTTTTTTACTCATATTCTAATTCAAGATGCAGTCCTAACCCTATGTTAGATCTAAGGGTCCATATTTGTGCTTGGTGAAGAAGAAAGGATGTGATAGGCTCATGTAAGGTGACGCGGCTTGATTACGGGGCATTTTGGTCCATTCGGCTTTAATCAGAAATTTATTTAAAGTGGGGCAAGAGGGGGCGCCGGCCATGCCTGGCCGGACCTTGGCCGTCCCTTCTAGGCGAAGTTGAGTTTGGTCAAATAGGGTTGACCTGAAGTCACCCATACCTTAAATTCGCACCAGAGCAATGCTTGTAATTATTAAACCTGAAATTGACAAATTGAAATTATGGTCAATGATGTTCCCAGGACCAAATGCCGTGAAGACGACAACCTAGAAATGTTTAGAAATGGATGAATTTTGAATAAAGATCGAAATTCCCAATTTGAGAAAAAGTCAATTTCTGATTGATTTTTTGTAAGATTGATGGATTCAAAATCAAATTGAGGTCAAAAAATAAGTTGATTTGATAATTTTTAATATTTTTTACTTTTTTTGCAAAAATGTTGATTAAAAGTTAACTTTTCAAATGATTGACTCAACTTTTGACTTTTTAGTAAAAAAAAAAAAAAAAAACATCTAAGAATTTGTACGACTCTTTTTGGTCAGGAAATGGGCTCCATCGCGATCCAAATTCCTAAAGTCTTGATTTTCTCTTTTTAAAAATAAAACTTAGGACTTGTCAGCTAAAATTCAAGTGTCGACATTGATAAAATCTTATCAAGGTATTAGAAGAATACTAAATACATAAGGAGTCTTGAGATATGGTTATTAGTTAGAAGTCAATGCGGAACAAGACAATTGAATTTGTGGAACAATGGGCACAGAAAAACAATATGAAGTAATTTTAAAGGTTAATAAAATTTTAGGGGTATGTTATGAATAAAGGCGTTGAAAGTCAAAAACACCAAGCACTAAAGGAGAAGCAATTTCTCAACCCCACACCCATTTCTTTTGTTCAACCGGACGGTCAATAATAAAAATAATTCATTTCTCGTAGATGAAAACTAGGAAAACCCAAGCAACGTCGAGAGAGAGGGGGTGACGACTGATGAGCGCCGATCTCCCCGCCCCATCTCATTGACTGATCTCCCTCTCTCTCGTTCGCTTGGTCTCGGAATCAGAGAGAGAGAGAGAGAGAGCGACCATGGCGACCATGGCAGAGAAGACGATCTTCCCGATCTCCATCCTCGCCGTGTTGGTGCTCTGCTTCCCCCAGGCGGCCATGTCGAGCCCCTCCGACCATTGCTACAACGAACGCGAGCCTGTCCCCCTCTACGCCAACAAAGTCGGTCCTTCCGGTTTCCGCGATGCTTCGGGGAAAATTTGGCCCGTTCAAGACTGTGTCCCACGGGGCATGGATTTGTCGCGCCCCTCGCCCGTCCCCTAGTTATCCGTCCACCGGCACGTGGAGACATCACGGCCCGAAATGGGCCTAGAACAAGCCCACGCCCTCAAACGGGGGCCCAAGCACCGCAAGTTAACCAAAAAGTCCGAGCCCTAGTTCCAATCCAACGACTGTCTGACCGAGCCACGGAGAAGAAAAAGTCCCCAACGGCCGTGCGTTTCGAATTTGCGCGGTAGCTTTTTCCTCCTACTGGGTCCGTGGCCGAAACGGCACTTGGGCCCCATTGAAGCTCCAGCAGTCCAAAGAATTATGCGTTACTCCTCGTGCCGTTAAACCCAGTCCGTCTGATTTCACACGTGTCGGAAGCGGATTGGCAAAGCGGGCGAGCTCACGTTATGGGCATTCGAAGCGGTTTCTACGGCGAGGCCGTAAAGTTCCCGCCCAAAAATAGGAGAGAACGTTTTTCCTCTCGCTATTTCCATTACTTTTTAAATTTAATTTTTTTCCCCGTTTGGGTAATTCTGGAAGCGAGCTGTACAAGAAACCGCTCGTCGAAACCTTCCAAGCTGTAGAGAGAGAAAAAGAGAGACGCGATCGTTCCTCAGTTCCGTCGGATTGAAGGAGAAGGTCGGATCGGATGCTCGCCGGCGAGAAGGGAGGAGACGTCGGAGATGGAAGAGGCCGCCAAGGAACAGTCCGCCCGTTCCGGTGATCTCTCTCTCCTCCCCTCTCTCTCTCTCTCTCGTGTTTTTGCGACGGCAGTAAAGTCGAATCGCGGCGTTTCTCGGCGGTCCCTTTTTGCTTTTTTCTTTCTTTCTCCTTGCGTCGGTTGATGATGGTGGCGAGTTTCTTCTTCTTGTTCTTCTTCTTCTTTAGGGAAGCCAAAGCTGCTCCGCTACGGGCTGTGATCAGCCGCGAAGCCGAAGGAGTAGAAGAAGGAGGCGGCGAACTTTTCTTCGTCTCGGAGGTTGGTTTCCCTCGATCTCCTCTCCTTTTCCCCTTCGGGGCTTTGACGGTTTTCCTGTTCTTCAGCCAGTAGTTTGGGGGTGGCTCTGCGTGTGTGTGTGATTGATTTTCCGGAATCGGACTGAGTCGAGCGCGCGTTCGTCACGTGTGGAGATCGAGCGGTCATTTGCTTTTGCTTGTTTTGGTTAGGCTTTCCGTAGGATGCACAATTTGTGTCAGTTTGTGCAAGGGTACAGAGAATTCGTAGGTGATGAGCACGATCGTTTGATCTTTGAGTTACCTCATTTGCGAATGGAGTGCTGGATGTGTGTGCCGTGTGGGCCTGCGTGCCACAGAGTGTTCTGAAATTGCTCTTGTTCCCATCATCAATGATGGATGAGGGTGGGAGAATATCTCGCATGATATGTCACAATTTAATGGTGCCTGAGGACTTGCCTTTCTTCAGGCAGCGTTCCTTGATTTTTCAGGGTGTTTAAACTACACGGTATGCTGGTTAAGCATTTAATGAGTCGGTTTGTAAACTTACTCAACACTAGATCATCAACTCTCTTGTGTTTGTTAGGAATCTTGACTGGTTCATGTAATGTTGATCAAGACATTTTAATAGGCGTGGACCATGATAAGTATCGCTAAAAAGTGCACTCCGTCTATGTAAACTGCTCAGTGATGTCGCTGCAATCACAGTGTGGTTGGGACGAGACCCTCACCCTCCCTCGGTGAGTAAAAGCATGGGCGTTCTCGATCTCTTTGGGATAGGAGGAATCTGCGAAGCCCAACCAGCTAAGTCCAGTGTGAATCCAGCTTCCTAATTCGGGTGGCAACGTGACTCCGATCTCCGAGGCAAGAACAAGGAGACCTGCGAATAATAGTCAAGCAAGGAATGGAACCGATGCAGCAGTAGCCTGAACCTCGGCTCCTGCTCAGTCTGAAGTAAAACAGCTCAGGCGTCGATAAAGGAAAAAGTCCTAGCTGGAATAGTTGAAGTTTTAGCTCATCACAGAACAAGAGGACCAGAACAAACCAAATTACTCATCTTGAAGAATAATGGTTTAAGAAATTTAAACAAGCGTGCGAAACAGGGGCCTACTAGGACTGCCGGCACTACAATCCCCAATTCCTGCTTGACCACTTAAAAATCCCAAATCCCGACCAGAAGCTTTGCTCATTACCGCATTGTCGATTTCACCGAGCGGCCACATATTGAACGACACTTGACAATACAACAGTAAAAAATGGGAACATACTAGATCTTCACCCATCACCATGACCAACACCAATTCATTCCAGACTCTCTTCCATCTGTAAAATGGATCCGTCTAATGGCAAGCCAATCTTCTCGTTGCGTCATTCAAGGATCGTCGACTCTTTTGCAAAAAGACCATTTTCTTTTTCTTTTTTTACCCCCAAGCCATCGATTACAAGCCTAGTTTCTCATTTCAAATTCAAACACCCAGACCAATCTGTCCCGCGATCTCTCCGCTAACATCGAAGTGATTCAGAAACAAGAAGCAGACAACTGACCCCTAAACAGGGCAAGCACACACCAAATGGAGCTGAGCAGAGCGCAACCCACCAAAACCAAGTTAAACCACGCACTAGCGACGACCCAAATCAATCGAACGAAACTGCAAATCCAACTCGGAAGACGAACGCGAACCCAGAAACCACACACTTTCAGCAACGAAACCCCGAGACGGGAAAGATCGCCAAAGTAGCTCAAGGCCAAGCCAGATCTGCAATTTACCTGCCCAATGCGCTACCCCGAACGCACCGCCTAGCATTCCTGACACAAGCCACAACCCAAGATCAAGAAGACACGACAACCCACGTTTTGACACGAGAACGTTTTATACAAATCACAGGCACATAAAGAGAGAGAAAGAGAGAGAGAATATGTACCATGGCTGAGCTTGCAAATCAAGGTAGCTGCGATCTAGCAGCTGCAGCATCAATCTCCCACTCTTGCTCCTCTCTCTCACTCTCTCTCTCTCTCTCTCTCAGTGAAGCTGGTGGAGCAAAAAACTAGTGAAATTCGCGATAGCCACCATCACTGAGCTGCCCAAGATCTTCTCCTAACCTATATACCCAGTTTTCACCAATTTATTTGCAACACAAATTTCTCAACCCATACCTAATCCAATCAGATTCATACTCAACCAAACCTAGGATTCTTTTTTTTTTTTTAGCATTTTTCTCTTAAATTATTGCCTTTTGAAGAATGAGCAGCTCCATGAATTGGCTCGTCAAGTAAGTAGGAGAGTTTGAATATCGGGTCATGAACAGGGGAGTGAAGGCGATGTTCAGAGTTTGGCCCGAGTCATATATAAATGATGGAACGGGTTCGAGTTGTGGTTTTGGGTTAAATATAGATGGGGTTTGGGCTGTAAACTTACTAATAAACAAAACTGCACCATAGATTGCTTTCCATGTGAATATGGTTGCATGAATAAGACAAGCAAGTATTTGGACCAAAACTAACCAGTACCTTGGGTAGTGCGAAATGTCAAATGGATTCTAGATGCCGATACAGGGAGACTTTGTGGACATTCTAATTCACGCAACTGACTTGAACCATATATGCTGAAATTTTCAAACTTTCAAGTCAAATGCCTTTGAGAAATTTTCACAAACACTTTGCGGGCAATTACGACAAAGTTGGAACAAATTTCATCTTCCAGCTCTAGTCGTCTTCTCTGAACTGCATAGTCAAATTAACCCAAGACAGAATCGAAGCAACATTGTCTTCCTATACTAGCCATCATCTCATAACCCACCTTCCAAACCCAGAAAAATGGCTTTAAAAAAAAGACAAAGCAAGCCTGATCCATGGAAATATTAAGGCGGGGATACCACGTGGGTTATGAATACATATCAATCATTAGCAACACCCAAGCACACATACTATGAACAAACAATCAATAGCAAAGCACGCTGCTGACTTAAAGAATTTCATCAAACACATTATAGGCGCTAAACTCCCTCTCCCGACCTATCACATTTACGACTCTAGTTCCGATCCTAGTCTTCATAGCTGCATGACTATAAAAAGATGGGCTACATCTTCGTAACCATTTTTAAGGAATTGCTGGAGATACGATTTGATTTTATTCTAATTTTGATTTTGATTAATTCAATCAATCCTTAAGATTAGGTATTTAGATAGCAAAATAGGAAAGCACTATTTTTTTTTCCTATTATATCTTTTTAATTATAAATAGGCTCATGTACATAGCAACACTATAGAAAAATTCCTTCATTATTTTTCGATTTCTACTGGGAATGAAGAAAATTATATCCAAGACTCACGTGAATTGCGCCGGCCTTCTACAAAACAGCGACAGCCATCGAAATGGAGATGAGATTGAAGAATAGCATGAGCATCGGGATGATCCCATATCAGCGTCTCCTAGTCTTCCTCTTCCTCTTCTTCCTCTTCTTCCTCTTCCTCTTCCTCCTCTTCTTCCTCATAAAAAAAAGGATCAATATCAATATCACGGAATGCCAGTTGCAAAGAAATCCTGTTCAGTTTTGGGCATTCGTCCACGTCCAAATATTCCATGGGAGCGCAAGTTATTGGGAATTTACATATGCTCTTCAGCTGGGGTAAATTGTCTAGCTCCAATTCAGTCAGCTTTGGGAGAGAAATTGAGGATTTGGAGGATGAAGGGGTGTTTACAGGAGTCGTTATGCCCCCTTCTTGGCGTTGTCCTGCTCCGCTTATCATCTCCTCCATTCCTTCGCAGCAATTGACTTGGTTAGTTTGAAGATTTCGAAGATGACGTTCCGGTGAAATCTCTTCAACTGACACGTATGGGGGAGGACCTCCAATTATCTCCTCCATGTTCTCACAATCCTTAACCTTGATTTTTCTCAGATTAGGGAAGTGGGGCAGCCACTCAGATTCCACCATTCTCTTCATTTTATGACACTTCCCGACTTTTATCTTTTCTACTTGAGGGAAGGCTGGGGGCTGATGCGACAGTGGTGATGTACCTGCTTTTATTATCTCCACTATTTCCACACATTTCCATATATCAATCTTTCGTAGAAGTGGAAGGCAGAATTTAGGCTCATGCCCAAAGAGATACTTCAATTTGGGACATTCATATATCCTCAAATTCCTAAGGCTTGGGAAGAGGAGAGGGGTAGGGGCTCGGGTAGGGGAATCATGGATGTCAATTGCTTCTTCATCTTGTCCTCCAACGAGCTCCCGCAAGTTCTTCAAATCTCTTAGGCACAGATCCTCAAGGTGTTTAAGTGCACCCATGTCAGACAAATTTGTTAGACCATCGCCACTAAAAAAGCTCAATTCCTGCACATCTTGGGGAATTAAAATACAAATGCCACTGCCACTGCTTTCCCCTCCTGCGCTCACAATAGCGGGACTCCTCATAATAATGTTGACACTCCTTACACCTTCCCTCAATGAATTATCTTCAACCAGCTCCCATTCTTCACTCACATTGAAGACGTAAGAGCGAGGGTTATTGCTCCGCTCACTAATTACCCTCACAAACTTGTTGAAATCATCCAGATCGTCAAAACAACATGCAACTGCCTCCAATGCCTCAAATTTTGTAATGCCTTTTACATTTACGCGCGGAGCTCCAAGATATTGCAAGTTTCGCAAATCCCTCGATGTTTCTTCGGGTAATGTCCCTATTTTTGTTTTAGTTATGTCAAGGTATCTCAAGTTCACCAACATTTCCAGACCCTCGAGCACATCAACGCGAAAACAGTTATAAAGATCCAACTTCCTCAAAGATTTGAGCTTCCCTAAATAAGGGATACGGCTCAATTCCAAACATCCTCTAAGCAATAGTGCTCTCAAGTTTACCAAGTCTGAAATGGAATCCGGAAGTTCTTTTAGTAGATTTTCACTCAAGTTTAGAACCTTTAGCCCCCATAAATTTTTGAAGAAAGAATTAGGGATGACCAAATTATGCCTAAAAGTTGTATCAAATATAAAAATTGATAGTTTAGGACAATTTGGTGACATGTTCAAGGGAAATTCTTTAAAATTTATTAGAGAAACTTTCTCCAAAGCATTTGTCCAATATTCCTCGGATGGTATCATCTCCAAACCCTTGCTTACTTTTACAATCGAAATCTTACTCATGACATGCAATGCCATGTCTCTAATCAAATCATGCATCTTTATCTCTCTCCCGCAATCTTCCAATAGGCAAGCATTTACAAGTTTGTTCAATATGGTGTGGCCTCTATTATATTGTTTCTCCCTTGTATTCAATCGATCGATCAATCCTTGGTCAATAAAGAAATCTATCAAGGAGAACTTATCAATCAATTCATCTTCTGGAGAAAGTGCGCAAGTTAAGAAACACTGTTTGCTTTCATGATCATCAAGGCGATTGTAACTAAATTCTAGTTGCATTAAGACCTTCTCCATATCCGTTTGCCCCATATCTGATTCTCTCATTTTCTCCAAGAAATCCTTCCATTCAAACACATCCGTCACTCCTCGCATGCTTTTTGCCATTGTGATGACTGCAAGCGGCAATCCTGCACATTCTTGAACAATGGACTCTGCAACCATTCTAGTTTCCAAATTAAGGGCCTCTTCGAATCCAAGCTCCTCCAAAAATAAGCTTTTGGCTTCTGTAGGAGATAGAGGTTCAACTTTTATCTTTTCCTGACAAATTTGGCAGCATATCTTAACAAATCGAGTGGTTAAGACCAACTTAATGCCATCTGGGATTCCCACCTCTTTAAGATCAAAGCATTCCCACACATCATCAAGTATTACCGTAGATTTCCCCTTTTCCATAAAACAATTGCATAACATTGTTGCTCGTTTCCTCACATCCTCTTCTGATAGTATGTTCAAACCTAGTTCCTTTGCAATGGCGTCCTGCAACCTTTGTATTTTGAAATCTTTTGACACAGTGATCCATAACACATTGTCATAGTTTGTTTCTTTGAGGAGTCTATTATGTATATGCACCATAATAGTCGTTTTACCAACACCCCCCATTCCATAAATGCCTAGTCGGGATATTTTATTCCCTCGTAGGTACTCCATAATCTTCGTAGTATTTCTCTGAAATGCCTCTCCCACCATCTTTCCTTCTAACAGTTGTTTACCTCTGGTGTCTCTCGCCTCGAATAGTCCTTTGCCCTGTCTCCTAAAGTCTTCTACTTCACTTATCAGTTTATCCACCAATTGATGTGGTGACAAACAAACCTCACTTACTGCTTCAGTAAAATTCTTAAGCTTCTCCACATCCGCCAACCAATTTGCAACTTTAGTTTTCTTCTTTAGGAATAGAGATTTAGCACATTCTAACTCATTCCTTACATCAGCTTCTTTGCTATAGAGTAGTTCTAGTTTTCTTTTTAAAGCTCCATTCTCTCCAAAGTTGTTCCTTGTGTTTGGATGACTTGTCATTAGCGCACCCTCATGCATATCTAATCCTGCAATTTAAAAATTCCATCAGGTAGAGTCTCATGATAGCATTCTTGCTGCCCCATAATAATGTAACATGGTGATCTATAAAGATTAATTTTTATTAATAACCATAGACCTGGTAATGACGATGGGCCTGTCAAGCTTGTTCGACAAGGTAGAATCTGAGGAGGTGGGGAAGTGCTATTTCGAGCTTGTGATGACGATGGCATACACGGATCCATGTTTATTAGAGCTTGTGGGTGACATGTGACTAGACGGTTTTCCCATGATAATGATGGCACGGTTGTATTCTGGTGCGTTATCTCGAGATTAATGGATTGATGTGGAACACTTTGACATTGAGGGGGCACCAAAGCTGCTTGCATTAAAATATTCAATTGTAAGATCAATTAACAATTGGACTGTCAAATCAAGCCATGGGTACTAGTAAAACAACATCTGGAACTTGATCACACAAAACACCTAGAGCAAAAAATCAACATCTGCAAAAATAAATATTTTGACGAAAGAAATGATGCAATAAAAAGGTAGTGATATTAGACATATGGAATATGCAATGATGCTCAGCATGTCCCTAATTGGAGCAACCTCGTTGATACCTTGTTCATAAACATATCATATATTAGATTTCGATTAAATAATCTAGGGATATTTAAGGATCTAATGGAACCATAATAGGAATATAGATTAATCCAGACATACTTTGTGATGATGATGGGCCTATTGTATTTGTTGACGCCTGTGGAACTGGCGAATCAACCATTGTTGCCTCTAAAATTTGAGAGTCACTTTTATGCTGTGATGCAGTTGAGGGATCATTGCCCATTAGAGTTTCCGAAGGAAATCTATGGATATTACTCCCATCTCCCTTGTCACGGCTTGAGGGAAGCTGACCAAGATGCTGGACAGTATCGGTCGGACTTGTGTTGCTGCGCGCCAGAACCACTTCCTCTACACACGGTTGACCATAATCCTGCAAACAATTTGCACCGTCCACATCAAGGGATGAATCAAATTGGGGGTTAGGACACTAGGAGTGCCATAACTTTCGTACGGCGCTCACTTTGGTGCCAAAACTTTTTTTTCGCTCACTTGAGTGCCACAAGTTTTAAAAAACGTTCACTTGAGTGCCAATTCTCGACGTGGCCGCCGGAAAAGCTGACTTGGCCGCCAGAAAAGCGACGTGGCGCCGGTGAACAATATTTTAATATATTTTAATATATTTATTAATTTTTGATTTTTTTGATTTTTTTTTGATTTTTTTGATTTTTTTAAGGCGGGCGAGGGTCACCGGTGGCCCTCGCCGGCCCTAAAAAAAAAAAAAAAAAAAAAAAAAAAAAAAAAAAAAAAAAAATCGAAATTTTTTTAAAAAGAGTAAAAACGGCGTCGTTTTTCCCGAAATGTCCACGTCGGCGTCGAAATTTATTAAAAAAAGAAAAGAAAAATCATTGAAAAATTCCACGTATGCATTTTGGCACTTAACTGAACGATTTTTGGTCGGAAGTGACACTTACCCGAACGATTTCACTCCGATGTGGGCACTCAAGTGAGCGAAAAAAAAAAAAAGTTTTGACCAAAGCCGAAAGTGAGCGTCGTACGAAAGTTATGGCACTCCTAGTGTACTTATCCCAATCAAATTGTAATGATGATCCCACCGTTGGATTATGCAGTCCATTCATTTGTATTTCCTCTAAAGTGTTTAAAATTGCATCACAAGATTCAAGAAGATCCTCCGGCGAAGAGTGGTGATGATTTGGCCAGTCCATTGGACATAGCGGTGAATCTGTTGTGATTCCATCTGCAAATTGTTTGTTAAAGATTAGATACTGTTCATTTGGACATTGGGCAATGCTGATCGTAGCTTTGTTACTGAGTAGAGTAGTGGGGAAAACATCACCTCCCTGCAGCTCATTTGGGAATGATGATAGCCCTCTTGCATTTTGTTGTTCCCTCCCTGCTTCAATATGAATCGGTAGCTCAAGAAGCCCTCGTAGCTCAATTGGATCAAAAGAAGATAAAGCCGGCGAGTACACTGGAAGTTGCTGGAGAGACGAAGCAATTTCATTTCGACGTGCTGCATCCAACCTATGGTTCGATAGATTGGGCTGCTGGGAGGCATCTAGATTATCCAGAGGCATATCACCAGGAGGCAGAGAAACTTGATCCTGAGGGCATGCTGAAGCAGTGTCAGTTCTGGTCGCCCTATAGCAAGATGGTTGCTGCGGCACGCACCCGAGTTTATTCGAGCTCTGCGCGGCATTGGGATTCGACGCATTGTCACTTTGGCGCACACTCGTAACCATTCTTTCCGTTCCTTCGCCTGATGTGCCTCCCTTGCTTGTGTCCAACACACTGCCTTTAGCATTACCTGTCTGCAAGGCTTCTGCTCTCACCTGATCATCAACTTTCTTACATCCTTTAATACCTTTGCCCGGAATTCCGGCGAGATGCGCCCGGATCCTTGTAGCACCTCCGCTCCGCTCCTTGCCGCAAAACTGGCACGTCCACGTGTCGTTTTCCCCACGTTGCACATACTTCCAAAGTGGATCCGACTCTCGAGGCATTCTTTTTGGTATTACCTACAAAGAGGACATGACATGAAAAATAGAGACAATGCCAAGCAAAAGCACAGGATTTGTAAGAAAACAGACAAGATCAATAAAAAAGATGCTTGTAGAAATATAGAGGATTCTCAGGTTATGTTAATAGTTAACTGACCAGATAGACTTGATATCGATGCAAAATCGAATCCTCCAAACAAAGCCAAACCACCTGATTTGTGTATGCCCAAAGTACAAAGATCTCTCTCCTTATTTTACTAGGAACAAAAGCACAAGCAGAGAGAGATTCACTAGATCTACATAGAGGAAATTAACATAGGAAAATTAGATCATACTTACCAAAAAAAGGAGGAGGATCTTTTGAATTATCTCAGTAGGAGAACACGCCTTGAAAGTAGAATCTCGAGCAGCCCTTACACATTAAGCATGGATCCAGAGGAGCATCAAGATTGTAAGGTAATTGTCTCCCATGTCACTGTTGTCAAAAGGAGTGGACGGTCTTGCTCAAGAAAACGCGTTTGCCTCCAAGCCAATTTCAGCTTTGGCTGCAAGGAAGCTACAAAGATCTCTCTCCTTATTTTACCAGGAACAAAAGCACAAGCAGAGAGAGATTCACTAGATCTACACAGAGGAAATTAACATAGGAAAATTAGATCATACTTACCAAAAAAAGGAGGAGGATCTTTTGAATTATCTCAGTAGGAGAACACGCCTTGAAAGTAGAATCTCGAGCAGCCCTTACACATTAAGCATGGATCCAGAGGAGCATCAAGACTTTAAGGTAATTGTCTCCCATGTCACTGTTGTCAAAAGGAGTGGACGGTCTTGCTCAAGAAAACGCGTTTGCCTCCAAGCCAATTTCAGCTTTGGCTGCAAGGAAGCTGCAAGGAAGCTCATGTGCAGCCAAGAACTTTTGAGCCCACTTATCTTTTTTCTTCCCCACCCGAAATAGTACAAATTACATAAGGATTTTTAAAAAGCCGTATATCAAATGAGGTGCAAAGCTATTATTAAACATTAAAATATGGTTATTTGATAAAAATACATGTTAAAGTATGGTTCACTTAATTGTCAAATTCTCTAGATTTTGCAAGAAAATGAAAAGTTAAAAACAAAACCCACCTAAAAAGGCTACCGCACCATTTTCCTCTTCATACTCCATTCATCTTAATATATATATCCATTTTTCTTATATCTAGCATTGCTATTTTTTTTCCTCTAGGAATGAGTTACATTGTATTAATTAAGAAAACCTCAGAAGTAATGTTGCTTATTTACTATCCATAAATCTTGTCTCAAATTTACAACTTTACCTACAGTAATCATCTATGACCATAAGAAAAAGTCTTTTTTGTTTCCAATTCCGAACAAAGCATGTCAAATTGCACCGTTAATGTCTAAGGAAATTTTACCATCCAGTCTACAATTACATCTGCAATTTGGATCGTTGATAGAAAATTAAAAAAAATTCACCCAGAGAGTGATATAAAAAGAAATATTAACTTATTAATATTTAAGGAAGATTACTATTGACACTTACATTGTTTGCACAAAGGCCTCATTCACATTTTCATGAAAATATTAGCGATTAAATTCGCCGACAATTTGATTTATGATAAAAATACATTGGTAATGCAGCATCCTTAATCTCTATTGCATTCTTTTGTGTTTAATATCATAGATCCTTTCTAATAAAATTACGAATTCTTGTCAACCGATCTGTTACACAGCCCGATCCTGCCCTCAATTTTATGAGGCGAGAAAGTTTTTGGATGCGTTCCGCTCTCCGAGTTCCAAGTCGAAAAATACATTCGCAATGCTGCTCCTTCCTCCTTCTCGTTGACCGAAATGGTCGACTTGGGGCCACTTTCGACGCGACAATGATGCGTCTGTGAATGAAGGAAATTGGCAGTGTGAAGACCCGCAAGGAAACAAAAGTGGGCCGAGAAATTCTGCAAAATAGAGGACCCCTCGGTCGAAAGGAAACAGCAGAGAAAATTCCAGTCCAAACCCATTATGACCATATATCTTCAGCAAAGATCGAGAGTACGAAGCATACAAAAAGCTGGAAATTCCCGGCTGAAGGGGAGGCTTTAGTCAAGATTCCAGTCGAGGGTTCACACCGTGTGAGTTAAGAAACCTGACACAAATTCACGCTCATCAACAACACGCACGAATCCTTGAAAATCATACCTGTATAATATCAAAAGTCATATCCAATCTATTTAATTTATTCATAAAGAATGACCGAGCTGTTGACATATCAACGTGATGCATTGTTGATAATTATTAAAATCAATATCGATATTAATACATGTTGATATTCACTCTTGATCAGTGGTCGATATATGGCGACAAGTGATTAACAATGATAGACAAAAGTATTTATAAGATCGGTAAATTGTCAAGGTGTTAAAAGATGATTGAATACGTGAGGAGCCTCGAGATATGATTATTGGTTCGAAGTCACTGGGGATGAAGGTAGTTGAGGTCGTGTAACAATTGGTACGCGTTTTTGGAGGAGCAACCGTTCGAGAATAGGATTGTAGTGTAGTGAGAATATGGGCAAATTATCCATGGAGTGGAAGAACAAGATTACAACCGCAGAAACTATTCAAAAGAAGTTATGGCACTACCACTATAAATATCATCACTCGTCTATTAAAAAGCCCGGCACAAATTTAATAAATTTATCATATTTCAGAAATCTTTATTTTCTTGCACGCTCGCATCTGCCATGCTTTCTAAGTTGTAGCTTTCACATTTGCATTATCAATAAAATTCTACTACAATTGATCAATGTTCTATTATTCACAGTACTATGTGTCCAAAGTCAGATTGCCGCCACCGTCCTTCCTCGTGAGGCTGTGACTGTATTTCTCGCTAAATCTAGCAAGATTTTAAAGTGAAGACCTCTTCTGCGCCAATGGCGAATGGTACTGCGATTTTATTTTGGAGAACTGGAAGTGTGGTTCTTGCAAATGATCAATGGCCTAATGGGATACACAACAAGAAGTAGATCCATAGCCTTTCAAAGTAAGACAGCAGTTCTATTAAGACCAGGACTATCGCTTCAAGCATGTGCCACCCATGGAAAACATTTATTGAGCGCATTTTGTATCCCATGTAAACAATGTTCACAAAATCTGAAACCCATAGAAGAGCTTAGGATTCCATCCATCATCTTCTTTGAGGTATGGGTCATTAGCCTTTTCTCACCAATATGACCCAGTCTCCGATGCTATAACATAAAAGATCATCTTTCACCTACTCTAAGATATAATTCTCACCACTTATTACCTGGCAGTATCTAATTGCTTGGTTGAAATGGACGATGAAGTAGACCAAATCATGGAAAAGATAGGTGAACAGTCCACTGGAACAAAGATTGCTGGTATCTATTTTATTAAATTCTATCGAGGTATATTTACATTTGTTCTACTTGTAATATCTTTTTTTCTCTCTCTATGTCGGTAAAGCTTGTGGAGCAAAACACTACTATGTTCTTGAAGAAAATATCATAAATAAAGGAGCGGACCTACCATGGCCTCGTGCTCACGGTAAGCCCAGCGAGCTCCCGTGAGCATCACCGCAAGATGGCTTGAACCGTGGACTCTTTGGCGGGAACCCCCCAATCGTAGCTCGACGTGTGGCGGTCGCAACAAATTCAATCTACACTCAAGTGCAGGAGACGATGGCCGGTGCTTTAAAGTGTGCACGTTACTTCCATGCAAAGTGTACAGCTTCTTCGAGCCAACGGCATTGTGCGAATTTACACGTCTGCCCTTGCGGGCCGAGGCGGTCCCGCGCGACTAGTTATGGTCATCCGTCGTTTTCAACTTTCCATTATTAATTTTTTTTAATTTTTTAAAGCTTTTTAATAATAATAATAATAACAATGATAATGATAATGATAATTTTTTTTTTTTGCTTACTGTACCCACGAGGAGGATCATTAGGAAATCACGGGATTTGCTTTTGAAGATTATTAGTTTTCTACGATGAAAAATGAAGGATTGACTTAAGAGTTCAATTAATATCCTTTTGATACTTAAATTAGTTTTGATTATCCGAAATGTAGATCATGTGGTGCTTCAACTTTTAATTCCCTAGCGGAATTGAATTCAAACATGATTATCCACATCCAAGTAATTAAAACGAAAATTTATAAATAAGTACGATGATGATGAAATAATTAAAGTACATTAATGTTATTACACTTAAGGACAAGATACAAAAATAAATGTGGATTGAATTAATAAATATAAATTTATTAATCTAGATATATAGAAGACAAATTCCATTGTGATAAGAACAAGACTAGTAATAAATACTAAACTTGTAATGAAACTAGAAATGAAAACACCTAAATCCTATCTAATCATTTTTTTATAATCTTTTTAATATTTTCCTTTATGCCAAGCGCATTCTCATCCTTACTCATCATCCACCAGCCATGTCGTTTTTCTCTCCGTGCTCACCCTGCTCTCTTGACTAATACTGCCCCCACTTCTTTTCTCTCTCTTAGCTCTTCCCATCGTCTTTTCTGCTCACCTCCGCTAACTCAAATCATACCGTATTCTTGATGACTATTACATTCTTTCATGTATAGTATTGTAGATCCTTTCTGATAAGATTACAAATTCTTGCGAACCAATCTATTACACGATCCAACCCTGAATTTTCCAGGGAGAATTTAAGCTGGAATTCCTATCAAAGTTCTCGAACGCGATCCGCTCTCCGAGTTCTAAGTCCTTGCCGCTCCCTCCTCCCTTTGGATGACCGACATGATGGACTTGAGGCCACTTTCAACGCGTCATTCACGCATGTGTGAACGAAGGAAATTAGCAAGAGGGAAAATGCGCAAGGAAACAAAAAGTAGAGCAACTCGGTCAAAAAGGGAACAGCGGAGAAAACCCAGCAGGCAGTCATAATGACCATATCTTCAGCAAAGATTGAGAGTGAAAAAGCATACAAAAAGTTGGAAATTCTCGGCCGAAGGGGAGGCTTTTGTCAAGATTCCCATCGAAGCATTCACGGGGGGTGAATTAAGAAACCTCATACGAATTCGGACTTGATGTCAATATACACAAATTTCTAAAAATCATATCTGCAAGACACAAAATGTGATGTCCGATGTAGTGAATCTGTTTACGCCAAAAGAAATGATAGAACCTTTGGCATGGATGAGCATGTGGCTAATCCATGGATATCACCAAGCACATGACGCATTATTGATAATTATTAAGATCAATATCAATATTAGAACACATCGATATTTACCTTCAATTGGTTATCGATATATGATGACAAGTAATTGACAATGCTCGGTAAGAGTATCGATAAGATCTTGTTAAAGGCATTAGAAGAATATATGAGGAGCCTATAGGAGTCTGTTTGTAATCTTGCCAATTTTTCTATTTTTCTGTTCTTTTATTCCTCGGAATAGAAAAAGAACAAAAATGCGTTTGGTAACGCCAATTGATTTTTCTATTCCCGGGAATAGAAAGTTGTTACTGGGAATAAAAATGAGAAATAGAAAAAAGTAACTTCTTATTCTTGGGAACAATTTCTAGAAACTATTTCTTAGAGACTACTCACTGCCTATAGCACGCCGCCACCTGCCCATCGCCGCCCACTGCCTGCCACCGCCACTGGTCTCCGGTCACCGGCTGCCCCCATCTACTTGCCGGTCGTCGGTCGCCCCCACTCGCTCGCCACCAATTGATCGCTAGTCGCCGGCCTTCGCTAGGCGACCGGCAACCTGGCGTGACTGGAGAGGACCGACAACCAACGGTGGCGGCAAGGGCGGTGGGGGCAGTGACAGGCGGGCTGTGGGCAATCACTGGCAATCGACGGCAGTGGTGGTGGCGGCGGCCAGCAGCCGCCGAATGTCAGTTGGCGGCTGTCGATTGCCAGTGGCTGGCCGCCCCCGCCCGCCGGTGGCCAGCCACCGCCACTCGCCGCCAGCTACCCATCGGTCACCGCCGCCAACGGGGAAAAAAGAAATAAAAGCTTTTTATCGATTCCAAACGCATTTCTATTCCTTTTCTATTTTGAGAATAAGAAATTTTTGTAGTTACCAAACGCCCTATTTTATCTAGAAATTGTTCCAGGGAGTAGAAATAGAAAAGAACTATTTCTCAAAAGAAACTGTTCCCAGGAGTAGAAATGTTACCAAACGCACCCTAAATATGATTATCAATTTGAAGTCACCGAGAAACAAGACAACTGAGGTTGTGGTAGAGATGATTGGGTTTATGGTCTTGTCAGTCCCACTATGGAGCCACAGATCGAATCAAGAGGACCATTCCTAGGGCATTTATTCTGGTCTGTAAAGAGTAGAAATTTTTGTGTAGGAAATGGACTCAAGTTTTTAGCTAAGCAGGTTGTTTCAGGAGACATTTGTTCTAGGCACGCTTTGGACTTGCTGCGGTTTAGTTGCATGCAGTTCTTGTGCTGAAGTGAATTGGCTTACTAGAAAAGCAGCTCTTGTTCTGAAGTGATTGAAAGTTGAACAGTTAGGACTTTCGCACTCAGTGGTGGATTGTCCCGTGGATGATAACTTCATCTTGTTTGTCTTCCAGTATGACATTTAGTAATGCAAAGTTTAATTGATCCTTTGGAATTAGCACAATGGTGGAATTTGCGCAACTACGACTTGTCCACCATGAATATTTTTACATGGCACGGATTCCAAGATAGCATTTTGTAGGTGTCTGTATTAGGTTTTTTCTTTTTAACAAGCATTGCTCTTTTTTCCCTCTAGAAATGAGTTGCATTGTAATAATTAAGAAAACCTCGGAAGTGATGCTGCTTATATACTATCCATAAATCTCGTCTCAAATTTAGAACTTTACCTGCACTAATCACTTTTGGTCACAAGAAAAGGCTTTTTCATTTTGGCATTCGAACAAGACAGGCCAAATTGCATTGTCAATGTCTAACGAATTTCCATGATCTAGTCGAACAATTCATGAGACCGGTTTCATATGTAGTTTGGATCATTGATAAAAAAAAGAAAAAAAGAAAAAAAATTTCACCCAAGGAATGATTTAAAAAGAAATAATACTTTATTGATATTTAAGGAAGATTATTATTGACACCTAAATATTTCGCTTAGAGGAGGCTTCATTCACATTTTCATGAAAATATTAGCCATTAAATCTACTGATGATTTGACTCTTGATAAAAATACATTTGTAATGCCGTATCCTCAATCTCTATTGGATTCTCAATCTCCATTGCAATCTTTCGCATTCAATATTGTAGGTCCTTTCTAACCAAATTACGAATTCTTGTCAACCGATCTATCACACGACCCGATCCGACCCTCAATTTTCCAAGGCGAAATAGTTTTTGGACGCGTTCTGCTCTCCGAGTTCTAAGTCCTCGCCGCTCCTCGCTCCTTCTCGTTGACCGAAATGGTCGACGTAGGGCCCCTTTCGACACGACAATAATGCGTGTGTGGATGAAGGAAATTGACAGTGTGAAGACACGCGAGGAAACAAAAGTGGGCTCAGAAATTCTGCAAAACAGAGGACGCCTCGGTCTAAATGGACAACACAGCTCAGAAAATCCAGTACACCCTCCTGATGACCATATCTTCAGCAAAGATTGAGAGTACTAAGCATACGAAAAGCTGGAAATTCCCGGCTGCAGGGGAGGCTTTAGAAAAGATTCCCGTCGAAGCGTATTCACGTCGGGTGAATTAAGAAAGCTGATGCAAATTCGGGCTCACCAACAATATACAAGAATCCCTGAAAATCATATCAGTATAATATAAAATGCGATATCCAATATATTGAATTTATTTATACCAAAAGATGACCGAGTTGTCGGCATGGATGAACATGTGGCTGATGCATGGATATTATCATGCGCGTGATGCGTCGTTGACAATAACTAAGATCGACATTGATAATATCAGTACACGTTGATATTCACTCTTGATATATAACGACAAGTGATTAATAACGATTGACAATAGTATTGATAAGATTGGTAAATTGTTAAGATGTTAGAAAACGATTGAATACATATGGAGTCTTGAAATGTGGTTACCAGTTTGAAGTCAATCAAGTTCATAGGACAACTAGCATGCATTTGTGGAGAAGCAACCATTTGAGAACATAATCCTAGTGTAGTGAGAATATGGGCACATAATCCATGGAGATGAAAGAACATGGATACAATCACTGAAAACTATTCAAAAGCAATTATGGTATTACTATTATAAATATTGTCACACATTTACTAAAGAGTCTCGCACAAATTAAATAAATTAAATATTTTTATATTATCTTTACTTTCTTGCACTGTATATTTATATTCCAACCTAGCATCTAGTGTTTTTTAGTCGTAGCTTCCATATTTGCCTCGTCGATAAAATTCTAACATGTATTTTATTAAATTCCGATGAGGTTTATGCTGGAACAGGGGACTCATGTGGACGCTTCCAGCCCACTTGAACAAATTGAAATTATATATGGTCTGCTTTTTCTCTCTCTATGTCGGTGAAGCTGGTGAAGCAAAACGCTGCTAATAGTTTTGAAAAAAAAAATCATAAATGAAGGAGCGGACCTAAGATGGCCTCGTAATCACGGTAAGTCCAGCGAGCTCCCGTGAGCATCACTGCAAGATGGCTTTAACCGCGGACTCTTCGGCTGGAATCCCCCAACCGTAGCTCGACGTGTGGCGGTTGCAACAAATTCAATCTAGACTCGAGTACAGGAGATGATAGACGGTGCTTTAAAGTGTGCGCGTTACTTTCGTGCAGAGTGTACGGCTTCTTCGATCCCACGGCATTGTGCGAATTTACACGTCTGCCCTCGCGGGCCGAGGGGGTCCCGCGCGACTAGTTATGGTCATCCGTCGCTCTCAACTTTCCATTATTTATTTATTTATTCATTTTTAAAAGCTTTTTAATAATAATAATATATGTATTTTTTTTTTCTTATTGTACGCCCACGCGGAGGATCATTAGAGGATCACGGGATTTGCTTTTGAAGATTAGTTTTATGTAATGAAAAATGAAGGATCAACTTGAGAGTTTAATTGGCGTCCTTTTGATACTTAAACTTGATTTGGTTATCCTAAATGTGGATTGTGTGATGTTTCAACTTTTAATTCTCTAGCACAATCAAATTCAAACACAACTATTCACATTTAAGTGATTAAAACGAAAACTTAAAAATAAGTACGACGATAATAAAATAATTAAAGTACAGTAACCTTATTACGCATGAGGAATGTATAAAGATAAATGTGGATTGAGTTAATAAATGTAAATTTATCAATCTAAATATATAGAAGATAAATTTTATCGTGATAAGAATAAGACTAGTAATGAATATGAAATTAATAATGAAACTAGAAATAAAAACACCTAAAACACTATCTAATCGTTTTTTATAATTTTTTTTATAATTTTTTGTCTTTTTAATATTTTCCTTAATGCTAAGCACATTATCATCCTTACTTATCATCCGCCAGCCATTTTTTTGTTCTTTTTTCTCTGTGCTCCACCCCGCTCTCTTGATTGATACTCCCCCCACATCTTTTCTCTCTCTCAGCTCCTTCCCGTTCGACTTTTCTGCTCACTTTCACTAACTCGAATCATGCTGCATTCTCAATCTCTATTGCATTCTTTCGCATTTAATATTGTAGATCCTTTTGGATAAGATTAAGAATTCTTACGAACCGATCTATTACATGACCCGACCCTGAATTTTCCAAGGCGAATTTAAGCCGGAATTCTTATAAAAGTTCTCGAACGCGGTCCGCTCTCGGAGTTCTAAGTCCTCGCCGCGCCCTCCTCCTTCCGGATGACCGATATGGTCCACTTGAGGCAACTTTCAATGCATCATTCATGCGCGTGTGAACGAAGGAAATTAGCAGAGGGAAAACACGAAAAGAAACAAAAAGTAGAGCAACTCGATCAAAAAGAAGGACAGCTACAAAGATTGATAGTAAAACGCAAATAAAAAGCAGGAAAATCCGGGCTGGAGGGGAGGCTGTCGTCGAGACTCCCGTGGTTGTCAGTAACTAAACTGGAAATCAGAAACCGAACTTAACCGAACCGAACCGAAATTTCGTGCATTTTCGGTTCGGTTCGGCTCGGATTCGGTTAACCGAAAACATCAAAATATTTCATCTGATTTGCAATCTATTTAATTCGGTTAACCAAATCAAATCGATTAATCGAATTGAACCGGTGTTATAGGGCACAAAACAAAATAGCCAAAAAATTGAAAATACTAAATCAGAATCTCTCTCTCACTTGATCAATTGTCTCTGTCTCTCTCTTGCTCGGTCCGTCTCGCTTCTGTCTCCGGCGTGATCCACCTCCGCCTTCGACTCGATCGCCTCCGCCTCCGCCTCCGGGTTGTTTCTTCGGCAGCTGGTTTCTTCTTCTTCCGTCTCCGGAGGTGGGTTCTTGGGCGACTTTGGTGGCGGCCCGTCCTTGGATCCGTTCGACATCGCCAGCACCAAGAACGCTCCGGTTGATCGCCTCGGCGCGGCGGGTACGGTGCTCCCCTCTCGCATTCCGTGCGTGTGTTTATGAAGTTGAGTTTGGGGAATTTGGGTGCTTGGTGCTTTGTTCTTGTTCTCGTTTCTGCGACTGGAGTTTCGAGTCGGCCGATTGTGTGACGAGGAGACGGAACATGCGTTTTACATGGCGTGGACCTGTGTGCTTCTTTGTTAGGAGTGGCTGTTAGTAGTGGCTGGGGGCAGGTGGGTCCTGATTTCAAAAGTTGGGTAGCTGCTGTAGGGAGACTTTGGTGGATTTTTTTAAGGGAAAAGCCCACCAAAAACCCCAAACTATCTTTTCGGGACAATTTTACCCCCGAACTTTTTTTGGGTCATAAAAACCCCAAACTATGCCCCCTCGGGACAATTTTCCTCGAACTTTTTTTTTGGGTCATAAAAAACCCCAAACTATGCCACTTGGGACAATTTTACCCCAGACTTTTTAAATGAAGGGCATTTTCGTCTTTTCACTTTTTTTTTTTTTTTTTCTTTCTTTCTTCCCCTCTTCCTCTTCCTGGCAGGGGAAGCCGGCGAGGGCCCTCGCCGCGGCGGCGCCGTCCGGCCGGGCGGCACTCCCGGCGCGGGCGAGGGCGGCTCTCCCGACGTCGGGGAGGTACGCCCTCACCGGATCAAGGGGGGGCGGCCCTCGCCGGATCGGGAGGGCCGCCCTCGCCGGCCGGGCGGGCGAGGGTCGCCCCGTCGGATCGGGGAGGGCCGCCCTCGCCCTTGGCGGCATCCGGCGGGGGCAACCCTCCCCGGCGTCGAGCGAGGGTTGCCCCCGCCTGATTCGGCGGAGGCGACCCTCAGGCGAGGGCCGCCCGCCGAAGGCGAGGGTCGCCCGCCCCGCCGGATCGGGAGGACCGCGCTCGCCCCGCCGGATCCGGCGGGCGACCCTCACCCGACCGAGGGCGGCCCTCGCCGGTCGGGGGCGGCCCTCGCCGGTCGAGGCGGCCCTCGCGGCTTCCTCTCGCCATGGCCGGGAGAGGGGAAGAAAAAAGAAAAAAAAAAAAAGAAAAAGTGAAAATACGAAAATGCCCTTCGCTTAAAAAGTCCGGGGGTAAAATTATCCCAAGTGGCATAGTTTGGGGTTTTTTATGACCCAAAAAAAGTTCAGGGTAAAATTGTCCCAAGTGGCATAGTTTGGGGTTTTTTATGACCCAAAAAAAGTTCAACAGTAAAATTGTCCCGGGGGCATAGTTTGGGGTTTTTGGTGGACTTTTCCCTTTTTTTAACAATACCAGCTGAAGAGGGGTGTTTTCAAACTTTTGCTGCTTAAGATTCTTTTTTAACTTTGTTTATTTTAAGTTTAGGATATATTCAGGGGTGCTTATAAACCTGGAGAAGTTGATTGGCTTACACGTGATCAATGAATATTGTGTGCTATTAATTTACACCCTTTAAAAATATGGCTTGGAGCACATCCTACAGCACCTAGCACGTCGAAGCATAGCAAAGTGCCATGGCGAATATGGTGCTAAAGTCATGAAGAAAAGGTCGTTTTAAGCATAAAAAATTGACTTCGAGCATCAACGCTGTTGCCATTAACCACAAGAGGTGTTAATGTAGTCAGTGGCAACCGGGTTGACTCATAGTGTCCTACAGCAAAGGCCTTTTGAAAAAGGGTTAACCTGCTGATGCAGTGACTTCATTGATACTTTCTTGTTATGTTCCATTTTTTATTACTTACATAATGGTGGATGGCTGGGCTGGAATAGCTGCAGAAATTCTCAGATTGGTTCCCCTTGTTATGTTCCATTTGAAGAATACTTTCTTGGTAAAGACAGAAAAGGACAGAGAGCAAGCAATGGATCCGGGTTGCCTAGGCTTTGCGACATCTGAACCTCGGATTCAACTCTACTTCTTGCTGGGATTTGTCTATTCAGTTGTCACGCCTGTGCTGCTCCCTTTCATTATTGTCTTCTTTGCTTTCGCCTTTATGGTTTTTTGTCATCAGGTTTGTGGCCATCAGAACTAATAGCTTATGCTTCTGAGTTCTACATTCCATACGCTCTGTTCTGGGGATTTCTTTCCTTTTTTTTTTTTCTGGGAAGAGGGCGAATAAAAATCAATTCATATGACAATTAAATTGCTGTATTCGTTTTTGTCATTGATATGAACGTCAGCTCTCATGTTCAGACTGAATTATTGACTGTATTCTTATTTTACTCGGTTAGCCGAGACATGTTCAACAAATATCAAGCTCAAAGATGGTGGACAGAGAATTATGACAGGGTCATGGAACTATACAATGTCCAGAGGCTTAATCGCCAAGCCTTTCCACTTCCAACCCCTCCAAGGTCTGAAGATGAGGTAAATCATGAATTTTATCCTCCCTAAAATGATATCAGGGACCATGCTGCTTTATGTACTCCATGGGCTGTAGGGAGTGCAACTCATGCTCAGATCATGGCATATGATGGGGCATTTCTTGTAATCAAATGTATTGAGTTTGTGTTATAAATGAGGGGTGATGATGTTTCCTTGCCCATTATTTTTTAATAGAGCTAAACTCTACTTGCATATATGAAGTTTTCAAATTCTAGCGGCGCCAAATTTTAAATTTGGTTTTGGATTTTTCTGAGAAATCCACAGCTGGAAATGATATCCAAGGATTTGTGGACACCATCGACAGACCTGTTGGCCATCTCATGTTTATTTTTCACAAAAGATTGGTTTTGCAACACAACACTGTGCATTGGTAGTCAACTTTTAAACCCTCAATTTGCACACGAGAGTTCATGTCTATACCACTTAATCATTCTTTTCTCAACTACACTCCATCTGTACAGCTTTTTACACCTCACATGCTTGTGGCCATATACTGTTCAATGAACGGTCCATGCTTATTTATCTACTTAATGACAGAGCTCAAAAATAGAATCTGTGCAAGACAGCCCTGTAACTCCACCACTTACAAAGGAACGTCTACCGCGAAACTTGTATCGTCCACCAGGGGTGGCGATGGGTTACTCCTCCTCAGATTCACTTGATCACCACCCTGGACTGCCACACCCTTATCGTGACTCTACTGGCGTCACATCTACCCCAAAGCTCTCCAGCATCAGTGGAGCCAAGACAGAAACTTCATCAATTGATGCCTCAATGAGGAGTAGTTCTTCAAGGTATGCAGACCGTTCAGGAGAGCTGTCCATCAGCAACGCTAGCGATCTTGAAAATGATCGGGTTGAACAAGATGAACCGGGAGTTTATATAACCATTAGAGCATTGCCAAGTGGCAAAAGAGAGCTCAGATGAGTCAGATTCAGGTGAGCTTCTCTTGAACTCTCTAATTATCTACTTGACTGACAGTGTATTAATCCGAAACCCACACAGCATTTGCAATCTTACTTTGCCTTTGATACACGCATCTTAAAATGGCTCTCTAGGAATGAGGAGTTCATTTTACTTGATTGATCTATTGATTGTCCTTTTTTACTCCCTTTCCTACTAAAGTAAAATAAATCAACATTGCATAATTGTTGAGCTTTGAGTTACACATCTTGGAGCAATGTTACCGGTGTCTATAGAGGACATCTATTAATATCTCACATTCATTTGTAAATAACAAACTTGTTTCTTCAACATCCTCAGACTAAACATGGCAACACTGATGAAGATGAGCTATTCACGTTTAGATGCTGTTACTGAAACATGCATGTTTTTGCTGTACTTCTCTTTCCTTGGAATAATTTGGTCCAAAGTATGGATTGTACGTTCTGGCAACTAGCACCAGATAATTACCGATGCAAAGCTAACTGGAGCTTTTTCCTGGAGTAACACTTACTGCATGATGAGGATAAGCAGCTGCATTGTGACCAGAATGCCATGTGTTTGAGTTATCAAAATGGTTGTTTGACAAATAATGCAGCAAAAGGGCAGCACCTAGTTGGCTACCCTTTAGGTTTTGCAGTGTGTGAGCCTCGTGCTCCCCACAATACATTCCTGCTTGATTTTTAGTTGTCATATGAACTGATTTTTAAAAGTGATTCTGAAGGCATCTTGTACTCTCGGATGATGCAGAAGTTGTGAAGAAGGGCTGTGGGAAATCTCTTTTCATGAAGTTGAACTCAAGAATCAAATTGCTGCTGAATTGATTTTTAATTGTCATATGAATTGATTTTTAAATGTGATTTCCAGATGTAATGATTGATTCAAAGCTTAAAGATGGACATGTGAAGAGCGGCTTTTGTTATTGATGATGTGAAATTCCTGTAATTAAGGAGGACAAATAGAGAGAAGATGAGTTCCCATAATTGACATTATATTTGAAAAAAAAAAGAGTCAAGAAGAACCAAAAAACCGAACCGAACCGAAATTTCGGTTCGGTTCGGATTTCGGTTCGGTTCATTGCATTTCCTTATCGGTTCGGTTCGGTTCGATTTTCTCAGAAAACCGAACCGAACCGAACCACTTACACCCCTACGTCGAAGCATTCATTGGGGTTCAATAGAGAAACTTAACACGACTTCTGACTCAATGTCAATATACACGAATCTTTTTAAATCATATCTGTATAACATAAAATCATAATTCACACTAGGTGAATTATGAAATCTTATGTGAATTGAGACTCGAAGTCAATATGCACAAATCTATGAAAATCATATCTGTATAATACAAAACACCATGTTCGATCTAGTAAATCTGTTTACACCAAAAAAATGACTGAGGCTTTGACATGGATGAATATGTGGCTAATGCATGGATATCACCAAGCACATGACACATTGTTGACAATTATTAAGATCGGCATCGATGTTTACCCTCGATTGGTTGTTGATATATGATAGCAAGTGATAAAGTATTGATAAGATCAGTAAATTGCCAAGGTATTAGAAGAACACTGAATACATGAGGAACCTCGAGATATGGTTATCGGTTAGATGTCGGTCTTGGAACAACTAGCATGCATTTTTGGAGGAGCAATTGATTGAGAATGGGAACGTGGTGTGATGAGAATATGGGTACAAAATCCACGGAGATGGAAAAACATGGTTACAACTAATGGAAACTTCTCAAAAGCAATCATGACACTACTACTATAAATATCATTACTCATCTACTAAAGAGCCTCACACAAATTAAATAAATTTATCATCTTTCAATTATCTTTATTTTTCACTCTGCATTTTAATTTGCAAACTCGGGTTCCGACGTATTGCTTAGTTGTAACTTCCATATCCATGTGACAATAAAATGTTGGCTTCTCAAATGTTGTCCAAGATTAAAGTCCAATTAGGAGTGTCAATGGATCGGGTCGGGTCGAGTTTTGATGTTACCCGACCCGACCCCAATTGTAAAGGGCAATGCTTTGGCCCGACCCGACCCGAAACGCATTAGACCCAAACAAAAAAATCGGGTTGGGTTGGGCCAGAGCGTGACCCTTTACAAGTTTTGTTTTCAATTTCTTGTTTAGCTCAAAAACTTTAGAGGATTGAGCAGCGGATGAGGGCCAAAACGCACGGAGAGAGGGGATTGCTTCTTTTTTTTTGTTTATTATCTTACTTTACCATTTTATCTTGACGGATGAGGGCTAAAACTCACGGGCAAGCACGTGTAGGTGTCAAAAAGGCTCGCGCCGACCCATTTCGACCCGACTCTAATCAAATGCTTTCTGATACCAGCTCCATACTTGGATAAGATTTTGACCCGACTCGAAAATATCCTAAGTTTAGGGTCGGGTTGGGTTGGGCCAGGTCGGGCCGGGTCGGGTCGGGCTAGCGCGGGCTTTTTTGACACCCCTAAGTCCAATAGCCAATGCTTCAAAACGATAGCCCTAGTGATGATGACCGATGTCAACTGCCTCAGCCAGGTGTTGGGTTGGGGCATTATGGTCATCCGTCGTTTTCTGTGTTTCCATTATTTATCTTTCTCCCTTTTTTTATATTAAAAGTTTTTAATAATGCTATTTTTTGGCCGAGTATTTGCACGTGGGTTTTGATTAGGAGAATCATGGGATTTGCTTTTGAAGATTAGATTTATATAATGGAAAAATGAAGGATTCCTTTGAGAGTCCAGACATCGGATGGCGCTAATTGCGCCCACTGTGTATGCATGTTATTGTAATTGAAATTGTAACTTGGTACTCATTCAAATGTGCTATTCTTAATTATCACAACGAGATCTTTCAAATTATGCAGATAGAAAATTTATCAGTATTATCACATTGAGTGAACGTGGACTTCGCACACATGTTTGACCAAAATAATTGGATTACAGAAGTCATATTTATGTAATTATCTTTTTTATTTTCTCCATTGCAGTATAAAATATTATTCAAAGCGTAAATACTTATGAAAGAAAATGATATGTGCATCTGCATGTGAAGAGACCTATAAATTGCAAGAGTTTCAAATGCCTAACATTCATAAAAATTCATTGGGTAAATAGCAAGATTTGTAGAAAGAAAAGTTAAAAAATAAATAGTAACAGTTACTTGAAATGTGCGCGAAATGTACTATGATAATAATACTCTCAAATCACGAAATCCCAATGATAGGCATGTGACGGGGCGAAAAACATGCCCCCTTTCCCGTGAGGGCCGAGGTAGTTTTCTCTTCTCGAGACAATGAACCCTCATGGAGCACTGCTTTAATCTTGGCATTCGTTTATTATTGTATTTGGCATTTTTTATCATTAAATTAAATACAATAATTGTGCAAAAAAAAGATAGAGGAATAATAAGAAATATGGCTTCTTGGGTAGGTTTTGAAAAAGACAAAAATCATGGACTGATTTTATTGAGTCAAACAAGCTCTAAATATCACAGAATTGTGGATGCGAAACAATTTGAATACAGAATACATGGCAAGCAATCATCTCACGTTGCTTACCTAGAGAACTTTCAAACTTTCGTATTTATATTTGTTTTCTTTTTGTTCATGCCTTAGGAGTTGTCACCAATCTTTGTGGAGGCTTATTTGAGTCCAAGGACTTGATTATGCTAATAGTCTAACAACACCTTTTCAGCATTTAAACTCACTTTGGTTATCGAATGCATGAATCATGCGGTCTTTCCACTTTTAATTCCCTAAAGATGTTCTGCTATGTGTCCATGCACAATCAAACTCAACAGAACAGTCCGTAAATACACATATCCTCATCCAAGTGATCGAAATGAAAAGCGAATGGTGTATAAAACGTGGATTGAGTTGTTAAATGTAAAATTTATTGATCTTAATATATAGAAGACAAAATCCTATTGTTGATAAGAATGATATTAGCAATAAATACTAAACTAATAATGAAACTAGAAATAAAAGCAACTAAATACTATCTAATCTTCTTTTTTTTTTAATTTTCATATGTTTGACTTAATAAATCATTTGTCTTTCCTGCTAACCTGCGCCAACTCAAATCACGACCTTAAATTTCAAATAAGCAAGGGCTTGAAAAATCATGATGCGATGACTGGTCAATCGCTCGATGCAACGATCCAATGCATGGCGACGAAATCAGATCGAAAACGAAGCGAATGACTCTGGTTTTGTTGTGGGCAATAATGAATGAATCTTGATTTGGAATCACCCACGGAACGGGATAACTCGATCGTAGCGAGTGATGCTGGTGACAACTTGATCTTGGTTACCGTCACTGGCAATGTCTTGGTCGATCGGCAGCGATGGTGAAGCGGCCAGGCAGTTATAATCAGCAACTCCGTCCGGCGATCGACAGCGTCGCGAAAGCACGAGGGGTGACGAAGCTCAGTTTTAATAGACGTAGTACGTCAAATCAGTTTTGCCAACGACTCGGGCTGGAAAAACACGCAAAACCAGAAATAGAGAAACCAAGCAACTCTAAGAAAAACTGAACGTAAAATCAACCCAAAGACTCCGTTGAACGGAAACAGCCCGATTGCAACGACTCGACGTCAGCAACGGTTACTCGCGGCGACGGTTCAGCAAAGTCTTGGCATGTGGCACTGCAATTCAGTAATCTGGAATGAATTGAAACAACCCGGTAGATGCCGTGGCGCCCAACATTCTCTGAGGAAGACATGGAAGCTCAACGAATGCTCCCGTTACATGGAAGCTCAACAAATGCTCCCGTCTCTGTTGCTGTCCACTTCGATTTGGAGAGTCGACGAAGCTGAACCTAAATATCCCGTGAACAGGGGAGGACAGAGGACAAAACCAGCACTCAACTTCAACACGCATAAATCTCTGAAAATCATATCTGTACAACACAAAATGCCATGTCCGATCTATCGAATTCTGGATCGGAGTCGTAAGCTCGCGATGCGTGTGAGGGCAAAGCAAACTTCGATCCTTCAATTTTCTACTATGACAAAATTCACCGAAGAAGCCGCCGCTGCCGAGCTGTCCAAGATCTCCTCCCCAGAAGGCAGCATTTGGCTGCTCCTTTGGCACCTACTTCCCGCAAAACTTCGCCTGCCAGACATCTCCAAGCTCCTCCGCCTCGTGGAGGACGTCCGCCATTACGACATAAGAAGAAAGTGACTCATATGGCAACTTGAGTTTGCAGGGTAAGTATGCTCGATTAATAAAAATAGCAGCCGCAGGCCTTTCGGCAGGACTTCTTCGAAAGCAGCTTCGGAGGGATTCAAAAAGGATGATCGAGGTCGATCGGTCCTGCAAAAGCCAGTGTTAGAGCTTGCATGACTCTAGTTCTGATCCTAGTCTCTATAGCTGCATGACTATAAAAAGAAGAGCTACTACATTTTCGTAACGATTTTTTAAGGATTTAATTTGATTCTGATTTTAACTTTGATTACTGAGTAATTCATTCAATCAATTTAGATATATGCATAGTAAAATAGGAAAACATTATCTTGTATATCTTTTCCTATTTTATCTTTTGTGTATTATAAATAGGCTTATGTACATGTAGAAAATATTAGCAATACAATTGACAATTCCTTCAATATTTTTCGATTTTTGTTGGGAATGAAGGAAATTATATCGATTACTCACGTGGTTTCAGCATATAGTAACTACCACGGAAATGGAGATGAGACTGAAGCTGAGCCTGAGCATCGGGATGATCCCATATCAGCGTATTCCACTTTTCCTCGCCTTCCACCACAATACACGGAAGGTCCTCGATCTCACGGAATTGCAGTTGCAGAGGAATCTTGTTCAGCTCTGGGCATTTGGTCACCTTCAAAAATGCCATGGAATCGCAAGTTATTGGGACTTCACATATGCTCTTCAGCTGGGGTACATTAAATAGCTCCAAGTGCTTCAGCTTTGGGAGAGAAATTGAAGACGAAGAGGATGAATGGGTGTTGTTTACGGGAGCCGTTGTGCTTCCTTCTTGGCTTTGTCCCGCTCCGCTTATCATCTCCACCATTCCTCCGCAGCCAAGGACATTGATGCTTTGAAGATTTCGAAGATGGGGCACCCACTCATGTGGAAATAGCCTTCTCATGTACCAGCATGCTCCCACCCCAAGAGATTTGAGAGAAATCTTTTCAGTGGGCACGCGTGGGGGAGGACCTCCAATTATCTCCTCCATGTTCTTAGTACCGGATACTGTGATCCTTTCTAGATTAGGGAAGTGGGGCAGCAACTCAGATTCCAACACTCTCTTCATTTTATAACACTTCTCAACATGAATATCTTTAAGACTAGGGAAGGCGGGGGGCGGATGCGGTGGTGGTGACATAACCGCTACTATTATCCCCACCATTTCCTCACATTCAACTATTGAAATCTCTTGGAGATGCGGAAGGGAGAATTTAAGCCCATGCCCAAAGAGATACTTCAGTTTCGGAAATCCATATATTTCCAAATTCGTGAGGCTTGGGAAGAGGGGAGGGGCAAGGGTCGGGACAGGGGAGTCATGGATGTCGATTATTTCTTCATCTCGTCCTCCACGCAGCACCTCCAAAAATTTCATGGAATCGCAAGTTATTAGGACTTCACATATGCTCTTCAGCTGGGGTAGATCAGATAGGCACAATTGCGTCAGGCTTGGGAGAGAAATCGAAGACTGGGAGGATGAAGAAGGGGTGTTGTTCACAAGAGTCGTTATGCTTCCTTCTTGGCCTTGTCCCACTCCGCTTATTATCTCCACCATTCCTTCGTAGCCATCGACATTGATACCTTGAAGATTTTGAAGATGGATCGGCAACTCATGCGGAAACAGATTTTTCATGTTTTGGCATCCTCTCACCCAAAGAGATTCATGAGAAATCTCTTCAATTGGCACGTATGGGGGACAACCTCCAATTATCTCCTCCATGTTCTCACAATGGTATACTTCGATCCTTTCTAGATTAGGGAAGTGGGGCAGCCACTCAAATGCCAACACTCTCTTCATTTTATGACATTGCCCAACAGAAATATCTTCTAGATTAGGGAAGGCGGGGGGCGGATGCGGTGGTGGTGACGTAACCGCTACTGTTATCCCCACTATTTCCTCACATTCTTTTATTACAATCGATTGGAGATGAGGAAGGGAGAATTTAGGCCCATGCCCAAAGAGATACTTCAGTTTTGGACAACTGCTTATACACAAAACCTTAAGTCTTGGGAAGAGGAGAGGGGCAGGGGAGTCATGGATGCCGATTATTTCTTCATCTTGTCCTCCATAAAGCACCTGCAAGTTTTTCCATTCATTTATCTGCAGCTTCTCAAGGTTTTCAAGCGGACCCATGTTAGACAAATTTGTTGCACCGTCGCAATTGTTCGCTATCAATTTCTGCACATCTTGGGGAATCAAAATACAAGTGCTACCTCCACTGCTTTCCCCTCGCACGCTCATAATAGCATGGCTCTTCGTATTGACGTGGACACTCCTCTCCCAATCCAGAAATTGAACATCATCATCACTAGATTCCTCATAATCCTCCCTTTCTTTTTGACCCATACAGAGCTCGTAATCGCGAAGGTTATTCCTCTTCTCAAAAGCCATCCTCACAAACTTGTTGAAATCATCCACATCTTCAAAACAGCATACAACTGTCTCCAATTCCCGCAATTTTGTAATGTCTTCTCCATTTACCGTGTTAACATTAAGATATTGCAAGTTTAGCAAAGCCCCCAATGTTCCTTTGGGTAATCTCTTTATGCCTGTATAAGATAGGTCAAGGTATCTCAAGTTCACCAACATTTCCAGACCCTCGAGTGCTTCAACTTTATCACAATAAAAAATATCCAACTTTCTCAAAGATTCGAGCTTCCCTAAATAAGGAATACGGCGCAATTCCCTGCATACTCTAAGCGATAGTGCCCTCAAGTTTACCAAGTCTGAAATGGAATTTGGAAGTTCTTGTAGTCCCTGTCCACTCAGGTTTAGAACCTTTAGCCCCTGTAATTGTTTGAAGAAATAATTAGGGATGACCACATCATGCCAGAAACTCACATCCATTACAAAAGTTGATAGCTTAGGACAATTTGGCGACATGTTCAAGGGAAATTTTCCAATGCAATTATTTATAAAAACTTTCTCCAAAGCATCCGTCCAATATTCCTCATGTGGTATCGTGTTGAACTCCTTTCCTGCTTCTACAATCGAAGTCGCCCTCATGATGTGTAATGCCATGTCTCTAATCAAATCATGCATCTTCACGTATTTCCCATGACCTTCTAATAGGCAGACATTTTCCAATTTGCTCAGTATGGTGAGGCCTCTATCATATTGTTTCTTCCTCGTACTCAATTGACCAATCAATCCTTGGTCGATAAAGAATTCTATCAACTCGAATTTATCAATCAATTTATCTTCCGGATAAAGTGCACAAGATAAGAAACACTGTTGAACTTCTTTCTTACCAAGACGATTGTAACTGAATTCTAATTTCATTAATACCTTATTTTCCATATCCGTTTGCCCCATCTCCGATTGCCTTAATTTCTCCAAGCAATCCTCCCATTCAAACACATGGGTCGCTCCTTGCATGCTTCTAGCCATCGTGATGATAGCAAGAGGCAAGCCTCCACATTCTTTAACAATAGACTTCATAACTACTTCAGTTTCCAAATCAAGGGCCACTTCAGATCCAAGCTCCTCCAAGAATAAACTCTCAGCTTCTGTATGAGATAGTGGTTCAATTTTTATCATTTTTTGACATCGCATCTTGCAGCATACCTCAATAGATCGGGTGGTTAAGACCAACTTAATTCCATCTGGGATTCCCACCTCTTTAAGATCAATGTGATCCCACACATCATCGAGGATTACTATAGATTTGCCTCTTTTCGTTAAAGAATCGCACAACATTGCTGCTCGTTTCCTCACATCCTTTTCTTGTAGCATGCCTAGACCTAGTGCCTTCCAAAAGTCATCCTGCAACCCTTGTATATGGAAATCTTGTGACACAGTGATCCACAATACGTTGTCATAGTTTCTTTCTTTGAGGACTCTATTATGTATGTGTACCATAATAGTCGTTTTACCAACACCCCCCATTCCATAAATGCCTAGTCGGGATATTTGATTCCCTAGTAGGTACTCCATAATATTCGTACTATTTCTCTGAAATGCCCCTCCCACCATCTTTCCTTCTAACAGTTGAATACCTCCGGTGTCTCTCACCTCGAATAGTCCTTTGCCTTGTCTACAGAAGTCTTCTACTTCACTTATTAGTTTATCCACCAATTGATGTGATGGCAAACAAACCTCACTTGCTGCTTCAGTATAATTCTTAAGCTTCTCCACATCCGCCAACCAATTTGCAACTTTAGTTTTCTTCTTTAGGAATAGAGATTTAGCAAATTCTAACTCATTCCTTACATCAGCTTCTTTGCTATAGAGTAGTTCTAGTTTTCTTTTTAAAGCTCTATTCTCTTCAAAGTTGTTCCTTGTGTTTGGATGACTTGTCATTAGCGCACACTCATGCATATCTAATTCTGCAATTTAAAAATTCCATCAATTAGAGTCTCATGATAACATTCTTACTACCCCATAATAATGTAACATGGTGATATATAAAGATTAATTTTTATTAATAACCATAAACCTGGTAATGACGATGGGCTTGTCAGGCCTGTCCGACAAGGTAGAATCTCAGGAGGTAGGGGAGCGTTATTTGAAGTTTGTGATGACGATGGCATACACAAATCCGCGTCCATTAGAGCTCGTGGGTGACACGAGACTAAATGGTTTTCCCATGATGACGATGGCATGGCTGGATTCTGGTGCACTATCTTGAGATTAATGGATTGATGTGGAACACTTTGACATTGGGGGGGCACTGAAGCTACTTGCAATAAAATAGTCAATTGTAAGATCAATCAACAATTGGGCTGTCAAATCAAGCCATCAGTACTAGTAAAATAACATCTAGAACTTGATCACACAAAATACCTACAGTGAAAATCAACTTGCGCAAAAGTTGAATATTATTGATGAAAGAAATGATGCAATAAAAACGAAGTGATATTGGACATATGGAATATGCAATGATGCTCGGCATGTTTCTAATTGGACGCCCCCATTGATATCTTGTTTAAAAATACATCACATGTTAGATTTCAATAAAATGATCTAGGGATATTTAAAGATCCATCTGGAACTATAGTAGCAATGTAGATTAATGCAAACACACCTTGTGATGATGATGGGTCTACAGTATTTGTTGACGCCGGGATATCCGTGTCCATTGGAGCCTGCGAAGGAAAGATATCGTTCCCATCCTCCTTGTCACACCTTGGGGGAAGCTGACCAGGATGCTGGACAGTGTCGGTCGGAGTAGTATTGCTACATACAGGATTCACTTCCACTACACGCAGTTGATGACAATCCTGCAAAATATATGCAATGTCCACATCAAGGGATGAATCAATTTGCGATGATGATCCCACCGTTGGATTACGCACTTCATTCTTTTGTATTTCCTCAGAAGGGTTTCCATGTACATCACAAGATTCAAGAAGATTCTCTGCCAGAGAACAGCGATGATTTGACCAATTCGTTGAATATAGCGGTGGATCTAAAGCGATTCCATCTGCAAATTGTTCACCAAAGCTTAGATATTTTTCATTTGAATATTGGGGAATGCCGGTCGTAGTTATGTTACTGAGTAGAGGAGTGGGTAAAACATCACCTCCAAATTCAGGATGAGTTGGTTGCTCAGGAGCCGCCAGTAGCTCACTTAAATTAAAAGAAAAAAAATCTGGCAAGTCTATCAAAAGTTGTTGGGGAGATGAAGCATTTTCATTTCCATGTGCCGCATCCAACCAATGGTTCGATAGATCGGGTTGCAGGGAGGCATCTAGATTATCTAGAGGCGTATCACCAGGAGGCAGTGAAACTTGACCTTGAGAGCATGCTAAAGCGTCAGTTCCGGTCGGTTGATAGCAAGATGGTTGCTGGGGCACGCCCCCGGGTTGATTCGAGTTCTGCATGTCATTGGGATTCAACGCATCATCACTTTGGTGCACACTCGTAACTATTCTTTCTGTTCCTTCACCTGATGTGCCTCCCGTGCTTATATTCAACACACTGCCTTCACCATCAAATGTCCGGGAGGCTTCTGCTCTCACATGAGGATCAACTTTCTCACAACATTTAATACCCTGGTTTGGAATTTTGGCGAGGTGCGCCCGGATCCTTTTAGCATTTCCCTTATACTTGGATTCGCAAAACTTGCACTTCCACTCACCGTCCTCCGAATATTCCACATGCTTACGAAATGGATCAGGCTTTTTAGGCATTCTTTTTGCTATTACCTACAGAGAGGACATGACATGAAAAACAAACAAAAAGCCAAGCAAAAAGCATAGAACGGTCAAAAACAGACTAGATCAAATATAAAAAAGAAGAAGGTACATATAGAAATATAAAGAATTCCCAAGTTATATTAACAGTTAGCTAACCAGATAGACTTAATATCGGTGCAAAATCCTCGAATGCTCCTAACAGATCCAAACCACCTGAGTTGCGTATGCCCAAAGTACAGAGATCTCTCTCCTTATTTCACCAGGAACAAAAGCACAAGCAGAGAGATATACACTAGATCTACACAGAGGAAATTACCAAAGGAAAATTAGATTATACTTATCGAAAAAAGGAGGAGAACTTCTGGATTTTCTTAGCAGGAGAACACGTCTTGGAAGTAGAATCTCAAGTAGCCCTTACACGTTAAGCATGGATCCAGAGGAGCATCAAGAGTGCAGGGTAATTGCCTCCCATGTCACTTCATCAAAAGGAGTGGCTGGTCCTGCACAAGAAAACGCGTTCGCCTTTGAGGAAAGTAACGTGCACCCAAAAGACTTTTGAGCCCAGTTCTCCTTTTTTTCCCCAGCCGAAATAGTACTAATTATATAAATATTTTTAAAAAGCAGGTACCCAATGAGGTGAAAAGCTATTATTGAACGTTAAAATAGGGTTATTTGAAATACATTTTAAAGCACAGTACACTTAATTGTGAAAAAGTTTTTGGATGCGTTCCGCTCTCCGAGTTCCAAGTCCAAAAATACATTCGCAATGCCGCTCCTTCCTCCTTCCTCCTTCTCGTTGACCGAAATGGTCGACTTGGGGCCACTTTCGACACGACAATAATGCGTGTGTGAATGAAGGAAATTGGCAGTGTGAAGACACGCAAGGAAACAAAAGTGGGCCGAGAAATTCTGCAAATTAGAGGACCCTTCGGTCGAAAAGGACCCAGCATTGAAAATTCAGCACAAACCCATTATAAGCATATCTTCAGCAAAGATCGAGAGTACGAAGCATACAAAAAGCTGGAAATTCCCGGCTGCAGAGGAGGCTTTAGTCAAGATTCCAGTTGAGGCGTTCACACCGTGTGAATTAAGAAACCTGATACAAATTCACGCTCATCAACAATATGCACGAATCCATGAAAATCATTTCTGTATAATATCAAAAGTCATATCCGATCTATTGAATTTATTCGTAAAGGATGACTGAGCCATTGGCATATTACGTGATGCATTGTTGATAATTATTAAAATCGATATCGATATTAATACATGTTAATATTCACTCCTGATCAATCGTTGATATATGGCGACAAGTGATTAACAATGATAGATAAAAGTATTGATAAGATTAGTAAATTGTCAACGTATTAGAAGGCGATTGAATACATGAGGAGCCTTGAGATATGGTTATTAGTTCAAAGTCACTAGGGAAGAAGGTAGTTGAGATCGTGTAACAATTGGTACGCGTTTTTGGAGGAGCAACCGTTCAAGAATAGGATTGTAGTGTAGTGAGAATATGGGCAAATTATCCATGGAGTGGAAGAACAAGATTACAACCGCTGGAAACTAGGGGTGTGCAACCGGATCAGGTTTACCCGGAACCCAGATCGGACCACCCGAAAAATAGGGTCGGGAACCGGTTCCCGGTTATTCCAATCCGGGAATCGATTCCAATTTTTGGGAACCGGTTGAAACCGGTCTGGGAACAGGGTCCAAGCAAAGACCCACCCAGAATCGGACCGATTTTGGAATCGGTTTTTACCCTTTAAAAAAAAAAAAATCGTATCTCTATATAATGCTTTTGAGTCTCTTTGTCTTCAAAGAAATGTTAAAAAAAGAAAGATTCTCTCTTAATCAAGTTAAGAGAGAATTATTTTGAAAAAATTATTAAAAAGAACTGTTCTCATGTATTATTATTCTTTTTTATTGGTCCCACTTTCAACTATTACCATAGTCGCAGGATAAATGCTACTAACTATTGTAGCACTAATTAAAGCATTCTCAGTCCAACTCAAGAAATATGTCCTTTTAATAAGAACTCCAACGCATACACATAAGTAAGTACATTAGGTCATATTAGAAGTATTTGTAGGAATGAGACTAATATTAGATCAATATTTGTTGCTAATGTTTATGCATTCTTAGGATTTTTGCTTTGTCTTATAATATTAGGAGAATTACGTTGTTGTTTTTTCGCTAATTAATGTAAAATTCGAAGCCGTATAGGATATTGAACGGTTGCAAAACATGTTCCAATGAAAACAGGGTTGACCTTGTTCCCGGACCGGAAAAACAGGGTCGAGTCCAAAATAGGGTCCAATAAAAACAGGATAGGGTATAGGGTCCAAAAAAGAGGAACCGGTTGGAAGAGAATGTGAGTGTTTTAGAAGATCATGTTGGAAGTAGAGTACACAACACACTTAAACCATTCAGCCCATCGAAGCAACTGTAGGTGAAGAACTTACTTCTGTTTGAATTTTAGCATTTGGGGGAAGGAGGACATATCCATTTCAACGAGGAAATGATGTCCTATCAGATGCACCATCCTCTGCTCCCCTTCCAGTTTCCCTTACCTCTAACCTTTCCCTTCAACCTCCTCCAGAACTTCAAAAGTCCTCATGCTCAAAAATAGACTACCTCTATGAGGTTGCTTACCTCACTGAGGATAGCAAAATTTCAAAAACCCAACTCCTTATGATGAATCCCTACACTGCTTTCGCCAAACCATCTTATTTCTCTCCACTTCGATCAATCAAACACCTGATTAAACATACCCCTCGCACAGTTAAGGAGTATGTCCAGTCTTCTCGATTTGATCGGCACCCCATCCAAGCAACTGAACAAGAACAGTTTGTCAATCTTCAGATACCACCTGAGTTTTCTGCTCAATGAATCCATCAGGGATACACTCACCTCCATTTTGGAGCCATTCGCCTTGCTTTAACTTTTCATAGCCGGAAAGGCTTACCAGTTACTGCTAGAATTGCTCTTTTGGACACCAGATTTTTGGAATACCAACAAGCTTGTGTTGGAACTATCCAGACAACCATGAATGCGGGAACTGTCTTTGTTACACTCTTCCCAAATTTTAACATTGCTCTTGCAGATCCCAACTTGCTCACTGCTCTTAAGGTCTAGCTACAGATCATTGGAGCCCCACAAACTCCTGGATCAATTGTTGCCACCTAGCATTACCAAATGATCTACCGTATCCAAAACCATGCTATTGACCTCAACATCCCAAACTCTGAAGATGCTCTTGTTATCTCAGTCGACCATGACCAGACCTCTTGTATCCATGTTCCCCGCCAGATCCCAAGAAATGAGCTTGTCAAGATCCTCCCATATAGTTGGGTCACCAACTATGAAAAACTTCATCAGAGTTGCAAACCAGTTCAGTCCAGCGAACCTTAGTTTACCCGGAAGAAAGATGGTACTGTTGCCATCAAGTTCAGTAAGACCAAAGAAGAACCTTCATCTATTTTTCCTACCATCCTTCACTTCACACCTTGTCCTACTGATCCAGTTTCATGCGAGCCAGATAATAAACAGTTTGTCCAATCCTTTGGTTCACAAGGACAGCCAATCCACTACTTCAGAGATCCCACTGGACATTGTTTTTGGGATCCTGATTGTGCATGCTCTTCGTGCACAAAATTTGACGATGAAGATGACAGGCCTTCTTCCAAAAAGACGAAAATGAAAGATACATTTTACCAAAGGTATCTTGATGGAGATCTAACTGTTGGACACCTTGGAGAAGAAGGTGGTAAATACCAGTTCATTGTCTCTTATAGACCACCCAAATCTCCTAAGGTAACCTCATCTCCGTCCCCTTGCAAGCCAGCCCCTTCTCTTGAACCACTACCAATTAAACCTGTGGCTACTTCACCCTTTTATAAACCGATCCAAAAATGGGTAAACAAGAACCCCTCCTGTCCCATAAATTAACCCAGACCAGGCATATGTGTACCTAAATCCGAGCCTCCCCCTGTTTTACCCAGCATATGCATGTTTTCACCTGATAACTTCCCTCTGCTTGAAGCCAAAGAACCCGAATCCAGCAGCACACGGAAATTCCCTCCGTTGGAAAAGTTCTTTGACCCACATCAAAGGCACCAGCATTCACCCAAAGTACCTAATCCCACTGGCTCTGATGCTTAAGGACAGCGTAAGCAGCCCTCGGCTGCTGAAACTGTCTTAAATTGACAGACCGAGAATGCCTTGGCAAAAAACGAGATCCTTGGAACTGTTGCTACACGACTTGAATGTGTAGACTAGAATACTGCATTATCTTGCAAAATGCTGAAAGACTTCCAGAAAAGGCTTCATCTGCTAGAAACTAAGCAAACACCCCCCAGCCATTACTTGGAAGACGAGAGACTAGAAATTGAAAAGCTCAAGCGACAGATCCAAATTCTCAAAAGTCAACAGTCATTTACTCATGTTGACCAATCCTTTTTCCCATCTCCTTCCTTACCATTGAAACTCGAATCTTCCCCTCTTGGGGCATCCTCCTCATTTGCTGCTATCTTAAGCTCAGCCGCCCCTCCTCCGCAGAATAATTTCTTGATTCTTCGAGAGAAACTCCACAAGTTTAAGCAAAAGTAAAAGAAATCCCCGACTCCTACTGAGTCTTCGGTGTCATCACCTGGTACACCAGAGCACCCTTCCGGTGCCCAACCACCTGGTCCTTTAAACATTTCTAATCCACTTGAAAACTTCCTTCGGCACCAGATCCCTACTATTTCTGCTATTAAGCCATTCCAGGCTAAGCAGATTGAAACTTCTTCCGATTCCGATTCTGATATTTTGATAGGATCATCCTCATCGGAAGAAACCTTGTTCATGGCAGATAATGTCTTTCGAACCAGAAGTACACCACCAGGACCAGCCCGACGGAACTCAGACCTTTTCTACGTCATCATCCAAAGTCTACTTCACCCTGGATGATATTCCATATTATAAGTGGCCAGAGAGGCTCCAAGAATTCCATGCTTGGCTCACTACTAGGCATATTTCGAAGCCCAGCACTTATGATATTCTCTTGGAATTCACCAGCCGTTTTACCGGAGCCCTTAAAGCGGTGGCACACGCCTCGTAACAAGATCAACTGTATCTTTTAACACAGCCACTGGATAATGCTATCCAGATCATCCATATGTACTTCGTTGGAAAACCAGAAGATTCGAAGGAACTCAAATGGAAAGAGTTCTTCGAACGCAAATGTTGTTCCGTAAGGCGCAAAGACCTTGACCGACATTTCCAAGCAATGATTAAGTTATTCTATTTGCTTGGAGCCGATTGGAATCTTAAACCAATCTTTTTGGCATCCATCCCAAAAGAAGTCAGCCAAGTTGTAGAAAAAACTCTTCAACAAAGGCAGAAAAGCATAACCGAAGCCACTCTTGGTGAAATCCAGCAAGCCATCCACATTGCCATCAAAGAACTTTGCCTTCGTCGAGAAGCTTTTCGAAGCTATCTCAAGGAAAACAGGCATCTTGATAAGGCATGCCTGAAACCAGAGTTGAAAATCAAATGTCCTAAGGATTGTTCAAATCTTTCATGCACAGGCTGCAAAAAACAGAGACACTTTAAACGGTTCTGTTTCAAAAAGACACGCAAAGGAAAAGGTAAAGGAAAGTGGAAATTCTTGTGCAAACGCCGCCATCACTCTTCCAAAAAGAGAAGCAAAGACAGATGTTATATCTGTAACAAAAAAGAATATTTTGCCAAAAATTGTCCAAAGGCGAAGAAGGGCGAAAGCCATCTGATTGACAAATTTGTCAAAAGCACTGGAATTCAGCTTGATGACTCTGACATTGAGTCTGTCTTCTCTTTAGACGATCAGCCCTCAGAGGCTACTCTCCGTGCCATCCAAACGTACAGCTCAGACTTAGCCTCAGATTCTAATAATGATGTTTTTACCTTCTTCCCTGACTCTCCTGATGAAATTCAGATCACTGAACCAGTCCATCATCCATACGTTCCTATTCATATTCTCTTGTCAAAATACCACAAATCAATCCCTCTTGCGGCACTCATAAATACTGGAGCCAGCTCTTCTATCCTGGACACAAAGATACTCCCAGAAGAATTTTGGAAACCATATACCAAGTATTTCAATTTTGCTTCTGCCGACACTTTTGCTACCAAATATCGCAGCAAACCAATCACCATCCAATTCTTTCCTCAGTGTTTTATCACCACTAAAGTCCTTGGTTCTAGATCTTCGGACAAAGACATTATCATTGGTTGGGACATTTTGACCCAACTCCCCAAGCTTAGAATCCTTTCAAATGGCCTCCGTATCAAGAACCAATTTCGTGAATTTGTAAATATCAAGAGATTCTATGCTCTTCAACCAGCCATGCTGGACCTAATCATCCAAAGTTTGCTCTCCTCTTGTGCTGAGACCCACTCCCAATTTTCCCAAACTTGCACCCAGCCCCTATGGAAAAACTCCCTATTTTATGTCAAACTTCCTTTTAAAAGGAATGAAGACATAAACCCTACAAAAGCCAGCCACTCTGGGATGAGTCTAGAACATCTTGCGCTTGCTCAATAAGAATACACAGAACTATTAGCACAAGATCTTATTGAACCATCTGACTCTCCATGGGCATGTGAAGCATTCTATGTCAATAAACGAGCTGAACAAAATCGTGGCAAAATGAGGTTAGTCATCAACTACCAGCCCCTGAATCAGTTTCTTCAGGATGACAAATTCCCATTGCCCCATCAAAATTCTCTCTTTCTTAGCCTTGCCCAAGCAAAAATCTATTCAAAGTTCGACCTTAAAGCAGGATTTTGACAATTGGGTATTGACCCAGCAGACAGACCCAAAACCGGGTTTTGTATCCCTAACCAGCATTTCCAATGGACAGTTATTCCTTTTGGCCTCAAAACTGCATCTTCCCTTTTTCAAAAGGCTATGTGCAAAATCTTTGAGCCCATCCTTCCTAACTTCCAGATTTATATTGATGACATCCTTCTGTTCAACCCTGATGAACAATCTCATTGCCAACTCTTAACACAATTTGCTGATATTGTCAAAAGATATGGAATCATGCTTTCTCAGAAAAAGATAATTCTTGCCCAAAAGGAAATTGAATTCCTTGGCATGCGCCTGAAAGAAAGAACCTATTGCCCTGAACCTCATATTGCTGATGAACTTCAGAAATTTCCTGAAAAAGACTTCACCACCAAATAAGTCCAGCAATTTCTTGGCATTGTCAATTATCTCCGAGATTTTGTTCCTCATATCTCCAAAACCCTCAGACCTCTCCAACGAATGCTCACGAAAAATCCTCCCCCTTGGGGACAAAAGCAGACCCAAGCTGTCTCTCAACTTAAGCAGACATTGCAACACCTTCCTCCTTTGAAGATCCCCTCTATTGGAAAACAGATTTTTCAAACTAATGCTAGCGACAAATACTGGGCAGCCATTCTTTTCGAAGAAATTGATGAAACCAGACATATTTGTGCCTACAAAAGTGGTCGATTCTCTCAGGCAGAAATCCACTACCATTCCACTTTCCAAGAAATACTTACAGTCAAGTATGGCATCAAAAAGTTCGAATTCCACCTTATTGGACATCATTTCCTCGTTGAAATGGATATGTCCTCCTTCCCCCAAATGCTAAAATTCAAACAGAAGCAAGTTCCTCACCCATAGTTGCTTCGATGGGCTGAATGGTTTTCAAAATACTCCTTTGATGTTAAACATATTCCAGGGACTAGGAATGTCCTTGCTGATTTCCTGTCCAGGCCAAAAGATCCGATGGAAGCTCTCAATATGTATGTCAAAAAGGAACCTCTCCCAGAGACATACTGCACCACCAATATACAGGGCGGTTGGCCAAGCCTCAAGTATCCTCCTGATATCCCACTAGCAATTCGACACAATGTTTTGAAAGAAAGACTTCAAGGATTAATGTGGGAATATCATCTCCGAATTTTTCCAGAGCATGGCGGATTAATGCTCAGACCAGAAGGACTACACCCACAATACCCATTCATTCATCCTCTCCAATGGTCCCCTAGTGATGAATTTCCAAAAGACCTGAAATGGTTATTTTGGTACATGTTCAATCTGTATACCATAGCCATTGAATTTCCCACTGACAAAATTTTGCAAGTTCTTATCAAAGATGGAGCCGGTCATGATCACAACTAGAAATGTCTCCTGGATATTTTCACATGGTTTAAACTACTCCAATATTGAAAGGAACTCTTCAAAGTCCAAAATCGTCAAGGAAGACCCGAACTAGAAAGACACACTGTTGTCCTATTCCACTGACCATGGACATTCTGCCATCCCACTGGATGGATTTCTAACAAACCTTCTATTGCAGGAACTTCAAGTTACAGGCCCCAAGTTTTTCAAGAAGTTGCACGAGTTCACCAGACACTCCCATACTCCATCACCACCAGCAGACCTGCATCACGAGAACTCCAGAGGATCCTATATCAAGAAAATCGCACCATTCCACCAGAAGCATGGCCCTCCGCACATGTCCCTGTCTCCTAGGATCACCTTGAAGCCTGCGATCCTATAAGGGATGAAATTTAAGAAGCTCTTAATGTCTTCAGACAAAATAATCCAGACTCCTCCACCCCCTATGACCCTTGGGGGGACCGCTTTCTCAAGACCCTTGGGGAGAATCATTTCCCCAAAATCACACCCCTTTCTCTGATCCTTTCAGTGCTAGCTCCTCCCGTCTACCCAACCTGACGGCAGAAGAAATCGAGAATTTCATCCGTGCTTTCAAAAGAGAAAAAGATGAAAGCTCCAATCCATCAGATGCAGATGAAGACGCTCACTCAAAGCACAGCTAGTTCATCATAGCTCTGATGATTCGGACTATGACTATAATGCTAGAGATGGAGCATGGCCAAAATAACCGCTACGAAATCACTGTAGCAAAGGTCACTGTACACTATTCACTATTCACCTAGCCGACTGTTCACTGTAGCACGAGGTGAAAATTTTCTGTTTATAGCTTGTCACGGGATCTCTTTAGGACTTCCTATGTTTGTAGCCCATAAGTAACTAGTATGTTCCCATAATTGTGTCCGAGCATGATCGATCTGCCTGCTCTTGTCGTTTGTATCCTCCTCTGCCTATATAAGAGCAAGGAGTCTCCATTGTAAAAATCAGAGAGTGAAATAAGAAGTGTGTTGTGTACTCTACTTCCAACATGATCTTCTAAAACACTCCCATTCTCTTCCAGTTTAGAACGATGGTTCTGAACAAACACTATGATTGAGAAAAATCTTGGAGTATGCTCTGCACTTGCCCTTAGGGGATCCTGTACACCAGAATTTCCGATATCCTAGAAATTACTATGACCTAAGTCCAGAGCTTGAGAAGGAACTTGGTGACTGACAGGCAGTCCCTATTAAGGCCATGGAAGAGCCGTGTGTGGGATAGCATACTTGTCACAAGTTTGCAACTCAAGCTTGAATCTTTTCAATTTCTAGTCTCTGGTCTTCCAAGTAATGGCTGAGAGGTGTTTGCTTAGTTTCTAGCAGATGAAGCCTTTTCTGGAAGTCTTTCAGCATTTTGCAAGATAATGCAGTATTTTGGTATACACGTTCAAGTCGTGTAGCAACAGTTCCAAGGATCTCGTTTTGGGCCAAGACATTCTCGGTCTGCCAATTTAAGATAGTTTTAGCAGCCGAGGGCTACTTGCGCTATCCTTGAGCATCAAGGCCAGTGGGATTAGGTACTTTGGGTGAATGCTGGTACCTTTGATGTGGGTCAGAGAACTTTTCCAACAGAGGGAATTTCCGTGTGTTGTTGGATTTGGGTTCTTTGTCTTCATACGAAGGGAAGTCATTAGGTGAAAACATGCATATGCTGGGTAAAACAGGGGGAGGCTCGGGTTTAGGTACACAAAAACAAGGGGATGCTCGGGTTTGTTGAAAACTCCTAGTTTTGATATTAACAAATCATTTTATGTAAGTATTTATACATATCTTCAGAAGGAATAAGCCACAGGGTGGTGTATGTTTTGAGTCTGCTGGTGGCAGAAGGAAAAACATACAGTGTTTCTGAGTCTGACCGTACCGGACGGAAGATTTGAAGAGACGCAGATTTTGAGTCTATCCGTACCAGATAGAAAACTTAAACAGACTCAGAATATAAGTCTGTCAGACTTAAAATGAAACTTCAGGATCAGATCACCAACGGTCAAGTATTTCACTTACTTTGTTTATGTTGATTCTATTATATTAATTTGATTGGCAGGATCAATTAAAGGACAACTTCCAAAGAAGAATGGAGTACTTGTGGAAGTCCGGATTCTGATTGTATGAGCGAACAGAATCCAAGGGGATCTAATCTACTCTCAACGATCAAAAAGACTTGCCTTATAAAGTCTGTCCAGGAAAGGGAAGACTAAACTTTCAAGGAAAGAGCCAACGATCGAGTGTGGCTTGGAGAGTATATAAGGATAAGATGAGACCTAGGAGAAAGATAGGATAAACATATTCCAAAGTGCGATTATGTTCTTCATCAGCTGTCTAAAGTGCGAATTTGAGTGGTCCTAATGAATTACCAAGAAGAGTGACTCTGTGAGACTCATCATCACCGAGTGCTAACACTCAAGAGTGTGTAATCACCTTTGATCATATAGTGAAATCCAACCTATTAGCTTATCGCCTGGAGAGTGGACGTAGGCTTGTCTAAAGCCGAACCACTATAAACAGTGTTTGCAATCTTCTTTACTCTCTCTATTTAATTTCTATTTGTAGATTGCGAAAGACTGTTATTACTTGCGCATAAAAATCTCTCTACACCTATTCACCCCCCCTCTAGGTGATATTACTAGCTTCAACAATTGGTATCAGAGCCTTGTACTCAGAGTTTTTGAAGTGTCTGTTACTTCAGAGTTAAAGATACTCTATGGCTAGTATTCTTGCACCAGGACTGATCGAGAGACAGAGCAATACGCGACCACCCTATTTTGATGGTAAGAGTACAATATATGGAAGAACAAGATGAAGGCCTTCCTCAGATCAAAGGATCCACTGGAATGGGATGTAGTTGCAAGAGGAGTTGATCCAAATGCTGAAATCAAAGAAACTTCAAAGAAAGATGATGGGAAAGCAACAGAAACATCAGCTACCACTTCTCCAGAAGAATTGACCAAGAGACAAACTCTTGATGCTAAGGCCATCTACTCCCTTTATTGTGCTTTATCACCTAATGAATATAATCGAATATCTTCTTGTGATACAGCAAAGGAAGTATGGGATAGACTGCACGTAACCTATGAAGGAACTGATCGTGTTAAATAGACCAAAGTAAATATTTTACTTGGTCAATATGAATCCTTCAAGATGAAGTAGGGAGAGTCAATAGGAGACATGTTTAGTCGGTTTATAGAAATTGTAAATGGACTGGCATATCAAGGACAGCCTGTTCTTGGTCCTATGAAAGTCAACAAGCTTTTAAGAGGACTATCAAAAGAATGGAATAATGTGAAGACCTCTATTAGAGAAACTTTGCATATTTCACCACTGACAGTCGATGAGCTTGTTGGTACTATGCAATCCTATGAAGCAGAACAAATGAACGAAGAAGTGGAATCCAGAGGTAAGAAAACCATTGCTCTTAAGTCTAACATCGATTCTGATGATACAGATTTTGAGGACGAGCTGGACGATGAAGAACTCGCACTGCTAATTAGAAAGGTAAAGAAGCTAAACAAGAAAGGCAAGAAGTTCTATAATAAGAAGCAAAACAGGCAAACTGGACAACGAAAGACAGAGGATGAGGAAGAATATGTCAAAGATGTTGTGTGTTTTGAATGCAAAAAGAAAGGTCACATAAAACAGAACTGTCCTAAACTCAAGAAAAACAAAGGGAAATATGAAAAGTACAAGAAAGCCCTGAAAGCTAAAACTTGGAGTGACACTGAGGTTGAAGACAGTGAAGATGAATATGGCAACATCTGTCTAATGGCACACTCAGATTCAGACTCTGGAATGGATTCAGAATCAGACTCAGACTCAGATAAAGAATTTGAGGTTAGTCACTCTGATATTTCTACAGAAGTTTCAGATTATATAAATGAACTATGTTTAAATTTAAAATCTACTCTGAAAAAAATTTCTAGTTTAAAAAAGAAAAATCGCAAGTTGAGTCAAATGAATCACTCTTTAAATGGAAAATTTGATGATCTCAAAAAGGAATTTTCAGTAATAAAGGAAAATCGAGATTTTCTCTTAAATGAAAATGAATCTCACAAAAAGGAAATTTTGGAGACAAAAGAGAATAGAAATTCTTTGCAAAATGAAAATGAATCTCTCAAAAAGGAAATTTTGAACATTACTACAAAGTTTTCCAAAGGATCGAAAACCCTGCAGCATATACTTTCCATTCAGATTCCCTATTATGATAAGTCAGACTTGGTTTTTTTAAGGAAAGTGATTCTTTAATTGATTTTCCTAAAGTCAAGGAGAGAATTAGAAAGAGACCTTCTTGACAGGCCTATAAAAATCATTTCAAAAAGACTTTCACAAAACCTATTGGTCGAGATCATCTCAAATGCTCTAATTGTGGAGAAAAAGAACATTTTGAAAACAAATGTCCTAAAGTACGGAGACACTGTTAAGAAGAAATGGATAGACAAAGCATATACTAACACCGAAGGACCCAAGAAAATCTGGGTACCAAAGAAGAAGTGAATATGCATGTTGATTGCAGGTAAGTTTCAAGAGCAGGAAGAAATGATACTTGGACAGTGGATGTTCAAGACATATGACTGGAGATTCAAGAATGTTTGTTGTCTTAGAAAAGGTTAAAGGAGGAACAGTCTCTTTTGGAGGAAACACCAAGGGAAACATTGTTGGATTAGGAACAGTCAAGATTGGTAGTTTAATTATCAACAATGTATCTTTGGTTAAAGGACTGAACTACAATCTTCTTAGCATTAGCCAGTTATGTGATGCTGGGTTCAGAATTAACTTCAAAGAAAATTTATGTTCTGGAACTAGCAATGATTCTTCTCAGTTATTCACTGGACGAAGACATGGGAACATCTATCTTCTAGACATAAATGAAGACACTGCCAAATGTCTAATTTCAGTCCATGATGAGGCAAACATCTGGCATCGCAAACTTGGACATGTCAGCATGAATCAAATATCTAAGCTACACAGCAAAAAGCTTGTTCGTGGCTTGCCCTCATTAACCTATAAGAAGACAGATATTTGTTCCGCATGCACTCTGGGAAAACAGGTTAGAAATTCCTTCAAATCTATGAATCAAGTTTCTACTAAACGTGCATTGCAGCTGCTTCATATGGATCTATTTGGCCCAACTAGAACTCAAAGCATTGGAGGTAAGAAATATTGTCTGGTAATTATAGATGATTACTCTCGTTTTATATGGGTATTCTTTCTTGCCAATAAAAGTGAAACCTTTTCCCGTTTCTCAATATTTGCAAAAAGGGTTCAAAATGAGAAAGGTTATTCTATTTCCAACATTAAAACAAATCATGGAGGAGAGTTTGAAAATCAGAACTTTGCGGACTTTTGTAATGAAAATGGTATTCAAAGCATACGTTCTCCTCTCCCTACACTCGAACAAAATGGAGTTGTAGAAAGAAAGAACAGATCTTTGCAAGAAATGGCGAACTCGCTTATTGAAAGTAAGGTGGCAACTCGTTTCGGGGCGGAAGCGGTTTCACCGGTCATATTATTAATAGAGTTTTTCTAAGACCAATTCTTGAGAAAACTCCCTATGAGATTTTCAAAGGAAGAAAACTAATTGTTTCCTATTTCAAAATTTTCGGTTGTCAATGTTTCATTCTTAAAAATGCTAACAATCTTCCAAGCAAATTTGAGGAAAGATCAGATGAAGGTATATTTCTGGAATATTCAACCACAAGTAAAGCATACCGAGTGTTCAACAAGAACACTCAAACAGTGGAAGAATCTATGAACATGAAGTTTCTAGAACAAGATGCCTCCAACAAGAGCAAAACGGAAATTGAAGATCCAGAACCAACTGCTGCCCTTGAAAATTCAACTCTTTACAAAGAAGCTAACCCTTCACAGAAAATAGACTCTGAGGGAACTCAAGAACAAAGAATCACTCAGCCGGACACTACTCAGTTACCAGAAGATGCTGATAACAGCGTAGTGCAAAGCAAAAACTGGAAGCATAAGTCCAGTCACCCTCAAGAGCTAGTCATTGGAAATATCAGTGAAGGAATTCGAACCAGATCGAAGAACAAAAAGGAAACAAGTAATGTGGCACTCATCTCTGAGATTGAACCCAAAGGAATAGACGAAGCCCTTACAAATGAAAGTTGGATAGAAGCAATGCAAGAAGAACTCCAACAGTTTAAAAGGAATGATGTGTGGGAATTGGTTCCCAAACCCAAATGAAGAACCATCATAGGTACTAAGTGGGTCTTCAGGAATAAAGTGAATGAACATGGTAAAGTGACCAGAAATAAAGCAAGACTTGTAGCCAAAGGCTATTCACAGTTAGAAGGAATAGACGATGATGAAACCTATGCACCAGTAGCAAGATTAGAAGCTATCAGACTATTACTTGCCTATGCTTGCTATCAAAACTTCAAGTTATTTCAGATGGATGTAAATAGCGCTTTTCTAAATGGATTTATCAAAAAAGAGGTCTATGTGGAACACCCTCCTGGGTTCGAGGAACCAAGAAAGCCAGATCACGTATACAGACTGAAGAAAGCTCTGTATGGTCTGAAACAAGCACCTCGAGCCTGGTATGAATGACTAAGTAAGTTTCTACTAGATAACAAATTCAAGAAAGGTATGGTTGATACAACTCTATTCATCAAGAAGGAAAGTAAGGATATTCTACTAGTACAAATCTATGTAGATGATATTATCTTTGGTTCTACTAATGAACATATGTGCAAGAACTTTTCAAAGTCTATGCAGGAGGAATTTGAGATGAGCATGATGAGAGAACTTACATTCTTCCTAGAACTTCAGATCAACAAATTGAAACATGGCACTTTTGTCTATCAAGAAAAATATACCAAAGACTTGATCAAGAAGTTTGGAATGGAGAATTGCAAGAAGACTGACACTCCAATATCAACCTCCATCAAACTTGATCAGGATGAATCAGGGAAGAAAGTTGACCAAAAGACCTATAGAAGCATGATTGGGTCTCTTCTCTATCTTACTACATCTAGACCAGATATTATATACAGTGTGTGTTTATGTGCTCGATTCCAAGTAGACCCTAGAGAATCTCATCTTACAGCAGTGAGCGTATAATAAAGTACATAGCTACTTATCCACTTTTGGGTCTGTGGTATCCTAAAGGAACAGACTTTACTCTCCTTGGCTACAGATGCTGACCTAGTAGGATGTAAAGTGGACAGAAAGAGCACATCTGGAACATATCAACTACTAGGACAGATGCTGGTGTCATGGACCTCTAAAAAGCAGAACACTGTGGCTCTATCAACTGCAAAAGCAGAATACGTTGCCCTAGGAAGCTGCTGTTCATAGATTTTATGGATGAAACAACAACTGAGGGATTATGGAAAGGAAGAAACATGTACTAAAATAAGATGTGACAATACAAGTGCCATAAATCTTACCAAGAACCCAATCCTACACTCCAGGGCAAAGCACATTGAAATCAAGCATCATTTTATTAGAAACCACGTACAAAATGGGGATATATTTGTGGAATTTATCAATTCGAAAAATCAATTGGCAGATATCTTCACAAAGCCGCTAGACAAAGGTACATTTGATTCAATATGTAGCAGATTAAATATTATTAATCCTTTTGCATAAAATCCTTGAAGACAGGATACAATCCGGGAGAAGCAATTGGACTAATCTTCTAAGTAGCACTTAGAAGGACTTGATGGTATTTTTAAATTTAACTTTTGGTGCGTAAGTTATTGTCTTATATGATTAATCTTGGTAAGTTATAATTAGCAAAATAATTGATTTGCATAATCTCGGTATATGCCTAAGTTATCTGCATCTATTTCCGCCAATTTTAATAATTTTTGAATAACTGCTATTTTTAGTCAAAAATTGCATCTTTTCATCTTCAAAGAGCCTATAACCCCCAAAGGAAAACAAGTTTTTCATGACAGTCTTCATAAACCTTCTTCCAGAAACCCTAAAGAACTAATCTTTCTCTCTAAATCAAACCAAATCTTCTCTGAACAATGGCTTCGAGATCCTCTCAAAATGCATCGATTCAAAGGGATGCAAATGAAAATATGGAGCCTCAGAGAAATTCCCCAATAGATTCTGAGCGGAGAAATGTCTCCAGAAGAGGTAGATTTGGATTAACCTTGCCTAAACCAGAAAACCCTCATTCTGTTATGAGAATGTATCAACGCTTAGTATGAAGAAATGCTACGGAGGATATGAAACTCTTCTTTTTGCGACAAAAGGGTATACGAATGAACTTCGTCTCGTTCAAGTTGTTCAAACTACAGAACCACCTTCTAGACAAAGTGCACAGGGAAGTGAAGTGAGTAGGAGTAGGGAGAATGCCCTAGGTGAGAAGGAGGATGATGAACGAATCTATAGGAATTTTGAAGTCAGAATGGGAATTGCTGCAGTGGCTAGGAATACCACAGGGAAATTATTCCGGTCTAAAGAGCATAAGACTTTCTATAACAGATTATTGGAACGTGGAATTATGCATCACCGGATTGTGGGCTTTGATTTCTTGGATGCTGCTGATATAAACCTGCGAGAACATTTTGAAATGTTGCAGATGGATCAATTTTTGTGACGACTCGCTGTTGTTTATCCGTAACTAACAAAGCATATTTTTACTCCAACTTGACATTTCTGTCTCCAGATAGAATGCAATTCAGTGTGAATGATAGGTTTTATGATGTCAGTACAGATGTTCTGGCTGATATCATGAAAGTTGAGAGTGAACCCTTCAAGCCAGTAGAAGTCACCTATGAGACTGTCTGTAAGTATCTTACAAAGTCTATTAGGCCTACTATTATTTATCCCTCTTTAACTTCAGCAAGAACTATTATGCATAAGATCATCATAAGCTGCATTCGTCCTAAGGCTTCATCAAAGACTGATGTGTCAAGATTCAAGGCCAAACTTGTCACGCCCCGACTTTCGAGCTCGTGGCAACCCCATTTCACTCGTGGTCTAGTTGTACGACGTCCCAGGTACTGTCGTCGACTAATTCATTTTATCTTGTAATTAAGCGCATGCGGAAACGAACAACTCCCAAACCAAACAACAGGGATAGCAACAACAGCAGTAGAGGAAAGATAAACAGTATTTTATATATCTGAAGGTTAGCCGAACTACAGCACATATACACACGCCTTACTACAGGCGAAAAGCTGAGGCCTACTCAAAAAGGGACCGGCCTGGCTAACCTAACACTGTACAGGTGGGGGAGGGCTCGTCAAAAGGAGAATAGGCCACAGCAGCCTACTCGCTGGCCTCAGAAGGATCACTCTCCTCAATCCTCGGGTCGCAAATCTCGCCATCAGGGGGATCCAGGTCCATGGGATCCTAGACCTCATCGGTTGGCCCCACAGGAGGAGCCGGCCCATCAAAACCTCGAAGGGGGCCATACAGATGCCTCCCTGTTGAATAAACCACGCCTTGAAGACGTGGAGCACGCGATGGTGCCTCGTCCCTTCATCCACCCACACGGTCGTCACATGGTGCTCGAACACAAAATTGTGGCCAGGGGCGGGCCGCACGGTGACGGTGGTGCTCATGCCCACCGGGGCACCGAAGCGTACTGGGTATTGCATCATCTAGGGCCTGAAAAGGTTAACCACGACGGGTTGAGATAAACTCAGCAAGTTAAAGTCCTAAGCCCCGGTTAGGAACTTCGCTCGCCTCAGGAGTTTAACATACAACCTAATTCATCAAATCATCCAACACCACTTCAGAGAAATAACCATAGATGACAGTTTAATAATCAGGCACAACCACAGGCAACCTTACCTAGCCTTGGCACACGCGACCTGCAGAAATTGTCAGTTAAATCATCACGACATTAAGAGGCATGCGAATAATCAGAGCATTGCACGCAGTTTCTCATGTCTCACATCCACATATGCTCCGATTATTACGACCACTAGGGCCACGGCATAACCTTATGGTTGGCGGTCAACCGGCCGTAGACTGCATCGTCCTCCCCATGAGTGCACGGCGACATCACGGGCTCTCTCCCATCGACGGCATTCCCTATGGAGCATGGGGCCCGCCACCGCCGCAGCCCCGCCCGACCACCGTCGTGCAACCGACCGAAGTCGGGACGACCAAAGGCCACGCACAACCCGAGGTTGGCGGTCAAGGCTCACCGGCAGGCGTCGGGCTCTCCTCTTAATGTGACCGAGCAACACATCATCAAACAACTGTTCTTTTCTTTGCTTGTCATGAATGCACATACAATTCGTGCTCACGCAACATGCTATTGCAGTTGACACACGTATAATGTCATGCAGTACAATCCAATCAACAATCACGTATATTCCCTAATTCTTGGGAATAATCAACAATTTGCACTTCAACAAACCTTAATAATCAAGAACACAACAATTTGAAACCGAAATTTGCTTCTGTATGAACAGTAATCCGTGAACAGTAAATTAGTCCGAAATTAAATAAATAAATAAAAATAAATAAACTTAACCATGGTTAACAAATTAACCTAACCATGGTCAAATTAACCTAACCATAATTAAATTATAACCTTGGTTACTTTAAAACTAACCTTAGTTACTTTAATTAACTAACCTTAGTTACTTTATTACTAACTATGGTCAATTAACTAACCCTAGTCAGCCTTAATTAACCAGCCTAATTAACCAATCAACCTTAATTAATCATAAATACACAAATACACTAATTAACTCCTAAGCAAGATTAACTCCTAAACAAGGATTATGAAGTTAACTTACTTGGATCGGAAATCAGTGCTGGTTACTATTCACGCGGAACCGGTGCAGCTGAGCGGAAAATACCGAAACGGGTAGCGAACGGCGACCAGGGGTGACCAGGGATGTGCGGTTGGCTTCCTAACTTCCAGGACTACACTTTGGGCGGTGGTGGCGGCTCTGGTGACGGCGGCAAGGCTGTTTTCCGGCTGGAAAACAGTAAAGACAACAAGGAACACCAAAAATGGAAGAGAAAAAGGGAGAGAGAGTGGGGCTGGGCTGGTGCACGAATTTTGGGGGAGAAAGAGAAGAGAGAAGGAGCTGCTGGTCAAGGATAAGAGCCAAGGCAAGTGGGCTTGCCACTTGCTTGAAGGACCAATAAAAAACAAGCAAAAACAATGCCCACTTGGGCACAAAAGCAAAAGGCCAAAGAGAGAAGCCCATGGGCTGGAAATGGAGGAACTTGGGCCAACTTGGGCCCTCTTGGGTTGGGCCGGAATGGGTGCAAGGCCCATTGGGCCGGCCCACCTGCGGGCCCAAAACCCGGTCCAATTCTTCCCTTTTCCGACGCTTCCGTGTCCAACGGAAAATCCCAAAATAAATGAGGCGACATCCAAGTATTTAGTCATGATATTACTGAGAAGTCGGTTCCCAAAATCGAATTAAAATTCGGGCTAAATTGAGTCGATTTTCAGGATATTACAAAATTAATGTGGGCAATTGAGAAGGGAGTTCTATTCTCACTTCCTCACACTGTTCTTCTGCACATGTATCGAACAGTTTTGAAAGATAAAGGACAGTTGCCTTATGGAGCTTTGGTGACCAGGATCTTTGAACATCTCAAGATCGATATACCCAGCAGATTCTACACTAAAGAGCTTCCAACCATGGTCATCAATCTTAAGATGATAAACAAGATGAGGCTAAAGGATGTTGCAAAAACATGGAGACGAAAAGAGAAGGAACTGGCCAAGGCATCAACCACAGCAAAGTGAAAAGGAAAGGAGATGGCTGCTGTAGAACCTAGTTCTAAGAAGAGAAGATAATTGTTGCTACATGATGAAGATGATAAAGAGGAGACTATTTCTGAAATTCTGGTGAAAATGGGTCAAACTGTACAGAGAGTGACAGAAAGATAAACAGAACTGTCTCCACCAGTAGTGACAGAAGCAAATCTTCCGAGTGCAGCAACTCAACTTGATGAGAATGTGGAAATGTCTGAGCCAGAGGAAATTGATTCTGACAAAGATGGACCAGAAGAAGGAGAAGAAATAGAGGAAGAAGAACTTAGAACAAAGGAGGGTGCTATTCCTGAAGCTGAAGAAGACAGAAATCAATTGGGACAGCAAGGCCAGACTGAAGCATCAACTCAGGGGGAGCCTATGTCTCAGAATGTTGAAAAAGATATTCCTGCAACTTCATCTGATCATGCCGAATCTCAGAAGATATTGGCTTTGCTTATGGAAATAAGAGATCGCCAAGTTGCTATGGAAACCTCTCTCAACAACAGACTGGAGACTCTAGAGAAAACAGTTCATCAATGTCTCAACAGAATCAAGGAGTCTGCCACGGATATAGAGAATTTCACCCTTGTTCGGAACCCTAAGAAGAAATCTTCCTAAAGAAATCATCTTCTGGTTTATTTTGTTTGAACTTTTGTCAAGTTTTTCTTCAGACTTTGCTTATCTTTCAGGATATTGTCTTTCTGATAGTGACAAAAAGGGGGAGTAAACTGAACTGAATTTTGCTGCTTGTGCTTGCTGCTTGATCTATATTAGTTGATGTGGTGTTGAACATAGATGCATGAATGAATCACCTGATATTGGTTGACTGGTTTAATATGGATTGATAAGAGCATCATTACTCTTGTTGTATTTTACTGTATGTGGAAGTATGCACTGCCAACCATATTTTGCAGGGACATCAAGCAAGAAGCATAAAAAGTTTTGTCACCATCAAAAAGGGGGAGATTGTTGAAAACTCCTAGTTTTTATGTTAACAAATCATTTTATGTAAGTATTTATACATATCTTCAGAAGGAATAAGCCACAGGGTGGTGTATGTTTTTGAGTCTGCTGGTGGCAGAAGGAAAAACATACAGTGTTTCTGAGTTTGACCGTACCAGATGGAAGACTTGAAGAGACGCAGATTCTGAGTCTGTCCGTACTAGACAGAAAACTTAAACAGACTCAAAACATAAGTTTGTCAAACTTAGAATGAAACTTCAGGATCAGATCACCAACGGTCAAGTATTTCACTTACTTTGTTTACGTTGATTCTGTTATATTAATTTGATTGGCAAGATCAATTAAAGGACAACTTCCAAAGAAGAATGGAGTACTTATGGAAGTCCGGATTCTAATTGTATGGGCGAACAGAATCCAAGGGGATCTGATATACTCTCAACGGTCAAAAAGACTTGCCTTATAAAGTCTGTCCAGGAAAGGGAAGACTAAACTCTCAAGGAAAGAGCCAACGGTCGAGTGTGGCTTGGAGAGTATATAAGAATAGGATGAGACTTAGGAGAAAGATAGGATAAACATATTCCAAAGTGCGATTATGTTCTTCATCAGTTGTCTAAAGTGCGAATTTGAGTGGTCTTAGTAAATTATCAAGAATAGTGACTCTGTGAGACTCATCATCACCGAGGGCTAACACTCAAGAGTGTGTAATCACCTTTGATCATATAGTGAAATCTAGCATATTGGCTTATCGCCTAGAGAGTGGACGTAGGCTTGTCTAAAGCCGAACCACTATAAATAGTGTTTGCAATCTTCTTTACTCTCTATTTAATTTCTGTTTGTAGATTGCGAAAGACTATTATTACTTGCGCATAAAAATCTCTCTACACCTATTCACCCCCCCTCTAGGTGTTATTACTAGCTTCAACAGGATTTAGGTACACATATGCCTAGTCTAGGTAAATTTATGGGACATGAGGGGTTCTTTTTTACCCATTTCTGAATCGGTTTATAAAAGGGTGAAGTAGCCACAGGTTTGACTGGTGGTGGTTCAAGAGAAGGGGTTGGCTTGCAAGGGGACGGAGATGAGGTTACCTTAGGAGGTTTGGGTGGTCCATAAGAGACAATGAACTGGTATTTACCACCTTATTCTCCAAGGGGTCCAATAGTTGGATCTCCATCAAGATACCTTTGGTAAAGTGTATCTTTCATTGTCTTCTTTTTGGAAGAAGGCCTGTCATCTTCATCGTCAAATTTTGTGCACGAAGAGCATGCACAATCAGGATCCCAAAAACAATATATCTGAAGTAGTGGATTGAATGTCCTTGTGAACCAAAGGATTGGACAAACTGTTTATTATCTGGCTCGCATGAAACTGGATCAGTAGGACAAGGTGTGAAGTGAATGATGGTAGGAAAAATAGAGGAAGGTTCTTCTTTGGTCTTACTGAACTTGATGGCAACATTACCATCTTTCTTCCGGTAAAGCGAGGTTATTTGGGCTGAACTGGTTTGCAACTCTGATGAAGTTTTTCATAGCTGGTGACCCAACTATCAGGGAGGAGCTTGACAAGCTCATTTCTTGGGATTTGGCGGGGAACATGGATACAAGAGGTCTGGTCATGGTCGACCGAGATATGCTCAGAGTTTGGGATGTTGAGGTCAATGGCAAGAAGATGATGAGCCAAAGGATGATTCTGGTTTTTGCGGTAGGGAAGGAGAGGTAAAAAGGGGCGGATCAATTGAAGTGAATGACTGCTGACTTTTGAGAATTTGGATTTGTCTTTTGAGTTTCTCAATTTCTGGTTTTTGATCTTCCAAGTAATGGCTAGGAGGTGCACGCTTGGTTTCTAGCGAGATGAAGCCGTTTTGGAAGTCTTTCAAAGCATGCGGCAAGATAAGTCGGTGGTCTTGTCTACACGTTCGGCGTGTAGCAACGGTGCCAAGGAGCTCGTGCAGGCGGGGGCATTCTCGGTTGCCAATTCAAGACGGTTTCGGCGAGCGGAGGGCTGCTTTCGTTATCCTTGTGCATCAATGCCAGTGGGGTTTGGTACTTGGGTGAGTCTTTGGTACTTTCTTTGTGGATCAGAGAATTTTTCCAATGGAGGAAATTTTCGGGTACGGTTGCGAGTTTCAGATGATTCTGTGGCTTCAAGTGGAGGGAAGTCCTCGGGGTGAAACATGCATATATTGGGTAGGACTGGAAGTGGTTCAGGTTGAGGTACACAGGTACCTGGTCTGGGCAAATCGATGGGACAAAAGGGATTCTTTTTTACCCATTTCCGGATAGGTTCATAAAAAGGTGAGGTAACCATGGGCTTGGGTGATGGTGAGTCAGGAGAAAGAGTTGGCTGACAAGGAGATGGAGTGGGGGTTACCTTAAAAGGTTTGGGTGGTCCATAGGAAACAATGAACTGATATTTGCCACTATCTTCTCCAAGAGGTCCAACAGTTGGATCTCCATCAAGATACCGCTGATAGAGTGCATCCTTCTTTTTCTTCTTCTTCGAGGAGGGTGTATCGTCCTCATCTTCAAATCTTGTGCATGAAGAACAAGCACAATCAGGATCCCAAAAACAGTGTCCTGTGGGATCTTTGAAGAAGTGGATCGGCTGTCCTTGAGGTCTAAAGGAGTGGACAAATTGTTTGTTGTCGGTTACGATGGCGGATCGATAGGACAAGGAGTAAAGTGGAGAATGGTAGGGAAAATGGAGGAAGGTTCCTCTTTGGTCTTATCGAACTTGATGGCAACGGTGCCATCTTTTTTCTAGTGAACGTGGTTCACTTTGGGTGAACCTCGGTTTACAATTCGATGGAGTTTTCATAGTTGGTGACCCAACTATCTGGAAGAAGTTTAACAAGCTCACTTCGAGGGATTTGCCTTGGAACGTGGATGCAAGAAGTTTGGTCATGGTCGACCGAGATGACAAGAGCATCTTCAGAATTTGGGATGTTAAGATCAATGGCATGGTTTTGGACACGGTAGATCATTTGGTAGTGCAAGGTGGCAGCAATAGATCCAGGTGTTTGCGGGGCTCCAGTAATTTGTAGCTGAACCTTAAGAGCAGTAAGCAGGTTGGGATCTGCAAGAGCGATATTAAAATTTGGGAAAAGTGTGACAAAAACAGTGCCCGCATTCATTGTGGTCTGAATGGTACCAACACAAGCTTGTTGGTATTCCAAAAACCTGGTGTCTAACAAGGCTATCCTTGCGGTAACAGGTAGGCCTTTACGGCCATGAAAGGTTAAAGCAAGACAGATGGCTTCGAAGTAGAGGTGAGAGTAGCCTTGTTGGATCCATTGGGATGGAAACTCTGGTGGGATCTGGAGAGTAACAAACTGTTCTTGTTCAGTTGCCTGAATGGGATGCTGATCAAAGCGGGAAGACTGAACATATTCTTTAACAGTGCGAGGGGTATGTTTGATCAAGTGTTTGATAGACCGCAATGGAGAGAAGGAAGGAGGTTTAGTGAAAGCAGTATATGGGTTCATCATGGGGAGCTGGGTTTCTGAAATCTTACTATCCCTCGTGAGGTAAGCAACCTCATAAAGGTAGTCTATTTTTGAACATGAAGACTTTCGAAGGTCTGGTTGAGGCTGGAGAGAAAGGTGGGAAGTAAGAGAAACAGGAAGAGAAGGGGAAGATGACTCTGAAGTTTCCATAAGGTGAGAAGTTCTCTTCTAGTAACAAAACGTGGTAATGACCAAACTAAAATGATTCACACAAATCCATGGCTCGATATTTAGTAAAGGGCACTATGAACCGACCTCAAGAGTTTGAGTTGCAAACTTGTGACAAGTATGTTATCCTACACACACACGGCCTCGGCCTTAATAGGGGACTCGCTTTGTTAGTCACCAAGTTCTTCCTCAAGCTCGAACTCGGATCATAGTAATCTCTAGAATATCGGAAATTCGATGCACGGGATCCCCTAAGGGCAAGTGCAGAGCATACTCCAGGATTTTTCTCAATCATAGTGTTTGGGCAGGACCACCGTTCTGGACTAGAACAGAATGGGAGTGTTTAGAAGATCATGTTGGAAGTAGAGTACACAACACACTTCTTATTTCACTCTCTGGGTTTTACAATGGGGGCTCCTTGCTCTTATATAGGCGAGAGGAGGATACAAGCGACAAAAAGCGGGCCATGCTCGGGCATAATTATGGGAACAAACTAGCCACTTATGGGCTACACATAGAGGGAGTTCTACAGAAATCCCGTGACAAGGCTATGAACAGTAGTTTTTCGCCTGGTGCTACAGTAAAAACAGACTGGGTGAACAGTGTACAGTGACCGGTGTACAGTGTTTTCAGGACGGCTTTTATTTGTCTCTTCCGTCTCTAGCATTGTAATCATAGTCCGAGTTATCAGAGCTATGATGGGCTAGTTGCTCTCTGAGGAAGGCGTCTTCATCGATGTCTGATGGGCTGGATCCTCCATCTTTTTCTCTTTTGAAAGCACGGATGAGATTCTCAATTTCTTCTGCCGACAGGTCGGGTGGACGGGAGGAGCTAGCACCGAAAGAGCCTGAAAAGGGGGCGTAATTTTGGGTGTCACCCCAAGGGTCTTGTGAAAGGGGCCCCCAAGGATCATAGGGGGTGGAGGAGTCTGGATTATTCTGCCGAAAAATATGGAGTGCTTCTTGGATCTGGTCGCGAGTGGGATTCTAGGCTGCAGGGTGGTCCCAAGAGGCAGGGACCTGTGGGGAAAGCCATGCTTCTGGTGGGATGATGCGATTTTCTTGGCATAGGATCCTCTGGAGTTCTCTGGATGCAGGTCTGCTGGTGGAGATGGAGTGAGGAAGTGTCTGATGAATTCGTGCAAATTCCTAGAAAACTTGGGGCTTGTAACTTGAAGTTCCTGCAAAGAGGGTTTGTCAGAAATCCATCCAGTAGGATGGCAATATGTCCATGGCCGATGAAATAAGACAATAGTGTGTCTTTCTAGTTCAGGCCTTCCTTGACGATTTTGGATTTTGAAAAGTTCCTTCCAGTGTTGGTGAGGTTTGAACCATGCGAAAATATCCAGTAGATACTTCTGATTATGATCATGACCAGCTGCATCCTTGATAAAAACCTGCAAAATTTGCTCAGTGGGAAATTCAATGGCTATGGTGTACAGATTGAACATGTACCAAAATAACCATTTTAGGTCTTCTGGAAATTCATCATTTGGAGACCAATGGAGAGGATGAATGAATGGATAATCCGGGTGGAGTACATGCAGTTCGAGCATTAATCCTCCATGCTCTCGGAAGATTCGGAAATGATATTCCCACATGAGTTCTGGGAGCCTTTCTTTTACGACATTGTGTCGAACAGCCATTGGGATATCAGGAGGATATTTTAGACTCGACCAACCACATTGCATGTCAGTGGTGCGGTATGTGTCTGAGAAAGGTTCCTTTTTGACATACATGTTGATTGCTTGGATTGGTTCCTTTGGTCTAGATAAGAAATCTGCAATGACGTTCTTCGTTCCTGGAATGTGCTTGACCTCAAAGGAGTATTTGGAAAACCATTCAGCCCATCGGAGCAATTGTGGATGGGGAACTTGCTTCTGTTTGAACTTGAGCATTTGAGGGAAGGAGGACATATCCATTTCGACCAGAAAATGGTGTCCAATGAGATGAAATTCGAACTTTTTGATGCCATACTTATTTGCAAGTATTTCTTTGAAAGTGGAATGATAATGAATTTCGCTTGAGAGAATCGCCACTTTTGTAGGCACAAATATGCCTGGTTTCATGGATTTCTTCTAAAAGAATGGCTGCCCAATATTTGTCGCTGGCATCAGTTTGGAGAATTCGTTTACCATTGGATGGGATCTTTAAAGGAGGAAGGTTTTGCAAAAGTTGTTTAAGCTGGGAAACAGCCTGAGTTTGCTTGAGTCCCCATGGAGGAGGATTCTGCTTGAGCATTCTTTAGAGGGGTCGTAAGTATTGAGAAATGTGGGGAACAAAATCGCGTAGATAGTTAACAATACCAAGGAATTGCTGAACTTGTCTAGGATTGAGATCCTTTTCAGGAAATTTCTGGAGTTCATCAGCAATATGAGGTTCAGGGCAGTAAGTTCCTTCCTTGAGGCGCATGCCAAGAAATTCAATTTCCTTTTGGGCAATGATCATTTTTTTCTAAGAAAGCATAATACCATGCTTTTTAACAATATCGGCAAAATGTGCTAGGAGTTGGCAATGAGATTATTCATCAGGACTGAACAGAAAGATATCATCAATATAAATCTGGGAGTTTTGAAGGATGGGCTCGAAGATCTTGCACATAGCCTTTTGAAAAAGGGAAGGTGCAGTTTTAAGGCCAAAAGGGACAACTGTCCATTGAAAGTGTTGGTTTGGAATGCAGAACCCAGTTTTGGGTCTGTCTGTTGGGTCAATACCCAATTGCCAAAATCCTGCCTTAAGATCAAATTTGGAATAGATCTTTGCTTGAGCAAGACTCAGAAAAAGGGAATTTTGATGGGGCAATGGGAATTTATCATCCCGAAGGAACTGATTCAGAGGTTGGTAATTAATCACTAACCTCATTTTTTCACGGTTCTGCTCGGCCCGTTTGTTGACATAGAATGCTTCACATGCCCATTAGGAGTCAGAGGGTTCAATGAGACCTTGTGCCAATAATTCTGAGCATTCTTGTTGAGCAAGTGCGAGATGTTCAAGACTCATTCTTGAATGACTGGCTTTTTGTAGGATTGATGTCTTCATTCCTTTTGAAAGGAAGTTTGACATAAAAAGAAGAGTTTTTCCACAAGGGTTGGGTGCAAGTTTGGGAAAACTGGGAGTGTGTCTCAGCACAGGAAGAAAGTAAACTGTGGATTATTGGGTCTAGGATGGCCGGTTGAAGGGCATAGAACCGTTTAATTTCTACAAATTCCCTGAATTGGTTTTTGAAACGAAGGCCATTAGAAAGAATCCGGAGTTTGGGAAGTTGAGTTAGGATGTCCCAACCAATGATGATATCTTTGTCTAGAGACTGAGAACCAAGGACTTTGGTGGTAAGAGAACACCGGGTGAAGGCGAATAGTAATGGGTTTACTACGATACTTGGTAGCAAAAGTGTCACCAGAAGCAGAGTTGAAATACCTGGTGTAGGGTTTCCAAAATTCTTCTGGGAGGATCTTTGTGTCTAAGATGGAAGAGCTTGCTCCAGTATCAATGAGTGCCACTAAAGGGATTGGTTTATGGTATTTAGACAAGAGGATGTGGATGGGAATATATGGGTGATGGATAGGGTCATTGAGATCAATTTCTGCAAGTGAATCAGGGAAGAAAATGAAGACATCGTTATTAGAATCTGAGGCTGAGTCTGAGCTATATTTTTGGATAGCACAGAGAGTATTTTCAGATGGTTGGTCATCTAAAGAGAATACGGACTCAATGTCCGAATCATCAAGTTGGATGCCAGTGCTTTTGGCGATTTTGTCTATCGATGGCTTCCTCGCTTGTTTGCCTTTGGACGTTTTTGGCAAAATGTCCTTTTTGTTGCGTACATAACACTGTCTTTGTTGCGCTTCTTAGAAGAGCGATGATGGCTTTCTCGCAAAAATTTCCACTTACCTTTGCTTTTTCCTTTGCGTGTCTTTTTGAAGGAGAGCCATTTAAAATGCCTTTTCTTTTTGCATCCTGTGCAGGAAGGGTCAAAACAATCCTTGGGGCATTTGATCTTTAGGCCGGGTTTAAAGCATGCCTTGTCAAGATTCCTGTTTTCTTTGAGAAAGCTTCGGAAAGCTTCTCTTCGAAGGCAAAGTTCTTCTATGGCAATATGAACGGCTGCTGAATTTCACCAAGAGTAGCTTCGGTGATACTTTTCTGTCTTTGTTGAAGAGTTTTCTCGCACTTGGCTAAGTTCTTTTGGAATGGATGCCAAGAAGATAGGCTTGAGGTTCCAATCTGCACCAAGTAGATAGAATAGCTTGATCATAGCTTGAAAGTGTCGGTCAAGATCTTTGCGCCTTACGGAACAACATTTCCGATCAAAGAACTCCTTTCTTTTGAGTTCTTTGGAATCTTTGCGCCTTATGATATTCTCCTAGAATTCACTAGTCGTTTTATAGGAGCACTTAAAGATTGGTGGCATACTGCTTCAGAACAAGACCAAATGTATCTCCTGACTCAGCCTCTGGATAATGCTATCCAGATAATCCACATGTATTTCATCGGCAAGCCTGAAGATTCCAAAGAACTCAAAAGAAAGGAGTTCTTTGATCGGAAATGTTGTTCCGTAAGGCGCAAAGATCTTGACCGACACTTTCAAGCTATGATCAAGCTATTCTATCTACTTGGTGCAGATTGGAACCTCAAGCCTATCTTCTTGGCATCCATTCCAAAAGAACTTAGCCAAGCTGCGGAGAAAACTCTTCAGCAAAGACAGAAAAGTATCACCGAAGCTACTCTTGGTGAAATTCAGCAGGCCGTTCATATTGCCATAGAAGAACTTTGCCTTCGAAGAGAAGCTTTCCGAAGCTTTCTCAAAGAAAACAGGAATCTTGACAAGGCATGCTTTAAACCCGGCCTAAAGATCAAATGCCCCAAGGATTGCTCTGACCCTTCCTGCACAGGATGCAAAAAGAAAAGGCATTTTAAACGGCTCTCCTTCAAAAAGACACGCAAAGGAAAAAGCAAAGGTAAGTGGAAATTTTTGCGAAAAAGCCGTCATCGCTCTTCTAAGAAGCGCAACAAAGACAGGTGTTATGTCTGCAACAAAAAAGGACATTTTGCCAAAAAACTGTCCAAAGGCAAACAAGCGAGGAAGCCATCTGATAGACAAAATTGCCAAAAGCACTGGCATCCAACTTGATGATTCGGATATTGAGTCCGTATTCTCTTTAGATGACCAACCATATGAAAATACTCTCTGTGCTATCCAAACATATAGCTCAGACTCAGCCTCAGATTCTGAGAACGATGTCTTCACTTTCTTCCCTGATTCACTTGCAAAAATTGATCTCAATGACCCTATCCATCACCCATATATTCCCATCCACATCCTCTTGTCTAAATACCACAAACCAATCCCTTTAGTGGCACTCACTGATACTGGAGCAAGCTCTTCCATCTTAGACACAAAGATCCTCCCAGAAGAATTTTGGAAACCCTACACCAGGTATTTCAACTCTGCTTCTGGTGACACTTTTGCTACCAAGTATCGTAGTAAACCCATTACTATTCAGTTCTTCACCCAGTGTTCTCTTACCACCAAAGTCCTTGGTTCTCAGTCTCCAGACAAAGATATCATCATTGGTTGGGACATCCTAACTCAACTTCCCAAACTCCGGATTCTTTCTAATGGCCTTCGTTTCAAAAACCAATTCAGGGAATTTGTAGAAATTAAACGGTTCTATGCCCTCCAACCGGCCATCCTAGACCTAATAATCCAGAGTTTACTTTCTTCCTGTGCTGAGACACACTCCCAGTTTTCCCAAACTTGCACCCAACCCTTGTGGAAAAACTCTTCTTTTATGTCAAACTTCCTTTCAAAAGGAATGAAGACATCAATCCCTCATTCGGGAATGAGTCCCGAACATCTCGCACTTGCTCAACAAGAATGCTCAGAATTATTGGCACAAGGTCTCATTGAACCCTCTGACTCTCAATGGGCATGTGAAGCATTCTATGTCAACAAACGAGCCGAGCAGAACCGTGGAAAAATGAGGTTAGTGATTAATTACCAACCTCGAATCGGTTCCTTCAGATGATAAATTCCCATTGCCCCATCGAAATTCCCTTTTTTCGAGTCTTGCTCAAGCAAAGATCTATTCCAAATTTGATCTTAAGACAAGATTTTGGCAATTAGGTATTGACCCAACATGCATGCACCCAAAACCGGGTTCCGCATTCCAAACCAACACTTTCAATGGACAGTTGTCCCTTTTGGCCTTAAAACTGCACCTTCCCTTTTTCAAAAGGCTATGTGCAAGATCTTCGAGCCCATCCTTCAAAACTCCCAGATTTATATTGATGATATCCTTTCGTTTTCGCCCCGATGAACAATCTCATTGCCAACTCCTAGCACATTTTGCTGATATTGTTAAAAAGCATGGTATTATGCTTTCTCAGAAAAAAATGATCATTGCCCAAAAGGAAATTGAATTCCTTGGCATGCGCCTCAAGGAAGGAACTTACTGCCCTAAACCTCATATTGCTGATGAACTCCAGAAATTTCCTGAAAAGGATCTCAATCCTAGACAAGTTCAGCAATTCCTTGGTATTGTTAACTATCTACGCGATTTTGTTCCCCACATTTCTCAATACTTACGACCCCTCCAAAGAATGCTCAAGAACGTAATCCTCCTCCATGGGGACTCAAGCAAACTCAGTCAAGTTTCCCGCCTTAAACAAATTTTTGCAAAACCTTCCTCCTTTAAAGATCCCATCCAATGGTAAACGAATTCTCCAAACTGATGCCAGCGACAAATATTGGACAGCCATTCTTTTAGAAGAAATCCATGAAACCAGGCATATTTGTGCCTACAAAAGTGGCCGATTCTCTCAAGCAGAAATTCATTATCATTCCACTTTCAAAGAAATACTTAAAGCCAAGTATGGCATCAAAAAGTTCGAATTTCATCTCATTGGACACCATTTTTCGGTCGAAATGGATATGTCCTCCTTCCCTCAAATGTTCAAGTTCAAACGAAGCAAGTTCCCCATCCACAATTGCTCCGATGGGCTGAATGGTTTTCCAAATACTCCTTTGAGGTCAAGCACATTCCAGACGAAGAACGTCCTGCGTACTTCTTATCTAGACCAAAGGAACCAATCCAAGCAATCAACATGTATGTCAAAAAGGAACCTTTCTCGACACACATACCGCACCACCGACATGCAATGTGGTTGGTCGAGTCTAAAATATCCTCCTGATATCCCAATGGCTGTTCGACACAATGTCGTAAAAGAAAGGCTCCCAGAACTCATGTGGGAATATCATTTCCGAATCTTCCGAGAGCATGGAGGATTAATGCTCAGACCAGACGGACTCCACCTAGATTATCCATTCATTCATCCTCTCCGTTGGTCTCCAAATGATGAATTTCCAGAAGACCTAAAATGGTTATTTTGGTACATGTTCAATCTCGAACACCATAGCCATTGAATTTCCCACCGAGCAAATTTTGCGGGTTTTTATCAAGGATGCAAATTTGGTCATGATCATAATCAGAAGTATCTACTGGATATTTTCGCATGGTTCAAACCTCACCAACACTGAAAGGAACTTTTCAAAATCCAAAATCGTCAAGGAAGGCCTAAACCAGAAAGACACACTATTGTCTTATTTCATCGGCCATGGACATATTGCCATCCTACTGGATGGATTTCTGACAAACCCTCTCGTTGCAGGAACTTCAAGTTACAAGCCCCAAGTTTTCCAGAATTTGCACGAATTCATCGACACTTCCTCACTCCATCTCCACCAGCAGACCTGCATCCAGAGAACTCCAGAGGATCCTATACCAAGAAAATCGCATCATCCCACCAGAAGCATGGCTTTCCCCACAGGTCCATGCCTCTTGGGACCACCCTGCAGCCTGGAATCCCACTCTCGACCAGATCCAAGAAGCACTCCATATTTTTCGGCAGAATAATCCAGACTCCTCCACCCCCTATGATCCTTGGGGGGCCCCTTTCACAAGACCCTTGGGGTGACACCCAAAATTACGCCCCCTTTTCAGGCTCTTTCGGTTCTAGCTCCTCCCGTCCACCCGACCGTCGGCAGAAGAAATTGAGAATCTCATCCGTGCTTTCAAAAGATAAAAAGATGGAGGATCCAGCCCATCAGACATCGATGAAGACGCCCTCCTCAGAGAGCAACTAGCCCATCATAGCTCTGATGACTCGGACTATGATTACAATGCTAGAGACGGAAGAGACAAATAAAAGCCGCCCCGAAAACACCGTACACCGGTCATCGTACACCGTTCACTTTGTTCACCCGCCTGTTTTTTTACCTGTTCACCTAGTCTGTTTTTTACCGTAGCACCGTGCGAAAACTACTGTTCATAGCCTTGTCACGGGATTTCTGTAGAACTCCCTCTATGTGTAGCCCATAAGTGGCTAGTTTGTTCCCATAATTATGCCCGAGCATGGCCAGTCTGCTTGCTCTTGTCGCTTGTATCCTCCTCTGCCTATATAAGAGCAAGGAGCCCCCATTGTAAAACCCAGATAGTGAAATAAGAAGTGTGTTGTGTACTCTACTTCCAACATGATCTTCTAAACACTCCCATTCTGTTCTAGTCCAGAACGGTGGTCCTGCCCAAACACTATGATTGAGAAAAATCCTGGAGTATGCTCTGCACTTGCCCTTAGGGGATCTTGTGTATCAGAATTTCCGATATTCTAGAGATTACTATGATCTGAGTTCAGAGCTTGAGGAAGAACTTGGTGATTAACAGACAGTCCCTATTAAGGCCGAGAGGGCCGTGTGTGGGATAGCATACTTGTCACAAGTTTGCAACTCAAACTCTTGAGGTCGGTTCATAGTGCCCTTTATGGTATCAGAGCCATGGATTTGTGTGAATCATTTTAGTTTGGTCATTACCACGTTTTGTTATTAGAAGAGAACTTCTCACCTTATGGAAACTTCAGAGTCATCTTCCCCTTCTCTTCCTGTTTCTCTTACTTCCCACCTTTCTCTCCAGCCTCCACCAGACCTTCGAAAGTCTTCATGTTCAAAAATAGACTACCTTTATGAGGTTGCTTACCTCACAGAGGATAGTAAGATTTCAGAAACCCAGCTCCCCATGATGAACCCATATACTGCTTTCACTAAACCTCCTTCCTTCTCTCCATTGCGATCTATCAAACACTTGATCAAACATACCCCTCGCACTGTTAAAGAATATGTTCAGTCTTCCCGCTTTGATCAGCATCCCATTCAGGCAACTGAACAAGAACAGTTTGTTACTCTCCAGATCCCACCAGAGTTTCCATCCCAATGGATCCAACAAGGCTATTCTCACCTCCACTTCGGAGCCATCCGTCTTGCTTTAACCTTTCATGGCCGTAAAGGCCTACCTGTTACCGCAAGGATAGCCTTGTTAGACACCAGGTTTTTGGAATACCAACAAGCCTGTGTTGGTACCATTCAAACCACAATGAATGCGGGCCTTCGTTTTTGTCACACTTTTCCCAAATTTTAATATCGCTCTTGCGAGATCCCAACCCGCTACGCTCTTAAGGTTCAGCTACAAATTACCGGAGCCCCGCAAACACACTGGATCTATTGCTGCCACCTTGCACTACCAAATGATCTACCGTGTCCAAAACCATGCCATTGATCTTAACATCCTAAATTCTGAAGATGCTCTTGTCATCTCGGTCGACCATGACCAAACTTCTTGCATCCACATTCCAAGGCAAATCCCTCGAAGTGAGCTTGTTAAACTTCTTCCAGATAGTTGGGTCACCAACTATGAAAAACTCCATCAGAATTGTAAACCGGTTCAGTCCAGTGAACCACAGTTCACTAGAAAAAAAAGATGGCACTGTTGCCATCAAGTTCAGTAAGACCAAAGAGGAACCTTCCTCCATTTTCCCTACCATTCTCCACTTTACTCCTTGTCCTACTGATCCAGTTTCATCAGAACCAGACAACAAACAATTTGTCCACTCCTTTGGACCTCAAGGACAGCCGATCCACTTCTTCAAAGATCCCACAGGACACTGTTTTTGAGATCCTGATTGTGCTTGTTCTTCATGCACAAGATTTGAAGATGAGGACGATACACCCTCCTCGAAGAAGAAGAAAAAGAAGGATGCACTCTATCAGCGGTATCTTGATGGAGATCCAACTGTTGGACCTCTTGGAGAAGATTGTGGCAGATACCAGTTCATTGTCTCTTATGGACCATCCAAACCTTTAAAGGTAACCCCCACTCCATCTCCCTGTAAGCCAACTCTTTCTCCTGATTTACCATCACCCAAGCCTATGGTTACCTCACCCTTTTATAAGCCTATCCAGAAATGGGTAAAAAAGAACCCCTCTTGTCCCATCACTTTACCCAGACCAGGTACTTGTGTACCTCAACCCGAACTACTTCCAGTCCTGCCCAATATATGCATGTTTCACCTCGAGGACTTCCCTCCATTCGAGGCCACAGAATCATCTGAAACTAGCAACCGTACCCGAAAATTTCCTCCATTGGAAAAATTCTCTGATCCACAGCAAAGGTATCAGCACTCACCCAAGGTACCAAACCCCATTGGCATTGATGCACAAGGACAACGAAAGCAGCCCTCTGCTGCTGAAACCGTCTTGAATTGGCAAACTGAGAATGCCCTCGCCCAGAATGAGCTCCTTGGCACTGTTGCTACACGCCTCAAACGTGTAGACAAGACCACCGACTTATCTTGCCGCATGCTGAAAGACTTCCAAAAACGACTTTATCTGCTAGAAACCAAGCAAGCACCTCTTAGCCATTACTTGGAAGATCAAAAACCAGAAATTGAGAAACTCAAAAGACAAATCCAAATTCTCAAAAGTCAGCAGTCATTCACTTCAATTGATCCGCCCCTTTTTACCTCTCCTTCCCTACCGCAAAAACCAGAATCATCCTTTGGCTCATCATCTTCTTTTGCTGCTGTTTTAAGCTCAGCCCCCCCTCCTCCTCAGAATAATTTTCTGACTCTACGTGAAAACCTTCGTAAGCTTAAACTAAAGCAAAAGAAATCCCCTCCCCCTACAGAGTCTTCACCACCCTCTCCAGGCACACCCGAACATCCTCCTGGCGATTACGCACCTGCAAATCAACCTGCCACCTTAACCATTTCCAACCCACTCGAAAACTTCCTTCGCCACCAGATCCCTTCCATTGCTGTTATCAACCCATCCGTCACAAGACAGGTTGAAACTTCGTCTGAATCCGATTCTGATATTTTTATCGAATCATCCTCTTCGGCAGAAACCTTTTTTATGGCAGATAGTGTCAAAGATGAAGACATATTTTCTGAACCAGAAATCCATCAATGGTAGATCATTTGGTAATGCAATGTGGCAGCAATTGATCCAGGAGTCTGTGGGGCTCCAGTGATCTATAGCTGGACCTTAAGAGCAGTAAGCAAGTTGGGATCTGCAAGAGCAATGTTAAGATTTGGGAAGAGTGTAACAAAGACAGTTCCCGCATTCATGGTTGTCTGGATAGTTCTAACACAAGCTTGCTGGTATTCCAAAAATCTGGTATCCAAAAGAGCAATTCTAGCAATAACTGGTAAGCATTTCCGGCCATGAAAAGTTAAAGTAAGGCGAATGGCTCCAAAATGGAGGTGAGTGTATCCCTGATGGATCCATTGAGCAGGAAACTCAGGTGGTATCTGAAGAGTGACAAACTGTTATTGTTCAGTTGCCTGGATGGGGTGCTGATCAAATCGAGAAGACTGGACATACTCCTTGACTGTGCGAGGGGTATGTTTAATCAGGTGTTTGATGGATCGAAGTGGAGAGAAAGAAGATGGTTTGGCGAAAGCAGTGTAGGGATTCATCATAGGGAGCTGGGTTTCTGAAATTTTATCCTCAGTGAGGTAAGCAACCTCATAGAGGTAGTCAATTTTTTAGCATGAGGACTTTCGAAGTTCTGGAGGAGCCTGAAGGGAAAGGTTAGAGGTAAAGGAAATTGGAAGGGGACCAGAGACCAGAAATTGAAAAGCTCAAGCGACAGATCCAAATTCTCAAAAGTCAACAGTCATTTACTCCTGTTGACCAATCATTTTTCCCCTCTCCTTCCTTACCATTGAAACCCGAATCTTCCCCTCTTGGGGCATCCTGCTCATTTGCTGCTGTCTTAAGCTCAGCCACCCCTCCTCCGCAGAATAATTTCTTGATTCTTCGAGAGAAACTCCGCAAGCTTAAGCAAAAGCAAAAGAAATCCCCGACTCCTACTAAGTCTTCAGTGTCACCACCTGGTACACCAGAGCACCCTTCCGGTGCCCAACCACCTGGATCATCCTCCTCGGAAGAAACCTTGTTCATGGCAGATAATGTTAAAGAAGAAGAAATGTCTTCCGAACCAGAAGTACACCACCAGGACCAGTCCGACGCAACTCAGACCTTTTCTGCGTCATCATCCAAAGTCTACTTCACCTTGGATGATATTCCATATTATAAGTGGCCAGAGAGACTCCAAGAATTCCATGCCTAGCTCACTACTAGACATATTTCGGAGCCCAACACTTATGATATTCTCTTGGAATTCACCAGCCGTTTTACCGGAGCCCTTAAAGACTAGTGGCACACTGCCTCAGAACAAGACCAGCTGTATCTTTTAACACAGCCACTGGATAATGCTATCCAGATTATCTATATGTACTTCGTTGGAAAACCAGAAGATTCGAAGGAACTCAAATGGAAAGTGTTTTTCGAACGCAAATGTTGTTCCCTAAGGCGCAAAGACCTTGACCGACATTTCCAAGCAATGATCAAGTTATTCTATTTGCTTGGAGCCGATTGGAATCTTAAACCAATCTTTTTGGCATCCATCCCAAAAGAAGTTAACCAAGCTGCAGAAAAAACTCTTCAACAAAGGCAAAAAAGCATAACCGAAGCCACTCTTGGTGAAATCCAGTAAGCCATTCACATTACCATCGAAGAACTTTGCCTTCGCTGAGAAGCTTTTCGAAGCTATCTCAAGGAAAACAGGCATCTTGATAAGGCATGCCTGAAACCAGAGTTGAAGATCAAATGTCCTAAGGATTGTTCAGATCCTTCATGCACAGGCTGCAAAAAACAGAGTCACTTTAAACGGTTCTGTTTCAAAAAGACACGCAAAGGAAAAGGTAAAGGAAAGTGGAAACTCTTGCGCAAACGCCGCCATCACTCTTCCAAAAAGAGAAGCAAAGACAGATGTTATGTTTGTAACAAAAAAGGACATTTTGCCAAAAATTTTCCAAAGGCGAAGAAGGGCGGAAGCCATCTGATTAACAAAATTGTCAAAAGCACTGGAATTCAGCTTAATGACTCTAACATTGAGTCTGTCTTCTCTTTACACGATCAGCCCTCAGAGGCTACTCTCTGTGCCATCCAAACGTACATCTCAGACTCAGCCTCAGATTCTGAGAATGATGTTTTTACCTTTTTCCCCGACTCTCCTGATGAAATTCAGATTACTGAACCAGTCCATCACCCATACATTCCTATTCATATTCTCTTATCCAAATACCACAAACCAATCTCTCTTGTGGCACTCATAGATACTGGAGCCAGCTCTTCTATCCTGGACACAAAGATACTCCTAGAAGAATTTTGGAAACCATATACTAGGTATTTCAATTCTGCTTCTGGCGATACTTTGCTACCAAGTATCGCAGCAAATCCATCACCATCCAATTCTTCCCTCAGTGTTTTATCACCACCAAAGTCCTTGGTTCTAGATCTCCGGACAAAAACATTATCATTGGTTGGGACATTTTGACCCAACTCCCCAAGCTTAGAATCCTTTCAAATGGCCTCCGTTTCAAGAATCAATTTCGTGAATTTGTAAATATCAAGAGATTCTATGCTCTTTAACCAGCCATGCTGGACCTAATCATCCAAAGTTTGCTCTCCTCTTGTGCTGAGACCCACTCCCAATTTTCTCAAACTTGCACCCAGCCCCTATAGAAAAACTCCCTATTTTATGTCAAATTTCCTTTCAAAAGGAATGAAGACATAAACTCTACAAAAGCCAACCACTCTGGGATGAGTCCAGAACATCTTGCGCTTGCTCAACAAGAATGCACAGAACTCCTGGCGCAAGGTCTTATTGAACCATCTGACTCTCCATGGGCATGTGAAGCATTCTATGTCAACAAACGAGCTAAATAAAATCGTGGCAGGGTCGGGTACAGGGTCCAAGTCTGGACCTTACTCACCCTGGACCCGATCACCCCTACTAGAAGCTGTTCAAAAGAAGTTATGGCACTACCACTATAAATATTATCACTTGTTTATTTAAAAGCCCGGCACAAATTAAATAAATTTATTATATTTCAAATATCTTTATTTTCTTGCACGCTCACGTCTGGCATGCTTTCTAAGTTGTAGCTTTCATACCCGCATTATCAATAAAATTCTAACATATATTTTATTAAATTCTATCGCGGTACATTTATATTTGGTCTGCTTGTAATACCTTTTTTTCTCTCTCTATGTCGATAAAGCTTGTGGAGCAAAACACTACTGATGTTCTTGAAAAAAATATCATAAAAAAAGGAGCAGACCTAAGATGGCCTCACGCTCACGGTAAGTCCAGGGAGCTCCCGTGAGCATCATCGCAAGATGGCTTGAACCGCGGACTCTTCGGCTGGAATCCCCCAACCGTAGCTCGACGTGTGGCGGTTGCAACAAATTCAATCTAGACTCGAGTGCAGGAGACGATAGCCGGTGCTTCAAAGTGTGTGCGTTACTTCCATGCAAAGTGTACGGCTTCTTCGGTCCAACGGCATTGTGCGAATTTTCACGTCTGCCCTCACGGGCCGAGGGGGTCCCGCGCAGCTAGTTATGGTCTTCCATGGTTCTCTTCTCAACTTTCTATTATTTATTTTTTAAATTTTTTAAAGCTTTTTAATAATGATGATGATGATGAAAATGATAATTTTTTTTGCTTACTGTACCCACGAGGATCATTAGGTGATCACGGGATTTGCTTTTGAAGATTAGTTTTATATGATGAAAAATGAAGGATCGACTAACTCCTTTTGATACTTAAACTTGCTTTGATTATTCGAAATATGGATCATGTGGTGCTTCAACTTTTAATTCCCTAGTGGAATTGAATTCAAACATGGTTATCCACATCCAAGTAAATAAGTATGATGATGATGAAATAATTAAAGTACATTAATGTTATTACGCTTAAGGACAATATATAAAAATAAACGTGAATTGAATTAATAAATATAAATTTATTAATCGAGATATATAGAAGACAAATTCCATTGTGATAAGAACAAGACTAGTAATGAATACTAAACTTGTAATGAAACTAGAAATGAAAACACCTAAATCTTATCTAATCATTTTTTTATAATCTTTTTTATATTTTTATCTTTTTAATATTTTCCTTTAAGCCAAGCGCATTCTCATCCTTACTCATCATCCGCCAGCCGTGTTGTTTTTCTCTCCGTGCTCACCCCACTTTCTTGACTGATACTTTCCCCACTTCTTTTCTCTCTCTCAACTCTTCCCGTCGCCTTTTCTGCTCACCTCCACTAACTCAAATCATGGCGTATCCTCGATCATTATTACATTCTTTCATGTATAGTATTGTAGATCCTTTCTGATAAGATTACAAATTCTTGCGAACCAATCTATTACACGATCCGACCCTGAATTTTCCAAGGCGAATTTAAGCTGGAATTCCTATCAAAGTTCTCGAACGCGGTCCGCTCTCCGAGTTCTAAGTCCTTGCCGCTCCCTCCTCCCTTTGGATGACCGACATGGTCGACTTGAGCCACTTTCAACGCGTCATTCACGCATGTGTGAACGAAGGAAATTAGCAAGAGGGAAAACGCGCAAGGAAACAAAAAGTAGAGCAACTCGGTCAAAAAGGAAACAGCAGAGAAAACCCAGCAGACAGTCATAATGACCATATCTTCAGCAAAGATTTAGAGTGAAAAAGCATACAAAAAGCTGGAAATTCTCGGCCGAAGGGGAGGCTTTTGTCAAGATTCCCATCGAAGCATTCACACGGGCTGAATTAAGAAACCTCATGCGAATTTGGACTTGACTCAATACACAAATCTCTGAAAATCATATCTGCAAGACACAAAATGTGATGTCCGATGTAGTGAATCTGTTTACACGAAAAGAAATGACCGAATCTTTGGTGGATGAGCATGTGGCTAATGCATTGATATCACCAAGCACACAACACATTATTGACAATTATTAAGATTGATATCGATATTAGTACATATTGATATTTATCTTCAATTGGTCGTCGATATATGACGACAAGTAATTGACAATGCTCGACGAGAGTATTGATAAGATCTAGTTAAGGCATTAGAAGAATATTGAATAAATGAGGAGTCTCAAGATATGATTACCAATTCGAAGTTGACAAGAGTATTGATAAGATCTTGTTAAGTCTCAAGATTGAATTTTTTCCCCCACCCCAAAATAGTACTAATTATATAAAGAGTTTAAAAAAGCAACGTATCAAATGAGGTGGAAAGCTATTATTAAATGTTGAAATATGATTATTTAATAAAAATACATTTTAAAGTATGGTACACTTAATTGCGAAAAAGTTTTTGGATGCGTTCCCCTCTCCAAGTTCCAAGTCGAAAAATACATTCGCAATGCTGCTCCTTCCTCCTTCTCGTTGACCGAAATATTTGACTTGGGGCCACTTTCGACACGATACTAATGCCTGCGTGTGAATGAAGGAAATTGGCAGTGTGAAAACACGCAAGCAACAGAAGTGGGCTCAGAAATTCTGCAAAATAGAGGACGCCATGATCTAAAAGGACACAGCACAGAAAATTCAGCGCACTCATAATGACCATATAATACATGTATATCTCTAGCAAGATTGAGAGGAAAAATGGAGCAAAAAAGAGAGAGGAAAAAGCATATAACAAACAAGGAAATCCTGGTAGAACGGAGGAGCGCAGGTGAAGATGACCGGTGCCAGTGCCTCGGCTGGCGGTCAGGTCGAGTCGGGGTTATTATGGTCATCTGTCCTTCCCTGGTCTTTCCATTATTATAATTTTTTCTTCCTTTTCTCTTAAAAATTTTTAATGACAATTTTATTTTATTTTTGCTTACTATACCCACGTAAAGGATCATTTATGGGATCATGGATTTGCTTTTGAAGAACAGATTTATAGGATGAAAAAACATGAAGGATTACTTTGAGAGTCCAATTAACACCATTTTGGTACCTAAACTCGCTTCAGTTATTGGAAACATGAATCATGATGTCTTTCCACTTTCAATTCTTAGGACAACCAAACTCAAACAGAACGGGCCATGAATACATATATCCACATCTAAGTGATCAATACAAAAACATAGAAATCAAGTACGACGATAATGAGATAATTAGAGTATGGTAAGTAAAACCCAATACGAATATGGCAAAAATACACATGGCCTTGTTATTACACCCCGAGATAGGATCGCCTTGTGAGTGATGTATAAAAATAAACATGGATTGAGTTAATAAATGCAAAATTTATTGATCTAAATATATAGAAGACAAAATTCCATCATGATAAGAGCAAACTAGAAATGAATACTAAACAAGTAATGAAACTACAAACAAAACACCTAAATACTATCTAATCACTTTTTTTAAATCTTATTTATATTTTAATCTTTTTGAGTTAATAAATCGTTTGTCTTTTCTGCTCACCTCCACTAACTCAAATCGTGAGCTTAAATTTTCAAATAAGCGAAGGCTGAAGATCATGATGCGATGACTGGTTGCATCAATCCAACGCACGACAACAAAATCAGATAAAAACGAAGTGAAGGGATAATGAATCTCGATTCGAAATCAGCCATGGAACGGAATAACACGATTGGAACGAGCGATGCCAGTGTCGACTCAATCTTGGTTGAATGGCAGTGATGGTGAAATGGCCGGCCAGTCATAATCAGCAACTTCGTCCAGTGATCGACGGTGGCGTGAAAGCACGAGTGGCGACGAAGCCAGTTTCAATAGACGTGTAAGTCAAATCACTTTTGCCTCCGGCTCGGGCTGGAAAAACATGCGAAACCAGAAATAGAGAAGCAAAGCAAGGGAGAAAAACCGCAGGTAGAATCAACTCCATGACTCGGTTGGACGGCAACGGCCTGATTGCAACGAATCGGCGTCAGCAGCGGTCACTCAGTGTTGACGGCTCGGCAAAGTCTCGGCATTAGGCGCCGCAATTCAGTGACCGCTTGGAAACGAAACAAGGTAGGTATACACCCAATAGATAAATCCGGAATGAATCGAAACAGCCTGGTAGATGCCACGGTGCGCAACATTCTCCGAGGAAGACTTTGAAGCTCAATGAATGCTCACGTCTCTTTTGCTGTCCACTTCGATTTGGTGAGTCGGCGAAGCTGAACCTAAAAATCCCGTGAACAGGGGAGGACAGAGGACAAAACCAGCACTCAACGTCGATACACATGAATCTCTGAAAATCATATCTGTACAACACAAAATGCCATGTCTGATCTATCCAATTCTGTATTGGAGTCGTGAGCTCGCAATGCGTGTGAGGGCAAAGCAAGCTTCAATCCTTCAAGTTTCTGCTATGAAAAAATTCATCGAAGAAGCCGCCGCTGCTGCCGAGCTGTCCAAGATCTCCTCCCCAGAAGGTGGCATTCGACTGCTCCTTTGGTGCCTACTTCCCGCACAACTTCGCCTGCCAGACATCGCCGAGCTCCGCTGCCTCGTGGAGGACGTCCGCCATTACGGCATAAGAAGAAAGTGATTCAGATGGCAACTTGAGCTTGCAGGGAAGTATGCTCGAGTAATTAAAATAGCAGCTGCAGGCCTTTCGGCAGGACTTCTTCGAAAACAGCATTGGGGGGATTCAACACTTCCTGGCGGATCACACTGCAAAAGCCAGTGTTAGAGCTACACCACTCTAGCTCTGACCATAAAAAGAAGAGCTACTACATTTTCGTAACGATTTTTTAAGGATTTAATTTGATTCTGATTTTAACTTTGATCACGGAGTAATTCATTCAATCAATTTAGATATTTGCACAGTAAAATAGGAAAACATTATCTTGTATATCTTTTCCTATTTTATCTTTTGTGTATTATAAATAGGCTTATGTACATGTAGAAAATATTAACAAGACAATTGAAAGTTCCTTCAATATTTTTCTATCTTTGTTGGGAATGAAGGAAATTATATCGATTACTCACATTGTTTGCGCCGGCCTTTCAGCATATAGTGACTACCACGGAAATGGAGATGAGATTGAAGCAGAGCCTGAGCATCAGGATGATCCCATATCAGCGTCTTCCACTTTTCCTCACCTTCCACCTCAATATGCGGAAGGTCCTCGATATCACGGAATTGCAGTTGCAGAGGAATCCTGTCCAACTCTGGGCATTTGGTCACCTTCAAAAATGCCATGGAATCGCAAGTTATTGGGACTTCACATATGCTCTTCAGCTGGAGTACATAAAATAGCTCCAAGTGCTTCAGCTTTGGGAGAGAAATTGAAGACGGAGAGGATGAATGGGTGTTGTTTACGGGAGTCGTTGTGCTTCCTTCTTGGCTTTGTCCCGCTCCGCTTATCATCTCAACCATTCCTCTGCAGTTAATGACACGGATACTTCGAAGATTTTGAAGATGGAGCACCCACTCATGCGGAAATAGCTTTCTCATGTTATCGCATGTTGTCACCCTAAGAGATTCGAGAGCAATCTTTTCAGCTGGCACGCGTGGGGGAGGACCTCCGATTATCTCCTCCATGTTCTCACAATAGACTACTTCGATCCTTTCTAGATTAGGGAAGTGGGGCAGCCACTCAGATTCCAACACTCTCTTCATTTTATCACACTTCTCAACATGAATATCTTTAAGACTAGGGAAGGCAAGGGGCAGATGCGGTGGTGGTGACATAACCGCTACTGTTATCCCCACCATTTTCTCACATTCCAATATCGCAATCGTTCGGAGATGCGGAAGGGAGAATTTAGGCCCATGCCTAAAGAGATACTTCAGTTTCGGAAATTTCCGTATTTCCAATAGCACGAGGCTTGGGAAGAGGGGAGGGGCAAAGGTTGGGACAGGGGAGTCATGGATGTCGATTATTTCTTCATCTCGTCCTCCACACAGCACCTTCAAAAATTTCATGGAATCGCAAGTTATTAGGACTTCACATATGCTCTTCAGCTGGGGTAGATCAGATAGGCACAATCGCGTAAGGTTTGGGAGAGAAATTGAAGACTGGGAGGATGAAGAAGGGGTGTTGTTCACAGGACTCGTTATGCTTCCTTCTTGCCCTTGTCCCACTCCGCTTATTATCTCCACCATTCCTTCATAGCCATCGACATTGATACTTTGAAGATTTTGAAGATATATCGGCAACTCATGCGGAAACATATTTTCCATGTTTTGGCATCCTCTCACCCAAAGAGATTCGTGAGAAATCTCTTCAACTGGCACGTATTAGGGGTGAGCATCGGTCCAGGGTTGACCTTGGACCGACCCTGGACCGGCCCAACCCCGCCGGCCCCGGTCCGGTTCCCAAGGGGCCCAGGTGGTCCTTGGTCCGAGATCCTGGGCCCGTCTTATGCGGGTTGGCCCCTGGCCCTAGAGTTTCGGGTTGGCCCAACCCCAGGACCAACCCCTGGCCTTATATATTAAATTATATATAATTTATTTTTATTTATTCTAAAGAGTAAGCCATAATTCAAATGGTGTCCTCCTCCAGTACTCTTATTCTCTTCTTTCTACTTTATCCTCTTAGTATTCAATTTGCCAAGCAAAATCGAAAGAAACAACTTCACTTGTAAGCAATCTTGCCTCGCTCGTCACTTGACACTCACTTTGCTCACTTTTGGTCACTCACCACTTGACACTCACCCCACTTGCCATGCTCACCCCACTTGTCGTTTGACGCTTACGCCGCTCACCTCTATTCGCTAACCTTGCTCGTTCTAAGTAAATCATGAAGAAATAAAAGCCCTAATTAGAAATTCTTTTCACTCGTGAGAAACGCTCGTCTTGCAGCTCTATAAGCAATCTTAATTGTTTTTATGGTTTCTTGTTTTTAGCAAGTGTGAAATTTTTATTATTACCTTATTTTAAATTTGTTGAATATGTATTAGTATTTATAGTTTAGTTAAAATCACAGTATCGATAAATATGTAATTTGAAATAATTGGTTTAATTTTTCAGAAATACAAAAAAATTAACAGTTGGTCCCGGGTTAACCCTGGAACCGGACCGAACCCATTGGGTCGGTCCGGTCCTCGGTCCTAAGCTCAATAGGGTCGGTCCTCGGTCCCAAAAATTGAGGACCAACACTGTGCGGGTTGGTCCTAGGGTTAGGGGGTGGACCGGCCCAACCCGGACCATGCTCACCCCTAGCACGTATGGGGGACGACCTCCGATTATCTCCTCCATGTTCTCACATTGGTATACTTCGATGCTTCTTAGATTAGGGAAGTGGGGCAGCCACTCAGATTCCACCACTCTCTTCATTTTATGACACTCCCTAACACTAATATGATCTAGACTAGGGAAGGCTGGGGGCAGATGCGGTGGTAGTGATGTAACCGCTACGATTATCCCCACGATTTCCTCACAATCCCATATCGAAATCTGTTTTGAGATGCGGAAGGGAGAATTTAGGCTCATGCCCAAAGAGATACTTCAGTTTCGAACAACTGCTTATATGCAGAATCCTAAGGCTTGGGAAGAGGAGAGGGGCAGGGGAGTCATGGATGCCGATTATTTCTTCATCTTGTCCTCCACATAGCACCTGCAAGTTTTTCCATTCCCATATGTCCAACTCCTCAAGGTTTTCAAGCGGACCCATGTCAGACAAATTTGTTGCACCGTCACAATTGTCTGCTATCAATTCCCGCACATCTTGGGGAATCAAAATACAAGTGCCACCTCCACTTCTTTCCCCTCCCGCGCTCACAATAGCATGGCTCCTCGTATTGACGTGGACAATCCTCTTCCAATTCGGAAATCGAACATCATCACTAAATTCCCCATAATACTCCCATTCTTTTTGACCCATGTGGAGCTCGTAATCGCGAAGGTTATTCCTCTTCTCAAAAGGCATCCTCACAAACTTGTTGAAATCATCCACGTCTTCAAACCAGCATACAACTGTCTCCAATTCCCTCAATTTTGTAATGTCTTCTCCATTTACCACCTTAACTTTAAGATATTGCAAGTTTAGCAAAGCCCCCAATGTTCCTTTGGGTAATCTCTTTATGCTTGTATTAGATAGGTCAAGGTATCTCAAGTTCACCAACATTTCCAGACCCTCGAGCACTTCAACTTGTTCACAATAAAAAATGTCCAACTTTCTCAAAGATGTGAGCTTCCCTAAATAAGGAATACGGCACAATTTCCTACATTTTCTAAGTAATAGTGCTCTTAAGTTTACCAAGTCTGAAATGGAATTTGGAAGTTTTCTTAGGCCACAATAACTCAGGTTTAGAACCTTCAGCCCCTGTAATTGTTTGAAGAAAGAATCAGGGATGACCACATCATACAATAAATTCGAATTCATTAGAAAAGTTGATAATTTAGAACACTTTGGTGACATGTTCGACGGAAATTCTTCAAATTGATTCTCCATCAGAGAAACTTTCTCCAAAGCATCCGTCCAATATTCCTCAGATGGTATCCTCCTTAACCCCTTTCTTGCTTTTACAATCGAAGTCGCGCTCATGATGTGCAATGCCATATCTCTAATCAAATCGTGCATCTTCACCTCTTCCCCATGATCTTCTAATAGGCAGACATTTTCCAATATGCTCAATATGGTGAGGCCTCTATCATATTGTTTCTTCCTCGTACTCAATCGACCAATCAATCCTTGGTCGATAAAGAATTCTATCAGCTCGAATTTATAAATCAATTCATCTTCTGGATAAAGTGCACAAGATAAGAAACACTGTTGAACTTCAGGATTACCAAGGCAATCGTAACTGAATTTTAATTTCATTAATACCTTATTTTCCATATCCGTTTGCCCCATTTCCGATTGCCTTAATTTCTCCAAGCAATCCTCCCATTGAAACACGTGGGTCACTCCTTGCATGCTTCTAGCCATCGTGATGACTGCAAGCGGCAAACCTGCGCATTCTTCAACAATGGAATTCACAATTGCTTTAGTTTCCAAATCAAGGGCCATTTCGGATCCAAGCTCTTCCAAAAATAAACTCTCAGCTTCTGTATGAGATAGAGGTTCAATTTTTATCATTTCTTGACATCGCATCTTGCGGCATACCTCAATGGATCGAGTGGTTAAGACCAACTTAATTCCATCTGGGATTCCCACTTCTTTAAGATCAAAGTAATCCCACACATCGTCAAGGATCACTATAGATTTGCCTCTTTTTGTTAAAGAATCGCACAACATTGCTGCTCGTTTCCTCACATCCTTTTCTTGTAGCATGCCTAGACCTAGGACCTTCCAAAAGTCATCTTGCAACCCTTGTATATGGAAATCCTGTGACATAGTGATCCACAATACGTTGTCATAGTTTGTTTCTTTGAGGAGTCTATTATGTATGTGTACCATAATAGTTGTTTTACCAACACCCCCCATTCCATAAATGCCTAGTCGGGATATTGGATTCCCTAGTAGGTACTCTGAAATCTTTGTAGCATTTCTCTGGAATGCCTCTCCCACCATCTTTCCTTCTAACATTTGACGGCCTTTGGTGTCTCTCATCTCGAATAGTCCTTTGCCTTGTCTCCTAAAGTCTTCTGCTTCACATACCAGTTTATCCACCAATTGATGCGGTGGCAAACAAACCTCATTTACTGCTTCAATACAATCTTTAAGCTTCTCCACATTGGCCAACCAATTTGCAACTCCAATTTTCAGCTTCTTTAGGAATAGACAATTAGCAAATTCAAACTCATTCCTTACATCAGAATCTTCGCTATAGAGTAGTTCTAGTTTTCTTTTCCAAGCTCCATTCTCTTCAAAGTTGTTCCTTCTGTTTGGATGAGTCATCATCAATGCACCCTCATACATATCTAATTCTACAATTAAAAAATTCCATTAGTTAGAGTCTCATGATCGCATTCTTGGTGCCCCATAATAATGTAACATGGTGATATAAAAAGATTAATTTTTGTTAATAACAATAGACCTGGTAATGACGATGAACCTGCCAAGCCTATTCCACAAGGTAGAATCTGAGGAGGTAGGGGAGCATTATTTGGAGTTTGAAATGATAATGGCATACACGGATCCATGTCCATTAGAACTCGTGGGTGACACGGGACTAAATGGTTTTCCCATGATGACGATGGCACGGCTAGATTCTGGTGCGCTATCTCGAGATTAATGGATTGAAGTGGAACACTTTGACGTTGAGTAGGCACCGAAGCTGCTTGCAATAAAATAGTCAATTGTAAGATCAATCAACAATTGGATTGTCAAATCAAGCCATCGGTACTAGTAAAACAACATCTAGAACTTGATCACACAAAATACCTATAGTGAAAATCAACTTGCGCAAAAGTTGAATATTATTGATGAAAGAAATGGTGCAATAAAAATGAAGTGATATTGGACATATGGAATATGCAATGATGCTTGGCATGTTTCTAATTGGAGGCCCCCATTGATATCTTGTTTAAAACTACATCACATGTTAGATTTCAATAAAATGATCTAGGGATATTTAAGGATCCATCTGGAACCATAGTAGCAATGTGTATTAATTCAAACACACCTTGTGATGATGATGGGCCTACAATATTTGTTGACGTTGAGATAACTACGTCCATTGGAGCTCGCGAAGGAAAGATATCGTTCCCATCCTCCTTGTCACAGCTTGGGAGAAGCTGACCAAGATGCTGGACAGTGTCGGTCGGAGTAGTATTGCTGCGTACAGGATCCACTCCCACTACACACGGTTGACCACAATCCTGCAAACTATATGCTCTGACCACATCAAGGGATGAATCAATTTGCGATGATGATCTCACCGTTGGATTATGCATTCCATTCGTTTGTATTTCCTCAAAAGTGTTTCCATGTACATCACGGGATTCAAGAAGATCCTCTGGCAGAGAGTGGCGATGATTTGACAAGTCCGTTGAATATAGCGGTGGATCTAGAGTGATTCCATCTGCAAATTGTTCACCAAAGCTTAGATATTGTTTGTTTGCATATTGGGGAATGCTGGTCATAGTTATGTTACTGAGTAGAGGAGTGGGTAAAACATCACCTCCATTGAACCCCTGAGGCCCATTTGACATATTGTTGCCAAGGACCTGATCGTTTGGGGATGATGATAACCCTCTCGAATTTTGTTGTTCGCTCCCTAGTTCAAGATGAGTTAGTGAGTCAAGAAACGCTGATAGCTCAGTAAAATCAACAGAAGGTGAAGCCGGCAAGTCCATCGGAAGTTGCTGGAGAGATGAAGCAATGTCCCTTCCATGTGTTGCATCCAACCTGCGGTCCAATAGATCTTGTGGCTGGGAGGTATCTATGTTATTCGGAGGCATAGCATTAGTAGACAAAGACACTTGATACTGAGGGCATGCTGTTTCGGCCGGCCAATAGCAAGATGGTTGTAGTGGCACGCCCCCGGGTTGATTCGAGTTCTGCGTGGCATTGGGATTCGATGCATCGTCACTTTGGGATATAATTTGACTCGTGCCAGGAACTATTCCTTCTGCTCCTTCGCCCGATGTGCCTCCCGTGCATACATCGAACGCACTGCCTTTACCATCAAATGTCTGCAAGGCTTCTTCTCTCACATGATGGTCAACTTTCTTACAAACTTTAATACCTTTGTCCGGAAGTCCAGCAAGGTGTGCCCTGATCCTTGGAGCACTTCCGCTATACTCGTTGTTTCAAAATAGGCACTTCCATTTGTTCTTCTCCACATATTCCACATACTCACGAAATCGATCTCGCTCTCTAGGCATTCTTTTTGCTATTACCTACAAAGAGGACAAGACACGAAAAACAGAGACAATGCCAAAGAAAAAGCATAGACAAAAAAAAACGATGCTATAGAAACATAAAGAATTCTCAACTTATGTTAATAGTTAGCTAACCAGATAGACTCGATATCAATGCAAAATCCTTGAATCCTCCAAACAGAGCCAAACCACCTGAGTTGTGTATGCCTATAATATAGAGATCTCTCTCCTTATTTCACCGGGAACAAAAGTACAAGCAAAAAGAGATACACTAGATCTATAGAGAAGAAGTTAACAAAAGAAAATTAGATTATACTTATCGAAAAAAGGAGGAGAACTTCTGGATTATCTCAATAGGAGAACGCACCTTGGAAGTAGAATTTCGAGAAGGCCTTACACGTTAAGCATGGATCCAGAGGAGGAACAATTGTCTCCCATGTCAATTACGTCAAAAGGAGTGGCTAATCCTACACGAAAACGCATTCACCTTTGAGGAAAGTAATGCTCACCCAAGAGACTTTTGAGCTCAATTCTCCTTTTTTTTCCTCCACCCGAAATAGTACTGATTATATAAATATTTTAAAAAAGCAGCATACCAAATGAGGTGACTGTTGAACGTTAAAATATGTTTATTTGATAAAAATACATTTTAAAGTATGGTACACTTAATTGCAAAAAAAGTTTTTGGATGCGTTCCTCTCTCCGAGTTCCAAGTCGAAAAATACATTCGCAAAGCCGCTCCTTCCTCCTTCCTCCTTCTCGTTGACCGAAATGGTTGACTTGGGGCCACTTTCGACACGACATTAATGCGTATGTGTGAATGAAGGAAATTGGCAGTTTGAAGACACGCAAGGAAACAAAAGTGGGTCGAGAAATTCTGCCAAATAGAGGACCCCTCGGTCGAAAAGGACCCAGCATAGAAAATTCATCACAAACCCATTATGACCATATCATCAGCAAAGTTCGAGAGTACGAAGCAAACAAAAAGCTGGAAATTCCTGGCTGAAGGGGAGGCTTTAGTCAAGATTCCCATCAAAGCATTCACACCGTGTGAACTAAGAAACCTGATACAAGTTCACGCTCATCAACAATATACACGAATCCCTGAAAATCATATATGTATAATATAAAAAGTTATATCCGATCTATTGAATTTATTCATAAAGTGTGACTGAGCCATTGGCATATTACATAATGCATTATTGATAATTATTAAAATCGATATCGATATTAATACTTATCGGTATTCACTCTTGATCAGTCATTGATATATGGCGACAAGTGATTAACAATAATAGATAAAAGTATTGATAAAATTGGTAAATTGTCAACATATTAGAAGGCGATTGAATACATGAGGAGCCTCGAGATATGATTATTGGTTCAAAGTCACTAGGGAAGAAGGTAGTTGAGATTGTGTAACAATTGGTACACGTTTTTGGAGGAGCAACCATTCGAGAATAGGATTGTGGTGTAGTGAGAATATGGACAAATTATCCATGGAGTGGAAGAACAAGATTACAACCGCTAGAAACTGTTCAAAAGAAGTTATGGCACTACCACTATAAATATTATCACTTGTCTATTAAAAAGCCCAGCACAAATTAAATAAATTTACTATATTTCAAATATCTTTATTTTCTTACACGCTCGCATTTGGCATGCTTTCTAAGTTGTAGCTTTCATATCCGGATGATCAACAAAATTCTAACGTAAATTTTGTTAAATTCTGTCGAGGTATATCTACATTTGGTCTACTTGTAATATCTTTTTTTTCTCTCTCTATGTCGGTAAAGCTTGTGGAGCAAAACACTACTATGCTCTTGAAGAAAATATCATATATAAAGGAGCAAACCTAAGATGGCCTCGTGCTCACGGTAAGTCCAGCGAGCTCCCGTGAGCATCACCGCAAGGTGGCTTGAACCGTGAACTCTTCAACTGGAATCCCCCAACCATAGCTCGACGTGTGGCGGTTACAATAAATTCAATCTAGACTCGAGTGCAGAAGACGATAGCCGGTGCTTTAAAGTGTGTGTGTTACTTCCATGCAAAGTGTACGGGTTCTTCGGTCCAACGGCATTGTGCGAATTTACACGTCTGCCCTCGCGGGCTGAGGGGGGTCCCGCGCGACTAGTTATGGTAATCCGTCGTTCTCAACTTTCCATTATTTATTTATTTAATTTTTAAAAGCTTTTTAATAATAATAATAATAATAATAACAATAATAATAATAATAATAATAATTTTTGTTTTTGCTGACTGTACCCACGAGGAGGATCATTAGGGGATCACGGGATTTGCTTTTGAAGATTAGCTTTCTACTATAAAAAATGAAGGACCGACTTGAGAGTTCAATTAAAGTCCTTTTGATACTTAAATTTGTTTTGATTATCCGAAATGTGGATCACGTGGTGTTTCAACTTTTAATTACCTAGCACAATTGAATTCAAACATAATTATCCACATCCAAGTGATTAAAATGAAAATTTAGAAATAAGTACGACGATAATGAAATAATTAAAAGTACATTAACCTAAGGACAACATATAAAAATAAACGTGGATTGAATTAACAAATATAAATTTATTGATCTAGATATATAGAAGACAAATTCCATTGTGATAAGAATGAGACTAGTAATGAATACTAAACTTGTAATGAAACTAGAAATAAAAACACCTAAATAATATCTAATCATTTTTTATATTTTTTATCTTGTTAATATTTTCCTTTATGCCAAGCACATTCTCATCCTTACTCATCATCCGCCAGCCATGTGGTTTTTCTCTCCGTACCCACCCTGCTCTCTCGACTAATACCACCCCTACTTCTTTTCTCTCTCTCAGCTCTTCCTGTTCATCTTTTCTGCTCACCTCCACTAATTCGAATCATGCCGCATTCTCGATCTCTATTGCATTCTCTCGCATTTAATATTGCAAATCCTTTCCGATAAGATTACGAATTGAGGCCACTTTCAGCGCGTCACTCATGCGTGTGTGAACGTAGGAAATTAGCACTGTGAAGACACGCAAGGAGCCAAGAAAAGGCGTCAAAAAGGACACGGCAGTGGAAGTCCAGCCCGCCGCTCATAATGACCATGTCCTTAGCAAGATCGAGAGCAAGAAAGCAAACAAAAAGCAGGAAAATAAAGATGCCCGTCGAACCCTTCACGCCGCGTGAATTGAGTAACCTAATACGAACTCAGACTCATCGTGAATCCACACGAATCCCTGAAAATCATATCTGTATGACACAAAATGCCATATCCGATCTACCAAATCTATTTACAACAAGAAAATAACAACGTCATCGGCACGGATGAGGATGTGGCTAATGTGTGGATATTACCATGAACGTGATGCTTTATTAACAATTATCGATATCGATATCAATATCAGTACACGTCGATATTCACCCTCGATCGGTTGTCGATACATGACGACGAGTGAGTAATAATGATCGACAAGAGTATTGATAAGAAAAAGAGTGAGTACGTGAGGAGTCTCAAGATATGATTACTAATTCGAAGTGACTGGGGAACAAGACAATTGAGATTGTGGAACAGCTCGCATGCGTTTTTGGAGAATAGGATCGTGGCCTTGTGAGAATACGGGCACAGAATCCATGCGGATGGAAGAACATGGATGCAATCGCCAGAAACTGCTCAAAAGCAGTTAAGATACTACCGCATTAAATATCATTACTCAGCCCGTAATAGTCAAACAAATTTAACATTTTTCTATTATTCCTACTTTCCTCCACTGTATTTTTATTTTTCAAACTTGCGTCATCGGTTAAATTCCGATGTGTTTCTTAATCGTAGCTTCCATATCAGTGTCGTTGATAAAATTCTAACGTGTAATTTTATTTTGATATTTTCAGATTTTGTTGAGGATTAAATTTCGATTATATTTGTATACGTTTGCTTTATTCGTAATATCTTTATCTCTCTCTGTGTATGTCTCATAGAAGTTGGTGGAGCAAAAAACTGCTAAAAATATCATAAATAGAGCAACAGTCTTAAGATAGCCTCGCACTCACGGCAAGTTCGGTAAGCTCTCGCAAGCATCACCGTAAGATGGTTTTAGCCGTGGACTCTCCGACTAGAATCCCCCAAGCGTGGCTCCACACATGGCGGTTGCAATGGATTCAATCTAGATTGGAGCATAGGAAACAATAGCCGGTGCTTCAAAGTGTGTGCATTTTCTCGGGACACCTATACTCCGTTTGATAATGTTTCTATTTTCCATTCTTTTATTCCTCATAGTAAAAAAAAAAAATAGAAAAAATAAAAATAGTTAACTTTTCTACTCCCCAAAATAGGAAAATTGGCTTGGGAATAGATTTGTAATATAAATAAGAAGTAAAAAGAAGTTATTTCTTGTTATCGAAAATAATTTATGGAATAAGTTATCTTCCTTTTTTTTCGTCTTCTTCTTCCTCTTCTAACCGATCACCACCACCGGTCACTGAGGGCGCGCATGGTAACTATTATGTTTCATTTTACGGAATAGATTTATTTCAGACCTATTTCTAAAATGGAAATCCGTTTGGTAAATATTTTACTTTTTATTTACGGAACAAATTTCTAATCTAGAAATAGATTTGGAATAGAAATTAGAAACAAAAATTTTTACTTTTCATTTCGGAATAGAAATCGAAATTGTTTTCTCTTTCTTCTTTTTACTTGAAGAAATTTTGTGTCATCCGCCGCTCACCATCACCACCGCCCACCGCCGGCCACTGCAGCCGCCCCTCCCATTACCACCACTACTTGGGAAAGTGAAATTTTTTTTATTATCAAACAAATTTCTATTCCAAGAGTAGAAATTTTTGTCGTTATCAAACGGGTTTTTGGCTAAACTCATTCGAAATAGAAATAGAAAAATTTATTTTATTCCGAAATCAATTTACGTAGGAAATGTTATCATTCGTGCCTTGATTGCTTGCCCCAACTGCCGCTGAAAGAAGAAGAGAGGAAAAAAAGAAAAAGAAAAAAAGAAAAATCTCAAAAAATTAGTAAAAAAATAAAAAGAAATTTTACATCACAAAAATTTATAGATTGTACCAAACGCATTCCTATTCTTTTTCTATTTTAAAAATAAAATTTTTATATAGTTACTAAAAATGTTTTTTTACTCAGAAATTGTTCTAAAAAATAGAAATAGAAAAAAACTATTTCTAAAAAAATTGTCTTCCAGATCAATTATTATTACCAAACGCATCCCTAACAGATGCAGTTAATTCAGTGCAAAGTGATCAGCTTCTTTGGTTCGATGGCATCATGCAAATTTACATGGCTGCCCGAATTACAAACATACACGTTATTAACAAATGGGAGAGAAACAACGTTGCCGCGAGCCCCCCTCAAGGTGAACCATGAGGAGGTTTGACGAATTTCTAAGCTAGCGCAAACATGAGGAGTCGCTCGCCCTTGGTGCGGATTCTCCCAAACCCTTTGGACGAATTTCTAAGCGAGCGCAAACATGCGGTCCACTTTGATTTGAAGAGTCGGCGAAGCGGAATCTATCGAGAGAAACTTATTTGCTTGTGAAGAGGATTTGGCGAGGATCAGCGACGAAGACGGCTCTGCAAAGTAAAAACGGACGGGAAAGTGTCGGAACCAAGCAAAATTGAAAGAAGAAGAAAATACTACTTGCTCGACTTGGCTTAGCGGTTGTCATCGAAGTCTATGAAGTGAGGTGAGCGCGAGACGATGATGCGATGGCGCTTCTGGGACTGGTCAGGATAGCAGTCCACACTTGGCAATGTCGGCTTCTTTTCGCTCAACAGAATTCAAAAGAGAACAGGGGAGGACAGAGGACAAAACCAGCGCCTCGGATGGATGAAGATGTACCGAGAAACTCACGAGTGGCGCTGGTAATTTGGGCGAAGAACAACCAAGAGGAATGACCCATGAAAAGAATGCGATGGAATGAATGCAAGAAGGATTGAGAGCAGAGAGAAAAATTTAGGTGTCAACAAACGTGAAGCTTGCTCATGGATTCACAGACACAGAATTAAGAAACCTAATACAAATTCAGACTCAACGTCAATTCACATGAATATCTGAAAACCATATCTGTAAAACACAAAATGCCATATCCGACCCATTGAATTCTGGATCGGAGTTGTGAGCTTGCGATGCGTGCAAGGGCAAAGCAAACTCAGATCCTTCAATTTTCTACCATGACTGAATTCGCCAAAGCCGCCGCCATCTCCAAGCTGCCCAAGATCTCCCAGAAGGAGGCATTTGGCCGCTCCTTTGGCGCCTACTTCACCGTTCTCCTTCGCTCAGGTTGGGGCATTCATTCCCGCTTGGCGATGAATCCTGCAAAAGCCAGTGTTAGAGCTGCACAGCTCTTAGTCCTGATTCTAGTCTCTATAGCTGCATGTCTATAAAAAGAAGGGCTAAATCATCTTCCTCTAACGATTTTAAGGAATTGTTGGAGATACAATTTGATTTGATGTCATTCTGATTCTTATTCTGATTACAGACTAATTGATTTTAGACATTAAAATAGGATAACTTTATCTCGTATATTTTTTTCTATTTTATAGGCTTAGGTACATTCATAAAACATATAGCAATACAATTGATAATTCCTTTAATATTTTTTGATTTCTATGAAAAGGAGATGAGATTGAAGAATGGCCTGGGCATCGGGATGATCCCATATGAGCACCTTCCACTTTTCCTCACCTTCCGCCTCAATATGCGGAAAGTGCTCATTATCACGTAATCGCAGTCGCAAAGGAATCCTGTCCAGTTGTGGGCATCTGGTCACCTCCAAACGTTCAATGGAATCGCAAGTTATTGAGACTCCACACATGGTCTTCAGCTGGGGTAGATTGCGTAGTCGCAAGCACTTCAGCTTTGGGAGAGAAACTGAGGACTGGGAGGATGAAGCGGTGTTGTTTACGGGAGTCGTTATGCTTCCTTCTTGACCTTGTCCCGCCCCGCTTATCATCTCTACCATTCCTTTGCAGCTACTGACTTCGATACTTTCAAGATTTCGAAGATGGATTAGCAACTCATGCGGAAACAGCTTTATCATGCTATGACAACAATTTACCCGAAGCCCTTTCAGAGAAATCTCTTTAACTGACATATTGAGGACCTCTGATTAACTCCTCCATGTTCTCACAATTGATTACCACGATTTTTTTCAGATTAGGGAAGTGGGGCAGCCACTCAGATTCCACCACTCTCTTCATTTTATGACACTCCCGAACACAAATATATACTAGACTAGCGAAGGCTGGGGGCGGATGTGGTGATGGTGATGTAACCGCTACTGTTATCCCCACCATTTCCTCACATCCATATGTTTCAATTTTTAGTAGATGCGGAAGGTAGAATCTAGACCCATGCCCAAAGAGATACTTCAGTTTCGAACATCTACATATTTCCAAAACCCTAAGGCTTGGGAAGAGGAGAGGGGCAGGGGTTGGGATAGAGGAGTCATGGATATTGATTGTTTCTTCATCTTGTCCACCACAGAGCACCCGCAAGTTTTTCCATTTTTTTATGTCTAGCTCCTCGAGGTCTTCAAGCGGACCCATGTTAGACAAATTCGTTGTGCCATTGCAATTGCGCACTGTCAATTTCCGCACATGTTGTGGAATCAAAATACAAATGCCATTGCCACTACTTTCCCCTCCCGCACTCACAATAGCATCACTCCTCGTCTCAATGTGGACACTCCTCTCACAATTCCCAAATTGAGTAGCATCACTTTCTTCCTCATAATCCTCGAATGCTTCTTGACCCATCTTGAGCTTGTAATAGCAAGGGTTATTCATCTGCTTACTAACCACCCTCACGAGCTTGTTGAAATCATCCACATATTCAAAGTGGCATTGGAGATCATCCGCATCATCCACATCTTCTTCCACATCTTTATTCACATCTTCAAAGTGGCATTCGAGTGTCTCCAATGCCCGCAATTTGGTGATGTCTTCTCCATTTACTGCTTGAACCCTAAGATATTGCAAGTCCAGCAAAGCCCCCAATGTTCCTTTTGGCAATCTCTTTATGCGTGTATAAGATATGTCAAGGTATCTCAAGCTCACCAGCATTTCTAGACCCTCGAGCACTTCAAGCTCAACACAGTAAAGCACGTCCAACTTTCTCAAAGATTTGAGCTTCCCTAAATAAGGAATATGGCGCAATTGCACACAATATCTAAGTAATAGTGCTCTCAAGTTTATCAAGTCTGAAATGGAATTTGGAAGTTCTCTTAGTCCACATGCACTAAGGTTTAGCACCTTTAGGCCCCATAATTGTTTGAAAAAAGAATTAGGGATGACCATATCATACACCCAACTTGCATTCATTAGAAAAGTCGATAGTTTAGGACAATTTGGTGACATGTTCAAGGGAAATTCTCTAATTTCATTATTCATTAGAGAAACTTTCTCCAAAGCATCCAACCAATATTCCTCGGATGGTATCCTCCTCAACCCCTTTCCCGCTTTTACAATCGAAGTTGCACTCATGATGTGCAATGCCATGTCTCTAATTAAATCGTGCATCTTCATCGTGCTCCCATGAACTTCCAAGAGGCAAACATTTGCTAGTTTGTTCAGAATGGTGAGGCCTCTAACATACTGTTTCTCCCTCGTATTCAATCGACCAATCAGTCCTTGGTCAATAAAGAGTTCTATCAACTCAAACTTATCAATTAATCTATCTTCTGGATAAAATGCACAAGATAAGAAACATTGTTGAACTTCATGATTACCAAGGCGGTCGTAACTAAATTTTAGTTTCATTAAGACCTTGTTTTCCATATCTGTTTGCCCTATATCTGATTCCCTAAATTTCTCCAAGAAATCCTTCCATTCAAACACGTCGGTCACTCCTCGCATGCTTCTTGCCATTGTGATGACTGCAAGTGGCAAGCCTGCACATTCTTTTACAATGGACTTCACAATCGCTTCAGCTTCCAAATGAAGGGCCACTTCGGATCCAAGCTCCTCCAAAAATAAGCTCTTGGCTTCTTTATCACATAGAGGTTCAATTTTTATCATTTGTTGACATTGCATCTGGTGGCATACCTGAATGGATCGAGTGGTTAAGACCAACTTAATTCCATCTGCTCTGATTGGGATTCCCACCTCTTTAAGATTAAAGTGTTCCCACACATCATCGAGGATTATTGTAGATTTGCCTCTTTCTGTTAAACAATCGCTCAACATTGTTGCCCGTTTCCTCACATCATTTTCTTTTAGTATGCCCATACCTAGTACCTTCCAAAGGTCATCCTGCAGTCTTTGTGTGCTGAAATCCTGTGACACAGTGATCCACAACACGTTGCCATAGTTTGCTTCTTCAATGAGTCTATTATATATGTGCTCCATGATAGTTGTTTTACCAACACCCCCCATTCCACAAATGCCTAGTGGGGATTTTTTATTCCCTACTAGGTACTCCAAAATCTTTGTAGTATTTTCTCGAAATGCCTCTCCCACCATATTATGTTCTATCAGTTTAGTGACTTTGGTCCGTCTCACCTCAAATAGTCCTTTACCTTGTCTCTTGAAGTCTTGTGCTTCATGCATCAGTATGTCCACTTGTTGATGTTGTGGCAAACAATCCTCGGTTGTTGCTTCAAGACAATCATTTGTAAACTTCTCCACATTTGCCAACCAATTCATAACTTCCGTTCTCGGCTGTTTTAGGGATAGAGATGCAGCAAATTCTAACTCTTCCCTTATGATAGCTTCTTTGCTATAGAGTTGTTCTAGTTTTCTTTTCAAAGCCCTATTCTCTTCAAAGTTATTTGCTGTGTTTAGATGACTTGTCATTGGCGCACCTTCGTTCATATACAATTCTGCAATATAAAAATTCCGTCGGTTAGAGTCTTGCGATAGCATTCTTGCTGCCCCATAATAATGCAACATGGTGATACATAAGGATTAGTTTTTGTAAATAACCCATAGACCTGATAATGACGATGGGCTTATCGGGCCTATTCCACAAATCTGAGGAGGCGGAGGAGCATTATTTGGGGCTTGTGATGATGATGGCAGACATGGTTCCATGTCCATTAGAGCTTGATCACTCAGAATATCTACAGCAAAAATCAACATTCACGAAAGTCAAATATTTTGATGAAGGAAACAGGGCAATAAAAAGGAATTGATATTGGACATATGGAATATGCAATGATGGTTGGCTTGTTTTTGATTGGAGAACCCCTATTGATATCTTGTTTAAAAACACATTATATATTAGATTTCGATAAAATAATCTGAGGATATTTAAGGATCTAATGAAACCATAGTAGCAATGTAAATTAACTAAGAGACATCGTATGATGATGATGGGCCTATTGTATTTGTTGACGCCTCTGAAGCTAGCTTATCAACAATTGTTGCCTCAAAAATGTGTGAGTCACTTGAATGCTGTGATGCAATCCGTCGATCTATTCCCATTGGAGTTCGTGAAGGAAACCGACGGATACCATTCTCATCTTCCTTGTCACGCCTTGGCGGAAGTTGACCAGGATGCCGGACAATGTCGGTCGGACTCGTATTGCTACGTACAGGAACCGCTTCCACTACACACGGATGGCCACAATCCTGCAAACGATTTGCACTGTCCCCATCAAGGGATGAATCAATTTGTGATGATGATCCCACCGTTGGATTATGCAGTTCATTCGTTTGTATTTCCTCGGAAGTGTTTGCAATTGCATCACGAGATTCAAGAGGATCCTCTAGCAGAGAGCGGTGATGATTTGACCAGTTTGTTGAATATAGCGGTGGATCTGGAGCGATTCCATCAGCAAATTGTTCGTCAAAGCTTAGATATTGCTCATTGGAATATTGGGGAGTGCCGGTTGTAGTTATGTTACTGAGTAGAGGAATGGGTAAAACGTCACCTCCAAATTCGAGATGAGTTGGTTGCTCAAGAGTCTTCAGTAGCTCAATTAGATCAAGAAAAGAAGAATATATTGAGTCCATCGAAAGTTGTTGGTGAGATGAAGCATTTTCATTTCCATGTGCCGCATCCAACCAATGGTTCGACAGATCGGGTTGCCTAGAGGCATCTAGATTATCTAGAGGCATATCACTAGGAGGCAGTGAAACTTGACCCTGAGAGCATGCTAAAGCGTCAGTTCCGGTCGGTTGATAGCAAGATGGCTGCTGGGGCACGCCCTCGGGTTGATTCGAGTTCTGCGTGTCATTGGGATTCGACGCATCATCACTTTGGTGCACACTCGTAACTATTCTTTCCGTTCCTTCACCCGATGTGCCTCCCGTGCTTATATTCGACACACTGCCTTTACCATCATATGTATGGGAGGCTTCTGCTCTCACATCAGGATCAACTTTCTCACAACATTTAATACCCTGGCCTGGAATTTTAGCGAGGTGCGCTCGGATCCTTTTAGCATTTCCCTTATACTTGGATTTGCAAAAGTTGCACTTCCACTCGCCGTTCCCTAGATCTTCCACATGCTTACGAATTGGATCAGGCTTTTTAGGCATTCTTTTTGCTATTACCTACAAAGAGGACATGACATGAAAAACAAAGACAAAGCCAAGCAAAAAGCATAGAACGGTTAAAAACAGACTAGATCAAATAAAAAGAAGAAGAAGAAGATGCATATAGAAGTATAAAGAATTCCCAAGTTACATTAACAGTTAGCTAACCAGATAGACTTGATATCAATGCAAAATCCTCGAATCCTCCTAACAGATCCAAACCACCTGAGTTGCGTATGCCCAAAGTACAAAGATCTTTCTCCTTTTTTCACTGGGAACAAAAGCAAAAGCAGAGAGAGATACACTAGATCTACACAGAGGAAATTACCAAAGGAAAATTAGATTATACTTATCGAAAAAAGGAGGAGAACTTTTGGATTATCTCGGCAGGAGAACAAGTCTTGGAAGTAGAATCTCAAGCAGCACTTACACGTTAAACATGGATCCAGAGGAGCATCAAGAGAGCAGGGTAATTGCCTCCCATGTCACTTCATCAGAAGGACTGGCTGGTCCTGCACAAGAAAACGCGTTTGCCTTTGAGGAAAGTAATGTGCACCGAAGAGACTTTTGAGCCCAGTTCTCCTTTTTCTTCCCCCACCCAAAATAGTACTAATTATATATAGATTTTTAAAAAGTAGCGTACCAAATGAGGTGGAAAGCTATTATTGAACGTTAAAATATGGTTATTTGATAAAAATACATTTCAAAGTATGGTATACTTAATTGCTGAAATCTCTAAACTTTGCATAGAAAATGAAAAATTAAAAACAAAACCTGCCTAAAAAGGCTACCGCACTATTTTTCTTTTCTCTTCATACTCCATCCATCTAAATGATATATATATCCACTTTTCTTATATCTAGCATTGCTATTTTTTTCCTTTAGGAATGAGTTACATTGTATTAATAAAGAAAACCTTGGAAGTAGTGTTGCTTATTTACTATCCATAAATCTTGTCTCAAATTTACAACTTTACTTGCACTAATCACTTATGACCATAAGAAAAAACTTTTTTCGTTTCCAATTCCGAACAAAACATGTCAGATGTCTAAGGAAATTTTACCATCCGGTCTACAATTACATTTGAAGTTTGGATCATTGATAGAAAATTATAAAAAAATTCACTCAAGGAGTGATTTAAAAAGAAATTTTAACTTACTAATATTTATGGAAGATTATTATTGACACCAACATTTCTCGCACAAAGGCCTCATTCACATTTTCATGAAAATATTAACAATTAAATCCGCCAACAATTTTACTTCTGATAAAAATACATTTATTATGCAGCATCCTTAAACTCTATTGCATTCTTTTGTGTTTAATAACGTAGATCATTTCTAATAAAATTACAAATTCTTGTCAACCGATCTGTTACGCGCCCGATCCAAGCCTCAATTGATGCGTTCCGCTCTCCGAGTTCCAAGTCGAAAAATACATTCGTAATGCCTTTCCTTCCTCCTTCTCGTTGACCGAAATGGTCGACTTGGGGCCACTTTGGACACGACAATAATGCGTGTGTGTGAATGAAGGAAATTGGCAGTGTGAAGACACGGAAGGAAACAAAAGTGGGCCGACAAATTCTGCAAATTAGAGGACCCCTCGATCGAAAAGGACCCGGCATAGAAAATTCATCACAAACCCATTATGACCATATCTTCAGCAAAGATCGATAGTACAAAGCATACAAAAAGCTGGAAATTCCTGGCTGAAGGGGAGGCTTTAGTCAAGATTCCCATCGAAGCATTCACACCGTGTGAACTAAGAAACCTGATACAAGTTCACACTCATCAACAATATACACGAATCCCTGAAAATCATATCTGTATAATATAAAAGTCATATCCGACCTATTGAATTTATTCATAAAGTGTGACCGAGCCATTGGCATATTACGTAATGCATTATTGATAATTATTAAAATCAATATCGATATTAATACTTGTCGATATTCACAACTGATCAATCGTTGATATATGGCGATAGGTGATTAACAAGGATAGATAAAAGTATTGATAAGATTGGTAAATTGTCAACGTATTAGAAGGCGATTGAATACATGAGGAGTCTCGAGATATGGTTATTGATTCAAAGTCATTGGGGAAGAAGGTAGTTGAGATCGTATAACAACTGGTACACGTTTTTGGAGGAGCAACCATTCGAGAATAGGATTTTGGTGTAGTGAGAATATGGACAAATTATCCATGGAGTGGAAGAACAAGATTACAACAGCTAGAAACTGTTCAAAAGACATTATGACACTACCACTATAAATATTATCACTTGTCTATTAAAAAGCCCGGCACAAATTAAATAAATTTATTATATTTCAAATATCTTTATTTTCTTGCACGCTCGCGTTTGGCATGCTTTCTAAGTTGTGGCTTTCATATCCGCATGATCAATAAAATTCTAACGTATATTTTATTAAATTCTATGGAGGTATATTTACATTTGGTCTACTTGTAATATCTTTTCTTCTCTCTCTATGTCGGTAAAGCTTTGTGGAGCCAATCACTATTGATGTTCTTGAAGAAAATATCATAAATAAAGGAGTGGACCTAAGGTGGCCTCGTGCTCACGGTAAGTCCAGCGAGCTCCCATGAGCATCACCACAAGATGGCTTGAACCGCAGACTCTTTGGCTGGAATCCCCCAACTGCAGCTCGACGTGTGGCGGTTGCAACAAATTCAATCTAGACTTGAGTGCAGGAGACGATAGCCGGTGCTTTAAAGTGTGTGCGTTACTTCCATGCAAAGTGTACGGCTTCTTTGGTCCAACGATATTGTGCGAATTTACACGTCTGCCCTCATGGGCCGAGGGGGGTCCCACGCGACTAGTTATGGTCATCCGTGGTTGCCAACTTTCCATTATTTATTTTTTAAAGCTTTTTAATAATGATAATGATAATGATAATTTTTTTTTGCTTACTGTACCCAAGAGGAGGATCATTAGGGGATCACGGGATTTGCTTTTGAAGATTAGTTTTCTATGATGAAAAATGAAGGATCAACTTGAGAGTTCAATTAACATCCTTTTGATACTTAAATTTATTTTGATTATCCAAAATGTGGATCATATGGTGTTTCAACTTTTAATTCCCTGGCGGAATCGAATTCAAACATAATTATCCACATCCAAGTGATTAAAATAAAAATTTAGAAATAAGTATGATGATGATGAAATAATTAAAGTACATTAGTGTTATTACGCTTAAGGATAAGATATAAAAATAAATGTGGATTGAATTAATAAATACAAATTTATTGATCTAAATATATAGAAGACAAATTCCACTGTGATAAGAACAAGACTAGTAATGAATACTAAATTTGTAATGAAACTAGAAATGAAAATACCTAAATAATGTCTAATCATTTTTTATAATCATTTTTATGTTTTTATGTTTTCAATATTTTCCTTTATGCTAAGCACATTTTCATCCTTGCTCATCATCCGCCTGCCGTGTCATGTCTCTCTCTGTGCTCACCCAGCTCTCTTGACTGATACTCCCCCACTTCTTTTCTCTCTCTCAGCTCTTCCCGCCTGGTTTTTCTGCTCACCTCCGCTAACTCGAATCATGCCGCATTCTCGATCTCTATTGCATTCTCTCGCGTTTAATATTGCAGATCCTTTCCGATAAGATTTCGAATTCTTGCGAACCGATCTCTTATGCTACCCAACCCTGAATTTTCCAAGGCGAATTTAAGCCGGAATTCCTATCAAAGTTCTTGAATGCGGTTTGCTCTCGGAGTTCTAAATCCTTACCGAGCCCTCCTTCTTCTGGATGACCGAAATGGTTGACTTGAGTACACTTTCAGCGCGTCATTCATGCGTGTGTGAACGAAGGAAATTAGCAGTTATTAAGAAACCTAATACGAATTCAGACTCGTTGTCAATACACACGAATCCCTGAAAATCATATCTGTATGACACAAAATGCCATATCCGATCTACAAAATCTATTTACAACAAGAAAATAACAACGTCGTCGACATGGATGAGGATGTGGCTAATGCATGGATATTACCATGCACGTGATGCATTATTAACAATTATCAAAATCGATATCGATATCAGTACACGTCGATATTCACTCTCGATCGGTTATCGATACATGATGACGAGTGATTAACAATGATTGACAAGGGTATTGATAAGAAGAAGAGTGAATACGTGAGGAGTCTCGAGATATGGTTACTAATTCGAAGTCATTGGGGAATAAGGCAATTGAGATTGTGGAACAACTCGCATGTGTTTTTGGAGAATAGGATGGTGGCATTGTGAGAATATGGGCACAGAATCCATGGAGATGGAAGAACATGGATACAATCGCCGGAAACTGCTCAAAAGCAGTTGTGATGCTACCATTTTAAATACCATTACTCATAACCCGTACTAATCAAATAAATTTAATATTTTTCTATTATTTCTACTTTCCTTCCCTGCATTTTTATTTTTCAAATTTGCTTCGTCGATTAAATTCTGATGTGTTTCTTAGTTGTAACTTTCATATCCATGTTATCGAGAAAGTTCTAACGTGTATTTTTATCTCAATATTTTCAGATTTTATCTCCATGGCCTCGCACTCATGGTAAGTTCGGCGACCTCTCGCAAGCATCACCGCAAGATGGCTTTAGCCGCGGACTCTCCGGCAGGAATCCCCCCAAACATGGCTCGACACGTGGCAGTTGCAACCGATTCAATTTGGACCTGAGGACAGTAAACTATAGCCGGTGCTCCAAAGTTTTTGTTGGGACACCTAAAGCGCGGTAGTTACTTTGGTGCGAAGTGTTCGGCTTCTTCGGTCCGACGGCATCGTGGGAAATTTACACAGCTGCCCGAATCACAAACATACGCATCTTTAACAAATGCAAGAGAAACAACGTTGCCACGACCCTCTCAAGGTGAACCATGAGGAGGTTTAACGAATTGCCAAGCGAGTGCGAACACAAGGAGTTGCTCGCACTTAACACGGATTCTCCCAAATCCTTTCGATTGTAACTTAGTTTCCTCGATTAATGATGAAAAATGTTTTTTGATTTTAGGAGTTACCACTAACCTTTTTGGAGGGCGAATGGGAGCCAAGTAAAGCGCAAGATGTCACTTTACTTTTATGAACCAGAGATTTGGATCCAGTGATTTGATTATACTAATGGTCTTATTAACACATTTTTGGTATCTAAACTTGTTTTGGTCATTGGAAACACAAATCATGCGGTCTTTCCACTTTTAATTCCCTAAACATGTTCTCCTATGTTTCCATGTACAATTGAACTCAACATAACAGGCCGTAAATACACATATCCGCATCCAAGTGATTAAAATGAAAACAAAGAAATCAAGTACAACGATCCTGAAATGATTAAAGTATAATAAGTAAAACCTTATACGCGTTGGGCAGGGAATATACACGACCTTATTATTACACTCCGGGACAATATTGCCTGTGAGCGGTGTATAAAACGTAGATTGAGTCAATAAATGTAAAATTTATTGATCTAAATATATAGAAGACAAAATTCCATTGTTGATAAGGACGGGGCTAATAATGAAACTAGAAATAAAAGCACCTAAAATACCATCAAATCGTTTTTTTAATTTTTTTATATCTCTATCTTTTTGAGTTAATTAATTGTTTGTCTTTTCTGCACGCCTCCGCCAACTCAAATCACGACCTTAAATTTCAAATAAGCAAAGAATCATGATGCGATGACTGGTCGATCGCTCAATGCAACGATCCAATGCACGACGACGAAATCAGATCGAAAACGAAGCAAACAACCCCGGTTTTGTTGTGGGAATAATGAATGAATCTTGATTCGGAATCAGCCACGGAACAGGATAACTCGATTATCGCGAGCGATGCCAGCAACAACTTGATCTTGGTTACCGTCGCTGGCTATGTCTTAGTCGATTGGCAGCGATGGTGAAGCGGCCAGGCAGTTATAATCAGAAACTCCATCCGGTGATTGACGGCGGCAGGTAAGCACGAGGGGTGACAAAGCTCAGTTTTAATAGACGTAGTACGTCAAATCAGTTTTGCCTACGACTCGGGCTGGCAAAACATGCGAAACCAGAAATAGAGAAACAAAGCAAGGGAGAAAAACTGCGCGTAGAATTAACTCTAGGACTCGGTTGGACGAAAACGACTCGGTGTCGGCAATGGTTACTCAGCAACGACGGTTCAGCAAAGTCTTGGCATATGGTGCCGCAATTCAGTGACCACTTGGAAACAAAACAAGGTAGAAACCCAATAGATTAATCCGGAATGAATCGAAACAGCCCAGTTGATGCCGGGGCACACAACATTCTCCGAAAAAGATATTGAAGCTCAGTGAATGCTCACGTCTCTTTTGCTGTCCACTTCGATTTGGAGAGTCGGCGAAGCTGAACCTAAATATCCCGTGAACAGGGGAGGACAGAGGACAAAAGCAGCACTCAACGTCAACACGCATGAATCTCTGAAAATCATCTGTACAACACAAAATGCCATGTCCGATCTATCGAATTCTGGATTGGAGTCGTGACCTCGCAATGCGTGTGAGGGCAAAGCAAACTTCGATCCTTCAATTTCCTACTATGAAAAAATTCATTGAAGAAGCCGCCACTGCTGCCATGCTGTTCAAGATCTCCTCCCCAAAAGGCGGCATTTGGCTGCTCCTTTGGTGACTTCTTCCCGCACCTTTGGTGACTTCTTCCCGCACAACTTCACCTGCTGGACTTCTCCAAGCTCCTCCGCCTCGTGGAGGACGTCCGCCATTACAGCATAAGAAGAAAGTGATTTATATGGCAACTTGAGTTTGCAGGTAAGTATGCTCGAGTAATTAAAATAGCAACTGCAGGATTTCTTCGAAAGCAGCATTGGGGGGATTCACCTCTTCCTAGGGGACGGTACTGCAAAAGCCAGAGTTAGAGCTACGCCACTCTAGTGCTGACTATAAAAAGAAGAGCTACTACATCTTCGTAACAATTTTTAAGGATTCAATTTGATTCTAATTTTAACTTTGATTACGGAGTATTTCATTCAATCAATTTAGATGTTTACACAGTAAAATAGGAAAGCATTATCTTCTATATATCTTCTCCTATTTTATCTTTTGTGTATTATAAATAGGCTTATGTACATGTATAAAATATATAGCAATACAATTGATAATTCCTTCAACATTTTTCGATTTTTGGCAGGAATGAAGGAAATCATATCGATTACTCACATGAATTGCACCGGTGTTCTAGAACACAGCCACTACCATGGAAATGGAGATGAGATTGAAGCAGAGCCTGAGCATCGGGACGATCCCATATCAGGGTCTTCAACTTTTCCTCACCTTCCACATAAATACGCGGAAGGTCCTCAACATCACGGAATCGTAGTCGCAAAGGAATCCTGTTCAGCTCTGGGCATTTGGTCACTTGCAAAGTTCCCATGGAATCGCAAGTTATTGGGACTTCACATATGCTCTTCAGCTGGGGTAGATTGTGTAGCCACAAGGACTCCAGCTTCGGGAGAGAAATCGAAGACTGGGAGGAGGATGAAGGGGTGCTGTTTACGTGAGTCATTGTGCTTCCTTCTTGGCCTTGGCCCGCTTCACTTATCATCTCCACCATTCCTTTGCAGTCAATGACATAGATATTTCGAAAATAGGTCAACAACTCATGCAGAAACAGATTTTTCATGTTTTGGCATTTTTCCACCCGAAGAGATTCGAGAGAAATTTCTTCTACTGGCATGCATGGGGAACGACGTCTGATTATCTCCTCCATGTTCTCACAATGGGATACCACGATTGTTCTCAGACTAGGGAAGTGGGGCAGCCACTCAGATTCCATCACTCTCTTCATTTTAGGACACTGCTTAACAGAAATATATAGTAGACAAGGGAAGGCTGGGGGCAGATGCGGTGGTGGTGATGTAACCGCTACTATTATACCCATCATTTCCTCACATTCATCTATTTCGATCTCTTGGAGATGAGGAAGGGAGAATTTAGGCCCATGCCCAAGGAGACACTTCAATTTCGAACATTGTCGTAATTGCAAAACCCTAAGGCTTGGGAAGAGGAGAGGGGTAGGGGAGTCATGGATGCCGATTATTTCTTCATTTTGTCCTCCACAGAGCACCTGCAAGTTTTTCCATTCTTCTATCTCCAGCTCCTCAAGGTTTTCAAGTGGACCCATGTCAGACAAATTTGTTGCACCGTCGCAATTGTTCGCTATCAATTTCCGCACATCTTGGGGAATCAAAATACAAATGCCATCCCCACTGCTTTCTCCTCCCGCGCTCACAATAGCATGACTCCTCGTATTGACGTGGACAATTCTCTCCCAATTCAGAAATCGAACATCATCACTAAATTCCCCATAATACTCCCCTTCTTTTTGACCCATGCGAAGCTCGTAATGGCGAAGGTTATTCCTCTTCTCAAAAGGCATCCTCACAAACTTGTTGAAATCATCCACGTCTTCAAAGCAGCATACAACTGTCTCCAATTCCCTCAATTTTGTAAAGTCTTCTCCATTTACCGCCTTAACTTTAAGATATTGCAAGTTTAGCAAAGCCCCCATTGTTCCTTTGGGTAATCTCTTTATGCCTGTATGAGATAGGTCAAGGTATCTCAAGTTCACCAACATTTCCAGACCCTCAAGCACTTCAACTGTATCACATTTAAACATGTCCAACTTTCTCAAAGATCCGAGCTTCCCTAAATAAGGAATACGGTGCAATTTCCTACATTTTCTAAGCAATAGTGCCCTCAAGTTTACTAAGTCTGAAATGGAATTTGGAAGTTCTCGTAGTCCACATCCACTCAGGTTTAGAACCATTAGCCCTTGTAATTGTTTGAAGAAACAATTAGGGATGGCCACATCATACCGAAAATTCGCATTCATTAGAAAAGTTGATAGCTTAGGACAATTTGGTGACATGTTCAAGGGAAATTCTCCAATGTCATTCTCCATTAGAGAAACTTTCTCCAAAGCATCCGTCCAATATTCCTCATGTGGTATCATCCTCAACCCCTTTCTTGCTTTTACAATCGAAGTTGCGCTCATGATGTGCAATGCCATGTCTCTAAGCAAATCATGCATCTTCATCCCGCTCACATGATCTTCCAGTAGGCAAACATTTTCCAGTTTGTTCAGTATGGTGAGGCCTCTATCATATTGTTTCTCCCTCGTATTCAATTGACCAATCAATCCTTGGTCAATAAAGAGTTCTATCAACTCGAACTTATTAATCAATTTATCTTCTGGATAAAATGCACAAGATAAAAAACAATGTTGAACTTCATGATTACCAAGGCGGTCATAACTAAATTTTAGTTTCATTAAGACATCCTTTTCCATATCTGATTGTCCCATATCTGATTCTCTCAATTTCTCCAAGGAATCCTTCCATTCAAACACATCAGTCACTCCTTGCATGCTTCTTGACATCGTGATGATTGCAAGCGGCAAGCCTGCACATTCTTTAACAACAGACTTCACAAATGGTTCAATTTCCAAATGAAGGGCCACTTCCAATCCAAGCTCCTCCAAAAATAAGCTCTTGGCTTCTATATGAGATAGAGGTTCAATTTTTATCATTTCTTGACAATGCATTTGGCGGCATATCTTAAAAGATCGAGTGGTTAAGACTAACTTTATTCCATCTGCTCTAACGGGGATGCCCACCTCTTTAAGATCAAAGCATTCCCACACATCATCGAGGATTATTGTAGATTTGCCTCTGTTCGTTAAACGATCGCATAATATTGCTGCTCGTTTCCTCACATCCTTTTCTTCTGATATGCTCAAACCTAGTTCCTTCCCAATTGCGTCCTGCAACCTTTGTGTGTTGAAATCTTGTGACACAGTGATCCAAAACACATTACCATAATTTTCTTTTTCAAGAAGCCTATTATATATGTGCACCATAATAGTCGTTTTACCAACACCCCCCATTCCATAAATGCCTAGTCGGGATATTTGATTCCCTAGTAGGTAATCCAAAATCTTTATAGTATTTATCCGAAATGCCTCTCCCACCATCTTATCTTCTAAAAATTTATTGACTTTGGTCTCTCTCACCTCAAATAATCCTTTGCCTTGTCTCTTTAGCTCTTCTGCTTGATGCAACAGTATATCCACCTGTTGATGTGGTGGCAAACAATCCTCATTTGTTGCATTAGTACAATCAATTCTAAGCTTCTCTGCATTTGCCAACCAATTCGCAACTTCCATTCTTAGCTTTTTTAAGGATATAGAGGCAGGATATTCTAACTCATCCCTTATGCTAGCTTCTGTGCTATGGAGTAGGTCTATTTTTCTTTTGAAAGATCTATTCTCTTCAAAGTTGTACCCTCTCTTTGGATGACTCGTCATTGGCGCACCCTCATATGTATCTAATTCTGCAATTTAAAAATTCCATCAATTAAGAGTCTCATGACAGCATTCTTGCTATCCCATAATAATGTAACATGACACATGATAAATAATTTTGCAAATAACCATAAACCTAGTAATGACAATGGGCCTATCAGGCGTGTCCCACAAGGTAGAATTTCAATAGGTTGGGAAGCATTATTTGGAGCATGTGATGATGATGGCATACATGGATCCATGCCCATTGGAGCTTGTGGGTGACATATGACTAAATGGTTTTTCCATGGTGATGATGGCACAGTTGGATTTTGATGCGTTGTCTTTAGATTTATGGATTGATGGGGAACAATTTGACGTTGAGGGGACACCAAAGCCACTTGCAATAAAATATTCAAGTGAAAGATCAATCGATAATTGAACTTTCAAATCAAGTCATGGGTACAGGTAAAACAACACCTAGACCTCGGTCATCCAAATTATCTATAGGAAAATCAACATCCATGAAAGTTAAATATTATGAAGAAAGAAATGGTGCAATAAAAAGGAAGTGATATTGGACATCTGAAATATGCAATGATGCTCGGCATGTGCCTGATTGGAGAATCCCCATTGGATCCCTTTTAAAAACACGTCATATGTCAGATTTTGCTAAAATAATTTAGCTATATTTAAGGATCTAACAGAACCGTAGTTGCAATGTGGATTAATGTAGACATACCGTGTGATGATGATGGGCCTATTGTATTTGTTGACGCTTCTGGAACTAGCGAGTCAAGGACACTTGTATGCTGTGCTACAGTTGAGGGATGTATGTCCATTGGAGTTCGCGAAGGAAACCGACCATTATCATTCCCATCTTCGTTGTCACACCCAGGGGAAAGATGACCAGGATGCTGGACAGCGTCGATCGGACTTGTATTGCTGCGTACAGGAATCACTTCCACTACACACGGTTGGCCACAATCTTGCAAACGATTTGCACTGTCCACATCAAGGGATGAATCATTTTGTAACGATGATCCCACTGTTGGATTACGCAGTTCATTCGTTTGTATTTTCTTGAAAGTGTTTTCAATTACATCACGAGATTCAAGAGGATTCTCTGGCAGAAAGTGTTGGAAATTTCCTATAATGGGCTTACATTAATTAATCAATTTTTTATTTTAAATAATCGGGTTAATGGATATTCCAATATATTTTGAACCCTCAAGTGATCTTATTGAATTGGGTCTTGGCATCTATTAATTACGGGCCTAGTTGAGAAGAAAGTGTAGGCAATTGTGTTTAAGCGAAGCCCGTAATGGGGGAGGGGCGATTGACACGCTATTGATTAGGGTTTCTTACAGCCCCCCTCTAGCCTATAAAAGGGTAGGTTATACCTATCGCCGCTAATCCCATTAAAAGCTGCTAAACCGAAATAGGTCATAGAGAGGAAGATCCTGCATACCGACAGATCACTGATCATATCAGGTTGATCTGTTTTCAGTCAAGTGAGGCCATGGCTCAAACAGGTATGTGTTTAATTCCGCTGTACATATTTGGATTATTGGTGTTTTACAATCATGTATGAATTGAATTCGTTTTTAACTTGAATGATTGTTCATATTAAGAAATTTCTACATGTGGTATCAGAGCCTGTCATATATGATTGTAGAACCCAAAAAAAAATTTTTATGAACAAATTCGAAATTTCCTCTCTTTAACCTAATGTTGTCGTTATTTTCTCATGTGGACTCTTTCATCGATTGATTCTGAAACCTTAGGGTTTTTATTCTGCATGTCAAGATCTTTCCAACCATATATAATTTATAGATTTTCGTTGAGAATTGAGAGAGAATTTCAAATTTGAAATTCTAGGGTTTGTACCTTGAAAAGTTCCGAATTTTTTTTTTTTTAAATTACTTGCAATTGAATGATTTATCTTATAAATTGATGCATGGGTATTGTTATATATATGCTTTAGAATTGATTAGTTGCATTAAAGTGAGTTTTTTGGCCTTAAACTTGAGAAAATTGATTTTCGGCCATGGGTATAGGATCCGAAAATTTTGAAGCTTCAATATTGATGATTTGTTCGATTAATCTTCGTTTAAATCACTCTAATCCATTTATAATGGTGTTAGAATCAAAACCCATGAAAATTATAACAAAATTCAGGCATAAATCATTTTTTTTTGTTCGGGTCTGAAACCGGGTCGTGTGACCCGGTTTGCAGAATCCGTGACCCGGCTGGAGGTTGAAGAAGACCTCCAGCCGGGCCGGGTTGTCTTCTGGGCATAAGCCCAGCCATTGGGCCTATTTTCGGGTTGCTGGAGTTCCTGGCGTGAAGCCCATCTTCAGGGCTTCTGTTTTTCGGGCTTCTGAAAGGAGCTGGGCTTGTGCCTAGCTTCTGGATTCTGGCTAGAAGCCCAACTTTCTGGGCTTCTGGGAATTCTGGGCGCAAGCCCAGAATCCGAGATTCTGAAGGAAGCCCACGCGGGCTTCACGTCTGGGCCAAAGCCCAGTTTTTGGGCTTCTCGGATTCTGGGCTATGCCCAGAATCCGGGCTTCCCGAGGGAAGCCCACGCGGGCCGGTGACCAGAATTTTCTGGCCCGAGCCCGCTGGGCCAAAATTCCTGTAGATTAATAATAAATAAATATTAAATGAAAATGAAATTTAAAAAAAAAAAAAAAAAAAAAAAAAAAAAATTTGTGGCAAAAATTGTTGTTTAATGTAATATGATTTTGGGAAGCACATATTGTTAAGTGCTTCATGTTGATGAATTTTGGGCATTGATTAAATGGAACATTATAAATTTTTTGGAGTTCCTATTAATAAAATTAGTATATACAATTACCCGCCCAAAGGGGGTTATTGTGTATATTAATTTGAAAAATTGCATGAAGATAATTTCCACTTTAATTGATGGGGATGTATAATTGAAAAATATTTATCCGCCCAAAGGGGGTAAATTTTTTGAAAATTATATGTAATTCCCCTCTATATTAATATAATAGAGATAATTGATGGGGACGTATAACTCAAAATTTTTATCTTCCCAAAGGGGATAAATTTTAGAGTTATGTGTAATTCTCCTCTATGTTGAGATAATGGAGATGTATAATTTAAAAGGTCTTGTTTGCACAAAGCGAATAAGCCCTTGATAATTATGTGTAATTCTCCTTATCGTCTCTATATATTGATATTATGGAGATGTATAATTTAAAGGATTTGTCTGCCCAAAGGGGATGGATTCTTGACAATTATATGTAATTCTCCTTGTTATTGTTTTACAATCTTCATGCTGTGGAAAATAATGGTGTATTATACGCTCTGCCCAAAGGGGAGTTTATAATATACTAATTATTTTGTGGAGTTTCTTATTGCCCATAATTAATCATATTGCATTATGTGTGACAAACAGTTACTTTTGCTGTGAATAACAACAATGCCACGGTTGAGATGTTAACTGGATCAAACTTCAAGAGGTGGAAGCAAGATATAGAGTTTGCTTTAGGCATTGTGGATATGGACTTGGCTCTACGTGAGAATGAACCTCCCAAGCCCAATGATCAAAGTAGTGCGATCAAAAGGCTCATTATGCTAGATGGGAAAATCCAACCGACTAAGCCTCATTGCTATGAAGAGATCCATTGCCGAGCATCTCATTAGTGGTTTACCGGAGAATACGAATGCAAGACAGGTTCCTTGAAGCAAAGTGGGAGAACGATATAGAGTCTCGGACAAGGCCGAAGCGGAAACTTGCTGAATGAGTTAACAACTATGAGATATGATGCTGCTATGGGTGTTAGAGAATTTATGCGAAGATGGTCCACATTCACCCAAACTCAAAGCCCATAAAATTGTTCTCCGAAGATTATATTGTGCATCAAGTCTTAAATGTTCTACCAGCTGAATTCAGCCCATTAAGATCGCTTATAACGCTCGAATGAAACTTGGAGCGTTAATGCCCTAATTTCAAAGTGTGTGACTGAGGAGGAGAAATTGAAGAAGGAGAAGCATGAGTCGGCCCACTTAATTGCTAATGCCAAGTCGAGTTCCTCTAGGAGAAAATGGAGGCCTATAGGATCAAATGCTCATGGTCCAAAGAAAAGCCAAGACTTCAAGAAAAATGTGAATAATGGGAGAAATGGAGATAAGAATTTCAAGTGTTTTCACTGCAAGAAGCAAGGTCACACGAGAGCCAATTGCTATAAGTTCAAAGCTTGGCTAAAAGGAAGAAAAGACAGCCACCAAGGTGAGTTGTTGGTTTGTTTTGAATCAAATCTAGTTGATGTTCCTCCTGGATTCTTGGTGGCTTGATTCTCGGTGCTACTGTTCATGTGACTACTACTTTACTGTGGTCTAACAAATCTAAGGAATCCAAGTCTCGAGGGAGTTAAAGCTTAAAGTTGGAAACGATGTCGGAGTTGATGTGGAGCGCATAGGCACGCTTATTTTGAATTTAGATTCGGATTTCAGCTCATTTTGAACAATGTCTTTTATGTTCCTGGTTTTAGGAGAAACTTGATATCTCTTTCTTTGCTTGACAAAGTTGGATATTGTCTTTATTTTGCAAATAAAATAGTGGATTTGAGTTATGATTCCAGAATTATTGGGAATTGTGTTCTGTGTGATGGATTATATCGATTGTCCTTATCTCCTGATAGACCATATTGTTCCTTTAATGTCGAGAACAATGTTGCTAAGAGATTGTTGATTAAGGAGAAATCTTCATCGTTATGGCATAAACGATTAGGGCATATCTCCAAAGAAAGGGTAAAGCGACTCATCAAGGCTGATATTCTTCCTTCTCTTGACTCAGATGATACTGAGACCTGTATTGATTGTGTGAGGGGAAAATTGACTAAAATTAAGAAGAAAGGCGCTACTCGCAGTCAAAACTTATTGGAGATAATTCATACAGATATTAGTGGGCCATACTCAACCACCCTATGTGGAAATAAGTACTTCATCACCTTTATTGATGATTTCTCCCGTTATTGTTACATTTATCTGATTAAGGAGAAGGCTGAAGCTCTTGATATGTTCAAAGTGTTTCGCACTGAAGTTGAGAAACAATTGGGAAAAATTATAAAAATTGTTAGATCTGATCGCGGTGGTGAGTATTATGGGCGATATACTGAGACTGGACAACAAATGGGACCGTTTGCTAAATACTTGCAAGACTGTGGTATTGTTGCTCAGTATACAATGCCTGGAAGTCCCGAACAGAATGGTGTAGCTGAACGGCGTAATCGCACACTCATGGAGAAGAAACGAAGTATGATGGGCAGTTCTAATTTGCCTGAATACTTATGGGGTGATGCGATTAAAACAACAGCTTATATATTGAATCGCGTGCCTAGTAAATCAGTGCCGAAAACACCTTTTGAATTATGGACGGGAAGGAAACCAAGCTTGAATCACTTTCGAGTTTGGGGTTGTCCTGCGGAGGTGAAAATTTATGATCCTTCTCAGAAAAAGACTGAACCCAGGACTACTAGATGTTACTTTATTGGATACCCTCACCATTCCAAAGGGTATAGGTTCTATTGTCCTACTCGGGGCACTAGAATCGTTGAGTCTCAAACGCCAAATTCTCGGAGTTAGATGTTGCTGAAGAGAATTCTTCTCAATCTTTTGAAAGGGAAGAACCAAACAAAAACGGTTTCCATTCCATTGCCCATCTTGAATGATGATTCCATGCGAGAGCCTTGTAGAGTGGAAACGCAGCAAGAAGCAGATACTGGAGATATGACTGCAAATGAAATTCCCTAGACGAATGATCCAGCTCCAGAAATGCCTGTACGGAGATCACAACGACAAAGAAGACCGGCACTTCAAGATGATTATCATGTCTATCTTGGAGAAGCTGATTTTGACATTGGACATATAGTTGATCCGGCGACCTTCAAAGAAGCTCTTGATAGTGATCTGGCAGATGAATGGTTAAGAGCGATGAAGGACGAGATGATTTCCATGTCAAATAATCAAGTATGGGAACTTGTCGATTTACCTGATGGGCATAAACCGATTGGCTGCAAATGGGTATTCAAAACTAAGAAAGATAATAAAGGCAATATAGAGAGATTCAAGGCGAGGTTAGTCGCAAAGGGGTTCACAGAGAGAGGGCATTGATTATACCGAAACTTTTCTCCGGTGTCCACTAAAGACTCATTTCGGATAATCATGGCATTGGTGGCTCATTTCGACTTAGAGCTTCACCAAATGGATGTCAAGACAGCTTTTCTAAATGGAGACCTAGATGAAGAAGTATATATGCAGCAACCTGAAGGGTTTAAAGAAGCTGGAAAAGAGCATATGGTGTGCAAGCTTCGGAGGTCTATTTATGGTCTCAAACAAGCATCACGTCAGTGGTACTTGAAATTTGACAAAGTTGTGAGATCATATGGTTTTGAAGAAAACAAGTTTGATCAATGCATCTACATGAAGGTAAGTGGGAGTAAATATATTTTCTTAGTACTTTATGTAGATGACATTTTGCTTGCCAAGAAAGATGTTGATCTATTGAATGATACAAAAAGTTTTCTCGTCTCGCAAAGTTTGATATGAAAGATCTTGGGAAGCCTCTTTTGTTCTAGGCATTGAAATTCATCGTGACAGATCTAAGAAGGTTCTCGGGATTATCTCGTAAAAGTTATATAGATCGTGTTCTGAAGAGGTTTAATATGCAAACCTGCAAGGTTGGTGAAGCTCCTGTTGTGAAAGGAGATAAATTGAGGATAGAACAATGCCCCAAGAATGATGTTGAAAAAGAAGCAATGAAGAATGTTCCATATGCTAGTGCAATTGGCGTCTTATGTATGCACAAGTATGCACTGCACTGATATTGCTTTTGCTGTGAATGCTCTTGGGAGATATCTGTCGAATCCAGGTCATGAACATTGGGTTGCAGCTAAGAAAGTGATGAGATATCTGCAACGTACAAAAGGGTTCATGCTCGTGTATAGCAGAGTAGATGATCTAAAGGTGATTGGATATTCAGATGCTGATTTTGCTGGTTGTTCGGATGACAGAAAGTCAACTTCTGGATATATTTTTATGATGGCTGGAGGTGCTATTTCTTGGAAGAGCACAAAGCAAACCTTGGTTACAAACTCTACAATGTATGCTGAGTTTGTGGCGTGTTACGGTGCGTCAACTCAAGCTGTTTGGCTAAGAAATTTGATCTCTGAATTGCGAGTTGTGGACTCTATTGCTAGACCTATGGTGATCTACTGTGACAACACTGCAGCTGTGTTTTATTCCAAGAATGACAAGATCAGCAATGCGTCCAAACACATGGAGATCAAATATTATACTGTTAAGGACTTAGTCAAAAATGGAGACATTGTGATAGAGAATATTAGAACTGAGTCCATGTTAGCCGATCCCCTAACAAAAGGCTTACGACCCATTTTGTTTAAAGAACATGTAAAGAATATGGGTGTTTTAGAGTCTTTTGATCTATTTTGTTAGTGGGAGCTATATAGTTTGTATTTCTGGATATTATAGTTATATACAAACTAATAATGCTTTTATAATGTCTATTAAAGCATTTACTTTTGATGATCATTATTATTGATTTTATTGTTATCCTTTCTCCTGTCGACTGAGAAATGGAAATATGAAACAAGTATCTTTAAACAAATTTTAGTTTAAAGACGACGGATGTCACTAATTATGAGATCTCATGTTGGATTGTGACATAGTTGTGCAATTTCATGTTGCTTAGAAATCGCACTGAGGCAATTTCATGTTGTTTAGAAATTGCGTTAATGCAGTTTCATGTCGTTTAGAAATTGCATTGAGGACCGATAAGAAATGGTGTATATTTTGATCACATGTTGGCACTATTTCTTACTACACTACTAGGCCCATAATCCATGAAAATATAATGCTTATTATATGTGATTATGGAAGGTCATGTGTTGCGATATTTTCTTAACACGTTGATCGCTATAGTCCTATAATGAGGTTATATAGGATTGGATTGGTTTTGAGATGCCGTTATTGGAATATTATTTTTTAAAATTGTGGCCACATAAAACAAATTTTCAGTTATTAACCCGAGAGTGTCGTTTTCAAAATAAAATCGTTTACAAAAATAAAATAAGTTAATTAATGTAGCCCAAGTGGGAGAATGTTGGGAATTTCCTATAATGAGCTTACATTAATTAATCAATTTTTTATTTTAAATAATCGGGTTAATGGATATTCCAATATATTTTGAACCCTCAAGTGATCTTATTGAATTGGGTCTTGGCATCTATTAATTACGGGCCTAGTTGAGCAGCAAAGTGTAGGCAATTGTGTTTAACTGAAGCCCGTAATGGGAGGGCCCAGTTGACACGCTATTGATTAGGGTTTGCTAGGTCCCCTCTCTAGCCTATAAAAGGGTAGGTTATACCTATCAGTCGCTTAATCCCATTAAAAGCTGCTAAACCGAAATAGGTCATAGAGAGGAAGATCCGGCATACCGACAGATCACTGATCATATCAGGTTGATCTGTTTTCAGTCAAGTGAGGCCATGGCTCAAACAGGTATGTGTTTAATTCCGCTGTACATATTTGGATTATTGGTGTTTTACAATCATGTATGAATTGAATTCGTTTTTAACTTGAATGATTGTTCATATGAAGAAATTTCTACAGAAAGCAGTGAAGATTTTTTGTCGAATGTTGTGGTGAATCCAAAATGATTTCATCGACAAATTGTTCGTCAAAGCTTGGATCCTGCTCATTTGAATATTGTGGAATGCTGTTCGTAGTTATGTCACTGAGTACTGGAGCGGGTAAAACATGACCTCCAAAGAACTCCTGCCAATCATCATTTGCGAATGAGGGTAGCCCTCTTGAATTTTGTTGTTCCCTCCCTGATTCAGGATAAGTTGGTAGCTCAAGAGGCGCTGGTAGCTCACTTGGATCAGAAGATAATGCCAGCGAGTCCATCGGAAGTTGCTGGAGAGATGAAGTAATTTCAATTCCATGTGCTGCATCTGACCTATGGTTTGATAGATCGGGTTGCTGGGTGGTATCTTCCCTAGGCATATCACTAGTAGGCAAAGACACTTGATACTGAGGGCATGTTGAAGGAGTACAGGTTCCAGTTGACCCATAGCAGGATGGTTGCTGCGGCGCGCACCCAGATTGATTTGAGTTCTGTGCGTCATTGGGATTCGATGCATCGTCACTTTGGCACACACTCGTAACTATTTTTTCCGTTCCTTCACCCGATGTGCCTCCCGTGCATATATCCAACGCACTGCCTTTACCATTAAATGTCTGCAAGGCTTCTGCTCTCACATGATGATCAACTTCCTTACAACCTTTAATACCTTTGTCCGGAAGTCCAGCAAGGTGTGCCCGGATCCTTGGAGCACTTCCGCCATACTCGTTGCCGCAAAACCTGCACTTCCACTTGTTCTTCTCCACATATTCCACATACTCACGAAATCGATCTCGCTCTCTAGGCATTTTTTTTTTTTTTTGGCTGTTACCTACAGAGAGGACATGACATGAAAAACAGAGACAATGCCAAGCAAAAGCATAGGATTGTAAAAAACAGACAAGATCAATAAAAAAGATGCACGTAGAAACATCGAGGATTCCTAAGTTATGTTAATAGTTAGCTGACCAGGTAGGCTAGATATCGATGCAAAATCCTTGAATCCTTCCAACAGATCCAAACCACCCGATTTGTGTATGCCCAAAGTACAGAGATCTCGCTTCTCCTTTCACCAGGAACAAAAGCACAAGTGGAGAGAGATGCACTAGACCTGCACAGAGGAAATTAACAAAGGAAAATTAGATCATATTTACCGAAAAAAGAGAGGATAACTTCTAGATTATTTTAGTAGGAGAGCACGCCTTGGAAGTAGAATCTCGAGCAGCCCCATGGATCCAAAGGAGTATCAGGAGTGTAGGGTAACTGTCTCCCATGTCATTTCGTCAAAAGGAGTGGCTGGTCCTACACGAGAAAACACGTTCGCCTTTGAGGAAAGTAACGTGCACCCAAGACTTTTGAGCCCAGTCATCTTTTTTTTCCTCACCCAAAATAGTACTAATATATAAAGATTTTAAAAAAGCAGCGTACCAAAAGAGGTGGAAAGCTATTATTGAATGTTAAAATATGGTTATTTGATAAAAATGCATTTTAAAGTACGGTACACTTAATTTCCGAAATTTTTAAACTTTGCAAAGAAAATGAAAAATTAAAAACAAAACCTACCTAAAAAGGCTACCGCACTATTTTTCTTTTCTCTTCACACTCCATCCATCTTAATAATATATATATATATATATATATATATATATATATATATATATATATATCCATTTTTCTTATATCTAGTATTGCTGTTCTTTTCCTTTAGGAATGAGTTACGTTGTATTAATTAAGAAAACCACGGAAGTAGTTTTGCTTATTTACTATCAACAAATCTTGTCTCAAATTTACAACTTTACCTACAGTTATCACTTATGACCATAAGAAAAAGTCTTTTTCGTTTCCAAGTTTGAACAAAACATGTCATATTGCACCGTCAATGTCCAAGGAAATTCTACATCCAATCTAACAGTTACATATGCAGTTTGGATCATTGATAGAAAATAATAAGAAAAGGAGAAAATTCCAAAAAAGGCCCTAAATGCCCTCAATTTTTCAAATAAGGGCCTGACATGGACTCTATTCCAAATAAGAGCTTGAAGTGGCCATGGTTGTTTCAAATAAGAGCCTAAAGTGGTTATCATTGTTTCAAATAAGGGCCTGACCTCGCCAGTCGCCAATTGGCTAAATTTTCCGACTAGCTAAGAGCATTTTCGTCATTTGCTAGTTTTTCGTCTTTTTTTACCGGTTCATCTTCTTCGTAGCCGGTGGCCAACTGGCTACCAGCAAAGCCCATAGAGGGCTAGGCGAGGGTCGCCCTCGCTAGCCATAGGCAAGGGACAGCCTCGCCCGGGAAAGGCAACCCTCACCCTCAAGGAGGCTAGCTCTCGCCGGCCGCGGGCGAGGCTAACCTCACTAGATGTGGCGAGGGTTGGCCTCGCCTGGGGCTAGCGAGGGTGGGATGACCCTTGCCTCGCGGCCACTCGTGAGGTCGGCCCTTGCTATGGGGCCGATGAGGGTGGGACGGCGATCTGGTGAGGGTCAGCCTCGCCCGTGGCCGATGAGGGCCGACCTCATGGGTGGCGGTGAGGCAAGGGTCATCTCGCCCTCGCCGACAGCCAGCGAGGGCCGACCTCACATGTGGCCACGAGGGGTGGCCTCAACCAGGGCGAGGTCGTCCCTCGCTTGTGGCCAGCGAGGGTGGCCCTTGCCTAGCCCTCTATGGGCTTCGCCGATGACTGGCTGGCCACCGACATTGAAGAAGAAAGATGAACCAAAAGAAAATAAAAGGAAAATAAAAAAGAGAAAATAATAAATTACAAAAATGTTCTTGATACCAAAAAGTCAAGTCCTTATCTAAAACAGACATAACCACTTCGGGCCCTTATTTGATACAAGATTTACTTCAGGTCCTCATTTGAGAAAATGATGGCATTTCAAGCCCTTTTTTGGAATTTTACTTTAAAAAAATTCACCCAAGTAATGATTTAAAAAGAAATATTAACTTACTAATATTTAAGGAAAATTATTATTGACACCTAAATTTTTTGCTCAAATGCCTCATTCACATTTTCATGAAAAAATTAGCGATCAAATCCATTGATAATTTGATTCCCGATAAAAATACATTTGTAATGCCGCATCATTTATCTCTATTGCATTCTTGATCTCTAGGGTGTTCTGGTCCAGTTCCCAAGTAAGCCCAGTCTGGTAGCACACCCCTAATGAAGTCTGACTCAATGTCAATATACACGAGTCTCTAAAAATCAGCACAATGACCATATATATATATATGATCTTATTATTCAGCCTCAAGGCATGACAACCTACTATTTAAAATTAAGGCGAGCCTAAATTTAGTGAATTGATAAAAGTGAAGCCTAAGCTAGATTACTGTAATCATCCATTGAATGTGAGAGACTAAGTCTAAACAAGTTTTATTGGCAACACCCATGCTAATTGGCCTATGGTGTTTAAAACTAATCTAAGTTAAACTATTACAAAAAGTGAGACCAGATCGGATATTGGTCTTCCATTGGCTCGCTTCGGTCACCGCCACGTCGAATGACGCCTTCGATCACCACCTCCTAATCCATTAGGGGTTCATTTATTAAGACTAGTGATTGCCCTCCCTTGTGTTCACAGAGTAGAAGACTAACTCACCAATCAGTAATTAAAGCTAATCAAATCTGCCGACGCTTGCTTTGATATTCGTAATTAGATCTAGAATTTATCTAATCAAACACAAGGGAGCTGAACTAAACATTTAGGCAAATTGACCTTGGGAATCAGGCAATCAAGCAAAGGGCTAGTGCCACTAGAAGGGGCACTTCTCCATTTTAATCCCCTGTTCTGCCTGGTTCTTGTTTAATCCAATTGATTAAACTAATGGTGTCCAATTAAGGTGAAACCAACGCCAAATTAAAAGCCTAGAAAGTGTGGTTCAATGTTCATCAAGACTGCTTTTTCAAAATTCGGATCCAAAACACGCAAAAATTTCAAAATTGCCCGGCTACCCCTGATACGGACCCGATTCTGAACTGATTTTACTAAATTAGGGAAAAATTGAAAACCATGTCAAATGGATCCAGATTTTCACTGAGAGAAAGCATTTTCCGTGTTCTTCAAACTTCATGTTTTAAGTTTTCGCATAAGAACCCATTACGTCTACCAAAAATACCGATTTCCCCCCAGAGGTCAGATTCCATCCGTTTTCTAGGCCAGTACTGACCTTGTTCGAAATTTATCAAATTTACCCCTAAAATTTATACCCATGCCTCCACCAAACTTTCCAAATCTATAACTTGGCCCTTTATAAACAACTTTCAAGCTTTGAGTTTTTTCGAAAAACTTCACATCTTATGTCATCTAAGCCTAATGGACATCTAAACAAGGCATCAACTCATATGAACAAGGTCTTGACAGCAAGCAAGCAGCTTAAACTTTGATTTCATGGAGCTGAGCTAGTTCTAAGCCTAATCTCTATTCAATTTCCGTAATTTTCACGTCCTAACGTGGAAATGAACCTAGGTCGAAGATCATGCTTTGACTTTGGATTATGTTCATCCTTGTATCCTCGGACAATCACAAAAAAATCAAACACGAAAGATGAGGCTCCTACCTTGAGTATGAGCACCGGTCTGGAATCGAGCTTTCCGGTGAGGGTTGGGAGCGGCTAGAGAGGAGAAGAGGTAGGGCTGAGAAGAGGGAGTGTTGACCACCGCCCTTTATAGAGTCCCTTAAAGTCATTTTTTATACTCATATTCTAATTTAAGATGCAATCCTAACTCTATATTAGATCTAAGGGTCCATATTTGTGCTTCGTGAACAAGGAAGGATGGGGTAGGCTCATGTAAGGCGACGCGGCTTGATTACAGGGCATTTTGGTCCTTTCGGCTTTAATCAGAAATTTATGGGTTAATTCCAAAAAAAAACCCCAAACTTTAGGTCCAGTCCCAAATATGCCCCAAACTTTTTTTTGTCTCAAGAAAAACCCCAAACTTTAGGTTTAGTCCCAAATCGCCCGAACTTTTCTTTTGTCTAAAAAAAAAACCCTAAACTTTAATTTTAGTCCCAAATCTACCCCGAATTTGGTTTTGTCTAAAAAAAGAGTCAATATCATAAAAATCCCAAATTGGTACATATATGACAAATTTACCCAAAATTAATTTTTTGATCACCAAAACAAATTACCATCTATTAGTTTTTGTTAAATTTTATTGTCAAATTGCTAAATTAAATAACGCATCACAATTTACGGGTATACTAATTTGGGGTTTTACCCACCGTTTGTACTAAAAAAATCATCAATTTTTGATCTATTCTCAAATATACACCATGGTCTAGTCCCAACTTAACATGGCATTTCCACATAGATAATAAATACAAATAAGCAATACGTCATAGAAAATTATTTTCAAAGTAAAACCATTTTAGGACATAAAAAATTAGGGATTACTAATACGGCTTTTGGACAGAGGCTAACAAGGACAAATTTAGGATTAGAGTAAATTTTGATGATTTTCTTTTTGACAAAAAAAATTGGGATAGGTTTGGGAATGGACTAAGAGTTTGGGGTTTTTTTTTAGACAAAAGAAAAGTAAAAAAAGATTTGGGACTAAACCTAAAGTTTGGGGTTTTTCTAAGAAAAAAAAAAAGTTCGGGCAGATTTGGGATCGAACCTAAAGTTTGGGGTTTTTCTTGAGAAAAAAAAATTCGGGGTATATTTGACTGCACCAAAATTTGGGGTTTTTTTTGGAATTGACCCGAAATTTATTTAAAGTGGGGCAAGGGGGGCGCCAGCCATGCCTGGCCGGACCTTGGCCGTCCCTTTTGGGGCCAGTTGAGTTTGGTCAAATAGGGTTGACTTGAAGTCACCCATACCTTAAATCCGCAGCAGAGGAATGATTATAATTATTAAACCTGAAATTGACAGAATTGGTTTGAAATTATGGTCAATAATGTTCCCAGGACCAAATGCCGTGAAGACGACAGCCTAGAAATGTTTAGAAATGGATGAATTTTGAATAAAAATCGAAATTCCCTATTTGAGAAAGTCAATTTCTGATTGATTTTTGTAAGATTGATGGATTCAAAATCAAATTGAGGTAAAAATAAGTTGATTTGATAATTTTAATATTTTTTTTTTTTTGCAAAAGTGTTGACTTAAAGTCAAATAATCGACTCAACTTTTTACCTTTTAGTAAAAAAAAAAAATGCATCTAAGGACTTCTACGACTCTTTTTGGCCAGGAAATGGGCTCCTTGCAATCCAAATTCCTAAAGTCTCGATTTTCTCTTCTTCTTTCTTTAAATTTAGGACTTGTCGACCAAAATTTAGGTGTTGGCATTGATAAGATCTTATCAAGGTGTTAGAAGAATACTAAATACATAAGGAGTCTTGAGTTATGGTTACTAGTTAGAAGTCAATGAGAAACAAGGCAATTGAGTTCGTGGCACAATGGGCACATAGAACAATATTAAGTAATTTTAAAGGTTAATGAATATTTAGGTGTATGTTATGAATAAAGGCGTTGAAAGTCAAAAGCACCAAGCATTAAAGGAGAAGCAATTTCTCAACTCCACACCCATAGTTCAACCAGACGTTCAACAATAAAAATAATTCATTTCTCGTAGATGAAAACTAGGAAAACCCAAGCAGCGTCGAGAGAGAGGGGGTGACGACTGATGAGCGCCGATCTCCCCGCCCCCATCTCATTGACTGATCTCCCTCTCTCTCGTTCGCTCGGTCTCGGAATCAGAGAGAGAGAGAGAGCGACCATGGCAACCATGGCAGAGAAGACGATCTTCCCGATCTCCATCCTCGCCGTCTTGGTGCTCTGCTTCCCCCAGGCGGCCATGTCGAGCCCCTCCGACCATTGCTACAACAAACGCGAGCCCGTCCCCCTCTACGCCAACAAAGACGGTCCTTCCGGTTTCCGCCATGCTTCGGGGAAAATTTGGCCCGTTCAAGACTGTGTCCCACGGGGCATGGATTTGTCGCGCCCCTCGCCCGTCCCCTAGTTATCCGTCCACCGGCACGTGGAGACATCACGGCCCGAAATGGGCCTAGAACAAGCCCACGCCCTCAAACGGGGGCCCAAGCACCGCAAGTTAACCAAAAAGTCCGAGCCCTAGTTCCAATCCAACGACTGTCTGACCGAGCCACGGAGAAGAAAAAGTCCCCAACGGCCGTGCGTTTCGAATTTGCGCGGAGCTTTTTCCTCTTACTGGGTCTGCGGCAGAAACGGCACTTGGGCCCCACTGAAGCTCCAGCAGTCCCAAGAATTATGCGTTACTCCTCGCGCCGTTAAACCCAGCCCGTCTAATTTCACACTTGTCGGCAGCGGATTGGCCTCGGGTGGGCCAAAGCTGGGCGAGCTCACGTCACGGGCATTCGAAGCGGTTTCTACAGCGAGGCCGAAAAGTTCCCGCCCAAAAATAGGAGAGAACGTTTTTCCTCTCTCTATTTCCATTACTTCAATTTTTTTTTAAATTTAATTTTTTTCCTCTTACTGGGCCTGCGTGCCGCGGTGTGTTCTGAAATTGCTCTTGTTCCCATCATCAATGATGGATGAGAGTTTTGAGTTACGATGTTAGATTGAGCAGATTCAAAGGGTGGGAGAGTATCTTGCATGAGATGTCACAATTAGATGGTGCCTGAGGACTTGCCTTTCTTCAGACAGCGTTTCTTGATTTTTCAGGGCGTTTAAGCTACACGATGTGCTGGTTAAGCATTTAATGAGTAGGTTTGTAAACTTACTTGACACTCGATCATCAACTCTCTTGTGTTTATTAGGAATCTTGACTGATTCATGTAATGTTGATCAAGACATTTTAATGGGCGTCAACCATTATAAGTATCGCTAAAAAGTGCACTCCATCTATGTAAACTGCTCATTGATGTCGTTGCAATTGCACTGTGTTTGGGACAAGACCCTCACCCTCAGTGAGTAAAAGCATGGGCGTTCTCGATCTCTTTGGGATAGGAGGAATCTGCGAAGCCCACCCAGCTAAGTCCAGTGTGAATCCAGCTTCCTAATTCGGGTGGCAACGTGACTCCAGTCTCCGAGGCAAGAGCGAGGAGACCTGCGAATAATAGTCAAGCAAGGAATGGAACCGATGCAGCAATAGCCTGAGCCTCGGCTCCTGCTCAGTCCGAAGTAAAACAGCTCAGGCGTCGATAAAGGAAAAAGTCCCAGCTGGAGTAGTTGAAGTTTCAGCTCATCACAGAACAAGAGGACCAGAACAAACCAAATTGCTCATCTTGAAGAATAATGGTTTAAGAAATTTAAACAAGCGTGCGAAACAGGGGCCTACTAGGACTGCCGGCACTACAATCCCCAATTCCTGCTTGACGACTTAAAAAGTCCCAAATCCCGACCAGAAGCTTTGCTCATTACCGCATTGTCGATTTCACCGAGCGGCCACATATTGAACGACACTTGACAATACAACAGTAAAAAATGGGAACATACTAGATCTTCACCCATCACCATGACCAACACCAATTCATTCCGAACTCTCTTCCATCTGTAAAATGGATCCGTCTAATGGCAAAGCAATCTTCTCGTTGCGTCCTTCAAGGGTCATTGACTCTTTTGCAAAAAGACCATTTTATTTTTTTTATCCTCAACCCATCAATTACTAGAACAGTTTCTCATTTCAAATTCAAACACCCAGACCAATCTGTCCCGCGATCTCTCCGCTAACATCGAAGTGATTCAGAAACAAGAAGCAGACAACTGTCCTCTAAACAGGGCAAGCACACACCAAACAGAGCTGAGCAGAGTACGACCCACCAAAACCAAGTGAAACCACGCGCCGGCGACGACCAAAATCAATCGAACGAAACTGCGAATCCAACTCGGAAGACGAACGCGAACCCAAAGACCACACACTTTCAGCAACGAAACCGCGAGACGGGAAAGATCGCCAATGTAGCTCAAGGTCAAGCCAGATCTGCACTTTACCTGCCCAATGTGCTTCCCCCCGAACGCACCGCCTAGCATTCCTGACACAAGCCACAACCCAAGATCAAGAAGACACGACAACCCACGTTTTGACACGAGAACGTTTTATACAAATCACAGGCACAGAAAGAGAGAGAAAGAGAGAGAGAATGTACCATGGCTGAGCTTGCAAATCAAGGTAGCTGCGATCTAGCAGCTGCAGCATCAATCTCCCACTCTTGCTCTTCTCTCTCTCTCTCTCTCTCTCTCTCTCAGTGAAGCTGGTGAAGCAAAAAACTAGTGAAATTTTTGAAAAAAATATCAAGGAGCGGTCCTAAGCTGGCCCCAAGCTCACTGTAAGCCCGGCGAGCTGGGCCGCGCGATGGCATTAGGCGCGGGCGATCTGGAAGGAACACCCAATCGCGGCTCGACGCGTGGCGGTCGCAGCGGATTTAAGCTGGGCTCGAGCGCAGGGAACGAAAGCCCGGTGCTTTAAAGTGAGTGCTTTTTTGTTGGGACACCTAAAGCGCAGCAGTTACTTCGGTGCAAAGTGTTCGGCTTCTTCGGTCCGACGGCATCCTGGGGAATTTACGCTCCTGCCCTCGCGGACGTGGGGCGGGGAGCTCCACCGCCACTCGCGCTTAGAGGCGTGGACGGCACGCACGGCGAGGATCGTCCCACCGGCTCGGCCGAGGGGCGCGTGGGAGAGCGTGTCGCGGAGATGATAGTTGCTGAGAGTGGGCCGGGAAGTTGGTTTGGACAGAGATTCGCAGCGACGGGGAGTGAGCGGGTGACGATGACCGGTTTCAACTGCCTCAGCCCGGCGGGTCGGGCCGGGTCATTATGGTCATCCGTTGTTCTCCGGTGCCTTCATTTTTTTATTTTTTTATTTTTTATTTTAAAGCTTTTTAATAATGATATTTTTGCTTACTATGCCCACGTGGAGGATCATTGGGGGATCATGGGATTTGCTTTTGAAGATTAGATTTATATGATGAGAAAAATGAAGGATTGCTTTGAGAGTCCAAACACCGGATTGCACTAATTTTTTCCACTGTCCATGCATGTCAATGCAATTGAAATTGTTACTTTATACAATACTCATTCAAACGTGCTCTTCCTAATTGTTACAAAGAGATCTTTGAATTTATGCAAATGGAAAATTTGTCATTATTATCGCGTTGATATGAATGTGGACATTGAATATATGTTTGACCCGAAATAATTGGACTACACAAATTGTGTCCAATTAATTATTTTTTTAATTCTCTGGTGGGGTGTAAAATATTATTTAGAGTGTAAAATTTTATGAAAAGAAAATGATATGTGAATCACGTGAACGTGAAGACTTATAAGTTGCAACAGTTGTGTAATCTGCAAGATTTGCAAAAGAAATAGTCAAAAAAATAAATAGTAATAGTCACTTTGGAACATGGCCAAAATTTATTATGATAACAATATTCTTTAATCATGTAATTCATAAGGATGGGCACATGATGGGGGTGAAAAACATGCCCTTTTTCACCCGTTAGGGCCGAGGTAGTTGTTTCTTTTCGGGATAACGAATCCTCGCGGAGCACCACATTAGGTTTGACTTTCGTTTATAATTATATTTGGCGTTTTTCATTATTATTATTACGATAATTTTATAAAAAGATAGAGTAGCAGTAAGAATGGCTTCATGGGTAGGTTTTGAAAAAGAATAACACTCACAAACTGATTTTATTGAGTCAAACAAGCTCTAGCTATCACAAAATTGTCCATGCGAAACAATTTGAGGACGGAATACATGGTATATAACTGTCTCGCGCTCCTTACCTAGAAAACTTCCGAATTTGCATCTCCTGTAAAAGCAAGGCTCGTAAGAAGAAGAGATGGTTCTTAAAGTCCTTTTCATGTCAATATTTGTTTTTATTTATATAAAATATAAACTATACAAAAAAGACAGATTCAAATGATAGGGCAGGACTAATGCTACACCCCACCCCACCCAACCTCTTGCCCCACAATGTACCTACATGCCTGTTAAATGGATGAGTTGGATCATAAATGATCCAACTCAAATTGAATTATCTAATTGCAATGCAAATTTCTCTATCTATATCTAACCCAACTAATTTTTGATCCATACCCGACCAAACTTGGGATTCATTTTTTATTTTTAGCATTTTTTCTCCTCGAATTATGATTTCTAAAGAATCAAGTTAGTGAGAGAGTTTGGGCATCAGGTTATAAGCAGAGCGTGACGATCGTGGTGAAAATTTCCCCTGGGCCATATATAAATCATGAAACAAGTTTGAGCATATAGGTTTTGGGCTATAAACTCACCGTGGTGGCGAAAGTTTCCCCTAGGCCATATATAAATCATGAAACAGATTTGAGCATATGGGTTTTGGGCCATGAACTTACTGATAAACAAATCCGCACCATATATTGCTCTCATTGTGAGTATGATTGCCTGCATAAGACGAGCAAGTATTTGGACCAAAACTAACTAGCATCATGGTCAATGCGAAGTATCAATATAATCTAGGTGTTAAAATAGGGAGGGTTTATGAACATTTTGATTTATGCAACCAACTTGAATTATATAAAATCAAATTCCTTTGAGAAATCTTCACGAACACTTAGTGGGCAATCGCAATAAAGTTCAAACAAATTTCATTTCATTTTGCAGCTCTAGTCATCATCTTTGAATTGCAAAGTCAAATTAACCCAAGACAAAGTCGAAGCAATTTTGTCTTCCAATACCAGCCATCTTCTCAGAACCTACCTTCCAAACCAGGAAAATGGCTTTAAAAAAATAAAAGCAAGTTTGATCTGTAGAAATCTCATGGTTGAATAGAGAAATAGTCCAAACTAAAATAAAGTAGCAATACCATGTGGGTTATGAATACGTATCAATCATCAGCAACAACAATCAATAGCAAAGCACACTACTGACTTAGGAGTTTTATCAAGCATATTATAGGCACTAAACTCTCTGTCGACCTATGACAAAAAAAATAGGAATTTTATCAAGCATATTATAGGCGCTAAACTCTCTGTTGACCTGTGACAAAAAAAAAAAAAAAAAAACTCTCTCGACCTATCACACTTACAAGTTTCACAGATTTATCTGAGAGGCTTAATTGAACAAAAATCACCAATCTCACGACCAATGCAAGCGATTATGAAATATCAACGGTTTAATTTCAAATTTGTTCTCAGTAACAAGATGATTTCAAGTTTTTTCACATTAGTAAACTGCAACAATGCAAGTTTGAAAAAAGCTTGCCCGAATTACAAACATACACATCATTAAAAAATGCAAGAGCAACAACGTTAACCTTCCTCATGGAGTCACAGACAGGGAATTCCGAAACCTAATACAAACTCAGACCAGACCTCAATACACATGAATCTCCGAAAACCATACCTGTATAACACAAAATGCCATACCTGATTTATTGAATTATCAATCAGAGTTGTGAGCTCGCGATGCTTGTGAAAGCAAAGCAAACTTCGATCCTTCAATTTTCTACTACGACTAAATTCACGATAGCCACCATCACCGAGCTGCCCAAGATCTTCTCCTAACCTATATACCCAGTTTTCACCAATTTATTTGCAACACAAATTTCTCAACCCATACCTAATCCAATCAGATTCATACTCAACCAAACCTAGGATTCTTTTTTTTTTAGCATTTTTCTCTTAAATTATTGCCTTTTGAAGAATGAACAGCTCTATGAATTGGCTCGTCAAGTAAGTAGGAGAGTTTGAATATCGGGTCATGAACAGGGGAGTGAAGGCGATGTTCAGATTTTGGCCCGAGTCATATATAAATGATGGAACAGGTTCGAGTTGTGGTTTTGGGTTAAATATAGATGGGGTTTGGGCCGTATAAACAAAACTGCACCATAGATTGCTTTCCATGTGAATAAGGTTGCATGAATAAGACAAGCAAGTATTTGGACCCAAACTAACCAGTACCTTGGGTAGTGCGAAATGTCAAATGGATTCTAGATGCCGATACAGGGAGACTTTGTGGACATTCTAATTCACGCAACTGACTTGAACCATATATGCTGAAATTTTCAAACTTTCAAGTCAAATGCCTTTGAGAAATTTTCACAAACACTTTCCGGGCAATTACGACAAAGTTGGAACAAATTTCATCTTCCAGCTCTAGTCATCTTCTCTGAACTGCAGAGTCAAATTAACCCTAGACAGAGTCGAAGCAACATTGTCTTCCTATACTAGCCATCATCTCATAACCCACCTTCCAAACCCAGAAAAATGGCTTTAAAAAAAAAGACAAAGCAAGCCTGATCCATGGAAATCTTAAGGCGGGGATACCACTGGGTTATGAATACATATCAATCATCAGCAACACCCAAGCACACATGCTATGAACAAACAATCAATAGCAAAGCACGCTGCTGACTCAAAGAATTTCATCAAACACATTATAGGCGCTAAACTCCCTCTCCCGACCTATCACATTTACAAGTTTCACCGATTTACTTAATTGAACAAAAATCACGAATCTCACGACCCAATGCAAGCGATTCTGAAATATCAAGAATTTGATTTCAATTTGTTCTCAATGACAGGACGATTCCAGGTGTTTTTTCATATCAGTAAACTGTAACAACGCAAGTTTGAACAAAGCTTGGCCCAAATTACAAACAAACACATCATTAGCAAATGGAAGAGAAACAACGTGAAGCTTGCTCATGGAGTCACAGACAGGAAATTAAGAAAACTAATAGGAACTTAGACTCAAAGTCAATACACATGAATCTCTGAAAACCATACCTGTATAACAACAAAATGCCATATCCAATCTATTGAATTACGGATCGGAGTTGTGATGCGTGTGAGGGCAAAGCAAACTTCAATCCTTCAATTTTCTACTATGACTAGATTCGCCAAGCAGGTGCCGTCGCTGAGCTGCCCAAGATCTCCTCTCAGAAGGCGGCATTCAGCTGCTCCTTTGGCGCCTACTTACCGCACTCCTTCGCCCAGCTCCAGCCCCGCCCGCCAGAATCTCCGAGATCCTCCGCCTCATGAAGGACCTTCACCAGTACGGAAAACAAAGTAAGTAATTCAGATGAAAACTTGAGTTTGCAGGAAAGCATGCTCGAATAATTAAAAGTGAAGGCCATTAGCATCGGGGGGATTCACTTCTAGTTGGCGGACGATTCTGCAAAAGCCAGTGTTAGAGCTTGCACGACTCTAGTTCCGATCCTAGTCTTCATAGCTGCATGACCATAAAAAGATGGGCTACATCTTCGTAACCATTTTTAAGGAATTGCTGGAGATACGATTTGATTTTATTCTTATTTTGATTTTGATTAATTCAATCAATCCTTAAGATTAGGTATTTAGATAGCAAAATAGGAAAGCACTATCTTTTTTTTCCTATTATATCTTTTTAGTTATAAATAGGCTCATCTACATAGCAACACAATCGAAAATTTCTTCATTATTTTTCGATTTCTACTGGGAATGAAGAAAATTATATGCAAGACTCACGTGAATTGCGCCGGCCTTCTACAAAACAGCGACTGCCATCGAAATGGAGATGAGATTGAAGAATAGCATGAGCATCGGGATGATCCCATATCAGCGTCTTCTAGTCTTCCTCTTCCTCTTCCTCTTCTTCCTCTTCCTCTTCCTCTCCTTCCTCATAACAAAAAATCAGGCCATCAATATCACGGAATCCCAGTTGCAAAGGAATCCTGTTCAGTTTTGGGCAATTGGACACGTAATATTTCATGGGAGCGCGAGTTATTGGGAATTCACATATGCTCTTCAGCTGGGATAAATTTTCTAGCTCTAAACAAAACGGCTTTGGGAGAGAAATTGAGGATTTGGAGGATGAAGGGGTGTTTACAGGAGTCGTTATGCCCCCTTCTTGGCGTTGTCCTGCTCCGCTTATCATCTCCTCCATTCCTTCGCAGCAATTGACTTGGTTAGTTTGAAGATTTCGAAGATGATGATGTTCCGGTGAAATCTCTTCAACTGACACGTATGGGGGAGGACCTCCAATTATCTCCTCCATGTTCTCACAATCATATACGTTGATTTTTCTCAGATTAGGGAAGTGGGGCAGCCACTCAGATTCCACCATTCTCTTCATTTTATGACACTCAAGGACTTCTATCACTTCTACTTGAGGGAAGGCTGGGGGCTGATGCGGCAATGGTGATGTACCTGCTTTTATTATCTCCACTATTTCCACACACTTCCACATTGCAATCTTTCGTAGAAGTGGAAGGCAGAATTTAGGCTCATGCCCAAAGAGATACTTCAATTTCGGACATTCACCACCTATCGACAATTTCCTAAGGCTTGGGAAGAGGAGAGGGGTAGGGGCTCGGGTAGGGGAATCATGGATGCCAATTGCTTCTTCATCTTGTCCTCCCCAGAGCGGCCGCAAGTTCTTCGAATCACTTATGTACAGCTTCTCAAGGTGTTTAAGTGGACCCATGTCAGACAAATTTGTTAGACCATCGCAACGTCTAAAGCGCAATTCCCGCACATCTTGGGGAATTAAAATACAAATGCCACTGCCACTGCTTTCCGCTCCTGCGCTCACAATAGCGCGACTCGTCTCAATTTTGACACTCCTCACGCCTTCCGCCAATATATTATACCAATAATAATAATAAGGTACATTTTCTTCAGTCACGGTGAAGACGTAATAGCGAGGGTTATTCCTCTGCTCATTAATTATCCTCACAACCTTGTTGAAATGATCCACATCGTCAAAAAAGCATGTAACTGCCTCCAATGCCCAAAATTTTGGAATGTCTTCTCCATTTACGCACGGAGCTGCAAGAAATTGCAAGTTTCGCAAAGCCCTCAATGTTTCTTCAGGTAATGTCTGTATGCGTGTATCGGTTATGTCAAGGTATCTCAAGTTCACCAACATTTCCAGACCCTCGAGCACATTAACGAGAGCACAATGACGAAGATCCAACTTCCTCAAAGATTTGAGCTTCCCTAAATAAGGGATACGTCTCAATTCGTCACATCCTATAAGCAATAGTGCTCTCAAGTTTACCAAGTCCGAAATGGAATCTGGAAGTTCTCTAAGTTGACATCCACTTAAGTTTAGAACCTTTAGCCCCCATAAATTTTTGAAGAAAGAATCAGGGATGACCAAATTATGCCATGTAAAAAACATAAAAATTGATAGTTTAGGACAATTTGGTGACATGTTCAACGGAAATTCTCCAATTTTACTGCTCATCAAACAAACTTTCTCTAAAGCATCCGTCCAATATTCCTCAGACGGTATCCTCTTTCTTGATTTTACAATCGAAGTCGCGCTCATGATGTGCAATGCCATATCTCTAATCAAATCGTGCATCTTCACCTCTTTCTCATGATCTTCTAATAGGCAGACATTTTCCAATTTGTTTAGTATGGTGAGGCCTCTAAAATATTGTTCCTCCCTCATTTCCAATTGATCAAACAATCCTTGATCAATAAAGAATTCTATCAACTCGAACTTATTAATCAATTGATCTTCTGGATAAAGTGCGCAAGATAAGAAACACTGTTGAACTTCAGGCTTACCAAGGCGATTATAACTGACTTCTAGTTTCTTTAAGACCGCCTTTTCCATATCCGTTTGCCCCATATCTGACTCTCTCAATTTCTTTAAGCAATCCTTCCATTCAAACACATTGGTCACTCCTCGCATACTTGTTGCCACCGTGATGATTGCAAGCGGCAGGCCTGCACATTCTTTAACGATGGACTCGACAACTATTTTAGTTTCCAAATCAAGGGCCACTTTAGATCCAAGCTTCTCTAAAAATAAGCTCTTGGCTTCTATATGAGATAGAGGTTCAATTTTTATCATTTTTTCGCATTGCATCTGGTGACATACCTCAAGGGATCGAGTGGTTAAGACCAACTTAATTCCATCTGTTGTGACTGGGATTCCCACCTCTTTAAGATCAAATTGTTCCCACACATCATCGAGGACTATTGTAGATTTGCCTCTTTCTATTAAAAAATCGCACAACATAGTTGCTCGTTTCCTCACATCCTTTTCTTGTGATATGTCCAAACCTAGTTCCTTCCAAATGGAGTCCTGCAACCTTTGTATGCTGAAATCCTGTGACACAGTGATCCACAACACCTTGCCATAGTTTGCTTTGTCAATGAGTCTATTATATATGTGCTCCATGATAGTTGTTTTACCAACACCCCCCATTCCATAAATGCCTAGTGGGGATTTTTGATTCCCTACTAGGTACTCCAAAATCTTTGTAGTATTTTCCTGAAATGCCTCTCCCACCATGTTACGTTCTATCAGTTTAGTGACTTTGGTCTGTCTCGCCTCAAATAGTCCTTTACGTTGTCCCTTGAAGTCTTGCGCTTCATGCATTAGTATGTCCACTTGTTGATGTTGTGGCAAACAATCCTCGGTTGTTGCTTCAGGACAATCATTTCTAAGCTTCTCCACATTTGCCAACCAATTCACAACTTCCGTTCTCGGCTGTTTTAGGGATATGGATGCAGCAAATTCTAACTCATCCCTTATGATAGCTTCTTTGCTATAGAGTTGTTCTAGTTTTCTTTTCAAAGCCCTATTCTCTTCAAAGTTATTCGCTGTGTTTAGATGACTTGTCATTGGCGCACCTTTGTTCATACATAATTCTGCAATATAAAAATCCCATCGGTTAGAGTCTCATGATAACATTCTTGCTGCCCCATAATAATGCAACATGGTGATACATAAGGATTAATTTTTGTAAATAACCCATAGACCTGGTAATGACGATGGGCTTATCGGGCCTGTTCCACAAATCTGAGGAGGTGGAGGAGCATTATTTGGGGCTTGTGATGATGATGGCATACATGGTTCCATGTCCATTAGAGCTTGATCACTCAGAATATCTACAGCAAAAATCAACATTCATGAAAGTTAAATATTTTGATGGAGGAAACAGGGCAATAAAAAGGAATTGATATTGGACATATGGAATATGCAACGATGCTTGGCTTGTTTTTTATTGGAGAACCCCTATCGATATCTTGTTTAAAAACACATCATATATTAGATTTCGATAAAATAATCTGAGGATATTTAAGGATCTAATTGAACCATAGTAGCAATGTAAATTAATTAAGACACACCGTATGATGATGATGGGCCTATTGTATTTGTTGACGCCTCTGGAACTAGCGAATCAACAATTGTTGCCTCAAAAATGTTTGAGTCACTTGAATGCTGTGATGCAATCCGTCGATCTATTTCCATTGGAGTTCGTGAAGGAAACCGACGGATACCATTCTCATCTTCCTCGTCACGCCTTGGCGGAAGTTGACCAGGATGCCGGACAATGTCGGTCGGACTCGTGTTGCTGCGTACAGGAACCGCTTCCACTACACACGGATGGCCACAATCCTGCAAACGAATACCACCGTCCACATCAAGGGATGAATCAATTTGTGATGATGATCCCACCATTGGATTATGCAGTTCATTCGTTTGTATTTCCTCGGAAGTGTTTGCAATTGCATCACGAGATTCAAGAGGATCCTCTGGCAGAGAGCGGTGATGATTTGACCAATTTGTTGAATATAGCGGTGGATCTGGAGCGATTCCATCTGCAAATTGTTCGTCCAAGCTTAGATGTTGTTCATTGGAATATTGGGGAATGCCGGTCGTAGTTATGTTACTGAGTAGAGGAGTGGGTAAAACGTCACCTCCAAATTCAAGATGAGTTGGTTGCTCAGGAGTTGCCAGTAGCTCACTTACATCAAAAGAAGAAACATCTAGTGAGTCCATCAAAAGTTGTTGGTGAGATGAAGCATTTTCATTTCCACGTGCCGCATCCAACCAATGGTTCGACAAATCGTGTTGCCAGGAGGCATCTAGATTATATAGAGGCATATCACCAGGAGGCAGTGAAACTTTACCTTGAGAGCATGCTAAAGCGTCAGTTCCGATCGGTCGATAGCAAGATGGTTGCTGGGGCGCGCCCCCGGGTTGATTCGAGTTCTGCGTGTCATTGGGATTCGACGCATCATCACTTTGGTGCACACTCGTAACTATTCTTTCCGTTCCTTCACCCGATGTGCCTCCCGTGCTTATATTCAACACACTGCTTTCACCATCAAATGTCCGGGAGGCTTCTGCTCTCACATGAGGATCAACTTTCTCACAACATTTAATACCTTGGTTTGGAATTTTAGCGAGGTGCGCCCGGATCCTTTTAGCATTTCCCTTATACTTGGATTCGCAAAACTTGCACTTCCACTCGCCGTTCCCCAAATCTTCCACATGCTTACGAATTGGATCAGGCTTTTTAGGCATTCTTTTTGCTATTACCTACAAAGAGGACATGACATGAAAAATAAAGACAAAGCCAAGCAAAAAGCATAGAACGGTCACAAACAGACTAGATCAAATATAAAAAAAGAAGAAGATGCATATAGAAATATAAAGAATTCCCAAGTTATATTAACAGTTAGCTAACCAGATAGACTTGATATGGATGCAAAATCCTCGAATCCTCCTAACAGATCCAAACCACCTGAGTTGCGTATGCCCAAAGTACAAAGATCTCTCTCCTTATTTCACCAGGAACAAAAGCACAAGCAGAGAGAGATACACTAGATCTACACAGAGGAAATTACCAAAGGAAGATTAGATTATACTTATCGAAAAAAGGAGGAGAACTTCTGGATTATCTCGACAGGAGAACATGTCTTGGAAGTAGAATCTCAAGCAGCCCTTACACATTAAGCATGGATCCAGAGGAGCATCAAGAGTGCAAAGGAATTGGCTCCCATGTCAGTTCGTCAAAAGGAGTGATTGGTCCTGCACAAGAAAACATGTTCGCCTTTGAGGAAAGTAATGTGCACCCTAGAGACTTTTGAGCCCAATTCTCCTTTTTCTTCCCCCACCCAAAATAGTACTAATTATATACAGATTTTTAAAAAGCAACGTACCAAATGAGGTGGAAAGTTATTATTGAACGTTAAAATATGGTTATTTGATCAAAATACATTTCAAGTATGGTACACTTGATTGCCAAAATCTCTAAACTTTGCAAAGAAAATGAAAAATGAAAAACAAAACCTGCCTAAAAAGGCTACCGCACTATTTTTCTTTTCTCTTCATACTCCATCCATCTTAATAATATATATATATATATATATATATATATATATATATATATATTCACTTTTCTTATATCAAACATTGCTATTTTTTTCCTTGAGGAATGAGTTACATTGTATTAATTAAGAAAACCTTGGAAGTAGTGTTGCTTATTTACTATCCATTATTCTTGTCTCAAATTTACAACTTTACCTACACTAATCACTTATGACCATAGGAAAAAGCCTTTTTCGTTTCCAGTTCCGAACAAAACATGTCAGATTGCACCATTGATGTCTAAGGAAATTCTACCATCCAATCTAACAATTACATATGCAGTTTGGATCATTGATTTAAAAAGAAATATTAACTCTATTGGATTCTTGATTTCTAGGGTGTTCCAGTTCGGTTCCCAAGTAAGCCCAGTCCGGTTGCACACCTCTAACGAGATCTGACTCAACGTCAATATACATGAGTCTCTAAAAACCAGCACACACTCATGATGACCATATATATACATATGATCTTGTTATTAGCTTCAAGGTATGACAACCTACTATTTAAAATTAAGGCAAGCCTAAATTTAGTGAATTGATAAAAGTGAAGCCTAAGCTAGATTACTGTAATCATCCATTGAATGTGAGAGACTAAGTCTAAACAAGTTTTATTGGCAACACCCATGCTAATTAGCCTATGGGGTTTAAAACTAATCTAAGTTAAACTATTACAAAAAGTGAGACCGGATCGGATATTGGTCTTCCATTGGCTCGCTTCGGTCACCGCCACGTCGAATGACGCCTTCGATCCACCTCTTAATCCACTAAGGGTTCATTTATTAAGACTAGTGATTGCCCTCCCTTGTGTTCACAGAGTAGAAGACTAACTCACCAAACACTAATTAAAGCTAATCAAATCTGCCGACGCATGCTTTGATATTCGTAATTAGATCTAGAATTTATCTAATCAAACACAAGGGAGCTGAACTAAACATTTAGGCAAATTGACCTTGGGAATCAGGCAATCAAGCAAAGGGCTAGTGCCATTTTAATCCCCTGTTCTGCCTGGTTCTTGTTTAATCCAATTAATTAAACTAATGATGTCCAATTAACGTGAAACCAACGCCAAATTTAAGCCTAGAAAGTGTGGTTCAATGTTCATCAAGACCACTTTCTCAAAATTCGGATCTAAAACACCCGAAAATTTCAAAATCGCCCGGCCACCCCTGATTCAGACCCGATTCTGAACCGATTTTACTAAATTAGGGAAAAATTGAAAACCATGTCAAATTGATCCAGATTTCCACCGAGAGAAAGCATTTTCCATGTTCGTCAAACTTCACGTTTTAAGTTTTCGCATAAGAACCCTTTACGTCTGCCAAAATTACCGATTTCCCCCCAGAGGTCCGATTCCATCCGTTTTCTAGGCCAGTACTGACCTTTCGAAATTTATCAAATTTACCCCTAAAATTTATACCCATGCATCCACCAAATTTTCCAAATCTATAACTTGGCCCTCTACGAACAACTTTCAAGCTTTAAGTTTTTTCGAAAAACTTCACATCTTATGTCATCTAAGCCTAATGGACATCAAAACAAGGCATCAACTCATATGAACAAGGTCTTGACAGCAAGCAAGCAGCTTAAACTTTGATTTCATGGAGCTGAGCTAGTTCTAAGGCTAATCTCTATTCAATTTCCGTAATTTTCATGTCCTAACGTGGAAATGAACCTAGGTCGAAGATCTTACTTTGACTTTTGATTATGTTCATCCTTGTATCCTCAGACAATCACAAAAAGAATCAAACACGAAAGATGAGGCTCCTACCTTAAGTATGAGCACCGGTCTGGAATCGAGCTTTCCGATGAGGGTTGGGAGCGGCTAGAGATGGGGGGATGGAGGGCTGAGAAGAGGGAGTGTTGACCGCCGTCCCCTTTAGAGTCCCTTAAAGTCATTTTTTACTCATATTCTAATTCAAGATGCAGTCCTAACCCTATGTTAGATCTAAGGGTCCATATTTGTGCTTGGTGAAGAAGAAAGGATGTGATAGGCTCATGCAAGGTGACGCGGCTTGATTACAGGGCATTTTGGTCCTTTCGGCTTTAATCAGAAATTTATTTAAAGGGGGGGGGCAAGAGGGGGCGCCGGCCACACCTGGCTGGACCTTGGCCGTCCCTTCTGGGCTAAGTTGAGTTTGGTCAAATGGGGTTGACCTGAAGTCACCCATACCTTAAATTCGCACCAGAGCAATGCTTGTAATTATTAAACATGAAATTGACAAAATTGGTATGAAATTATGGTCAATAATGTTCCCAGGACCAAATGCCATGAGGACGACAACCTAGAAATGTTTAGAAATGGATGAATTTTGAATAAAGATCGAAATTCCCAATTTGAGAAAAAGTCAATTTCTGATTGATTTTTCATAAGATTGATGAATTCAAAATCAAATTGAGGTAAAAATAAGTTTTTTTTTTTGGTCGTAAAGGAATTTCATTACTAACTTCACGGTTGATTACAACTAGAACCAAACTCAAGGCATAAAATAGATAAAAGGGCTTGCGGGGGTCGAGAGACCTAGTTCGGCGGGAGGGTACCATGGATGTGTGCTTTTGCCACCCAATCAGCCACAATATTCTTGCTTCGGGCTCAAACAAAGAATCTGGATACCTTGCATCCGGCCTAGCAATTTGAGGCGTCTTGGACCGGTGACTTCACGGCCCACGACGGCTCCTCCAAGCCCATGACCGATCGAATGACAGCCGAGTTATCACCGAGATGAGCACGTGCTGCGTTGAACTAAAGACTCTTGCATCTCTTTTAGTTTCAGTTTCGTTGTCGTGAACCCACAAAGCAAAGCAGCCCTCAATGCTAGGGTTTCAGCGACAAGGGATGAGGGGGCGTGGATTGAGTTGGAGAAGCCGGCGATCAAGGTGCCTTCTTCGTCTCTGCAAACACCGGCAATCGCTCCCTCCGTCGAAGAGCTCCTCCAGGCGGCGTCTATGTTGACCTTTACAGAGCCCACTTCCGACGGTGTCCAGGTCTCCGGCTGAGGTAAGGGTGTTTTTTTGTTTTGGGTACCCCATTTCTCGGTTAATTGGTGCTGTAAGAAGGCTTCTTCGACGGTTTTCAGTGGGTTTGGTGGCTAATCAGCAAAGGTTGCTCTGTTTCGGGACTTCCAAATGCACCATAGGAGAGTTGCGAAGAGGGTTTTGGTCTTGGACAAGCTGTCTAAGGTGAGGACGTTGCTGATTTCTTTGTCTATTCTTGTTATTCTCGTCGGGTCGGTGTTGAAATCTAATCCCAAGGCTGTCCAAGCTTGTTCTATCCAGGAGCACAGAAAGAATAGGTGTTCTGAGGATTCGGGGGCTGATCTACACACAGGGCATGTCGGCTCAGATACTAATTTCCGTCGGTAGAGATTAATTTTTGTAGGAAGCTCTTCTTGACAAATGCTCCATAGAAAAAACCTGATTTTGGGGGATGCGCATAAATTCCAGATTTCACTCCATAGGTGCTTCGGATTCTGATATGAAGTTGATGGTTGGGAAACAGGGTTTAATTTGTTTTGTGCTTTGAGTCTGTTGTATCCACTCTTCACTTGGTAGGCTCCCGATTTATTGGCAATCCATAGTAGTTTATCTCGCCAGAGTTATACCGAGAGGCGTAGCAAGAATTTCTCGCACAAAATTTTCACAAAATGTTTCCTTCAAGAGGTCTATGTTCCACGCCCTAGTATCCCGGTGGATGAAATCAGCTACAACCGTGGCTCATTTAGATTAACCGGGCTGCCAATTTTTCCGGAAATCAGCCATCGATCCTCTCTAACTCGAATGCTTTCCCCGTTCCCCACTTCTCATTTTATCTCATTTTCAATCGCATCTCTTCCTACTAGAATACTTTGCCAACCCCAGGATGGTCGGAGGCCTCATTTTGCATTCCAAAGATTACCACAAGGGAAGTACAGACCTCGGAAAAGTCTACACCATAAAGTCTCTTTTGCTGAACTTAGTCTCCATGCTTGTTTCCCCAAAAGAGCTTTATTAAAATCCATTAAATCTCTCAAGCCCCCTCCCTCCCTTGTCTTTTCTTTCTTTTTAGCAAGTCCCAATTATTCCAATGTATTCCTCTTCTATGTAAATTCTGCTTCCACCAAAAAGTTGTTATTTTTTTTTCAATTGCTTTGCAGATGGAAACAGGGATTTTAAACATCGACATAGCATACTGTGGGAGTGCCTGAATGACTAATTTAAGTAAGACCTCTTTTCCGGCTTCTGAGATAAGATTTTCTTTCCAACCCTCTAATTTTTTCTCCACCTTTGCTAGCACCCATGAGAACATTTCTTTTTTTGTGTTGCCCCAATCCAAGGGTATCCCCAGATATTTCCCTGTCTTCTCCATAATTGGCACCCGTAACTCAGCTGAAAAGTTAGCTTGTAGGCCTTGTGGGCAGCCTTTCCCAAAGAAAATCCTTGATTTGTTTAGGTTTATGGCCTATCTTGACGCGTAGCAATACTGATTTAGGACATTGGACAGGTTTTGTGCTTCTTTAATGCTGCCTTCTAGGAAGAAAATTGCATCATCCGCAAATAGAAGATAAGATAGAGTAGGACAGTGAGGGTTGAGCTAGATAGAGTAGGACAGTGAGGGTTGAGCTTAATGCCTTTAAGAGAGCCTTCCAAAACAGCTTTTGTGATAAGGGTAGACAATGCATTTGCCATGATGATAAACAAATAGGGGGATAAGGGGTCACCTTGTCTAATCCCTCAGGATGGCTGAAATTGTTCTGTGGCTTCTCCATTGACTTTCACACTAAAAGATACGTAAGATATGCACCATTTAACGAGAGAGACCCATTTTTCACGTAACCCAATCCCGAGCATGTAATCCCCTAGGAAATCCCATTCCACTCTATCATAAGCTTTTTGCATGTCTAATTTCAGCACCACTTGGAATCTCTTTTTCCTTTTTCGAACCCGTAGCTGGTGGAGTACCTCTTGCACGATGAAAATATTATCTTGAATTTGCCGACCACCTATGAAGACACTTTGTTCTGGGAGAATAAGCTGTGGAAGCCATGGTTTTAATCTGTTTGCCAACACTTTAGCAATGATTTTGCAATTAAAATTACATAGACTAATGGTTCTAAACTGGGAGATATGTTCAGGATTAGGTACTTTGGGGATGAGGGTGAGCTGTGTTTGGTTAATCTCAGGGTTAAAGGTGCCTAAGTCAAAGAAAGACTGTACCATCTTAAAGATGTCCTCTTGAATTACTGGCCAATTGCTGTGGTAGAATAACCCATTTAGTCCATCCGGCCCGGGCTCCTTAGTAGGTCCCATTTGAAATACCGCACCTTGTACTTCTTCCATGGTTATGGGCCCCAACAAGGCTGCATTTATATCGTCTGTGACAATCTGAGTACAGCATTCCAGAATTGGACCATAGTGTCTCTCCCCGACCGACGTGTACAAAGCCTTATAAAAGGCGAAGATGTGGTTTTTAAGAACAGTAGGATCTTGGCTCCAGTTTTGGTCGTCAATTCGTAAAATAGAGATTCTGTTCCGTATTCGCCTCTGAATCGTAGTGGCGTGGAAGAATTTGGTATTCTTATCCCCCCATTTCAACCAATTAACTCTGGACCTCATACTCCAATACATCTCCTCTTGTCTCCATAGGTCATCTATTTTCCCCACAAGTTGCTTATATTCCTCTCCCATTGATGCCCCATCATCGGTATTAGTCAGGACGATTAATTTCTTCTGTAAGGCATTTATTTGACGATAACCATGTTTAAAAGTCTTGCTGCTCCAGCGCCTAAGCACCTGAACGACATTTTTAAGCTTGTCAAGAATATCCCCTGTATTTCCAGCACCATCTTCCTAAGCTTTTCTAACCACTTATGAATATTCTGGCTTATCTAGCCAAAACGCTTCAAATTTAAACGGTTTATGAATGCAGGGAGCAGTAGGGTACAGTGAGAGGAGGATCGGGCTATGATCTGACCCAATCGCCGGAAGAGCATATACTTTAGCATTGGGGAAAGCGGTTCTCCATTCCAAGTTACAAAATGCCCTATCTAGTCTTTTTTTTAACAAGCTGATCCACCACCCTTCTGTTTGTCTATGTATATGTGCAGCCTTTACTCTCCATATCAATTAGAGCACACGTGTCCACAAACTTCCTGAAAGCTACCATCCTATATCGGTCAGCCTCTCTCATGCCGAATTTCTCTCAATGGTATAAAATTTCATTAAAGTCGCCAATGCATAGCCACGGGAAAGAATTAGGATGGTTGTAGTGCCTCAATGTTTGCCAAAGGGCAAGTCTGTCTTGAAAGACAGTGGGTGCGTGTAAAAAGGCTATTCGCATAAGAAAGTTGCTGCCCTGTTCTCGACATCTCACTCCCATCCACACCTCTGAGCTGGCTTCTATTTTCACTAATACCTCCTCACTCCATAATAGTGCCAAACCACCTGCAATGCCAACTGGGTCAGGATATAGACTCCTCGCGATCCAAATTCCTATAGTCTTGATTTTCTTTTTTTTTTAAACTTAGGACTTGTCAGTCAAAATTCAAGTGTTGGCATTAATAAGATCTTATCAAGGTATTAAAAGAATATTGAATACATAAGGAGCCTTGAGATATGATTACTGATTAGAAGTTAATACGGAACAAGGCAATTGAGTTCATGGAACAATGGGCACCTAGACACGATATGAAGTAATTTTAAAAGTTAATAAAATTTTGGGTGTATGTCATGAATAAAGGCGTTGAAAGTCAAACGCATCTCTTTCGTTCAAAGCACTAAAGGAGAAGCAATTTCTCAACCCCACACCCATCTCTTTCGTTCAATCGGACAATCAATAATAAAAATAATTCATTTATCGTAGATGAAAACTAGGAAAACCCAAGCAACGTCGAGAGAGAGGGAGAGAGAGGGGGTGATGACTACCGAGTGCCGATCTCTCCGCCCCCATCTCATTGACTGGTCTCTCTCTCTCGTTTGCTCGGTCTCGGGATCAGAGAGAGAGAGAGAGAGCGAGAGAGCGACCATGGCGATGAAGATGATCTCCCCGATCTCCGTCCTCACCGTCTTGGTACTCTGCTTCCCCCAGCCGGCCATGTCGAGCCCCTCCGACCATCACTACAAGGAACGCGAGCCCGTCCCCCTCTACGCCAACAAAGTCGGTCCCTTCCGGTTTCCATGATGCTTCGGGGAATATTTGGCCCGTTCAAGACAGTGTCCCACGGGGCCCCTAGTTATCTGTCCACTGACACGTGGAGAAATCACGGCACGAAATGGGCCTAGAACAAGCCAACGCCCAAGCACCGCTAACTAACCAGAAAGTCCGAGCCCTAGTTCCAATCCAACGACTGTCTGACCGACCCACGGAGAAGAAAAAGTCCCCAACGGCCGTGCGTTTCGAATTCCTTTCCTGTTACTGGGTCCGCGGCCGAAACGGCATTTGGGCCCCACTGAAGCTCCAGCAGTCCAAAGAATTATGCGTTACTCCTCGCGCCGTTAAACCCAGCCCGTCTAATCTCACACGTGTCGGCAGCGGATTGGCATCCGGTGGGCCAAAGCGGGGCGAGCTCACGTCACGGTCATTCGGAGCGATTTCTACAGCGAGGCCGAAAAGTTCCCGCCCAAAAATAGGAGAGAACGTTTTTCCTCTCGCTATTTCCATTACTTTTTAAATTTAATTTTTTTTTCCCCGTTTGGGTAATTCTGGAAGCGAGCTGTGCAAGAAACCGCTCGTCGAAACCTTCCAAGCTGTAGAGAGAGAAAAAGGGAGACGCGATCGTTCCTCAGTTCCGTCGGAGTGGAGGAGAAGGTCGGATCGGAGGCTCGCCGGCGAGAAGGGAGGAGACGTCGGACATGGAAGAGGCCACCAAGGAACAGTCCGCCCGTTCCGGTGATCTTTCTCTCCCCTCCCCTCTCTCTCTCTCTCGTGTTTTTGCGACGGCGGTAAAGTCGAATCGCGGCGTTTCTCGGCGGTCCCTTTTTGCTTTTTTCTTTCTTTCTCCTTGCGTCGGTTGATGATGGTGGCGAGTTTCTTCTTCTTCTTCTTCTTCTTCTTTCGGGAAGCCAAAGCTGCTCCGCTACGGGCTGTGATCAGCCGCGAAGCCGAAGGAGTAGAAGGAGGCGGCGAACTTTTCTTCGTCTCGGAGGTTGGTTTCCCTCGATCTCCTCTCCTTTTCCCCTTCGGGGCTTTGACGGTTTTCCTGTTCTTCAGCCAGTAGTTTGGGGGTGGCTGTGTGTGTGTGTGTGTGTGTGTGAGTGATTGATTTTCCGGAATCGGACCGAGTCGAGCGCGCGTTCGTCACGTGTGGAGATCGAGCGGTCATTTGCTTTTGCTTGTTTTGGTTAGGCTTTCCGTAGGATGCACAATTTGTGTCAGTTTGTGCAAGGGTACAGAGAATTCGTAGGTGATGAGCACGATCGTTTGATCTTTGAGTTACCTCATTTGCGAATGGAGTGCTGGATGTGTGTGCCGTGTGAGCCTGCGTGCCACAGTGTTCTGAAATTGCTCTTGTTCCCATCATCAATGATGGATGAGGGTTTTGAGTTAAATGTCAGATTGAGCAGATTCAAAGGGTGGGAGAATATCTCGCTAGATATATCACAATTTAATGGTGCCTGAGGACTTGCCTTTCTTCAGGCAGCGTTTCTTGATTTTTCAAGGTGTTTAAACTACACGATATGCTGGTTAAGCATTTAATGAGTCGGTTTGTAAACTTACTCAACATTCGATCATCAACTCTCTTGTGTTTGTTAGGAATCTTGACTGGTTCATGTAATGTTGATCAAGACATTTTAATAGGCGTCAACCATGATAAGTATCGCTAAAAAGTGCACTCCATCTATGTAAACTGCTCAGTGATGTTACTGCAATCGCAGTGTGTTTGCGACGAGACCCTCACCCTTGGTGAGTAAAAGCATGGGCGTTCTCGATCTCTTTGGGATAGGAGGAATCTGCGAAGCCCACCCAGCTAAGTCCAATGTGAATCCAGCTTCCTAATTCGGGTGGCAACGTGGCTCCGATCTCCGACGCAAGAGCGAGGAGACCTGTGAATAATAGTCAAGCAAGGAATGGAACCGATGCAGCAATAGCCTGAGCCTCGGCTCCCGCTCAGTCCGAAGTAAAACAGCTCAGGCATCGATAAAGGAAAAAGTCCCAGCTGGAATAGTTGAAGTTTTAGCTCGTCACAGAACAAGAGGACCAGAACAAACCAAATTACTCATCTTGAAGAATAATGGTTTAAGAAATTTAAACAAGCGTGCGAAACAGGGGCCTACTAGGACTGCCAGCACTACAATCCCGACTCCAGCTTGACCACTCAAAAAATCCCAAATCCCGACCAGAAGCTTTGCTCATTACCGCATTGTCAATTTCACCGAGCGGCCACATATTGAACGACACTTGACAATACAACAGTAAAAAATGGGAACGTACTAGATCTTCGCCCATTAACATGACCAACACCAATTCATTCCGGACTCTCTTCCATCTGTAAAATGGATCCGTCTAATGGCAACCCAATCTTCACGTTGCGTCCTTCAAGGGTCATCGACTCTTTTGCAAAAAGACCATTTTTTTTTTTTAACCCCAACCCATCAATTACTAGAACAGTTTCTCATTTCAAATTCAAACACCCAGACCAATCTGTCCTGCGATCTCTCCGCTAACATCGAAGTGATTCAGAAACAAGAAGCAGACAACTGACCCCTAAACAGGGCAAGCACACACCAAACGGAACTGAGCAGAGCGCGACCCACCAAAACCAAGTCAAACCACGCGCCGGCGACGACCAAAATCAATCGACCGAAACTGCGAATCCAACTCGGAAGACGAACGTGAACCCAGAGACCACACACTTTCAGCAACGAAACCACGAGACGGGAAAGAGCACCAATGTAGCTCAAGGCCAAGCCAGATCTGCAATTTACCTGCCCAATGTGCTACCCCCGAACGCACCGCCTAGCATTCCTGACACAAGCCACAACCCAAGATCAAGAAGACACGAGAACCCACGTTTTGACACGAGAACGTTTTATACAAATCACAGGCACATAAAGAGAGAGAGAGAGAGAGAGAGAATATGTACCATAGCGAGTGATGCCGGCGACAACTTGATCTTGGTTACCGTCGCTGGCGATGTCTTGGTCAATTGGCAGCGATGGTGAAGCGGCCAGGCAGTTATAATCAGCAACTCCGTCCGGCGATCGACGGCAGTGTGAAAGCATGAGGGGTGACGAAGCTCAGTTTTAATAGACGTAGTAAGTCAAATCAGTTTTGCCTACGACTCGGGCTGGAAAAACATGCAAAACCAGAAATAGAGAAACCAAGCAACTCTTAAGAAAAACTGAACGTAAAATCAACCCTAAGACTCCGTTGAACGGAAACGGCCCGATTGCAACGACTCAACGTCAGCAACGGTTACTCAGCAGCAACGGTTCGGCAAAGTCTCAGCATTTGGCGCCGCAATTCGGTGACTGCTCAGAAACGAAACGAGGTAGGTAGAAACCCAATAGATTAATCCGGAATGAATTGAAACAACCCGGTAGATGCCGTGGCACGCAACATTCTCCGAGGAAGACATTGAAGCTCAACGAATGCTCCCGTCTCTGTTGCTGTCCATTTCGATTTGGGGAGTCGGCAAAGCTGAACCTAAATATCCCGTGAACAGGGGAGGACAGAGGACAAAACCATCACTCAACGTCAACACGCATGAATCTCTGAAAATCATATCTGTATAACACAAAATGCCATGTCCGATCTATCGAATTCTGGATCGGAGTCGTGAGCTCGCAATGTGTGTGAGGGCAAAGCAAACTTCGATCCTTCAATTTTCTACTATGACAAAATTCACCGAAGAAGCCGCCGCCGCCACCGCTGCCGAGCTGTCCAAGATCTCCTCCCCAGAAGGCAGCATTTGGCTGCTCCTTTGGCGCCTACTTCCCGCAAAACTTTGCCTGCCAGACATCTCCAAGCTCCTCCGCCTTGTGGAGGACGTCCGCCATTGCGACATAAGAAGAAAGTGACTCATATGGCAACTTGAGTTTGCAGGGTAAGTATGCTCGATTAATAAAAATAGCAGCCGCAGGCCTTTCGGCAGGACTTCTTCGAAAGCAGCTTCGGAGGGATTCAAAAAGGATGATCGAGGTCGAACGGTCCTGCAAAAGCCAGTGTTAGAGCTTGCACGACTCTAGTTCTGATCCTAGTCTCTATAGCTGCATGACTATAAAAAGAAGAGCTACTACATTTTCGTAACGATTTTTTAAAGATTTAATTTGATTCTGATTTTAACTTTGATTACGGAGTAATTCAGTCAATCAATTTAGATATTTGCACAGTAAAATAGGAAAACATTATCTTGTATATCTTTTCCTATTTTATCTTTTGTGTATTATAAATAGGCTTATGGACATGTAGAAAATATATAGCAATACAATTGATAATTCCTTCAATATTTTTCGATTTTTGTTGGGAATGAAGGAAATTATATCGATTACTCACGTCGTTCGCGCTGGCCTTTCAGCATATAGCAACTGCCACGGAAATGGAGATGAGATTGAAGCAGAGCCTAAGCATTGGGATGATCCCATTTCAGCATCTTCCACTTTTCCTCACCTTCCACCTCAATACGCGGAAGGTCCTCGATATCACGGAATTGCAGTTGCAGAGGAATCCTGTTCAGCTCTGGGCATTCGGTCACCTTCAAAAATGCTATGGAATCGCAAGTTATTGGGACTTCACATATGCTCTTCAGCTGGCGTACATTGCATAGCTCCAAGTGCTTCAGCTTTGGGAGAGAAATTGAAGACGGAGAGGATGAATGGGTGTTGTTTACGAGAGTAGTTGTGCTTCCTTCTTGGCTTTGTCCCGCTCCGCTTATCATCTCCACCATTCCTTGGCAGTTAATGACGAGGATACTTTGAAGATTTCGAAGACGGGGCACCCACTCATGTGGAAATAACTTTCTCATGTTATTGCATGCTCTCACGTCAAGAGATTCGAGAGAAATCTTTTCAGCTGGCATGCGTGGGGGAGGACCTCCGATTATCTCCTCCATGTTCTCACAAAAGGATACTGTGATCCTTTCTAGATTAGGGAAGTGGGGCAGCCACTCAGATTCCAACACTCTCTTCATTTTATCACAGTCCTCAACACGAATATCTTTAAGACTAGGGAAGGCAGGGTGCGGATGCGGTGGTGGTGACATAACCGCTGCTGTTATCCCCACCATTTCGTGACAATCCAATATTAAAATCTTTCGAAGATGTGGAAGTGAGAATTTAGGCCCATGCCCATGCCCAAAGAGATACTTATGTTTTGAAGGTCCAATTATTTCCAAGTTTTCGAGGCTTGGGAAGAGGGGAGGGGCAAGGGTTGGGACAGGGGAGTCATGGATGTCGATTATTTCTTCATCTCGTCCTCCACACGGCACCATGGAATCGCAAGTTGTTAGGACTTCACATATGCTCTTCAGCCGGGGTAGATGATATAGTTTCAATTCCATCAAGCTTGGGAGAGAAATTGAAGACTGGGAGGATGAAGAAGGGGTGTTGTTCACAGGAGTCGTTATGCTTCCTTCTTGGCCTTGTCCCACTCCGCTTATTATCTCCACCATTCCTTCGTAGCCATCGACATTGATTGGCACATCGTCTGGGGGACGACCTCCAATTATCTCCTCCATGTTCTTACAAGCGATTGCTGTGATCCTTCTCAAATTAGGGAAGTGGGGCAGCCACTCAGATTCCACCACTCTCTTCATTTTATGACACTCTCGAACATGAATATCTATAAGATTAGGGAAGGCTGGGTGCATATGCGGTGGTTGTGATGTAACCGCTACAGTCCCAACCATTTCCTCACATTGCCGTATCGAAATTTTCTGGAGATGCGGAAGGGAGAATTTAGGCTCATGCCCAAAGAGATACTTCAATTTCGGACACTCACATATTTCCAAAACCATAAGGCTTGGGAAGAGGAGAGGGGCAGGGGAGTCATGGATGCCGATTATTTCTTCATCTTGTCCTCCACATAGCACCCGCAAGTTTTTCCAGAAACTTATGCTCAGCTCCTCAAGGTTTTCAAACGGACCCATGTCAGACAAATTTGTTGCACCGTCGCAGTTGTTCGCTATCAATTCCCGCACATCTTGGGGAATCAAAATACAAGTGCCACCTCCATTGCTTTCCCCTCCCACACTCACAATAGCAAGGCTCCTCGTATTGATGTGGACAATCCTCTTCCAATTCGGAAATCGAACATCATAACTAAATTCCCCATAATACATCCCTTCGTTTAGACCCATGTGGAGCTCGTAATGGCGAATGTTATTCCTCTTCTCAAAAGCCATCCTCACCAACTCGTTGAAATCATCCACGTCTTCAAAGCAGCATACAACTGTCTCCAATTCCTCAAATTTTGTAAAGTCTTCTCCATTTACCGTCCTAACTTTAAGATATTGCAAGTTTCGCAAAGCCCTCAATGTTCCTTCGGGTAATCCCTTTATGCTTGTATCAGATATGTCAAGGTATCTCAAGTTCACCAACATTTTCAGACCCTCGAGCGCTTCAACTTTATCACAATAAAAAATATCCAACTTTCTCAAAGATTTGAGCTTCCCTAAATAAGGAATACGGCGCAATTCCCTACATTCTCTAAGCAATAGTGCCCTCAGGTTTACCAAGTCTGAAATGGAATCTGGAAGTTCTCGTAATGCACATCCACTCAGGTTTAGAACCATTAGCCCTTGTAATTGTTTGAAGAAACAATTAGGGATGACCACATTATACAGGAAATTCGCATTCATTAGAAAAATTGATAGTTTAGGACAATTTGGTGACATGTTCAAGGGAAATTCTTCAATGTCATTCTCCATTAGAGAAACTTTCTCCAAAGCATCCGTCCAATATTCCTCAAACGGTATCCTCCTCAACCCCTTTCTTGCTTTTACAATCGAAGTTGCACTCATGATGTGCAATGCCATATCTCTAATCAAATCGTGCATCTTTACTTCTTCCCCATGATCTTCTAATAGGCAGACATTTTCCAATATGCTCAGTATGGTGAGGCCTCTATCATATTGTTTCTTCCTCGTACTCAATTGACCAATCAATCCTTGGTCGATAAAGAATTCTATCAGCTCAAACTTATCAATCAATTTATCTTCTGGATAAAGTGCACAAGATAAGAAACACTGTTGAACTTCAGGATTACCAAGGCAATCGTAACTGAATTTTAATTTCATTAATACCTTATTTTCCATATCCGTTTGCCCCATCTCCGATTGTCTTAATTTCTCCAAGCAATCCTCCCATTCAAACACACGGGTCACTCCTTGCATGCTTCTAGCCATCGTGACGACTGCAAGCGGTAATCCTGCGCATTCTTTAACAATCGAATTCACAATTGCTTCAGTTTCCAAATCAAGGGCCACTTTGGATCCAAGCTCCTCCAAAAATAAACTCTTAGCTTCTGTACGAGTTAGAGGTTCAATTTTTATCATTTCTTGACATCGCATGTTTTCGCATACCTTGATGGATCGAGTGGTTAAGACCAACTTAATTCCATCTAGAATTCCCACCTCTTTAAGATCAAAGTAATCCCACACATCATCGAGGATTACTATAGATTTGCCTCTTTTCGTTAAAGAATCGCACAACATTGCTGCTCGTTTCCTCACATCCTTTTCTTGTAGCATGCCTAGACCTAGTACCTTCCAAAACTCATCCTGCAACCCTTGTATAAGGAAATCTTGTGACACGGTGATCCACAATACGTTGTCATAGTTTGTTTCTTTGAGGAGTCTATTATGTATGTGTACCATAATAGTTGTTTTACCAACACCCCCCATTCCATAAATGCCTAGTCGGGATATTTGATTACCTAGTAGGTACTCCAAAATCGTTGTAGTATTTCTTTGAAATGCCTCTCCCACCATCTTTCCTTCTAATATTTGACGACCTTTGGTGTCTCTCACCTCGAATAGTCCTTTGCCTTGTCTACAGAAGTCTTCTACTTCACTTATTAGTTTATCCACCAATTGATGTGATGGCAAACAAACCTCACTTGCTGCTTTAGTAAAATTCTTAAGCTTCTCCACATCCCCCAACCAATTTGCAACTTTAGGTTTCAACTTCTTTAGGAATAGAGATTTAGCAAATTCTAACTCATTCCTTACATCAGCTTCTTCACTATAGAGTAGTTCTAGTTTTCTTTTTGAAGCTCCATTCTCTTCAAAGTTGTTCCTTGTGTTTGGATGACTTGTCATTAGCACACCCTCATACATATTTAATTCTGCAATTCAAAAATTCCATCAGTTAGAGTCTCATGATAGCATTCTTGCTACCTCATAATAATGTAACATGGGGATATGTAAAGATTAATTTTGATTAATAACCATAGACCTAGTAATGACGATGGGCCTGTTAGGCTTGTTCCATAAGGTAGAATCTGAGGAGGTAGGGGAGTGCTATTTGGAGTTTGTGATGATGATGGCATACACAGATCCATGTCCATTAGAGCTTGTGGGTGACACGAGACTAAATGGTTTTCCCATGATGACGATGGCGCGGCTGGATTCTGTTGCACTATCTCGAGATTAATGGATTGATGTGGAACACTTTGACGTTGAGGGGCCATTGAAGCTGCTTGCAATAGAATAGTCAATTTTTAGATCAATCAACAATTGGACTGTCAAATCAAGCCATTGGTACTAGTAAAACAACATCTAGAATTTAATCACACAAAATACCTACAATGAAAATCAACTTACGCAAAAGTTAAAAATTATTGATGAAAGAAATGGTGCAATAAAAACGAAGTGATATTGGACAATATGCAATGATGCTCGGCATGTTTCTAATTGGAGGCCCCCATTGATATCTTGTTTAAAAATACATCACATGTTAGATTTCAATAAAATGATCTAGGGATATTTAAGGATCCATCTGGAACTATAGTAGCAATGTAGATTAATTCAAACACACCTTGTGATGATGATGGGCCTACAGTATTTGTTGACGTTGGGATATCCATGTCCATTGGAGCCTGCAAAGGAAAGATATCGTTCCCATCCTCCTGGTCACACCTTGGATTATGCACTTCATTCGTTTGTATTTCCTCAAAAGGGTTTCCATGTACATCACGAGATTCAAGAAGATTCTCTAGCAGAGAACAGCGATGATTTGACCAATCCGTTGAATATAGCGATGGATCTGGAGCAATTCCATCAGCAAATTGTTCACCAAAGCTTAGATATTTTTCGTTTGAATATTGAGGAGTGGATAAAACGTCACCTCCAAATTCAAGATGAGTTGGTTGCTTAGAAGACCCCAGTAGCTCACTCACATCAAGAGAAGAAAATAGCGAGTCTATCGAAAGTTGCTGGGGAGATGAAGCATTTTCATTTCCATGTGGCGCATCCAACCAATGGTTCGATAGATCGAGTTGCCGGGAGGCATCTAGATTATCTAGAGACATATCACCAGGAGGCACTGAAACTTGACCTTGAGAGCATGCCAAAGCGTCAGTTCCAGTTTGTCGATAGCAAGATGGTTGCTGGGGCGCGCCCTCGGGTTGATTCGAGTTCTGTGTGTCATTAGGATTCGACGCATCATCCCTTTGGCGCTCACTCGGAACTATTCTTTCCGTTCCTTCACCCGATGTGCCTCCCGTGCTTATATTCAACACGCTGCCTTCACCATCAAATGTCCGAGAGGCTTCTACTCTCACATGATGATCAACTTTCTCACAACATTTAATACCCTGGTTTCGAATTCCAGCGAGGTGCGCCCGGATCCTTGGAGCACTTCCCCGATACTCGTTGCCGCAAAACTTGCACTTCCACTTGTTGTTCCCCAAATCTTCCACATGCTCACGAAATGGATCAGGCTTTTTAGGCATTCTTTTTGCTATTACCTACAAAGAGGACATGACATGAAAAACAAAGACAAAGCCAAGCAAAAAGCATAGATAGATCAAATATAAAAAGGAAGAAGATGCATATAGAAATATAAAGAATTTCCAAGTTATATTAACAGTTAGCTAACCAGATAGACTTGATATCGATACAAAATCCTCGAATCCTCCTAACAGATCCAAACCACCTGATTTGCGTATGCCCAAAGTACAGACATCTCTCTCCTTTTTTCACTAGGAACAAAAGCACAAGCAGAGAGAGATAACTAGATCTACATAGAGGAAATTACCAAAGGAAAATTAGATTATACTTACCGGAAAAAAGAAGGAGAACTTCTGGATTATCTCAGTAGGAGAACACGTCTTGGAAGTAGAATCTCAAGTAGCCCTTACACATTAAGCATGGATCCAGAGGAGCATCAAGAGTGCAGGGTAATTGCCTCCCATGTCACTTCATCAAAAGGAGTGGCTGGTCCTGCACAAGAAAACGCGTTCGCCTTTGAGGAAAGTAATGTGCACCTAAAAGACTTTTGAGCCCAGTTCTCCTTTTTTTCCCCCAGCCGAAATAGTACTAATTATATAAATATTTTTAAAAAGCAGCGTACCCAATGAGGTGAAAAGCAACGTTAAAATAGGGTTATTTGATAAAAATACATTTTAAAGTACGGTACACTTAATTGCGAAAAAGTTTTTGGATGCGTTCCCCTGTCCGAGTTCCAAGTCGAAAAATACATTCGCAATGCCGCTCCTTCCTCCTTCCTCCTTCTGGTTGACCGAAATGGTCGACTTGGGGCCACTTTCGACACGACATTAATGCGTATGTGTGAATGAAGGAAATTGGCAGTGTGAAGACACGCAAGGAAACAAAAGTGGGCCGAGAAATTCTGCAAATTAGAGGACCCTTCGGTCGAAAAGGATCCAGCATTGAAAATTCAGCACAAACCCATTATGACCATATATCTTCAGCAAAGATCGAGAGTACGAAGCATACAAAAAGCTGGAAATTCCCGGCTGAAGGGGAGGCTTTAGTCAAGATTCCAGTGGAGATGGTCACACCGTGTGTATTAAGAAACCTGATCCAAAATTCACGCTCATCAACAATATGCACGAATCCCTAAAAATCATATCTGTATAATATAAAAAGTCATATCCGATCTATTGAATTTATTCATAAAGAATGACCGAGCCATTGGTATATTACGTAATGCATTGTTGATAATTATTAAAATCGATATTGATATTAATATATGTTGATATTCACCCTTGATCAGTTGTCAATATATGGCAACAAGTGATTAACAATGATAGACAAAAGTATTGATAAGATTAGTGAATTGTCAATGTATTACAAGGCGATTGAATACATGAGGAGTCCCGAGATATGGTTATTGGTTCGAAGTCACTAGGGATGAAGGTAGTTGAGGTCATGTAAGAATTGGCACACGTTTTTGGATGAACAACCGTTCGAAAATAGGATTGTGGAGTAATGTGAATATGGGCACATTATTCGTGGAGTGGAAGAACAAAGTTACAATCATTAGAAATTGTTCGAAATATTATCATTCATCTATTAAAAAGCCCAGCACAAATTAAATAAATTTATTATATTTCAGATATCTGTATTTTCTTGCACGCTCGCATCTGGCATGCTTTCTAAGTTGTAGCTTTCATATCCGGATGATCAATAAAAATCTAACGTAAATTTTGTTAAATTCTGTCGAGGTATATTTACATTTGGTCTGCTTGTAATATCTTTTTTTCTCTGTATGTCGGTGAAGCTTGTAGAGCAAAACACTGCTGGTGTTCTTGAAGAAAATATCATATATAAAGGAGTGGACCTAAGATGGCCTCGCGCTCACGGTAAGTCCAGCGAGCTCTCGTGAGCATCACCGCAAGATGGCTTGAACCGTGGACTCTTCAGCTGGAATCCCCCAACCGTAGCTCGACGTGTGGCGGTTGCAACAACTTCAATCTAGACTCGGGTGCAGGAGATGATAGCCGGTGCTTTAAAGTGTGCGCATTACTTCCATACAAAGTGTACGGGTTCTTCGGTCCAACGGCATTGTGCGAATTTACACGTCTACCCTCGCGGGTTGAGGGGGGTCCTGCGCGACTAGTTATGGTCATCAGTGGTTCTCAACTTTCCATTATTTATTTTTAAAATTTTTTAAAGCTTTTTACTAATAATGATGATGATAATGATAATATTTTTTTTCCTTACTGTACCCACGAGGAGGATCATTAGGAGATCACGGGATTTGCTTATTACATTCTTTCATGTATAGTATTGTAGATCCACGCCCAACACGACCTTCGCGTACACTCAATTCGAACGATTCGTCAACGGAAAGGTGAAACCTCAATGTGTGGAAACGTTTTCCGGTTTCACACCGCGTCGAGCGAGACATTCCAAAGATGTCGCAAGAGAACAAGAAATAAATAAATATTATAATCGGGGAAGACAATAATATTAATAATTGAGCTCGAGTTGAATAATGGAGCAGAGCACACCCAATAAATGATTTTTTTATTTTTTTTATTTCGTGGTCGAGTCATTTTCTTCGCAATAACTCCAAAAGCTGGGAGAGAGAGAGAGAGATGGGCTCCAGCTGTAATGACAGGCTGACAATCGTAGTTCCGGTCTCGGAGAACTGTCCCCCCCTCCCCCTTCAGAATTGAGCTCTCTTCATCCACATTTTCGGTCACTTAATAAAAAAAATAATCTAACACTGTCGGCTCGCGACATGCTTCGGGTCCTTGTCGTTCGGGTCGGGTCAAGCGCTTGACGTGGGGCCGGTCAAGAGCCAGCAAGGTCCGGTGCGAGGGTCACCTGCCGGCCGGCCGGGCAGCCCCCTAGTCCGGCCAAAAGCATTGTGAGAAAGATCAACGGCACACCAAGAGCGAGAGTGAAAAAGATTCCCATCGAAGCATTCACGCGGGGCGAATTAAGAAACCTCATATGAATTCGGACTTGATATCAATATATACAAATCTCTGAAAATCATATCTGCAAGACACAAAATGTGATAACCGATGTAGTGGATCTGTTTACACCAAAAGAAATGACCGAATCTTTGACATGGGTGAGCATGTGGCTAATGCATGAATATCACCAAGCACACAACGCATTATTGACAATTATTAAGATGATATCGATATTAGTACACATCAATATTTACAATCAATTGGTTGTTGATATATGATGACAAGCAATTGACAATGCTCAGCAAGAGTATTGATAAGATCTTGTTAAAGGCATTAGAAGAGGGCTAAATATATGAGGAGACTAGAGATATGATTATCAATTCAAAATCACTGGGAAACGAGATAATTGAGGTTGTAGTAGGGATGATTGGGTTCCCAGTCCCATCAGTCCCACTATGGAGCCAAGAATCGAATCAAGAGGACTAGTTTCTAGGACATTTATTTCGGTATGTAAAAAGTAGAAACTTTGCGTAGGAATGGGACTCAAGTTTTGAGCAAAGCAGGTTGTTTCAGGAGACGTTTGTTCTAGGTGTGCTTTGGACTTGCGTGCGGTTTAGTTGCATGCAATTCTTGTGCTGAAGTGAATTGGCTTACTAGAAAAGCAGCTCTTGTTCTGAAGTGATTGAAAGTTGAACAGTTAGGACTTTTGGACTCAGTGATGGATTGTCGCGTGGATGATAACTTCATCTTGTTTGTCTTCCAATATGACATTTAGTAATGCAAAGTTTGATTGATCCTTTGGAATAAGCACAACGGTAGAATTTGCGCAACTACGACTTGTCCACCATGAATATTTTTACATGGCACGGATTCCGAGTTAGCATTTTGTAAGTGTTTGAATTTGGTTTTTTCTTTTTAACTGGCATTGCTTTTTTTTCCCTCTAGAAATGAGTTACATTGTAATAATTAAGAAAACCTCGGAAGTAATGCTGCTTATATACTATCGATAAATCTTGTCTCAAATTTAGAACTTTACCTACACTAATCACTTCTGGTCATAAGAAAAGGCTTTTTCATTTTGGCATCAGAACAAGACAGGCCAAATGACACTGTCAATGTCTAAGGAAATTCCATGATCCAATCAAACAATTCGCGAGACTGATTTCATATGTAGTTTGGACCGTTGATAAAAAAAGAAAAAAATTTCACCTAAGGAGTGATTTAAAAAGAAATACTACTTTGATGATATTTAAGGAAGATTATTATTGACATCTAAATATTTTGCTTAAAGGCCTCATTCACACTTTCATGAAAATATTAGCCATTAATTCTACTGATGATTTGACTCTTGATAAAAATGCATTTGTAATGCTGCATCCTCAATATCTATTGGATTCTTGATCTCCATTGCAATCTTTGGCATTCAATATCGTAGGTCCTTTCTAACCAAATTACGAATTCTTGTCAACCGATCCATCACACGACCTGATCCGACCCTCAATTTTCCAAGGCGAAATAGTTTTTGGACGCGTTCCGCTCTCCGAGTTCTAAGTCCTTGCCGCTTCTCGCTCCTTCTCGTTGACCGAAATGGTCGACTTAGGGCCCCTTTCGACACGCCAATAATGCGTGTGTGAATGAAGGAAATTGGCAGTGTGAAAGCACACAAAGGAAACAAAAGTGGGCTCAGAAATTCTGCAAAACAGAGGACGCCTCGGTCTAAATGGACAACACAGCACAGAAAATCCAGTACACCCTCGTTATGACCATATCTTCAGCAAAGATTGAGAGTGCAAAGCATACGAAAAACTGGAAAGGCCCGGCTGCAGGGGAGGCTTTAGTCAAGATTCCCGGCCAAGCATATCCACATCAGGTGAATTAAGAAAGCTGATGCAAATTATATCAGTATAATATAAAATGTGATATCCGATATATTGAATCTATTTATACCAAAAGCTGACCGAGTCGTTGGTATGGATGAACATGTGGCTAATGCATGGATATTACCATGCACGTGATACATTGTTGACAATAATTAAGATCGAAATTGATATGAGTACGCTTTGATATTCACTCTTGATCGGTTGTCGATATACAACGACGAGTGATTAATAACGATTGATAAGAGTATTGATAAGATTGGTAAGTTGTTAAGATGTTAGAAAAATATTGAATACATAAAAAGCCTTGAAATACGGTCACTGATTCAAAGTCAATCAAGCTCATACAACAACTATCATGTGTTTGAGGAGAAGCAACCAATTGAGAACAGTACCGTGGTGTGGTGAGAATATGGGCACATAATCCATGGAGGTGGAAGAACATGGATACAATCGCAGAAAAATATTTAGAAGTAATTATGCTACTATCATTGCCACACGTCTATTAAAGAGCCCTGCACAAATTAAATAAATTTAGTATTTTTTTGTTTTTTTTTAATTTTCCTGCACTGTATATTTATATTCAAAACTAGCGTCTAGTGTGTTTGTTAATCATAGCTTCCATATCCACGTCGTCGATAAAACTCTAATGTGTATTTTATTAAATTCTGATGAGACTTATGTTACATTTGGCTTGCTTGTAACATCTATCTTTTTCTCTCTCTACGTCGGTAAAGCCAATGGAGCAAAACGCTGCTAATATTTTTGAAAAAAAATCATAAATAAAGGAGCGGACCTAAGATGTTCTCGCGACAACGGTAAGTCCGGCGAGCTCCCGTGAGCATCACCGCAAGATGGCTTTGGCCGCGGACTCTCCAGCTGGAATCCCCTCACTGTGGCTCGACGCGTGGCGGTTGCAACAAATTCAACCTAGACTCGAGTGCAGGAAACCATAGCCGGTGCTTTAAAGTGTGCACGTTACTTCCGTGCAAAGTGTACAGCTTCGTCAGTCCGACAATGTCTGCCCTCATGGGCCGAGGGGGTCCCTCGCGACTCGTTATGGCCATCCGTCGTTCTCTCATCTCTGGTCTCTCCATTATTTATTTATTTATTTCGTTTTTCTAAAGCTTTTTAACAATAATAATAATATTTTTTGCTTGCTGTACCCACGTGGGGGATCATTTAGGGGATCATGGGATTTGCTTTGGAAGATCAGTTTTGTATGATGAAAAATTGAAGCATCGACTTGAGAGCTCAATTAACACCATTTCAGTACTTAAAATCGCTTTGATTATCCAAAACATGAATCATATAGTATTTGGACTTTTAATTCCCTAGTGCAATCGAATTCAAACATAATTATTCACATCCAAGAGATTAAAACCGAAAGTTAAAAATCAAGTACAAAAATAATGAAATAATTAAAGTATAGTAATCTTATTACGCATTAGGACAAGATTCTCCATCAGCGATGTATAAAGATAAATGTGGATTGAGTTACTAAACGTAAATTTATCGATTTAAATATATATAAGATAAATTTTATCGTGATAAGAATGAGACTAGTAATGAATACTAAATTAGTAATGAAACTAGAAATGAAAACACCTAAACACTATCTAATCATTTTTTTATAATTTTTTTTGTCTTTTTAATATTTTCCTTTATGCTAAGCACATTATCATCCTTACTCGTCATCCGCCAGCCATGTCTTTTTTTTTCTCTATGCTCCCCCTCGCTCTCTTGTCTGATACTTCCCCCCCCGCATCTTTTCTCTCTCTCGACTCCTTCCCGTTCTACTTTTCTGCTCACCTCCGCTAACTCGAATCATGCCGCATTCTCAATCTCTATTGCATTCTTTCGCATTTAATATTGTAGATCATTTCAGATAAGATTACGAATTCTTGCGAATCGATCTATTTCATGATCCGACCCTGAATTTTCCAAGGCGAATTTAAGCTGGAATTCTTATAAAAGTTCTCGAACGCGGTCCGCTCTCGGAGTTCTTCCTCGCCACGCCCTCCTCCTTCCGGATGACCGATATGGTCCACTTGAGGCAACTTTCAATGCATCATTCATGCGCGTGTGAACGAAGGAAATTAGCAGAGGGAAAACACGAAAGGAAGAAACAAAAAGTAGAGCAACTCGGTCTAAAAAAAGGACACAGCTGCAAAGATTGATAGTAAAAAGCAAATAAAAAGCAGGAAAATCCGGGCCGGAGGGGAGGCTTTCGTCGAGACTCCCGTCGAAGTATTCATTGGGGTTCAATAGAGAAACTTAACACAAATTCTGACTCAATGTCAATATACACGAATCTCTTTAAATCATATCTATATAACATAAAATCATAATTCACACCAGGTGAATTTTGAAACCTTATGCAAATTGAGACTCGAAGTCAATATGCACGAATCTTTGAGATGTTGGAAATTTCCTATAATGGGCTTACATTAATTAATTGATTTTCTATTTTAAATAATCGGGTTAATGGATATTCCAATATATATTAAACCCCCAAGTGATCTTATTGAATTGGGTTTTGACATCTATTAATAACGGGCAGTGAAGAAGAAAGTCAGAAAAGCGGTGTGTTTAATTGAAGCTCGTAATGGGAGGGGCCCGGTGACACGCTATTGATTAGGGTTTCTTCAGTCCCTCTCTAGCGCATAAAATGGTAGGTTATACCTATCGCCGACGATCCCATAAAAACTGCTATATTGAAATAGGTCATAGAGAGGAAGATGCAGATTCGATAGATCACCGACACCGTCGTTTGATCTCATTTTTTCATCAAGTAAGTTATGGCTCAAACTTGTGTATGTTTTAATTCCGTTGTGCACATTGATTCTTAGTGTTTTACAATCATGTATGAATCGAATTCATTCTTAATTTATTGACTATTCATATTAAGAATTTCTACATGTGGTATCAGAGCAGGTCATATATGATTGTAGAACCCAATTTTTTTTTATTTTAACAAATCCGATATGTTGTTTATCGTGTTTGTTTATTTTGGTTTGAGTTTATATCAGCTTGTGATTTACAATTTCTTATGTGACTTCAGTCAATCAAAATATTTTTTTTGTGGGTCAAATCAAATCAAAATACTTATTTAATAGGTAAAAATAATGCATTAGAATTGAAGAGATAAATTATGACGATGATATGATTGATTTCTTGGATGATCGTTATTTTGCAATTTCGGATCTATGATAAACCTCTCTATGCATATGTCTGGAAACGAGCTAGTAAACAAGCTTTTTAGTATTTGACATCTTCACAATATTCGAAGTCAACTTGAAGAGCTTTCCAACAAGCCATAGAACACCCCGATCCGGTGTCAGTTGCTATCCAAAATCATCATCCAAAGTCAGTTTAGTAATCTGTAAAATCTTCTGTTCAATTTTGCTATGCATGTTGTCCGCCTATTGCTTTTGTCGAATTTTTTCCAATTTCTGTGTTGAGATCTAGAGGTTGACTCCTTCATGAAAAATGTTCATATAGGTCTTAATTTCGACATATAATATTTTTGGATTTTTTGGAGCATAATTAGTGGATGAAAACCTTCTGCATAGATCAATCGATTTTGAAATTTTAGGGCTTTTGTTCTACACGTCGAGATTGTTCCCACCATATATAATTTGTATAATTTCATAGAAATTCGAAATTCTTGAATTCATAATTTTGAAAAGGTTCTAAAAATTTTGAATTTTTTTTAATTAAATGATGTATGTAAGCAATTATTATATGGGTATTGTTATATTGTGATTCTTGGGTTCAATGTGATTTAGATTCGGAAGTTGCGTTTTTTGGGTCTTGATATGTTCCCTTTCAATTGTTGCCCACGAACCCATGTTGTTTCTTGAGTAGATTGTTTTCAGTCCGATTTTGTTTGGTTTTGGACTTTATCCATTGGTTTTCTTGGCTTTTGCGAGTGCTTGTGTTGCCGCCTATCTACGGGTTTTTTGGCCGTCTATTCGAGTGAATTGAGGCTCGGCTCTATGGTTGATGACGGATCCCTTTGCTTCCCATGCGTGATCGAGTGCACCGATTGATTGGGTCTGGTTCTTGTATTTCTCGATCTATATGTGTAGTTTGATTCTTGGTTCCATCTTGTGGTGGTTTGCCTTGGTTGGAGTTTCAGGTAGTTTTCACTTTTTTAACCTTTTCTTTAGTAAGACAGGGTGTACATGAAAAGTTTTTTTTTTTTCGTTTGATTATATGGAATGATTACCGGAAAGTAGTATGGATTTTATTAGATTGAATAATAGGCTCTATTTGATTATATACGTGCAAAAGAAAAAGCGGCAATCTAGCTTATTCTTCCTTTCTTTCCCATGATCTCCTCATTTGTGGTTAATTGCAATGTCATGGCTGGGACATTAAGTCCATCATTGTTTTAAATATTAGTTGTCGAACCCAACGATGCAAATGTAGAGCCTCTAGATGGGGTGAAATTAGAGATACTGCTTTTCAATTGTATCTGATTTTTGAGGTTTAGAGGTTCTAGTATTATGTATTATTGTTTGAGTTTTTGAAGATGAGTAGCAATAAATTGAAGCTACAAAACAAGAACAATAATTTTTTTTGAAGCTTGAATATGGACGATTTAGTTTGGTTTTTCTTCAATTAATTCATCTTAGATTTTGATTGGATGCAAGATTGTCTTAATTATACGTGAATTCACTTTCTTGATTTTGTTGAACTGATTGTCAAGAAAAAGGAAAGGGTCAATTCCATAAAAAACCCTCAACTATGGCTTCAGTCCCAAAAATACCCCAAACTTTTTTTGTCTCGAAAAAAACCCTCAACTTTTACTTTAGTCCCAAATCTACCCTCCGTCAAAATCACCGTGAACTCCTTCGACGTGGCCTCGCCGGCGCCGGAATCGGGCGAGGGCCGCCTCGTCGGTGCGGAATCGGCGCGGGCCGCCTCGCCGGCGTCGGGAATCGGGCGAGGGTCGCACAGGCGGCCCTCGTCGGCGTCGAGCGAGGGCCACCGAGCCGGATCGGCTCATGCGGCCCTCGCCCGACGCCGGGCGGGGCCGCAGATCCGCTAAGGGCCGCCTCGCCCGATCCGGCTTGGGCGGCCTCACCTCGCTCGGGTCGCCCTCGCCGGATCCGCGGCGAGGGCGACCTTCGCCCGAGTCGGGCGAGGCGCCCTCGCCCCGAGGCTCGGGCGGGCCCTCGCCGACGTCGGGCGAGGGCCGCGGGAGCCGGATCGGGCGAGGGCGACCCGCGCCCGGCGTCCGGCGAGGGCCGCAGATCCGCAGGGCCGCCTCGCCGGATCGGCTTGGGCGGCCTCACCCTCGCCGGGTCGCCCTCGCCGGATCTCGAGAGGGCGACCTCGCCCGAGTCGGGAGAGGGCGCCTCGCCCGGCGAGGCTCGGGCGGCCCTCGCCGACGTCGGCGAGGGCCGCCCGGGCCGGATCCGGGCGAGGGCGACCCTCGCCCGGCGTCCGGCGAGGGTCGCCCGGCCTGGGCCGCCCTCGCCCGACGCCGGCGAGGGTTGCCCGAGCTGCGCGGCCCTCGCCCGACGCCGACGAGGGCCGCCCCAGGCGACCCTCGCCGATTCCGACGCCGGCGAGGCGGCCCTCGCCCGATTCCGGCACCGACGAGGCGGCCTCGCTCGATTCCGGCGCGGCGAGGCCACGTCGAAGGAGTTCACGGTGATTTTTGACGGAGGGTAGATTTGGGACTAAAGTAAAAGTTGAGGGTTTTTTTCGAGACAAAAAAAAAGTTTGGGGTATTTTGGGACTGAAGCCATAGTTGAGGGTTTTTTATGGAATTGACCCAAAAAGGAAAGTCCAAGTTAGACTTATTAACCAAATTATATGGTTTCCTACTCCAAGTTGAAGTAGCAAATTCGAGTAAAGATGAGATTATTAATTCGACTATGAAAAGAATATTAATCCGAAATAGGGCCTTCATAGGGACTATGGAGAAATATGACGCTCGATTTTCACGAAGGATTTTGTGTTGTAATTGGGACTTGTTCATTTAGTTTCACAGTTGATGTTCTGTGATGAGCTTGTAGCAGGATTGTTGACTTACTTTGTGGTTTTGCTGTGATTAAAATATAAACTATTTGATAAAAAGGATAGTCTTCATGAAAGATTAGTAACATTATCGCTATTTGAACAAATATCGATTTCATTAATTTCTTGGGCTGCATTAGTGGGGATGGGCTTGCTTTTCACTTGGCTTTTGTCTATGCCTAATATAAAGCCACTTATGAAAAGTGGTCAATTGCCCACTATTTCCTAAAACATTAGTATTACATAATACCGTAGAGAAAATAGTGTTATATAGTGCTAATAAGTGTTATATTGCATCAGTAAATTTATTCATGTGCATTGACGAGCTCAGCTCCCTTTATCTTTCATTGTTACCGTCATCTCTCTGTCAGGCTATCAAATTAGTTTGGTTTCGAGTCTCTCTATTGATTGGTGTTAATGAGATTCGGCTAATTTGAATAAGCACCTGAGATAACGGATTTTGAGCTGTCCTCACTTCTCTTTTGGACATTATAAATTTCAGTTGTCATGCTCATGTGCCTACAGCTAGTGTGGGATTGCGTTCCTCCATGTGTTTGCCTCCATCTTTTGCGAAGTGCAAGGTCTTAAATGAATTATAACATTCTCCAATAGTTTGTCTTGATATCAGCAAGGCTTATTGATGCAGTGCAACCAAGCTATTAGCCCCACGTGCATGGAATGGTGCGTAGGGCAAGTGTAGGGTCCTCTGAGACCCGTTTTGTTTCAATTTTTTTTATATTTTTTGGTATGGTAAATTTTAATTTTGGCATATTTAAATATTTATTTGGAATTATTTATTGTTATCCATATTTAATTCAATGAAAAATAATTTTGTGCCTATATTTCCAATTTTTAATTTATGGAAATTTATTATAGGGTAAGAGGGATAAGATGACAATATTCACTTTCCCTAATTTAGCATAGATTATCTATACTTTCTTGCTTGAGTTTAACTAGATAATCTTATATGCTTAATTGTAAAAATAGGCACATAAAATTGTGGCAAAAATTGTTGATTGATAAATGCAATACGAATAAATGCAATACGATCTTGGGAAGCACATGTTGTAAAGTGCTGCATATTGTTTGATGAATTTTTGGGCATTGATTAAATGGAATATTATTTACAAATTGTTAAAGTTTGTAAATTATTGAAGTTCCTTATTGATAAAAATTAGTATATACAATCACCTGCCTAAATGGGGTTATTGTGTATATTAATTTGAAAATTGCATGAAGATAAATTCCCAATAAAAGATGGGGATGTATGACTCAAAAAGATTTATCTGCTCAAAGGGGATAATTTTTTTTAAAGTTATATGTAATTCCCCTCTATATTGATATATTAGAGATAATTGATGGGATGTGCGACTCAAAAGGTTTATCTACCTAAAGGGGATAAACTTTGAGAGTTATATGTGATTTCCCTTTGTGTTAAGATAATGGAGATGTATAATTTAAAGGATTTGTCTGCCCAAAGGGGATAGATCTTTGAACATTATATGTAATTTTTCTTATCTATCTCTATATATTGATATCATGGAGATGTATAATTTAAATGATTTGTCTGTCCAAAGGGGATGGATCATTGACAATTATATGTAATTCTCCTTGTTAGTTTTTTTTTTTACAAACTTCATGCTGTGGAAAATAATAGTGCATTATACGCTCTGCTCAAATGGGAGTTTATAATGTACTAATTATTTTATGGAATTACTTATTGCTCATAATTGATCATATTGCATTATGTGTGTCAAACAATTACTTTTGTTATGAACAACAACAATGCCACGGTTGAGATGTTAACCGGATATAATATTATACTATTAAGGACTTAGTAAAAAAGGGAGACATTGTGATTGAAAATATTAGAACTAAGTCCATGTTAGCCGATTCTCTAACAAAAGGTTTACGACCCATTATGTTTAAAGATCATGTGAGAAATATGGGTGTTTTAGAGTTTTTTTTTTTTTATCTCTTTTGTTAGTGCGAGCTATATAGTTTGTATTTCTAGCTATTATAGTTATATGGAAACTTATAATGCTTTTATAATATTTATTAAAGCATTTACTTTTGATGATCATCACTGTTGATTTTATTGTTATCCTTTCTCCTGTCGATTGAGAAATGGAAATATAGAACAGTATCTTTAAACAAATAGTTTGAAGATGACTGAATGTCACTAATTATGAGATCTCATGTTGGATTGTGACATAATTGTGCAATTTCATATTGTTTAGAAATCGCACTAAGGCAATTTCATATTGTTTAGAAATTGCGTTAATGCAGTTTCATGTCGTTGAGAAATTGCGTTAATGCAGTTTCATGTCGTTGAGAAATTGCATTGAGGACCGATAAGAAATAGTGTATATTTTTGATCACATGTTGGCACTATTTCTTATTACACTACTAGGCCCATAATCCATGAAAATATAATGCTTATTATTTATGATTATGGAAGGTCATGTGTTACGGTATTTTCTTAACACGTTGATCGCCATTGTCCTATAATGAGATTATATAGGATTGTATTGGTTTTGAGATGCCGTTATTGGAATATTATTTTTCAAAATTGTGGCCACATAAAACAAATTTTCAGTTATTAACCCGAGAGTGTCGTTTTCAAAATAAAATCGTTTTCAAAAATAAAATAAATTAATTAATGTAGCCCAAGTGGGAGAATGTTGGAAATTTCCTATAATGAGCTTACATTAATTAATTGATTTTCTATTTTAAATAATTGGGTTAATGGATATTCCAATATATATTAAACCCTCAAGTAATCTTATTGAATTGGATTTTGGCATCTATTAATAACGGGCCTAGTTGAGCAGCAAAATGTAGGCAATTGTGTTTAACTGAAGCCCGTAATGGGAGGGGCCCAGTTGACACGCTATTGATTAGGGTTTGCTAGGTCCCCTCTCTAGCCTATAAAAGGGTAGGTTATACCTATCAGTCGCTTGATCCCATAAAAACTGCTATATTGAAATAGGTCATAGAGAGGAAGATCTGGCATTTCGATAGATCATTGATACCGTCAGTTTGATCTGTTTTTCATCAAGTAAGTTATGGCTTAAACATGTATGTTTTAATTCCGCTGTGCATATTGATTCTTAGTGTTTTACAATCATGTATGGATCGAATTCATTCTTAATTTATTGACTATTCATATTAAGAATTTCTACATGAAAATCATGTATGTATAATACAAAACGCCATGTCCAATCTAGTGAATTTGTTTACACCAAAAAAAATGATCGAGGCTTCGACTTGGATGAGCATGTGGCTAATGCATGGACATCACCAAGCACATGACGCATTGTTGATAATTATTAACATTGACATCGATATTCACCTTCGATTGGTTGTCGATATACAATGGCAAGTGATAGAGTATTGATAAGATCGGTAAGTTGCCAAGGTGTTAGAAGAACATTGAATACATGAGGGACCTCGAGATATGATTATTGGTTAGAAGTCAGTCTTGGAACAACTAGATGCATTTTTGGAGGAGCAACTGATTGAGAATGGGTACATGGTGTCATGAGAATATGGGCACAAAATCCACGGAGATGGAAAAACATGGTTACAACTAATGAAAACTGCTCAAAAGCAATCATGACACTACCACTATAAATATCATTACTCATCTACTAAAGAGCCTCGCACAAATAAAATAAATTTACTATCTTTCAATTATTTTTATTTTTCACTTTGCATTTTAAAGTCGGTTTCGACCAATCTATGACTGCTTCAATCTTGGTTGGGTCCACAGAAATCCTTTCGCCTGAGATCATGTGGCCTAGAAAAGCCCCTCGAGCCAACCAATATTCACACTTGCTAAATTTCGCATACAGCTCATGATTTCTTAGGGTTTGCAACACGATCTTTAGGTGTTGCTCGTGTTCATCCGGACTTTTCGAATACACCAAAATGTCGTCGATAAACACAATCACAAACCGATCCAAATATTCCTTAAACACCCGGTTCATCAAATCCATGAAAGCGGCAGGGGCATTTGTCAATACAAATGGCATTACCTTAAACTCGTAATGACCATAACGAGTACGGAAAGCTGTCTTCGGTATGTTCTCTTTTCGGATCCTCAATTGATGATAGTCCGTCCTTAAGTCTATTTTAGAGAATATCGACGCTGCTTGGAGTTGGTCAAACATGTTGTCAATCCTCGGCAGTGTGTACTTATTCTTAATCGTCACTTGATTAAGCTGTCTATAGTCAATGCACAATCGCAACGAACCATCCTTTTTCTTGACAAACAGGACTAGCGCTCCCCAAGGCGATGCACTCGGGCAAATGAAGCCCTTGTCCAATAATTCCTGCATTTGCACCTTCAATTCCTTCAGCTCTGACAACGCCATCCTATACGGTGCCTTCGAGATTGGTTCCGTCCCAAGAGCCAACTCGATTACGAACTCTGTCTCTCTAGTTGGGGGTAGTCCTGGCAATTCCTTTGGAAAGACATCGGGATAATCTCGTACTACCGCGATGTCCTCCAAGTTCGGTCTTTCATTCAACGTATCACTCACAGATGCTAAATAACCCCGACATCCTAACCCCAACAACCTGGTTACTTCCAAAAAAGAAATCAAGGGAATCGAGGACCCACCACGACTCCCTACAAACTAGAAACTACTAGCTTCAGTCGGATTAAATCAGATTCTCTTCTCCCGACAATCCATAGTAACTCCTTGCTTGCACCGTCCTCCTCCTTTGACCCCTCTAACCTGGGGTTCTCAAACCAAAGGTACTCTGATCCAGATTGGTCATTTCGCAGGACTTTCCTAGCCTGCGTTCCAATTCCCCCACAGAGAATTAGATAATGAGACAACCCTAAAACAAAGGACCACGAAGGACCTGTAGTCAATCACATGCAAGTAAAGAAACTGTCTTTCTTACTAACTATCCCCATGCACCAACACAAGACTTATCGCACCTTATCACTCCATCAACCAACCAGGCTCTGATACCAAAATCGTCGGGGCTGTCACGCCTCGACTCTCAAGTTCGCGGCAACCCCATTTCACTTGAGGTCTAGTTGTACGACGTCACAAGTACTGTCGTCGATCAATTCATTTTATCTTGTAATTAAGCACATGCGGAAACGAACAACTCCCAAACCAAACAACAAGGATAGCAACAACAACAGCAGAGGAAAGACAAACAGTATTTTATTTATCTGAAGGTTAACCAACACACTAGCAAATACATACACGCCTTACTATAGGCGACAAGCTAAGGTCTACTCAAAAAGAGACCGGCCTAACTAACATAACACTATACAAGTGCCTACTCGCTGGCCTCGGTGGGATCGCTCTCTTCGATCCTCGGGTACTGCATCACTTAGGGCCTGAAAAGGTTAACCACGACGGGTTGAGATAAACTCAGCAAGTTAAAGCCCTAAGCCCCGGTTAGGAACTTTGCTCGCCTCAGGAGTTTAACATACAACATAATTCATCAAATCACTCAATGCCACCTCAAACAGATAACCACAGAAGACAGTTTAATAAACAGGTGCAATCACAGGCAACCTTACCTAGCCTTGGCACACGCGACCTGTAGAAACTGTCAGTTAAATCATCACGACATTAAGAGCATGCAAATAATCAAAGCATTGCACACAGCTTTCTCATGTCTCACACCCACACATGCTCCGATTATTACGACCCCTCCTCCTAGGCCACGGCACAACCTTATGGTTGGTGGTTCCTGGCCAAGCCAGCTTCGTCCTCTTTACCTCGAAGCACGGCGACGTCAATGGCTCACTCCTAAGACGACATTCCCGAAGGAGCATAGGACCCGCCTACTACTGTAGCCCCGCAACTGACAGAGGCCTGGGACCCGCCCACTATCGCAGCCCCACAAGTAACCCCTCCCTGTCAGGCATCCGACCGAAGTCAGGCGACCAAACGGCCACGGCACAACCCCATAAGGATTGGCAATCTTCCGGCAACGCCGAGTTCCCTCTCTTAATGTGACTATGTAACACATCATCAATCAATTCTTTCTTTTCTTTGCTCGGTCGTGAATGCACATACAGTTCGTGCTCACGCGACATGCTATTGCAGTTAACACACGTATAATGTCATGCGCGCAGTATCCAGCGATCACGCATACAAAGAATAGTCCAATCATTCACAAAAGTCAAGTCGCGTCTAACAATCAATTTCGACCAATCAACATTATAACACTTGCACACTTTCCAAAATAATCATGTACCTCAATAATTACCGGTACTCAATCACGTGCCTTAATGTTCAATAATAAATAAGCACGCGTCCTCACGGTTACGACAATCAACCATTCCCATAATTAATTATCCAACCCAATAAATCCATTTAATAAAACCATTCTTTAAACCAATGTCATTTAATAAAGTTGTATATAAATACTATTGACATTAGAAAATTAGGCCATAGAAATTTTCCCACAAAAATTACTCAATTTAAAAATCATTTCCCATAAATAATCACAATTAATTATTTTCCTCAAAAATAATTAATTTTCAGAAATGAATAGTAATAACAATATTAATAGTAATAATTCGAAATTATAAATTAATTTAATTAATTAATAATTCCGAAAATAATAGATAATTATTATTTAATCCAAAAATTATTATTATTATTAATACTAACCATGGTTACAAAATTAACTTAACCCTAGTTAATCTAACCTAACCATGATTAACTTTTAAACTTGATTACTTTTAAAACTAACTATAGTTACTTTAATCAACTAACTATAGTTAATCTAACACTAACTTTAGTCAAAATAATAATCTCAATCAGCCTAATTAACCATACTAATCCACTAATTAACTCTAATTAAACACAAACATACAAATACACTAATCACCCCTTAAGCAAGATTAACCCCTAAACAAGGATTAGGGAATTAACTTACTTGGATTGGAAATCCGGCGACATCAGCGCGTAGAGGGGAATGAGGGCTATGAGGGGTAAGCTCGAGGATGACAACGGACGACGAATGGTGGCCGAAAAGGGCCAAAACAGTCCGGAGTTACTGTTCATGTGGAACCGGTGCAACTGAGCGAAAAAGGCCAAAACGGGCGGTTCGGGACAACCAGGGGTGATTGGGGGTGTGCGGCTGGCTTCCTAACTTCGTGGATCGCACTTTGGTGGTGGTGGCGGCTCCGATGATGGAAACAAATTTGTTTTTCTACTGGAAAAAAGAAGGGACAAAGAAGAAACAACGAAATGGAAGGGAAAAGGAAGAGAAAAAGGGAGAGAGAGAGGGGTTGCTATGTTGAACGAATTTGGGGAGAAAGGAGGAGAGAGAAAGCTGCTGGAAACTTGAGGGAGAAGCCAAGGCAAGTGGGCTTGCCACTTGTTCAAACACCAATCAAAACAAAGCAAAAGAAACAAACAAAAAAACAATGCCCACTTGGGCCCAAAAGGAAATGGCCAAAGAGAGCGTGGGTGAGGAGGGAGAGGAACTTGGGGGGCGCCTTGGCCCCCATTTGAGTTGGGCTGGATGGGCGCAAGGCCCATTGGGCCGCCGGTCTTGGGCCGGCTCACCCGCGGGCCCGAAACCCTGTCCAATTTTTCCTTTTTCTGACACTTCCGCGTCCAACGGAAAATTTCAAAATAAATGAGGCGACGTCCAAATATTTAGTCTTGATATCACTGAGAAATCGTTTCCCAAAATCGGATTAAAAATCCAGGTTAAATTGAGTCGATTGCGACCGTAGTACAATTTGGATTATCGGGTGCCCTTTTGGGACTTTCCTTACTTTTGACCCATGGTCAATCATTCTTTGATCAACGTTAACGTCAATTCTCGAGTCAGGGCCGTCCCTCAATTATCGTGTGATCCCGGTGGCTCAATTGATAATCTCGAGTACTAGATGAAAATGATTCGGTTTACCGTCGTTCGTAGTTCGTATCGAAGTCGTGCGAAAATCACCCGCAAATCAACTTCGTATGTCTGCCGAATCAATTTATTTCCGTTTCCTCAATAGTCTAGTACTTAGAGGATATCGTTCCCTCTCAGGTCCTCATGGTTGAAGGGTTCGTTCCTGATCAAAATTGTGAGTCATACGCGAATCATTTCCTATCAACGCCTCCATGTAATCTATTATCCCACAAACACACAGTTCGGAAAATTTGTACTGACTAGGCCTTCGACTAACATTGCTCTTTTATAAAATCCCAAAATGGGGTTGATTTTCAGGATGTTACAATACTTCCCTGCAAACTCAAGTTGCCATATGAATCACTTTCTTCTTACGCTGTAATGGCGGACGTCCTCCATGAGGCGGAGGAACTTGGAGATGTCCGGCAGGCGAAGTTGTGCGGGAAGTAGGCGCCAAAGGAGCCGCCAAATGCTGCCTTCTGGGGAAGAGATCTTGGACAGCTCGGCAGCAGCGGTGGCTTCTTCGGTGAATTTTGTCATAGCAGAAAATTGAAGGATCGAAGTTTGCTTTTCCTCACACGAATTGTGAGCGCACGACTCCGATCCAGAATTCGATAGATCGGACATAGCATTTTGTGTTATACAGATATGATTTCCTGAGATTCATGGGTATTGACGTTGAGTGCTGGTTCTGCCCTCTGTCCTCCACTGTTCACGGGATATTTTGTCGAACGAAAAGAAGCCAACCACTAATCTAAGTTGAGCACCTATTTTGTTCTTCTTTCGATTCTGCTCAGTTCCGACACTTTCCCGTCCATTTTTACTTTACAGAGTCGTTGTCGCTGATCCTCGCCGAATTCTCTTCACAGGCATATGGGTATCTCTCGATAGGTTCAGCTGTGCTGACTCTCCAAATCGAAGTGGACAGCAACAGAGACGGGAGCATTCGTTGAGTGTCAAAGTCTTCCTCGGAGAATGTTGTGCGCTGCGGCATCTACCGGGTTGTTTCGATTCATTCCCGACTAATCTATTGGGTTTCTACCTACCTCGTTTCGTTTCCAAGTGGTCACTGAATTGCGGCGCCAAATGCCGAGACTTTACCAAACCGTCGCCACTGAGTAACCGTTGCTGATGCCGAGTCGTTACAATCAGGCCGTTCCAACCGAGTCTTGGAGTTGATTCTACGTGCAGTTTTTCTCCCTTGCTTTGTTTCTCTATTTCTGGTTTCGCATGTTTTTCCAGCCCGAGTCGGAGGCAAAACTGATTTGACAAACTACGTCTGTTGAAACTGAGCTTCGTCACCTCTTGTGCTTTCATGCCGCTGTCGATCACCAGACGAGCTTGTGCTTGAGGAACTCGAGTCTTGAGGTGCAACTCACATTGGTGGAGGTCCTTCACGAGTTGAGGGAGGTCGAAGATGTTCGGCAGGCGGGGTGGACCTTGGTGACGGTAGCTTCGGCGAATTTAGTCATGGATTTTGTGCCCACATTGTCATGAGGCCACGCTCCTACTCTGAAACGGTTGCTCCTCCAAAAACGCATGCCAGTTGTTCCTCAACCTCAACTGCCTTGTTCCGCAGTGACTTCGAATCAATAACCACATGTTGAGACTTCTCATGTATTCAATTGTCTTCTAACACCTTGACAACTTATTGATCTTATCAATACTCTTGTTTATCATTGTTAATCATTTATCATCATATATCGACAACCAATCGAGAGTGAATATTGACATCGTGAATATCAACGTGTATAAGAATCTATGTTGATCTTAATAATTGTCAATAGTGCATTGCATGTATGGCAATATCCATGCATTAAAACATTGTTCATCTATGCCGACGGCTCAGTCATCTTTTAAATAGATTCGGACATGGCATTTTATGTTATGCAAATATGATTTTCAGGGATTCGTGTACATCGTCGTTGAGTCTGAATTTGTATCAGGTCTCCTAATTCACACGGTGTGAATGCTTCGAAGGGAGCCTTGACTAAAGCCTCCCCTTCAGGCGGGGTTTTCCAGATTTTGGTACGCTTTTTACTCTCAATCTTCGCTGAAGATATGGTCATCATGAGGATGGCCTGGGTTTTCTCCGCTGGGTCCTTTCCGATCGAGGCGTCCTCCCACTCTTGTTTATTGCGTGTTTTCACACTGCTAATTTCCTCCATTCCCACACGCATTAATGCAGTGTCGAAAGTGGCCCCAAGTCGACCATTTCGGTCAACAAGGAGGAAGGAGCGGCAAGGACTTAGAACTCGGAGAGCGGCCAAAAACTCTAATAAGAATTCCCCGCTTAAATTCGCCTCGGAAAATTCAGGGTCGGGTTCACAAGAATTTGTAATTTTATTAGAAAAGATCTGCGATATTAAACATGAAAGAAAAGAGAAATGCTAGACATAAGAAAAATGGATATATTTATAGTGCGGTAGCCTTTTTAGGTAAGTTTTTTATTTGCAAAGTCTAGGTAGTTTGGCAATTAAGTGAACCATATTTTAACATTTATTTATCGAATAACCATATTTTAACGTTTAATAATAGCTTTTCACCTCATTGGATACATTGCTTTTTTCAAAATCTTTATATAATTTGTACTATTTCAGGTGGGGAAAGAAAGATAAACGGGTTCAAAAGTTTCCTGGCCGCACGTTACGTTCTTTACGGCCAAAGCTGATATTGGCTCAAAGGCAAACGAGTTTTCTGGAATACGACTGTCCATTCCTTTTGATGACAGTGACATGAGAGACAATTACACTATACTCTCGATGCTCCTCTGGATCCATGCTTGATGGGTAAGGGCGGCTGCTTGAGATTCTCCTTCCAACGCGTGTTCTCCTGCTCAGATAATGCAGAAGTTCTCCTCTTTTTCTCGATAAGTATAATATAATTTTCCTTTGTTAATCTCCTCTATATAGATCTAGTGCATCTCTCTCCACTTGTGCTTTTATTCCTGGTGAAAGAAGAAGCGAAATCTCTGTACTTTGGGCATACACAAATTAGATGGTTTGGATCTGTTAGAAGGATTCAAGGATTTGGCATCGATATCTAGTCTATCCGGTCAGCTAACCGTTAACAGAACTTAGGAATCCTTTATGTTTCTATATGCATCTCTTCTTCTTTTTTGTTTATTGATCTTGTCTGTTTTTTACAATCCTGTGCTTTTGCTTGGCGTTGTCTCTGTTTTTCATGTCATGTCCTCTTTGTAGGTAATAGCAAAAAGAATGCCTAGAGAGCGAGATCGATTTTGTGAGTATGTGGAATATGTGGAGAAGAACAAGTGGAAGTGCAGGTTTTGCGGCAACGAGTATGGCGGAACTGTTACAAGGATCCGGGCACATCTCGCTGGACTTCCAGACAAAGGTATTAAAGGTTGTAAGAAAGTTGATCATCATGTGAGAGCATAAGCCTTGCAGACGTTTAATGGTGAAGGCAGTGCGTTGGATATATGCACGGGAGGCACATTGGGCGAAGGAACAGAAAGAATAGTTACGAGTGTGCGCCAAAGTGACGATGCATCAAGTCCCAATGACACGCAGAACTCAAATCAATCTGGGTGCGCACTACAGCAACCATCTTGCTATGGGTCGACTGGAACAGGTACTCCTTCAACATGCCCTCAGTATCAAGTGTCTTTGCCTACGGGTGATATGCCTATGGAAGATACCACCCAGCAACCCGAGCTATTGAACCGGAGGTGGGATGCCGCACATGGAATTGAAATTACTTCATCTCATCCTGAATCAAGGAGGGAACAGCAAAATTCAAGAGGGCTGCCCTCATTCCCAAATGATGATTTGCAGGAGTTCTTTGGAGGTGATGTTTTACCCCCTCCTGTACTCAGCGACATAACTACGAACAGCATTCCACAATATTCAAATGAACAGGATCAAAACTCTGATGAACAATTTGCAGATGAAATCATTCTAGATTCACCGCTAAATTCCACAGAAAACCTTCGCTGCTCTCTGCCAGAGAATCCTCTTGAATCTCGTGAGGTAATTGTAAACCCTTCCGAGGAAATACAAACGAATAAACTGCATAACCCAACAGTGGGATCATCATTACAAATTGATTCATCCCTTGATGTGGACAGTACAAATCGTTTGCAGGGTTGTGGGCAAGCGCGTGTAGTGGAAGTGGTTCTTGTACGTAGCAATACTAGTCCGACCGACACTGTCCAGCATCTTAGTCCGCTTCCCCCAACGTGTGACGAGGAAGATGGGAATGATATCCGTCAGTTTCCTTCGCAAACTCCAGTGGACATAGATCCCTCAATTGCAGCACAGGATGCGAGTGACTCTCAAAATTTTGAGGCAAAAATGGTTGATTCACTAGTTCCAAAGGCGTCAACAAATACAATACGCCCATCATCACCGCATGGTGTGTCCAAATTAATCTACATTGCTACGATGGTTCCGTTAAATCCTTAGATATTCCCAAATTATTTTGTCGAAATTTAAGATATGATGTGTTTTTAAACAAGGTATCAACAGGGGTTCTCCAATCTGGAACATGTCGAGCATCATTGCATCACTTCCTTTTTATTGCACTGTTCATCAAAATTTAAATTTTGCAGATGTTGATTTTCACTGTATATATCTTGTGTGATCAACTTCTAGATGTTGTTTTACTTGTGCCCACGGCTTGATTTGAAAGTTCAATTGTTGATTGATCTTACACTTTGCAAGCAGCTTCGATGCCCCCTCAACGTCAAAGTGTTCCACAACAGTCCATTAATCTTGAGACAGCGCACCAGAATCCAACCATATCATCATCATCATCAAGCTTAATGGACATAGATCCGTGCGTGCCATCATCATCACAAGCTCCAAATCATGCTCCTCCTCCGCCTCCTCAGATTCTACCTTGTGGAATAGGCCTGATAGGCCCGTCGTCATTACGAGGTCTGTGGTTATTAACAAAAATTAATCCTCACATATCACCATGTTACATTATTATGGGGTTGCAATAATGCTATCATGAGATTCTAATTGATGGAATTTTTAAGCTGTAGAAATATTTATGAACGAGGGGGCGCCTATGATGAGTCATCCACACACAGGCAACAACTTTGAAGAGAATAGTGCTTTGAAAAGAAAACTAGAACTACTCTCTAGAAAACAAGCTGGCATAAGGTGCGAATTAGAATTTGCTGCATCTCTATCCCTAAAGAAGCCAAGAATGGAAGTTGTGAATTGGTTGGTGAATGTGGAGAAGCTTAGAAATGATTGTCCCAAAGCAACAAGTGAGGATTGTTTGCCACCTTATCAACACGTGGAGCTACTGGTGCATGAAGCAGAAGACCTTATGAGACAAGACAAAGCACTATTTGGGGCGAGAGAGACCAAAGTCAATAAATTGATAGAAGAGAAGATGGTGGGAGAGGCATTTCGGAGAAATACTAACAAGATTTTGGAGTACCTAGTAGGGAGTCAAATATGCCGACTAGGCATTTATGGAATGGGGGGTGTTGGTAAAATGACTATCATGGTGCACATACATAATAGACTCCTCAACGAAGCAAACTATGGAAACGTGTTGTGGATCACCGTGTCACAACATCTCAATACACAAAGGTTGCAGGATGACCTCTGGAAGGCACTAGGTTTGGACATACTACAGGAAATGGATGTGAGGAAACGAGCAGCAATGTTGTGCGATTGTTTAACAAAAAGAGATAAATCTACAATAATCCTTGATGATGTGTGGGAACACTTTAATGTTAAAGAGGTAGGAATCCCAATTGGAGTAGATGGAATTAAATTGGTTATAACCACTCGATCCATTGAGGTATGCCACCAGATGCAATGTCAAGAAATGATAACAATTGAACCTCTATGTGATAAAGAAGCCGAGAGCTTATTTTTGGAGGAGCTTGAACCTGAAGTGGCCCTTGATTCAGAAACTAGAGCAATTGTGAAGTCCATTGTTAAAGAATGTGCAAGCTTGCTGCTTGCAGTCATCACGATGGCAACAAGTATGCGAGGAGTGACCAATGTGTTTGAATGGAAGGATTGCTTAAAGAAATTGAGAGAGTCAGATATGGGGCAAATGGATATGGAAAAGGTGGTCTTAAAGAAACTAGAAGCCAGTTATAATCGCCTTGGTAAGCCCGAAATTCAACAGTGTTTCTTATCTTGTGCATTTTATCCAGAAGATAAATTGATTGATAAGTTCGAGTTGATAGAATTCTTTATTGATCAAGGATTGTTTGATCAATTGGAAATGAGGGAGGAACAATATTTTAGAGGCCTCACCATATTGAACAAACTGGAAAATGTTTGTCTATTACAAGACCATGGGGGAAATGTGAAGATGCACGATTTGATTAGAGACATGGCATTGCACATAATGAGCGCGACTTCAATTGTAAAAGCAGGAAAGGGGTTGAGGACAATACCACAAGAGGAATATTGGACGGATGCTTTGGAGAAAGTTTCTCTAATGGAGAATGAAATTGGAGAATTTCCCTTGAACATGTCACCAAATTGTCCTAAACTATCAACTTTTCTATTGATTGAGAATTTCCGGTATGATGTGGTCATCCCTGATTCTTTCTTCAAACAATTACGGGGGCTAAAGGTTCTAAACCTGAGTGGATGTAAATTACGAGAACTTCCAGATTCCATTTCAGACTTGGTAAACTTGAGGGTACTATTGCTTAGAAAATGTAGGGAATTGCGCCGTATTCCTTATTTAGGGAAGCTCAGATCTTTGAGAAAGTTGGACATTTTAAATTCTCGTAGAGTTGAAGTGCTCGAGGGCTTGGAAATGTTGGTGAACTTAAGATACCTTGACCTATCTCATACAGGCATAAAGAGATTACCTAAAGGAACATTGGGGGCTTTGCTAAACTTGCGATATCTTAAAGTTAAGGCGGTAAATGGAGAAGACATTACAAAATTGTGTGCATTGGAGACAATTGCATGCTGCTTTGAAGATGTCAATGATTTCAATAAGTTTGTGAGGATGGCTTTTGAGAAGAAGAATAACCTTTGCCATTACAGGCTCAACACTGGTAAAAAAGAATGGGAGGATGATGGGGAATTTAGTGGTGATGTTCGATTTCCGAATTGGGAAAGGAGTGTCTATGTCAATACGAGGAGTCATGCTATTGTGAGCGCAGGAGGGGAAAGCAGTGGAGGTGGCATTTGTATTTTGATTCCCCAAGATGTGCAGAAATTGAAAGTGAAAAATTGCGACGGTACAACAAATTTGTCTGACATGGGTCCGCTTGAAAACCTTGAGGAGCTGGACATATATGAATGGAAAAACTTGCGGGTTCTCTGTAGAGGACAAGATGAAGAAATAATCGGCATCCATGACTCCCCTGCCCCTCTCCTCTTCCCAAGCCTTAGGGCTTTGCGATTACAACAATGTCCAAAATTGCAATGTCTCTTTGGGCATGGGCCTAAATTCTACCTTCCTCATCTCCGATCGATTGTAATAGAAGGTTGTGAGGAAATGGTGGGGATAACGGTAGCAATTAAATCACCACCACCACATCCACCCCCGGCCTTCCCTAGTCTTGAAGATATTTCAGTTGTACAGTGTCATAAAATGAAGAGAGTGGTGGAATCTGAGTGGCTGCTCCACTTCCCTAATCTAAAAAGAATCGGAGTATTCCATTGTGAAAACATGGAGGAGATAATTGGAGGTCCTCCCCCATATGTGCCAGTTGAAGAGATTTCTCTCAAATATCTTTGGGTGAAAAAATGCCAAAACATGAAAAATCTGTTTCCACATGAGTGGCTGATCCATCTTCAAAATCTTCAAATTATCGATCTCGATGGCTGCGAAGGAATGGTGGAGATAATAAGCGGAGTGGGACAAGGCCAAGAAGGAAGCATAACAACTCCTGTGAACAACACCCCTTATTCATCCTCCTAGTCTTCGATTTGTCTCCCAAAGCTAAATCACTTGTGCCTACGCAATCTACCCCAGTTGAAGAGCATATGTGAAGTCCCAACAACTTGCGATTCCATGAAATTTTTAAAGGTACTGTGTGGAGGACGAGATGAAGAAATAATCGACATCCATGACTCCCCTGTCCCAACTCTTGCCCCTCCCCTCTTCCCAAGCCTCATACATTTGGTAATATTTGGATCTCCAAAACTAAAGTATCTCTTTGGGCATGGGCCTAAATTCTCCCTTCCGCATCTCCGAATGATTGGGATATGGGAATGTGAGGAAGTGGTGGGGGACATACGGACGCCAGGAGTGCCACAACTTGGCACGGAGGGACACTTAAGTGCCATAACTTACAAACGATACACTTAAGTCACAAAATCGGAACAAAAGGGATTACTTAAGTGCAACGGCGGAAAATCATTTAAGCTAAACCGCCACGTGTCCATTTTCCCGGCGACTTTATTTCTTGACGAGAGCTTTTTTTTTTTTTTTAAATAAAAAATCCACGTGGTAATTTTAATAAATAAAATTGTCCACGTCGATTTTAAAAATTTTAAAATCGATTTTATTAAAAAAAAAAAAAAAGAGGGGGGATCGACGAGGGCCGTGCGGCCCTCGCCGCCCACCCTTGCTTAGGGAAGGGCGGCGACGGTGGGGAGGGTCGGCGGGGGGGTCGCCGGGCCGGCCGATGTGGCAGAGCAACCCCGGCCGGCGTGGTGAGGGCCCGCAGCCCTCGCCCGGCCCATCTGGGAGAGGATCGTGACCCTCCCAGATCCGCGAGGTCGCCGGCCTCGCCGCCGGGCCAGCCGGGCGCGCCGCCTGACCGCGCCGAATCTAGCGCGGTCTAGGCGGCGGCGGCCCTGGCCCGGCGGCGAGGGCCGGCGACCTCGCCGGACTGGGAGGGTCGCGACCCTCGCCCGGATCCGGGCGAGGGCTGCGGGCCTCGCCGCAAGCCGGCCGGGGTCGCCGACCACTGGCCGGGGCCCGGCGACCCCGACCGACCCTCCCCACCGTCGTCGGCCCTTCCCGACGAGGGTGGGCGGCGACGGCAGCGGCGGCGAGGGTTGCACGGCCCTCGCCGATCCCCTCCTCTTTTTTTTTTTTTTTTTTTTTTTTTAAATAATAAAATCGATTTTATAATAATATTTTTATTATTTAATATTATTTAATTAATAAATTTTTATAAATCCACGTCAGCCAAAACGATGTCGTTTTGGCTGATTTTTCATCGATTTAGTGTTTCCGGCGAGCCACGTAGGCAAAAAAATTAATTAAAAAATGCCACATGGATTTCTAAGTCAAGATTCGACCACTAAGACTTAAGTGATCCATTTTTTTTTGAAAAGTGGCGCACTTAAGTGTACCGTTTTTGTAAGTTATGGCGCACTTAAGTCATTCCTTTCAGTTGTGGCACTCCCGCTGTACTTATGCCAGTGGTGGGGATACCAGTAGCGGTTACGGCACCACCACCACATCCGCCCCCAGCCTTCCCTAGTCTAGACGATATTTCTGTTCAAGAGTGTCATAAAATGAAGAGAGTGTTGGAATCTAAGTGGCTGCCCCACTTCCCTAATCTTAAAAGAATTGAAGTATCCCACTGTGAGAAGATGGAGGAGATAATCGGAGGTCCTCCCCCATACGTACCAGTTGAAGAGAGTTCTCTCGAATCTCTTTTGGTGACAGAATGCCCAAACATGAAAAATCTGCTTCCACACGAGTTGCTGATCTATCTTCGGAATCTTCAAAGTTTTTATGTTATTGACTGCAAAGGAATGGTGGAGATGATAAGCGGAGCGGCACAAGGCCAAGAAGGAAGCACAACATCTCTCGTAAACAACACCCCTTCATCCTTGCACTCTTCAATTTCTCTCCCAAAGTCGAATTCCTTGTGCCTACGCAATCTACCACAGCTGAAGAGCATATGTGAGGTCCTAATAACTTGCGACTCCATGGGATTTTTGACGGTGATCAAATGCCCAGAGTTGAATAGGATTCCTCTGCAACTGCGATTCCATGATATTAAGGACCTTCAGAATATTGAGGTGGAAGGTGAGACAAAGTGGAAGACGCTGATATGGGATCATCCCGATGCTCAGGCTCTTCTTCAATCTCATCTCCTTTTCCGTCGGGGTCACTGTATTCTAGAAGGCTAGCGCAATTCACGTGAGTTATCGATATAATTTCCTTCATTCCCGACAGAAATTGAAAAATATTGAAGGAATTATCAATTATATTGCTATATATTTTCTACATGTACATAAGCCTATTTATAATACACAAAAGATAAAATAGGAAAAGATATACAAGATAATATTTTCCTATTTTGCTGTGTAAACATGTGATCTTACATATAGATTGAATCAAATTAGTTCGTAATCAAAGTTAAAATCAGAATCAAATTAAATCCTTAAAAAACATTACGAAGTTGTAGCAGCTTTTTTTTTTATAGTCATGCAGCCATAGAGACTAGGATCAGAACAAGAGTCGTGCAGCTCTAACACTGGCTTTTGCGGAACTCGAGCTTGCTTTCCTGCAAACCCAAGTTTCCATATGAATTACTTTCTTCTTTTGCCGTACTGGCGGACGTCCTTCGCGAGGCGGAGGAGCTTGGAGATGTCCGGCAGGTGGGCCTGGACCTGGCGAAGGAGTGGGGGAAGGAGGGGCCGAAGAGCCAGCCAAATGCCGCCTTCTGGGCAAGAGATCTTGGACAGCTCGATGGCAGCTGTGGCTTCTTCAGTGAATTTTGTCATAGTAGAAAATTGAAGGATCGAAGTTTGCTTTTCCCTCACACGAATTGCGAGCTCACGACTCCGATCCAGAATTCAATAGATCGGACATAGCATTTTGTGCTATACAGATATGATTTTCTGAGATTCATGTATATGGACGTTGAGTGCTGGTTTTGTCCTCTGTTCTCCCCTGTTCACGGGATATTTTGTTGAACGAAAAGAGTTGTCGTCAAGCACGTATTTTCTTCTTCTTTTGATTCTGTCATCAAGCACGTATTTTCTTCTTCTTTCGATTCTGCTCGGTTCCGAAACTTTCCCGTCCGTTTCTACTTTACAGAGTTTGTTGTCGCTGATCCTCACCGAATCCTCTTCACAAGCATATGAGTTTCTCTCAATAGGTTCAGCTTCGCGGACTCTCCAAATCGAAGTGGACAGCAACAGAGACGGGAGCATTCATTAAGCTTCAAAGCCTTCCTCGGAGAATGCTGCGCGCCATGGCATCTACCAGGTTGTTTCAATTCATTCCGGATTTATCTATTGGATTTATACCTACCTCGTTTCGTTTCCAAGCGGTCACTGAATTGCAGCACCAAATGCCAAGACTTTGCCGAGCCGTCATCACTGAGTGACCGTTGCTGACGCCGAGTCGTTGCAATCAGGCCGTTTCCGTCCAACCGAGTCATGGAATTGATTCTACCTGCGGTTTTTCTCCCTTGCTTTGTTTCTCTATTTCTGGTTTCGCATGTTTTTCTAGCCCGAGCCGGAGGCAAAAGTGATTTGACTTACTACGTCTATTGAAACTGGCCTTCGTCGCCCCTCGTGCTTTCACGCCGCCCGTCGATCACTGGACGGAGTTGCTGATTATAACTGGCCGGCCATTTCACCATCACTGCCATTCGACCAAGACATCGCCGGTGACAGTAACCAAGATTGAGTCGACACTGTCATCGCTCGCTCCGATCATGTTATTCCGTTCCATGGCTGATTTCAAATCGAGTTCATTATTCCTTCACTTCGTTTTTATCTGATTTTGTTGTCGTGCGTTGGATTGATGCAACCAGTCATCGCATCATGATCTTCAGCCTTCGCTTATTTGAAAATTTAAGCTCACGATTTGAGTTAGCGGAGGTGAGTAGAAAAGACAAACGATTTATTAACTCAAAAAGATTAAAATATAAATAAGATTTAAAGATAATATTTAGGTGTTTTGTTTCTAGCTTCATTACTTGTTTAGGATTCATTCCTTGTCTTGTTCTTATTACAATGGAATTTTGTCTTCTATATATTAGATCAATAAATTTTACATTTATTTTTATACATCACTCATGGGACGATCCTATCTCAGGGCGTAATAATAGGGCCACGTGTATTTTTGCCCGATTTGTACTTACTGCACTCTAATTATTTTATTATCGTCGTAGTTGATTTATGTGCTTTCGTTTTGATCACTTAGATGTGGATATATGTATTCATGGCTCATTATGTTTGAGTTCGGTTGTGCTAGGGAATTAAAGTGAAAAGATCGCATGGTTCACGTTCCCAATAATCAAAGCGAGTTTAAGTACCAAAAGAGTGTTAATTGGACTCTCAAAGTAATCCTTCAATTTTTTCATCCTGCAAACTTGTTCTTCAAAAGCAAATCCGTGATCCCATAAATGATCCTTTACGTGGGTATAGTAAGCAAAAAAGAAAAAACAATTATAATTAAAAGTTTTAAAAGAAAAAGAAGAAAAATTATAATAATGGAGAGATCGGAGAAGAACAGGTGACCATAATGACCCGACTCAACCACCCGACTCAACCCAACCTTGGCCGAGGCAGTGGCGCCGGTCATCTTCACCTGCACTTCACCGTTCCGCCGGGATTTCCCTGTTTGTTATATGCTTTTTCCTTCTTCTTTTTTGCTCCATTTTTCCTCTCAATCTTGCTAGAGATATACATGTATTATATGGTCATTATGAGTGCGCTGAATTTTATCTGCTGTGTCCTTTTCGACCGAGGGGCCCTCTATTTTGCAGAATTTCTCAGCCCACTTCTGTTGCTTGCGTGTTTTCATACTACCAATTTCCTTCATTCACACACGCATTAATGTCGTGTCGAAAGTGGCCCCAAGTCGGACCATTTCCGGTCAACAAGAAGGAGGAGGGAGCGGCAAGGACTTAGAACTCGGAGGGCGGAGCGCGTCCAAAGACTTTTATAGGAATTTCCCGCTTAAATTCGCCTTGGAAAATTCAGGCTCGGATCGGGTCCGTTTGATATATCAGTTCATAAGAATTTGTAATTTTATTAGAAAGGATCTACAATATTGAACGCAAAAGAATGCAATAGAGATCGAGAATGTAATAGAAAGTGAGGATAAGGCGTTACAAATGTATTTTTGTTAGGAGTCAAATCATCAATGGATTTGGTGGCTAATATTTTTATGAAAATTTGAATGAGGCATTTGAGAGAAAATTTTAGGCGTCAATAATAATCTTCCTCAAATATCAATAAGTTAATATTTCTTTTTAAATCATTCCTTGGGTGAATTTTTTTTTTGTTGCTTTTTTATCAATGATCCAAACTGCATATGAAACCGGTCTTGTGAATTGTTAGACTACACCATAGAATTTCCTTAGACATTGACATTGCAATACGACCTATTTGTCGGATTTGGAAAAAAAAAAGCCTTTTTCTTATGAGTATAAGTGATTAGGATAGGTAACGTTCTAAATTTGAGATGATTTATGATAGTAAATAAGCAACATTACTTCCCAGGTTTTCTAAATTAATTCAATGTAAATCATTCCTAGAGGGGAAGAACAGAGCACTGTATGTATGTATATATATATGAGTATATGCAGTAGCCTTTTTAGATAAGTTTTGTTTTTCATTTTTCATTTTCTTTGCAAAGTCTAGAGAGTTTGGCAATTAAGTGAATCATATTTTTAACTTGTTTTTTTTTATCAAATAACCATATTTTAATGCTTAATAATAGCTTTTCACCTCATTTGGCACACTGTTTTTTTAAAAATCTTTATATAATTTGTACCATTTCGGGTGGGGTATAAAAAAAGATAAGTGGGCTGGAAAGTTTCTTGGCCGCAAACTGAAATTGGCTCAAAAGCAAACACGTTTTCGAGAAAGAGTATCCACCCCTTTTGATGATAGTGACATGGGAGACAATTACACTGCACTCTTGATATTCTCCTTCCAGCATGTTCTCCTACTCAGATAATGCAGAAGTTCTCCTTTTTTTGGATAATTATAATCTAATTTTCCTTTGTTAATTTCCTTTGTGGAGATCTAGTGTATCTCTCTCCACCTTGGCTTTTGTTCCCTGTGAAATAAGGAGAGAGATCTCCATACTTTGGGCAATCACAACTCAGGTGGTTTGGATCTGTTAGGACGATTTGAGGATTTTGCATCGATATCAAGTCTACCTGGTCAGCTAACCGTCAACATAACTTAGGAATCCTCTATTTGGCAGAATTTCTCGGCCCACTTTTGTTTCCTTGCGTGTCTTCACACTGCCAATTTCCTTCATTCACACATACGCATTAATGTCGTGTCGAAAGTGGCCCCAAGTCGACCATTTCGGTCAACGAGAAGGAGGAAGAAGGAAGAAGCGGCATTGCGAATGTATTTTTCGACTTGGAACTCGGAGAGGGGAACGCATTCAAAAACTTTTTCGCAATTAAGTCTACCGTACTTTAAAATGTATTTTTATCAAATAACCCTATTTTAACGTTCAATAATAGCTTTTCACCTCATTGGGTATGCTGCTTTTTTAAAATCTTTATATAATTAGTACTATTTCGGGTGGGGAAAAAAAGGAGAATTGGGCTCAAAAGTCGGGTCAATTCCAAAAAAAACCCCAAACTTGCGCTTAAATTCCAAATATATCCCAAACTTTTTTTTTTGTCCGAAAAATCCCAAATTTTAGGTTCGGCCCCAAATATCCCGAACTTTTCTTTTGTCTCGGAAAAAACCCTAAACTTTAATTTTAGTCCCCAAATCTATCCCGAATTTTGTTTTGTCTAAAAAAAAAAAGTCAATATCATGAAAAATCCCAAATGGGCACACATATGACAAATTTACCCAAAATTAATTTTTTGACCACCAAAACAAATTAGCATCTATTAGTTTCCGTTAAATTTTACTGTCAAATTGCTAAATTAAATAACACGTCGCAATTGACGGGTATACTAATTTAGGATTTTACCCTCCATTTGTACTAAAAAAATCACCAATTTTTTATTTTTTTATTTGTTCTCAAATATACCCCATGGTCCAGTCCCAACTTAACATGGCATTTCCACATAGATAATAAATACACATAAGCAAGATGTCATAGAAAATTATTTTCAAAATAAAACCATTTTAGGACATAAAAAATTAGGGATTACTAATACGGCTTTTTGAGGAGGCTAACGAGGGCAAACTTAGGATTAGAGTAAAATTTGATGATTTTCTTTTTGACAAAAAAAATTGGGATAGATTTGGGAATTGACTAAGAGTTTGGGGTTTTTTTTGAGACAAAAGAAAAGTTTAGGGTAGATTTGGGACTAAATCTAAAGTTTGGGGTTTTTTCTGAGACAAAGAAAAGTTCAGGGCAGATTTGAGACTGAACCTAAAGTTTGGGATTTTTCTTGAGACAAAAAAAAAGTTTGGGATATATTTGGGACTGGACCTAAAGTTTGGGATGTTTTTTGGAATTGACCCCTCAAAAGTCTCTTGGGTGCGCATTACTTTCCTCATAGGCGAACGCGTTTTCTTGTGTAGGACCAGCCACTCCTTTTGACGTAAGTGACATGGGAGACAATTACCCTGCACTCTTGATCCTCCTTTGGATCCATGCTTAACGTGTAAGGGCTCCTCGAAATTCTACTTCCAAGGCGTGTTCTCCTACTGAGATAATCCAGAAGTTCTCCTTTTTTCGGTAAGTATAACTTAATGATCCTTTGTTATCTTCCTATATGTGGATCTAGTTTATCTCTCTCTACTCATGCTTTTGTTCCTGGTGAAATAAGAAGAGAGATCTCTGTAATCTGGGCATTCCCAACTCAATTGGTTTGGATCTGTCTGTAGGATTCAAAGATTTTGCATCTCTCTCTGTTTGTACTTTTGTTCCTAGTGAAACAAGGAGAGAGATCTCTCTACTTTGGGCATAAACAACTCAGGTGGTTTGGCTCTGTTTGGAGGATTCAAGGATTTTGCATCGATATCGAATCTATATGATTAGCTAACTGTTAACATAACTTGGGAATTCTTTATGTTTCTATAGGCATCGTTTTTTTTTTTGTTGATCTTGTCTATTTTTAACCATTCTATGCTTTTTCTTTGGCATTGTCTCTGCTTTTCATGTCATGTCCTCTTTGTAGGTAATAGCAAAAAGGATGCCTAGAGAGCCAGATCCATTTCGTAAGTATGTGGAATATGTGGAGAAGAACAAGTGGAAGTGTCTGTTTTGCGGCAACGAGTATAGCGGAAGTGCTCCAAGGATCCGGGCGCACCTCGCTAGACGTCCAGGCCTTGGTATTAAAGGTTGTGAGAAAGTTGATCATCGTGTATGAGCAGAAGCCTCCCAGACATTTGATAGTGAAGGCAGCATGAGAGCAGAAGCCTCCCAGGCATTTGATGGTGAAGGCAGCATGTTGGATATAAGCACGGGAGGCACATTGGGCGAAGGAACGGAAAGAATAGTCTTTGGCGCGAGTCAAATTGTATTCCAAAGTGACGACGCGTCGAATCCCAATGAGACACGGGACTCAAATCCACCAGGGTGCATGCCGCAGCAACTATCTTTCTATCGGTCGGCCGGAATTGGTACTTCTTCCGTAGGCCCTCAGGATCAAGCGTCTTTTCCTTCTGGTGATATGCCTCGAAATTATCTATTTGCCTCCCAGCAACCCAATCTACAGAACCAAGGGTTGGATTTGGCACGTGGAAATGAAATTGCTTCATATCCCCAGCAATTTCCGATGGACTTATCTTCCCATGATCCAAGTGTGCAACAGGGGCTTTTTGAGCCATGGCAATCATCATTCTCAAATGATCCGGTCCTCGGCAGCAGTATGTCAAATGGGTCACAGGAGTTCATTCAATGTGGTGTACCCGAGCCTCCACTCATGAACGTAACTTCGATCAGCATTCCCCGATATTCAAATGAACAATATCTAAGCTTTGACCAACAATTTGCAAATGGAAACACTCAAGATGTACTGCTATATCCAACAGAGTGGTCAAATCTTCAACGCTCCCAGCCAGAGAATCTTCCTGGATCTCGTGATGTGGTTGTAAGCTCTTCTAAGGAAATACAAACGAGTGAACTGCATAATCTAACAGTGGAATCATCGTTACAGATTGGTTCATTTCTTGATGTGGACGGTGCAAATCTTTTGCAGGATTGTGATCAACTGAGTGTAGTGGGAGGGGTTCCTGTACTTAGCAATACGAGCCTAACCGACACTGTCCAGCATCCTAGTCAGCTTCCCCCAAGGGATGACAAGGAAGATGGGAATGAGGTCTTTCCTTCACGCGCTCCAATGGACATGAGTCCCTCAATTGCACCACAGCATATGATCGTTGATTCGCTAGCTCCAAATGCGTCAACAAATACAATAGGCCCATCATCATCACAAGGTGAGTTTGGATTAATCCACATTGCTACCATGGTTCCATTAGATCCTTAGATATCTCCAAGTAACATAGATTGTCTTTTTAAACAATATATCAATGAGGGTTCTCCAATCAGGAACATGCCAAGCATCATTGCATATTCCAAATGTCCAATGTCACTTCCTTTTTATTGCGTCGTTTCTTTCATCAAAATATTTAACTTTGAGATTTTTGTTGTAGATATTTTGTGTGATCAAGTTCTAGATGATGTTTTACCTGTACCCATGGCTTGATTTGAAAGTCCAATTGTAGATTGATCTTACACTTGAATATTTTTTTACAAGCAGCTTCGGTGCCCCCTCAACGTCAAACTGTTCCACATCAATCCATTAATCTCCCGACACGCAACAGAATCCATATATGCTGTCATCACTGGTTCCAAATAATGCTTCTCCACCTCCTCAAATTCTTCCTTGTAGAACAGGCCTGATAGGCCCATCATCATTACCAGGTATATGGTTATTTACAAAAATTAATCCTTATGTATCACCGTGGTACATTGCTATGGGGCATCAAACATGTTGAGAAAACTCCTAGTTTTGATACTTACAAAACATTTTATGAATGATATTTATATCAATCTCTTGAAGGAAAAGTACACAGAATGACATAGGCTTTAAAGTCTACGGTAGAAGATAAGATAAAGCATGAGATGTCTTAGAGTCTGACCGTACCAGACGGAAAGACTCATCCAGACTGAGATTTAAGTCTGACCGTACCAGATTGAGATTTTAAGTCTGAACGAACCAGACTGAAAATCTAGGCAGACTCAGAACTTAAGACCGTCAGACTTAAGATGAACTTACACGATAAGATCACCAACGGTAGAGTATTTCACTTACCTTATTTATGTTGATTCTCGTTATACTAATCGATTGACATGATCAATTAGTGGGCAACTTCCAAAGAAGAATAGAGCACTTATGGAAGCCCGGATTCGATTGTATGGGCGAACAGAATCTAGGGGATCGATCTACCCTCAACGGTCAAAAAGACTTTCCTTATAAAGTCTGTCCAAGAAAGGGAAGACAAAACTCTCAAGGAAAGAGCCAACGGTCGAGTGTGGCTTGGAGAGTATTTAAGGATAGGTTGAGACTTAGGGGTAGATAAGATGAACATTATTCCAAAGCTGATTCTGTTATTTAATTGTTGTTCATAGTGCGTATTTGAGTGATCTCAGTGTTTTACAATAGTGAGTGACTTAGTGAGACAGATCATCACCAAGTACAAACACTCGAGAGTGTGTAATCACCGTTGATCATATAGTGAAATATAGCCGATTGGGCTGGTCGACCGGAGAGTGGACGTAGGCTTGTCAAAAAGCCGAACCACTATAAAAAAGTGTTTGCAATCTTCTCTAACTCTCTCTACTTGATTTCAATTCGTTGATTGCAAAAGTTATATATAGTTGCGTGAATAATCTCTCTACACCTATTCACCCCCCCTCTGGGTGTTTATACTAGTTATATCAAAACATGCTATCATGAGTCTCTAACCGATGGAATTTTTAAATTGCAGAATTAGATATGAACGAGGGTGCACCGAGAACGAGTCATCCAAACACAAGGAACAACTTTGAAGAGAATAGAGCTTTAAAAAGAAATCTAGAACTGCTCTATAGAAAAGAAGCTCTCATAAGGGATGAGTTAGAATTTGCTGCATCTCTATCTCTAAAGAAGCCGAGAATGGAAGTTGCAAATTGGTTGGCAAATATGGAGAAGCTTAGAAATGATTGTCCCGAAGCAACAAGTGAGGATTGTTTGCCACCACATCAACAGGTGGACACACTGATGAATGAAGTAGAAGACCTTATGAGACGAGACAAAGGACTATTTGAGACCAAAGTCAACAAATTGTTAGAAGATAAGATGGTGGGAGAGGCATTTCAAAGAAATACTACAACGATTTTGGAGTTCCTAGTACGGGATCAAATATCCCAACTAGGCATTTATGGAATGGGGGGTGTTGGTAAAACAACTATTATGGTACATTTGCATAATAGACTCCTCAAAGAAACAAATTATGTCAACGTATTGTGGATCACTGTGTCACAGAATTTCCATGTACAAGGGTTGCAGGATGACTTTTGGAAGGTACTAGGTCTAGGCATGCTAGAAGAAAAGGATGTGAGGAAACAAGCAGCGATGTTGTGCGATTCTTTAACGAAAAGAGGCAAATCTATAGTAATCCTCGATGATGTGTGGGATTCCTTTTATCTTAAAGAGGTGGGAATTCCAGATGGAATTAAGTTGGTCTTAACCACTCGATCCATTGAGGTATGCCGCAAGATGCAATGTCAAGAAATGATAAAAATTGAACCTTTATCTCATGAAGAAGCTGAGTGCTTATTTTCGGAGGAGCTTGGATCCGAAGTGGCCCTTAACATGGAGACTAAAGCAATTGTTAAGTCCATTGTTAAAGAATGCGTAGGCTTGCCGCTTGCAGTCATCGCAATGGCAAGAAGCATGCGAGGAGTGACTGATGTGTTTGAATGGAAGGATTGCTTGGAGAAACTGAGAGAATCGGATATGGGGCAAATGGATATGGAAAAGGAGGTAATAATGAAACTAGAATTTAGTTACAATCACCTTGGTAATCCTATAGTTCAACAGTGTTTCTTATCTTGTGCACTTTATCCAGAAGATGAAAGGATTGATAAGTTCGAGTTGATAGAATTCTTTATTGACCAAGGATTGATTGATAAATTGAAAATGAGGGAGAAACAATATGTTAGAGGCCTCACCATACTGAACAAACTAGCAAATGTTTGCCTATTGGAAGTTCATGGGAGCAAGATGAAAATGCATGATTTGATTAGAGACATGGCATTGCACGTCATGAGTGCGACTTCAATTGTAAAAGCAAGAAAGGGGTTGAGCAGGATACCATCTGAGGAATATTGGACGGATGCTATAGAGAAAGTTTCTCTGATGAAGAATGAAATTGAAGAATTTCCCTTGAACATGTCACCAAATTGTCCTAAACTATCAATTTTTCTAATGAATGAGAATTTCCGATATGGTGTGGTCATCCCTGATTGTTTCTTCAAACAATTAGGAGGGCTAATGGTTCTAAACCTGAGTCAAAATAGTCTAAGAGAACTTCCAGATTCCATTTCAGAGTTGGTAAACTTGAGAGTGCTATTACTTGGAGAATGTACAGAATTGTGCTATGTTCCTTATTTAGGGAAGCTCAGATCTTTGAGAAAGTCGGACATTTTTCATTGTTGTAAAGTTGAAGTGCTCCAGGGTCTGAAAATGTTGGTGAACTTGAGATACCTTGACCTATCTGGTACGTGCATAAAAAGTTTACCCAAAGGGACATTAGGGAATTTGCTAGACTTGCAATATCTTAAAATTCCAGCAATAAGAGATGACTTCACAAAATTGTGGGCATTGGAGACAGTCGAATGCTGCTTTGAAGATGTGAATGATTTCAACATATTTGTGAGGGCGGTTATTGAGCGGAGTAGTAACTCTCATTATTACACGCTCGACGTGTGTCAAGAACCAATGAAGATTTATGAGAAATTTAGTGGTGATGCTCGACTTGCGTGTCGTGAGAGGAGTGTCCACTTTCGCAGATGGAGTCATGCTATTGTGAGTGTAAGAGGGGAAAGTAGTGGCAGTGGCATTTGTATTTTGATCCCTCGAGATGTGCAGAAATTAATAGCGAGCAATCGCGACCGTACAACAAATTTGTTTGATGTAGGTCCACTTGAAAACCTTGAGAAGCTAGAAATAGAACAATGGGAAAACTTACAGGTGCTTTGCGGAGGACAACATGAAGAAATAATTGACATCCGTGACTCCCTTGCCCCAACCCCTACCCCTCTCCTCTTCCCAAGCCTTAGGATTTTGATAATATGTCGATGTCCGAAACTGAAGTATCTCTTTGGGCATGGGCCTAAATTCTGTCTTCCACATCTACAAGAGATTAGAATACATGAATGTGAGGAAATGGTGGGGATAACAGTAGCAATTACATCACCACCACTGCATCCGTCCCTAGCCTTCCCTAGTCTAGAATTGATCTCTATTTGGCTGTGTGATAAAATGAAGAGAGTGGTGGAATCTGAGTGGCTGCCCCACTTCCCTAGTCTGAGAACAATCGTGGTATCCCGTTGTGAGAACATGGAGGAGATAATCGGTCCTCCCCCTTACATGCCGATTGTAGAGATTTCTCTGGAATTGCTTAGGGTAGGAGGTTGCTGTAACATGAGAAAGCTGTTTCCACAGGAGTTGCTGATCCATCTTCAAAATCTTCAAACAATCAAAGTCGAGTGCTGCAAAGGAATGGTGGAGATGATAAGCAAAGTAGGACAAGGCCAAGAAGGAAGCATAACGACTCTAGTAAACAACACATCTTCATCCTTCCAGTCTTCAATTTCTCTCCCAAAGCTGAAGCACTTGGAGCTATTCCGTCTACCCCAGCTGAAGAGCATATGTGAAGTCCTAATAACTTGCGACTCCTTGGGACATTTGAAGGTGACCGAATGCTCAAGTTTGAAGAGGATTCCATTGCAACTGCAATTACGTGATATTGCGGACCTTCCTTATATTGAGGTGGAAGGTGAGGAAAAGTGGAAGACGCTAATATGGGATCGTCCTGATGCCCAGGCTCTTCTTCAATCTCATCTCCTTTTCCGTTGGGGTCACTGTATTCTAGAAGGCAATCGCAATTCACGTGAGTTATCGATATAATTTCCTTCATTCCCAACAGAAATCGAAAAACATAGAACGAATTATCAATTGTATGGCTATATGTTTTCTACATGTACATAAGCCTATTTATAATACACCAAATATAAAATAGGAAAAGATATGCAAGATAATGTTTTCCTATTTTACTATGTAAACATCTGATCTTACGGATGATTGAATCAATTAATCCATTATTAGAATCAGAATCAGAATCGAATCGAATCGTATCTACAACAGTTCCTTGAAAAAAGTCACGAAGACGTAGCCCTTCTTTTTCTAGCCATGCAACTATAGAGACTAGGATCAAAACTACAGTCGTGCAGCTCTAATACTGGCTTTTGCAGGATCGTCCACCAAGAAGAAGTGAATCCCCCCGATGCTACTTTCGAAGAAGTCTGATGAAAGGCCTTCAGCTGCTATTTTAATTACTCGAGCATGCTTGCCCGCAAACTCTCAAGTTTCCATGTGAATTACTTCCTTCATATGCCGTCCTGGCGGAGTTCTTTCACAAGGTGGAGGAGCTCGGAGTTGACCAGCAGGCAGGGCTGGACCTACAAGGAGGAGTGTGGGAAGTAGGCGCCGACGGAGCAGCCGAATGCCACCTTCTGGGAGGAGATCTTGGGCAGCTCGGGGACTGCCACTATGGCGAATTTAGTCATAGTAGAAAATTGAAGTTTGGTTTTCCTCCCCCCAAACGCATCGCGATCTCACAACTCGGATCCATAATCAATAGATCGGATCTGGCATTTTGTGTTATACAGGTATGGTGTGTATTGACGTTGAGTCTAAGCTCGTATTAGGTTTCTTAAAGCCATGAGCGAGCTTCACGTTGTTTCTCTTCCATTTGTTTGGTGTGTGTATGTCATTCGGGCCAAGCTTTGTTCAAACTTGCATTGTTACAGCTTTATTGAGATTTCAGAATCGCTTGCGTTGGTCGTGAGATTCGTGATTTTTGTTCAATTAAACGTGTCGGATAAATCTGTGAAGCTTGTAAGTGTGATAGGTCGAGAGAGAGTTAAGCAAACGCATGGAATTCCTAAGTCAACTGCGGGCTTGGCTATTGATTGTTTGTTCATAGCATATGTGCTGGGTTTTTGCTGATGATTGATACATATTCATAACCCACGTGGTATCGCTGGATTATTTTAGTTTGGATTATTTCTCTATTCAACCATGAGACTTCCATAGATCAACATGCTTTATTTATTTATTTTTTTTAAGTCATTTTCCTGGTTTGGAAGGTAGGTTCGAAGAAGATGGCTGGTATAGGAAGACAAAATTGCTTCGACTTTGTCTTGGGTTAATTTGACTTTGCAGTTCAAAGAAGATGACTAGAGCTGCAAAATGAAATTTGTTTCAACTTTGTTGCGATTGCCCACTAAAGTGTTCGTGAAGATTTCTCAAAGGAATTTGATTTTATGTAATTCAAGGTGGTTGCAAAAATCAGAATGTTCATAAACCCTCCCTATTTTAACATCTAGAATATATTGATACTTCGCACCGTCCAAGATGCTAGTTAGTTTGGGTCCAAATACTTGCTCATCTTATGCATGCAATCATACTCACAATGAGAGCAGTACATGGTGCAGTTTTGTTTATCAGTAAGTTCATGGCCCAAAACCCATATGCTCAAATCTATTTCATGATTTATATATGGCCTAGGCGAAACTTTCACCACCACAGTGAGTTTATAGCCCAAAACCTATATGCTCAAACTTGTTTCATAATTTATATATGGCCCAGGGGAAATTTTCTCCACTATCGTCATGCCCTGTTCATAACCTGATGCCCAAACTCTCTCACTAACTTGATTCTTTAGAGATCATAATTTGAGGAGAAAAATGCTAAAAATAAAAAATGAATCCCAAATTTGGTCAAGTATGGATCAAAAATTAGTCGAGTCAAATATAGATAGAAAAATTTGCATTGCAATTAGATAGATTAATTTGAGTCGGATCATTTATGACCCAACTCAAATTCGACCCAATTCATCCATTTAACAGGCCTATAGGTACATTGTGGGGCAAGAGGCTGGGTGAGGTGGGGTGTAGCATTAGTCTTGCCCTATCATTCGAATTTGCCTTCTTTGTATAGTTTTAATTGTATATAAATAAAAATAAATATTGATATGAAAAGGACTTTACGAACCATCTCTTCTTCTTACGAGCCTTGCTTTTATAGGAGATGCAAATTCGAAAGTTTTCTCGGTAAGGAGCGGGGACAGTTATATCCCGTGTATTCCGTCTTCAAATTGTTACACATCCACAATTTTGTGATATTTAGAGCTTGTTTGACTCAATAAAATAAGTTCGTGAGTGTTATTCTTTTTCAAAACCTACCCACGAAGCCATTCTTACTGTTACTCTATCTTTTTATAAAATTATCATAATAATAATAATGAAAAACACCACCCGCCGGGCGCTCCGCCATTCTTACTTGAGGGGAGGGTTCGAAACTGGGGGAGACTTTGGCGACTTCTTTTGGGAGTGTGGTGGCCCCAGGCTGGTGGCCTGGGGTTTCTTACCAAATTATGCGGGGTTCCTCGGGTCGCCAAAAAAAAATAATAATAATAATAATAATAATAATAATGAAAAACGCCAAATATAATTATAAAGGAATGCCAAACCTAATGCGACCGTTATCCTGAGAAGAAAAACTACCTCGGCCCTAACAGGGTGAAAAAGGGCATGTTTTTCACCCCATCATGTGCCCATCCATGTCTTTCACCCCATCATCTAGGAGAAATGAATTATTTTTATTATTGATTGTCCGGTTGAACGAAAGAGATGGGTGTGGGGTTGAGAAATTGCTTCTCCTTTAGTGGTCGGTGCTTTTGACTTTCAACGCCTTTATTCATAACATACACCTAAAAATTTATTAACCTTTAAAATTACTTAATATTGTATCTATGTGGCCATTGTTCCATGAGCTCAATTGCCTTGCTCCGTATCAACTTCTAACTAGTTATCACATCTCAAGGCTCCTTATGTATTCAATATTCTTTTAATACCTTGATAATATCTTATTAATGCCGACACCTAAATTTTGACTAACAAGTCATAAGTTTAAAAAAAGAAAAGAAAATCAAGACTTTAGGAATTTGGATCGCGAGGAGCCTATATCCTGACCAAAAAGAGTCATAGAAGTTCTTACATGTATTTCTTTTTTTACTAAAAAGTCAAAAGTTGAGTCCACCGTTTGAAAAGTTAACTTTTAGTCAACATTTTTGCAAAAAAAGTAAAAAATATTAAAAATTATGAAATCAACTTATTTTTGCCTCAACTTGATTTTGAATCCAACAATCTTACGAAAAAACAATCAGAAATTGACTTTTTCTCAAATTGGGAATTTCGATCTTTATTCAAAATTCATCCATTTCTAAACATTTCTAGGCTGTCCTCTTCACGGCATTTGGTCCTGGGAACATTATGGACCATAATTGCAAACCAATTTTGTCAATTTCAGGTTTAATAATTACGATCATTGCTCTGGTGCGGATTTAAGGCATGGGTGGCTTCAAGTCAACCCTATTTGACCAAACTCAACTTGGCCCAAAAGGGACGGCCAAGGTCTGGCCAGGCATGGCTGGCGGCCCCCTTGCCCCAGTTTAAATAAATTTCTGATTAAAGCCGAAAGGACCAAAATGCCCTGTAATCAAGCCGCGTCACCTTACATGAGCCTATCCCATCCTTTCTTGTTCACCGAGCACAAATATGGACCCTTAGATCTAACATAGGGTTAGGTCAACACTCCCTCTTCTCAGCCCTACCTCCCCTCCTCTCAAGCCGCTCCCAACCCTCACCGGAAAGCTCGATTCCAGACCGGTGCTCATACTTAAGGTAGGAGCCTCATCTTTCGTGTTTGATTCTTTTGTGATTGTCTGAGGATACGAGGATGAACATAATCAAAAGTCAAAGTAAGATCTTCGACCTAGGTTCATTTCCACGTTAGGACGTGAAAATTACGGAAATTGAATAGAGATTAGGCTTAGAACTAGCTCAGCTCCATGAAATCAAAGTTTAAGCTGCTTGCTTGCTGTCAAGACCTTGTTCATATGAGTTGATGCCTTGTTTAGATGTCCATTAGGCTTAGATGACATAAGATGTGAAGTTTTTCGAAAAAACCCAAAGCTTGAAAGTTGTTCATAGAGGACCAAGTTATAGATTTGGAAAGTTTGGTGGAGGCATGGGTATAAATTTTAGGGGTAAATTTGATAAATTTCGAACAAGGTCAGTACTGGCCTAGAAAACGGATGGAATCTGACCTCTGGGGGGAAATCGGTAATTTTGGCAGACGTAAAGGGTTCTTATGCTTAAACTTAGGACATGAAGTTTGAAGAACATAGAAATTGCTTTCTCTCAGTGAAAATCTGGATCAATTTGACAAGGTTTTCAATTTTTCCCTAATTTAGTAAAATCGGTTCAGAATCGGGTCCGAATCAGGGGTAGCCGGGCAATTTTGAAATTTTCGGGTGTTTTGGATCCGAATTTTGAAAGAGCAGTCTTGATGAACATTGAACCACACTTTCTAGGCTTTTAATTTGTCGTTGGTTTCACCTTAATTGGACATCATTAATTTAATCAATTGGATTAAACAAGAACCAGGCAGAACAGGGGATTAAAATGGAGAAGTGCCCCTTCTTGTGGCACTAGCCCTTTGCTTGATTGCCTGATCCCCAAGGTCAATTTGCCTAAATGCTTAGTTCAGCTCCCTTGTGTTTGATTAGATAAATTCTAGATCTAATTACGAATATCAAAGCATACGTAGGCAGATTTGATTAGCTTTATTTAGTGTTTGGTGAGTTAGTCTTCTACTCTGTGAAGACAAGGGAGGGCAATCACTAGTCTTAAATAAATGAACCCCTAGTGGATTAGGAGGTGGTGATCGAAGGCGTCATTCGACGTGGCGGTGACCGAAGCGAGCCAATGGAAGACCAATATTTGATCCGGTCTCACTTTTTGTAATAATTTAACTTAGATTAGTTTTAAACACCATAGGCTAATTAGCATGGGTGTTGCCAATAAAACTTGTTTAGACTTAGTCTCTCACATTCAATGGATGATTACAGTAATCTAGCTTAGGCTTCACTTTTATCAATTCACTAAATTTAGGCTCACCTTAATTTTAAATAATAGGTTGTCATGCCTTGAGGCTAATAACAAGATCGTGTATATATATGGTCATCATGAGTGTGTGCTGATTTTTAGAGACTCGTGCATATTGACTTTGAGTTAGAATTCGTTAGGGGTGTGCAACCGGATCAAAATTACTTGGGAACCGGACTAGAACACCCTAGAAATCAAGAATGCAATAGAGTTAATTTTTCGTTTTAAATCATTCCTTGTGAATTTCCTTAGTCATTGACGATGTAATATGGCATGTTATGTTCAAACTTGGAAACAAAAAAGACTTTTGCTTATTGTCACGACCCGACTCTCGAGTCCGCGACAACCCCTGTTCTCTTGCGGTCATTTGATTTGCGACTCTCCAGGATCCGTCGCCGACCATTATTTTTATCTTTTAATTAAACGCATGCGGAAGCGAAACACAATCCCCGGTCAAATACAAAAGCAGGGATAGCAGGAAAACCCAACAAGAACACATTCCAAAGTATCGCTTTTTATTTATCTACCGATTAATCCTAGGAAGTTTACAAGTACAAGCCCTTACCACGGGCATCTTCCTATCGAGCCCATGAAACCAATAAGCCGGGGTTAATCTACTCCCTTCAAAACGGCAACGAGCCGTAACACGCGTCGATCCTCCATCCTATGGACCTGAAAATGGTTATTCAATAACCAGGTGAGATAAATCTCAGTAAGTCAAAATCCTAAGCCTCGGTTAGGAGACCTACTCGCCTCGAGTGCGCCCTGACGTGCAATGTCTCTATCGCCAACAATTCAACAACAGAATAACACCCAATCGACCATTGATAGACGCACGATTAGACCAAGGCTCATATGCAATTATTAACAGTTAGCAATTGCAATCACAGGCATCCTTACCTCGCTTTTGCCACACGCAACCTGCATGATACAGTTTATTGTATGCTCACCTCAATGCAGCAATCATATCAAATAATCAGAACACTTCTCAAGTTGTTTCATGCACCATGCACTTGCTCGTTTTCCATTTATTAACACATTTGGGGGAATTTCCTTCCAACACACAAGTTGGTAGTCAACCGGCATAATAGGGCATCGTCCCACTACATTGGGCACGGCTACGCCCGGCGCCAGACGGCATTCACAAAGAGCATAGGTCCGGCCTCTACCGCGACCCGCATCCGCGCGCCGGGCATTCCGATAATACGGACTTCGTCCACCACAGATCCCCATTGGGTGACGGGCTCTTACGTGACCACGCAAGCACATCAATTAATCATGCTCATTTTCTTATCTTTCCGAACAGCCAATGCAGACATGATTCGTGCTGCATGTACATATTAATTCATCGCAAACTCTACATGTAATGTGATAATATTTCACACGTGATCACGCGAACACAAATGCCTTTCACACGTAGTCACATGAATATGCTGAATACAATCAACCCTAATTCACAATCGCAGTCCATGAACTTACTCCACCGAGTACATATTAAACAAGGTCATTGAAGACAGTAAGCATATATGTATTCAATATGTAATCCACGTGAGGAAAGTACGAACAATAATCCATTGAATTTAATCGATACTAACACAATTAATTAATAACGTACTTTCCAAAAATAATACTTTATTCCAAAAATATTCCATTAATAATTATTTAACAATAAATATTCAACATCCAAGAATAATATTATCCAACAATCAATATTCAACATCCAAGAATAATTAATCATCCACCACTAATTAATTAATTATTCTCCAAAAACAATTAATTAATTATTACCCAAAAATAATAACCACCAATTTCGAAATTAATAATAAATTAATTAATTCCGAAAATAATAAATAATAATTCCGAAATTAATAAATTATTATTATTTAGTCCCAAAAATAATAATAATATTTATTAATACTAATCATGGTTACCGGTCTAACCCAACTATGGTTAATTAACCCAACCAAGATTACTTTGATCTAACCGCGATTAACCAACCATAGTTACTCTAACCGCAATTAATTTATTTTAACCATGATTAACACTAAACATGCTTAATCAAATAATAATAAAACACTAATCATCCATCATTCAAAAGCACTAATCAAGCTTAATATTAAACTAATCACCCTAAGGGAGTTTAGCACCCTAAGCGAGGTTTAGAAAATCAACTCACGGTTTAGCGATTCCGATTACACGGACGCGATGGCGATGGCGAGGCCGACGCGCGGCTACGTCCGAAATGGCGAGACGAGCGGCGATGAAAATGGGTCTCGGCAACGGTGAGACCGAGAATCGGACGGCGGCGAGCGAGCGGCTTGGATGGTTCGAAACGGCACGGACGGGGGCAACGGTGCGCGGTGGCTAGGCGCGGTGGACGGCGCACCAACGGCGAGTGGCGGCGCGGCGATTTCGGACGATGGCATGTCCGAAAGAAACAAGGAGAGAGGGGGGTGTTTCGGTTCTGCAGAGGGGGAAAGGGAAAATGAACGTGGGAAATGGGAAAGGAAAAAGAGAGAAACGTGGGGAAGGAGGAAACTTGCGGAGGAAGGAGGGGGGCAGCCAACGTGCAGGAGAAGAAAAGGAGGAGAGAGAGAAAAAGAGAGTTGACTAGTCAAAGATGGGATGGGGCAAGGGGGATTGTCGACCAAGGAAAGAAACGTGAGGGGGAAGAGAAAGAAAAGGGGGAGAGAGAAAAGGGAAACGTGCGGAAGAAGTTGGAGGAGAAAAGAAGAAAAAGACAAAATAAAGGACAACAAGACAAAAATCTAAATAAACATCTAGAGGGGTATTTTGGTCTTTTTACCCCTGAAGCACAAATTCCCAAATATTTGGCTCCAAAACTTAGCTCGTTAAATCCTTATCCAATATTTCGGGCTACCGATAAATCCGAGTAATCAATGGCGATGTCCGATATTTTGGCCTCGACATCCTTAAAAGTTCGATACCCACGTCGGATTGAAATTCGTGATTAAAATCGATCAATCGCGACTTTAGTACGACCTAACTTTCGGGCAGCGTTTAGGGGTTCTCGCACGTTTGACCCGTGGTTGATAGTTTTTCAATCCACGACCGTACATTCAAATCCGGCGATCTCGGTTGTCATGTAATCATGAGGGGTTAATTGCTCACACTGAGTACATGGCCAAAAGGAAATCGGTTTAACGTCATTCGCAATTAATATCGAAGTCGTGCGGAATCACCCGCAATTCGACCTCGTATTTTTGCTGAATCGACTTATTTCCGTTTGCTAATTAGCCTGCAACAGTGTAGTATTATTCCTCTTTGATTCTTATGTACTAGCAGAGAGCTTCTCACCTCATGGACACTACAGATTCTTCATCCCCTTCTCTACCTGTTTCTCTTACTTCTAACCTATCCCTCCAGCCTCCACCAGACCTTCGAAAATCCTCATGTTCCAAGATAGACTACCTTTATGAGGTTGCTTACCTCACAGAGGATAGTAAGATTTCAGAAACTCAGCTCCCCATGATGAATCCATACACTGCTTTCACTAAACCCCCTTCTTTCTCTCCACTCCGGTCTATCAAACACTTGATTAAACATACTCCTCGTACTGTCAAAGAGTATGTTCAATCTTCTCGTTTTGATCAGCATCCCATCCAGGCCACTGAACAAGAACAGTTTGTTACCCTCCAGATCCCACCAGAGTTTCCATCTCAATGGATCCAACAAGGCTACTCTCATCTCCACTTCGGAGCCATCCGTCTTGCTTTAACTTTCCATGGTCGTAAAGGCCTACCTGTTACAGCAAGGATAGCCCTGTTAGATACCAGGTTCTTGGAATACCAACAAGCTTGTATTGGCACCATCCAAACCACAATGAATGCAGGAACCGTTTTTGTCACACTTTTTCCAAATTTTAACATTGCTCTTGCAGATCCCAACCCGCTATCTTTGCTCTTAAGGTTCAGCTACAAATTACTGGAGCCCCACAAACACCTGGCTCTATTGCTGCCACCTTGCACTACCAAATGATCTACCGTGTTCAAAACCATGCCATTGATCTTAACATCCCAAATTCTGAAGATGCTCTTGTTATTTCGGTCGACCATGACCAAACTTCTTGCATCCACGTCCCAAGGCAGATCCCTCGAAGTGAACTTGTTAAACTTCTTCCCGATAGTTGGGTCACCAACTACGAAAAACTCCATCAGAATTGCAAACCGGTCAGTCCGGTGAACCCCAGTTCACTAGAAAAAGATGGCACTTGTTGTTGCTATTAAGTTCAAGTAAGACTAAAGAGGAACCTTCCTCCATTTTCCCTACCATTCTCCACTTTACTCCTTGTCCCCATCGATCCAGTTTCGTCGAACCGGACAACAAACAATTTGTCCACTCATTTGGACCTCAAGGACAGCCAATCCATTTCTTCAAAGATCCCACTTTGGACATCATTTTGGGATCCCGGATCGTGCGTGTACTTCATGCACAAGAATCGAAGATGAAAATGATACATCCTCCTCTAAGAAGAAGAAGAAGAAAAAGGATGTGCTCTATCGGCGGTATCTTGATGGAGATCCAACTGTTGGACCTCTTGGAGAAGATGGCGGAAGACACCGGTTCATTGTCTCTTATGGACCACCTAAACCTTTTAAGGTAGTCCCCACTCCATCTCCTTGTAAGCCAACTCTTTCTCCTAATTCACCATCACCCAAGCCTATGGTTACCTCACCCTTTTATAAGCCAATCCAGAAATGGGTCAGAAAGAACCCCTCTTGTCCTATCACTTTACCTCGACCAGGTACCTGTGTACCTCAACCTGAACCACTTCCAGTCCTACCCAATATATGCATGTTTCACCCTGAGGATTTCCCTCCACTTGAGGCCACGGAATCATCTGAAACTAGCACCCGTACCCGAAAATTTCCTCCATTGGAAAAATTCTCTGACCCACAGCAAAGGTACCAGCACTCGCCCAAAATACCAAACCCCACTGGTATTGATGCACAAGGACAACGAAAGCAGCCCTCAGCTGCAGAAACCGTTTTGAATTGGCAAACTGAGAATGCCCTCGCTCAAAATGAGCTCCTTGGCACTGTTGCTACACGTCTCGAACGTGTAGATAAGACCACCGACTTATCTTGCCGCATGCCGAAAGACTTTTAAACGGCTTCATCTCGCTAGAAACCAAGCGAGGCACCTACTAGCCATTATTTGGAAGATCAAAAACCAGAAATTGAGAAACTCAAAAGACAAATCCAAATCCTCAAAAGTCGCAGTCATTCCCTTCCCTTGATCCGCCCCCTTTTTACCTCTCCTCTCTACCACAAAAGCCGAATCATCATTTGGCTCATCATCCTCTTTTTTCTTTGTTTTAAGCCCGCCCCTCCTCCCTCGAATAATTTTTGACTCTTCGCGAAAACCTTCGTAAGCTTAAACTCAAGCAAAAGAAATCCTCTCCTCCCATGAGCCTTCACCACCCTCTCCCTAAGCACACCGAACATTCTCCTCGGCAATCCCCTCCCGCAAATCAACCCGCCACCTTGACCATTTCCAACCCACTTGAAAACTTCCTCCGCCGCCAGATCCCTTCTATTGCTGTTATCAACCCATCCGCCACAACACAGGTTGAAACTTCGTCTGAATCCGATTCTGATATTTTTATCGAATCATCCTCTTTGGCAGACACTTTTTTCATGGCCGATAGTGTCAAAGACGAAGAAATATTCTCTGAACCCGAAATCCCTCACCAGGATCAACCTGATGCCACCCAGTCTTTTACAGCCTCATCTTCCAAAGTTTACTTTACTTTGGATGACATTCCATATTATAAGTGGCACGATAGGCTTCGGGAATTTCATGCTTGGCTCATGCCGGGCATATTTCGAACCAAGTACTTATGATATTCTCCGGAATTCACTAGTCGTTTTACAGGAGCACTTAAGGATTGGTGGCATACTGCATCAGAACAAGACCAGATGTATCTTCTAACTCAGCCCCTGGATAATGCTATCCAGATCATCCACATGTATTTCATTGGCAAGCCTGAAGATTCCAAAGAACTCAAAAGAAAGGAGTTCTTTGACCGCAAATGCTGTTCATTAAGGCGCAAAGATCTTGACAGACACTTCCAAGCTATGATCAAGCTGTTCTATCTACTTGGTGCGATTGGAACCTCAAGCCCATTTTTTAGCATCCATCCCAAGAGAACTTAGCCAAGCTGCGGAAAAAACTCTTCAAGAACGACGAAAAGTATAACTGAGGCTACTCTTGGTGAAATTCAACAAGCCGTTCATATTGCCATTGAAGAACTTTGCCTCCGGCGAGAAGCTTTCCGAAGCTTCCTCAAAGAAAACAGGAATCTTGACAAGGCGTGTTTTAAACCCGGCCTCCAGATTAAATGTCCCAAGGATTGCTCTGACCCTTCCTGCACGGGATGCAAAAAGAAAAGGCATTTTAAACGACTCTCCTTCAATAAGACACGCAAAGGAAAAAGCAAAGGTAAGTGGAAATTTTTGCGAAAACGCCGTCATCGCTCTTCTAAGAAGCATCACAAAGACAGGTGTTATGTCTGCAAAAAAAGGACATTTTGCCAAAAAGCGTCCAAAGGCGAACAAGCGAGGAAGCCATCGATAGACAAAATCACCAAAAGCACCGGCATCCCACTTGATGATTCGGACATTGAGTCCGTGTTCTCTTTAGATGACCAACCATCTGAAAATACTCTCTGTGCTATCCAAACATATAGCTCAGACTCAGCCTCAGAATCTGAGAACGATGTTTTCACCTTCTTTCCTGATTCACCTGCAGAAATTGATCTCTCTGAACCTGTCCATCATCCATATATTCCCATCCATATCCTCTTGTCTAAATACCACAAACCAATCCCTTTGGTGGCACTCATTGATACTGGAGCCAGCTCTTCCATCTTAGACACAAAAATCCTCCCAGAAGAATTTTGGAAACCCTACACCAGGTATTTCAATTCTGCTTCTGGTGACACTTTTGCTACCAAGTATCGTAGTAAACCCATTACTATTCAATTTTTCCCCCAGTGTTCTCTTACCACCAAAGTCCTTGGTTCTCAGTCTCCAGACAAAGATATTATCATTGGTTGGGACATCCTGACTCAACTTCCCAAGCTCAGAATTCTTTCTAATGGCCTTCGATTCAAAAATCAATTCCGGGAATTTGTAGAAATTAAACGTTTCTATGCTCTTCAACCGGCCATCCTCGACCCAATAATCCAAAGTTTACTTTCTTCTTGTTTGAGACACACTCCCGGTTTTCCTGCATTTGTACCCGGCCCTTGTGGAAAAACTCTTCTTTCTATGTCAAACTTCCTTTCAAAAGGAATGAAGACATCAATCCTACAAAAAGCCAGCCATTCGGGAATGAGTCCGAACATCTCGCATAGCGGCTCAACAAGAATGCTCAGAATTGTTGGCACAAGGTCTCATCGAACCCTCTGATTCTCAATGGGCATGTGAAGCATTCTATGTCAACAAACGGGCCGAGCAGAACCGTGGAAAAATGAGGTTAGTCATTAATTACCAACCTCTAAATCAGTTCCTTCAGGATGATAAATTCCCATTACCCCATAGAAATTCCCTTTTCCTGAGCCTGGCTCAAGCAAAGATCTATTCAAAATTTGATCTTAAGGCAGGATTTTGGCAATTGGGTATTGACCCACGCATGCACCCAAAAGCGGGTTCTCGCATTCCAAATCAACACTTCCAATGGACAGTTGTTCCTTTTGGTCTCAAAACTGCACCTTCCCTTTTTCAAAAAGCTATGTGCAAAATCTTTGAGCCTATCCTTCAAAACTCCCAGATTTATATTGATGATATCCTTCTGTTCAGTCATGATGAACAATCCCATTGCCAACTCTTGGCACATTTTGCTGATATTGTTAAGAAGCATGGCATTATGCTTTCTCAGAAGAAAATGATTATTGCCCGAGACGAGATTGAATTCCTTGGCATGCGCCTCACGAAGGAACTTACGCCCGAACCTCATATTTTGATGAACTCCAGAAATTTCCGAAAAGGATCTCAATCCTAAACAAATTCAGCAATTCCTTGGGATTGTGAACTATTTACGAGATTTTGTTCCTCACATTTCTCAATACTTACGACCCCTTCAAAGAATGCTCAAGAAAGATCCTCCTCCATGGGGACTCAAGCAAACTCAGGCTATTTCCCGGCTTAAACAGCTATTGCAAAACCTTCCTCCATTAAAGATCCCGTCAAATGGCAAACGCATTCTCCAAACCGATGCAAGAACAAATATTGGGCAGCCATTCTTTTCGAAGAAATTCATGATACTCGGCATATTTGTGCCTACAAAAGTGGCCGATTCTCTCAAGCAGAAATTCATTATCATTCCACTTTCAAAGAAATACTTGCAGTCAAGTATGGCATCAAAAAGTTCGAATTTCATCTCATTGGACACCATTTTCTGGTCGAGATGGATATGTCCTCTTTCCCTCAGATGCTCAAATTCAAACAGAAGCAAGTTCCCCATCCCCAGTTACTTCGATGGGCTAAATGGTTTTCCAAATATTCCTTTGAGGTCAAGCACATTCCAGGAAAGAAGAACATCCTTGCAGACTTCTTATCAAGACCAAAGGAACCAGTCCAAGCAATCAATATGTATGTCAAAAAGGAACCTTTCTCAGACACATACCGCACCACCGACATGCAATGTGGTTGGCCAAGTCTAAAATATCCTCCTGATATCCTAATGGCTGTTCAACACAATGTCGTAAAAGAAAGACTTCCAAAACTCATGTGGGAATATCATCTTCGAATCTTCCGAGAACATGGAGGATTAATGCTCGGACCAGATGGACTACACCCGGATTATCCATTTATTCATCCTCTCCGTTGGTCTCTCAATGATGAATTTCGAAGACCTCAAATGGTTATTTTGGTACATGTTCAATCTCGTACACTATAGCCATTGAATTTCCAATCGAGCAAATTTTGCAGGTTTTTACCAAGAATGCGGCTGGTCATGATCATAACCAGAAATATCTACTGGATATTTTTGCATGGTTTAAACCTCACCAATACTGGAAGGACCTTTTCAAAATCCAAAATCGTCAAGGAAGGCCTGAACCAGAAAGACACACTATTGTCTTGTTTCATCGACCTTGGACATATTGCCATCCCCTTTGGATGGATTTCGACAAACCTTACATTGCGGGAACTTCAAGTTACAAGCCCCAGGTTTTCCAGGAATTCGCACGAATTCACCAGACACTTCCACACTCCATCTCCACCGACCGACCGGCATCTCGAGAACTCCAGCGAATCCTATGTCAAGAAAACCGCATCATCCCACCAGAAGCATGGCTTTCTCCACGAGATCCCCGCCTCTTGGGACCACCCCCGCACGGAATCCCACTCGCGACCAGATCCAAGAAGCACTCCAGCATTTTTCGGCGAGAATCATCTAGACTCCTTCACCCTCTATGACCCTTGGGGGGCCCCTTTCTCAAGACCCTTGGGGAGACACCCCAAATTACGCCTCATTTCACGGCTCTTTCGGTGCCAGCTCCTCTCGTCCACCAGATTTGTCGGCAGAAGAAATCGAGAATCTCATCCGCGCCTTCAAAAGAGCAAAAGACGGAAGCTCCAGTCCATCAGATATCGATGAAGACACGCTCTTTACGGACCAGCTAGCTCAACATAGCTCTGATGATTCGGACTATAGCTATAATGCTAGAGACGGTAGAGACAGATAAAAACCGTCCCGAAAACACCGTACACCCGCATCGTACACTTGTTCACCTAGTCTTTTTACTGTTCACCTACTTGTTCACTCGTCTTTTCACCGTGTAGCACCAGGCGAAAAACCACTGTTTATAGCCTGGTCACGGGATTTCTTTAGGACTCCCCCTATGTATAGCCTATAAGTGGCTAGTTTGCTCTCATAATTATGCCCGAGCATGGCCAGTCTGCCTGCTCTTGCTCTTGTCGCATACATCCTCCTTTGCCTATATAAGAGCAAGGAGAGCTCATTGTAAAAACCAGAGAGTGAAATAAGAAGTGTGTTGTGTACTCTACTTCCAACATGATCTTCTAAACACTCCCATTCTCTTCTAGTCCGAACGATGGTTCGAACAAACACTATGATTGAGAAAAATCCGGAGTATGCTGCACTTGCCCTTAGAGGATCCTGTGCATCAGAACTTCCGATATTCTAGAGATTACTATGATCTGAGTTCAGAGTCTGAGAAAGAACTTGGTGACTAACAGGCAGTCCCTATTAAGGCCGAGAGGGCCGTGTGTGGGATAGCATACTTGTCACAAGTTTGCAACTCAAACTTTTTGAAATCGTGATTAAATTCACTAGTCGCACGCATATTGATCCTTAATTGCCTTGCCGAACAGTTAGTTAACTCGTGAGGGGCCAACTCAGAGTAAACGTAACTAACAGTGCATTGATAAAATAACCATTTCCTTTATCCTGGAATGGGTCGAAATTCAGGATGTTACACTTATGGTCATAAGTGATTACTGTAGGTAAAGTTGTAAATTTGAGACAAGATTTATGGATAGTAAATAAGCAACACTACTTCCAAGGTTTTCTTAATTAATACAATGTAACTCATTCCTAAAGGAAAAAAATAGCAATGCGGTAGCCTTTTTAGGTAGGTTTTGTTTTTCATTTTCATTTTCTTTACAAAGTTTAGAGATTTCGTCAATTAAGTGTACCATACTTTAAAATGAATTTTTATCAAATAACCATATTTTAACATTCAATAACAGCTTTCCATCTCATTTGGTACGCTGCTTTTTTAACATCTTTATATAATTAGTACTATTTTGGGTGGGGAAAAAAAAGATGACGGGGCTTAAAAGTCTTGGATGCACGTTACTTTCCTCAAAGGTGAATGCGTTTTTTTGTGTAGGACCAGCCACTCCTTTTGACAAAGTGACATGGGAGACAATTACCCTGCACTCTTGATGCTCCTCTTGATCCATGCTTAACGTGTAAGGGCTTCTCGAAATTCTACTTCCAAGGCGTGTTCTCCTACTGAGATAATCCAGAAGTTCTCCTCCTTTTTTCGGTAATTATAATCTAATTTTCCTTCGTTAACTTCCTCTGTGTAGATCTAGTGTATCTCTCTCTGCTTGTACATTGTTATTGGTGAAATAAGGAGAGAGATCTCTATATTCTGGGCATACACAACTCAGGTGGTTTGGCTCTGTTTGGAGGATTCAAGGATTTTGCATTGATATCGAGTCTATCTGGTTAGCTAACTATTAACATAAGTTGAGAATTCTCTATGTTTCTATAGCATCGTTTTTTATTTTTTGTTCATCTTGTCTGTTTTTAACCGTTCTATGCTTTTTCTTTGGCATTGTCTCTGTTTTTCGTGTCCTGTCCTCTTTGTAGGTAATAGCAAAAAGAATGTCTAGAGAGCGAGATCAATTTCGTAAGTATGTGGAATATGTGGAGAAGAACAAGTGGAAGTGCATGTTTTGCGGCAACGAGTATGGCGGAACTGTTACAAGGATCCGGGCACACCTCGCTGGACTTTCGGACAAAGGTATTAAAGGTTGTAAGAAAGTTGATCATGTGAGAGCAGAAGCCTTGAAGACATTTGATGGTAAAGGCAGTGCGTTCGATGTATGCACGGGAGGCACGTCGGGCGAAGGAACAGAAGGAATAGTTCCTGGCGCGAGTCAAATTATATCCCAAAGTGACGATGCGTCGAATCCCAATGCCACGCAGAACTCGAATCAACCCGGGGGCGTGCCACTACAACCATCTTGCTATTGGCCGGCCGAAACAGCATGCCCTCAGTATCAAGTGTCTTTGTCTACTGGTGCTATGCCTCCGAATAACATAGATACCTCCCAGCCACAAGATCTATCGGACCATAGGTTGGATGCAACACATGGAAGTGACATTGCTTCATCTCCCCAGCAACTTCTGATGGATTCGCTGGCTTCACCTTCTGTTGATTTTTCTGAGCTATCAGCGTTTCTTGACTCAACAACTGATCTTGAACCAGGGAGCGAACAACAAAATTCTAGAGGGTTGTCATCATCCCCAAACGAACAGGTCCTTGGCAACAGTATGTCAAATGGGTTGCAGGGGTTCATTAGAGGTAATGTTCTAGCCACTCCTCTACTTAGTAAAATAACTGCAACTAGTGTTCCTCAATATTGGAATGAACAGTATCTAAGCTTTGACAAACAATTTGTAGATGGAATTACTCCAGATTCATCGCTCAATTCATTGAACTGGTCCAATCTTCAATACTCTCTGCCAGAGAATCTTCTTGAATCTCGTGATGTACTTGTAAGCAATTCTAAGAAAATAGAAACAAATGGACTGCATAATCCAACAGTGAGGTCAACATTACAAATTGATTCATCCCTTGATGTGGATGGTGCAAATCGTTTGCAGGATTGTGGTCAATTGCATGAAGTGGAAGTGGTTCCCGTACGCAGCAATACAAGTCCGATCGACACTGTTCTGCATCCTGGTCAACTTCCCCCGAGGTGTGACAAGGAAGATGGGAATGACATCCGTCGATTTCCTTCGCAAACTCAAATGGAGATAGATCTCTCAACTGCATCACAGCATACAAGTGACTCGCATTTTTGAGGCAACAATCCTTGATTCGCTAGTTCTAAAAGCGTCAACAAATACAGTAGGCTCATCATCATCACAAGGTGTGTTTGGATTAATTCACATGCTATCATGATACCCTTAGAACCTCAAATATCTCCAAATTATTTTATCGAAATCTAACATATAATGAGTTTTTAGATATCAATGGAGTCCTCCCATCAGGACCAACCAGAGCATCATTGCATATTCCATGCCTTCAACATCACTTCCTTTTTGTTGCACCGTTTCTTTCATCAAAATATTTAAGTTTTGCTATTGTTGATTTTCGCTATAGATATTTTGTTGATCAAATTCTAGATGTTAATCCTTACCAGGTCTATGGTCATTTACAAAAATTAATCCTTATGTATCACCATGTTACATTATTATAGGGCAGCAATGATGCTATCATGAGACTCTTAACATATGGAAATTTTAAATTGCAGAATTAGATATGAACGAAGGTGCACCAATGACGAGTCATCCAAACACAAGGAACAACTTTGAAGAGAATAGAGCTTTGAAAAGAAAACTAGAACTACTCTATAGCAAAGAAGCTAGCATAACAGATGAGTTAGAATTTGCTACATCTCTATCCCTAAAGAAGATAAGAAAGGAAGTCGTGAAATGGTTGGCGAATGTGGAGAAGCTTAGAAGTGATTCTACTGAAGCAATAAGTGAGGATTGTTTGACACTACATCAAGTGGATATGCTGATGCATGAAGCAGAAGACCTTAAGAGACAAGGCAAAGGACTATTTGAGATGAGAGAGACCAAAGCCAGTAAATTGTTAGAAGAAAAGATGGTGGGAGAGGCATTTCAGAAAAATACTATAAAGATTTTGGAGTACCTAGCAGGGGATCAAATATCCCGACTAGGCATTTATGGAATGGAGGGCGTTGGTAAAACGACTATTATGGTGCACATATATAATAGGCTTCTTGAAAAAGTAAATTATGGTAATGTGTTTTGGATCACCGTGTCACAAGATTCCAACACACAAAGGTTGCAAGACACAATTGGGAAGGAACTAGGTTTGAGCACATCACAAGAAAAGGATGTGAGGAAACGAACAGCAATATTGTACGATTGTTTAACAAACAGAGGCAAATCTACAATAATCCTCGATGATGTATGGGAACGCTTTGATCTTAAAGAGGTGGGCATCCCAGTTAGAGCAGATGGAATAAAGTTAGTCTTAACCACTCAATCCTTTAAGATATGCCGCCAAATGCATTGTCAAGAAATAATAAAAATCGAACCTCTATCTCATATAGAAGCCGAGAGCTTATTTTTGGGGGAGCTTGGATCCGGAGTGGCCCTTAATTTGAAAATTGAACCATTTATGAAGTCCGTTGTTAAAGAATGTGTAGGCTTGCCGCTTGCAATCATCACGATGTCAAGAAGCATGCAAGGAGTGACTGATGTGTTTGAATGGAAGGATTCCTTGGAGAAATTGAGAGAATCAGATATGGGACAAACAGATATGGAAAATGATGTCTTAATGAAACTAAAATTTAGTTACGACCGCCTTGGTAATCATGAAGTTCAACATTGTTTCTTATCTTGTGCATTTTATCCAGAAGATAAATTGATTAATAAGTTCGAGTTGATAGAACTCTTTATTGACCAAGGATTGATTGGTCAATTGAATATGAGGGAGAAACAATATGATAGAGGCCTCACCATACTGAACAAACTGGAACATGTTTGCCTACTAGAAGATCACGTGAGCAAGATGAAGATGCATGATTTGCTTAGAGACATGGCATTGCACATCATGAGCGCAACTTCAATTGTAAAAGCAAGAAAGGGGTTGAGGATGATACCGCATGAGGAATATTGGACGGATGCTTTGGAGAAAGTTTCTCTGATGGCGAATAAAATAGAAGAATTTCCCTTCAACATGTCACCAAATTGCCCTAAACTATCAACTTTTCTAATGAATTGGAGCTTGTCGTATAATGCGGTCATCCCTAACTCCTTCTTCAAAAAATTATGGGGGTTAAAGGTTCTAAACCTGAGTGGATGTAACCTATGAGAACTTCCAGATTCCATTTCAGACTTGGTAAACTTGAGGGCACTATTGCTTAGAGAATGTAGGGAATTGCGCCGTATTCCTTATTTAGGGAAGCTCAGGTCTTTGAGAAAGTTGGACCTTTTTTGTTGTGATGAAGTTGAAGCACTCGAGGGTCTGGAAATGTTGGTGAACTTGAGATACCTTGACCTATCTCATACAGGCATAAAGAGATTACCCAAAGGAACATTGGGGGCTTTGCTAAACTTGCAATATCTTATAGTTAAGGCGGTAAATGGAGAAGACTTTACAAAATTGAGGGAATTGGAGACAGTTGTATGTTGCTTTGAAGACGTGGATGATTTCAACAAGTTTGTGAGGATGCCTTCTGAGAAGAGGAATAACCTTCGCGATTACAAGCTCCACATGGGTAAAAAAGAACGGGAGAATTATGTGGTATTTACAGATGATGTTCGATTTCCGAATTGGAAGAGGATTGTCCACGTCAATACGAGGAGCCATGCTATTGTGAGCGCGCGAGGGGAAAGCAGTGGAGATGGCATTTGTATTTTGATTCCCCAAGATGTGCAGGAATTGATAGCGAACAATTGTGACAGTGCAACAAATTTGTCTAACATGGGTCCGCTTGAAAACCTTGAGAAGCTGAGCATAATAAAATGGAAAAACTTGCGGGTGCTCTATGGAGGACAAGATGAAGAAATAATCGGCATCCATGACTCCCCTGCCCCTCTCCTCTTCCCAAGCCTTAGGTTTTTTTTTATAAGCAATTATTGAAAGTGAAGTATCTCTTTGGGCATAAGCCTAAATTCTCCCTTCCGTATCTCCAACAGATTTGCATAGGCACATGTGAGGAAATGGTGGGGATAACCGTAGCGGTTACATCACTACCACCGCATCTGCCCCCAGCCTTCCCTAGTCTAGAATATATTAGTGTTTGGGAGTGTCATAAAATGAAGAGAGTGGTGGAATCTGAGTGGCTGCCCCACTTCCCTAATCTAAGAAGCATCGAAGTACACCATTGTGAGAACATGGAGGAGATAATTGGAGGTCGTCCCCCATACGTGCCAGTTGAAGAGATTTCTCTCAAATTTCTTTTGGTGAGAGGATGCCAAAACATGAAAAATTTGTTTCCGCATGGGTTGCTAATCCATCTTCAAAATCTTCAAAAAATCGAAGTCAATGGCTACGAAGGAATGGTGGAGATAGTAAGCGGAGTGGGACAAGGCCAAGAACGAAGCATAACGACTCTTGTGAACAACACCCCTTCTTCATCCTCCTAGTCTTTGATTTCTCTCCCAAAGCTGAATTACTTGTGCCTAAGCAATCTACCACAGCTGAATAGCATATGTGAAGTCCCAATAACTTGTGATTCCATGAAATTTTCGAAGGTGCTGCGTGGAGGATGAGATGAAGAAATAATCGACATCCGTGACTCCCTTGTCCCAACCCTTGCCCCTTCCCTCTTCCCAAGCCTCATAAAATTGGAATTCTTTAGATCTTCGAAACATAAGTATCTCTTTGGGCATGGGCCTAAATTCTCACTTCCACATCTCCAACAGATTTCAATAAGGGAATGTAAGGAAATGGTGGGGATAATAGTAGCAGTTACGTCACCACCACCGCATCCGCCCCCGGCCTTCCCTACTCTTAAAGATATTTATGTTTCGGAGTGTCATAAAATGAAGAGAGTGGTGGAATCTGAGTGGCTGCCCCACTTCCCTAATCTAGAAAGGATCGCAATATCCTATTGTGAGAACATGGGGGAGATAATCGGAGGTCCTCCCCCACGCGTGCCAGCTGAAAAGATTTCTCTTGAATCTCTTGAGGTGACAAAATGCAATAACATGAGAAATCTGTTTCTGCATGAATGGTTGATCCATCTTCAAAATCTTCAAAGTATCAGTGTCATTGACTGCAAAGGAATGGTGGAGATGATAAGCGGAGCGGGACAAAGCCAAGAAGGAAGCATAACGACCCCCGTAAACAACACCCATTCATCCTCTCCATCTTCAATTTCTCTCCAAAGTTGAAGCACTTGGAGCTACGTAATGTATGCCAGTTGAAGAGGATATGCGAAGTCCCAATAACTTGCGATTCCATGGCATTTTTGAAGGTGACCATATGCCCAGAGCTGAACAGGATTCCTCTGCAACTGCAATTCTGTGATATCAATGACCTTCCGCGTATTGTGGTGGAAGGTGAGGAAAAGTGGAAGACACTGATATGGGATCATCCCGATGCTCAGGCTCTGCTTCAGTCTCATCTCCATTTCGATGGTAGTTGCTGTATTCTAGAAGGCCGGCGCAAACAACATGAGTAATCGATATAATTTCCTTCATTCCCAACAAAAATCGAAAAATATTGAAGGAATTATCAATTGTATTGCTAATATTTCCTACATGTACATAAGCCTATTTATAATACACACAAGATAAAATAGGAAAAGATATACAAGATAATGTTTTCCTATTTTACTGTGCAAATATCTAAATTGATAGAATGAATTACTCTTTTATCAAAGTTAAAATCAGAATCAAATTAAATCCTTAAAAAATCGTTACGAAAATGTAGTAGCTCTTCTTTTTATAGTCATGCAGCTATAGAGACTAGGATTAGAACTAGAGTCGTGCAAGCTCTAACACTGGCTTTTGCAGGCCGTTGAACCTCGATTATCATTTTCAAATCCCTCCGAAGCTGCTTTCGAAGAAGTCCTGCCGAAAGGCCTGCGGCTGCTATTTTTATTAATCGAGCATACTTACCCTGCAAACTCAAGTTGCCATATGAATCACTTTCTTCTTATGCCGTAATGACGGACGTCGTCCACGAGGCGGAGGAGCTTGGGAGATATCCGGCAGGCGAAGTTTCGCGGGAAGTAGGTGCCAAAGGAGCAGCCAAATGCTGCCTTCTGGGGAGGAGATCTTGGACAGCTCGGCAGCGGCGGTGGCTTCTTCGGTGAATTTTGTCATAGTAGAAAATTGAAGGATCGAAGTTTGCTTTGCCCTCACACGCATTGCGAGCTCACGACTCCGATCCAGAATTCCATAGATCGGACATGGCATTTTGTGTTGTACAGATATGATTTTCAGAGATTCATGCGTGTTGACGTTGAGTGCTGGTTTTGTCCTCTGTCCTCCCCTGTTCACGGGATATTTAGGTTCAGCTTCGCCAACTCTCCAAATCGAAGTGGACAGCAACAGAGACGGGAGCATTCGTTGAGCTTCAATGTCTTCCTCAGAGAATGTTGCGCGCCACGGCATCTACCGGGTTGTTTCGATTTCGATTCATTCCAGATTAATCTATTGGGTTTCTACCTACCTCATTTCGTTTCCGAGCAGTCACTGAATTGCAGTGCCAAATGCCACGACTTTGCCGTACTGTTGCCGCGAGTAACCATTGCTGACGTTGAGTTGTTGCAATCGGGCTGTTTCCGTTCAATGGAGTCTTAGGGTTGATTTTACGTTCAGTTTTTCTTAGAGTTGCTTGGTTTCTCTATTTCTGGTTTTGCATGTTTTTCCAGCCCGAGTCGTAGGCAAAACTGATTTGACGAACTACGTCTATTAAAACTGAGCTTCGTCACCCCTCGTGCTTTTGCGCTGCTGTCGATCGCCGGACGGAGTTGCTGATTAGAACTGCCTGGCCGCTTCACCATCGCTGCCGATCGACCAAGACATCACCAACGATGGTAACCAAGATCAAGTTGTCGCCAGCATCGCTCGCTACGATCGAGTTATCCTGTTCCGTGGCTGATTCCAAGTCAAGATTAATTCATTATTGCCCACAACAAAACCGGGGTCGTTCGCTTCGTTTTCAATCTGATTTCATCATCGTGCATTGGATCGTTGCATCGAGCGATCGACTAGTCATCGCATCATGATTTTTTAAGCCTTTGCTTATTTGAAATTTAAGGTCGTGATTTGAGTTGGCGGAGGTGAGCAGGAAAGGCAAATGATTTATTAACTCAAACAAATGAAAATTTTAAAAAAAGAAAGATTAGATAGTATTTAGTTGCTTTTATTTCTAGTTTCATTATTAGTTTAGTATTCATTACTAGTCTCATTCTTATCAATAATAGGATTTTATCTTCTATATATTTAGATCAATAATTTTATATTTAACAACTCAATCCACGTTTTATATTCCGTTCACTTTTTATTTCGATCACTTGGATAAGGATATAAGGATATGTGTATTTACTGCATGTTATGTTGAGTTTAATTGTGCATGGACACATAGCATAACATCTTTAGGGAATTAAAAGCGGAGAGACCGCATGTTTTTCGCCCCGTCACATGCCTATCATTAGTATTGTTATCATAATACATTTCAGGCACATTTTGAGTAACTGTTACTATTTATTTTTTAACTTTTCTTTCCACGAATCTTGCTATTTACCCAATGAATTTTTATGAATGTTAGGCATTTGAAACTCGTGCAATTTATAGGTCTTCACGTGCGGATGCACATATCATTTTCTTTCATAAGTATTTACATCTTGAATAATATTTTATACTGCAACAGAGAAAATAAAAAAGATAATTACATAAATATGACTTCTATAGTCCAATTATTTTGGTCAAACATGTGTGTGATGTCCACATTCACTCAACGTGATAATAATGACAAATTTTCTATCTGCATAATTTGAAAGATCTCGTTGTTATAATTAAGAAGAGCACGTTTGAATGAGTACCAAGTTACAATTTCAATTACAATAACATGCATACACAGTGGGCGCAATTAGCGCAATTCGATGTTCGGACTCTGAAAGGAATCCTTCATTTTTCCATTATATAAATCTAATCTTCAAAATTCCCCTAATCAAAAAATCCACGTGGAAATACTCAGCAAAAAAATATCTTTATTAAAAAGTTTTAATATAAAAAAATGTTGACACCCGAATTTTTATTGATTTTGTTCTAATTGCCCATTTATTTTGCACTTATAAATACATATTAATTTACACAAAAAAAAAGATTAAAAAAAATCGGATGGGCTCAGTTCAGCCCAATCCTCTATTCGCCCATTTCTTTTTTCTTTTCCTTCTTCTTTCAGCCCACCTCCCTCTTATTTTGGGCCTGGCCCATCCTCCCTTGGATGTTTCCTCTTCTCCCACGTTCACGCACACACGGTAAGGAGAACGGCAACGCACGCACAGAGAGGGGCGAGAAACAAGGGGGCCGTTCGGACGACCCCCACCGCGGAGACGAGGAGCAGAACGTGGGGGGAGAGGGCAACGACGCCGCTGGAATAACCCCCCACCACCGAGAGAAAAACCGGAGATCAAGGAGGTGGTTGGTGTTCGGGGTTTTTGGGGCGGTTTTCGGATGAGAGTTGAGATGTGGACAGAAGGAAGAAAAACGCAAAGAGAGAGTTGAGGGATGGGGAGAAAACGGAGAGAGCGGGGAGCATTTTTCGGGGCAAGAACGAGAAAAGGGAGAAGAAAAAAAAAAACCAGCGAGCAGAGAGAGACCGAGAGACTGAGAACGAGAGAGCAGAGGCTGAGAGTGAGAGACCGCCGGCTGCCACGCCTGACCCGAGGTCCACGTCCCGTTGCCGTGCCTCCGCTCTTTGTCCTTGAAGCCAGCCGGTGTTTAGTCGCAGCTGGAGCGAGGAGACAGGGGGAACTCAGAGGTGAGAGAGCAAACCCAGAAGCGTGTCTGGACGCTGCCGGAGCCCGCTCGTCAGCCGACGCCCGCCGTGACGCCTCGCCCGAACCAGGTAGGTTTTTTTTAGGGTCATTTTCTTCGCTGTTTTTGCAAGGCATCGGGTCGGAGTTCGCGCCGACCAGTTCGGGCGAGCCCCGACCCCTGCCGTGTCTCCATTTACGTCCTTGTGCGTACCAGCATGTTCGTTTAGAAGCTTAAGCCCTAGTCGATTCTTGTTTGAGTCAAAAATCACTTGTTTCGACAATGCGTACCCCCTGTTTGTTAAAATGCCTAAATGAAGTTCAGAATTTTTTATCGTCGGATCCGTGCTCGGTAGCTTAGTTTCGTGAATGTTTGTTAGCATATCGTGAATCTGCCCTTGCCTTCGTGCTTTTCGTCATGTTATGACGATTTTTCTTGAGTGGCCCGCGTCGAGTCGGGTGGGGACGTCCTCGGTTCCGGCGATGGAGGGCGTTCATGGTCACCGGCGGCCGGCGGAGCTCGGCGTCGGTCGGACGGAACGACCGACGCTGGACGATGACCTGGCGACCCTCTAGAAGCCGGTACGGGCTCGTCGTGCGTGGAGGTAGGCCAGCGAAGAAGCTGCAGGAGCTTCGGTCAGGCGTGCATGGGGGACGACGTGCATGGGGACGTGCTGCAGTTGCGAAGAAGACGAAGACCAATAATAAAAAAAATAATTAAAAAATTAAAATTAAAAAAAAGGAAATACAAAAAAAAAGGGCCGAAGGTTAAATAGGGGCTGGGCTGAATATCCTTTGAGTGGGCTTAGGCTAGGTGATTGGGCTGATTTTTGTGGAAAATGAAATGGGCTGTTTTAATTTATTTTGTTAATGGGCCATTCTAAAAGAAAATTCGACCGGGCCGTTCGGCCAGCCCGGTTGCCAGCCGGCTCGGACCGATAGGGTCCGGGTCGGTTTAGTAGGGCCGGGTCTCGCGACCCGGTCCGAATCACCTTTTCTTTAATTAAAAAAAAAAATCTAAAAAAAAAAAACCAAAAAATTTCAGAAAATCAAAAAAAATATTAAAAAAATTAAATTCAGAAAATGCATGGAAAAATTCAGGAATCTGGAAATTTCGAAAACAAATATTTTTATTTTATTTTATTCTAATTTTATTTCTTTTTTCGAATATTCAAAAATTCCAAAAATTTAGAAAAATTAGAAAATTCCAAAAAAACATTAATAAATGTTTTTTTTTCTTAAATTTTCAAAAAGTCAGAAAATATCATAAATTTTGAAAACTTGTTTTGTTTAATTTCGGAATATAAAAAAATTGTTAAAAAAATTAAAAAATATAAAAATTCAGAAAAATTCAGAAAAAATTTCAAAAATTGGAAAACACTTAAAAAGAAGAAAACATCCAAAATTGAATAAGCCTTTAGGGCTTTACATTAGGTTAATGGTTTACGTTAATAGGATTATTTTCGCACTTTATTTTGCGATGATATTTTAGATGCCATTTCATTCTTTAGAACGGTTAGGACAGACCTAGATTTCTCGAATAGGTTGCCATGATATGTTGAAACACAATTAAGTTAGGTACCGAAAGGGCGTTAATCGCATGATTAGCATAATCAAGTCCCCGACTCTAGACTCTCTGGTTACGTAGAAAGTGAAGCACGCTCCTATGCCTCGCTTGATTCCTAGTCGACCCCAATAGACTAGTGGCGACTCCATGTTTGAATATTTTTGTGAATATCCCACGTCGCGCGGGGTATGGGCTTGGGAGAGCCCAAGTTAATGAAGGGTTGTCGGCCCGAAATTAACAATACCCCTAAACTTATTATTTTCAAAAAATTTAGGTCGTGACAAAAACGAGAAAAGAAGAAGGAGAAAGATAAATAATGGAAACACCAGAGAACGACGGATGACCATAATGACCCAACTTGACACCTGGCTGAGGCAGTTGACACCGGTCATCATCACCAGGGCTATCGTTTGAAGCACTGGCTATTGGACTTTAATCTTGGACAACGTTTGAGAAGCCAAAATTTTATTGTCACGTGGATATGGAAGTTACAACTAAGAAATATGTCGGAACCCGAGTTTGCAAATTAGAAACCGAAGTTCATAGTTTTCTGGGACTGGCTAGTTATTACAGACGATTTGTGGAAAGATTCTCTTCAATAGCTATGCCAATGACGCAGTTGCTGAAAAAGGACAAGAAATACGAATGGACGGATAAGTGCGAGCGTAGTTTTCAAGAGTTGTAGCATAAGCTGACTACCACACCAGTTTTGACTATTCCGTCAGGCTCGGGAGGATATGAGATTTTTAGCAATGCGTCATACAAGGAACTCGGTTGCATTTTGATGCAACATGGTAAAGTGATAGCATATGCTTCCAGGCAGTTGAGGCCTCATGAGTTGAATTATCCGACGCACGACTCAGAGTTGGCAGCCATCATTTTTGCGTTGAAAATATAGAGACATTATCTCTATGGAGAGAGATTTCAGATTTTTACGGACCATCAAAGTTTAAAATATCTGTTCTCCCAAAAGGAACTGAATATGAGGCAGCGCAGATGGATAGAACTTCTTAAGAATTATGATTGCGATATCCTATACCATCCAGGCAAGGCAAACAAAGTAGCAGACGCTTTGAGTCGCAAGTCATTAGTTGCTAGTATGATGGTACAAGAATAGATTTTGTTAGAGGGAATCCGCGATTCAAAATTCAGGCTCGAGGTATGTCATCTTTCCAGTTTGATGGCTACCCTTAGGGTCGAACCTGAAATTCAAACCAAGATTAAGGTAATACAACATTTAGACGCTGAGATTCAAAAGATTCTGCAAATGGATGCGACTAAGAGAAAGTCGGATTTTCAAGTATCCGAGGATGGGATCTTGAAATTCCGTGGATAGTTATGTGTGCCAAATGACGCCGACATTAAGGAGAAGCTGTTATCCGAAGTGCATCGCAGCGACTACAGTGTGCATCCAGGTAGTACGAAGATGTATCGGAATCTGTGATAGTATTATTGGTGGAACAGCATGAAACTCGACATCGCCAAGCACGTGGCGAAGTGTTTAACTTGCCAACAAGTGAAAGCGTAGCATTGCAAGCCAAGAGGGTTATTGCAACCTCTTGAAATCCCTGAATGGAAATGAGAGCACATCACGATGGACTTCGTGACGGGATTACCAAGAAGTCAGCATGGTAATGATGCAATTTGGGTCATAGTGGATCAATTGACAAAGTCAACTCACTTCATCGCTGTACATAAGGACTTCACTTTGGAAAAGTATGCAGAATTGTACGTGCGACAAGTTATTCGTCTGCATAGGGTGCCAATAACGATCACTTCGGATCGAGACCCCAGATTTACAGCTGCATTTTGGAAGAGTCTACAGACTTCGATGGGAACAAAATTGCAGTTCAGTACGGCCTACCATCCTCAGACAAATGGTCAATCAGAGAGAACAACTCAAACCTTAGAGGATATGCTAAGAGCTCGTGTATTGGATTTCAAAGGAAGTTGGGAGGAACAACTTCATCTCGTGGAGTTCGCGTACAACAACAGTTATTAGCAGAGTATTAGAATGGCACCGTTTGAAGTTTTGTATGATAGACCGTGTAGGACTCCAATTTGTTGGGACGAAGTCGGCGAGCGGAAAATTACAGGTCTAGACTTAGTGCAGCAATCATTAGACGCCGTCAAGATGATTCGAGAAAGGTTAAAGACGGCTCAGAACAGACAAAAGAGCTATGGGGACAGACGACGTAGGCCATTGGAATTTCAAGTGGGCGATCATGTGTTCCTTAAAGTATCGCCGATACGAGGTACATCGCGATTTGGAAAGAAAGGAAAACTGAGCCCAAGGTTCGTCGGACCGTTCGAGATTCTAGAAAGGATTGGGAATTTAGCCTATCGTCTTGTGCTACTGCCTCGACTTGCTCAGGTGTATGACGTATTCCACGTGTTGATGTTAAGGAAATATGAGCCGGACCCGACGCACGTGTTGAATTTTGAGGAGATAAAGGTGGACGACAGTGTGTCGTATGTGGAGAGACCAATTCGGATTGAGGACCGGAAAGAACAAGTGCTGAGAAACAAGACAGTCTCCTTGGTCAAAGTCATTTGGCAGCACCATGGCACGGAGGGAGCTACGTGGGAAAGCGAAGAAATCATGAGGCATCAGCACCCCTATCTTTTTGAGGATTAGTGTGTCAATTCAAATTTCGAGGACCAAATTTCTGTAAGAGGGGAAGAGTTGTAACATCCTGAAAATCGACCACATTTTGGGATTTTATAAAAGGGCAATGTTAGTCGAAGGTCTGGTCAGTACAAATTTTCCGAACTGTGTGTTTGTGGGATAATAGATTACATGGAGGCGTCGATAGGAAATTATTTGCGTACGACTCACAATTTCGATCAGGAACGAACCATTCAACTATGAGGACCTGGGAGGGAACAATATCCTCTAAGTACTAGACTATTGAGGAAACGGAAATAAATCGATTCGGCAGAAGTACGAAGTTGATTTGCGGGTGATTTCCACATGACTTCGATACGAACTACGAACAACGGTAAACCGAATCTTTTTCATCTAGTACTTGAGATTATCAATTGAGCCCCCGGGATCACACGATAATCGAGGGACGGCCCTGACTCGAGAATTGACGTTAACGTGGATCAAAGAATGATTGACTATGGGTCAAAAGTGAGGAAAGTCCTAAAAGGGCACCCGATAATCCAAATTGTACTACGGTCGCAATCGACTCAATTTAGCCCGGATTTTTAATCCGATTTTGGGAAACGATTTCTCAGTGATATCAAGAGTAAATATTTGAATGTCAGCTCATTTATTTTGGAATTTTCCGTTGGACGCGGAAGTGTCGGAAAAAGGAAAAATTGGACCGAGTTTCGAGCTTACGGGTGGGCCGGCCCAAGACCGGTGGCCCAATGGGCCTTGTGCCCATCCAGCCCAACCCAAATGGGGCCCAAGCTAGCCCAAGTTCCTCTCTCTCCTCAGCCCATGGGCTTCTCTCTTTTGGCCATTTCCTTTTGGGCTCAAGTGGGCATTGTTTTTGTTTGTTTCTTGCTTTGTTTTGATTGGTGTTTGAACAAGTGGCAAGCCCACTTGCCTTGGCTTCTCCCTCAAGTTTCCAGCTTTCTCTCTCCTCCTTTCTCCCCAAATTCGTTCAGCATAGCAGCCCCTCTCTCTCTCCCTTTTTCTCTTCCATTTCCCTTCCATTTCTGTTGTTTCTTACTGTCCTTACTGTTTTCCAGCCGGAAAACAGCCTTGCCGCCGTCACCGAAGCCGCCACCACCACCAAAGTGTAGTCACGGAAGTTAGGAAGCCAGCCGCACACCCCCAGTCACCCTCGGTTGCCCCAGACCGCCCGTTTCGGCCTTTTTCGCTTAGCTGCACCGGTTTCGCGTGAACAGTAACTTCGGATTGTTTTGGCCCGTTTCGGCCACCGTTCGTCGTTCGTTGTCATCTCCGAGCTTACCCCTCATAGCCCTCATTCCCCTCTACGCGCCGGTGTCGCCGGATTTCTGATCCAAGTAAGTTAATTCCCTAATCCTTATTTAGGGGTGATTAGTATATTTGTATGTTTTTGTTTAATTAGAGTTAATTAGTGGATTAGTATGGTTAATTAGGCTGATTGAGATTATTATTTTGACTAGAGTTAGTGTTAGATTAACTATAGTTAGTTTTAAAAGTAATCAAGGGTAAAAGTTAATCATGGTTAGGTTAGATTAACTAGGGTTAAGTTATTTTTGTAACCATGGTTAGTATTAATAATAATAATAATTTTTGGATTAAATAATAATTATCTATTATTTTCGGTTAATTAATTAAATTAATTTATAATTTTGAATTATTACTATTAATATTGTTATTACTATTCATTTCTGAAAATTAATTATTTTTGAGGAAAATAATTAATTGTGATTATTTATGGGAAATTATTTTTAAATTGAGTAATTTTTGTGGGAAAATTTCTATGGCCTAATTTTCTAATGTCAATAGTATTTATATACAACTTTATTAAATGACATTGGTTTAAAGAAGGGTTTTATTAAATGGATTTATTGGGTTGGATAATTAATTATGGGAATGGTTGATTGTCGTAACCGTGAGGACACGTGCTTATTTATTATTGAACATTGAGGCACGTGATTGAGTACCGGTAATTATTGAGGTACATGATTATTTTGGAAAGTATGCAAGTGTTATAATGTTGATTGGTCGGAATTGATTGTTAGACTGTGACTTGACTTTCGTGAATGATTGGACTGTTGCTGTTGTACTTGACTGCCGGATACTACTGCATGACATTATACGTGTGTTAACTGCAATAGCATGTCGCGTGAGCATGAACTGTACGTGCATTCACGACCGAGCAAAGAAAAGAAAGAATTGATTGATGATGTGTTACATAGTCACATTAAGAGAGGGAAACCGGCGTTGCCGGAAGACCGCCAATCCTTATGGGGTTGTGCCGTGGCCGTTTGGTCGCCTGACTTCGGTCGGATGCCTGACAGGGAGGGGTTACTTGTGGGGCTGCGATAGTGGGCGGGTCCCGGGCCTCTATCAGTTGTGGGGCTGCAGTAGTGGGCGGGTCCTATGCTCCTTCGGGAATGCCGTCTTGGGAGTGAGCCCTTGACGTCGCCATGCCTCGAGGTAAAGAGGACGAAGCTGGCTTGGCCAGGAACCGCCAATCATAAGGTTGTGCTGTGGCCCAGGAGGAGGAATCGTAATAATTGGAGCATATGTGGGTGTGAGACATGAGAAAGCTGTATGCAATGCTTTGATTATTTGCATGCTCTTAATGTCATGATGATTTAACTGACAGTTTCTATAGGTCGCGTGTGCCAAGGTTAGGTAAGGTTGCTTGTGATTGCACCTATTTATTAAACTATCTTCTGTAGTTATCTGTTTGAGGTGGCATTGGATGATTTGATGAATTATGTTGTATGTTAAACTCCTGAGGCGAGCGAAGTTCCTAACCGGTGCTTAGGGCTTTAACTTGCTGAGTTTATCTCACCCCGTCATGAGTAACCTTTTCAGGCCCTAAGTGATGCAGTACCCGAGGATCGAAGAGAGCGATCCCACCGAGGCCAACGAGTAAGCATTTGTACAGTGTTAGGTTAGTTAGGCCGGTCTCTTTTTTAGTAGGCCTTAGCTTGTCGCCTGTAGTAAGGCGTGTATGTATTTGCTGGTGTGTTGATTAACCTTCAGATATATAAAATATTGTTTGTCTTTCCTCTGCTATTGTTGTTGCTATCCCTATTATTTGATTTGGGAGTTGTTCGTTTCTGCATGTGCTTAATTACAAGATAAAATGAATTGGTCGACGACAGTACTTGGAACGTCGTACAACTAGACCTCAAGTGAAATGGGGTTTCCGCGAGCTCGAGAGTTGGGTCGTGACAAGTATACTCGATTAATTAAAATACCAACACCAATTCATTCCGGACTCTCTACCATCTGTAAAATGGATCCGTCTAATGGCAACCCAATCTTCTCGTTGCGTCCTTCAAGGGTCATCGACTCTTTTGCAAAAAGACCATTTTATTTTTTTTACCCCCAACCCATCAATTACTAGAACAGTTTCTCATTTCAAATTCAAACACCCAGACCAATCTATCCCGCGATCTCTCTGCTAACATCGAAGTGATTCAGAAACAAGAAGCAGACAACTGACCCCTAAACAAGGCAAGCACACACCAAACGGAGCTGAGCAGAGCGCGACCCACCAAAACCAAGTCAAACCACGTGCCGGCGACGACCAAAATCAATCGAACGAAACTGCGAATTCAACTCGGAAGATGAACGCGAACCCAGAAACCACACACTTTAAGCAACGAAACCGCGAGACGGGAAAGATCGACAATGTAGCTCAAGGCCATGCCAGATCTGCAATGTACCTGCCCAATGTGCTACCCCCGAACGCACCGCCTAGCATTCCTGACACAAGCCACAACCCAAGATCAAGAAGACACGACAACCCACGTTTTGACACGAGAACGTTTTATACAAATCACAGGCACAGAAAGAGAGAGAAAGAGAGAGAATATGTACCATGGCTGAGCTTGCAAATCAAGGTAGCTGCGATCTAGCAGCTGCAGCATCAATCTCCCTCTCTTGCTCTTCTCTCTCTCTCTCTCAGTGAAGCTGGTGGAGCAAAAAACTAGTGAAATTTTTGAAAAAAATATCATAAATAAAGGAGCGGTCCTAACCTGGCCCCAAGCTCACTGTAAGCCCGGCGAGCTGGGCCGTTCGATGGCCTTAGCCGCGGGCGATCTGGAAGGAACAGACCAATCGTGGCTCGACGCGTGGCGGTCGCAGCGGACTTAAGCTGGGCTTGAGTGCAGGGAATGAAAGCCCGGTGCTTTAAAGTGAGTGCTTTTTTGTTGGGACACCTAAAGCGCAGCAGTTACTTCGGTGCAAAGTGTTCGGCTTCTTCGGTCCGACGGCATTCTGGGGAATTTACGCTCCTACCCTCACGGACGTGGGGCGGGGAGCTCCACCACCACTCGCGCTTGGAGGGCGTGGAGGGCGTGGACGGCACGCACGGCAAGGATCGTCCCACCGGCTTGGCCGGGGGGCGCATGGGAGAGCGTGTTGCGGAGATGATGGTTGCTGAGAGTGGGCCGGGAAGTTGGTTTGGACAGAGATTCGCAGCGACGGGTAGAGGGCGGGTGACGATGACCGGTTTCAACTGCCTCAGCCCGGCGGGTCGGGCCGGGTCATTATGGTCATCCGTCGTTCTCCGGTCCCTTCATTATTTTTATTTTTTTAATTTTTTTCTTTTAAAGCTTTTTAATAATTATATTTTTTGCTTACTATACCCACGTGGAGGGTCATTAGGGGATCATGGGATTTGCTTTTGAAGATTAGATTTATATGATGAGAAAAATGAAGGATTGCTTTGAAAATCCAAACACCGGATTGCACTAATTGTTTTCACTGTCCATGCATGTCAATGCAATTGAAATTGTAACTTTATACTATACTCATTCAAACATGCTTTTCCTAATTATTATGAAGAGATCTTTGAATTTATGCAAATAGGAAATTCGTCATTATTATCACATTGATATGAATGTGGACATTGAATATATGTTTGACCCGAAATAATTGGACTACACAAATCGCGTCTAAGTAATTATATTTTTTATTCTCTGTTGGAGTGTAAAATATTATTCAAAGTGTAAAATTTTATGAAAAAAAATGATATGTGAATCACGTGAACGTGAAGACTTATAAGTTGCAACAGTTTCAGATGCCTAACATTTGTATAGAGACTAACATTTGTATAGAAATAATGTGTAATCTGCAAGATTTGCAAAAAAGATAAATAGTAATAGTTAGTTTGGAACGTGCCCAAAATGTATTACGATATCAATATTCTCTAATCACGTAATTCATAAGGATGGGCACATGATGGGGTGAAAAATATGCCCTTTTTCACCCTGGTAGGGCCGAGGTAGTTTTTTCTTCTTGAGATAACGGTCGCATTAGGTTTGGCATTCCTTCATAATTATATTTGGCGTTTTTCATTATTATTATTATGATAATTTTATAAAAAGATAGAGTAACAGTAAAAATGGCTTCATGGGTAGGTTTTGAAAAAGAATAACACTCATGAACTGATTTTATTGAGTCAAACAAGCTCTAAATATCACAAAATTGTGGATGCGAAACAATTTGAAGACGGAATACACTGGGAAATAACTGTCCCGCGCTCCTTACCGAGAAAACTTTCGAACTTGCATCTCCTATAAATGCAAGGCTCGTAAGAAGAAGAGATGGTTCTTAAATCCTTTTCATATCAATATTTATTTTTATTATATACAATTAAAACTATACAAAGAAGGCAGATTAGAATGATAGGGCAGGACTAATGCTACATCCCACCCCACCCAGCCTTTTGCCCCACAATGTACCTATAGGCCTGTTAAATGGATGAATTGGGTCGGATTTGAGCTGGTTTCTAAATGATCCGACTCAAATTGATCTATCTAATTGCAATGCAAATTTTTCTATCTATATCTGACTCGACTAATTTTTGATCCATACCTGACCAAATTTGGGATTCATTTTTTATACTCCTCGAATTATGATCTCTAAATAATCAAGTTAGTGAGAGAGTTTGGGCATTAGGTTATGAACAGGGCGTGACGATTGTGGTGAAAATTTCCCTTGGGCCATATATAAATCATGAAACAAGTTTTAGCATATAGGTTTTGGGCTATAAACTCACTGTGGTGGTGAAGGTTTCGCCTAGGCCATATATAAATCATGAAATAGATTTGAGCATACAGGTTTTGGGCCATGAACTTACTGATAAACAAAACTGCACCATATACTGCTCTCATTGTGAGTATGACTGCATGCATAAGATGAGCCAAGTATTTGGACCCAAACTAACTAGCATCTTGGACGGTGCGAAGTATTAATATATTCTAGATGTTAAAATAGGGAGGGTTTATGAACATTCTGATTTTTGCAACCAACTTGAATTACATAAAATCAAATTCCTTTGAGAAATCTTCACGAACACTTAGTGGGCAATCGCAGCAAAGTTGAAACAAATTTCATTTTGCAGCTCGTCATCTTCTTTGAACTGCAAAGTCAAATTAACCCAAGACAAAGTTGAAGCAATTTTCTTACCAGCCATCTTCTTTGAACCTACCTTCCAAACCGGGAAAATGGCTTATAAGAAAAAAAAAACAAAGCAAGTTTGATCTATGGAAATCTCATGGTTGAATGGAGTAATAATCCAAACTAAAATAAAGTAGCAATACCACGTGGGTTATGAATACATATCAATCATCAGCAACAACCAAGCACACGTGCCATGAACAAACAATCAATAGCAAAGCACACTGCTGACTTAGGAATTTTATCAAGCATATTATAGGCACTAAACTCTCTGTCGACCTATGACCCAAAAAAAAAAAAAACTCTCTCGACCTATCACACTTACAACTTTCACAGATTTATCCGAGAGGCTTAATTGAACAAAAATCACCAATCTCACGACCAATGCAAGCGATTCTGAAATATCAACAGTTTAATTTCAAATTTGTTCTCAATAACAAGATGATTTCAAGTTTTTTCACATTAGTAAACTGCAACAATGCAAGTTTGAACAAAGCTTGCCCGAATTACAAACATACACATCATTAACAAATGCAAGAGCAACAACGTGAAGCATCCTCATGAAGTCACAGACAGGGAATTAAGAAACCTAATACAAACTCAGACCTGACCTTAATACACATGAATCTCCGAAAACCATACCTGTATAACACAAAATGCCATATCCAACTTATTGAATTATGGATCAGAGTTGTGAGCTCGCGATGCTTGTGAAGGCAAAGCAAACTTCGATCCTCTAATTTTCTACTATGACTAAATTCGCGATAGCCACCGTCACCGAGCTGCCCAAGATCTCTCCTAGGAGGCATTTGGCCGCTCCTTCAACGCCTGCTTCCCACACTCCATCGCCCAGGTCCAACCCACCCGCCTGACTTCTCCGAGCTCCTCCGCCTCATGAAGGACCTCCGCCAGTACGGCATTCAAAGGAAGCAATTCATATGGCAACTTGAGAGTTTGCAGGAAAGCATGCTCGAGTAATTAAAATAGCAACTGAAGGCCTTTCGGCAGGACTTCTTTGAAAGCAGCATCGGAGGGATTCACGCATAGAAGTCGAACGATACTGCAAAAGCCAGTGTTAGAGCTGCACGAGTCTAGTCCTGATCCTAGTCTCTATAGCTGCATGACTATTAAAAGAAGAGCTACATCTTCGTAACAATTTTTAAGGATTTAATTTAATTTTGATTTTAATTTTGATTATGGACTAATTGATTTAATCAATCTGTAAGATTAGATGTTTACACAATAAAATAGGAAAACATTATCTTGTACATCTTTTCCTCTTTTATCTTTTGCGTATTATAAATAGGCTAATGTACATGTAGAAAATATATAGCAATACAATTGATAATTCCTTCAATATTTTTCGATTTCTGTCGGGAATGAAGAAAATTATATCGATTACTCACGTGAATTGCACCGGCCTTCTAGAGTATAGCAGCTCCCATCGAAATGGAGATGAGATTGAAGAAGAGCTTGAGCATGAAGATGATCCCATATCAGCGTCTTCCACTTTTCCTCACCTTCCACCTCAATATACGGAAGGTCCTCAATATCACAAAATCGCAGTTGCAAAGGAATCCTATTCAGCTCTGGGCATTTGATCACCTTCAAAAGTTCCATGGAATCGCAAGTTATTGGGACTTCACATATGCTCTTCAGCTGGGGTAGATTACTTAGCTGCAAGCACTTCAACTTTGGGAGAGAAATTGAAGGCTGGAAGAATGAAGGGGTGTTGTTTACAAGAGAAATCTCTTCAACTGGCACACGTGGGGGATGACCTCCGATTATCTCCTCCATGTTCTCACAATCGAATACTTCGATACCTCCTAGATTAGGGAAGTGGGGTAGCCACTCAGATTCCACCACTCTCTTCATTTTATGACACTTTCGAACCTCAATATCTTTAAGACTAGGGAAGGCAGGGGGTGGATGCAGTGGTGGTGACATAACCGCTACTATTATCCCCACCATTTCCTTACATTCACATATCACAATCTCTCGGAGATGTGGAAGGGAGAATATAGGCCCATGCCCAAAGAGATACTTCAGTTTTGAAAATCTATATATTTTCAAATACATGAGGCTTGGGAAGAGGGGAGGGGCAAGGGTTGGGACAGGGGAGTCATGGATGTCGATTATTTCTTCATCTCGTCCTCCACGCAGCACCTTCAAAAATTTCATGGAATCGCAAGTTATTAGGACTTCACATATGCTCTTCAGCTGGGGTGGATTGCGTAGGCACAAGTCATTCGGCTTTGGGAGAGAAATTGAAGACTGGAAAGATGAAGGGGTGTTGTTTACGGGAGTCGTTGTGCTTCCTTCTTGGCCTTGGCCCGCTCCACTCATCATCTCCACCATTCCTTTGCAGTCAAAGATAAAGATACTTTGAAGATTTCGAAAATAGATCAACAACTCATGCGGAAATAGATTTTTCATGTTTTGGCATCCTGCCGCCTCAAGAGATTCGAGAGGAATCTCTTCAACTGGCACTCGTGGGGGACGACCTCCGATTATCTCCTCCATGTTCTCACAATCACATACTTTGATACTTCTCAGATTAGGGAAGTGGGGCAGCCACTCAGATTCCACCACTCTCTTCATTTTATCACACCTCCGTACATCAATATCTTTAAGACTAGGGAAGGCTGGGGGCGGATGCGGTGGTGGTGATGTAATCGCTTCTATTATCCCCACCATTTCCTCACATGTTCCTATATAAATCTGGTGGAGATGCGGAAGCGAGAATTTAGGTCCATGCCCAAAGAGATACTTCACTTTCGGACATTGATGTAATTGCAAAAGCCTAAGGCTTAGGAAGAGGAGAGGGGCTGGGGAGTCATGGATGCCGATTATTTCTGATGTAACCTCTACTGTTATCCCCACCATTTCCTCACATTTCACTATCCAAATCTCTTGGAGATGCGGAAGCGAGAATTTAGGTCCATGCCCAAAGAGATACTTCAATTTCGGACATTGTTCTAATCGCAAAACACTAAGGCTTGGGAAGAGGAGAGGGGCAGGGGAGTCATGGATGCCGATTATTTCTGACGTAACCGCTACTATTATCCCCACCATTTCCTCACATTCCATTATTGAAATCTCTTTGAGATGCGGAAGCGAGAATTTAGGTCCATGCCCAAAGAGATACTTCAATTTTGGACATTGTTCTAATTGCAAAATCCTAAGGCTTGGGAAGAGGAGAGAGGCAGGGGAGTCATGACTGCCGATTATTTCATCATCTTTTCCTCCACAGAGCACCCGCAAGTTTTGCCATTTTATTATGCTCAGCGCCTCAAGGTTTTCAAGCGGACCCATGTCAGACAAATTTGTTGCACCATCGCAACTGTACGCTCTCAATAACTGCACATCTTGGGGAATCAAAATACAAGTGTCACCTCCACTACTTTCCCCTCCCGCACTCACAATAGCATGGTTCCTCGTATTGATGTGGACAATCCGATTCGGAAATTGAACATCATCACTAAATATCCCATTATACTCCCTTTCTTTTTGACCTATATGGAGCTCATAACGGCGAAAGTTATTCCTCTTCTCAAAAGCCATCCTCATAAGCTTGTTGAAATCATCCACATCTTCAAAGCAGCATACAACTGTCTCTAATTCCCTCAATTTTGTAAAGTCTTCTCCATTTACCGTGTTAACTTTAAGATATTGCAAGTTTAGCAAAGCCCCCAATGTTCCTTTGGGTAATCTCTTTATGCCTGTATGAGATAGGTCAAGGTATCTCAAGTTCACCAACATTTCCAGACCCTCGAGCACTTCAACTTGATAACAATAAAAAATGTCCAACTTTCTCAAAGATCTGAGCTTCCCTAAATAAGGAATACGACGCAATTCCCAACATTCTCTAAGCAATAGTGCTCTCAAGTTTACCAAGTCTGAAATGGAATCCGGAAGTTCTTGCAGGTTACATCTACTCAGGTTTAGAACCTTTAGCCCCCATAATTTTTTGAAGAAAGAGTTAGGGATGACCACATTATACAAACCGTTTGCATTCATTAGAAAAGTTGATAGTTTAGGACAATTTGGTGACATGTTCAAGGGAAATTCTCCAATTTCATTCTCCATTAGAGAAACTTTCTCCAGAGCATCCGTCCAATATTCTTCATGTGGTATCGTCCTCAACCTCTTTCCTGCTTTTACAATTGAAGTCACCCCCATGATGTGCACTGCCATGTCTCTAATCAAATCATGCATCTTCACCTTATTCCCATGATCTTCTAATAGGCATACATTTTCCAATTTCTTCAGTATGGTGCAGCCTCTAAAATATTGTTCCTCCCTCATTGCCAATTGATCAAACAATCCTTGATCAATAAAGAATTGTATCAACTCAAACTTATCAATCAATTTATCTTTTGGATAAAGTGCGCAAGATAAGAAACATTGTTGAACTTCAGGCTTATCAAGGCGATTATAACTGACTTCTAGTTTCTTTAAGACTGCCTTTTCCATATCCATTTGTCCCATATCTGACTCTCTCAATTTCTTTAAGCAATCCTTCCATTCAAACACATCGGTCACTCCTCGCATACTTGTTGCCATCGTGATGACTGCAAGCGGCAAGCCTTCACATTCTTTAACAATGGACTCAATAATTGCTTTTGTTTCCAAATTAAGGGCCACTTCGTATTTAAGCTCCTTCAAAAATAAGCTATTGGCTTCATAATCAGATAGAGGTTCAATTTTTATCATTCTTTGACATTGCATTTGGCGGCATACCTCAATGGATCGAGTGGTTAAGACCAACTTGATTCCATTTGCTCCAATTGGGATTCCTATCTCTTTAAGATTAAAGCATTCCCACACATCATCGAGAATTATTGTAGATTTACCTATTTTTGTTAAACACTCGCACAACATTGCCGCTCTTTTCCTCACATCCGTTTCTTGTCGTTTGTCCAAACCTAGTGCCTTCCAAAGCTCATCCTGCAACCTTCGTGTATTGTAATCTTCTGACACAGTGATCCACAACACATTGCCATAGTTTGCTTCGTCAAGGAGTCTATTATGTATGTGCACCATGACAGTTGTTTTACCAACACCCCCCATTCCGTAAATGCCTAGTTGGGATACTTGATTTCCTACTAGGTACTCCAAAATCTTAGTAGTATTTTTTTGAAATGCCTTTCCCACTATCTCCTCTTCTAACAATTTACTGACTTTGGTCTCTCTCGCCTCAAATAGTCCTTTGTCTTGTCTCATAAGCTCTTCTGCTTCATGCATCAGTATCTCCACCTGTTGATGTGGTGGCAAACGATTTCTAACCTTCTCCACATTCGCCAACCAATTCACAACTACCATTCTCGGCTTCTTCAGGGATAGAGATGCAGCATATTCTAACTCGCCCCTTATGCTAGCTTCTTTTCTAGAGAGTAGTTCTAGTTTTCTTTTCAAAGCACTATTCTCTTCAAAATAGTTGCCTGTGCATGGATGACTCATCATAGGCGCCCCCTCGTTCATTAATATTTCTGCAATTTAAAAATTCCATCAGAATCTCAGGATAGCATTCTTGCAGCCCCATAATAATGTAACATGGTGATACATGAGGATTAATTTTTGTAAATAACCACATACCTGGTAATGACGATGGGCCTATCAAGCCTACTCCACAAGGTAGAATCTGAGAAAGCGGAGGAGGAGCATTTTTTGGAGCTTGTGATGATGATGACATACAGGAATCCATGTCCATTAGAGCTTGTGTGTGACATGTGACCAGATGGTTTTTCCACGATGATGATGACACGGTTGGATTATGGTGCGCTATCTGGAGATTAATGGATTGACGTGGAACACTTTGATGTTGAGGGGGCATCACAGCTGCTTGCAATATAATATTCAAATATAAGATCAATCAACAATTGGACTTTCAAATCAAGCCATGGGTACAGGTAAAACAACATCTTGAATTTGATCACACAAAATATGTAAAGAAAAAATCAAACATCCGCAAAAGTTAAATATTTTGATGAAAGAAACGGTGCAATAAAAAGGAAGTGATACTGAAGGTATGGAATATGCAATGATGCTCGGGATGTTCCTGATTGGAGAACTCCCATTGATACCTTGTTTAAAAACACATTATATGTTAGATTTCGAAAAAATAATTTGGAGATAGAACCATAGTAGCCATGTGGATAGATCCAGACACACCATGTGATGATGATGGGCCTACTGTATTTGTTGACGCCTCTCGAACTAACGAATCAACGATTGCATGCGGTGGTGCAATTGAGGGAATCATGTCCACTGGACCGCGGGAAGGAAAAATATCATTCCCATCTTCCTTGTCACACCTTGGGGGAAGCTGACTAGGATGTTGGTCAGTGTCGGTCGGACTCATAATGCTGCGTACAGGAGCCACTCCCGCTACGCACGGTTGATCACAATCCTGCAAACGATCTGCACCATCCACATCAAGAAATGAACCAATCTGTAACGATGATCCCACTGTTAGATTATGCAGTTCACTCGTTTGTATTGCCTCAAAAGTGTTTACAGTTTCATCACGAGATTTAGGAAGATTCTCTAGCAGAAAGGGTTGAAGATTTGACAACTCTGGTGGAAAGATTCCACCTACAAATTGTTGGTGAAAGCTTAGAGATTGTTCATTTGAATATCGGGGAGTGCTGGTCGGAGTTATGTTCATAAGTAGAGGATTGGGTAAACCACCACACTGAATGAACTCCTGCGACCCATTTGACATTCTGTTGTCAAGGACCTGATCATTTGGGAATGATGATAGCCATGGCTCAGGAAGCGCTTGTCGCTCACTTAGATCAAGAGAAGATAAGTCCATCGGAAATTGCTGGGAAGATGAAGCAATTTCATTTCCACGTGACAAATCCAACCCGTGGTTCCATAGATTAGGTTGCTGGGAGGTATATAGATTATCCAGTGGAGACATAGCACCAGGAGGCAAAAACACTTGATCCTGAGGGCATACGGAAGCAATACCAATTCCAGTCGACCAATAGCAAGATGGTTGCTGCGGCGCGCACGCTGGTTGATTCGAGTTTTGTGTCTCATCGGGATTCGACGCATCGTCACTTGGGAGTACACTTTGACTCGCGCCAAAAACTGTTCTTTCCATTCCTTCACTCGTTGTGCCTCCCGGGCTTATATCCAACATGCTGCCTTTACCTTTAATTTTCTGCAAGGCTTCTTCTTTCACACGAGGATCAACTTTCTCACAAACTTTGATACCACCGCCCGGAATTCCAGCGAGGTGCACCCGAATCCTTGGAGCACTTGCGCTAGACTCGGTGCCGCAAAACTTGCACTTCCACCTTTTGTTCCCCAAATCGAGCACATGCTCACGAAATGGATCTAACTCTCTAGGCATTCTTTTTGCTATTACCTACAAAGAGGACATGACATGAAAAACAGAGGCACTGCCAAAGAAAAAGCATAGAACGGTTAAAAACATACAAGATCAACAACAACAAAAAAAAGCGATGCTATAGAAACATAAAGAATTCCCCAATTATGTTAACAGTTAGCTGACCAGATAGACTCAATATCGATGCAAAATCCTTGAATCCTCCAAACAAAGCCAAACCACCTGAGTTGTGTATGCCCAAAATATAGAGATCTCTCTCCTTGTTTCACCAGGAACAAAAGTACAAGCAGAGAGAGATGCAAAATCCTTGAATCCTCCCGACAGATCCAAACCACTTGAGTTGGGAATGCCCAGATTACAGAGATCTCTCTTCTTATTTCACCAGGAACAAAAGCATGAGTAGAGAGAGATAAACTAGATCCACAGATAGGAAACTAACAAAGGAAAATTAAATTATACTTACCAAAAAAAGGAGGAGAACTTCTGGATTATCTTTGTAGGAGAACACGCCTTGGAAGTAAAATTTTGGGAAGCCCTTACACGTCAAGCATGGATCCAGAGGAGTATCAAGAGTGCAGGATAATTGTCTCCCATGAAACTTTGTCAAAAGGAGTGGCTGGTCCTACACAAGAAAACGCGTTTGCCTTTGAGGAAAGTAATGCGCACCCAAGAGACTTTTGAGCCCAATTCTCCTTTTTCTCCTCCACCCGAAATAGTACTAATTATATAAATATTTTAAAAAAGCAGCATACCAAATGAGGTGACAAGCTACTATTGAACGTTAAAATATGTTTATTTGATAAAAATACATTTTAAAGTATGGTACACTTAATTGCGAAAAAGTTTTTGGATGCGTTCCTCTCTCCGAGTTCCAAGTCGAAAAATACATTCGCAATGCCGCTCCTTCCTCCTTCCTCCTTCTCGTTGACCGAAATGGTCGACTTGGGGCCACTTTCGACACGACAATAATGCGTCTGTAAATGAAGGAAATTGGCAGTGTGAAGACACGCAAGGAAACAAAAGTGGGCCGAGAAGTTCTGCAAAATAGAGGATCCCTCGGTCGAAAGGAAACAGCAGAGAAAATTCCAGTCCAAACCCATTATGACCATATATCTTCAGCAAAGATCGAGAGTACGAAGCATACGAAAAGCTGGAAATTCCAGGCTGAAGGGGAGGCTTTAGTCAAGATTCCAGTCGAGGCGTTCACACGGTGGGAATTAAGAAACCTGATACAAATTCACGCTCATCAACAATATGCACGAATCCTGAAAATCATTTCTGTATAATATCAAAAGTCATATCCAATCGATTGAATTTATTCATAAAGGATGACCGAGCCGTTAGCATATTACGTGATGCATTGTTGATAATTGTTAAAATCGATATCAATAGTAATACATGTCGATATTCACTCTCGATCAGTTGTCGATATATGGCGACAGGTGATTAATAATGATAGAGAAAAGCATTGATAAGATCCGTAAATTGTCAACGTATTAGAAGGCGATTGAATACATGAGGAGCCTTGAGATATGGTTATTGGTTTGAAGTCACTAGGGATGAAGGTAGTTAAGGTTGTGTAATAATTGGTATGCGTATTTCGAGGCGCAACCGATTGAGAATAGGATTGTGGTGTAGTGAGAATATGGGCAAATTATTCATGGAGTGGAATAACAAGATTACAACCATTAGAAACTGTTTGAAAAAAGTTATGGCACTACCACTATAAATATTATCATTCGTCTATTAAAAAGCCCGGCACAAATTAAATAAATTTACTACAGTTCAGATATCTTTATTTTCTTGCACGCTCGCGTCTGGCGTGCTTTCTAAGTCGTAGCTTTCATATCCGCGAGATCAATAAAATTCTAAAGTATATTTTATTAAATTCTGTCGAGGTATATTTACATTTGGTCTACTTGTAATATCTTTTTTTCTCTATGTGTCAGTGAAGTTGGCAGACCAAAACACTGCTGATGTTTTTGAAAAGGGAAAATACCATGAAAAATACTGAACTTTACCCCGTGTGACACATTTACCCTAAACTTTTTTTTGTGACATAAAAAACCCCAAACTTTGCCCAGTGTGACACATTTACCCTAAATTTTTTTTGTGCCACCAACAACCCTAAACTATGCCACTTATGACAATTATACCCTGAATTATATTATTTATGACAATTTTACCCCAAAGTTTTTTGGGCTGAAGGGCATTTTCGTCATTTTAGTCATTTTCTATTTTTTTCTTTTTTTTATTGAATGGAGGAAGCCGGCGCCGGCGAGGATGGCCTCGCCGACGCCAGAGTCAGGCGAGGGTCACCTGGGCGGCCCTTGCCGACGTCGAGCGAGGGCGGCCCAGGCCTGGGCGACCCTCACCAGCGTCCGGCGAGGGTCACTTGGGCGGCCCTTGCCGGCGTCGGGCGAGGGCGGCCAGGCCCGGGCGACCCTCACCGGCGTCCGGCGAGGGCCGCCCGAGTCGGATCGCGGCGCCGAGCGAGGGCCGCCCGGGCGAGATCCGGCGAGGGCGGCCCTCGCCGGACACTAGCGAGGGTTGCCCTCGCCGATCCGGCCCGGGCGACCCTCGGCGGGCAAGGGCGCCCTCGCCCGCTCGGGCGAAGGTCGCCCGCCAAATCCGGCGAGGGTGACCGGGGCGAGGGCGAGGCCGCCAGCCTGGGGATCCGGCGCGAGGCGGTCCTTCGCCGGATCCGCGCGCCTCGCCCAACGCCGGCTAGGGTCGTCCGGGCACTGGGCCGCCCGCCCGACGCGGCGAGGGCCACCCAGCGACCTCGCCGCGCCGGCTTCCTCCATTCAATAAAAAAGAAAAATAGAAAATGACGAAAATGCCCTTCACCCCAAAAACTTTGGGATAAATTTGTCAAGTAATATAGTTCATGGTAAAATTGTCACAAGTGGCATAGTTTAAGGTTTTTTGGTAGAAGACAAAAAAAAAGTTTAGGTAAATGTGTCACACTGACGCAAAGGGGTAAATGTGTCACACACAAGCAAAGTTTGGGGTTTTTGTGTCACAAAAAAAGTTTAGGGTAAATGTGTCACACGGGGTAAAGTTCAGGGTTTTTCATGGTATTTTCCCTTTTCAAAAACATCAGCAGTGTTTTGAAAAAATATCATAAATAAAGGAGCGGACCTAAGATGGCCTCACGCTCACGGTAAGTCCAGCGTGTTCCCATGAGCATCACCGCAAGATGGCTTGAACCGCGGACCCTTCTGCTGGAATCCCCCAACCGTAGCTCAACGTGTGGCGGTTGCAAAAAATTCAATATAGACTCGAGTGCAGGAGACGATAGCCAGTGCTTTAAAGCCTGCGCGTTAATTCCGTGCATGGCTTCTTCGGTCCAGCGGCATTGTGCGAATTTACGCGTTTGCCCTCGCGGGCGGGGGGATCCCACGCGACTAGTTATGGTCATCAGTCGTGCTCCACTTTCCATTATTTATTTATTTTTTCATTTTTTAAAGCTTTTTAATAATAATAATGATAATGATAATGATAATAATTTTTTTTTTTTTGCTTACTGTGCCCACGAGGAGGATCATTACGGAATCACGGGACTTGCTTTTGAAGATTAGTTTTATATGATGAAAAACGAAGGATCGACTTGACATTTCAATTAACGTGCTTTTGATACTTCAACTTGCTTTGATTATCCGAAATGTGGATCATGTGGTGTTTCAACTTTTAATTACCTAGCGGAATCGAATTCAAACATAATTATCCATATCCAAGTAATTAAAACGAAAATTTAGAAATAAGTACGACGATAATGAAATAATTAAAGTACATTAACGTTATTACACCTAAGGACAAGATATTAAAATAAACGTGGATTGAATTAATAAATAAAAATTTATTGATCTAAATATATAGAAGACAAATTCCATTGTGATAAGAACAAGACTAGTTATGAATACTAAACTTGTAATGAAACTAGAAATGAAAACACCTAAACACTATCTAATCATTCTCATCCTTACTCGTCATCCACTAGCTGTATCGTTTTTCTCACTGTGCTCACCCAACTCTCTTGACTGATACTGCCCCCACTTCTTTTCTCTCTCTCAGCTCTTCCCGTACGTCTTTTCTACTCACCTCAGCTAACTCCAATCAGGCCGTATTCTCGATCATTATTACCTTCTTTCGTGTTTAGTATTGTAGATCCTTTCTGATAAGATTACAAATTCTTACGAACCAAATTCTTTCTTATAAGATTACAACCCTAAATTTTCCAAGGCGAATTTAAGCTGGAATTCCTATCAAAGTTCTCGAACGCGGTCTCCTCTCCGAGTTCTAAGGGTGCATTTGGTTCAACTTTGAAACCAGCTTTTCAGTTGAAAGCTGACCTTCAAAATGCTGAAAGCCCAAGGCTACTAGGGATTAGCCTTGAGCTTTCAGCATTCCCCGAATGCTGAAATCATATTTTTCCTTCCAAAACTATCCTCAATGATTTTTCATATTTCCGATTTTACCCCTGAATATTTTTTTAATTAAAAAATAAGGCAGCCATTCACCGATTCGGCAAAGTGCTATGGCCATCGGCAAATGTCGCCCGACCTCAGGCGACCTCCAGCGAGGGTCACGCGACCCGGCCGAGGGCCGCCAGAGGTCGCTCGACCTCAAGCGACCTCAGCCGACGGCCGCCGACACTAGATCTAGCTCGCTGGCGGCTGTAGCCCTTTGCCGAACCGATGAAGGGCTTAGGTCAATTTTTTTTTAAAATATATATATACATATATTATACCCATCAAAACTCATTATAAAAGTTTTATTTACCAAACGCACATTCAATTCAAAGTTCATTTGCAAAAAAACTTTACCAAACATAATTGCATTTTCCCAAATAATTTTAGACTTTCAGCATTTGTATTAAACTCAAAACCCACAAATGTTGAATTAAACGCACTCTAAGTCCTCGCCGCTCCCTCCTCCCTTTGGATGACCGACGTGATCGACTTGAGGCCACTTTCAACGCGTCATTCACGCATGTGTGAACGGAGGAAATTAGCAAGAGGGAAAACACGCAAGGAAACAAAAAGTAGGGCAACTCGGTCAAAAAGGAAACAGCAGAGAAAACCTAGCAGACAGTCATAATGACCATATCTTCGGCAAAGATTGAGAGTGAAAAAAGCATACAAAAAGCTGGAAATTCTAGGCCGAAGGGGAGGCTTTTGTCAAGATTCCCATTGAAGCATTCACACGGGGTGAATTAAGAAACCTCATACGAATTCGGACTTGATGTCAATATACACAAATTTCTAAAAATCATATCTGCAAGACACAAAATGTGATGTCCGATGTCGTGAATCCATTTGCACCAAAAGAAATGACCGAATCTTTGGCATGGATGAGCATGTGACTAATGCATGGATATCACCAAGCACATGACGCATTATTGACAATTATTAAGATCGATATCGATATTAGAACACATCAGTATTTACCTTCAATTGGTTGTCGATATATGATGACAAGTAATTGACAATACACGGCAAGAGTATCGATAAGATCTTGTTAAAGGCATTAGAAGAATATATGAGGAGCCTAGAGATGAAGTCACTGCGAATTGAGCTAAGTAGGTTGTTTCAAGAGACGTTTTTTCTAGGCGGACTTTCGTGCGGTTTAATTGCATGCAGCCCTTGTGATAAAGTGAATTGGCTTACTAGAAAAGCAGCTCTTGTGCTGAAGTGATTGAAAGTCGAACAATTTGGACTTTCACACTCAGTGGTGGATTGTCCCGTGTTTGCCTTCCTGGTTTGTCTTCTAGTATGACATTTAGTAATGTAAAGTTTAATTGATCCTTTGGAATAAGCATGACCGTGGAATTTGTGCACCAACGACTTGTCCACCATGAATATTTTTACATGGCATGGATTCCAAGTTAGCATTTTGTAAAAGCTTGAATATAGGTTTTTTCTTTTTAACTAGTTCCGGATGGCTTTTGTAATGTTGCTAACGAAAGAAAATAGTTTTGAACATCACATAATACATGCTGAAGGTGATTAAAACCACGTCTCTTGGATAGTTTGTAGAGCTGAGTTGGCTGTTATTGCTCCTAGATTGACGAATTTTTGTGTTATTAATATGCGTTGCTAATGAAGATAGTTTTTATGCCTCTAAGTTCAGTGACTACACAAGAACCTTTAAAGAAGGTGTTACGGCATAGCATCAACCCAATCACCATATTACCGCAGCTCTTGCAAATACACACTGATAAAGAATTAGTACAATAGACAATTAAAAAATAAAAAAATGGATCACTCTCCGAGGAGAGAAAAACAAAATCAAATTCCACAATCAGCGCAAGAGAAAGATGTTGTTTAGCATTAAACCGCCAAACTCTCCACATCTCACTGAATCACTCAGTGCTGCATACCCCAGGGGGAACATATTCTATGATCAAGCAAGCAAAATATGATAGAAGTCGAAAGCTCAAAAACCACAGCTAAACTCACAAGTAGTCCTGCAATAAGTATATATGATCACTAAACATTAGTTTTAAATTAGAATTATTAGCAATCGAACTCAAATAATTAATGGAAAATCTCAAAGACATATTTCTTCCACTTCAACTTGCAAACTCTATTTACCGGTAAACTCCAAGTGAACATCATCCATATCTAACAAAAATAAAATATTAAAGCATTCACTTGTTAGATATACGAAAGAATTACAATATAAAAAGATGGGAAAATGCCACCAAAAACCCCAAACTATGCCTATTGATACAATTTTACCCTGAACTTTTTTTGTGCCATGAAAAACCCTAAACTATGCCACTTGGGACAATTTTACCCCAAACTTTTTTTTATGCCACCAAAAACCCTAAACTATGTCACTTGGGACAATTTTATCCTAAACTTTATTTTGTGCCACAAAAAATCCTAAATTATGCCACGCGGGACACATTTACCCCAAACTTTTTAATTAAAGGGTATTTTCGTCTTTTCATTTTTTTTCCCCTTTCTTCCCCTCTGCCGCCGAAAAAAAAAAAAAAAAAGAAAAAAGTGAAAAGATGAAAATGCCCTTTAATTAAAAAATTTGGGGTAAATGTGTCTTAAGTGGCATAGTTCAGGATTTTTTGTGGCACAAGATAAAGTTCAGGGTAAAATTGTCCCAAGTGGCATAGTTTAGGGTTTTTGGTGGCACAAAAAAAAGTTTGGGGTAAAATTATCCCAAGTGGCATAATTTGGGGTTTTTCATGACACAAAAAAAGTTCAGAGTAAAATTATTCCAATGGACATAGTTTGTGGTTTTTTGTGGCATTTTCCCTAAAAAGATATATCCGTGACTTACCCCACTCAAACCTTTCTGCATTCTCAATGCATTTTTCAACATTAATTGGTGTGGTAACTACTCTTAATCAATCTTTAGTACAAATCAAAGTTTCTACCACTCTAGAAGTCAAAGAACTTCGAAAGCCATCAAGTTCGCGATCTGATGTATTGAAAATCAACTATGAAACGACGGTTGTTACAAGAATAGACAAAATATCCCAAGCCATCAAAAAAATGATTTTAAACTTTTGGCCAGTAGTTTTCTACCACATCAAAAGGTCAAGATCATTACCCTCTTAATGTTCAGCTTTAAAATACTTATCGAGTTTAGATAAGTTGCTCGCAGACACTTTTTTCTCCTCGTGAAGAAAGAATTCATATACCTTTTGCAAAATGAAATCCACAATTAAATCAAGGTCATCCTTATTGCTCTTCTCATGGCTATCAGGATTCCAATTACTACCAGTATCAATTAAAAGTTGACCACCCAAATTTCTATCACAAGAGATCTCTTATGAAAATGAAACATATGATCCAAGTCAATCCTCATCTTATCATACATTTCATCAATTTTCGCACTATCATCATACATTAGTCTATAACAGTACTACACATAATTCATCTCTTTTCTTGAATCCAATATTACCGCAATCAACATCATCATAGTTACCTTCTTGAAACTCTCATAGTATTTGTTGTACTTTTTCTTCATTTTTGCATCTATTACTTTCACCCTAAGATCTGAAACCTTCTCCGCTTGGTCAAAGTTTTATATGAAGTTAATATCTCATTAAAATAATCATTCAAAGTGGTATATAGAGTTTCGGAGATCTTGTTGATAGCATCATAAAACTTCTTCAAAAATATGAAAAGAATTTTTCCATTTTCCCAATCTTCATGTTTAGAGTTTAATTGTCAAGTTCAGTTAAGAAAGAATGATCATTTTATTCCATCCTTTAAAAAGCTTTATTGAACTTTAAGGTGGTGTTTAAGATGAGATAAGTGGAGTTCTACCTACTTGTGACATCAAGACAAACTAAACCATTATAAGTGATCTTTGCACCTTTAACGCAACTTTGGAATGTTTAATGCTCATGGGAGAACTCTTCACGTACCTAACCACATTTCGATTATGTGTAATAAAATCACATATCTCGCTTCATGTGTAAAACATCACAATCTAATATCATAGCCTATCTTTTGATAATTTTTCTTTCAAAAAATAAATGACAACTCATTTGAACTATCACTATCCATAATGATTGTGGATACTTTTTTTTTTTCTATTCCTCACTCGAAAATGCATTTCTCAACTATTTTCCCAATATCTTGCCCTTTCGAGTAGCCATTACCCCAAATTGATAATTATGTTGTACAATTTCTAGTGATCATAAATAAAATGTACAGTTACATATAAACAGTTCAAGTTCTGAAAGAATTCCATGTATCGATTGTGAGTGCGACCTTAAACTTAAGCTTACAAAAATCTTCAAACTTGTATTTTCATAGAGATACAACTTCATGCAAACTCTAGCAATTGGAAATTGTGAGATGTTATTGAAGGGAGGCTATAATTGATTGATAAAATCATAAAATCCAACACGCTCGATTATCGAAAAAGGTAGTTCATCCATTATGATCATCCAAAAGGCTAAGCCAAGCTAGTGGTGCACAAAATCACCTAAAGAAGACTAAGACAGCAAAAAGTAAGATGCAAAAACTTACTGAAGACCTAGGAAGTATCAACATTTTTTGGGAGCTTTCGCGTAGTGTCGGAGTATCCAACACTCTTCAACACTCGGTCAACAAGTGTCGGAAAATCCAACGCTTGATCAACTCTCTCGATACTCTCCAACACTTGAGTTTAGAATTCTGACATGCGAGTTCGGAATTCTAACACATGATTTTAACACTCATGAGGTCAATTTTAAAAACTTTTAATAAATGAAGAGTTAAAATGTAAATATGTAAAAATAATAAAGGGGGAAAGAAGAAAAATCTAATCTTTCCTTCTCTTCTGACTCTCACTTGTCGTGACACGATTCACCCCTTAAGTTTGTTTTTCTTTTTTCTTCCAACATACTCTGATATGTGAGTCGTCAATGTGAATTGCTTGTTTTTTTTTCCCTTCAAATTATATGTATTATTGGAACGAAGTTAAATTTGTCAAATTGAAACAATGAATAATTTTAATAAGGGAGAATGCCGCGAAAAACCCCAAACTTTGCCCCCTATGACACATTTACCCTAAACTTTTTTTGTGACACCAAAAACCCCAAACTTTGCCCCGTGTGACATATTTACCCTAAATTTTTTTTTATGACACAAAAAACCCCAAACTTTGCCCCGTGTGACACATTTCCCCAAACTTTTATTCTAAATGGCATTTTCGTCTTTTTTTTTTTTTTTCTTTTTTTTTTCCTGTTTTTTTTTCCTTTTCTTTCTTTCTTTCTTTTTTTTTTTTTCCGGAGAGAGACGCCGAAGGAGCGCCCTTGCCCAACTCGGGCGAGGGCTGCCCTCGCCAGATCCGGTGGGGGCCGCCCCCGCCGACGCCGGTCCCGGGGCCGCCCTCGCCGAGATCCGGCGGGGGCCGCCGCTCGGCGCGCGCCCAGGGCCGCCCTCGCCTGGGCGGGCGAGGCCAAGGCGAGGGAGGCCCCCGCCGGATCTGGGGAGGGCAGCCCTCGCCTAAGTCGGGCAAGGGCCGAAGCCGGCGCTCCTCCGGCGGCTCCTCCAGCGGTGGTGAGGAGGAAAAAACAGGAAAAAAGAAAGAAAAATAAAAAGTAAAAGACAAAAATGCCCTTCAGAATAAAAGTTTGGGATAAATGTGTCACACGGGGCAAAGTTGAGGGTTTTTTGTGTCACAAAAAAAAAATTTAGGGTAAATGTGTCACATGGGGTAAAGTTTGGGGTAAATGTCTCACACGGGGCAAAGTTTGGGGTTTTTGGTGTCACGAAAAAAAGTTTAAGGTAAATGTGTCATAGGGGGCAAAGTTTGGGGTTTTTCGTGGCATTATCCCTTTTAATAAATAATGAATTAATGTTTTTAGTGTAAATTCATTCCAAGCTTTTTTTGTTATTTATTTATTTATGAATTTGAATTAAATTAATTTTATTAAAATAATCATAAAAATGATAATTTACCATATATATAAATATACATTTAATATATAACGTGTCCCAACGTATCGGAATTCTCTATTTTTTGAGAAATAAATTGTCGGAATGTCATGTTGTATTGTGTCGCATATTGCATGCCAATATTAGTGCTCCTTAACTGAAGATTGACAGTTGATAAGAGAGGCAAGAGCCATGAGGGAAATTTGAGACTCGAGAAAAGCCAAATTACATTTAATCACATAGCAAGAATGAATATAACAAATGAAATCAACATTCATTTTAACAATCAACATTCAATACACATCTTTTCATACATATCATTACTTTGCCCTTTTTAATGATCACCTAATATTGACATGCTTTCCTATTTTCATTTCTCATGCAAGCAATATTAACACATTCAACAAATCAACAAATGGGCATACTCATTAAGTGGGTACACTTGGTGAATAGCAAGTGGATATACCAAGCAAATGGGTATAATTGGCAAGTGGTTATTCATGAAAAGTGAATATGAGCAGTAAATAGTCATACTCAAAAAATGGATATGAGCAATATGTAGTGATACGTAGCAGGTGAATATAAGCAATTTGTTATTATATTCAAGTGGTAATAAGTGGCAGGTGAGTGTAAGCAGTGAAAAGTGAGTATAAGGTAAATATAAGCAGTAGCCAATAATTATAGGGAAATATTAGCAACAGCAAGTAAATATAAGATGAATATAAGCAACGGCTAATAATCTTAAGGTGAATATTAGTAGCGGCTAGTAAGTAGGGGTGAGCATCGGTCTAGGGTCAACCCTGGACCGACCTTGGACTGGCCCAACCCTGCCGGTCCTGGTCCGGTTCCCAAGTTGACTGGGTTGGTCCTTGGTCCTGGGATCCTTGGACCAGTACTGTGCAGGTTGGTCCTCGGTCTTAGGAGTTTCGGGTTGGTCCAACCTGGACCAACCCTGGCCTTATATATTATATATATAATATTTTTTTATTTGTTCTAAACGGCAAATCCTAACTCAAATGGCATCCTCCTCCAGTATTATTATTCTCTTCTTTCTTCTTTATCCTCCTAGTATTCAATTTGCTAAGTAAAATCGAAAGAAACAACTTCACTCATGAGCAATCTTGCCCTGCACACCACTTAACACTCACCCCGCTTGTTGTGCTCATCCCGCTTGTCGCTCGACATTTATGCTGCTCAACTCTCTTCGCTAACCTCGCTCGTTGTTGAGTAAATCAAAAGGAAATAAAGCTCTAATTAGAAATCATTTTCATTCGTGAACAACGCTTGCCTTGTGACTCTATGAGCAATATTAATCGTTTTTATGGTTTCTTGCTTTTAGCAAGTGTGAAATTTTTATTGTTGTATTATATTAAATTTGTTGAATATGTATTGGTATTTATAGTTTAGTTAAAATCGCAATATCTATAGATATGTAATTTGAAATAATAGGTTTGACTTTTCAAAAAAAAATTAAAAAAAATTATCAGTTGGTCTCGGGTTAACCCTGGAACCGGACCGAACCCATTGAGTCAGTCCGATCCTCGGTCCTAGGCTCAATAGGATCGGTCTTTGGTCCCAAAAATTGAGGACCGACACTGTGCGGGTTGGTCCTAGGGTCGGGGGTGGACCGGCCCAATCCGGACCATGCTCACCCCTACTAGTAAGTATGAGGTCAATATATAGTGAATATGAGAAGTATGTCGGTATACTCGGCAAGTACCAAAATGATGAAATTAATCGTTCCAAGCCCAAGTTTTTCATTTTCATATACAACGTGCAACCACACCTCAAGAAAATCAATTAAATGCATCTAAAACGTGTAAGAACTCATTAATACAAGCCAAAACAACACAACATCCCAACACACTAGTACTGGGACTTGTTCAATCTTACCTTCAAGTCTTTTTAGTGACAACTAATATTAACTAACATTAACCAACCAAGTCGAGAGTACTAAATGGTTTAAGCTATCTCAATGTCTAGAGTTTTCATTTACCTCGAACAAAACTTGAACAACCAAAAATTTTAATCACCTTGTAAATCTTGAAAGATGGAACCTTTACTTTTCAAACTAGGGATCGAACGTAGAGAAAATTTTCTTTTTAAGTTTGATAATGAAAGGATACAGCTAAGATAAAAAATGAGCTTAAGATTTTTTACCAATTTAAGAGTGATGACTTGAAGTGTAAAATGCTAGACGGCAAGTCATGTACACATCAGAAATTACGAGTAGCAAACTTTTCTAGTTTATGGCCAAGTAGAAAGAGGAGTTGATGGCTAATACTTTTATTAATGATGGCTAAACTTTATGTGTCAAGAGACACAAGTGTTTTAATCTTAATAAGACAAGTGGCCTAATTCTTCAACTTTAGCCAAGTGAGTGGGTCAAGGTTAATATAAGTAAATTGTTATTAATATTAATTAACTAAGGTTAAAATAAAATAAATATTGTAGCTCTTGACATCTCAAATTCACCAAAATCATTGATCAACCATACCAAAAATTAGGAAAATTTAGATTTAGTAAATTTAAAACTTAATAATCATTAAAATAATTAGAATAATGTCCATCCCAATTGATAACTAAGATAGTGGTAAATTAATTAACGTAACTCTACACTATCGACGTATATGTCAACATCTATAAGCTTAACTATTTAAATCCAACACATTAGACTCGGGATGATTACGGTCGTGAGAAATTATCCTTTGTGTTTTTTGAACCTTATAAAATTAAGGGATAATGCCACGAAAAACCCTAAACTTTACCCCGTGTGACACATTTACTTTAAACTTTTTTTTGTGACATAAAAAACCCCAAACTTTGCCATGTGTGACACATTTATCCTAAACTTTGCTCCGTGTGATACATTTACTCTAAAAAAAATTTTGTGCCATCAAAAACCCTAAACTATGCCACTTGTGACAATTTTACCCCGAACTATATTACTTATGACAAATTTACCTCAAAGTTTTTTGGGCTAAAGGGCATTTTCGTCATTTTCTTTTTTTTCTTTTTTTATTGAATAGAGGAAGCTGGCGAGGCCATCCTCGCCGGCACCGAAGTTGGGCAAGGGTCGCCTGGGCGACCCTCGCCAGCGTCGGGCGAGGGCCACGCAAGCCTGGGCAACCCTCACCGGCATCGGGCAAGGGCGGCCTAGTCCTGGGCGACCCCCTCGCCCTCGCCTGATCTAACCTAGGCGGCCCTTGCCCAACTCAAGCGACCCAGGCGAGGGCGAGGGCCCCCCAAGCCAGATCCGGCGAGGGCGGCCCTTCGCCAGATCTGGTCGCCCAGGCCTGGGCTACCCTCACTGGCGTCGAGCAAGGGCCGCCCGGGCCGGATCCGCTCGGGCGGCCTCGGCGGCGTCGGGTGAGGGCAGCCCATGCTTGCGCGACTCTTGCAGCTGACGCCGGCGAGGGTCGCCCAGGCCTAGGCCACCCTCGCCCGACTCCGACGCCAGTGAGGCCATCGTCGCCAGCTTCCTCCATTCAATAAAAATAAAATAAAAATAGAAAATGACGAAAATGCCCTTCAACCCAAAAAAATTTGGGGTAAATTTGTCATAAGTAATATAGTTTAGGGTAAAATTGTCACAAGTGACATAATTTATGATTTTTTGTGGCACCAAAAAAAGTTTAGGGTAAATGTGTCACACGGAGCAAAATTTGGGGTTTTTTGTGTCATAAAAAAAAGTTTAGGGTAAATGTGTCATACGGGGTAAAGTTTAGGGTTTTTCGTGGCATTATCCCTAAAATTAACAATCCCACTAAGATTTATTACATGCCAACCCGAATTCCATGCTAGATTATACTTAGCTTCATAACCTAAATTTTATTATTGGGCACAAAATATTCAGAATATCACATAAATATTATCGGGAAAATTTCAAATGTCACAATTAGGATGGGACTTGATGAAGAACACCATTGATTTAAGTGATGAATGATGGAAGAGGAAAATTCATTTTTTTTTTCTCTTCTTTGTTACTTTTCTTTAAGTTCATTTTTTATGATACAACTCATAAACATGTCTGTTATAATAGGAAAATCCTAAAGTTAAATTTTTTTAGAATGAAATGCATACCTTTGGATCTTGAAATTTTGTTAGATAAAATGTTCAGAGATATAGTTGCTATTGGAAGTATCAAATGGAACCCTACGCGAGTTTACATGTTGATAATAATAATCATACAACTTGATATCAATAATTGTGTAGGATCTACTAATGATAATATAGAGGGTAATGTATGCAAAAAGATTGTTTGATAGGCTCAAAGCCATAAAAGAGTGGCGTAGAGTATAGTGAGGCTCAAAAAAAGAAAAAAAGAAATTGACTATAGATGCTAAGTTAACAATGCAAATAGATAATTTATTCAACTATTGAAAGTAGGAATAATGTCACAAATCTTGAGATGGAGTTTGATCCTTACAAGGAAAATATATAGATGTTAAAAGCGATGCCTAAGATTAAGTAAGGTTCATAGTTATACTTTTTTTGCACTAGATCATTTTTCAAAAAAGAAGAAGAAGATAATTGGCAAGCAAGGCCTATAGTTATACTTTTTTTGCACTCAATCATTTACCAAAAAAGAAAGAAAGAAATAGGCTAATCTTCATAAACTTGGATGGCATTTAAGAAAAAGTTGTGTGAATCAAGTATAAGTTAAAAAAAAACATAATCATCACTAGGATGTTAGTTACTTATTTGAGCTTTTTCATATGCTACGTTAATGTAATAAGACACATATTTGCACTATTTATTTGTACTAGTTGGCGAGACATGTTTATATTCTATTGTGAGACATTTTTCTAATTGACTTCTATTTTAAGTCATGACTCATTCATTTCTATTTATATTCTATTGTGAGACTTGTTTTTAGCTAGTGTTCTCTTTATTGAGGTGGAATTTGCATATATATGATAGTGGATAAGTGTTTCATTGATGAATGATCTAGATAATTTGTTAAACTCCTATTTTAGCTCTATTATGTCACTTTAGCCAATTATGGATAAATTTTTTAAAAGGGAAAACCATGCAAATAAGGAAGATGAATATTTGCAACTTTATGCAATTGCCCATTCTTCAATGGTTTGTCATTTGGGAGACATGATTTACAATTTCCTCATCCTCCAACAAGTTTGTAAGTTAATTCTTTTACACATTAATATATGTATGTGGTATATATTAATTAAATTTACGATATTTTTGTGTTAGTAAATATTATATAGTAGATGCTGAATATTCAAATCTCATGAATTATTTAGAGCCATGCAAATAAGTTAGATATCATTTGCTTGAGTTTCAATGGTGTCCTACACTTATAAGTTATAAAGAAGTGTTCAATCGTACTCATTTCTCACCATAATCAAAAATCATAGCGAGCCTTTGGCGTATTGAAAAAGGAGTGAAAGAATTTGAAAGGAATGCCAAAATATCCATACAAAAAACAAGTGAAAATTGTAATTATGGCAATTATATATGGAAAAAAATATCATAAATGATACACATTTTACAAGAATAGATTCGGATTCTATTCTATATATAGTCCAATTATATATATGAGGAGGGGAATACTTCAAATGATTATGCAACTTTTAATATGGCACATTTACATGATAAAATAACTCATATCTTAATTTAAGCTGACTCATTTATGGAGATAAGTATATCGAAAGTCATAAAACTTATCAATAAAGTATAATTTAGTACTAAAACTTTCAAAAATGGGTAATCAAATCACAAAATTTATTACGAAAGTTCAATCGAGTTCTATGAGGGTTGGGGGAAATTTGGGCCCGTTCAAGATGGTGTCCCATGGGGCATGGATTTGTCGCCCCTTGCCCCTTGCCCGTCCCCCAGTTATCCGTTCGCCGACACGTGGAGACATCACGGGCCAAAATGGGCCTAGAACAAGCCTATGCCCTCAAACGTGGCCCAAGCACCGCAAGCTAACCAAAAAGTCCATGCCCTAGTTCCAATCCAACGGCTGTCCGACCGACCCACGAAGGAGAAAAAGGTCCCAACGGCCGTGCGTTTCGAAATTCGAAATTCGAATTTCCGCGGAGCTTTTTCCTCTTCCCTGGGCCCTCCTCGGCCGAAACGGCACTTGGGCCCCATTCAAGCACCAGCGGTCCAAAGATCTATCCGTTAATCCCGTCCTCACGCCGTCAAAAGCCACCCCGTCTCATTCCACACGTGTCGGCACCAGATTGGCCTCGAGGGGGTGGGCCAGAGGAGCTCACGTCACGGGCGTCTGGAAGCGGTTTCGACGGGCCGAAAAGCTCCCGCCCAAAAATAGAAGAGAACGTTTTTCCTCTCACTATTTCTATTTAATTCAATTTTTTAAAATTAATTTAATCGCTCCCTTTTTCCCCCCCGTTTGGGTAGTTCTGGAAGCGAGCTGTATAAGAAACCGCTCGTTGAAACCTTCGAATCAATAGAGAGAGAAGAGAGAGAGAGAGACGCGATCGTTCCTCAGTTTCCGTCGGAGTGAAGGAGAAGATCGGATCGGAGACTCGCCGGCGTGAAGAGGGAGGAGACGTCGGACATGGAAGAGGCCGCCAAGGAACAGTCCGCCGGTTCCGGTGATCTCTCTCTCTCTCTCTCTCTATCTCGTGTTTATGCCGATCGTGGTGAAGTTGAATTCTCGCGACGTTTCTCGGCGGTCCGTTTTTGCTTCAGTGCGTCGGTTGGTGATGGTGGCGAGTTTCTTCTTCTTCTTCTTTTTCAGGGAAGCCGAAGCTGCTCCGCTACGGGCTGCGATCGGCGGCGAAGCCGAAGGAGGAGAAGCAGGAGGCGGCGAACTCTTCTTCGTCTCGGAGGTTCGTTTCCCTCGATCTCCTCTCCTTTTCCTGTTCGGGGCTTTGACGGTTCTCTGTTCTTCTGCCGTTAGTTTGGGGTGGCTCTGTGTGTGTGCGTGTGCATGTGAGTGATTGATTTTCCAGAATCGGACCGAGTCGAGCGCGCGTTCGTCACGTGCGGAGATCGAGCTATCGTTTGCTTTTGCTTGTTTCGGTTAGGTTTCCCGTAGGATGTACAATTTGTGTCGGTTTGTGCAAGGGTACAGAGAATTTGATCTTTGAGTTACCTCGTTTGCGAATGGAGTGCTGGATGATTATGCCGTGTGGGGGCCTGTGTGCCGTGGCGCGTTCTGGAATTGCTCTTGTACTTGTCGTGATGATGGGGCAGGGTTTTGAGTTACAATGTTAGATTGAACAGATTGAAACGACGGGAGAGTGTCCTGCATAGATGGCATAATTTAATGGTGCCTGGGGACTTGTCTTTCTTCTGACAGCGTTCCCATGATTTTCTGGGCGTTTAAGTTTACACATGTGCTGGTTAAGCATTTAATGATTCAGTTTGTAAACTTCCTTCATACTTTGATTATCAACTCTCTTGTGCTTGTTATGAATCTTGACTGGTTCATGCAATGCTGATTAAGACATATTAATGGGCGACAACCATGATAAGTATAACTAGTGGTTGTTCTCGTCTCTACTCCAGTCCTAGCAAAACAGAACTATATAATATGCTTAGTACTAGCTGAATTAGAAGTTCACTCCATCTATGTAAACTGCTTAGTGATGTCACTGCATTTGCACTGTGTTTAGGACGAGACGCTCACCCTCGGTGAGTAAAAGCATGGGCATTCTTGATCTCTCTGGGAAGGAGAAATCTGCGAAGCCACCCAGAAGGCTCTCCATCCCTGCTAAGTCCAGTGTGAATCCAGCTCCTAAATCAGTTGGAAACGTGACTCCGATCTCTGAGGCAAGAGTGAGGAGACCTGTGAATAGTCAAGCAAAGAACGAAACGCCGCTCTCTAGTATCTCGCGGTCATCCGTGCGGAAGAAGTACAATCTTCTTGCTTCAACATCGTATTGGCTATCGCAGATTAATCTCTCGGAATCTGATAACAAGCACTCTATTTCTCTTGGCTTTTTCAAACTCGCTTCTGAGGCTGGATGTGAGGTATGCCATCTCGTGTTATTTGGTCATATAAGTACTTTCAGATATTCTTTTAATTAGGACCAATAATATCTGCCAAGGTCTCTTTAATGAATCTTGTAACTGAGGTTCATGTTAGGCCATTTCACCTTTGCACTGCGCTTGATGCTTTATTGATATATGGATGCAACTTGTCCAATGAGGCTTTGTCAAAACTGATGCATGCAACCTCTATTCCAATCTGATAATTTGGGACTAGATAATTTGCACAATGGACAGCAATAGAAGCTAGTGATTTCTTCAATATGCAGCCACCTGGTGCTTACCATAAGAGCCGCAGCTTTCAGTTATGGACTTTTTTAAAGGGAGCATAATTTTTTAGTATGTATTTTTATTAGTCATGTCTGTCATCTTCTCCAATTGGGACAATTGCATCCTGCCAGAAGAAACACACTCTATAGTAGAGTAAACCACTGCATCTTCAGACAGTAGCTTGCACTGATGAAAGTTTTCTTTTTCTGGATAGACAATTAGAGGACTTTTTTAGATTATTTTGACAAAGTTGACCTTGTTTGTTGATTCCCAAATTTGCAGCCCGTTCAGAAAATGCGGGAAGAGCTCAAATCTTATGCACAACGTCACAATCTTGCTGAATTCGGAGAATCTCTGAAGGAGTTATTTGAAACTTACAATATTACAGAGAGTATAGAGCAGATGCAGGTGTCTCAAACCTGTTCTCAGGAGCCAGAAGGGGAAACTAGAACATCTGATGATGATGTCCATAGTGCTGTTTCTGTGACGGGGGCTAGGAAGCTCAAACCTAAGTCTTTGAATAATGAATCTGCTCAAACTTCCCCAGTAACAGAATCAGCCAACGACTCCAAGACCAAAGCTGCCACTAAGATTAGAAAACCTGTCGGTAGGAATTCAGCTAACTCCAAGACCTTCAAAGACAGAGAAACTCAAAACTTGCAGAAGAAGCCCCAGAAGTCAGTTAAACAAGAACTCAACAAAGAAAAGGTGAAGAACCAAGGAAGCAAATTGGCTGCTGAAGAAGGTGAGAAATCTTCAGATTTACTATAGCTTCAAAGTTATTGCATATACGAAGAAAATTTAAGTCAGCTTCTTTTGTTCACAGGTCAAAATAAGCATATGCCTGCAGAGGACAATGTTGAGAACAAAGAAAACATGGTAAACTCCTGTTAATGTTTATCGTCAGTCTTTCTCCTGTCTGGTCTGGTGCATAACAACTTTAATTTTTTAATTGGTACGGCTAGAGCTAGATTGGTCCAAAATATCATGGTTCCATTTCGGTCTGATGATGAACTACGCTTCTGTGAAACCACTTCCCCCTTTCTATTTGATGAAATTCTCTGTACTTCTATACTGAATTTATGGGATTCAAGATGTTCCATGTTTCTCTGTTTTCTCTTGATCTATCATTTCATAATGACAAGAAGCATTCTTCTGTTTTAGGACTCTACTCCGGTGAAAGAGGGTCTGTCTGAGGCTGCTTAAGCCTATGGCGCTCAGAAGATGCTTCACTTCATGTCCAGCATCCATCCCGCAATGAGGAACTCTTTGTTTTTTTTTTGGTCGGAGGAACTCTTTGTTTGTATAGATAGAAGTTTCTACAACGAGTGTGTCGGTGTGGTTTGAAAAACTGAAATCATCTTTCCTTTTGCTGGTTTTATGTGCAATTCCTATAGGTGATATTTAAGTGTATTCAAACAATCAGACCGCTCCTGTCGCAGTGTGGTTAACGTTTGCTGGCCGAGGCCTTGTTTGAGATGTGGTTTTAGATTCAGTGGAATGGCAAGATGAGAGGAGGTGCAGCTTGGAATTCTTTTATTTTTCTATTTTCAATGTAATAAAAAAAATATAGTGTTGTTTGCAATTTTCAAGAACGCTGGTCTTGTGCGTTTTTTAGTGGGAGAACTCCTAATCTAGACATATTTAGTGAGCAGCCTGAATTTATGCCATAGCCATTTGTTCCTGAAGGCGGTTGCGTTGTTTCTAAAATTTGTTCCAAGTCTTGGAGCATGAATTTTTTGAACTTATTTCTTTACATATGACATATTAGGTTGATAATATATTTATGTTTCAAGAAGTTAAGAATCTAAATTTAGGGTGTGTTTTAGGAAAATTTCATGATAAAAGCAAATGTTTTTCGAGAAATTATTTTTTAGAAAAATGTTTTCCCTTTTTCAAAGTAAAATATTCATTTTCGTAATTTTTAAATATGCATATTTTTTTCTATTGTAAATGGTTTTTTTTTTTTTCTGATTGATCATTTTCAGCCATTTAATCGTATGAAAGTTGGGAAAATTGGTTTGTGAGAAGTTCTTTCACTTAAACACCGCCTTAGCCAAGCAGACTTTCTCACTCGCCCACTGCACTCAGTCTCAAAACCTGCAAGGCGCCGCAAACCCCGATGGCTAATCAGTTCCTAACCTGAAAAGAAGGATTACTGGTTGTTCAACCAGAGAACCGACCTTAACCTGAGTAATATTGCCAACTATTACTTTGAAAAAAAGTTTTTAATTTTGCCGAGATTCCTTTTATTTTGCGAAAAATGCAGCATGTTTCAAAAATATTTTCAGAAAGTCATTCATATTTATGGGTATTAGCTAAATATTGAGACAAGATTATAGAAAGAAGCGTGCGTAATTGTGGAGAAAGAGAGGAAGAGAGTCCATGGACACGATCGTGCCATTGTCGAGCGCATTAAACGAGCTTCTCTGGACTTTCATCTTTGAGAGATTTGCTCTCGCTCAATCAATAGTCCAAAGCTGAAGTTATCCACTGTCTGGTCGTCGATTATCTCTATGATGAACAGGTACTCCTCGGAATAGAGTCTGCCTTTGTCATTTCATCGAACATCTTCCTTGCAAACTCTGTCCACCTTTGTCATTTCATCGAACATCTTCCTTGCAAACTTGATTCCTCCTTCACGGTGAATCAACGATATTGGAACTCGGAAAACAACGAGGGCAAAGCGGGAATGAACTGAAATCATATCTAGAATTTAATCGGATACAAACAACCTGATTCAGCTGTGGGCATTCCCAATGAATCAGCAAAGGCCACAAATGGCTTTAAACCATCGCCCTCAGAAACTCAATGTGTGGTGCACAATTCCAAGGCTGAAGCCCATGGCAACACCGGCAAGGGACAGAGGATGGAGGAGGAGGCTGGAGCTCGGTGCTTGAAGGATCACGAAGCAAGTGTAGTCAGATTGAGATCGAGATCGTCGCAGTCAAGGCAGTGAGAATGATGGTCACTGGAGAGGAGAAAACCCAAACAGAGGAGCCATCAACGGTAGCAAAGACATGCCAGCAAAGGGAGACGAGCCACGACGAGGAGTTACGCTAAGTGTTGTATTGACTCGAGTTAAGTGAGGGAAGAGAGGAAGAAACCCTAAGCTGAGAAAGATGGAAAAATGACTTTCTTTTTTAGAAAGGAAAATCATTTTTCCCAATTTCAAAAGAGGATTTTTCGTTGATCAGAAAATATTTTCTTTGACCACTCATTTTTCATGCCCCAAACATCTGAACTGAAAAAGACTTTCCTGAAAAACATTTTACCGATAACAGAACGAAGCCCTACTTTAAACATCATCTGCAATCAAATAAACCCATATATTACATAACCTTCACCAATACACTGCTGATAGTTCAACTCTACCTTTACAAAGTTAAAATTCTGGCCAAGCTTGGAAAGACAATAGCACCACAATAAATGATTTTTCAAACAATGACATAAGAAAGCATTGAAGTGTGGCATTTTAATACAGGATACAAGTTACACACCCCTTGTTTCGATTGTGGATTACAATCCGCAAACGAAAACCCCCAAACTTGACCTGCCCCCTACCACTGCCATGGGATTGAATTTAATCGGCAGTCCAGCTCTGCTCCACTATCTCCCTTACTCTCCGGTTGTATTCACGCTTGTTCTCACTGAACATTCGAGCGGCTTCCGAGTTTGCAGGAGAGTTCGGATTGGGATCGCACAGTAAAGACTGCAACAAAGAGCAATGATATCACTAAAGAGGAGAATGGCTTCAGGATAATTGAGTAAATCATAGATGAAGCTGTAGCATTAGTAGAGGGTCAGCAGAAATATAGTGATGATTTCTAAGCTAACCATGAGCCAGAACCTTAAGAAGAAACTTCAGCTTACCCTTTTGCAAAGTAATTCAACAAAGACACAGCCAACCTAGACCTACTTTTGGCTAATAAAGCCAAGAAACAGTGAGTTTCATCATTCACCAGAATAATCAATTTAAGGACATATATTCTCCTCCCACTGAAAGGCCAATTCTCAAGTCTCTAAAAGTAAGTGGCATCTAAGGGAGTGAGCCCTCTGCTCACACCACCCACTAGTACTAATGTCCCAATATTTGCTAGGAAAATGTAAGCCAAATCAAGTTTAGAATGAAAAAGTGGGCAAATTGCAAAGCTTAAGCAAGTATTCGTGCACCCACCACATGTCGACATACACCACAAGTGAAAGCAAAAAGGCTTAATTGCCAGAAAAAATAATTACCAAGCCACAAAGCTTCGTGTCACAATCAAGAAGAGTCCATAATAAAAGATGAAGAGAGGCAGCAGACTGCATCTCTACAGAAATATTTACTCATCCCAGAATACCACTCTCTGGTAATGAAAGCACAGGCAGAGCTTGGGCAGTTGGTTCACTGCAGGACTAGATACAGTTTGGCCTTATACAGTTTGGCCTTATCTCCTTTACCGTCATAGCATTTCAGAAAACTGTATATTCAAATTTCTAATAATAAAGCTGATAGACAAGGTAAAAGGCTTGAAAATGAAGTACAATAGCTGTTTTTTGGATGCACAAACTTGTGATTTTTATCATGATTATCCTGATTGATCAGTAGAAACCAATCTTGCTCTAAACTGTAATGGCCAAAATCATGACCTATTAAGCACCGTCAATATCATTAAATTTTGATGGCCAAAGTGTCAGGCAAACAAATATTAGATGTGGAAACTTCTAAAGTTTAATCAATTGCATGTGATCATCCAGAAATCTTTTCCTCCTACTGGCAACATGATTCTGTAACTCTAGCTCCAGAATTTTTAAATTTATTTCCCGTTGCCAATTAATTCTTGAAGTATGCATCATTAAAAATTGAAGAGTAAAAAATATGCTAAGGGTCTCATTGAAACATGTATACTGTTGACAGTGTTCATTGACCAAAAACAAAGAGGTGCAAGCCAAGAACAACTTATTGAATATCTATGCATTGTATGGCAAATGAGATGAAGACAATAAATGAAGCCACTGTATAAAGCTATGTCTACCATAGAATAATAGCAGTGTTTGTGCATATAGAAAACAGAAGACGCCAAGTTCAAATTGAAAACCAATATATCCATCCAGTACATGATCCAGTTGCTTTCTTATAGAAAGTATGCTACCATAAACAGGAAAATTTACAGTACCTGGATAGATGTGAGTATTGCCGCAACATCATATATAGGACTCCACTGGTTTTGCAATATATCCAAACAGATACTTCCATCGGCATAAACTATAAAAACATTAATAATGAAACAAACCCATCAGTAATCATTTTACATCATGAGAATAGATGCTCACTCAAGGCAGCTTGTAACTTGATTTTCTGCAACTTACTATTTGGGTGAAACATTCTAGAAACAAAGCGCACTGTCGGAGGTTTATTTGGATAATCCTCTGAAAACTGAAGAGTCAACTTGAACGTACCTGGAAAACTCTTGCAAATTTTTAGATGTAGAATCAACAGGTGCAGAATATTACCAAGAATGTAGGGGAGCAAAACCAACAGAAGCAACCAAAAGAAAACATAAAGAGAATGAGACAGAGGATCGTCTTTACTTTTCGTTCAAAGAGGGTTCATCATGTGGTCCCACATCAATAAATGCAACACACCCATGGTTATAATGCACCCAATGCCCGTAATAGGGAAGTAACTAGTCGAAGACCCTCATTGTACAGAAAACCTTTTTTCAAATTTTTAAGATTATCTCATCCTAAATTTTTCATAATTAAAACTCACATAAGAAAAGCCATCATAATTTGAAAAAAAAAAAAATTTCCCTAAATGAGTCATAAACTCATTAGCAAAATCCCTAATGATCTTTTCACATTTAGTTTAAATGTAATATTTTCTTTGCTGTACGACCTTGAAGAAGATTTTTTTAAAATGATCTTTCACATATTGGACCTTCAATTCAACCAACATTTTATGACATTTTTATTGAAAGCTCTCAATCAAAACTTTCTCATTAAAGTGCGTGAGAAATAAAAACATGAGGCTTCTTTAGTGAATACAACAAATTTACTCCTGAAATTAATCCTCAACTAGACAAATGACTCTATACTTAAAAGGATGCAAAGGACATCAAGAGCTAATGTACTGGAAATGGTCAAGCAAACAAACGAATAGCCTAAAAATTACTTTTTACTTTTTTTATTAAAATAAACATTGTGGCAAATGCAATTTTGACTTTCTTTAACCCATATGCTGAAACTTTCAACACATTATGGACATTGCTTATAGTTTACTGTAATTTTTTATAATTTGTGTAATATTTCAAATTTTCAAAATCATTAAAAAAACTTATGTTTTGCATTTGCTGAAGTGTAAATTAATGCGCCCTATAATTGTTGAGAATTGTACAACCTACATGAACCTTATCCCACAAAATAAGGAAAATTTTTATAGCTTTCATGTAAAAAAATGAAAATTCTCATCTGAAGAATGAGGATAGAAAAGAAAATAAGAGAACACCATTTCACCAAACCACCTCATAGATTGAAAAATGTCAACATGCCATGTCTTTAAAGCCCTCCTTTTTATAATAGTAAGATGTATTGTTTCTAGAGCAAGTAAACCACAACCATAATCTCATAAATATATAATCTTGCAATAAAAATAACAGCGCCACATTCTCAACATGAGCGAAGGTCCACATAAGCGATGAACAATCAATGGAAGGCTTACCTCCATCCCATGGAGTATCGTCAGGACTGCAATCCAACCACAGAAGAACAACAAACAGCTTATCCAACCATGCTGATGATACCGTAGCCAAATGAAAGAGAGCAAAGACATTATAAGAATCTAAGACCAGTAATCAACATACCCGAATATCACGGCATTCCAAAGCATAATGTTATTATCTTGGGGTGCACCGCTAATGCCTGCCGGCGGGTCCTGTTGCAACCTCTTAAAATCCCTCATCAGCCTCTTCCTCGCAGGAGTTGACATGGCAGTCACTGCCCACAGATTCCAAACAGCAATCCGATGAAGCAACAACAAAAATTCACAACATGCCTGAAGTAAAACAACGAATTCGACAAAATGGGCCCCACTCGCTAGCTGGAAAAAGCTAAATTTCATCCTCAAAAGTCGACAACGAAAACGATTCATATGATACGCGCTTAATTCACCTCAATTCTCACGAACTTCCGAACCTTACGAAAGCAAGTAGCAATAACCTCCAAGCGAAATAAAAATCAAACTTGAAAAGCGAAATTCTCATAATCACGAGCGCAAATCAAAACCCAGAAACAAAAAGAAAATTTAAACTAGGGTTTCGGCCAGAACGAGCCCAAAGATCACCGATCCGTAAAATCGAACCCTCAAGGTCCCACGGAAACGAACCAGATGCACAAGGAAAAGCTGGATACAGTAATCAATCCACAAATTCCATACTAAAAGCCGAAATTGAAGCTACGGAACCGCGTCGAACCTGGCGGAGGAGCGCGAACGGCAAAACCTCAAAGCCGGCCCAAACGCAGCAGCAGAACACAGAAGAGAGAGAAGAGAGAGAGAGAGCTAGGGTTTGCTCTATGGCCTGGCGATTGGAAGCTCGTCGAGTGGAGATAATCTGTGCAAGCGAGAGAGATTCTACACGCTCGGCAAGAAAGAGAGAGACCAGCTTCACTTGGTTTACGCGTAGAGAGATAGAGAGAGCGACGAGATCGGGTTACTGTGTGCCGGCGTCGCAGGCAATCTTTCTCTCGTTCCCCGAGTGAAATGTGGGCCGCCGGTTCATTTGGGCCTCCACAAAATCGGCCCATATCTCATCAATACTCCCGTGATTCGGGTGAAGTCAAATAGCTTTTCCTACGGATTACTAGTCTCAACGGGCCAGTTCAGTTTGGGTCTCCGTCGGTCCACGACCCGCATATAATTTTGTATCAAGTTTTAGAGCACTTAAATCTTATTATTATTATTATTATCATCATCATTATTATTTTGTAAGAACTGCCGCTGCTTAACCCTAGAAAGAAGATTTGGTATACAGTTGGTAGGCTCTCTGCTCCAGCTCCCACCACCATAAGATCACCTCCAACGATATCAAACCCTCGCTTTCGTCAAGAAATCGGCTACTGATGCTCATCAACACACGGCGACACGACAAGGCCGTCAATCTCAGCCAATTCAAAGAGTCAAAATTTATAACGAAAGATCACAACTGAGCGAGCTCTAAGCAAGAGCTACATGTATAATACTATCATCATGTACGTATATGATCAGACTCACTAAGCGATACTCATTTCAGCTTCCAACAGAGTTGCTCTCGTCAAACAATCCGCCAACAGAAGGGTGTAAAAGAGCATAAACAAAAAGAGAAAGATACAAAGATATATCACTAAGGCACGCCATATCGCATCCGCTTGTCTACTCGTTTCCAGTCGAGAGATAAATATCGCATCTGCTTGTCGAACTCCCATGCAATGCCTCAATTCTCTGCAATTTCAAAGAATAATACCTGTTAGTTCGTAAGACATGTATTTCGCAGAGGGAAAGATCAAATTGTCAATGAGTTAATGTCCTTTTCTTGAGTTGAATCAACCAACTATTTGTCCTTTTCAGAAGTAGGATTGAATTTCAGTGATCGCCAGAGGCAAGCGGATCGCAGGGGCTGTGTTGTTCTAGACCGGCATGAAGGGGATCTTGACCAGTCATCACCAGCGCAACCAGGTGGCGATGGCGCCAAGAAGGTGATGATATTAAGCATCGACAGCTTCTCTTTTGTTTAATTTTGCTCATCAGCTTCATTGGGGTACAAACAACTGCCCCGATGATAGTAATGCAAAAAACTAAGCAGGGACTTGAAAATTTTCCTTACCAGAGTAGAGTGATGATGTCGGGCGTGCAGCTCGGGGTGCTTCTGAGGATCATCCAATCACCATCACCCTTGCCGTAGGTCGGAGCTGTGAAGGTCACACCCATGCATGAGATGTAGGCATCAAACACGGGCACCCACCACGGACCCAAGTGCAGCCTCCGCTTGGACTTCACCACGACGTCGATGGTCACCATCCCGCCCTGCAAAGAGCCCACCAGGCCCTTCACCCCCAAGTCGTTGACGATCACCAGCATTGACAGGGCCTCGGCTCGGACCGTGGTCACGTTGTCGGGGCCCTGAGTGAAGGCAGGAACGAGGGAGGGAGGAGAGAGAGCGAGCTGGCCATCGAAACTCAAGAGGAGCTTCATGTGAGGGTACTTGACGGCTATGAGTTTACTGGGGTTCTTGACGGAGATAGCAATGTTCCATCGGGCGGCGACGTGGGTGGTGGAGATGTTGAGGGAGGAAAGGGAAGAGGCCGGGTCGAGCGAGAACTCCGGCGGCATTAAAGCAGGTATGGCGAGGAAGATGACCATGAGGAGGGCGAGGATGACGGGTATGGCATACGCAATACAGCGGTAGATGATGAGCATGCAGCGATCGGACCGCAGCAGCCTGAGGAGGCCGAGAATAGTGCGTTTGGCATACTTAATACAGCGGGAGATGATGAGCTTACCGTGATTGGACCACGGAGGCCTCGGCGATGTTGATGGCGATGCCGGATCACTGATAGAATGGGGCGGGACGGCGTCGGGGGCATTCATTTTGGAATTTGTGGGTGGGGGGTGTTTGTTGCCCTTGGAAGCTGGGATTTGAAGTTATATGGACGGGCAAGAGAGACGGGTTTGCTTCCTCGACGACGTCGAATTCCCAATTACGTCGAGTTCTTCAAACGACGTCGAATTCCAATTCAACGTTGACGGAATTCGACGTCCGATTCCTCAAACGACCGACGTCATTCGACGTGGGAATTCGACGTCGAGCTCCTCAAACGTCGAACTACCAATACGACGTCGAGTGAGGACAAGAAACCCCACGTCCTGATTTGACACTCCTCGGGGGTTGTCAAGCGTCAAAGGCGGAATTTAAAATGGTGGGAGGAATTTGTTTTATATAAAAAAACATTCTAAACAATAAAAGTATATAATCTTAGCAAATTTTTGAATTATTTCATTTGAATTCGAAATATAAAATTCAAAAATATTTTCAAGTTAGAAAAGAAGAAATATATTTTTTTATTAATGAGGGGTGCGGGATATATAGACACTGATACGTTAAAATAATGAACGTAACTTGACAAAATACTCTCATTAAAGAAATTATCAAAGGCGATTCTTGTATGTGGCAACACTTAAGGCCAGTGGAGTGGCCTTTAACTACTCTTCACTATGAGCCCATAACATTCCAAATTCTTCAAACCTATTAATGAGTTCTATCCTTATCAAACTTTCAATATGTTAAAAAGTGATACGGACACGCGACACAATACGACATGACACGCCGACATGTTGTTTCTAAAAAAATGAAAAATTCTAACACGTTGGAATGTATTGTTTATTATATATTCATGATAAATTATTATTTTTATGATTATTTCAATCAACTTAATTTGATTTAAATTCACAAATAAATAAATAATAAAAAAGAGCTTAGAATGAATTTATACTAAAAACATTAATCCACAATTTGTTAATATCATTTGTTGTTTTAATTTAACAATCAACTCAATTTCAATAATCCATAAAATTTGGAGGAAAAAACAAAAATCCATATTCTAGACTTTCATGTCAAAGCGAGTTGGAAGAAAAGAGAAAAAAAAACTTAAGTAAGTGAATTATATGTCACGGGAAGTGAGAGTAGAAGAGAAGAGAAAATAAAACTAAGGTTTTCATCTTTCCCCATTTATTAATTTTATTATTATTATTATTTATTTACATATTTACATTTTGACCTAAAATTTATTGAAATTTTTTTAAAATTGGACTCATCCATGTCAAAATCACATCTTGGAATTCCAAAATGAGTATCGGGGAAAGTTGACCCGATATCGGATTTTCTAACACGTATTGATCGAGTATCGAAGAGTGTTTGTGAGTGTCGAATACGTGTTGAAGGAATGTTTGACATGACACAAGACTCATGAAGAGTATCAGTACTTCTTAGGCTTCTTAATCCCAATGACGAAAACTGTGTTCCCCTGCATCTCATCATTTCTCTGCTTGCTTTAGTCTATCCCAGTTGATCATCACCCTACAATTCTTTATTGGAGTAGGTTTATGGTATTATTGTCTAGGGAAATCTAATGATTTTTTCCCCATCCAAGAACTCATGCGTTAATTGAGATTTCATGCCTTCGTCTCTTCTATTTTGCAAACAATAATCATACTTTTCACCTCAAATGGATATTATTGAGCCTAATCATCTTAAAAAGCATCGACTTTAACTCGAATCTAAATTTTGGCTTAAATTTATACTTTTGTCTCGTAAAACAACACAAACTTTCAATTGGTATTCAAATCTGGCCCTCATCAGGTTTCTCTATTCAATGAAGCTGCCAAAGATGTGACTTGTCGTTCCACGGTGTACTCGATGAACATGGCTGTGTTGATGCAGAAGGATTGCACATAATCCTTGAGCTTTCCCTATTTCTGAACAAAGCTGATAGCAAGTTCAAGGTTATATTTTCCTTAGGTTCCGGACATGCTCAAATCCAACGAATTGCTCATTTATGCCATGTTTGCCCTGGATATTAGTCCATTTCAATTTTTGTCGTCAAAATACAAACTTCAATGCTCACGTTCCTCCTCTTGCTTGATACAAAACTATCCATATTTCAATAGTGGCTCCAACGATAACATCTCGTTCGATACAAGTGGAACGACATGCCAATTCTTTAAAAGGGTATCATTGGGCGGAAAATTGACGAGAGTCGGATTTAATTATCGACTAAATTGATACCCAAATTAAGGTCGGATTTTATTTTTGAGACCCAAAAAAAAAAAAAAAAAACTAGAATTGGTAGCCGCATCGCTAGTTATTGTTTAGTTATTTGTCCGCTGACCTGAAAAGAATAATCGGTGGACTATTATCACATCTTCTATTATACCGTTCAAGTATGACTATGTGAAATCTTACATAATGATTTGGAAAATATCTAGGCTGTTCTAAAATATCCTTTTGGATTTACAAAAGCAAGTCTATATCAGATCGTATAAAGATTATATATCCAATCAAGCACGGATGCATGTGGTGCTAGGCCAAAAGATGGGGTCTAACTTCACGATAAACGTTCCACAATATAAGTAATTGGAAAATAAAATCCAAAACCATTAATAGTATGTAGTAGTCGATTAGTATATGAGTGCATCTCTAGCTCTCAAAATGGAGGTTATCCATTCGAATCCCACTAATTGTATGCAAATTGCTTTAGGTCATGACTATTTGTATATATCAAATATCTTAAGTCGATTCAATAGGATTTACTGAATATTCCATAAGTCGCCAGAAAAATCGAAAAAATTATAGATCTCAATTGTATTTTTGTGATAAAATTAAGAATTTAATTGCACTTTTTTTTTAAAGTTTTGGTATTCAATTATATTGTCATAATACTTATATCATATTATTATTTTTATTATTTTATTTTGTGAGAACTCTCAATGCCGAACATCAGAAAGAGGATTTGCTATGCAGTAGGTGGTCTCTGTGCACCAGCTCCCACCACCATAAGATGATCAAGATCGCCTCCATTGATGTCGAGCCTGGTGGAGAAGCGCGAACGGCAAAACCTCGAAGCTGGCCCAAATGCAGCAGCAGAACACAGAAAGAGAGAGAGAGAGCTAGGGTTTGCTCTATGGCCTGGCGATTGGAAGCTCCCCTAGTGGAGATAATCTGTGCAAACGAGAGAGATTCTACACGCTCGGCAAGAAAGAGAGAGAGAAAGAGCGAGACCAGCTTCACTTGGTTTACGCGTAGAGAGATAGAGAGAGTGACGTGATCGGGTTACTGTGTGCCGGCGTCGCAGGCAATCTTTCTCTCGTCCCCGAGTGAAATGTGGGCCGCCGGTTCATTTTCCACAAAATCGGCCCATATCTCATCAATACTCCCGTGATTCGGGTGAAGTTAAATAGCTTTCCTACGGATTACTAGTCTCAACGGGCCAGTTCAGTTTGGGTCTCCGTCGGTCAACGACCCGCATATAATTTTGTATCAAGTTTTAGAGCGTGATTAAATCTTATTATTATTATTAAAATACAATTATTGTAAATTTTCAGTAAAGAATCAATGGAACTTAACTTAAGAAACGAGATTTGGTATACAGTAGGTAGGCTCTCTGCTCCAGCTCCCACCAGAAGATCACCTCCAACGATATCAAACCCTCGCTTTCGTCAAGAAATCGGCTACTGATGCTCATCAACACACGGCGACATGACACGGCCGTCGATCTCAGCCAATTCAAAGAGTCGAAGTTTATAACAAAAGACCACAGCCGAGCAAGCTGTAAGCAAGAGCTACATGTATAATACTATCATCGTGTACGTATATGATCGGACTCGCTGAACGATACCCATTTCAGCTTCCAACAGAGTTGCGATCTCGTCAAACAATCCACCAGCAGAAGGTGTAAAACGGCATAAACAAAAAGAGGAAGATACAAAGATATATCACAAAGGCAAGCCATGTCTCATCTGCTTGTCTACTCGTTTCCAATCGAAAGATAAATATCGCATCTGCTTGTTGAACTCTCGTGCGATGCCTCGATCCTCTGCAATGTCAAAGAATAATACCTGTTAGCTCGTAAGACATGTATTTCGCAGAGGGAAAGATCAAATTGTCAATGAGTTGGATATGTCCTTTTCTTGTTTCAGTATGAATCAACCAACTCATTTGTGCTTTTTGCAGAAGTAGGATGGGTGAAGGAAGAAAACATGACCCAACAAGGCCCTAGATCGATAGTTGACTGTGGGAACTGACAGTTCCTCCAGCCATGCCAGAGCCACAAGCCCGGATCGCAGGGGCTGTGTCGTTCTAGACCGGCATGAAGGGAAGTAACACCATCTCGACCAGTCATCACCAGCGCAACCAGGTGGCGACGGCGCCAAGAAGGTGATGATATTAAGCATCGACAGCTTCTCTTTTGTTTCATTCTGCTCATCAGCTTCATTGGGGTACGAACAACTGCCCCGATGATAGTAATGCAAAAAACTAAGCAGGGACTTGAAAATTTTCCTTACCAGAGTAGAGTGATGATGTCGGGGTTGCAGCTTGGGGTGCCTCTGAGGATCATCCAGTCACCGTCACCTTCGCCATCGGTCGGAGCCGTGAAGGTCACGCCCGTGCATGAGACATACACGTCGAACATGGGCACCCACCATGGACCCAAGTGCAGCCTCCGCTTGGACTTCACCACCACGTCGATGGTCACCACCCCGCCCTGCAAAGACACCACCAGGCCCTTAATGCCCAAGTCGTTGACGATCGACAGCATTGAAAGGGCCTCGCGTCGGACTGTCGTCGAGTTGTGGGGGGCCTGAGTGAAGGCCGGAACGCGGGAGGGACGAGAGAGAGCGAGATTGCCTCCAAAGCTCAAGAGGAGCTTCATGTGGGTGTACTTGACGGCGATGAGCTTACTGGGATTCTTGACACAGAGAGCGATGTTCCACCGTACTATGACGCGGGAGGTGGAGACATTGAGAGGAGAAAGCGAAGAGCCCGGGTCGAGTTTGAACTCTGGCGGCATTAAAGCAGGTATGGCGAGGAAGATGACCATGAGGAGGCCGAGGATAGTGGGTATGGCATACGCAATACAGCGGGAGATGATGTGCTTGCAGCGATCTGACCGCAGCAGCCCGAGGAGGCCGAGAATAGTGCGTTTGGCATACTTAATACAGCCGGAGATGATGAGCTTGCAGTGATTGGACCACGGAGGCCCCGGCGATGTTGATGGCGATGCCGGATCACTGATAGCATGGGGCTGGACGGGGTCGGGGGCACTCATTTTGGAATTTGTGGGTGGGGTGTTTGTTTTTCTGTAAGTATTTCTGGGTGAAGTTGCCCTCGGACGCTGGGATTTGAAGTTATATGGACAGGCAAGAGAGACGGGGTTGCTTCCTCGAGACCCAATTCGACGTCGATTCCTCAAACGACGTCGAATTCCCAATTACGTCGAGTTCATCAAACGACGTCGAATTCAAATTCGACGTTGACGGAATTCGACGTCCGATTCCTCAAACAACGTCGACTTCCCAATTGGACGCCGACGTCATTCGACGTGGGAATTCGACGTCGAGCTCCTCAGACGTCGAACTCCCAATTCGACGTCGAGTGAGGACAAGAAACCCCACGTCCTGATTTGACGCTCCTCGGGGGTTGTCAAGTGTCAAAGGTGGAATTTAAAATGGTGTAATGAATTTGTTTCATATGAAAAAAATTCTAAACAATAAAAGTAAAGGATCTTAGCAAATTTTTAAATTACTTCGTCTGAGTTTTAAGACGTAAAATTCAAAGATATTTTTAAGTTAGAAAAGAAGAAATATATTTTCTTATAAATGAGGAGTGTGGGGTATGTGAGTATTGACACGTTAAAATAAGGAACGTGACTTGACAAAGTGCCATTGTTAGAGAAATTATCATAGGCGATTCTCGTATATGGCAATACTTAAGGCCAGTGGAGTAGCCTTTAACTGCTCTTCACTATGAGCCCATAACACTCTAAATTCTTCAAACCTATTAATGAGTTCTATCCTTATCAAACTTTCAATATGTTAAAAAGTGAAGAAAGATATCTTGACACTTACTTACTAAGAAGCGACACGATACGACACGACACGCCGACATGTTGTTTTCAAAAAAAAAAAATAGAAAATTCTGACACATTTGAATGTATTGTTTATTATATATTCATGATAAATTATTATTTTTATGATTATTCCAATCAAATTAATTTGATTTAAATTCACAAATAAATAAATAATAAAAAAGAGCTTAGAATGAATTTATACTAAAAACATTAATCCACCATTTGTTAATATCATTCATTGTTTCAATTTAACAATCAACTCAATTTCAATAATCCATAAAATTTGGAGGAAAAACAAACAATCCACATTCTAGACTTTGATGTCAAAGCGTGTTGAAAGAAAAGAGAAAAAATAAATTTGAGTGGATGAATTGTGTGTCACGGGAAGTGAGAATCAGAAGAGAAAAGAAGATAAAACTAAGGTTTTCATCTTTCCCCATTTATAAATTTTTTTATTATTATTTATTTACAAATTTACATTTTGACCTAAAATTTATTGAAAATTTTTAAAATTGAACTCATACATGTCAAAATCACATCTTGGAATTCCGACGTGAGTGTCGTGGAAAGTTGACCCGATGTTGGATTTTCCGACACGTGTTGACCGAGTATCAAAGAGTATCTATAAATGTCGGACACGTGTTGAAGGAATGTCCGACACAACATAGGCTCCAAGAGAGTATTGGTGCTTCTTAAGCTTCTTAATCCCAATGACGAAAATTGTGTTTCCCTGCATCTCATCATTTCTCTGCCTGCTTTAGTCTATCCCAATTGATCATCACCCTACAATTTTTTATTGGAGTAAGTTTATGGTATTATTGTCTAAGGAAATCTAATGATTTTTTTCCCAATCCAAGAACTCATGCGTTAATTGAGATTTCATGCCTTATGTTATTACTTCTCTTCTATTTTGCAAACAATAATCATATTTTTCACCTCAAATGGATATTATTGAGCCTAATCATCTTAAAAACATCAACTTTAACTCGGATCTATATTTTGGCATAAACTTATACTTTTGTCTCGTAAAACAACACAAACTTTCAATTGGTATTCAAATCTGACCCTCGTCGGGTTTCTCTATTCAATGAGGCTGCTAAAGATGTGGCTTGTCATTCCACGGTGTACTCACTGAACATGGTTGTGTTGACATGGAAGGATTGCACATAATTCTTGAGCTTTCCCTATTTCTGGACAAAGCTAATTGCGAGTTCAAGATTATATTTTTCTCAGGTTCCAGACAAGCTCAGATCCAACGAATTGCTCATTTATGCCATGTTTGCCCTGGGTATTAGTCCATTTCAATTTTTGTCGTCAAAATACAAACTTCAATGCTCACGTTCCTCCTCTTGCTTGATACAAAACTATCCATATTTCAATAGTGGCTCCAACAATAACATCAACAAGTCGTCCGATACAAGTGGAATGACATGCCAATTCTTTAAAAGGGTATCACTGGGCGGAAAATTGACAGGAGTCAATTTTGATTATCGACTAAATTGATACCCAAATTAAGGTTGGTTTTATTTTTGAGACCCAAAAAAAAAAAAAGATAAGCTAGTTGGTAGCCGCATCACTAGTTATTTGTCCACCGAGCCGAAAAGAATAATTGGTGGACCATTATCACATTTTCTATTATACCGTTCAAGTATGACTATGTGAAATCTTACATAATGATTTGGAGAATATCTAGGCTGTTCTAAAATATCATTTTGGATTTACATAAGCAAGTCTACATAAGATCGTACAAAGATTATATATCCAATCAAGCACAGATGCATGTGGTGCTAAGCTAAAAGATGGGGTCTAACTTCACAATAAACGTTCCACAATATAAGTAATTGGAAAATAAAATCCAAAACCATTAATAGTATGTAGTAGTTGATTAGTATATGAGTGCATCTCTAGCCCTCAAAATGGAGGTTATCCATTCGAATCCCACTAATTGTATGCAAATATCTTAAGTCAATTCAATAGGATTTACTGATATTCCATAAGTTGCCAGAAAAATCGGAAAAATTATAGAACTCAATTGCATTTTTGTGATAAAACTTAGAATTTAATTGCACTTTTTTTAAAGTTTTGGTATTCAATTATACTTTCATAATACTTATATCATATTATTATTTTTATTATTTTATTTTGTGAGAACTGCCAATGCCGAACATCAGAAAGAGGATTTGCTTTGCAGTAGGTGGTGTCTGTGCACCAGCTCCCACCACCATAAGACGATCAAGATCGCCTCCATTGATGTCGAGCCCTGGCATTCCTCAAGAAACCAGATACTGATGTTCATCAACCCATGGCAACACAGCACGGTCGTCGATCTCAACCAATTCAAAGAGTCGAGATTTATAACAAAAGATTGCAGCCGAGCGAGGTCTAAGCAAGAGCTACATGTGTCGTACTATTATCAATACGACCGGACTAGCTGAAGCAATACCCTTTTCAACTTCCAGCAGAGTCGCGATCTTGTCAAGCAATCCGCCAGCAGAAGGGCGCAAAAGAGCATAAACTAAAAGAGGAAGATTCAAAGATATATCACTAAGGCACGCCATATTGCATCAGCTTGTCTCCTCGTTTCCAATCGAAAGATAAACATCGCATCTGCTTGTTGAACTCCCATGCGACGCCTCGATCCTCTGCAATGTCAAAGAAAAATATCTGTTAGTTCGTAAGACATGTTCACATAGGGAAAGATCAAACTATAAATGAGTTGCATATGTCCTTTTCTTGTTTCAACATGAATGAACTAACTCATCTGTGTTTTTTTCAGAAGTAATAAGGGTAAAGGAAGAAAACATTGCACAACAAGGCCCTAGATCGTTAATTAACTGTGGGATTCCTCCAGCCATGCCGGGCTGCAAGCCTGGTTCGCTGAGGCCGCGTTGTTCTAGACCGGTATGAAGGGAAGTACCACCATCTCGACTAGTCATCACCAGAGCAACCAGGTGGTGACGGCGCCAAGAAGGGGATGATATTAAGGACCGGCGTCTTTTTTTTTTCATTTTGTTCATCGGCTTCATTCGTGAATAAGCAGCTGCCGCAATGATAGTAATGCAAAAATAACCAGGAACTTGAAAATTTTCCTTACCAGAGTAGAGTGATGATGTCCAGCGTGCAGCTTGGGGTGCCTCTGAGGATCATCCAATCGCCGTTGCCTGTGGCATCGGTCGGAGCCATGAAGGTCACGCCCATGCATGAGATGTACGTGTCGAACATGGGCACCCACCATGGACCCAAGTGCAGCCTCCGCTTGGATTTTGCCACCACGTCGATGGTCACCTCCCCGCCCTTCAACGAGCTCACCAGGCCCTTCACCCCGACGTCGTTGACAATCAGCAGCATTGACAGGGCCTCAGCTCGGACCGTGGTCACATTGCCGGGGCCTTGATTGAAGGCGGGAACGAGGGAGGGCGAGAGAGAGAGCGAGTCGGCCATTGAAACTCAAGAGGAGCTTCATGTGAGGGTACTTGACGGTTATGAGCTTACTGGAGTTCTTGACGGAGAGAGCGATGTTCCACCGGGCGGTGACGTGGGTGGTGGAGATGTTGAGGGAGGAAAGGGAAGAGCCCCGGTCGAGCTAGAACTCCGGGGGCATTAGGGCGGGTATGGCCGGGAAGATGACCATGAGGAGGCCGAGAATAGTGGGTATGGCATATGCAATACAGCAGTTGATGATGAGCCTGCAGCGATTGGACCGCGGCGGCCCCGGCGGCGGTGATGCCGGATCACTGATAGCTGCGTGGGGGGCTCTCATTTTGGAATTTTTGTGTTGTGTGTTTGTTTTTCTGCAAGTATTTTCGGGTGAAGTCGCATTGGGACACAGGAATTGGAAGGAGGGGAATCACGCAAGAGAGAGGGCTGCTTGCTTCCTAGAAACCCCGGGACATTTAAAAAAGTGAAATTGACTCAAATTGGGTCTTTGTCCTCATTCGACGTCCAATCCCCACCAATTCGACGTTGACTTCCGTCGACGTCGGATTGGGAGGACAAGGACCAAATTCGACGTCGAATATCTCGTTCAACGTCGAATTGGGAATTCGACGTCGGGTTGGGAGGACATGGACCCGACGTCCTGATTTGACACTCCTCGGGGGTGTGAAGTGTCAAAGGTGTCCTTGACAACCCGGGGAATTTAATAAGGTGGAATGAATTTATTTTATATAAAAAAAAACTCTAGAAACAAAGTACGATGGAGATTCTTCCGACGTTTTTTTGTTTTTTTGGGTCGGGAAGCAAAGCCCAAAACAGGGGCATCTTTACAGATGAGAGCCCAAGGGGCCTTGGGTAGGGAAAATAAGCCAATTCCCCGGCAGTTCATTTCTTGTGTGGGCACGTGCAGCCCAATCAGCCACAACGTCAGCACTTCTTGGACAAAAGACCAGCTGCATGTGAGGTAACCGAGATAAGTGACTGGAGCGTTCGGTGATCAGTGCTCGCACTTCCCAGTTGAACTGATCTGCAGTGTTGAGGGCATTTATCAAATCTAGATAGCCTATCTGATTCAACGATCACCTCTTTGTACCTGTTTCGCTCAACAAAACAGAGAGCTTCTGAGGGCCAGAGGGCCAGGGTTTCGACATTCGCCGAAGAATACACTTAGATGGACTTTGTGAGGCCGTTGACGAGATATGTTTGTTCCTCCATTACTGAAAATATGTGGTGGTGTTCTTTGATCTTGAAGACTTTCATTTTGGTTATGTTAGAGTACTTTACTAATGATGCACTTCATCCTTATTTGCCAGGTGAACCCTCTACTCTGCATGCGAAACAGAATTAGATAACAACTGAGTTCAACTTTATTATAACTAGGGATTCATTGCTTGAAAAGAAATGCGGCCAGCCTGCATTTTGCTGTAATGAAGAACTCACAGGTTAATAGTTGACTATACATCTCTCACTGATAACGTTCCTAGTCAGCAATCTTATCTCTTGTATCTAATTTAAGATATTATTGATATTATTCCCATATTTTCTCTGCTTGCCTTAAGCATCCTCAATCATCCCTAATTTAGGGTTCTTGTAATATCTTTATATATAGTCTGTACAAAAGAGATCAAATCAATGAAATACAAAACCTTCGATTTCTTCATGGTATCAGAGCCGCATTTGGCGTAATCTGCCCTACGATCCTCAAATCTCCTTCTCGTCTCATTCTTCATCGACTTTCTTCTTCACAAAGAAAATGTCGACAGGCTCTAATCCATCATCTCAATCATCTTCATCTATCGCATCTCCCTCACTCGTTATCTCAAACATATCCAACTTGATACCCATCAAACTGAATAGCTCGAACTATCTTCTCTGGCGTTCTCTTTTCGAACCAATTCTCAAAGGTCACAACCTCATATCTTACATTGATGGAACCTCCCAAGCGCCTGCTTCAACTGACGAAAATTACAAGACATGGATCGAAAAAGATCAGATGCTACTCTCCTGGATCAACGCTACTTTGTCTGAATCTGCACTTCCATATGTAGTTGGCGCTACATCTGCAAAAGCCGCGTGGGATGTCCTCGCTCGTCGCTATGCCTCTCTCACTCCTGCTCATGTAATGTCTCTGAAAAGACAATTACATCACCTCAAAAAGGGCAACCTCTCCATGCAAGAATATCTCCAACAATTCAAAACTTTAGCTGATAAACTCGCAATTTGCGGATCTCCAGTAAGTGATGATGATCTCCTAATTTGCATTCTCGATGGGTTGCCGGGCTCGCTTTCGCTCCTTTGCATCCTCTATTCGTGTTCGTGCTCATCAAACTTCCATCACTATTGAAGATTTACATAATCTCCTACTCTCTGAAGAACTGAGCATCACTGATGATTCAGTATCCAAAACTACTACTGCTTTCGTTGCAAATCGACAACCTCGAACTCCTTCTCCTGGGCAACACTCATTCACACCTCGTCCATATAGGGGTGGCACTGGTTATAGAGGACGTAGCAGGGGTCATTCCAATCAAGCCGGACTTCTCCCTACTCCATCATTTCGACCTCAAGGTCGTCAACGGGAACACCGGCCGGGCGATTTGTCGATTCGCAACAAACATGGCCATAGTGCCATTGGATCGCTATCATCGCATGAACTATGCATACCACGGTCGCAATCCTCCTGAAAAACTTGCTGCCATGGCTATTGCACCACCTACTGATGATAGCACTTGGTATACTGATACTGGCGCCAGCCATCATATTACAGCCGATCTGGGTAATCTCTCCATCTCCGCTCCCTATAGTGGTTCTGATGAAGTTCAGGTTGGAAATGGCCAAGGTTTGTCTATTACTCATGTTGGTTCCACTTCTCTCTCACATCCCGCTTCCTCCATGCATTTGACTAATGTACTCCGCTGTCCTCTAGCATCTACCAATTTAATTTCAGTCGTCGTTTTGCTAAAGACAATAATTGCTATTTTCTATTTGATGATTCTCAATTTTTTGTGAAGGACAAGTTAACGAAGCAAATTCTGCACCACGGTTGGACTGAGAATGGGCTTTATCCTATGCGGTTTCCCAAACCTTGCTTCAAACCTCAAGTTTCGTTTTCTTCCCGCATCAACTCCTCCACTGGCATCATCGTCTTGGCCACCCTTCAGCGAGCTATTCAAAATCTTATTTTTAAACAGCTTCAAATATCAAATAAGCGTGACAACTCTCTATGTTCTGCATGTCGGTTTAGGCAAAAGTTGCAAGTTACCCTTTTCGTTGTCTCACACGCGCACTCAATTTCCACTTGAACCGATTCATTGTGATGTATGGGGACCCGCCCGTGTCTTCTATTTCAAAATTCTCTTATTATGTACTCTGTTTGTTGATGACTTCTCTCGTTACAGCTGGATATTTCCTATGCGCCATAAATCTGATTTTTATGAAATTTTTATGGCTTTCAAACCGCAAGTTGAAAATCAATTTAACCATCGAATCAAATTCTTCCGCTCTGATGCTGGTGGCGAATTCACTAGTGATGCACTTGAATCTTATTTTCATACTCATGGCATTGGTCATCAATTTTCTTGCCCACATACACCTGAACAAAATGGTGTCGTTGAGCGAAAACATCGTCATGTGGTTGAAACTGGTCTCACCCTTTTAGCTCAAGCTGGTATGCCCTCTCGCTTTTGGTTTGAAGCCTTCAATACAGCTGTATATCTCATCAACCGCATGCCTATTATTTCTCAAATTTCCCCATATCAACAATTGTTTCAACAAATTCCTGATTATTCTCATTTACGAGCCTTTGGATGCCCTCGTTATCCCCGGCTCCGTCCCTATTGTTCTAACAAATTGGAGTTCCGCTCTTCTTCGTGTTGTTTTCTAGGCTATAGTACCTCTCATAAAGGGTATCGCTGCTATGACATGCAAAGTCACCGAGTTTACATATCTCGTCACGTCAAATTTGATGAATCTGTTTACCCGTTTATCACAAATTCTAACTCTCCGAAATCTCCTACCACTTTACCCTCACTTGGTCCTATCTCCATCTGGCTACCATCAACCTCCGCCCCCACGGATACCGCATGGGTTGAGCCCACCATTAGCCCCGCCGACGGTGTTGCCTCTACTTCGCTAACAATAGATGAACCCCAATCTCCTCCTTTACCTCCCTCTATACCACACCCTCCCCCACCACCTCCCACCCGCACTCATCCCATGATCACACGTTCTCAACATGGTATTTTCAAACCAAAAACCTTTACTTCTCGTTATCCTATTGCTTTATCTTCTTCTCTTCCCTTGGAGCCGACATGTTACACTCAAGCTTCCAAGTCACCTGAATGGCGAAAAGCTATGGATGAGGAATTTAATTCCTTACAAGAACAACACATTTGGTCTCTTGTGCCATTTAATCCAACCATGAACGTCGTCGGCTGCAAATGGGTTTATCGGATAAAACAAAACCCGAGATGGCACCATCGGCCGCTACAAAGCTCGCCTTGTAGCGAAAGGATTTCACCAACAACCCGGCATTGACTTTGTGGACACTTTTAGTCCTGTTGTAAAGCATACTACTATTCGGGTCATTCTCACATTGGCGGTCACTTATGGATGGGCGATTCAACAACTTGATGTTGAATGTGCATTTTTACACGGCGATCTCCAGGAAACTGTATATATGGCTCAACCACCAGGCTATGTTGATCCTGCTGCTCCTCATTCTGTTTGCTTAATGCACAAATCCATCTATGGTCTACGGCAAGCACCTCGCGCTTGGTTTGAGAAATTCACAACTCGGCTAGAAGACATTGGTTTTTCAACCACTATCTCAGATCCGTCCCTCTTCATTTATAGTCATGGCTCTACCATTATCTATCTCTTATCATATGTTGACGACATTATTTTAACAGGAAATGATTCCAAAGCTATGTCTCGCTATTGTTGAGGAACTTCGCCACTCATTCAAGATGAAGGACTTAGGCCCTTTGACTTATTTCTTGGGCATTCAGCTTGTTCGACGAAACCTCCATCATATCTTCCTTAATCAGGCAAAGTATATTCATGACCTCTTATCTCGCACCAATATGTTGGACTGCAAGCCTGTTTCCAGCCCGGCTACCTCAAATAAACTCGGTCATTCAAGCAAAGGTGACTGCGTCTCTCATCCTACACTATATAGGAGTGTTGTTGGAGCACTTCAATATGTTACTCGTCGTCCCGACGTTAGCTATCTTGTTAATCGAGCTTGTCAATTTCTCAAAGCACCCGAAGAACACCATTGGCGTGTCAGAAAGCGTATCCTTCGCTATTTGAAAGGCACAATCTCTTATGGTATGCGAGATTCAACCTGGTCCTATTTCTTTACATGCCTATTGTGACGCCGACGGGCTGGCGATCCCGATGATCGTCGCTCTACTAGTGGCTATTGTTTATTTCTCGGGGCCAATCTGTTTCTGGAGTGCAAAGAAGCAACCTCGTTGCACGTTCTTCTACGTAGGCCGAGTATCGTTGTCTTGCTCAAACAGCTGCTGAAATTCAATGGCTCCTCTCTCTTCTCCGAGAATTACGAATCTCGCTCCCACGTGCTCCCGTATTGTGGTGCGACAATATCTCTCGCCATTGCTCTAACTCGGAATCCAATTTTCATAGTCGCACTAAACACATTGAAATAGATTATCATTATGTTCGTGAATTGGTGGGTCGCCAGTTACTTGACATCCGTTACATCAACACCTATGATCAAATCGCGGACATCTTCACCAAAGGACTGTCATCAGCAAGGGTTCGTCTTTTACGGTCCAAGCTTCACATTGTTGACAATGCTTCGCTTGCGGAAGGGTGATAACGTTCCTAGTCAGCAATCTTATCTCTTGTATCTAATTTAAGATATTATTGATATTATTCCCATATTTTCTCTGCTTGCCTTAAGCATCCTCAATCATCCCTAATTTAGGGTTCTTGTAATATCTTTATATATAGTCTGTACAAAAGAGATCAAATCAATGAAATACAAAACCTTCGATTTCTTCACTCACTACTCTCTTCAGTATCTGTCTGTGCTACTTTTCATGAGCTCCTCTGGTCATTTCATATTGTTTTCTTGCTTTATACAGCGGAAGAATTGTCTAGTGTCTTTCTATTCCATTGACTGTTCTATCCCACAACCTCACTGTTGTACCTGCTACTTCAAGAAAAAGAAGAAAGATAGATTCTACGAACCTTCCTTGCACTTTCCTCACTGCCTTTGAACCTAGAATAATGCAGTCCTGGAGAAAGCAATTGTGGCACCCCTGGATTCATTTGGGTATGGCATGGTTGGCTCATTTGACCAAAAAAATTTCTTGTGCCAAGATGAGAGTGGAACTGGAATAACATCACTAACACGTGCGTTATACAGGTCTTGCTGACGACCTTCCAGACTTATATAATGACATTTGGACTTTAGCTAACTAGACAATGTTACAGTTTGCTTTTTAGGTTCTGTTCAATTTTTTAACAGTTGGAGGTAGGTCAGATGTTGTTAAATAGCCCTGCTGCAAATTCCTTAATTAATGTTTCTGAGTCCACAAGCACTTTATTATTTATTTTTTCGTCATCTGATCACTAAGATTTTGTTTCATGTTGAACCTACAGGGCACACAAGAAATACAATCTTCAAACCATGCTTCTCATGATTCTCAAAGTGACCAACAGAACAACCAGGGAGCAGAGGCTCCCTTGCCGGACTCCAGCTCAATTTCTACTTCAAGCAATGAAACCAAAAAGGTTTCACGCAAAGATATAGAACTTGTAAGCCTACTCATCCTACTTAAACTTTAAGTTGGTAGCTATATCTTTCATTTTCTTTTCAATATTTTTTATTCTTATTTAAGTTATCAGCCCTTGAAAGCACTAATCTTGTTTATACTTTCTGTAATGTGGCTCATTGTAGGTCCAGAATTTGATAGAGCGTTGTCTACAACTTTATATGAATAGAGATGAAGTTGTCAAGACACTGTTGACTAGGGCGAGGATGGACCCTGCATTCACGACACTAGGTGCGCAAAGTGGGACACTATTGAAGACCTTGGATTGGGCCACAGCTCATCTTCTCTTTAGATACTTAACTGGATTTTATGGTTTTGGGTTTTGTTCTATTTAAGGCCCTTTGATGAAAAATCCTTGTTTTTCCCATTTGGTCACCTTTTGTATCTGCCTCATCACCATATATTAGGAAAACAAAAGATATATTTTCTTCTCATAACTCATTATATATTTTATTGCCGCCACATTCAAGACACCTTCCGCCGGAGCTACCCAGATCTAGGGAGAGGGAAGATGCCTTTTCTTTTGTTCCTTCGTGCCTTGGAAACTCCATTTTTTGATGTTTAGTTGCAAGATTCAAGCTAATTCCACTGTATTTCTTGCATTTGGAATGGTGCCCCTAAAAACCTATTCATTTCGGGCCTTCCAAATTTGCCATTAGATAGTCGCCACAACTTCCAGAGAAGGTATGTTAGGTGTGTTGCCTGTGAAATTCATTAGCTACACCTCAAATCGAGTCACCTCTTGCATTAAAATTTGGAATTTTAGAGATTGGTCTGACCAAACACGTTCTGTCCAAGGGCATAGCAGAAAAATATGTTCAGCTATTTTCAGTTCGCTTTGACACAAGCTACATATAGAATCCAGTACTATGTTTCTCTTCCATAAGTTTTCCTTAGATGAGATTGTGTTTTGGCAAATGCTCCATGGGAAAATTTTCACTTTTGTGTTTGTCTACATATTCCAAATAGCATTCCATAAAGTTCTTGGAGTCTGAAGAAAGAATGATGACTGTTGTTGTTGTGACTCGTGCCATTTCTTGCCGGGTTGTATTATAACCATTTTTTTTTGGTAGTTGCCGCATCTTGTACCCGTTCATACAAGTTCATCCAACATGTGATGATGCTTAATAGGGATAGCCAGGATTTCTTGAGTGAGCTTTTCATCAAACAAATTGTTTAGGAGTCGTACATTCCATTGTTCCTCTTCAAAATTCATCAACTTTGATACCTTCTGTGGATCATTGTTGTTTGCTGACCTCCAATTAGACCTATCTTCAGCCACTTATCAGTTCTTATGTTGAAATGGAGAAAGGGTCAAACATATGAACATGGTCTATCCCTACCAAACTTTCAATATGTTAAAAAGTCAAGCAAGACCATCCTCGATGCTTCTAAAACCCAACGAGAAAAACTGTGTTTCCCCACATCATCATTTCTCAGCCTGCTTTAGTCTATCCAAGTTGATCATCACCCCACATTTTTTTAAGGAGTAAGTTTTATAATTTAAGGACATCAAGTGGTTTCTTTTCCCAATCCAAGAACTCATGCATTAATCGAGATATCTATACCTTATGTTTTTCTTCGTTTCTGTTTTTGCAAAGAAAAAAAAAACTAATCACACTTTTCACCTCAAATGGATATTATTAAGCCTAATTCCCTTAAAAAGCATCAATTTTAACTTGGATCTATATTTTGATCCAAACTTATTATTTTGTCTCATAATTTTTTTTTTCAATTGGCATCCAAATCTTGCCCTCGTCCGTTTTTTTTTTTTCAATGATGCCGTATGACATGTCGTTCCCCATATACTTGGTGGTTCACAATTGAGTTGATGTGAGAGGACCTCACATAATCCAAGAGCTTCCCCCATTTTTGGTCGAAGCCGGTTGCAAGTTCAAGGTTCTATTTTCTCAAGTTTTGACATGCTCGAATCCAGTGAATTGCTCGTTTGTACCATGTTTGTTTGGTAAAATTGTCTAAAAAGCCCTAAACTTATTGCACTTTTTCCAATTCAATTCTAAATCTTTCAATTTGGCAATTGAATTATAAAAATTTTCATTTTTTGCCAATTTAATACATTTGACCAATTTTGGCTAGAATTCCTTGACGTGGATGGCCAACGCTAATGTGGACCAAAATTATTATTTTTTAAACTTTTTTTCGAGTTTTTTATATTTTTAATTTATTTTCTTTTATTTTCTCCCCTCTCTTTTTCCTCTATCAATCACCCAGCCTCTGGCGATCAGCCAAAGGCTATGACCGACAAGGTTCGGCCTCGTCAAGAATTGGCAAGGGGCAACCTCGCCACCCACGTTGGCCTCACACGAGGTCGCCTCGCTGGGATTTGGCAAGGGACAACCTCGTGAGCCTTGGGTGAGGCTCACCCTCCCTCGCTTGAGGCTAGCGAGGCCGACCCTCACCAGTCACACCGGAAGTCACCAGAGGTTGGGCGATTGGTAGAGGAAGAAGAGAGAGGGAAAAGAAGAAGAAAAAGAAAAGAAACAAATTTTTTAAAAAGAAAAGTAAAAATATTTAAAAAATAATAAATTTTGTCTACGTCATCGCCGGCCGTGTCACGTAGGATGGCTAGAGTCCACGTTAGTAAATTTCAATCAAAATTGGATGGATTGACTTAATTGGCAAGAAGTGAAAATGTTTAGAACTCAATTGGTAAAATTAAAAAGTTTATGACTGAATTAACAAAAGTGCAATAGATTTAGGATTTTTTGGGTAAGTCATTTCTTTAGTCCATTTCAATTTTTGTTGCTAAGATACAAACTTGAATGCTCACTTTCCCCCTTGCTTGATTTGAAACTATTCATATTCCTACGGTGGCTCCAACAACGGCATTCGTGAGTCGTCAGGTACAAGTAGAATAACATGTCAAATCTTTCATGGCATCATTAGATGGAAAATTAACGAAAGTCAGATTTGATTACTAAATGAATTGATGCCCAAATGAAAGTTGGTGCTATTTTATGAGGAAAAAAAAAAGAAGAAGCTAGAATTGGTAGCCGCATTATTAGTTACGTTTACATGCATGTATACATAACAATTTGGAGAATATATAGGCTGTTCTAAATTATCATTTTGGATTTACAAAAGCATGTCTACATGGGATCATACACAGATTACATCTCCAATCAAGCACAAATGCATGTGTTGTTAGGCTAAAAGAAGGGGTCTAACTTCATGATGAACATTACAAAATATAAGTTATTGGAAAATAAAATCCAGAACCTTCGATAATAAGCTCATGATTCTAGATTGTAGCAGTTGATTAGTGTATGAGTGAATCTCCAGCTTTCGAATGTCACGACCTATTTTTTCCCGTCCCGAAGGGAAAGGAATATCTAAATAAATAGGTTTAGGGGTATTGTCCAAAGGATGGGTCTAGGACCCTTAATTAGACGTGAGTTCTCCCAAGCCTATACCCCCGTGATATTGGGTGTTCATGAAAATACAAATGAGGAGTCGCCACTAGCCTATTGGGGTCGGCTAGAAACCAAGCGGGGCATGGGAGTGTGCCTCACTTTCTACGCCCCCAGAGATTCTAGGGTCGGGGACTTGATTACACTAATTAACCAATTAGTGCCCTTTCAGTACCTAATCTTGTTCATTTCAAAAGGACTTTTGTCAGGCAATTCGGATTGATTTTAGACTTAACCACTAACATGTGAGGTGATCATGCGAGTGCGCAGTCATCAAAATAACAATCAGCAATTAAAGAAAAATTAAATAAATTGCAAGAGAAAATAAACATCTAGCATCAAGAGATAAATAAATAGCTGTCCTAATTAAACTAAGGGAAAACCATAATCATCGCATCATAAGCGTGCAATCAAGGGCGGTGTATCAGGGATAACTAAAACCCTAAAGTGGCCGTAAGGCACATTGTTCGGTTTTGAAGTGATTTTAGGCCAAATAATTTTTCGACATTTTTTTAAGATAAAATGGTCCAAGAATTATTTTAGAGCTTCTTAGGGAACTCTAAAACAAACTTGGAGTTTTTGGGATTTTTGAAATTTTTGGAATTTTCAATATTTTAATATTTTTTGATTTTTTTAATTAAAAAATATATTTTTTTGAAATTTTTTATAAATTTTCAAGTTTCTGAATTTTCTATGAATTTTCTGAAATTCCGAAATTTTTTATGATTTTTTAATATTTTTTTAATGTTTTTTATGATTTTCTGAATTTTCGATTTTTTTAATATTTTTAGAGGAAATGATTTCGGACCGGATCAGGAAACCCGGCCCTGCTGACCCGACTCAGATGCCGCCGGTCCGGGTCGGGCTGAAGGAACCGGGCTGGCCTTGAGCCCACTAAAAAACAACAAAAAAAAAAAAGCCCACACGGATTTTTTCTTAAAATGCCCAATCTTGATTTCTATTTTTTTAGCCCAGCTGAAAAACCCGGCCCGTGAAAAATTCAGCCCAACGGAAGCGGGCCCGCGGCGAAGCCCATCTCCTTGCCCCCTATTTTTATTTTCGGCCTTTTCTTCGTCTTTTTCTGATTTTTCCATTTTTTATTTCCTTTTCCCCTTTTCTTTTTTTTTATGTTTTCTTTTTTTCTCTCTTTTTAAATTTTCTTTTCTTTTCTGCATCCATGTTACCTCCCCCATGCACGCCCGACACTCCCCCATCTTCCTTTTTTTTTTTTTCTCTCTTTCCTTATTTTTTATTATTTTCGGTCTCCCTCTTTCTTTTCCTCATGCTTCCCCCGACATCTTCTTCGTGCACGAAGACCCTGCAACTCCATTCCGCCGAACCGACGGCACCGGCGACCGGCGAGTCCTCGTCGGCCCTTGGGAAGTCTCCATGTCATCGCTGACGTCGGCCGTCCCATCCGACCGGCGTCGAGCGCCGCCGGCTGTAGGTGACCGTGAACACTCCCCATCGCCGGAATCGGGGACATCCCCGCCCGACTCGACGCGGCCCACTCATGCAAAATCGTCATAACACTAAGAAAAGCGCGAAGGCAAGGGCGGATTCGCAATATACTAACAAACATCCACGAAACTAGGCTACCGAGCACCGATCCGGCGACGAAAAATTCTGGAATTCATTCAGGCATTTTAACAAACAGGGGGTATGCATTGTCGAAACGAAGGATTTTTCGCTCGAACAAGAATCGGCTCGGGTCCAAGCTTCTAAACGAGCATTCCAGTACACACAGGGACGTAAACGGAGGCACGGAAGGGGCCGGGACTCACCCGAACTGGTCGGCGCGAGCTCCGGTCCGACGCCTTACGGAAACAGCACAAAAAATGCCCCTAGAGGAAGACCTACCTGGTTCAGGCGAGGCGTCACGGCGGACGGCGGCTGACGAACGGACTCCGGCGGCGTTCCAACACTCTTCTGGGTTTGCTCTCTCGTTCTCGGTCTCGGTCTTTCTCCGTCGCTCCCTTCGGTCTCAGGCCTCCTCTCCTCTCTTCTTTTTCGGCTGCGTTCCCGGTCTCTCCCTCTGTCGAGCGCTCTCTCTCAGATCTCGTTTTTTTTTTTTCCGTTTTTCTCCGGTCCCCCCAAAGAAGAACTCCCTCTCCGTTCTCACTTCCCTTCGGTTCTCCCTCCTTTGAACTTCCCCCTGCCCTTTCCTTTTGATCCCGTTGAGACCCTCGCCTTGTCTTCTCTGTCAGCCCTCTCTGTTGCCGTCTGACTCCGCCGCTTGCTTCATCATCATCATTTTTTCGTCCCTGCTGCTGCTGCTCTCCCTTTCTGCTTCTCTGCTTCTGCTCTGACCCGCTGCTGACCTTTCCCATCTTCTCGTCTTTTCTGCGCTTTGACCCGCCGCTTGCTTCATCATCATCATCATCTTCTGTTTTCCTGCAGGTTGCTTCTGCGCGAGAGAAGAAGGGAAGAAGAAAAACGAGTGGGCCGGGCCGGGCTGAGGAAGAAAGAAAAGGGAAGTGGGCCGGGTCCGTGCGAGGAAAGGGAAAGGGCCGCATGGGGGGCCGGGCAGGCCCAGCCCTGGCCCGGCCTCTTTTCGATTTTTTTTTAATTAATTTTTTTAAAAATCTAATAATAATTTTTTTTTTTTTTTTTTTTTGCATATTAACTTTAAAACTAGTGATGCAAATGCTCTTAATGTCTATATGTGATGCAATTTCAATGAAAGAATTTTTTGTTAAGGGATTAAAAACTAATATCTAATTTTCCAATGCAATTAATAAATGCTAAAACAAATCGCCAAAATTTAAGTGTCAACATCGAAATGGAGATTACCTATTCGAATCTCACCAACTGTATGCAAACTGCTTTAGGTCAGACTCATTTATTAGGTCAAATATCTCAACTTCATTGATTCAATAGGATTTACAGGTATTTCATAAGTCTCCATATAATCATATCTCCAACCCATACCATTGAATTGTCAAAAAGATAATAAAAAAAGGACGGCCAATTAATCAGTTCACGTAGAGCTTTTAAGAGTGTATATAATAGGAATACAAAGTCTGCGAAGACTGGTCGTGCTGGTGGCGGACATGCCGTGATGTGGCCATGGCCGTGAGCATGAGGAGCCGGACGATAGTATGGAGGCGGCAGCGGAGGTGGTGGAGAACCCACGGCAGTGGCCAACATTGGAAGCGGGTGGTTGTGTGCGCCATCACACGCGTGGTTATCAAAATGGATATGTCCACGCCACATCCTTGCAGCTGAATGTCCACACGTATACAAGCTGATCATATAATTTCGTTAAAAATGATGAAGTACGGGACCGGCTATCCAGATCTGATTCTTCTTCTTCTTCTTCTGCAACAGGGTAATAAATCCAACTAAGATTGGAGGACTGGTGGGTATTAATTCTGTTGACTCCCAATTCCTTCAGAGTGAAACTCGAGACTCGCCAGAAGTCAATGAATCTAAAATTGCGCCAGTAATTGCTCGTTTCCTAGATCATGCCATGACCACTGCCGGTCGCACGGTTTCTGAAACATGTTCTAAGTACAGGAGCATAACAACATCGAACCTGGCGAAGAAGCATGAACGATAAACCTCGAAGCTGGTCCGGACACAGCAGCAGAACAAAGAGAGAGCTAGGGTTTCTTTAGGGCCTGGCGAGAGAAGGACCAGCTTTGCTTGGTCTACGCGGAGAGAGAGAGAGAGAGAGAGAGAGAGAGAGAGAGAGAGAGAGAGAGAGAGAGAGAGAGAGAGGGAGGTGTGATTTTCTTGGAACCCACCGGACATGATAGCTGGTCAAGAAAGAAATTTATTCGAGAGCTCGAAGACATCTTGGTAATGCCTAATCCATAAAATTCGAGTACAAGCGCACATTTTGTATCTGTATTAGTTCTACGCAACGCCTTGATAATGATTGAAATCTCCCGATAATTTTCAATCGGGCACGATGCGAACAAGAAGAAGAATTGAACGGAGAAATACGATTCTCTCGTGACACGACAAGGAACCCACGACCCATGCGAAGCAAATTTGACATTGTCTTTTACCCCAATTGTTTTCTTTTCTATAGAGCACACTGCTCTAGTTATAACTGGAAGAAGTTATTGCATGCATCCGGTTCAGTTAGCACAGCACTTGGAATCCAAACAACCCAAGAATGACATGCATTGGACTCGTATGATTTGAATGCGCTCAATAATTTCTAATAACCAAATGTTAAAAAGTTCATTCATTAGCATAACAGGAGAACCGAAGAAAGTTGTGGCGTGACATGAGTTATTATATATTATGAAACATGATTGGTGGAAAAAAATGCGTAATGAAAGATCCCACTGAATTGATTTGGGTCTATGAATCTAAGTTACAATGAAAATTGTCAATCCCTCTAGTCCTATGTGCTTTTCTTCGTTATGTCCATCCCCTTATACTTATGATTATGAATATTGAATATTAAAACTTTTAAGTTAGTCGCTTTGAAAAGCCTCATGTCCCAAATAATAAAAGCTAATCAACAACATAAGATATCAATTTCTCTAGCCATGCTTGTACAGATTGAATTGAGAAATAATCAAGTCACATACATATAACGCATCTAACTTCATGTTTGCCCCAATGAATTATCATTATGCAATAGAAAATCCAATAACATCGAACCCCACTTTCAAAGAGTCACTCATTGATTTCAGCAAATTCAAAGAGTCGAAAGTAACATCAAAAGATCACAGCAGAGCAAGCTTTAAGGAAAGAGCTACGTGCATCATCGAAGCAACAACGTTCTCAGCCGAAGCAACGACGTTCTCAGCTCTCTATTTTGTTAAACACTACAACACGCTAGCAGAGAGGATACAGAAGAGCACAAAAGAGGAGGAAAGCAAAATTATAGCACTGCGGCACACTGCAGATCATCTACTTGTCGAACTCCCACACGAGGCCTCCATACTCTGCAATGTCAAAGGAAAATTTGTATTATTTCATGAGACGCGTGTATATGGCAGAGGGAAAGATCAAGTCGCTAGACAGACAATAACATGATGCATAGTATCACAGGTTACCAGAGTACAGTGAAGATGTCGGGCTCGCATTGTAGGGTCCCACCGAGGATCATCCAATCACTGGTGCCCTCGCCGTTGCTCGGAGCCGTAAAGGTGACGTCCGTGCACGAGAAGTACACGTCCAACACGGGCACCCACAGCCACGGACCCAAGTGCAGCCTCCGCTTGGATTTTGCCACCACGTCGATGGTCACCACCCCGCCCTTCAGCGAGCTCACCAGGCCCTTCATGCCCAAGTCGTTGACGATTGGCAGCATCGACAGGGCCTTGGTTCGCACTGTTGTCAAGTTGCGGGGGCCCTGAGTGAAGGTGGGAACGAGGGAGGGACAAGAGAGACTGAGTTCACCGTCGAAGCTCAAGAGGAGTTTCATGTCGGCATACTTCACAGCGATGAGCTTACTGGGATTCTTGACGGAGAGAGCGATGTTCCACTGGACTGTGACGTGGAAGGTGGAGATATTGAGAGACGAAAGCGAAGAGCCCGGGTCAAGTTTGAACTCAGGCGGCATTAAAGCGGGTATTGCCAGGAAGATGGCCATGAGGAAGGCGAGAACGCCAGGTATGGCAAATACGATACAGTGGCTGATGATCGGCTTGTACCTATTGGGCGAGGCCGGCGGCACTGGAGGAGGTGACGCTGGATTGTCATTCGCAGCGGGCGGAATGGCTTGAAGGTTCATTTGGAATTTCTGTGTCGTGTGCTCTTTTTTTTCTGTAAGTATTTCGGTGTGAAGGTTTGTGGCCGCACAGCAAATTTAAAGGGGGTGTGGAAAGGTCTCGTTGTCTACTTAATCTAACGTGTCCTAGAGACGCTAGGGACCCATAAAAGTTAGAGAAAATATTGGGGTTTTTGTTGGGAGCATGAGCTTTGGGGGGGGGGGGAGGGGCTGTGGGATGGGGACTTGGATGGAGAGGGAATTCATCGGTTATAAGCAGCAGAATGGAATCCACATGTGAATCCACTCCCACGTCTGAAAGCATATGCATATGTGCTCTCTCTCTCTCTCAACTGAAAAAGAATGTTGTTTTATTTCTCCTTTCCATATCCAAACTTTAGATTTGCTCCCCTGCTTTGCTTTGGGTTTCATATTCCACCTTCTTCCTTTAACTTTTACCATCTCTCTCTCTCTCTCTTTCATTGATATATGACCAGGTAAATGCATACTCCACAGGGAATTTGCCAACATCTTTTTTCCTTCAACAGGTAAAAAATTTACTAAAATATATTTTAAACGGGTGCAAAGCAATCACGAAACTGAAATGGTCGAATTTTATTATGATGGACGTTCATCGAAAACAATACAAATCCCCAAAAACTGCGGCTGTAATCAAAAGTTAAAAAAAACATTAAAGTCACGGTCACCCCCCATCATACAACATTGCAGTTCGGTCTTCAATTACAATCTGAGTGAGTCCAAGCTCTATCTTCCTCTGCAATGATCCACTTATAATTTGACAAATTCCCTATCCTCTAACACCCAAGCAAGCTCTACAAATTAAGCAAAGAAGGATTGATCTCTCAATAATTTCTGCCAATTTGTCTCAACTCATGTTCATTTGCCTACGCTTCTCTCCAATCTGGTCTCGGGAGTCAGAAGAGGGAACTGAAAACACCCGGATGACGATGTTCGCTGCCCTCCTATACCAATGCCATAACCATTGTCCCTCTCTGTCTCTCTCTAACTTTGTCCCTCTCTGTCTCTCTTTCACTCTAACCTTGCCCCTCTCTGTCTCTCTCTAATTTTTATGGCATTTCCTCTCTCTAACTTTTGTGTCCCTATCATCTCATAAAACATCTCTCTCTCGAGAGACGGACAATCCATTTCCTCTCTCTAACATTGAGTCAAAGTCGACATCCATCTCTCTCTCTCTATCTAATGGGTCCATTAGAGAGACTTTAACGAGATGTTTCTTCTCTCTTTCTTTAATGTTTGTTTTCTAGATTTCTTTCTTTAATGGGTGCTTCTTCTCTCTTTAGTGGGTGTTCGTTCTCTCTGATGTTGAATCAACGTAAGAGAAGAAATGGAGTCAAAGTTAGCGAGAGGAAATGAATCCTCTCAAAATAAATCCGCTAAAATAAGGAACGTGATTTTGTCAATCAGCCAATGGTATATCCGTCGAACAAACGGGACAACCCTCAATGATGTCACAAGACATGTGCTTCTTGGTGAGGAGATCTCAAACCACCAAAGATTCAAAAAGTACCCTGATCTAATGTTTCCTAGAGACACTAGGGACTCATAAAATTTCAAGAGAGTAAAAATTTCTTCCTCTCTCTCTCTAACTTTGTCCCTCTCTGTCTCTCTCTAACTTTTATGGCATTTCCTCTCTCTAATTTTTGTGTCCCTATCATTTCATAAAACATGCCTCTCTCTCTCTCTGTCTCTCTCTCTCTAATATGTCCATTAGAGAGACTTTAACGGGATGTTTCTTCTCTCTTTCTTTAATGTCTGTTTCCTAGATTTCTTTCTTTAATGGGTGCTTCTTCTCTCTTTAGTGGGTATTCCTTCTCTATGATGTTGAATGAACGTAAGAGAGAGGAAATGAAGTCAACTTTAAAGAGAGGAAATGAATCCTCTCAAAACATACCCGTTTCTCTAATGGGGCCCACCCATTAGAGAGAGGGAATTGAGGATTTGAAGTCCGTCCGCCCTATATTTCTTGCCACTAGAGATAGCAAATCGGGATGTCGATCCTGCAAGAGGCGCTTCTGCTGATCCAGCCTGCGTTGGAGATACAATTGACTAACATTTTACCCTCCTAAGGTTTTGTGCTCCTCACGTTAATTCCAACCAAAACTTTTTGCGTATGTTTTACCATGTAATTAACTGCACTCGACTAGTCATGGAAGGAAAATCGATCACGCATCATCTATATATGCAATACAAAAATAAATAAAGAAGACTGTACAAGAATATGATTCGCAATTAAAGGTGTGACTAGTCATTATTGATAGGAAGTGGGGGACCCACCGACGCTTTTCATCCGAACTAAAAATACAATATTGTCAAAGATAATAAAGTGAGTCTGCATGGAGAGATGGCCATGAATTGTCAACAAATCAATGTACCATCTTGAGAATATTCTGAATTTATTTTCAAAACTCATACGTCTTAGTCTTATTATCGCTAGATTAAAATTACTGTACGTAAAAACATGAAAAGAACGGTCTGGAGAGTGAAAGAATAATGAGGTCTCTTGATAATTTTTTAACAAGATTTACTCTTACCCAAATTTCCATATTATACATACATACATACATATATATATATGTATGTATGTATGTATGTATTGCAATGTATAGGTACTTGGAAAAGTGAAGCAAAATCATTTTCGACATTACTATAACCTGAGGAAAAAGAAGAAGAAGAGTTGCTCGCATCATCATTTCACTCTAACTTTGTCCATCCAAATTGATCCATCAACTACAATTCAGATTGATACGTCCCGCCGGATGATGGTATTTTATACTTTAGGGTAAACTACCATTTCCTTTTTCCCAAAGAAGCCCCTGAAACTGTTGAATTGATTGAGATATGAATTCCTCATTTTTTTTTCTTCTTTCCTTTTGAAATACTCGAGTGATCTCCAACATAATCAACTTCTTCCTGCCGAATTACTTTCCATCCGTCCTGAGAAATCCAAGAAATTGCCAGGCAACATCACGCGGCAAGCAGCAGCTCGAGGAAGGAAAGTCACTTTCAGGGATCGGACTAAAATTGGATGAAGATCCGTCGAAGTACAGAGCTTAAACGAACCTTCCCAGAATCAAACGAAGAATTCTCTGCAGTTTGCTGAAGTCGGGCAAAAGCAACCGAAGCAACAACATTCGCCTTCGCGAAGTGGCGGCTCGAGGGGAAATCTTTATGGAACTAAACTAGGATCCTTTGGTTGCACCAGAGCCTCATCCCTCAGTGAAACAGTGATGGTATTTACAAGCTGAACGTCCAAAACACGTATACAACCTGAGGGACCGGCTATCCAGATCTAATACAGGCGACTCCAATCTGGTCTCGGGAGTCAGAAGAGGGAACTGAAAACACCCGGATGACGATGCTCGCTGCCCTCCTAAACCAATGCCATAACCATTGTCGGTCGTGTGGTTTCGAAACATGTTCCGAGTACAGGAGCATACAAGAAAGTCGAACCTGCTGAAGGAGCGCAGATGATAAAACCTCGAAGCCGGTCCGAACGCAGCAGCAGGACAAAGAAAGAGCGAGGGGTCTCTTCATCGCCTGGCGATTGGAAGCTTGCCCAGTGAAGAGAATCTGCACCAGCGACGGAGTCGCAGGCAATCTTCCTCTCGTCCCGTGGGTCGAATCTGGGCCAACCACTGGTCTGGGCTTCAATGAATCGGCCCATATCTCACTGGCAGGCCCAATGCCCGCTAAGAAGACCGAAATGCTTTACTTGGGCTCGTCGGTCCCTGGCTAGGGGATCAAGTCACGTGATCCCCACGCGACATAATAGCTGGTCAAGAAAGAAATTTCTTTGAAAGCTCGAAGACACCTTTGTCAATGCCTAATCCTTAAATTTCGAGTACAAAGCGCACATTTTGTATCCGTATTAGTTCTGCGCAATGCCTTGATAACAATAGAAACCCCTGGATAATTTTCGATCGGGCACGACGCAAACAAGAGGGAAAACTACACGAAGAAATACAATTCTCTCGCGATGAGAAACACATGATCAACGTGAAGCAAATTTGACATTGTTTTTTACCCTAATTATTTTCTTTTGTAAAAAGCATGTGGCCGTGGGTATAACCAAAAGTTACTGCATGCACCCAGTTCAATTGGCACAGCACATGGAGTCGACGTAACCCTAGAATGACCTGCACTGGAGCCATATGATTCGGGTGCAGTCAATAATTTTGTTATAACCATATATCAAAAAGTTTAGGACTTGAATTATTATATATTATAAAACGTTTTTGGTGCAAAAGACTCTGAATGAAAGATCCCACTTGCATTAAAATGGGTCCATGAATCTAGAAAACAATATCGACGCAAAAAAAAAAAATCTAGAAGAGAGTGAGAATTCTTGATCTCTCTAATCCTATGTGCTTTTCATCTTATATCCATCCCCTTTTGATTATGAATATTGGATATTCATATTGAGATGTAAGTTAGTTGTTTCGAAAAGCCTTTATCTCCCAAATAATTAGAGTTGACCAACCACGGAAGATATCAATTCCGCTAGCCGTGCTTGTGCAAATTGGATTGAGAAACAATCTATGCTACGTACGTATAACATGTCTAACTTCATGTTTGCCAGATGAATCATCATGCACCAGAAAATCTAATAACATCAAAACCCCCACTTGGACATCAACACAAAGTCACTCAGATCCAGCCATTGATCACGGCCAAATGAAAGAGTTGAAAGTAATATCAAAAGATCGCGGCTGAGCGAGCTTTTAAGCAAGAAGTACATGTATCGTGTACGTACGATCAGACTCACTGAAGCGATAAGAGAACAAATTAGAAGAGAAACATAGAAAAATTGCATCATAAAACCACACCATACCACATCTGCTTGTCGATCTCCCATATGACCTCTCCCTCCTCTGCAATGTCAAGGAAAATATGCATTATTTCATGAGGCTTGTATATGGCAGGGGGAAAGATTAGCTCGCTAGATAGACAATAACATGGTACATAGTAGGGATGTCAAATGGGTGGGTCGGGTTAGGTTTGGGTCAGTTCAAAAATGATCCGACCTACATCGACTCATTTAACCCGTTTTGACCCATTTTCATGCAATGTAAATTTGATGACCCATACCCGACCCATATTATCAACACATATTAATATTTAACTTAATTTAAGAAAATATGCTCCCACTTATTTAGTCAACTTTAAACTTTTACATATAAATTATTAGAATAAAATTTCACATCAAATTTATAAAGTAAATTAAATAATAAAAAATTAGTAAATAAAAAAAATGTGGATACCTCTAAATTGAAATAGTTTGAGGAAAATACATTTTTTAAAAAAATCAATTTTTAATTATTTTAAAAAAATTGAATTTATTATTATTCTTTTATTTTATTTTTATTTTATTTTCCCTTTCTTTTCTCTTTTCTTTCTTCTTCCTTCTTCTCCCCCCTTTTCCTCTACTGGTGCCGCCCAATGGCGACTGGCCAAGACGCAGGCTAGCGAGCTCGAACTCAACCAAGGCCAACGAACTTGAGACTCCACCGAGATCGCTGGCAGTGGTCAAGCTTGGGCTTGCCTGAATTTGGCGAGCTGCGAACTCTATTGCGGCCACCGAGTTCGAGGCTCACCTATCCAAATCCAGACAAGCTGCAGCTCGGGCAAGGCCGGCGACCGCAAGACTCACTTGTCCAGATCTAGGCCGAGCTCCGGCCAGCGAGCTTAGGGCTCGTTAGCCTAAGCTCTGTTGTGGCTCACTTGCCCAGATCTAGGCTGAGCTCTAGCCGGCGACGGCAAGCTCGAGATCGGCGACGGTGACAACGGCATGATGGCGGGATAGCAATGGAGGTTGGGAACGCATAGAGGAGGGGGATGAAAGGAGAGAGATAATGGGTCCATCTAATAACTCACTCAACCCATATTTGACATATATTTAACTTTCACTTAACCATATTTAACTTTCACTTGACCCATATTTGACTCATTTAATTAAAAATGGGTCAAAATATGGATTTATGACCAATATTGACATCTCTAGTACATAGTATCCTAGGTTATATATCTTAGACTACTTTGAGCGCGTTAAAGCAAAACATGTTCCCAAAGAATGAGCAAAATACATCATCACCACAGCAAATAACCAGTAAAGGTAACTCGTAATTTTCCAGGAAAACTGCACCACAAGGCCTAAATAATGACATGGAGTCCTAAAACTATATCAAAAGTGCAATTGAGTCCTAAAATAAGTGAAAGTTTTAGGATTACATGAATTTGGATATTGCAGAGTAATTTTTTCATGAGTTTTCTTACCAGAGTACAGTGAAGATGTCGAGCTTGCATCGTAGGGTTCCACCGAGGATCATCCAATCATTGCCGCCCTCGCTGTTGTTCGAAGCCGTGAAGGTGATGTCCATTCAAGAATGGCATGCACGAGAAGTACACGTCGAACATGGGCACCCACAGCCACGGACCCAAGTGCAGCCTCCGCTTGGCTTTCGCCACCAGGTCGATGGTCACCAGGCCCTTAATGCCCAAGTCGTTGACGATCGGCAGCTTTGACAAGGCCATACGTTTTTGCTCACTGTTCCGCAATAATATACTACCAATGGATTTTTTTGCTCGACCCGCCAATCTAGATTCTCTCGAGCCAATCGTAATCCGACAGGGAAGTTTGAACGTAGACTTTTCATCTGCGGTCTACACAATACGAGCCAATCATTGCCAGATCCATTAATCCACAGGCACCGGCTTTTATCTCTGTTTTGTTTTTATACGAAGCAAAGCGGCCTTTTCTCTCTACCAAGTCAAGTCCAGTGACTTAGACAAGAGAAAGAAGCATGTAAAGACAGCAAAGTCCATGCAAATCTCTTCCTTTCTTTTCCCTCTTCCTTTTTGTCTCTCGCTGAAGATACTTCTTTAATATTCTGGTCATGTCTATATATTCCGAACGAGCTTTCACGACTAGAAAAAATCTACCTCTTTGGATCAAAGGCGTGTCAAGTGGTCATCCATGAAAAATTTAGATGGTCTAGAAAGTCATTTAGCTAGGAGTCAAATTTGAGATAACGCTGGTCCTCATGAATATATCTCATGATGATTGCCTCGGGAGAAAAGTATAAAAAAAGTCCTCAATCAATTGCATTTTTATTAATTCAATTTTAAACCTTTCAATTGTACCAATTGAATTCTAAATATCTTGATGATTTGCCAATATAGTCCATTTGAACAATTATGGGGAATTTGTCTGTTCTATGTAACATAGCTAGTGCTGACATAGATAATTTTTTAAATTTAGTTAAATTTTTTCTTTACTTTTTTTTCTTTTTTTCCTTAGTTATGGGCTGGTGAGGTCATCAATCGACCTTTGCCAGCCACAAGTGAGAGCATCGACCGACCTCTGTTGGCTTGCTGGCCATAGACAAGGGCATTGGGTCCTTGCCCAAATCTAGGAGAGATCACAGCTCTCACTTATGGCTAGCAAGGGCATCATAGCCCTCATCTATGATCAGCAATGGTTGATTGGTGACCTTGCTGACCCAGATTTATAAAAAAAGAAAGAAAAGAAAAGAAAAGAAACATAAATAAAAAATTCAGAAAAAAATATTTAAAAATTGTAAAATTTTTCACGTTAATATTACTCATGCCACATAAGATAACCAATATTCATGTTAGCAATTTCCGACTAAATTTGGCTGAATGAGTTATAATAGCGAATCATCAAAAGACTTAGAACTCAATTGATATAGTTGAAAAGTTTAGATTAAATTGGTATAAGTATAATAAATTTAGAACTTTTTTGATACTTTTTTTTATCTATTTGGAGTTATTAAAAATATTGATTTCATGGTTTAAACGAATTTAATTTGTGCCTTGGCCGCGAGAGATCGCCAAGGAGCTAAAAACAGAATTTGAGATCTTGTGCTTCTTGACACGTGTATAGTCACAATCATTTTTTTCCAATATTTCAGTCCCCTGTATTTTTATTTTTCCTGTTCTTGAGTGAACGAGAGTGGAATTTGTCAAAAAAACCCAAGCTCGACTACCTCAAAATGACACAAGTAGACTCTCTCTCTCTCTCTCTCTCTCACATCATCAATCGCTTCCGTCGCCAGCGACCCGTTGCTTTCACCCCATCACTGTCAACCACCGCTTCTTGTCCACACAGCCGGGGGGCGCAGAGACAGAGACAGAGATGCTGCACAGGTTCATCGCTACTGGTACCCCTTTACGGTCATCCACAGCTTCTCGTCAACACAGATACAGGGGCTCGGTAATCATGGGAACGAGAAAAAAGTGCACGAAGAAATGCGATTCTCTTGCAACGAGAAAAACGTAATCAATGCGAAGTAAATTTGACATCGTATTTTATCCTAATTTTTTTCTTTTCTAAAGAGCATACGGCTATGGGTATAACTGGAAGAAGTTATTGGATGCACCCGGTTCAGTTAGCACGACACGTGGAACCCACACGACCTGAGAATTAGGGGTGATCGATTCTCGGTTTGGTCTGGTTTTAAGGTGGAATCGGGAACCGGACCGGAAGGACCGGTTCCCATTTTTTGGGACTGTGGACCGGACCGGACGGTCCTAGGACCGGGAACCGGGCCGACCACTTAGCCAAAAAAATTTAAAACTAGAAATATTATTATTTTAAGGTTTATTGCATTTTTTAAGAAATTTAAAAATATATATTTTAAATAAAAAATTGTCGGTCCGGTCCGGTTCCCTCCGAAATTGGGAACCTGACTGAAAATCACCGGTTCCATTTTTATGGAACCAGGAACCGGACCGATGCTCTTGGGAACTGGACCAAACCGGTCGGTCTAGTCCGATCTGGGCGGTTCTCGGTTCGGGCGATCCAATGTGCTCACCCCTACTGAGAATGACCTGCATTAGACTCATATGGTTCGGGTGTGGTCAATAATTTTATTTTATAACCGGATATTAAAAATTTTAGGATGTGAATTGTTATATATTATAAAACATTTTTGTACAAAAGACTGAATGGAAGATCCCACTTGGATTAAAATGGGTCCATGAATCTTCAAGACAGTATTGACCCCAAAAAATCTAGAAAAGAGTGAAAATTCTTGATCTCTATCCTATGTGCTTTTCATCTTATGTCCACCCTTTATGATTAAGGATATTGAATATTCATATTGAGATGTAAATTAGTCACTTCGAAAAGTCTTACATCCCAAATAATTAGAGTTAATCAATCACGAAATATATCGGTTCCGCCAGCCGCGCTTGTACAAATTGGATTGAGAAACGATCTATGCTAGGTATGTATAACATGTCAATATGAGTTCGAATCAACAGAGCAATCGCAATGGACTTTGAGGCGTGATATAACTTTCTTTAAGGATTTATTTGCCCTACGAAGTTGTTAATGGTCACCGGCAAATTTCTTCCAAAATACAACAAAGTCTCAAATGAGAATACTAGATAGCAATTCTAGTATTTCTCCAGGGTCTCTCTAGGAAACAATAGAAAATCTTGGCTACAGTTTTGGGAAGAGGACTCGAAATTCTAAAAAAAAAAAAAATTGGTTTTTCAAAACTGACCTATATATATATAAACATAGGCACATCTTTAAAAGAAGTTACACAACGAACAAATGTAACTTTTCAAAAGAAGTTATAAAATGAATCAATATAACCCTTTGGGAAAGTTTGCAACCGAGCAGAGTATAATTTCAAAAGTCATCTTGAAAAAAGACACGTATAGAAAATTCGAAATAAAATAAAAGAAATAATTTCCAAAAGGCTAAAATGAAAGGCAACCTTTTGAATAACAAAATTACCATATAAAATCAAAATAAAAATTGAAAAGACAGGGGATTAATACTAATTAAACCGCGGTCGCGCAAATTTCCAAGTGCGCCAAAATCGTGCATCCGCACGCGGGTATAGTGAGGTCTAGCCCACACTCCATCTTTTCTTTTCTTTTTAACCAATTAGAAAAGCTTTCATTTATAAAATGACTTGTCTTTTCTAAACTTTCCTATGTGGGACAAGATGAAAAGACACACTTGATTTGTTTTACAAACAGACATCCAACGTCATCCAATCACTGCCGCCCTCGCTGTTGTTCGAAGCCGTGAAGGTGACGTCCATTCAAGAATGGCACGCACGAGAAGTACACGTCGAACATGGGCACCCACAGCCACGGACCCAAGTGCAGCCTCCGCTTGGCTTTCGCCATCATGTCGATGGTCACCAGGCCCTTAATGCCCAAGTCGTTGACGATCGGCAGCTTTGACCGGGCCATACGTTTTTGCTCACTGTTCCGCAATAATATACTAACAATGGATGTTTTTGCTCGACACGCCAATCTAGATTCTCTCGAGCCAATCGTAATCCGACAGGTAAGTTTGAACGTGGACTTTTCATCTGCGGTCTACACAATACGAGCCAATCATTGCCAGATCCATTAATCCACAGGCACCGGCTTTATCTCTGTTTTGTTTTTATACGAAGCAAAGCGGCCTTTTCTCTCTACCAAGTCAAGTCCAGTGACTTAGACAAGAGAAAGAAGCATGTAAAGACAGCAAAGTCCATGCAAATCTCTTCCTTTCTTTTCCCTCTTCATTTTTGTCTCTCGCTGAAGATACTTCTTTAATATTCTGGTCATGTTTATATATTCCGAACGAGCTTTAACGACTAGAAAAAATCTACATCTTTGGATCAAAGGCGTCTCAAGTGGTCGTCCACGACACGGCAAGGGGGTAGTGACAAAAAAATTAGATGGTCTAGAAAGTCATTTAGCTAGGAGTCAAATTTGAGATAATGCCGGTCCTCATGAATATATCTCATAATGATTGCCTCGGGAGAAAAGTATAAAAAAAGTCCTCAATCAATTGCATTTTTATTAATTCAATTTTAAACATTTCAATTGTACCAATTGAATTCTAAATATCTTGATGATTTGCCAATATAGTCTATTTGAACAATTATGGGGACGTTGTTTGTTCTATGTAACATAACTAGTGCTAACATGGATAATTTTTTAAATTTAGTTAAATTTTTTCTTTTCTTTTTTTTTCTTTTTTTCCTTAGTTATGGACTGGTGAGGTCATCAACCGACCTTTGCCAGCCACAAGTGAGAGCACTGACTGACCTCTGTTGGCTTGCTGGCCATAGACAAGGGCATTGGGTCCTTGCCCAAATCTAGGAGAGATCATGGCTCTTGCTTATGGACAACAAGGGCATCATGGCCCTCATCTATGATCAGCAATGGTTGATTGGCGACCTTGCTAACCCAGATTTATAAAAAAAAAAAGAAAAGAAAAGAAACATAAATAAAAATTTCAGAAAAAAATAATTAAAAATTGTAAAATTTTTCGCGTCAATATTAGTCATGCCACATAAGATAACCAATATTCATGTTAGCAATTTTTGACTAAATTTGGCTGAATGAGTTATAATAGCGAATCATCAAAAGACTTAGAACTCAATTGATATAGTTGAAGAGTTTAGACTAAATTGGTAAAAATATAATAAATTTAGAACTTTTTTGGTACTTTTTTTTATCTATCTGGAGTTATTAAAAACATTGATTTCATGGTTTAAACAAATTTAATTTGTGCCTTGGCCGCGAGAGATCACCAAGGAGCTAAAAACCGAATTTGAGATCTTGTGCTTCTTGACACGTGTATAGTCTCAATCATTTTTTTCCAATATTTCAGTCCCCTGTATTTTTATTTTTCCTGTTCTTGAGTGAACGAGAGTGGAATTTGTCAAAAAAACCCAAGCTCGACTACCTCAAAATGACACAAGTAGTCTCTCTCTCTCTCTCTCTCTCTCTCCAACATCATCAATCGCTTCCGTCCCCAGCGACCCGTTGCTTTCACCCCATCACTGTCAACCACCGCTTCTTGTCCACATAGCCGGGGGGCGCAGAGACAGAGACAGAGACAGAGACAGAGACAGAGACAGAGATGCTGCACAGGTTCATCGCTACTGGTACCCCTTTACGGTCATCCACAGCTTCTCGTCAACACAGATACAGGGGCTCGGTAATCATGGGAACGAGAAAAAAGTGCACGAAGAAATACGATTCCCTTGCAACGAGAAAAACGTTATCAATGCGAAGAAATTTGACATCGTATTTTACCCTATTTTTTTCTTTTCTAAAGAGCACACGGCTATGGGTATAATTGGAAGAAGTTATTGGATGCACCCGGTTCAGTTAGCACAGCACGTGGAATTATGGGTGATCGGTTCTTGGTTTGGTCTAGTTCTAAGGTGGAACCGGGAACCGGACCAGAAGGATTGGTTCCCATTTTTTGGGACCATGGACCGGACTGGACAATCCTAGGACCGAGAACCGGACCGACCACTTAGCCAAATGTTTTTTAAAAATACTAGAAATATTATTATTTTAGGGTTTATTGCATTTTTTAAGAAATTTAAAAAATATATTTTAAATAGAAAATTGTCGGTTCGATTGGGTTTCCCCGGAATTGGGAACCTGACTAAAAATCATTGGTTCCATTTTTTATGAAACCAAGAACCGGACCGATGCTCCCGAGAACCGGACCACACCGGCCGGTCCGGTCCGGTCCGAGCGGTTCTCGGTTCGGGCAGTCCAATGTGCTCACCCCTACTGAGAATGACCTGCACTGGACTCATATGGTTCGGGTGCGGTCAATAATTTTATTTTATAACCGGATATTAAAAATTTTAGGATGTGAATTGTTATTTATTATAAAACATTTTTGTACAAAAGACTGAACGAAAGATCCCACTTGAATTAAAATGGGTCCATGAATCTTCAAGATAGTATTGACCCAAAAAAATCTAGAAAAGAGTGAAAATTCTTGATCTCTATCCTATGTGCTTTTCATCTTATGTCCACCCTTTATGATTAAGGATATTGAATATTCATATTGAGATGTAAATTAGTCACTTCGAAAAATCTTACATCCCATATAATTAGAGTTAATCAACCACGAAAGATATCGGTTCCACCAGTCGCGCTTGTACAAATTGGATTGAGAAACGATCTATGCTAGGTATGTATAACATGTCTTACTTCATGTTTGCCAGATGAATCATCACGCACGAGAAGATCCGATAACATCACAACCCCCACTCGGACGTCAACACATAGTCACTTAGATCCGGCCGTTGATCTCAGCCAAATGAAAGAGTCGAAAATAATATCAAAAGATCGCGGCTGAGCGAGCTTTTAAGCAAGAGCTACAGGTATCGTGTACGTACGATCAGACTCATTGAAGCGTTAAGAGCACAAACTAGAAGAGAAACATTAAAAAATTGCATCATAAAACCACACCATACTGCATATGTTCGTCGATCTCCCATGAGACCCCTCCATCCTCTGCAATGTCAAAGGAAAATATGTATTATTTCATGAGACGCGTGTGGGGAAAGATCAGCTCGCTAGATAGACAATAACATGATACATAGTATCCCAGGTTATATATCTTGGACTACTTCGAGCACGTGAAAGCAGAACATGTTCCCAAAGAATGAGCAAAATACATCAACACCACCGCAAATCCATATCATTCTTCATCAAAACTAACCTGTAACAGTAACTCGTAATTTTCCAGCAAAACTGTACCACAATTCCTAAATAATGACATGGAGTCCTAAAACTTTACCAAAGGTGCAATTGAGTCCTAAATTAAGTGAAAAGTTTAGGACTACATGAATTTGGATCCTGCAGTGTAATTTGTCCATGAGTTTTCTTACCAGAGTACAGTGAAGATGTCGGTCTCGCATTGTAGGGTTCCACTGAGGATCATCCAATCACTGCCGCTGCCCTCGCTGTTGTTGGGAGCTGTGAAGGTGACGTCCATGCACGAGAAGTACACGTCAAACACGGGCACCCAGAGCCACGGACCCAAGTGGAGCCTCCGCTTGGCTTTCGCCACCACATCGATGGTCACCACCCCGCCCTTCAACGAGCTCACAAGGCCCTTAATGCCCAAGTCGTTGACGATCGGCAGCTTTGACAGGGCCTCGGCTCGGACTGTTGTCGAGTTGTGGGGGCCTTGAGTGAAGGCCGGAACGTGGGAGGGGCGAGAGAGAGTGAGTTCGCCTCCGAAGCTCAAGAGGAGCTTCATGTGGGTGTACTTGACGGCGATGAGCTTACTGGGATTCTTGATGGAGAGAGCGATGTTCCACTGGACGGTGACGTGGGAGGTGGAGATATTGAGAGACGAAAGCGAAGAGCCGCAGTCGAGTTTGAACTCCGGCGGCATTAAAGCGGGTATTGCCAGGAAGATGACCATGAGGAAGCCAAGAAGAGCGGGCACAGCATACACGATACAGTGGCCGACGATCAGCTTGTACCTGTGCAGCGGCAGCACTGGTGAAGGTGACGCTGAACTGTTATTCACATCGGGTGGAACGGCTTGGAGGTTTGCCATGGGGGGAGGACTATTGTGTCCGGTGCTGCTTCTGGGTTTTGCGGGAGGTCTTGGGAGAGAAGACTAGTTTTCATAAAGGGGCGAAATTGGGGCACAGGTGTCCCTGGAATGCGAGGAATGCGGTGGTGGCGGTACTGGCGGTACTGGCGATGATTGGAGAGTCCTAAAGGACAGGGGAGGAGCAGGTGCAGCCCGCCATTGGACATAGCGAGATTCCCCGGGGAAATTCCGTGGAGTGAGACCCCAAGGAAAGCGAATGGAGCACCCATACCGCAATTTTCGCCCGCTTCCCATATCTTTCTCTTGTCCTCATTTTGATATGGTATGAATTTAAATACAAGTAGCTATAACGTAATTCTGTACATTTTACGTACATAATCACGTACTTGTTCTGTATTTTACCAGTGAGAGCCTCAATGTATGCCCAAAAAAATTGAGCAATTATTTCAAGAACGGAGATAGGGAAATAGAGCGTTATAATTTAATATAGAAAATAATTTTGGAAAGTCGAAAAAGAGATGAACGAGATTATCATCAGTTAATCCAAAGTGAAAACTTGAAGGGAAAAACAAAAGAAAAAAAAAGAAGATCAACGCGGGGAAATTCCTGCTCAGTTGGAAAAGAGAGGAGGCGGGCACAGCTGGCACCCGCCTGGGGGCATCCGCATCTCCGAGTTCCACCGCCCCCGCTCGCTCCACCCGGTAGCGTGAGGAAATAATGGAAACTAGAAGGGCAAACAGTTTAGTTCGGTTTGTATTTTCAGGAAAATCAAATTGAACTGAACTAATAAAGTGCGATTCTGAACCGAATTGAAAATTTAGTTCGATTTGGTTTTGTTTTTGAATTTTTTTTTTACCTTATTTATATTAAAAACAAGGTGAAGAAAATATGAGAAAAAATAAAAATTTTAAGACGATTCTTCAATTTTTGTTGAGAACCGGAAAAGTTAATGGTTTAGTTTCGATTTCAGTTCTAACACCCCCTACCAAAAACTTTGGACCGCAGCAAGTTACATCCTGAGAGTTTAATTTTTGCAATTCACACCATAACTTTGTGGAAATTGGTGGCAACGGGGCGCCGATTCCGGCTAAATCATTCTCATGGATCTAGCCACGTAACTACACACACGACTAGTCACGCGTTGATAATGGTACCACACGGTGGCCGACGATCAGTTTGTAGGTTTCGGGTGTCGGCGGCAGTGTTGGCAGCGGGTGGACGAAATTGGGTAGGAATCGGCGGGAATTTGTGTCAAGAAATTCCGTGGAAAACTCGTGAGGCGGATAAACCTCGAGTCATTTATGGGGGGCCACAGCGATGGAGGGACGGCGGAAAAGTTAAAACCCGCAAAGTTAAATTCAACGTTGATTCCAGTTAAATTCTCACTTTAGCCACGTGCTTTCGTCTTCTCAGGTGGGGATTCTTATTTTCCTTGTCAGTACAATTATCTGTCATATCATAATAAATAATAAAATTACAATTTTTTTTTTCTAGACAAAATGTTCAGTTCAGGCAAATATCAAATTAGTTTTCGAAATCCTAAATAAATTGAGAAAATTCTGTCCCTATTATTACAAACATACGATTCACGGGGAGATAAAAAAATAACTCGAATCAAGTTTGACTTCTTTTCTTAATCAATGACTGAAGAAATAGAAGAAATCAAAATGATTTTCTTCTCGCGTCTTAAATGAAATGAGTGGACTCGAATTAATGGTATAATATTCTATGAGATCCGATAGTATGGTAGACAAAATCCTATTTGAACTTTTTTTTACCCGGTCAAACCATCTGATTCAATTATTCATTTGTGGTTCCCAGAGGAAAACAACGAGAAGTAAATGCCAAAATATATTTGAAATCTTAATTATCTTTTTATTTAACGCGAGAAGTTTGGATGAGAAGTCCACTATCTAATGATGAAGATTGGGACGTGCCCCCGCTTTCCACGCAACAACCTAACCATACGATGTTATCGAAGATAAATCGCAAAAAAAAGGATGACTAGAATTGGCAATAAATCAACGTGGCCTTTCGAAAATCCTGTTGCGATTGTTAATTCATTTTTAAAAGTCGTACATTAATCTCGCCATCACACCAGGCCTAAAGCTACTATACGGTCTAGCGAATAAAAGAATGGTGCAATCTCTTGACAAGTTTTTAACAAGATTTTTATTTTTTACCCAAATTTTCATTATTCATTTATTTTTTTGGTCGATTGTACACTATTCCTATTTTAACTCTCATTTTTAGATTTTTGCTTTGCTTCATTGTAGGACATTGAAATCGAAATCCACACTTGAAACTATATCGTCCCTACTCTAACTCTCTAATGAGATAGGGATTTGAATTCCTCATCTCTCATTTTCTACGTGAGAAAAGCGATCAATAAGATAGACTCTAATAGTTCATTATTCGTTGAGTTGATGGCTTTCTATCTCTTTCTTTTTTTTGGGGGACAGGGTAGTTGGAAAAGTGGAGCCGCTATAAAAACCTAGGGAAACAACTATGATTTTTCCATGTCTTGCTTTCGCCACTTCGACTTTGTCCACCAAGGTACAATTTTTGCCGATGTGAATATACACGTCACACGTGGTGATGTATATTGTACTCTAGCAATAGCTATTGCTTTTTCCCTTTAATCAAACGCCTAAAAACCCTTGAACCAAATTAAGGGAAGGCGTTTCCAAATTATATACATGAAATTTGAAATTAACCAAATATCGTAGGAAATGTTTATCTGTTGTCAAAAAACAAAATCGTGAGACTACGTAAAGGACGAGTTAAAGCAAATAATACATAGAGTGAATTAATTCAGAAAGCTCGCGTTTATCATCATTGGAATTCACTGCATTAGTCCATATTTTGGGTTAATGTTGTTACATTTTTTTTTCCCTGTCATCGAATTGTTGTCCATTTTGTATCTTCCTTCCATATGTTGAAATATGTCTTGAGTTTAAGTTGGTGAATAATTTCGATCAACGTGCTCATGAATATGCAGGTCATTTTCCGTGGATATGGATTCCTCAATTTGGAAAGCCTATGTTGGACTTGAATGTTGCCAAATATAAAATTTTGAATTTTGGTGGGAAAATAAGAAAAAGGAAATTTGTTCCTACTTCAAGTCGGTCCACGAAAGGCAAAAGTTTGACTTCCAATGTGATACGGTCAAGATAATTTACTGAATATATGGTCTGCTATCTCTTTCCTTTTTCTTTTTTGGAAACGTGTGGTTGCGCCGTTTCTGGTAAGCAGAGGAAAACTTCTTTTGTGAATACTGCGGCGTTGCATCCGATTGCAAGAAGAGCTTCAATAATTGCGTCCTCGGAAGACCCACGAGTATATTATAGCCAATAGAAAATCTTGTTTAAGATTTTACTTAATTTCTTTACAAGATTGATAGATTTTTTGGTAATAAATTATGGAGCTAAATATTATGTGAGTTATTAAGTGTAATTGGAGTATAAAACACTGAGAGTTCTTGAGTTTGAGTATGATCGTAACCATCATTGTATCACTTAATTTGCTGCTTTCACCTTAGACATAGGTCATGACTGAGTCATGTAAATCTAGTATCCAATTTATTTTCTTGTTTTGTCTATTTTATTGTTCAATGAAAAAATTCTAAAAATTAAAATTTGTTAAAATTTGTCCATGTTAGCACCGACCATGCCATGTGTGGCCGACAATGATTAGACTATCACATCAGTAATTTCCAACTATTATTGGCTAAATGAATTCAATTGTCAAAATTTTAAAAAGTTTAAGATTTAATTGGTAAAATTAAAAGGTTTAAGATTAAATTGGTAAAAAATGCAATAACTTTGAGACTTTTTGGACAAGTTTTCCCTCTTCATCTGACAACAACTATCATGAATTTTCTATTTATTGTCGAGACCTCATGTTTTACGTCGTTAGTATATGAACTAAGAATTTCTCCTTCAGTTTGTTCAAAAGAGGAAGATTCATATAAAATAGGGTACAAAACGATAAGTTATACTAAAATACATATCTAAATTCTACACGAATAAAAAAAAAACAATGCTTGTGCAACAAACCGACATGCTGCTAATTTTGAGTAATATATAAGTGGGACAACTCTACTATCCCTTTTCCCCCCGAAAAAAAAGATGATATTTTTCCCCACTAGTAGATTTCCAAAAGAAGTTGGTAAATAAATTAGAGGCTTTGGAAACAATAGAAAAAGTAGCTAATACTCACTTGATAAAAAGGCAAAGTAAAAATCTTAGAGTAAATTAAGAGTTAGAATATAACAGATAAAAAAAACAAAACTCGAAGCTCGCCTGGTTGCTTGTAAATTGTCACGCTTGCTGGTGTTAGAGAAGAGGCCGCTGCAAAGAGTTTCAGTGCACGACCTCCGCTTTTGGCCAAAGATGTTTCCGTCCATAACATCCTGATGATGATTATCCTACAGCCGCTGCAGCTCCACTGCTACTGCTGCTGCCCATGATCGAATGTCAAGTCCATCGAGGCTGGCTGGCCACGCCAGTGGCGGATGTGCTGCGACACTGCCATGACCGTGAGCTCGAGGAGCTAGACAACAGCATGGAAGCCGCCGCTGAGGTGGTGGAGAAGCCACGGCAATGACCGACATTGGAAGTGGGCGGTTGTTTGTGCCTTTCGCATGTGTGGTTGTCAAAATTGACACGTCCTAAGCATTCTTTGCACCTGAACATATATACTTATTGATATTTCGTGAAAAATAATGACATATGGGACCGGCTACCCAGATCGGATGCTGTTGTCTGAAATCTGGGCTCATGACCCAGAAGAGGAAACTAAAAACATCTGGATCATGATGTCCATACTTCTTCTTCAGTGACCGGGTAATGAATCCGCTCTAATTTCCCCAGTAGCAGAATCATCAACCAACGGGTCTAAAACCAAAGTGACGAGATTAGAGAACTAGTTTTTGAAACGTTAGAGGCGTAGCGGCGACATTGATTTGTCGGGATAAAAATTTTGAAGACGAAACCTTGCAACTCACGCAAAGAGGAGATGGAGATAGATCTGTTTTTTCGATTTATTTCACCTTTAACAAAATAAATTACAAGACTCCAATATTTTAAAGACTTGTTACATGACCTTTGTTCTTCCTAAAAATACAGCTAACATTCCGGCAATGTAAGTCTCTAGAAACTCTCAAAATAAACACCAAATATCATCAAATCTCAAGATATCTCACCATAACTCAAGAAGCAATCAATCCACCTAGAAATACAAATGAACTCATTGAAAACAATGCAACAATTATGACTTTTCTTCAATGCAGGTATCGAACAGTCTTTGGTATCAATTCTAGGATCTTGGTGTCGAAGGCATCAGCATTGGCAACTCGATAGTCTTGGTGTCGAAGTTTTGGCACTTATGAATTTTGGTTTAATTTCTAACACTAGTGAGTATTAATTCTGCTTACTCCAAGTCCTTTAGAGATAGTGAAACTCGAAGAAGTCAATTAATCACACTGGTTTTGCTTGTTTCTTAGTGAAAATTCTCACCACTGCTGGTCGCATTGTTTCTAAAACTTGTTCCAAGTTGTTAACATATTGATCCAATTTCTAGAATTATCTATTATAAAATTTTGCTAGAAAAGTCTAGAAAAATCCTACAAATTATCTAGGCAGCTAGAGTCCACTAATTGTGTAGAAGGATCCATGATAAGAGCAGCAAAAAAATCTGACTTTTGACCAGATTTTTTGCCTAGGAAGGCGGTGATTTTGAGTCGGTGAAGTCTCCTATAAAAAGAGAGGAGGACGTCCATTCTGAGAACAAGATCAGCCTGTTAACCTCCTCTCCTTCCTTTTGTAACACCAACTACTAAAATAATCATTTTCTTTCTTATTCCCTTGCTACATTCCACATACACATACACACTTGCACACACTTGCACACACGCTTCCGCAAAAACCCAACACAAGTACAGGAGCTTAAGAACGTCCTCTTAAATCTCTTCTTTTTGTCTGACAAGCAAAGCTCGTATTAAGGTGAATATGTATTCCTGATGTATCAAGATCAGTTCAGATGTAAGCTGATCCAAACATAGCTCAGCAGATTCAGTCTGCAAAGCTCACTCACCTAAAGTGAACACTGAACTCGGCCTGCTTCTATGGCTATTGCTTGCAAGTTGCAAGTTCCAACCCAGAGAAGGAGGCTTACTGATGCTTCCACCGGCCAATCATCCTTCTCTTATCCATGTTACCAAATATTACTTTGAACTACATCCGCGATCAAACAAGTCCATATACATTAACTTTTACACCAATCGTTTGCTGATAGTTCAACTCTACCTTTTACAAAGGTAAAAGTCCGCCCGAGCTTGGGAATACGACAACAGCACCATAAATGATTTTCAAACGATGACATGGAAAGGAGTCAAGCGTGGCGTTTTACTTCAGAATACAAGTTGCACAGCCCTGTTTGGATAGTGGATTACAATCAGCCGATGAAACCCTCAAACTCGACCAACTCTACTAGCTCCCCGGGATGGGAATTAATCAGCAGTCCAACTCTGCTCCACAATCTCCCTTACTCTCCGGTTGGATTCACGCTTGTTCTCACTGAACATTCGAGCGGCTTCTGAGTCTGCAGGAGAGTTTGGATTAGGATCGCACAGCAAAGACTGCGACAAAGAACAATGAGATTACCAAAAAGGCATATTGCTTGAGCATAACTGAGTAAATACAGATAAAGCAGTAGCACCAGTAGGAAGTCAAGGCAGCAAAATTTTGGTGATTTCTAAGCCAACTGTGAGCCAAAATAATAAGCATAGACTTGACAGCGGTCATCCTTTAACAAAGTATTCCATAAAAGATATTGATTATGCATAAAACAAATGAAGCACAAAAAAAAAATCAAAATAAGAATAATGAGTTAGTAGAGAATTTCATAAAGAAATTAGTTGAGAAAAAAAATGCATTCGCCATATAAAAATGCCGTAAGAAGAGAATGATTTTCTTGTCTTATATAAAGAAACAAATCAAAGTGATACTTTTCAAGAAAAATGATTCAGTGTGGCCTTCCGATATTGTCTCTAAAATTAGAGGCTGCAATAAGGAATTAGAAATAAAAAAAATAAAAAATGAAGAACCAAACATGGAGTCAATGATTAAACCGGTACAAGAAGTCCACCAGTTTCCTCCGAAAGGATATGAGGCTGGCCTTTGACTGTTAAAATGTCATTCTGCGGTGGACGGTCACGCAAGCATTTTCCTTCTTCTTCTTCTTTTCCTCATTTTGATATGGTATGAATTTAAATGCAAGTGGCTATAACGTAATTGTACATTTTACATAGATAATCACGTACTCTTTCCATATTTTACTGTCCAGAGCTTCGATGTGCATTGGAAAGATTGAGCAATTATATCGAGAACAGAGACGGAGAAGTAGACCGTTATAATTTAATACAGAAACTAATTTCAGGAAGTCGAAAAAGAGATCAACGAGATTATCATCTGTTAATAAAAAATTATAACTGGAAAAAGAAGAAGAAGAAGAAGAAGCAGATGATGAACGCGGGGGAATTTCCTGCTCAGTTGGAAAAGCAAGTTACACCTTGAGGTTTCGGTTTTTGCGATTCACCCCCTAACTTTGTGGAAATTGGTGATATTGGGTCGACTGCTTTTCTTCTTCTTGTGAGGAGACAGTACTTTATGAGAGAGAAGAAGGAGGGGAGTGGGGAGAATGGGAACTGGTGTTGTTGCTTTTGCGAGGTACGTTAGGGAGTGGGAGTCGGTAGGACAAGAAATTCCATGGAAAGCTCCCGAGGCGAATAAACCTCGAGCCATTTTTTGGTGGGCCACAGCGATGGAGGGACGGCGGAAACGTTAAACCCTGCGAAGTTAAACTCAGCATTAACTTTGGTTAAATTCTCACTTTAGTCATGTGCTTTCACGTGCGATACGCTTCTGAATTATTCCTCCACTTTTATATAAGCGTGTGCTTATATGCCACCTAACCGGAGCTCTTAGCAAAATTTATTATTAGTCAATGTCATGGGACCCTCTTGCGACAAAATCCTATTTTTAATTTTTATTTTTGGTCGAACCATCCTATTCAAGCTGTGAAGCTCTCACCCTACCTCTCTTAGATTTGGGCAAGGCCCAAGAGTTATGGGTGAGGCCAATCTCGCCATGGCCTCACTGTGAACAAAGGCAGTAGGGGTGTGCAACTGGATCGGGTTTACCCGGAACCCGGACCGGACCACCCGAAAAAAAGGGTTGGGAACTGGTTCCCGGTTAAACAGGTTCAGGTACATGTTCCAATTTTTGGGAACCGGTTGAAACCGGTCCGGGAACAGGGTTCAAGCAAAGACCCACCCAGAACCGGACCAGTTTTGGAACCGGTTTTTACCCTGTTAAAAAAAAAAAAATGATATCTCTCGTATAATCTTTTGAGTCTCTTTGTCTTCGAAGAAATGTTAAAAAAAGAAAGATTTTCTCTGAATCAAGTTAAGAGAGAATTGTTTTGAAAGAATTATTAAAAAGAACTGTTCTTATGAATTATTTTTCTTTTTTAATGATCCCACTTTCAACTATTATTATAGTTGTAGGACAAATGCTACTAACTATTGTAGCACTAATTCTCAGTCCAACTCAAGAAATATGTCCTCTTAATAAGAATTATGTCGCATACACATAAGTAAACACATTATGTCATATTAGAAGTACTTGTGGGAATGAGACTAATATTATATTCATATTTGTTGCTAATGCTTATGCATTCTTAGGATTTTTGTTTTGTCTTATAATGTTATGAGAATTACGTTGTTGTTTTTTCGCTAATTAATGTAAAATTTGAAGCCGTATAGAATATTAAACGGTTGCAAAATGGGTTCCAATGAAAACAGGGTTGACCCTATTCCCGGACCGGAAAAACATGGTTGGGTTCAAAACATGGTCCAATAAAAATAGGATAGGGTATAGGGTCCAGAAAAGAGGAACCGGTTATAACAGGGTCGGGTACAGGGTCCAGGTCTGAACCCTATCCACCCTGGACCCGATCACCCCTAAAAGGCAGCCTTACTTGCAGCTGGTGAGGCCATTACTGCCTTCCCCCCGGGCATTGAGGTGACTGATCATCAAGGGATAATTGCCCAACATCGTCAAGACCAGCATGAAGTTGAGGGTTGTTGTGGTCAAGGCTCACTAAGATTGATGCTTGCCTCCCATCTTCATATTGAGCTTGCCTAATGTCCTAGGAGGGTCGATGCTAGTGCGAGGTCGAGGGCGGTTGGCCATGGCCTCGCCAATTGAGGTTGCCTTCACCAACAATGAGGCCATGGTGAGGCTGGCTTCACCCAGATATTGCCGGTCATTATATGGAAACAAACCAAAGAAGGAAGAAAAGAAAAAAGAAAAAGAAAAATTAATAAAAAATTTGAAAAATAAAAATATTATTAAAAATTATCCATATCAATATTGACCGGGGTTTACGTTAGCATCAGCCGTCCAAAATTGGTTGGATAAACTAAATTGGAAAAAGGAGTAAATTGGCCAAAAAAAAAATATTACGATTGAATTAATACAATTGTAATATGTTTAAGATTTTTTTTGTAATTCTCTTGATGATGGTGTTATAGTCTATTGTCGCGACCTCACCTCGGGTGCACTACCTAGGATTTGGCTAATGGATTACTAAGCCTAAACTTAGTTCGGGCTCTCCCAAGCCCATACCAATTCGCGACTTAAGGTTTAAGTTTTTTTAACATGTCAATGATTTTTACTTAGGAGTCGCCACTAATCTATTTTTGGTGGGTCGATTAGAAACCCAAGTAAAGTATGGGAGGATTACTTTACTCTTATGAACCAGAGACTATGGGATCGGGGACTTGATTACGTTAGATTTCTCTAAGTATTTCTAGTGTTTCCTCCCTCTAGAGAGAGGATCTTGGATCAATGTTACCGACTCTCTAATGGGTTTCATTAGTGTGGATGGATCCTCTCACTAATGATGGTCAATGTTACCGACTCTCTAATGGGTTTCATTAGTGTGGATGGATCCTCTCACTAGTGATGGATGATGGGTGCTCTCATCATGATGGATGGATCCTCTCACTATGGATGATGGATTTGCTCATCATGATGGAGTGGGTAGAGAGAGGGAACATTAGATAGAGAAATGGATAGCTGATGGATGGATCCTCTCTCACATCCTCTCATCATGATGGATGGATCCTCTCACTAGTGATGGATGATGGATTCTCTGATCATGATGGATGGATCCTTGCACTATGGATGATGGATTCGCTAATCATGATGTAGTGGGTAGAGAGAGGGAACATTAGATAGAGAAATGGATGGATGATGGATGGATCCTCTCTCACATCCTCTCATCATGATGGATGGATCCGAACACTAGTGATGGATGATGGATTCTCTGATCATGATGGATGGATCATCTCACCATGGATGATGGATTCGCTCATCATGATGGAGTGGGTAGAGAAAGGGAGCATTAGATAGAGAAATGGATGGATGATGGATGGATCCTCTCTCACATCCTCTCACCGTGATGAATGGATCCTCTCACTAGTGATGGATGATGGATTTTCTCATCATGACGGATGGATCATCTCACTATGGATGATGGATTCGCTCATCATGATGGATAGGTCCTCCTGCTCGTGGGTAGAGAGAGGGAACATTGGATAAAGAAATGGATGGATGATGGATGGATCCTCTCACTAATGATGGATGATGGATGGATCCTCTCACGTCCTCTCACTCTCACTAATGGGACCCATTAGAGAGTAGAAAACATTGACCCAAGGTCCTCTCTAAAGGGAGCAAACATCCCATTAGAGAGTAGAAACAACATTGGATGGATCCTCTCACGTCCTCTCACTCTCACTAATGGGACCCATTAGAGACCCAAGGTCCTCTCTAAAGGGAGCAAACATCCCATTAGAGAGTAGAAACAACATTGGATGGATCCTCTCACGTCCTCTCACTCTCACTAATGGGACCCATTAGAGAGTAGGAAACATTGACCCAAGGTCCTCTCTCTAGAGGGAGCAAACATCCCATTAGAGAGTAGAAACAGCATTGGATGGTTCTCTGTAGGAAACATTGACCCAAGGTCCTCTCTCTAGAGGGAGCAAACATCCCATTAGAGAGTAGGAAACAACATTAGTTAGTAGGAAATTAAGGATTTGAAGTCCGTCCTTCCTACATTTCTTGCCACTAGAGACAAAAAAATTGGGATGTCAAATCTGCAAAGGCACTTTAGCTGACCCAGCCGCGATGTAGAGCTGAAGGAAACACATTGGGAGACTAGGCATTTGGGATCGTGACAAGGTACATTTTGATGTCATTAAATTTTTGCAAATTACACCCTAATTTGGCGAAATTGCTGCTGTTGTGACCCTGCCGTTGATTCCAACCAGCATTTTTCAGGTATATTTTATCACATGACTGCACCCGGCTAATTATGGTAGGGAAAACGATCATATATCATCTACATACGCAAAAAATAATAAATAAAATATAATTCACAACTATACGATTGACATGACACATCAACACTTTCCACCCAACCTAAAGATTTGATATCAGCAAAGATAATAAAATGAATATGAAGGGTGAGATGACCATGAATTGTCAATAAATTATTGTATTATTTTGACAATCTTCTCATCATTCATAATTCATTTTCAAAGCTCATACATTTTAATCTTATTATCGCTAAACTTAAAGTTGCTTCATATAAAAACATGAAAAGAACGGTCTAGAGAATAAAAGAATGATGAGGTCTCTTATGCTTACCCAAATTTCCATTATTTATTAAATTGATAATTTTTCCAATGTATAAGTACTTGGAAAATTGAAGTAAAACCATTCTTGACATTACTAAAACCTCTGGGAAAAAAAAAAGAAGAGGAAGTTTTTCTCATACCATCTTTTCACTGCTTAACTTTGTCTATTGAAGTTAATTCATCAACTATAATTCTGATTGATGTGAAAATATGCGTAAGGAGAGATGATGGTATATTATACTCTAGAGTTAATTAATACTTCCTTTTCCCAATCAAGCGCCTAAAACTCTTGAATTGATGGAGATGATGGTACTCCGTATGTTTTTTTTTTTCCGTTTTTGAAATACTTTAGTGATCTCCAACAAATGAACTTCTTCCTACCGAATTACTTCCGTCCAGTCGGAGAAATCCAAGAAATTTGGCAGCAATTCCTCACAAAATGTGTTGGACCAAGCAAACGTTACGTGGCAAGCAGCAGCTCAAGGTAAAGTCACCTTCAAGAATCAAAGTAGCGATTCTCTTTGGTGCCCCTTACACGATGAAAGTGTTCACTTCAAGGACGTTTGGTAATCATTGTATTTTAGAAATAATTTCTACTCAAAAATAAATTTTTTTATTCTATTCTCTAAACTAATTTTTAAATATCTAAAAGTGTTTGGTTACTCCCTAAAATTTCTATTCCCGGAATATAAATGTTTTTGGTACAACCTTTAAATTCTTTTGTAACTTAGAATTTCTTTTAATTTTTTAATTATATTTTGCTTTTTTCTTTTTTCTTTTTTCCCTTTCTTCTTCATCTTCTTCAACCTTTAACTAGTCATCAACCTTGGGATTGCTGGCAACCGACCATATTAGGGCCAGCAACCTCGTTAGAGTGTCGCTGGCCCCCGGTGAGGCCTAGCTGGGCCATTGCAAGGTCAGCCTCGCCTTGGTTGAGCAATGCCAACCTCATGGTGGCTCGGCGAGGCTCGCCTTGACTAGGTGAGCTCAAGCTTGCCTAGATCTAATGAGGCCGAGCTTGCCCAACCAGGGTGACACCAACCTTGTAGGCCCAGCCGAGGCGAGGTTGAGCCTCACCCAACCGCAACAAAGGCTCAATCGACAAGGCTCGGCCTCACTGTGGACCAAGAACAAATTTGTTCCTAGAAAAAAAAATTACAAAACTAATTTCTATTCTCCTGTTTTTTTAGAATAAGCACCCAGAGCTTAAGCTTACCTTTTAAGATTTAAACTAGACAGTTCTTTGCAGTTGTTGAAGTCAAGCAAAGTGACCGAAGCAACGCCATTTGCCAAGCAGCGGTTCAAAGGGGGAAAGACTGATGAATTATACTAGTGATCCTTCAATGGCGCTAGCCTCATCCTTCCATGGAACAGTGAGACTCGATAAATGATGAGTCAAAGTGGATAATATCTCGAGTGAGTTAATTTAAGGATATCAAAATAGGTATATAGTTCAAGGACTAACTATCCGAAAGCTAATGAGCTTGTAATGATTAGGTTCGACAAGAGTAGGGAGTTATGACTTGGGTGATGGGTCAGAACATGGAGTGACTCTTGGCTTATTTCTAAAATGATGAAAGTGGTAGGAATTAACCAAATTACACACTAAACTTGGAGAAAAGCATTCCTAGATTATATACATTAAACTGAAAATTAATTAGAACTCCTAAAAACTGCTTATCTATACCTCAAAAGAAAAAACTGTGAGATCCGGTAAAAAATGGGTATAACGGACAATACCTTAACTGTATTGATTAGGGAATGTCACATTTATCGTTATTGGCATTCCCTACATTTATACAGATTTTTCCTTGACCTTCTTTTCATTCTTGTCATTTGAATCGTAATTTATTTTGTACTTCCAATGAATGTTTTACTAATGACGTGAGAGGATCCATCCATCTCTAATGTTTCCTGCTCTAATGGGTCCCATTACTGAGAGAGAGAGAGGATGTGAGAGGATCCATCCATCATCCATCCATCGACCATCGATCTACCGTCCATCATCCATCTATTAGAGAGAGGAAACATTAGATAAAGGAAATGGATGGATGATGGATGGATCCTCTCACATCCTCTCTCTCTCTCTCTCTCTCTCTCTCTCTGTGTCTGAGTAATGGGACCCATTAGAGTAGGAAACATTAGAGAGTAGGAAATTAAGGATTTGAAGTCCGTCCGTCCCATATTTCTTGCCGTTAGAGACAGCAAAGCGGGATGTCAAATCTGCAAAGGCGCCCAGCTGGCGATGTAGACACGATCGAAACACATTGGGAGACTTATAGGGTGCGTTTGGTATAGGGGTAAGGTACATTTTGACGTCATGAAATTTTTGAAAATTACATTGGCGAAACTGGTGCCAATGTACCCCCTAGCGTTGACTCCACCACCATGATGGAAGGAAAATCGGTCATATATAATCTATATATGCTAGAAAAATTAAAGAAGACTATTCAAAAATATAATTTGCAACTATAGTTGACGAGCCTGCTTATTATTGAAATCAAGTAGAGGACCCATTGATGCTTTTCACCCAACCTAAAAATACAATATCATCAAAGATAATAAATCGAATCTAATCAGTGAAATGACCATGAATTGTCAATAAATTAATGTACATTTTGAGAATCTTCTCATCATTCATAATTCATTTTCAAAACTCATACATTTTAATCTTATTATCGCTAAACTTAAAGTTACTTAATGTAAAAACATGAAAAGATCAGTCTAGAGAATAAAAGAATGATGTGGTCTCTTGACAAACTTTTCGCAAGATCTATTTCTACCCAAAATTTCATTATTTATTAAATTGATAATTTTTAAAAAATGTATAAGTACTTGGAAAAGTGGAGTAAAACCATTCTTTACATTATTAAAACCTAAGGAAAAAAAAAAAAATGGTTTTCCCATATCATCATTTCACTACTTAAGTTTGTGGATCGAAGTTAATTCGTCAACCATAATTCTGATTGGTGTGAGAATATACATAACGAGAGATGATGGTATATTATACTCTAGAGTTTTTTTTTTTTTTGCAATTACTCTAGAGTTAATACTACTTTCTTTTCGCAATTAAGCACCTGAAACTCTTGAATTGATTGAGATGACGGTATTTTGTTTTTTTTTTTTTAAAATTTTGAAATACTTTATTGATCTCCAACAAGTGAACTTCTTCCTATCGAATTACTTCCGTCCATCCGGAGAAATCCAAGAAATTTGGCAGCAATTCCTTGCGAAACACGCTCGACCAAGCAAACATCACGTGGTAAGCTGCAGCTCAAGAGAAGGCCACTTTCAAGAATTATAGTGATTCTCTTTGGTGGGCCTAAGCCTCCCTCGCATGATGAAAGTGTTCAAAGCTCGTTCGAAGCATCCAGCGCTCGAGCTAATCTTTCGAGAATTAAACTAAAGAATTATTTGCGGTTGCTGAAGTCAAACAAAGCGACCGAAGCAACGCCATTAGCCAAGCGGCGGCTCAAGGGGGAAAGACTTATGAATTATTCTAGTGATCCTTTGGGGGCGCTAGAGCCTCATCCTTCAGTGGAATAGTGATCGCATAAGCATGCTCATGTAGCTTTAGTAAGTTAATTCATGGATGTCATAGCAAGCATATAGTTCAAGGACCAATCATGTGATAGCTAGTGGGCTTGTAATAACCCGGTTCGACAAGGGTAGGGGGTGATCGCTTAGGCAAGGGATCCAAACAAGGAGCGACTCTCAACGGATTTCTAGAATGGTGAAAGTGGCAAGAATTAACTGATTACGCACCAAACTTGGGGGAAAGTGTTCTTGGATTATATACATGAAACTAGAATTAATTAAACTCCTAGAAAATGCTTAGGCCCAGTAAAAGATGGATCAAAGCAGATAATATCTTGAATGAATTAATTTGGGAACGTCACATTTATCGTTATTGGGATTCACTACATTTGTATAGATTTTTTGTTAACATTTTATTTTATTTTTCTTGTCATTGAATCGTAATTCATTTTGTCCTTCCAATGAATGCTTTACTAAATATTCTAGTTGATGCTTCACAATAGATTTCTTTTTGGATTTTGGCATGCTAGATTGCTAATTAGTTTATAATGACTTAACATTTATTTTTTGTTCTTTTGGATTGTTAATCATTCTGAAATACTTAAAACTTTTAAAAGTATCTAAATATTACGCTAGAAATAATTCGTTCATTGTTTTTCAAAGTTTGAAAATATTTTAAAATATAATCATATGAATATTTAGAATTAATAAGAAAATGTTTATGATTACAATTGTAGACTAACAAAGGATGTGCAAAGTTGTGTTACCTATTTCTCGACGGATGGATAAGCCATGGCAGTGGCCAACATTGGAAGCGGGTGGTTGTGTGCGCCATCAGATTCGTGGATGGATATGTCCACGCCACATCCTTGCACCTGAATATCCAAAACACGTATACAAGCTGATCATATAATTTCGTGAAAAAATAAAATAATGAAGTACGGGACCGCCTATCCAGATCTGATGCAGGCGTCTCCAATCTGGTCTCGGGAGGCAGAAGAAGAAACTGAGAACAACTGGATGATGATGTCCATCCTCCTCCTCCTCCTCCTCCTCCTCATCCTCATCCTCTTGTTGACTCCCAATCCCTTCGGAGTGAGTGAAACGCGAAACTCCACAGAAGTTAGTCAATCTTCTGGACCATGCTTTAACCACTGTCGCTCACGTAGTTTCCGAAACATGTTCCAAGTACAGGAGCCCAAGAATGTCGAACCTGGTGAAGGAGTGTGAGTGATAAACCTCAAAGCCAGTCCAAACACAGCAACAGAACAAAGAAAGAGCTAGGGTTTGCTTTATGGCCAGGCGAATGGGAGCTTGCCGAGTGAAGAAAATCTGTACAAGCGAGCGAGAGAGAGAGAGAGAGAGAGAGATCCTACCCGCTCGGGAGAGAGAGAAGGACCAGCTTCGCTTGGTCTACGCGGAGAGAGAGAGAGAGAGAGAGAGAGAGAGAGAGAGAGAGAGAGAGGTGATTTGCTTGGAACCCACGCGACGTGATAGCTGGTCAAGAAAGAAATTTCTTCGAGAGCCCGAAGACATCCTGGTAATGCCCAATCCTTAAAATTCGAGTACCAAACAAACATTTTATATCCGTAGTAGTTCTTCGCAACGAGCTGAAAACAATAGAAACATCAACAATGGTTTTCTATCGGGCACAACGCGAATAAGGAGGAGGATTGCACGAAGAAATATGAGCCTCTCGAAACAAGGGAATGTGTGATCAATGTGAAGCAAATTTGACGTTGTTTTTTACCCTAATCGTTTTCTTTTCTAGAGAGCACACGGCTCTGATTATAATCGTTTTCTTTTCTAAAGAGCACACGTCACTTGGTGTGACGTCCTAAATTTTCAACCCAATTTGGATTATATAAATGAATATTTCGTTAACGCATTGTTAATTGAATCTCGCTCTGAACTGATTACTCACGAGATATTAACCAAAGGGGAAAAACTACAAAGGACTCATGCGCACATGTGACTCCTAAAAGCCGTCCGTTAGTCTGAAACGTACTAAAGTTGTAATAAACAGATTTGACCATGATTTTAATCCAAATTCGATTATCGGATTTTTCGGAATATTATGATCAAATTATTGAATTTTAGCCTTATTAATTTCCGAAATTTTTAGTTCATTCGGGATCATCAATAAAGGATAGTCGGGCCGAAAATTTAAACTCAAGACTTGACCGCTCTTTTCGCCCCCTTTCTTCCCTTTCTTCCCTTTTCTTTCTTCCTTTCCCCTTCCCATCCACGCGTCCCTTCCCCTTTGCAGCGCCCCACCGACCCATCCCATCTCCCCCTCATGTTTTGACTTTTCTATTCCCTTTTTTCTTTTCTTTTCTTCTCTCTTTCTCTCTCTCTCTCTGGGCACGAACTTCTCTCTCCCCACTTCGCCCGCCTGCACACTTCTCCTCTCTCTTCTTCTTACTCTCTTTCGCCGACGCCCTCTACTACCGCTGCATTTTCTTTCTGTTGCAGCCTCGCCGACCGCCACCACCGTCGGCACAGAAGCTCTATCACCTCGCTTGCTCACCGCGGAGCTGGCGGTGGGCCGCCGTCCGCTGGTTGAGAGTCGAACTGTGGCCAAACCAGCCGCTCTCTCCTCCGATCTGTTTTGGAGGAACCGGAGCTCGTCGACAGCTAGCCACAACCACCGACCAGCACCAGCTCTTCGCCAGCTCCCTCAGTCACAAGCCATCGACTCTCCGTCCTTGTCACCGCTGAAAACCCACCGACCGGCCAGTCGACATCCCGCCCGACTGCTACTGCTGCTGCTGTCGCCTCGTCGGTCGCCACCAGCTCTTAGCCACCGGCCACCATCCGTCCGCCCTTGCACCGCCGTCAAGAGTCGGCCATGAGCCGTCCGAGCCGTCGAGCCTGCGCCACCGCCGTCCGTTCTTCCCTCTCTCGACTCGGCTCGGTTGAGCCAGCTACCGCAGCCCTCCGTTCAGCCGTCCGCCGTTCCTCTGCCGCTGGAACCATGCCGCCCACCTTCTTTCCTCACGGTTTCCCCTTTGGCCGAATAGGCAGCCGCCCACGGCCGAGATCCGGTCCCGTGCCGCCCTCATTTCGACACACCGGAGGCGTTCAGGAGTGTGCCTCACCGCCGCCATCGCAATTGCGCCGCCACTATTGCTAAATGGTGGGCTATGGCATTAATCCCTTAATTAACGTACTAATCTCGATTAAGATTAGATTAGTTTAGGACTAATTCGGATTGAGTAGTTAGTTATGATTAATTAAGTTTAATGATGCTTGATTCTATTAATCTTACTTAGTGTTAATTAACTATAGTTTAATTACAATTGGTGCTAATTAAATGATTAAGATTAATTTGAATAATTTAATTATATTTAATTATTTTATAAATAATTAAATATTAAATGATTATTTTTAGTGATAAGAAATTATTATTTATAATAATTAATTACGATTAGTTATTCCTAGTGATAGTTATTGATTGTTTCAATAGTAATTATCTATGAAAAATTCCCGTGTGTTGGTTAATTCTTTTCATAATTGATTATTGTAGAATTTGACGTATGCGAATATTGGATTGTGGGGGATTATTGTCATATGGTGATTCACGGATATTATGTGGGATACTGGTTGCATTGTACGTGGATTTTACGCATATTCCGTGTGGATCGTAGTGTGAGTGCCTCGAAAATTTAATTTAGTAAATAATATGAGGTGCTCAGGTGATCATGTAATGCCCCAATGGATATTTACGCGGGGAAGTGGTTGATATGCTAGTATAATCATGTAAATGACAAACGCAATCAATGGATTCCAAATACTCGATGGATTTCAAGGAGAGTGCTATTGATGGATTTGGAATACCCGATGGATTTTGGAGAAACGCGACCGATGAATTTCGAATACCCGATGGATTTTGGGGAAAGCGTTACCAATGGAAATCTGAGAACCACAACCAATAAATTTCGGGGAAGCGTTATCAATGGATTTTTTATACTCAATAAATTTCGGAAAAACGCGACCGATGGACTTTGGATACTCGATGGATTTCGGGGAAGCATTACTAATGGATTTCATATGTGCCTTGAATGGCCATGATCATATCCCAAATGGATTTCGAGTTTGGCACAAAGTGGATACAGTAATTCAGATTCGTATAGAGGCTTTGAGCACGTAGTTAATAATGAATGTGTGTCCTAAATAATTGAATACATTTGTTGCGTGATGATTGTTGGCATGGCCTCATGTGTGAATTGAACTTGTGACATGCCGGATGGCACGGGAAAAGGTAAAACCCTGAAGCATGTTTATGCAGGGATATATATATAATTGGAACACGCTTGACTGTTGTGTACATGAGATGTATATGTGGTGTTCTGATTATGTGTCATCTGTTTGCCCAATGTCTAGCACGTGTGATTAGTATCATGTAGGGTATGTGCAGCTGCGACGTAATAGTGCTTGTGAAACAATTTAAATGTTAGTTGTTGAAGGGTGCCTATGAAATGACTTAATTGTGGTTGTTAAGTACCCCGAGGCAAATTGATACCCTAATCGAGGCTTAGAGCCTTAACCTACTGAGATTTTATCTCACTGGTTATTATTTAACCATTTTCAGGTCCTTGATGGACACGCTTGACTATTGGCTTTTGGACTGATCAAACCTCGAACCCTAAGGATAAGGAATAAAGTGGATTGACCCCGTTGCCCTTATATCATTTGATGGTTGTTGGAATAGTGCCCAATGATAGAGTTGCACATGTATCCGTTCACCAGGATTAAACAAGGTCATTTTGAATTATCTATCTTTTTTGTTATCCCTGTTGTTAATGTTTGACCAGGGTTTCCGCGTGTGTATAATTATAAGATAAAAAGAATAGTCGGCAACGCGTCTTGGGACGTTGTACCCATTTGACCAAAGAGAACAAGGGTTGTCGCGTGCTCGAGGGTCAAGGCGTGACACTTGAAGTCCACACCACCCAAGAATGACATGCATTTACTTTGGACTCATGTGATTCGAGTGCGGTCAATAATTTTGCTCTAACTAGATATTAAAACGTTTAGTCATTACCCTATCAGAGCAATCGAAGAAGGATGTGGCATGACATGATTTATTATATATTATAAAACGCTTTTGGTGGAAAAAATGCGAACAAAAGATCCCAATAAAATTGAATTGGGTCCATGAATCTAAGAAACAACGAAAATTCTTGATCCCTCTAATCCTATGTGCTTTTCATTGTTACACCCATCCCCTTACACTTAAGATTATGAATATTGAATTTTAAAACTTTTAAGTTTGTTGCTTCGAAAAGCCTCACATTCCAAAAAATAAGAAGTAATCAACGATGTAAGATATCAATTTCTCTAGCCATGCTTGTATAGATTGGATTGAGGAATAATCAAGTCACACATACATATAACGTATGTAACTTCATGTTTGCCCTAATGAATTATAATGCACGAGAAAATCCAATAATATCAAACCCCTACTTGTACAAATCCAGCTGTCGATCTCAGCCAATTCAAAGAGTCAAAATTAATATCAAAAGCTCACAGCTGAGCAAGCTTTAAGCAAGAGCTACGTGCATCATCATGTGTTTATTTATATGATCAAATGGACCGAAGCGATCTTGTTGGACAGTACAACAAGCTAGCAGAGAGGGTACAAAAGCGCACAAAAGAGGAAGAAAGCAATAATATCTCACTGAGGCACGCTGCAGCGCATCGAATTCCCACACGAGGCCTCCACCCTCTGCAATTTCAAAGTGAAAAATATATTATTTCGGGAGCCGTGCATATGGCAGAGGGAAAGATCAACTCGCTAGACAGACAATAACATGATTCATAGCATCACAGGTTACCAAAGTACAGTGAAGATGTCGGGCTCGCATTGTAGGGTCCCACCGAGGATCATCCAATCAGCGCAGCCCTCGCTTTTGTTCGGAGCCGTAAAGGTGATGTCCATGCACGAGAAGTACACGTCCAACACGGGCACCCATAGCCAGGGACCCAAGTGCAGCCTCCGCTTGGCTTTCGCCACCACGTCAATGGTCACCGCCTCGCCCTTCAACGAGCTCACCAGGCCCTTAATGCCCAGGTCATTGATGATCAGCAGCGTCGACAGGGCCTCTGCTCGGACTGTTGTCAAGTTGTGGGGGGCCTGAGTGAAGGTCGGAATGCAGGAGGGATCAGAGAGTGCGAGTTCGCCTCTGAAGCTCAAGAGGAGTTTCATGTGGGTGTACTTGACAGCAATGAGCTTACTGGGGTTCTTGACGGAGAGAACGATATTCCATCGGGCGGTGATGTGGGAGGTGGAGATATTGGGGGACGAAAGCGAAGAGCCCAGGTCGAGCCTGAACTCTGGCGGCATTAAAGCAGGTATTCCTAGGAAGACGACCATGAGGAAGCCGAGAAGAGTGGGTATGGCAAACGAAATACAGTGGCCAATGATCGGCTTGTATCTGTCAGGGGGCGGCACCGGTGAAGGTGATGCAGGATTGTTCTTCACAGCGGGTGAAACGTCATGGAGGTTTGCCATCTGGTTTTGCGGGAGGCCTTGTGAGAGAAGACCAGCAATTTATAAGGTACTAAAAAGTATCGCTGCTACATAGTACGCTGGCAACGACAGGGAGCAGTAGCACCCCCGTATGGACATGGACATAGCGAGACCCTGCCGTGAAATTACGTTGGATTGCTATTCGCGGCGGGTGGAATCGGCTTGGAGTTGCTTTTCTTCCTCTGTAAGTATTACTGTGCGAAGTTCTGTGCCCCCACAGTGGAGACTTGGAAAGGTATGGTCATCCTACTTATGCCGGAGACTGCATGGCTCCAGTTTCACTTCCTGCCAAAAAAAAGTTGGCTGCATGGATCCCTTCTCTCTCTCTCTCTCTCTCTCTCTCTCTCTCTCTCTCTCTGTTCCCATTAGAGAGAGGTCGGAAATTCTCCGAAATGGATCCTCTTTCTAGTTCTCGTGTGTCCCGTTCCAACATGACGGAGGAAGTCAAGGATCTAACGTCCTGTCGGTCCTAGACTTCTTGCCCATCAGAGACAGCAAGTCCGGATGTCACATCTACAAAGGCCCCGTCGCTTGACCCAGCCAGCGAGGAAGACACGGACGAAACACCTTGGGAGACTTATACCTCTTTATTATTATTATTATAAAATTTGAGACTTATACCTTGGGACAAGACATACAATTTTTTTTTTTGGCAAATTACATCCTAATTTGGTGAAATTTGTATCAATGTGTTTAGAGCGTGAAACAAAAACCTGATGTCTTATGCCTAAGGAGACCGCCAAAGAAGAATCCAAATCCGAGCTTATTAATATATCCAGTTAAACCAACTTTTACTCAAAAACTTAAGACAATGAGTTATTAATCAATTAAAATATATTAACTGCTCAACATTGCATTAATTCTTCGATATGGGATTTTTTTAACATAACTCACTAATCCGTGCATCCTAACATGATATACTAGCTTTGCGTGAGGTCTTGTGAAAGAAGATAGTAATTTTCTTTTTTCTCTTTTTTTTCCTTTTCTTTTCTTTGCCGTTAGACAGCAATTCTAAAAGGGGTCATTGCGTCATCCCCGGAGTACTGGAAATTGGGGTTAGAAAATGTAACGCAGGCTTCGCAATGACGGGGCCGAGAAATTACGTGGAGAGTGAAAAAAAAGCTCGAATAATCGTCGAAGGGATGACTGGAATTAGCAAAAAATTCAACGCGCTCTCCCGAGAATTTTGTCGTTGTTAATTAAGTTTCAAAGCTCATGCATTTTAATATTATTATCGCCAGGCCTAAAGTTGCTTATAATGTAAAAACAAGAAAAGAACGGTCTAGCGAATGAAAGAATGGTGCGGCCTCCAGATCACTTTTTTCACATGATATGTTCTTGTGGAAAAGTGAAGCAAGACCACTCTTGAAGGCACAAAGACTTAAGGAAAGACGATATAGGGTTCCCCCACCTGGGTATATGCATCATACACGAAGTAAATGATAGGGAAAAATTATCAAGAAAATTCTAAATTTATTATAATTATATTAATTCAATTCTAAATTTTTTTTAATCAATTTAATCATAAACCTTTTTGAAATTGTGTCATTTCAGTCCATCCGATCAATTTTGGCCGACCGATGCTAATGTGGACATTGGGCGATGTTGATGTAGACAAATTTTAAAACATTTCACTTTTTTAAATTTTTTATTATTTTTTTCTTTTTCTTTTTTATTTTCTTCCTTCTTTGGTTTTGTTCCTCACAATGACTAGCAAGAGGGCCGTGAAGTCCTCGCCCGACCTCGTCTAGATTTGGGCAAGGCCTAGGGGCCGTCGGTGAGGCCAACCTCCTCATGGCCTCACTATGGCCGGAGGCAACCTTGTTTGCAGTTGGTGAGGCCATGGCCGCCTTTGCCCCTAGGCATTGAGCACCAAGGGATAATCACCCAACATCGTCAAGACTTGCGTGAGGTTGAGGGCTGCTATGGTCGAGGTCAACAGAGATCGATGCTTGCCTCCCATCTTCAAATCGAGCTTGCCTGAGGTCCTAGGAGGGTCAAAGCTAGCACAAGGTTGAGGGCAGTTGGCCATGACCTCACTAACCATGGGCGAGGCTACCTTGACCTGCAATGAGGCCATGGCGAAGCTGGCCTTGCCTAGATTTTTCTAGTTACTATGCGGGAAAAAAAAAAAACCCGAGAAGGAAAAAAAAAATAAAAATTAATAAAAAATATTGAAAAAAATATTATTAAAAATTATCCATATTGAGCTAGCCAAGATTGATCTATGAACTGAATTGGAAAAGGTAAAGGATGAAATTTGCCAATAAAAATTTAGGATTGAATTGACATAATTCTAAAAAGTATATAATTTTTTTTCTTCTGGTAACTCTCCTGATGATGGTATTATAGTCCACAGATAATTATTGTTTTTTCCCCAATCAAGTACCTAAAACTCTTGAATCAATTGGGATATTTGTTCCTTTATATGCATATTTTCTTCCCTTTTCTTCATTTCTGAGATTCTCTAGTGACCTCCAACGATCGAACAAAGAATTTTCTGCGGTTTGCTGAAGTCGAGCAAAGCGACCGAAGCAACGACATTCACCAAGCGGCGGCTCAACGGGGACAGCTTATGAACTAAACGGTGGCATCAGAGCTTCATCCTTCAGCGGAACAGTGGTGGTTTCTAAGTCGAGGAAAACTTTACATGGGTAGACATCTTGATCCGATGAGGTTGGAGAGTAATTGTGAAGGCGAGGGACCTAGATAAGGAACGGACCCTAGCAAGCTTCTAGGATGGCGAAGGGAAGCAGAATGAACCGAACAGTGCACCGAATTTAAAGGTAGAATTTTTGGATTACATATGTGAGAAATTATAAGAAAATGTTTAATAGATTAACAAATCATGGGCAAGATGGTATTACCTATTTTTCAAAGGATCCAATGTGATGTTTAATTTGATCAAATTAATCTGTCCTTAATTCCTGCACTACATGACCAACCAAAAACCATCTTCTGAAATCAAAGAGCATGGCAATATATTTCTTCATTCTAAATAGTTTTAATGAGCTTTAATGTTGCAAATTAGCAATTAGTGAAAATTATAATTTTTTCTTTTTGTAAATTTTCCTATTTAATATTTTGTTGGAAGTTCCGTATCATTCTTTCAGTAGTGTGATCATGCAGCTCACTACATATTGAATCCCCCTATTACCTAACAACAACGATCATGAATTTTGTATCTATTGCCGAGTCCACGTATCCTCCGATGATCGTATTTGAGCAAAGAATTTCTACTTCATTTTGTTCAAGAAGCTTCATATAGACTAGGAGACATACTAAAAAACATATTTCCACTCTACACAAAATAAATAAATAAATAAAAACAAAGCTCTTGCAACGAACTAAGTATGCTACTAATTTTGAGTGATATAGAAATATGACAACTCTACCATCTTGTTTCCGAAAAAGAAATAGATATTTTTTCCTAGATTTCTATAAGAGCTAGTTAGGTTGAAAAAGTTACCGGTTAATTGATTTCTTGGTAATTTACTAATAACTTAATGACATTTTTATGAAATTACCAATTCTATTTTACAATTTGGAATTTATTAGCTTTTCTTATTTTTTACTAACTTTAGTTTATATGTTTTACCAATGTCTCAAATTTACCAACTTTCGTATGAATTTATCAATCTTCATTTGAGTGATGTGCCAACTCTAATAAATGGCAAGTCACTCCATTTTAAAGTCAGTCTTTGTCAAGAAATGCATACGCAAGTTTGCAGATCGCCTGGCCGCTGCAGAGAGTTCGGTGCTCAACCTCAACTTCTGGCCAAAGTCGTAGTCTCCGACACCTTGATGTTGATTTCCCATGATCGACTTGAGACCGTCGGCCAAAGCGGATTGGAAGTCAAGTCAGTGAAGACTGGCCGAGCTGGTGGCGGACGTGCCGTGATATGGCCATGGCCGGGAGCTCGAGGAGCCGGATGACAGCAGCAGAACAAAGAGAAGAGCTAGGGTTTCTTCTATGGCTTGGCGATTGGAAGCTGCCGAGTGGAGAGAATCTGTTCAAGCGAGCGAACGAGCGAGAGAGAAGGACCAGCTTCGCTTGGTCTAATGTAGAGAGAGAGAGAGAGAGAGAGAGAGAGAGAGAGAGAGAGAGAGGGATTGGCTTGCTGTGTGCCGGCGTCGCAGGAAAGCTTTCTCTCGTCCCATGCGTCGAATCTGGGCCACTCACCGATATGGGCTTCCACAAATCGGCCCATATATCACTGGCAGGCCCAATACGAGCTAAGAACAACGAAATGCTTGACTGTGACTCGTGGGCCCACGATAGCTTGTAGATCGAGTCTAGTGGAACCCACACGACATCATAGCTGGTCGGGAAAAAAATTCCTTTGAAAGCTCGAAGGCATCTTGGTAATGCCGAATCCTTAAAATTCATGCAAGCGCACATTATGTATCCGTATTAGTCCTGCACAATAGGGGTGTCAAGAATTGAACCGAAAACCGAATTGAACCGAATCGAAATTTTGTGCATTTTTGGTTCGGTTCGGTTTCGGTTCGGTTAACTGAAAAATAACCATTAACTTTTCGGTTCGGTTAACCGAAAAATAACCATTAACTTTTCGGTTTGGTTCGGTTCGGTTAACTGAACCAAACCGGAATTCTTAATTAAAAGTGAACAATCTCTTTTCATCATCATCCTTTCTTCATTTAGGCCCCAATAAGTAAAGAAAAAAAGAGAAACCGAAAAACCGTCCTGAACCGCATTTTTGGTTCGGTTCGTATTCAATTTAGGACGATTTCGGTTCGGTTCGGTATTATCCCTTATCGGTTTGGTTCAGTTCGGTTTTTCAAAAAAACCGAACCGAACCGAACCGTTTACACCCCTACTATACAATGCCTTGATAATGATAGAAACACCCCGATGGTTTTTGATTAGGAATGGCACGAATAAGTTTTTTATTTTTTATATTCTTTTGTTTCCTGAAATAGAAAATAAACATAAATTAGTTTGGTAATATTAGCTAATTTTTCTATTCTATGGAATAGAAAAGGGGCCAGGGAATAACTTTTGAACAGAAACAAGAAGTAAAAAAATCTACTTTTTTGTTCCCAGGAATAAAAATAAAATAAAATAACTATTTCTAGTTAGAAATTATTCTTAAGAACAAATGTTACCAAAGCGCCCTACGAAGGAGAATCGCATGCAAAAAATATGATCTCTCGTGACAAAGAATGTATGATCAATGCGAAGCAAATTCAACATCGTTTTACCCTATTTGTTTTCTTTTCTAAAAAGCACATGGCTTTGGTTATAACCGGAAAATGTGATTGCATGCACCCAATTCATTTAGCACAACACTTAGGGTGCGAGTGATAACCATGCTATTCCTAAAAATAAGTTCTAGCCAAAAATAGATTTTTCTATATCTATTCCCTAGACAAGTTTTTGAACAAAATTATATGTTTAATAATGACACAAAACTTTTGTTTTGAAATAGAAATTTGTTTGATAGGCCTTCTTAAATATCTCCCTCCTGAGCGATGGGCGGTTGTGTGGTGAAGACAAGTGATGAAAAGAGTTCCTATTTCTATTTTTGTTCTAAAAAATAGAAAAATAGAAAATTTATATTTCTTGGTTCTGTTCCAAACTTATTTCTAAGCTAGATTTTTTTTCCAAATATAGAAAAATGAATTGCTTATTAAAGATATTTATGTTTCAAACCTATTCCTAGAAAAAAATAAAAAATATAATAATTATCATTCGTGTGCTTAGAGTCCATACGACCCAAGAATGACAAGCATGTGCATTTGACCCGTATGATTTGGGTGAGGTCAATAATTTTCCTATAACCAGATAATAAAAAATTTAGTCGTTGCCGTAACGGAGGAACCGAAAAGGATGCGGCATGACGTGAATTATTATATATTAAAAACATTTTTGCTGAAAAAGACCGTGCATGAAAAATCCCACTTGGATTGAATTGGGTCCATGAATTTAAGAAAGAGTGAGAACTCTTGATCTCTCTAAACCTATGTGCGGTTTTCATCGCATGTCCATCCCCAAGTTGCACGTGCTTGTCGATCTTCCATGTAACCCTTCCATCTTCTTCAATGTCAAAGAAAGACATGGATTAATTCAGGAGACATGCGAATGGCAGAGGAAAAGATCAACTCGCCAGACGGACAATAACATGATACATAGGATCACAGGTTATGTCAGCAGCAGTACCACAGCAAAGCCAAGTCATTCTTCATCAAATGTAGGCAGTATCTTGTAATTTTCAAGGAAAATTGCACCACGAATCTTAAATAATGTAACTAAATTATAAACCTTTCAATTGTTTAATCAAGTCCAAAACCTCTACCAAAAGAGCAATTCGATTAAGTTGCAAACTATTTTCAAGAAATTGCAATTCATAAAGTAAATAAATCTAGAAATCAATCGCATCTTTTGATAAAAATTTAGGACTTAATTGAAGTGAGTGAAAAGTTTATGACTTAATTGCTTTTCTTACATGAATTTGGGACTTGTTGCGTAGTTTTTTCCATGATTTTTCTTACCAGAAGAGTGAATATGTCAGGTTCAGAGTGTAGGGTCACCTAGAATCATACAATGGTCGCCACCAGCACTGTTGATCGGGGCCGTAGAAGGAGACCACCATACAAGAGAAGTACACATTGAACACGAGCACCCACCATGTGATAACATATCGTCCTACAAGTAACTAGATCTCTTCTGCCTTTCTCAAAATTCAAATTCAAACTTAAAATTTAAAATTCTTTCCTCAATTTAAGGAATTAATTATCTATTTAAACTCATTTTGTACATTAATATAAGTATCAAGGAATAAAAAATTCAAAGCTTTCTTTACAATCTTTATGGTATCAAAGCGCTATGTGTAATAGCATTACTTGTAATCTTGCTTCTTCTTCCTCATGGCTCCCTCCACATTTTTTATGCTAAATACCCCAATTCAATCCCCACCCATTGTGATTTCATTTCCAACCTCATCCTAATTAAACTGAATGCCTCCAACTATCTCCTTTGGAAATCCTTGTTCATGTCTATTTTGCGTGGTCATCGACCTGATGCATCATGTTGATGGCTCTATTCCTCCACTATCATCTAATGATCCCACATATCCAACTTGGTTTTAAAAAGATCAGTTATTATTATCCTAGATCAATGCTACATTAAGCAATCGCTCTTCTGAATATTGTCAGACTTACTTCTGCAAGCAAGCATGGGATCTACTCAATAATAGATATGCCTCTATAGCACCCGACCATGTGTTGTCCCTCAAAGGGCTACTTAGGGCATGTTTGTTAACACTTCCGAGAATAACTGATTCTGTTTTTTTATTCCTGAAAACAGATTTGTAATAAAAATTCGTTTGGTAAATTTTTTGTTCTGGGGAATAGATTTAAAGTAGAATCGAGAAGCAAAAAAGAGTTGCTTCTTGCTCCCGGGAACAATTTTGAGAATCAGTTTTTTCCTCTCTCTTTCTTTTTTTCCCTTCCCTTTTTTTTTCTTCTTCCTCTTCCTCCTCCCACCCCATCGCCGCCCTTGGGCCACCGCCGGCCGAGGTTCGGTGAGCTTGCCGAAGCCTCGCTAGGCCAGGGCGAGGCTCGCCTCACTCGGCGAGCTCGCGGGACCTCGCCCAGCCGCTCGCCGGCCATCACCGGTGGCGGCGGTCAAGAGGAAGAAGGGGAGAAAAGAGAAAAAGAAAAAAAGAAGAAAATTATGACAAATTATAATAAAAAGTATTAAAAATTAAAAGAATCAAAAGATCAAAAAATTTTACTAAACGCATTTCTTTTCCCGGAATAAAAAATTTAAACAGTTTATAAAACACCTTAAATACTCATAAATTGTTCTCGAGAGCAGAATAAAAAAAAACCATTTCTGATCAGAAATTATTCTCAGAAGTAGAATCGTTGCCAAACACACCCTTACTCAACTCAAGAAGAGCACTCAATCTATGACCGATTATATCCAACAATTTAAGGTCATTTCTGACCGGCTAATAGCCTATGGTCTCTTAAAAAAAATTTAACAAGATTTATTCTTACCTAAATTTTCATCATGCATCAAGACTCCGTTCGTTTTGCAAAAATATGGATTTTTTGAAAAATGCTTTCTAGGAAGTCATTTTTCAAGAAAAAAAACCATATCTTCCAAAGTATTCAACTAAAATTTGAAAATGAATTAAAAAATATTTTCCGATGTTCAGTATAAAAATTCAATTTGATTTTCCTCCGTGTACTACTTTTAATATTCTTTCTTTTTTAAAAAAACTCAATTTTTTAATTATTTATTTTTAAAAAATTTCAAGTTTTTTATTTTTCTTCCTACTTTTTTTCTTTTTATTTTTTTTTTTTCCCGCATTCTTCTTCTTCGGTTGGTTGCCATCCATGGCTACGGCCAACGATAGGCCAAAGGTGAGCCCAAGCTCACCCGAGGCCGACAAGCTTAACACTTACCAAATTTTGGCCAACCTCAAGCTCATTGGCCTCGAAAGGCTTGCTGGCCTCGGGCCTTGCCAGATCGATGAGCTAGAGGCATACAAAGGCTCACCCTCACACTCACCGAGCTTGAGGCTCGCAGGCCTCTAGTGAGGCCCTAAGCTAGTGAGCTCGAGGCTTGCCTTGACCAAAGAAAAAGGTAGAAAAAAAGAAGAAGAAAAAACAAAAAGAGAAAGGAAACTAATTAAAATTTGAAATTTTTAAAAAGGAAAAAAAGAAATAAGAGGGGTTACTAGGGTATCAGATAAGAGATAGTGAGTAAGGAAAAAGTTTTCCTTTCTCTGAAAAATAGAAAACATTTTCTCCTACTTTAGAAGATTTTTTTCCATTAATAGAAAATGTTTTCCCTAACTACTTCATTTTTCGTTAAATGAATATCGAAAAATCCGAAAAGATATTTTCCTAAAAGTTCAATTCTATTCTTTTCTTTTCTTGGTAATGTATAACTCGGAAAAGTGAAGCAAGACCATTCCTGACGCTACAAAAACCCTGAGGAAAAAATATGATACTGGTGTCGCCATCGACTTCCTGCCAAAGTAAATCATCTCACAATTTTAATAAGTCAAACAAGATGATGGTATTTTTCTCTGGGGATAACTATTGTTTTTTTTTCCCCAAACAATAATTGAGATATCTGTTCCTTAATATATTCTTTTTCTTCTCTTTTTCCTGACCTACTCCAATGATCTCCAACAAATCAACTTCTTCCTACGGCAATGCCCCCGCCCATCCTGAGAAATCCAATAAATTGGCAGCAATTCCTAACGAAACCGCGTTGGACCGAAGAAAACATTACGTGGCTAGCCGCCCCACTCAAGGGGAAGTCACTCTCAAGAATTAAACAAAGAATTCTGTGCGGTCGCTGAAGTCAAGAAAAGCGGCGAAGCGGCGAAGCGGCGAAGCGGCGACATTCGCCAGGCGACGGCTCAAGGGGAAGACCTATGAATTGTACTAGTAATCCTTTAGGCTTTAGGGGCACCTGAGCCTCATCCTTCAGTGGAATAGTGACGGCGTTTAAATTGAGGAAAACTTTATTTATTGTTAATGACTCAATTGAAGGCAGGGAATGATTGTGAGGGCAAGGGGTGTGGATAAAGAGCGGCTTTTGGCAGCCTTTTAAGAGATTGAAGGGAGATAGAAATGAATTGAATTGTGCATTAAACAGAGAGAGAATGTTTCTAAATTATATATGTGAAACTGGAGTTAATCAAACAGTCATGAATGTCAACTATTTTACGTGATATGATAGATGTTGATGTGAATAATTATTAATAATCTTTTAATCTTTTTTCCAAAAAAATTATTTATTTTTAATTTGTTTTCTCTTTCTTTATTTTTCTTCCCTTTTTTCTCCTCTAACTAGTCGTTGGCTTTTGGCAAGGCTCATCCTTCCGACCATCGGCAACGGCAAGCCTCGCCAAATATGACGAGGTCAAGCCTAACTGCCCTCGCCTTGCTATCGCTAGGCAAGGCTTGCCCAAGGCCAGCGAGGTTGACCTCATCGGCCCTAACCTCTGGCTAGTCATCGACCATCACCCACAACAGGCTAGAGGACAAAGAAAGGAAAATAAAGAAAATAAAGGAAAAATAATTAAAATATTAATAGAAATTATCTACGTCAACACCGGCCGTCTTATATGGCACAGTCAACATAATTAGCCCGCTAGATTAAATTGACAAAAAGTGAAAACATTTGTAATTTAGTTGGTAAAATTGAAAAGTTTATAATTATATTGGTAAAAATGTAATAGATTTAAGACTTTTTGACTAATTTTCCCAACTAGAAAATATTTTCTAGAACCAAAGAGCATGACAATTCAGTTTTTCATTTGGTCTTTGAAACGTAGACCATTTGGAAGTATTTGAAGAGTAGGGAGTTGGTTGAGAATATCACATCCAATGATGAGATCTCGATTGGTATATGAGGAACCAATGATTCTAGTAGTAATAGAGCATCCAAGCAAAGACTAAATCTTTATGGGCTTACTCCTTACTTTTGTAGAGAATCCTGTTCTAGATGCAGCTTGGAAGTGTTTGATATGTGGAATCCAAAATTCATCAAAAAGAATTTTAGGATCAAGCACAGATGCACTGGCTTCAGTATCAATAAGTGTGATAACTTGGATAGGCATATCGTACTTAGTGGATATGAGGTGTATGGGAAGATATGGATCATAAGAGGCGGTAATTTTAAAACTCTCAAGGTTTTCAATGGTCTCAAGGTTTGGATTGTTGGAGGTGATTTCAAGTGGTAGGTTTGTGGGCTCTAGGGGAAATTCGATGCTGAGAAAGTATGGGCCATCGGTGTCACTGGATATTCCATCATCACTTTCAAAAGTTTCAATAGCACATATAGTATTCTCTAATAATTATCTTCAAGAGAGAAGATAGATTCAAGATCATCATCGTCAAGAGAAATACCTATTGTTTTCTCAAGCTTCAGGATCATCTTGATATGCTTATTCTTCTTAGCTACCTTAGGACACCTTTTAGCAAAATGTCCCTTGTGTCCACAAATAAAGCATTTGTTTCCTAGACCCATCAAATGGGTGGGTCGGGTTGGGTTTGGGTCGGGTTGAAAATGGTCTGACCGATATCGATCAATTTAACCCGTTTTGACCTATTTTCGTGCAATGTAAATTTGATGACCCATACCCAATCTGACCCATACCTGACCCATACCCGATCCATATTATCAACACATATTAATAGTTAACTTAATTTAAGAAAATCTACTCACATTTATTTAGTCCACTTTAAATTTTTCACATATAAATTATTTGAATAAAAATTTCACATCAAATTTATAAAGTAAATTAGTAAATAAAAAAAATGTGGATACCTCTAAATTGAAATAGTTTTTGGAAAATAATTTTTAAAAAAAAAAAAAATCGATTTTTTAATTATTTTTAATTATTTTTAATTATTTTATTTCTTTCTTTCTTTTTCTTTTTCTTTTTATTTTCCCTTTCTTTTCTCTTTTCTTTCTTCTTCCTTCTTCTTCCCCCTTTTCCTCTGCTGGTGTTGCCCGACGGTGACTGGCCAAGACACAGGCCAGCGAGCCCGAACTCGACCAAGGCTGACGAACTCGAGGCTCGGCCGATCGAGGCTTCGCCGAGGGCACCGGCATTGTCAAGCTTGGGCTTGCCCGGATTTGGCGAGCCGCGAGCTCTGTTGCAGCCAGCGAGTTCGGTGCTCGCCTACCCAGATCCGGGCGAGCTGCAGCTTGGCTAAGGCCGGCAACCTCGCGACTCGCCTATCCAGATCTAGGCCGAGCTCCAGCCAGCGAACTTAGGGCTCTCCATCCCAAGCTCTATCGCGGCTCGCCTGCCCAGATCCAAGTTGAGCTTCAGCTGGTGACATCAAGCTCAGGATCGGCAATGGTGATGGTGGCGTGATGACGGGATCGGCAATGGAAGTCGAGAATGCATAGAGGAGGGGGATGGAAGGAGAGAGATGATGGGTCTACCTAAAAACTCACTCAATCCATATTTGACCCATATTTAACTTTCACTTGACCCATATTTGACTTATTTAACTAAAAGTGAGTCATAATATGGGTTTTTGACCCATTTTGACACCTTTGGTGTTTCTTTTCTTCTTTCTTCTTGGAAATTTTGATTTGCGAAGAAACTTATATCTCTTCTTCTTGGAATATTTGAATTTAATCTTTGGAAATGCTTCTGCTTCTTTGTAGAGCATATACAATTAACATGTCCTTTTGGATATTTGATTTGTAATTCAGGCTTTTGGCAAGCTTTATCGAACTAGGCATTAGCTTGGAGGTGATGGTTTGTCTTTTTTGGCACAGATCATCAATAGCTAAATGAACTTCTTGCTGGATTTCACCGAGCGTAGCATCCAAAGTTCTTCTTTTTTTAATCTGAAAATTTATTTCAATGGCTATGGAAAGCTATTTTGGAGTAGACATCAAGAAGACTGTCTTAAGGGCTAGATCGGCTCCTATATCATAAAAGAGCTTAATCATTTCTTTGAAGTGTTGATCCAAATCATTTCTTTTATAGGAACAACACTTCCTATCAAAGAATTGTTCCTATCAAAGAATTCCCACCGTTTCAATTCCTTTTGTTCATTGATATCACCAATAAAGAATTGGTGAATCAAACTGAGGGCATGATAGAATTCTTCAAAAGCCAAAAAACGATTCTAGTCTACAGGGGTGAGACAATTCCACCATTCTTTAGACTTCCAATAAACCCACCAACAAATTCGAATAGAATATCCACATTTTGATAGTTCTGGGTCTAATAATCTAGTAGCCATCCAAGAATGAAATTCTTGCAATCGATCTATCCACTTTGAATATAGAAGATCATCCAAAGTAAACCCAATCTTTGTGGAGGTTGTGTTTCTAGCTTCTGCTTGAAACACATTGGACGACCTTGGTTGAAACTATTTTGCAGTTGACTCTATATCTTCATCTACCATGATCACTCCACTTTGAACTAGAGTGTCTTGTGAAGGTAATATTGTGGATGTTTCGGATAAGGTATCCGAATCATCACTGGAACTTTCTTCAACTTGATATGGCTCAGCTACAATTGTTGCGATAGCTGAAAGAGCTTGCTGGTGTTGTTATCGTAAAAAGGACTTAATGGGATTAGGATCATAAATGATGAAGGAGAATCTCCATCCTTGGATTCTGATGCTTTCCCTTTCTTTTTTGAATCTCGAACATGATCTCATAAAGTTCTAATATCAGGGCATTAAGACGCCAAGTTTTGCCTAGCTAAGATTTCTGCAAAGATATTTCTAGTAGAGGACAAAGAAAAACTACAAGTTGCAGAGTAGAGGCAGCAGTTGAGGCAAAAGGATCAATTAGTTGCTTTGAATGCTGGAGAAGACCATGCTCTTTAAGCTCATGAATCTGTTGCTTCGCCTTCACTATTTCTTCCATTGGGTTTTCCAAATAATGATGATCGATTCTTCTAACTTCAAGATTAGAAAGCCTTTTTTCGAGGTTTCTAATCATTCCTTCAATTTTGATGGAAGCTTCTACATCTTGGTTAATTCTTTGGTGCACACAATCAAGCCATTCTCGCATTGAACCAAAACCTTCATGCATGGTTCCAAGAGTTGTACTAATTTGTTGAAGAGTAATGGTATGAGAAGCAAGCACCTTGTTTTGAAAAAGGGCATTCTCAATCTGCCAATTTAGGATAGCTTCTCCCGTGAAAATCTTCTTGGGATTTCCACTAGCATCAACCAATGAAGGATTTGCTATTTTAGCAACATGTTTATTCCTCTAGCTAGAACTAGTTGCTTCAAACTCTTGTTCTAGTTGTGAGGTGGGAGTCAAAGGTGGAAAAGCTGAGGGAGAAAACATATACACATTCAAAGGGTTGGCCATATGTTGTTCAGGCACTTGAACATTTTGGATATTTGGCAATGGATTAATAGAAGGATAGGCTCCTCTTGACTTGAGTGATTCTAAATTTTTCTTAATCACTTGTAAATGGGTTTGTTGAATGGGGAAATGGGTTGCTATTTTGGCTTTATCTTCTAAGGCTCAAGCTTTGGTGGTTCATAAGGTTTATGGTCAGGAGGTGGTGGTGGAGAAACTGGAGATGATGTAGGAATAGGGTTAGGCACTATGAAGGATACCATAAATTGGTACCTTTCACCATCTTCACCAAGAGAACCTATGGAAGAATCACCATCTAGGAACCTCTAGTAGAAAGGACCTCGAGCCTTTCTCTTTTTCTTTTTCATCGAAGGGCTATCATCTTCTTCTTCTGTAGAGGCTTTACAAAGTTCACACTAGCAGTCTAAATCCCAATAACAGTGTCCTGTAATCAAATCTTTGAAGTAGTAAATAGGATTGCCACTTGTGTCAAAGGAAGAAATCGAAGAGCCATTCTGGATTTTATGATGTGGTCTACCTTCTCCATCTTCTTGGTGACCCTGAGCAGGTTGGACCCTATAATTGAATCTTTGAAGTAGCAAATAGGATTGCCACTTGTGTTGAAGGAAGAAATGGGAGAGCGGGTCTAGATTTTGTGATGAGGTCTACCTTCTCCATCTTCTTGGTGATATCCTAAGCAGGTTGGACCTTGTAATCGAATCTTCGAAGTAGCAAATAGGATTGCCATTTGTGTCGAAGGAAGAAATGGGAGAGTCAGTCTGAATTTTATGATGAGGTCTACCTTCTCCATCTTTTTGGTGATCCTAAGCAAGTTGGACCATAAGAAGAGTGGAGAAAATAGAGCTAGACGTTTCTATCTTCTATTTCGTGTAGTCAAATTTAATAACCACATTGCCATCTCTCTTCTTTAGAAACTTCGACTCGGTGGATTGGACTAGATGAACATCCTAGCGCAAGTTTTCATAGTTGGTTACCCAAATTTCTAGGAGAAGTTTAACCAACTCATCCCTAGAAATTTTTCTAGGAACATGAACACAAGATGTTGTATGGTTATTGTCCACAAAGGTCCATAGATCTTTCTCAGCTTCATTGAGGTAGGATACCTTATAAAGCCAATCAAGGTGATGGTTTCCCTTCAAACTCTATCGGTATTACAAGAAGGATATTATAGCACGTGATCCGTGGCTCAAATACCAACTAGGGTTCTCATCCCCAAAAGAGCTCTTATGAGGTGAGCAGCCTTAGAGGCTTTTAAACAGACAGGCTTGGCTTCTACCAAGCGATGTGGGAGTCCCTTCCACAGGGGCTTAACATACACTGGATCCACCAAAACCTAGTTTTAATGTCAACTAAAGGTGCGTTTGGTAACATTTCAACTTCTTGGAATAATTTCTTTTGAGAAATAATTCTTTTATATTTCTACTCCTTGTAACGATTTCTGAGTAAAATAAGGCGTTTAATAACTACAAAAATTTCTTATTCTCAAAATAGAAAAAGAATAGAAATGTGTTTGGTATTGACAAAAAAAAATTATTTCTTTTTTTCTCGATGGCGGCGGTGGGTGGCGACTGTCGACCGGAGGCGGCGGTGGGCCACGACTGGCTACCGGTGATTGGCGACCGGCGACCGGCAATCGATGGCCATCAATCGCCGCTACCATCGGCCCCTGCCAGTCACCGATCGCCAGGTCAACGGTCACCGGGCCACCGATCACTAGTTCGCCATCTACCGGTCGCTAGGCGAAGGGTAGCGGCTAGTTAGCGGCCAGTGGGGGGAGGTTGACGGGCGATGGTTGGCGAACGGCGGTCAGTCATGAGTAATGACCCAAGAAATAGTTTCTAGAAGTTATTCCCATAAACAAAAAGCTACTTTTTTCTACTTTTCATTTTTACTCCAAATTTATGCCCAGAAACAACTTTTTATTTTGGAAATAGAAAATCAGTTAGCGTTACCAAACGGATTTCTATTCTTTTTCTATTCCGATAAACATAAAAATAGAGAAATAGAAGTGTTGCCAAACGGAGCCTAAGGTTCTCATCCCAAAAGAGCTCTTGTGAGTAATTATATATTATAAAATGTTTTTGGTGGAAAAAATGCGAAAGAAAGATCCCAATAAAATTGAATTGGGTCCATGAATCTAAGAACCAACGAAAATTCTTAATCCCTCTAATCCAATGTGCTTTTCATCATCCATCTCCTTATTTTTAAGTTAGTTACTTTGGAAAACCCCACATCCCAAATAATAAGAGTCGATCAATAACGTAAGATATCGATTTCTCTAGCTATGCTTGCAAAGGTTGAATTGAGAAATAATCAAATCACATACATATAACGTATCTAACTTCATCTTTGCCCTAATGAATTGTCATGCCCGAGAAAATCCAATAATATCAGACCCTCACTTTCATCAAGAAACCAGCTTCATTTGGTAATTAACGCAGTCACTCAAATCTAGCTGTTGATATCAGCGAATTCAAAGAGTTGAAAGTAACGTCAAAAGATCACAACATAGCAAGCTTTAAGCAAAAGCTACGTGCATCATCATGCACTTATTTTTATGAGCAAACTCGTCGAAGCAACGATGGTCTCAGCTTCCGACAGTGTCCCCATCTTGTTTAACAATACAACACGCTAGCAGAGAGTGTATAAAAGAGTACAAAAGAGGAAGAAAGCGAAAATATATAACTGCGGCACGCAGCAGCGCATCTACTCGTCGAACTCCCACTCCCACACGAGGCCTCCATCCTCTGCAATTTCAAAGTGTAAAATGTATTATTTCGCGAGACGTGGGTATGGCAGAGGGAAAGATCAACTAGCCAGACAGACAATAACATCAAAATTGCACCACAAGTCCATCATCATCAAAACAAAGCAGTATCTTGTAATTTTCCATGAAAACTCATAACGTGAAAAGTTTAGAATTCGATTGCATTTTTTGATAAAAATTTAGGACTTAGTTGCTTTCCTTACATGAATTTGGGTCTTGCTGTGTAATCTTTCCATGAGTTTCCTTACCAGAGTAAAGTGAAGATGTCGGGCTCGCATTGTTGGGTCCCACCGAGGATCATCCAGTCACTGCCTCCCTCATCGTTGTTCGGAGCCGTAAAGGTGACATCCATGCACGAGAAGTACACGTTTAACACAGGCATCCACAGCCACGGACCCAAGTGCAGCCTCCGCTTGGCTTTTGCCACCACGTTGATGGTGACCGCCCCGCCCTGCAAAGAGCTTACCAGGCCCTCAATGCCCAAGTCGTTGACAATCGAAAGCATCGACAGGGCCTTGGCTCGGACTGTTGTCGAGTTGTCGGGGCCCTGAGTGAAGGCTGGAATGCAGGAGGGACGAGAGAGAGCGAGTTCACCTCCGAAGCTCAAGAGGAGCTTCATACCGGTGTACTTGACGGCGATGAGCTTACTGGGATTCCTGACGGACAGAGCGATGTTCCATTGGGCCGTGACGTGGGAGGTGGAGATATTGAGGGACGAAAGCGAAGAGCCCAGGTCGAGCATGAACTCGGGCGGCATTACGGCAGGTATTCCAAGGAAGATGACCATGAGGAAGCCGAGAACCGCTGGCACGGCAAACACGACACAGTGGCCGATGATCGGCTTGTACCCATCAGGCGGTGGCGGCGCTGGTGAAGGTGACGCTGGGTTGTTATCCGCGGCGGGTGGAATGGCTTGGAGGGTCGTCATTTGGAAATTTTGTGTTGAGTTGCTCTTGTTTCTCTGTAAGTATTTCTGCGTGAGGCTTCGAACCCACTCAGCAAATCAAAGAGGGGGCATGGAGACTGCAAATGTATTGCTTATCTACTTATGCAGGAGGCTGCATGGTTCCGATTTCACTTTCCACTAAAAACGTGTAAGCTGTGTTAAGAGTAATTAAATATTAAAATATGTATTTATTTAATAATTTAAATTTTTAGAATAGTTATCAGAACCGAAAGTCTCAATTCGAATTTTTCCAAGTCTCATTTATCTTTCCAATTAAATTTTCATATTTAAAATAAGTAAAAAACCAAACTAAACATGTGAGAGTGGTAGCAAAATCAAATATTAATTCATATTTTTACGTAATAATTTAACCTTTTAGAAGGGTCCATCCAGATGAATCTTTTCTGTCTCATCCTTTCCCAATCATTTCTCTTCCCGAATCAAATCCACCCCCCCCCCCCCCCTTCAAAAAAAAAAAAAAAAAAAAAGAAAAACCCAACTCATGGGTCCCATTCCGACATTATCTGTTCTAGAATTCTTGCCCATCGGAGACATCAAATCGGGATGGCCCCAGCGTTGATCATGGTCAAAAGTTTTCGCCCGTGTGTTTCACCACTTGACCGCATCCAACCAGTTACGGAAGGAAAATCGAGCACATGTTTGGCTTGGCGTGATGTCCTGGAAGAGAAGACAGCAATTTTCTTTTCTTTTTCTCTTTTTTATTTGAATTGGCAGTACCGGAAGTTGGCGTTAGAAAAATGTAACGTGGCCTTGGCAAGATTCTGCCGGCAAATTACGTGGAAAAAACACTCGGGGAGGCCGACCGACTTATGGGTCAACGGACGACTTGTTATGGAAAGTCGATTTATCGTACATCCTCTAATTTTAAATATATATATATATTATAAGTTCTAAAATTTATCACGAAAATTCATTTGAGTTCCTTGTTACGAAAGTACAATTGAACCCTAAAACTTTTAAAAGATACAATTAAATTCTAAAATTTATTAAGAAATTACAATCGAGTCTTAAAACTTTCAAAAAGTGTTATCAATAGAATGACTTGATTTGACTAATTTGATAAGTATTATGACTTAATTGTACTTTCGGAAAGTTTTAGGATTTAATTATACTTTCATGACAAATTTTAAGATTTGATTATAATTGCATTTCGAGAACTACATATCGATGCAAGCGCTCGCTGCAATTTCAATCATGTGCTCTTGCATGTAATATACTTCCGAATTACTCTAACTCTTTTGCTTCATTGTAAGTATATACTTGTACGACTGATTCGTCGGGCCATATGTGGTCGGTGCGACGGGACCCCTCTGGGATGGTTGCGCAACGGTGTCCCATTTTTTGATTCAGTATTCCTTGTTTTCCAAAAGAAAAGAAGGGAGGAGTAAACATAAAATAATAATAACAAAACAATATTAATAATCGCAAAGGGATGACTGGAATTCGCCATAACTCAACGCGCTCTCCCGAGAATTTTTTGATGATTTTTTTAATTTATTTTCAAAGCGCATGCATTTTAATATTATTATAGCCAGGCCTAAAGTTACTTTAGTGTAAACCAGAAGAAAAACGAACGGTCTTCTAGCGAATAAAAGAATGGGGCGGCCTAGTTTTCTTAACGAGATATGTCCTCGGGGAAAAGTGAAGCAAAGACCTTTCTTGACGGCACAAAGACCTAAGGATTGACAATATAGGGGTTTCCCCGTGTCATTTAAGTTAAATCATCAAGGTGTGATTTTAACCGACACTGAGTACACGTGTCACATGAGGGGATGGTGGAAAAGATTATCAAAAAAAAAAAAGTCATAAATCTATCACAATTGTACTAATATTATCCCTACTTGCAATGTATAAAAATATAAAAATTGCTCGGACCGATTGGAACCGGATTGGATTGGACCAAAACCATCGGTTCCCGTGAACGTGGGTTCAATTCCCGATTTCAATTTAGTGAAACCAATAAATACCTATCAAATTTCCGATTCTAAGCATAAAATTGCCCGCCATATACAAAGAAATCCCATCTCAATTTACTTAATTATTTTATAGTTTTTGGACCAAATATACATGTACATATATGTATATTTATAATTATTGGATATTATTAATTAATTTTGTCTCTTAGGTATGTAATAGTAATAGCTCCTCTACTCTCTTTTTTCATTTTAATAACCCATTTACTTGTTTTCTCAACCAAAACAAAATAAACAAACAAAGAGTAAAGAGAGAACTTATTAGAAATGTCCATAAATATTGTGGTGCTTTGTTGTTATGACACAAAAATTAAAAGCCAACGGCTCTTTTTAAGAGTATAATTAGGTCTCTCATTAGCTATTCTCATGATTAAATTAGATTAACATTGAAAAAAGATAGATCAAACGATTAATGTTTTAACTTCTATGGAGGTTAGAACTTTTAAGGTGAAGTCTAATTCTCTCCATGTTTCCAATGTCGGGAAACCCTAACCTTCGAAAAAATTAAGTTTTTAGCTAATGAGTATTGTCTATTCGTTCCACCTTATAATTTTCAATCCTTAATTAAAATCAATGGCTCATAATTCAACCCAAATATAAGGCCGAACAAGATTTGGGGCTCTTACTAGAAATTAGGTTCACTATAATATTAATTGATGAATGTCATTTTGTAGAGATTGAAGACTAGTTTCATGGACCCACTTGGAAACCGAATTGAACAGCTAGTCTAATTCCCAAGTGGATCTACGAAACCAAACAAGCGAATCTTGGTTCCAATTGTTTGGAATCGGTCCTTAATGGGCAATTCCAAATTCCAAGGTGGGAACCATCCACCTGGACTATATCCATCCCTAATCTTAACATTTTACAATTGTACCAATTTAGTTAGCTAGCAAGCGCTAACATAAATAATTTTTAATAATATTATTTTTTCAAATTCCTTTATTAATTTTTTTCATTTTCTTCCTTTTTTGGTTCTATTCCCCATAGGCTCGCTAGCGCTCACTTGGCTTAGCCTAAATCTAGGCAAGGCCTAGGGGCCGCGAACGAGGCCATGGCTACCTTCGCCTCTAGGCATTGAGGCAAATGATCACCAAAGGACGGTCGCCCAACGTCGTTGAGGCTCACATAAGGTCAAGGGCTACCATGGTCAAGGGTGTGCTAGTTGCGGCTCACTAAGATCAACGCTTGCCTCCCATCTCCAAATTGAGCTCGCTTGAGGTCATGGGATGGTCACTTGAAGGTCGATGCTTGCTCGAGGTTGAAGGCGGCCACGGCCTTGCTAGCTCCAGGCAAGGCCACCTATGCCCGTGGTAAGGCCATGGCAAGGCTGCCCTTGCCCAGATTTGGGCAAAGCCACCTCGCCCGCAGCCCCTAGGCTTTGCCCAAATTTGGATGAGGCCAAGCAATGGCCATGACCCTCGCTGAAGCCTTGCCCACCACTATAGGAAAAAAAACCAAAGAAAAAAAAAAAGAATTAATTAAAAAATATATAAAAAGTAAAATATTATTAGAAATTGCCATGTCGTACCGATCGACCAAAATTCGTTTGATGGATTAAATTAGTAAAGGTTTAGAACTAAATTGGTAAAAAAAAGTTTAAAATGAATTAATATAACTGTAATAAGTTTATGACTTTTTGGTAGTTTTCCCGGTGATGGAGTTATAGTCTATAGATTACTATTGTTTTTTTCCCCAACCAAGCACCTAAAACTCTTGAATCGATTTAGATATTTGTTCCTTTATATGTATATTTTCTTCCCTTTTCTTCATTTATGAGATTCTCTAGTGATCACCTACGATCGAACAAAGAATTTTTCTGCGGTTTGCTGAAGTCGAGCAAAGCGACCGAAGCAACAATATTCACCAAGTGGCGGCTCAACCTGGAAAACTTATGAACTAAACGGTGGCACCAAAGCCTCATCCTTCAGCGGAACAGTGATGGTGTTTAAATTGAGGAAAACTTTACATAGAAAAACGTCCCAATCTGGTGAGGACGGAAATTGCAAAGGTGAGGGGCTTAAATAAGAAGCAGATTCCGATAGGCTTCTAGAATAGTGAAGAGAAGCATAATGGACCGAACTGTGTACCGAACTGAAAAACAAATTTTCTAGATCATATATGTGAGAAATTATAAGAAAAATGTTTATGATCGCATATATATATATATATATTAGATTAATAAATCATGGGCAAGGTTAGGAAAAGGTACAAAAAAAGTCTTAAACCCGATATCAATTTAATCCTAAATATTTTTATATTAGTACCAAATCAATTCATCTAGTCAATTTAGACCGAAAATTGCTTATGTAGACGTTGGTCGGCCAGTTGGCACTAACGTAGACATTTTTAATAATTTTTGAATTTTTTTAAAAAATTCCTTTCCATTTTCCTTTCCTTTTCTTTTTCCTAGTGGTTATTATTGGCCATTGGCCACAGCTATGGCCAGCAAGGACTAGCCTCATTGACTAAGGCAAGTGCTATTCGTGCCTCGCCTGAGCAAGGGTTGGTCTCCCTAGGACGAGGGTGAGGCCCATCAAGCCTCACCAAAGCACGGCCAGGCGAGGATCGACCTCGTTGAAGCTAGGGTGAGGCTCACCATTGCCCAAGTGGGGCTCGCCAGACCTCACCCTCGCCTAGGCGAGGCCAACCCTCACTCAGTCGAGGCGTGACAAGGCTGCCCTAGCCTAGGCAAGGGTCAACCTTGTCGGATCTAGCAAGCGGCTGGGCAAGGCTCGGTGCTTAGCCTTGCCTAGGCACAACCCAACAAGGCCAACCCTCATTAACCATGGCTGTGGCCAATGATCGGCAATGGCCACCAATGAAAAAAAGAAAGGAAAAGAAAAAAAAATTATTAAAAATTTTCTACATTTACGCTACTGTGTCACATAGGATGACTAACGTCTACATCGGTAATTTCCAGCCTAATTTGACCAAGTAAATTGAATTGATATTAATGTGAAAAGGTCCATGACTAAATTGGTTTAATTGAAAGATTTAATACAATAAGTATAGGACTTTTTTTATATGTTTTTTCCTAGCAAGATTGTGTTATTTGTTTTTCAAAGGATCGAATGTATTGTTCAATTCAATCAGATTAGTCTGTCCTTACTTTTTCCACTGCATGACCGACGAAAAACCATCTTCTAGAACCAAAGAGCATGACATTATATTTCTTCATTCTAAATGTCAACTCCAAAACATAATTAATTTTAGTTAAATAAATTGAGACAGATCAATGGAAACTAGCAATTAGTGAAAAATAGTTTTGGGTAAAGCACATCCGCCATCCATATTCCCACACGTGACACACACATCAATACCATCAGTTTTGGTTAAAAAAATAGTTTTAATGAGCTTTAATGTTACAAACTAGCATTTAGTGAAAAATTTTTAAAATTTTCCTATTAATTATTTTGTTGGAAGTTTTGTATTCATTTCCTTCAGTATTATGATGATGTAGCTGACTCCATGTTGAATATCCCCCTCTCATCTAACGACAAGAATCATGAATTTTCTATTTTTTGCCAAGTCCATGTTAATTGTACACGAGCTAAGAATATCTCCTTCATTTTGTTTAAAGGGGTAAGTTTATTGAAAGTCCTAAAAATTTCAAAAAGTACAATTAAGTCCTAAAACTTATTACAAAAGTACAATCGAGTCATAAAACTTACCAAACTAGTTAAATCAAGTCATTCCTTCAATAGAACTTTTTAAAAATTTTAAAACTTAATTATAATTTCTTGACAAGTTCTATGACTTAATTACACTTTTTAAAAATTTTAGAATTTAATTACACTTTTGTGACAAATTTGCACTTAATTTCATTATACACAAATAAAAGAAGAACACCGCTGGTGCAACGAATGAATATGCTACCAGTTTTGAGTACTAGAGAAATAGGACAATTCTACTATTTCCAAAAAGCAATAGATATTTTTTTCCGTACTAGTAGATTTCAAAAGGGCTAGTTAGGTTGAAAATGTTACTGGTTAATTTATTTCTTGGTAATTTATTAGCAACTTAATGGCATTTTTATGAAATTACCAATTCTTTTTTAGAGTTTGCAATTCATTAGCTTTCTTATTTTTAACTAAATTTAGTTTGTTTTTCTTGGCCAATGCCTCAACTTTACCAAGTATGAATTTATCAATCTTTATTTGAGTGATCTACCAATTCTAATAAATGGCAAGTGTCTCCAATTTAATGTTGGTATTGTCTAAAAGAATTTTGTAAATTAAAGGCCTTGTTAAGAAACACATGTATAAGTCTGCAAACGGGAAAAGTACCAAAGAACTCCTAAACCTGTTAATTGGATTAATTTAATTCTAAATATTTGCACATTAATATCAATCTAGGCCATCCATCTAATTTAGGTCAGAAATTGCTAACGTCGACTCTGGCTGTCTTACATGACACGACTAGCTCTCACATGGACATTTTTAATAATATTTTTACATTTTTTCGAATTTTTTGAATTTTTAAAATAATTTTTTTTTTTTTCTTTTTTTCTTTTCCCTTTTCTTTTTGCTGATGACCATCATTGGCCACCGACCACTGGCCATAGACCATGGCTGGCAAGAGTTGGCCGCAATTAGGCGAGGATGAGCATCGACTGTCCAGGCGAGGGCGAGGCTCGACAAGCCTCACCCTGGCTTAGGGAAGGGTTGGCTTCCTCAATGCAAGACCAATCCCTCACCTAGGAGAGGCCCACTAGACCTCACCCTCCCCCAAGTGAGGCCTAGCGAGGCCAACCATCACTCAAGAGAGGTGTAACGAGGCCGCCCTAGCTTGGGAGAGAGGTGCCTCACTTGGACAATTGGCGCTTGCCCTCGCTTGTGGCCAGTAAGGGCAACCCAAGTAAGGCCAACCCTCACTGACCATGGTTGTGGCTTATGGACATTGGCAAAAAGAAAAGATAAAGAAAAGGGAAAGGAAAAATATTAAAAAATTATTTAAAATGTCTATATCAAGGCTAATTGTGCCATGTAGGACGACCAACGTCAAGTCAATAATTTATGGCCTAAATGGGTTGAATGGACTAAATTGGGCATAAGTACCCTAGGAGTGCCAAAACTTGGCACCGAGGGACACTTAAGTGTCAAAAGTTACAAAAGGTACACTTAAATGTCATTTTTCAAAATAAATAGATCACTTTAGTGCCAAGTCGTCGGAACCCTACCGGAAATCCTACGTGGCAATTTTTTATTAGTTTTTTTTGCCTACGTGGCTCGCCAAAAAACTGAATCGACGAAAAATCTAACGTGGATTTTAAAAATTATTAATTAAATAATATTAAATAATTAAAAATATATTATTATAAAATTGATTAATTTTTAAAAAAGGGGGGAAAGGGGAACCGGCGAGGGCTGCACTTTTGAAATTTTTGTTAATCGACGTGGCAATTTGTTTTTATTAAAATTGCCACGTGTATTTTTTATTTTGAAAAAAAATGCTCCATTAGCAAATAAACTCGCCGGAAAATGGACGTGGCGGTTTGGCGAGAATTTTTCGCCGTTAGACTTAACCGATCCTTTTTTGCTCGGATTTTGGCACTTAAATGTATTTTTTGTAACTTTTAGCACTTAAGTGTCAATATAAAAAAAAATTATGACTAAATTGATTCAATATAAAAAATTTTATGACTAAATTTATATAAATACTATATATTTACAACTTTAATGATACTTTTCCATGAAGTGTCTCCAATCTGGTCTCAGGAGCCAGAAGAGGAAACTAAAGTACACCTTGATGATGACGTCCATATTTCTTCTTCCTTCTTGAGGAAACTTTCCCATGCAACCCTTTTTGGCTTGCCAATATTTATCTTCCAGCCAATAGGGAGTATGGAACACAATGGAAAATCCCACCCCTCTAGGATTCTTCCCCTGTTTCTTTCTTGAGTTTTTTAGGGTGCGAATGAAAAATTTTTGGCCAAAAATTGATTTCTAGAATAAAAATAGATTTTAGATGAGTTTCTAAGTTAAAAAACATGTTTGATAACAATACAAAATTTCTCCCTTTTAAGTGACGGTGACGGGGCAAGAGGGCAACAGTAGTGACAACCGGCGGGCGGTGGGGGGGGGGGGTGGTGGGTGGTGGCAACGATCGGAGGTGGGGGAAGCGGGTGGAGGTGGGGGGGGGGGTGGCGGTGAGCGACGGGGGGAGGGACGGGGGGGCGGCGATGATCGGCGGGGGGGGAGGGCGGCGGTGGCGGGCAACCGATGATCGAAGGTAGGGGAAGGGGTGGTGGTGGCCGACGATCGACGATCAATGGCAAGGGGCGACAGTGGTGGGTGACCAATGGGGGAGGGGGCAACGACGGTGGCGACAAGTGGCCAGCCACCAACGGTGATGGGAGGAGAGAGTGGCACAATGGCGGCCCAAGGGGGTGGAGCGGGCAATGGCGAGCAATGGTGGTGGGTGGCAACAACCGGAGGAGGCTGGATGACTAGGATTTAGGGAGAGGCTCCTTCAAATGAGAAATAGAAAAGAGAAAAATAATTTCTGATTTCTATTTTAGAAATAAAAAAGTGAAAAAATTTTCCTTCTGATTTCTATTCCAAATCTATTTTTGGAATAGAAATCTATTTAAAAATAAAAAAAATGAAATTATTTTACCAAATAAATTTTTATTCTAAAAAAAGTCTAAGATAGAAAAATAATTTTAAAACATAAATAAAATAATTATCATATGCAACATTAAAGATCTACTCCTGTTTCTTCATGAGCTTTTTATATATCAACTCAAGCCCAAAAACGATTCGGATGTAAGCTGATCCTAACATAGCTAAGCAGACTTGGTCTAAAAAGCTCGCTAACTTAAAGTGAAGACTGAACTCGGCCTACCTCTATGACCACTGCATGGAAGTTAACAAGTTCCAAGCAAGAGAAGGAGCCTTCCTGATGCTTCAACCGGAGAATCATCCTTTCTTAACCTAAGAAAAACTACCAAATATTATTTTGATCCGCGATCAAGCAAGCCCATATTACATTAACTTTTACACCAATCGTTTGCTGATAGTTCAATTCTACCTTTTACAAAGTCAAAAGTCCGCCCGAGCTTGGGAAGACGACAACGACACCATAAATGATTTTCAAACAATGACATAAAAAGCATTCAAGCACGGCGTTTTACTACAGGATACAAGTTACACAGCCCTTGTTTGGATTGTGGATTAAAATCAGCAGATGAAAGCCCCAAACTCGACCTACTCTACTGGTCCCCCCTGGATAGGAATCAATCAGCAGTCCAGCTCTGCTCCACAATCTCCCTTACTCTCCGGTTGTATTCACGCTTGTTCTCACTGAACATTCGAGCAGCTTCTGAGTTCGCAGGAGAGTTTGGATTGGGATCGCACAGCAAAGACTGCGACAAAGAACAATGAGATTACCAAAAAGGCAGATTGCTTGAGCATAACTGAATAAATTCAGATAAAGCAGTAGCAGTAATAGGAAGTCAAGGAAGGGTAATTTTAGTGATTTCTAAGCCAACTGTGAGCCAAAATAATTAGCATAGACTTGACAGCGGTCACCCTTTAACAAAGTATTCCACAAAAGATATCGAATTATGTTCAGTTTAGAGCCACTACTGGCTACTGGTGTAAAGATACAGATGTAAATTCCATCATTCACCACAGCAATCAGCTCAAGGAAATTCTCCTTCCCAATGTAAAAGCCAATCAAGTCTCTAAAAGAAAGTAACGTAGCAGTAGAGAGCACCCTCTGCCAGCCCACTCGCTAGTTCTTGGTCCCAATGTCTATAAGGACTTCAAAAATATCAAGCATACAACAAACCCAAGTTTTAATTGAAGAGAAAAAATTGTCCAATTGCAAAGCTTCAGGTACTCACCACATGTCAGCATGCAACACAGCTCAGAGAAAGGGGGCTTAATTTCCAAAAAAAAATAATAATAATAACCAACACACAAAGCTTCAGTTCATGGCCAAGAAGAGACTATATTAAGAGACAAAAGAATTAGCAGAAACTTTTACTCGCCCCCATGGAGCTCGCAAATGAAATAATTTGATCACTAAAAGCTAATCTTGCTTCAGTTATGCAAGAAACAAGCACATTGCCAAATTCATTACCTATTCAACACTGTCAACTCCACGATTCTTTAATGGCCATTGGCATCCAACAGAAATATAAAAACAGGTTTCTCAGATCAATATAATTTAATATATCACACATGATCATGCAGAAATGTTTCTCAAGCAACATGGTTTCCATATCTCTATTCCAAAATTTTCAGGTTGGTTTTGTGCTTGAATTTCATTTTTTGAACTATGGATTGATAAAAAATTGAAAAGTACTCAATATGTCATGGTAGTATAAAGACTTATGCAACAGATGTTCAATGGTTACGGGAAACATGTATATGGTCAACAGTGAACATTGAATGAAAAAGAGGAATACACAAAAGCCACAAACATCTCAATAGGCATGGTGGACGAAATAAACACAATAAGGGTCATTTTGTTCAATAAAAACTATCTGGGAAATTGTTTTCGGACATTCTAGAGCTTGTATGATGAGGAACTACTCGATCGCCAGAAATAGATTTACATGGACCGAAGACAACAAACTTAAATTGCAAATAACGACTTCCCCTTCCAACAAGAAGGAAATCATTTTCCCTGATTTCTTGCTTCATGTTCAAGTAAGAAGAATAGTCTTTCTATGTATATTTCCTACCTTTCATCAATTTCTTCTTCTTTTTTCTTTTTGATAATTTCATCTTTTTTTTTTCAATGAATCTTTTCTACTATTTCCTGAATATAATTAATGCTCATGTTCTTCAACATTCCCAAACGACACGATCATCTATAATATTGTACAAATATGACTTCATAACGTCTTTCCTAATATCTTTGTTAATTCATGTTATTTTGATGGATTACAGAATGAATAGAGAAGATGTTGATTTCGTTTTGTTGGTCATTACATGTCATTTTTAACTATACAATTACAAGCTGCCTTTAGTGGATTCACTTATTATCAAATACCATAAATACCAACCTTTTAAACTTGATTTTGACACAAACAAAAGATAGAAAATGGTTTACTTTCTCTGACTTACTAAAAACATTTTTCAATGACCAAAAGTTCTCAGTGAAACAAACAAACCCTAAAGAATGAAGCCATTTCAAAATAATAGCATAGTTCATTATATATGAAACACAAGATGCGAAGTTCAAATTCAAAACCAACAGATGCATCCACCATGTTCCAGCTAGCTTTCTAGTATAGATAGTAAATAACAAAAGTACCTGAATAGATGTGAGTATTGCTGCAACATCATATATAGGACTCCACTGGTTTTGCAATATATCCAAACAGATACTTCCATCGGCATAGACTATACATGTTTCAAGAATAAAAGAAGTCCATGAGAATCATCAAACATGATGACAGTAAGGGCCTGCATGGTAAAACTTGATTTTGTTCCTGGAAACAACTGATTCTGTTCTTTCGTTCCCGGGAGCGAATTTGGAACAGAAATGCGTTTGGTAAATTTTTTGTTCCCAGGAACAAATTTGTTCCCCGGAACATTGGAGTAGAATCCAAAATCAAAAAATTACTTCTCGCTCTTGGGAACAATTTTGAAAATCAATTTTTTTCTCTCCTTTTTCTTTTTCTTTTTTTCCCTTCCCTTTCTTCTTCTTCTTCCTCTTCCTCCTCCCAACCCATCGCCGCCCCTGGGCTGCCGCCGGCGAGCGGCCGGGCGAGGTCCAGCGAGCTCACCGGAGCCTCGCCCAGCCACCGGCGAGGCTCGGCCTCGCAGATCTAGGCAAGGCCAAGCCTCGCCGGGCTGGGCGAGCCTCAAGCTTGCCCAAGCGGGCGAGGCTCTTGGGGGTAGGTCCGGGTGGGGAAGTTATCGACACCTTTCCACATTTTGTATCTGGAGTACTTCACTTAATTTCGTCTGCAGTATTAGGCTTTGGCAGTATTTATCATGCACTTCTGGGCCCTAAGACTCTTGAAGAATCTTTTCCATTCTTTGGTTATGTATGGAAAGATAGAAATAAAATGACCACAATTTTGGGTATTCACTTAATCTTGTTAGGTATAGGTGCTTTTCTTCTAGTATTCAAGGCTCTTTATTTTGGAGGCGTATATGATACCGGGCTCGGGAGGGGGAGATGTTAGAAAAATTACCAACTTGACCCTTAGCCCAAGTGTTATATTTGGTTATTTACTAAAATCTCCTTTTGGAGGAGAAGGATGGATTGTTAGTGTGGACGATTTGGAAGATATAATTGGAGGGCATGTATGGTTAGGTTCCATTTGTATACTTGGCGGAATCTGGCATATCTTAACCAAACCTTTTGCATGCCCTGGCCTGGTGAGGCTCGAGCTCGCCCAGATCTAGGCAAGCCTCACCTGGCCGCCACCAGCGAGGCTCAAGCTTGCCCAAGCGGCGCGAGGCCGGGCCTCACCCTAGCTTGGTGAGGCTCGAGCTCGCCCAGCCACCACCAGCGAGGCTCAAGCTCGCCCAGGTGGCACAACCTGGCCAAGGCAAGGCCAAGCCTCGCGCCACCTGGGCAAGGCTCGCCCAGCCGCTTGTCGGCAGTGGCCAAGAGGAAGAAGGGGAGAAAAAAGAAAAAAAAAATTATAATAAAAAGTATTAAAAATTAAAAAAATCAAAAGATCGGAAATTTTTATCAAACGCATTTCTGTTCCCGAAGAAAAAATTTTAAACAGTTTATCAAACACCTTAAATACTCAAAATTTGTTCTCGGGAGCAGAATAAAAAAAAAATCATTTCTGATCAGAATCTGTTCCCGGGAACATAAGTGTTACTATGTAGGCCCTAAATGTGTACTGAAAGCTTCTTGTAACTTGATCCTGTAAATGCTTACTATTTGGGTGAAACATTCGAGAAACAAAACGCACTGTTGGAGGTTTATTTGGATAATCCTCTGTAAACTGAAGAGTCAACTTGAACGTACCTGAAAAACTCGAGCAGATTTTTTCATGTAGAAACAACAAGAGTCAGATATTCTCATGTAGACATCGAATAAAACCAATGCAAGCAACCAGGACAAAAAGACAAAAGAGAATAAGACAGGGAATCATATCCCTTTAGTTGAAAGAGGGTTCTTGATATGGTCCCGCTTGAATAAACACAACATGGCCATGAATATAAAAGCCCTCAATAATTTATTGCTAGCACAAGAGATCATTCCCACAGTCTCCACAAATACATAATCTCAGAATGAAAACAAGAGCACTGCGTTTTCCACATGAATGGAGGTCTACATAAGCGAAGAACAATCAGTGGGAGACTTACCTCCATCCCATGGAGTATCATCAGGACTGCAATCCAAACCACAGAACAGCTTATCCAACCATACTGATGATACGGGAATCAAATGAACTGAAGCAAAGATAATATAAAAATCTGAGAGCTCTCTTCAACATACCCAAAAATCACGGCATTCCAAAGCATAATGTTGTTATCTTGCGGCGCACCACTAATGCCTGCCGGTGGGTCCTGTTGCAACCTCTTAAAATCCCTCATCAGCCTCTTCCTCGCAGGAGTCGACATGGCGGTCACTGCCCACGAATTCCAAACAGCAGTCCAATGAACCAAAATGAAACGAAAAAAGGCAGTAGCAAGCTATATTACAGAAAATGCACAGGATGCGTTCCAAAGGAGCTAATAAGTTCCACTTTTATTTTGTCGGTCACACCAGTACTACTATTCTAACAGCTACCAATTCCCGAAGAAAGACACGCTTGAGTGGAGCCAGAGTCTATATTCAACTCATTCCTATCCCTATACGAGTTAATGTCAGGTGAAACCCTGAAACTCCATAGTTCTTTAGTGGGTTCATCAAGAATTAGGTCAGGGTAGCTGGAGGTTTCGACCACTGAAAGGACATCATCAACTCCACCCTTAGGGCATTAGGAGATGACAACGTTGCGCCTAACCCACCTAAATTCTCACGAAATTCGAAACCTTTAAAGTGGAAGTAGTGATATCCTCCAAGCAAATTACAAGGTTTCAACATCAAAAAACAAAATTTCTACCAGACACGTACCCAAACCCAACACCAAACAGCAAAAACGGAGACTTTAGCTAGGGTTTCGGCCAGAACAACCCCAAAAACAAAAATCCTCGATCACCTAACCGAATCCTCAAAGAAGACGCGGAAAACGAACCGGAGACACAAAGGGTAGCTAGAAAAGGGCAATTGAATCGCGAATTTCACAACGACAACAACAAAAAGCGAAATCGAAGCCACGGGGACTGCGCCGAACCTGCTGAAGGGAGAGCCGATGAAGAACCCCGAAGGCGGTCCCGGCTCCCGGCGGAACAGAGGAGGAGCTAGGGTTCCCCTATCGCCTGGCGATTCGGAAGCCGCCGAGCGGAGCGGCGCGAATCGGTCCCACGAGAGAGGGGAGAGAAGGGGAGAGATTCCACAAACGTTCGGTCCAGAGGGAAGGATTGAAGGAAGCTTCGCTTTGGCTTATGCGGAGAGAGAGACGGAAAGACAAGAGTGACAGAGAATTGATGTGATAGGCTTGCGCTACGGTGTGCCGGCGTCGCACTCGAATCTTCCTCACCCGTTTGGGCCGCCCATTCATTTGGGCCTTTTCGGAATCGGCCCATAGATCACCTTGGGCCGAATGCGGGCCTCCAGGCGAAATCTTTGCACGTGTCTGTTCTACGATGGGTCGAATCGAGTCGACCATAGCACGAGTGATCAGGCTCGCAATTAATTGGCTAGTTGGTGAGGCAATAACTTACTAAGACGATAATCAGTAGCTGGCCTTTTCGGATGATCAACCACAATGGGACTAAGACATGGCCCAAACTTCTATGGGAGGTAAAAGAGGGGAATTTTCCGCAATGGGCAAAAGCTTGACGAAATAATGCCTCGTGAAGGTAGAAGGCCATGGGTCGTGAACCTAAAACCAACCCTGTTCCTTATGATTCTAATGCCGAACCAGGTAGGCTTGAAACCTAATTGCCTGATTTTAGGTTCTATTCGAAAATTTGGGCCTCACTTTCCGTTTTTAGATTTAAAAAACAAATTGAATAATAAAAGTAATTTACACAATAGCAAATAAACAACGGTTAGTTGAGCGGTCTTTTGTAGCACATTTGTCGTTGTTGGTTTGGCGAAACACTTTTCTTTGTGGTTATTATTAAGGGTATCCTATACTAGTTGACATTTCCATTAACTACATCAATAATTACAAAGTCACATGAGGTTAAATGTGCCCAAAGAAGAGACTCGAAATCAAGACCTCTTGACTCTTGAGGCAAAAGGGCCAAGCATGTCATCAATTGCAGGCCAACCAGCATGGGTTCACAGCTCCTTAACTATCATGAATACGACATAGGAGATGTTAATCATGTCGAGAGATTGCAGTAGAAACCCAATATGTTCAATTATAAAAATCGTTAAGATGAAGTCCAATCCGAATTTGTCAAAATATCCAATTAGACTCACTTTTAATAAAAAGATTAAGTTAATCAATAATGTGCCAATTATAATATATTAATTACTCAACGCCACACAAATTCTCTGATATAAGATTTCTTAGAAGACAATTAATTTCCATATCTCAACAATATTCTCCTCGTGTATGAGCTCAATGATAAGGCTACTCCCTTTAATTCAAGTATCATCTACACCAACATGTCTTAACTTGAATCTCCACTGGGTCCACCTTCATCTTGAGTCTCTTTCTCTAGATTGAAACCATGAAGGCTGTCATTAGGACTGTGTGATAACACCAAAATGCCCATAATTACTCTAGAGGTGCGTTTGGTAACATTTTTACTCCCGGGAACAGTTTCTTTTAAGAAATAGTTCTTTTTTATTTCTACTCCCTAGAACAATTTCTGAATAAAATAGGACGTTTTGGTACAAAAAAAAAAAAAAATTTTTTTTTTTATTCTCATAATAGAAAAGGAATAGAAATGTGTTTGGAATCGACAAAAAATTTTATTTCTTTTTTTCCCTTATGGTGGCGGCAACCGGCGGTGGCAAGTGGCGGGCGGCCATCGACGGGCTGTGGGCCACCATCGGCGACCGGTGGCGTCACCATCGGCAGGCGAGGGCGATCGATAGTCGCTAACCGATGTTCGGCAGCCGCGGTTGGCCGCCCGCAACCCGCCGGTGGCCGGTCGCCGGGTCGCTAGCCTTCACGCAAAGGCCGGTGACTAGCGGTCGGCTAGTCACGCGAGGGTGGCCAGCAACCGACGACCGACGACCAACGGTGGCGGCAACGGGCGGCAATGGGCGGGTGGTGGCGTGCTATAGGCGATGAGTAGTCTCCAAAAAATAGTTTTTAGAAATTGTTCCCAAGAATAAAAAGCTACTTTTTTCTACTTCTCATTTTTACTCCAAATCTATTCTCAGGAACAACTTTCTATTACTAGGAATAGAAAAATCAGTTTGCGTTGCCAAACGCATTTCTGTTTTTTTTCTATTCCAAGGAGCAGAAAAACAGAAAAACAAATAAATAGAAATGTTAACAAATGGAGCCTAGGTCTCTTTCGTCATACGAAAACTATGAAGATTACTCGAAAATTGTGTTGGCCAGATTATTGTCACCAATCAATTATCGATTATAATACCATTTATTGGGAGCTTATAGTAGAAACCCAAAACCTTAACCGGGGAGACTAGCAATATAGCGCTCAAGTCCAATCGTGTCAAGATATTCAATTGAAAGTTATTATATAAAAGACATCGATTTTTTTATCAACAAGTTGAGACACATAACAATAATTATTGAAATTTACCAGCAGGGAAAAAAAAATCCGTTCTTCTGAGCACCGATCAACAGAATTCTGCATGAATTATTATACAATATCTATCTGCCTGTTGAACTGTCATGATCGTACTTCATTTTGAGTGAAATAGAAATGACCCTTGCCTTTTACAAGTAAGCTACAAAGCACTGTAACTTAATGTGAAGGACCAATAGGCCAACGGTTTTCTATCTCAAATACTAACAAATCACCTACTACAAAGCTAAGAAATATATAGTTGTTCCGATCCTTTTTTGTGAACAAACGTTGTTTGCTCGGAACAGCTACATCTTTTATCATGCTGCACAACTTTCTCCCTCATGATAACAGATTCGTGCGATCCCTGTTGTCTTTCGGGGACGCGGATGTGCTTTTCAACGAAGAGAACGGCAATGAAGGAGGTGCGATCACAAAACTTCCGGGTTGAGAAGCACTCGTTGAGCTCGGTTTGTTCAAGAAACTCGTTGCGCACCCGTTCACTTGTAACGCCTGGGGGAGGAGAGAAGAGGCCGCTGAAAAGGGTTCGGTGCTCCACCTCAACTTTTGGCCGAAGCTGTTGCTGTCTCTGATCCCCTGATGATGATCTCCTAGAGTCCCTGCAATAGCTCCACTGCTACCGTTGCCAATGATTGACTTGAGAGCGACTGCCAGAGCGGATTGGAAGTTGGGGTCCGCCGTGATCGCCTTGGTTGCGGCGGCAATGGTGTCTGGTAGAGATTGTTGAGGAAGGCTAGGGTTGTTCTTGATATGCAAGTAGGGTTGATAAGCTGTGTGGTTCTTGTTTTGGAGTTGGGTGGCGTAGTTAAGAAGCCCATTATTAGCCCATGACATGGGAAGATTATTATCAGATTGATCGGGCGAACTAAAGCTTAAGCTTGTGGAAGAATATCTCGATGTTGTCGAAGGGTAAGTATGGGAGGAGAATCGATTGAAATGCGATGAAGTCGATGATGCCGATGATAGGTTTGAGGAAGTGAGGTCGAGAGTGATTGTCGGGTAGGTAGGAGCAGATGGCATGACCGAGCTTGGCAGGTAAAATTGATTCGATCTCGAAGCGTCGGACAGATAAAAGTTAAGCCCGTGAAGTCCGGCCCCGGTAGTGGCAGATGCGCCATGACCCTGTCCTGGCTGTGAGCTTGAGGAGCCGGACAACAGCATGGCAGCGGCTGCCGAGGTGGTGGAAGCCATAGCAGTGGCCGACATTGGAAGTGGGTGGTTATGCGTGCCTTCATATGTGGTTATCAGAATGGACATGTCCTCAGCACACCTTTGCACCTGATTGTCCAGAAAGAAAGATCTCCAATTAGAAGGGCAAGATACAAGTTCATCCTGTAATTTCTCAAGCATTATGAATGAATGACTTAGGGTTATTCACATATTCTGAAGTCTTTACAATCATATGTTGTCGATACGGTGAGGGCAACTTAACCTACCTGTTTTCTTACGGGACACGATTGCGCAACCGTGCACCGATAGTAAGCTCGAGGGCATGGGTTTCCTTTCGCAATCTTTTGGCCATATTTTCGCCATTGGCATCCATCGTTCATCTGTTGAAGAATCATCATACAACTTTTCTAGGTCAGATTGCAACATTCAACCATACACATAACTTCATCAAACAATCAACGAATAACAACTGATGAGACTATGTATCTCGACCTGAATATATAACTACATAATTTACTCCAGATTACTAACCGTTGCTGCGTCACATCGAGCCCGCACTGAAACCCTAGCTTTCTTGACTGGGTTTTGCTGGGAAAGCTCATCATCTCCATCTGATCTCATTGTTTTGGGGACTTTGTTGGGTGGCCAAGTCTCTCCGGCTTCTTCCTTTTGATGATCATCGAAGCTAGTCGCAGGACTACCCTTGTTATTATTCTTCGGGAAAGTTTCGACCAGACTAGTTCTCGATGCATCGGATAATTTGCAGTCCAGTGAGAGACCCAGGTCCTGTTCTTTGTTCATATTCTCCAAGAACAGCAACTTCCCCTCGCGTGATGAAATCGACGACTTATTTTTCTCATCATCTTTCTCTGACTGTTGGCTTGAGGCTGATCTTCCCAGGCTGAGAGAAACAAGCTCTTCAGACTCTTCAGCTTGTTGCCTGTCATCGTTACCATTAGTGACTGCTTCATCATCTGAAGGTTTCTTTTGCTCCCGGTCAGGCTTGACGATGTCGAAGAACTGCATCTGGAGGTTCTTGTACTCTTTCATAATGCTGTCCAAGTACGTCTTAAGCCTCTGATTTTCTTCTCTCACCTCACCCATTTCAGCTCGGGCGGATTTAAGCGGATCTTGATCCTAAAAATTCGGAAAAAAGGAAAAAAAAGAACGAAGCTATAGTGATTAAGAAAATTCATCTTATAAAGTGAAAGGAAACAGGCAGTTCAACAAAGCTCTGAATTGTGGTTTTTGAGATGTGTGTTATAATTGTATGATTAGTGTGTATCCAAATCAAAAATAAATCGGATCTCATATAAGTCGTCGTCCACGTTCTTACACAGCCGGACAAAGACGGTCAATAATGGACAGAGCTCAGTATCTTTGACAAGATTTAATATTAGGACAGACAAGTCTAACTCCAGGAACTTCAACTATTGAATCTCAGCCCCTTTTGTTTGAAGTAAGATATACTCTTTTTCCTTCCAATTTTTTCGCCACAAATTTCAACTTACACCGGCATGTTTATGCCGGCAATTAGCAGCTGGAAGAGGGAAAGGGAAGAAAAAGTTTTTCCGAGGATTAATTTTGGATTATATACGAGGGAGAACCTAAGTATATGTTCCTCAAGATCAAGAATAAATATTTGCCAAAATTTCCTGAACAAAGAAAAAAAAAATTTCAGCCTTGTCAACATAAAACGTAACTAAGATCTGTGGATCTGTAAACCTAGAATCCATGATAACGTGTCGAACGTATCAAGCAAAACATGTCATAGATCAATTTACCTGCTCGCTGGTGCTCATGTTTTTTTGCTCAGGAGAAGATCGATTCGAATTATCATTCCTATGCTGGTTCTTTTCTCCATCTTCTACCTGAAAAATGAAAACCCAGGAAGCGCCTTAGTACTGCATGAATGCATGGTTTGACGATCTGTCATCCACCATGAATGCATGGCTTGCTGGTTGCTTCTTCTTCATGCTGTTCAAGTGACGACTGACCAAGGAAAGCCAGTTCACGAAATCGCTTCCTATTTCTCCGGCAGCAAAAATGAAACGAATTATCAAAGGAAGAACCATTTCTTCTTACCTTAAGAACACCGTTCATTCCGCAATACCGTCCACCGGTGCCTTCAAGCTCAGCTCTTTGCTCTTCCATGACCATCATCGCTTCAGCCTTCATGGCTCTTCTTCTTCTACTTCTCTCTTTCTCTCTCTCTCTCTCTCTCTCTCTCTCTGTACTTGTCCTTATTTCTCCTTTCTGTAGCTCTTCTTTTCTCTATCCTGTCATGAGCAGGACCCTCTATTCCTTTTATAGGCCTCAAGCCTGAAGTATTTGACTATCCTAAGGCTACAGTTCTTTTCTGCATCCCCATCAAGAATACAAGTCAACCCAGCTCAACCCAAATGGCAACTCATTAGATTTGATTTTTTATACAACCAGTTGAAGTATTCAACTTCAACGCCTGAGAACTTGATTTCAGACCAGATCCAAAGTCATTTAGTCCTTCCGAAATAAATAGATGAGAATAGAGTTCACCATTTCTAGAGAACTTCAAGCCGCAATGGTCGGACCCCCCCCATCTAACCCTAGCTACTTACTTCGGGGAAACTTCGTATTGTGCCATTTTCAGAAACTCAAAACACGAGGGGATAAAAAAAAGGTCAAATGGCCATTGGTCCACGGTCAATGTTTTTCCTCCACCGTGGCATGGCCGCTGTCGCCGGTGACCGGAGGTCTGGCTTTTCGGTCTTGGATTGGTTGCCGCTTTTGATTAATCTAAAGGGGTGTGAAGAAGAAACTCGATGCAACCTTTTGTTAGGTTGAAGCTTGGGCTTGCTGCACATGAATTTTTAAAGTATCGTCCCATGGTGTTGACCTATCTAGCTAAACTTAGGCTTCATTTTCATTCGAATCTTGACTTTCGTATCCAGCGTGCGACGTGCATCACGCAATGCGTATTATTGATCTCATTCTACATTTTAGTATATAGTTCTTTCTTTACTAGCTAAGAGTATATTCTCTTATATGCATTTTGGTTTCAAAGTTGCTTCACGACATATTGTATGATACTTATTCAACATCTTTTTTTAGCGTGGTTCGATAAACTCTTGTGTAACTCGATTGTGATAAATGCAAATCTCCATGGATTCATGAATTTCGATGCTTACAATTTTACCGTACCCACGATCCATGTAAATTATAGTCCTAAGTTGAATTTAGAAGACCACTTTCATAATGTAGAATGCGCCTATAAAAAATTATGAGATGCAAGAGATGCGGCAAGACTTCAGTTCAGCCGGCTAGTCTTGGGATCGGGACCTTTGACGTCTGACAAACTTTATAATTTTCCACATTTTTTATTGAAGTATTCACGTCTATCTTATCTAATGCAAGGTCAACTTTGCTAAATGTATAAATTTATGACCAAATAATAGAAAGTCACCCTATCTTATGTTGTCAAAGATAATAATTTGGCCGATGGGGGCGTGAAAAATTCATAGCAAAGAGAAATTGTTGTTCATTGTGACTATTATTATTATTATTATTATTATTATTATTATTATTATTATTGTGAGTTTCTGAGGACGAAGAAGTCGTGCATTGAAAAGAGTTGCCACAAGATGAAGAAAAGTTAGTTCTCAAGTTGAAAAGAAGAATATAGACACAAATAATAGAATTGACCCCGCAATCTTCATGCGAAATTTTCTTGGAAGAGCCAAGAACGTACTTGTCATTTTATGGGCAAAAAAGGAAAAGAAAAAGAAAAAGAACTTGTGCATTTTTGCTTTTGACCATTGATATTTGCAATATGTATAAGAGCATGGAACTGGCTATCTAGCAAGACAAGAACATTATAAATATAATAAATTTCGTACAATATTCACTTTGATACCATAACTTTTCAATTACCACTTGATTGTCACGATTTTTTACTTGACTATTTAGGTGCCACAACCTTGTAAAAACATTCTCAGCATAAATTCTAATGTCGCATCAGATTTTCTAACGGGAGAAATCATCAACGTTAATCAAATTAACATTTTTTAAAAGTCGAGGCATTCAAATAATTAATTGAAAAGTTATGATACCAAAATGAAAACAGTGTGAAAATTATAATACTTGTAATGTCCTTTTTCTTATCTAGCTAACATTGGAACTTTTGTGTCTTAACAAAAGGAGAGCCATGTGTAAGATTGATATTCCTTTCTTGTGTAGCTGCTAAATTGGTGTGCACATACCATATCGAATAAGCCCTTTGCAATTTGATAAACAACAAACCATCCACCTTGAGATCAGAAAACCGCTAATCATGAGGTATTATCGTCTTGTGACCTAATCTCATGAGATTAGATCGAGTAAGAATTGAACCTTAGATCTCCCACATGAAGTGTAATTAGAGTCCTGCTTATTTACTATTCGACCATAGATTATCAAGTTATTTTTAACCATACTCTTCGGAAAATAATATCAAAATCTTCACCAATAAGCAGATAACAAAACGGGATAGCTCGAATCTTTTCTTAAATGTCATGCATACGTGATGATCCACGATCCCAACGACTTGTTTTAAAAAGGTGACAGCCAGGTATGATCTAGGGTTTTCTAAGCCATGTCGTACAAGGAAGTGAAACAATTTTATAAGGTCTTAGGATATATAATAAGAAGGGTAGTCTTAAAATATGTCATTAGAAAAGTTGCAAATTGCCGTCCCGAGGCACTGGAAGTGAGTGATTTATTAAATAAATGCCCTTAAAATTCTCTCTGAGCTTAATGACTTCCGTAGTATCTGATCATTTAATTAAGCTTCTTTGTAAGTCCAATTGAGATTATTTTATGTTGCCACAATGTCAACTGTAGCATTAGTCCAAGAGTGCATTTATACAAGCGATTTAAACATAACAATGTCTTTGTTGTTATGGCGTGTATAACCTATATATAACTTTCTATGATTCACTGTCATAGATGTAAATTTGGTAAGTCTACTACCAACTGTTCTAAAAACTTAAGCTGTAACATTTAGATATTTTAAGATTTCCCTCTCACACTTAGACCGGACTTTTTGGCCTAAGATCAAAGAGAAGATTTGAATTTAGCACCTTCTACTTTAATACCACGTAAGATTTTGCGGGATCTCTATCGACCACTCTAAAAGTTTAAACTATAAGATAAATGTGTGATTCAACATTAGAATATTTTAAGAAAGACAGTCACAATCCGACGTATATAAATTAACAGTCCGCTAAAAGGGGATATTCTGTGATTAATTATTTATCAAGTTAATAAGGCCGGCATCGCATGGGGCTGACGATTTTGATGAGTGGGACGTGCGTAGACTTTAGGTTATTGCTTCCATTAATTGTTTCATTTTGCCCACCTGAGAAGGAGGTCAACCGAATTAAATAGCACTTGCATACCAGAATGGGTTGACCCAGTTGATGGAGAAATCAGCTCTGGTCTTTTCTGATTGGGGATTTGACATATTATGTATATATATCATATTACTTTTATATATTTATAACATATTATTTTCTTCTTAATGGAGGGGCTTGCATGCAAGCATGCATGAGGCATCATCCTCAGCCAAAATGGTCAACGAAAGCAGATACGCAAGTGGATTCATTATTGTATCCGAAAATAAAATGGAGTTCGCAAGGTCAACCAAATCCTACGAAATGGTCGATCTGTACACTTGACAAAGCATGACAAAGCAATTCCAGAAGTGTGGAATTTTCTTATAATACTAAATTCAAGTAAATTTATCAACGTCTAACGTATAAATTCAAATAATAAGACGAGCCCTTGGTCAAACCACATTATTTTCCGTGGAAGTCAGCTTCCTCAAAAAATTTGCCACTCGATATGTTGTTTAGATTCTATTGGAAGGTGAAATTCCAAGATGATGATTTATGATGCAGCCACCTAAAAAAGCGTCAACCTTCGATTTAATTATCCGGAATTCCGAGCATGCGCTACCCAGAGTATTAGTTTTAATTTCGACTAGAGAACGAATTTTAATTTAAGAGATTTGAGATTGGACTTTAGAGTTTCGAATGAGCTTCCTCTCCGCAAATGCCGATACTAGCAACACATTAATGTGTTTAAAGTATGATGATTAGAGTAATTTACACAAGCCATTTCATCAGCCTTCCTCTCGCCGAGATGATGATTCATGGTTCACAAATTGTGTTAGTGTTATGTCAAACAAGACAAGGGTACACTATAAAACAAGGCAACTCAAACATGACACAATTAATTAATCATGTCGATACACACAATGTTTTATAATCAAGAGTATCGTATTGACAATTTGCATATAAGACACTATGCAAAGCATAGGTCAACACAATAGGAGCCCGGAGATCCGCAAGGGCCTCTAGTGATAATTCGATAACCGGGTGCTTAGTCTAGATGTGTTCTTTCTTTTAACGTGTTTGTACTTGCACACCTTGTCCCCCTAATTTCCAATAGATATTTTTCTTTCCTATTGGGAGAGAATACAAGAGATGACATTGGAGAGTCTTACCCCTTATGAGTTATTTCCCATTTTCTTCTCCTTTAAGCCTTTTAAGGACTTACTTAAATCCAAATATTTTCTTATAATACTAATTCAAATAAATTTGTCAACGTTTAATGTATATATCAATTAATAAGACAAGCCCTTGGTCAAACCATATTATTTTTCGTGAAAGTCAACCTCCTCAAAAATTTGCCAAGATATGTTGTTTAGATTCTATTGGAAGGTGAAATTCCAAGATGATGATCTATGATGCAGCCTCCTAAAAAAATGTCAACCTTTGATTTAATTTTCCGAAATCACAACCGTGCACCACTTATAATATTAGTTTTAATTTCAACTTAAGAATGAATTTTAATTTGAGAGATTTGAGATTAGAGTTTAAAATAAGCTTCCTCTCCGTGAATGTCGACACTGGCAACACAATAAATGTGTTTAAAGTATGATGATTAGAATAATTCATTCAAGCCATTTCATCAACGTTTCTCTTGCGAGATAATAATTCACAGTTCACAAATTGTGTTAGTGTCGTGTCGAACAAGTCAAGAGTGTACCATAAAACAAGTTAACTCGAACATGGCACAATTAATTAATCATGCTGACTTACTTGACGAATACAATCCGTAGATTAATGAGTTGATAGGCACAAGTTTCAATCTTGTCATCCCTACCTAAACCTTCTCAAAGCTTATAACACTTCTCTATCCAACCTTCTAGCATCAATAGTCATAGCACACAGTTTCATGATATCATACGATTTTCCCAACCTAAATCAAGCAAAATGATACGATCTGTGTAACGGGATTAAATAACAAGTTAGCAGGTCAACATATTTGCATGACCTTGCATGACTTGCCACAAAATCAACTCAATTCATAAAATCTATTTGTAGAAATGATATGTCAACAAAACATTGTAGATCAAGAATAGGTTCCTAGTCGATGAAATACGATCAATTCAAGATCATGATAGTAAATAGCATTGGAAAGGTAGCATTTTAATCAATCATGTCTAAAAATGTCACCTACATGTCATCTCAACACAAACTCATTAATTAAACTGGCTCTATGGTCGACCAAGAAAGAAAAACTTGCTCTATGGGTTCATGTGTGGCAGATTGGACGCTAACACTGCACCATTATTAATCTCTCTTGCAATTTGACATAAAATTATCCAAACATGGTCATATTAGACTCAGACACGCTAATTTTGTGCCGTATTCAAATCTCACTATCATTTTGTGTCTGAAAATTCCCACTCTTCCTCTCACACACACGTTGCATTATATTAATCTACTCAAACTAAAATTCATTTAATTAATGAACATCTATGTATTTGCTTTCAAAAGAAATATATAAACGGGAGTTTTCGCTTGTCTAATCATCTATACCCTAAGCACTTGTCAATCAACAAGATCTTTCAGATAAGCTTGGTCTATCAATAGAATGATCTCACTACGCTTCGCTCATGGCCCTAAGTCAACATTTATAATAGAAGGGGGGAAAACGAAAACTGAAAGGTCAACCAATATAATAGTGGGGGAAAAACAAAAACTCAAATGTCAACTATAATTCTAAGTACTAAAACGATGTTTTTTTTAAAGAAAATGCCCGAATATGTACAGTTTGACTTACAATGTTGCGATAGATGATTTGCCTTAAAGGTTTAATTTAATTGATATAAAGGGCATATTCTTCAGATGCTTATTATATGCTGTTGCTAGAAATCTTAGTTTTGTAAAGGAAAATATTTATTGTATGCATGACTTGCTCATAATCCATCTGGGCATTTTTGAATTTGTCGTAGGCAGAATTCCGTCGTTTCGTACCCCAAGAAAACAGAAAAAGTTGTCCGTGATTGGTGAATTTTTGTGAAGCTCTATGAATTATTGTCGGTAAAATTAGTGTAATTGGTGAATAATATTATTCTTGTGTACTAATTCTTATATAAGTTACTTAGCCGTCTTTTTGGTTATTTGTGCATTACCGACTTTTTTTATAACTTATCAACATTTTATTTTACCAACCTATCGTACCATATTACCAACATTAATTCAAATGATTTAACCTTTTTTTCTGATTTAATCAATTGATTTTAGGCCGCCAACTGTTATTTGAATTGCTCATTAATGTCCATTCAATTGTTTGTAAGTTGCCAACAATACTAAGGACTTTCTAACTCACATTTAATTAAATTACAATCATTTTTAGTTTATCAACTTTGGTTTAAGATATCAACTTTAATTCGAGTTACCTACCGAAATGGATTCATCTAAGTTATTTACTAACATGTTCTTGGTTGTTTGTAAATCATCAACTTTATTTGATAACTTACTAAGTTTTATTTGCAATCAATTAGCAACAAGCTAAAAAATCCAACTCTTATATCAGTTTGCCAATCTTAACTTAATTGACTGCCTATTTTATCTAGGCCATGCTTTTTTCACTCCTCCTTTAGCTTAGCCACTCCTTTTTTGTATGTTTTGACCATACCATCTCTTGTAAGACCCACAACTTTTAATAAAACTCTATAAAAGTGATATTTGTAATATTTAGTGAGAGCTTTTTATTTTGTTTTTTCTTTTCCTTTCCCGTCGGTCTCACTTTCCTCCTTCTTCTTTTTCCCCAAGCTTTTGACATTTCAGTCTTTGCTCTTGCAAATCATTTCTTTGTTTTCTCTCTTGCAAGTCATTCTTTTCCTTTTTTTTTTTTTTTTTGCCTCCCACTCCTTTTTCTTCTTCCAAAAACCCCATCATCCTTTGTTTTCTATCTATGATGCCAATCCCATCGTCCTCCACATTTTTGTTGGCACCAATATTGGGCTCACCAGTGACCTCCCCAACAAACCCTTTTTCTCCACTGCAAGTAGGCTCGTCTTGCACCATGGAAGGAAATATTGAGAAGCATTGCTTCTCTCTCTCCCCTTTGTTACATGTTTCTCTCATTTTCTACACATGTGAGTGTCTAAAGAAAGAAAAGGTGTCTCCACCATATGTAGGCATAAAAGTTGAACGCAATAGGTGAGTCATCTTCTTTTAGGTAATATGAAGCAAGATTCAAATTAGTGATTTTTAATTTGATTGCAGATTTTGGTGGCATGTCTAAGTGTTGAAGTAATCAATTCTTTTGGAGATTGCAGAAGTTGGAGAGATTTGTTGAAGAAGAAGGAGTGTGAGGTGTAGAAAGAAGAGATTGGCTTAGTTGTCAAAGGCTTAGAAAGGAAGAAGATGAAGGAAAGGGAGACCCGCAAAAAAGAAGAAGAAAAAGAAGAAACAAAATAAAAAGCATTCGCCAAATAATTAAAAAAAATATCACTTTTATAAGATTATACTAGAAGTGATGGGCTCACAAAAGATAATATGATCAAAGCACCAAAAAAAGAGGGTCATTGTCAAAGGAGAGCAGAAAAAGCGCCGCCTTTTTCTTCAATTTAATTACCAATTAGTTTTAAATTGCCAACTTTATAATTTGGGCCTCTTACAACACCTCTTTAGTTGACTTTGTGGGAAATTAAGAAATTATGCAAAATCCCAACTTAAAGAGGGATATGATATAGATATTTTGCATAAAGTTTTGTAGAATTGAACATACAACTAATAGAAGTCACATCGAGCTCAAGGAGAGTGGCGACCATCGCCAACACCACCTTAGATCTGCCCTTGGCCAAATCAAGTTCTATTGTCGTCGACATGATTTGGCCCTTTTCTACGAACTCACTTGTTAATTATGCAATTGATGTCAAAATGCAAGTAATTCGTATTATCTATATTCCTATACTATTCTTCAAATGTGAGTTTGAATATGGTCTCTCCTTTAAGAATTCTTCATTTATCATCATAATATTGGAAAATTTATGCGAATAATTGGTCAATTAAAATTTTTGTAAATAATTGATGGCATGCCTAATGTGCATTATGTCTAATTGGAATAAAAAATGGAAAATTTAAATTGAGTGAACCATGACTAACTAAATTTAGCACAAAAAAAATCACTGGAATTTGCTTTTGTGACCAATCTTCCCAAAAGGGAGAGGTGAGAAAATTCATATTCTCAAGGAGTTGGGGTGGGGACATTTAATTTTGAGTATACAATTTGACTCTCACATCTGTAAAGAGGCGAGACACAAGTTGGAGAGTTAGTTGAGGGTCAAAGTAGAACAAACAAAAAAAAATTAGCACAAAAGAAAATGAAGAAATAAATATGTTCTCTTTCGAAAATATTGATTCATTGAGATTGTAGATTCTCCAGCCCAAAATTAAAAGGTCTTGCTTGACTGAAGTCCATGGACCCAAAATAATCACGGTTGTTAATCATGTGAGTTCCATAGGATTAATAGTCACGATAGACTTGGTTCATGTGACTTTGGTCCGAAGTATTTGCCTAAGAATGAGATCAAGCTTTCATTTGACACATGGGAATCGAAAACATAGGGTCTGCTTGATTCGGTTTTGAGAAAATGTCTTTAGAAAATGCAAAAACCTTTGGATTAAATGGATTTTTCAAAATGCAAGTAATGCTTGATAAATTGTATTTTAAAAACACATTTAGTAGTAACTTTGACTTAAATTCTATTCATTAAAAACTACATTTTGTAAATTACTTTTGCTAAATTTTTTTAAATGATCTTAAACTATTTCCAATAGAGCTCAACTACCGGCGGGCCAAAATGGTTGCCACCTAGCCTTGCATGGAGTCGCTCGACCCCAAGCAAGGTCACCTAAGGTTGCCCTACCTCAAGTGGCGTTGCCTAGGGTTGTGTGACCCCACTTGATGTCAACGGTCACCAGTCTCCATCCAGCTCCTTTGTGCAAATCGCGGGTTAAGTCAAGGAATAGTGAACAATGTCAAGTCTTGCATTTCGAGAACGCTACTTTTCAAAGGGCTTCTGAATCTACTTGGGCCAAAGGTTTTATAAGTCTTTGACATGTAATTACATTTCCCTGAAGTCTTCCCAAAAATTTGCCAAAAGCCATTCAAACCCCCTAAAACCCATTGCAAATGAACTTAGGCCCCGTTTGGTTCGGCTTTGCGAAGGGGTTTTGGGAGACTAAAGGACCTTAACTAAATGCAAACTCGTTTGGTTCAATTCTTTGGAGGACTTTGTTCAAATACAACCACATCTCTAAAGGACTCTAAAGACCTTTAGCCCAAGGAGATTCCGGAGCCACTTTGGGAAGTTGAATCTTCCAAATGCAAATGGTATTGTTCACGCAATCACTATTCATCTTCTCCGATGAGTCGACGAGGCCGATGATCGCCGGCCAAGGGGTCCTCAACGCCGGCGATGGCCACCTGAGAGGTCACCTAACCCCATTGATCGTCACTTGAGGTCACGCGACCCAAGCGTCGCCTGAGATCCAACGACCTCAGGCGATGGAGGCATCCACTTGGGTCGTGTGACCCAGTGACGACGTCAGATGCCTCCGTTGCCTGGGTTTGCGCGACCTTAGGCGGCATTCGCTTGGGTGGCGCGCCCAAGCAATGGAGGCAACTGTTGCTTGGATCGCGAACCCAGGCGATGGAGGCATCTGCTTAGGTGGCGCGACCTAGGCGATGGCCGTCCCTTGGGGGCGTTGGCATTGGCGACCATTGCCTATGGTCACCCCACGCCGTCGGCCAATTTTGGCCGCCAGTGAATAGATTAAAACAAAAAAATTTAGTAAAAGTGCTTTACAAAATATAATATTTACCAAACGGTATTTACATTTCGGAAAACTCCTTTACATTTTTCAAAGAGTATTTGCCTAAAATTGAACCAAACGGCCTTTAACGGGCCATAGTCCATACTCCAGGCCCGCAAAAAATCATCCGCAGCCCGACTGTAATCTCAGAAAAGCAAGCTGCTTTCGAGGATTTGGATGATGACTCGGACGTTATTATTGGGAAATGAAGTGGCGTTCTTACCACTTTCTTGCCGAACCGAGTGGAACATGCAGGAAGGAGTCGGATACAGATGCTTCCCCAGAGATGAGAGCTGAGCGATTTTGTTTTATGTCTGTTGTGCCATCGGTATTGCGAAGGTGGGTTCTTTGGATTTAAGGCGGAGCTCCTGATCGGAGAGAATCCTTCTCCTCTCGCGCGCGCCCGATTCGATTTCTCTCGCGTTCTTTGACGGGAACCAGACATGGGTTCGCGTCTGCTCTTCAGGCAAGGGAGGATCGGAGGTCCGAAGAACGCTCTGAGTTGGCTCAGTTCCTTCCATCATCTCTCGAGGCAATCTTTTCCTTGACCCCACCTCGGTTTCCCGCAAGAAAGCTTTTTTTTTTGTCTTTTTTATATTGGTTTTCAGTTCTTGGGTTGGTCATATGTATGACTGTCGGTTGATGCCCTTTGTGGGGTTGGATTCGTCGACTTTGTTTTACGATTCTTGCAGTTATTGAGAGTGGGTCTCTCTCACTTTAGTGGGTCTTCGCTGTTTCTTGAAATTTTACCTCCATGAGCATCATCAGTCGTCACCCCTCACCGTTTGCTTTGAGCTTTGTTTTGTTCCTGTTCGTGTAAGAAATACGAATGATATTTGACAACTTGGATCAACATTGTTCTACTAGAGCATTTTATTCATGATTTGCGAATAGAGGATCTTGCAGTATGGGTTTCTGCATCAAGAAATTGCAATGCTGTATCTGTTCTGGTGTCCATGTAAGTAAATTGTCTTGTTCCATTGCATGGCACGGTCTTGGTTCGCAATTGCATGTAGTCCTCTGTTAGGAACCAAGATTTCAACAAGGCCACGTGATTGTCGATGCATCCGATCCACGGGTTATAATTACTGTAATGTCACATCCCCCAGAAATGCCACAAGTTTACTTTTAATTCTGATTTAAAGCTGATTTGCTGAGTTTCTCACGTGCGGATGTTGTTGCTTTTCCACAGCAGATCTCTCCATTCTTTACCTTTTGCGACAGTAAATGCTGAGGAAATATCAGGTTCACGACCTGCTGAAGTAGAAAATTTTGGTAGGTAGTAAGACTTGGACTTCGTATTATTTTCACTAACATATTCCATCAAAAGAGTTTTTCCTTTTCTCTCAGAAATGAAGCATGAATCAAATCCACCCTCAATGAAATAAGGCAATTGCCATCTGTCTTTAGTCACATGGGACATTTTCTGGATTTGTGTGGCCATGCTTTAGTAATGAATTAATGCATCTTCCTTTACTCTTGACTAATTGGATCATTGTTGGCTGACCTTTCTTTGAATGTTTGGCTTGTTTACCACTTGCTGTCTTATGTAGAATTTCTTTACCTTTTAGTGCAGGGTAAGCTGGACCAAATCGAAAAATTCAAATGAGATATTGGATCCTCTAAATGGAGAACCTTTCATTAAAGTTGCTGAGGTGGATGAAACAGATATACAGGTCAACACTTTTATCTTATTGTTCTGGTCTTGTATTAACTCCTTTTCTTGCTGGAAATCAACTACCTTGACAAAAGCAAATCAGTGAAAGTGTGTCACTTGTTGCTTGTTCTGATGTAAACACTGACTAGAACCAGACTTTCACATATTGTTATTGTTTAGTTTCTAACATGACTTTGCCAGTTTAGCGGCAGTCCCCACAAGTTATAATTCCTTGTTTAACTCTTTCATGGATATGAGTCCAATCACCGATACCTAAATAAGTTGCTTTCATACCATACATTTGGCATATCTCTTGACTTAATGAACTGGTTGTGCAGCCATTTGTGGAGAGCTTATCCAAGTGCCCGAAACATGGTTTACACAATCCCTTTAAAGCACCGAGAGGTACGCTTCTGCTCATCCAGTTTAAACTTCTAATTTCTGGATTATGGTATAAAAACAGATGGTTTTGGAGAGGCATTGCATCGAATATCAACAGAAAATGTTATTGAAGTTATTTCCCATTTTCACTCTTTATTTGGGAACTAAGAGTAGAATATTAAAAGGGTCGGTAACTGCTTTGTTTGGCATAGGTATCTTTTGTATGGAGATATATCAGCTAAAGCAGCTCACATGCTTGCACAACCAAAGGTTCCATTTTGTTAAGATATATAAAACAAGTTTTTGATATATCAATTCCTGTAGAGTGATCTTAATGTAATAGTTGTACTTATGACTACAGGTCTCTGATTTCTTTACCCGTTTAATACAAAGAGTTGCGCCAAAGAGCTACCAGCAGGCTTTTGGTGAAGTTCACGTTACACAGAAGTTTCTGGAGAATTTTTCTGGGGATCAGGTAGAATTTGACAAATCTTTGCTCATTAACATAGCAGGGAGAGCATAACTTTTAATGCAGAATGAAACCTTTAATGCCTTTTTTTCTGCTCAAGTATCTAATTTTTGCCCTTCTATAATTACCTTTGTTTTTCTTTTCCGTTTGACCTGCCAAAATGTTGAATGGTAGATGAGAAGCCATATTAGATTTCTCATATTCCTGATTTCTCTGCAGCTGAAGACATGTAGTATATGTCACTGAAATCATTTTAGTACTCAAAAACACTCTCTTCTAGTTATATCTAAGTTTGTCATCTCTATTTTTTTCTCCTGGCAGGTCCGTTTCCTAGCAAGGTCCTTTGGGGTACCTGGAAATCACCTTGGACAGCAAAGTCATGGTTTCCGCTGGCCATATGGCCCTGTAAGGAATTTTTCTTCTGTCATATAATTTCATCTTCCTCAATAAATTAGTCTTGTCTAGTGGATTATGTGGTTTGAGATAGCTTTACAGTGGACTGCGTCAATAATTTTTGGTGTGAGTAGTAGGAGTTGCATCATCAAGAATGGTTAACTGGAAATGATTAGTCAGCCACGAGTACTTGAGTGATGCATCAGTATAAATAAAATTCCTGAGCTCATTTTCCCAGTCAGAAGCATCTAGCACAGTCAAGAGCGTGTATGCACATGCACATACATGGCTCATGGACATTTGCATTCTCAAAGTGCTGAATTTATTTCCGAGCTCCAGTGACTTTTAAGAAGGAAAAGGGTTCTTATGAGGTGTCTGGTTGGTGAAGTTTAAGTGTTGCTTCAAGCACATGAAACATTTGTTCATTTGTCAAGAATATCATAGTATCTTCACTTTGACAATGAGATTACTCATTATGATCAATTCTGAATGTGCCTGTAGGTTGCCATTGTCACTCCCTTTAACTTCCCGCTTGAGATCCCTGTTCTGCAGTTGATGGGTGCACTCTATATGGGCAACAAACCTGTTCTTAAAGTTGACAGCAAGGTAAGTTGATCTCATGCTAATGGATATTGCTGTAATAAGGTCAAACAATCCGGCAAGATTTATTCATTTATTTGAAACTATTATAATAGTAGAATTACGATCTACACAAGTTCCAGCGAACTCTGTCCATCTGTGTAGGAGTGGGGGCAAGGGGATAGGGAAGAAGCCGGAGCATTGGGGGACTAGCCTGACTATGAATCCTGTCAATATCCATTTTTGCTTTAGTTTCTTCTATGACGTGATGCTTTTCTAAATTTTGTTCAACGTGATTTATCTTGTTAGGTGAGTATTGTTATGGAGCAAATGATGCGATTGCTTCATCACTGTGGGCTACCAAAGGAAGATGTCGACTTCATAAATTCTGATGGAAAGACGATGAACAGGCTATTACTGGAGGTTAGTATAATATTAGTTCTCAGAAAAGTGTTTCATCCCTCAGATTCAGAGTGCTTTTTTTGCCTAAATCCATCTATAATTAGTGTGAGACCATAGATGACTTTTTGCGGCATGTAGATGGAAAATAGGCCGATGCTTTCTCTTGGTCATATCTTGTTGTGTGAAGGAATGATTTCTATTGTTCTCAAGTATGATGTAATAATGGAGATGAATGCACCAAAAGTGGACTTGATCATTAAGCAAATATGGAAATGCTTCTGTCAGTAGTCATCAATTTTTTGGTCTAGATAAGAAGGAAATAGCTGACTACACTAATAGAATTCTGACAGAGGGTTGGTCATTTGGATTGGCTTATCATGAATACAAAATCCTTTAATGGCTGATGACAGGATTAGGATTTTTAACTTAAATTAATTTCATGCTCTTAGAAATGTAAATGATCAGCCTTTTCTCTTGTATTGATTCTATAGGCAAATCCCCGCATGACTCTTTTCACCGGTAGCTCGAGAGTAGCTGAAAAGTTGGCAACTGATCTGAAGGGTCGCATAAAGTTGGAAGATGCAGGGTTTGACTGGAAAGTTCTGGGCCCTGATGTTCAAGAGGTTTGAGCGAGATGTTGAAATATTCAATGACAGAACTTCTATTGCACAAACGATCTGCTCACTTTGTTTCGTTGTTTATTGGAAGGTGGACTATGTAGCATGGGTTTGTGATCAGGATGCATATGCATGTAGCGGTCAGAAATGCTCTGCTCAGTCAATACTTTTTATGCACGAGGTTAGTTTTTCAGATAACGGTTCTCATACAATGTAGCAATTATACAGTAGTAGGTGCACACATACTCGAGCACAGCGAATAAAAGACGAGAACCCTCATCATCAACTCTAGACATGCTTTTGATCCACTTGTGCATATTTTTGAGAAATTTTTCTCTGTGGATCAAGCGGTATTGATCTTCGGAGTTTGGCCAGGCTGTCATATTATTCTAACTTGCTTCATTTGGCTTTTATGCAGAACTGGTCAAAATCCTCACTTATTTCAAAAATGAGAGTTCTTGCTGAGAGACGGAAGTTAGAGGATTTAACCATCGGCCCTGTCCTTACTGTAAGTATGATAGGCGTGCTTTTGCAGAGAATGATCTTCTCTCCTAGATGAATGAGAATTGTGCAATAATATCTGTCAGTGTCTCTTTATGAAACTGCACAGAATTAGTTGAGCATCCGATTGGCCTTTGTTTTAGGCGATTAATAGAATATGACCGGAAAAAATGGAATTAGAAACTTGGCATGCTGATAATTTAGCGAAGTTGGATGGATGAAATCACTCAAATTAGATTGTGATGTTTGGATCTAGGATTTTGACATGTCATCTGTTCTGATAGTTTTCTATACAACCTCTCTTCACGTTCCCCAATAAATCAATTCCTGATTAAATTCCTTTTTCCATTGCAGTTTACGACCGGACAAATGTTAGATCACATGAGTAACTTGCTTCTCATACCAGGTTCAAAGCTGCTCTTTGGTGGCGAACCTTTGGAGAATCATTCTATACCACTTATATATGGTGCCCTAAAGCCAACAGCAGTCTATGTTCCGATTGAAGAGATGTTGAAGGAAGAAAACTTCAAGCTCGTCATGAGAGAAATATTTGGACCATTCCAGGTATTTAGCAAAGCAATCCATGTATGAATTAATTTGACTGAAAATAGTCTGCTTCCTTTTGGGCCGGTAATAGCCTGGTTCACTTGTCTAAAATTGTTCGACATTTCTAGTCGGATTGGAGAAATCTTGGGAAAAAGGTCGACACTTTGTTAGGTAATTTATTGATCGAAAAATGGAGATTCCTAGTGGATCTGTCCGGATGCTTAGAGGTGTAATTGTTCTCCATATGTCTTCTTCATGCTACATGCAATATAAGTAGTTTAAACTAAGATTATATATGGCCATCCGTGTCATCTGAATGAAGCAGTACATAAGTTTGAATGAGAAAGACGAATGTGCCAGTGTGTCTTGTGGTCCAGTTTTTAATGCCTCTATTGCTTATCAATCATTGAAGATTGTCACCGAGTATAAGGATGATCAACTGCCAAAGATTCTCGATGCTCTTGAGCGGATGCACGCACATTTGACTGCGGCTGTGGTTTCAAACGATCCCCTCTTTCTTCAGGCAAGTTTCTGTATCTAATCTTATACTCCTCGACTCACAAACTCTTGTTTCTCTTCTTATTGTTTGTTAAAAATATTCAGATAATGCTTGAAAACCCTTCGTTTCTCCCCCCTCGAGTCACTGCTCGTGTATGCTCCCATCTTTAGTTTTGATAAGCAAAAGCCGTTTTGCAGGAAGTTATTGGAAAAACAGTAAATGGGACGACCTATGCTGGACTGAGGGCAAGAACAACCGGAGCTCCTCAAAATCACTGGTAGATAGAAAACTGAAGCCTCAGAGCAATTTTGCGATTCAGTTGACAGCTTAAGAAATCTGCGTGCTAATACACATCGCTGTTCATATATTTTGCTTCAGGTTTGGGCCTGCCGGAGACCCGAGGGGTGCGGGAATTGGTACTCCCGAAGCGATAAAGCTTGTGTGGTCTTGCCACAGGGAAATCATCTACGACGTCGGCCCACTGCCAAAGCACTGGGAAGTCCCGCCACCTACCTGAATTTTGCCACAAGGAAGAAAGAGAAGTGCCCGAGGAACCGTTCATTGAGAACATCTCAAATACTTGGTACGGCTGAGGAATGTCCTCCGGATCCCTTCAGTTTTTTCCCTTGTTCAGGACAGGAAGTAGTTTTAAGTCGGCGCCACAGGTAACATCCGACAGTATCTGCTGATAACTGATTTAATTGTGGACAACGTGCCGCGAGTCGGGAAAGCGTTTTGCTATACCAGGAGCATGCCATCGCGTGAATGGATCGAATATCCGCTTTTACCTGGCTGTGGTTGTGGCTTCTCTTTGATGATTGAACTGAATCACTGGGTCCGGGCAATATACCACAATGCACTTGTCATTGAAATCGACTGATCTGAAAGCCGGTCTCGGAGTAAGACCCGTGATAGAGCCGATCATGAGCCGATTGATCCACGGGCTTGCTTGAGCTGAATGGTCGTCGTGAAGACTTATTTGGATAGGCGTCGATACGCGTAGCTCTCAATATCTGGCCCGATTGGAGTAGGGAAAACGTACTGTTCGTTTTAGTCCCTTGGCGGGTCGACCTGGATAGCTAACTCGATTCCATCTCAACTCATGCTCGACCTAACTTGATCTTGATCGCGTCAAGTGATTGCCGTTTGATACCCAGTTCTCCGGCCCGCTTTTCCAAAACATTTGATCCGTACCCGAGCCCCATATCCGCCACGGCCAGGACCTTCAATAAAAAAAGGGAATAGACCATAAAAAAAAAAAAATCTCGGGTTATGTCCGGTGCGATGCAAAACACCATGAAATTTCTTATTATATCACCGATAGTCGCAAATTTATACTTGGGTAACACATTTATATTCCATCACGATTTTGTCTAAAATTACTTTTGAAAATTGGATGGTTCGCTATCTAATGAAGCTATTTATTATTCATCATTTTTAAACTTGTGGAAGCTCAGACCAAGCTCCTCCGTTGCTGTCCGTTGCCACCTGAACCTCCGGTGGCATTCGTTAGCATTGCTCTTAGACATGAGATTTCAAATCTGCGAAAATTTAATAAGAGGAGTGAGTCTCTTGAAAACTTCAAAACAAAGATTTTGCCAGGACCGCCATAACCTTTGAGGTCAGATTCGGATTCAAAGCTTGCATGCTCCATGACCCTGGGGGTGTCCAAAGTAGATCACCCAAATCGGGAATTGTCCGAATAGGATCAGATTTTTAAGAGTCTTGGTTCGATTTTTGGTTCATAAAAGTAAAATTGGTATTCAAGCGGTATGGTTTTTGATTTCAAGAGGGACTCGAAAGGGACTGACTATATGAGTCTTTTCGTTATTATTTCTTGAAAAGAAATTAATAAAATGTAAATTAAATATCATATGGTTCAATAATACTACATTGTAACATAATAACTCTTCACTCATCGTTCATTTTATCAATATCTTAAGATTTGTCATTTTCTTTTATTATACATAATAACTGTTTAATGGGAAAAAAAGTTGTTGATTTTATTGGATCAGACCAACACAAATAATTTAATCCAATTTCTAGTCCTAGAACCAAACAATCCATTCCCCAATTCCTAATATTTCGGTATCAAGACCACTCGAGCTCAAGACTTGACAAGAGTTTTGAAACATAGAAGTTACAAATGTTATACGAGTTTAAGTTTGGAGCTTTTAGCAATACATTTTTTCTATGATATTTATGGTTTAATATTATAGTTTGAGATTTTTTACGGCAATTGATTTTTGGAAAAAGAGAAAACGATGTGATCCGACGGTCGAGATCCCTCGGCATCTGGCTGCAGAAAAGACTTTTCTTTCACCCAGGCCAGACCAAAGGGCGCTGGACTGGTCCTTCTTCTTCGTCCTCGCCAGACCCAATGCCCTGCTGTCTCCCTCGCTCGTCCTGCTCGTCTCAGAAACCCTAAATCTCTCTCTCTCTCTCTCTCTAGAAGAAGAAGAAGAAGTAGTAGTCTATGAAAATCCCCACGTTCTACCTCGGCGATGGATCAGGATCACCACGGATGGCGCCCCGCACCGCCTCAAGCTAGCCTCTGCCCCGTCTGCTCCGCCCCGCACTTTCCCTTCTGCCCTCCTCCGCTCCCTTCCTTCAATCCGCCCCCAGGTTCCCCTCCGCCGCCCGCCCCGACCACCGCCTCAACGGGTACCGACCCGCCGCTGCTCCTCCTCCGCCTCCGCCTTACGGTCATGGGTTCGGCAGCGATCCGAGGAGTCTCCGGCACGGGTACCCCAATCACGGCGGAGGTGATCTCGGGCAGTACCCGAATCAGTTTCGGCAAGATGGTCTCGGGCCGAGGCCTAATGGTTATGGCGGTGCCAATGGGTTCGTTGGGGAGGGCGAGAGGAGCTATAAGAAGATGAGAGTGGCGGAGCCGAGTAGTGATCCGAGCTTGAGTGGTTACGCCAATGGGAATCGGGATGTTTTTCCTGGGGCTTTGTTCGACAACGAGCGTCGATTGAAGCTGATTCGGGATCACGGGGCGGTGGCGGGCGGGCTGCCTTCAGGAGGGAGCGCAGGGTATGGTTTTGATAATGGCAGGGACGGGACGGGTGAATTGGCCGCGAAGAATATGCAGAAGAGCTATGGGAATGGGAATATGCCGTTTGTTGGTGGGGAAGCCGACGGTGAACAGCAGTACTATCTGCAGAAACGTGCAAATGAGTATCAGGCCGAAGTTCCCGGCATGACAAGAATGTATCTTGGCCAGAGTGGTGGCGTTTCAAGGGACGATTACAGCCGTAACTATCAGCCACCGCATCAGCCTCATGCAATTCAATCAGGGCAGGTGCAAAATAACTTGGCGCATGCTGAGATGAGAGATGCCAACCAGCCACTTTATGCCAATCATGGTCCAGTTGGGTATCAGAATTTCCCTGGGATGGCTCAATATGGTGCTCCGAGTTTAGGTGCAGGAGGAGGTTACTCACCGCATCCTGCTGGGCCTGGCATGAATATCGCTCGCCCTCCTCTCCCTCTGTCTCCTCCGCCGCCCCTGCCTCTTGATCCACCGGGTTACACTTCATTAGAACAGAAGGCACATTCACCATTGCCACCGGCACCATCTGGTTCTCTGTTTCCCTTGCCTTCGAGCTCTCCTAGAGTGTCTCCTCCATATCCTCCGGCACCTGGAAATCATCACCTTCGGCACTATTACCGTGGTGGACAAGCTCCATATGTGTCTGCCGGCTTTGTCCCAGAGGTATGGTTTTTATGTGTCCTTTCTTTTACATGATTATCAATCTTGTTAGTCCGTTTGATGCTGATCATGTATCATTATTTATTGTTTGGTACTTTTGAAGGAATATAAGGCCATGCAAGGGAACTCTTTGAGGCAGTATGCTGGGCAGGGTCCACAGCTTCCATCACAGCAATTGCCTCCGCAGAAGCCGAAAATTGTCGATGCTTCCCATATTTTTAAGCCACCTCATAGAATCAGTCGACCTGATCATTTTGTCATAATTCTTAGAGGGCTTCCAGGTAAAATATGTGATCTTAATTCTGCTCTTTTTACCTTTATATTAGGTTGACCTTTTTTTGCGTGTAATTGTACCAAAAATCTGTCATGAATGCCAGCTTCTGATTTGTCAATCTTGAAAAGATGTTGTTGCCGTATGTATTGTGGCTAGTCATATTCTGGGAGCTATTATGCTGGATGGGAATAAAAAGGGTCACTGCATGTTATTAAGTTTCACATGCTTAGTGAAATTTGTGAAAACATCCAATTGGTGAATTCAGGAAGGGCCAAGAATTTGACGTTTTTCTGATAAAGACTGGCCATTTGATTTCCCATGTTGTCATACTTATGAATATCTCACAGATGTCAAAATTAACAGAAATTTGTTAACTGATGTTTGTCAGATGGTTGGCTGTGTTGATGTTCTCATTGATTGGTGGGGGTTGAGAAAGATTTGTGGAATTTAGTAAATTATCTGGAAAGTGTTGAGGTAGATGCTTCCGAGGCTGGGTTTAGAAATCTGTTAGCTTCGATCACTTTCATCCAGCAAATGTAGATATTTACCAGTGCTATGTGTTTTGGCTGAAAAAGGGGAAATAAAATCATTGCTATATCTCATGTATATGATTGTATGCTGTCAACATGAAAATGTGAGCAGAAGGATGCAATTGGTTATGCACCTACTGTTAATTGGAAAACATTTTTATGGTTGATGTGTTTATTAATGCCAGGAAGTGGAAAGAGCTACTTAGCCAAGATGCTACGGGACCTTGAGGTTGAAAATGGTGGTAGTGCTCCACGAATTTATTCTATCGATGATTATTTCATGACCGAAGTTGAAAAGGTTTGGAATTTCTATAGTTTCCTTATGCTATATATGTCCTGACTTTTATGTTTTGGCCTTCTGTTTATGGCATTGCCTGGTTTTCTTTTTGTGAAGAGCTTCATAATCTTCATCTACTTTTTCAGATTGATGAAAATGGAGCTTCAAAGTCTTCAGCTGCAAGCAAAGGCAAGAAGGCTACTGTGAAAAAAGTGATGGAGTATTGTTATGAACCTGAAATGGAGGAGGTAAAGCACTAGTCTGTATGACAAAGAGGTTATTATTTCTGGCGACAGAAATTTTGTAGGAAGAAGACGAGACGGTCTTAGAATTTGTTGTCTGCAATCGAGAGTGTAGATAAGTGGGTGTACAAACAAACAGCGGAGACAAAAAAAAGCTTTAAGAAATAGACCAATCTGAAGTTGTTCCAGCAACTCTATCTTGATAATTTGAATTGTGGAATGTAGGAAATGAAATTGAATGGAGGAATACTAGTTGAATTGGATTTGGCTTGAATTTCTCCTGAAAATTATACATCTGTACTTCAGTCATGAACTTTTTCTAAGATATTTTTGTTTTGCTTCATATTGTTCTATCTTAAAGTCATTTAAAAGGGTAGTTGATCTCTTATTTGTTTCAATTTTAGGCTTACCGGTCAAGCATGCTGAAAGCATACAAAAAGACCGTTGAGGAGGGAACTTTCACCTTTGTAATTGGTATGAATATTCTATTTTGGTTTATGCAACCATAGAATTTTTTGAAATCGTTTCATTTTAAGCATCTACTTCCATTTTGTCTTTTTATGTGCCGTTGGAGGCAAATATTTATTTCTCAAGCTCTATTAAGATGAACTCTAAAGATGATGGGGGCTTTGCCCTATTCTTTGATTAGATTGTTTGATTTCTGTAGTGGTAATGGATAAATGCTAGTGTATTCTACTATGTCTGTGATATCGCTGGTAGAAAACTGAATTGTGCTTTTACACTTGAGGATGCTGCACCTTAAGGATCAGTTAATCATTGAAGAAGACCTTTCAAGTTGCTCTAGTTTCATACATCTCAAAAAAGAGTTGCTAGTTCACCATCATGCGACCAGTAATTGACAGTTTGATTGTACATTAAGTGGATGCAGTGTCGATGCACTGCCTTCATTTTAACTAACCACCAATGCAGTTTATGGTTCGGCAATTGACCCTTTTCTTGCTGGTATGTGTGCCTGGTCTTAGTGGATGACCGCAATCTGCGGGTTGCTGATTTTGCTCAATTTTGGGCAATTGGGAAGGTATATCTTCAATCTCTTATCTCACCACCCCTGCGAGCATTTGCATTCACATGTCGTGTTTCCTTGGAATATTCTAGGGCTCCTGGTCCTTGTGTATGTGACGTTTTTGTGATTTGCTTTATGTTTCTATGTGTTCGTTGCCGTGTTCACTTAAATCACATTTATTCTCTTGGGATTCGCACTAGTGTCACGAGTGCTACAGTGGTCTATGCCTTACATCTTGGAGCTGGGTGTCCCACTCTATTCCTAATGGGACCATTTTTGAGGTCAGAAAAAGGAAAAGTATTTGGTGGACTAGTCTAAGGGAGCTGTACTGATAGTTTGCCAAATAACCTTGTCCTCCTTTGCCTGCTGGACTTTTAAAGTGCATTAATTACTGATTAAAAACGTAAAAGCTTCATAATTTCCCTGTCCTGATCTTCACAAATGGACAGTGGAGACCACACAGGGCCTGCTAAAATAAGAGATTCTGAAAAGCATAATTTTAATCCCCTATATTCCAGTCTCAGGGCCTGCTCAAACAATTCTAGTTTTTCAGTGTACTAGGATTGACTGTGAAAGCTGGAGTTTTGAAACAGTATTTTCCCTGTCCAACTACTACTACTTTTACTGAATCATCCTCTTATCCTTGCTCCCTCTTTCCTCTCCCACAGCAGTATTTAGATTTGCTTTTGGGGTTGGCAAATATATTGGACGTGGAATGTAAAGATTCAACTTCACTTTTTCATAAGTAATTGCAGGGGGAAAGAAAAAGAAGTGGGAGTAGTGGTTTTTTTTTTTTTTTTTTTGGGGGGTTTAAGGCCTTAACGCAGGACCACTCGGTCTTGCAAACTTATTTTGGAGCAGCATCCCCTAAATTCAAATAAAGTCTCTGAAAGTAACATAGAAAACTTGTGGGACAACTATGTCAGAGAATATTTACTTGTTGAGGTCTCTTAAGCATTCTGGGTCTTTGTTTCTTTGTCGATGTATCTAGATATGCAGTGCTTAGGCAAACTAGAGCTCAATTTACCAGTTAGGCTATCTTCACTGACTTGTCTTTTGGTTCAGATCAACTAATTCTCTTCTTATGGAGAACTTAAGGGCCTGTTTGTTTACACTTAAAAAAGCAAAAAAGTACCGTTTTACTGTCCCACCAAAATTATGATTCAAATCGCAAAAAAATCATGAAAAGATTATATGGTAATTTACATATCAATATTTGAAGGTTGTGCAAGTTTCAGGAGTTTCGGATTTAATTAAAGTCAGTGTGTGAGTTACAAGGTTTAGGTTGAGCAAAAAGTAAAAGTGTCAATCCAGACAAATCTTAAGTCCTGCCTAAGGAAAAGGTTATGGCAGAAATTTTGTGCAATTCGTGAGGGCATGCAACTCTTTGCCTCTTTTCCTTGGCTAAATCTTCATTCTCAATCAGCATCTTTAGCAAGGCTCTTAGTTTACTATCTTAAAGGCATGAGTTGATAGGCTGGGAGAGGAGAATGTGGAAGAGAGCATGGTTTTGGAGAAGTGGGAAATACTTATGCTAAAACTAAGCCCTCTTTATTTACTCTAATAATTATAGGTAGTGATGGTAGCTCCATCACAATGCAATGTTCGTGTTCTCTTCTGGTTTTTCTAATTTTTCCTTTTTCTTTTCAGACATCAGGCTATGAAGTTTACATTTTAGAAGCAGCATACAAGGACCCGGAGGTGAATTTCTGCATTAGCTTTGTTCCATTTAGAATATCATGCTTAGATTCCTAGAGAAATCCTGGATATACTAGCTTTGATTTAGGCAGGGCAGTCAGGGCGTCTGTGTTGAGTGTATGGCGTACATAGGTCTTGTTATTCCTGCCTGGCTTCTTGCATAATATACTTGCCTTGTCTTGGATTTAGGGTTGTGCTGCTAGGAATGTCCATGGTTTTTCCCTTGATGACATACAAAAGATGGCCGGACAGTGGGAAGAAGCGCCATCCTTGTATTGGCAACTTGATGTTAAGGTTTGAGAGCCTTTAATTTTCCCTTGATCCTAATTTTTGGAGAGTTACACACAAGTTTTATTAGCTGTGCGAATTAAGGTTATTTATTACTTGTTTGTGTTCATGAAATACAATTAACTTGTGTCATTGCATTGCGTGGCAGTCGTTACTCCGTGGAGATGATCTCAAGGAAAGTGGGATTCAAGAGGTAATATAACATGCAGCTGTGTTTGATTGCACCTTAGTGGGATCGACGTAATGTGCGTTGACATGCTTGATCCACCAAATAGCAATCTATGCTACATGAATGGAAAAGATATATGTATTTCACATTGTATGTGAGGCCGTCTTTCATGCAAGTTTGCCAATCGCGATTCTTTCAGTTGTCGTGAATTGATACTTTTGCCAATAACAAGTCTTTCAGCTGTGAATTGATACTTTCTTGGTTTACTTAATCCGTATAGGCTCGGACCATTCTTAAATTCTGTTAAATGCATGGTTGGGTAGTATTTGTCTTAACAGGCCCTTCAGTGTGCTTCCTCAATTTATAGGTGTAAATGATCTTCCATCAGTGGAATTTAGTTTAGAACACCACTCTTCTGGAAGACCAACATGTTGTATTCGTTTTTTGACAACTCTTTGGAGAATATTATGAAGTTTACATTACAATTTAGTTCGTTGGGAGATCAGGTTAGTACTGGGAATCTCATATAGTTTCCTGTGTTCCAGGTGGACATGGATATGGAGGATGACCAGGATGAGAGTCTACCCGCAGTGGAAGGAAAAAAATTAAAGAATTCCAAGGAACCTCCTCCTGATGGTGATGCACCACATGGTATACTTCAAGTTCACTGTCATGGTTCTTCTGATTTATTGAGTCAGGAAAATATTAGTCAAATTCTGAGCTTTGGATTTGAAAGCCCTTCTCAATTTGATCTGTACCATCTGACAAGCATTTTATATGCATGCATCTGTTCATACTAAGAATCATCTCTGAGTTTTCTATTTTTTTGGGAGCATACTCCTGAGTCCTTGTTGTGATAAAAATTGGTTTTCAATGTGAAGGTCATCTGTTCATGCTAATTGTCGTGTTGAAAGTATTCAATTTTTAGGAAGGATGGACGCAAGACCTTGTCATGAAAATTGCATCCAATTTGAAGTTGGTTGTTTACTTTCGGGATTCAATCTGGAGTTGTTTAACTTAATCACGTCTAAAAGTAGTTTTTTGGTTGTGGTAATCCTGCTATAGTCTGGAAGTTGTAACTTTTTATTGTGTCGATGGTACTACCACTGGGGTAGAAATTGTCTTAAGATGTTCTGATCTCATGTCGTTGACCTGGTCCATACCAAAGGAGGTATGATTTATCGGTCAAGTTAGAAATGATGCATCCATTTTGAAACTTCAAGAAATTTCTTATAGCAGCCTTTTCTAAAATAGTTTATGCAGTGACCTTCATTTCCATAAGAAGATGCTTAGATCTTTATAAATGCGCTCTGCCATTATCCTAATTCTATATGCAATCAATGCTGACAACCAATGAAATTGCATGACTTTAGGAGTGCTTCCATTGTGACATAGTGAAACAGATTTAATGTCCACGAGTCTCTGACAAAGAAATGATCCCATAGTCCTAGAGTCAAATCTGCCCAGAAGTTATTATTTAAAGTATCATTCATTCAATCATAAATAAAATGAGTTGTTATCTTCAGTTTTATCTCCTTTGGGTAATGACGGAACTGGTTTCTTTGATGAAGATGCTATTTTGCTTGGTAAAAATGTTTGCTTGTTCTCATTCATAATGTGAGGTCTAGCAGTTCTCTTGGTGCTTTCTATATAAATTAATTACTTGGAGTATATCTTCTTGTGATGTTTTGTTTCCTGATCTGTGGGGAGCATGGTTGGTTTTAACTATTTCAGGAGATATTTTTGTGCTTTGCATTTTGCTGCTAATGTACTATCTGACATGCATTATTCCTTTGATTTTTTATTTATTTTGGTGAGTTTCCAGTTTTGATGGTTTTTTAGCTTACCTCGTTTCTCTGATATTTTCAGAAGATTTCTCCAAAGTTGGGGAGATAGGGGATGCAGGAGGAGACCATATAACAGAAGTGAGAGAACTGGGTAGGAGTAAGTGGTCAGAGAACCTAGAGGAACATGAAAACGAAGAAAGGGTTGAAATGCGAACCAGTGTATCTGCACTTTCTGGCTTGGTTCAAACATATGGCAAGAGAGGAAAATCTGTACACTGGGGAGACCAGGTCTCTTTCAAATTTCCATATGATTGTTTCCTAAATAAGTACAGTTGGAGGAGGTTATTTTTAGCTGGCCAAGCCATATAGTTTAAATGCAATCTCATCGCCAATAATTTTTAATGCACTGGGGAACCTCTTGTACTTCTAGTGTTTTGTGGAGTTCGTCACACCGGATTAGTAAAAGTTTTTCGACCTAGAACCAAAGTGATGGATATCATGCAAACATTGCTTGAAGATATCGCTTAGGTGTTGATAAAAAATTTGGCATATAAAAGTTCCCTGGCAAACAAAGAAACCTTCCTTTTGACAACTGCATCTCTGTTTTTGTCCCTAAATGTGATAGTCTTTTAGCATCTCTTTCCTGAAATACTGCTAAATTTCAGGTAGAAACCTCCTTTTGGATAACTGAAAATGCAAATTTATATCTCCTTCTGCCATTTGCACATTTTCATCTCTTCTACATCTCACTTTTTGCGCATGGTGTTATGAACTTCAGGCTAAAAATACTGGGTTCTTGATCGGTGCTGCAAAAAAGGCCAACGCGTCGGCTTTGGTGATTGGACCAGGTGCTGGATACAACTTGGTGGGTGAATTTGCCTTGATAACCTTTTTATTCTTGAACAGTCTGAATTATATTAAAGGGAAACAAATTGTTTTGTTTTTCCTATCGCTATTCTCTTTTAGTGCCTTCAGGTGCAAGTAAATATCCTTGGGGTTGCATGTGTGCCGCTGCTTGATGATTGGTTCGACTTGGTTTTTCTTTTTGAGATCTGTTAAAATGCAATTTTTTCCCCTTGGTGTATCCTGGGTGACGGCATATGTATTTCTCGTCCTTTCATCTACTTACATTAGCTGATTCTCGAATCTTCTTGTGTATGGGTCCTGCAACCGCAGAAGTCGAACCCATTGCCTGAAGAAGGTAATTTGTCGGCAAGCCATGGCGGCGGTGAACCGAAGAGACAGAGGAGCACATTCCAGGAGCGAATTAGGGCAGAACGTGAGTCATTCAAAGTAGTATTCGACAGGAGACGTCAGCGGATTGGCGGGCTTGATTTGGAGGAGGAATAGAGAACGACGGGAACTGCTTGAGCCCCCTGAATTCTTAAGTTGCCTCTATGCTAGGCTGTAACTTAGCGGCATTTGTTGTAGATTAGTAAACACTGTAACTTGGCTTGCCCTGAAATTTTCAGCTGTAACAGGGGAAGCCCTCGCTCTAAATTAATGAAATAAATCCTTTTCTCCTTTCTAAGTCGGCTCGCATCTTTCATTTTTTATTTTTGTTTTGGTGTGTCGGCCCGTATCATCGCTGACAGGCACTAGCCCACGAACTGTGGCATCTTGTGTGTGTAAGAAATCGCCTCTGGGCATCGTCAGGTACTTAATCTTCGAAACGGGGCGGTATGTCGGAATCTTGTTCAAGGTCCAATTTCTATGGCTTGAAGGGGACCAAAGTTTGCCCTATATGGTAACCCATGTCTACTACAGATGACACTGTCGGACTGTCCCTCTACCCGGCGAGCTGCAAGGCGGGCTTGACAACGACTATGATTTGAACAACTTCATCGTTTTTAACCGTGAGGGGAAATTTCATTATGAATTCCATCGCTTGGGTCATGCATTTGATGAAAAATTGTGCCGGATATCCATGCCAGCTCCTCGCGGTCCTTCACCGCTGGGGATCGAGTCCCGTGCACGGCCGAAACAACAGGGACGAAATACAAGGAAAAGAAAAAGACGCCAAATCCATCCTCGCTTGTCCATGGCCGTCTCGTAGCAACATGGTGGAATTTAGGGGTGTTTGAAAAACCGAGGCCGGCCTAATCCTAAAATTAAGGTATTTGGTGTCAGGCCCTTTTAGGTGTTGATAATGTCTGGATGAAGCTCTGGTCAGATTGGCGCGGGTTTTCTCTCTCTTTCTCTACGCGTGCGCAATGAGGATGAAATTATAAATTTGAGCTCAACTGATCAGTGTTGGCTCAACCCGACCCGTTTTCTTAGATTATATGATATTCCAATTTCGGATCAGGTCGGGTATCATGAAAACCCGACCCATTGACATCCTACGTGGGCACACATGGTGCGTCGCTGTCGCATAACCCACCAAGACTCATTCTTACAACAATGGAAACAAACAGCGATAAAAAGGAGCAAAACCATGTTCACGTATTAGAGAGAGAGAGAGAGAGATTTGCATTTCCTCTTCGTGGCGCATGAAATTTTCGAACATTACAACATCGCCACAAGCCATTAACAGAGAGCACAAGCAAGGAAGACACCCCGCTCTCTCTCCTCTGTCATGGCGATTGCCGCTGCCGGAGGAGGAGGGCGCTTCCTCGCCCGTATCGTCGACTCGTCGGAGCCGTCGTCCTCCGCCGCCAAGTCCTCCGCTTCCGGCCCATCCATGGCATCCAGACTCTCCTTCCACTTCCCCACTCACGTATGAACTCCGCACAATGCTCGTCGCTTTCCACTTTTCCTCGTGCTCCCCATTCCTGTCTGCGCGACTTAGTTTGAAGTTACTAGCGTTTTCTTGCAAATTGCAGAGGTACCAGAGTCCATGCTCATTGTCCATGAATGGCTGCGAAGGGGACCCCGCGGCCCCCGTCGGCACCGCCGAGACCCGCACCTTCCCGGCCGTGGCGACCCCGGGCCTCGCCGTGGACCGCCTCGGCTCCGCCGTCGCCAGCCTCAAGGCGAGCCCGCCGCCAGGTTACGCCTCCGGCATTATCCGCCTTCAGGCAAGTCGAAAGAACTTTTTTCCTTTCCTTGTGGACGTCCGGCCGTCGTCCCGTCCGCCGGAAATAGCCAAAAGCTGCAGCTTTGTCACGGTCGTCAACGGATAATATTCTCGATAGAATCCTGGCAAATGGGGTCCGGCCACGTGTTCCGCCGGGATTGGTTCCTCTGATTAAGCGCCACGAGAAAAATAAAATAAAAAAATAAAAATAATTCCGCTTCTTCCCGCGCAATTTTTCAGTGCTCTTCTCCTCTCTCCGCTGCAGGTGCCGATCCACGAGAAGATCGAAGCGATCGACTGGCTCCACTCCCAGCGCCAGCTCCTCCCCCGCTGCTTCTTCTCCGGCCGGAACGCCGGCGGCAACTCCGATTGCTTCCTCGAGCCGTCCCCCGTCGCCAGCGGCAACGGCAACGGCGACGGGCGTCTCGGCCCCCGGGCGGAGCACAGGTTGGTCAGCGTCGCCGGCGTCGGCTCCGCGGTGTTCTTCCGCCGCATCCGCCCCTTCTCGTACGAGGATTGGTTGTCCATCAAAAGGTAACGCGGCTCGCGGCTCGTGTTTTGTCTCCCGATTGTTCTGTATAGACAAATGCAGTCTAGAGCGCATGAACAAAGTCAATCCGTGCTGCGTATATCGCAATTCGAATGAACTCGAATGAGCAAAGTGATTGGGGAATTAGCAAATGAGTCAAATTGTTTTCGTAGGGTTTGTGGGAAGTGATTGACAGTAATTGAGAGTTCGTTTCCATTTAATTCATAGGTTCCTCTCCACAAGCTGCCCTTTGATCCGTGCTTATGGAGCAATTCGCTTCGATGCGAGATCAAATGTGTCGCCAGAGTGGGAGGCTTTTGGTTCATTCTACTTTATCGTTCCTCAGGTAAAAACTAGTGCCATTCTTTATGAAGGACAAGTTAAGAGCGCCATCGATTTCAGACGTTGGAGTCAATTCGCCTTCTTCTGAGTACTAATTGTAGACTCTTCTAGTTAATGGCAGGTTGAGTTTGATGAGCTCGAAGAGAGCTCTATGCTTGCGGCTACTATTGCATGGGACGATGCTCTTTCTTGGACTTGGGAAAGGGCCATAAATTCGCTTGAAGCTACGATAAACCAGGTCTGTCTTCATCTCAGTGATATAACATATGATACTTCCTGGACAACTGATAATTTGTTCTCTCAACATGTCTGATTAAGCCACACTCTATAGATGCTAGGACTATGCATCTGATGATTGCATTGGTTTTGAACTTTGTAGGTATCGTCACTTGTAATGAAGTTAAGAAAGCAAGTGCCTAAAGCATTCATCTTAAGTAATAATCACGTTCCTGGCAAGAACTACTGGGATCTTGCGGTGAAGAGAGCTTTGCAGATGATTAATGGTGATGACTCTGCCCTCATTAAGGTAATGAACGATACATGTGTACATTGCTGTGGTCAGTGGTTATCAAGACTCCATCACCTTTTCTACTCGTACCGTCAGACCATCATCTTTGTTCTGATTTACTGTCTTTCCTCCCTGGAAATGCGTCTTATTCTCCTTTCACCGGAATCTTATTGGTTTTTTATTGTGTCTCTCTGAATTTAGGTTGTGCTAGCACGAAGCAGCAGATTCCTCACTGCTACGGACATAGATCCTATAACTTGGCTCGCTTGTTTACAGGTACTATTTTGCATATTGGAGTTAGATCATGGCTTAATCATTAGTTAGGATGCTAAAGTGAAAACCAATTTTCCAGATTGAAGGGGAAAATGCTTATCAGTTTTGTCTTCAGCCACCTAATGCTCCAGCATTCATTGGAAACACGGTAATTATGATTATCTTCATATTTTAATTTCTTACTTTGGGATTTATGGGTGTTCTATTTTTGACTTGAATAAACTTTGTGAATAGCCAGAGCAACTCTTTCACAGAACCTGGCTTAGTATCAGCAGTGAGGCTTTGGCTGGAACACGTGCTAGAGGTGAATCAGTGGCTTCGGATCTCCAAATAGAACTTGACTTGCTTTCAAGGTCTATATTTTTGCTACAGGAATAGACCTTTCAGCACTGCATGCCACTTTTTAGATGTGCATTCTGTCTAATATCTCTCTAATTTTCATCTTATTCATAATTTTCAGTCCAAAGGATCATCTTGAGTTTACTATAGTGAGGGAGAGCATAAGAAGAAAATTAGAGGCAAGTGTTTTCTATTCTCCTCTTGAGCTGTTCCTCGTTTATGATGTGAGTTTTTCTCAATAACTAGTCACTTGTACTCATAGTTAGAAAGTAGCTTTACATGCCAATGGGCCTTTTAAATTATCTTGCGTGGATGATCCCAATCCATTGTCAACATTAATGAGGGTGGATGCATGAGGGCTTATGATGAGAGGAGATATTTTAAAAGATCCTCATGTTTGCCTGAGGGCTTATGCAGGAAGTGTGCATGCTGTTTATGAGTAGAGGAGCAAAAGAGCACTCATGTTTCCTTCTTGCTCACTATCTATAAGTTTTCCTTGAATGAGCTAGGAAGGGAGCTTGGGTTCCTCAGATCCTTACTTCATACTAGCATAACCATGCAACCAGTAAAACAGAGCTTTGACAATTTACGCACTGATAAAAGAGTCCTTGTTTGGAGAGTGCGCAAGCTAGTTTCTTGTCCTCATGATTATGATCTCAGAGGAAGTAGTCTGTACTGTGATTTTGCTACTGTAGTGATAAAATCTCTCTTATGTATAACATATTCGTTTGTGTATAGAAACCCTATATTCAGTTCTATTGCTATTTTTGTAGGCTGTATGTAGTGGAGTGGTCGTAGAACCAAGGAAAGCAATTCGAAAACTCTCTAGAGTTCAGCATCTACATGCTGTACTGGCCGGTACATTGAAAAGCGAAGATGATGAGGTGAGAGTCTGCCCGCTTCCATAATCACACTTCCCTGATTGATCTTTAGATGTCTGTTATCATCTTATGGTAATGAGTGTTCTGATGGAGTTTAATTTACCCTTTTTTTTCAAATTTTTTTTTGGTTGTTACAAAATTTAGCTTTTTATTGTCTTGCCAGTTTGACATTCTGTCTTCTCTCCACCCGAGTCCAGCAGTTTGTGGATTTCCAACAGAAGAAGCAAGGCTTTTAATTGCTGAAACTGGTAATATCATTTGAAACTGAAGCATTGCGTATCCATTTGTTTTCATTCCTCTAATTTGTGAGGTAGCTTTGAATCTTCAAAGGTGTGAATATGATGTAAAAATCCATTTTTTGCTGAGATTGTTGGAAGTCATGACTTCTTACTCTGCATAAATTGAAACATGGAAGCTCCCATAGAAAGACTATTAGCTTCACAAATTAAAGCATGCGCTGCACTACTATCTGATACTTCTCTCAGAATATTTGCCCATTCTTTAATATAATTAACAACTAAGAGAATGCTCTAGTGGTCTGGTGTCTGGCAGCCTGAATGAGAATATTACATGGCTAACTTCTGTCTCTGGACCACTTTAAGGAGAACCTCCCTGCTTGCTTGCTTTCCAAACTACTAAATCTTAATTGGTACATCTATATTAATGTTTTATTTTTCCCCTGATGCTTTATTTGCAGAGGTATTTGACCGAGGAATGTATGCTGGACCTGTAGGCTGGTTTGGAGGAGGAGAGAGTGAGTTTGCTGTTGGTATTAGGTCAGCTTTGGTTGGAAAGGTGATCCCTCCAGATTTTCTTTTTAATTATTTAGATGCATTTCCTCTAAGGAAAACTATTCTTCTGGTTCCCTGGATCCAAATGATTCTTTGCTTTGGTTTATCTAGTGAAGATATGTGCATCATTGTCCCATAAATTAGTTCTAGGAAATTAACCTAAAATTCTAAATGCTTATGCTCGGTTTTAGGGTCTTGGTGCTTTAATTTATGCTGGGACTGGGATAGTGGAAGGAAGCAATCCATCTTCCGAATGGGATGAACTGGAAATCAAGATATCTCAGGTATGTGATGCATATGCTCTTTTGTCTATTCGACATCATTGACGACTTTTAAAGCTTGACATCATAGAAGAATAAGAACTTTCTGAGAGGTGATTTCCTAGCATCACTAAATTAATGTTCCAAGAATATTAGGAATTTTTTATTTCTTTATGCAGTTCATGAAATTGCTCAAACTTGAGGTGCCTTCACGACAAGAGTTGATGACTTAGGGATTAGCATAGTAAAGGTCAGTGACCGTAAGCTCTCCATTTCTTTTCTTTTCTTCTTGAATCATATTTTGGAACTATAACTATAAAGTGGCAATGAAATCAGCACGTTCGTTATTCATAATAAGAGTATATTACAGTCTGATGTGTTTTAAGAATCACCATTAGCAACCTCGTAACTAGGCATTTTGAGGTCTTGAAGGTGAACTGAGGATGGGGGCAATGACTGTCATTGGCTCAAAGCATGAGTGTATCATAGACATTGCAAATTGGACAATAGTACCTTCTCTTGTAAACGATACACTTGTCTGGTTGAAAATGTGGGGAGATGTCCGTGCTATGTTGGTTACTTCGGGTCACATGTATTCCAGTCTGTTTCCTTAACATCTTTTTAGTGAATGCTGAATGGGGTTTGTTTCATGCTCTCTGTGACCTGATATATTGAAGATCACTAGATTTTGGATGCAGACGTTATTGTTACTAAGTTGTCCATCTTCTTTAGTTTTTTTTCTTCCTCTTCTGCCCATCTCGTTGCCTCTTCACGTGATTGATCTTGTGCCTAGCTTTTTCGAAAAACAATCCTCCTGGCTTGGGTCTTTGTTGGGTATCTTTACTCCCCACAGTAGGAAATGGACATCTTGTTGCCACTTACTATCTACTCTCGGTAGCACTGCCAGTATAATGCTTCAGTCTATACTGTAGGAGATTTCTCCAGAGGCACTGTTAAACAAAATATACCTTCTGAAATAACTTCATCAATGTCACCAGAGGATGACTGACCATGGTATCTGCATTCGTCCAACATTTTCTTCCACTCATAGGGCAGTAGCGGCACCAATCTATTGTGCTCCTGAACCCGTATCTCCAACTTCTATTTGGGGAGAGGCGCTTGCTTTCTTTGTCGACGTTGTTTATGTGCTATCGTAAGTACATTGCTTTACATTTTCCAGTCTTATGCAGATGAGAGCAGCCTGCAAAGTGCATGAATGTGGTTACTAATGTCACCGGCCCTGCTCAAATTGCATCCTTCTCATTCACGTTTCCAGTCAGACTTTCAGATTCAAGCAAAGAAAGCTCCATTTGATGTTAGGTCCTCCTTGGATCTCCATACTACCACACACTTTCTGGTGCATAGTCCCTCTTGGTCACCCAAATAAGTGACGCAATCAGCATTCCAAATTTATTCATTTAATATTGAGCACTTCTTTTGTGCAGAAAACCGAAATCACATAAATGTACAGGCATGCAGTGTCTGACATCGTCTTTATGTATGCTTATTCATTTTTTTCATTCTTAGTTGATTTCTAGGAGATGATTGAAGAAATAAATTACAGCCTTGCAACCTGGATTTGGAGGGCATTGATCTGTTACCCTAGTAAATGGAAGGTCAGCTTCTATTCTAACTATGGAATGCAGGAGGCAATGAGTCTAGTCAATCATCGACTGCAAGAATAGAGCCCGTCAACGCCTTGGCATCATCCAGACCATTCCCTGGTGAACGCGTTTGGAAGCTTCATTTAATTATTAGGTTGCATCATAGGAGTAGCTATTGCTTCCTCCAAAATCAGATGACCTGCGTACTCCATTTGTCAGTTCAACATGGATATCTGAGAAAACAATCTGAATCCGATTTACGCAAGTCTAGATTTTCCCCCAATCTTTCTAGGCATCTTTTCACTGTAAAAGTGTGAATATCGACTTGTCAAGCATGGATATGGATGAGGCTTGTCAACCAAGCATCCTCATGCCCTGTGGTACCTAAATAGATTCGCGCTTTCTTTTACTCGGGAAAGACTATTCTTTCTCGATTCCTTTCCTAGTTGGTTTACTTTTTTTTTTCATTCAGCAGCATTGAACTTGAAGATACTGGTTTTGCGTAATTAGGACGGTCTCGAAACGGCTGCAGTCGAATTACACTGGCTGAAGATGGTAAAAAGCAAGCGAGCGCCCAATCAGCTCGATGCAGAATGCTCTTTTGCCATCTAGAATAGGTGGACTGAAGGATTGAAGCTTCAATTAGTGCAAGTGGCAGGAACGCTTTCCGTTTCCTAAAGACTTTCCAAAGCATACCATTGGTGGCCAATATTCTCAGACCGGGCTTCAGCAGGAGTTGTCATCCAAAGGTGGCTAAGCATAAGGTTAAAAAAGGAATGGGGGGAAAAGGGGCCTCAGAAGAGAGAAGAGGCAAGGGGGGCGGGGCATATGTTCCAACATCCACTTTGATGTAAAAAGGATCTGATTCCATAAAGGCCGCTGAAAGGAAAGACACTTGTCCGACCCTGATTCGTCGCCGAAGCGGGAAGGAGAAGCTTCCCCCGGGGATCTGTGCCCCCCAAAAGCTTAGATTTTCAGATCAATATGGTCCCTTTTGCGATGCGAGAGAGAGAAATGTTAATCCATTGACGATTGATAAACGGGGATAGGAACCGTAAAGCTTGTATTTTCTTTAATCTAATAAGCAAGGATAGGAACGGTAAAACTTTTTCCAAATCCCCCCCTTCCCTTCTGCTTCGATTCTCTTGGGATGCCAATCCTTTCATCCGAATATTCTAAATCTCGAAGTAGAAGTGGACCAACCAAAAAGAGCATTGTCCTAGTTTAACGGTGGTGAAAATGCTGTGCATTGTGCTTGCCAAAGTTGCTTTTTGGGATTTCGAGGTATCATCCGAAGCCGCGTTCGGGTGAGAAATTCCTACGGCACGCCGTGTACCGTTTGGATCGGAGATCGGATGGAGGCGGACGGGGCGACGGGTCCCGATCCGACGGTTGGTAAGAGGGACCGAACGGCTAAGCCGCGGAGAAAGGCCTTTTGTCTAGCATGAGGTGGTGCGTGCGTGCGTGCGGCGGAAAACGAGAGGGGCCCGAGAAAAATGAAAGGGGGGGATGAATGCTTTTGAAGTGAGAGAGAGAGAGAGAGGAGAGAGAGAGCTTTAATTCGAAAAGATATTGGAGCTTTTGACGAAAAGGGAGAGGGCAGGGCAAGTCGCTGTGGAATCATGTGCCAGGACTCAACCGTGCCAAAGCATCTCGTCCCGTGCTCATTTGCTGTATGACTAGGTCATGTCTGCATCGCCCGTACACACATGTATTCCCCTCAATCGTGTATTTTTAATGCCCATGTAATACTAAATTATTAGGAGAGATTGACCGATGAACTCATGTCGGTATATTATTGAGAGTATGTAGTAAAAGGGAACTAAAATCCAAACTTGTCATTATATTCGTTAACACAATTCGCACATATATCCTAACATATATCTAGCAATGACGAGCATGCTCGTGTCCATGCATGCATTAGTGTTGATCCCTCTGGCCTTCTCTCTCATCAAGGTTCCATTCGCAAGCGTGAAATGGAAATGACCTATGTGTGCTTGAGAAATCGCGAGACATCTATTGGGGGTGGTGTGTGTGTCGGAACTGCATTCACCCCATTTTCTCCTCCACACTGCACCATCTTCAATCCCGTAGGTAACTAATTACTCACCGTCATTTCATGTTAAAGTATTCCCACTTCGCTTGTTCACAGGACACATATACCCGAACAGGACACATACGCCCTCTCTATCCATTAACTTTTAGCTTTCGGACCAAACATTCTAACACGGCGTGGAGCGAAAATTCTGTCCCGGTGCAAGATTTTTTAATCGGACGTTGCAACATTTGGGACATATTAAATGCATTCTGGTCCGAAGACTATCATCCGAATTTGACAAAGTGGGATTTAGCAACAATCTCAGTTAAGGGTGGGGGCAGCTCGAAGACAGATCCTGGAGTGTCGGGTTGTCAGACACCATCCGAAACCACAGGGGGGAAAGGTATCGAATAAATTAAACCCCCCCAAACCCTAACCATTTTTACCTTAATCCCCTGTTAAATTAATATTTTATTATGAATAAAATAAATAAATAAATAAAAAGAAAATGAGGAGAATAAGAAAAAGGAGAGAGAGAGAGCCGAACAAACAGACTTCTCCGTTCAGTTTGGAATCTCTCGAGCTCACTCCAGCCCACAAAACATTCCCCTCCCCCGTAAATAAATAATAAAATAAAATAGAATATAATAATAACAATTAATAAAAATAAATAAAAATTCAAGAAGAAAAAACATTAGTCATGAGGAGAAAGATTTGCCAAAAGCTTTCCCCCAAAAAAACAACAATACAAAACCCACTGCTTCTCCCCTCCGCCATCAACGCCCTCTAATTCCTCTCCAAAACCCATCCCATCATCCCATCCCGCCGCGCCGCACGAGGATGACACCATGACGACGACGACGACGACGACGCCGCCGCCGCACCAGCCGCTGCCGCCGCCGAAGACCGCGCGGAGGCTCCTCGTCGAGGTGCTCGACGCGCGGGACCTCCTCCCCAAGGACGGCCAGGGCAGCTCCAGCCCGTACGTCATCGTCGAGTTCGACAACCAGAAGAAGCGCACCTCCACCAAGTACCGCGACCTCAACCCGGCATGGCACGAGGCCATCGAGTTCCTCGTCTCCGACCCGGAGTCCATGGAGTACGAGGAGCTCAACGTCGAGGTCTTCAACGACAAGAAGTTCGCCGCCGGCGGCGGTGGCCGGAAGAACCACTTCCTCGGCCGGGTCAAGCTCTACGGCACCCAGTTCGCGAGGCGCGGGGAGGAGGGCCTCGTGTACCACCAGCTGGAGAAGAAGAGCGTCTTCAGCTGGGTACGCGGCGAGATTGGGCTGAGGATCTGTTACTACGACGAGCTAGTGGACGAGCAGCAGCATTTACCCCCGCCGCCGCCGCAGGAAGAGGCGCCGCATCATCAGCCTCCTCCTCCTGCGGAGCTCCACGAGGGGGCGGTGGCCGGGGGGATGAAGCCCCCGCCGGTGATGGTCGTGGAGGAGGGCAGGGTCTTTGAAATGCCGCCGGGGACCGTCCCGATGGAATGCGGCCCACCGCCTCTCCGGCGCCGGGACAGGTCGGCCTCCCCTCCTGTGGTCGTCATCGAGGAGTCGCCGCCACCGCCCCAGTCGGTGCACTTCCGCAACGAGCCCCCGCCCGAGGCGATGCAGCCGGCGCCAACGCCGCAGCACGCGGCGGCCGGTCACCCCCAGCACGCGGCCGCCGGTCACCCCCAATACGCGGCGGCCGGTCACCCCCCGCAGGGGGCGGCGGAGGCGGCGATGCAGTACCCTCCGCCGGAGGTGAGGAGGATGCAGGGCGCGAGGGTCGGGGAGAGGGTCCGGGTCCTGCGGCGACCGGCGACTGGCGATTTCTCGCCGCGGGTGATATCGTCGCACCACCAGAGATTCGCGTCGGAGACGGAGAGGATCCATCCGTACGATCTGGTGGAGCCGATGCAGTACCTGTTCATCCGCATCGTCAAGGCGCGAGGTCTCGCCCACAACTTGAGCCCCTTCGTCAAGGTCCGCACCTCCACCCACTACGTCCGCTCGAAGCCGGCGATCCACCGCCCCGGCGAGCCGACCGACGCGCCGGAGTGGCACCAGGTCTTCGCACTCGGCCACAACAAGCCCGAGTCGGCCAGCTCCACGCTGGAAATCTCCGTCTGGGACTCGCCGTCGGAGAGCTTCCTCGGCGGCGTCTGCTTCGACCTCTCCGACGTGCCGGTCCGCGACCCGCCCGACAGCCCGCTGGCCCCGCAGTGGTACCGCCTCGAGGGCGGCGACGTGGCGGAGCGGACCCGCGTCTCCGGCGACATCCAGCTCTCCGTCTGGATCGGCACCCAGGCCGACGACGCCTTCCCGGAGGCTTGGAGCTCCGACGCGCCGTACGTGGCCCACACGCGCTCCAAGGTGTACCAGTCGCCGAAGCTGTGGTACCTGCGGGTGACGGTGATCGAAGCTCAGGACCTCCACATCGCTCCGAACCTGCCGCCGCTGACGGCGCCGGAGGTCCGGGTCAAGGCGCAGCTGGGGTTCCAGTCCGTGCGGACGCGGCGAGGGTCCATGAGCAACCACGCGCCGACTTTCCACTGGAACGAGGACCTCGTCCTCGTCGCCGGCGAGCCCCTGGAGGACTCCCTCATCTTGCTGATGGAGGACCGTTCGAACAAGGAGACCCTGCTCCTCGGCCACATCCTGATTCCGGTGAGCTCGATCGAGCAGCGGATAGACGAGAGGCACGTCGCCGCCAAGTGGTTCCCGCTCGACGGCGGTGCCGGCGGAGGCGTAGCCGGGCCTTACTGCGGCAGATTGTACCTGAGGCTGTGCTTGGAAGGCGGTTATCACGTGCTGGACGAGGCCGCGCACGTGTGCAGCGACTTCCGGCCCACGGCGAAGCAGCTCTGGAAGCCGGCGATCGGGATACTGGAGCTCGGGATCCTCGGGGCGCGCGGGCTCTTGCCGATGAAGTCGAAAGGCCCCGGCAAAGGGTCGACGGACGCCTACTGCGTCGCCAAGTATGGCAAGAAGTGGGTTCGGACCCGGACCATCACGGACAGCTTCGACCCGCGGTGGAACGAGCAGTATACATGGCAGGTCTATGACCCGTGCACCGTGCTCACGGCGGGGGTCTTCGACAACTGGCGGATGTTCGCCGACCCAACCGACGAGAGGCCGGATTGCCGCATTGGGAAGATCCGGATTCGGGTATCCACATTGGAGAGCAACAGGGTGTACACCAATTCGTATCCGCTGCTGGTGCTGACGAGAACCGGGTTGAAGAAGATGGGCGAGATCGAATTGGCGATCCGGTTCGCCTGCCCCTCGCTGTTGCCAGATACTTGCATTGTCTATGGCCAGCCCCTGTTGCCGCGGATGCACTACCTCCGCCCGCTCGGGGTGGCCCAGCAGGAGGCGCTGCGAGGGGCCGCCACCAAGATGGTAGCCGCGTGGCTCGCGAGGTCGGAGCCGCCGCTCGGGCCGGAAGTGGTCAGGTACATGTTGGATGCCGATTCGCATACGTGGAGCATGAGGAAGAGCAAGGCGAACTGGTTCAGGATCGTGGCCGTGCTGGCATGGGCGATCGGGCTGGCGAAATGGTTGGACGACATCCGGCGGTGGCGGAACCCGGTCACGACCGTCCTAGTCCACGTCCTGTATCTGGTGCTCGTGTGGTACCCGGACTTGATCGTGCCGACCGGGTTCCTGTACGTGTTTTTGATCGGGGTGTGGTACTACAGATTCCGGCCGAAGATACCGGCCGGGATGGACACAGGCTCTCGCAGGCCGAGGCGGTCGACCCGGACGAATTGGACGAGGAGTTCGACACGATCCCGAGCTCGAAACCCCCCGACATCATCCGCGCCAGATACGACCGGCTCCGCCTGCTGGCGGCCCGGGTCCAGACGGTGCTGGGCGACTTCGCGACGCAAGGGGAGCGGGTCCAGGCCCTGGTGAGCTGGAGGGACCCGAGGGCGACGAAGCTGTTCATCGGAGTGTGCCTCGCCATCACGCTGATACTGTACACGGTGCCGCCGAAGATGGTGGCGGTGGCCCTGGGGTTCTACTACCTCCGCCACCCGATGTTCCGGGACCCGATGCCGCCGGCGGGCCTCAACTTCTTCCGGCGACTTCCGAGCCTCTCAGACCGGCTAATGTAGATTAGAGCCTCGAAAAGAGAGCGGAAAACAAACACTCGGTAGAATTAGTTTTTATGATATAATATTTTTTTTTTTTTAATTTTTTCTCTGGGGAGGGAAGGAGACAAAGGGGCACTGTTTTCATGTTGAAAAAAGTTGCGTCCTTGAATAACGTTGGGAGGAGACGAATGATGTCCTTTGGTTTTTGTGGGATTGATTGACTGACACCTATTCAAAAGCAGAGGGGAAAGAGAGGCAGTGAAAATTTGGGGCGTGGTTGGGAAAAAAAAATTGAATTGGGTGCTTTTTGGAATTTTTTGTTTTTATTAAGGATGAAGGGACCAGACCATTTTGAGAATAGGCTGGTGCGGTTTTGCTGTCATGAAAAGGTGTAGAATTCCCCATTGATAGTGGTAATGGTTTCTGACATTGTTGAAAAGAAGAAAGAAGAAAGAAGAGGCTGCGTTTGCTCCAAAATTCTCTCCATTTTTCCCCCCATTTCACTCGTTCACTGGGGAGCATTGAGCCCTGTGATGCAAGCTCATCTCTCCTTTCCCATTATGACTTGTAGCGTTTTGTTCACGCGTATTGCCCGCGTGGGTGCCGCATAATTTTTAGAGATAAAAGATACAAACAATTTTTAAATTTTGACTGAATATGTAATTTGATCTTTAATTTGTTCAATGTATTGCTCGAACTTTGATTCAACATGTAATATTTTTCATGAATTTTTAAGTTGTTCAATATAGTTTATAAACTTTGGATCCATATTCAATATAGTTGTTTCATCAATTCAATACCAGGAATTATATTGAATATTTTCATATAATTGTATAAATTAAAAATTCAAGAATCAAATTGTATATTGAACCAAAGAGTTAATGAATTATTTGTATCGTTTTCCCTAATTTTGATTATATACATCATACCATGCAACATTTTCTAATCACATCCGTTGCTGCCGCGTCATGGTGCACCTTGCCATCGTTCGTGGGGATTCATGGCATCTTTTCCTGGCCTCGAGAAGCAAACAAGGATTTGCGGCCTCCCATGAGGTCGATGTCCTGAACCAACGACGCGAAAACGCATTCTAAATTAGAGCAAAGTCCCTAGTTTTTCTATCCCCACCTCGTGCTTGCTAGTGGAGCATCATGTTTCTCGAGAAGGCAAGCCCCGTCCCTGGCCTCCAGTTCACGCCCCCCCACCTCGTTTCGCTCCATCGATTCAGGGTCTCATCTCGGGCTTGTGATGCCTATAAATAATTCATAGTTCAAAGTGAAGTTTGACCATTCCCCCAAAAGAAGATCCAAAGCCATCATAACTGGAGGTCTGTTCATCTTTCTTTCTTTCTTTCTTTCTCTCTCCATGGGTAAAGAATCTTGCTTTCTCTTTCTTTATATCAACTGTAATGATAACAGAATCATTCCGAGGATATACCTAGTTCTCTGAATGAATTCCGTTATGATCTTAACCGAACCTTCATCTGATGCATGTCCCTGCTGGCTGGCCATTTCGCTCTCATCGGTTTTCGTGGTTGTTGTCCTTGTACTAGGTTAGCAACGATCTCCCCCCCGCATTGCATAAGATTATATTTGGAGAGAGACATGGGTCAAAAGGCAGAAGAAGAAAAGAGCGAGAAGAAGGACAAGCAGCCGAAGGAGGACAAGCACAAGGATGGTGAACATGGGAAAGAGGAGAAAAAGGAGGATAAAACCAAGGACAAGAAGAAGAAGGACAAGGAGTGCAAGAAGGAGAAGAACCCCGAAGACAAGAATGACCCACAGAAGCTGAGGCAGAAGCTGGAGAAGGTCGACGCCAAGATGCAGGCCCTAGCGGCGAAGCGAGAGGAGATTCTGAAGTCGATTCAGGAAGCCGAGCAGAAGGCCAAGGCTTCCGGTGGGGAAGCTGCGCCGCCTGCCACCTCTTAAACCCGCATGTCAAGGTGTACAGAACCTGATTGAGAGGAAGGACAATATACCTGTATAATTAGGGATAGAAATCTTGGGAGTATAAGAAAAACTTAGATGACGTACCGAGGAATGGCATTGTAAAATATGCGGCATACATGTCTCAAAGAGTAGCATTGCCACGACATAATAATAGTCACGACGTTGATTGTTAATACCTAAACTGTAACCGTTTATCGAGTAATCCCACTTCATAAAATATTTGAGAACGGCACACGTTTATCAGCATTGTATCAACAGAAGCAGGGTAAACAAAAAATGCGCTGTGACATACCGCTTTCAGTGCAGCCGAAATCTCCATCACTGATCAGCCAATTTCCTCAACATCTCCATGTCCCAGTTTCATCGAAGGAAGTTGCGAATTCCAACATCGCATATGTACCATCATCTTGCCTAATCTCGACAAGACGTTCAAGCAACCTAAAGTGAAAAAGAGATCTTGGAAGCTTCATATAATCCAGAGCAGATCACAAAAGTAAAGAAGGAAACTTCCTGGTTGGCCCCTTCTCTCCTGGGGCCAATACATATATCTGGCCAAGTATCCCTGCCATCAATCAACTTACATCAACTATAGCACCATATATCCCACTGTATTACAATGAGCAAGTGCCCGGGTTTTTTCATCAACATTGGCAAAGAGGCCAAAGGTTCAATATGCTATTATCTCCCCTTCTTTCAAATCTTTTGTAGTGTTTTGCTACTTATTATTAGAACATCTTTTACATGTCCAGACATGGATCTTTTCATTACGTGTTCTTGTTATTGTAATGTTGTCAGATCTTCTTTACAAGGGTTATGGCCAGCAACCTCCGGTTCATTTTCACCAACAATTTGTCAACATGAACTGTGACTTGAGTTGTGACCTCTCCTGTGGAAGTAATTCCCTCCTTCTACGAATCTAATTTTCACTGATGTTTTCGCAGAGTGAGATGTTCTGTAACTAGGCATGTTCCATTCTCAGAAAGGGAGCAGCTCTTTTTTTCAAAAACACCGAGAATGTTATAGTAAACCAATTTATTTGACTCAGTTAAATGATACTGCAATGTCATCTTGGTGACTAAATTAATGGAAGTTAGTGAAACTTTACAAGAGTTGAAAAACAGAAACTTTCTGCATGTCATAAAGCAGTTGAAGTATTGTATCTTCTCATTTCTTGACATTTCCTCGTCTTATATCATCCTATAGTCCAGATCTAAACTTGTCTACCAACTTATAACAGTGACTATTTCCATCCCGATTGTAACAGTTGAAGAAATCATACCCGGTTTAGGAACGGCTTTCAGGCTCATTGCTCCTTACGCTGGCAAAGTAAGAGCCTTCTGTCAGTTTCTCACCAAGTTTGATCTTTTCCATTCTCACTACTTTCGATATCAATGCCCAGCATTTGCAAGAATCGAAGCGTCCCATTAGGTTTCCACCCACATCTCAGTATGATCGGTTCACTCTTGCGTTGTATATGTTGTGACAGGTGGAAGTGCAATATTTACATGACTATGCAGCGGTTACAGCAGGCACCGGAGTAATAGCGAATGCTTATAGTGGATATAACCCAATTATAAGCTTTTCCGGGGTGATAGGGAGCACTTATATTTCTCTTGGCACCGATCTTGTGTTCGACGTAACAGCAAAAACATTTAACAGAATTGATGCCGGTCTAAGCCTCAGATTCCCTTCCCTTGTAGCTTCCTTGACCCTGTGAGCAATCCCAATTCAGAAAATAGTCGCTATTTCTATTAGCTAAAATATGACTTTAGTTATCTAATTAGCGAAGTTGCCAAATATGCAGAAATGACAAGCTAGACAATCTGAGAGCTTCATGGTACCACACAGTGAATCCCCTGACTCAAACTGTGGTCGCTGCCGAAGTGAAACACAGCTTTTCGATCAGCGACACAACCATCACCTTGGGAACGCAGCAAGCAATATTCGCTTCTACATTAGTGAAGGCTCGAGTAAATACGAAAGGTAAAGTGGGTGCACTTATTCAGCAACAGTTCTTCCAAAAGCTCTCTTTGAGCATTGCTGGAGAGGTGGACTTTCGCCCAAATCCCTTAAGCCTGATACCGAAGATAGGACTGACTATTGCACTGAAGCCATAGAGTAGGGAAATGAAAGAGAACAGAACCCGCTTGCTTGCAGCTCAGAAATGGCCATAGTCAATTACTTCCATCTACTTGCTCCCCTGCTAATGCTACCTATGGTGAGGCAAATCATGCAATCCTCAGAGATCTTTATGAACTTGTATCAGATTAATGAGTTACACTCTCGGAAATGAGATTCTATCACTACCATAGCCAAGTGCAATCTGAATCTTTTTAGATCTAATAACCAGTAATAAACCTGACAAAGAGGCCAAAACTGTGAGAGAACTTTGCCAATTTATTAACTGGGTCCGTAAGATGCTTCCTCTCAAAAGGAAAATGTTTTTTCCCCTTTTCTCCCTTTTCTTTTTATGTGTGGACGATGTGTTGTTTGGATGCCACTGCTTGCATGCTAGAGATGATGGTATCGTGCTGGAGTAATTGAATGATAAATTTCATCCATCTTTATGCACCAGAATTTCCAGTCAATTGACGAAACAAAAGCTACAAAAATGTAACCACTTTTAGACACACTATCCCTGATTATAGCAAATCCGAGATGAATTTTCAAGCAATCAACTTACAAAAGTATCTCTGTGTAGAAGCACGGAGACTATGTTTTAGAATACCTTCAAGATTCATATACACAGTACTTAAATCATCACTCCAAAAGGTCAAACGAAATGGGACATTCAGAAGACATCATCAGCAAAAGCACATGAGAACATTTACATAGAAAGCCAAAGAAAGTTTCTCCCCTTCCTTTTTCAGGTTTTGTCTTCCTTTTCAGTGGACTCCGATGCGCAACTAGCTCACAGAGGAAGCTTGAAGAAGTCCCTCACGAATCTGAGAGGCAACATCGCGAACGACACCAGGACCATGGGGAATGAACACAGCAGAGGATTTAGATGCAGCGCCGATTTCCTTCATGGTGTCAAAGTACTGGGTGATGAGAACCATGTCCATGACATCCTTGGCACTGGTCCCGGGCACGTTTTCTGAGAAGCCCAGTACACTATCTCTCAAACCATCCACAATTGCCTGACGCTGGCGGGCAATACCAAGCCCAGCAAGATACCTTGACTCAGCCTCACCTTCAGCTCTCTTGATTTGCAGAATCTTCCCTGCTTCAGCCTTCTCATTAGCTGCTACCCTTAGTCTTGCAGCTGAGAAAGACAATATCATATGACGACATTCAGATACTCAAGAACATTATAAGTTTGAGCAAGACGTTGCATATGGTTAAGCTGGATACAAATATAGCAGAGACACAAACTTCTACACAGTTTGGATCTTTGTTAATTGGAACAGCCATCTTTTTTTGCCTTTAATGTGCTTCATCACTCGAAAGACAAGTACTTGCTACTGGATAGAAGAACGAGATCAATTATCAATGATCAATAAAATCTTCTGAATCTTGGCCTCTTAAAACAATTTAGTGTATCTTCTAAAATCAAGTAGTTATTGATCCAAATGGTTGAAGAGATAGATGCAAAAGCAGAAAAGCACCCTTCCTGTATCATTGATTTTTTACGAGGACTACAAAATGTGCAGAAAAGTATGAGATCTCCTAACGTATGTGATTCTTACCAGCATTAATCTCATTCATTGCTCGCTTCACATGTACATCTGGTTCGATGTCAATAATCAGCGTTTGCACAATCTCATACCCATATGTAGACATAGCCTATAAAAGTCAATGGCTAGAAGTTAAACCAAGTGAAGCCCATGGCTCATTTTCATAAAATGACAGACAACCATGCTTCTGCATTCTGTTCAATACCTTTTCAAGTTCATCTTCAACTGCTTTGGCAATTTCATTTTTCTGCTCAAAAACATCATCCAAATCGAGTCTTGGAACAGTTGCTCTTATCACTAAATCAATCAAGGGAAAAGTAGGGGATATTACAAACCATATTGATTATTCATGCATCAATAATGTCACATTTGGAACATACCATCAAACACATAGGCTTGAATTTGACCCTCCGTGTTGCTAAGTTTGTAAAAGGCATCACTTGCCTGATTTGCAATAGCACGATATTGCACAGATGCAACAACATTGACAAAGACATTATCCTGCGGTGGGAATGTCCATGAAGCCAAACAAACTTATTAGGTTATTCAGTGAAGATGAATTTGACATGGAGCTTTTGCTTCTATATGGAAAATCTACAGAGTTCAAAGTATCTCCAAAAGAAGAGGAACTGATCCATGACACTACAATCTAGTGAAGTCTATTAGGCTGATAGCAATCTCATAAGAACTACTATAACTTAGCTATTTTCTTAATCGTGGTCGTAGAATCAGCCTTACTCAGTGCTTCAATGAGTATTAATTAGCATCAGGACTTGTCGATTATTTGCAAATATCACATGCAGAAAAAGATGATTTCACTTTTCAGCTAGAGAGCGATTCCATCTAATGTGCAAAATTATTGAATACTAGACAAGTGAAGTATGTGAAATCTTCACACAGACAGAGTGGACGGATAGACATACTTTTGTCTTGGTTTCACATCGCACATCCAACTGCTGCACTCGAAGTGAGAGATGGCCCACTAGCCGGCTTCCAAGAATCCACGGAAGGCAATGGCATCCCGGTTGAAGTACGTCATCAAACTTGCCAAATCTCTCCTTGATAGCTACCGAGGATTGATCAACTTGGACGCAGCAAAACAGATTGCCCATGTTATCTTCACACTTTGCATCAAAAAGAGGAGAGTTCAGATCATGAGTTGTAGGCAGATAAAAAATGAAAACAAATAATGCTTCTCAGGACAAAACATGAGACACAAGATCCTTAAAAGCAGGGAATCATATCCAAAGTAACAGCACCTCCTACAGCGTAATCTCAGTCAATCATGAATATGACAGAGAAGTCTTTTCTTATCTACTCATCAACTTCCGGAACAAATTTCTGTGATTTCCTATGAGTACTTGTACAAACCTTGTCTGTGTCGATCTATACTAAAGCAAGCAAAAATTGAATTAAACTTCTACAGCAAGATACTCAAACAGATCTGTGAGACAATACTTCAACATCTCCTCTTATGTGCAAGCCGTCAGAAGTTTAATCTATTAAGTGGATGGAGACCACATGAATATAAATAAGCATTTAGGATGGAATACTTCAACTATTGATATCAATGGCAAGGTACCGCTGGGTTTTCCTCTGAGATCGTTTACTTCTCTTTGTTCTCAGCTATGAGACAGATTGCAGACGCTAATGGATGATTTAGAGGTCCTCATTTTAATGGACATGAAGGTTCGACGCTGACAACGCAGTGGGAAAACAGCACAAGTTGAAAGGAAATGAAAAAAGGACGACATCAGCAAGAATATGCTGCCTCTCTACGAAAGGTACAAAATAATTTTAAAAAAAATGATGGCGACGACGATGATGATAACAAGAATCACCTGTTTTCTATTCCTGGGGATGGAGAAGTTTTCTAGGTTTCACCTTCGTTTCACCAGAAATGACTTGAAAATGATACGGCAGAAAACAAGAACCAAACGACTTGGAAGATCGCGACATTTTCTTGTTTTTTAGGAATATTAGGATATTGACTTTATCTCTTGATAATGCTTATCTTTAATTATTCTTATTACCTTAAATAGTTATCCAATAAGTTATCATCTACTATTTATTATTATTCTTAATTTGGTTCAGAGCCTTTTTTTCAGATAACCTTAGTGTACCTACTATAACTTGACTCACTCTTCGACTATGGTCACCTAAATGCCTCATTCGTGTCCTGTTATGACATCGTCAAAGCATCACCAAATCAAGCTTCTTTTTTTTTAAGGAGGTATTCTTTTACACATCTTTGCATAGTAACTTTTACTCGATAAAGCTTGGCTTATTCCAATGGTAATAGCCACGCCATTCATGTCGGTCGCATTACTATTACTGTGTGTTTGTTCAATTATTGTTCTAATGGCAAAGTCGGTCACCAAGAACACATGTTGTTGGCCCCAATTCTCGACTTTTCACTTATTGTTTCAAGAAGCCGATACCACCATTAAACTAGTCACTGTCAAACTAGCAACATACTAAGATCTCATCGCCCACGGAAGTTTGGAGCCATCACACACCATCACCCACGCCATCCCGCTTTGGATCATTGAGCTCACTTATCTTATGGCAATCAAGATTTCGTAACATTATTCGGGTCATTTTGATTTGCTACAACTCATTTGCGTTTAAGGGGCTATTGAAATATTTACTTGATTCTACATATATTTTAGGATAATGCATATCATTCATTGATCATATTATTTTTTATCCAATAAAGTATATAAATAAGCTTGTGTAATTATCGAGAAAAATGATTGGGTGACAATATTTAATTTATTATGAGAATAACAATTTATTTTGGACCATAAAAAACTTTGTAGATTCAAGAATATATGACTCACAATAAGATGTTATTCTCACAGTAATTCAAAGATTATTATGCTATCAAAGCCCATTTGTCAATATATTAAAATTCCCCATTTTCCCTTCTGCATTTTTATTCTTAGCTAGCTCAACGAGGAAGATGAAATTCATGCGCTTTCGTGTTCTATCGCCCATACGGAAAAACGTTCTCATCTTAGTCCTTAAAATTTGTGTTATTCTTTCCAATATGATCCTCGATTTTGTAATATATACAATCAAAGTCTTGGACTTATAAAATAATTTCAATCGGGTCTCTCATATCAGCAAATTGAAACTAATGGTTTGATAAGTACTAGCTAGTAGTCCTATCTTAGATTGAACCATCCTATGGGAGATCGAAAAAAAATTTTTAGAAATTTGCATGGTTGTCCATTGAATTACTTTTTCTTGTATAAGTTGAATCAAATCGATTGTTCTTAGAGTGCATTTGTTCCATGAAAAATTAATACTTAAAAAGTAATTGGTTATATCACTTAGAAAAATTAGTTAATGCAAAATGTATTCATCATCGACAATAATTTATACTTAACTATTTTCGTGAGTGGTGAAAATATTCTTTATCCGTTCATTATTGTAAACAATATAAGTTATTATTTTTCGGAAAATGTTTTACAAATCTTAAGTTTTTCGTAAAACAAACACACCTCGAGTGTGACGAATTCTTTTGAACTATGTACTCTTTATTTGGCATTGATAGACATCAATTTGTCAAAATTTGAGATCCCGTAACTTGATTGAAAAAACTCTACGAGTTTAAGGATTTGATTATATGAATTAGAAATTTAAGGTCAATGCAAAAATAAGGACCGAATGTGTACTTTCTTCCACTCATGAGATTAAAACTCTACTTGGTTTTCAAGTTTGTAAAATAAAAGATTGTAATTCGTTCATCAGGTTGACATGAATAGCATGTCAATTCTACATGAGTACTAAAAGAAAATAGTATATTTTAGAAAAAAATATCGTGATAATCATCTTCCATTTTCTCCTTCAAGCTCACTTTATGTTTACATTGAATGTCCATGCTCTGCTTTCTAATCATAATATATCTAATATAAATAATTTCATATCTTAGTCGAGTGAAAATATGTAATATTTATGCTTTACCATCCGCTATAGCTTTTTGTTTTTATAAATTAATATTTACGGAGGATGTAAAAAATTTACAGATTTTGGAAATTAGAGGTCAAGGAATCGTTGCCTGGATATTGTCAATTTTCTTTTTACTTTTTAGCAAGAGAAATATTTATTTATATCCCTTTCTTATTGGTCAACCATAAGACTAAAGGAGAAAGGATAATTTAAAAATAAAATAAAAAGTCCAAGGCCGGCATGACGATACGGCTGATCTAGACAATCCCCAAATTAATCAGGGAAAATTCCCTAACATTGTATATTACTTGAGTAGGGCTCGGATTTTTATTTTTATTTTCCCTTTCGGAAGAGCACTTTCATTCATAAAGGAAGCTCTACTAGACCTATAAACAAGTGAGTTTCTAAATATAAAAATATTCCAAAGGGGTCGTGGGGGAAAGGACAATTTCGGTGGGCTTTAGCGATCAATTCAGTAGCTTGATTGGCCTTTTGGGAGCAATGGACCATTTTCAACTTTTCCATTTGGGCCAATAAAGCCTGGCTTTCGTCAATGATGTTCCCTATGGCCCATGGGTATTCGACCTGGCCCATGATGTAATCCATGAATAGGGCTCAGAGTTTAGGATATAAAAAGGGGCAAGGTTTCGGGTTCGGTCCATTTTCGGTGCAAACTCTTCGAGTTAGTTCATAGGAAAGTAATCATTCATAAGTTCCTCTTTTGGGCACCGATTGTTCGTCCTTAAATGGACTGTTGGCCCCGTTTGGTTCAATTTTGGGCCACTTCCCCAAGTATCTTTGAATGAAGGGGCATTTAGTAAAAGCAAGAGTGTTTGGATACTCATTTTAGTGTATATTTTGTAAAGCAACTTTGCGGTAAAAAGAAAAGAGAAAAAAAGAAGAAGAAGAGAAGAATAGAGAAGGCGAGCATGGGTAGAGGCTAGGACTAGGCAAGCCTTGCTAGCGTCGACCTCAGGCGACCATCAATGGCAACTAGGGGCAATCATTGGCTGAGGACACATGAACCCAAGCGAGGCGACCTTAGGATCACACGACCCGGCAAGGTGAAGAGGCCTCACTAACGACCAATCCCATTGATTTCAGGGTTTTTGATTTGGAGATTTGCAATGTCGAAGCTTCACAGAGACTAATCCCGCAAACCATCTGAGTCCTTTGACTGTTTGCAACCCAGTGACGGTTGTTGAGGTCGCACGACTATGGTTGAAGAGCTAGATTTGGGTCACATGACCATCAACCTTGACTTCAACTCACAACAGCTTCAACAAAGACAGCAGCTCAATAACACACACGTCCCTTAATCTCAACCTTGACGACCTCACCTTAACGACGAACTAGCAAGCCCAAGGAAGAATATGAACAGTGAATATTTTAGGGCAAAAGAGGAAAACGTGATTATCATTGAGGGCAATATTGGGAAGGAAAAAAAGTCATTAAATCCTTGTAATAGCATTTCGAAATGATGAAAGCTCAAAGCAAGTATTGACCGACTTTGGGCTTTCAGTTTTCACTGGCATTTGGCTAAGGGGATCCTAAAAATACTTATCAAACACCTTACATTTTCTCCAAGGGAGTTTTGGGGGCTCAAAATTATCCAAATAACATATACACATTAAGAGCTTAAAATGAGCTAACTAGGATGCAGATTTTCATAGGTTGAATTAAACATGAAATTACTATAGTAAATGGCGAGTACACAATAGGGGTGTCAATGGATCAAGTCAGGTTGGCGCCAATCAACCTGTTTCATCCTCATTGCGCACAAACCGAGGGAAGAAACTTGCTCTAGCCCGACTTGACTCACTTGGCCCTATCCTAACCCAAACAATTCCAACACCTAAAAAGGCCTAACCCCAAATACCCTAATTTTCCGGTCGGGTCAGGTCGGGCTAGCCCGGGTATTTTTGACACCCCTAGAGTACGATCAGGTCAAGTCAGGTATGGATTGGTAAATTTGTGTTGTATATAAATGTATCAGAACGAGTTAAACGGTTCAATTTAGGTTAAATCATTTTCAACCCGACCCAACGCATCCAATAGATGGCTTCATTGGTAAGCAATCTCAATTCAAATTTTATGGAAAAAGAAAATAGTCACGATAATTTAAAAAAAAATTTGCTTTCTACTAGACAATTTCTATTAGCCCAAATACGACTTTAGTTATCTAATAGCGAAATTGCCAAATATGCAGGAAAGACAAGCTAGGCACATTGAGAGCTTCATGTTACCACACAGTGAATCCCCCCTCGACTCGAACTGCGGTCGCAGCTGAACTGAAACACAGCCTTTTCGATCAGTGACGCGAGCATCACCAGGGGAACGCAGCAGGCGATATTCACTTCTACATTAGCGAAGGCGCGAGCAAGCACGAAAGGTGAAGCGGGCGGTCTTATTCAGCAACAAGCTCTGGCAAAAGCTCTATCTGAGCATTGCTGGAGAGGTGCACTTTCGCCGGAATTCCTTAAACTGGATACCGAAGATAGGACTGAGTATTGCACTAAGGCCACAGAGCATGGAAATGGAAGAGAACAGCATCCGCTTGCTTCCATCTCAGAACTTACTTCAGTCAAATACTTCATCTACTTGCTTCTGCCTATGCTGAGGTGAATCATACAATCCACAGATATCTATAAACTTGAGTAAGAAGTTATATACCAGGAAATGAGATTCTATCACTACCATAGCCTAGTACAATCTGAATTTTTTTAGATCCAATGAGCGTGAATACTCCTGACAAGAGACCGAAACTACGAGAATTTTTTTTTGTTTTTTTGCCAAATTCTTTAACTGGGTACCTAAGATGCTTTTTAACTTTTTGCCCTCTCTAAAGGAAAGTTTTTTTTTTTCCCTATTGTTTTATTTGTGGATGATGAGTTGTTTGGAGGCAGTGCATGTATCCTAGAGATGATGGTGGTGTGCACGACTAACCGAATGAGAAATTTCAACCATCTTTATCTGCCAGGATCGCAGTCAAATGAGGAAATAAAAGCTTCTAATATGCAACCACTTTAGACACACTATCATCAATTATAGCAAATCAAAGATGAATTTGCAAACAAGCGACTTACAACAGTATCTCGGTGCAGAAGCACGAAGACTGTTGGGCACACCTTTAACATTCATATACACAGTAATTAAATCACTCCAAAAGATCAAACATAACAGACATTCAGAAGACATCATCAGCACATGCATATGAAAACATTTACATAGAAAGCCAAAGAAAACTTCTCCCCTTCCTTTTTCGGGCTTCATCCTCATTTTGAGTAGACTCCAATGCGCAAATTAGCTGACGGAGGAAGCTTGAAGAAGTCCCTCACGAATCTGAGAGGCAACATCACGAACGGCACCAGGACCATGGGGAATGAACACAGCAGAGGATTTAGATGCAGCACCGATATCCTTCATGGTGTCGAAGTACTGGGTGACGAGGACCATGTCCATGACGTCCTTGGCACTGGTCCCAGGCACGTTTTCTGAGAAGCCCAGTACGCTATCTCTCAAACCATCCACAATCGCCTGACGCTGGCGGGCAATGCCAAGCCCAGCAAGATACTTCGACTCAGCCTCACCTTCAGCTCTCTTGATTTGCAGAATCTTCCCTGCTTCAGCCTTCTCATTAGCTGCTACCCTTAGTCTTGCAGCTGAGAAGCACATTGTCGTATGACGACATTCAGATACTTAAGAAAATTATAATTCTGAACAAGACGTTGCATATGGTTAAGCTGGGATATCAATTACAAACTTCTACACAGTTTCATTCTTTGCTAAATGGGAAAGCCGCCTTATGTGCTTAAAATATTCTTCCTTCCCGGAAAGACTAGTATTTGCTTCTGTATAGAAGAACGAGATCAATTATCAATGATCAATAAAATCTTCTGAATTTAGGCCTCTCAAAAAAATTTAGTGCATCTTCTAAAATCTAGTAGATGTTGATCCAAATGCTTGAAGAAATAGATGCAAAAGCAGAAAACCACCCTTCCTGAAATCATTAATTTTTTACCAGGACTACAAAATGTGCAGAAAAGTATGAGATCTAATGTATGTGATTCTTACCAGCATTAATCTCATTCATAGCTCGCTTCACATGCACATCTGGTTCGATGTCAACAATCAGCGTTTGCACAATCTCATACCCATATGTAGACATAGCCTATAAAATTCAATGGCTAGAAGTTAAACCAAGTGAAGCCCATTGTTCATTTTCACAAATCACAAATAACCATTCTTCTGCATTCTGTTCAATACCTTCTCAAGTTCATCTTCAACTGCTTTGGCAATTTCATTTTTCTGCTCGAAAACATCATCCAAATCGAGTCTTGGAACACTTGCTCTTATGACTAAATCGATCAAGGGAAAAGTAAGGGATATCACAAACCATAGTGATAATTCATGCATCAATAATGTTACATTTGGAACATACCATCAAACACATAGGCTTGAATTTGACCCTCCGTGTTGCTAAGTTTGTAAAAGGCATCACTTGCCTGATTTGCAAGAGCACGATATTGCACAGATGCAACAACATTGACAAAGACATTGTCCTGCAGTGGGAATGTCCATGAAGCCAAACAAACTTATTAGGTTATTCAGTGAAGATGAATTTGACATGGAGCTTTTATTTTTATATGGAAAATCTACAGAGTTCAAAGTATCTCCAAAAGAAGAGGAACTGATCCATGATACTACAATCTAGTGGAGTCTTTTGGGCTGATAGCAATCTCATAAGAACTCCTATAACTTAGCTATTTTCTTAATTGTGGTCGTAGAATCAGCCTTACTCAGTGCTTCAATGAGTCTTAATTAGCATCAGTACTTATCGATTATTTGCAAATATCACATGCAGAAAAAGATGATTTCACTTTTCAGCTAGACAGCGATTCCATCTAGTGTGCAAAATTTTTGATTACTAGACAAGTGAAGTATGTGAAATCTTCAGAGACACAGAATGAACGGATAGACATACTTTTGTCTTGGTTTCACATCGCACATCCAACTGCTGCACTCGAAGTGAGAGATGGCCCACTAGCCGGCTTCCAAGAATCCACGGAAGGCAATGGCATCCCGGTTGAAGTACGTCATCGAACTTGCCAAATCTCTCCTTGATAGCTACCGTGGATTGATCAACTTGGACGCAGCAAAACAGATTGCCCATGTTATCTTCACACTTTGCAAGTTTGCATCAAAAAGAGGAGAGTTCAGATCATCGAGTTGTAGGCAAATAAAAAATGAAAACAAATAATGCTTCTTAGAACTCAATCTGAGACACAAGAACCTTAAAGGCAGGTGAAAGAAGATGGGGAAATTGAAGAAGGACAAGGAAGATCGACACAAAGGAGAAAGATCTTGAGAGAATTTTATGTTTTTCTCAATGTATTGTACAATGTACAAAGGCAATAATATATAGTGAAGGGAATGAATAATAAAGAAGGAAAGATTATATATTCTAATCTACGTGTATCAAATCTAATCCTAAATTGACCTAAAATAATCAATTACAATCTTCGATATCTTCAGACATATCTTCCAACAGCAGGGAATTTTATCACAAGTAAAATTATCTTCTAAAGCATAATTTATATGACGGAGAAGTTTTTTCTTATCTAGTCATCAACTTCCAGAACAAATTTCTGTATTTCCTATACCAACCTTGTCTGTGTCGATCTACACTAGGGCAAGCATAAATTGAATTCAACTTCTACAACAAGATACTCAAACAGAACCATGGGACAGTACTTCAACATCTCTTCTCACGTGCAAGCCGCCAGAAGTTTAAGTTATCAAGCGGAGGGAGTGGTAACATCTCTTCTCACGCGCAAGCTACCAGAAGTTTAAGTTATCAAGTGGAGGGAGACCACAGGGTATTCTTCTGAGCTCGCTTGTTTCTCTCTGTTCTCAACTACGAGACAGATTGCAGACGCAGATGGATAATTTGGAGGTCCTCATTTTAATCGACATGAAGGTCCGACCTCCGATCGACGCGAGTGACCACTCAAAACGTTCGTATCGATGAGTAGAACAAAGCCCAAGTGGTTTCACCCACTAAAATTGGCTATAATTTTTGGGTTTTTGAATCAAAGATTTCGGTCACCCGAATCCTCAAACTCAGATCCTACCCAATATCACGTCGAAATTTATACCTGTGAATTCGTCTTGATGAAATCTTCAAGAAGACACCTTACTCGCTCAAATCTAACACACGAACATAATACTTCAAGAATGTTGGAGAGAAGAAAGTCTTTGGTTGCTTAAAGTATTACACCAAGAGAGACGTCAAGTTTGGAACGCTTAACAGTGTTACCTCCAGCGTAGAGAAACCCTAGAGTATATATATGCAAGTTATTGGGCTCCAGCTCATATGGGCCTAAATAACTATGATTTTACCTATTGGGCTTATATGTGAACATATTATTTGGATTATATTAACAATATATCCAACACGACGCTGACAGTGCAGTGGGAATACAGCACAAATTGAAAGAAAATGAAAAAGGACAACATCAGGAAGAATAAGATGCTGCCGCTTTTCGAAAGGTACCAAAATCATTTTTATAAAAATGATGACGATGATGATAACAAGAATTACCCTGTTTCCTATTCCTGGGGATGGAGTAGAGTTGTCTTCAAGGTTTCATCTTGATTTTCACCAGAAATGACCTGAAAATGATACGGTAGAAAACAAGAAGAACCAAACAACTTGGTCGATCGCGACTGGGACCGACCGGACTTTTCCCGCGAGCTGTTTCTTGTTCTTCATAAGAACTGTTAGTAATATTAGTTGTTCTTTCTAAGAAATGTTTACAATATTAGGATATTTTCTATATCTACTTAATTCTGCGTATCTTTCATATGCATATATTGCCTTTAACAGTGTATATCCCTAATTGATTTTATTACCTTGAATAGTCAATCAATAAAGGTCTTATGTACTATAATATATCGAAATACACATAAATTCATCAATTCTCTCCTCCGCATTATTATTGTTAACTTGCTCTTCAGTGCAAATTGAGACTAATGGTTTGATCAGTGCTAGCTAGGAGTCCTATCTTAAATTAGGCCATTCCATCGGTGACCAAAAAAATTATATTTAAAAATTTATGTGGTTGTATATCAAAATAATTTTTTTAGTATAGGTCCAATGCAAATCAACTGTCTTTATTGTAGTGATTTTCTTTTAACTTTGTACTCTTGGTTTGGCATTGACACAAATCAATTTGTCAAAATTTGAGATATGGAAACTTGATTATAAACACTCTAAAGTTTAAGGAGTTGATTGTATGAATTACAAACTTAAGGATCACACTAGAAAATCATTGCAAACTTAGAGACCGAATATGTACTTTCTTCCACTCGTGAGATTAAAAACTTGGCTTGATTTTTTAGTTCGTAAAATAAAAGATTGTAATTCGTTCATCAGTTTGCAATTAATAACATGCCAATTCTACATGAGTACTAAAAGAAAATAGTATATTTTAGAGAAAAATATCATGATAATCATATTATGTTTTCTCATTCAATCTCACTTTATGCTCAGATTGAACATTTATGCTGTACCTTCTAATCCTAATGTATCATATATAAATAATTTCATATCTTTAGTCGAGTACAAATATTTAATATCTATGCCTTATCTTTTCTTTTTTCCTTTCGGAAAAGCACTTTCATTCATAAAGTAAGCTCTACTAGACCTATAAACAAGTGAGTTTCAAAATATACAAATATTCCAAAGGGGTCGTGGGGCAAGGACGACCGGTTGATGGAGGGGGTCTTGTTTTCGGTGAGCTTTAGCGATCCATCCGGCAGCTCGATTGGCCTTTCAGGAACGATGGCCGATTTTCACCTTTTCTATTTAGGCCAATAAAGCCTGGCTTTCGTCAATGATGTTCCCTAAGGCCCATGGGCATTCGGCCTGGCCCATGATGTAATCCATGAGTAGGGCTCAGACTTTAGTATATAAAAGAGGCAAGGTTTCAGGTTCGGTCCATTCTCGGTGCAAACTCTTCAGCGTTAGTTCATAACAAAGTAATCATTCGTAAGTCCCTCGTTGAGCATGGACCATGGCCCTGTTTGGTTCAACTTTAGGGAAATGACCTTGCATTTCACCGAGTATTTTTGAATGGAGGGGCACTTGATGAAAGCAAAAGTGTTTAGATACTCAATTTGGTGTATATTTTGTAAACCAACTTTGAGGTGAAAGAAAAAGGAGAAAAAAAAGAGAGAGGAGAAAAACAGAGAAGGCGAGCATGGGCAGAGGCTGGGATTGGGCAAGCTTTGCTGGCACTGACCTTTGGTGACCATCGGCCGAGATTGCACAAACCCAAGCAAGGCGATCCTTGGGGTCGTGCAACTCGACAATTGAAGAGGCTTCACTAGCAACCGGTCTCATCGATTCTAGGCTTTTGATTTGGAGATTTGCAATGATGGAGCTTCACTGGCGACCAATCTCACAAACCATCTAAGCCCTTTAACCATCTGTGACCCAAGTAACGATCACCGAGGGTGTGCGATGCCAAGGACGCACGATACTAAGGTCGCATGACGGTGATCGAAGGGCTAGATGTGGGTCATATGACCATCAACTTTGACCTCAACTTGCAATAGCTCCGACAAGTGGCTCAACAACACACGACCTTCGATCTCAACCTCGACGACGGTGACTTTGACCTGGACCTCACCTCAACAATGAACTAGTAAGCCCAAGGAAGAAGATGAATAGTGACTATTTAGGACGAAAGAGGAAAACACGATTATTAGTGAGGATAATGTTTAAAAAGAAAAAAATCATTAAATCCTTACAATGGCATTTCAAAAATGCTAAAAGCCCAAAATAAATAAGGACCTATTTTGAGCTTTTAGCTTTCCTATTGTTGGCATTTAGCCAATAAAGTCCTAAAAGCACTTGCGACACCTTATATTTTCTCCAATGGGGCTTTGAGGGCTCAAAATCCTTGGAAAAGCTAAACCAAACGGGGCCCATATTAGCAAGAGCATTTGACAAAATTGATGCCAATGTAAGCCTTAGATTCCCTTCACTTGTAGCTTCCTTGACCATATGAGTAGACCTATCAAAATGAATTATAAGCCCATTTCTTAATCTATATTTGATGGGCTAAGTTATCATTTGGATTAATTATGTTCAGTAAATAAGTTATAAATGTGTATAGAATGTCAAAGCCCGCAAAATATGGGTCTTAAATGAATTTACAATTTACCTTAACTCAACCCATTTTTGTAACTCTCTTCTCACCCTTTATGATAAAGTAATGGAAAAAAACTTATAAAAAACCCGAAACTTTTTTTTTATGACACCAAAAACTCTAAACCTATACTCGTATGATATATTTATCCTAAATTTTATCCATAATACCAAAAATGCCAAATTTATACTATTGTAATAAATTTATCTCAATTCTTTTTGCGCACCAAAAATCCTAAACTTTTATTTGCAACACTAAATTTTTAGAGTAAATATATCATACAGATGCAAATTTGAAGTAAATATGTCATATTGTACAAGCTTAGAGTAAATGTGTCATTTAGGTATAAGTTCGGAGCTTTTGATGGCTTTTACCCTAAAATAATATACTCTTTAAATTGTTCCAAGTTCAAGAAATCTTGGTGGGCCTGCAAGATGGGCCCGATTTTACCCTTATAAAAAATATCAAAATGACTTCTTCTTTTTTCTCCATTATTTTTTATTTCTATTAATCTTATAAGTTTCATCTATTAGTTATTGAAGTAATTCTTTCCTTGGTTGCATTTGGCGTTGTTATTCTTAGGTAATATTTTAATCTTAGTTCTTGTCATTGTAATCCATGATTATAAATCATTTTCTTCAATATCTTCCATTCCATTTTTTTTTTAAATTTCAATTCCCCATTGTTATTTGTTATTGTAATTTTATGCTATCTCTCTCTTATTCTTCATTATGAATTAATACAAAAATTGAAAATTCTATGCAATGTTGAAAGCCTGTTCTTTAGCATATTATATTCGAAATACGATTTTATTGAAATAACATATAGACATTAAGAGCTTAAAATGAGCTAAGTAGGATGTAGATTTTCATAGGTTGAATTAAACATGAAAGTATTTTAGTAAATGGCAAGTACATAGTAGGGGTATCAATGGGTTGGGTCGAGTTTTCATGATACTAGACTTAACTCGACCCGCCCGAAACCATATATTACATGATTGACCTGACCCAAATATCATATAACCTAAGAGAATGGGTTGAGTCGGGTCGAGCTAACACTGATCAACCGGTTTCATCCTCGTTGCGCACACATCTAGAGAGAAAAAAACTCGCTCCAACTCATCCCTAACCCAAACAATACCAACACCTGAAAAGGCCTAACCCCAAAATACCCTAATTTTAGGGTTGGGTTAGGTCGAGTTGGGTCAGGCTGGCTCAAGTATCTTTGACACCCCTAGAGTATGGGTCGGGTCAAGTTAGGCATAGATCAGTATCAAAATGAGTTAAATGGTTCAATTTAGGTTAAACCATTTTCAACTCGACTCAACACAACTCAATCATTAGATGACCTCATTGGCAAACAATCTCAATACAAATTTTATGGGAAAAGAAAATAGTCATGATAATTTAAAAGAAATTTTTGTTTCCTACTAGACAATTTCTATTCGCCAAAATACAACTTTAGTTATCTAAATAGCGAAATTGCCAAATATGCAGAAATGACAAGCTAGGCACTTTGAGAGCTTCATGTTACCACACAGTACGTCACCCCGCCCCCTCTCACCATGGGAACACAGCAGGCGATATTCTACATTAGTAAAGGCTCGAGCAAGCACGAAAGGTGAAGCGGGCGGTCTTATTCAGCAACAGCTCTGGCAAAGCTCTATCTGAGCATTGCCGGAGAGGTGCACCTTCGCCGGAATTCCTCAAACTGGATACTGAAGATAGGACCGAGTATTGCACTGCCCCCTTGCTTCCATCTCGGAACTTACTTCAGTGAAATAGTTCATCTACTTGCTTCTACCTAAGCTGAGGCTAATCATACAATCCACAGAGATCTTTAAACTCAAGTAAGAAGCTATTGTTGGAATATTTAAATGATTAATTATACATTTATCTAATAGCTTAAATCTTTAGAACAGTCAGTTGTAGTCCCATCAAATCTTTTATAATATTAAAGTTAGAGGTTTTGAATTCAAATTTTTCCAGACTCTATTTGTCTCCCTAATTAAATTTTCATGCTTAGTACTAGATAAAATATTAGACTAAATATGAAGGGATTGATTGTGGTTACTAAATCTTTGAGTTATATATTGGAAATGAGATTCTATTACTACCATAGCCTAGTGCAATTTGAATAATTTTAGATCCGTCGAGCATGAATACTCCTGACAAGAAATCGAAACTACGAGAAAATGTCTGTCCTTTTTTGCCAAATTCGTTAACTGGGTACCTAGGATTCTCTTTTTTCCTTTTCCCTTCTCTAAACAAAAATGTTTTTTTTCCCTTTTTTTTATGTGTGGATGATGAGATGTTTGGAGGCAGTGCATGCATCCTAGAGATGACGGTGGTGTGCACGACTAACTGAATGAGAAATGTCAACCATCTTTATGCGCCAGGATCGCAGTCAAATGAGGAAATGAAAGCTTCGAATATGCAACCACTTTAGACACTATCATTAATTATAGCAAATCCGAGATGAATTTGCAAACAAGCGACTTACAACACTATCTCGGTGCAGAAGCACGAAGACTGTTGGGAACACCTTTAACGTTCATATACCCAGTACTTGAATCACTCCAAAAGATCAAACACAACAGACATTCAGAAGACATCATCAGCACATGCATATGAAAACATTTACATAGAAAGCTAAAAAAAGCTTCTCCCCTTCCTTTTTCGGGCTTCATCCTCATTTCGAGTGGACTCCGATGCACAAATTAGCTGACGGAGGAAGCTTGAAGAAGTCCCTCACGAATCTGAGAGGCAACATCGCGAACGGCACCAGGACCATGGGGAATGAACACAGCAGAGGATTTAGATGCAGCGCCGATTTCCTTCATGGTGTCAAAGTACTGGGTGATGAGAACCATGTCCATGACATCCTTGGCACTGGTCCCAGGCACGTTTTCTGAGAAGCCCAGTACGCTATCTCTCAAACCATCCACAATTGCCTGACGCTGGCGGGCAATGCCAAGCCCAGCAAGATACTTCGACTCAGCCTCACCTTCAGCTCTCTTGATTTGCAGAATCTTCTCTGCTTCAGCCTTCTCATTAGCTGCTACCCTTAGTCTCGCAGCTGAGAAGCACAATATCATATGACGACGTTTAGAAACTTAAAAATATTAAGAGTTTGAATAAGACAATGCAAATGGTTAAGCTGGGATAAAAATTCAGCAAAAATACAAACTTCTACACAATTTCATATTATGTCAACTGGAAGGGACGCCTTATGTGCTTAAAATATTCTTCCTTCCCGGAAAGACTAGTATTTGCTTCTGTATAGAAGAACGAGATCAATTATCAATGATCAATAAAATCTTCTGAATTTAGGCCTCTCAAAAAAATTTAGTGCATCTTCTAAAATCTAGTAGATGTTGATCCAAATGCTTGAAGAAATAGATGTAAAAGCAGAAAAGCACCATTCCTGAAGACAAGAACAAAAATTCCATCATCAATTTTTTACGAGGACTGCAAAATGTGCAGAAAAGTATGACTCCTAATGTTTGTGATTCTTACCAGCATTAATCTCATTCATAGCTCGCTTTACATGCACATCTGGTTCAATGTCGACTATCAGTGTTTGCACAATCTCGTACCCATATGTAGACATAGCCTATAAAAGGCAATGGCTAGAAGTTAAACCAAGTGAAGTCCATGGTTCATTTTCACAAAATCACAAACAACCATGCTTCTGCGTTCTGTACATTACCTTCTCAAGTTCATCCTCAACTGCTTTGGCTATTTCATTTTTCTGCTCAAAAACATCATCCAAATTGAGTTTTGGAACACTTGCTCTTATCACTAAATCAATCAAAGGAAAAGTAAGGGATGTTACAAATGATAGTCATCATCCATGCATCAATAATGTCACATTTGAAACATACCGTCAAACACATAGGCTTGAATTTGACCCTTTGTGTTGCTAAGTTTGTAAAAGGCATCACTTGCCTGATTTGCAAGAGCACGGTATTGCACAGACGCAACAACATTGACAAAGACATTGTCCTGCGGTAAGAATGTCCATGGAGCCAAACAAGCTTATTAGGTTATTCTGTGAAGATGAAACTGACCTGGATTTTTTAGCTTTGTATGGAAAATCTACTGAGTTCAGAGTATTTCCAAAAGAAGAGGCACCAATCCATGATACTACAATCTAGTAGACTCTATTAGGCTGATAGCAATCTCATAAGAACTACTAAAACTTAGCTATTTTCGTAATCATGGTCGGAAACTCAGCCTTACTCAGGGCTTCAATGAGGATTAACTGGCAGCAATACTGATCAATAGTTTGCAGATATCACATGCAGAAAATTTCACTTGTCAGCTAGACAGTGATTCGAACTAATGTGCCATTCATGATTTCTAGACGAGTGAAGCGTGTGAAATACCAGAGTGAACATATAGACATACTTTTGTCTTGGTTTCACATCGCACATCCAACTGCTGCACTCGAAGTGACAGGTGCCCCGCTAGCCGGCTTCCAAGAATCCAGGGAAGGTAATGGCATCCTGGTTGAAGTACCTCATCAAACTTTCCAAATCTCTCCTTGATAGCTACCGTGGATTGATCAACTTGAGCGCAGCAAAACATATTGCCCATGTTATCTCCACGCTATGCATCAAAAAGAGGAGAATTCAAATCATCAAGTTGTTGCTGAGGAATAATGACAACAAATAACGCTTCTCGGAATTCAATATGAGACACAAGAACCTTAGAAATGGGGAATTCTATCGAAAGTAACAGTATCTTCTACAGCAAAAACTCGGGCAATTGTTAATTTGACTGGAGTTTTTTCTTATCTACTCATCAACTTCCAGAACAAATTTCCGTGATTCCTACTGAGTTCTTGTACCAACTTGTCTATGTCGATCTACACTAGAGCAAGCATAAATTTAATTGAAATTCTACAGCAAGATACTTGGACAGGAATGAAGCTTGGAACAACGAATTGACGCTGTCTCATAGCGAATTGCAAGGAACACAAACATCAAACAGAAAGGCCTGAAGAGAACGACCGACCAACCGCAAGTATCAAATTAGTTGATCTTCCTGCTCGTCAAAGAACAACTATAGTATGGTATACGGTGGATACCTATTTATCAAACGAGAGAGAGAGAGAGAGAGAGTATCGATGCAATGGGTGCTGGAGCATCCACCAAACAATGTTTATAGTAAGATAAAAATGACAAATTGATTTTATCGAGGAGAAAAAGTTCGCAACCTCGCGTCTCGATTTGGATCAGGGCTTTGTTTTTCCTATTCACCTCTAAACAACGAAAATCACGCCAAGAAACAAGAACTTATTGATCGAATTAACCCGACACTGTTTTCCAGGGACAACAAGAACCCAACCAGGGACCATGCAGAAGCGTAACTTAAATTATGTAAAGAGCATTCATGCCGGACAATATATCAACATCCCCTCTCACTTGTTAGCTGGGTTACGACAATAAGATGCTGCCGCTTTTCGAAAGGTACTGAAATAATTTAAAAAAATGATGGCGATGATTACGAGAATTACCCTGTTTTCTATTCCTGGGGATGGAGTAGTTTTTCAAGGTTTCATCTTGATTTCACCAGAAATGACCTGGAAATGATACGGCAGGAAACAAGAAGAACCAAACGGACTTGCCAAATTTTGCCGCGAGCTGTTTCTTGTTCTTTATAAGCTCGACAAGGAAGATGAAATTCATGCACTTTCATGTTCTGTCGCCCATGAGGAAAATTGTCGTCATTATAGTCCTTCAAATTTGTGTCATTCTTTTCAATATGATTCTCGATTTTGTAATTTATACAATCAAAGTCCAAGACTTTGATCAAGTTTAATGCTTTGGCAATGGTTGCTAGGGGTCCTATCTTAAATTTAAGCCATTCTATGAAAGATCGAAAAAAAAATTTAAAATTGCGTTGTTGTATATCAATTTACTTTTTTCTTGTATAGGTCCAATGCAAATTGATTGTCCTTAGTGTAGCAATTTCTTTTAACTGTGTACTCTTTATTTGTCATTGACAGACACAAATTTGTCAAAAAATTGGTATATTTTAGAGAAAAATATAATTTGATCTCACTTTATGCTTAGATTGAACATTCATACTCTACCTTCTAATTGCAATTTATTGAACATAAATAATATCATATCTTAGTCAAGAAAAAATATGAAATATTTATACTTTACAAGAGGCATAGCTTTCACTTTCATAAATTAATATTTATTGAGGATGTAAAAAGTGTACAGATTTTGAAAATTAGAGGTTAGAGAATCTGGATATTGTCAATTTTCGTTTTACTTTTCTAGCAAGAGAATAATGCAATCTGATCATATAAAAGAAGTAATTGCCATGATTGTCTATTTTGCCTGATTCCATATCCACACCAAGTTTGGTTTTGCTTTTGGCACATAGACAGATACTCATATCCATCCTAGTAATGATTTAGTTTAGGCTCACTTGACTTTGAAGTTTGCCATTACGTCAAATAATATATATATTCCAGAATCACTCTATCCTATTCGGCGCAGTTCAATTCATTCATGTATCATTTGTCATCCTATAAGCCTATCAAGAGCCACTTGTTGTCTAAGTCCTCTGGCTCGAGCGACTACTCTCCGCAATTATCGGATCGAGTCGTCATAATTGCAATCTATCTAGAACACGAAGGAATCATTCCTCTATCTATACCGTTGAAGTCTCGAATGGGGAGGTTATAATCATAAAGTCAGTCATTTATTTATATCCCTTTCTTATGGGTCAAACATAAGATTAGTGGAAAAAGGAAAATTTTAAAAGAAAGAAAGAAAAAGTCCGAGGCCGGCATGACCACGCGGCCAATCCAAACAATCCCCAAAATAATCAGCTGAAATTCCGCAACATCGTGCAACTTTAGCGGGGCTCGAGTTTAAAATATTAAAAAGGAAAAAAATCATAAAAAACTGTGAATTACGCTCTTTTAAATTTTTTCTTATGACAAAAACCTTCTGACTTGTATTTATTTGGCACATTTATTTTCCATCAAAGTTCTGTCACATGATTTTTCAGTTAAAATAAAATTATTTTTATTTCACTTAAGTCACATGAGTATCATGTTAACGACTTTTGCTTTTTAGCGTCAATGTAGGCAAATTTTTAACAGTCTTCATTGTCAGAATTTGGACAGGACTAAATATGTTACAAATACAAGTTTGAAATTCTTGGTATCACAGAAAAACTATGCCTCACATTGAGCATAGTTTTGAATTTTTGGTGGCTTCTGCCTTACTTGAAAATGCAAAATTTCAGGTTTGGTCCATGCTTGGTGCAATAAGAAAGTAATCATTCGTTAGTTCCTCGTTCGGGCGCGGATTGTTCATCCCTATGTGAACCGTATCAGCAAGAGCATTTAACAGGACTTCAGTTATTTGAATAGCGAAGTTGCCAAATATGCAGAAATGACAAGCCAAGACACTCTTGAGAGCTTCAGGTTACCACGCAGCAAATCCCCCCCGACTGGAACTGCGGTTGCAGCCGAACTGAAACACAGCCTTTTCGATCAGTGACGCAAGCATCGCCATGGGAAAGCGGCAGGTGATATTCACTTCTACATTAGTGAAGGCTCGAGTAAGCACGAAAGGTAAAGCGGGTGCTCTTATTCAGCAACGCTTCTTGCAAAAGCTGTGCTTGAGCATCGCCGGAGAGGTGAACTTTCGTCGGAATTCCTCAAACTGGATACCAAAGATGGGACTGACTGTTGCTTCCAACTCAGAACTGGCTATAGTCAGATACTTTCCCATGACTTGCTTCCCGGCAAGTGCTACCTGTGGCAAGGCAAATCATGCAATCCTCGAGATCTTTATGAACTTGTATCAGATTAACAAGTCATATAGTGGAAAATGAGATTCTCTCACTACCATAGCCAAGTGCAATCTGAATCTTCTTATATCTGGTAAGCATGAATACACCGGACGAAAGAACAAAACTGCGAGAAACTTTTTTGCCACATTCTGGGTCGGATGGCACCGCATGCATCCTAGAGATAATGGTAGCGCACTGGATTAATTGAATGATTTATATCAACTGTCATTATGCACCAGAATTCATGTCAAATGAGAAAATAAAAGCTGCAAAACTGTAACAACTTTTAGACACAATCCTTGAATACAGCAAATCCGAGATGAATTTTCAAACATGCAACTTACAACAGTATCTCTGTGCAGAAGTACGAAGGCTATGTTTTAGGCACACTTTCAAGATTCATATACACAGTGCTTATATAATCACTCCAAACGGTCAAACAAAACGAACATTCAGAAGACATCATCAGCAAATGCACACAAAAACATTTACATAGAAAGCCAAAGAAAGCTTCTCCCCTTCCTTTTTGGGGCCTCATCCTCATTTCGAGTAGAATCCGATGTGCAACTAGCTGACGGAGGAAGCTTGAAGAAGTCCCTCACGAATCTGAGAGGCAACATCGCGAACGGCACCAGGACCATGGGGAATGAACACAGCAGAGGTTTTAGATGCAGCACCAATTTCCTTCATGGTGTCGAAGTACTGGGTGACAAGAACCATGTCCATTACATCCTTGGCACTGGTCCCGGGCACATTTTCTGAGAAACCCAGTACGCTATCTCTCAAACCATCCACAATAGCTTGACGCTGGCGGGCAATGCCAAGCCCAGAAAGATACTTCGACTCAGCCTCACCTTCAGCTCTCTTGATTTGCAGAATCTTCTCTGCTTCAGCCTTCTCATTAGCTGCTACCCTAAGTCTTGCAGCTGAAAAACACAAAATTATACAATGACTTTCAGATACTTAAGAATATTAAAAGTTTGAGCGAGATGTTGCATATGGTTAAGCTCTGAAGCAAATTCAGTAGAAGAACAAACTTCTACGCAATTTCACTCTATTTTAACTGGATGAGACACCTTATGAGATATGACAAAACTTCATTTCTGGTAAGACAAGCATTTGCTGCTGGATATCAATTATCAATGATCAATAAAAATCTTCTGACTCTTGGCCTCATAAAAAAATTTAGTGCATCCTCTAAAATCTAGTAGATGCAGATCCAAATGCTTAAAGAAAAAAGTTGCAAAAGCATAAAAGCACCCACCCAAAGACGAACAAAAAGATTCCATCATCAACTTTTACAAGGACTACAAGATGTGCAGAAAAGTATGAGATATCCAAATGTTTGTGGTTCTTACCAGCATTAATCTCATTCATTGCTCGCTTTACGTGCTCATCTGGTTCAATATCAACAATCAGCGTTTGCACGATTTCATACCCATATGTAGACATAGCCTGTAATAGTTAATTGCTAGAAGTTAAACCAAAGTGAACTCCATGGTTCATTTTCACAAAATCGCAGAGAACCGTGCTTCTGCATTATGTAAATTACCTTCTCAAGTTCATCTTCCACAGCTTTGGCAATTTCATTTTTTTGCTCAAAAACATCATCCAAATTGAGTCTTGGAACAGTTGCTCTTATCACTAAATCAATCAAGGGAAAAGTAGGGGATATTACAAACCATATTGATTATTCATGCATCAATAATGTCACATTTGGAACATACCATCAAACACATAGGCTTGAATTTGACCCTTTGTGTTGCTAAGTTTGTAGAAGGCATCACTTGCCTGATTTGCAAGAGCACGGTATTGCACAGATGCAACAACATTGACAAAGACATTGTCCTGCAGTAAGAATGTCCATGAAGCCAAACAAACTTAGTAGGTTATTTCATGAAGATGAAACTGACATGGAGCTCTTAGCTTTATATGGAAAATCTACCGAGTTCAAGGTATCTCTGAAAGAAGAGGCACTAATCCATGATACTGCAATCTACTGGAGTCATTTAGGCTTGATAGCAATCTCATGAGAACTTCTAAAACTTAGCTATTTTCCATAGTCATGGTCGTGGACCCAGCCCTACTCAGGGCTTCAATAAGTACTAAATTAGCAGCAGTACTTATCAATTGTTTGCAAATATCACACACAGAAGAAGATGATTTCACTTTCCAGCTAGACAGTAATTCGATTTAATGTGCAACTCATGATTTCTAGACAAGTGAAGTATGTGAAATTCTCACACAGAGATAACAGATAGACATACCTTTGTCTTGGTTTCACATCGCACATCCAACTGCTGCACACGAAGTGAGAGATGCCCTGCTAGCTGGCTTCCAAGGCACCAGGGAAGGAAATGGCATCCTGGTTGAAGTACATCATCAAACTTGCCAAATCTCTCCCTGATAGCTACCGTGGATTGGTCAACTTGGATGCAGCAAAACAGATTGCCCATGTTATCTCCACACTATGCATCAAAAGGGGAGAATTCAGATCATCAAGTTGTTGGCTGAGGAAAAATGAAAACACATAATGCATCTCGGGACTCAATATGAGACACAAGAACCTTAATAGCTGGGAATTCTATCAAAATTAACAGTATCTTCTACAGCATAAACTCAGGTAATCATGAATTTGACTGAGAAGTTTTTTCTTATCCACTCATCAACTTCCAGAACAAATTTCTGTGATTCCCTATGAGTACTTGTAACACCCTTCTCTATGTCGATCTAAATAAGAGCAAGCATAAATTGTATCCAAATTCTATAGCAAGATACTCAAACAGAATGAAACTTGAAACAACAAATTGACACCATCTTGTAGCGATTTGTAAAGAACACAAACAACAAACAGAAAGGCCAGAAGAGAACGACCAACCCACCCTCAGGCATAAAATTATTAGATCTTCCTGTTCCTCAAAGAACGACTACAAGATGGTATTTAACGTATACCTATGTAGCAAACGAGCATGCAACCGAGAGTGAGCGGAGAGAGAGAGGAAGGGGTGGGGGGGGGACTATCGATGCAATAGGTGCTGGAGCATATAATAAAGAATGTTTATATTAAGATAAGAATGACAAATGAATACAAGAAGAGCTTTTTATACGCAACCCACGAGTTGACTTATTATAATTTTGGGCAGCAATCATTCATTCACTAAAGAGATCATATATCGACAGGAAACTTGCGCTGGCCGGTCAAACTCTCATTTCTTTACATTGAATGAACAAGAACATTCAATCACCAGCTGCACCAGAAGATTAAGGGAAAAGCTCACGAAGCTTCATACGCAGAAAAAAACGACGAATTGAATTCATAAAGAAGAAAAACTTCGCAACGTCGCGTCTCGATTTGGATCACGACCTTCTCTTTCCTAATCACCTCCAAACATCGAAAATCACGTCAAGAAACAAGAAATCACAAAGCAAATGGATCCAATACTGTTTTCTGAGGACAACAAGAAACAAGAAATCGCAAAGCAAATGGATCCAATACTGTTTTCTGAGGACAACGAGAAACAAGAAACCGACCAGAGCCTATGCAGAAGCAGAAAAGTTCGAATTTTTATCACAAGGTACCCACTGGGTTCTCTACTGACCTCGTTTGTTTCTCTTCTTTCTCAGCGAAGAAACAGATTATAGACCCAAATGGACAAATTCAAAGTCCTCATTGTTATCGGCATCAACGTTCGACGCTGAGGACGTAGTGGGAATACAGCGCAAATTGAAAGCAAAAGAAAAGGACAGCATAGGGCAAGAATGAGATACCGCAGCTTTCGAAAGGTACCCAAACGATTAAAGAAGATGGTGATGCTGACGACAAGAAGAATTACCCTGTTTTCAATTCCTGGGGACGGGATAGAGCGGTTTTTCAAGGTTGCATCTTGATTTTGACCTTTTAAATGACCTGGAAATGATCCGGCAGAGAAGAAGAAGAACCGAAGGACTGGGTCGATCGCCGCCGGGACCCACCGACGCTGAGCTGTCTTTTATTCTATATAATCTCGATGAGGAAGATTGGATTCGTTGACTTTCGTGTTTTGTTGCTCGTAAGTAAAAATGTCCACACTCTAGTCCCTGAACTTGTGTTGTTTCCTTTCAATATGGTCCTTGATTTTGTGAGTTTATTCAAATGAAGTCCCTGAACTTGTAAAATATTTTCAAACAAGTCTCTCTGCCGCCAATATCGGCTAATTGAAACTAATGGGTTGATGGGTGCTAGCTAAGCGTTCCACCTTAATTTGAAAAAAGAGAGTCCCATATTAAAATAAGGAAGGAAAAATATAAATGGTCCATGAAATTTTGGCTCAATGTGTAATGCGATCCGAGCTTTTAATATATTTTATGTAGTCTCTAAATTTTTGCCCAGTAAACAATATTGTTCTTAAATTTTTAATTTATTTAATGCGGTTCTTGAACTTTTAATACATATTCAATCTAATTTCTGAATTATATGAAAATATTCAATATCGTCCATGAACTAAAATTAATGAAATGACATCATTGAGCATTTTTATATTGTTCATAAACTAACTTAAACATATATTACAAATTAAAAAGTCGATGGAAGATATTGAGCAATCAGTTAAAGTTCAGAAACTACATTGAATAAATTTTAAAATGTAAGGATCACATTACACATTAAGTCAATTATCATCTGCCATCTTCTTGTTTGATTTCATTTATGCTCTGTAGATTGAATATTTTACTAAAAGTCGTAAAATGGGGCGAGGAGATAATCGTGCATGGATCAATTTACTTTTCTAAGCAATACAGTCTAATATATAGAATCCGAAGGGAATCATTCCTCTATATGATGGCGTGGGAGGTTACAATCATATATGTTTAGCCAAGCTTTTTATTTATTAATTATAAGGTCTTTACTGAGATATTTTCTGGGAAATATTTATTTATAACCCATCATTACTGGTCAAACATAAAACTAGAGGAAAAAGGGAATTAAAAAAAGAGAAAAGCCTGAGGCCACCATTTGTCGACACAGTTGATCCAGACAATCCAAAAAATAATTGGCTGAAACTCCGTCTCATAAATTGCCAAATGGACCAGAGATACTTTTATGGATTGATAGAGAGATTATGAAAAAGACAATTATAAGATAATATATCGAATAAGCCAAGCCCAAAGGTGGGTAGGTGGGTAGTTGTTGGGAGTGCCAGCTCAAGTCTGATACCTTCACCTAGGAAGATCTCCAAGGGGGAAATCTAAATCCGAGCCCGTCAATATATCTAATTGGATCCACTTTAATTCAAAAGCTTAAGCTAATGAGTTATGGGCCAACTAGTATATATTAACTGTTCCACAACCACATCAATTATCCGATGTGGGACTACTTCTTTAACACAACTCACACGTGTATCCTAACAGGTTTTATCATTAATTTGAGTAGGACGAGGTCTAGGACTCTTGAATTTAGTTTGGGCCGGCTCGAGTTTTGGCTCAAATGGTTCTCTTTTCATGCCCCAAGTTTTAAGTTCGGATCTATATCCGATACAACCTTTAGAAGCCGGGTCATAAGTAAGTAAATAATCGTGAGTTTCTCGTTTTGGCGCCAGTGACTTATCCGTAATTAGACCGAAAGTTTGGGTTAAATGATGAGACATTTCTAATTCAGGGTTTTCTTTTCTTCTTTCTGGCCATAAAAGTAGGTTGGGGAGTAAGATATAATTATATGTCGTGAGATCAAGTCAAATATTGGATTTCCCGTAGCAAAACAGCAAAGAAAAGGAAGGGCAGACATCATTATCTAAGATTGTGAGATGAACGCAGGCCAGTAGATGAATTTTAATCAGAAAGTGACCCCTCGAATTATTCAAATTGTAATGTAGTGTCGTAACGTCTCAAATAAGATATCAACTACATTTGGTTCTGGATTTGGAGAAATTATTTAGATTAAAGGGTTTCTTTCAATAAACAAATAATATTTGGTAAAATATATTTAAAAAGCACCTTGGCAATTAACTTTGATTTGATGTTGTTTGGAAAAAATTAGACTTATAAAGAATTTTAGGTATATATTTTAAATTAATGAAATAAAAAAATCCGTTGAATATAGGCGATGACCGTTGCCTGAGATTGTGTGACCTCAAGTGACCTTCAATGACAGTCACTTGAGGTCACAATAATTAAAAAATCGATTTTTTAAAAAAATTATTTTCCTCAGGTAGGCTCACTTTATAAATTTGTGGTATGTGAAAATCTTAGCTCATTGGCGATATTGTGTGAGGTTGGATAGTGAAAATGGTGAGGGTAAAATTATGAAGTTCAAAAGTTTAGCAAAGGCACAGTTGGAAGAAAAAAATGCATTTATTTTCCGGAAATGCTCAAAGTTGAAATTTGGGTAGGACTTGCATTGGGCTCAGGGTTTCGAAGTACCATGCATCCCTCAAAAGCTCTCCCAAAAAAGTTGCCCAACACCTTAACGTTTGCTTAAGGGCCTTTGCTGCTTCAAAGTGTATTTTCAAAGTCAAACTAAATGAACTATCAATAAAAATATTTCTTACATATTGAAGCCCAATTTCCAATAAACCTGGGATTGGACTAGCAAGATTCTAGCAATGTTTTGGGTTTTAACATTTGTTTCAATACAATCAACATTGAGGGAAATTACCAAAAAAATTTCAAATATATTGTACTTATATTAATTCAGTCTTAAACCTTTTAATTTGATCAATTTAATCCTAAATCTTTAACAATTTGCCAATCTAGTCTATAACCTTTAGACAATTTGCTAATTTAATTATTTCAACCAATTTTAATAAAAAATTATTAACATGGCAATCCAATTAGCATTGGTTGTCTTACATGGAACAAACAACCGACGCTAACGTAGATATTCTTTGTTATTTTTTAAATAATTTTAACTTTTCTTTGTTTTTTCCAAACTTGGGTTGAAGGTTCTTGTTTGGTCTAGGCAAGGGCATCATGATCAATGCTAGCCCTAGAGGATGTCCGCCTCACCGGCCTAAGGCTGGATAAAAAAAAAAAAAAAAGAAAAGAAGAATTTTTTTTTTTAAAATTTAGAAATTTTTTAAAATTGTCCACATTAACATCGGGACGTGCCATGTAGAGCTGCCAACGCTTACTAAATTTCAATGTCAGTCATTTCCGACCAAAATTGACCAAGATAATTAAATTGACAAATCATCAAAAAATTTAAGGCTAAGTTGGTCAAATTAAAATATTTATAATTGAATTGATACAAACATAATAGGTTAATGACTTTTGGTATTCTCCTAGTCAACATTGTGTAGAGATTAGCTCAGCCCAAGAACAACTAGTAACTAGTGATTCTTGAAGTTACCCCTAAGCACTATATTACCCAATTACAATGGAAAGGGAAGATGAAATTAGTCGTATGCTCTAAAAGATCGTGATACAATATTAGGAGAAAGAAAATCAGTATTTCCACAACTATTAATTCTAAGTTAGATTTTTTTTTTTGGTTAGTCTTACTCTATTCCTACTTTAATACTCAAAATTCTAAATTAGATTTTGTTTTTGTCGATTCTACTCTATTTCTACTATAATATTTAGACTTTTGCCCTATCTCTATACATGTAGGGCGTGGGAGTCAAAATTAACTTTTAAAACTAAATCATTCCATCCCAATCCTTCCTACGAAGGTGGGAATTTGAACCCTCTACTTCCTTTTCTTATATGAGAATGGTGATCATCAGAACAATTCTAAGTAAAATTAACTCAAAAGAACCGATGCTATTTTATTTCGCCTTTTGAAGTATATGGAGTGCAGTATCAGTAATGCATCTCTTCTTCTTCGTACATTAATTTTTGATGTTTCAATGTCCGAACTATTAATGCCTCAAATTTTGAAAAGTATTTACAAATATTTAACGCAAAAAGATGACTTGGCAAAGATTCAAGGGTTTCTTAGTTGTTTAGGTACAACTCCTTATGAAATTTCCCGTCCTCGGAGAAGCTCATGGGCCGAGAATTCGCTTAATTTATAATCATATGCGTTGCAATTTGTTTTTAATATTAAATATACAATGAAAATAGACACTATTTTCATTTTTTTTTTATAAAAGTGAGGATAAATAAGGGACCAATGGGAGCGGCGGAAGGCGCGCGAATGAGATTACGGAGGGAAGACGGAAAATTTCTGGCCGCGCGGCCTCCAATCATCGTCCTACGTGGCAAACGCATCGCCATCCGATTCGCTCGCCCGCTCCCCCGCTCCATCTCCACCAAGCGCAAGCTCGGTCCCTCTATCTCTCTCTCTGGAACTCGCAGGTGATCGCTGAACCACCACCGATGGCGGCCGTTACTCCGTCGCCGGCTGCTTCCCTCGCCGGACTCAGGCGCCGCAGCCCTCTCTCCTCCTCCCGCTCCGCCGCCGCCTCCTCCCCTGCCAGAAAGGCGCTGACCATCGTCGCCATGGCTCCGAAGAAGAAGGTACTCCTCGCACCCTCGTCGACTCTCTCGGGATTTTCGCGCGGACGAGGAAAATTGATAGACCGACGCCATTGACGTTCGCTCTCTGTGATGACTGAGCAGGTGAACAAGTACGACGAGAGCTGGAAGAAGGATTGGTACGGGCCGGGGATCTTCTTCGAAGGGAGCGAGGAGGTGGAGGTGGACGTGTTCAAGAAGCTGGAGAAGCGCAAGGTCCTGAGCAACGTCGAGAAGGCGGGCCTGCTCTCCAAGGCCGAGGACCTGGGGCTCACCCTCTCCTCCATCGAGAAGCTCGGGGTGTTCTCCAAGGCGGAGGAGCTGGGGCTGCTCAGCCTGCTCGAGCGGGCCGCCGCCGTCTCCCCCTCGGCGCTGGCCTCCGCCTCGCTGCCCATCCTGGTGGCGGCCCTCGCGGCGGTGGTGCTGATCCCGGACGACTCGGCGGGGCTCGTGGCGGTGCAGGCGGTGGTCGCCGGGGGGCTCCTGGTGGGGGCGGCGGGGCTGATCGTGGGGTCCGTCGTGATCGGCGGGTTGCAAGAAGCCGATTGAATTCATTCCTTAACGTTAGCTAGCGCTGTAGAATGATGATAAATCTGAAAGCTTTTCCTCTCTCTGTCTCTCTCTACATCATTGCGTGACCGGTTGAATTTGTCTTGCTGTTTTCCATTCAACTGCGACCCACGAAATTCGGACAAGCTGCGAAAGAGGGTGTGCGTACTTTGAACTGGCGTAGGACTCGAACGCGCAACTCTCTTCATCCTTCACCCAAGATAATTGATTCCCAATCTAATCTAATTCCAATGTGGAACTGGATCGAGAGGATCGGTTCTTAATTTCTAAGATCGGAGACCAAACCAGTCAGTCCTAGAATTCAACCCGATCCAATGGAACCGTTCAATGTGAACAGATAAAGACAGGTCATAACCCTATATTTCTATTCAAGAAAGATACATAGAGAGAAATTAAAAACATAAATATATATTTGTGTACATGTATTGTTGATCTGGTTCGGTCAATCCAATTATCACCCCATAAATGGAAAGCAGACCACCACTTTTGAGAATTGTCCAAAAACGATTGATTCAAGCAATTCTTAGATTAGGGGAAGATCGAAAATGCAGCTAATTAGTTTAGTGCGAGGAAGACGAAGCGAAAGTCGAGGAAACCAAAAGCTAAAAAGAGAGGAGGAAAAATCGATATTAGGTGGAGATGCGGGGTATCGATCCCCGTACCTCTCGCATGCTAAGCGAGCGCTCTACCATCTGAGCTACATCCCCATCTTGTCCTTCATTACTGATAACTTTATAAATTGTAAATTCAACTGATGCGGGAAGTCGCCAACTATCATCATTTTTCGTTAACCTGTAGGACATGTTCGAGCTGATCGCGAGAGCGCGGTGACCATCGAGAATCGAAGTGAAAAGGTCTGATGCGAGAGACAGGTCTGTTCTTTTGAGTAGAATCTTAAGCCGTATCGCGCAGGCGGGCGTGTGTTTTCTTTATCCAGCGCTCAGAAATGTGAAGTGCGTATTCGACGCTGATCATGTTTGGTGCAGTGTCTCTCGCATGGATAATGGAGGGTTTCGTCCCGGGTGTCGAGCTTTTGGATTGCCGAGAACATGTGACTCTTCTTATTTTAGCAAGTTACTGTGTTGCGCTTCGTCAACTAGCATTAGAACCAATTTCAGCAACGGGTTTCGAATTCCGTCTAGCGATGAAACAGGAGATTCTCGTGCAACCACATTTATCTGTTCTATAAAATATACATAAGCAATGAGGTAGAACATCCCCGAGCAACAATAATGGTGACAACTCACAGCTCCTGGTACTGAGAAAGCTAGACACGACTCTTTCGAGGAAGGAAGAATTACTTGGCACGTAGATCGCTATGTTTCTAGTGTAATGCTGGCATTTATTCCCATTAGTATCTTATGTCGATCTCTAGTTGTAGCTGTAGCGAATAGCCCAGAAAAGGTAATGCAATAAATTGATTCCGCTCAGCACGCACAGCAGCCAATAAAACCTCTCCAGGTGGTAGTGATTCAGGTTGCTGCCGGACATCCAAGGCGTCGGAGAAAACATGCCAGTGATACTATTGACTATGGATACGAGTGCCGAGCTGAGGTAGTAGCCCATGGCTAATGATGCCCAGGAGAGCGCTGTGGCCAAGGACCGCATGCTTCGCGGGGTTTCCGTGAAGAAGAACTCCATCATGCCTGCCAGTGTGAAAAGATCAGCCGATCCGAGGAACAAGAATTGCAGTGCTATCCACAAGAATGTGATCGGTAGTGGTCCGGCGGAATCTATTTTCCCAGATTCTGTGGCGACTTTCTTCCTCTTGACTTCAACCAAAGCTGCCACTGTCATTGCCACAATGGACAGAACTAATCCTGTCCCAATGCGCTGAAGATGAGTGATGCCCATTTCGGTTTTATTGATTTTCCTTGCAAATGGTATGACTAGGTGGTTGTAGACTGGTGCTAGTATCATTATGAAGAGGACTGGGAAGATGGGGAGGGAAGCGGGCGGGACTCTCAGGGAACCTAGCTTGGTATTCATGGTGGCTGCTTGTTGGACTGAAAAGGTCGAGAGTTGTGCGAGGCAGCTGTTCAAAATTATAGTCGACATGAAGATGGGGAGAATCTTTATCACTGCCTTGACGCTTTCCACTTGACTGACGGTGCATTGGAGCATTGGGTAGCTGGGATTCTTCATTGCTGCTCTGTTTAGGAATCCGAGATGTACCGTCAGGGTCTGACTTGGCTTCTTTCCTATGGCTTCCGCATCCTCTGGCTCACTATGAGATGGGCTTGTTGCCATGCTCACCACAGCATTTGTTGGTGTCCTAGATTTGCAAGTGTTAAAGATAGTTGCTGCTAGCACCTATTGGACACCAGGAAAAAAAGATTATCATTCTCTAAGTGCAGCTTGCAGTCCCTAGGTTTTATTATTTTAAAGATGTTTTATTACCTTGAACATGGTTGTGATGGGGCTCCCGGTGGGTGTTTTGATGCGATAGGTAGAAGAAGCAAGGAGGAAGATTGGGATGGAGATCAGAATTGTTGCAGCCGATATCCCTAAGCCCCACTGCCACCCTATGTTATCTTCAATCCAAACCACAAACGTGACGGCCAGCAAAGCCCCGCAAGAGAGGCTGAAGATGTAATAGTTGAAAAAGCTTGATCTCTGCTTCCTGCCTTCTGGGGTAGTCTCATCAAATTGCTCAGCCCCGTGTGGAGGTAGTGAGCCTTTTATCCCACCAACTCCTAAAGCCACCAGATAGAGGCCTGCAAACAACATCACTGCCCTTGCACCACCAAGTTCTTGACACGGAGAATGGGTGCCGGATGAAACACAACTCGGTGGATTTAATGAAGGAATGCGAGCTTGAATCATGAGAAGTAGCAACCCCTGTGCTATTCAACACTAGTAAGATTTTGATGGTGATAAACATCAAACTTTTTTTTTTTGGCTGTCAATAATTAATCAAACATTGGATAACATTAAACTAGTAGGAAGTCCTGCAGCAGTAGAGTTTTAAAGTAAGGTTACAGAGCACAAAGATGAAAGTAGATACTTCTTTTGGCCACTATAAGAACCTAGCAACTTAGGATTCTGGAATTGCCATAGGAACCCCTTAGTTTGAGTGTAAAAATCAGAAAGAGTCACTTTCCTTTGTCCTGAGCATAGAGATGACGTAGATTCTTCTTTTTAGTTGCTTTGTCATACTCTACGGCACTATGGCCAAAGAAAATGGTCATTTTACCATTTCCCAATCCTTTTGGGTTTTTACAATGATGATGAAAGAGAAGTGCCCCTGAATGTTGCTAAGAAACATTCTTCAGGACATAACGATGGAGATTAGTGACCTTCTTCATCTTCATATGCGGTTCTATACTATGGTTGAGCTTCTCTTTTCTTTTTCTAGTTGAATGTTGTGTTCATAAAGACTTGGACGTCCAGTTGATATTTGCAGGGATATAGTTAAGAAGTTCAACATTTCTAACACCACTGGGTCTCTGAAACTTGGCCAATTCCTTTGGCTCAGGACCAGCATTAATTGTCTACATGTTCTTTGCATCAAATGATGTCAGTCTTCATCCGGTGCATCTTGACAGGAATTTCAGGACTATTTACATTTCTGATGAGTTCTAATAGATGGTTTCTCTCAAACCTTGGTGAAGATAATTGATGGCGATTGATAATCACCTAACACTTTGTCAGGGCTCATCAACCACAAAAGACTGCTATAAGAGGATATCTGAAGTGACTGGTGAGATCCATTAATGGAAAAAGAGAAGCATGAGAAGTTTTGGTGGAAGCTTACCATGAACTCTATTGCAGCGCTCATCATATATATTCTGTAGGTCGTGATGCAAGCATCTGCTAGAAAGCCACCAAGGAGAGCGAGGAGAAAAGTTGTCCCCATGAAATTGGTGACAATATTGGCAGAGTTGGATGGCGAATAATGCATAAATTTTGTCAGGTAGACCACAAGGTTGCTTGCATTAGCCAGGAATGCTAAATTCTCCAGCACCTCCACAACTGTATTCCTCAAATAAACAATACAAGTCACTGTTTTATTCTTGATAAACAGGATGAGATAATCTTTCTATTTCCTTTTTTTCTTTCTTTTTCTTTTTTTTTTTTTTTTTGGAGGGGGGTTGCGGGGAAGGTTCTCTGGTCATTTCTGCAACCCTTGAAATATAAACTAGAAACTTTTAACAGTAAGTGCTTGAAAGAATCCTGGAAAATGAGCTCTCAATAATTAGTTGACTGCTTACCCAAGACAAAGAAGGCAGCCACCATGCCTCCATGACGATCTCTGAGTGCAGGTCTGTTCCTCCAATCTACATAACCTTCCAATTCATTCTGTTCCATATTGCCCTGATAGTTGAAGAAGTGCTTAGTGCATATATTATGATAACATGTAAAAGAAGTAGCCAAGAGTATGAATTATGCTGGGAACTTGAGGACTTTGGATGGAGGGAGGGAACAGGAAACGAAAGGAGACACCGTTTCCCTTCCTTTCATTAATTTGTGCTGAGGAGCACTTTTTATGATTTGAGCATTGACAGTTGGGCCCGTATTTATAGACTTTTAGTATAGTGGTGAAACCTGATATGAAAGATCTAGACTCTGAGAAAACGACACCTTATTTTTTGCGTTGCTTCTGATTTGTTTTGCTTTTAAGATATAAGAGAGAACAATGCTTCCGGAACAAATGCTCCCACAGGCAAATTCTTTGTTCTTCTTTCTTGACTAAAGGATTGTACCTGTTCTTTGTGCCTGCTTGCATATTCGTTGCTGAAGTTTTAAAGGCATTGCTTGTTTAGTGGTGCATGCCAGTTATGTAACCATATTGTCTGCGTGATACCTCAACTTCAAAAGTCAAAAGAGGTTCAGATTTTTAAGTTTGATTCATGAGTTTCGATCTACAGTTAATTGGTGGTTGATGATGCGTTAACAATTTGTGCAAGCATCAAAACAAAATGGATTTTTAGGTTGAGAAGAATATTAAATGAGCAAGTTGCTTGACGATGGGTGCAAGTCAGGTTGCTGTTTTTGACGATAGTGCTAATTTATGGCTTTTTCAGTGTCCCACTCCCTCATCACATTCACGTGCACCTCCTCTCCGGCAGTGCTCGAGCCCCCGCATGCTCGAGCCACTCGCTAGTAACCGCTACAAAAGACTCCAAAGCTTATCGACCAAGTATTGTCAGATATCAAACGAGTAGCATCTGCACAATTCTCGTGCCGTCCACGACAGGGCAGAGTCCTCATTCCTCAGAATCAATTCTTGAAGGCCATAAGGATTTGCTCTAAAAATTAGCCTTCCTTCTTTAATGTCTATTGGTACCATTGCCTTCAAATATTTAGGTTCCTAGATCCACGTCGTTAGTCTGTCTGAGCTCATTTTGTCTGTCTGTTCAGGTACACTTACTGAGCTTTCCATAAAGATGCTTCTTCTTGCTACTAGACTCATCTATTTAGTGGCCTGCTCTTTTTATGGTGGATTCCTGACTTGTACTTTGATTTCCCTTTCAAATTACCTGTAGTTCCCTGCTTTCCCTGATGCTTGAAACGTGTGGACGCCATACAATTGGAAGAAACTTGGTGCTGGATCATCTGATTGCACTCCCAAATTGGGTGGCTGTGAGCCGAAAGAGACAGGTCCTATCCCGCCTCCCATTTACTCAAGTGTGTATTGAAAATCCGGATAGTTCTTCTCTCTCGTTCTTTATCTAAAGCAGTCAAAACTATAACCAGTAGCAAAAGAACACAAAACAGCAAATAGATCCACATGGCCAGCCAAGAAGAAAGTTGGGAAAGAACTTACCTTGGTCTCGCTTTGTTAGTGATATTGCAACTAGGGTTGGTGGCCTCATGCTTGTCTCTGTCATTATCTTGCTGAGGATGGAATTAGAACCTTCCCAATCAAAAATGGTGGGGTTGAGCCTCGGGGTGTCGTGGGGTCGCCGGCGATTCTGTTTAGATGAATCCAATTTGATTGGCTGCTTAGGAACCTGTTGCTGTCCCACTCTCATTTAAGACAGATGCAGCTTGATGTGCACTTTAGGCTAGTGGCAAGAAAAGATAAGGAACGCTCAAATCGCCATTCGACATACTAACTATTCCTGTGCCTACTTTTGATGCTGCTCAATCGATACGATCACACATCCCATTGCTTAGGACACATCTCCCCCTCTAATTCGATATCTCCCTCCAGTTACACAGTAATTCTCGGCCACGCGAATCTACATGAATCGGGCACGTAAGAGAGAACTCTCCCTTTGAGGACAGTGCAACAGTAAAACCCGCTATTCGGTTCGACAAGGATAAGGTAAGCAAGTAACAGGACAGCAGCATTGGTCGTGTAATGGTGTGGTGGGGTAGGAACACACCGCCTCGTTTAATGATCTCTTATGGAGTCTCAACGTATTGTGGTGGGTTTTCCTTCTTTGTCTAATGAGCAGCACAGGTATGGGGGACCACGCCATGATCAGCCTATAGGAATCTCACAAAAAGACTCAGAGCTGGGGTCCTGGCTCGATCAGCTGTGGCGGTGACGGATCTGCCGACTTCTGTGGCAGGAAAGGATGGATCTCACATGTTCGTTCTGTCATCAAATAGTCGGCCTCGATCGGTCTTCGTTGGAGATAGGGACTGAAAGACGGATTCCGGCTTTGATTGATTGAGATTAGCCACCTGATATGTCCTTGAGCTTTGTGATTATCATGCCATCGGCTATGAAGGAGAGATTTTAAAGTGCTGTCGGTTCACCTTGCTCTAATTAGTAATTACCACGTGCCAGACTACCATTTTGGAGGGAAATGAAATAATTCCCTTGAATTTGACATGTGTGGTGAATCTTAGGTGTGATCATTCCAAGATAGGTCGATTCTCACCTTGGGACCAAGAACCAAATCAGCAGGACCAATTTCCCAATTTATGAAATCAGAAAATGACCTCCACTTGATCTTGGAATTGAATTGATTGGTCCGGTTTGGCTTCTGAGTGGATCCAAGAACCGGCAATGATTTCTTTTTTTGTTTTTTTGTTTTTCCGTGCAACTTGCAGGGATATGAATTTAGTTTTTGTTACATACTATGTTGTAATTGCAAGCAAGGGTGCCTCTGAGCGATTGTGATAATAAGAATTGCTTTGGGAATTGTTTTGTTACAATAAGAATTGTTAATATATATATATATATATGGGAAAATTTTCAAATAAGAGTTTAAAGTGAGAATGTATTATCAAAAGAGGACTCGGAGTAGATCATATTTTAAATAAAGGTCTGAAATAGTCAATTCGGTTTCAAATAAGGACCTAATTTTCCAGTCAGCTAAATATTCATTAGCCGGTGAGCACATGTATCTCACGTGCTATTTTTTAAGTCAATCTTTAGGGGCATTTTCGTCCAAAAAACTCTCTTCATTTTTCTTTCTTCTCCTCCATTCATCTTCTCCGTTCTTCATTCCCAACCTCTTTAGCTCATCTTCTTCTTTTCGGAAGGCGGATGACTCTTCATCAATTGCACAAACTTGGCAGCGATCGATGACGACGACTAGAGGACGTGAGGACACTGGTGACCCCAAAACCAAACCCTAGGGCTCTTGATTATAACCGCCAAGTAGATTATGCGAATGGTGCAATTCGAGGTGGAGGATGGTGGTCGGCCAGTTGGATTGTGCTTGGTTAAATTTTTTTAAAGTTGTTGGATCAGACTATGCATTAATAAATAGGATAATGTGGAAGTGATCTTAACTTTGTTAATGAAAAGAATTTGGCTTGAATGTACATTTGTTCACTATTGTCAGCTTCGTTGCTGATACCCTCTTATCTGCAAAACAAACCATTGAAGAAAAAGATGAACAGTGAAAGCAAAGAAAAAGAATGCAAAAGAAAAGTTAAAAGAGTCTTTTGGACAAAAATGCTCCTGAAGATGACTTAAAAAATAGCATGTGAAATGCATGTGCTCACTGACCGGCAAATATTTGGTTGTCTTGAAAGCTAGATCCTTATTTGAAACTGAGTTGGCCACTTCAGACTTTTATTTGAGATAACGTCAACTCTAAGTCATCTTTTGAGAAAACACCCATTTTGAGTCCTTATTTGAAATTTTCCATATATATATTCAAAAGTTGTATGGAAGAGAAAGAATTCGAAAGAGGAACATCTCTTTCTTTAGTGGCAATGACATAATCATTATGGATTTATTAAAATCTTCTATACTAATCTCTTTTCTATTTATAGGGCTATGATCTAAGGACATTTGTGATATAGAATTAGAAGAAGACATGAATCTTCTTAATAAGTTCATTGCATGAGACTACTTTTTTTTTTTCCTATGGTTCAATAACTGATACTGACCAACGAACTCGCTACCCTTTAGGCTCTATATCTACCCTTTAGGCTTTGATACCATTCACACCACTAGATTCTAGGGAGTTACAATTAGAATATAGATTAGTATTCTAAATTATACTTAATTAGTGTCATAATACTTAATTAATTTTGTATGATAACTATTACAGTATACTAACTTTATAATGATATAAGATAGAGATATAAAAGGATTATAATTGAAGAAAATGAAATATAATTGTAAGCATAAGAATAAAACAGTAAGAATCTTTTTCTTTCTTTTAAAGCCTTAGCAAATAAATGCTTCTATGTAAAGAATAATAACAAAAACATTCCATAGGTGGTGAGATCTGCCGTTTGTGAAACCATTTTTCCTATTAAAAATCTTTTCTTTCTTCTAAAGCCTTAGCAAATTCTTTGCTGGGGCTTTTTGGTAATTTAAAATTTTTAAACAGAGGTGTTTTCAAAATTTTTGATTAGGTGTCTATACTATGAATAGAAGATTCTAACCTATCTAATTGCTTGCCTATTATATGAATATGTTGGTTAGAGTAATTATTCTGTTCAACACTCTTCTTGATCTCTATTTCATCGATTTCTAAAGATGTTTTGAAAGGGGAAGCAATGACTTCAGTGTCTTTGTGGGATTTTAATTTGTTGAAGAGGTTGATGATTGGATTCTATAATTTGACCATCATTTAATTGCCATTTGTAAAAATGATCCAAATTATATATTTCTTTGTCTTTTAAAAAACAACCTTCAAACCAATCAAAAAAGAGTATTTAAATGTCATGTTTATACATGTGTTCATAGTATTCTTCTTTGATCTACTTTGTTTAATCTTTGAAATTTAGAAAGAACAAATCTCTAACTTCGGTATTTTCAAAAGAATTAAATTCTTGGTTTAGAATAATTTTATTGGGCACAAATTCTTTGTATAAAACATTGATTTCTGTATTAGTCATCTCAAAAGGAGTAGGCTCAAAATAGTCTAGATTTTTGTTCTTGCTAGTAGAACGGTCTAAATATTCCTAATCTATTATCAATGCCACTAACATTGGTGAGAGGAGGAGCACTTCATTGGGTTTCATCTTGAATGATAACAGAAGGTAGATTTGGATTTAAATCAACTGATCTTCTAGAAGAGGATGAATGGAAAGAAAGAATTGTCCTGATGTCACAAAACCTTCTTAGAGTATCAAAAGACATTTTGGAGAATTGTATGGTTACTTTTTCTTTTGGATGTTGGATAATATTTGTAGGGTGAGAATTGTGAAGAGGAAAAATGGTTTTTACTTCTAACAATGATTCCAAACCACCAATTACTTTGGATTCTCCTAAAATAGGAAACCTCGTTATAAAATATACACCAGACCAAATCAATGTTTTGGATCAATCAAATACTAAATCTATTACTAAAATCAATAAAATTGTTTGGAAAGATCTGCAAAAATTATATTATTCTAGAGACAAGCCTCTTGATATAGCTTTAGAAGAATCATATTCTAATATCTTCAGAGATCATCTATGAACAGAATATAGGCGGAGTTTCTGAACAAAATCTTTTAAAACCATATCTGATTCTACTAATCAATCTATAGCATATCTTATAATAGCTAATTTTATTGGACAATTAAAAGGATGGCGGGATAATTATCTTACTGATGAGTAGAGATCACAAATTTTCAATGCTTATAAGTTAGATGATGGTGGTTATGCAATAATGGATGAAAATAATCAACATATCCAATATGCTATCAACTCTTTTATATTTCATTTCCCAATATTTCATAGGAGATTCTTCACACATCCATGATAAGAATCTTGACCTTCTATTCAATATAAAGTGTAAGTCTTGGAGAATTTAGGGAATATGAGGATTTTTTTTTTCCAAAGAATCCTCTTCAAAATGGATTGTAACCAATCTTTATGGAAAGAAATATTTCTTGCTGGTCTTCCTAAGCTTATAAGAGAACAAGTCCGCAATAAGATAAGGGAGGAACATGGTGAACATATTCCTTATAATCTCCTTTTATATGGTGAACTAGCTTTTTATGTTTATAAAATTGGAACACAATTGTGTACCAACATACGTAAAAACAACTCAAAAAAGAGCAAAAAAAACTTCAAATAAAGGATTGGGAGATATTTTGTTTGGGAGATTTTTTGTGCTCAATATGACCCATCTTTTATAAATTCAAAAAATACAGAAAATTCAAAGTCTTCTAAATAGAGACACACAAATATTGGTTTAGTCCGGGCAGTTTAGATGGTTCGATCTACACTTGGAATGGGGAATCAAACTGATTATCATCGATTCCAAATTTTAGGAATCGAGAACTACCTAGAACTAATCGTCTTGGGTTGGAATCGGACTAGTGCTCACCTCTATCCTTTAGAGGATGGGGACACCATGCTCCAGAATCTCTAGTAAGTTGTTCCAATCGTATAAGTTATTCCAATATGCAAAGTTTAGTATTTTGACTTGTGCCGAAGATATTAAAATATGTGACATGCCAAAAGATGTGGAATATAAATGAGGGATGTGAGAGATTGAGATATGCTTTTGTTGCTTCTAGGTAAAAACAGCGTAGCTACAATGTCGCGCTGAATTCGATTTATTCGAGGGCCTATGTTCGATGCATTATTGAATAACTTCATGGTAGGAAGATCCCATAGGACCAATATGATCTAATTCGGAGAGTAACCCTGATTCACTTAAACAAAAAAGGAGTACTTAGAGGATAGCAAAAAAAAAAAAATGATAAAAAACGTCAATGAACATATTGAGCTAGGCTTGGATTTTGGTTTTTGTGTCACTGGCAATCCTATTAGCATGTCAAAATCCTGCCTTGTGGATCGTATCGGTCTAAAGCATCTTTATTTTGATTCTACGTGTTGAATAATTTAATTACGATGAAAACATGTTAATTCATGTCGTCATATTCAGATTTTCTCTCGGTAACTCGTGTTTTGCCTTGCATCTCATTTATGCCTCGTAAATGGGTCGTGTCTAGCATTGCTGGCCCTCTGCCATGCCGGTTGCCAATCAATAGAGTTACATAGGCTATATTTCACTAGGAACTTAGGAAAGAGATGCTAGCACATTTTTTCATAGAACCCTAGGATTTTCCTAGTGGGCCTCTTGGACAAGAGTTTGGGCCTTAACTGGATACCATCAAGCCCAATCCATAGCTATTTTTATCTTATTGTTTTTTTTTTCTAGGTCGTCGTTGTTAGGACACGGTTAGAGACAAGAACAGTTCGTCGTTCATAGGTTATGTACGAAAGCGACCGCGACCGTCGCGCTTACACAATCGACCAGTCCATTCATCACACCCCTCCAAAGAGTTCACGTGACCGAGATATCGTCGGGCTCAAATCAGGCACGTCGTATCTTGTGGGTTAGATGCAGATGAATTCGATCGCAATCCGAGTTATCGTCTTCCCTAGCAAGTTGCTATGTGAGTTCTTTTTTTCTATTTTTCTATTTTCGGGTGTCGGCTGACCTCAATTCGACTTGTCGAGTTCGGATGAGCTGGTAGCTTCTTGGAAACGCGCTGAGCAAAAGAACAATCCACCCACCAAGTCGTCTCTTTCAGTATCCTTCTTCTTGCTTGCAGACGCCATTTTTGACCCCCAAAAAACAAACAGAAAACGTTTGTGATTGGGAGATCCTTGAATTCAAAGTTATCTAAAGGATGACATATCTATCTATCCTGACACAATTTACATCGCCGGCTATTGGGAGCTGAGAGTTAAGTTTGAACCCATCAATTATAATATATTAACTACTCCGCTCTATATTAATTATTTGATGTGAAATTTCTTCAAATATATCAATACTAACATAAGTGTAACCCTTGATGCTGGGGGTTTCGATTAAGAATGAGCAATTTTAGGTTTTGCTCAAGTAAAACTTTATTTGTAGAAACAAGTTTCCTAATTTTTAAAACCTAGGACTCACCTTGCATACTCAGAAACCTAGAATTTATTTTGTCATGGGTTTTCAGGATCCACCTAGGTTTCATTTATACTCTTAATTGAACAATTACAATAAATCATCACTTCTAATAATTATCGTTTGCTACAATCAATTGATCACAACTCATATCTAGACACACGAAAATTACACATCCATCAGATCGCACGAAGACATCAAACAAAAATATCACAAGGCTTACAGTTTTCACTGGAACTTCGAAAATCGAAACCCACCTATCAGAACAGACACCTTAATTTTCAGAACTTGAAATATATATTCTAGAATACGAAACCAAATTAATAGAACCGGATTGATTTATAGATTCCCAACTCTATTCTAGAACAATGCCCATCCCTACCCTAACCCCGATATGCTCGTCCAAATTTCACGCCGCGCCTTGTTCCTATCCACGAAATTAGGAATCTATACCGTGGAAGCAATCGAATGGCGGGGAGCGGACAGGCGGCGATAAGCGATCGAGCAGGCCCCGGGGGGGTGGGGCCCCCACCACGCCGTGGCCTACATTTCATAAAAAAGGAAGGAAGACTCGCATATCAGGATTCGGATCGAGTCGTCTCGTGTCCCTTTCCTCCCCACGAGAACGTGCCGAGTAAGGGCGCGCGAGGGCGACAGGGGCACGGTGGGCCCGGCGGGCACGTTGACGTGGCCCAGCCGTGGGGCCCGGTCTGGCCCGCAGGGGCCCGCTGAGTTTGGGGTTGGGAATCGCCAGGTCAAACGGCGGGTGAGTCACCTGTCGCCCCCCGACTCGCCCTCTTTCTCTCTCTCTCTCTCCGCCCCCTTATTATTTTATATTCCAAGCACTAAATCTACCCCCCAAAAAATATAAAATTTTCCTACGCGTTTCTTTAAATTTTAAAAAAATAAAATTGGGATTTCCACCAACGACTCAAGACACCCCACTTATTTAACAGATATATTATTAACGAATTAATAAGATTACATTCCTAAATTTAACGTGTCAGTATAACTCCCTTAATTCTCTTTTGAATGTTTTTCTTCTCTATAGAAAGGGAATATGGAATGATTTTGTGAAGTCTCTTATCTATTTTTTTCTCTTTTTCTCTTGAGTTTTTTAACCACATGTTCAGATCCGACTCTTTAGTGTCCCTATTATTTAATATTCCAAGCAATAAATTTACCACGTTTCATTAAATTGTTTTTTCTAAAAATATTTTTTTTTTTTTTTTTTATATTATGGGGGGAGCCTTGCCACCCGTTCCTTCCTGAATAGCGATTGATTGGATGGGATTCCTTTTTTTTCTTTTAATTTTTTTGGAGGGGGTCTTGTCTTCTTCCTTAGCCTCGTTGTCATCTACATCTACCCCCTTGCCCCTCATCGAATTTACCCATTTGCCCCTGCTGAGGTTGAGTGGTGTTCTTGCAGACAGGCCCATCGTGTCCCCCCTCCCCCTTTGGTGAATTTCACCCACATGCCATGGGGGCTGATTTGATTTTGCATTGACCATACGAGGAATGTGGGTGTTTTTGCCCATCTTAGTGAAAAAGTGATCCTCACAATTGGATATTGTCTCTTCCTTTTCTCTACCAAACACGAGGTGCTTTACTTTACAAAGATCGCATCAATCGATTTTCTAAATTTCTCTTGCGAATTCAAAAGATTCTCTTATTAGAATTTTCTCTGTCATGTTTTCATGATTTATAGTGAAATGAATCATGAAAAAGCACCGACAAGCATGAAATGTTAGGGAAAAATCTCATTAGTAATATAATGAAATTTAATGAACATGAGATTCTTAATTCTCTTGCCAGTCGAGTTAGAAACTCCTATTTAACTGACCTTGAGTTATGGAAAAAAAAGTTTGTAAAGAATTGGTCGATAGGACAATTGGAAAAACTCACATTTTGGCAGAAACTTTTGAACCTAAGTACTTAAGATATGAAAGCAAAAACTGCATTTGATATGATTTTTCTAGTATCCTGTAATTACCATTGCATTTATAGAAGAAATACATATAAATAAGGCTATGCTGGTAAATTTTAAGATTAATATCATGAAAAACTTTAAATCAGTACATCTATGACAAAGTTACTCCATTTTTTTTACCATAAAAAAAGTCTATATTGATATATTTATAACAAATTACTCTTTATCAGTTTCTGTTAAATTTGATTAATATCACGAAAAATCAAAAATTAGTAATTTACGACAAATGGAGAGAAAAACCCAAAACTTATACACTCGTCATTTGTCACAAATCGCAACTCAGCAATTTGATAATAAAAAATAATAAATGATAGATTTATCATGGATGCACCATTTTGGGATTAGTTTGAAATAAATTTATCACATGTGTATCAATTTAGATTTATTCATGAAATTAACCCTTACTTTTATGTCTATAGGTCTCCCAAAGATTAAACAAGGGCACCATGGGGTTTTTTATCATAAAAAACCCCAAATTAGTGTATCATGGATAAATTTATCCCAAACTATTTTTTTTATCATAATAAACTCAAATTGATATATATATTTTTATCACAATAAACTCAAATTGATATATTTGTGACAAATTTAATCTCCATGCTTTGTAAGTTCCGTACGTCTGAAGCTTGCACAGAGATTAAACAAGGGCATCATGGTAAACACAGAACCTCCCTCTCCACTGTCAGGAGAATAAGAAAAGGAGAGAAACTATATTAACCCCCATCAAGAATCAAGAAAGAGTCTTCTTCTTCCTGTAAAGAGAGAAAAAGAGGAGCTTCCTCTGCTCCTCCTCCCACTCTGCACTGCAAAACTCAGCACTTTCACAACCCAAACCCAAAGCTCTGTGCTACAACCCTCTCCAACCTGACATAGTTCAAATTCTTCCTTCTCTCTGTCCCCCCTGAGTGATGGGTGTGAGCAGCCGGTGTTCCCACACTTCTCACATCACAGAGATCATCATCACCAGCTTCTTTCGCCACAAGCCTTAGATTCCCCACCTCGATAGAGACGCGAAGGGAAGAACAGGACAGCCGATCGTCTGAAGAAACCGCTGTCATGGGAGCCGCTTGAGTGAGAGAGTTTGACCAAGAACGCCCCCTTTTTTTTTTCTTCTTTTATTCGCGAACTTTGCTGATGGCGGGCGGTGCCTCGGCTTCGGCTATCACGACTCTGCTTCAGAACCAGAGGGTCCCTCCTCCTTCTTCTTGTGATGCCTTTTTCCTTTCTGGGTCTTCTCCTTTTCTAGGTACTCTCTCTCTCTCTCTCTCTCAGAGAGAATTTATATACCTTCATATAAACTGTGTCTGTGGAGATTGAGTTCATCTCTTTTGGTGGATGGATAAATTTCATTTGGTGAGATAGAACACATGGATTAGTTTAAAACTGTACAGATGCAACTGATCTACCAGTATATATTCAAGAATTGTTCTTCAGCATGGACAGCTTTTTGTGAAGAATCGTCTCGAATGAGTTTTTATTAGGACCATGTAGTTCCTAGCGGTCAGTGGCCATTACAGGACACTACCTTATCGACATGGTATGGTGGTACAGGTCCAAGAGCCATGGTGAGCTTTGAAGATGCTCACAGGGGGAACAGATTGAGCAGACCATTTTTCCGGCCAATCGACCCGGATGAAAACGGGGAAGACGACCTGGACGATTACTTCCATCAGCCTGAAAAGAAGAGGCGCCTGACTGTTGAGCAGGTACAGTTTCTTGAAAAGAGTTTCGAAGTAGAGAACAAGCTCGAGCCAGATCGCAAAATCCAGTTGGCAAAAGACCTTGGATTGCAGCCACGGCAGGTGGCGATATGGTTTCAGAATCGCCGTGCGCGGTGGAAGACAAAGCAGCTAGAGAAGGATTACGAAGCTTTGCAAGCTTCTTATAACACCCTGAAGTCGGACTATGACGATCTCGTCAAGGAGAGGAATGATCTGAAAGCGGAGGTCAGGATCTCGATAGTTCAAAAACTACTTTCTGCATTCAAACCCTCTATAAAACTGTGGTTTTAGCTATATGTTCAGTTCAAAGTAGATCTCTTCAGGGGTCACATTTTCATGTTTGCCAGAGAATGTACAGATAGTTGACTTTATGCCCTCGAAAATTTGATTAACTGATGAATGCTTTTGCCAGGTTCTTAACCTCACTGACAAGCTGCTTCACAAGGGAAAGGAGAAGGAGAGTTCCGAGCTGTCCAGCAAATCATCTCAAGGACCATTCCAGAACCCCATTGCTGACTCTTTCTCTGAGGATGAAGTGTCTAGAGTCCCTATTCCTACATGCCGGCCGGAAGATATTTGCTCGGTCAAGAGTGACATGTTTGATTCTGAAAGTCCGCATTACACCGATGCCGCCCACTCTTCGCTCTTAGAGCCCGGTGACTCTTCCTATGCTTTCGAACCCGACCAGTCGGACCTATCTCAAGACGAAGAAGATAATTTGAGCAAGAGCCTTTTGCCCACTCGCAATTATCCAAAGCTCGAAAGTACTGATTACACCATCCCACCTCCAAGTTCGTGTAACTTTGGATTCCCTGCCGAAGACCCCCCCTTTTGGTCTTGGTCATACTGAGGGCGTCTTCGACGTCTCTCCCGGTCCCTCCTTTGTTTTCTTGTGTCATATGAGGGGAAACACTATAAGCATGCAATAAGCCCCATCAATAGCTAGCGTCTGTCCAAATGCTGTAGGAGTTTTCAAAGGAACCTCGAAGCTGTGCTGGTTTCCTTTTCTTTAGGTCTTGTTTTGTCGGGGATTCCTTCAATGGGATCTTCTGTCTTCTATGTAACTAAATAAAGAAACCTTGTTTATCATGGAATCTTGAGCATGTTACCTCTTTGCTAGATAAATGGAGTTTGGACCATGACATGTAAATTCATCCTGAAGCTAGGGAGACCTTCATGCTTGTAAAATAACGCTAAAACCAGAGCCTGCCAGGGTCGATTTGGTGGTGCGAGGAACTGAACCCGACACACCTAGAGGTGCATACTGATTACCGGGTGACCCACATCCTTAATTACCCTTAAAAGGGAAAAGAGCTTCTTCCATCAGCTTCTCAGCATGATGTGATGAAGCTCCTCAATCTCAGTGGGATGTTTCTTTCAATAAGCACAAATATGCAGATGTTTCTCGAGTTCTCCTGAGCCGACAAGCCCTCTGCAGATTTCGATCCCTCCTTAGTGGGAAGCACTGTCGAGGAAATCTTTTTCCAAAGAGCGAGAGTTGACTTTGCTGATGGTAATTTGTCTATGTCATCCAATTTCTGATGAAAGACAGGAAGAAGCTGAGTTCTGTCATGAAGACATTGGAGAATTGGAGGTTTGGAATAGAGGTTGCCAGTGTTTTCGCTTGGTCAACAATGTCATTGATTCTTGCACATCGTGGTGCACCTTTAGGAAAATAAACTTGTACTTTTTGGCAATTGGGACCAAGACTTCCACCTCTTTTGTAAAAAATAAATAATTTAAAAAGTAATTTTCTAGAAGGATTATTTGAAATATTTTTATTAGTATCAATATTATAAAAAATTTCAAATTAATACATGATCGTCTTTATCTTAAAATTTTTTCCCGAAAAATTCCAAATTTGTAAATTTATAATATATTGACCCTTTGTTGGTTTTTGTTAAATTATATTAATATCACAATAAACCATAAAATCAATACACAACATGTGACAAATTGAAGATAAAGCCCCAAATTTATACCCGTCAAGTGCCATGGGACAGAGAACGCATTATCTCTAAAAATAATATTAAGGGGTTTGTTATAAATCCCTAAAACCGTATTCTCTCTTTTTTCTTTTTAATTTGATAATAAAATTTAATGAAAAATAAAAAATAAATTTGTCATAAGAAAATCAATTTGGGGTTTTTGATAGTAAAAAAATCAATTTGAAGATAAAATTTATCATAAATATATCGATTTGAGGTTTTTTTCGTAATATTAATCTTTTCCATTATCGACAAAAATATGTCTAAATATTTTCATTAGCAATAAAAATAGTTTTTTCGGTTTATTTTCGTAAGCAACATAACTGATCAATTTTTCGAAAATATTTTATAATTTTTTTTGAAATAAAGGCACCCCAAAGGCGAAATTGTTTCCCTCACAATAGTTTAACTTGGAGTCAACGTATCAAAAAGGATTAAAAAAAAGGTCAAAAGATTGGAAATGGAAGATTAAGAAAGCTCCTGATTTCGGAATTATCATATGTGCTGGAGCTCAATCTCCTGGAAGCTCTGGTATGACTTTGCCCATACGGCATACCACCGCCGGCCACTTGCGCGGCGCCAAGTGTCTCGACCCTTTCCCCGGATTACCTACCGACCATCTCAAGGTCACGTTTTATAAGGTTTTGGCCGAGGAGGCAACATCGGCCGAGACATAAAAATCAAAAACAAAGGGGGACGCCCGCCATTTGTACGGCTGAGATCCGACGGGCCCGTGTTTTCTAAGCTAACCTCGCGATCGGAAAGCGTCGAGGAATCTTATCTAAACTCTCTACATATGAATAGTTAAATCATTCCCATACGTCGGATGACATGTGTTTACTTAATCAACGGTCGAGATCGTTGGGTTTTTTTTTTTTTTTTAACGTTAATTTGGTCCTCAAGTGTTTTATAACACAAGCAAGGTAATCTCGCGATCACCGCGGGGCCCACCTGACGTGGACAGGAAGTGAAACGTGGCGTTTTGCGTTTGGTTCCATTGGTGCTCGAGTCGTAGTCAAACTCACAATCTTTTTAATTTCTTTCCATTTTTCCCGACGTCATCATCGCCGTACGGAGTCACCTCCTCGTCGAAACTAAACCCCTGCCCCGCGCAAAAGTCGACGACCTTTTATAAGTTATACTTGTGAAATTGTTCGGGTGGAAATTAGCCATTATATTTTGGGAAAAAATATTTAAAAAATTTAAATTATGAAACATTTATCTCAAATTTTTAGGCTATAACACCAAAAATATCAATTTTTTAGATAAATGTTGATTTTTGGCATTGTAAAAAAAATTTGAAGTAAATGTATTACATTATATAAGTTTGGGATTTTTTTTGTCAAAAAAAAATTTAAAATAAATGTGTCACACTATATAAAATTGAGATAAATGTGTTACATAAGTATAATGATAAGATTTTTTATGTAAAAAAATTAAGATAAATATGTCACAATATACATAATTTAGGATTTTTGGTATCTTTTACTATAATTTTTTAGCAACTTATTTTAGGTGTTTGGGCAAAATAAACATACTCTAATCCATACCTATTATAATAAATTTACTTTAAACTATTTTCTGTGATTAAAAAAAATCATAAACTTATATTTGTATAGTACATTTATTCTCCATTAAAATTCTATCAATAGGGTCCGTTAGTTAAACGTGAGAAAATAGACATTGTTAATATGGTACCCGAGTGATTTAAGTAAAATAAAAACTTCCCAAAATACTGACGGAAGATAGATATATTATATAGGTAAAATTTTAGGGTTTTTTTTTATGTTATAATAAAAAATGGTAAATATAAAATTGGATGGATGTCATAAGGATAACGGAGGATATTAAAAAAAAAAAGAAGGAAGAAAAAAGGACGAGTTCGTAGGGGGTGGGTATTGGGGTGCGCTGCAGCGGCGGGTCCCGCCACCAAAGAAGGCGCCGATCGCGACGGCGACAGCGAGGCGTCTCTGTCCGGAAGCTGGTCCCCACCCACCGGGAAGATGACGTCAGCAGCGTGTCAGTCCCGTGGCTTTCAGTGGGTGGGGGCCCACCACTGGGGGGGTACACGTGCCGGATCCCCGAGCTGACGTTCGCAACATCGGACTTTCGACAAAATCTGCAAACCCACGATTCCATAGATCACGCCCGACTTTTTTTTTTACCACAAAAAAAAAAAAATTAAATAAAAATAAAAGAATTACTAAACATTTCTTTTTATCATCACTCCCGCCAAAAGATATGGAATATTTTCCCCACGTGAACCACGATGGTCAAAGTCAACGGGTCGAAGCAGCGGTGAAGTGTGGGAGATGTCAAAACCGAATTCACGCCATTTTCATCATCATTTTGCCAGTTTCCTAGTGTGAAAGAAGACGATGACCTCACCATGATCAAAGAGCTTGCTTCACGACATGAAATTGAGCCCGGATAAAAGTTGGAAATGGAAATTGATTTCTCGACATTCCTACTCTAAAGCTAACCATGGTCGAAAGATCATCGTGGAATGACCATTCGATGCCATCGATCGCCATTTGAAAGCCTAGCCGAAGGAATTTGGTTTTATGCAAGATGACATTGGGATTGGCAAAAGGCATGACGCGCATTCTTAGGGTAGAACCAACTCGGCGCTGTTTGCAAACAAGCGTAAAGATCAATAGCATGGGGTTGTAAGATTTTTTGTAGCCGTTGTCACTCGTCAACTGTTTTAAGAGTAAGTCTAACAAATTTTCACATAATATAGGAGGTCTCGAGTACAAATTTTCAAGATCCCTATGTCTATCTCCAATTTCATAATTCCACACTTAGTTTTAGGCAAAAGGATTAGACTAAGCGTAATAATGAGTATTATAATATTTAAATATAAGACACGCGTTCATCTAACATTTCAGGTTTTTTGAATAGCTGGTAATGATCTTACAAAGTTTTACATAAACTCAAGACCTTATATATTAATACCATATGAGATTTTATAGAACTATTAATTGGCCTCTTGCTCTACCACCATCACAAATTTTGCAGGGTTGTCAGAGAAGAAGATTATGAGTTCACATCTTTCCAAGCTCCTATCTACATCCTCAATTACATAATTCCACATTTAGTACTAGGCTAAAAAACCAGACTAATTGTGATGTTGAGTGTTAAAATATTAAGTAATAAAGCACATCTTCATCTAATAGAATCTCAAGATTCTCACACTCATATGACCGAATTTATGGATTGAGCCCGAGGAGGTCATTTGCCTCACAACATTCTCTGTCCCATCATCTATAATCTGTACAAACAACTTTGCCTTGTGTTGCTGACTGAATGAGCCTCGGTTGGAATCGGGTCGATTTAGGCATAAAAGCTTTTGTACAAATTTGCCAGTCTTCCTTTCCGTGGAGGTTTAGCTTTGCGAAGTTAAGAATTTGTCTCCCATGTACAAGTCAGAATTTCACGTTCTCCTTCAAGAAACATACCATCTCTTGCTGCGGCAAATCGATATCAAGGAGGGAAAAAGAGAGGTTGATCGTCAGTCCATAATGGTCACATAAATACATCCTTAAAATCTAAAGATGGATGGTGCGCCTAGCCATTTCTCCGAGGTACGGTGTTCTACATAACCATTTAACATCTGTCTGTTCTGGTTAAGCAGATATTCATCACTCATGCATATCATATACTTGGACTCTAACAGAAAGATCATCTATTAGACCAGGAAACATGCAAACTGAAGCTCCTCTAAAGTTAGAAAACACAGACGGATTAAAAATATCAAAATGGGCGCATTCAAACAGCTCGAATGTTCTGAAGACATTCAGGCTTGAGGAGGAAAGGAACTTACGATTAGGCAGAGCACAATGCAACCGGTAGCACCTGGGAAAATGGCATACCAAAAATTCAAGTGGTGCAACTTGGCAGCATCAATGAACAGTATCGGCAAGCTTGCAGCTGCAATCGTTCACACTAATGATTCATCTTTCAAATGTGTTATGCGGACTACCTCGAGGTGAGAAATCATGAGGGCATGAATAGGTGGGTTACCCGGCGGATGTGTCGCACGGGTATAGATCATGAAAGCAATAGATGCAGCTAGAGCTGTGCTCCGAGCAAGCCAACCTGGACCAAACATTGAAAATGCAAGCACACCAAAGGCCGCACATCCTATCTGAGCCATGAACATGTTATACTTCTGTATTGAACAGGAAAGGAATCAGTCCTTGACCAAATGCAAGTAAATCATGCCATGTGGCAACTGTAAACCCACCGATCTTTCAAAGAGAAAAAGAAGGTACTGCTAAATGCAAGTTCTTGACATTTATAATGAAAATAATGTTGATATCTGTTGGTTCCTTGAGGCTCGATTGTTTTCTGACTGGCAGGAAGAACCCAGGGGACAGATCACCCAATACATCATGGGAGTCAAAAAAGAAATAGGGTAAATTAGGCGATCCTCAAAGTGAAACTGGAAGATACTAAACCACAGAAGAGGACCAAACAAAGTCATCTTCAGTGGTTTCCACCGCTATGAGAACATTGCTATGCTAGATATGTATTTGCAGCTTGAATTTTTTCTCTGGCACAGTAAATGATCAAGAGATAGATGACAACATGCCACGTTAGGTAACAATCTGGAAAACAATGTGCATGTTAAAATATAGAGGGATCTATTCCAGAAGTTGAGGTCATAATCCCGAGTGATTTTGTGAGTAGGATTGCAATGCGATTTCCCTTGTACTGGATAATTTCAGATACAAGAAGATAAAGGTACATATCATATTTTTAGTGGAGACTTGGTATTTTCTAAATTATGAATGCTGCCCTTTTTTCTCTTTGTTAGGAAACAAGTAAATATGTACTCAAATTTGGGAAATTGTAAACCTGAGCTGTCATGACATTTATGACATGTAGTTGGCAGCTAATTCCCCTGGGATGATGAATATCTCTGCGGCGTATTGGTCATTTTTCTGGGTTCAACTAAGGTGGATAAACTGTAACGCCAATTGTTCTAATGTAGATCTTGTCATTAGATGTTAGGAATCACTCTCTTTTCACATTACATGCCGCTAAGGTTTTCAAGAACATACATGCTTGCATACAGTAAAAGAAAAGCAAGGAGGGTTATGGAGTACCCGAGCAGCAGGGGAGGAGGGAACAGTGAAGAGGACTGCACAAACAGCACCTAGAGGAGCGATTGTCATCGAAATCCCTTTTGGTGCTAAAATCTGATCCATCTTTCCAAATATAGCCATCGCAGCAAATGCACCTATTATGCCAACAAGAATTGAAAATTAGAACTTACATTTGTTTGACGTTGCGTCACAGATTACTGCACATATAGTCATTGTATTAGCACTAAACTGTGCTCCAACAGAAATGACATGTAATTTGAGTTCATTTGATAAACTTTTTTAAAAGACTGAAATGTCGCGAACTGTTAAGGTAGCTTAGCAATGTAAAATGAACAACACTTAATGAGCAATCAAAGACAAGTCCTCCATAATTTTAAGTCAATCTGTAATCTCGATTTCCATCTAATGTACTTCATGAAATGTCGAATTTGGGAGATCATTCATCTGTTCACACAATGGTAAGCATGAACAAACGACAAAGACTTATATTACAATCCATAGGGGAGATTTCTCATGAGAAAACCCAACAAACAAAGAATGAACAAGAACCATTGACAAGAACTACAAGTACAACCAATAGTTTCGACTTTCAAGAAGGTTCACGAGACTTTTTTCCAGCTCATGAACCATTTGAAGGGACGGAGTGATACTAGTAGCCTCATTGCAGCATGAACAACAAACTTCTACTCTGTCTTCTCACAGGCAACAACAGCAAATTTCAATTTCGTACAATCTTGGAAATCTCTATGAAGAATGAAACTGAAGGAACTTTTCTACTGCATCCCTCGAAGACAGCTTTAACAAACAACAATGTGACCCTTCAATCGTCCTTCAATCATGAGCAGAAATTCCCTAAATTATGCGCAAGCTCAGCGGTAATGCAGAACATCAATTCCTTCTATCCAAGACATTATTGTTGCCACTTGTTTTACTAAATCAGACAATCCCACATCAATGAACAGTAAGAGAAGTACCCAAACTAGGCCAGGGCAAAACTTTCGTGGACATTTCATGGTTTCATATGGTAAGTCAGCGAAAACTTAACTGACATAACGGAAACTCGACAAAAGAAATGCCAAGAATATTTTCTAAAAAAGGAATTTGGCAAACGATAAATTATTATAAATAAAGCGGGCGGAGGGACTTATTAGCCACGACGGAGGCGGGTGATGATGCTAACCAGCGGCGGGCCAAGTGATGTCGCTGAGAGACGGCGCCGACGAAGCCTTGTCGGGCTTCCAGCTATCCCACGACGGTGCCGCCGCATTGCCCAACGCCGCCACCACAACGTCAGACCTTCCTCTCCTCTGTCTCCGCCTCCGACTCCCCTCTCCACCGCCGACGGCCGGTCCATTCAAACCGAGACCGAAAGCTCTCTCCGCCCAATGACGAGCATTGAGTTGCGGAGAACACTGCGACGGCGGAGATGACGATGGACCCGAACGTGTGGGGAACAGGCGACCCGCAAGACTCGATTTTGGCCGCAGTAGGTAATCGCAGTTGACCTTCAGCTGCATGCCCATATTCTCTCTCCCTCTCTGCCCTGCTTCAACCCAGTCGCTGCAGCTCAAATGTATGGTGTGAACCGGAGAGAGAGAGAGAGAGAGAGAGAGAGAGAGAGAGAGAGACTCTGCTGCGTTGGCAGCGAAGAGGGGCGCTCTTGGAGAGGTCGAAAGGTCATCCAGACGAACGACAGAGCGTTTATTTTATTCATGCAGAGATTGGACAAACTGCCCTCCACTCATTTCCTTTCCTTGGACTTTCTTATCATTGCGAGGAGGGACAAACCACCACCATCGAAAAGCCACATGGAGTTTTGTTGTACGATATGACCCCCAAGAGCATGTTCATTTTGTCTCTTCGGAGATGCGTAAGATCATTTTGTCTCTTCGGAGATGCTGCGGATGATTTAGCGTCCCTCGTGTTTGGTCATTCACAGCTAATCTAGGAAAAAAGCTAATGATCGACTCACCAACAACAAGCGAAGTGGACTCATGAGGCGATCTCAATTTTGGTCTGGCAAGAATGGCAACAGCAAAGAGACCACCTGTGGTCAGCGAGGATAGCTGAAGAGGACTCGAGCTTTACGAGAATTTTAGGACCAAAGAGTTGATTATTGGGCTTGAGGTGGTATACTCAACTCAAGCCCACGCCAAATTTTGGGCCAGGTGGGCCTAATTGAGCCTGGATGAGCACTTACAATAGGAGAGCCATTTCTTATGGCTGCCCACAAAATTTAGGATACTTTTAGTTCAGCTATACAAATTAGCTTTGAGTGTAATGCAAATACTGAAAACTCAAAACTATTTGGGAAAATGCAAATTGTGTTTAGTAAAACTTCTTTACAAATGAATTTTAAGTTAAATGTGTGTTTAATTAAAAAAACTTTTGCAATAGGTTTTGGGTATATATATATTTTTATTATTTTTTAGAAAAGAGACTTAACTAATCCCTTCACCGGCAAGTCAGATTTGGCACTGGCAGTCGTCAGTTGAGGTTGCCCAAGGTTGGGCGACCTCCGGCAAGGGTCGCATGACCTAGCTAAGGGCCGTCAGAGGTTGCACCACCTCGGGTGACTATCGATGAGGGTTGCTCAACCCAACTAGTGCACGACCTAGGTTGAGCAACCTAGGCGATCATTGCCTGAGTCTTGCGGCATCGAACGGCCTTATCATTGAGGGTTGCTCGAGGTCATGCGACCTCTAGCAACCCTTGGCTAGGTCATGTGACCCTTGCCGGAGGTCGCTTGATCGGGCGACCCTTGGCAAGGGTTGCTTGACCTAACTGGCACGCGACCTAGGCAATCGTTGCTTGGGTCCCGAGGTCTCATGCGGCCTCATCGCCAATGGTTGCCCGAGGTTATGCAACCTCCGGCGACCCTCAGTTGGGTCGGGCAACCTCCATCAATGGCCAATGGTGGCCGTAGCCCTTTCCGGACCAGCAAAGAGTTGTCTCATTTTTTTGTAAAAAAATTCAATTAGGAACAAAATCGGAAATATAAAAAATTGATGAGGATAGTTTTGGAAGGAAAAAATTAATTTCAATATTCTGCCAAATACTGAAAGCCCAAAACTAGTCTTTACTAATATTAAGCTTTCAACTAGCTTTGGGATCTCAGCATTCCCAATGCTTGGTTTTCAACTGAAAGCTCTTTCCACTTTATTGCCAAATGGTCCAGTATTTCCCTAATGAGCTTTGGAGGCCGAAGGCTCCTTGAGAATGCTAAATCAAATGCACCCTTAATCTTGTTTCACTTCGAGACCTCGCCTTACGGCGAAAACTGATCCTGTCCCCCCTATAATGACAAGGTCTTCACAAGGGGCCACAATGCCTATGATCAGGTCTAGTGAGGCATTTGGATGGACAAGGACCATAGAGTCCAAGAAAACATATAGGCTACATTAGGTTGATAGGATAAAGTTGAGATACGATTAATATTATTTCATCTTGTGTTTGTTCCTGGCTAAGAAATAATAAGTTGGATATAATAAAGATATGACCTAGATAAAAACTATTATGGACGTGGCATAAAGGTAGATAAGATTTTTTATAATTTGTGGTGCAAAAGTTATTTTTCTTGAAAAACCAAAATTTTAAATCAATAAAATTTATATAATAATTAAATATAAATAATATTTGAATTCCAATATAAAATTAAAAATTAACAGTAATGTTCATTTATATTTATTCCTATTTATATTTAATATCTAAATTTCCTTCTACCTTATAATTTTTATTCGTAGCTATATACATATATAGTATTTATATTTATCACATAATTGAGGTATGCTAGTATAGTTTATCATTTATAAAAAGGAATGATGGAAGGAAATAAAAAAGAAAAAAAAGATGGAAAATGATATAAAAAAAAGTAATTAAAATAAATTAAAATAACCCAAAATTTAAATAAACAGATTTCAACTCAAAAAGCATCTTTCTAATTCTTGAAAAATAAGGGACAATGAGGTTTTGGAAAAAAACCTACCCTCTTGGTCTCCTCCTTTGCATTTCTGGTTCATATTGAGGCTTATATTTTTCATGTTTAAGCTCCATGAAAGCTGCAAGAGAGTAAGCTCTTTTTCCTTTGTAACTCTCTAGTTCAAGTCAAAAGTCCTTGATTTGTGTTCAAATTGAAGTTTCATGAAAGTGACGAGAGAGTCGAAGTACTATACTTTTTGGAATTGCAATAGTTGGTGATCATGTTTTATCTTATTGAATTTGGCATATTTTGGCTAATTTACTTCAATGATAATATTGTCCTGTCTGCATTTCTTGTCATAATTAAGCTTGTGGCTTTGGAATGTTTCGGTAAACGCCTTTTTCATTTAAAATTAAATCTTACAATAGTCATAAGTTGATTGATGAAGGTTATCTCCATTTATGCATTTGTTATTGCTTTAGTAGGAAATCATGAGATTTTCTTGCAATATGCATTTGTACATTTTTAGTTTTATATACGTTGATACGTTGTTTATACTAAAAAATAAATAAAAAAGATATGACAATATTCAACTTTATAACGATGTGATATAACAAAATCCCTAGATTTCACATCCCATCTAATTTAGTCATATTTTTTTATTATAATTCAAATGACCAAGCATAATCATATAGTTTAGATTAGGATTTCATTGCCTGTGACATAGTAGGACTTTGGCTATTCCTACGGTATAATTCAACAACATTGAAGCATACTTGTCATTAGGTCACCAATGGAGTCGCCTAATTCAAAGATCTTGAAAATGATACTAAATGTGACATAACTTTCGTACGTCGCTCATTTTGATACAAAATTTTTTCCATGAATCATTTAAAGTGCACCTTTAAAAAAATTTAAGTGCCAACTCTAATTTAGGATGTTGGAAATCCGATGTGGAGTGTTAAGTTTCCAATTAACACTAATACACCTCGTCTACATGTTTTGCTCCATATATAAACCCTAATTTGGACATCAAATTATTCCATCTCTTCATTAAACCCTAATTCTTACCGAGACAATTTGGAGCAAAAGTAAGAACTAAATCTTATGATGGTGATTGGGGATGAGCCACATTCCAAAATCCATGGCTTTTTGTTTGAGATTTCCCTCTTTTCTTCCGAACTAGTTCAATTTAGAAGTTCATTCCCCTCTTTTTTTTGCTTTTGCTTATCTGTTTACAAATGCAATCTATGGTTCCTATTGTCCTTACTCTGTTTTTCTTTGCCATTCTTTTCGTCTTGTTTGATTAATTGGTCTTGGCATGGCCAAGCTCGACTTCTGGGGGTATGGGGAATGCGCATGCTTGCATGAGAGGAACAATGAAAAAGAAACCAAAGATATGAATTTTAGTATGACCAAAGAGGATGGTCTTGCGCTAAAGCTTGATGCTTTGGCATAGTTCGAAGAAGCTCCTGCACAATCAACGGCGACGATAGATTGATGTTGCTCTGACGAGGGTGGCGTTGTTTACTCTCTGTGATTCAACAAATGAATGAATGAATGAATGAATGATGATGATGATGATGAAAGGACAATGAAAGACGGGGAAACTCGAGGCCTTTTTTGCCATGGAGAGGGAGAGAGAGGCCAGTCATTGTCCACCTTGGACTTAAATGAATAACCTTTCTATTAAAAAAGTATCATGGGACTTTTCTTCAAAATTTATTGCCGGAGTAACTTAAGTAATCGTTTTTTCTCCGATTCAGTATTTAAGTGATCACGTAAGAAGTTTTTCCCTTCCAATGTCAAAGGAAAATGTTCCTTTAAGAACAAGTAGCATTTGCTAGAGTTTTTTTTTTCCTCCATATTTGTATTTATTGATTTTCAATATGAATTAAAAGTGTGATTTTGATATCGCTCTTAGTTCGTGGTTTGATGTAGTGCACGTAGGATCTTGACAAGGTCTTTCAACAAGGGAACTTGTTCAGGCAATCGATTGAAGGACCTTGCCTGATAAGCTGTGGGATTTTCACCCTCTTTTACTCATTTTAAGTGCGGGAGGCTACTATATCTCCATACTTAGCGGTAGCCTGAACATAAATCATGACGCGGAATCTACTTTTGTCGCCGTAAAACTCCTGAATTCGTAGTTATCTTTTTCTTTCCGATCAGAGGAAATATCAGCGATTTTCACAAAAAAAAAGCTGAACGTTAGGAAGGTAACAAGGAAATAGTTGTGTGCTCAAGGCAGTGGCGGAGGAAATATATTTTCATTAGTTTATAGAAATGATTTTGACATTAGGTGTTGGTGGAGCAGAAGGGATATGGATTCAATTCGGTTCCTCTCCCTCTTGGTATAGGATACGTAGACTCAATAATTGAGATAGACATGCGTTTGACAAATAATTGACATACACATGCGTAATATCTGTGTATTGTCAGAGATACTCTTTTTGCTTTTATTCTAGGCCACGTGCCCCGACTGCCACTTACAGGGCTAATTTCAAAAAAGCTCACTAGAATTTTTTTTCCTTAAATAAGGTTCACTTTGGACATAGAGTTAATGGTGGGGTAGATTCAAAATACGAGTTGAAGTTCATGATACTAGATAAAGAAAAGTTGAGATCAAAATTGTTACTTGAGCTAAAATTTATGATGTTTTCTGACAAAAAAACATATTTGAGTTATAATTATCACTGAACTTAAAGTTAATACTTTTTCCCTAATTTTATAGGCATTTTGAGAAGGGTTTAGGCTTTTTACAAAATTGATCAAAATCTCAACACCTTCGTCACGCCTCGACCTCAACTTGAAATTCCTTTTGTGGTGTATCCCATGCCTCTTTTCGCAATTTTTGCTCCAGGGGCTCTTGCATCTCCTTATAGTTACCCTCGCAGGACATATATTTTCTCAATGTGGTTCCAAAAGTCTCGTGCCATTGAAGTCCTCCAACAGTCATAGCTATTCCCATTGAAAGTAGAGGTGGATAGTTTTCATGACGCTCCGTCAGCTATAATTCTAGTGTTGGAAGATATAATATATGATTTTAGTAAAGTTGGTCAGGACAAACGCCTAACACCAAGTGAACGAGGCTCTAGTTCTGGCTCTGGCTCGGGTCACCCTTCTAAACAAACTTGAATTATTCAATAGAATATCCCTTCCTTGCCTACAAATTGCACACTTACCAACAACTAAAGGTTGCAAACAAAGCAGGGGCAAGTTAACATTTTGCAAACATCAAACCCATCCTCCATCGACCGCCAGATTGTGTCCGTTGATGAATTCGGCCTCTTCGGAAGCTAGGAACACGACGGCATCGGCGACATGCTTCGCTTTCAGCGCTCCTTTCAAGCTCGAATGAGATCCGTACATCCTCTCGGCTTCCTCCTCGCTCACGCCGCCGAGCGATCGACAGAGCATTGGCGTCGCGACTGCTCCTGGCGAGATGCAGTTCACGCGTATACTGTATGCTCCGAGTTGCTTGCTCGCCGACCTCACCAGACCCAGCACGGCATGCTTAGACATCACGTAGTCCACGAAGTTCTCGGTTGCGGTGCTGGCCCGGATGCTTGCCGTGCAAATGATGCTTCCCTTTATGCCTCCCGCCACCATGGCGCGCGCCCCGTGCTTGACACAGGCGGCCATTCCCCGAACGTTGACGGCGAAAAGCCTTTCGAAAGCTGGTATGTCGAGCTCGAGAATGTCTTGCTTGACGTCATTCGCCATGCCTGCATTGCTGAACAAGATGTCTAGGCGACCGTTTGATCGGAGAGTCGATTCCACCAAGGACTTTACCTGTTGCTCGTCCACGACATCGCAATGGATGTAGGTGCACCTGTGGGATCCGATTGACGCCGCGACGTCTCGGCCCTTTACATCTTGGACGTCGGCAATCACGATGTGTGCGCCGTGATTCGCCAACCGACGCGCCGTCTCCTCACCGATGCCACTCGCGCCCCCGGTGATGATGGCTACTTTGCCGTCAAGTTTGTTTGAGGCGTGGCTTGCCATTTCTGTAGTCAGAGAATGGAAAGCTGAGTACAGAAATGGCCTATGAAGTTGGTGCTGAGGGAGATGCGGAGCCACTTCATTTATAGAACTTGAGAAAGGACAAAGCACAATTATGTCTACATGTATACAATTGGTAAGTTGTCGGTAGGCTATGACAATATGAACTATTCACTAGATTATGGCTAGTTATATTAGCCTCGCTAGAATTCTTACAGTTCTCTAAATAGGACAGATAATAATTCGCAACTAATAGGCTTTGGTGTGAGGACGGGGCGAAATCTTCTCTCCGCATGTAGGCTAGGATGGACGTAAATATGATCAGCCTCGCCACGTTGGCTGCCCCTACCGCCACCAACGCCGCTAGCAATTATATCATTTGAAAATTCGTTGGTGTAAGCTGATTTCTTTATATGCATTTTATAATTTTATAATTTTCTCCATAGATACCAATATGTATAATGCATACTTTCAATAATTTATTCATTTTTTTTCTCATTAGTTAACCATTAAAATTCTCCAAACCAAACTTTTGCGGTGGACTGTTTTATTGTTTCTTATTCTTAGACGAGTATTTATGTTCTTTTGGCAAGTGAGGCAAATAATTTCAGACATCGGCATAATATATGCCCCACGTGATACATGGGGTACATAAATATGCACCTCGTGATACATGGAGTGTGGATGGTCCATCTCCCTTATTGTCACATGTTAGTAGATGTGTCAAAATGGGTCATAAACCCATATTATGACTCATTTTTAGTTAAATGGGTCAAATATGGGTCAAGTGAAAGTTAAATATGGGTCAAGTGAAAATTAAATATGGGTTAAGTGAAAGTTAAATATAGGTCAAGTATGGGTTGAGTGAGTTATTAGGTAGACCTATCATCTCTCTCCTTTCATCCCCTTCCTCTATGCGTTATCGACTTTCGTTGCCAATCCCGCCATCACGCCGCCGTCACCATTGCTGATCCCGAGTTTGCTGTCGTCGACTAGAGCTCAGCTTGGATTTGGGTAGGCGAGCCGTGACAAAGCTTGGGCTGGTGAGCCTAAGCTCGTTGGTTGGAGCTTGGCTTAGATCTGGACAGGCGAGCCATGAGGTCGTCGGCCTTGGCTGAGTTGCGGCTCGCCCGGATCTGGGTAGGCGAGTCCCGAACTCACTGACTGCAATAGAGCTCGCGGCTTGCCAGTTCTGGGTGAGCCCGAGCTTGACCACTGCCAATGACCTTGGCGGAGCCTCAAGTTCGTTGGCCTTGGTCGAGTTCGGGTTCGCTGGCCTGCTTCTTGGCTAGTCATCGTCGGGCAGCACTAGCAAAGGAAAAGGGGGAAGAAGAAGGAAGAAGAAAGAAAAGAGAAAAGCAAGTGAAAATAAAAAGAAAAAGAAAAAGAAAGAAAGAAAGAATAAAATAAAATAAAAAATAATAAAAAATTTGATTTTTTAAAATAATTAAAAAATCGATTTTTAAAAAAAAATTATTTTTCAAAAAATATTTCAATTTAGAGTTATCCACATTTTTTTATTTACAAAATTTTTATTATTTAATTTACTTTATAAATTTGATGTGAAATTTTTATTCAAATAATTTATATGTGAAAAGTTTAAAGTGGACTAAATAAGTGGGGATAGATTTTTTTAAATTAAGTTAAATATTAATATGTGTTAGTAATTTGGGTCGAGTATGGGTCGGGTAGAATATGGTCATCAAATTTACATTACATGAAAATGGGTCAAAACATGTTAAATGGGTTAATGTGAATCGGACCATTTTCGACCCGACCCAAACCCAACCCAACCCACCCATTTGACACCCCTACATGTTAGGATGCACACGAGTTGTATTAGAGAAATTTCACATCGAGGAATTGATGTGGTATATAACGGTTAATATATCTTAATTAGCTTATAACTCATTGGCTTAAATTTTTCAGTAAATGTGAGTCCAACTAGATATATTAACATACTTGAATTTAAGCTCCACCTTGGTGATTTCCTCGGAGGCGAAAGGTATCACGCTTCTCTTTTTGTGGTGGCTGAAGTTGGGAGTAATTTCCGCGCAGTAAGCATTGTGGTGTAACAATGCGGGCCCAATGGCAAATTTTGGGGGCAAAAGATATTGGGTTTCTGTCATTTGTGGTGGATGAAGTTGAGGGGGAGCTCACATGTGAAGAGGGAATTGTTAGGATGTACGTGTGAATTGTGAGAGGATGAAGTTAGCTATAATTTTTGAGCAGTAGGCGTCGTGGTGTAACAATGCTTGCTTGGTGGCAGACTTCAAGAATACCTAGATTAAAGGGGGAGCTCACGTGCAAGGAGGGGATTGTTAGGAGGTAGGTTTATGTACAAGAGCTGATAACACTCAAGATTATGTAGGATTATACACGAAAGATCCGACATACGGACCCTTGGAGTGTCAAAACTTGGCATGGGAGGACACTTAAGTGCCAAAAGTTACAAAAGGTACACTTAAGTGTCAAAACTGGAGAAAAATAATCAGTTAAGTGCCAACGGCGAAAAAATTCGGCCAAACTGCCACATGTCCATTTTTTGGCGATTTTATTTGCTGACGAAGCATTTTTTCAAAGTAAAAAATCCACGTGGCAATTAAAATTTTTTTATCCAAGTCATACTAGAAAAAAAATTAAAAATCGATTTTATTTATTAAAAAAAAAGGGAAGGCAAGGGGAGGGTTTGGTAGCCCTCGCCTCCCCACCATCGCCAAGAAGGGCCGGCGATAGTGGGGTGGCGAGGGCTACACAGCCCTCATTGGATCTTCCCCTTCCTCTTTTTTTTTATAAATTAATCAATTTTATAATAATATTTTTTAATTTTTTAATGTTATTTAATTAATATATTTTTAAAATGCCAAGTCAGCATAAAACGACGTTGTTTTGGTTGAGTTTTCGCCGACTCAGTTTCCAGCGAGCCACGTAAGCAGTTTATATTATTAAAATAAGCTACTTCAGATTTCAGACAGCCTTCACCGAAGTTGGCACTTTAAGTGATCAAATTTTCCAAAAAAGTGACACTTAAGTGTCATCTCGTGCCAAGTTTTGGCACTTGGGCTGTACTTATGCCTGAAAGATCCTTTTTTGGCTCTCTCTTTAGCCCTATGCCTTTTTTCCCTAGGAGGTCTTCCTCTACTAGCAGGTTTTTTTGGAAAACTCTATTTATTCTGGTGTGGATGGCAGGCTTCTTGATTTTAATAGGACTCCTTACGAGTGTTATTTCTATCTACTATAATCTAAAAATAATCAAGTTATAAATGCTTGGACGAAACCAAGAAATAATGCCTCACGTGTGAAATTATAGAAGAGGCCTGGTGGCAGACGTCAAGAATGCCTAAATTAAGGGAGAGTTCACATGTGAGGGAGGAATTGTTATGATACACATGAATTGTGAAAGGTATCGGGATTTTATTGTTTGCTCCGAACACCATGTTCTTTAGGTGAATTCATTAATTTTACTTTAGTAAAATACTGCGGTGGTTAATTGAAGGAAAAATGTGCACCATGTTTAGAATAATGTAACGAGACACGTAGCTAGAATTAATTGCAAATCTCCTTAGCAATTTCCCTGCCTGCAAAAAGAGATATAATTTGGAAAAAGAAGAAAAAAAATATCGATTAAAAAATGTCTTTATTAATGGTGCCACCGGCGAGTGAGGTTAGGGTCGAGAGCTTCGTGTTCCCGCCGACAGTGGAACCTCTTGGGCCCGACAACACCTTGCTCCTCAGCGCGGCTGGTTCTATCCTATATATTTTCAGTGCTTAAATTATATTATCTAAGTTCAAATTTTACTGGTAATATTCAAGACAGTCAATATTCACGAGTGATGTTATCACGGTAATTCCAAAGTTACTCAAGGCGTAGGTGCTTGAATTTGTTTAGGTGATCATAGGGCGAGCACAAGCTCAGATCACTGCCTGAAGCATGACCTTTCAATCAACAGTCAAAGTTTGTAATGGTGGTTTGTAATGGTGTTAGAACCTGAAATCCTACCGATGGGGTCCTATGTCATCTTCATGGTCTTTAGGAAACAGAGAAGACCTTAAGCCAAGAGTAGCAGACCAAGCATCGATCTGAATTGAATGGAGAAATCTCCAGAGTGATCATAATACAAAGATATCATCACCAACACAATACTGCACTAAGCGTGCAATATCGAAGTTGAAATATGGCTATCCAAATATCTCCAAAACTTGAATACTTGTTTGCATGCATTGTCCGTATGGCAGAAGTAGAGAGCTCATTGTCCTTGGATATTCAACAGGAAGAACTAAAGACAGATTTTCTTTCGAAACAACTAGCAGCAGATATAATTGCCAAAATACAGAGTCTCGTTCAAACGTTTTTCTAAAATCATATTCCAGAAAGAAAATTCCTTGTCCATTCAGTGATCAAACAGGATATAAAACACACAAGATCTACCCAATACCTAAAAATGTATCGTCTAAGAATGATCTCATATTGATTTTATGGTTTCCTTTTCTGCATTCAAACTCATAGAATCTGAGCTGTCTCTAGCATGTTATTGTTATACCGATTCAACTGTTAATCACATCTTCAAAGGGAGATCCAATTAAGAACAGATTCTTGAAGATCTCATTTCTGTTTGTGCAAAATCCGATCAAGTTTGATGTTATTTCACTGATTCTCAGTATGTTAACATGTATGACGACAATTTAGATTTTAATCTCTCACTTGCTTTGATTATATGAACGCCTTCATGAAACTGCTCACCACATGTTCGACGAAACGCACAAATCGAATCTATGTTAGTTTCTCTCTGGTTACAGGTCACTTTGAGTGCGTACTGCGTACCAACATGGAAATAGTTGCTTTTTATGTAAATAATATGTCCGCTTAATAGAGGTGTTCATGCCCATGCTTTAGCTTGGATCCTTTTGTCCTGTCCTCTCTCTCTCTCATATATATTCTTTTGGCACATTAGGCTTGGTCTATGGATGTTTTGCTTTAACACAAGGACCTTTCGTGCACGTATCTCTTTCTAGACTGAATATATGTGGTGAAGTTTTCTAATAATTATTTTAGTTTAATATTATTAAATGATTAACTATGTTTGTTGTTTCTTTTGTTTTTAGGTAGTTAGAGCCATTTTTTGCAAATTATTAAGGGATGAAATTCTATAATTTAGGTTTCACATTACATGTTTCGAACTTTTTATTATTTATTTTGTTTTAAGTGTTTATCTTTAATGGATTGTTTTTTTTTTTTGGTAAGGATCTTTAATGGATTGTTGCTATTGACAAATGTGGATTTTTGTTGTTTCATTCATTTTCGTTTTGCTTGATTAAAAATGAAACATAAAAAGAAGAAAAAAAAAAAGAAATTGGCTAATTTACTGTTAGACCCTCGAATCGATTGACAATGTAAGTTGTAGATTCCAAAGTCTATAGAATAGGTCTAGGCTCCAAAAATTGAACCGACAGGGTAAGTTTTGTTGGTTTCAAGTGGAACTTGGATCGACTCTGATATGCTCACCCCTAAAGAGTCCTATGATAGTTGAGAAGGATGGGTATAGAGATGATTAATGGGTGAGTTTCAACGAGCATGGCCCTAAGCTTTAGGGGTGTCAACGGGTTGGGTTGGGTCGGGTCTTGATGTTACCTGACCTGACCCGAACAATAAGGGTCATGTCATCTGACCCGACTCGATTCGAAATGCATAAAACATGAAGCAAAAAAATGAGTCGGGTCAGTTCGGTTCGGTTCGGTTCGGGTCGGGTTTTTTATTAAAAAATATTACAATTTTTTAATAAAAAATATGACAAAGGGAATTCGAAATGCTCTTATGTGACGCCGCAAGGCCTCGTCCAACCCATCCGTGAACATTTCCGTAGATAGATAATACTCCATTCTCTAAAGTTTTGTGTCAGCCACGAAAAAGAAGCAAATCATATGGAAGATGGAGAGAGAGAGAGAGATTGATGGGGGCCGACTTGAAGGGCAACGACGATGAACCCGTGAGACGAGATGTGCTGGATGAGTTGTGAGTAGAAGGAGTTGTAGAGGAGATAGCCTTTAATGTACTTGGGTGGGTGTGTTTGGGTTGAAGCTTTTAATGTGCTTGGGTGAAATAAGGTTCCGACCCTAACTTGACCCAAAACATGTATTCCGTTTGTGTTTATAATTGTTACCTGAACAGTATTAAGACTTGAAACATGTACCATGCTTATTTTGTATTCAGGTCGTGTTCGGGTTGGGTTGTATGGGTTTTTTGGACACCCCTACCGAGCTTCATGAGAATTTTAGGAGGCAAGACTCTGTCATTGGGCCTGAGGTGCTATGCTCAGCTCAAGCCCACTTTGAAAATGGGGCTTGGCAGGCCTAATTGGGCCAGGACGCTCTTAAGAACGGGAGAGCTCTTCCGAACTGGCCGGGCAGGGTCCCTGCACGGGGCCGCAGTGCAACAAAACAAATAAAATTCATGGCTATTCCTTTAGTTGAATTTAACAAGCAGCACAAAAGATAGCATCAGCTAGAGTTCTTGTTTTTCCAGATTTGGATCGCTACAGCAGCAAACATAGCCCAGGGGAGTTAAAGGACTCTGCAAATTTCATTTCTAGCCTCCACAGGATGGCCTATCCCATTCCTGCCCATCCACCATCGACCGCCAGATTGTGGCCGTTGATGAATTCAGCCTCTTCGGAAGCAAGGAACACCACGGCATCAGCCACATGCTTCGCTTTCAGCACTCCTTTCAAGCTTGAACTCCATTCAAACATCCTCTCGCCTTCCTCCTCACTCACACCGAGCACTCCACGGAGTAATGGCGTCGCAACCGCTCCAGGGGAGATGCAGTTCACTCGGATACCATATGCTCCGAGTTGCTTGCTTGCTGATCTCACCAGACCCAGCACGGCATGCTCAAACATCGCATAGTCCACGCGATTCTCGTTTCCAATGCTGGCCAAGAGGCTTGCCGTGCAAATTATGCTTCCCTTTATGCCCCCTGCCACCATGGCGCGCGCCCCATGCTTGACACAGGTGGCCATTCCCCGAACATTGACGGCAAACAGGCTCTCGAAAGCAGGTATGTTGAACTCGAGAATGTCTTGTTTGACGGTATTCATTATGCCTGCATTGCTGAACAAGATGTCTAGGCGACCGTTTGATTGAAGAATCGATTCCACCAAGGACTTCACCTGTTGCTCATCCGTGATGTCGCAATGGATGTAGGTGCACCGGTGGGATCCGATCGATGCCGCGAGGTTGTGGCCCTTTTCATCTTGGATGTCTGCAATCACGACATACGCGCCTTGATTTGCTAGCCGACGCGCCGTCTCCTCGCCAATGCCACTTGCGCCACCGGTGATGATGGCTACTTTGCCGTCAAGTTTCTTTGAGGTGTGGCTGGCCATTTTTGTGGGCAGAGGATGGAAAACCGAAGACAGAAATGGCCTATGAAGTTGTGCCGAGGGAGATGCAAAGCCACTTCACATCTCGAACTTGAGAAAGGACAAAGCATAATTATTTTTACATTGAATGGTTGTTGTGGACTTTCTGTTAAATATATCATTTATACACTAGGTTTGGATTCAATAATTAATAAAATTCCCAAGTCATTGGTAGGCTATCACAATCAAATTAATATGGACTTTTCATTGGATTTTGGGTCTAAATAAAATTGATATGATTCGCAACTAATCGGTTTTGATGTGAAGATGAGGCAAAATTGATGGATATGGATCTGATCAGCCCTGCCCCGCCTCACCGGACGCTCTTGTCACCCGCGATCATATCTTTGAACTTCGGAAATTGGTAGGCTTAAGCTGATTTTTGTTTTTGTTATTTTTACATGCATTGACTTTCTATTAAATATTCATTGTGCACAAGGTTTGGATCCAATAATGAATAAATTTGGCAAGTCATTGATAGGCCATAACAATCAAATTTATACAGACTCTTCATTGGATTACGGCTCGTTATATCAACCTCGCTAGAATTCTCATTACGTTGCTCTAAATAGAAGGGATATAATTTGCAACTAATGAATTTTGGTGTAAAAATGGGGCAAAATTTCCTCTTCGCATCTGGGCCGAATGGATGTGGATATGATTGGCCCTGCCTCGTTAGATGTTGCTGTTATAACTCGTGATCATATCCTTAAATTTTTGAAATTTGTAGGCTTAAACTAATTTCTTTACATGTGCTGTATATTTTAGTTTTCTAAAGGTTTTTTTATTTTCTCCTTAGATCATATTTTCAATAACTTACTTATTTTTCTTATCGATCAATCATGAAAATTTTCCCAATTAAACTTCTGCGGTGGACTCCTTTATTCTTTCTTCTCCTTCTTTTCTTAGACGAGTATTTCTACTCCATTGGCAAGTAAGGCAGATGAATTCAGACCCCGACTACTATGAGTTAAAAGCCAAGAGCAAAATTTAATAGGTGTTCAACATAGAACCGCAAACCTGAAGAGAATCGGCCGAATCTCATTTATTTAATAGAACTGCATCAAAGTTGTTGGGCTGTCTGCATCCCGCGGATACAACGGATCCTACCACCAAAGATGCTAAGTTCAGAAGTTGACAAAAAAGGGGGCAATACCTTTGTCGCATAAGCCAAATTAAAATAGAAATTATAATAAATTTAAGGAAAAATTCCAAAAAAGAGACCGAAGTCCCTTATTTTTTCATAAGAGCCCGAAATAGACTTTGTTTCAAATAAAGTGTTGAAATGGCCATGGTTGTTTCAAAAATAACATTTACAAGTGGCAATGATTGTTTCAAATAAGGGCATGACTTCGGTTGTTACCGGCTAATTAAATTTTCTAACCGATCAAGGGCATATTCGTTTAGATTTTTTTTTTTTTCCAGCATCAGCCGGCCACTGCTAGCAAAGGCTGGTGAGGGCTTGGTAACCTTGACGACTACAGGTGAGGCCACCATCACTAGATCTGGTGAGGTTTGCCCTCACTTGGCGCTGTCAAGGGCTAACCTTGTAGATGGCCATGAGGGGTAGCCTCCCCAAGGGCGAGGGTTGCCTCGGCGGATCGAGCCAGGGCAACCCTTGCCTAGCCCTTTATGGGTGCTGGCCAGCTACTGGTGAAGAGGAAGAAGAAGAACTAAAAAAAAAGAAGGAAAAAAGAAAATTGATAAATGGAAAAAACGCCGTTGATCATAGGAAAGTTAGGTTATTATTTGAAACAAACATAGCCACTTTAGGCATTTTTTTTAAATAAACATAATCATTTTAGGGCTTTATTTAAAATAAACAAAATTACTTTAGGCCTTTATTTGAAACAAGATTCACTTCAAGTGCTTATTTGAGAAAGTGATAGCCCTTGGTCTCTTATTTGAAATAAGATCCACTTTGAACCCTTATTTGAGCAAATGTGGACACTTCAGGCTCCTTTTTTGGAATTTTCCCTAATTATTTTATACGTAATGACCGTGTGAATTAGGGGTGTGCAACGGGAACCGCCCAACCCGGATCGGACCGGTCGGTTTTGGGCGGTTCCCATAGCCGGCGGTCCGGTTCCCGGTTCCCATTCTCGGAATCGGTGATCGGTTGGTCCGGTTCCCGGTTCTAAGGTGGGAACTGGACCGACCGGACCGGACCGACCGGACCAACCGCCCCTTCAATTTCCATCTCAAATTCCCAACTTTCTATTTCTACAAACCCTAACGCACAATCACACACCCAAATTCTCTCTCCAGATCCTTATTTCCCTTGACGCTCTCTCCCTCTCAGATTCACCTCACTTGTCATTCCATCCAGACTCTCTTCGTTGATCGCTTGCTCCAAGCTCTCATTTCGTACGCCTTGCTCGAGCCTCGTGCTTGACGCAAACGCTCCCTCTCAGATTCACCTTACAAGGACTCGCGGATTCTCTTCGCCAATCGCTCGATCCAGATCCTCGTTTCGCTCGTTCAATGTTGGAAAACCTTGTTCGGGAGGAGGCCCTCATCTTCTTCGCAGCTTCGTCCCTCGTCCTGTTGCGAATCTAGAAGGACAGGAAGAGAAAAAAGAACGTCAACCCATTGGGTTGCGTCTCCTCGTCCTGTTGCGAATCTAGAAGGACAGGAAGAGAAAAAAGAACGTCAACCCATCGGGTTCCTGGAGATGCAAGCGTGTATGGCGTTTCCTCCATGATTGACCCGGCGAACGAACGAAGGCCTCGCTGGTGCTCGACGCGCACGCTCTCTCCCTCTCAGACTCGCCTTACGCAGACTCGCCTTACGTAGACACGGACGCATCGCCCTCAACAACGCTCTCTTTTTCTCGCGTCACGCATCGCCCTCGAGTGTCGACAACAAGGTATGTTTACCATCTATTGGTTTGTCGATGACAAGGCATCACCATCTATTTCTTCGATTGTTGAATTTTTGTGTTGTCGCTGACTCACTAGTAATCAACTTGGGTCTTCTCTTTTATACCTGCTTACTTACTGCTTTTGTTTTGCTTTGCAATTTGTTTTCTCCACTATTCGCCGAGTTTGGAAGAATTGTTGGAAGACAATTCATTTTTAATGCTTGTCATGTAACTGTATTCCATTTTTCAATAGGTTCACTTGTGATTGTTCTCGACTCTGTTTGGTCTTCCTTCTTGTGCATTATAGTGTGACACACAGAGGTATGCCATTCCACTTTCCTTGATTGCTTCGCCGCGTGGTCTCAGAGTCAAGCCTATGGCATTTGGTCCTGTCTTTCAAGCAATCGATAATGTTAGATAACTGAATCAACTCTTGGATTCTCTCTCTCTCAGAGTTTCATCTAGGAGAAGGCATTCTATTTATGTTAATGAAAAGAAATTGTCTATTGCTTTGAATATTATCCCTACATCCCTCTATGGCTATATGTAGGCTCTTGTATGGATCTGGTTTTCTTGGATTTGGAGGTAGTATTAACGACTCTGTAAGCTTTCTTTAAAGATATGTTTTTCTGATGATTACCCTCTCACTCTCTCTTTAGATTTGATTGTTGAACCATGATTGACAAATCGGGAATGGTTTTTGATTTATTTTCTAGTTTCCCTTATATCTTGCTAGCTTTAGGCTAATGATTAAGATACTTTCTAGTCTCTCTTTGGATTGTCATGCTATGAACTAGTGCTACCTTTCGTCCTTTGTGGAATTCAATACAGTATCCTGTGGCACCGCCATTCTTCATGAATTCGTATTAGGAAACTTGTGATGGCAACTTAATAATTATCATGGCTTCAAAAAAATGAAACATGAGAAGGTAGCAGTTTTGGATGAGTGTAAATGATGCTTCTCCCACTAAGCCTTTAGAGAGAAAAACTTCTCTAAATGGCAGGATTTAAGGTTTTTCCATCAAATTTGGCTGCCGACAAGCCTGATTGAGTGAATCTAGCTAAATTAAATTGCTTGTAGTCCACTCTTAGCGGTCAACCTTTGTTGGATGATCCTGAATTTTATCTGAATTCAATTATTTCGAGTCCTCTCCTTTTCAGACAATATACCTTCGATTGTATTGTTTCTTCAAATTTAGTTTCAAAATGCAGAAGTCATTGCTTCAAACAACTATGAATTTCTCACTTCATGTTTGTGATGATCATAAGCCAAAACTTTGAGGAATCACTCATTATGTTCTTTCATCTGGTTAGATTTCCTGGAATGTGTGTTATTCTTCTGCTGTGATGTTGAATACTTTTGAGTTTCCTTGATGGAGATATTAAGTGATATCCCTTTTACCACTTCTAAACTTTCTCAACCAGTAATAAATGAGGGAGTTGAATGATGGGATTCATGTATTGTTGGACAAAAAACCCTTTTCAATCTTTATTTTACTTGATTCAGGTGATCTATTCCAAATTCAAATGTCAATGGAAGTGGACATGGACAAGTTTAGTGAAGCTATGAATCCTATAGAGGGCTCACTAGGATATGAAGATGAAGAAGACCTCGAAGAGGAGTCCGACATGAACAAGGTACCTAACGCTTGTCCTTCTAATAAACGAAAATCTGCAGTATGGCTCCATTTTCGCAAAGGGAAAATCGTGAATGGGAAAACTGATGTGTTTTGCATATATTGTGGGGCCAAGTATTGTTACTCTGCTGATAATGGAACTTCTGCTATGTTGAAGCACTTGAGAAGGTGTAACAAGTATCACCGCAATTTAGATAAGAAGCAAAAAAAATTTGCCGCACGTCGAGTAGATGAGTCTCAAATGACATCGGGGCATACTAGTACTGGTAGTGGTAGTGGAAATATCTTAACAACATGGAAATTTGATCAGGAATGTTGTAGACAAATGCTTGTTCGAATGATCATAATGGATGAACAACCTTTTTCAATGGTTGAGCGTGTCGGATTTCGTGATTTTGTTCATCAGTTACAGCCTCTCTTCCATCACATCTCACGATTTACCATGGCTAGGGATTGCGTGAAGTTGTATCTTTGTGAAAAGAAAAGTTTAAAAATTTACTTTCACAAGCTTAAGTCTAGGGTTGCACTCACGATCGATACATGGACTTCCATTCAGAACTTGAACTATTTATGTCTCACCGCACACTTTATTGATAATGATTGGATATTGCACAAAAGAATAATCAATTTTGTGCTAATGCCCAGTCACAAGGGTAAGGATATTGGGAAAATGATTGAGAAATGCATCTATGAGTGGCGAATAGAGAAAAAAGTGTCCACAATCACCGTGGATAATGCTAGTTCAAATGATGTTGCCATTGGTTTTTTGAAAGAAAAATTATCAAGAGATAGGCTATTGATCTTAGATGGAGATGTTTTACATATGAGGTGCACGGCTCATATATTGAACTTGATCGTGAGGGATGGACTGACCGAGATACGTGATTCTATTGCACGTATTCGAAGCGTGGTTAGGTATGTGAGGAGTTCTCCCATGAGATCTCAAACATTCCAAGATTGCATTAAGAGTGCAAGGATTACTCAAAATGGTTCAGTGTGTCTTGATGTTGCAACTAGGTGGAACTCCACATATCTCATGTTAGAGACTGCCTTAAAGTTTAGAAAAGCTTTTGAAAGAATGGAAGAAGATGATCATTCTTTCTTAACTGAGCTTGACTATGAAACTCCTAAACATGAAGATTGGGAAAATGCCAAAATTTTTGCAGTATTTATGAAGAAGTTTTATGATGCCACCAACAGGATGTCCGGGACTCTGTATGTCACTTCCAATGATTATTTCAATGAGATTTCTATTTTATATAAAGCTTTGAAACAAACAGAGAATGCATTGGATCCCAAGGTGAAAGCTATGGGTGCAAAGATGAAAGACAAGTTTGACAAATATTATGGGAGTTTCGAAAAAGTAAATATGATGATATTGATTGCAGTGATATTGGATCCAAGGAAAAAGATGAATTATGTGCGGTATTGTTATAGACTAATCTATGATGATCGTGCAAAAGCTGATGAAATGTCCGATAAAGTGAGGATTGCCTTGGAACGTTTGTTTCGTTTTTATGAGAAATCTTATCTTGGTTCTTGTGATAGAAAATTGGGTGGTCAATCTTTGATTGATAGTGGTAGTTGGGATTTTGATGGTCATGAGGAGCATAACAAGGATGACCTTGCTTTGGTAGAGGATTTCACTTCATAAAAGGCATTTGAATCATTTCTACATGAGGAGAAAAAGATGTGTGTGAGCGATTTATCTGAACTTGACAAGTATCTCGAAGATGAACGTGAAGAAAGCCGTCATCTTGACCTTTTGATGCGGTGGAAAACTGCTGGCCAAAAGTTTAAATTCCTCTCATTGATGGCTCGGGATATTTTGGCCATTCCTGTAACAACCGTTGCTTCGGAGTCGATTTTTAGTACATCCGGTCGTGTGCTTGATGGCTTCCGAAGTTCTTTGACTCCTAGAGTGGTAGAAGCATTGATTTGCACTCAAGATTGGTTGAGATTGACTACCATGCCAATTAATGTTGAAGAGTGCATTGAAAATGCGGAAAAATTTGAATGCGGTAAGTCGTGGATATATCTTTTTATCTTGTAATTATTTCTTATATGTAATAATTAATAAGTGAATGCTTTATTTAATATTTTGTTTTTGTTAGATATGGATGATGTTGACTCCGAGCTTGCTGGCAAATAGAGTTTATAAGTTAAAGTGGAAGAAATATATGTGGTAAGATTTTCCCTTAATTATTTGAGTTTGATTTCTTGTAATTTTAGTTTAAAACTAATGTTCAAGATCATATACATTTTGCAGGAGTATCCAGGTTATATTTTGCTCTATTTTCACCAACTTGGACTTCTCTTTTTTGCTGGCTTCTCAATATGTAACATGTTTTTGAGCTGGACTTTTGTTGAATGTTAGAAGGAATTGAATGCATTAAGTTGGATTTTTTTTTATTTTTTGACCCCATATCTTTTTGATGTATATGGGGGTATGGAGTTGCGACCATGGGGTTGAGGTGTTAAAGCAATATATGAAGGTTTCTGACCAAATTTGTTTGTATGTTTTTGCATTCGAAAACAGCCGTGTTTCATAGGAACATGAACTAGACATGGCGTGGAGTTTGCTACTATAGTGAGTTGCTTGTAAATGGTAAGACTAGCACAAGCTTTCCCTACTGAGAAAGGCTAGTGGACTCTGGACTGTGCACAGGGCTGTGAACGAAATGATTTTTCCAGTTGGAACATCCCAAAGATGGGTGCAATCTTAATCCTCGGCCACCTGAGACACAAATTCCAAAAGTAGCTAAGGATTATAACTTTTGAACAAGAATAGCTAAGTTGAAATTGATGTAAGCGTGTAAGTCATTCAGCATGTGAAAAAGGCATTGAAAAACAGGAAATTTTTGTGTAGATTTTTTCTTTTGAAAGTTTATATCTTGTAAAAGATTTGGCGATTACAAAGTTACCGGTCCCACCGAACTGGACCGGACCGGACCGGACCGATCGGTCGGTCCGGTTCCCGGTTCCAGGATTGGCCGGTCCGGTCCACGGTCCAAAAATTTGGGAACCGATCCTTCCCGTCCAGTTCTCGGTTCCACCTTGGAACCGGACCGGACCGGGAACCGATCACCCCTAGTGTGAATGCTTCTCTCCCGTGTCCTTGACCAAGCTGCTCTCTATTTGCAGAATTTGTCAGCCCACTTTTATAATTATCTGAAAATGCATAATCTTATATATTTAATAGAACTTTGTAAAAAGAAAAAGAAAAAAAATTAGTCCGAAAATGTCTCCATTAATGGTGCCACTAGCGAGTGAGGTTTAGGTTGAGAGCTTCGTCTTCTCGCCGACGGTGGAACCTCCTGGCTCCGACAAGACCTCGTTCCTTAGTGGGGTAGGTCCTATGTATTTTCAGTGCTTGTGATGTTATTAGTAGTGTCACGACCTCACCTCGGGTGCACCACCTAGGATTTGGCTAATGGATTACTAAACCTAAACTTAGCTCGGCTCTCCCAAGCCCATACCAATTCGCGACTTATGGTTTAAATTTTTAAAATGCAAATGATTTTTATTTGGAGTCGCCACTAATCTATTTTTTGGTGGGTCGATTAGAAACCTAAGTAAAGTAACGGGAGAATTACTCCTACGAATCATAGACTATGGGATCGGGGACTTGATTATGTTAGATTTCTCTAATGCCCTTTTGGTACCTTTTCTCTTTTATTTGAAAAAAATGATTTGTAGACAGTTTGTATTGATTTTAATTTACTCCCTAATATACAATGTGATTATGTGATGGAGCAACCATTATCTAACACTTAATAAAGCAAAACAATAAATAAATTGCAAGGAAAAGGAGGAAGTTACTTACCTTGAAGTTACGAAAGCATCTGCGATGTTAGCTTAAAAATTACATCAATGATTTTAGATATAATTTCTAATTAACACGCAATCATTCAAATATTTTTTAAGGTTTTCACTTATTTAATGAGACCTAAAACTACGTGCAATGCATGTAATGACGTACGTACGAAAGTGTCTAACTATAATAGTATGCAATGTGCAAACTAACGTGCAAACTATATGTCATGCGACATTAATTATTTAACTTAATATAATGCCAGAAAATATTCAATACAACTATCCTAGTATGTCACGCATTCAAATGACCCTAAACATGCAATGACTAGATGACACATGGAAGATGACCTAATTCTATACGACGTGAGCATGTCAATCAAAATTCAAAATTCAAAATAACATATATTTAAACATGCAAACTATCCTAAAAGAATATATCACATCCAACTCAACTATATTTTTTTTGGGTTTTCTTTTATAAGCAAAATCAATTCAAGCAAAGGCATCAAGAAAGCATGGCAACAAATCAGGCAAGATATTATCCATGTCCATTTAATTTTGGAAACAAATAAAATTGACGAATCGTATCTCGGGCATGAGATTACATTGATCAATTTTTCAGAAAATCACGAATCGTATCTCGGGTATTAGATCGAATCGACGATTTTCCGTGCGATTACGAGTCATATTTCGGGCATGAAATCGGACTGACAATCATATGCACATTGTGAAATAAGGAAAATTTCCTAGGGGTCAGGAGATCTTTTGGATATGGCAATATTGATCAATTATTCAAATAAGATTGCAATTCCACGAACTAGGCAATAAAATATGAGAAAATTGTATTAATCAAGATTCTCACCTAACTCTTGATATTGCGTGGATGACAGTTTTCAAATTGAGACTCATCGGTCAGCTGGACTAGTGGGATGTGGTGGCGCTCGATTTAGACGCCGTCAGCGGGCGCTCGGCTATGGGAATGGCTCGTGCATCGCCACGGCTGGAGGGAGATCATGGCTGGGAATTATCGGGAGCGTGGCTTCATAGCGGAGGCGTGCACTTCTCGCAGAATGTGCTCTCCTTTTGAACGGTGGTCAAAGTCCTCCTTTACCCATCTTCCACCGCTTGGCTCTCTCTGACTTTCCCTTTGTTGGTGTTATCTCCGACTCTGCACCCCATTTGACAATTTAATGAAAAAGATCAAAAATTTATGGGAAGTCTCCCAAAACTGGGAAGGAAGTGGTGAGCGGCAGGAGGAGATGGAACTATGTAAAGAACTTTCGCCGGTATTGTTGCTTAGCGAGGTGAAGACGAGCTCTTCGTCGGGGGTTCGACCAGTTGCGATCGTTCTGGACAGCAACAACTGGGCTAGAGACTAGCGCATCCTCAGTTGAAAGAGCAGCAGATTAGCGATGGGGGAAGGAACGCCAAGGAGCTGCGGCAACAAATCTTGAAGGAAAGCACGACAAGACCACTAGGCGTAACCGTGGCGTGCTAGGTCGCTGAGCTGCAGAAGCACGGGGGGCCGTGAAACGGTGTGTGGTGGAGACGTGGCTATAGGGAGGAAGACTACACAAAGGACTTCGATTTTTCACGAGCGTCTCTTCCTCTCTTTCCTGTGTAATTTTTGTGTCCCCTTCGATGTGTGGCCCCCTTTTTATAGGTGAGAGGACTATGTTATTTAAGGAAAGACGACAAATTTGCACGTTGCCTATTTAACTCTTGTATCACGTGTAATATTTTTTCAATATTTTATCCGACACATTCCCTGAATAATAATGCGAATATTCTTGGGAATATTCTCATATTCCAAATCGTCACCCTTTAACGGGCTTAGCCAAATTCTCTTTCACCATGGGTTTAGTCCAACTTGTTAAGTTAAAGCTTAGAACCATTAATTGAAGCCCATCTGCCACATGTTCAATGCAAATGTAATAATAAATGCTCCTAAAACTATATGCTATACAATTTAATCCTAATATTTTTTGTTTAGGGGTTAAAATTAATTTCTAAATTTTTGTACATTAAATTACGAATGATCAATCAAAATTTAGGTGTCAATAAGTAGGATATAAGATGGTCAATATTTACGAGGGAAGTTATCACGGTAATTGCACAATTTTTTCAGTCAAAAAAATGATAATTATATATATATTTTTATAATTCTGTTACTAAACAATATATAGCAGGATTTACATGGTTCCAAGTAGATATTTCACTAATCCATCAGCAAACCTAGCACATGATCTGGGAACATCCAAAATGATAATTTCGCATCAATGAAAAGGTTGAGAGAGCAAGACTACTTTTACCATATGCTTCAAAAGTACTCCAGAGCTATCACCATCTTCATAGCAAGAGATGCCTCTTACAATATCAGAGCTTAGGTTGTGATCCTTTGGGTGTAAATTTTATGGGACGTTGTGAGGGTATGTTTGTTTATAGTGTGTTAGTCTTTTGTTAGGCAGATGTATGTCTCTTTTGTGGTCGAGACGCGTGCTATGATGTTTAAGAGTGTGGAAGACCTTGCGAATGCTATGAATGCCAATATTGGGTCGAAGGGTTGTAAGGTGGTGATCAAGTGAAGCTTTGGGTGCCAAAGGTGATAAAGGATATGGTGTCATGGAGTGCATTGATTTTTTGTTACAAATATAATGACATGTATGAAAAGGCCTTAGTTATGTCTAAAGAAGTGGGAAGTAGTAGAGTTAGAGTGGAGGAGGTTGTCGTGATTAGAATTCTTTCAATGTGTGCACATCTTTTTCTCTTGGCAAAACGGGGAATTTGGTCCATGAGTTGATAGTGAAACTTGAGATCTTGAGGAAGAGACAAGACATAAATAATTTTATTTATTTGATGATTGATGTAAGAGTAAATTTTGATGATGAAATTTCTTTTAACAAGGGTAAAATGTCATATTTGGGATTTTGACTGGGTAAAGAGAAAATTGTGGGGCCTGGAAACAGAAGAAAGATTGACAAGTCAATAGAAAGAGGAGAAAGGGGCGCTCAGTTTATTGAGGCCGAGAGATAGCATAGAAGAAAGGGGGCAGAAAAGGGAAAGAAAAGAAAAGAGAGAATGAAAGAAAGGAGAGGTTTTTGCACCACATGACCTTGCCAAGTCAATTCAACTTCAATTTGTAATATTCAGTAAGTGTTTGCACCTCTTGTTCTCTTAATTGAAGTATTTTTTGGGTTAGTAAAAATCAAGTTGCGAAATCAGATTTTTAAGTTGTTGAGCTATGAGATTTTATGGAAATGGTGAGCTATGGCATTGTAGAGTTATGAATTTTGATGGGAGTCGTTTTGGCGGGACAGTTTGGTTGGAGCGAGATTTTAGGATTTCACGGGAAAGTTTCATTTTGTGTTTAGGTTTGAGTAATCATTTCGAGTGAGCAATTTGTTGTCGCATAGGAGTTGTTTTGTTAACGTTTAGGCATAGTTTAGCTGATTCATAGTTATCATAGTATTTTATTTGGTTTTAACATTGATCCTTGTTTAATTATTAGGACTACAAGTTCATCGATTTATTTAGCTATGCGTTGTTTGGATTGAGTATTTTTAGGTGAGTGATGCTATCTCTTCTTTGAATATGTAAATTCATATCTTGAATATTATAGAAAATTGATATAATATGAGTTATTAAAAGCATGTTTTTGTTGCATAATTTTGGATCGGGCATTTATTAGTGTGTGTGTATTGATTCGTGAACTTGGCTTATGAAATGGTTTGGGAAACACATCGTGATATATGAAATGGTTTTCGGATTTGGCTTTATGGATTATGGAGGGTGTTTTTGTGGTTTGATATTAATACTCAATATCGCCATAAGCTTAATGAAGGGCTTGTGGGTACGCATACTAGTTAGGATATCCTTGTGGGCCAACCACTAGCAATATAGGTGAAAACCCTGCCAAGAGGAAGCTTAGTCGTCTCGTCACGAGGCGTTATGCAAGATCATGGTAAGTATTTGAGTAGGAGCTTAGTCAATGGATGGACAATTGACCTATGATTTGAGAATAGTTTATGGAATGGAAGATTGACATGCACTTTGATGAGATTGATCAATAAATTGGATTATTGATGTTTGTTATAATATTATTGGTTAACGAATATTTTTTGATATGTTTATAGTTATGTTAAAATTTTATCTTATATGTGAATCATATACTGGATTTGAAACAAGTGAGTTATGATGACAGACCCATAAGGGTTAAAAAGATGAGCAACTTGCAAGAATCAATTGTGGCCGAAAGAAGGTAATCCCAATTGACTTTTAGTAAAATGCCCTCCCCTCCTATGAAAATTTAGAATGAATGCACAAGCTGGAGGGAGAAATTATTCTTAGAATGCTTTCTAACCACTTCTAATTTACAACTCACTCCACGTCCTTAATTTACAATGTATAAGACAAACATCTCAAATCCTTAAGACATATATTAAATAAGCCATGAAATCTTCGAATACTCCTTATTTTACAATATATAGGACAAACATCTCACACCCTTAAGACACACATCAAATGAGCCACGAAGTCTTTCTTGCAACATTCAATGAAGCAACAAAAAAGTCTACAAAATTAATAAAAGTACACAAACAATGTCAATACAATAAATGTACATCATAAATGCATTTCAAAAACAAGTGTAGTAATTCATGGAAAAACTCTTTAATGATCTTTGTCTTCATCAAGTGCTTGTAGCTTCATCTGTTAACATTTAATGCGATCTTTCACATAGAAATTTTCATTCGAGTTCATGCGATCCACCAAAATCCACGGTTATTGAATTGTTTTTGGCTTTTTGGAGGATTTGTCAACACAACAATGAATTTTATTAATACTTTGACAGAGAGCACTTCTTTCACTCCTGCAAGATTGGACAAATTGCCTCCACTCATTTCCTCCCCTCGGACTTTCAATTATTGCGCGGAGGGAAATACAAGTCCCATAAAAATCGTATGGAGTTTCATTGCATAATGCAACCAAAAATGATGTTTATTTGTCTTTTCAAAGATGTGTCAGATCATCTTGTTGGAAATTTCCTAAAATAAGCTTACATTAATTAATCAATTTTCTATTTTAAATAATCGGATTAATGGATATTCCAATATATGTTAAACCCTTAAGTGATCTTATTGAATTAGGTTATGGCATCTATTAATAACGGGCCTAGTTGAGCAGCAAAGTGTAGGCAATTGTGTTTAACTGAAGCCCGTAATGGGAGGGGCCCAGTTAACACACTATTAATTAGGGTTTGCTAGTTCCCCTCTCTAGCCTATAAAAGGGTAGGTTATACCTATCAGTCACTGAATCCCATTAAAGCTGCTATACCGAAATAGGTCATAGAGAGGAAGATCTGGCATTCCGATAGATCACCGACACTATCAGTTTGATTTGCTTTTCATCAAGCGAGACTATGGCTCAAACAATTACGTTTTAATTCCGCTGTACATATAGGTTTTGGTGTTTTACAGTCATATATGGATCTGATTGTTTTTTATTAATTAGTTATTTATGTAAAGAAAATTTCTACACATCTGCCCTACAAGTTATTTAGCATCCCTAATGGATAGCGGTTTACCTAGTGACGAATGAGAATGTACGAGGACCACCGAGTCCAACCAAACAAATTGAGTATTTTTTTGCAGAAGAAAACGAATAGAGTTAAAGATTTAGGATTTCATTTTCTCTTGGCATAGCTGGGGTTTTGGCTTTTCGTTTGGTTTAATTCAACAAGCACCAACGCATACTTATCATCAACCGAGTCTCCCAATTTAAAGATAAATAGCATAAATAAGATAGCATCGGCAAAGAGTTCTTTTATTTTTTCCCCCAGATTTGTATTGCTACAGCAGCAAACCAAGCCCAGGCGAGATAAGAGTTTGCAACTTTTACTTCTAGTCTCCATAGGATAGCCTATCCTGCCCATCCACCATCGACAGCCAGATTGTGGCCATTGATGAATTCTGCCTCTTCAGAAGCAAGGAACACCACGGCATCAGCCACATGCTTCGCTTTCAGCACTCCTTTCAAGCTTGAACTTGACTCGAACATCCTCTCGGCTTCCTCCTCACTCACGCCGTACACTCCACAGACTAACGGTGTCGCGACCGCTCCAGGGGAGACACAGTTCACTCGGATACCGTATGCTCCGAGTTGCTTGCTTGCTGACCTCACCAGACCCAGCACGGCATGCTTAGACATGGCATAGTCTACGTGATTCTCGTTTCCAATGCTGGCCAAGAGGCTCGCTGTGCAAATTATGCTTCCCTTTATGCCCCCCGCCACCATGGCGCGCGCCCCGTGCTTGACACAGGCAGCCATTCCCCGAACATTGATGGCAAACAGGCTCTCGAAAGCCGGTATGTCAAACTCGAGAATGTCTTGTTTGATGTTATTCCCTGTGCCTGCATTGCTAAACAAGATATCTAGGCGACCATTTGATTGAAGAGTCGATTCCACCAAGGACTTTACCTGTTGCTCATCCGTGACATCACAATGGATGTAGGTGCACTGGTGGGATCCGATCGACGCCACGATGTCGTGGCCCTTTTTGTCTTGGATGTCTGCAATCACGACATATGCACCGTGATTTGCCAACCGACGTGCCGTCTCCTCACCGATGCCACTCGCACCACCGGTGATGATGGCTACTTTGCCGTCAAGTTTGTTTGAGGCGTGGCTTGCCATTTCTGTAGGCAGAGAATGGAAAAGCGAATACAGAAATGGCCTATGAAGTTGTGGTGAGCGAGACGCAGAGCCACTTCATATATAGACTTGAGAAAGGACAAAGCACAATTATGTTTACATTGAATGGCCGGCATGGACTTCCTGTTAAATATTTCGTTCATACATTAAGTTGGATCCAATGATTCACAATCAAATTGATATGGACTTTTTATTGAATTTTGGCTCTAAATAAAACGGATATAATTCACAACTAATAGATTTTGCCGTGAGGATGGGGCAAAATTTCCTCTCTGCATGTGAGCCCGAATGGATATGAAAATGGTCGGCCATGCCCTGCTGGACGCTCCCGCCATCCGCGATTATATCCTTAAAACTTTGGAAATTCATCGCTTTTTTTTTTTACCTTTATTAACTTTCTGTTGAATATTCATTTATACACGAAGTTTGGACTCGATGATGAATAAATTTGGTATGTCATTGGTAGGCTATAACAACAAAATATATATGAACTCTTTTTTTGGATTTTGGCTTGTTATATCAACCTTGCTAAAATTCTCGTAATGTTACTCTAGATAGGACAGATATAATTTGCAACTAATGGATTTTGATGCGAGGATGGGGCAAAATTTCCTCTTTGCATATGGGCCGAATGGATATAGATATGGTTGGCCCTGCCCCGTTGCATGCTACCGCAACCTGAGAACGTATCCTTAAAATTTAGAAATTCGTAGGTTTAAGTTGATTTCTTTACATGACTTGTATAATTATGGTATTATAGAGTTTTTTTTAAAATTTTCTCCATAGATATCACTATTAGTAATGCATGCTTTCAATAAGTTATTCATTTTTTCTCATCAATTAACCATGAAAATTTTCTAAATAAAACTTTTGCGGTGGACTCTTCTATTCCTTTTTCTTCATTTGTTAGACAAGTATTTCTATTCTTTTGCCAAGTGAGTTAGATAAATTCAGACACCGACTGGTATCAGTTAAGAGCCACGGGGATGATTTGATAGGTGTGCAAAAAAAAATAGAACCGCACACCTTGAGAAATCGGCAGAATCTTATTATTTAATACAACTGGACAAAGTTGTTGCCTTTGTCTACGTGGTAACATTCATCCCACGTTCCAGAAGGAATCAGCCACCAAAGATGCTAAGTTCAGAAACCAACAAAAATGGAGCAATGCCTTCGTTGCGGAAGCGAAATTTGGTCTTTTAGTTTTCCACACCTAAGAAAGAAATTAATTGCATAATTTCTAGATTCTAAATAATTTTACATCTTGTGTCTATGAAATGCAAATAGTTAATGAATTTAGTTTATTCATCTTACATCATTTTTGGCTTAAACTCTCTCTCTCTTGTGTATGTGGCTCAATGTTTCACATGGACATTAGATTAAATGATATGGCAGATTCTAATTAGTTTAAATAAGGGAATTATATTCAATATTTTGCACGCTTGGAGCTTCGTTGCCTAACGCAACCAAGAATGATGTTTACCTGTTTTTTCAAAGATGTGTCAGATCATATGCACTACAAATTATTTAGCATCCGCAATGAATAATCGTTTACAACTAATCTAAAAGTAGAATTAAAGATTGGGTCTAGTGAGGAATGACGATGGACGAGGGCCACCGAGCCCAACAAAACAAATTGAGTTTTTTTTTTTTTTTTTTCCAGAAGAAAACAAATAGAATTAAAGATTCAGGATTTCATTGCCGCTTGGCATAGCAGAACTTTTTGGCTATTCCTTGGGTTGAATTCAACAAGCACCAACGCATACTAATCATCAAATCACCAACCGAGTCGCCGAATTTCAAGATCCAGGCAAAATGTTCCTTTCACAAGTAAGATAGCATCAGCTAGAGTTCTTGTTTTTCAGATTAGTATTGCTACAGCAGCAAACAAAGCCCAGGGGAGTTAAAGGACTTTGCAAATATCATTTCTAGCCTCCACAGGATGGCCTATCCGATTCCTGCCCATCCACCATCGACCGCCAGATTATGGCCATTGATGAATTCAGCCTCTACGGAAGCAAGGAACACCACGGCATCAGCCACATGCTTCGCTTTCAGCACTCCTTTCAAGCTTGAACTCCATTCAAACATCCTCTCGCCTTCCTCCTCACTCACACCGAGCACTCCACGGAGTAATGGCGTCGCAACCGCTCCAGGGGAGATGCAGTTCACTCGGATACCGTATGCTCCGAGTTGCTTGCTTGCTGATCTCACCAGACCGAGCACGGCATGCTTAGACATCGCATAGTCCACGCGATTCTCGTTTCCAAAGCTGGCCAAGAGGCTTGCCGTGCAAATTACGCTTCCCTTTATGCCCTGCCACCATGGCGCGCGCCCCGTGCTTGACACAGGCGGCCATTCCCCGAACATTGACGGCAAACAGGCTCTCGAAAGCAGGTATGTCGAACGCAAGAATGTCTTGTTTGACGGTATTCATTATGCCTGCATTGCTGAACAAGATGTCTAGGCGACCGTTTGATTGAAGAGTCGATTCCACCAAGGACTTCACCTGTTGCTTATCCGTGATGTCGCAATGGATGTAGGTGCACCGGTGGGATCCGATTGACACCACGAGGTTGTGGCCGTTTTCATCTTGGATGTCTGCAATCACGACATACGCGCCTTGATTTGCTAGCCGACGCGCCGTCTCCTCGCCGATGCCACTTGCGCCACCGGTGATGATGGCTACTTTGCCGTCAAGTTTCTTTGAGGTGTGGCTGGCCATTTTTGTGGGCAGAGGATGGAAAACCGAAGACAGAAATGGCCTATGAAGTTGTGCCGAGGGAGATGCAAAGCCACTTCACATATCGAACTTGAGAAAGGACAAAGCATAATTATTTTTACATTGAATGGTTGTTGTGGACTTTCTGTTAAATATATCATTTATACACTAGGTTTGGATTCAATAATTAATAAAATTCCCAAGTCATTGGTAGGCTATCACAATCAAATTAATATGGACTTTTCATTGGATTTTGGGTCTAAATAAAATTGATATGATTCGCAACTAATCGGTTTTGATGTGAGGATGAGGCAAAATTGATGGATATGGATCTGATCAGCCCTGCCCCGCCTCACCGGACGCTCTTGTCACCCGCGATCATATCTTTGAACTTTGGAAATTGGTAGGCTTAAGCTGATTTTTGTTTTTGTTTTTTTTACATGCATTGACTTTCTATTAAATATTCATTGTGCACAAGGTTTGGATCCAATAATGAATAAATTTGGCAAGTCATTGATAGGCCATAACAATCAAATTTATACAGACTCTTCATTGGATTACGACTCGTTATATCAACCTCGCTAGAATTCTCATTACGTTGCTCTAAACAGAAGGGATATAATTCGCAACTAATGAATTTTGGTGCGAAAATGGGGCAAAATTTCCTCTTCGCATCTGGGCCGAATGGATGTGGATATGGTTGGCCCTGCCTCGTTAGATGTTGCTGCTATAACTCGTGATCATATTCTTAAATTTTTGAAATTTGTAGGCTTAAACTAATTTCTTTACATGTGCTGTATATTTTAGTTTTCTAAAGGTTTTTTTATTTTCTCCTTAGATCATATTTTCAATAACTTACTTATTTTTCTCATCGATCAATCATGAAAATTTTCCCAATTAAACTTCTGCGGTGGACTCCTTTATTCTTTCTTCTCCTTCTTTTCTTAGACGAGTATTTCTACTCCATTGGCAAGTGAGGCAGATGAATTCAGACCCCGACTACTCTGAGTTAAAAGCCAAGAGCAAAATTTAATAGGTGTGCAACATAGAACCGCAAACCTGAAGAAAATCGGCCGAATCTCATTTATTTAATAGAACTGCATCAAAGTTGTTGGGCTGTCTGCATCCCGCGGATACAACGGATCCTGCCACCAAAGATGCTAAGTTCAGAAGTTGACTAAAAAGGGAGCAATACCTCTGTTGCAGAAGCCAAATTAAAATAGAAATTATAATAAATTTAAGGAAAAATTCCAAAAAAGAGACCGAAGTCCCTTATTTTCTCAAATAAGAGCCCGAAATAGACTTTGTTTCAAACAAAGTTTTGAAATGGCCATGGTTGTTTCAAATAACGGCCTGAAGTGGCAATGATTGTTTCAAATAAGGGCATGACTTCGGTTGTTACCAGCTAATTAAATTTTCCGACCGGTCAAGGGCATTTTCGTTTAGATTTTCTTTTCTTTTCCAGCATCAGCCAGCCACCGCTAGCAAGGCTGGTGAGGGCTTGGTAACCTTGACGACTGCAAGTGAGGCCACCATCACTAGATCTGGTGAGGTTTGGCCTCACTTGGCGCTGGCAAGGGCCAACCTTGTAGATGGCCATGAGGGGTAGCCTCCCCAGGGGCGAGGGTTGCCTCGGTGGATCGTGCCAGGGCAACCCTTGCCTAGCCCTTTGTGGGTGTTGGCCAGCTACTGGTGAAGAGGAAGAAGAAGAACTAGAAAAAAAGGAAAAAAAAAAAAAAAAAAAAATGATAAATGGCAAAAACGCCGTTGACCACAGGAAAGTTAGGTTATTATTTGAAACAAACATAGCCACTTTAGGCATTTTTTTTAAATAAACATAATCATTTCAGGGCTTTATTTGAAATAAACAAAATTACTTTAGGCCTTTATTTGAAACAAGATTCACTTCAAGCGCTTATTTGAGAAAGTGATAGCCCTTAGTCTCTTATTTGAAATAAGATCCACTTTGAACCCTTATTTGAGCAAATATGGACACTTCGGGCCCCTTTTTTGGAATTTTCCCTAATTATTTTATACATAATGACCATGTGAATGCTTCTCTCCCGTGTCCTTGACCGAGCTGCTCTCTATTTGCAGAATTCGTCAGCCCACTTTTATAATTATCTGAAAATGCATAATCTTATATATTTAATAGAACTTTGTAAAAAGAAAAAGAAAAAGAATTAGTCCGAAAATGTCTCCATTAATGGTGCCACCAGCGAGTGAGGTTTAGGTTGAGAGCTTCGTCTTCCCGCCGACGGTGGAACCTCCTGGCTCCGACAAGACCTTGTTCCTTAGTGGGGTAGGTCCTATGTATTTTCAGTGCTTGTGATGTTATTAGTAGTGTCACGACCTCACCTCAGGTGCACCACCTAAGATTTGGCTAATGGATTAGTAAGCCTAAACTTAGCTCGGACTCTTCCAAGCCCATACCAATTCGCGACTTATGGTTTAAATTTTTAAAATGCAAATGATTTTTACTTTGAGTCGCCACTAATCTAATTTTTGGTGGGTCGATTAGAAACCCAAGTAAAGTAACGGGAGAATTACTCCTACAAACTAGAAACTATGGGATCAGGGACTTGATTACGTTAGATTTCTCTAATGCCCTTTCGGTACCTTTTCTCTTTTATTTGAAAAAAATTATTTGCAGGCAGTTTGTATTGATTTTAATTTACTCCCTAATATGCAATGTGACCATGTGATGGAGCAACCATTATCTAACACTCAATAAAGCAAAACAATAAATAAATTGCAAGGAAAAGGAGGAAGTTACTTACCTTGAAGCTATGAAAGCATCTGCGATGTTAGCTTAAAAATTACATCAATGATCCTAGATATAATTTCTAATTAACATGCAATCATTCAAATATTTTTTAAGGTTTTCACTTATTTAATGAAGCCTAAAACTACGTGCAATGCATGTAATGACGTATGAAAGTGTCTAACTATAAAAGATGTGCAACCTAATGTGCAAACTATATGTCATGCGACATTAATTATTTAACTTAATATAATGCCAGAAAATATTTAATACAACTATCCTAGTATGTCACGCATTCAAATGCCTAAACATGCAATGACTAGATGACACATGGAAGATGACCTAATTCTATACGACATGAGCATGGCAATCAAAATTCGAAATTAAAAATAACCTATATTTAATCCTGCAAACTATCCTAAAAGAATATATCACATCCAACTCAACTATATTTTTTTTGGGTTTTCTTTTATAAGCAAAATCAATTCGAGCAAAGGCATCAAGAAAGCATGGCAACAAATCAGGCAAGATATTATCCATGTCCATTTAATTTTGGAAACAAATAAAATTGACGAATCGTACCTCGAGCATGAGATCGGATTGACCAATTTTTCAGAAAATCACGAATCGTATCTCAGGTACGAGATCGGATTGACGATTTTCCGTGCGATTGCGAGTCATATTTCACGCATGAAATCAGACTGACAATCATATGCACATTGTGAAATAAGGAAAATTTCCTAGGATCAGGAGATCTTTTGGATATAGCAATATTGATCAAATATTCAAATAAGATTGCAATTCCACGAACTAGGCAATAAAATATGAGAAAATTGTATTAATCAAGATTCTCACCTAGCTCTTGATATTGCGTGGATGACAGTTTTCAAATTGAGACTCGTCGGTCAGCTGGACTGGCGGGATGTGGTGGCGCTCGATTTAGACGCCGTCAGCGGGCGCTCGGCTATGGGAATGGCTCATGCATCGCCACGGCTGGAGGGAGATCACGGCTGGGAATTATCGGGAGCGTGGCTTCATAGCGGAGGCGTGCACTTCTCGCAGAATGTGCTCTCCTTTTGAACGGTGGTCAAAGTCCTCCTTTACCCATCTTCCACCGCTTGGCTATCTCTGACTTTCCCTTTGTTGGTGTTATCTCCGACTCTGCACCCCATTTGACAATTTAATGAAAAAGAACAAAAATTTATGGGAAGTCACCCCAAACCTGGGAAGGAAGTGGTGAGCGGCAGGAGGCGATGGAACTATGTAAAGAACTTTCGCCGGTATTGTTGCTTAGCAAGGTGAAGACGAGCTCTTCGTCGGGGATTCGACCAGTTGCGATCGTTCTGGACAGCAACAACTGGGCTAGAGACTAGCGCATCCTCAGTTGAAAGAGCAGCAGATTAGCGATGGGGGAAGGAACGCCAAGGAGCTGCGGCAACAAATCTTGAAGGAAAGCACGACAAGACCACTAGGCGTAACCGTGGCGTGCTACGTCGCTGAGCTGGAGAAGCACGGGGGGCCGTGAAACGGTGTGTGGTGGAGACGTGGCTATAGGGAGGAAGACTACACAAAGGACTTCGATTTTTCACGAGCGTCTCTTCCTCTCTTTTCTGTGTAATTTTTGTGTGTCCCCCTTCAGTGTGTGGCCCCCTTTTTATAGATGAGAGAACTATGTTATTTAAGGAAAGATGACAAATTTGCACGTTGCCTATTTAGCTATTGTATCCCACGTGCAATATTTTTTCAATATTTCATCCGATACCTTCCCTGAATAATAATGCGAATATTCTTGGGAATATTCTCATATTCCAGGAATATTCACATTTTCCAACTTGTCACCCCTTAACGGGCCTAGCCAAATTCTCTTTCACCGTGGGCTTAGTTCAACTTGTTAAGTTAAAGCTTAGAACCATTAATTGAAGCCCATCTGCCACATGTTCAATGCAAATGCAATAATAAATGCTCCTAAAACTATATGCTATGCAATTTAATCCTAATATTTTTTGTTTAGGGGTTAAAATTAATTTCTAAATTTTTGTGCATTAAATTAAGAATGATCAATCAAAATTTAAGTGTCAATAAGTAGGATATAAGATGGTCAATATTTACGAGTGAAGTTATCACGGTAATTACACAATTTTTTCAGTCAAAAAAATGATAATTATATATATATTTTTATAATTCTGTTACTAAACAATATATAGCAGGATATACATGGTTCCAAGTAGATATTTCACTAATCCATTAGCAAACCTAGCACATGATCTGGGAACATCCAAAATGATAATTTCGCATCAATGAAAAGGTTGAGAGAGCAAGACTACTTTTACCATATGCTTCAAAAGTACTCCAGAGCTATCACCATCTTCATAGCAAGAGATGCCTTTTATAATATCAGAGCTTAGGTTGTGATCCTTTGGGTGTAAATTTTATGGGACGTTGTGAGGGTATGTTTGTTTATAGTGTGTTAGTCTTTTGTTAGGCAGATGTATGTCTCTTTTGTGGTCGAGACGCGTGCTATGATGTTTAAGAGTGTGGAAGACCTTGCGAATGCTATGAATGTCAATATTGGGTCGAAGGGTTGTAAGGTGGTGATCAAGTGAAGCTTTGGGTGCCAAAGGTGATAAAGGATATGGTGTCATGGAGTGCATTGATTTTTTGTTACAAATATAATGACATGTATGAAAAGGCCTTAGTTATGTCTACAGAAGTGGGAAGCAACAGAGTTAGAGTGGAGGAGGTTGTCGTGATTAGAATTCTTTCAATGTGTGCACATCTTTTTCTCTTGGCAAAACGGGGAATTTGGTCCATGAGTTGACAGTGAAACTTGAGATCTTGAGGAAGAGACAAGACATAAATAATTTTATTTATTTGATGATTGAGGTAAGAGTAAATTTTGATGATGAAATTTCTTTTAAAAAGGGTAAAATGTAATATTTGGGATTTTGACTGGGTAAAGAGAAAATTGTGGGGCCTGCAAACAGAAGAAAGATTGACAAGTCAATAGAAAGAGGAGAAAGGGGCGCTCAGTTTATTGAGGCCGTGAGATAGCACAGAAGAAAGGGGGAAGAAAAGGGAAAGAAAAGAAAAGAGAGAATGAAAGAAAGGAGAGGTTTTTGCACCACATGACCTTGCCAAGTCAATTCAACTTCAATTTGTAATATTTAGTAAGTGTTCACACCTCTTGTTCTCTTAATTGAAGTATTTTTTTGGGTTAGTAAAAATCAAGTTGCGAAATCCGATTTTTAAGTTGTTGAGCTATGAGATTTTATGGAAATGGTGAGCTATGGCATTGTAGAGCTATGAATTTTGATGGGAGTCGTTTTGGCGGGACGGTTTGGTTGGAGCGAGATTTTAGGATTTCACGGGAAAGTTTCATTTTGTGTTTAGGTTTGAGTAATCATTTCGAGTGAGCAATTTTTTGTCGCATAGGAGTCATTTTGTTAACGTTTAGGCATAGTTTAGCCGATTCATAGTTATCATAGTATTTTATTTGGTTTTAACATTGATCCTCATTTAATTATTAGGACTACAAGTTCATCGATTTATTTAGCTATGCGTTGTTTGGATTGAGTATTTTTAGGTGAGTGATGCTATCTCTTCTTTGAATATGTAAATTCATATCTTGAATATTATAGAAAATTGATATAATATGAGTTATTAAAAGCATGTTTTTGTTGCATAATTTTGGATCGGGCATTTATTAGTGTGTGTGTGTGTGTTGATTTGTGAACTTGGCTTATGAAATGGTTTGGGAAACACATCGTGATATATGAAATGGTTTTTGGATTTGGCTTTATGAATTATGGAGGGTGTTTTTGTGGTTTGATATTAATACTCAATATCGCCATAAGCTTAATGAAGGGCTTGTGGGTACGCATACTAGTTAGGATATCCTTGTGGGCCAACCACTAGCAATATAGGTGAAAACCCTGCCAAGAGGAAGCTTAGTCGTCTCGTCACGAGGCGTTATGTTAGATCATGGTAAGTATTTGAGTAGGAGCTTAGCCAATGGATGGACGATTGACCTATGATTTGAGAATAGTTTATGGAATGGAAGATTGACATGCGCTTTGATGAGATTGATCAATAAATTGGATTATTGATGTTTGTTATGATATTATTGGTTAACGAATATTTTTTGATATGTTTATAGTTATGTTAAAATTTTATCTTATATGTGAATCATATACTGGATTTGAAACAAGTGAGTTATGACGACGGACCCATAAGGGTTAAAAAGATGAGCAACTTGCAAGAATCGATTGTGGCCGAAAGAAGGTAATCCCAATTGACTTTTAGTAAAATGCCCTCCCCTCCTGTGAAAATTTAGAACGAATGCACAAGCTGGAGGGAGAAATTGTTCTTAGAATGCTTTCTAACCATTTCTAATTTACAACTCACTCCACGTCCTTAATTTACAATGTATAAGACAAACATCTCAAATCCTTAAGACATATATTAAATAAGCCGTGAAATCTTCGAATACTCCTTATTTTACAATATATAGGACAAACATCTCACACCCTTAAGACACACGTCAAATGAGCCACGAAGTCTTTCTTGCAACATACAATGAAGCAACAAAAAAGTCTACAAAATTAATAAAAGTACACAAACAATGTCAGTACAATAAATGTACATCATAAATGCATTTGAAAAACAAGTGTAGTAATTCATGGAAAAACTCTTTAATGACCTTTGTCTTCATCAAGTGCTTGTAGCTTCATCTGTTAACATTTAATGCGATCTTCACATAGAAATTTTCATTCGAGTTCATGCGATCCACCAAAATCCACGGTTATTGAATTGTTTTTGGCTTTTTGGAGGATTTGTCAACACAACAATAAATTTTATTAATACTTTGACAGAGAGCACTTCTTTCACTCCTGCAAGATTGGACAAATTGCCTCCACTCATTTCCTCCCCTCGGACTTTCGATTATTGCGCGGAGGGAAATACAAGTCCCATAAAAATCGTATGGAGTTTCATTGCATAATGCAACCAAAAATGATGTTTATTTGTCTTTTCAAAGATGTGTCAGATCATCTTGTTAGAAATTTCCTATAATGGGCTTACATTAATTAATCAATTTTCTATTTTAAATAATCGGGTTAATGAATATTCTAATATATGTTAAACCTTTAAGTGATCTTATTGAATTGGGTTATGGCATCTATTAATAACGGGCCTAGTTGAGCAGCAAAGTGTAAGCAATTGTGTTTAACTGAAGCCTGTAATGGGAGGGGCCCACTTAACACACTATTGATTAGGGTTTCTTGGCCCCTCTCTAGCCTATAAAAGGGTAGGTTATACCTATCGATCGATGAATCCCATTAAAGGCTATACTTGAAATAGGTCATAGAGAGGAAGATCAGCATTCGATATATCACCGACAACATTGTCGGTTGATCACATTTTTTAATGTCGCGAGACTATGGCTCAAATAGGTACGTTTTAATTCCACTGTACATATAGGTTTTGGTGTTTTACAGTCATATATGGATCTGATTGTTTTTTATTAATTAGTTATTTATGTAAAGAAAATTTCTACACATCTGCCCTACAAGTTATTTAGCATCCCTGATGGATAGCGGTTTACCTAGTGACGAATGAGAATGTACGAGGACCACCGAGTCCAACCAAACAAGTTGAGTATTTTTTTGCAGAAGAAAACAAATAGAGTTAAAGATTTAGGATTTCATTTTCTCTCGGCATAGCTGGGGTTTTGGCTTTTCGTTTGGTTTAATTCAACAAGCACCAACGCATACTTATCATCAACCGAGTCTCCCAATTTAAAGATCAGAGCAAAATGTTCCTTACATAAATATGATAGCATCGGCAAAGAGTTTTTTTATTCTTTCCCCCAGATTTGTATTGCTACAGCAGCAAACCAAGCCCAGGCGAGATAAGAGTTTGCAACTTTTACTTCTAGTCTCCATAGGATAGCCTATCCTGCCCATCCACCATCGACAGCCAGATTGTGGCCATTGATGAATTCTGCCTCTTCAGAAGCAAGGAACACCACGGCATCAGCCACATGCTTCGCTTTCAGCACTCCTTTCAAGCTTGAACTTGACTCGAACATCCTCTCGGCTTCCTCCTCACTCACGCCGTACACTCCACAGACTAACGGTGTCGCGACCGCTCCAGGGGAGACACAGTTCACTCGGATACTGTATGCTCCGAGTTGCTTGCTTGCTGACCTCACCAGACCCAGCACGGCATGCTTAGACATGGCATAGTCTACGTGATTCTCGTTTCCAATGCTGGCCAAGAGGCTCGCTGTGCAAATTATGCTTCCCTTTATGCCCCCCGCCACCATGGCGCGCGCCCCGTGCTTGACACAGGTGGCCATTCCCCGAACATTGATGGCAAACAGGCTCTCGAAAGCCGGTATGTCGAACTCGAGAATGTCTTGTTCGATGTTATTCCCTGTGCCTGCATTGCTAAACAAGATATCTAGGCGACCATTTGATTGAAGAGTCAATTCCACCAAGGACTTCACCTGTTGCTCATCCGTGACATCGCAATGGATGTAGGTGCACCGGTGGGATCCGATCAACGCCACGAGGTCGTGGCCCTTTTTGTCTTGGATGTCCGCAATCACGACATATGCGCCGTGATTTGCCAACCGACGTGCCGTCTCCTCACCGATGCCACTCGCACCACCGGTGATGATGGCTACTTTGCCGTCAAGTTTGTTTGAGGCGTGGCTTGCCATTTCTGTAGGCAGAGAATGGAAAAGCGAATACAGAAATGGCCTATGAAGTTGTGGTGAGCGAGACGCAGAGCCACTTCATATATAGACTTGAGAAAGGACAAAGCACAATTATGTTTACATTGAATGGCCGGCGTGGACTTCCTGTTAAATATTTCGTTCATACATTAAGTTGGATCCAATGATTCACAATCAAATTGATATGGACTTTTTATTGAATTTTGGCTCTAAATAAAACGGATATAATTCACAACTAATAGATTTTGCCGTGAGGATGGGGCAAAATTTCCTCTCTGCATGTGAGCCCGAATGGATATGAAAATGGTCGGCCATGCCCTGCTGGACGCTCCCGCCATCCGCGATTATATCCTTAAAACTTTGGAAATTCATCGCTTTTTTTTTACCTTTATTAACTTTCTGTTGAATATTCATTTATACACGAAGTTTGGACTCGATGATGAATAAATTTGGTATGTCATTGGTAGGCTATAACAACAAAATATATATGAACTCTTTTTTGGATTTTGGCTTGTTATATCAACCTTGCTAAAATTCTCGTAATGTTACTCTAGATAGGACAGATATAATTTGCAACTAATGGATTTTGATGCGAGGATGGGGCAAAATTTCCTTTTTGCATTTGGGCTGAATGGATATAGATATGGTTGGCCCTACCCCGTTGCATGCTACCGCAACCTGAGAACATATCCTTAAAATTTAGAAAGTCGTAGATTTAAGTTGATTTCTTTACGTGTGTTGTATAATTATGGCATTATAGAGTTTTTTTTAATTTTCTCGGTATATATCAATATTAATAATGCATGCTTTCAATAAGTTATTCATTTTTTCTCATCAATTAACCATGAAAATTTTCTAAATAAAACTCTTGCGGTGGACTCTTTTTTTCCTTTTTCTTCTTTTCTCATACGAGTATTTCTATTCTTTTGGCAAGTGTGGTAGATAAATTCAGACACCGACCAGTGTTAGTTAAGAGCCACGAGGATGATTTGATAGGTGTGCAAAATAGAACCGCACACCAGGAGAAATCGGCAGAATCTTATCATTTAATAGAACTGGACAAAGTTGTTGCCTGTCTACATGGTAACATTCATCCCGCGTTCCAGGAGGAATCAGCCACCAAAGATTCTAAGTTCAGAAACCAACAAAAATGGAGCAATGCCTCTGTTTTTTTTTTTTTTTCAAAAATATGTAGATTTCATTACTAAGGAAAGGACATACGGACCCCAGGAGTGCCACAACTTGGCACGGAGGGACACTTAAGTGTCATAACTTACAAACGGTATACTTAAGTGCCAAAATCGGAGCAAAATGGATTACTTAAGTGCCAAAGGCGAGAAAATCCGGCCAAACTGCCATGTGTCCATTTTCCGGTGACTTCGTTTTTCGACGAACATTTTTTTCAAAATAAAAAATCCACGTGGTAATTTTAATAAATAAAATTGTCCACGTCGATTTTAAAAAAATTTAAAATCGATTTTATTAATAATAAAAAAAAAAAACATAGGAGGGGATCGGCGAGGGCTGCACAACCCTCGCCGATCCCCTCCTCTGTTTTTTATTTAATTAATAAAATCGATTTTATAATAATATTTTTTATTATTTAATATTATTTAATTAATAAATTTTTATAAATCCACGTCAGCCCAAAACGACGTCGTTTTGGCTGATTTTTCATCGATTTAGTGTTTCCGACGAGCCACGTAGGCAAGAAAATTAATTAAAAAATGCCACGTAGGATTTCCAGCAAGGTTCCGACCATTTGGCACTTAAGTGATCCATTTTTTTTGAAAAGTGGCACTTAAGTATACCGTTTGTAAGTTATGGCACTTAAGTGTCCCTCTGTGCCAAGTTGTGGCACTCCCGTTGTACTTATGCCCTAAGGAAAGAGGTGAATTACATCTGAACATAAAATTTCCAAAAGGCTCGATGGGGGATATTGGATCCAGTTGTCCGGTAATGTTTTGTTGCGTTGGGCCTTTGCAACCCAATCCGCAGCTCTGGTCGCCTCTCTCTTGCAGTGGGTAATTTTAATGGGCTAAAGTGTTTCTAAAAAGCCCTGGGCTTTGCTGAGTTGAGTTTGTGTTTCCCAGCTCAAGTGATTTGCACTTTCGTTTGTCCAGCACATCTAATACGCAGGAGAGTTCGGCCGCTGATCTGCTACTGAGCTTATCACTTTCACCAACTCAAGCTGGTTAGTTTCTAGTTCCCAATTGAGGGCTTCGGTTTCTTCTTTTTTCCTGTTCGACAGCCTCCTTAGGGTTTCGAGTATGGCCTCCGCTTCTACATGGATCGCCGAATCCACCATGACAGACCTTGCAAAGTCGGCGATCAGCTTCCCCTCATGGTCTCTGCGGACCCCCGCTGCTGCGGCCTCTCCATTTTCTCTGCAGAAGGAGCCATCTACGTTCCACTTTAGGGAACCGCGAGCTAGGGGTTTCCATTGGACAGGTGAGTCGATCCTCTGAGTTTCGTTTCGATAATTTCGTGACACCCATTTGCTGATGTTGTTGTGTTTAACTATGGCCGAGTCGATTATGTACTCTGGTTGGGGTTGCTGTTCTCGGAAGACACACTCGTTCCACCCTCGCCAGATCTGCCACAAGACTTGGGTAAGGAGCTCGAAAGGGACTGTGTTATGCTGAAACTTGTCAATCCACTCCTCTATACGTGTGATTTGCCGCTAATTTATGTCGATCTCAATTTTAGGGTGTGTCCAAACGTTTTTTGTCCAGGGACAGAGGAGGAACAAGTGCTCACTTGTTTCGGGATGGCTCTAGCACATCTCACACTGATCATTGGGTATAATATTTCTTTTCCGAAGATTTTCTCTTGTCGGTAGTGCATTATGACATAGCTGCCATGGGAAATGTTTGAACTTCGATTGTGTTTGGGCCTGCCAAATGTGGCGCCATAATGTTTTAGGCGTCTGAAACGAGGAGGAAGCCTCTTCCTGGTTGGTATGGGGCTATGTGGCTTGGTTGCACTGATATGCACTATTTACTGTATATAGGCCTGTCTTAGTTGTAGTCCATACAATGTGATCTTCCTTCCTTGTTCTGCTTAGGGGGATTGAAAGAATTTCTTCAGCCGTTTCCTAGTGAAATAAGCTTCTAATTCTATTTTCCTTCCATGTCATTTGCTCCACATCCATCAATTCCGACACCATTTTTGGATCCTCTCTATTTGCTGGGCTGCTAAGCATTCCTTTAGGTAGCTACTTGTCCTCACGAATTTTAACTTTCTCACCATTTCCAATGGTCCACAGGATAGAAGGTAGGATAGTGTTTCTCCCTGTGATGATGCTTTGCCATCCCCAATAGGGGTTGCTACCTTTTTCTACCTGTATTAGATTCCCATGTGGGTAGTAGAGACCTTGAAATACCTTGCTCCACAGGGTTTCAGGCTGCTGAATCAACCTCCAAGCTTGCTTGCCCAACATAACTTCGTTGAAAGTGATTAGGTCCCTGAATCCCATTCCCCCCATTACTTTCCTTTCCTTCAGTAATTCCCATCTTCTCCAGTGAACTCCTCTATGTTGGTCATTCATTTTCCACCAGAAATCGGCGATCTTCCTCTCATTGGCCGGGCAAATGGATAGCGGGAGTTTAAAAACAGACATAACATATTGCGGTATTGCTTGCACGACTACTTTTATCAGCACTTCTTTCCCTACCCTCGACATAAGATTTTCTTTCCAGCCCTCTAACTTTGTGTTCACTCTAGCAATTATCTAGGCAAACATCTCCTTCTTAGATCTACCCCAATCCGAGGGAATGCCCAGATACTTTCCCGATTTTTCAATTTCTGATACTCTCATCTCATATGTCAAGCTTTGTTTCAGGGTTAGTGGGCAGTCTTTACTGAAAAACATACCTGATTTGTTTAGATTAATAGCTTGTCCTGATGCAAAGCAGTATTGATTTAGGACAGCAGCAAAGTTATGGCATTCTGTGATTTTTTCATCCATGAATAAGATAAGATCATCTGCGAACATAAGGTGGGATAGAGTGGGACATGCCCTGTTTAAACAGATCCCTTTTATGCTGCCTTCTTCAACCGCTTTGTGCAGTAGATGGGATAGGGCATTTGCCACTAGGATGAAAAGATAGGGGGATAGTGGGTCACCTTGACGAATTTCTCTAGATTGTTTAAAATATGGTAGAGGCTGACCATTAATTTTTACACTATAGGAGACAGTTGATACACACTACATAACCAAAGAAACCCAGGTGTTGCTGAAGCCTATTTTAATCATACTAGTCTCTAAAAAATCCCACTCTGCTCGATCATAGGCTTTTCTCATATTTAGCTTTAGGATCACCTGGAATTTCCTTTTTCGCTTCCTTGTTCACAGCTGATGTAGTACCTTTTGCACTAGTAATATATTATCCTGTATCAATCTCCCTTGAACAAATGCACTATGTTCCATAGTTATCAATTGGGGGAGATATGTCTTCAGTCTATTAGCCAGCACTTTCAATATGATTTTGTAAGCAAAATTACACAAGCTGATGGGTCTAAACTAATCCAACTGTTCTGGATTTTGAATTTTAGGTACAAGAGTAATGGTAGTTTTGTTCAATTATGGATTTAGTCGACCATACCCCCAAAACTGTGTAATCTCAGTGTAAACTGCTTGGCTGATATCATTTCAATGGTGCTGGAAATAGAGTCCATTCAGCCCGTCTGGTCCAGGGGCTTTCAGTGCTTCCAATTGGAAGGTAGCATGTTTTATTTCCTCTAGAGTAACGTCTCTGATTAGTGCCTGATTCATCTCCTCTGTCAATAGACACGGCAGTTGGTCTAATACTGGCTGGATGTTTCGATCCCCCACCAAAGTATAAAGTTCTTTAAAAAACATTGTAGCCAGTTGTTTGACCTGATTTTGATCTCGTGTCCATTCACCGCTTGGGCTTTTCAGCATATTAATACGATTTCTCTGTCTTCTTTGCACCGTGGTTGCGTGAAAGAATTTAGTATTTCTGTCCCCCCATTTTAACCATTGAATGCGGGATCGCATCCCCCAATAAATCTCCTCTTGACACCATAATCTTTCAATTTCACTCTTCAGCCATTGAACTCTCCTCCTATCATGATTCATTGCTGGACAATTGACTAACTGCGCAATTCTTCCTTTAAAGATTGTATAGTGTTATGGGCATTAGAGAATTTTTTTCTTACTCCATATGTGAAGCTTTGTAGTAACCTATTGGAGTTTATTACTCAGGCCTCCCTTCTTTTCAGCTTGCTTCATCCATGATTCCATCATTACTTGCCCATATTCCTCGTCCTCTATCCAGTATGCTTCAAATTTGAACTCTTTATGTCGTTTTTCCACTTGAGGATTTAGATCCAACAATAACGGGCTATGATCAGAACCAACAGCAGGTAGGGCAAACACCTCCGCCGACGGAAACTCCACTCTCCACTTTACATTGCTTAGTACTCTATCCAATTTTTTCTTCATGTACTCATCCCCCTCTCTGTTATTTGCCCAAGTAAAAGCACACCCCTTAATGTCAATAGTCATTAGTCCGCAGGAGTCTAGAAAGTCTTGAAATGCTTTCATTCTGTAATTCTCAGCAACTTTTTTTCCCGCTTTTTCCCACACATACAGCACCTCATTAAAATCTCCAAGACATACCCAGGGACCATAGGAGGAATTTTGAGTAGAGGATATATCGGCCCATAATCTCAATCTTTCCTGGAAATCAATAGGTGCATAAACCCAGGATACTCTCATAGTATGGTTTGTCTCCCCATCAGTGCAAGTTAAGTGTATACAGTGCATAGAACTCGAGTTAATAGTGAGTGCCACCTGGTCATTCCAAAAAATTGCCAAACCCCCAGCGATACCTCTTGGATTGACTATAAGGCTATGTTGAAACCGTAATCTGCGTTGTAGTCTCTTACATACTTCCTCCTTGTTCTTGGTTTCCATTAAAAAAAAAACAGCGGGCCTCTCTTGAGCCACCAGGGCTCTAATGGCCTGGAATGTCGGGGGGTGCCCAGCCCCTGACAGGTCCAGCTTAATATCTTCATTTGTGACTTGGTGGCTTATTAGGGCTAGCCACCAAAGCCTAACCTCGTATTTCTTCCTCCGTAAGGATGTGGGTATCCAGTAAAGTCGTGTCATCAAATACTTGCTTGCTCATTCCTTGTAGTTCATAGAGAGAGTATCTATTCAATTTCTTCGGAGCTGCGTGTTTGGGCTCCTTTCCTCCTCTCTTTTCTACAACACACCCTAGCATAACGCTGGTGCTATTATGTTGGGAAGCTATTTTCTGTACAGAGGCTGGAACAGCTAATGTTGCATCTGTTTGGTTCCACGAAGCGAAATTTAGTCTTTTAGTTTTCCACACCTAAGGAAGAAATTAATTGCATAATTTCTAGATTCTAAATAATTTTGCATCTTGTGTCTATGAAATGCAAATAGTTAATGAATTTAGTTAAATCATCTTATATCATTTTTGGGTTGATCTCTCTCTCTCTCTCGTGTGTGTGGGGCTCAATGTTTCACATGGACATTAGATTAAATGATATGGCAGATTCTCATGGGTTTAAGTAAGGGAACCATATTCAATATTTTGCACGTATGAAGTTCGTTGCCTAACGCAACCAAGAATGATGTTTATCTGTTTTTTCAAAGATGTGTCAGATCATATACACTACAAATTATTTAGCATCCCCAATGAATAATCGTTTACAACTAATCTAAAGTAAAATTAAAGATTGGGTCTAGTGAGGAATGAGGATGGACGAGGACCACCGAGCCCAACAAAACAAATTGAGTTTTTTTTTTTTTTTATAGAAGAAAACAAATGGAGTTAAAGATTTAGGATTTCATTGCCGCATGGCATAGCAGAACTTTTGGCTATTCCTTGGTTTGAATTCAACAAGCACCAACGCATACTAATCATCAAATCACCAACCAAGTCATCGAATTTAAAGATCCAGGCAAAATGTTCATTTCACAAACAAGATAGCATCAGCTAGAGTTCTTGTTTTTCCAGATTTGTATTGCTACAGCAGCAAACAAAGCCCGCCCAGAGGAGTTAAAAGACTTCGCAAATTTTATTTCTAGTCTCCTCAGGATAGCCTATATCATTCCTGCCCACCCACCATCGACAGCCAGATTGTGGCCAGTGATGAATTCGGCCTCTTCAGAAGCAAGGAACACCACGGCATCAGCTGCCTGCTTCGCTTTCAGCACTCCCTTCATATATGAAGTAGACTCATACATCCTCTCGCCTTCCTCCTCACTCACACCGGACACCGGACACTCGACAGAGCAACGGTGTTGTGACCGCTCCGGGTGAGATACAGTTCACGCGTCTACCGTATGCTCCAAGTTGCTTGCTTGCCGACCTATCCAGACCCAGCACAGCATGCTTAGACATCGTATAGTCTATCTAAGTCTCGAGCCCAGTGCTGGCCACGATGCTCGCTATGCAAATTATGCTTCCCTTTATGGCCCCTGCCACCATGGCACGTGCCCCGTGCTTAACGCAGGCAACCATCCCCCGAACATTGACAGCAAAAAGGCTTTCAAAAGCCGGTATGTCGAAGTTGAGAATATCTTGTTTGATGTCATTCATTATGCCTGCGTTGCTGAACAAGATGTCTAGGCGACCGTTCGATTGAAGAGTCGATTCCACCAAGGACTTCACCTGTTGCTCATCTGTGACATCGCAATGGATGTAGGTGCACTGGTGGGATCCAATCGACACCATGAGGTTGTGGCCCTTTTCACCTTGGATGTCCCCAATCACGACATATGCGTCGTGATTTGCCAGCCGACGCGCCGATGCCACTCGCGCCACCGGTGATGATGGCTACTTTGCCGTCAAGTTTGTTTGAGGTGTGGCTGGCCATTTCTGTCGGTAGAGGATGGAAAACCGAATACAGAAATGGCCTATGAAGTTGTGCCAAGGGAGATGCAGAGCAACTTCATATATCGAACTTGAGAAAGGACAAAGCATAAGTATTTTTACATTGATTGGTTGTTTTGGACTTTCTGTTAAATATCATGTATACACTAAATTTATGTCCAATAATTAATAAAATGGGCAAGTCATTGGTAGGCTATCACAATCAAATTAATATGGACTTTTCATTGGAATTTGGATCTAAATAAAATTGATATGATTCGCAACTAATCGGTTTTGAAGTGAGGATGAGGCAAAACTTCCTCTCCGCATGGATCTGATCAGCCCTGCCTCGCCTCACCGGACGCTCTCGTCACCCGCGATCGAACTTTGGAAATTGGTAGGCTTAAGCTGATTTTTGTTTTTGTTTTTTTACCTGCATTGACTTTCTATTAATTATTCACTGTACACGAGGTTTGGATCCAATAATGAATAAATTTGGCAAGTCATGGCCTACCAATCAAATTTATATAGACTCTTCATTGGATTATGGCTCGTTATATCTAAAAAAGCTCACAACTTGTGAATGATTTTTCATATCACTTAATTTACAGATTGTACACGCTTATAAAGAGAAGGAAAAATACAATCTTTGACAGAGCAAGAATCATGGAATGCCAACTCATCTATAGTTGGTATGCTAATCTGAAATTCAAAAAGATATAAAAAAAGATTTCATATTCAAAAAATAATATCAGAAAAGATTTCATATCATAACACGCCCCCGCAAGATGGACATTCCATCGGAAACACCCATATTGTCTCTTAATTGTATTGTCCGCAGCCTTGACAACGGTTTAGTGAAAATGTCGGCAAGTTGATCACGAGTGGAAATATGAGAGACTCGCATCTTGCCGGTTTTAACAAGTTCTAGAACGAAATAGTAATCTATCTCAATGTGTTTCATTCGGGAATGGAAGATGGGATTTGCACAAACATAAGTAGCACATATGTTGTCGCAATACAAGCTTGATGCGGTGTCCATGTGAATGTCAAGTTCTTAAAGCAAAGATTTTATCCAAATGAGTTTCGCCGAGACCGTGGCAATGGCTCGATATTCTGCTTCAGTAGACGACCGTGCAACCAATCGTTGCTTCAAGAACTGTAGGAGATAAGATTGGCCCCTATATAAATCAATGTTTCCTGCCCAATCGGCATCGGTGTAGGCATGAAGCACAGGTTGTGTGTCGCATCTCAAGTGCAACCCATGGAATAATGTTCCCTTAAGATAACGTAAAAGCTGTTTTGCAGCTGTCCAATGGGTTGTGGTCGGCTTATGCATGAATTGAGATAGCTTGTTTATTGCAAAACCAAGATCCGGGCGAGTAATGTTGAGGTATTGAAGTGTGCCAATGAGACTTCGAAATTCTATAGCATTGGCTGGTGATTGTTTGTCATGAACCAAAAGAGATTGACCCATGGCTAATGGTGTCGCTACCTCTTTTGCATCTCCCATTTTGAAATGTTCAAGTAGCTCTCTTATGTATTTATGTTGAGAAAGAAGTAAGTCGGTCTTTGTATGAATGACTTTAATTCCCAAAAAGAAATTCAGTGGCCCCAAGTCTTTAATTGAGAACCGATCAGAGAGAGCGGTGATGAAGTCCAAAACAAACTTCTGGTCACTTCCTGTGATAATGAGATCATCCACGTACACTAAAAAATAGGCTTGAACACCACCATGAGAGTAAATGAACAGCGAACTATCATTCTTTGAATTGACAAATGAATTTGCGAGAAAAAATGATCTTAGCTCATTATACCAAGCCCGGGAAGCTTGCTTTAACCCATATATAGCTTTGCGAAGTTTGCAAATGCATGTTGGTTTTTCTAGGTCTTTAAAACCAGACAGTTGCAACATGTAAACCTCATCCTGAAGAGTTCCTTGCAGGAAGGCATTGTTGACATCAATTTGTCTCAATGTCCATTTACGCATTAAAGTCGATAATAAAACCACTCGAATAGTATTTGGTTTGATGACCGGGCTAAATGTATCGGTGTAATTAAGGTCCGGTCGTTGATGAAAACCTTTGGTTACTAAACGTGCCTTGTACCTCTCAATACTGCCGTCCACACGTCTTTTTATTCGATAAACCCATTTACAATCTACAACATTCAAAGATGGATCAAAAGGTATTAGTTCTCAAGTCCCATTACAAATAAGGGCATTGATCTCAGCCGACATTGCTTCACGCCATTGAGGATCGCAAATAACTTGTATAATTCCCATTGGTTCTATAGTCAGTGGAAGTGGATGTTTGGTGATGATGTGGTTGATTTGTTTGGGCTTGAAAATATTATTTTGAGATCTAGTGGTCATTTTGTGAGTTCTTGTAGATGGATTTTTGGGTGTTGATGTTTGGTCATTATTGATAGTGCCAATTGGAGTTTCGAGAGGTGGCATTTGTTGGGATTGATTTGAAGGTTGGGAAGTCAATGAGGATGCAGCATGGGATGGAATGTTGCTTCGAGGGGGCACTTGTGCAAATGATCCAATGTTTGGCACTAAAACCAGAAGTGAAACAGTAGGTGGAGGAAATGAATTTTGAGGGGTTGGCAAGACATTTTTAGTATTGAGAAGTGTTTGGTACAGAAATGTGTTTTCTTATGACACAACATGATGTGAGATATAAAGACGATTATTTTGTGGATCAAAATATTTATACGCACTTTGTGATAATGAATACCTTAAAAATATACATTATCGAGAGCGGGACATAAGTTTATTTGTGTTGTATGGATGTAACCACGGATAGCAAAAACAACCAAATGTGCGAAGTTTTTTTTTATAATTGTGAGCTATTTGGAATAATGTTTGAAATGGTGAATGCATATTTAGAACGAATGTTGGCAAATGATTAATAAGATATGTAGCAATTTGAAATGCATATGACCAAAAGGAATGTGATAAATTTGCTTTGTGTAATATGGCGAATCCGATTTCAATTATGTGTTGGTGTTTTCTTTCTGCAGTTCCATTGTGTTCCAATGTGTGCGGTGGTGTAGTTAGATGGGGAATTCCATATTTTGCAAGAAAAGGTTTCAAGTTTTGAAACTCTCCACCACCATCCAAGTATAAATTTCGAATAGAGACAGAAAATTATTTTTCAGCCAAACTTTTGAACTGTTCAAAAATTTGGGTAACATCTGATTTTTTTTCTTATAAGATAAAGCCAAGTGTATTTCGTATAGTGGTTAACAAATATAAGATAGTAACGGAAACCATCAATTGAAGCAGATGACACAGGACCCCAAACATTGGAAAAAATAATATCGAGTGGAAAATGACTCACAAAAGTTGATACCCCAAATAGAAGTTTGTGACTCTTATTACACTGACACGCATCACAGGATAACTTATAGCCTACGATTGACTCAGAAGACAAACGAGTTGGAAAATTATTAAGAACATGACTTAGAATACGAAGTGAAAGGTGACCTAGTCTATTATGCCAAACCATCAGTTTTGTCCGCTCACTGACAAAGGCTGTGAATTTTGGATGAGTGTTTGTGAGAGGCATCCGATACACACTATTGCTAAGCCCTCCTCAAAGCAACGTTGTCCCCTTTCAAAGGTCCTTCACCAAAAAGTAATTGGCAAAAAATTCGATAGATGAGTGGTTATTGCGACAAAATTGTGAGACGGAAATAAGGTCTTTTATACTATCAGGTGCACATAAAACATTGGTTAATTTAAAGGATTGGTTTGGATATGATAAATTAGTAGAACCAACATAACTAATACGCAAACTCGTGCCATCACCAATGACGATCTCGTCGGGGCCTTCGTACTCCGAGTGAGTGGTGAGGGTGTTGAAATTGGTTGTGACATGATGTGATGCTCCTAAGTTTAGTAGCCAGCCATTTTCTTGACGTGGAGCTGTTGCAACATGAGTAGTAGGTTCGCAAAGACTATTTCGAATGCGAAAACAAGATTTGGTCGAGTGTCCGTATTGATCGCAAAACTGACATGTCCTATTAGAAGGTCCACGATGCTGGTTAGATCTGGAATAATTTTGATAATGGCTGCGATTGTTGGGCCAGCGGGAGTTGCTTCCTGTGCCACGGCTTATGTTACTGTAGTTGGCTGTAACTGGTGCTGCTTCAAGTCTAATTTCTTCCAGTTTTAGTTGGGTTTCATAGACCACCAATTTGTCATGCATTTCTTCAAAGCTAATTGTGTTTTCTCGAGCCCTAATCGTTGCTACGATTTCTTTGTATTCAGTTCCAAGTCCTCGAAGTGCATGAATAACTAAATCATCATCAGAGATAGGAGTGTCAATGATTGCTAATTCATCGGCAAGGGCTTTAAGTTCTTGCAAAAATTCTGAAACAGAATGTGAGTTTCGGCGAGCGGTAGAGAGTTGATCCTTGAGATGCATAACTCATGAGCGGGATTTATTTGCATATAAATTCATGAGTTTTGTCCAGGTAGCGTGTGACGAATTGTAAGAGACAATGAGAGGAATCACGGCTTCGGATACAGATGCGAAAATTGCATGAAGCAAGAGATGATCCCAGCGAATCCAAGTTGTTGCGGCTGGATTTGGCACCGTTTGATTTCCAGTTGAAATGGTGAGAGGCGGACAGACAGAAGTTCTGTCAACAAATCCCATTAAATCATAACCAATGAGTAGCGCCTGAAATTGAGCATGCTAAAAGGGATAATTGGTTTCAGAGAGCTTGAATGGCAATTGGACGGCGGCTAAGATTGAGATCAGACCATTAGGTGCAGCTGTTTCGATGGAAACGGAACTAGAATTTGAGGTGGTGCGAGTTGATTCCGAAGTGACTTCCATGGCTAGAGGGTGTAGAAGGTTGCCAAAAAAAAAATGCAGAATAGCCGGATCAAAATGCTCTTAGGAGCATAATTGCTCCGATACCATAAAAAAGCTCACAATTTGTGAATGATTTTTCATATCACTTAATTTACAAATTGTACACGCTTATAAAGAGAATGAAAAATAAAATCTTTGACAGAGCAAGAATCATGGAATGACAACTCATCTACAGTTGGTATGCTAATCTGAAATTCAAAAAAATATCAAAAAGATTTCATATTTAAAAAATAATATCAAAAAAGATTTCATATCTTAACAATATCTTGATGGCAAATAGGCTCTCGAAAGCAGGTATGTCGAACGCAAGAATGTCTTGTTTGACGGTATTCATTATGCCTGCATTGCTGAACAAGATGTCTAGGCGACCGTTTGATTGAAGAGTCGATTCCACCAAGGACTTCACCTGTTGCTCATCCGTGACGTCGCAATGGATGTAGGTGCATTGGTGGGATCCGATCGACGCCGCGAGGTGGTGGCCCTTTTCATCTTGGATGTCTGCAATCACAACATACGTGCCGTGATTTGCCAGCCGACGCGCTGTCTCCTCGCCGATGCCACTCGCGCCACCGGTGACGATGGCTACTTTGCCGTCAAGTTTGTTTGAGGTGTGGCTGGCCATTTCTGTCGGCAGAGGATGGAAAACCGAATACAGAAATGGCCTATGAAGTTGTGCCGAGGGAGATGCAGAGCCACTTCATATATTGTACTTGAGAAAGGACAAAGCATAAGTATTTTTACATTGAATGGTTGTTGTGGACTTTCTGTTAAATATATCATTTATACACTAAATTTGGATCCAATAATTAATAAAATTGGCAAGTCATTGATAGTCTAGCACAATCAAATTAATATGGACTTTTCATTGGATTTTGGGTCTAAATAAAATTATATGATTCGCAACTAATCGGTTTCGATGCGAGGATGAGGCAAAATTTCCTCTCCACATGTGGGCCGGATGGATATGGATCTGATCAGCCCTGCCCCGCCTCACCGGACACATTCGTTACCCGCGATCATATCTTTGAACTTTGGAAATTGGTAGGCTTTAGCTGATTTTTGTTTTTTTGTTTTTGTTTTTACCTGCATTGACTTTCTATTAAATATTCATTGTACACGAGGTTTGAATCCAATAATGAATAAATTTGGCAAGTCATTGATAGGCCATAACAATCAAATTTATACAGACTCTTCATTGGATTACGGCTCGTTATATCAATCTCGCCAGAATTCTCATTACGTTGCTCTAAACATAAGGGATATAATTCGCAACTAATGGATTTTGGTGCGAAAATGGGGCAAAATTTCCTCTTCGCATCTGGGCCGAATGGATATGGATATGGTTGGCCTTGCCTCATTAGATGCTGCCACCATAACCCATGATCATATTCTTAAAATTTGGAAATTTGTTGGCTTAAACTAATTTCTTTACATGTGCTGTATATTTTAGTATTATAAAGGTTTTTTTTTATTTTCTCCTTAAATCATATTTTCAATAACTTACTTATTTTTCTCATCAATCAACCATGAAAATTTTCCCAATTAAACTTCTGCGGTGGACTCCTTTATTCTTTCTTCTGCTTCTTTTCGTAGACGAGTGTTTCTATTCCTTTGGCAAGTGAGGTAGATGAATTCAGACCCCGACCAGTATAAGTTAAAAGCCAAGAGCAAAATTTAATAGGTGTGCAATATAGAACTGCAAACCTAAAGAAAATAGGCCGAATCTCATCTATTTAATAGAACTGCATGAAAGTTGTTGGGCTGTCTGCATCCCGCGAAGACGACGGATCCTGCCACCAAAGATGCTAAGCTCAGAAGCTGACAAAAAAGGGAGCAATACCTCTATTGCATAAGCCAAATTAAAATAGAAATTATAATACTTTTTAGGAAAAATTCCAAAAAAACACCGAAGCCCCTTATTTTTTCAAATGAAGGCTCAAAATAGATTTTGCTTCAAACAAAGGTTTGAAATGACCATGATTATTTCAAATAAGGGTATGAAGTTGTCATGATTGTTTCAAATAAAGGTATGACCTCGCATGTTATCGGCCAATTAAATTTTCCGATCGGTCAAGGGCATTTTCGTTCAGATTTTTTTTTCTTTTCCAGCATCAGCCAATCGCCGCTAGCAAAGGCCGGTGAGGGCTTGGCAACCTCGACGACCGCAGGTCAGGCTACTCTCGCTAGATCTGGCGAGGTTCGGCCTCACTTGGGGCTCGCAAGGGCCGACCATGTAGATGGCCATGAGGGGCAGCCTCCCCAAGGGCGAGGGTCGCCTCGGTGGATCGAGCCAAGGCAACCCTTGCCTAGCCCTTTGTAGGCGTTGGCCGGCTATTAGTGAAGAGGAAGAAGAAGAACTAGAAAAAAAGGAAAGAAAAATGACAAATGACAAAAACGCCATTGACCACAGGAAAGTTAGGTTATTATTTGAAACAAACATAGCCACTTTAGGCATTTTTTTAAAAATAAACATAATCATTTCAGGGCTTTATTTCAAATAGACAAAAGCACTTTAGGCCTTTATTTGAAACAATATTCACTTCAAGCGCTTATTTGAAAAAGTGATAGCACTTAGTCTCTTATTTAAAATAAGATCCACTTTGAACCCTTATTTGAGCAAATATGCACACTTCGGGCGCTTTTTTGGGAATTTTCCCTAATTATTTTATACGTAATGACCGTGTGAATGCTTCTCTCCTGTGTCCTTGACCGAGCTGCTCTCTATTTGCAAAATTTGTTAGCCCACTTTTATAATTATCTGAAAATGCATAATCTTATATATTTAATAGAACTTTGGAAAAAGAAAAAAAAATTAGTCCGAAAATGTCTCCATTAATGGTGCCACCAGCGAGTGAGGTTCAGGTTGAGAGCTTCGTCTTCCCGCCGACGGTGGAACCTCTTGGCTCTGACAAGACCTTGTTCCTCAGTGGGGTAGGTCCTATTTATTTTCAGTGCTTGTGTTTTTAGATGTTATCGGTAGGATATAAGATGGTCAATATTTACGACTGATGTTATCACGGTAATTGCACAATTTTTTCCGTCAAAAAAATGATAATTATATATATTTTTATAATTCTGCTACTAAACAATATATAGCATGATTTACATATTTCCAAGCAGATATTTCACTAATCCATCAGCAAACCTAGCACATGATTTGAGAACATCCAAAATGATAATTTCGAATCAATGAAAAGGTTGAGAGAGCAAGACTACTTTTACCATATGCTTCAAAAGTACTCCAAAGCTATCACCATCTTCATAGCAAGAGATGCCTCTTATAATATCAGAGCTTAGGTTGTGATCCTTTAGGTGTAAATTTTATGGGACGTTGTGAGGGTATGTTTGTTTATAGTGTGTTAGTCTTTTGTTAAGCAAATGTATGTCTCTTTTGTGGTCGAGACGCATGCTATGATGTTTAAGAGTGTGGAAGACCTTGCGAATGCTATGGATGCCAATATTGGGTCGAAGGGTTGTAAGGTGGTGATCAAGTGAAGCTTTGGGTGCCAAAGGTGATAAAGGATATGGTGTCATGGAGTGCATTAATTTTTGTTACAAATATAATGAGATGTATGATAAGGTCTTAGTTATGTCTAAAGAAGTGGGAAGTAGCAGAGTTAGAGTGGAGGAGGTTGTCATGATTAGCATTCTTTCAATATGTGCACATCTTTTCCTCTTGGCAAAATGGGGAATATGGTCTATGAGTTGACAATGAAACTTGAGATCTTGAGGAAGAGACGAGACATAAATAATTTTATTTATTTGATGATTGAGGTAAGTGTAAATTTTGATGATGAAATTTCTTTTAAAAAGGGTAAAATGTAATATTTGGGATTTTGACCGGGTAAAGAGAAAATTGTGGGGCCTGCAAACAGAAGAAAGATTGACAAGTCAACAGAAAGAGGAGAAAGGGGCGCTCAGTTTATTGAGGCCGAGAGATGGCACAGAAGAAAGGGGGAAGAAAAGAGAAAGAAAAGAAAAGAGAGAAGGAAAGAAAGGAGAGGTTTTTGCACTACAGGACCTTGCCAAGTCAATTCAACTTCAATTTGTAATATTCAGTAAGTGTTCGCACCTCTCGTTCTCCTAATTGAAGTATTTTTTGGGTTAGTAAAAATCAAGTTGCGAAATCCGATTTTTAAGTTGTTGAGCTATGAGATTTTATGGAAATGATGAGCTATGGCATTGTAGAGCTATGAATTTTGATGGGAGTCGTTTTGGCGGGACGGTTTGGTTGGAGCAAGATTTTAGGATTTCACGGGCAAGTTTCATTTTGTGTTTAGGTTTGAGTAATCATTTCGAGTGAGCAATTTTTTGTCGCATAGGAGTCGTTTTGTTAACGTTTAGGCATAGTTTAGCCGATTCATAGTTATCATAGTATTTTATTTGGTTTTAACATTGATCCTCATTTAATTATTAGGACTACAAGTTCATCGATTTATTTAGCTATGCATTGTTTGGATTGAGTATTTTTAGGTGAGTGATGCTATCTCTTCTTTGAATATGTAAATTCATATCTTGAATATTATAGACAATTGATATAATATGAGTTATTAAAAGCATGTTTTTGTTGCATAATTTTGGATCGGGCATTTATTATGATTTGATATTTGTGAATATACCAAATGTTTTTGGAAAGTTGTTGCAAAAGGGTGTGTGTGTGTGTGTGTGAAACACATCGTGATATATGAAATGGTTTTGGATTTGGCTTTATGGATTATGAAGGGTGTTTTTGTGGTTTGATATTAATACTCAATATTGCCATAAGCTTAATGAAGGGCTTGTGGGTACGCATACTAGTTAGGATATCTTTGTGGGCCAACCACTAGCAATATAGGTGAAAACCTTGCCAAGAGGAAGCTTAGTCATCTCGTCACAAGGCGTTATGCATGATCATGGTAAGTATTTGAGTAGGAGCTTAGCCAATGGATGGACGATTGACCTATGATTTGAGAATAGTTTATGGAATGGAAGATTGACATGCGTTTTGATGAGATTGATCAATGAATTGAATCATTGATGTTTGTTACGATATTATTGGTTAACGAATGTTTTTTGATATGTTTATAGTTATGTTAAAATTTTATCTTATATGTGTATCATATACTGGATTTGAAACAAGTGAGTTATGATGACGGACCCATAAGGGTAAAAAAGATGAGCAACTTGCAAGAATCAATTGTGGCCGAAAGAAGGTAATCCCAATTGACTTTTAGTAAAATGCCCTCCCCCCATGAAAATTTGGAACGAATGCACAAGTTGGAAAGAGAAATTGTTCTTAGAATGCTTTCTAACCACTTCTAATTTACAACACTCACCTCACGTCCTTATTTTACAATATATAAGACAAACATCCCAGATCCTTAAGACATACATTAAATAAGTCATGAAGTCTTCCAATACTCCTTATTTTACAATATATAGGACAAACATCCCACACCCTTAAGACACGTTAAATGAGCCACGAGGTCTTCAAACACTGTTTCTTGCAACATACAATGAAGCAACAAAAAAGTCTACAAAATTAATAAAAGCACATAAACAATGTCCATACAATAAATGCACATCATAAATGTATTTGAAAAACAAGTGTAGTAATTCATGAAAAAACTCTTTAATGACCTTTGTCTTCATTAAATGCTTGTAGCTTTTATCTTCATCTGTTAACATTTAATGCGATCTTCAAATAGAAATTTTTATTCCTGAGTTCATGCAATCCACCATAATCCACGCTTATTGAATTGTTTTTGGCTTTTTGGAGGATTTATCAACACAGCTTCTTTCACTCATGCAAGATTGGACAAATTGCCTCCACTCATTTCCTCCCCTCGGACTTTCGATTATTGCGCGGAGGGAAAAACAAGTCCCATCAAAATCGTATGGAGTTTCATTGCATAATGCAACCAAAAATGATGTTTATTTGTCTTTTCAAAGATGCGTCAGATCATCTGCCCCACGATTTATTTAGCATCCCTGATGCTTAGCGGTTTACCTAGTGACGAATGAGGATGTATGAGGACCACCGAGTCCAACAAAACAAATTGAGTATTTTTTTGCAGAAGAAAACAAATAGAGTTAAGGATTTAGGATTTCATTTTCTCTCGGCATAGCTGGCGTTTTCAACTAATCTAAAAATAAAATTAAAGATTGATCGGGTCTAGTGACGAATGAGGATGTACGAGGACCACCGAGTCCAACAAAACAAATTGAGTATTTTTTTGCAGAAGAAAACAAAGAGTTAAAAGATTTAGGATTTCATTTTCTCTCGGCATAGCTGGGGTTTCGGCTTTTCGTTTGGTTTAATTCAACAAGCACCAACGCATACTCATCATCAACCGAGTCTCCCAATTTAAAGATCAAAGCAAAATGTTCCTTACATAAACAAGATAGCATCGGCAAAGAGTTTTTTTATTTTTTTTCCCCCAGATTTGTATTGCTACAGCAGCAAACCAAGCCCAGGCGAGACAAGAGTTTGCAACTTTTACTTCTAGTCTCCATTGGATAGCCTATCCTGCCAATCCACCATCGACAGCCAGATTGTGGCCATTGATAAATTCTGCTTCTTCAGAAGCAAGGAACACCACCGCATCAGCCACATGCTTCGCTTTCAGCACTCCTTTCAAGCTTGAACTTGACTCGAACATCCTCTCAGCTTCCTCCTCACTCACGCCGTACACTCCACAGACTAACGGTGTTGCGACCGCTCCAGGGGAGACACAGTTCACTCGGATACCGTATGCTCCGAGTTGCTTGCTTGCTGACCTCACCAGACCCAGCACAGCATGCTTAGACATCGCATAGTCTACGTGATTTTCGTTTCCAATGCTGGCCATGAGGCTCGCTGTGCAAATTATGCTTCCCTTTATGCCCCCCGCCACCATGGCGCGCGCCCCGTGCTTGACACAGGCGGCCATTCCCCGAACATTGATGGCAAACAGGCTCTCGAAAGCCGGTATATCGAACTCGAGAATGTCTTGTTTGATGTTATTCAGTATGCCTGCATTGCTAAACAAGATATCTAGGTGACCATTTGATTGAAGAGTCGATTCCACCAAGGACTTTACCTGTTGCTCATCCGTGACATCACAATGGATGTAGGTGCACTGGTGGGATCCGATCGACGCCACGAGGTCATGGCCCTTTTTGTCTTGGATGTCCGCAATCACAACATATGCACCGTGATTTGCCAACCGACGTGCCGTCTCCTCACCGATGCCACTCGCGCCACCGGTGATGATGGCTACTTTGCCGTCAAGTTTGTTTGAGGCGTGGCTTGCCATTTCTGTAGGCAGAGAATGGAAAAGCGAATACAGAAATGGCCTATGAAGTTGTGGGAGCGAGACGCAGAGCCACTTCATATATAGACTTGAGAAACGACAAAGCACAATTATGTTTACATTAAATGGCCGGCGAGGACTTTCTGTTAAATATTTCGTTCATACATTAGGTTGGATCCAATAATTCACAATCAAATTAATATGGACCTTTCATTGAATTTTGGCCCTAAATAAATTCACAACTAATAGATTTTGACGTGAGGATGGGGGTAAAATTTCCTCTCTGCATGTGAGCCCGAATAAAATATGGAAATGGCCGGCCTTGCCCTGCTGGACGCTCCCGCCATCCGCGATTATATCCTTAAAACTTTGGAAATTCATAGTTTTTTTTTTTTTACCTGTATTAACTTTCTGTTGAATATTCATTTATACACGAGATTTGAACTCAATGATGAATAAATTTGGTAATGTCATTGGTAGGCTATAACAACAAAAAAATATATGAACTCTTTATTGGATTATGGCTTGTTATATCAACCTTGTTAAAATTCTCGTCATGTTACTCTAGATAGGACATATATAATTTGCAACTAATGGATTTTGGTGCGAGGATTTGGGGTGTGCAACCGGACCGGGTTTACCCGGAACCCGAACCGGCCCACCCGAAAAATAGGGTCGGGAACCGGTTCCCAATTAAACCGGTCCGGGAATTGGTTCCAGTTTTTTAGAACCAGTTGAAACCGGTCCAGGAACCGAGTCCAAGCAAAGACCCACCTGGAACCGGACCAGTTTTGGAACCAATTTTTACCCTGTTAAAAAAAAAAATCGTCTCTCTGTATAGTACTTTTAAGTCTCTTTGTCTTCAAAAAAATTATTAAAAAAAAAAGCCTCTCACTGAATCAAATTAAGGGAGAATTATTTTCAAAAAATTATTAGAAAAAACTGTTTTCATGCATTGTTTTTCTTTTTTAATGGTCTTTAATTTCCTCTGCGCATATGGGCCGAATGGATATAGATATGGTTGGCCCTGCCCGTTGCATGCTGCCGCAACCTGAGAACATATCCTTAAAATTTAGAAATTCGTAGGTTAAAGTTGATTTCTTTACGTGTGTTGTATAATTATGGTATTATAGAGTTTTTTTTTTTTAATTTTCTCCATAGATATCAATATTAATAATGCATGCTTTCAATAAGTTATTCATTTTTTCTCATCAATTAACCATGAAAATTTTCTAAATAAAACTTTTGCGGTGGACTCTTTTTTTCCTTTTTCTTCTTTTCTTAGACGAGTATTTCTATTCTTTTGGCAAGTGAGGCAGATAAATTCAGACACCGACTAGTATTAGTTAAGAGCCACGGGGATGATTTGATAGGTGTGCAAAATAAAATAGAACCGCACACCTTGAGAAATCGGCAGAATCTTATTCTTTAATACAACTGGACAAAGTTGTTGCCTTTGTCTACATGGTTCCAGAAGGAATCAACCACCAAAGATGCTAAGTTCAGAAACCAACAAAAATGGAGCAATGCCTCTGTTGCGGAAGCGAAATTTGGTCTTTTAGTTTTCCACACCTAAGGAAGAAATTAATTGCATAATTTCTAGATTCTAAATAATTTTGCATCTTATGTCTATGAAATGCAAATAGTTAATGAATTTAGTTAAATCATCTTATGTCATTTTTGGGTTGAACTCTCTCTCTCTCTCTCTCGTGTGTGGGGCTCAATGTTTCACATGGACATTAGATTAAATGATATGGCAGATTCTAATTGGTTTAAGTAAGGGAACCATATTCAATATTTTGCACGCTTGGAGTTTCGTTGCCTAACGCAACCAAGAATGATGTTTACCTGTTTTTTCAAAGATGTGTCAGATCATGCACTACTAATTATTTAGCATCCCCAATGAATAAGAGTTAAGGATTTAGGATTTCATTGCCGCTTGGCATAGCAGAACTTTTGGCTATTCCTTGGGTTGAATTCAACAAGCACCAACGCATACGTATCATCAAATCCAGGCAAAATGTTCCTTTCACAAACAAGATAGCATCAGCTAGAGTTCTTGTTTTTCCAGATTTGTATTGCTACAGCAGCAAACAAAGCCCGCCCAGGGGAGTTAAAAGACTTTGCAAATTTTATTTCTAATCTCCACAGGATAGCCTATATCATTCCTGCCCATCCACCATCGACAGCCAGATTGTGGCCGTTGATGAATTCGGCCTCTTCAGAAGCAAGGAACACCACAGCATCAGCCACCTGCTTCGCTTTCAGCACTCCCTTCATATATGAAGTAGACTCATACATCCTCTCGCCTTCCTCCTCACTCACGCCGGACACTCGACAGAGCAACGGCGTTGCGACCGCTCCGGGTGAGACACAGGTCACGCGTATACCGTATGCTCTAAGTTGCTTGCTTGCCGACCTCACCAGACCCAGCACAGCATGCTTAGACATCGTATAGTCTATGTAAGTCTCGAGCCCAGTGCTGGCCACGATGCTCGCTGTGCAAATTATGCTTCCCTTTATGGCCCCTGCCACCATGGCGCGCGCCCCGTGCTTAACGCAGGCAGCCATCCCCCGAACATTGACAGCAAAAAGGCTTTCAAAAGCCGGTATGTCGAAGTCGAGGATATCTTGCTTGATGTCATTCATTATGCCTGCGTTGCTGAACAAGATGTCTAGGCGACCGTTCGATTGAAGAGTCGATTCCACCAAGGACTTCACCTGTTGTTCATCTGTGACATCGCAATGGATGTAGGTGCACCGATGGGATCCGATCGATGACGCGAGATCGCGGCCCATTTCGTCTTGGATGTCAGCAATCACAACATAAGCGCCGTGATTTGCCAACTGACGTGCCGTCTCCTCGCCGATGCCACTCGCGCCACCAGTGATGATGGCTACTTTGCCGTCGAGTTTGTTTGAGGCGTGGCTTGCCATTTCTGGACGCAGAGAATGGAAAACCGAAATCAGAAATGGCCTATGAAGTTGTGCCGGGGTAGATGGCGGAGCCTCTTCATATACGGAACTTGAGAAAGGACGAAGCACAATTATTTTTACACTGAATGGTCGGTGTGGACTTTCTGTTAAATATTTCATTTATAGACTAAGTTTTGAATCCAATAATGAATAACTATGGCAAGTTATTGGTCTGTTAAATTTATTCTTTCTTCTTCTTTTCTTAGACGAGTATTTCTATTCTCTCGGCAAGTGAGGTGGATATATTCAGATACCGACTAGTACTAGTTGAAAACCAAATGGATATTTTAATAGGTATACAAAATAGAACTGCACACCTAAAGATTTAGAATCTTATTATTTAATAGAACTACATCAAAGTTGTTGCGTCGTCTATGAATTCAGTTGAAATATCTTATATTATTTTTGGGTTGGACTCTCCCTCATATGTGTGTGTGAGGCTCACTGTCTCACATGAACATTATATTAGCATATCGATATACAAAATGATAAGGCAAACTACAACCGGCCTTAATAAGTGAACCATATTCAACATTTTGCATGCTATTTGGAATATAAATTTCTCAATGCACTCCTAGGGGGTGGGGGAACGATTAGTGGGCTTGAAACTTTCTGGAGTGCAAACTCGTGCGAGTTTCCTGACGGCTGAAAGTGTAATTGGCTCAAAGACGAATGCGTTTTCACGAGTAATACTGTCCTTTCGATGGCGATGATAGGGGAAACAAGTTTCCTATACTCTTTGATGCTCCTCTGGATCCATGCTCAAGAGTGAAAGGGCAGCTTGAGCTTCTCCTTCGAAGGCATATTCTCCTACTTGAATATCCCAATGATTTTCCTTTCAAGGATGACTTTTGTTTAACTCCCCTCTATCTAGATCAAATGTATCGTGTAAAAGGGGATCAAATATATCTGGCAGTTATGTTTACATAAGTTAAAGCTCTCTTTTTTTTCCATAAATATTCATACACCTCTTTCTTATCGTATATTTTTAACAATAATTTCTTTTAATTATTTAATCATTAAAATATTTTGTAGCAAAATGATTTAAATTACCTTTTTTTAAATATATCAATTGTTTGCGCATACGCATATGCTTACGCAGATGACAACTAAAAACTCATAGATCTTTGGAGAAAAGAGACCCTGAGCTCAAACTCACCACCTCCGGCACGTCGCCTTTACCTCTGCTATCACCTTCAAGAGCCACTCCCTCTCTGTTGCTCCCAAGAGCCCCGCCAAACGCATCTCAAGCTTAGATCCAATGCCTCAACCATGTCCTCCTGCACTTCGCCTCCAGGAGCCACTCCCTCTCTCTGCTCCTAAGAGCCCCCAACGGTTGCATCTCAAGCTCAGATCTGCCTCCACCGTGGCAGATCTGACAATTAGCACCAACCCTTGTCTATTACTATTTTGAATGTTGTATTCATTTAATAAGTATTTTTAGAAGTTATGAAATTCAGAATTAAAATATTAATATTATCATTTTTATTCCTAATTTTTAATGTCTTTTCAATGTAATCTTGATGGCGTATCTATTCACCTTGCAACATTTTTCAAAGGGTCGCATCTATTAAAAAATACTGAGATAAGTGTGTCAGTTTTTGGTATCAATGATTATCAAATCTTGTCGAATTTTCCTTCCAAAAATTATAACCTTCTTTCCAATGTTTTTCCTTTGAGAGTTTCTAGAGGTATACTAGCATTACTAGGTGATATTCTCAATCAACAGCTTGTTATATTTTAAAGGATTTTTGTCAGTATTCATTAACAGTATTGTGGGGCAAATAATTCCTTAAAGAGAGTATTATCAAGCCTCAAAATCTAATTCCATTTCTACCCAATCCGATGCATTTTTTTCCAACGCAATTTATGTCCATTTTTTGTAAACGACTCTTTCTCGCAAGAAGCTAGCAAGAAGCACCATTAACGTTCTATTATGAGAACATTCTCCATGTTATAGATATGTTTCATTGAGCCAAAGCAAAAAATGTAGCATTTGTCATGTCCCGACCCTCAAGCACGCAACAGTCTTTGTTTTCTTTGGTTAAATGAGTTCGACGTTCAGGATACGTTGCCGACCATTTTTTTTATCTTATAATTATGCGCATGTGAAAATAAATATTAAACTTCGATCAAACATCAATAACATGGATAGTCATAAACATAGACAATTCAAAATGACCTCATTTAATCTTCGTGAATGGATACATGTGTAACTCTATTATTGGGCATTATTCCAATAGCCATCAAAAGATATAAGGGCAAATATGTCAATCTACTTCATCTCTTATCCTTAGGGTTCTAAGTTTGGTGAGTCCAAAAAGTTCGCAACAAGGCATGTCAATCAAGTACCTAAAAATAATTAAATCACAACCAGTAAGATAAAATCTGGGTAGGGTATCAATTTGCATCGGGAGTACCTAATAGGTAAAACCATCGTAACAACCACTACCGAATCGATTCACAAGCAACTTTACCTACCTCACAGCTGCACATATCCTACATGATACCAATCACACATGTCAGACATAAATGAACAGGCAACCGCATAATCAGAATACAACATATACATCTGATGCACATTGCAATGAGCTGTGTTTCAATTATTATGACCCATTGAGTCACAAAGATGTGTAAGATCATCTGCCCTACAAATTATTTAGGATCCCTAATGAATAGTCATTCACAACTAATCTAAAAATAAAATTAAAGATTGGGTCTAGTGAGGAATGAGGATAGACTCGGATCACCGAGTCCAACAAAACAAATTGAGTTTTTTCTGCAGAAGAAAACAATAAGATTTAGGATTTCATTGTCGCTTGGCATAACTAGACTTTTGGCTATTCCTTTGGTTGAATTCAACAAGCACCAACGGATACTTATCATCAACTCACCAACCAAGTTGCCAAATCTAAAGATCAAGTCAAAATGTTCCTTTCACAAACAAGACAGCATCTGCTAGAGTTCTTATTTTCCAGATTTGTATTGCTACAGCAGCAAACCAAGCCCAGGCGAGATGAGAGTCTGCAACTTATATTTCTAGTCTCCATAGGATAGCCTATCCTGCCCATCCACCATCGACTGCCAGATTGTGGCCGTTGATGAATTCGGCCTCCTCAGAAGCAAGGAACACCACGGCATCAGCCACATGCTTCGCTTTCATCACTCCTTTCATATACGAAGTAGACTCATACATCCTCTCGCCTTCCTCCTCACTCACGCCAAACACTTCACACAGTAACGGTGTTGCGACCGCTCCAGGTGAGACACAGTTCACACGTATACCGTATGCTCCAAGTTGCTTGCTTGCTGACCTCACCAGACCCAGTACAGCATGCTTAGACATTGTATAGTCTATGTAAGTCTCGTTCCCGGTGCTGGCTGAGACACTCCCCGTGCAAATTATGCTTCCCTTTATGGCCCCTGCCACCATGGCACGCGCCCCGTGCTTAACGCAGGCAGCCATCCCTCGAACATTGACAGCAAAAAGGCTTTCAAAAGCTGGTATGTCAAAGTTGAGAATGTCTTGCTTGATGTTATTCATGATGCCTGCGTTGCTGAACAAGATGTCTAGGCGACCGTTTGATTGAAGAGTCGATTCCACCAAGGACTTCACCTGTTGCTCATCCGTGACATAGCAATGGATGTAGGTGCACAGGTGGGATCCAATCGACGCCGCGAGGTCGTGGCCCTTTTCGTCTTGGATGTCCGCAATCACGACATAATGCGCCATGATTTGCCAATTCACGTGCCTGTCTCCTCACCAATGCCACTTGCGCCACCGGTGATGATGGCTACTTTGCCGTTAAGTTTGTTTGAGGCGTGGCTTGCCATTTCTGTTGGCAGAGAATGGAAAACCGAATACAGAAATAGCCTATGAAGTTGTGCCGAGGGAGATGCAGAGCCACTTCACATATAGAACTTGAGACAGCACAAAGCACAATAATGTTTATATTGAATGTTCGGTGTTGACTATCTGTTGAATGGATCAAATAATGAATAAAATTGGCAAGTTATTGGTCTATTAAATTTATTCTTTTTTCTTCTTTTCTTAGACGCTATTTCTAATCTCTTGGCAAGTGAGGTGGATAAATTCAGACACCGACTGGTATTAGTTTAAAACCACATGGATATTTTAATGGGTGTAAAAAATAGAACTGCACACCTAAAGGTCTCAAATCCTATTGTTGACACATAAATTTTAACCCCATATATGGATATTTATTTGCATAAAAATTTGGAGGTAGACCCAAACCCTAAACAAAATTGGCATTACATAATTTTACATCGCATTTTCATGCTCAGCAAGAAGGATATTTTCGGTCAATGTTTTATGGAAAAATCCTTAAAATATATTCAGCCTAATGAGGGACCTTGAATCTCCCCCATAATATGAGGAAGAAGACAGATAAATTGCACATGCAAGGATATAAAATTTGGAAGGAAATCAATTGGATACTTGGGGGTAACAATTTCCACAAGGAGGAAACCAATCAATTTCTTTCTTTTCTTTGTTGATCGAAGTTGATATACCTGAATATAATACAATCTGCCCATCTCATATGCATGAATATTTCGAAATATTCTGCCATCAGAAAGCCTGATTGATCACAATGCAATTTTCAGCTACGGGCTTGGTTCAAATTTTTATCATCACGGGCTCGGTCCAATCAATCCAATTCGGAATCATTTCCTCAGGTCCATCCACCGGCCAATAAATATATGAGCCTATTAACTACTAATGCAAATGCTCCTAATACCTATATGTATGCAATTTAATTATAATATTTTTGTTTAATTCCTAATTTTATATGCAATAAATAAATGATTGGATCCCCAAAATTTAGGTGTCAACAAATTTTTCATACCATTGATCTAATATATTTTTTAGGTTCTTCAAGCTAGCAACAAGTAGAACAAGAGCACCATTAGCAAGGATGACTTTTGGTAATTGGAGTTTTAGGTACGAATTAAGATAATGTGTTTTATTATAGTTGTTAGATTTAGCTAAGTTCTTATGTGTGTATGTTTTAGAAACTCTGATTTTATAATCAATTCACTGTTTTATAAGATACATAGATGTCTATATATTTTGATAATATGTTTATGGTGGCTTGTGTTTGACATTGCGTTAGAAGGACGACCATGTTGGTGCCCATTGATGTTTATGTTTCATCAAGATCTAATCCAAATCACCATGTCATTTCCTTCTTCGTGAATGAGCCTTTTTTTCTTTTTCAATGCTTTCAGGTTATGCAGAAAGCAAAGTCCTTGTCCATCCATGGATCGAACCGGAAATAAAACACACAAGATATGCACGATACTTGAAGATATATCGTCTAAAAATGACCTCATATTGAATATACGGTTTCGTTCTCTAGCGTCAGGTCATCATTACCAGAGAGGATGGGTAATGTGTGCGAGCATCAGGTCTGTATTCAAACATGTCGAATTCGAGTTGTTTTGAGACATGTCATCGACGTACCTGAAGGAGATTTTGCTCGTGCCGATCTACCAGATGTTTGAACAAACATTTTATGAATTATAAAAAATCTCCAACTGATATTGCTCTCTTGCGCATAGAAATGGTGCAGTGGTTGGTTCACATGAAGTTATTGTTTTAGTTTTGATCATCCAAGAACAATTCATTGCAGTCATGACTTTTTGTCGCAAGAAGCTAGCTAGAAACATCAATAACTCCATATCATGAGAACATTCTCCGACTTGCAGTTTTATTTCGTTGTGCCAACGCAGAAAATATAAACTAGAAACCTATTTTGCGGCAAGAGCCAGCTAAACCGTGTTAAGCCCTCCATCGACGACCAGGTTGTGGCCATTCACGAATTCGGAATCTTCAGAAGCAAGAAACGCCACGGCATCAGCCACGTGCTTTGCTTTCAAAACCCCTTTTAAGCTCGAGCTCGGCTCGAATATCCTCTCGATTTCCCCTTCACTCTGGCCAAGATTGTTGCAGACCATTGGCGTTGCAACCCCTCCAGGCGACACACAGTTCACACGTATACCGTGTGCTCCAAGTTGCTTGCTTGCCGACCTCACCAAGCCCAGCACTGCATGCTTAGACATGGTATAGTCCATGAACTCGTCACTCCCGACGGTCGCAGCAACGCTTGCTGTGCATATTATGCTTCCTTTAATGTCCTTATCCACCATTGTGCGGGCGCCGTGCTTCACACACAAGGCCATGCCTTTGACATTAATAGCGAAAAGGCGTTCGAAGGCTGATATGTCGAAATCAAGAATGTCTTGCTTGACAGAATTGATCACTCCTGCATTGCTGAACATGATGTCCAGTTTACCATACAATTGAAGGGTCGACTGCACTAAGGATATAACCTGTTGCTCATCTGCAACATCGCAGTGAATGTAGGTGCAGCAGTGGGAGCCAATCGATTCTACGAGGTCTTGGCCCTTGTCATCCTGGATGTCAGTAATCACAACTTTTGCACCATGACTGGAGAAACAGCGAGCCGTTTCCTCGCCGATGCCACTTGCACCACCAGTTACAATGGCTACTTTCCTTCTAGTTTTTTCAAGGCGGAGTTCGTCATACCTTTTCCCCAGCAGAGCTGGAAGAAAGTGGAAGTACAAATGATCACTTGCCGAATTCTGCCCTTATTGAGATGAAAGTATAAATAATCACTATCAGTTATGATGCTTGAGGGAAAACAAAACTCTAGTTATAGGCTGGCAATGCTTGTCCAACAAGAAATATTTTTTTGTCAAACTTCGGCAAATTCCAGGAAATTTCCCAAGAGAAATCTTCAAACTTTAGAATTTTCAGCGGCTGAATTTTGTCAAGCATCGATGTTGGCGCCCACCTGACAAAATTTGAGGTTTTCACCTGGAACAGCCTTCTAGCAGCTTCAGTAAATGGCTTTTCAATAGATACGAATAAAAGAAGAAAACCAGCAGGAAATGGACTCCCAGCTTTTTCCTCATCAAATTGGCTTCTTTGGTTTATCTATCGAGAAGAATTTGCACAAAGTTTAGGCTTGGTTTGTTTCCTAAGAGATGTGACATTCTACAAAATATTTTCTAGAAAATCATTGTTTAGGAAAGTAATAACATTTTTTTTATATGTGGCTCAATCTTGAAAATGAAGTGAAAAATATATTAATGAGGAAAATAACATTTTTTTCAAAATTGACATGCACTAATTATATGATACCATGGATACACATGCTATATCAAATGATTTCTCCGAGCATCGAGGACCTCATTCCCCGGCTTGAGTGTCAAGGATTGAGGGACTTGGGCTCGGCTAGCGGGATTTTCAAGCCCAAGTGTCGGGGTCAAGGTAATGGGAAATGAAATGAAGCGTCGAGTATCTGAGCTTGGTCTCATGGACTTGGTCTCCATCCTCAATAACTAAGGTGCAAGAGCCTGGTACTTAAGGACTCAGGCAAAATCACACGATAATTGCTTGATGTTTGTAATTCCACCTGTAACGGAATGATAAGTTTACCATCCATCAAGACAAGCCAAGTTTATCAACGCACAAGCAATACCTAATGTCGCGACCTATTTTTTCCGTCCCGAGGGGAAACGAAATCGATAAATAGGTTTAGGGGTTTGCCCCCCATACCCCGCGTGACGTTGGATGTTCACGAAAATCTTGAATGAGTGAGTCGCCACTAGCCTCTATCGTGGGGTCGGCTAGAAACCAAGCGGGCAAACACTTTCTACGCAACTGCAGGATTTAGAGTCGGGGACTTGATTACACTAATTAACCAATTAGTGCCATTTCTATACCCTAATCTTGTTCATTTCAAAAGACTTTTGTCGGGCAGTTTGGATTGATTTTAGACTTAACCACTAACATATGAGGTGATATTTCATCAAAATAACAATCGGCAATTAAGAATGCAATAAATAAATTGCATGCGAAAATAAACACCTAACATTAGGAGATAAATAATACAATCCTAATTAAACTAAAGGGGAAACCATAATCATCGCGTTCTTCTTTTTTTTTTTATTTTATTTTAATCTTTTTTTTTCTTTTTTTTTTTTTTTTTTTTTTTAGTCTTCTTCTCCTTGTCTCTGCATGCATGCTCGACGTCTCCTTCCCCTTCCCGAACGTGCCTGCACTTCGCCGGAGCTCCGCGGGGACTGCCTCCACGCACGACGAGCCTACACCGGCTTTTGGGGGGTCGCCATTCCATTGCCCGGCGTCGGTCGTTCGGTCCGACGGACGCCAGCCTCCGCCGTCACCCCATCATGGCCGAAACGACCAAACAACCGCCCGAGCTCGAAGCTCAGGCCCCGACACCCCCGCTGGCTGAAAATGACGCCACAAAGACGCTTCCCCCCTCGCCGATTTGACCAACGAATGAAGTAGCAACGGCCATAGACGCAACAGCCACGTCGAGGACGGATATTTTCAACCAAAATTTTCAGATCTAGTCTAAGCATTATATCGAACACCTAATGTGCGCTATGGAAAAGAGCAATTATCTACTCGACCGGACTTGAACTCGAGACCAGACTCTCGACGAAGTAAACCAGAACAGAGCAAAGCTCTATGGGGAACCGGCGGGGCCGGAGTTCGCGCGAACTGGTCGGCTGCGAGCTCCGGCCCGACGCCGCGCAAAAGCAAGATACTCGAGTAGGAGGAAGAGAAACCAACCTGGTTCGTTCGGAGGCTGCGACGGGTGGAGGCTGTAAGGCGGTCCTTCGGCAACAACAGAAGACCCTCTCGACCCCCACTCTCACTTGGTCCCTCGGAGTTCTCCTTTTTTCCTCGGTCTCTCGAGCTCACCCCGGAATCCTCTCTCCGATCCTCTCTTTCGGTCTCCCTGTTCTTTCTTTTCTTCGGTTCTCTCGGATTTTTCTCTCACTCAGGCTCTCGGTCCGTTCTCTCTCTCCGTCCCTCGGTCTCTCGGAGTCCTCCCCCGAAAACAGCCGCTGGGTTCCCCTTTTTCTCACAGCAAGCGTGTCCGATTTGCTTTGTCAGTCTCTGACCGACCTAACCCTCCCTGCTGATTTTCTGCTGTTGCTTTGCTTCTGCTCCTCCCTGCTGACCTGCTGCTGCCTTGCTTTTTTTATTTCTCTTCTGCAGGTTCTTGCTTCGCGCGTGGAAGAAAAAGAAGGGAAGAAGGAGGAGGCGGACGGGCCGGGCCGAAACCAAAGGAGAAGGGCCGGCCCAGGTACCAAAAAGAGAAGGGAAAAGAGGAAGGGGTCGGGCAGGCCTGGCCCTAGCCCGGACCCACGTTTTCTTTTTCTTTTTTTTTTTTTTTTTTTTTTTTTAAAATTAATTTTTTAATAATTATTATTATTTTTAAATATTTTTTGATAAATTTTGAGTCTTTCCTAATATCTATATGCGATGCGATTTTAATGAAAAAGATTTTTGTTAAGGGGTTAGAAGTTAATCAATTTTCTATCGATTGATAAACACTTAAATAAAAAATTTAAAAATAAAAATTATAATAGGAATAAAGTAGAATCGACGAAATAAAAATAAAAAAACCGTTCACACGTTAAATAGGTTATAATTAATATTATTAAATTATGTCACAAATTCCAACATGTGTATAAGACTCGATACGATTGGACGGTGTGTTGAATTGGGTGAATCTATTTAAAAAGGAAAGAAATTTTAATGCGTCACTTTCTTACTTTTGAATTAGAAATCTTTCCTTGAAGCCCACGCAGGTCCACGTGAAGGTATTTGTTTTTGGAGGAAAATGTCAAGTTCGACCGAATACGCATGGATTCGTCAAAATCGTGCAGAAAGCGGACGTCTCCTGGTCCTGGACGCACATTAATTTATTCCTTTTTAGGCTGCAGAAGAAGTCCCTCCTGCAGAAAACGCGTAGAGAAAATTTAAAAAATGAATGAGAGTGGGTTTTTGCTTTTATTTTTTTCATATCCAATTGAGTTGTTGACCCGTAAACGATTTGAATTTTAGGATAATTTAGGTATGATAAATATTCAAAAGTGAGTGATTGTAACTTTAATTTTTTTTCGATTATTAATAAATTATTTGCTATCGATCCTCCCTATGGGTTGGTATCAACACTCCAAACCACTTAAATATTTATTATCATAATTGATCATCATTTATTTTTCTAGTAATTTTGCAGTAATTCAATTGCAAGATCTGATATTTTCCGCATTAATATTACAACAAATGGGATTCGACTAAATTTTATTTTTAAAAAAGGACTTGATTCTATCACATACAAAGATACGAAAGCATATCAATCCATACATTAGCTGTCAGGTAGGGGTGTCAATGGATTGAGTCGGGTTTCTATGATACCCGACCCTACCCGAAACACTATAGGAGTGGTTTGACTCGACTCGACACCTCGAATGTCAAATAACCCGAGCAATTAGGTTGGGTAGGGTTTCACGTTTTTAAAAAAAAAAATTGAAGATTAAGATGAACATGTTTTTCACAACCGCTTATGGGTCTAAGATGTTTGACTGATAGGATCTTCCAATCATATAAACATGATATTATATTGATAAATATAGCGTATCCAAATCAAAGAAAGCCATTATTGATCCAATGAGATAGAAGATGTCTTCTTGTAAGTATGAATCTTCACCACTCACCTCTATAATGGTTGTGATGGATGTGTATTTTTCTCTCAACAATTTTGTGGAAAATAGTAGAAGCGTGATTATTGGATGCCAACATTCTCCACCAAAGAGAGGCCTTATATAGAGAGAGTGATGGGACTAATCTTAAAGCTGACAAATTTCAACCATCCATCAAAGTTTAAAATATGGGTTCTACATGTTTAATTGGTGTCACAAATATATAGCCCATAATATATTAAATTAAATTGGTCTCATGTCAAATATTAAATAATAAACCTAACAAGCCATATAAATGGATTGGACCTCGTCAAGTCCAACGTAAGAATCACACATCTCAATTAAGGAAAAACCTAGTGTGATTGCCTATGCTTGTTTCACTCATTTCTTAATTTCTCATACTTAGATTTTTTGTTAAGTCCATAGATATCATTAGAACACCCAACCAAAAGTTCTTAACACAGTAGCTACTTGATCATGCACTTTAGCGTCATAAAATTCAATCATAGAACAAAGCTTTGGCAATGCAGTCTCGACAAAAATGAGCAACTGTTGATCATATAAATCAGCAAAGCCAAGAATCTGGAAGTCCAAAACCAGAAGGCTTCAATTGATGTAGCCACGAAAATATCCACAATTGACAAGACGACTCCATCTCCATCTTATTCAAAGGAAGCAAAACGACGGCTTCAGTTTTGTTCTCCCACCACTCCAAGAACTTGACTTGCGCGGCCATGATAACCGACCGGTAGAATTGCAACTAATGGCTGGCGAATTCCTATCCAAAGGTCCAATCAAACACCGCCCCTGCTGCAAAGGATAGTCCAGCACATAAGAAAAATGATGGATGGCATGCAACATTTCTACCTGCAATATCTAATAAAAGTTTAGCACAAAGGCAGGTACAATACCTTCTTCTCTGGATAATAGTAGTCAAAAAGGGTAGTGCAGAATAAAACATTGAGCTACCAATCAAAGATAACCCATCAACTAACAGTCGTAATAGTCTAGTAATTGGTAGTCTAAAACTGATTCTGAAATCAAGTTGCAAATGAAAATAAAATCATTGGTTTAACAAGTACCAATTTCTAATTTGTCAATGATCAAGAGAAGTCAATATTGAGTTTGACTCCACAGTCGTAGTTGGCAACTTTGCATTAAATTCATGATAAAAATAAGAAATAACACATCCATTGACATAGAGAAGAGTATATATATTCTACAAGAAAATTTTTCACCCGACTCAAAGATTTCGAGTTCTTCCAAGTACTCTTCAACTGAACATGAAAGTGGCACGGATTACAACCAATCTTAAGCACATTTAAGAGCCTCCATTATGCCTAGGGTCAATGAGCTACGAAACAAATCAAACACACGACCTCTTGTGCTAAATGCAACCTTTGATGCTATAATCAAGACGAACATGGCCAACATTTCTCAAGCAATGGAAGAGAGGATAGGATATCTTGAAGAATTTACTTTCCACCAACTAAAGATATCAAAGGCAAGGCTATAATGTTGACATCCTTCCTCTAAACACTTGTCCGATTCAGAATTTCCTTGCAAATGTTGTTACTGGTTTGGCTAAGATACTTTGCAGTCATAAAATCAGCACCAACCATAGGAAACTTTGACATACTTATCATCCTTGTGCTCCTTAACCTCAAGCTGCTTTGAGGGCATACACTAGTGCGGCATTACTCGAACAATAACATCAAGGATGTTTTTACTTTATCTCATAATGTTTCTGACTCTTTACTTCCATAAACATCATTAATCATCTACTTCACATTCTCACTTATCAAGCAACGAACAAAGTAAGATTGACGTTATGTAAAAAATACTTAGTAAATTTGGTCTTCATTCTTTGAGCCAATTCTGTGACATCCTGAATTTTGACCCTATTTTAGGATTATGTGAAATGATGATATTAATCAATGCCATGTTAATACAATTACTCTGAACTGATCATTCATGAGTTAACAGACTTTTTTAAAGTACAATTAAGGATCGATACACATATAACCAGCAGATTCAATCAGGAACGGATCATTCGATTATTTTTCTATGCAACCTTCAATCAGCATCAACAAAATGAGTAGTGAGACACATATAGCCGAAATTTTGATAAAAAGTCCATGTCTATCGTAAGACACACTCTTGGAGATGTCTCAAAGAAATATTTTTTAATTTACTTCTTTCCTCCGCATATAATTTGCAATAGTCATGTCTCAATGTCTTCCGACACGGGATTAAAAATTTCTGCTGGATTCAATTCACGAATAGCAGAACTCCTTCATTTTCTACAAACTTGAAAGTAGTCATTTTTTTAGCTCCAATAGTCATGATCATTCCTATTGAAAATAAGAACGGGAATTGAGGATGTGGCAGTGTTGACCATGCTTTTTGTGTCAGAAACTTTGGATGGTTAATTTTAATAAATGGTTAGGACAACGCCCACCACTAAGCAAAGTTGCCTGGTTCTAGAATATCACTATTAGTTTCTCGTTTAAAGGCCAGCGTGTGTAGATGTCCGAGGAAAAGGACTGGGCAAAGAAGCAGCAATTATGTAAATATGAGAGTGGACCATCCCAGATGAAGCACGAGGGAACAAAATGATAAAAGCTTTTATTATTTAGTGGGTATTACAAAAGGTCGGGGGAGAGGTAAAGTTTTTGGTCTGCTTTAAGTAGGATTGGACGTCCGTCCACCAAGCCGGCAAGCCCTATTAATAGGCATACATCATCGCCTCTTCATGTGAGAGCTTTTGGTTCTTGCTTTCATCCTTATCCACACAATACTAAAGACTTCAACACTATTCTTGGAGATTTCTTACGCATGCTAGACTTTTTCTAGCCATATCCTGAGCATGATAGACTATTATAAAAATTGGATCAATTATTTTAACAATTCTCATTATCATGGAGCAGTTTTTGCGTGGTGTCGATCTACCTGATGATTCAACAAACATTCCATGCCTTATCAAAATCCTCCAACTGACATGGCTCTCGTGCACAGAAATGGTGCAGCAGTTGGTCAACATGAACTTCTTGGTGTAGTTTTGCGATCATTGAATAGCAATTTATGTCCAATCTTTACTAAGCCATGACCGTTTGTGGCGAGAAAGCTCAGCTAGAAGCGCCAGTTACATTCCATCACGAGAAACATTCTCCAAGTTACAATGATGTTTCTTTGGCATACATGGAAACTCGAAACCTATTTTGCTGTAGGAGTCAACTGAAGCGGGTTAAGCCCTCCATCGACGGCCAGGTTGTGACCATTCACGAATTCGGAATCTTCAGAAGCTAGGAACACCACAGCATCAGCCACGTGCTTCGCCTTCAAGACCCCTTTTAAGCTCGAGGTCGGCTCGAACATTCTCTCGATTTCCTCTTCGCTCCGGCCAAAGGTGTTGCAGACCATTGGCGTCGCGACCCCTCCAGGCGACACACAGTTCACGCGTATACCGTGTGATCCGAGTTGCTTGCTCGCCGACCTCACAAACCCAGCACCGCATGCTTAGACATGGTATAGTCTATGTACTTGTCGCTCCCGATGGTCGCATAATTGCTCGCCGTGCAAATTATGCTTCCCTTTATGTTCTTATCCACCATTGCACGGGCGCCGTACTTCACGCACAAGGCCATGCCTTTGACATTAATGGCAAAAAGGCGCTCGAAAGCCGACACATCGAAATCGAGAACGTCTTGTTCGACGGAACTGAACACTCCAGCGTTGCTGAACATGATGTCCAGCTTACCATACAATTGAAGGGTCGACTGTACTAAGGACATCACCTGTTGCTCATCCGCGACATCGCAGTGAATGTAGGTGCAGCAGCGGGAGCCGATCGATTCTGCGAGGTCTCGGCCCTTTCCATCCTGGACGTCGGCGATCACGACTTTTGCGCCGTGAATGGAGAAACGGCGAGCCGTTTCCTCGCCGATGCCACTTGCGCCGCCAGTTACAATGGCTACTTTCCCCTCGAGCTTTTTCAAGGCAGAACTCGTCATCCCTTCTCGTATGCAAAGCCAGAACAAAAGGGGACGAGTACTGATCAGAGATATGCCTGAGGGAAAACAAAACTCTATAGGCTACTGTAGAAAATCGGTGATCCTTTCTTTGACATAGAAATCTGGATCCAGTTCAATCTAGACTAATCTAGTGGGCGTGAGAAACAAGCAAGGAAAAGTTCATAGGATTCCTTAAAAATATCTTGTCTTTGGGCAGTAGGTGAAAGTGTGTGGAGAGCGCTGGACCTGGGACAAATTATTGCATAGACCGGGCCCATCCTCGTCACCATGGCGCTGGACCATTCAGCAATCGGCACTTCGCGCCACGTGGCGCGGCCAGGTCCGATGGAGAAGCCTCTCTCATTCTCTCCACTGCTCATCTTCCCCAAATGACCAATGATATTCAAATTAAACAGGCATCCCTGAATGGCCATAGACAAGTACCTGGTCGCAATCATCTGGGAGTGAAATAATCGACGCGCCGAGCTTCGACCACCCTGAGAGTCGTTTCTTGAGTTATATCAGGGAGATGAAGATCCCCTTCATACATCAAACTAGAGAGAATTCAGATGGAGGCTGGTTTTTTCATTAAGATGTTTGGGAAAAAAAAAAGAGAGTTTCTAGCGTTAGATTAGCGATGCCAGCTCAATAACAAAGTATTTCAAAACCCGGATGTATCTCAGTTGACTTTCACGTGACCAAATATTCTGCAGACCCATTTTATATGAACCGTCTCTCTCATTACCTTATTAGTGTCACCAACCATCATTCTTTTTTTTTTTTTGGTCTGACACCAACCATCATTTACTTTGGCAGAAAATAGTGAAACTGAGACAGGTTTCTGATGTTTCATGTTTTCAGGAGAAACATTGCTTTTGTTTGGTGCAGCTCAAGTGATATAATAGTTCTTTGGTCAGAGATTGTAGGATGTAGGGTATATTGTTATTGTTGATATCTTTTCCACTGCTTCAAATTACCTTAAAAGCCAACTATGCTGTTAATCAACATTACCAGAGAGGAAATGCTCCTATCATTTTGAGGTCAATTGTTAGATATTTGCCACTCAATTGTAGTACAAAAGCTCGATGGATTGAAGAAGTTTGATTTATCAGCAATCAACATTAAAAGGAACGATGGAACTGATAAATAATCAAACAATGAGAATTTTGGGAGTGCGGCTAGTCAACCTTACAAAAATTGATGAAGGAATCATGCTACCTTCAGAATGGCAGCAATCCTTCTGCTAGACAGACTTTCCATATTGCTTCCATATCCTTGAGGAAACAAAGAGAAATTGAACATCCAAGCCAACCGTTGCAATGAATCATAAACTAGACTGCATATAAGAACGTAATTTACAGGCCCCAAAGAGGGGAAAATTGACAACAACAGAGCATTCCAAGCAAGTTGATACATTCTAGCATGATGATGATGGCAAGAAGCGACAATCATTTAACTCCTCATTCAGCAGTAGTCAGAATGTGACTCGTAGAAGTCGCTGGGGCAAGGTGACATAACCTCTTGCTCGAGCAACTACAACACCTGGTTCATTGATGGCCGTTCATCTGGGTTTGCATCAGTACATTTTTAGCAGCTATATCTAGAATTGCTTTTACAGTTTCAGCATCGGCACCAGAGCAGCTCTTATCCAAGACATCTTCCAGCCTGTTCTCTCTCAATAGGGTGTTCATCTGCCAATGACAACATATTACTATCTACACACATGAAATGCAATTAAGAACACGTTAGTAAGTAGTAATCTTTTCTTGAGATTTTGGACAAAGAAAATATCAAGAAAGCTCACCCATCCAACAACATTCAAGCCTTTCTTCACAAAACATGGAGCAGTCGGCCTCTTTCCAGTTGCAATCTCCAACAACAGAACTCCAAAGCTATACACATCTGACTTCTCAGTAGCTATTCCACTTTGAAGAAACTCTGCTTGCCAAATGATCACAACCTAACCGGTGAGAGTTTGTCAAAAGAAGCGCTAAGCATATACTGCACTAACTAGAAAACCTTGATGATCGAATTATCACATAATTTTACTTTTACATGTACTTTAAGATTCCGCTCTCCAGCTGATAGTGACAGAACCTAATTTCAGAAAGCAAAATAAAGCTAAGCAAGCACTAGCGCAAACAAGAGTTGACAATTTGCAGGATTCTGCCGCTAATTATGAAACTAAAGGCATGGGACCAAGGGCCTATTTGGTAAATTTTACTCTCAAAAATAATTTCAAATCAAAAATGAATTTTTTTTATTCTACTCCTGAGAATAATTTCTGAGTATTTAAAGTGTTTGATAAACTGTTTAAAATTTTTATTCCCGAAATAGAAATGCGTTTGGTAAGAGTTTTTAATTTTTTTATTCTTTTATTTTTTTATTACTTTTTGTTATAATTTTCTTATATTTCTCTTTTTTTATTTTTTTCATTTTCATTTTCTTTTTATCTTTTTTCTACTTCTTCCTCTTGGTCACTGCCACCGGTGGTGGCTAGTGAGCAGCCGAGCAAGGTCCGGCGAGCTCGCTGGAGCCTCGTCGGGCCAGGGCGAGGTCTGGCAAGCTTGCGGGAGGCTTGCCTAGCCACGGGTGAGGCAAGGCTTGAGCCCTCTCCCCAGTGTGGTTCAACCTCAAGGTGAGCCTTGTCCAACCACCAAGGCGAGGTTTGACCTCGCACCACCTAGGCAAGGTCGAGGCTCAACCTCACCAGCCTCCGGGGCAAGGTCGAGCCTCGTCAGTGGCTAGGCGAGCCTCCAACAAGCTAGCCAAATTTCGCCTTGGCCTGACGAGGCTCCAACAAGCTCCCAGACCTCACCCGATGGCTCGACGACGATGGCCCAGGGCGATGATGGGGTGGCAGTGGGTTGGGAGGGGAAGGGAGGAGGAAGAAAGGGAAGGGAAAAAAGGGAAGAGAAAAAAAAAAAAAAAGAAAGAGCAAAATTGATTCTCAAAATTGTTAGGAGCGAAAACAACTTTTTTTTTTTTTTCGATTCTATTCCAAATCTATTCTCAAACAAATTTGTTAGAGAGAAAAAAATTTAAATTTACCAAATAGATTTTTGTTTCAAATCTATTTCCGTGAACAAAATAACATAATTAATTGTTCCCGAGAATGTTACCAAATAGGCCCTAAATCAGCAAGGAACTTAGCCACGATGCATTTTCAATGGGCCTTACTGTACAACAATCAGTTCATCCTATGCTATGTCAATGTGAGCATTAATTACTAGAAGAAGCAAATACTTGCTCATCCCATGTCCGTAGTATGAGAACTAACTCAGCAAGGTGTGAACAGAAGATCTTGTAAGCATTCCATTTTTAAGCTCCAATAGTCATAATTATTCCATCAAAAATAGAAATGACAAATAAGGATGAGCAGTGGTGGCCATGGCTTTTATGTCAAAAACTTTGGATTGGTGATTTTAGTGGAGGAAGTTAGGACAAACAGGCAATACCATTCAAACGTGCCTAGCTTCGATATCACTGTCAGTTTCTAGTTTACATGTTAGTGTGTAGACGTGTGAGGGAAACGATTGGGCGAAGATAAAGCAATTACGTACGTATGAGAACGGACTGTCACGGCAAGAGAGCACGAGGGAACAAAAAGCTAAAAGCTTTTCATTATCTGTCGCGAATTTCAAAAGGGGGAGAGCTAAGTTTTTGTCTCCTTCAAGTAAGATTGGACCTCCTCAAATGAATCTCTGCATGGGAGGGAGATTTTTCTTTGCTTTTATCCTTATCCACACAATACTAGAGACTTCAACACAATACCTGGAAATTTCTTGTGCATGCCAGACTCTTCTAGACATATCCTGTGCATGTTAGACTATTATAAAAATTGGATCAAATTACTTTAACAATTATTATATCTGGAGCAGATTTTGGCTAGGGTCGATCTACCCGATGTTTCAGCAAACATCGTATGCCGTATCAAAATCCTCCAACTGACATGGCTCTCTTGTGCACAGAAATGGTGCAGCAGTTGGTGAACATGAACTTCTTGGTTTAGTTTTGTGATCAAGGAAGAGCAATTTAAGTCTAATTCTCAAAGAGCCATGACCGTTTATCACGAGAAAGCTCAGCTAGAAGCGCCAGTAACATTCCATCACTAAGAAACATTCTCCAAGAAGTTACAATGATATTTCTTTGTGCCGAAGCGGAAAATATGGCATATTGAAAGCTCGAAGCCTATTCTGCTGGTGGAGTCAACTGAAGCGTGTTAAGCCCTCCATCAATGAATAGGTTGTGGCCATTCACGAATTCGGAATCTTCAGAGGCTAGGAACACCACAGCATCAGCCACGTGCTTCACTTTCAAAACCCCTTTTAAGCTCGAGCTCGACTCGAACAGTCTCTCGGTTTCCTCTTCATTACGGCCGAAGGTGTTGCAGGCCATTGGTGTCGCGACTGCTCCTGGCGACACGCAGTTCACACGTATCCCATGTGCTCCAAGTTGCTTGCTAGCCGACCTCACCAAGCCCAGCACCGCATGCTTAGACATGGTATAGTCTATGTACTTATCGCTCCCGATGGTCGCGAAAACACTTGCCGTGCAAATTATGCTTCCCTTTATGTCCTTATCCACCATTGCGCGGGCCGCGTGCTTCACACACAAGGCCATGCCTTTGACATTAATGGCAAAAAGGCGCTCGCAAGCCGACATGTCGAAATCAAGAACGTCTTGTGGTTCGACAGAACGGAACACTCCGGCGTTGCTGAACATGATGTCCAGCTTGCCATACAATTGAAGGGTCGACTGTACTAAGTACATCACCTGTTGCTCATCCGTGACATCGCAGTGCATGTAGGTGCAGCCATGGGAGCAGATCGATTCCGCAACGTCTCGGCCCTTTTCATCCTGGATATCAGCAATCACGACTTTTGCACCGTGACTGGAGAAACGGCGAGCCGTTTCCTCGCCGATGCCGCTTGCACCACCAGTTACAATGGCTACTTTCCCCTCGAGTTTTTTCGAGGCAGAATTCGTCATCCCTTTTCGTATGCAAAGCCAGAACAAAAGGTAATGAGAGCTGATCAGAAATATGCCTGAGGGAAAACAAAACTCTATAAGCTACTGTGGAAAATTGGCGATCCTTTCTTTACAATGTAGATCCAGGTCAATTTATACTACTCTAGTAGACGTGAGAAACAAGCAAAGAAAAGTCCACAAGATTCCTACAAAAAATCTTGTCCTTGGGCAGTAGTGAAAGTGTGTGGAGAGCGCTAAACCTGGGAGAAATTATTGCATAGCGTGACGATGGCACCAGACCATTCAGCAGTCGACACTCTATACCACGCGGCGCGACCAGGTCCCTCCCGATGGAGAAGCCTCTCCCACTCTCTCCACTGTTCCATCTTCCCCAAGTAACTGATGATATTCAAATTAAACAGACATCCATGAGTGGCCATCGACAAATACCTGGTCGCAGTCATCTTGGTGCGAAAGGGATCGACACGCCGAGCCTTGACAGCCATGAGAGTCCTTTCTTGTTTCTTGGCTTTCGCTAAGTGAGAAGAGAAACACACAAATGCCACTCGCACCGCCGGTTATGATCGTACTTTTCCACCGAACTTTTTCAATTCATGGTCTGTCATCCTTTCCCTACGCAAAGGTTGAGATAAAGGATGGAACCAGAAATGGTTTCTCGAGTTGTATCAGGGAGATGAACATCCCCCTTTATGAAATAGTTAATATGAATGACCTAAATGGGATGAATAGGTAATTTTAGGAAATTTTAATAAAATTTACGGAAAAATCCGAATAATTACGGACACAAAGATATTATTTAGAACTCGATCAACTCATAAGTTTGAAATATCCAAACAATATGTAGTAGAAAAAATGTAATGGAGACAAAAGGATAAGAGAAATTGTACACAACCCTTATAGTGATTCGGCTTAAGTTAAGTTTACGTCCACTCTGTCACACACTGACAGCCAATTGAATAAATTCACTATATAATCAAAGAGTAATGACAATTTGAGTATAATGCTTTGTGAAAGATTCTCACAAAATCACTCAACCACTCAACTTTGTGTATCTCACTCTTTTCTCACAATTTTGAACTCAGAGAAGACAAACAAAATTTCGAATAACACTTAGACTTTGGAATTTTAGATTTTGGATCACGTCTCTTATTTCTGTACGACGTCTTTCTCTCTTTAAATACTCCTCCATCTCCACTAGCCGTTGGAAGATAATCTTTCAACCTTATCTCATTGAAACAATTGTATTTAAGGATTCCATAGTTGTCAAGGGACATGATTGAATCTCCTTGTTGAATTTGGTAGCCCATACAATTAAATTATAGGTTTCCATAAGTTGAGTCTCTTCGATAAGGAAATAATTTGTCTTGAAGAATTTGATTACCAATCATAAATTGACATAATCAAATATATTTTAGGCATGAAATCTAGTTGTGATTACTAACCGTTGAAAACATAGATATTGAAAATGTCAAACTCTGGAATATAGAATTCGAATATGAATGTTTCCGAGTTCTAGACTAGATTCACTCTTGGCATGTCAAAATGAGAATAATTCCTCCATATGTATAAACTCTTTACGTAAGTCTGAATAGATATAGTTCTAGAAAAAACATTCCTTAGTTTTGGTACATGTTTTCATGTGCATCAAGAATTATATATATTAGAATAGGCATACTTCTAGATAGTTTTGTCAACTTCATACATAAAACTAGAGAGAATTCAAATGGAGGCTAGTTTTTTCGTTGATTAAGATGTTTGGGGAAAAAAATCAAAAAGAGTTTCCATTGTTAGATTAGCAATGCCAACTCGATAAGAAAGTTTCTCAAACCCCGGGTGTATCTCAGTTGACTTTCACTTGACCAAATCTTCTGCAGATACAATTTTTATGAACCATCGCTTTCATCACCTTATAAGTGAGAGGTCACCAGCCATCTTTTACTTTGGCAGAAAATAGGGAAAGTGAAACAGGTTTCTCATGTTTCTAGATTGGGAAGAAGCTTTGCATGTTAGCCACCCGTACATCAGAGTACAAAATTTCATGCTGCTGCCACTGAGAAACTGGATAGGCTAGATATGTCACTCTCTCTCAGCGATGGCATAGAGAAAGAATCATTGCTTCTGTTTGGTGCTGCTCGAATGATTAATTGCGAAATCATGGGTCAGATTGTAGAATGCGAAATCTTGGGTCAGAGATTGTAGAATGTGGAGCATATTAACATTGATATCTCTTCCACTGCCTCAAAATAACTAAAGAGCCAACTCTGCCTTAATAAACATCACTAAAGAGGAAGTTGCTTCAATCATCACTAAAGAGGAAGTTGTTGTTCGATGGATTGAAGATGTTCAATTTATCAGCAATCAACATTAAAAGGAGCAATGCAATTGATAAATAATCAAACAATGAGAATTGGTCACGTGGCAAGTCAACCTTCAAAAATTGATGAAGGAATCAAGCCACCTTCAGAAAGGCAGCAACCCCTCAGCTAGACAGGACTTTCCATATTGTTTCCGTGTCCTTGAGGAAACAAAGAGAAATTGAACATCCAAGCCAACCTTTGCAAGGAATCATACACTAGACTGCATAAGAACATAATTTACAGGCCCCAAAGAGAGGGGAAAATTGACAACAGAGCATTCCAAGCAAGTTGATACATTCTAACATGATGATGATGGCAAGAAGCGACAATCATCTAACTTCTCATTCAACAATAGTCAGAATGTGACTCGTAGAAGTCACTGGGGCAAGGTGACATAACCTCTTGCTCGAGCAACTGCAACACATGGTTCATTGATGGCCGTTCATCTGGGTTTGCATCGGTACATTTAGCAGCTATATCAAGAATTGCTTCTACGCTTTCAGCATCGGCACCAGGGCATCTCTTATCCAAGACATCTTCCAGCCTGTTCTCTCTCAATAGGGTGTTCATCTGCAAATGACAGCACATTACTATCTACCCACAAGAAATGCAATTAAGAACACAGTAGTAAGTAGTAATCTTTTCTCGAGGTTTTGGAAAAGGTATCAAGAAACCTCACCCATCCAACGACATTCAAGCCTTTCTTCACAAAACATGGATCAGTCGGTCTCTTTCCAGTTACAATCTCCAACAACAGAACTCCAAAGCTATACACATCTGACTTCTCAGTAGCTATTCCACTTTGAAGATACTCTGCTCACCAAATGATCACAACCAAACTGGTGAGAGTTTGTCAAAAGAAGCACTAAGCATATATTGCACTAACTAGAAAACCTTGATGGTCGAATTATCAAATAATTTTACTTTATTTGTACTTTAAAATTCCACTTTCCAGCTGATAGTGACAGAACCTAATTTCAGAAAGCAAACTAAAGCTAAGCACTAGCGCAAACAAGAGTTGACAATATACAGCATTCTGCCGCTAATTATGAAACAAAGTCATGGGACTAAATCAGCAGGAACTTAGCCACAACGCATTTTCAATTAGCCTTCCTATACAACAGTCCATCCCATGCTATGTCAATGTGAGCATTAATTACTAGAAGAATCAGATACTTGCTTTTCCCATGTCCGAAGTAAGAGAACTAACTCAGGTGTGCTCAGAAGATCCTGTAAGCATTCCAATTAAACTATTTAATAAAGGCATCATCAAACACCAGAATCATTAGGTGCACCATCATTTTGTTATCTAGAAGTTATTACTGGACAATGTCCAGTTTAGGCTAGCTTGGCAGAAAACCATTGAAGCATGCAACAAAAGATACAGAAGATACATACGATTGCTTGATATAACCATGGAAATTATGCTGTTTAGATAGTGCCAATTTCCACAGTCCAGCATTTCATGTCTGATGTCTATGTGTAAAAAGATGCATGATAAAATACATATTGAAGTAGTACTATCATCTGCACCATAGATAAAAAGGCCAAACTAATAAGTTCTCTAGTTATCTGAATTGAGGAAACAGAAGGAGAGACACCAACCAGGTGCAAGATAACCAAAAGTGCCAGCAACTACAGTTGTAACATGTGCTTCTTCATCTACCAGAAGCTTGGCAAGTCCAAAATCAGAGACATGGGGCTCCAAGTTTTCATCTAAAAGAATGTTGCTGGACTTTATATCACGATGCACGATCTTAGGACAGCAATCATGGTGCAGATATGCAAGCCCTCGAGCTGAACCTAAAGCAATTTTCAGTCGAGAACTCCAGTTCAGGGGTTGTGCATCCCCGTGTACTGGGACAGAAAAAATTAGAGGGATGGAGATGAGACAAATCAAATGACAAAAAAGATAAACAGCATAAGTCCTGAGGAATAGCTAAAAATGCGCCCTTCACAGCCTAATTGGTTCTGAATATGGCTTGGAGAAGAGAGTGATTAAGTTTTGAGGTCCAGGAGAAGACACATACCATGCAAGAGATCGTCCAAGCTTCCCATTGCTAAGTAATCATAGATAAGAAGCTTTGTTGCAGGGAGCCTGCAGTATCCACGCAGGTTCACTAGATTTATGTGCTTGATGCTTCCCAGTATCTCTAACTCCCTTTCAAATCCTTGATCAGATCCTTCACGATTTCTGTCAATCCTTTTAACAGCAAATGTCCCACAATCATTCATTACCATTCTGTAGACGATGCCAAATCCTCCAGATCCCACCACATCCTCTTCATCAAGAGACTCAAGCTTCTCTATTAGTTCGCAAGAGGGATATGGAAGATCTCCATGGAAAGTAATAAGCTTCGTGCCTGGAGAAGGAGGTGTCAGTACAGCAAGAAGTTACATAGAAATGGCATACATTGAAATTCAAGAGATCGGATCTCACTTGCTTCTGGTTCGACTTGTTTTTTGACTTCTTTATATCTCTTTGCTGCCCTTTCCTTTTTTGTTAGCAAACAAACCCATAGGAAAGCCAAGAGCATGACAAGTGCAAGACCCATCATGCACATGGCACCAATCAGAACTCCTTTGATGTAATGTGAAGATCGCTTAGCAGGGACTGCAATTAAACCAAGTAAGTTAAGCATGAATACCTTCCAGTATTAACATATTATTGTGGTAATAACATATCACTTCCTTTTAAAGAGCTATTAATCACAATGTGAATGTTACCAGATGCTTCGTCACTCTCAGCATGCGGCAGCACTGCAGGAAATCCCATCGAGGTTCGACATTGCTTCTGCACTTGTTGGCCACAAAGATCTAAATTTCCAGTAAATCTGCAAAAGATAAAGCACAGTTTGAGAGCCTTGTTTTGATGGTTGGAGTCTAACGCTTATAAATGGCTGACCAAGGTCAACCCAGGTTGAGTAGTAAGTATCACGGCAGACATCTGCATTTGTATGGATAATTTTCATGTCCACCATATTTAGTGATGGTAATTATGTGAGGTGAAGCCACATTGTAAAAATCCGCAGTTAACACAATTCTATCGCTTGGATAGCACAGAAAAGCATCTCCATTACCATGCATAATACACGCCACTAACTTCCATCCTAGTTGAGCTGCAGAACACTCCTCCACTTTATGGAAATTAACCTGAATTATCTAATTCACACAATGCTCATTACTGCTAATTTCAAATACATTTTTGCCCACTCATTCATTTCTTTTATTGCAAACAGTGAGAGGCACTTAACTCATCATTGCAGAAGACGGGATAAAAGTTTCATTTGACTTGGTAAGTGCATGTGCTTGCATATCAAAGACAATACTTCTTAAATGAACGATCATTAGCATGTCCCACACTCTAGTCTAGTTACTTACGAACTGCGTCCAAAAGTGCTGAGAACTCCAACATCAGGGATTTCACCTGAGAAGAAGTTGGTTGACAAGTTCCTGAAAATCAAGTGGAAATAAGCACCAGTTAGAATTACCAACGAGTGAATTGCAATAGGAAACTCTAGGAAGTTGCACGGTCATTATGAATGAACGTACAAGCTATGAAGTCGTGTGAGACGTCCGAGAGATGAAGGTATGGCTCCCCTAAGAGAATTGCTTGATAAATCCCTACACGCAATTCTTATGCTCAGAAGAATATTTGGATATTAGTGTTTCTAGTGTATACGTGGTTGAGGAGCGAATCAAACTTGTCATGTCTCCACAAGAAACGCAGAAGAAGAGCAAAATAGAATAACCACCAAGAGACGGAAAATTTACAGGATGCTGAGAGACGAGAGGTTCCCAATGGCCGCCGGAATGCCTCCTTGGAGATAATTAGCTCGCAAGTACCTAAATAATAAAATGACAAGCATCAATCATAGCAGGGTAAAGACTGCAAGAAACCGTTAAACTTCACAACTCGGAAAAAGATATGTTGCGCTTACAATGCTCTAAGTTCCGCACAGTCGGCAATCTCAGTTGGAATGGTACCATGCAGGCTATTCGAGTGAAGTGCTCTGTCACAAAATAGAATCTTTCAGTTGTTTAAATTATTACTATTTCTTCGGTTCTTTAGAGACAATGGGCTTCATCAAACTCACAGTCTGTGCAATCTGCTAAGCTTGCCGATGCTTGGAGATATAATCCCTCCTAATTGCTTGTAAGGAAGATTTCTGAAATGCCCAGATTAAGAAACATACATCAGACTTAGAAAGAGAGAATTCAAGAACTTGGATTCAACCACGCAGTTAACAAGACGACTGATGCCAGTACATGGTGCGGACTCTCTCGTCCGGATGACACGATATGCCGGTCCATTTGCAGGGAGATTGATCGGTAGCTTGCCAGTTGCTGAGCAAGTTCTTGGTGTCATTCAGGGCGGCCTTAAATTCCAACAACGTCATACCTGGAAAATTGAAGAGACTGTAAAATGTGTTCCCGCACCTAATCCATTGCATAAAAATGCCAAAAGCACCAACAAGCCAATGTCTTGGCCGCGCAAGATTCACGGCAAAAGGGGACCCGAAACACCCCCAACAACAGAATGCCGCAAAACGCACGGTGAAAACGGAAAAAGCTAGAATCTTGAATAATCCCCTTCAAAGAGACTCGCAAAAGGAACCTGGAATCACAAGCTCCTTCTCCTTTTTCTCCCACTTTACCCAGCCAGGGAAACCAGGGGAAAACAAGAAAACGAAAAAGAAGCCCAAGAACGGAACCTCAGAGCAAAACGGCGTCATACCATCCTGAGTCAAAGCAATGGCGCCGTCGCTGACGAGCGCCGCCGCGAATGCCGCAGAGAAAAGCCAGATGAGGAACCCCATCTGCGTTTCTTGATCGGAAAATGTAGGGGGATCTCTCTCTCTTATCCGAGAAGCCTCGGCCCTGTGGAGTGTTGTTGGAAAAGGGTCCCCTTTCTTTCCTTTTCTCTTTCTAGAGAGAGAGAGAGAGGGAGGGAGGATTTCAAACTGCCATGATAGAAGGAGGAGAGGTGGGTGGCAGGGGCGATGATGGTGGAGGATTACAATGTAGAGAACTTTAATAATTGAAATCTGCAGCACGAAGAGAGAGAGAGAGAGAGAGCTTTTCTTGTTTCCCTCCTCTTTTTATGAGCACTGGCCTGGCCACGCTGCAGCGAGAGAAGACAAGAAAATATTTGAAAGTTTGCATCGGTAGGAGAGCAGAAGGGGGTAGCCGTTGCCCAATGACAATTTTAAAAATTAATAATTTTTTTGTTAATACCTTGCAAAACTGCAAATTCGTACAATTTTCATAAATTTATTTTAAATTAATTTTTTAACCATAAAAAACTTTAAACCAGTACTCCTATGAAAAATTTATCCTCATTTAATTTGTATTAAATTTTGCTATCAAATTGTTGAGTTAGATAACACATAAAGATTAACGGGAATATCACTAATGTATTAGTTTGTGGTTTTTTATTGTATTAATACAATTTAACAGAAATTAACAGAGGATAAATTTATCGCTAAATATATCTGTTTAATATTTTTGATAAATAAAAAATAATCTTAAAATAAATTTATCATAAATATATCAATTTGAAGTTTTTATAAAATTTTGTTAACGCTTTTCTTTCATGCTGTTAAATAATTAACTAAAATCACTATACAATTTTTAATGCATTAACTTTTTCCTCACCTTATGCGTAATCAGTATTTTAAAAAAATTAAATTTCATTTTTAGGTAGATTAGATACGTGTCCAAAATATGGGTTAACATGCCATTGCCATGTTAATAAATAATAATGACCAGAGAAGTGAGTTATTTTTAGCCCTTTAAGAAAGTAGAGCAATTATTTTTTTGACCTTACGTCAACTTAACGTCATCCAAGAGTCAATTAGAGCTACAATTAATTGGAGGGTGGTGACATGTTAAATCCTTGACTCAACTAAGCTCGGATACTCAGAGACCCCAAACTATACTCTAATAAATTTCTAGTAAGCTCGAGCTCGACTTAATCAAAACATTCAAATCTTGATGCTCAACCTAACTTAGTGCCATTGACTTATAAGTTTCCCCGCAACTTGAATTAAACTCAAACTCAAGCACAGGGATTAACAAATCTTAACAAGACACAAGCTCGTCGTTCTAAAAGTGAAATAACCTTGCTAAGACACAACCAAATTGATTGATATAACACTACCAGTTTCAAATTGTTATGAATTGGTACATTTCCACTCATTTTTAATAATCAATATGTTATTACAATCACATTAAAAGCATTCAGGTAATGACAAAAAAAGACTAAAAGATGCAAACATATTGCTAATCGCATTCACCAATGCTATGCTTTAATTATTTTATCTCATAAGTGACCTGAAAAAGTGGTTTCTCATCGTTTCTTTCAAATTATAAAATAGATCCAAAATGAATGGTTTTGTTCTTGGGACTCTGGAATCTGGATATTGCTTTGACCTAATCTTCTACTAATTTTAAAATAATGTATATATACCAAGTGTTTGCCTTCAGCAATAGATGAGCCACTCTTGGAGGGTTTTCTTTGCTTTTTCTAAAAATGAAAACTAAAGAAAAACCTTTGTCAGGTCTAAAAAGCGGGGACATGTGCGCAGGATTTTGGTACCGTGCAGACAGACGAAGGTCACAAGTTACAATAATGCCGGAGGGTAGGGTCAAATGTTTTGTTTTTTTAACTTTACCCTTTCATTTCACCTTGAATTGGAACCATTACTTTTTTATGTTTCGGACGGATGGGACCATTATTTGAGTGTGATTGTTTCTCAAAGACTTAGAACTGAAAATCAAATCAGCCGATTCAAAACGACAATAGATTCCGAGTCAGGTGCTCCTCTTTCTTAAAGAAATCGTAAAGTTCATTGTCATATTCATGATCGTACATTTCAACCATAATAGTTGCTCCATTCGGTGCTAGTGGAAGCATCATTATTGGAGTCCATGGTTCAAACCTTGGTGGGTGCAAAAGCACACAATTGTGTTTTCAAAAGGGAAAGAAGCTATTCAAGGTCTGCTCAGCCTTTCTTGTGGAATTGGAAATCAAACAAATCTAATGGTTGATTTTAGGTCCCTTGAATCGAGAATTGGACCAAGTCCTTGAAATCAGCTAAAACTACATAAATTAAGCTGGTCTAAACAATTCTTAGGTTTAATGGGGCCCGATTGCACCGCTTACCGCGACACCCACCAAAGTTGATTGAAGGAAGGAGTACCTCTCCATGGGTAATAACAAGGGCCTTCGAATGAGCAATTTATGCTCTTTGTAAGGGCAAAATTGAGTCGAGCTACTCATGAAAAGCTCAAGTTCAGTCACTAAACAATTGAGATAGGCTAGTTTGATTTCAAGTAAAGTTCAAGTTACTCAAGTATTTTGTTGAGTTGAGTTTAGCTCCATAGGTCACAAGTCTAGTTGACATTCTATAATATACATACATGCATACATATATATAGACACACACAACATGTAATTCCCAAATCAATGAAATATATCTCAATAACCTCATCAACTAGGTAAGAATAATGAGCTAAAGTCTAAGTGGGCAACAACAACAACAAAAAAACAATTTGATTAGGATTGAGCATGTTACTTGATCCTCAATTATTTTATAATAATAGCAAAATCAATTTGTAACGACTCAAAGCATCCACTAATGAGCATCAGAAAGTCATCAACCACCTCATCATCACTCCACTTGTTTCCATTCTCAACTTCGATTTGCATTAGTTCATCCGTCAAATCACTCCTCTCATTCTGCTTTCGCTTCCTTCTCTCGAGCTCTGCCCTAAATATTTCCACCAGCTTCTTTCTACATTGTACGTCCATCTTCCTTAGGGCATCAAATGTTTGTCATTTAAGCTAGGGTTGATATGGTCTCAGAATAGAATCGGTCCGATTCTAGGTTCTAGGATATGCAAAATAAATTCCAGCTATGAATAAATTCCAAATTCCGAATGAAACCGGAAAAATATAATTTGGAATAAGTCTTTCTGGTTTTCTTGTTCTATATATTTGCATGATCCTATAATATTTCATGGTAGCAATGGTGAATATTAAAAGATTTAGAATCAACATAGTCCAATTAAAAAGGTTTTTAAAACTAAATTGATATCAATATAATAGATTTATGATTTTTTTGGTACTTCGTCCTCTTAAAGTGCATCTTAAGAATAAATCTTAATACTCCCATTTTGTTAATTGACATAATTCTCAATAATTATTTCATGTCTCATCGTGGATTGGTTAGGGCATTTCCCCCATAAATCCAAGGAATATATTACGATTCCTTTCATATATTCAACAGTTTCTCCTGACTGAACAAAATGAAATGGATGTTTGAAAATACAAAGCAAACTTAACCCCACCACATCAATCACTCAAAATGGATTTCACTCGGGCCCCTCGAAATATCTCCGATGAAGGCATCCAGATTCCGGTCCGACGACCCGCCTCTTGCGGTGGCCCGCCTACACGCCTCTCCCAGCTCTCTTGCTCTCTTCCTCATCTCTCTCCCCTCGCCGCTTTCCACATCCATCAGCTTCCTCACGAGCCGCGCAATCTCTTGCCGGGTGACCAAATTCTCAGCACCTCCACCGCCACCGCTGCCGGCGCCGCCTTCCTTCTTAATACTCAGTCCAATCTTCCAGTCCTCCGCGATCTGCTTGCTGTTGGGGACTTGGTCCATGAACAAGGGACACGTCAGCATGGGGACCCCGGCGTAGATGGCTTCCAGCGTAGAGTTCCACCCGCAGTGGGTCCAGAACCCGCCCACCGAAGGGTGGCACAGCACCTTCAGCTGCTCGCACCAGGGCACCACCAGGCCCATGCCCTCCTCGCGCGCGCTCCCCATCGGTGACGTCTCCCCGCGCGCCACCCGCAAGAACCGCACGCCGCTGTCTTGCACCCCGGCCACCATCTCCTCCATCTGAGCCTCGGAGGCCGAGAGGAAGCTCCCTAGAGAGACGTACAGGACCGACCCTCTGGGCTGAGCGTCGAGCCACCGGAGATAAGCCGCGTCGTCGGCCCCGTCCCCATCGAGGAAGGGGATGGCGGGGCCAACGCAATAGGCGGGCACGGAGAGTTGAGACTGGATTGCATCCAAGGCCGGGGATTCGAGCTCGTAGAAGGAGGTGGAGAGGAAGTAGTCGGCCTTGGAGGCCCAGGCGATGCACTCGAGGGCTGCGCCCAGGAGCTGCCGCCCATTGCCGAAGAAGATTGTGGGAAGATCTGCGAGGCGGGTCTTGGCGACTCCTGGAATGTAGTCCACTTCCTCGTCTCCCTTCTCTGCCGACACACAGACAAAAGAGAGACAGAAAACAGGCGAATCCGATCACTGGTTTCCCATTCAAGAATCGAGAAAAAATGACCATCATGGACAGCAGATCAATCGAAACAACCAGTTAGCAGGAGCCCAGCCCATCGTCGATTTGGAAGATTACCCATGTGCACAGATCTAATCTCGCTATAGTCAAACCACTTACCGCGCATCGAAAGGCGATCCCTTCTCTAATTACGATGGCCTCGCCTTGGAGACAAAAAACAGGTGGATACAGTGTATTGCTTTCAACTTTAATGGTTTTTTTCGTGGACTTTAGCGTATTGCAAAGACGCGACAATGGACTAGGCGTGTACAAATGTTTATCAGTTCTTTAGCAGGTTTCATTGATCTTTTCTGATGGTTTTTCTCGAGTTTACAAGTTAAAATCTCCCGCAAGAAAACAGTAACTTGAACGCCCCCATCATCTTCCTACAATCTGTGATATTGGGTCGTGCCGAGGCCGACCTGGTTTCTTGGAAGCACCACATGTTTCTCAAATTAGTAATCGCGTATAACTAAGACACTGAACTCCTTTGCATCCGATACTATGTTTCTCATATATTTAGGCGCACCTGACAAGTCCACCGGAAAATGGCCCTTCTGCTGAAGCATCTCGAAATGATGCAGCACCGAAAACACTGACGCCGACATCGTCCAGAGCGTGGCCACTGGAATATTCCTCCGCTTGCCAACCCTAACCGCCCACAGCATGTACGTGTCCGCTATGATAGCTGCCACTGGCAGCTCCAGCCTGTCCAGCAACTGCTCCACCGGAGCTTCCAGCTTCGTGAAGATGGCTTCGAGGAAGGCGGGGTAGTTCTTGGCTCGATGGAGCTCCGACGGTATAACATTGGGGACAGCGGCGAAGTGAACGTTAGCTGGCTTCGGGTTAGAGCCAATGAAGCCAAGCCACTCCTCCGTGACGACGAACGTGATGAGGATGTCGGGCTTCTTTGAGACCAAGAGCTTGCAGACGTTCATCATGGGGTTGATGTGGCCTCGGCCGGGGTAAGGCAAGGCCACCACGTGGCAAACTGAGGTCGGTTTCGATCCCATGGCAATCGGATCCTGGTCAAAGAGCGTCATATGAGTGAAGGAGAAGCTGCTTGGAGTCGCATCTACACTGACAGAATTTTGCTCTCCTGTACTTATGGTGCTAAGAAGAAGGATATAACTCCATATCATCTTTGGCCATAGGGCAAAATGACGGATACGCCCACTGCGTGGGGAGAAATTTACAAAGAGCCTGGAACATATGCCCCCCCCGCCCCCCCGCCCACCCACCCACCACACCACATTTCTGCGTACATTATAAAGAAGGGGAAAAGCAAGTTAAAACAACATAATATATTTCCATTTGGGTTATAGTTTAATTCTTTAATTAAAGCTTTGTGAACAAGGCCATTTTGGAGCATGTGAAATGCATGAGACTCCATGCTAGTGTGACGGCTCGAAGACATAAACAATCCAAAAGAGTTTCTACATAATGTCATGACCGATCCTTTAGAACAAGCGATCCTCAACCAAGTATCCATAAGTCCTAGGGTTTTCTTGAGTGTTTTAGAATATTCCTGGTGGTGGGCGTTATGGTAATTATACACTTATGTTATAAATGCGAGTATGTGGTAATTAGGAAAATACGATCTCCACCGTATGATTGAGGGTAGAATACGGAATGTCTTGTCCTTGTATATATAAGGGTCTCCTTCCCCTCATTCGTATCATCTCATTCGTAAGTGAAATACAATCCAGAGCTCTCTCTCTAGAGTTTTTCTCTCTAAGATCCTTGTGAGTTGAGTGAGAAATGCTACTTGAAAGAAATCTAAGGCCGCATGGGTTGAAGGGAATGCTAGATCGATCGGCCCGTGACAAGTGATATCAGAGCAAGTTCATTCCAAGGTGCAATGGCTAATTCCTATCCTGAGGTGTTGATCGCATTGAAGGCAAATCACAAGGATCGTGGAAGGGCTGTCGAGAAGGCCAACAAGGGAAGGAAGAACCATGCCGGTTCTAGTTCAAGGGATGCTATAGGGGATCTTGAGTATCGAGTGACGAAGGTAAAGCTGTTCACCACCGAGATCCAAGGATTGGTCGATGACTTGACCCTAAACCATCAATGGAGTGGAAGCTAGAAAGGAGAAGCTCACGATTGAGATGCAAGAGCTCAAGACCGGCATGAGAGAGCTTCAAGGTGACTTGCTGGGGACCTTGAGGCAAGAGCTAGAACAACGGGATGAATCCTTGGAGGCCATAATGGCAGCCATGCACGTAGAAATAGCGAAGCTCAAGGGAAGCTCGCCAAATCGAAAGCGGCACACGTGTATAGGGTGGTCACGATGCATGCTGGTCCATGAACGTATGCACCCAAAGTCAAATAAGTTCAAGGGCTCACAAGTGGCCAATGATGTGAACAACTTCCTATGGTATATGGAACGATACTTCCAAGCTATGGGGATCAATGACGACGTGACATGGGTAAACACCGCATCCATGTACTTAGTTGATAATGCATTGTGGTGGCGTCCATCAGTCGGATTGTAGGAGTGGTGATCCTATTACGACGTGGAATGGGTTCATCGAGGAGTTTCAACAAATGTACTATCCTTCTTGTGTGGAGAAGGATGCTTGTAATGAGTTAAAGCGGCTCGAGCAAAAGGGCGCGGTATGCAACTATATCAAACGATGATATAGCAGCAATCCCATATGCATCGACAATGGAAAGTTGATGTATACCATGATAAGCACAAGACCAAACATTACACAAGCAGTAAAAGTTATGGCTCAATATTTGTAGAACTTTGGCAAAGAGCATTGAAATGCACTAAAATGAACATTGACATATGAGCATGTACATCAAATTACTCTCCTTGTTATAGAGGTACAGCTATAAAGTTGCAAGGTTGTGTGGATAGAGATCATTTGGGTGATCAAGATAGTGGTAAGAGTACCATGTAATATGTCTTTACAATTGTAGATATGACAGCGAGTTGGGTATCTCAACTACTAATGTAATGGCTCTATCGACAACAAAGACGGAATACATGGCAATCATGAAAGCCTTCAAGGAAATCATGCACTTACAAGATTACATGGAAGAGTTACATCGAAAGTAGCTAGTGAACACATTGAGGAGTGATAGTCAAAATGCCATACCCTTAACAAAGAATGCAACTTATCATTCAAGGACTAAACAAATCAAAAGGCATTATCATTTCATCAAGTTAGCATTGAAAGATAATGAGTTAAAGCTACAAAAGATTGATGGCTCAAAATATCTAGCCCACATGTTTATCAAGGTAGTAGACACAGAGAGACATATTTCAGTAATACTACCATTGGTACTACTCTATATTAATGGATGAGGATTATTGCAAGGACACGAGTTCTAGTAGCTAGCTTTTGGAACAGATGGATGCAAAGATGCTTGGTGCATTTGGAGTATTTATCTTTAAGTGAGAGATTGTTGGAGGATAAAGCCAATTTTTTTTATTAAGGGCTTATTTTGTCTTTTCTCTTAATTTTTCTTTTAAGTTAAAAGTTACACCTCATATATCAGCTATTGAGAGGCAGTACCTGAGAACGGCCAAGAAGAAAATAGAAAGAAAAATAAAAAGAGATGTTGTGACGGCCAAAAAGGAAGAAAAACGTGAGTGTGTACGACAAAGAGAGAAGAAAAAGTGGTTTTTTATTAAGAGTGCTCTCAATCTCTTTGGGTTCCTACTTTCTTCGAAATCGAGTGAATTCGCTCGATGCCTTTGCACATAGACGTAGCCCATGTTTCAAAGAACTTCAATAAAAAAAATTTATGGTGTGTTTTTTCGATACTTTTCTTTTATTATTATATTCTGCAGATATGAATAATTTGCTTGTATTAATTTTTTGGAATGGGTGTGTGATTCCTATCGACTACTTCGAGCTCACCCGCGTTGGAAACTTCTCCTGGATTGGAACTTAGATTGGTCACTTTATGGGATGAGCTTTCTCTAGCCTTCCATCTTGAGCTCGCTTGAACTTTTTATCTTTCAAACCTTTTCTGCTATAGAAAGCTTGCTTGTCTTCTTCGGCAGAGACTTCGGACTTTTGGTTGCGTGGCCCATGCATGCATCGCCGTAGCAATACCATTATATTCTGGTCTTAGGTCATGAATGATGATTCTCTTCATCCTTGTTTACGCGATAGGATTTTAAGGATCAAGCTTCGTTATTTCGCCGCAATGATCTTTGACATTTGTAAAATATTGAGTCCCGAACAGATCGGGATGAGTAATAGATAGAAGGTCATTCTCCAGGTTCCAGAGTTCTGCACCGTTGCTTTTTCAAAGAGAGATTAGAGTGTATGATGCAGCCCAAATTTGACACCAATTTGTTCAACCAAGAAGTTCAGGACGCATTCAAAGCCTACCGCACTCTTGTTGATAAAATTAATATCAACGAGCCTCATCTTTGACTTTGTCATAAAGACTTTGTCATTTTTCATGCATCGAAACTTGCATCAAGACACTCTGGGATGACCATAAGTATAGAAAATATTCTATACTTAATAGCTTCTAGTTTCTATGTATATTAATGACTATAAGTTTCTAGGTTTGAATCTTGTCTTTGCTGTTGTTTTGCTATAAAAGGTCATCGAATCTCTATAAAATGTAGACTAAATTTAATTAGACAAAATTTGTTTAGTGCAATTCTTTTGAACTTTGAAGAGTTCAAACCCCATGAAAATTTAGAAGAGTTTTCCCTCCGCCTTTGAAGAGTTGGAGCTTTTAAAGTCTGCATCCTTAAAGAGTTATGGCCATCAATCTCGAAGAAGTGATGCCATTACAATGTGCTTGGAGGCCTAGAAGAGCAATCAGTGAAGTTCATATCCTTTTCTTCATTCTATCTAGTTCCGTTATGTCCAGTTCTCCTCAAATTTGATAGCTCTGCAGTGCTTCTCTCTAAAAACATGAAAGTTGTGGATCATTGAGTCCTCGTTCTTTTGGCTTTGGAATCCAATCATTTCAATCTGAATTGACAAAGTTATGCCTATTTTCTTGAACAAGCGCAGAACTTAAATTTCTGCTTGATTTTGTAATTAAGTTTTCGTCACTCTCCTTATCTTATTGTTTGAGTAGCCTACCTTTGAGTTACATCAGCGTCATCAGCTTCCATGGGTATCTTTGCATCCTTAGATGAGTTGTAGCAACTCATTACCAACTGTTGCTGCAAACAAAAACATAGCTTTGCCGGATTTCGCCTTTCATTTCTTGAGTTCAGCATCATCTTTATTTTCTATATATATTTTAAAACATGTCTTAACTAAGGAAACTTATCACACGATTCATTTTACTTTGGTACGGTAACTTCTGAACAAACGACACGTAAAGATAAGGTCAAGTTGGAAGATTTACAGCATAAGCAAGCCAATTTAAAAGCGTGCAAAATGAACAAAAGTCTGACTACATTCTGCTGAGTACAATCTTCAGTCCATCTGCGGGCTTTGGATTTGGCAGATAAGTAGTTTTCACATCTGGATTTTCAGTTCCCACCTACAAAATATTCAGATAATCATAGGAACACATTCGATTGAATGCAGAAAAAAAAAGCAAAGAAGTTCTTTTTGCCCAGATGAAACGAAAGCATAAGAAAATTACTTGTATCCTACGCATAAATGATGCAGAAAAAGAGCAATTTGCATCCTGGCAAGCATGTTCGCAGCGCACATTCTCGATCCCCCACCAAAAACTTGGAAGGATCCGGGTTTTGGCGGTTTCTATAGACGTAAATGGTAAGTTATTAAGACAAACAATGCGACGAATGATTCAGCAAAGTCAGTAGATGGGTAAAATGATATCAACATACATTCCATCGATGCGGGTTAAAGCATAATGGATCTTCAAAATTTCTCAAATCTGTAGCACCGTATCGAAGCCACGCGATAACTTTCCATCCTTTAGGAATTAAATAACCAGGAAGTCTTCCTTATCGTTGGAACATGACTATCAAGAATGAATTTCTGATATCAACAAAACTCCCGGTTGAATTTCTTTTTAATACCTTGATATTCAACGGCTTGATCGCCAGATCAAAACACAAAAGCCGACACATTGGCCAGTCTGAGTATTTCTTCTACAACCTTCAAGTTCAACATTTTTGTGATGAGAGGGGAATATTGAGGTGATCAGGCAGGAACAAAGAGAGAGGGGTGGGGGGGGGGGGGGGCAATGAAAGCATATACATGTGGGAATAAATAATACCTTAAGGGCATGATGGTATGCTGTCCCGGGAACGTTAAAGGGTTGGGCTCTCTGAAACCAAGCATGAGACCCTTGAATAGGCAAGAGATCTCATCCAAAAGTGGTCCTGGCTTAATGCTCGCAAAGAGCTTCCCAATGTATTGAAATGTCATCTGTGAGCACTTCACATGAGTTCTCCAATACAAAGAGTACATCTCGCTGTGGCCCAAAGAATCATATGCCATATCTTTATATTTGTCTTACCTGCCTGACTTCATCAAGTGCTGTGATGTCCTCGCGATCAGCCCAGGAGCGGAGGGCGGTGATAATGGGAGGCTGAATGAGAGGAGCGATTTTGTGGAGAGCTTTCGGCTGATTGATGGCAGCAGTGACGAATTTCTTGAGCTTACCATGTTCGTGGGGCGGGGCAGATATGATGGATTTCGGTCCTACAAGGTCGTTTGTTGGCCATCTATACGGGAAGGCATCGTCAGATTGGAAAATGAACTTGTTAGCGGCCGGAGTGCACGTAATTATGGATGGAATCCCGAACAAGTACGTCTTGTACATTCCCACTCCGTCGCTGTACCTGAAAACAACTTCTCGCAATTTCAAGTTTTCAACACTTTCTTTTCACCGAATAAAAAGAACCAAAGCTAGGTGGATGTACAGTTGCAAGCGGCCGAAAAATTAAAAGACGAAAGAGAAGGTTGAAGGACATGAAGACATCTCAGTGTCACCTTCGGCGCTTCGAATTAATGAAATCATCGGGTCGACAGAGGACCTTGAAGTGCCAAAGGAAGGTCACCTACGCTCCCAGAAAGGGCAGTCCCATATTCCCCGGCAGAAGCTTCTTACCGCTCTTCCTAATCCGAGCTTCGACAGGCATGACATATCGCAGCTCGTTCCACCACCAAAGCAGCCACGCCACCACCGGGAGGACCACCACCGACCACGTCAACCACCACACAAGCTCCATTTCCTTCACGGCTGAAGTGTTCTTGCGGTGCGCTCACGCGTGTGTACGTGCATATGTAGCTACGTCCATTGGACTTGCTTAACATATAGAAGCATGTGCTCCTGTATCGTTAGGACAAAGAAACTCGCGAGACGTTGTCTCGAACTTCAGGGTTTGATTCCCGACAGTGAAAGCGAGGGAGTGTGAGGGATACCATTTTGTCTTTCGTCTCTCTCATTTGGCCATGCCTTTCGCGAACTGACGAAATTCTCCAAACCCCATACAATCACAACGATGATAGATGTGCGCGGGCGTGCGTTTTACTTACAGAATGGCCACATAGTACAGAGATCATGCAGAAAGATGGCACGTTGTCGTCTCTCCATTTGCTGAAATCGAATAGAATTAAGAGAAGCTGGTACAACTTCGGAAGATGCCTTGTTTTTTATCATCCTGTGGACATGTCCTGATGATCAACCTTAACCTTGGTTTAGCCTTCCCTGCTTGTGGACACGCTCACCCTCGATTTGATAATTGATGCTATCCTCGATGAATAATTTATGTCTCATGTTGGATTGGTTAGGGTTCGTTTCCTATTTATTCAAGGCATAGTATGATTTCTTTTCATATTCAATCTTTTCTTGTATCTACTCATCCTACTGAGAAATTGTTTTGAGTTCGGACTTAGGCTCCCACTTGGCAAATTCCCCATCGTAGGCAATGCCTCAATGAGTTAACAAGGGGTGTTGGCCTTTGAGCGAAAGTAGGTCTAATTGAATATGTTGATGAGTTAAGATTTAAGCTCTTACTTGGCAATCTCCCAAGTGAAAGTATTGAACCTCTATTGCATTCTTCCAACACATAATATTAGAGCTAATGGCCTCCCAATATGTTCAATATTTGGTAAATATCTCAATGAATGAATATCATGACTATCACGGATCTTGTGCAATGAGTATTATGATATAACAGCGTGGTCTCTATGGTTTTATTATATGAAATTACCAACCTTTATTTGTAAACCAATTAAGTTACTAACTAGTTTTTTGTTACCATTTCTCGTATGAGTTGCTTACAAGCATTTTTTTTTAATTTACCAAAATTCTATCGAGTTACAACATTTATTTGCCTTACTTACCAAATGTTTAAACTTATCAAACCTTTTAAAAATTGCCAACCTCATTTAGAGTGATTGCCAATTTTTCTTTAAGTTATCAATTAGTTTTGTGTCAACTCTTATTCAAGTTAATTGCCAATTTTTATTTTTATTTTGAAATTACCAAATTCTCTTATCTCTGATTAGAAAAAACTTATCTCAACTTTTACCAACTTTTATTTACTTTTCTTAGGAGCATCTTAAATTTACCAAAAATTGTATGAAATTATTAAATTTATTTGTGTGAATATTAACTTTCCTCCGATTAAGTTATCTACTAGTTTTGGTCTACCAACTATCATTTGAATTGTTTATTAATGTCTATTTGTTTTTTTTAATTGTACAAAACTTTTATATTAATTTTCCATTCTTATTTGCTTTCTGACCATCCATTTTTCTACAGTTAAATTAGCAACTAATTTAGTATTACCACCTCTTATATGGGTTAGTTACCAACATTTCTTTGTTTCTTTTAAATACTATTTGGTCTTATATCAAAAAAAAAAAATACTTCTCTTATCTCTTACCGACTTTGATTTATCTTTATCAACGCTTTAAATATACCAACTATTTATGAAATTGCCGATAATTAAAACATTAAAATTGTTTTCCCAATTAAGCAACCTAATCAAAGTTTGGTAACCTAGAACTAGTTGAAAACTTAATCAATTGAAGTCCTCTGCCCTTCCCGTGCCATTGCCGCGGCGTCGAGTCCCCGCGCCCAAGCCCTTCGCCCTGCCCCCTTGGCTTGCATCCCCCTCAACATGATGGCCACTCTGTCATGTCTCTTCGCTCGAGCTATGCAGGTTGCGACCTCCGCCGATGGCATTGCCGGCCTTGGGCGACCCCACTTGCAACGTTAGATCTAGGATTAGGACACATTCTTCGTTATGATGTACATAGGAATTATACAATGCTCCTCCACATATTCTTATCACGATATCAAAGCTGCCTTCTGCCCAATTCTTGAATGTGCGGCCTTATTTATCAAATTCCGTGTGTCCTTCCTAATCTAATTTACACGTGAGAAGGGTGTCAACTTATCTTACATCACTTATTTATGTAATTTATATATATAAAATTTTGACATCATAAGAATGGCATGAATGTCCAAGTTTGACCAGTTCGGGCATGAATTGTTTCCACAATACCGAGTGCGAAGGTAGTGGGGGCAGGCAACATGTTAAGACCAAGACAAATGCACACGCAACGCGAGTTTAGGATCAAAAGTGAGTCCTTAACAAAACCCGCTAGAAATCAGCTGAAATCCTGATAATCCTAGAAAACGTGGGACTAAGAAACTCAAGATCAGATTCAAATATGGCGATTCACATCCCCGGAAATGTATCGAGGAACGCCTCTCGTTTCACTGTCGGAGCTTCTTTAGCAACATGCTCTTCTAGTTTAATCGATCAGCTGGTAATCACTCGGTGCGTCACCAATTTGGAGAGTTTTCTCTCGGACTTTTGAGAACATTTAGACCGGATCACATCGAGAAGGAAAGGAAATCTACTTCAGCGCATGATAGTATGATTAGCACAGAGGACGCAATTTGCTCGGCTAACTCAGTAAATGAAGAGAACCCTTCACGCTCTGCTGCAGATGGTAAGAAAGCAGGAGGATGGAGAGCCATTAAGTACATTCTAGGTAATGTAGTCCTCAATTTACACACCTCACTTCAGTTTCAGCTCATAATAGCTACTCTTCTAGACCATGCAGTGATCATTTCTCTCTGTCTCCTGTCTTTGTCTAGGGATTTATCATTTGATGCTAAACAGTTACAATTTCTTGTTTCGACTTTGAAGGGAATGAATCGTTCGAGAAACTGGCTTCGATGAGCTTGGTGTCCAACATAACGGTGTATCTGCGTACCGAGTACAACATGGGCGGCATTCTTTTGGTTAATGTGGTGAACATCTGGTCCGGTTCCTCGAACGTCACGTCCCTCGCTGGCGCTTTCATTTCTGATACGTACCTGGGCAGGTTCCGAACTCTCCTCTTTGGCTCGTTGGCATCTCTCTTGGTAACCTCCCTATTCATCATCCTCGATAAATTTTCCAGGTGTCTGTCTTGATTTTGATAATCAACGGAAGTTTTCATCCATAGGGCATGGGGACGATGACCCCTAACCGCCGGTGTACCACGATTACACCCATCCAAGTGCACCGGCGAATCCAATTGCCCACAGCCTCAGAGTTGGCAGCTTGGTTTTCTCTTTGCCGGACTTGCCCTCTTGGCCATTGGAGCAGGCGGCATTAGGCCTTGCAATATCGCGTTCGGGGCCGATCAGTTCGATACTAGAACAGATAAGGGAAGAGCACAATTGGAGAGCTTCTTCAACTGGTGGTACTTCTCCTTCACCGTCGCACTCCTCATTGCTCTCACGGCTGTCATCTACGTTCAGACAAATGTTAGTTGGGTTCTTGGGTTCGCCATTCCGACCGCTTGCCTCGGATTGTCCATATCCATTTTCCTGCTCGGTCGTAAGACTTATATCTGCAAGAAGCCTCAAGGAAGCATTTTCGTGGATATGGCTAAGGTGCTCACGGCCGCATTTCGGAAGCATCGCCAAGCTCTTGGACCCAATTGGGAGCAACTGTACTATGATCCTTCACCAGAGGAATCAGACCCGGGGATGGTCAAGCTAACTCTTACGTCCAGATTCCGGTTTCTGGATAAGGCAGCTCTTATCATCGATCCGAATGAATTGGATGGCCAAGGAATGTCGAAGAACAGTTGGAAGCTGTGCAGTGTCCAGCAGGTGGAGCAATTCAAATGCTTGATAGGAATCTTGCCGGTCTGGATAACGGGAATTGCCTGTTTCATAGCCATGGACCAGCAAACCACATTCGGGATTCTTCAGGCTATTCAGATGAACAAATCGATCGGACCCCACTTCGAGATCCCGCCAGGTTGGATGACCCTCTTCTCGATGATCGCTCTCTCGATATGGATCTTCATCTACGAGCGCATTTACATCCCCCAGATGCGGAGAATCACCAAGAAAGACAAAAGGTTGACAATGCAGCAGAGGATCAGCACAGGGATAATCATGTCGATTCTGTGCATGTTGGTCGCTGGAATCGTGGAGAGGAAGCGTCGAGAGTCGGCCTTAAGCCGGGGTTCATACGAATCTCCTATCACTGTCGCGTTACTCTTGCCGCAATTCGTCTTATCGGGAATGGTCGAAGCATTTGCAGCGGTGGCAATTTTGGAGTTCCTCACCACACAAATGCCAGAGAGCATGAGAACCGTCGCTGGCGCAATCTTCTTTCTCAGCTTGTCCATTGCAAGCTACATAGGCTCCTTCCTTGTCAACATGATTCATCTAATCACTCGCAAGAACGGGAAATCTGCATGGTTGGGAGGTCATGATCTTAACAAGAACAGGCTCGAGAACTACTACTACCTCATCGCCGCAGTCGGTGCAGCAAACTTTGTGTATTTCAATTTCTTCGCCTGTCATTACGTGAAAAAAATCGATCTTCATGGAGTCGTGAGAGAGATCCAATTGGAGAACTCCGCTTCTCCCCACTGAGGAGATTTATCCAAACAGTAAAGTGTGACAACAGATATTAAACATATCGGCGAAATACAGCATAGAAACGTATCTAAAACCACACTATTCGCGCAATTTTTGAAGATCTGATCCGAAATTCTACTTGATCTGGGCACCAAGATCGATATTAGTATAATCAACTAACTGCGAAAGACGTCCGTGGACAATTATTAGTATGAATTTTTCAGTCTACCACATTAACGGTGAGTAAGAACATGCCTTTTTCTTAAATTGACAGCGGGCAAAATTCAGAGACTGGGAACAGTTCTATCATCTCTAGGCCATAGTTGGTCATGACCCCTTGCACTTTTCCTGGCTTCTATAAAGAACGTCACTACACAGAACATAAAATCTAACGATCAATGGCGATATCCGGCGCTCATCAAGGGATTCAGGATCCGTTCCCGCGGGTCTTAACCTGCCCCATGAATCCTAGTCCTCTCATCTTTCCTATCGCGGGCATGGCGAGGCGCTGCCCAATGGGCTCTACGATATAGTGCTCTGGCAAGCATCACTGCAGAGTGATGGGGCTTTTCACTTTTCCTTCTTACTGCAAAAGCTCTTGTTTCTTTCTACAAAGGCCATGGGATGTGTCAACCTCTTTGCTTTGGACCACAAAGATCACACGAATCTATGCAGTTCTGCTTTTCTTTTCTTTTTCCTTACTCGAATGATTATTAAACAATGCCAAGATTCTGGTCTACGTCCAAGAACAAGTGGAAGAAGAGAGAGAGCACCGAAACGGGGTCCGCATTTCTAGGCTGAATCAAAAAGTTTTCAAATCCCTCATATACCCAAAAAAGATAAATACAGAAGATGTAAGAAAACGAGATCATGAATTTCTGGATATTCAAATTTACAAACTATCATGTACTCGGAACACTTTCAACCATTGGTATTACGATCTTAATGCCGTAGACTCCATCAAAACAAATGGGTATCTATAAGCATTTAGTTTCATTCTCTCCACATTAGAATCCTCCTACAGTTAATCATTCATCTTCTTGGTTTATTGCCTTCTAAAAGAACCATTCGGCGCTCAGTTGACTAATATAGGATGCATTTGTTAATGCTCCTATTTTTCTTTTTCTTTTTTTTTATTTCCTAAAATAGAAAAAGAATAGAAATTCATTTAATAATGTCAGCTAGTGCTTCTATTTTTTGGAACAGAAAATTATTTTAAGAAATAGATTTGGAATTGAAATAAGAACTAAAAAGAAGTAGCTTCTTGGGGTGCGTTTGGTAACATTTCTACTCCTGAGAACATTTTCTTTTGAGAAATAGTTCTTTTCTATTTCTACTCCCTGGAATAATTTCTAAGTAAAATAGGGCGTTTGGTAACTACAAAAATTTATTGTTCTCGGAATAGAAAAAGAATAGAAATGCGTTTGGTACCCAAATTTTTTTTTAATTTCTTTCTTCCCCGACAGCGGTAGAGACCGGCGGGCGGGGGGGCGACGATCGGCGGTGGTCGTCGTCCACACCCCACCACCGCCGGTCACCACCCCCGCCCGCCAGACGCCACCGGTCGCCGCCAGTCGTCGCCGGTTGCCGGCCGCAGGGCGAAGGACGACGGCCGCTCGTCGGGCGTCCGACGACCGGCGGTGGCGGCAACAGGCAGTGGGTGGCGGTGCAGCGTGCAATAGACGGTGAGTAGTCTCCAAGAAATTGTTTCTAGAAATTATTCCTAGGAATAAGAAGCTACTTTTTTCTACTTCTCATTTCTACTCCAAATCTATTCCTAGGAACAACTTTCTATTAGGGAATAAAAAAAATCGGTTGGCGTTACCAAACGCATTGCTGTTCTTTTTTATTAGAAACAAACGAACGAGAAAAATAGAGGAATAGAAATGTTACCAAACGGAGCCTTGTTCCCTAAAACAAATTCTAAATAAATTTTTTTCTTTTTTTCTTTCCTTCTTCTTTCTCTTCTAATAGTCACCGCCGCCCGTTGCTCGTGCATCGTCGGAAGAAGAAAAAAGGAAAAAAAGAAAAGAAAAGAAAAATCTTAAAAAATCATTAAAAAATTAAAAGAAAAATTAGGTCACAAGAAAATTTATAAGTCATATCAAAAGCATTCATATTCTTTTTATATTTCCAGAATAGAAATTTTATGCAGTTACTAAGCGCATTATTTTACTAAGAATTTATTCCAAGGAATAAAAAGAAATTATTTCTGAAGAGACAGAAATATTACTAAACTCACCTCCTCATTATTTTAATTTTTTCAGTAAACCACAAAACTATTGTGAATAATCAAAGATTCTTCAGCAGTGTTCATTGCCATCAAGGAATAGCATTATAGATTTAGAACCAAAACACAGCGGCTGAAAGGGCAACACGCGTTTTGACCCAAAAAAAAGGGCAACATGGGTAAAGTATTATATCGTCATATTATTCGCGAAATAAAGTTTTGAGCTGCCATCTCATGAATTTTTCTGTTCATTTGACTTCTCTGCCGCAGGATTATATAAACCGTGTTCCTAAATGGTCTCTAGTTGGCAATCTTTCTTTTACTTTGCCAGAGGGGAAAGTTAAAAGAAAGAAGTTGGGTCTTTCTGATCCCGATAGAAAGTGATTGCGACTTGCTTTGCATCTCTGCACTCCACTTTCCGAATGGGTCTGAATTTTTGTGATAGGCAGAGTCATCTCTGTCAGGGCCACTGTTACTTTGGGGAGAGAGAGAGAGAGAGCAGTTATTAAGATTGCTGCAGTTTTTTATTGGTTAAGTAATTTAATACGTTGAAAATATCGCTCGAGTTTGAATTCAGACAAAACCTGACTCGATGTGACGTGTCGACAGTCGACCGTGTGAAAGTGAAAAGAAAGAATGGGGAAGCACGGTCCGTAGAGCTTTCAAAAACGGCGCCATCGTGGAGCATTAAATGAAGATGTACAATCTATAGTGGGCTTCGCTTGTCCTCTTTCATGGAATTGATAGCGAAGAAAACGAAGAGGAAAGCAGGTCTTACGTCCATTTTCTTCGTCCTTTAATGCATTTTGCACATGACCAGGACCGTTGACTGCTGAGCACCCGCTACGTGCTTTGGCAACGTGAGGGAAAATTGTCTTGTAGTCCCGGTCCGACGTGATTTAACATTATATGAAGTCATTACAAAAGCTTAAAAGGAAAAAAAAAAAGAGAGATGAAAACGATTTTTCAGTGGTTGGAATTGAATATGAAGATGCAAATAAACAGATTGGGAGTCCTCCCAAGTCATTCCATTCATTTATAAATGAAGTTATGTCGTTTACTAATCGACGTGAATGGGAGGATAATGACAGGTTTTCATCCTATGTCAACCGACTTTCATAAAAAAAAAACTGTCAATCATGAATCATGGCATATTCCATGAACTTCCCCGAAGATGCATCCCCGAAGATGCATTCGGACGTTTCAGTATTTAAAGCAAATGATCCCATTTCTCATCTAATTTGTATTTTGGAAGATTCTTCAAAGGTAATTGCCTTCTGATTAAGCTTTATGAATTGGCTTTGCATAATCAAATGTCGATTGCTCGCGTCTTGTTCCAACCACCACAAAATGAATTTCTGGTGCCCTCCTTTTCCGTGAGTCCAAGTCACAAAGTCAGTTCCTCTAATTTCTTTTTTACCTCCATAAGTGCACGATACTGTCCAGGAATTTCACGCACTTGGTGGCGCCGATATACTCAACACTTGAACACCAAACCTCTTCTAAATTATCACATCTTCCCTCACCCTCTTCCGAAATTTTTTTTTCCTCTCCTCACTGAGAAAGATGGATTTCTAGAATTGGCCAAATGAACTAAGAAGGAAGAAGAAAAAAATAAAAATAAAAATTATTAATAAATAAATTTGAAAAAAATTATTAAAAATTATCTACGTTAACGCCAGAACTGCTAGAATTGGCCGAATGAACTAAATTAAGATAATTACAAAAGCTTTAAGATTTTCCAAGTAATTCTCCCATTTTTGGGGATTGTGTCCTATCCCTATGGTTTACTTCGTTAGTGTTCAATCCTCTACAATCATAGTTTTTATCGTTATTTGTTCCCGGGATGAACCTAGAAAATTTTCTCATTAAGAAAAATTTTCAAATTGAGAATGAATCAACGTCATTTGCGGACCCGGTCACTCCAACGACATATGTTTGGGCCAGTTGAGTCATTTGGCATCAATCGCCACCCATGTTATACATTTTGTTGGTCAATAATTTATAATCTTACCTTACCAACAAAAAAAAAAGTCATTTGCAGAAGTAATTGAGCTGTGGTTCTCACTGTGGGCACCAAAAAAAAAAAAAAACCGATGTTCTTGCGGTTAAAAAATCCACTGAAAACTAATGATTGTGTCGGCCTTGTAAATCTGAGATCTGCAGGATTTTGGAATTGTTTATTTAGCTTTTTCGATTTTTGGGCCTAATTGAAATGAAATTGCCTCAGCTGTGCATCTCTTGGAAAACATAATGGCGGCAGAAACTAATCTTTTTTTTTCTTTTTCCGTTTAGAATTACAGAGCATTTTTTTTTTTGGGTCACAGAATTACAGAGCATTTGAAAACTTCAACTATTTCAAAATATTACAAAGGCGAATGATGGCAAGGAGTGCTGGCATTATTCAATATGCAAGTCCATTCTGATTCGTCCAAAAATCTAAATGCAAAATTTAACACGGCAACAAATCTAAAGATGTGGCATTACACGATCGAATTGGAGCCATCATTGATGGCTACTTTTATTGGAAAAAAGGATACGTTTTGATTGTTCTACTCTTAAGATTGAGTTAGGGCAGAAATGAAATTTTTGGAATTTTCATAATTTTCTGAAGTCATCCTCCAAATTTAGTGCTATTTTTTTTTTTTGGGTATCTTATGAATTATCATTTTTGTAAGTAGTCCATTTTGTGTAGATTAGAATTATGTAGTTTAGAGTAATTTCATGCATATTTAAATTCTCCTGGAGCTTACAAGGGTTATTGTCCCGAGACTTAATAACAAGGTCATGTAATTTTTTTGCCCAATAATGTATTGGGTTATTTTCCGCACTTCATTTCTTACATGCTTCTAATTATCTTTTGATGTGTTTGTTTCTATTTCTCCATATCATTTTATTGATTGTGCTTCTCTTATTTTGTTTAACCTAGTTAAATGGTTAGGCCACAAACCAAGGCCATAATAAACACAGAAATATCACATGGACACTTAGTGGACTAGAACTTTACAACTCATAATTTGATGATGGACTGCGTGGACAATCAATCAAGTTTACGTATGAAAAGGGCACTAGTTAGATAATTAGTGTAATCAAATTCCCGATCTTAGATCTCAGAGTGTATACTAGTAATAAGAAATTCTCTCATATGATAAAGTTTTCATAGGCTAATCCATTGAAATGAAAATCCCAACATTGCTCGAGAAAAGAGTTTGGGAAAACTCACGTCAATTATGGGACTGTAGGTCTCCAGCTCAACATTACACTCAGCTTGTCTTTATCGGAGTGCGCCGGGAGAGTCGCGACACGGAGGATGAGGCTGTTGAGCCTATGGACATTGGGATTAGTTTTTGGCTTTCTTTGGGCGGATTTGTCTATTGGCCTGCACTGTCCACATCTCAATGAAGTGCATGTGCATTGGAGTATGTGCAATGATTTGATCTTGAGTTAAGATCATCTTCATTCGTAATACCCTAAAAGAAAAGGCCAGGCAGTATAGTTTTTGTTGTTTTAGTCTGGGGATCTCATTCCCATTCACGTGGGAGGTCAAAAAAAGATGGCGAGTTTCTACATATCCCGTACAAAAAATGTTAAAGAAGTGGTGGGCTTTTCGGCGAAAATTATCTAAAAAATTTTTAACTTATTACACATTTGCTAGTTCAGTTGTAAACCTTTTAATTATGTTAATTAAATTATAAACATTTTTCCTTTTTACCAATTAAGTCTATCCAGTCAATTTTAATCAAATATCACTAAAATAGACATCAATAGCCTTACGTGGTACAATCAGCACTAATGCAGACATAATATTATACTATTTTTCAAAATTTTTATTAAATTTTGTGTTTTTTTCCTCTTTTGCTTTGTTTTTTTTTTCTTATTGTGGCCAGCAAGGATCGCAATGCCCTCTCCTGGATTTGGACAAGACCATTGTGGCCACGAGCAAAGACAGCCTCTCCTATAGCTAATGAGGCTGGCCTCACCCATGATTGCTCAAGCTTGACTCATGGCCGTGGTTGCCAAGTCTTAAGCTTGCAGCTACCATGGCCGTTCAAGCTTGAGCTTTGGATTCACGGCCGCCACGACTGCTCGAGCTTGATGCTCACATTCAAGCTACCTTGTTAGAATCGGTTTTCAGTTTTTTGAACCTGAAACTTACTATATTTGTCTTATTATAAGTTTTGAAATGTATCCTATATTTTTGGTCCAGTTCCAAGCTCTACTTGAAATGTTTCATCTTTTAAGTATATGCTTATTTGTATCCTCAAAGTGGGTTAACTATTTTACAGCATTAAAATTTTGGTATGTCAATCTCATCAGGTCGACTTAGTGAATGAGGAACGGGCATGTACCTGTAGACGAGGCGCGTACCGCAGCGCGAGCCACTGTTAGGCTCGCATATCACTTCGTTCCTGAGTTACTTGGGGCATCTCATGGGCCGAAGGTTCCGATAATTGTACTTTGGACGAGCTTTCTCATCATTAAGAAAGAAATGATCTGGCAAAATCTTTTCAAATAAGTGCAAAATGAAGGCATTGCAGATCCAAACATGCCGTGTGGCGGCAAGGCTTCACTTGAAGCCCATCCGGTCAGGCCCATAATGGGATCAAACTTGCGAACTAGCAGGTTTTTCAAAGCTTCTCTCTCTTCACTAAAGTCGTACTTCATTGCTCGCGAGAGCTCTCCAACTCGAGCATTGCGGAGAAGAAAAAGATGCAAGAGAAGTTAGGATTTTCATCTTTTGTGAAACTGGTTCCAAAAATCGATCTAGTTGGTCCGATTCCTGAGTGATTCTTCACTCGGAACCAGGAACCGGACCTACTTTTAGGGTAGTCTGATCTAATTCCCAAGTCAAACAAGTATGATTGCACACCCCTACTGGATATGACCAACCCACTATGACATGTATATCGGTAAAGCACCTACAGCATAGTTCTTATTAAGGGTTTATCGATAATATTTCAAACCTTCTCCTATTTCATATGGCACTTTATGACTTACTATAAACAGTGTACTGCGCATGGGAGATTGATTATTAGTTAGATTACATGCGGGCTTATTTTTAAGAGCTGATGACTTAACAAAGTGCAATTGTTTTCAGCAAAGGCTGCAATTTGTTAGTCCCATCAATTTCCTGGACGAGCCGTCCATTTATTCATCTAGTTCATTAAAACGAGCCTACATGTTAATTTTTCTTATAACCTCCCGAGTTCCAAAAAGACCTAACTCTTTGATAGAAAATTTACAGGACACTCGTATTGACTATAACCACTTATGATAAAAGCTGGAGCCTCGCACCAAAGGAGCTTCTTACTCAGTTCTTGAGCACTCGCCATTAAGATTTCACTAACAACATAACAAAGGAAGCAAACAGTCACGCCTAACGTAAAACCCTACGCAAAACTGACTCTAGTTGGAAGCTCGCAGTGGCTGGAAGACGCTTGCTAGAGAAACCCAAAGTGCCTCAGGTCTTCTCTCCTTAAGGACGAGGAGAGGGAAACTGTCCCTCAAACCATTTCCCTACCCATCCCCGTGATCCAGGAATTGGAGGCCCGTTGTTGTTGAGGCCCATATAAATTTGTACAGAGCCACACTAATTAATGGATATCTTCTGCGCTAATCCTTTGCCTCATAAAAAGCGACTAAAGAAGTTGAGTAGAAAGTGTATTAGCATGAAAAGAAAGAGAGCAGAAAGAAGCTTTCACTCTTCAATTTTTCGATTTCGCCTATTTAGTCCTAAACATTTGCATAAAATTTTAATATAGTCTTTCTAACTAATTTTCACTACAAATCGTTGATGTGGCGGTGTGCCCATGTAGAATGGCCAGGACGACTGGACTATCACATTGTCGTAAGACTTATTTGTTTACATTCTAGATGGATGAGGTTGTAGCATGTTCCGAAGATGGTTTACACAGAAAATGAATAGCAGCTAATGCCAGTACAAATTTGCTGATAAGCAGACGGGTCAATGAAGAAGGATGAAGCAGTAATGAGTAGGATCATCAAAATGAGAATGTGTCCTTAACTCAGCGGAGAAGTCATTACAAGAACGTTATGTGATAAGAGTTGTAAGATGTGATGGGCGAAACTATTTTACATGCCTAACAAGAAGATAGCGGACAGTTATCATATGTCCTACTTGGTTTAGCACTATTCAAGTTTATTTCCTCAAGATCCTTGTAATTATTGATAATTTGTATTTACCAATTGCCTTTTCCTTTCCAAACAACCGCATGTCCTATCTTATTTTAGTAATGATAAATAACGCGAAATTTGTTGTAAAGATTAATGTGAAAACTATAATTGTATCAAGGCAAGAGGGTGAAATCACCATAAAAATAAACAATAAAAAACATGAGAGGCTCGCTAAATAAATCACCCAGAAGTTGCCTCACAGCTAGAAACCCTCAGTCTCCGCAAAGAAAACACTTGAGTGGAATGCGATGAGCTGTCCCTATGAGGCACGGTTTATCACAGTAAATAAAATTTCTCATTGCTTTTTTACAGGAAAGAAACCTAATTCTGACCAGGCCATTTCAGGTTCTCTTGAAGGCCATATTGATATCCATATTATCTGAGTCTGAGAAAACTACGAAAAAAGAAGCTATATAAAGTGTCAATATATGTATATTGTGTTGGATATTTGAAAAATTAAAAGCTATTAATATTTATAATGGTTTTTTACTATTATCAATTTGTAACGGTTTTCTGTTTGCCATTAATATAAAATGGTTATGTAACGTTTTATAACATTAACGTAACAACCGTATGATGAATTTCTGATGGTCGTATAACGGCTATACAACTGTCATTTTCTTCTTTAATTATCGATTTATTTATAACTCTTCTTAACTGTTCTCTCTCTCTTTTACCTATAAATCGAATGTAATTGGAAAGAGATATCGATATATCAAAACCATAATATTTCTTATTTTTCTTTTCCTATCTCGTTACGTGTTCTTTCCTTTCTTTGTTAAGTTATACACATAACAGGTTGTTATGTTCCTTATGATATTCAATGCTGAGTATAGAATAAGGTTTGTTGTATATTGGGAGGATAGTTGCTGAAGCTTTACGCACCGAGTTTTGTACTTCGAGGGGAGAAATTATCCTTATAGACAGTGCTACCATGCCTTAGATAATTCATTTTATTTTTTTAATCATTTTCAATATATTTCCAACAATTATTATTATTATTTTTCATGTATTCTAATATTTTTCTTACAATCTTAAGGATAAGCCGATGGATTCCCAAGTTGAACCGTGGCCGCCGCGGCCATTGTTGTTGGAATCGAACAAGGACTCGGAAGATTTTTGATGAATTGTCTAAGAGAAGAATCGGTGATGTTGTCTCTCGGAATTCCATGATGCTCAAAGGCATTGGCCATGGAGACCAGTTTGAAGCACCCTCATCGTCCCCCTCCTTGCTTTTTCTCAACGAAATATTTGAAGCTACGTTAATGTTGCGGGGTTATCTGACTTTGGGAAAAAAAAAAAAAAACTTATTATGTTAGTCATTGCTCTCATCAACTATGGTAAGCTCATCGTATTTGTCGATGTCATCGACCAGAACCAGGTATGCACTCCTCTTTCCCATGGCAAAGTTATGTGGGAAAAATTGATATGAGCTTCTTTGGTTTGAGGAGGTCCATGTGATAATGGTAATAGTACATGTGTCCTGATTACGTGGATCTTCTGACCTTGCCCATTGTGATTTATAGCATCGCTGAACACGTTACTTAACATTGATCACTTGATCAGTTCCTTGAAAGGTCTGCCCTAGTGTGGCACTGGAAGAGGGGTGTTTTCTGCCACCATAAAATTTTTGATGCACTCATTGTTGACATGATGTGTTTTGTGCACGCTTGTTTGTGCTTTAAAGTTGTGGGCTATTGTCCGGTTTTGAGCTTCACCCGTTGGTTTCTGGCCTTTGAGTGTGCTAGTGTTGTCGAGATATGGGGCTTTGACCGTCATGTCGAGTAAATTGAGGCTCAGCTCTGTGATTGTTGACGGATGCTTTAATTCTTGTTGAAAATGGCTTGTTAAATGTCTCTTGCATGGTTGATTGCGTTGAATGGTTGGGTCAGATTTTGGTGTCTCTCTATCTGTACGGTGGTTTGATTCTTTGATTTACTTAGTTTGGGGTTTCCATCTTGTGGGGGTTTGCCTTGGCTGGAGTTTTGTTTATTTTCCACTTTTTGACTGTTGGCTACGTGACGTGTTTTAATTTCTGCTCAGGAAGTTTCAATTTGAAAGCTTCTTTGAATTTTGCTTTCGTAAAGACAAGGTCACACAAGTTAGCTTGACATCATTATAGAACTGTAGTTTCTCATTGCTTCTGCATATAAAAGAAAAATGCAGCATTATGTCACTCGTTCTGTCTTCTTCAAATTGTTGGTTCTTATGTTCTGGTGTTTGCACTGTGAAACACAAACATCTGCAGAGTTATTATTCTTCTGGATCAACTTCAGGTGTATGTGGTCTGGTCCTTCTTTAAGATGAAGAAAAGGTAGTGGGCCTTTAGTAACTCTCTTTACAACTTAGCTGATTATAAAGAATAGGAAAATTACTCTCAAAGTGCTCTTGACAGCTCTTTTGTATTCTAGGATAGGCCTGAGAATCATGAAAAGGATTGTGTGCTAGAATTTTGTTTGGGAAAATATTTTGCTTATCTCCTTTAATTTCTACTGCCTATTTAATGGGTCTTGTGAATGACTTGAAAGTTCCTTTTTATCTTTTGTCGTTTTTTTATTTTCACCTCCCGTATTTTGGTGTTGAAGAGTCAAGCAGAATGTTGTCGAATTCTAGTATAGGTTACACAGGTAATCTGGAAATTTTAAAATGGTTGTTGAGGAATTTTATGGGAGGAGATTGTATTTTATGTTCCCAGCAATCCTCAAGTTTTGTCAAATATTGTATCTTATTGGTGGTATTTATAAATACACCGGGTAAGATGTTCTTGGATTGGATATTCATATTATTCGAGGACCCATAAATTATGGCATCCTACGTAGTGGATTTTCTGCTATATTTAAAAAAAAAATACAGTAATGCTAATTGAATTTCAGATTCAAATGACACAAAATTTACAAATGAATATGTATTCACCTTGGTGAAGGTGCTCAACCAAACAAAATTGCAGGGGAAATGATAATCCTGCCATACCAAAAGACAACTTGGTTGAAGCAAATGATTCTAGTAATACTGCGATCATTTCCATAGCCAAATTGTGGCAAATACGAAAGAATGAGTCATAAACTCAAGTGACACCACATTATCCTCTTAAACTCTAGAAGAAGGAGAAGAAAAAAAATTTCTTGGTTATTTAAGAACTACTCAAGTTCTTGGGAATGAAAATTAAACTGCCACTTTGCGTGTTTGTGCATTGTGATTAACCATTGCAATTAAAAACTTTCAAAGGTAAAAATTGACACATCCGGTTGAGATGTGGTGTGGTAAAGTAATTGTTGAGACATGGTGTGGTAAAGCAATTGCTTAGAGATGGAATTGTGTCCATCGATTATGTAAAGTCATAAGTGAGATGTGGTGTGGTAAAGTAATTGTTGAGACTTAGTGTGGTAAACCAATTGCTTAGAGATGGAATTGTGTCCATCAATTACGTAAAATCATAAGTGATTGTGGCCAATCATCTGACTATATGGCGAGGGGAACGGAACAAGCCAATTGAAGAAAATCAACAATGATGGTAACCCAACCTATATAATTAATGATCCCATGAATTAGGTTCATATGGGTTATAACAAGTCACATGTTGATCTAGTGATGCATTATGAAAATTGATGTCCCTTCTAAGGTGAGAATAATGTAAAACTGCATGGAAAAAGAGGTTGAGCTAAGCTCTTAATGAAGTCCATAGCCATTATTGGTGGTGTGTTAAACTACTTAATAAATTTGATAGAATCACCTATGTAAATGTGGAGTGGGGTCACTCCTATGAGATTATTGGCGATAATCTATAGAGCACTTATGAATAAACCAAGCACATGCATGGCCTATTGGCGCAAAACCACACTGAACAACAAAGTTTGTGGGAGCGCAATGTGATTGGTGAAAATTATAAGTCGCAAAAAGAGATTCTTGGTTCATAGAAGTTTCAAACTTTATCAAGATTTCGTGAGTTATATTTCATTCTTTCTAGGGCTAGTTCATAGCCTAACAAGCACCAGTTATGATGCATCACTCTCCAATAACCCAAAATTATTCTATTTTTTCTTTTCAAAAATTTTTGAAATATGTAGGGGATTGTTGTATATTTCAGCAGTTTTGCAAAATTAAAAATTTTTAATATTAGTAAACGTTTTTTTGTCTACCATTAATATAAAATAGTTTTGTAACGTTTTATAACAATTATTTAACAATCATGTAACAACTGTATAACGAATTTCTAACGACCGTATAATGGCTATACAATGGTCATTTTCTTCTTTAATTACTAATTTATTTATAATTGACTCTTAACTGTTCTCTTTCTTTTACCTATAAACTGTTACTTCGAACTTAATTGAAAAGTGATATCAATATATCAAACCAAAATATTTTATATTTCTCTTTTCCTAACTCATTACGTATCTTTCCTTTCTTTATTGGGTTATACACATAACAGGTTGTTATGTTCCTTCCAATGTTCAGTACAAAGTATAGAAAAAGGCCTGTTGTATGTTGGGAGGATAGCCATTAAAAGCCTTACGCACCGAGTTACTCTGTAGGGTGGAATTATCCTTAAGGACAATGTTTGTACACCTCAGACAATTCATTTTATTTTTTAATCTTTTTCAATGTATTTCCAACAATCATTATTGTTTTTCATGTATTCTAATATTTTTCCTACATATTGACCGAGTACAAAAGAATATTCCAAAAGTTTTAAGTTGCTTTGAAATGATCGAGTACCTAAAATAACAAAAAGAGAAAAAAGACAGTTTTTTTTTAGGACATCACGTGCGAACATGATTTTGCGATAGAAAGCAAAGAACAAAAAAGAATATAAAAAACCCTTCAACCTTTTGGATGAGTTATCTTTTATCTTTTCATCGTATTTTCAAATAACTCAACACTTTTGAAATATACGTGTACCTGATATCTCCTCTTTCCATAGAGTTTTTCAAAGGCTCAAATAATATGAAAATCGGCATATCCTCCGATTGCTTCGCCGTGGCCGTCAAGAGAACTTGAGATAACCTGGTCAGAATTGGGTTTCTTTCTTGTAAAAGCAAGGAGAAGATTTCGAAAACGGGACACGGAGGGGCCATCTGGATCTGATAAGCACAGGAGAGGGTGATTTTTATTAGCAAATGAGGGACCTTCTCCTTCGACAAGGTCTTGACCAATTGTGGATACTTCTGGTTTTGGGATAGTAGGCGTGTCGTTCAATTACATCCATCCTCATTAATTAATTCAATCGAAATGAATGGGATGACATCAGCCGAAACAATATATGCTATGAGCTTTCTAAGATGATTAATATAATTATGACCAAATGGAAAAAAGGGATTTGAGCAAGTGGTCAAATCTGCTGCACATAAAAGAACACAGAACGATGTTTGACTACTGATGATGTGAAGTGTGATGGTTCTCATGGATTGCGCAATAATCACACACAATCGCTGTCTTTCTCTATTAGCAATCATTTCATTATAACCACTTAATTTTAAGGGAAACACCGGATAGGGCCTTTACTTCTCTCTTAAGGAATAAACTGCCTTCATCATGATTGGAATTTCTGCATCTTTACAGATTTTTTGTCATCCCTCTTTTAGAAGTATTGGTGTTCAAATGGCTTAATCCCTGTCTTTTGCGTAGACGTCAAGGTAGGGTGCAACTCTTTGTGTCGCTCTTCACGAGATTCCTTAACGCTTTTCCATGAGAAAAGTGCTACAAGGTGGGGGCATAATGTCAAAAAAGTCTTCGGAGGCCACATGACTTTTGTTCCATCGGAGTCATCTACCCCCAGCACGGGGGATCAAATCCTTCTACATAGTTTTTATAAACTGACATGACATAGTCAAACAAATCAAATATTTTTGGCATGTCATATACTTTTATGAGGACACAGAAAAATGGAGGTTTCCCGACATGCTATTTCAAAACCAAATCTGGCTTTGGATATATTTCAATCATGTAAGGGTGTTGTAGTATATGTTAGCATCGCAAAATAGTGTTATTTGGTTTATGCTCGTTTCCTGCTGTGTTATTTGGATATATATGAGGAATTCAGGACTCTGGTGTCTAGAGTTTAGTATAGGAGCTTTTCTTTGATGAACAATTTGCACATTTAAGTTTAATCGTTTTGAGGGTTTCGTCCTTTACTCATGGAAGGGCGTTCATGCCGTTCCGTTAGATTTAAATATAGGTTTAGGGTCTAATGTTGGTCTCTCTCTCTCTCTCTCTCTCTCTCTCTCTCTCTCTCTCTCTCTCTCTCTCTCTCTCTCTCTCTCTCTCTCTCTCTCACGAAGTTGAGAATAATAATTTAAAGGCCAAATTTTAAGAATTTTTATATTCATAATAAAGATTATATCAACCTATTTTGAAATAACTATTAAAGATAACATATCGATTGAGAATATACATTATCAAATGAGGTATATATATAATCATGAAAGATATTCATAATCAAGTAGATTTCTTAATATCGTTAACATCCTTAAAATGACTTCAGATAGATAGACTGGTACTTTTTATTGACAAAAATTTCCCCCTCTTTGAAATTAAAAAGACTTAGCGAAGGCCTTGTAAATGCGCTTGTTTCTAGAATTCTCTCCATTTAAATGGCCTATGTGCTCAAAAAAATATCGCATGTTGATACTAGTATAAGAAAAATACACTGGACATTTCTGGAACCTCTTTCGTGAAAAAAATAAAAATAAAAACTTAGATTCAGGAAATGTTCTGGTGTTTTGTTTTTGTTTGGTCTGAGAAATGTTTGCGTCCCTAAAGTAATCTTGAAATGTCGATATTTGCACCTTGTAACCTGAATTTCAACAAATCGATCTCATTGCGTCCCTAAAGTATAATACCACCATGGCCGAAAAAAAAATACCTTAGATTTAGGTAATGTTCCGATATTTTGTCTTCATTTGGTCTGAAAAATATTTGTCCCTAAAGTAATCTTGACATGTCGATATTTGCAACTTGTACCTTAAATTTCAACAAATCGATCCCATTGCGTCCTTAATTACCATCATAGCTTGTAAAGATTTGAATTTAAAACCTTCTACTCTAATATTATAATTTGTGAGACTATTACCAATTATTTTAAAATTTTAAATTATTAGACAAAGGCATTATTTGATATTTAAATATAATTAAACCAGTTAAGCTTATAAAATAGTTGATAGTGGTACTATAAATTCTCACATGGGAAATATCACGATAAAAAAAAAAAAAAACAAAGAAAACGTGGCATGAGTTAGCTAAAACGCTATAAAATGGTCGCACCAACCTGTGGAAGCAAAAAAACCCACCACAAAAATTATCAAATGAGAGCCAATCGCCCCATCCCAGCCCGTGCGGATGATGATCCAGCATCGCCGCCAGCAGCGCCCCCGCGGGCTGGCCGGTACAAGCTGATCATCGGCCACTGTATGGCATTTGCTGGGCCGCCTATTCTCGGCATCCTCATTGTCATCCTCCTGGCAATTCCCGCCAGAGCGCCACCGGAGCTCGGGCTCAACCCGGGCTCTTCCCTTTTGTCCCTCAACATCTCCGTCTCCCACAGTAAGCTCATCGCCATCGAGTACACTCACGTGAAGCTTCGCTCAAGTTTCGATGGCCAACTCACTCTCTCTCGTCCCTCACTTGCATCCACCTTTACTCCGGGCACCGGCTGCGGGACCTCACTCCGAGTCAAGGCCCAGCCAACGATGGCAATCGTCACTGACTGGGGCACGAACAGCCTGATGAGCACGTTGAACGGCGGGGAGGTGACCTTTGACGTGGTGGCAAAAGCCAAGTGGAGGCTCCGGTTGGGTCCGTGGTGGGTGGCCGTGCTGGACACAGACATCTCAGGCACAGGCTTGACCTTCACAGCTCCCACAGACAGTGAGGGCGGCGGTAATTGGATGATCCTTGGAGGCACCCTCAGCTGCTCGCTCGACATCATCCCTCAACTCTGGTAAGAAAAACTTACAAGTTCTGCGTAGCTTCCTATTTCTATCATCGCGGCAGTTGCTCGTTCACCCATGTAGTTGATGAACAAAATAAGAGAAATGAGAAGCTGTCGATGCTTAGTATCACCAACTTCTCAGAGCCATCACCGCCTGGTTGTGGTGGTGAGGACTGGTTGAGTCATGCTGGTCAAGAATGATGCGGCCTCACCTTTGCATCTAGCTCGGTGGCAGCGATGTCATTGTTGACCCTCCACAGGTTTCTCCAGCCTCGTCGGGGCTGTCAAAGAAGAGGGACGCAGCCCTGCGATCCGTGCTTTGCTGTCCTGTATGGCTGGAGGAAAAGCATCTGATGAAAACATGGTTCGGCGCGTGCTTGGCCTGTTTGACTCAGCGAGTGCTCGTGCTGCTTGATCCAGCACGAGGACTTTTTGATTGAGCACGTAGTTGGCCCTTTTGTTGTGTTGATAGTAAACAATGTTTGTTTCTCACGGTTGCGTATCTTCTTGTTCTATTTTTCAGATTCTGGAAACCGTTGTCACTTGGAGGTTCCTTTCCTAGCCAATTACTTTCGCAAAAACTTCATATGTTGAGGTTTTCATTATTAGTTTATGTAATACTTCTTTTGAATATATGTATTTTTTGAATACTTGAGTCTTCAATTTGCCATCGAATGAATACTTCTCGTGAGTAAAATTTGTTTAATTTTTTGAGTGAGATTTCACTAGGAATTGTAAAGGGCTAAACACCGTGTGAATTATTGGATGTAATTGAAGATTTGAAAACTAATGAAAAAGCATTTGAGTGTTCGAGTTATTATAATCTCCATTGTATCGCTCAATTTTTATAATAGAATTTCGTGTTACTCTCCCCATAGACATAAATTCTAATATTTGGATCGAACCACGTAAATCCTATATCTGATTCTATTTCCTTCCTTCCAACTATTTTATCCTATCCGTTTATCTATATTCACAACACAGCCGATGAAGCAATGTATCAGCAATTCATTGAGGCTACGGTTTGACCAGTAATTGCAAGTTGCATCACTTCTTGAGGTGTTCAAATTTTATGCATGAAACACTACGAAGCCGTGTCCTTTACGAAGCCGTGTCCTTTTCCTCGATGACAATGCCGCGTTCCTGAGCTACATGTCTGATTGGCCACAACACAACAATTCTAGAAACAATCAGGAATCTTTTCTTTCATAAGATCCCGTTTTCCCTCTTCCAATTATTCTTGACCGTACTCAGTTAACCTCGCTAAGACGTTTCACGCCACCAGTAGATTCTAGACGACAGAGAAAGCAGACCCATTTGCAGTTTGTGGACTTCAATGCATCAGTTATGACAGGTGTGGTTCATTAGCGACTCCCATGCCCTCAGACCAGGTTCACTCTCTAGCAAAGATTAATTAATCTGAGAAGAGAGAATAACATGTGACTAAGTACCCTAACTTAAGGATAGAGTCATATTTACGCATAAAAGAGATCCAGAAAAGCAACAAAAAAGAACCACTATTGTCCATGTTGTGCTTATTTTAGCTGCCCCGTCCCTTGAGAGTCGCGGTGTAACAGATTCCTGGGTCACATTTGATCTGGGATGTACGGATTTGGCATACCATTGGCTGTACAACAAAGTCTCATATACGGAGCCTGTGAGTGCTGGGTATACCTAAGACAAAAAAAATATATAGGAGGGATAGAATTTCAGGTGGGGTTTAGGAAGCGCGTGGAACTTCTGTTTCTAGTTATGACTCGCTTCTACACTGAGCTGTTGCCACTGTAGACCGCTATAAAGCCCAGACAAACAGGCAGGCAGATAGACTGTAGGAAAAAGAGGGATGATGGAGCAGAACAATGGAGAAAGAATGGAGAAGAACGGGAAGGAAACAGTGGACAAGGATAAGGGGGCCGCCGCGACCAGTGAACCAAAGATCAACTACAGAGGATGTAGACCTTTATATTAATTTTCCATTCTTATTTGCTTTCTGACCATCCATTTTGCTACAGTTAAATTAGCAACTAATTTAGTATTACCACCTCTTATATGGGTTAGTTACCAACATTTCTTTGTTTCTTTTAAATACTATCTGGTCTTATATCAAAAAGAAAAAAATACTTCTCTTATCTCTTACCGACTTTGATTTATCTTTATCAACGCTTTAAATATACCAACTATTTATGAAATTGCCAATAATTAAAACATTAAAATTGTTTTCCCAATTAAGTAACCTAATGAAAGTTTGGTAACCTAGAACTAGTTGAAAACTTAATAGATTGAAGTCCTCAGCCCTTCCCGTGCCTTTCCCGCGGCGTCGAGTCCCCGCGCCCAAGCCCAAGCCCTACCCCCGTTGGCTTGCATCCCCCTCACCATGATGGCCATTCTGTCATGTCTCTTCGCTCGAGCTATGCAGGTTGCGACCTCCGCTGATGGCATTGCCGGCCTTGGGCGACCCCACTTGCAACGTTAGATCTAGGATTAGGGCACATTCTTCGTTATGATGTACATAGGAATTATACAATGCTCCTCCACATATTCTTATCGCGATATCAAAGCTGCCTTCTGCCCAATTTTTGAATGTGCGGCCCTATTTATCAAATTCCGTGTGTCCTTCCTAATCTAATTTACACATGAGAAGGGTGTTAACTTATCTTACAATTACTTATTTATGGAATTTATATATATATCAAAAATTTTGACATCATAAGAATGGCATGAATGTCCAAGTTTGACCAGTTCGGGCATGAATTGTTTCCACAACACCGAGTGCGAAGGTAGTGGGGGCAGGCAACATGTTAAGACCAAGACAAATGCACACGCAACGCGAGTTTAGGATCAAAAGTGAGTCCTTAACAAAACCCGCTAGAAATCAGCTGAAATCCTGATAATCCTAGAAAACGTGGGACTAAGAAACTCAAGATCAGATTCAAATATGGCGATTCACATTCCCGGAAATGTATCGAGGAACACCTCTCGTTTCACTGTCGGAGCTTCTTTAGCAACATGCTCTTCTAGTTTAATCGATCAGCTGGTAATCACTTGGTGCGTCACCAATTTGGAGAGTTTTCTCTCGGACTTTTAAGAACATTTAGACCGGATCGCATCGAGAAGGAAAGGAAATCTACTTCAGCGCATGATAGTATGATTAGCACAGAGGACGCAATTTGCTCGGCTAACTCAGTAAATGAAGAGAACCCTTCACGCTCTGCTGCAGATGGTAAGAAAGCAGGAGGATGGAGAGCCATTAAGTACATTCTAGGTAATGTAGTCCTCAATTTACACACCTCACTTCAGTTTCAGCTCATAATAGCTACTCTTCTAGACCATGCAGTGATCATTTCTCTCTGTCTCCTGTCTTTGTCTAGGGATTTATCATTTGATGCTAAACAGTTAGAATTTCTTGTTTCGACTTTGAAGGGAATGAATCGTTCGAGAAACTAGCTTCGATGAGCTTGGTGTCCAACATAACGGTGCATCTGCGTACCGAGTACAACATGGGCGGCATTCTTTTGGTTAATGTGGTGAACATCTGGTCCGGTTCCTCGAACGTCACGTCCCTTGCTGGCGCTTTCATTTCTGATACGTACCTGGGCAGGTTCCGAACTCTCCTCTTTGGCTCGTTGGCATCTCTCTTGGTAACCTCCCTATTCATCATCCTCGATAAATTTTCCAGGTGTCTGTCTTGATTTTGATAATCAACGGAAGTTTTCATCCATAGGGCATGGGGACGATGACTCTAACCGCCGGTGTACCACGATTACACCCATCCAAGTGCACCGGCGAATCCAATTGCCCACAGCCTCAGAGTTGGCAGCTTGGTTTTCTCTTTGCCGGACTTGCCCTCTTGGCCATTGGAGCAGGTGGCATTAGGCCCTGCAATATCGCGTTCGGGGCGGATCAGTTCGATACTAGAACAGATAAGGGAAGAGCACAATTGGAGAGCTTCTTCAACTGGTGGTACTTCTCCTTCACCGTTGCACTCCTCATAGCTCTCACGGCTGTCATCTACGTTCAGACAAATGTTAGTTGGGTTCTCAGGTTCGCCATTCCGACCACTTGCCTCGGATTGTCCATATCCATTTTCCTGCTCGGTCGTAAGACTTATATCTGCAAGAAGCCTCAAGGAAGCATTTTCGTGGATATGGCCAAGGTGCTCACGGCCGCATGTCGGAAGCATCGCCGAGCTCTTGGACCCAATTGGGAGCAACTGTCCTATGATCCTTCACCAGAGGAATCAGACCCGGGGGTGGTCAAGCTAACTCGTACGTCTAGATTCCGGTTTCTGGATAAGGCAGCTCTTATCGTCGATCCAAATGAATTGGATGGCCAAGGAATGTCGAAGAACGGTTGGAAGTTGTGCAGTGTCCAGCAGGTGGAGCAATTCAAATGCTTGATAGGAATCTTGCCGGTCTGGATAACGGGAATTGCCTGTTTCATAGCCATGGACCAGCAAACCACATTCGGGATTCTTCAGGCTATTCAGATGAACAAATCAATCGGACCCCACTTCAAGATCCCGCCAGGTTGGATGACCCTCTTCTCGATGATCGCTCTCTCGATATGGATCTTCATCTACGAGCGCATTTACATCCCCCAGATGCGGAGAATCACCAAGAAAGACAAAAGGTTGACAATGCAGCAGAGGATCAGCACAGGGATAATCATGTCGATTCTGTGCATGTTGGTCGCTGGAATCGTGGAGAGGAAGCGTCGAGAGTCGGCCTTAAGCCGGGGTTCATACGAATCTCCTATCACTGTCGCGTTACTCTTGCCGCAATTCGTCTTATCGGGAATGGTCGAAGCATTTGCAGCGGTGGCAATTTTGGAGTTCCTCACCACACAAATGCCAGAGAGCATGAGAACCGTCGGCGGCGCAATCTTCTTTCTCAGCTTGTCCATTGCAAGTTACATAGGCTCCTTCCTTGTCAACATGATTCATCTAATCACTCGCAAGAACGAGAAATCTGCATGGTTGGGAGGTCATGATCTTAACAAGAACAGGCTCGAGAACTACTACTACCTCATTGCCGCAGTCGGTGCAGCAAACTTTGTGTATATCAATTTCTTCGCCTGTCATTACGTGAAAAAAGTCGATCTTCGTGGAGACGTGAGAGAGATCCAATTGGAGAACTCCGCTTCTCCCCATTGAGGAGATTTATCCAAACAGTAAAGTGTGACAACAGATATTAAACATATCGGCGAAATACAGCATAGAAACGTATCTAAAACCACACTATTCGCGCAATTTTTGAAGATCTGATCCAAAATTCTACTTGATCTGGGCACCAAGATCGATATTAGTATAATTAACTAACTGCGAAAGACGTCCGTGGACAATAATTAGTATGAATATTTCAGTCTACCACATTAACGGTGAGTAAGAACATGCCTTTTTCTTAAATTGACAGCGGGCAAAATTCAGAGACTGGGAACAGTTCTATCATCTCTAGGCCATAGTTGGTCATGATCCCTTGCACTTTTCCTGGCTTCTATAAAGAACGTCACTACACAGAACATAAAATCTAACAATCAACGGCGATATCCGGCGCTCATCAAGGGATTCAGGATCCGTTCCCGCGGGTCTTAACCTGCCCCATGAATCCTAGTCCTCTCATCTTTCCTATCGCGGGCATGGCGAGGCGCTGCCCAATGGGCTCTACGATATAGTGCTCTGGCAAGCATCACTGCAGAGTGATGGGGCTTTTCACTTTTCCTTCTTATTGCAAAAGCTCTTGTTTCTTTCTACAAAGGCCATGGGATGTGTCAACCTCTTTGCTTTGGACCACAAAGATCACACGAATCTATGCAGTTCTGCTTTTCTTTTCTTTTTTCCTTACTCGAATGATTATTAAACAATGCCAAGATTCTGGTCTGCGTCCAAGAACAGGTGGAAGAAGAGAGAGACACCGAAACGGGGTCCGCATTTCTAGGCTGAATCAAAAAGTTTTCAAATCCCTCATATACCCGAAAAAGAAAAATACAGAAGATGTAAGAAAACGAGATCATGAATTTTTGGATATTCAAATTTACAAACTATCATGTACTCAGAACACTTTCAACCATTGGTATTATTATCTTAATGCCGTAGACTCCATCAAAACAAATGGGTATCTATAAGCATTTAGTTTCATTCTCTCTACATTAGAATCCTCCTACAGTTAATCATTCATCTTCTTGGTTTATTGCCTTCTAAAAGAACCATTTGGCACTCGTTTGAGTAATATAGGATGCATTTGTTAATGCTCCTATTTTTCTTTTTCTTTTTTTTCTTTTGTTTCCTGAAATAGAAAAAGAATAGAAATTCATTTGGTAATGTCATTTAGTCTTTATTTTTGGAACAGAAAATTATTTTAAGAAATAGATTTGGAATTGAAAAAGTTAACTAAAAAAAGTAGGCTTCTTGGGGTGCGTTTGGTAACATTTACTACCGAGAAATAGTTCTTTTGAGAAATAGTTCTTTTCATTTCTACTCCCCTGGAACAATTTCTAAGTAAAATAGGGCGTTTGGTAGCTACAAAAATTTATTGTTTCGGAATAGAAAAAGAATAGAAATGCGTTTGGTACCCAAAATTTTTTTTTTAATTTCTTTCTTCCCCGACGGTAGAGCCAGTGCGGGCGGGGGGCGGCGATCGGCGGTGGTCGTCGTCCACACCCCACCACCGCCGGCCCCGCCCCACCCGCACGCCGCCGCCGCCGGTCGCCGCCAATCGTCGCCGTCGCCGCCCGGCCGGGGGCGAAGGACGACGGCCGCTCGTCGGGCGTCCGAACGGCCGGCGGTGGCGGCAACGAGCGATGGGTGGGTGGCGGTGCGGCGTGCAATAGACGGTGAGTAGTCTCCAAGAAATTGTTTTAGAAATTATTCCTAGGAATAAGAAGCTACTTTTTTCTACTTCTCATTTCTACTCCAAATCTATTCCAGGAACAACTTTCATTAGGGAATAAAAAAATCGAGTTGGCGTTAACGCATTTTTTCTTTTTTTATTCCAGGAAACAAACGAACAGAAAAATAGAGGAATAGAAATGTTACCAAACGGAGCCTTGTTCCCTGAAACAAATTCTAAATAAATTTTTTTCTTTTTTCTTTCCTTCTTCTTTGTCTTCTAATAGTCACCGCCGCCCGTTGCTCGTGCATCGTCGGAAGAAGAAAAAAGGAAAAAAGAAAAAAAAAGAAAAATCTTAAAAAATCATTAAAAAATTAAAAGAAAAATTAGGTCACAAGAAAATTTATAAGTCATATCAAAAGCATTCATATTCTTTTTATATTTAGGAATAGAAATTTTGTGCGATTCTAAAAGCGCATTATTTTACTAAGAATTTATTCCAAGGAATAAAAAGAAACTATTTCTGAAAAGACAGAAATATTACTAAACTCACCTCCTCATTATTTTAATTTTTTCAGTAAACCACAAAACTATTGTGAATAATCAAAGATTCTTCAGTAGTGTTCATTGCCATCAAGGAATAGCATTATAGATTTAGAACCAAAACACAACGGCTGAAAGGGCAACACGCGTTTTGACCCAAAAAAAAGGGCAACATGGGTAAAGTATTATATCGTCATATTATTCGCGAAATAAAGTTTTGAGCTGCCATCTCATGAATTTTTCTGTTCATTTGACTTCTCTCCCGCAGGATTAAATAAACCGTGTTCCTAAATGGTCTCTAGTTGGCAATCTTTCTTTTACTTTGCCAGAGGGGAAAGTTAAAAGAAAGAAGTTGGGTCTTTCTGATCCCGATAGAAAGTGATTGCGACTTGCTTTGCATCTCTGCACTCCACTTTCCGAGTGGGTCTGAATTTTTGTGATAGGCAAGGCGTCATCTCTGTCATGGCCACTGTTACTTTGGGGAGAGAGAGAGAGCAGTTATTAAGATTGCTGCAGTTTTTTATTGGTTTAAGTAATTTAATACGTTGAAAATATCGCTCGAATTTGAATTCAGACAAAACCTGACTCGATGTGATGTGTCGACAGTCGACCGTGTGAAAGTGAAAAGAAAGAATGGGGAAGCACGGTCCGTAGAGCTTTCAGAAACGGCGCCATCGTGGAGCATTAAATGAAGATGGACAATCTATAGTGGACTTCGCTTGTCCTCTTTCATGGAATTGATAGCGAAGAAAACGAAGGGGAAAGCAGCTCTTACGTCCTTTTTCTTAGTCCTTTAATGCATGCACATGCATCCATGCATGCTCATGAATTGTGGTGGGCATCCTTTGTCTTTTTTTTATTTCATCTGAAGAAGACTTCCACCAACCGCAATAAATGACGGACACTCTTTTGTGTGATAAAAGAGAAAGACGTCCGACAGAAGGAACGCCCCATGTCTTTGGTGGCTGAGAGAGAGCCAATTCCTTGGTGGTCGAGAGAAGAGAGAATTCTTCTTATTGTAATTATATCCGGATGATTTAGCTAATTAAATTCTCGCGAGTAAAATTTGTTTAATTTTTTGAGTGAGATTTCACTAGAAATTGTGAAGGACTAAATACTATGTGAGTTATTGGATGTAATTAAAGATTGAAAATTAATGAAAAAGTATTTGAGTGCTCAAGTAATTGTAATTTCCGTTGTATCACTCAATTTCTCTCCATAGACATAGATTTCAATATTTGGATCGAATCACGTAAATCTTATATCCGATTCAATTTCCTTCCTTCCGACTATTTTATCCGATCCGTTTATCTATATTCACAACACAGCCGATGAAGCAATGTATCAGCAATTCATTGAGGCTACGGTTTGACCAGTAATTGCAAGTTGCATCACTTCTTGAGGTGTTCAAATTTTATGCATGAAACACTACGAAGCCGTGTCCTTTTCCTCGATGACAATGCTGCGTTCCATGAGCTACATGTCTGATTGGCCACAACTCAACAATCCTAGAAACAATCAGGAATCTTTTCTTTCATAAGATCCCATTTTCCCTCTTCCAATTATTCTTGACCGTACTCAGTTAACCTCGCTAAGACGTTTCACGCCACCAGTAGATTCTAGACGACAGAGAAAGCGGACCCATTTGCAGTTTGTGGACTTCAATGCATCAGTTATGACAGGTGTGGTCCATTAGCGACTCTCATGCCCTCAGACCAGGTTCACTCTCTAGCAAAGATTAATTAATCTGAGAAGAGAGAATAACATGTGACTAAGTACCCTAACTTACGGATAGAGTCATATTTACGCATAAAAGAGATCCAGAAAAGCAACAAAAAAGAACCACTATTGTCCATGTTGTGCTTATTTTAGCTGCCCCGTCCCTTGAGAGTCGCGGTGTAACAGATTCCTGGGTCACATTTGATCTGGGATGTACGGATTTGGCATACCATTGGCTGTACAACAAAGTCTCATAAACGGGAGAAAATATTCAGTGGTTTGCTCTCACCACGTCATCAGCTGACGTGGCAAGCATTTTTATTCTCAGCCAATAATAACTTGACACGTGTATGATGATGTGGAATTCAAAAAAAAAACTAAAAACTTCGTTTCTCTCCATTCCTCCGCCATGACAGCCACCGCCCGAGCACGATTGTCGCCGCCGCAACCTCCATCCTTGAGTCCTCCGCTTTGTCCATGGATGAGATTTGGAGCTTGCCATCAATGCTTGCGGCCATGGACGATTTGCGGTGACCAAATCTGTGAATGAGGCATCTCGGAGCCATGGACAAACAAGCGGGCATGGATGATGGAGGAACCCTTCCAGCGCTGCTCGGGGTCGACCCCAGTAGCCTCTCGGGCTCCCTTTTTTTCTGTTTTTCTCCAACCTCCAGATCTGGCATCGTGTCCTTCGTCCATGGCTGCCATAAACTCCGCTGGCGTCGCTCTCCAAATCGCCAGATCTGGCCATCTGTGGTCGAACGCGTTCAGGCATCGAGCTCCGTCTTTTTCAGTTTTTCCCCAACCTCCAGATCTGGCATCGTGTCCTTCGTCCATGGCTTCACTGGCTTCGCTCTCCAGATCTGGCCAAACGTGGTCGAACGCGTTTGGCAGCATCCAGATCTGGAATCGCGGAACCATGGCCGCAACAGATGCGACAGATCTGGCTCCAAGCCATGGCACCGACCATGGACGAGCAAGGATGACGGAGAACTTCCAGATCTGGCGAAGACCCTTGATGGAGGCGAGCAAGAAGACTGCGAACTTTCAAATGGGAGCTCATCCATGGCCGCAAGCCTTGAAGGCGAGGTCTATGGCGACTCTGCCGGTAGCGACGACGGAGTTTAATCGGGGCCGACTGCAAGCGCCACCGGAAGCGGTGGAGATGGTGACTGGAGAGGTGGTGCTCTGTGATGGAGGAGGAAGGACCACAAGCAACGCCGGAAGGGGTGGAGATGGTGGCCGGAGCAGGGGTGCTCTGTGGTGGAGGAAGAAGAAGAGAAAAATCAAAACTTTAAATTTTTTTTAATCCACCGCATCAGACATGTGTCAATTTGTTATTGGACATGAGTAAAAAATGCGCGCCACATCAGCTAATTACGTGGCGCTTGCAAACCACTGAATATTTTCTCTCTGTTTCTGGTTATGACTCGCTTCTACACTGAGCTGTTGCCACTGTAGACCGCTGTAAAGCCCAGACAAACAGGCAGGCAGATAGACTGTAGGAAAAAGAGGGACGATGGAGCAGAACAATGGAGAAAGAATGGAGAAGAACGGGAAGGAAACAGTGGACAAGGATAAGGGGGCCGCCGCGACCAGTGAACCAAAGATCAACTACAGAGGATGGAAAGCCATGCCCTTCATTATAGGTGAGGCCGGGAGCTTATTGGGTGTTCCTCTTTTTGTTCTAAGAACCATTTCCTGAACTTCCCATTTGGATGAAATTTTTACAGGGAATGAGACTTTTGAGAAGCTTGGAGCCATTGGAACCTTGGCCAACCTGTTGATCTATCTGACCAAGGTATTCAACATGAAGACCATCACGGCCGCAAATATCATCAACATCTTCAACGGCACCGCGAATTTCTCTACCTTGCTGGGAGCCTTCTTCTCCGATACCTACTTCGGTCGCTACAACACCCTGGCATTCTGCACTATCGCCTCTTACATGGTGCCTACTGCCTAATACTTCTGCATCGTCTATTTCTTGTGAATTCAGCGTATAGATTGAAAACTCTAGTGGATGAATAATTTATATGCCACTCAAATCCGGCCATGAAATGACTAAAAGATAGAAGTAGATGAAATACGATTCGCAAAATTCCACTTAAATTAGGTGACTCGGGGATGAAATTGCATCTAACTGTCTGCCTATATTGTTACCATCTCGCTGTGAAGGGACTTCAAGTAATACAACTAACGGCGGCCATCAAGGACCTGCACCCTCCGCACTGCGGCAGCCAGAAGTTCTGCACCGGGCCCACTGGAGGGCAAATGGCGTTTCTCATATTGGGGTTCGCACTGCTAATTACAGGAGCCGCGGGTATCAGGCCGTGTAACTTAGCCTTTGGAGCTGACCAGTTCGATCCAAGGACCGAATCTGGAAAGAGAGGGATAAACAGCTTCTTCAACTGGTATTTCTTCACCTTCACCTTCGCCCAGATGGTCTCCCTGACGCTCATAGTCTACGTGCAATCGAACGTGAGCTGGGCTATTGGTCTAGCGATTCCCGCAATCTTGATGCTCGTATCTTGCGCAATCTTCTTCATCGGTTCTAAGATATATGTGAAAGTGAAAGCCACGGGGAGTCCAATTACTAGCATGGTACAGGTCCTAGCAGTTGCGATTAAAAAAAGCAGGCTGAAGCAACCCGAGCAGCCATGGCTCTCTCTTTACTCGTATACACCAGACAAGTCTATTAACTCTAAGCTTTCATATACAGATCAATTCAGGTAACCAGCCTACATTGACATTCCGACATAGAACTTTAGCAAGTGAACGGAAGCTCCAATCGGCAACTTCAATGAAACCAACAACTCTCCTGAATCTTCTGTTTCCTTGACAGGTTCCTAGATAAAGCAGCAATCAAGACATCCCAAGACCAATTAAATCCAGATGGGTCACCAGCCAATCCGTGGACACTCTGTAGTCTGCAGCAAGTGGAAGAAGTGAAGTGCTTGATGAGGGTGATTCCTATATGGGCTGCCGCGGCAATTTATTTTGTTGTGATAGTGCAGCAACAAACTTACGCAATTTTTCAGGCCACGCAAGCCAATCGACGCCTTGGAAACAGCAACTTCAAGATCCCAGCAGCCTCCTTCGTTGTGTTCTTGATGCTGAGCCTCTCCATCTTTATACCTATATATGATCGAATCATTGTCCCGTTTTTGAGGAGGCTCACAGGAAAAGAAGGCGGCATTACAGTCCTTCAAAGAATTGGCATCGGCATCTTCATCTCCATTCTCAGCATGCTGGTATCGGCCCTAGTCGAAGAACGACGGAGAACCACAGCTTTAACTAGGCCAACTTTGGGTATCGAACCAAGAAGAGGTGCCATTTCGTCTATGTCAGCTTTTTGGCTGGTTCCTCAGTTCGCGCTGGCTGGACTTGCCGAAGCTTTTGCTTCCGTTGGACAAGTCGAGTTTTACTACAAGCAATTTCCCGAAAATATGAGAAGTGTCGCTGGTTCTCTATTCTATTGTAGCATTGCAGGCGCAAGCTACTTGAGCAGCCTCCTAATATCAATTGTCCACAGAGCGACCGCCGGAGCAGAGAGTGGAAATTGGCTTCCAGAAGATCTAAACAAAGGGAGATTAGACTACTTCTACTACCTCATTGCTGCCTTGGGTGCTCTAAACTTGGGTTACTTTTTACTATGTGCTCGGTGGTACAAGTATAAAGGAACTCCCGACGCGATCCTCGACTCAGAGTCAAGAGAAGAAAACCGAAATGGCTATCATATGATGTAATTATGTAGAACGCATACAAATAATCTACTTCTTGTAGATATGAATGTAGCAGTATGCAGCAAATAACTATGCAGACGGTATCTTTGTTATCATGAATTCACTGTAAATTGCATAAATGTGCAGAATTACTTCCGCAGTCCGATCACCTGATCAAGGAAAAGCGATGAAAATTCATTTGGTCTATCACTGAGGTCCCAACCTTGTGACATTAACAGTGGCTTTTCGATCAAGAGTTACCATGCTTTTGTGATCCAGATAGGGGTTTATTCGCCGAAGATTCAGCAAAGATGCAAGAGTATCATGTTTTTGTAGCCACAAGTTAATAGATAAATAAAGGGACAAAATGGAAGCTATAGAACTTGCCAGCATCATCATATATAAACTAACAGCACATTGTAAAGGGCTTCTTTAGCCCAGTATTTGAGCTAAGGCAATAAATACAAGACATTAGCAATAGCTTGTCAGCAGCTTGGGGACGGAAAATAGGAAATGCATTAATAGGAGCTAGAAGTATAGTCTAAGCCTCATGATATTCTAATTACATCATCACTCTGAGCTGCATGGAATGTGCAAATCTATGACAGCACAGGATTCTTCCTCAAACTGTGTAGGCTTGCGGTATTGTGTCTATGTCGAGCCCCTTCTGTCGGACAACCGATTCAAAATGACCTTTCAATGTGCGAAGTTCTCTTAACCTAATAGAGCAAATGAAAAAGAAATCAACCACCAGAAAGGAAAAGAACAAAGGAGTTTGACAGACTAAAGACAACACAATGTGGTAAGTCCAGATATCGGCAAGCAAAGATGACTAGACATGCTTGTACATTTTAGATGTGTTGGTACAGTACGCTACTCGAAAGTCAAAACAAGGAGAAATTTTTTTTAAGATCAACTTGCTCCAAAAGCTAAAAAGTAGACTATCACTTAAATCCCATCGTTCATTTTTCTTGCTCAGAGTACTCTCTATATACTTAATAAAACATGGAACAAAAAGCCGCCTCTACAAATTAACTCAACTTCTGCTCCCCATCTATTGATAAGCCAAGTTGTTCAACATTTATTATCATTTTAACCGTCAAATGACAACCTATTTTCCTAAATTTGACTACTTATGTTCAATATCCTCATCTTAAATTCATGTTTCGCATGGAAGATGGTGCATGGATGATATTCGGGTTCACTATCTCACAGCAAAATCCTGTAATCATAACGTTACCACCTACCTAGCAATTTCAGCCCTTCTCTTAGCTTCCTCAGCCATTTGACTCAACTCTGTAACATGAGTCCGCTCACTGAACTTTGCATCAGGAGGTTGCAATCCATGCAGCGTTCTTTGTGCATGTGCCCACTCACGTTCTCGTTGTTCCTTACCAAAATTTTTCTGCCTCGTAAAGGCAATCTGCATTAAAGGCAAATGCATCAGAACACACTCCCTGGTGAACTATCACGAGTAAAGAAAAGTTACATTCATACCCTTTGCTCAAACATGAGTTCCCAAGCCCTCCCACTCAGTGCATACCGAATGAAGAACTTGATAAAATCGAGCGGGATATAGCAGATGATATTGTAAAGCCAGATCACACCAGCCCATCCCCAACCAATTCCTTCGATCGCAGCAAATCCCCAGTTTGCATAGACAGCAATTAGAGTGGCAATCTGTTCAGAATGTACAAAAGATAGATCAGTCTTGCACCATTGTTAACAAAATCAAAGAACGAGGGAGCAGGGTGGTCATCAAATTACCAGCTGAGCAATCACAAAGGCCACTATTAGCAGTAATCCAGGACGCTCAACGTAAGACCAACTCCGGGACCGTGTCACAAATATTAGAGCCTGACTAATAGTGCTGACTTGCAAATATATTGCTGAGGCAAGCTTCCGAAAGTCGTCATGAGCTGTCTTCTCCAGGGTGGACACTCCAAATACCCGCTGGAAAATTCCAGGTGACAAAATCTCCATGAGTGGAACTCATTCAAAGTTCGCAGAAACATAATAAAGAGAAGTAAAACAAAAATGACAATTTGCATTCTCACATCAGAAAATAGATTAAGCAAATTATTAATAGAAGACCATCATGAGAAGATAAAAATGGTGGCAGGAATTTAGTGGATCCATCACTTTTAGATGTTAATAATGACATATGCAACATGATTCATGCTCTAGTGAGAACCAGATGAGCCGTGCACAATCTCTGACATGACAGTAAACCTACACGAGAACGTATATCAATCTGAGCAACACTATAATCTAAACCATGCAACAATCCACTTACCGGGAAGAAGTCCGTTTTGTATGCTGCCCAAAAGAATATGACTGTCATCATTGCCAAGTAACTGCCGAGGACAACGCCAGTAGTAAAAATCTCTGCCAGTTTCCAACTGTCTGGGAGAGGAGATGGTTTTACTCTATCCTTTGATATTGTCATGATAGTCCCTGCAATCGCAGCAAGTAGTCAGTAGAAACACAGACCAGTAAATCATAAAGAATACGGGATATCGAAACCGCAACCACAGTCAGAATCACGTAGGCAATTAGTTGCTGCTGGGGATCAAATGGGAAGGAGCAACTAACCATCATTGAGGATTGCTATGATCAGGACCATAAAAGGTGGAAAGTCAAACCTCCATATGAGGGCCAGAAGCATGAAACCAAGCTGCGACCATTGAAAGGGAAATACATTACATTGGAAAAAACATGAGCATGATTCTGAGTCATGTGATTTGGGTGCAGATTAAACAGATTATTCTGCTAGAGATTGGGAAAATGCTGAGAGTGTGATATGTAAAAGAAAAAGGTCACCAACTCACCACTATACGGATTGTAATGGAAACTGCGTAGATCTGCCAAAGGAGACAAAAATATAGAAAAAATAGGTTAAATTGGAAATCCATTAGTGAAGAAAATAATGAACATATTCCAATCAAGATAATATGCCAAATTATCTCATCAAGCTCTGTGGATAAGAAATTGATAGAGGATTAAAATGAGGCCCAATACATACAGTGTAATTTTTCATCCTCTGGAAAATTGCACGGCTGGTCAGGACAGCGCTAATAATCACGCTAAGGCCAGGCTCTGTGAGGACAATGTCCGAAGCGCTACGAGCTGCATCAGTTGCATCAGCAACAGCTATCCCAATGTCAGCTTTCTTGAGAGCAGGAGCATCATTCACTCCATCTCCAGTCATTCCACAAATGTGCTTCCTCGCTTGCAGTCGTTTCACAATTTCATATTTGTGCTCTAGACCCAAAACATTCCAATGAAAATTAACAACAATGATCAAGTTTTAGTTGCCAAAGACTAGCAGCCTCACCACATGATCAGACAGTATGGACATGAATCAAGGGTGCACAGAAGAGGATTGGAGAAACATGAAGAATACTAAATAGGCGTATGCTTCTGGGTAGGTTTTTGTATCGATAAGCAGATGAGTGCCGTACCAGGGAAAACACCAGCAAAGCCATCAGCCTTTTCTATCAGCTCGTCAATTGGTACAGCATCAGAGACCTCATTTTTGTTTTGCCCCAGCAACGCAGATGAAGGATACATGTTGGTCCCCATTCCCAAGCGACGGCCGGTTTCTTTTCCAATGGCCAGTTGATCACCTAATAAAGGTCACAGTGCTCAGTCAGTGCTCAACACAATCAGAAAACCAAATAACAATACCTAATTTTTTCCATTAAAATGTGATCTTTATAGATGAACTAGAATTTCTGTCTACTAAGAACTTTGCACGAGAAATGAAACGTGATATTATGTCATCCAAAGGCTAACCAAGTCAAGAAACGCAAACAGAATGTGTGTCCAAATAGGATGACACAATGTTAAGCATCTTATTATGTCCATTTTTTTTTTCTTCCAAAGTATTTGGTCAGAAGTTCTCCTCACTGTCCATTAGAACAGAGATAAAAGGAGGAAAACGGCCAATGAAATCTTATGAATATAAATGCTGACATAACTAAATACGACAAAAAGGACATAATCAATATAGGATATTAGGACTTTGAATTTTAGGAAATAAAACTGAATTACATGCAAATGCTTCAGTATGACAAAACTGCCAAAACGTTCACCACGCTACAAAGGTACCTATTCGTACTTAACAAGATCAAATGGAGCATCAAAGTAATCACTTTTAAGCACACAACACTGAAATAAAGCCGAATCATAGCTTTATGTATAGTGTGCACTGTACTTCAGACTTTCCATTCGAGAAGCAAAATAAAAAGGTAAATGATAGATACAAATGTAAAAAGTCCAATTCATAATGACTGATACACTGATTTATGCTAAAAGATGGGCAACACAACTGAGAAAATATTTGTGAGCTTCTGGATCACCAACACTAGACCAATTCATTCTAAGGCCAATCATACTTGGAGATGAAGATAAATTAGAGACCAACCAGTGATCATCTTAACATTCACTCCAAGATTCAGAGCCCTTCTTATCGTCTCTGCGCTGTCATGCCTGGGTGGGTCAAAAAGAGGCATGACACCGATGAACTGCCACAGGCCTCCAGCACTCTCTTTCTGTCCTTCAGGAACTTCCTGGATGTACAAACCGCAGCATGAAGCTAATACCGAACAGCAAAGCCAAAGCAGGTATGTGAGATCTAAATAAACAGGATTTAAAGAATGTGTTCAATCACCTGATATGCCACAGCAAGAGAACGTAAACCACGCTCTGCAAACTTATCAATCACACCATGAACTTTGCGCTCAATTTCTGACTTATTATGTGCAAGGTTTAGGATCTGAGAACCACATAAAAGGAGGAAGAACTGTTAAACTAATCCAAACATGAGAAAACTGAAGCACTGTTAAGGAGGCATAAAATTCCAATTTTACCTGCTCTGGGGCACCTTTGCTCACTCTGTGCATTTTACCTTCACGATCAATGTAAGTCAAAGCAGTTCGCTTGTCAGTAGGATTGAAAGGAAGAAAATGTACTTCCCGAATGCCAGCCCGAGCCTTTGCATTGCCAAGAAAGATGGAAAGATCGGATAAGTCAAAAATCGAGCATAAAAAAATTAGACTGGTGACAACAACAAAAATATTCTAAATCTAAGTACAGACTAAATGGTCACCTCCTTGGGATCTGCAAGCATCCCCACTATTGCAGCATCTATTGCATCTTGGTTCTCCAATCTAGAAGCTCGTGCTGCCATCAAAACAACAGTTTCTTTGTCCACTCCTTTTGCAAACACCTGTAAGTCATGTTCAAAAAAAAAAAAATCAAAAAAAGGAGTACAAGGGACAACACCAATAAAAAGAGGCTCCTAAAACCAATGATGAAAGAGCATACAAATATAACAAAGACAAAAGCGAAAAATACATACTATACATGTTTATATATGACCAACCTCAATAAGATTCTGATCAACTGTAAGTTTGTTCAGCGTGAGCGTCCCGGTCTTGTCACTGCAAAGCACATCCATTCCAGCCATCTCTTCAATGGCAGTCATCCTCTTCGTGATGGCTCCCTAGAATCGAAATTAGCAGATCAGCAATCTCACTCCCTATAACACTGTCAATAGAAACAACTCACCTGCTGAGATAATCTATGCGAACCAATAGCCATTGTCACAGACAACACGGTAGGCATTGCAATTGGAATTCCTCCTATGAGTAGCACAAGGAGATTGTCAATTCCAGAACGGTACTGCCTGTGTTGAATTGGGTACATGACAATTATCTCCACTAGCATCCCCAACGCAATTGAGCATATGCAAAAGTTCCCGATCGCAGTCAAAACCTGAAACACGATGATAATACAACTCATTGACAACCTAGAGACATCAAATAGTAAGCCAAGCCTAACGTATGTTCAGAATTATGGCCTTGCCTTCTGGAAGTGTCCCACTTGGTTAGTCGAATCAACTAAGTGGGCAGCCTTTCCGAAGAAGGTGTGGACGCCAGTTGCAATAACCACAGCTTCAATTTCTCCTTGTTTGCATGTAGATCCCGAATAAACACCATCTCCAGGGCCTTTCGTCACAGGAAGAGACTCGCCCGTCAAAGCAGACTGCAGGGTGGTAAATATCAGTAATGGGTTAACTCATCGTTTGAAACCCAATGGCAACGAAAAACTCACCTGGTCAATCTTCAGAGGATCTCCTTCTAGAAGGCGAGCATCAGCCGGAACGATGTCTCCAAGTTTGATACTGATAATATCACCGGGGACCAGGATTGAAGCATCCTGCTCACCCCATCTACCATCTCTAAGTACCTGCATCATGCATGCGAATCACAGCAACCATTCCACAACATCAAAATGTCAAAGAACATCCAAAGATCACTTGATTGCAACTAACATAACATGTAGCCGCTGTCCCATACCTTAGCTTTGGGAGCGAGACGAGCCATAAGCGCGGCCGCAGCATTGCCGGCATTGTTCTCCTCAATAAAGCTAATAGTTGAGTTTATAAACAGAAGAGTGATGATGCCTATGAAATCTTGCCAATCTGGAGGCTTGCCCTGCAAAGGAAGAATTAGAAACAAATGGATACCCTCATTCACAAAAACTCAAATTTTACCCTAAAATAGGAAAGAGACAGAACAGTTGAGGAAAAATCACCAACCCCTCCATTGGTAAGTGCAATGGCCATAATAGCAGCAAGCTCCATGACCCAGGACAGGGGATTCCACATGAACCCCAGAAACTTCAAGAACTTGCTCTCCTGAAACAAATCAACAAGTGCAAATCTTTATCACCAACAAAGACCCACAAAAACACACATGGGTCAAATCAAAAGATAGTGATCTTAGTGCCTTCTTCTCTTCAAGCTTGTTGTGGCCAAAAAGGTCCAGCCTCTGCTCAGCAGCCGCTGAGGTGAGGCCTTCTCTGTTACATATCAGGGACTGAAACACCTCCTCAATGGGTATGTTCTCCTGCACTCACCAAGCAAAAATTCACATCAAGTTTCCAACTTTCCACTAGCACCACAAAAAAGGCTCGCATATTTTCGGCTGAGATCTGTTACCAAATCGACGGCCTCCTTCACCACTGCCTCCAAAACCGGAGCCTTCTCTTCCATCTCTTCTTCTTTCTCTCTCTCTCTCTCTATCTGTCACGACCCAGAGAAACCCCTGCGAAATTCTTCCCAAGAATACCAAGCACAGGGAAGATGCAACGGGAGTCCCTAAATAGACTGCGAAGGACGAAAAGGAGAGGGCTCTTTCTCTCTGCTGTCGTTTTCTCTCACATTCAACTACGAGTCCGCACCCCCAAGAAAAAGCAGAAACCTTTCACGTCAAATTTGCTTCCGTGTGGGTTCGTACGGCGCGCTGAAAGTGGCCGGTACCTTTGGTGCAGCTTTATGGGGATAACACCGTCAAAGGTTTAAAAAAAAACAAAAAGACCGAAAACCTCGAATCCTACCTACACCAGTCGGCAATTACAAACCTACCGGTGATCCGAGTCGTCGTTGCATATTTGGTAATGGTTTTGATGAAGTCCAATTTACCTTTTTTTGAAAACTTTAAAGTTAGAAAAATTCGATTTTTATTCACGTGAAGTGATTGTCCCATCTATAAATGTATCATCAGACTATATCTATTATTTTAATATTTCGATATCTGGATGCTTCACGTTTCTCGTTAATTAGTCAATATTTTTCTTCTCAACCAATTAGAGATTATAAAAGACGCAGAGACTCCCACGCCTTCTTTCTCCTATATCTTTTCTTAAGTCCTTTAAAATTTATTCAAGCCCAAACTTATCGATAACCCTAGTAAAATGGCTTGCTCTTTGGTAATGGTTTTAATTAAGCCCAAGTTAGCTTTTTTAAAGCTTTAAAGCTAGAAAGATCCGATTTTTATTCAAGTGGGGCATCTGGAATCTTGCATAGTATGTGAATTTGTAGAACTCTATGTAGTTTTCAAAAGCTAAATAGGCCTCCTTTCGTTTTGATTCCCGACCGAAAAATTTGACTTTCGTTATGTTCTTTTTCTCACTTCACAGTGACCCACGAAAATAGAACTAGGTAGGTCGATTGGAAAATAGCGATGCCGGGATGTCAACGTCAACACCTGCTCCGTCCATTTCGTCTTAAAGCCGACTAAGACCGAGTACACCGTACAAGTCCAAGTACTCCGTACAAGCATGATTTATTGTGTGAAAATAACATAATAGCCATTGAAATTTGATCTAACGAACAATTACGAAATTTTAATTTATACAATATGATTTCCGAATTATTAATAAATATTCATTCTAGTCCCTTTATAAGAATGTCCAATGTGACCTTAACAAAATCCATTGATATGACTTTCGACCCAAGTTAAAAAAAGAAGTTACACGTGACTTGTTCACATGAGATTATAATCTCAGATCTAGATATAATAGTCTGCATCATCAAATAACATATAATTTATCATTTGAGCAAAAAATGATCATATTCAACATTTATCAATAATTCGTGAATCATATTAAACAAATTAATAATTAATGAATTATATTTCGAATGTTAACTCATCATTTTCATATACTTTGTGAATTGATTCTAGGTATAACGGAGCAAATTGAAAAGAAAAGTGACTTCCTTGTACATTTCATGCGGGTTTTAAGAGAGAACACATGTTTCGCAAGCTTCTTGAAAAAATCAAATCCTCCGTGAATCACGAAGGCACTTTGCCTCGAGATATGCGATGGAAAACTCCATCGTTTGATAGGGGCGACGGTTTTCTTTACGTCCGACATCTCCGAAACTGACCATGAAATCTCGTCGGCAGATTCCTCCTATTTTCTAGAAATTCGAAAGTCGGAGCGACTGACCCGGTCCAAGATCCGACTCACTATGGAGTCCAAAAGGAAAAAATCTAGAAAGGATTGATCGGGTCTTGGCTCGTGTTGATCGCCACCCGAATCGGTCCGACGGCTAAGGGCCAAAGATTTCCACACCAACTCTATTTGAATTCTCGTTTGAAGTGACATCCAAGAAAATCGCTTTGTCGACACAAGCAAGCAAAGGATTCGCTTTCAATGAAGATTCAAATCACAACATAAGTTCGTGAATTATCTGTTAAATTCGATGTGATCGTTTCGTTGCACGAGGCGCTGCTGTTCGAAACATGGATACTTCTATGGTCCCTCGACAAAGTTGATTGTGAATATGAGATTGGACATGTTCAAGGTACATGTATTCTAAGTTCGACGAGGCTTGTGGTATTTGAAAACAAAGCTAGCCAAGTTTGGCGGTCCACGTGCAAATTGTGTGCGATAGCTTCTCGATCGTAAGTTAAGTTGTGAGGACGAGTTATTTTATATTTCAAACGTGTATAATGATGATATTCAAAGAATCAAACAAAATAGATATCGAGAATCTTTAAAATTCCAATGACAAAATTACCGAGAGTTATTGCAACCGTCCATTCAAGATAAAAAGGGGAAAATAATATTCCTAATCTTTGAACTTAGATTTAATATGTAATGTCATTTCTAAACTTTCTAATTCATTTAATATGGCCTGTAATTTTAGCTTGTTTAATATGATACTTGAACTTTTAAACGTTTTCATATAATCTAAAGATTTTATTGAACATTTACAAATATACCAAAAATCGTATTAAACAAATTGAAAGTTTAAGAATATTATTATACGAAGGATCATATTGCACGACTTAAAAGTTTAGGATTAAAACTTTATTAGACCCAAATTCACGGGTTATTTATACCAATTTTTCCGAATTTTTTTTTAAAGTTATCGAGAAACGTGCCTAATATTTTATTTTTCCCCTCGTATAAAATAAGGTTCGTCGATTTAATTAATGGCAACAATGCGGGGCCCACGACCTGCTCCAGCAGACAGGTGTGTCCGGCGGAATCCACATGAGCGAACGGGACTTTCCACGTGCGGCCTGTCTCTTTCTCCGGACGGACGTACGCGTCCGTACTCTTCCGTAGCACCTCCGTCCTTGTCCCTCCTTTTTTTCCTTTTTTTCTTCCTTTTGTCCGAATTTAATGATTCTTTATCCTCTTTCTTTTTTCCAAAAAAGGTGGTCAAAGAATAATATGCGGTGGAGCACAACCGACACGATAAATCCCGGTGGGACCCAAGCATCCTTGACCGTCAATCACGCCCCTTACGATGCTCTATCGACGGAACCTCACATTGTTATATTTTAAATTAATTTTTGGGATATATGCAGTAAAAGTCCTAAAACTTATAGAATGCAATTAAGTCTTAAAATTTACAAAAAATGCAATCGAGTCCTAAAATTTGTCATATTGGTTCATTTGAGTCCTTCCGTTAACACCGTCAATTTAGACTAACAGAAATGCTGACGTGACATTTTAATTTTTAATTTTATTTTCCACGTGGCATTTTAAAGTAATTTTTATTTTCCACGTGGGTTTTTTTATTCAATTATTTTTAAATTAGATTAAAAAACAAAAACAATTTTTTTTTATTAAAAAACAAAACTGGAAAAAAAAAAGTGCCGGCGAGGACTCCTTCGGCCATCGCCGCCGCCCATGCTTAGGAAGGGCGGGGCCGGCCCCGTGGGGGTCGTGACCATCGCCGGCGAGGGGGAATCCTCGCCGGCACCGGGTGAGGGCGGCGACCCTCGCGCGGCGCGCGAGGGCACCCGGATCTAGGCACGCCAGGCCCTCACGGGGGGCGCCGTCGCCCGCCCCCTTGGGCGGCGTCGCAGCCCCCGATGAGGCTCGCCCGGGCTGGCGATGGTCGTCGGCCCTCGCCTGGGGCTTGCGACGTCTCACCCGGGCGGGCGATGGTTGCCGGCCCGGTGTGGCCGGCGTGCCCATCCAGGCGCCCTCGTGCTCGCCGCAAGGGTCGCCGCCCTCACACAGGCGCGCGGCGGGCCGGCCACCTGCCCAAGGCCCGCCGCTCTCTTCGGCTCGGGGGCTCGGCAGCGGCAATGGGCGGCGGCGGCGAAGCCCCCGCCCTTCTCCTTTTTTCAGTTATTTTTTTAAAATAAAATTTTAGGTTTTCTTTTTCAGTTTTTTAATTTAATTAAAATAAGATTGAATAAAATAATAATTTATAATGCTGATGTGGCATTAACAAATAATTTAAAATGCCACGTCAGCTTTTTCCGTTAACGGTGTTAACGGAAGTACTCAAATGAACCAACGTGATAAGTTTTAGGACTCGATTGCACTTTTTACAAGTTTTTGACTTTTCCTACAAGTTTTAGGACTTTTGCTGAACATATCCCTTAATTTTTTGATCATTAAAATTTTAAATTAAATATTTATGACAAGTTTAATATCTATTAATTTTCATTAAATTGGAATTAATAATATAAAAAACCATTAACTAATACACTTATAATAAATAAATAGTAAAATCACAACCGATACACATGTCAATTCTTAATTCAGCAATTTGACGGTAAAATTTAACGAAAATCAACGAAAGAAAATTTTATTATAGATATATCAATTTGAAATTTTTGTGGTGAAAAATTAATTTTTAGGTAAATTTGTTACAATGTACTAATTTTAGGATTTTTATGATATTATCCTCAAAAGAATATAGGATAAAGGGTTTTTTTTTCTCAAGCCTCTAGAAAGAGGAGTGAGGAGATTGTGTTTTTCTTTTTTTTGTTCGGTCGGGAGATTGTTATCATTAAGTCCACTTTTAAGGCTTCTCTCTCCTCTACATCTAATGGAATTTATATATGCTTATAAGTTGTATAATTTATTAGGCGACGAGAAAATTCGATGCTCATAATTGGGCGTTGAAATTTACTTTAAATTTAATTAAATCGTTATATGATTCTGAAAATTTTGGCGACAATTACGTGCACACAGACACGAACTCACTATCTACACTGTAGGGCAGCTTAAATTGTTCACTATTTATCTTATCCTTATAAGTTCATCGAAATGTATGCAAATATATTTTATTTAAAATTTGTTATTAGTAGGTCACTTGGTTTTTTTTTTTTTTTTTTTTGAATTTTTTTTTGTTTTGAACAAAATTAGGTTACTAGTTCAATAGCTCTAAATCTATCCATTTTAGTTACCATGCCCCTCAACTCTAATTTGGCGGTGTTACATATATAAAGAATGACTCGTTAGAGCTAACTTTGTATATTGTGGCAGTGCTTCAAGTCATAAATCTTTTTCCATCATCATTTAAAATGTGTATATTGGGACGTACCATTTTTTTTATTTAGACAATACATATAATATTTTTGAAATTCGATGGAGGCAAAATTCAATTTGCAAGTTACAATATTGTAATATTGCATAAACGAAACATTAATTCATGCACGTGGATGACCATAAATCGAATCGTTTGTCCTTGATGGTACGAGCCATTGCATTTATTTTGTGTGCTTAAACCATGCTTAAGTGTGTTCCTTAATCACTAATCAAGTTTGGAAAATTATTAAAAAAAATTCATAAATTTATTGTATTTATGTTAATTCAATCATTAAACTGTCAATTTATTTCTAAAACTTTTTACAATTTACTAATATAGTCATTTCAGCTAATTTTGACTAAAAATCACTATATAAGCGCTAGCCACTCTATGTGCATAACCAACATTAACGTGGATAATTTTTGTAATTTTTATTTGTAATTTCTAATTTTATCTTATCTTATCTTTTTCTTTCTTTTTATTCGTTCTCCATCCACTAGTCACTGGGCCTCGATGATGATCGGCGATCAGCCACAAGCAAAGGTCACCCTCGTCGAGTTTTGGCAAGTGTTGACCTTACCAACCTCAAGCAAGGCTCACCCTCGTTAAGCATGGCAAGGGTTGACCTCATCACCAAATCTAGAGAGGTTTAGCCTCGTCTAAAGTTGGCGAGGCTAATCAATGTTGAGGCCATCTCACCAAGGTCTAGGGAGATCGAACATCGCCAGCCATCACTTGTAAAAAGTAGAGATATAAGAAATATAGGAGAAAAACAGGAACACAAGAAAATCAGAACGACCTTAAATTTTAAATTGATAGACTTTTTTGAAAGGACTTCACCATATTTCTTTTTCCCCAAATTTTAATAAATCACACAATTTTTTTTAGGGGTTGGTTCTACTCTACTTTTACTTTAACTCTCACTCTTAGACTTTTACCCTATTTCTTTGCTAGGGGTGTGCAACCGGACTGACTTTACTTGGGAATCGGATTGGACAACCCGAAAAATAGAGTCGGGAACTAATTTCCGGTTAAACCGGTTCAGGAATGGGTTCCAATTTTTGGGAACTGGTTGAAATTGGTTCGAGAAACGAGTCCAAACAAAAACCCACCCAGAACCGGACCGGTTTTGGAATCTATTTTTATCTTGTTAAAAAAAAAAATCGTCTCTCTCGTGTAATGTCTTTGGTCTTTCTATCTTCGAATAATTGTTAAAAATAAAAAGCATTTCTCTAAATCAAGTTAAAGGAGCATTGTCTTTGAAGAATTGTTAAAAATAATTGTTCTTATGCATTGTTTTTTATCTTTTAATGGTCCCACTTTCAACTATAGTAATAGTCGTAGGACAAGTGCTACATTTGGTGTGCCACTAATTAAATCATTCTCAATCCAATTTAAGAAAGATGCATTCTTAATAATAGTTTTATCGCATACACATAAGTATGCGCATTCGATTATATTAGTAGTATTTGTGGGAATGAGATTAATATTAGACCAATATTTGTAGCTAATGTTTATGTAATGTTATGATTTTTGCTTTGTCTTATAATGTTAGGAGGATTATGTTGTTGTTTTTTCGCGAATTAATATAAAATTTGAAGCCGTGTAAGATATTGGATGGTTACAAAATAGGTTCTAATGAAAACAGGGTAGACCTTGCTCCCGGATCGGAAAAACGGGGTTAGGTTCAAAACAGGGTCCAATGAAAATAGGGTAAGGTATAGGGTCCAAAAAGGGGAAATCAGTTATAATAGGATCGGGTACAAAGTCAGGTTTGGATCCTACCCACCCTAAACCCGATCACCCATATTTTTTGCAAAGCATAGAATCAAAACCCACACCTAAAATTAAATCGTCCCCACCCCAACTTCTCTGAAAATATGAGGGTTCAAACCCCCAGGGTTCAAATGGTTAAGATTGTACATTCGTGCATAGGTTTTCATAAATGTTTTTAATAATGTCAAGCGGTGCTGGATCATGATGGTCTACTTTGGTCAATTCAAGCGATTAAATGAGCACGATTTTTTTTTGGTCAATCATACTCTAATTTTCACTCTTAATTTTTTGTCCTACCTCCTTGTAGGATATGGAATTGAAATCTACATCTGAACATAAATCGTCCCCACTCCAACCCTCGAAAAAAGTGGGGATTCAAATCTTTCACCTCTCTTTCCATATGAGAAGGGTAGTTATTAGAGCAAACTTCAATAGTTAAATGAGCATAAATTAAAGTTGAGAAATCCAACCGAGAATAGACAGCCACAAAGATGAGTAATCACTTCCCATTTTTTCAGGCTTTGGTTAGCAACTCGACATGAAGCCTTTGTACGAATTAGTAATGTGTGATTGAACCACTTCACCTTCACTTGTCGTCTTCTGTGTATATTTCGTGTCCCAAATAACAAGCAGTCTCCACATTGCACACGAAACCCAACGAAATGGGGTTTGAATTATGTATTCAGGGTAGGTATTTGTCAGTAAAAAATCATTAGATCGAAGTTAAGCCGATTGAGTAAACAGCTGACCTAGCCAATACCAAACTTACCCGTATTAAAAAAAAATGACGAGTACGAATCGACTTGAACACGACACCGGCAATTCCTCTCCTAACAAATCTCATCACACAACACTTCAAGCTTTACAAGACACACGCAACCGTCGAAAGCATGAATTGACACGGATGCACGACATGGATAGCCATGCACGCAAAGTTAAACTCCCTTCACTTTTTAATCAGTCTTCGTTAGCATCAATATTGCCAAAACGATGGATCGAAAGTTTGAAAGAATGGAGATTGCGATAGGGACTTGCACCGTGCAAAAGGAAGCGAGAAAGGCGATAATTATTGGAGATAGTGGGCGGATTGATTGGCCAATTGGGCCTTTGGTCGTTTCGGCACTCACAAGTTCGAAGACAATGCAAAGTGGAGCCTAATCATTTTTGCTGATCTCGAATCCAAGATGCCATTTGATTTCATGGACCCCCATCAATCAATCGTCCTGCTTTTTTGCCTGTCCTTTCAAAGCAAAAGCTAACGTTAGAGGGAGCCGACCTCTTCAGCTTCTCCTCCAATTGGAGTTGAAGAAGGTGGAGTGGTGATATAAAGCCATCCGAAAGCAAAAGCACTTGAGAAAAAGTATGTCGTTATCTCTCAATTTCAGTAGAGGCGTGCAGCCCTAGTTTTCCTCTTGCTATATCTGTGTCTTTTAGCGATTAATCTTGGATTTTAAGCCCTCTCTGCAGTTTCTCCAGGATTGGAAAATGAGCTTTTTGTGGTACACTCCTGGTCTTACCAGAGGAACGACATCGATAACAGGCCGAGCCGGGCTAAGTAAAGGGCTTGCAAATTGGATTTCATTATCCTATTTCCGACTTGGATTACTGTTCGAAACAAACCCAAAAGATCTGTCTGAGGGAAGGAGTTGGGTGTGCGTTGGTCTATTGATAATTCTAAATTGTCATGCATGTACTAAACTAGACCAAAATGATGGGGTCCAATTTAACCCCAAGCTCATCGAAAGACTTTTTTTTTTTGGGTGGGTGGGGGTGGGGGGAGTGTTTTCAATCAGAAGTAGACTTGTTAAGCTCATATAGGCTTCATTATATATCTTAATTATATTCAGTAAATGGGTCATAAATAGATTTAGAATGATAAAATCCAACATAATACAAGTGTTAAATGGATTCACTAGTTATTTAGACCTAACTCACTTCTATAACTCTCTTTACTTTTTCTCACCCTCACTAGATCTCGCACTTGCTCACCCCTCACCCTCACCTCACTTTGGATATAATTTTTCTATATTTGATTGACTATAAAAGTGATTTAGCAATATGAATCGAATTAAGTATGAATTGAATATAAATTATTAAATTTATATTGCATGAAAATAGATCAAATTAGATTGAATAGATCAAATGGCTTGCTCACTTCTTACACTCACCTCAGTTTGGGTGTAGTTTTTCTAGATTGGGTTGAATATAAAAATGTTTTAGCAATATGATCGGATCAAGTATGATTTAGGTATGGATTGCTACATTTGTATTGCACGAAAATAGATAAAACAGGTTAATTTAGGCTAGACCATTTTCAACTTGATCCAAATCCGAATAGACCCACCTGTTTGACGAGTCTATTCAAAAGTCAAGACCCATTGAGCACTAAAGAAGGAGCTATTTGCGTCTAGATTCCTATGTGAAGCAGGTCTATAAAAATGAAACAAACAAGTAGAATCACGAAGGAAGACAAAACTGTAGGACATATGCTGCTGAAAATCAGATCAATGAAGTGGACTCATGCTTGCCCAATGATCAAAACAAATTTACATTTCTTTTCCAAACTGCAAACGACGAGAAGTCACAAATGGACCTTTTAAGAGCAAATGGCAATCGTGAAAAGTTCCACTAAACTTCAGATATAATCCTTTTTAGTTAAAACTTTTCATCGCACCATATAGCCATTTTCTGTCCCCGACTATATGCCCGATCCAGATACAAAACTGCAAAAAAGCAAAAAATAGCGAACCATGGTCGGTCCACATCCCGAGCCCCTTAAGACTACCTACTATTCACATTTTCCCAATATTCTAGAGATATATCTGTACATCCCAAAATAATAGTAGAACGTTCTTTGGAAATATTCTGTGTAAAATTGTCTTAATACTGTCAGTTAAGACAATTTCTCACAAAATACCACCCAAAACCCTTCTTAAATCAGATTTCTGATCAGCAGTTAGTCTTGAAGGATATTTGACATCAAATTTAATCCTCAAATTTCCCTTTTTCCCATGCTCTCTAGAGATAGGCATCCCTTCGCTGGGAACAACCATCTCGAAACCAGGTTTGATGATATCGTTGAGCGGGATCACAAGATTTCTACCATCGAGGGTTGTCAATTCAAGCTTCTTACCAGTGAGCGCCTCCAGTAATGTTATTTCCTGGTTGACCACCAGGTCATTACCATCTCTCTTGTAAACTGCATGCGGCTTCTCATCCACCACAAATATAAGATCTGCAGGGATGACGCCAGGCTCCTGATTGCCCTTCTCAGGGAAAGTGATCTTTGTGCCTTTCTTCCAACCCGGTCTAATCTCAATGGTTAATATCTCCTCCACAGTGCGAGTTTTACTGAAAGGAGATGAAAGAAAAGTGATCCAATCAGACAAAATGGAGAACGGGACAACAGTGGAAAATGGGGAACCGGGCCAGGCACATTTGTTTATTCTCTCAATTTAGCAGAGTCGAGATACATTTTCATATCCATAGTGCAGCCTAGCTCAAAAAACTGCATGTTCTTAACAGTTATTTGTAAAACAATTCTGTCATCTTAATAGCCATAAGAAAAACAGTGAACAGACAGAAAAAGGTGTAGAAAGAAAACAGAACAGTCTCAAATCTGTCATTCATCATTTCTTGCTTCAGTTCCAACTTTGCCAAAGTACAATGGGTCAATAAATAGAGAAGGGCCTCATGATTAAGCTACCTATCATGTATGATCTGAGCCTATCTGACTTTTCTACTCTGAAAACAGTCACTGGAAAAATAACACGCCTATATCCAAGAAACGATCTTTCCCCATAATGAATCTTGCATTCCAAAATGACTAGTGATGGGAGAATAAATTAGAAACAGGGAAGAATGGCAAGGCTAACTTCAGAAAATGAAGATTCAAAGCTGACCAGCTGAAACACATGCCAAGTGACAACCTCATTATAGGGCCTTTACAACACAGTAAGAAGTGATGCTGAAAAAAATATAGAGGTTCCTCACTGCACTATGTACAGGAAATGGTGAAAAGAAAGAAGGGGAATCTGGCACAAATCTATAAGCTACTTGATAAGCAAACTTATATTTAGAAAACAAGAAAATGGCTAGTAGACTGTTAACCAATTACTCCCCAAACCTTCACCATCCAAAAATACTGTTCGCGGTAGACGGTAAAGCTAAAAAGCTTCCCAATTCTTGTTTAGACAACACGTAGTTAAACATGCAATTCCTGGTCTTAACTTCTCCGTCAAGCAATTAAAGCACGTAATTTCTATGGTCTCAAATAATCTAAGCAAATTGTTGATGACATCTATTCAACTGCAAGAACCTGCAATGAATCCATTTCTTGTCCCAATCATTTTTTCCTGAAAACTGCCTGCAAAAACTGAAAAAAAATAAAATCCCAAGGAGGTATTGTATGTAATACCAACCAATTGGACGCCTCCCATCACATCCTTCCGTGCAAGGTAAACAAGACTCAAATCACAACCCCATTGTGCGGACTGAATGAATAACCTATCCAATAACCAGCATAAACTTTAGTCGTCCTGTTCGCCAACGCAATAGTAACTATATTCTACAATCTATGCACTCCAGGGGGACTGCACTTCAATCACATCTGATTTCACTTCCACCAATTGCAATCAAACTCTCACCCATGCATTGCATTTGAGGTCAACACTTATCGGACCGATATTGAGTATTTGTCAATCTAAATCCATTCAATCATATCAGTTTTAAGATGAAGAACCTTCTACCAACAAGCTTTGCAATCCTTCAACCATCAAACAGATCCCTAGTAAACCTAGCACCAAATTACTAATGCATCTGCAATGAAACAAACTTCATGTAAAAGTTATCCCTCATACTATAAGAATCTGAACTCCCAAAGCAATCAGAACATTACAAACCCAAATTTATTGCACCATGTGCTAATTGCCGCGAGTAGTTTTCAGGACCATATCAAAGATAAACTTCTTACTCTTCTTTTAGAAATTTCAGCATCTCCACGATTTGGACTCATGAATCGAATGTAATGCAAAAAATTCCAAGGTGCCAAGTGAAAACGCCATCACAGAAACAGACTGCAACTCCAACAACCACAATACAAAGTACAAATCAGAACATCGGATAACATACCCGAATCCATCGGAAATCGTCCTCGAAATCCTCATCTTCTTCTTGGCTCCTCTATAGAGCTCCTCCAGGCTACACGGCAACACGTTCTCCACCGGCGCTTCCTTCCTCAACTCCCCACCGGCGCCATTGCTGGCGCTCGCCCCGCCATTCGACGCCCTGAAATACCCATCTCCATACGCCCTCCTACCTCTCCCACCCCCTCCGTTGCTCTCCGATCCAAAGAACTCCGCATATATATCCTCCGCATCCCGCGGATTGAACCTAAACGAAGCCCCGCTGCCGTTGAACTGATGGTGGTTGCTCTGATTCTGCCGGTGGGCATGATGCGGCTGCCCCCGCCGCCGCCGCCGCCCCGGGCCGGCGGGAATTGCCCGGACTTCAGGGCTTCCTCGCCGTAGAGGTCGTAGATCTGGCGCTTCTGGGAGTCGCTGAGGACGTCGTAGGCCTCGGAGATTTGCTTGAACTTGGCCTCCGCCTCGCTCCGCTTGTTCGTGGGGTTCTTGTCCGGGTGCCATATCATCGCCAGCCTCTTGTACGCCTTCTTCAGGTCATCGTCGCTCGCGTTCCTGTTCACCTTCAGTATATTGTAGTAATCCACCCCCATCCTCGCACCTCCTCGCCCTCTCCCTCTCCGACAAAACCTCTATTTGCAGCTCTACCTCGTCTGCAGAGCCGTCCGTACGAATCCCGTGCGTGTTTCCGCCGGTCGGAATCGTTGCCTTGCGATCGTGGAAGATCGGAGATGGCGGATGCGCTAGGGTTTGATATTAATGGGATTCTGTCTGTGGCTGCCGGAGGAGGGGAAGAAGAAGGGCCGGCGACCGTTGGATGGGAAACGGAAAATGGGGGGGAGAGAGGATCCGACGGTTATGGTTGTGGACAGCGTTTAGAGAGAGAGAGAGAAATGGGGGGAAATATCGAGTGGGTCCCTCCCACGAAAGGAAGCCTGACAACTTGACCGTGGATTGGGCAAAACGTGGCGGCAAGCAAGCTACACATGGGCCGGCCAGATCTTTAAGGACCGGATTCGAACCGTTGTTCCTCGGAACCGGATTCACCGGCGGAGAAGCTTCGGAATTTTTCATTTTTTTTATTTAATCCGTTTATTTTACGAAAAGTAACGATTACCTATATTGCTCATAAAAATAAATGAATGAAAATATTTTTCTTTTTCATGAAAAATATTTAGATATAAATTATTGTTGACAATGAAAATTTAATTAATTATTTATTTATTTCAAAAGATACAATCAATTATTTTTTGGAAAGCATTTTCAAAATAATTCATTTTTCACAAAACAAACAAAGTCTAGAGAAATGAAGAGAATGATTAATCCCTAAACTTTAAGATAATGTGTAATGTCGTCCCTAAACCTTTAATTTATTTAATGTACTCTCTAAACTGTTGATAAATGCACAATTTAATACTTAGACTATATGAAAATGATGCGAATGAAATAATTACATCGAATGTTATCAATAGTTCAAGGATCATATGATCAAATTAAAAGCTAAAGAAGGCATTATATATTATGTCAAAATTCAAAAATTGTATTGTATAAATTAAAAGTTTAGACACAACACTGTACATTGAACAAGAGTTATAAATTATTTATGTTACTTACTCTTGTACATATCAACATTAATGGGGTGGCATATGCACAAAAATATTCATAATGAACATTGTCCAAGCATTTCTTTTGAAAAATCTCATTTTCATAACATGAATATGTCATTGTCTTTTGAGTGTGATATCGATCTAATTGAGAAGGGCAAGATGGACGGAGATGATCATAGCGTGGCTTGACTTCCCGTGCTATGCCCTTTTAGCTCTTGTATCGAGCCCAATTCAATTATTTTTGTGGCGTGACACTGGATAATAAATTTGCAAAGTGATGTGATGAACCACAAATGAGCTTCTAAACAAGTGGATTGTATTCACCATCAAGCAAGAGCTTGATAATATGGAAAATCCAAACTCAATTCCTTTTTGAATACTTTTCATCCCCATACTTTCATGCCCTTTCTAATCAAGTTTTTGTGCTTTTGATTTATCTAATCAAGTTCTTCTATTCTTGCAAATTTTCTAATCAAATCCCTCTGCCACTATCACCCAAAATCATATTGACGTGGCCTTTGGACTACGTCATAGTGTGGCAACAAGAACAAATTTTTTCCAATGTGGATGCCAACTCAATGTCCATATTGGCTAATTTTTGCGCATATCATCCTCGAGCATAGTTTTAATCAGCTAATTTTTAACAAACATGTCAATGTGAGCAATGGTGTGTTTCAATCATGTAATATTCTGATGTTGACAGTAGTCATATTGACTGAATCTGGTCCAGTTCAATATCTAGGGACTTCATTATTAAATTCGAAATAGTATAATGATTTGATTGGATAAATTAAAAATAAAGGGGCTTTACTGGAGAAAAGAGTGCAAAAAGCATAATTTTTCCACTTTTTTCTCCCCGGGGGTTTGTTTTCAAAGTCTGATGAATGAATCCTATCATATATTAATTGGTGAGGAAGGACGTGGAAACCACTTACGTGGTATGTCGCGAGCTTTCCTGGTATTCTGCATTTGATAATGATGGTCGGACATGATATTGTGATCCGACTAAGTGATTGGTGGATCTAAACGAGTATTCATGTTCCGGGCACTTTTATTTGACAAATAAATAAATAAATAAATGATTTAAATATATATTTTAAAAAATGATCACTTATAAAAATAAACGGACAAAAAATATTTTTATCATTTATGAAGATATGTAAATATAAATACCATTGATAATGAGAACACTTTTCATTAATTAATTATTTTAATTGATATAAATAATCAATTTTTGGAAAATGCCATCCCAATCATTTATCCTTGGCTAAACAGGCAAACGTGATGGATATTTTGGTGATGCTTATACGCTCTTATGGTTTAGAAGAAGTCATTGATCACAATCGTAATTGTCGTCCTTAGGCACTTAACTTTGTTATCTTTATTTCACACCTTTCTTTTTCATCTCCGGAGTGCAAAACAATGCATTAGAAAATGAAAAGGAAAATAGGCACCGAGAGGGACTATACTTATTATTTACAAGGTTGGAACATTTTCGAGAAGGTGAATTGAATATCATGAGACAAGAATGATTTGAATTTGAATTTGGAACATAAGATGTTCATATTGCCATATGAAAATTGTCGCGTCAAACAAAATGCATTATCCTTTACGAAAAAAAAAGATAAAAAAGGAAAAAGCTATCATGGTAACTTTTGATGGTGGACATTTTTATTTTGTGGTCAACTGATATTCATGAAATTCATGATTAGGGATTTAAGAAATTAAAATAAATGGTTAATACAATGAAAAATTTAAAATTGATACATTTGTAATACATTTACTTAAAATTAATTTTTTGACTACAAAAAAAAAAATTGGCCAAATTGGTACATCTTTGACAAATTTATTTTAAATTAGCTTTTGTTAAATTTTTTTAATCAAATTGTTGAGTTGAATGACATGTGACAGATGACTAATATATTAATTTGGGATATTACTCTCCATTTGTCATAATTGTATTGGTTTTATAGTTTTTGTGATATTAATTCAATTTACTGGAGGGTATATTTATCAAATACACCAATTTGAGATTTTTTGGCAATCAAAAAAATTAATTTGGGATAAATTTATCACAAATGTATCGATTTATGATTTTTGTAATAATTTTGATAAATTTATTACGATATACCGATTTAAAATTTTTTGTGATAAAAAATTAATTTGAGATAAATTTATTATAAATATATCAATTTAAATTTTTTTATGATATTGACCCTAGAATAAATCCCTATTTAAGTTTGCGTTTGTCGCTCTCGGAAGAAACATGAATTGGATCCTTATCATTTTTCGGTCGGCCATGCTAAAGCGCCTTTTTTGCCATGAAAACATAAAGTTGCGTTCGACCAAAAAGACAAGGTGAAGTTAGATTCGAGCACGCAAGCACTCATCACGTGCTGCTTACTTTTGCTCGTAATCACAACTTTGCCACTTCTAGAAAAATCAAAGTTCTCCATTTGAGTTAGGAACTTAGGAAGGACCATGGGTCCCAACTCTCTTGTAGAATCAGGAGTTGGACTAGATCGACTCTAAAAATTGATCAGATTCTCAGTTTTGGGACTCCTCGACCTAATTCCTGATTTCAAGTTTTTTGAATTTGGCAACCTGATTTCCACATAGAAACTGAACCAAATCGAACTAGACTAGGAACCATAAAACCGAAGGACCAGAGAATAAGCTAGCAGTGTCTATGGATCTTTTCCATGTCAAACTTTTATAATTCAGGACATAATTTCATTACTAATGTTAGGGGTGTCAATGGGTCTGGTTCGGGGTTGGGTTTTGATGTTACCCAAACTGACCCAACTCGACCGAAACGCATAAGATCCAAGGGGAAAACCGGGTCGGGTCGGGTTGGGTCGGGTACCGGGTTTTTTCCCCCTCGTGGACTCCCACTCAATCAGGCAAAGGCAAAAATTGTTTGACTCTTGAAAGAGTTCTCCAATGGCAATATGTACAAACAAATTCTCAGCGATTTCTGGACAATGAGGGAGTTCCATGAAATAGGATCTGGGAGACGCATTTCATCAAATAGAAGCATGGCATCGACAATCCGACCCCACTTTCCATACAAGGAGATCAATGCATTACCAGCTGAAACCAGTTGCGTATGTCCCCTTTTAAAAGAAAGCATGGATTTGCTTCCCAAGATTCAAAAACGTTACATCTATAATTTGCGACGGTAAGTTGATCACCGTGAATTCGTTAACCACCATACCTTCAGAGTGGAGCAATTTAAACACTTCGGAAGCCTCAACGCCATCCATCACAAGCAGCAAAAATCCTTTCTGACCATGAAACAATGTCCGGCTCAGAAATTTCATCAAACACCTTGACAGCATCTTCTTGGCTTCCACACCATGAACACGTATGCATAATCGAATTACTCAGATGCAACGAATATCCGGACAATAAACCCATCTTCAAACCAAACCCATGAACCTGTCCTCCTTCCCTACCATCAAGCAAAGCACCGAGAGCAGCAGTCATGCTATACTCATTCACCTCCAATCCCCACCGGCGCATTTCCACAAACAACTCCTTCGCACTCTCAAACTCCCCACCGGAGCATCCTCGAGCCCTCCCCGTCGTCGTGGCCGTCGCACCCAGTGGCGAGTTTACGCCCTCCGCCTTCGTTGCCGCAGATCTGCTCTGGCCGACCAGATCTGGAGCCACGAGATAACGAGAAGACGAAGTGCCCAATCTGGCCGGTGGCCGAAGGCGAATGGGCCGCGCCGTCAAGGCTCACGGCCATGGACTAGCTCCGAATCTGGAAGTTCGCAGTCTTCGTGCTCGTCTCCATCAAGGGTCTTCGCCAGATCTGAAGTCCTCTGTCGTCCTCGCTTGTCCATGGCCGGTGCCTCCAGATCTGGCTCGAATGCGGCCATGCTTCAAATCTGGACTCGACCCTGCCTCCAGCTCTGGACACGACCATGGCTCCAGACCTAGTGCGTAGGAAGACAAAGACGACGGAGGGAGTGGCTCGGTTTCGATGCCCAACGGTGTTGGCCTGGACGCGGCGCCGGCGACGGCCACGGCGGGGGAGGTGTGGAGGTCAAGCTCCAAGGTGGTGTGGACGGAGAAGAAGAGAGAGAAACTGGGTGGTCCGAATAGAATCCGATTTTTTTCATCTGGTCGGAAGGGGGGGGGCCAAAACACCCGTGCGGTTCCGGTACCAAAAATGATCGCTTCGCGCCGACCCGTTCCAACCCGACCCTAATCAAACACCGACTGATACTGACATCGTATCCAAGAAAGAGTTTAGACCGGCCCCAAAATACCCTAAATTTATAGAGCAAAATTCTTTGATTTTTCTATTTTGATGGAATCGGAATAGCTCCTCTTACTCGTTAACATACTACTTGATCTCATATGAAAAGGAATATATTATTCGGACCAAATTCAATCATATTTCAACTTATTATCGATTTTTATTGAAAAAAAATTAGAGTAGAGTTATATCTTTTGTTTCATAAGTTTTCTTAATGGGCCAGTTTTTAAGTTATTTTGTACTATCAATTGAGCATATCAAATTTTTTTGAGTGACTTTATCAATTGAAATCGTCAACTCATATAACATCAGCAACAACGAGGAAGATTTTTCGAATATCTTTTTTTTCCTCTCCTACGTGTCTTCTAAGGATAACAAGGAGTCATACGCACCAAATTCCATCACTACCTTATTATACAAATCATTAAACTATAAACTAAAGCAGAGATCTAAATCTCTAAGTCTAAATCTAATGATACAACAACAACAACAACAATAACCAATAATAATAATAATAATAATAATAATAAACAATAATGTAGTATACAACAACAGTACACCAACAGAATGCAACCCTCTCCCTTCCCCCATTTGCTTAATTTCTTCTGCGTTCTCTCCAACCAAAACTTGACCCTCTTTGTCTGTCTCTCTGTCTCTCTGTGTCTCTCTCTTCCTCCCTCCCTCTCCAGTGGTATGAGAGGGTGCTGAGCCAGCTTCCCTCACTCCCGTTCCTCCTCCTCCCCCTCTTCTTCTTCTTCTACACTGACGCTCGCTCGCGCGTTCGAGAGCTTCGATCGCATCGCCGATCGGACACCCGCCGCCGCCGCCGCCGCCGCCCTCATCCGGCCCTCAATCGCCGGAGCTCCTCCGCTCCCGCCGTCGCATTGCGCTTTCTCCGTCTCCCTCGCTACCTGCGCAAGCGTGTGCCCATCGGACTGTAGCGCGCTGAGTACATGAATTCGGACGCGGGCGGGTCAATCCATGGCGCCTAAAAGGCGAAACAACGCTCCCAGGTCCAAGCAGCCGCCCCGAGCGGCGGCTCCCCCCGCCTCCGCGGCCCCCGTCGATGAGGAGGCGAGCTCTATCTCGGATAGGGCGAAGGCCGGGGCGGGGAATGAATCGGAGGGCTCGGATTACGCCGCAATCAAGCTCGAGTGCGAGCGAGCCCTAAACGCGCTCCGGCGCGGGAACCACACCAAAGCCCTAAGGCTGATGAAGGAGTCGTGCGCTCAGCACGAGAACTCGCCGCACTTGGCTTTTGTGCATAGGTTCCAGGGCACGGTGTGCGTGAAAGTGGCGGCTATAATCGATGATCTCAACGCGAAGCAGCGTCACATGAGGAATGCCATAGAATCTGCACGTAGAGCTGTCGAGCTGTCACCGAGTTCGATTGAGTTTGCGCATTTTTATGCAAATTTGCTTTTTGAGTCGGCGAACGACGGGAAAGACTATGACGAAGTGACTGCGGAGTGTGAAAGAGCGTTGGCTATTAAGAATCCTGTTGATCCTGCTAAAGAGAGTCTGCAGGAGGAGAGCCAGCAGAAGATTACGAGTGCCATGGCGCGGATAGAGCACGTGCAAGGTGAGCTGAGGAACCTGAGGCAGAAGTCCCAGATAGGGTCTTTCTCGACTTTGATGAAGAATATCGGTGGTGAAGAGAAGTTTCGGTTGATTCCCATTAGGAGGGTCCCAGAGGACCCGATGGGGGTCCAGTTAGTTCAACCCAGGAGGCCCAATGAGATAAAGAAGGCGACTAAGACGCCAGAGGAGAGGAGGAAGGAGATTGAAGTTAGAGTTGCTGCTGCAAGGCTTTTGCAGCAGAAATCTGAGGCTCCCAGTGTGCCAAATGAGGGTGACAGAGGATTGGATTCTTCTGGTGGGAGTGGGCAGAGAGGGGTTGAGAGACGGAAGCATGGGAAGAAGAATGGGTCTTCTTTGGAGAGGAAAGATTGGGTCCGGTCTTATTGGAATACTCTGAGTGTTCTTATGAAGAAAGAGATGCTTAGGATTAGGATTTGCGATATCAAGGCATATTTTGGATCTGCAAATAACAATTTGGCCACTGAGGTTTTGTCAGAGGCTTTGGAGTATGCTGAGACTAATAAGACATGGAAGCTTTGGGTTTGTTGTAGATGCAGCGAAAAGTTTTCTGACTCAGAATCCCATATGCAGCATGTCGTTCAGGAGCATATGCGTAACCTTCTACCGAAAATGCAGTCAGTTTTGCCACAAAATGTTGACAGCGAGTGGGCTGAGATGCTCCTTAATTGCTCTTGGAAACCACTTGATCTTTCTGCTGCAATGAAGATGCTAGGAGATCGGCAGAAATGTCAGGGCATTGATTCCAATGAGGATATTTGCTCAGAGAACAATGCAGATGACTGTGATGACTGCTTTAAAGATGCTTGGGATTCTTCCCCAGCTAAAAGTGATTTTGGTTATAATTGCAATGGTTGTACTGATAAAGACAGTAATCACCTCGATAAAGATGTAGATCATGCTGGGTCAGATGTGAATCAGGTTTTTATTGATAGCTGGCCAGTGTTGGATGATCCTGAGTGTGCGAAGCTCTTGGAAACAATCCGTTCTCTGTTTGAGTTTCTAATCAGAAACAAATGCCTTGCCACTAGCCATCTCAGTAAGATCCTCCAGTTTACAGTCGATGAACTTCAGCGTATCACTTCAGATTCTCAGCTCAAACTTCAGGGTATCACTTCAGGCCCTCAGCTCGAACTTCAGGGTATCACTTCAGGTTCTCAGCTCCTGCTCCAGGGGGTGGATCATGGGCCGACCCGCATATGTTTCTTAGGAGCAACTCAACTGAAGAAGATCGTTAAATTCTTGCAGCTTTGTCGTTCTGCTTTTTTGAGCAGATACTCTGAGAAGACTACTAGCCCCATAGATGATGCTAATTTTGTATCACAAGAAGTAGAGATTCAGGAGAAAATTGCCCTTAGTGGGGATGCGTCATGCTTAATCCTAGATGAAAGTTTACTTCCTACAGAGTGCACAACAGATAGTAGTCATGACTCTGCTGCATATGATGCTGCTGGGTTGACTTCTTGTAAGGTAGGCGCCGATGCGGATGCTATGTTGTCCTGGATGTATGCAGGTCCCTCAAGTGGGGAGTCATTGGCATCTTGGGTCCGCAGAAAAGAAGAGAAAACACGTCAAGGAGAAGAAATCCTCAAAATGCTTGAGAACGAATTTTATTCACTTCAGGACCTCTGTGAGAAAAAATCTAAGTGTATTGGCTCCGAAGAAGCACTGCAAGCATTGGAGGACCTTTGTATTGAGGAGGCTAAGAAAAGGGAGAACGCTGATGAGTTTGCGTACCGAAGCTTTGAGTCTGTTCTGAAGAAGAGGAGGGAGGAACTTGAGGGCAATGAAAATGACCTTACTTTTGTTGGCAATAGAATTGAGTCAAAGGTGATAGAAAGTGTCCAAACAGAAGCAGAAGCTTTATATGCTAATCAATTTGGATATGATGATGCTTATAGCGGAGCAGCTTCTCATTTATGTGACCTGGAATCTGGTGAAGATGAGGATTTGAGAAATAAAGACCGTCTACATCGAGTCAATACTTGCATAGAAGTTGCAATTCGGAAAAAGAAAGAAGAATCTTCTACTGAGGTTAGATTCATTGGATAATTGAACGTTAGAGCCATTTGCCCTTGTATTGAGCTTCAGTTGTTTCGTGATGCAGGTTAGCCAATACGATGCTCATATAATGCGAAATGTTGCTGCGATGCAGCAATTGGAACTTAAGCTGGAGGCTCTTTCTGCATATGATTATCGGTCGATAGTGCTGCCTTTAGTCAAGTCATACATGAAGGTTGGTTTGTAGCCTATTGATCTGCTTAGGTGCTTCATTTGTAGGGACTTACTTTTTGCTCCTCTCGTGCTGTTTGCTAGACACACTTGGAGGATCTAGCAGAGAAAGATGCGACCGAGAAGTCTGATGCTGCGAGGGAGGCATTTTTGGCGGAACTTGCCCTTGATTCAAAAAAAGGCTCTAAAGGAGGAAGCGACCCTTCAAGGCATGCGCAAGAAAGGACAAAGGATAAAAAAAGGCACAAAGAGTTCAGAAAAACCAAGGCCACCAAGGTTTCAGCACCATAACCTTTTCTTCGTTGAGGGTAGTTATGCAAACTTGGTCTCTCTCTGATCTTTTGTTTCTTAATAGGCTAGTGGAATTGATGAGCAACAACTCTTTTCCCAAGAGACTGATGAAACAGAGTAAGTTTGCTGATTTGATGTCACTACATGCGCTTCCTGAATTACACTTTGTAAGGAAAACAAAATGCGACATGGCTATAACTGCTCTTGAACTCCACTTGACGCAGTTCTCCATCGGTGGCATCTGATGGCGACCAGCCAGATTCTGACATCTTAGCTTATATGAATGATGATGACTTGAAAGAACAGGAAGAGGAAATGAGAAGGAAAATTGAGCTTGAAGCTGAAGAAAGAAAGCTTGAAGAAACTTTGGAGTATCAGAGACGAATTGAGAGCGAAGCCAAACAGAGGCAGCTTGCTGAGCAACAAAAGAAATTCACCAGCATTTCTTTGAAGGTGGGTCAAGGATATCCTGACATTACTTTGGAGAGTCAGGCTGATGATCAAAGTGGACACGAACAGTTCAATTCTCCTTGTCCGGTAAAGATGACATCTGCTCTTTGTCGCTTGTCATTTTGGAGATACTTTTCAATATAGATGTTGGACTGTTACTCGAACACTTTCTGCTTATTCACAGTTGAATCACATGCTTTCTTTAATGCATAGTATCACCTAGAATTTCCAGTGGGATCTTTATGAGTTTGCTATTTTCACAACAGTTGGGACTGAAGAATGACCTGCCAAATTCTCATGAGACCACTTCCGTGTATCCTGATAATTTGAAGAAGAAAAGCACAGATGAGACGAAAGTTCAAGGAGGTTGCAATTTAACAAGAATTATGCAAATTGTGGCTTGCACTTTGATGCAGATCAATCAATTCTTTTCTCCATTTTGCAGGTCTCCCCAATGGAAGACTTTCTGAGGATGGTGTTTTGCTGTCTGACAGACGAACAGGAAGGAGAAGCAGGCGCCATAAGAATTCCACCAAACCATTGGAGGGAAGCTATGGGAATTTTCCTTCGGGAAAAGAAAATGTTGAAGCTGGGAGTGCACATGTTGAGGGTCCATTCCAAAATAACCGAGATACAGATGGCAGTATGTTCTATGTCACTGAATGCACGATCTAGATTTACCTATTTCTATGTCATGGGTTAGTTTTGTTGTTGATTTTTTACTTGGATTTTGCTAAAGAGAGTTCTAACAGGACTTGGTAAGCAAATGATATGGTAAGTTTACGTTTTCATTGAAGTCATGAAAATGAGTGAATTGCAGTAAGTTACTGTATCATAAGAAAATGAGTCATGCAAAAGCTATTATTTTATATTTTGAAAGGACATAAGTTATAATTTAAGGAGGTGCCCCTTAAAAAATCCTTTTTTATTTAATGAATGAGCTTGTATTTCTGGAAGGAATGGGCTGATGTCCTAATCATTGGCAACGAAGTTTTAAGAAAATGATCCAAATCTTAAAAATTGCAAAAAGATTAGGAGAGCTTGTTTCACATTAGAACTAAGAGTCCTTTTCATCTCTTCCCTCAACAGCCACCCTGCTTGTTCAAAACGAAGAGAATAGCAGGGAAACAAGAGGCAACTCATTAATTGGTCAAATTACTTTCGTTACTAATATCGTTCTAGAGCAAATAGTTAAGTTTAGCTTTTATTGTTTGGCCTAAAAAAAGTTTAGTAGTTCCAGAAGTGGGGATTGAGTATGCTAGAACTCTTTGTAGTTACCCTCTTCCGAATATGCTTTTAATCACCTGTTTGCTGTTCACTGCAAGTTCACAATTCACCAAAGGCTTAATGGCCTATAAGTATTCTTCAATTCAATATTGGCACATCATACAATGCATGATGGGAAGAATATATCATCGTTGAATTTTAGGTAACTTAGCTCTTTAAAGCAATTTTAGTAGCTTGTTTAAATTTCTTGTTAGAGACTTTAGGAAAAGTGCTTCTTTTTCATGTTTTGGATTTTGAATCTGATTGTTATGGTGAAAATCAACTTTAGGAGGACATCAGACAAAGACATTGAGACAATTACAATCGGAGGAGGATGATGAAGAAAGATTTCAGGCTGACCTTAAAAAAGCTGTCAGCCAGAGTCTTGGTAAATTTCTTCATAGTTTATTTGTAAGACCTCTCTTTTTTCGTCTGTGTGTCTGTTGATGACTCTGCTTATTAGCAGATTTTGTTAAATGTAAGGAGATTGATTTTTGTGATTAACTACTATAATGTTGCATGTTTTCCTATTGGCTGCTATTGCATTGAATTTTCTTTTTTTTGGGTGATATACGTCATCATTGCAAATTGTGCAGAACACCAGGCAATTTTTACAGATTATTAGTTCAATTATTCTTAAGGGCACTCAGATTCTTTCTGTGCAGAACATTAGGCACTTTTTAAAGCTTATAGGTCATTCGATGATCTGTGTTAGCTTTGGAAAGAGAGAATGTGCTTTGACATCCTCCTACCCAGTCTCGCTAGTGAATAGAAGTACCAGGATTGAAGATGACTGCCTCCGCTAAGGAAACCCAGAACGCATTCCCAGATCAACAAGTCTATTGATTAGATCAGTCTACCGGGCAGTTATCAAGAAGCTTATAGGTCATATGGTGATCTGTGTTAGCTTTGGAAATGATGTCTTATGCTTTACTCGGTTGCATTGCCGACAATCTGATTTACTGATTATCTGACCTGATAACAATTTTTTGGGGCTACTTATAATCTAAACATTAAGAGCAAGGAGTGATAGTACAATTTTTCTCCTGAACCCCTAAACTTAAGCACAACACTATGTATTATATATGACCCCTAAAAAAAGGGGATGGCCTGTATCCAGAAGTGCATTTGTATGAATTCATGCATTTATGTATGATAAAATTGGCCCTGATTGGGACGAAAGTGAAGCAAGTTCGATGAGATGGAATACCCTAAAAGTACCAACTTCACGAGAAAGTGAGTGTGTGGAAAATGTCACTCATTATTCTATGGAGACAGTGGAGGGGGTTTGATGCCTTATAGGCGAAATGCTGGATAGAACGGCCATACAACTGTTAATGCAACTTCCTTTTGGCAATAGGATTTCTTCTTACGTGTGTGTAATGATTATCACTCTTAGAACATTACTCTTTGGCGGTTGATATTGATTAGTGGCATCTCTCTCTCTCTCTCTCCCTCCCCCCAGACAATCACATGGGCACAAAGGCACACTTTGGCATTTGAATAAGCAAAAAACTGATTTCGCTTTCTGTTTCAGACACATTCCAAGCACGTCAGAAGTCCCCTTTGGCTTCTAATTTACTGAGGTCGCACAAGCCATCCAGAACTGCAGATGGTATCAGTGTTATACATGGTGAGGCAGTAATAGAAACCAAACACGGGGCAGATGTGTTTGGTACAGGATTGCAGAATGAAATGGGTGAATATAATTGCTTTCTGAATGTAATCATACAGGTAGATTTTATGGAACCAATTTATAACCCTTATCATTTCCTTCTATGGCTTGCTTCTGTTTCCACATGATTGCAAAGGTGACACTAACCCGACTTTTTGTTCTATACTGCGCATTTATTCAGTCGCTCTGGCATTTAAGGCAGTTTCGCGATGAGTTCTTGAAAAGATCTAAGCTGGACCATGCACATGTGGGAGATCCTTGTGTCGTATGTGCCCTTTATGATATCTTCACTGCTCTGAGCACAGCAACTGCAGATGCACGGAAAGAAGCCATTGCTCCTACTCCTCTGAGAATAGCTTTAAGTAACTTGTACCCGGATGGTAATTTTTTCCAGGAGGTAGACTTATTCTTTCCTTCTATTTTATGGTTGTTTTAAAAGGGAGATTGGAGGAACTCTGACAGATTAAAGTGATGAACAGGCTCAGATGAATGATGCTTCTGAAGTCTTGGCAGTAATTTTTGAGTGCCTTCACCAGTCATTTACATATTGTCCAAGTGTTTCTGATGACGAATCAGAGGAGAGTAATTCTAGAGGATCCTGGGATTGCAAATCTTGTCTTGTACACTCTCTCTTTGGAATGGATATCTTTGAGCAAATGAATTGCTACAATTGCGGATTGGAATCCAGACATCTGAAATATACTTCTTTCTTTCATAACATTAATGCCAATGCCCTCAGAACAATGAAGGTATGTCTTATTGGAATTAGTGATTTTCTTCACTGGCCACTTTCTAAGGTTAATGATTAGACTCAATCATTTTTGTAAAATAAATTTTACTTTGTTAATAATCTTCCTGCATATATATCAGGTCATGTGTGCGGAGAGCTCATTCGATGAGCTTTTGAATCTTGTGGAGATGAACCATCAATTAGCTTGTGATCCAGAGTCTGGTGGCTGTGGGAAGCTCAATCACATACATCATTTCCTCTCTACTGCACCCCATGTTTTTACTACAGGTGATTCTTGGCAGCTGAGTTCAAAGCATTCTTTTCTATTGGAATTGATTGCGCTTATATATTTATTTTGTGTTGCAGTTGTAGGTTGGCAGAACACATGTGAGAGTGCTGATGACATAGCAGCAACATTGTCAGCCCTCAGTACTGAGATAGATATCAGCGTCCTCTATCGTGGTCTTGATCCTAAGCATATGCATAACTTGGTTTCAGTGGTACGTATATTTGTTATCCTTGATATGCTTTTCCCCTAAGACCCTGCTTGTGCAATTGTGTAACTTGGTTCCATTCATATGCATTATGATTTTTTGCCTCGGGACCCTACACATGAGCTTAGAGTAATCCAACATTTAAAAAAAGAAAAGAAAAAAAAAGAAGAAGAATAAAATAAAAGAACATAGTAGTAATCCTCTTCTCGGTATGGGCTGCCCACTGATGGTGTTTTCTTTTCCTTTTAAGTAGAAAATGCTGTGAATGGAAAATGAGTGAGGTTTTGTAGAGTGGAAAAGGCCTTTACCTTTGGAACTACTTTTGCATCACACTTTCCCATTTACTTTATGGGATACTAGTGTCCAAATCTTCATGCTTGAAACTTTGAGGGCAATACCAGTATATGACTAACTAATCAGTAGTTATTGGCATGGAAGCTTGAGGTCATTACCTGATGAGATAGTTGTGCTCGTACAATCTTAATGTCATTGTAGCTGTTTTTGTTGTATGGTCGCTGCTTGATGGGAGCATTAGTTTTTCCTTGTATATTTTTGGTGTTATGTTAACGTACACAGGTTTGGTCATTCTCCTCTCTGTAACTGGTGGTTGTTTCTTCTCATTTTGTACGTAGGTTTGCTACTATGGGCAACATTACCATTGCTTTGCCTATAGCTATGAACATGAAAAGTGGATCATGTATGATGATAAAACCGTCAAAGTAAGTTTAACATTTCATCTCAATTATGAGATTCTTTTTGCACAATTGGCAAACTACTATACCTTTTAAATTTACAGGTTGGATCTCGTTTCTTTTCTTTTCCAAGAAAGATGTTGATATCTGCATTTGATTGTATAGGTAATCGGTAGCTGGGCAGATGTTCTCACAATGTGTGAGAGGGGGCATTTACAGCCTCAGGTTTTGTTTTTTGAAGCTGTGCAATAGATAGAATTATTTTTCCTTTCCATACTTTTGCGGGCGCTGGACAACTCAAATCTATTTTAGGGGACCTTCACTGGTTTCAAATTGGGAGAAACTGTTCATACCGGGATATATCAAAGCTCTTGCTGTTCAGATAATGAGGTGCGTCTCCAGCATTTCAGAAAGAAGTTGAGAGAAGATTTTATATGAAGTTTGGTGTAAAATGAGAAGTTTTGGCGATAACATCGGATTTTGCTTTGGAGCACTGGGTACTCTCTAGAGGAGGACCAATGTGTTGAAATTTTGTGTCTTCCAGGAAATTAGAGGTTGGAGGAAGCTGTGTTCTTCCACAAGATTTATTGAGAGGTAGGGTCTGATTCTAAGGCGCATCTGACGATCCAATAAGGTGGGTTTGCCGAGGATAAAGACAGTCGGTACAAGTTTGTCTGCCCATGTATATTTGGGAGCCTATCACGACGACAACTCAGGAAGTGGTACATCCTGGCGTTGGCAGGCGTATACACCAGTTGTTATAGCTGATAATTATTCTTGGTGCAAAAGCTCTCTCCATGTGCTTATATGAGTATTTTCCCCAAGTTTAAATTGTGCATAAGGCACAGAATGGCCTGACGACGTTGATGATTGCGAAAAGGAATTCTTGTATGTCATGAAATTTTTTGACGGGGAAAATAAAATTAGCTTTTTCAGTTTCGTCGGAATCCCATACAGAGTTGAGTCCTCATGATTATTAGAGATTAATGTATGCTTGGTTCTGTTACATGGGTGGCGATCTCAGAGGCACGCTGTCCATGAACCTGACTGGATGTGGCGCATGCGAAAGCCCTGCTTAAGATTTGAGAGTGTTTGTTCATTTGCTTCAGTGATCGTGATGGTATGTAAGCCGCGACGGTAAACTGCGACATAGGTTTAGGTCAGATTATACGACGACTTTTCTCGATGTGATGAGTTCATCTCAGGTGTTGATTCCAATCGGCAATGTAAAGCATGTGTTCCTCTCCTCCAGTACCATGTTAAGCTCGATTCAAACATGTGTTTCGAATGGCCGTAATGAATGCGTTTTGTGCAATCCTAGGGCTAGACATTCTCAACCACACAAACAACGCCATGCGTTCTTTGCGAACTTGGGCTGACAGGTGTAGTCTTCCTAGAGAATAGGACTCTGCTGATGATTCTCTCTAAACCGCCTCCTCCACGCTCACACACCTAAAGGACCTCAGAGAAACACGTCCATGGAAATCGGCCCTCCTCTTTTACTCAGTCTCTCTTCAGACTCATTCACACCATGCTTCTTCGCTATATCAGTTTCCACTCCCGGCCACACCTTCCCTTCTTCTCTCCTAGTCCTAGCGATAATTCTAGTGCTCCGGTCGATCCCCACCTCACTTCTCGAAAAGAAAGGAAATGACGGTGAAGGGTGGTGCCAGCCAGGCATGCGCGGCGTGCAAGTACCAGAGGAGGAAGTGCAAGCCGGACTGCCCTCTAGCGCCTTTCTTCCCGGCCGACCAACCGGAGATCTTCAGAAACGTGCACAAGTTGTTCGGGGTGAGCAACATCCTAAAGATACTGAAAGGCCTGCATCCTAACCAGAAGCCCATTGCCATGAGATCCATCATCGACCAAGCAAACATGCGGGATTGGTACCCCGTGCATGGTTGCTACGGCCTCATCCAGAACCTACAGTACCAAATACAGCAGGCCAAGGAAGAACTCCACGCCATTTACGCGCAGCTGGAGATGTACAGGCAACAGAACCAGATCTCTCCGGTCCCTGAAGACGTGCCTTCTCAGCTGGAATTAGGCATGGCCCCGCCAAATGGCACGCTTCCCCTGTTCCAACAGACGCACCAGCAGTACAGCGCTGTGGCCGCCTTGCCCATTCCGCAAAATCACTGCGATAACAACAGAGGGATCACCAGTTACGACACCTCCAGTGATGTGGTTCCCAAGGATAATGTTGAGAATGCCTTGTGGATGCAAAGCCAATACGCTAATTACAACAACAGCAATACAATTCAGGTGGCTGCATCGCAGCCGATGAACGTGCAGCAAGAAATAGTCCAAGACTACGATGAACTCCAACCTTTCTTCGACACCATTGACGATACACAGTCTTATATGGATTCAAAAGAGGCATGTGACTCGAGGTACAACTCTTCCTTCACGTAACAGCTACGACACTCGTTTTATCTAATACAATAACAGCAATTCTCGGACACATTCATCTTACTTCAATGCTGTTTACCTTTTCTTGTTTCTCTTCTTGAAGAAGTAAAGAGTTTAACTGCATATGCAGCTCGGAATCGTCATTGAAGGATACGAGGCAATCCATTGAGCATGCTGGCAACAACGAATTGAAGAGCGCTGCCGCGTGCTTCAGCCTCACCAGTGTCAACTGATCAGACAACAGCTCGAAGGGTCTACCTTTTTTTTTTCGGATCATTAGTTTTGTTACTGCAGTTTCCGACTTTCCTGACTTCTCCTTTTTCCTATTAAGAAATGCTGAACATCGTGTAGTCACCCTGTATGCATATGACACAACATAAGATACTTTGCTACTTGATGCCTAAATATGGTACCGTGGTCAATTGTTATGAACGAAGTCTGTGACGCATGACAAGATCAGATAATCTCCGCGACAGAAGTTTTATTTGTTGACTCCAGATCAGTATCTATCAACATTGAATATCTAAGGCTGGGAACTTCTATGGCACCGCCGTTGTACAGTATAACATCACTGTACTTGGTACAAACAGACGTGACTTTAAACTTTTTGCAGTTTTGGCACACCAGAAGCTCTTCCCACCCATTTTATATTTTCCCCTATGAAAAGGTAAACTTTCTATTTCCTCATTCACTGGATTTTTTTGCATCATGTGAAGCAGATAGATACATATGAACCCGCTTAAACAAGAAAAGCAAGCAACATTAGTGGAACATACCCCAATGCCCCATGTCGACAGATCTCAAAGTTTTACTCCTTCCATTTCCCTCCTCGGGAGCTGGAGACAGTTTTCTCTGTCAGGGAAAATGCAGAACTGTTTTTTGTGCTATACGAACATTGAGGGGAGTTATCTGATATATATGCATCCTAGGTTGGAGTCAAAGCAGCCTCTTGTAATATGAACTGCAATGAGGGCACTTTTGATAAAACCAATGAAAGGATGTGCTTCCTCTCTTCTTGCAGTCATTGCAGAGAATAACCTGTTAATATGTTCTCTACGTCAGAGAGGAATATGCCCGATTAGAAGTGAACTAAAGCACTAAGCTACATCAACCTGGGTCTTGCCAGAATACTCATCCAGCATTTGCTCTTCCGCCAAAAGTGTATCGAACATTTGAAAATAAACCTGCATGATGTTGAAATCAAATATTTGTCAAATAAATCCTTTGAATGCTAGGCTCTTGTAAACTCCTTTCCGTGTGTCAGTTTTGTTGACCAACAATGATGGCATCATGCCAATCAAGAATAACAATATTGTGCATTAAGAAAGGAAGTATAAGAAAGATGTCAAAGGATATTAGAGAACAATATAAGGCTAATTCCTGCTTAATGGGAGAGAGAAAGAGCGCATCAGAATATCGGGCAATAAACCTGCAAGTCTCCTAGTGACTTGCTACGAATCGGACAAGTATAGTGAGAACAAGTATACTCCTGGAAGCAGAATGAGAATCATCAATCTAAAGTGAAATATTTGTATGGAGAGACATGAAGAACAGTAACAAAGAAATGCATACCTGGAAACATGCTGAGTACATCAAGTGACCACAGGGGAGGGCCTTTACTGGAGAGTTCGATGTAAAAATGTACTCATGGCAAATCAGACAGTTATCTTCTGGGCATTTCTGTCTGCATTTGTGAACTGAAAGGGAGCGTGACATGCAAGCATTGCAGTTCATGCAATGGAAGTAGTCAAAGCCCAATCCCTTTCCCACACGAAACAAGTTGCAGTAAGGGCGGTGATAGATTTCCCTGTGAAATAACTTCCATATTTGAGCCTTAGTGATTGAACTTTTATCTTACTAAATGATCCAACAGAGTGAGAATAAAATGAGTCATGTCACTCTGTGAAGTAAAAATTTGTGAGTTGTGACACTTCTCTATAGAGCAAGAGAATTTGAAGAAAATTAGAGCAAAATAATTTTTGCAGTAACAAATATGCACTACTAGTGGCAGGTAATTACTGTAACTTGTTTTGCCATTAAAAGAAAGAGCAGGACATACTGCATGTTATGGCAGCAAGGGCCGTTACCTCCAACAACTATGGTTGCTAAAAGATGTTCTCTCACCTTTCATCGTCATATATGATACAGATTCTGCAATGGTATTTGGCCATCACTAAATTATCACACAAAGCTGTTGAGCATGTGGTTCCAATTGGCTGAATCGTTAAACATTTCATGCACATCATTTTGGTTATGAATTTCCTGTATCACATGAAAAGATCAGTGAAACTGCCGAGTACTACAGTTAGAACCTAAACTTACAAGGGAAGAAGACGCTCACAAGTCCTGTATATTGCACGCACCTGTCAACTGAATGATCATTTTCCTCATCATGGCAACGCCTGGATGGGTAGAGTTGGTTGCAACATGCAGCGACAAGCTTGCAATTCCTCTTGTAGTGCTTGCATCCATAAGTCATCTTGAACTGATCACGATAAGATGGAGAATGACCAGGTATTTCTTCTCCATTGGTCGAGAGAGTGGCAGCCGAGTTAGATTTCTGGTGTGCGACAATCCAACGACTGTATATTCATGCAAGATAGAGAACACTGTGTTAACTGGGTAGTCTAGTCATTGCTTAAAAGTGGGAGTAAAAAACTAATGATGATACAGAAGTGCAACCTCATTAACAGATTCTGTATGATGGATGATTTCTTATGCAGGTCCAGCGAAGAATCACAGGACACTCTCCTCATTGCAGCTTCCAGTTCTCATCGCGGAAGCATTCTCTTGGTGCTTGGACTTATGGTCAACTTGCAGATGTTTACCTAGTTCTGCATCACCGTTGGAAAGTTTTTTGCACTTATCAGACTTATAACTATTCACTTTTCCTTTATCGATTGTGCTCATTTTCAGTTGCTTGGATTTGGAAATGGTAGCATGCTCTTGTGGTAAGTTAACTACTTCGTTGCGAATTTTCTCTGTGTTCCTCAAGGATGTCTCTGGATAGATACGTCGAGAATATCTCTAAAGGATCTGCTGCCTTCAAGGGCGAGATACCCAATTTCACCTCCTCCACATTATCCCCCTCCCACCATACCCACGACCACTCATTGAACATCGTGTTTCTTGTCACGTGTCTCCATGTGGACATCAACGCCTGCTGTTCTTCAGGTGTTAAAGACTCCATAAGCCACGGGATCATATCTTGCCGTGCCTCAGCTCTTATTCTACCAAGCATGCAGCATATGACCTTTTCCTGTTCTGCAACAGATAAGCATTCTCTTACTGATGACCAAATTTCAATTTCCTTGTTGCGGATGTGATCAGAGACTGCTTTATGCATGGACCTACACATATTCTGAAGCTTCAAACACAGATGATGATGCCTTCGCCTCACAGTTAAATCATAACTATTTGAAGAAATGTGCAATTTAGAGATCTTATCCAGAATGGATGATATATCGTTAATGTGTTGAGCTTTGAGTCTGTGGTCGATGGTGTAGGAGAAGTTCATGTTCTGAACTTTGCTCTTTTCTTCTAAAGCTGGAAAAGCTACCTCATCCCCCGTATCACTGTGGATTTGATATAAATTGCATATCAGAACAAATCGTTTACAGAAATCTTCAAGGAAACCAGCATCTTCCGTTAGTTTAAGTGATTTTTGGATAAGATTTGTGAGATCTTTCTCCGTAACCTTATGGAAGAACAATATAATATCAACTGGCTCCCACTGATCCATATTGGAAATTGCATCATTCTTCACTGCTGGAAACTTAAAAGAGTTATTCGATGCCTTTGACCTCAAAGAAAAAGAATGAGCTCAAACCGACTCTACCGGAGTGAGATGTGTTCAACTTAATCATAGCGGCCAAATCAGTTCCCAAATAACCTGGGATAAGATCCTCTGCACGATTTGTCATTTGATTGTGAGGTTAAAGCAAAATACATGACTTCTCCCTCGAAATGTTCAGGCAGTGTAAACAACCTTGTTTTGAACAAATATTGTGGGTCCATCCTTGATTTGTCAATCGATTCTTGCCTGAGCAAGCGACATGGAACCACTCATGCAGTAGCAAGGTAAAAGAACAGCCAACTGTCTGTCTCCTTGTTTTATGTTAAGGAGAATGGACCTTGATTCCTCCGCTGATAAATGGGTCGAAAACCAAGTGATCACACATTCAATCCATCCAAGAGGCAACGTGGATATGCTCATGTACAGAAGCTGAATTTGCATTTCATGACTGCAGCTTCTGCTAATCGCGTTAAGTACCTGACAAAAGTTGAAATAATCTGCATGATGATATCATAGTTGAAAATGATTCGGAAACATAAACAACTACCTGCTGTAAAAAGCAATATGTGAATGTGCTTATCTAGAAAGATACTATCAACCGTCAATGTCCTAATCCGATAGAATTCTGCATTAAAATGTTGGTCCAACTTAACTCTTTGAGGGCCACGGGGGACTGGAAAAAGTGTACCTCTGTCTCTTGGTAAGAAAATAATCCATTGACATCTGTTAGAAACATCTTCAATTCATGGGAAAGCTGCTCTATAAAATTGCGTCGGAGCGTCTCATCTTGTGCATCAATGCGAAGCAACTGTTGAAGACATCCAATTCGGCTCTTGTACGCAAGCCAATCAAATGAGGAAAATTCACGGCCATTGGCTAGTTCATTTAGTTCATGATAGTAAATTTGATGCAATGCATTGCTGCGAGTTAGAAAGACGCATCAAGATTATAAATAATCAGGAAATGTAAAAACATAAACAAGGTAGCCTCAGTACGGGAACATGTGAAGTAATAACGCAGAGGATAAGTACCTATAAAAGACTACCACATCTAAAAGGAACTTCAGCTGCGTAAGTACTGCTGACAAATTGGAAAAATCCCCTGAGCGTTTGAGTAGATAGAGCGCCTCTAGTGCTGTTTTGAAATCTCTCCTGACGGCACTGTGCCAAATTTTGAAACCATCAGTGAGAGAGAATTTTGATATTTTTCCGACACTAGCTGGCTGCTGCTGCTGCTCGAGAGTGCTATCTGCATGTGCAGAGCTGCCATCTAATTCCCACATCGCTCTATCTCAGTCTTGCCCATCAATTGTGACTGATCAATCTTCCAAATCCAGCTCATTATTTCCTTTTGCACAAGAGGTTTGAACTTATTAAACGCAGGAAGTAAAATGCGGGGCCTCAAAAATTTTTGGCATTGGCCTACCTCCTGCAGCAGGCTTTCTTTAGGGACCATGTCCTTAACAAAATCGACAATTTGTTCCTGTTCATCAGGGGAAATGAAGGAGACAACCCATGGAAGTAAATTCTCTAAAAGCATGGCTGGGACACTGCATAGGAATTGCCAAACAAGTGAAGCCTGTTCTTTCTGGGAAAATTGTTGCATCAGCAGCTGAGACACCTGAAGTCAGAAGAAAAAGGTAAACAGAACAAAGTTCATCGAACATTTCAGAGAAATATTGAGGCTATCAGTTCGTCCAGTAGGTCTAATTTCCATTCTTATAGTTTGACACAATGTCGAGCAACTAAAAAGTGATTTTCCTTGAGCATAGAATGGGCAAAGAAACGGCTTTGACATCATCTGATCCTCATACGTGCTAAACAGTAGAGACGAACTGTGTATCTGCTCTTCTGCGAAGTCACTGCCATCACTATACTCTTAAACTGCACAAAATATGAAAATGGACAGATCGTAGTCGCTACCTCCTTTTCGTCCTTATGCATATGCTTGCAAATGGATGACTGGATGGTGCCGAGGGTAACCACGAGCTCTTGATTTGGCTTAGGCTCATTATCATCATCCTCCATCAACAAATCAAGGAATCAAATGGTCGAGTAGAATAGTTCACCTATGCTTCTATGCTTGAGTGAATATGTACACACTAAATTTTCGACATGCGAATTTAATGCCAGAAATATGACCTGTCAGGGAAAAAGTAAAGAACCACTTTATTTTATAGTATCATTTTGATTATCACCTTACAAGGTATCCAAACGTTAAGATACCCATGCTTAGGACATGCATGGCCCAGTTTTCAGGAGTTCCATCTTTAAAGGTTGATGAGTATGCCAATAATGAATTAACTTCAGATATAAGTTTAAATTAAGCTTCAGTTAACATGGGACCAAGGTATCTGATTGTTTTTCAGCTGTCTCAAAAAGTGACTATCAATTTGCACCCTTTTTGGTGGTCCAACAGTCGATTGGTTTTCTTATCTTGAATGGTCCTAGAGCACAGAAGTTTCTGCAGAACTCCACTAAAGCTGTGTTATGTGCATGATGGCAGTGGACAACAAAACGATAATGTCGATTCCCCCTTCGAGGTGAATTAACAAAAGCAACCATGATATTGATGCTGAACTATGATTGAAAGGAGAAGAAAAAGCATAAAGCACTCTGCATAACAGTAATCAGTTCGTTCCTCTTTCCAGAGCTATCAATTCTCAGGACATGATGTTCTCTTGTCTGAGCTAATGTTTTGAATCACTTCCCTCTATCTTCCCAGACCCCATCATTAATAAAGCTGTATATACTTTGAGAACAGTCTTAGCTGACAAAGCTCATTGCTTTTTAAGAGTCAATTCATGCTTTGCTACGGTTGAATGGAGATCCAATTGTGCAGTCCCGGGCAGGCACCACCTTTTGACTCGACAAAGATTCTTGTATTATCTTGTCGATCTTAGACTAAAAAGCCGAGTTTAAGCTCGTCACCGAGACTACTTCTGGTACCAGTTTCGATTTCTTTAACACAATACCAAAATGAGTCAAGGTGGCGATTTCTCTCAGACACTAAAATAACTAAAGATTGCCCAGAAAGAGAGGATTGAAAAAGGCTCTGTTGTCTTCTGACTTTCTCAGCATCCAAGCTAAAATAAATAAATAAGTAAGAAGCAAATTTTTTTGTATAACAAAATCAACACCCAAATGATACAATGATTGATCCTGACCTCATCTTCCGCAGCGCTGTGGTACTCGTACGCCAGCACCAAGAACTTGAACCTCCCGCGGAGCTCCCTCAGCCCTTCCCGGCGACCACGTGACCCCATCTTGGTGAGGGCTGCTGCACTGCGGCGGAGCCTGGCGAGCTCCCCCTGGAACGCCTTGTGGAAGTAGGCCAATAGGAGGATCGGGGCCTCCACGAGCCGGATCCCAGAGAAAGATTCCCCAGCCTCCTGCAGCAGCCCTGGCGCCACCTCCTCCTCCTCCTCCTCACCGGTGCCAGGCTGGCATTCAGGAGATTCGCCGCCACCCATCTCCCGCGAGAGCAAACATGTGGGGTTCGAAGAGAGGGAGAGAGAGCAGAAGGAAGAAGAGGGGAAGAGGAAGAAGATACGGCGTGGAATTTATCGACGGGGTTTCGAGCAGTCCCTCGGTAGTCATTTGTATTTTTTAAATTTCGGTTGAAGCGGAGGGGGGCGACAACGGCCTTCAGGATTGTGTTTTTAAAAAAAAAATCGGTTGACGCGGAGGGGGGCGACAACGGCCTTCAGGATTGTGCTTTTTTTAAAAATCGGTTGACGGTTTCTTGCCGTTGCGATCTTTTTTAAAAATCGGTTGCGCTCTTTTCCTCCTTTTCGGAAATTAGCCGTTAGATTTCTTCTTGGACCCGGTGAGCCGTCTCGGACCTTACATGCCGGCATGCACCGTCATGCCCAGCCGACCATTTGACTTCCCGAAACAGAACAGACGAGCAATGGATAGATCGCTCGCTCGCTTGAAAAATACCGACTCGAGTCTCAATTTAGACTTGAACATTTTTTTTCTATCTTGTAAAAAAATACAGATTTTAGAATGAGTACTTGATGTAGCCCGAATCCTTTTCTTTCCTCATAAAAGGAGGCAAACTTTTAATTGGGTTTTAATTCTGGTTCAAACTCTTTTTTTAATTTTCGTGAAAAATTTTTTTTAACTTATTTTCCGATTCTAGCCCAAATTTGTTCCTCTCTTAAAAAATGAGAAGAATTACTGCCCCATTTCCTTAAAAGAATACAAACTTTAGTCTCAATTATCACCCAGACTCTCTTTTTTTCATCAAAAAACACAAATTTTAGGTCTAGCTCCTCTTATGACTTAAACTTTCTTTATTTTTTTTCCTCTTGAAAAAGCATCAACTTGTAATCGGATCTTAATTGTAGTTCAGATTTTTTTGTTTCATAAAAAAGAAACATTAGCTTGTACCCCAATTGTAGCCCAAATATGTCTATATCATAGAAAACGTTAATTTTCAGTCAATACCAAAATGTGGCCCTCTTCAAGTTTGTGCTAAATACACGTGAAATGACGTATTGAATATTTAAATGGTATCACTGAGTGAATACTTGACACAACGTGAGAGGGGAGGGGAGATTCAAATACTGACTGAAAATTGGTGCTTAGGTTTAGGTAGAGTTGAGATCACATGAAGTTGGTGTTTTTCTATGAGACAAAAAAAAATGGGCTTGAATTGAAACTTGAGTTAATTACGATGCTTTCTTGTGGACAAAAAAAATTCTGGGTAGAATTGCTTACTTGATTTACAATTAATGCTTTTCTTGAGGAAAAAAAGGACAAATGGAAGAAGACTCTAGAATCTCTCGTGAATCATAAAAGATAAAACTTGTCTTCCACTTTTCAAAAGTTTTGATGGTGGTCAAAAATATCATTGGGGGCTATGAAAGGGACAGCTCACACATGGCCCAATCAGAAGGGAACACCCGAACCCTCGTTATGAGTCTATGAAAATTTAGATGCCAAGTTGACAAACTAGACCTTTTCATCTTCAAACTTCATTAAATGCCCATAAATGCAGGAGAACAAATGGTCCAATAAGAAACTGAAAGGCGGGCCGTCATCGATGACGTCTACTCACTAGACTGCCAAGTGAAGCCTTTTAGCTGTACCTAGTCATCATTTAGGTACAATTATTGGTGTAGTAGACTTGCCACCTAAGACTTTAGGCGGGCCTCTTGGAAGCTTTAGAATGAACTGCTTGGATCGGAAATGATGACATCGATTAGTATAAATAAAAGGAGTCTCTCCTTTTTCCTCACCATTTTGTATCCATTTCCTCCTCCCTCTTCTCTCTTGGTCACCCTCATCCTCACGCCCTCTCTCTCTCCTTCAATTTTCAAGAAAGTCGCCCTCTTTCCCAGGTTGGTTTTTCTAGTCTCGTGAGGTTTGTCCAGGTAAGTAAAATCTCTTACTTCTCTTTAGTATTGTCATTTCTATTATGAAGTTTAGACAGTTTGCTCTTGACAAACCGTGATTTGTATGGAAGATTATGTATACGGTGGATTGTACATGAATCTTCTGCACGGGCGTGATTCTTTCATGATCGGAATGATGCCATGATTCATTGTTGTGTTCAACGCAAGTCAGGGATGTCCATAGCCATAAGGCTTCAGTTGATAATGAAATATCGGAACTCAAGTCTTGCGTGGTACGAGGGTTGCCTAAGACCACGAGGTCTTGGATTGGCATCAAGGCATGTTGAATCCTAGTCTCATTTGGTATGGAGATCGCTCAAGCCCACAAGGTCTTAGTTGGCATCAAAGTGTGCCGAGCTCATATCTTGGATTGGTGTGGGATCCTTGTTACTTGACCAATGAGTCAAAACCTAAGACTTAGAGTCATTACGGCACCATTAAAATCGGTCATAGAAAGTACAGCACGCATAATTATGTATGAGCATGATGTTGTTGTTGAATTATGAATGAGTCAGCAAAAGGGAAAGATAAGAACCGGCATAAGTGATGTATTTGTGTGATCACCTCTTGAAAGATGAGAACGATGATGATATCCCCGCAAAAGGATACCCGAGTTACTCTTGGAAGCCTCAGGAAGCTAGCCCCGAGAAGCCTCTGACTTTTCATTTCGTCAAGTTGTGTTTGTATCATGTGCGTAGGAAGGCACGCGCCACCGCGGGCCATCCACGCGCCACCCATGCCTTTTGCCTGTGGAGCTGGTGACGTGTCACCTATAGGCGTGGCAATTGGCCTCCTTCCTGCATGAGTCAATAAATAAATCACATATCAACGAGATCAATGGTCAACGCAATGCATTGATTTTTTTTTTATTGTTCCTATTCGACTCCCAATCTAATTCTCGTGTTCAGATTTTTACCCTTCGTGTCGGGCGTACGAATCAAAATTAACATCCGAAACTAAATTATCTCCACCCTAACCGTCCTAGATTTATTTTGTACAAAATTGACATAGGATGAAGTCTATATTCAATTTATAGGGGTAAGTATACTAGGAGTGCCATTACTTTCGTACGGCGCTCGCTTTGATGCCAAAACTTTTTTTCGCTCACTTGAGTGCCAAATCGGAATGAAATCGATCACTTGAGTGCCACTTCACCGGAAAGCTGACGTGGCAACCGGAAAATAATATTTTAATTAATTTTTTTGATTTTTTTGATTTTTTTTTTAAGGTCGGCGAGGGCCACCGTTGACCCTTCGCCTTCGCCGCCGCGGGTGAGGCCGTCAACGACCTCACCCAAGGCTTTCGCAGCCAACGGCGAGGGGGCCTCGCCTAATCCGGGCGAGAGTTCGGCGGCTGGCGAGGGTCAACGGTGGCCCTCGCTGGCCTTAAAAAAAAATTAATTAAAATATTATTTTCCTGCTGCCACGTCAACATTCCGGCTGCCACATCAGCTTTTCCAGCGAAGTGGCACTCGAGTGATCGATTTCACTCCGATTTGGCATTTAAGTGAGCGAAAAAAAAGTTTTGGCACCAAAGTAAGCGCCGTACGAAAGTAATGGCACTCATAGTGTCTCAACCCCCAATTTATAACATGAGGAATCACGGCAAGATTTTACCTTTTTGAGTTTATTGATGGAAAAGATCAATCCACTTTGATATAGAGCGGTTTGCCCAAGATCTTATACAATATTGCTTGTTGGGCGATTTTGCAAATATCGAGTGCTAAAGTGAACAATGGCATTCAAATTTCAAGACTCAATGCCGTACCCTCACATTACATCGTCCAATTGATTAAATATTCATTTTTGGCAAAATGAGAGGGGATGGTCGAATTAATGGACCCCCTTAAGTCGTTTGGCCTCGAAAAGAATTGGTTTTCATTCCCGATGAATTCTTGGGATTAGGTCACAATGAAATAATGTATCGCCAATTCCTAATGTTGAGTTCCGATGCAAGCTCTAAATCGGGGATGGCGGACGATCGTGTCTGCTTAAAAATCCTACTCGCTTTAGCTCGGAGATTTCTTGGGAATGTGCTCAAAATGCATGAATTCACGATGTCGGAGATTTGAAGGCAATGGATGTTCGATGATGACTGATTTCGAACACAGTTAAACCGATTAGGGCTATGCAGTAGGTTTGGTTCTACTTGGAAGTCAAATCGAACCAATGATGAAAATTGGTTTAGTTATCAAGTGGGTAAAGTTTAGGTTCCGAGTGCTAAACCCACTCACTCACCAATGAGTCATTTAGAACCTATTTTTTGAAATTAGAAAATGATTTATCTTTCTCAAATTAACTTCATATTTTTGTATGTTTTGTATTGTCATACTATTTTATTTTAAATACTATTTGTCTTGATTTTTAAAAAAGAATGAAGGAAAAAAAAGAGAAAAGAAACTAGTTTCCGAGTATAACCAGGAATTAGACCTGACAAATACGATAAGTTAGAGTCACTTCTGGGGCAAACATAGTATATTTCAAATTTGAGGTTTGAAATCTACTGACCTCGAAATCGATCGCTTATAAAACCAATACGGTTGAACTATCATGATTATTATTTTGGTCGGAAAATACTTCATTACTTACTACCTAAATGGTGGATTACAATCATTTCCAAAGTCTAAACATAAAATAAGCAAAAGGGAATGGGGACCTAGAAGTCCAGTTAATAGGGAGAGTTTCGGTGTGGTGGGCTTTAGCCACCCAATCCGCAACTCGGCTTGTTTCTCTTGGTTCAAAAGTCAATTTAACTTCTTCAAATTGGGTAAGTATCTTGCCACAATCCATTACTATAGACCTGGAAGCCCACAAAATCTCCACTCGGCCCAGTATAGCCTCTACTACCGATAAGCTATCCCTCACGATCTACAACTGTAGATCACTTCCACTTTGTTGTACTTTCCTCACAGTTGAGTTTTGAGCTTCCTTTAGCCAGAGTAGAAATTGACACATCGCTAGGGTTTCGATAATAGAGGCCGAGGGAGGATGGATTTTCTTCACGAAACCATCAATGCACCCCCATCGCTTGCTTTGGAACAATCGACATTCAGTTTCAATGATCCATGATCTGGTGGAAACCAACATTTCATCGAAGAGTTAAGGTCGGATTCTCTGCTTTCTTTGTGTTGGTTCCATTTTTCAAAGAACTAGTTCATAATAAAGCTTTCGTTGATTATTGAACTTGGATTTGGTTTTCTTCTTTGAAAAATAAAGCATTTCTCGCCTTCCAAATAAACCAGAATACACTTGCAAAGATGGCTTTAGCCTGTTTTGATACTCTAGAAATGAGGTATTCACAAATCCACTTGTTTGTTCTTGATATAAATGTAGGGGAAGTTGCAATTCCAATCCTAGGATTTGACCATATATCATTTGTCCAGTTGCATAACGTAAATGGATGTTCTGTGGACTTTAGAAATTAGTTGCAAGCAAGCCATAATGGCTCAGGGGCTCAGGTACAATCTTCCTTCTATGGAGATTGTTCTTCATAAGAAGTCCTTCATTTTACAAACTCCACATAAAAAACCTAATTTTGGGATGAGTCTATAAATTCCATATTTTAGTCCATGATCTTTTTGGAACTTTGATATGAAGACGATGTTTGATTGTCTGTTTTTGTTGTATCTAAATCTCGCAATTTATTATAACCACTATTCACCTTGTATATCCTTAAATTGGTCACTGTCCAAAGTAGTTTGTCCAGCCTTGGATTTAGGCTTAAGAGGGTCACTAGGAGCTCTTGAATAGTGTTGCTATCAAATGTTTCATTCAGTAGTTGAAAATTCCATTCACGCGAACTCAAAATAATTAAGTCAACCACTAGCTTAGGGTTGTTCAAATTTGTTGGTCCTCCTATTTTGCCTGATGGCAGCCATTTATCTTCTCATAGGTTTATACCTTTCCCGTCACCTATCTCCCATTTTATCTCTAGTTCTATCACTTCTCTTCCCATAAGTATACTTTGCCAACTCCAAGATAGTCTGCTACCTTTGTTAGCATTCCATAAATCTCCACTAGGGAAATAAAGGCCTTTAAAAATTCTACTCCATAAGGCTTTTGGAGCTTGACCCAATCTCTATGCCTATTTCCCCAACATAGCCCGATTAAAATCAACAATGTCTTTAAACCCCATGCCTCCTTGATCCTTCCTACTCTTTAGAAGATCACATCTCTTCCAATGGATTCCTTTGCGTCTCATATTTTATTTCCATCAAAACGATGAAATTCTCTTTTCTATTACTTTGCATATTGAGATAGGGGATTCACGCCCCGACCCTTGAGCATGCGACGACCCACGTTCACTTGCGGTCATTTGAATGCGACGTCATAAGACACATCACCAACCATTCATTTTATCATTCAGTTAAGCGCATGCGGAAATAATTCAACCAACACCCATTCAACGTTATTAGCAAGGATAGCAGAAAGACACAATAGGAATAGCAAAAGCACCAATTATTTTCTTTTTTATTCATTTATCGTCCCGATTAGCCTACAACAGCCGTACACGCCCTGACTACAGGTTGCTTCTACGGCCAACAAAAGGTACCAGTTAGGTTAATCTACTTTCGTCATCAAAAAGGGTCAGTCAAAGTTAGTCCTTAGACGTTTATGCCAAGAACTCCTCCGAGTCCTCCTCCGAAGAGGGATCCTCTATGGTGCCATTAGGGACATTGACTACCATAGGGTCTCAAACCTCAGCACTTGGGCCCCCATTAGGTGGGATGTCAAATCCTCTAAGAGAACCATAGAGGTCTCCTCATCCTAGACGAACTAGGCCTTGAATATGTGGGGTATCCATGCGGTCAGGCCCTTGTTCACCCAGACGGTGGTAAGGTGGTGCTCAAAGATGTAAGGGCGGCCTGGGGCAAGATGCATCATGACCTCGGTGTCCATCTCCATCAGGATCCAAATCGCATCAGGAGGTGTGACATGCTAAGGTCCTGAAAAATTATTAACAACAACAAATGAGATAAAACTCAATAAGTTAATGGCCTAAGCTTCGACTAGGGAATCTACTCCCCTCAGGTGCGCCCTAAACCATCAACCTTTCTATTGGTGGTAGATTAGTTGCAAAGTGAACCTCGCTTTACCTCAACTATAAACATTAATAGATCCCTAACCTGATATACGATCATTAACAGCCAGTAATGACAACCATAAGCATCCTTATCTCGCCTTGACCTACACAACCTGTATGATACAATTAATCACATGCTAATTTCGATGCAATAGGTGTAACATATAATCTGAACACACAATATAATTTTCAATGCACGATATATTTACGCATGTTATAATTATTAAGGCCTCTTGGGCCATAGTCAACACATGAGTTATCTGTCTTCCGGCATGACCGAGCATCGTCCTGCCCTATTAGGCATAGCATCGTCTAGATCCCTCGCTACATATGGCATTTCTAAATGAAGTATCAATTCAGCCTCAACCACGACTCGAATTCAAACACCTATAGAAATTTCCGATAAATTGGACTTCATCCATCCAGACCCCTGTTGGGTGACGGATTCTCTTATGTGACCACACAAGCACACCAATCACTTATATTCATTTTTTTTCTTGTCATTTAGCCAATGCAGACGTGCTTCATGCTCGGACACAATGGTTCACTACATACTTTCCACATATAATGCAAATTATACAAGTCACACGAACATGATGAACATATCTACTTTCCAAACTTTCCTTTTCCTTTTTTTTCTTTTCAGATTTTCCTACCCTAATTCACAAATAAATAGGGTATTTAAACTCAAGGTTTCAAAAGCCAAACCTATAGAATTCTCCTTAAATAACACCCCTCATTCACTTGCAGGTTAATTATTTTAAATAGTGAAAAACACCCGAGACATCAATGAAAGTACGTGCATTCAGCATATAATCCATGTAGCTATCAACTCATTATTATAAATAACAACCCACCGTAAGTAATTTAACTCAAAAGAATTAATCATAACTATCACCCAAAAATAATCAATTAATTATTACTTACCATTAGTTAATCAATTATTAGCCAAAATAATTATTTATTTATTACCCACAAATAATTCATTATTCAAAATAATTAATTAATTCTTGCCCAAAAATAACTAATGATTTATTATCCACAATTGATTCATTATTCAAAAATAAATAAATTATTATTATCCAAAAATAATTAATTAGTGTCATTTCTAAAAATAATTAATAATAATTTATTAAAAATTATTAAGTATTGATATTTATTAATAAAAATGGATTAATTATATAATTAATTATTCCAAAAATAATTAATCATAATTAATTATTGCTAAACATGATTAATCCTAATTAATCCTCACTCATCAAGGTTAGTTTAAACTGATTAGCCTTAAAAAAATTTAGCAATTAAACCGATTAACCTTAAACAAAAATAAGCAACATAGTTCAATATTAAACAAAATTAGTAAGATAACTTAATAACAATTGGGATTAACTATAATTAAACACCAACAAACCAAAGTTAATTATATTTAATCAAGCACTAATCACAATTAGCACAAAACATAATTAGTTGGTGCTAAACCAAGCCTAATCAAGATTAATCCTAAACTAATCCACCCCTAATAGAGTTTAATATTCTAATCAAGGATTACAAAATTAACTCACGAATTAAACGACATTGGTGTCACTAGGACAAAGGCGGCGATAAGGACAACAAGCAGCTAGCTCGAGGATTGCAAGGGGGTGGCGGACAGTGGCGAAACAACCTTTGGTAAGGCTGGCCCACGAGAGAGGGAGGGCAAACAGCAGCTAAACTGTGCTAGGACGGTGGCTGATAGTGGCTAGATGGCCGTTAGGCGACAAACGGCTACTAGACACAGCGGCAACAACTTTAGCCAGTGGCGGCAATAGGCGGTGTGTGGCGAAAATGGGTGAAACAATGGGGAAATGGAGAGCAAGAAGGGAAAAACAAGAGAGAGAGTGGGCTGTGGTGGGGGTGGTTGGCAACCTAGGGGGAGAGAGAGAGTGAGAGAGAGAGAAACTTGCTAGACAAGTTGAGTTCTAGCTTGTTGCCCAAGGATTCATGTGGACGAAGTCCTCAATCTTGCATTTGGACCACACAATTCAAGCTTCTAGAAGCCAAGGGCAATTTGGTAAATTTGCTTCTTCATTAGGCCCTTGATGGGCTGGCCATAGTGGCCACAAAGCCCAATAGGCCTTCGATTGGACCCATCTTTCGTGGCTCCAATTTTTCCGCCCATTGTCCATTTTTTCAAATTTTTCAGGCTTACCGATAAACTCAAATATTAACGAGACAACGTCCAATGAATCAATCTTGAAGTCTTTGAAAATTTGACACCTAAATTTGGATTGAAATTTGTGATTAAATTCAATCAAATGCAATTTTAGTACTGCCTAAACTATCGGGCGGCATTTAGGATTTTTCTCATGTTCGACCCATGATTAATAGCTTTTTAATCTACGTTTATGTCCTTTCTCAAACTAGAGGCAACCCTTGGTTGTTATGTAATCACGGGAAAGCAATTACTCACTTTAAGTACAAAGTCAATAGGAAGTCGGTCTAATGTCATTTGTAGTTAGTATCAAAGTCGAGCAAAATTACTCACAATCTTTCTTCGTACCTCTATCGAATTAATTTATTTCCGCTTGTTAGTTGGTTTGCAATAGGGTGGTATTGTCCATTTTTTATCATTATGGTCGAGTGGTCTATTCTTGTTTGATATCACTAGTTGTATACGTATAAATCCCTAATTACATTTATAAATAGTTATTTAACTCATGAATCATTAGTTCTGAGTAATTATAAGTAATAGTGCATTGATTAATATAACCATTTCATGTAATTCCCAAAATGGAGTCAAATTTCAAGACGTCACACCATTCTCGGTTATTTGTCTAAGTGAAGGCACAGCCTTTACTTTCTATATCCATGAGAGAATAGGAATCTACAAATTCCCGAAACACCATAATCCTACACCTCTCCACATCTCGTCTACTAACCTTTTCCCATTTGTACAATATTTCGTTAAAATCTCCAACACATAACCAGGGAATATTATTAGAAGTATTCCTAGACCGTATAGTATTCCATAGGTTAACTCTCTCTTGAAAGCCCGTTGATGCATGTAGGAAAGAAATGGTCATAGTTGTTCCACTATCGAAATCTCTGCATGAAACCTCAATCAACTCTTCACAACTATATTCTACATTCACATTCATCGTCTCATCCCGTAGCAAGGCAAATACACCCCACTATTCCAACAGGATTAATAACAAATGAGAATTAAAAGTGAAGTCTCTTTTTAATACTATCCACCACACTTTCTTTATTTTTGGTTTCCATAAGGAATACCAAATTAGGCCTATTACGAACCACTAAAGCTCCGTTTGGCAACGTTCCAATTTCTTTGTTTTTCTGTTCTTTTTTCTTTTGTTCCCCGGAATAGAAATTCGTTTGGTAACGCCAACTGATTTTTTAATTCCCGAGAATAGAAATGAGAAGTAAAAAAAAGTAACTTCTCGTTCCTATGAACAATTTCTAGAAACTTATTTCTTGAGGATTACTCGCCACCCATAGTACACTGCCGCCCGCCCACCACTTGCCGCCGCCGCCCGCAGCCGTGGGCTGATCGCCAGCTGGCCTCTCGTCGCCGCCCTTCGCTCAGTGGTCGGCGACCCGACGCGATCGATGACCCAGCGCGGTGGGCAGCGACCCGCTGCCCACCGGTCGCCGCCGCCATCGGGGAAAAAAGAAATAAAACTTTTTATCGATTCCAAACGCATTTATATTCATTTTCTATTCCAAGAATAAGATATTTTTGTAGTTACCAAACACCCTATTTTATTCAGAAATTGTTTCAGGAAATAGAAATAGAAAAAAATTATTTCTCAAAAGAAATTGTTCCTAGGAGTAGAAATGTTACCAAACGCACCCTAAGAAGCTAGACTATCAAGGGAGTGGTTAAGCCTTGACAATCCCAACTTAAAAGCTTCATATCTTCTTTGATGGATTATTAGGCTAGTCACCAAAGCTCCTTCCTTAACCCCCTCCTACACCTAAATCGGTGTATCCATAAGCTTCTCCACATCTATAAGACTTGCTAGAAATCCCTATTTTTCATATGAAGCAAAGCGTTATAGTTTTTTCGTAGCTTGTTTATTTGAACCTGATTTTTCTGTTTTGGGTTGCCCTACCTCTGTATCATAATCTATTACATTGCACTGTTGTTCCTGTGATTGCTGAACCCTTTTTTTTCTGTTCGGTGGAGTATATTCCATCATCCGTGGATGTTCAACTGCCTGATGTATCAGTGGATTATAAATCACTAACCAGAAGCACATCGCCATGAGATCCATCATCGACCAAGCAAACATGCGGGATTGGTACCCTGTGCACGATTTGCTACGGCCTCATCCAGAACCTACAGTACCATATACAGCAGGCCAACGAAGAGCTCCACGCCATTTACGCGCAGCTGGAGATGTACAGGCAACAGAACCAGATCTTCCGGTCCCTGAAGACGTGCCTTCTCAGCTGGAATTAGGCATGGCCCCGCCAAACGGCACGCTTCCCCTGTTCCACCACACGCAGCAACAGTACAGTGCTGTGGCCGCCTTGCCCGTTCCGCAAAATCACTGCGGTAACAACGGAGGCATCGCCGGTTACAATTACAACAACTCCAGTGATGTGGTTCCCAAGGATAATGGCGAGAATGCCTTTTGGATGCAAAATCAATACGCTAATTACAATAACAGCAATACAATTCAGGTGGCTGCATTGCAGCCGATGGACGTGCGGCAAGAAATGGTCCAAGACTACGATGAACTCCAACTTTCTTCGACACCACTGAGTATACACAGTCTTATATGTATTCAAAAGAGGCATGCGACTCGAGGTACGACTCTTCTTTCACATAACAGCTACAAGCCTCGTCGTATCTAATACAATAACAGCAAAATTTCTTGGACACCTTCACCATACTTCAATGCTATTTACCTTTTCTTGTTTCTCTTCATTGAAGAAGTAAAGAGTTTAACTGCATATGCAGCTCGGAATCATCATTGAAGGATACAAGCCAATCCATTGAGCATGCTGGCAACAACGAATTGAAGAGCACTGCCGCATGCTTCAGCCTCACCAGTGTCAACTGATCAGGCAACAACTCGAAGGGTCTACCCTTTTTTTTCAGATCATTAGTTTTGTTACTGCAGTTTCCAACTTTCCTGACTTCTCCTTTTTCCTATTAAGAAATGCCGAACATCATGTAGTCACCCTGTATGCATATGACACAACATAAGATACTTTGCTACTTGATGCCTAAATATGGTACTGTGGTCAATTGTTATGAACGAAGTCTGTGACGCATGACAAGATCGGATAATCTCCGCGACAGAAGTTTCATTTGTTGACTCCAGATCAGTATCTATCAACATTGAATATCGAAGGCTGGGAACTTCTATGGCATCGCTGTTGTACAGTATAACATTACTGTACTTGGTACAAACAGACGTGACTTTAAACTTTTTGCAGTTTTGGCACACCAGAAGCTCTTCCCACCCATTTCATATTTTCCCCTATGAAAAGGTAAACTTTCTATTTCCTCAATCACTGGATTTTTTTGCATCATGTGAAGCAGATACATATGAACCTGCTTAAACAAGAAAAGCAAGCACCGTTACTTGAACATACCCCAATGCCCCATGTCGACAGATCTAAAACTTTTACTTCTTCCATTTCCCTCCTCAGGAGCTGGAGACAGTTTTCTCCGTCAGGGAAAATGCAGAACTGTTTTTTGCACTATACGAACATTGAGGAGAGTTATCTGATATATATATATATATATATGCATCTTAGGTTGGAGTCAAAGCAGCCTCGTGTTATATGAACCGCAATGAGGGCACTTGTGATAAAACCAATGAAAGGATGTGCTTCCTCTCTTCTCGCAGTCATTGCAGAGAATAACCTGTTAATATTTTCTCTACGTCATTTTCAAAAGGACTTACAAGAGAGGAATATGCCTGATCAAAAGTGAACTAAAGCACTAAGCTACATCGACCTGGGTCTTGCCAGAATACTCATCTGGCATTTGCTCTTCCGCCAAAAGTGTATCCAACATTTGAAAATAAACCTGCACAATGTTGAAATCAAATATTTGTCAAAAAAATCCTTTGTATGCTGGGTTCTTGTAAACTCCTTTCTGCATGTCAGTTTTGTTGATCAACAATGATGGCATCGTGCCAATCAAGAATAACAATATTGTGCATTAAGAAAGGAAGTATAAGAACGGTGTCAAAGGATATTACAGAACAATATAAGGCTCATTCCTGCTTAATGGGAGAGAGAAAGAGCACATCAGAATATCGGGCAACAAACCTGCATGTCTCCTAGTGACTTGCTACAAATCGGACAAGTATAGTGAGTACAAGTATACTCCTGGAAGCAGAACGAGAATCGTCAATCTAAAGAGAAATATTTGCATGGAAAGACATGAAGACTAGTGATGAAGAAATGCATACCTGGAAACATGCTGAGTGCATCAAGTGGCCACAGGGGAGGGCCTTTACTGGAGAGTTCGATGTAAAAATGTACTCATGGCAAATCGGACAGTTATCTTCTAAGCATTTCTGTCTGCATTTGTGAACTGAAAGGGAGCGCGACATGCAAGCATTGCAGTTCATGCAATGGAAGTAGTCAATGCCCAATCCCTTTCCCACACGACACAAGTTACAGTAAGGGCAGTGATAGATTTCCCTGTGAAATAACTTCAATCTTTGAGCCTTAGTGATTGAACTATTATCTTACTCAAATATCCAACATAGCGAGAATAAAATGAGTCATGTTACTCTGTGAAGTAAAAATTTGTGAGTTGTGACACTTCTCTATAGAGCAAGAGAATTTGAAGAAAATTAGAGCAAAATAATTTTTGCAGTAACAAATATGCACTACTAGTGGCAGGTAATTACTGTAACTTGTTTCACCGTTAAAAGAAAGAGCAGGGCATACTGCATGTTATGGCAGCGAGGGCTGTTACCTCCAACAACTATGGTTGCTAAAAGATGTTCTCTCACCTTTCATCGTCATATATGATACAGATTCTGCAATAGTATTTAGCCATCACTAAATTATCACACGAAGCTGTTGAGCATGTGGTTCCAATTGGCTGAATCGTTAAACATTTCATGCACATCATTTTGGTTATGGATTTCCTGTATCACATGAAAAGATCAGTGAAAGTGACGAGTACTAAAGTTAGAACCTAAACTTAAGCGAGAAGAAGATGCTCACAAGTCCTGTCATATTGTACGCACCTGTCAACTGAATGATCATTTTCCTCATCATGGCAACGCCTGCATGGGTAGAGTTGGTTGCAACATGCAGCGAGTAGCTTGCAATTCCTCTTGTAGTGCTTGCATCCATAAGTCATCTTGAACTGATCACGATAAGCTGGAGAATGACCAGGTATTTCTTCTCCATCGGCCAAGAGAGTGGCAGCCGAGTTAGATTTCTGGTGTGCGACAATCCAACGACTGGATATTCATGCAAGATAGAGAACGCTGTGTTAACTGGGTAGTCTAGTCATTGCTTAAAAGTGGGAGTAAAAAATGAATGATGATACAGAAGTGCAACCTCATTAACAGATTCTGTATGATGGATGATTTCTTATGCAGGTCCAGTGAAGAATCACGGGACACTCTCCTAATTGCAGCTTCCAGTTCTTCTTGACTCATCGCAGAAACATTCTCTTGGTGCTTAGGCTTATGGTCAACTTGCAGATGTTTACCTAGTTCTGCATCACCGTTAGAAAGTTTTTTGCACTTATCAGACTTATGACTATTCACTTTTCCTTTATCGATTGTGCTCATTTTCAGTTGCTCGGATTTGGAGATGGTAGCATGCCCTTGCGGTAAGTTAACTACTTTGTTGTGAATTTTCTCCCTGTGTTCCTCAAGGATGTCTTTGGATAGATACGTCGAGATTATCTCTAAAGGATCTGCTGCCTTCGAGGGCGAGATACCCGATTTTACCTCCTTCTCCACATTATCCCCCTCCCACCATTCCCGCAACCACTCGTTGAACATCGTGTTTCTCGTCACGTGTCTCCATGTGGACATCAACGTCTGCTGTTCTTCAGGTGTTAAAGACTCCATAAGCCACGGGATCATATCTTGCAGTACCTCAGCTCTTATTCTACCAAGCATGCAGCCAATGACCTTTTCCTGTTCTGCAACAGATAAGCATTCTCTAACTGATGACCAAATTTCAATTTCCTCGTTGCGGATGTGATCAGAGACTATTTTATGCATGGACCTACACATATTCTGAAGCTTTAAACACAAATGACGATGCCTTTGCCTCACACCTAAATCAGAACTATTTGAAGAAATGTGCAATCTAGAGATCTTATCCAGAATGGATGATATATCGTTAATGTGTTGAGCTTCGAGTCTGTGGTCAATGGTGTAGGAGAAGCTTATGTTCTGAACTTTGCCCTTTTCTTCTAAAGCTGGAAAAGCTACCTCATCCTCCGTATCACTGTGGATTTGATACAAATTGCATATTAGAACAAATCGTCTACAGAAATCTTCGAGGAAACCAGCATCTTCGGTTAGTTTAAGTGATTTTTGGACAAGATTTGTAAGATCTTTCTCCATAACCTTATGGAAGAATAATATAATATCAACTGGCTCCCACTGATCCATATTGGAAATGACATCATTCTTCACTGCTGGAAACTTAAAAGAGTTATTTGATTCCTTTGGCCTTAAAGAAAAGAGCGAGTTCAAACTGACTCTACCGGAGTGAGATGTGTTCAACTTAATCATAGCAGCTGAATCAGTTCCCAGTAACCTGGGATAAGATCCTCTGCACGATTTATCATCCAATTGTGAGGTTGAAGCAGAATACTTGGCTTCTCCCTTGAAATGTTCGGGCAGTGTAAACAACCTTGTTTTATACAAATATTGTGGGTCCATCCTGGATTCATCGATCAATTTCTTGCCTGAGCAAGCGACATGGAACCACTCATGCAGAAGCAAGGTAAAAGAACGGCCAACCGTACTGTCTCCTCGTTTTATGTTAAGGAGAATGGACCTTGATTCCTCCGTTGATAAATGAGTCAAAAACCAAGTGATCACACATTTGATCCATCCAAGAGGCAACGTGGATATGCTCCTGTACAGAAGCTGAATTTGCATTTCATGACTGCAGCTTTTGCTAATCACATTAAGTACCTGACAAAAGCTGAAATAATCTGCATGATGATATCATAGTTGAAAATGGTTCGGAAACATAAACAACTTCCTGCTGTAAAAAGCAATATGTGAATATGATTATTTAGAAAGACACTATCAACCGCCAATGATCTTATCCGATAGAACTCTGTCCAACTTAACTCTTTAAGATAGTGGACTGGAAGAAGTGTACCTCTGTCTCTTGGTAAGAAAATAGTCTGTTGACTTCCATTAGAAACAACTTCAATTCATGAGAAAGCTGCTCTATAAAATTTTGTTGGATTGTCTCATCTTGCGCATCAATGCGAAGCAACTGTTGAAGACATCCAATTTGGCTCTCGTATGCAAACCAATCAAATGAGGAAAATTCATGGCCATTGGCTAGTTCATTTAGTTCATGATAGTATATTTGATGCAATGCATTGCTGCAAGTTGGAAAGACGCATCATGATAATAAATAATCAGGAAATAGAAAAACAGAAATGAGGCAGCCTCAAATACGGGAACATGTGAAGTAATAACATAGAGTATGAGTACCTATAAAAGACTACCACATTTAAAAGGAACTTCAGCTGCATAAGTACTGCTGACAAATTGGATGACACCCCTGAGCTTTTGAGTAGATGGAGCGCCTCTAGTGCTGTTTCGAAATCTCTCCTAACGGCATCGTGCCAAATTTTGAAACCATCAGTCAGAGAGATTTTTGATATTTTCCTGACACTAGCTCGCTGCTGCTGCTGCTCCTGCTCGAGAGTGCTTTCTGCACTTGCAGATCTGCCTTCTAATTCATGCAACGCCCTAATCTCAATTTTGCCCATCAAGTATGATTGATCAATCTTCCTAATCCAGCCTATTATAACCTTTTGCACAAGAGGTTTGAACTTATCAAATGCAGGAAGTAAAATGCGGTGCCTTAGAAAAAAAATTTGACATTGGCCTACCTCCTGCAGCAGGCTTTCTTTAGGGACCATGTCCTTAACAAAATCGATAACTTGTTCCTGTTCATCAGGGGAAATGAAGGAAATTATCCATGGAAGTAAATTCTCTAAAAGCATGGCCGGGACACTGCACAGGAATTGCCAAACAAGTGAAGCCTGTTCTTTCTGGGAAAATTGTTGCATCAGCAGCCGAAACACCTGAAGTCATGTAAACTGAAGTCAGAAGAAAAAGGCAAACAGAACAAAGTTAATCAAATATTTTAGAGAAATATTGAGGCTATCGGTTCGTCCAATAAGTCTCATTTTCATTCTTATAGTTTGACACAATGTCGAGCAACTAAAAAGTGAGCTTCCTTGAGCATAGAATGGGCAAAAGAAACAGCTTTGACATCATCCGATCTTCATACATGCTAAACAGTACAAACGAACCGTGTATCTACTCTTCTGCTAAGTCACTGCCATCACTATACTTTTAAACTGCACAAAATATGAAAATGGACAGATCATAATTGCTACCTGCTTTTCTTCCTTATGAATATGCTTGCAAATGGATGACTGGATGGTGCCGAGGGTAAACATGAGCTCTTGATGTGGCTTAGGCTCATTATCATCATCCTCCATCAATAAATCAAAGAATCGAATGGTCGAGTTCAATAGTTCACCTATGCTTCTGTGCTCGAGTGAATATGTACACACTACATTTTTGACGTGCGAATTTAATGCCAGAAATATGACCTGTCGGGGAAAAAGCAAAGAACCACTTTATTCGAAAGAATCATTATGATTATCACCTCATAAAATATCTAAAAGTTAAGATACCAATGCTTAGGACATGCATGGCCCACTTTTCAGGAGAACCATCTTTAAAGGTTGATGAGTATGCCAATTATGAATTAACCTCAGATATAAGTTTAAATTAAGCTTCAATTAACTCAGAACCAAGGTATTTGATTGTTTTTCAGCCGTTTCAAAGTGACTATCAATTTGCACCCTTTTTGGTGGTCCAACAGTCAAATTGGCTTTCTTATCTTGAATGGTCCTAGAGCACAGAAGTTTCTGCAGAACTCCACTAAAGCTGTATTAATGTGCAGGATGGGAGTGGACAACAAAACGATAATGCGGATTCCCCCTTCGAGGCGAATTAGAAAAGCAACCATGATGTTGATGCTGAACTATGATTGAGAGGAGAAGAAAAAGCATAAAGCACTCTGCATAACAGTAATCAATTCGTTCCTCTTTCCAGAGCTATCAATTCTCAGGACATGATGTTCTCTTGTCCGAGCTAATGTTTTGAATCACTTCCCACTATCTTCTCAGACCCCACCATGAATAAAGCTGTATATCCTTTGTGAAGAGTCTTAGCTGATAAAGCTCATTACTTTTTGAGAGTCAATTCATGCATTGCTAAAGTTGCATAGAGATCCAATTATGCTGTCCCAGGTAGGGACAACCTTTTGACTCGACAAAGATTCTTGCGTTATCTCCTCCTCGATCTTGCTCTAAAAAGCTGAGTTTAAGCCAGCCGCCGAGATTACTGCCGGTACCAGTTTTGATTTCTTTAACACAATACCAAAATGAGTCAAGGTGGCGATTTCTCTGACACTAAAATAACTGAAGATTGCCCAGAAATAGAGGATTGAAAAAAGCTCTGTCCTCTTCTGCCTTTCTCAGCATCCAAGCTAAAAATGTAAATAATCAAGAAGCAAACTTTTTGTAAAACAAAATCAACACCCAAATGATACAATGCCTGATCCTGACCTCATCTTCCGCGGCGCTGTGGTACTCGTACGCCAGTACCAAGAACTCGAACCTCCCGCGGAGCTCCAGCAGTGCTTCCCGGCGACTGCAGGGCCCCATCTCGGCGAGGGCCACCGCGCCACGGCGGAGCCCGGCAAGCTCCCCCCGGAACGCCTTGTGGAAGTAGGCCAGCAGGAGGATCGGGGCCTCTGCGAGCCGGATCCCAGAGAAAGATCCCCCGGCCGCCCGCAGCAGCCCCGGCGCCACCTCCTCCTCCTGGTCCTCCTCCTCCTCCTCCTCCTCGCCGGCGCCGGGCTGGCATTCGGGAGATTCGCCAACCCCCATCTCCCGCGGGAGCAAACATGTGGGGTTCGAAGAGAGCGAGAGAGCAGAAGGAAGAAGAGGGGAAGAGGAAGAAGAAACGGCGTACTATTTATCGACGGGGTTTCGAGGGAGTTCCTCGGTAGTCGTTCGTATTTTTTAAAATTTCGGTTGTGATTTTTTTAAAAATCGGTTGACGCGGAGTGGGGCGACAGCAACGTCGTACCTGACGGCCGACGTTTTCTTCTCGGTGCGATGCCCTCTCCTTTTTATCCGTTTTTCGGACATTATTATTCGCGCCGTTAGTTTTTCCTCTTTGGACCCGGTGCGCCGTCTCGGATCTTACATACCGGCATGCATCATCCCGCCCGGCCGACCGTTGACTTCCTGAAACGAAACGGTCGAAACACGCACGAGCAACGGCTAGCTCGCTCCCCCGCATAAAAAACAGAGGCCCGAGCCTTGATTGAGGTGCGAACCCTTTTTTTTTTTCTTCCTCTCGTGAAAAAACACAAACTTTAGATTATGTTTTTATACTATTCAAATCTTTTTTTTCTTTTAGCCTCGTAAAAAAGACAAATTTTTAATGGGCCCCAATTCCAAATCAAACCTTTTCTTTTTCATGAAAATATCAATTTTAACTAGTATCCTAGTTCTAGCCCTAGTTTGTTAATTTCTTAAAAAATGAAAAGAATTATGGCCCCATTTACTTAAAATAACAACACAAACTTGTGTTTCAATTTTGGTCCAAACTATTTTTTTCATTGAAAAACACCAATCTTAGGTCAAGCTCCTATTTTGACTTGAACTTTCTTTTTCCCCTTGCAAAAAGGCAACAACTTCTAGTCAGATCCCAATTATAGTTCAAACTTTTTTTTTCTTCGTAATAAAATATTTAAAAAAACAACTTTTTGCTTGTGTCTCGTTTGTAGCCCAAATTTGTTTCTCATAATGGATGATACCAAAATCTAGTCTCATCAACTATGCACAAAGTATATGTAGAATGACGCATTGAATCTTTAACGGCACCGTTATAGCAAATATTTAACATTGACTGGAAATTGGTGGTTAAGTTCAGCCATAACTAGGGACTCGACACAAAGCTAGTATTTTTTTTATGAGAAAAAAAAAAGGATTTTGGGCCTAGAATTGAGACATGAGTTAATTTTTGTGCTTTTTTTAGACAAAAAAATTTAGAGCGTAATTGTTGACTTGGCTTACGGTTGATGCTTTTTAAGGGAAAAGGAATTAGGCAGAATAAATTATTGCTGGATTAATACCAAGCCGAATCAACTAAACATAGTTGTTTTACCGGGTCGTCCCCACAGAAGGCTCACGTCATCGCCGCTGGACATATAATATACATGCACGTATTATATTTAGATTTAATGTGCCCCAAAAAAAATATATCTATGATGTTATCAATGGGTCATGAATTTATTTTTCTATATGTTATAATTGCTTTTGATTTCGTCTGGTTATGTCTATACTGCGCGCGCGAGTAGGCACATGTCGCCATGGGCCATCCACGTGCCGCCCACGCCTCTTCCCCGTGGAGCTGGTGACGTGGCACCTATAGACGTGGCGATTGGCTTCCTTCCCACACGAGTCAATGAATAAATGACATGTCAACAAGGTCAACGGTCAACGGTCAACGCAATGGGTAGATTTACTTGCCTATTTTGTACAAAATTGATGTAGGATGAAGTCTAAATTTAATTTATAATATGAAGAATCGCGACAAAATCTTATTTGTTTAAGTTTATTGTTGGAAAAGATTGATCAATTTCAATTTGGAGCACTTCGCACGAGATCTTATACTACATTGCCTGTTGGGCAATTTGCTAAAGTCAAGTGTTAAAGTGAACATTGGAGTTCAAATTTCAAGACTCAATGCTATGCCTTCACATTACATCATCCAATTGATTAAAGATTCCTCTTTGGCAAAATGCAAGGGGATGGTTGAATTAATGTACTTCCTTAAGACATCCGGCCTCGAAAAGAATAGGTTTTCGGTTTTCATTCCCGAGAACACTTGGGATTAGTCACAATTAAGTAACACGTCGCAAATTCCTAATGTTAAGTTTGATTCTACTAGGAAGTCGGACCAAATCGGTAATTGAAGAATGTTTAATTTGAGAATGGAAGCAGTTCCATTGGTACTATGTAGGTAAGTTTCAATATCTGAATATTGAATTCGCCTATCCACTCAGGATTCAGTCAAAACATATTTTATAAAAGTTGGAAGAAAATGATTTATTTTTATTAAATGAGTTTAACTTCCCTATTGCTTTACATTTTTGTATGTTTTATATCGACATTTTACTTTAAGTCGCTTTATCACTCATACTATTTCACTTTAGTTGTTATTTGTCTTCATTTAAAAAAAAAATTGAAGCAAAAAAAAAAGACGATTCTCAAGTAAATCCTGGAACTAGAGTGGACAAACAAGATAGGTTCTAGAATAAATAGGATGGATTCCAAATTCCTAATTTGAAACTTATCGACTTGAAACCGATCATCTCTAAAATCGATATGGTCTGAACATTAGCAAAGTGTGTCTGAGTTCCGGCCTTTGGAGCCGGGCCGTGGAGTGTAATTTGCCCATGCGTTTCTCGCATCACGATATATATCCAAAGCCCAACGTTCGGCCCACAAACGAGGATCGCTGGGCTCGGCCGTCTCATCTCGGGCCGACTCAGCCCGCATCATGGAATCGGGCCTCGATTTTTTCAATTGGGCCCGCGTCCACCATCGCGAAGCCCACTCCAGAGGGGGGAAACCACGGGCCGGACACCCGGGGGGCTATTCCGTCATTCGGACATGTGGAGGGCGGCGATTTCGTGCCTTTCGCCTCTCCTCGCCGGTGGTGAGTTCTTGCACAATAAGGTCTGGTTTTCTCCGCTGCGCGTGGCGGGGGGTCGTTCGTTCTTCCGACAGCCGAACCGCCGTCGAATTGATCTCGCGCCGGCGATCGTCGTCCTCGCAACGACCGCACAGTAAGAGAGAGAGAGAGAGAGAGAGAGAGAGAGAGAGAGAGAGAGAGAGAGGGAGAGATGAAGACGACGAAGGGAGGCAAGGTGATGAACCCTACGGACGCGTACCGGAAGGAGCTCCGCAAGAAGGAATTGAAACGGGTGAGTTCGAATTCCGTTCCCTCGCAACCTTCTCTTCTCCTCTCTTTTTGTGTGTTTATTTCGAGCTTTCGATTTGGTTATGGGGTTCGTCGAGTTCGCTTGCCCTAGCTTTTGTGGACTCCGATTCCTCACTGCCTTGGAGTGATTGGGCATGGCGTGTTGTTAGGTTTTTAGGCTGATTTTTCCCCTCCGTCATCGTTGGATTGAATTAGCGATTGGCCATTGCTCCGTCTGATTTCGTGAGCTCGTTTGCTGTCTGTGATTTTTGTTCCAGAACAAGAAGGAGAGGAAGAAGGTGAGGGAGGTGGGGATTCTGAAGAAGGACCCGGAGAACTTGAAGGACCAGATTGAGAAGCTGGAGATGATGAGTAAGTGCTGAAAAATTGTCGATTTTTCCTCGTTCGGTCACGGCTTATTATTTCCTTCCATTAAAGGCGGGTTGAAATTTTTTTTAGAGATGCGGAGATGTGATGGTTTTATCGAGATTGTCATGATGCTCTCATTACGTTGAAAAAAAAATTATCATGAATTAGAATAGTGCGACTTCTCCCTCGATAGAGTGTAGATGGTTGTTAGAACTTTGAAGTTTGCTTGACCGGGTTGCTTTACCGTTCTATTGCTTATATTTCTCAAAGAGATGCTTATATGAACTTCTTCCAGTCTTAAGAGTTTTCATAGACCAATAGCTCTCTCTCTCTCTCTCTCTCTCTCTCTCTCTCTCTCTCTCTCTCTCTCTTGCTGGTCTTGGGGGAGTGGTTGGGCTTTGATGTGGTCCTAACTTAGTTCAGTGTTGGCTCTATAGGGCACCAGAAGGGGTGCAAACCCATTGTGAATAATGTAATCCTACGTTATGTTTGAGTAAATATGTGTGTCTTTCCATTGCTTTGGCATCTAAGTGTGCTTGTCAAATGACGCATTGTATTGGATGAAGTTTGTAAGTCAAGAGAACTGATTACACTTAGGATTTTACAGCATAAGCACTTCAAAAGTACTTATCTATTTGTTCCATAAGGAAAAAAGTACTTATCCTATCTGTTAGAGGGACTATAACACAAATGGAATGTAGTGACATTGATGGCCTAGAGAAACAGATAGTGAGCTTTTTATACTGTTGGCCTGATGAAATTTCAGTGGAGAAGTCTTCTTCATATATGCGACCATTAATAAAGTGTTGACTTTGCAAAAGATACCGTGTCACCAACTTAGCATGCTCCAACTATTGTTTTTAGTGCAGTTTTGATGGCTGAGACATGTAAAGCATTGTAATAGGAAATACTAGTAGCATTCAGTGTGTTGCACGGGTGTAAATTTTTCATTTGTGTAAATTTGGAATTATTGTTGAAATTTTATCCTATTTTATGTGGATCTTCCTCTTGTGAACAAAATAAGTTTGGAATGGTTAGTTCAATTATATAGGGACTCGATAACACTTCAAAAATTCCTGATTGTCGTTTTTATATTATTTAGGGATCTTTTCGATGTTATCAACCACATCATTGCAATATTGAGATAAAATAATCAAAAGCTTCTAAGGATATATTCAATAGAAAGAGTTACAAAAAAAATTAGAATTTCCTTACAACGTCAAAGCTCATTAGACCTAATGTTCTGTTTTTGTTGAATAAAACACATGGTATTGAATGAGGCAAGCACAAATTCTTGTTGAAAGCAAAATGAGCGGAGAGTGCAAGAAAAGTACTCCTGGCAGAGAGAATAATCAATCACATGAAATTTAGAGTTTTATTTGTCACTCTTAGAGGCGATCCTTGAGGAAAAATTTGTGATTATATATCGAACATAGATCATGTGCTTCTGATATGTTGATTGTGCTTTGATTGGTTGAGGAATATCTTGAATGTAGGTTGTCAGCTTTTAGAAATAGCAAGAATTTCATCCATGTTTAGCAAATTGCCTGTATTTGTTTCCTTTTTATCTTTTGGATTTTGAAAACAACATCGCATCTTTAATTTGCTTAAAATTGGGGAATTTTGATATGATATTCCAAACCTTTGCTTTATGCATTGGCTGTGTCTGATCACCCAATCCTAAATCAGGTTGATGGGCTGGCCCATTAGGTATGATGTGATTACTATTGTGACAAAGTACTACTTTTTCAGATCAGACTAGGCTTGGTGTTCCAGCAAATATTCTATTACCCTCTCTTTCCGTTTCAGTTTGTGTTTTTTTGCCTGTGTCTTAAAGCTTTGCTTGTGATTTGTACTTATTGACAACGGAAGAGAGTTTGGCAAATGGCACATTTCTGTTAGGCTTTGTAGACTTTCATCTTCGTGCTTGTCTTGTATTTCAATGAGTTTTTTTTTCCTTTCGGGTTTGTGGCTGCAGCTTGTTTCCATAGCCTCTTCTGATAGGTCAAGTTCACTTTGTTGTTGTTGCAGAAGCTGATGGTGCTCTGGATAAAGCTAGAAAGCACAAGAAGAGGCAACTGGAAGACACACTTAATCTTGTTCTAAAGAAGAGAAAGGTATTTTTGGTCATGTTCGCTCATATTTCTTTAAAATTGTGAAGTCCAATGTTTTCAAAAAAAGGATTAAGTCCATAGAAATTTCAGGAAATTTCAGGACTTGATTAGATATTATTCTGGATGATGTTATGCTTCTGTAGTTATATCTTTCATTGTGGCACAGAAATAACTCAAGATTCCTCCTTCCAATTTTATTTTTATGAAGAAGGTTCGTCTTTTCAATTTCTTTTTCCTGTTGTTTTATTCTGTCAATGCATATTTATCTCATCAAAAAAATCCACAAGTGAAGCTAGTGCATTGATTGACATATAGATGCTTTGTCTTGTGATTGAGTGAAAGTCATGGTAGTCAGTCACTATTGTAACGATTGTCCTTTTTTTTTTTTAAATTTATTTTGAGAGCGTGGAATGATTTTCTTTCCTTTAAACTATGGCCTTTTTGACTAAAGTTAGTGCTAAGCATGCTTGCAATGCATATAATGAGGGGTGGTTGCTGCCAACTGCGGGTAGCTTCTTACTTCCATCTATGATACAAAAGCCTGGGATGTGATCTGTAGTGATGAACCTCTTGTGTTCTTCCCACCCTTTGTATCTCTGCTTGATGAATTGACAATTGGTTTGTTTTGGCGGAGGATAGCAGAGAAATGAGGTAGAGGAAACTTTCTTGGGATAGGTTTTGCTGATGATGTTAAGCTTTCATTTCCTCCATTTTTTAGTTGTTTCTGTGAGCTTCCTTTACTTTCCTCTATGTATGTTGGCAAATGCTGAATTTTTGGCTCATGTTCTTAGCTAACATCAAGATTTGGTAGACTAGGTTTTGATGCAACTGAAAATTTCATAAATCTCCAACTAAAACAGCACATGCTTGATAAAATCACGATATAATTGATACATTCTGGCAGAAGGAAAAGCAGGTGTGGCCCTACTCTGCAAAAGTTAATTTTATGTTTCAATTTCTTGTATTTGGCTTTGTAAACATTAGAACTTGAGAGTGTCGTGTTATTTACAGGATAATAGACGACTGATGGACAGCTTGTGATATATTTCTTGTGGTCCTTGGTATGAATCTGGCTTCTGAGTCTCTGGGTAATCCCTTTTTGACTATTAATTTAATCAGCTCTGAGGGAGGGATTCCTATTTTTTGCATATCTCCAAGCTAATTGGATGATTGGCTAGACGATTGTTGTTCGGAGAGGTTAGCTATCACAATGGGTAAAATAAAAATCTTGCTATTGCTATCTGTTTCAGAATATGACGATGCCTTTAACAGGTGGTATTCTGAATAATTCTTTCTTTTTCAATTAAATTAGTAATTGGTGGTACCTTTTTCCTTTCAAATACGTTACAGAGGATGAAGATACTGATTTGATGATGTTGATGTTCGAATGGTGCTGCTTGAGAATTGTTCACAGACAATTTTCCACCCTTTCCTGGGTGGGTGAATTTTAAAGTTGATGGAGAAATGGGATTATCTAAATGGATCATTCTTCACCCTTTGGTTAATGTGAAGTGCAATTATTGATGCGTGAAGTTCTTTGAAATGAAATCAGATGGTTGAGTGTCTTTTTTCATTTCTTTTCAGAATGTTCTCTTCATTGGACTATGTTTCTCTTTTCACAATATTCTTCTGCTGTACCATCATTTAAATGGAAAGTGGAGTGTCAACTAACCTAAACAACTGGCCACCAGTACTGAGCAGGCTTTTTTGTGTTATTGTACAGGAATATGAAGAGAAGATGCGTGAAAAGGGTGAAACCCCTGTCATGTTTAGGTAGGCTTTATTCCTTTGTTTAATTTGCCCAGTCATATTGTTTTTTGTCTTTATTTTTGTGGATTGAGAAATGCGTTCTCTAGAAATAGTGAGTTTTTTGGCTTCGCAGCCATCTGGGACCCCCTCGAAGAAGGGCAAGTGCAGATGAAGAGAGAGTCAAGCACCCCAAGCCTGAGGTAATTCATAAGTAATTTCAAACTTTCGACCCTTTTCCTATTTACATTACTGACATGATCTCCTTTTTTGGTGCAGGATTCTGTATACTACCATCCTACTCTCAATCCCACAGGAGCCCCACCACCTGGGAAACCCCCAATGTTTAAATCATCAATAGGTATTGGCTTGTTCTCGGTGCTTGCTTTTACATGCTCTCTCATCATTTTTCTGAGTTATTACTTTGTCCTGCAGGACCGAGAATTCCATTATCTACTCCTGCAAGCACTTCTGCAGGTGCGTCGTCATCTAATTCTGGCGCTGAGGATGATCCTTCTGCAGTTCCTCCCCCTCCTCCACCACCACCTCCTCCACCTGTGCCATTGGCTTCTGGTGATGCCTCTGCCTTAGCTGCATCTTTGCCTCTACCTCCTCCACCTCCATTGCCACCAAAGCCTGCTGCCACCAATGTTGGTACTCCTTTGCCTCCACCACCTCCAGGTCCCCCTCCTCCTCCTGGTCCACCACCTAAAGAAACCGTTGCGACTGGCCTTTTGCCTCCACCGCCTCCACCTCCACAACAATCTGCTCAGCCACCTCCTCCTGGGGTTAATGATAGAATTTTATCCACATTGTCAGCAGATCACCAGGGACCTGAGGATGCTCAGGTAAACTCTTCCTAAACATGTGTAGTATCAACTGGAATAGTGAGATTGACTAGTGTGCTTGAGCCATTAATCTGAAGTTGATGGAGAATGAAAGCTAAAGCTTAGAAGTAATATGTGGATACTAGCATCATGCACTAGTCTACTCTGAACTTGAATGGTCTTACTATTAGTCACTAGCTTTAGTGATATATGTGAAAGGAATTTAATATTTACTTTTCCTTCTTTCTTTCAATTAAAGGAATCTGCCATGCTTCCATTACCACCGCCTCCTCCAGGATTGCCACCAAAGTCTGCAGGTAATCCATCTGAGGGCTCACTTGAAAATGAAGCCAGTAATCCTTCCGACAACAAGGATGTCGCTAACTTGGTCCCACCACCACCGCCTCCTCCAAGGCAACAACAGCCAGTGCCTAGGCCTGGTATGATGCCAACCATCCAGCCTGATGTGTTGCCACCTGGCATGTCACGTTTCCGGCCGCCACCACCTCCACCAGATATGCGGCCACCTTTATCTGCTGCCGGGCTTCCCAACCAAGGGGTCCCACCTGGAATGATGGTTCCCTTGCTTCCAAGGCCACCATATGGCCCTCCACCTGGAGCCCCTCCAATGATGAGACCCCCACTTCCACCTGGTCCACCACCCACTCTGCTAGAAGATGATCTTGCCGCCATTAGGCCTCCTGTACCCCCAAAGCCATCATATGTAAAGTCAGCAGCCCCCACTGTTGTAAAAAGGCCACTTGCTCAGCACACACCAGAACTTACAGCCATGGTGAGTCCATTCTTCTTTGCTCACTGCTATCCCTACATCTTCCTTTTGTGGCCTTCCGTGTCATATATGATTACTTGGTAGTTTTAGCTGAGCATATTCATGTGGCAACAGGTTCCTGCATCTGTTCGGGTGAGGCGAGAGTCTGTGGTTCCAAAATCAAAACCAAAGCCAGCGGTCTCAATGGCAGCAGCAGCCCCCCGACCTGCGACTCCTACAGTTGCTAAGCCAGAGGTTGTTAGTTCATCTTCTGCCGCTCCAAAGAGCATTGATGACTCATACTTTGCTTTCTTGGAGGACATGAAAGCACTCGGTGCACTGGACAGTTAAAGATGCGATAGCAGCCTGTGTTTTCAATAGGAGGAACAACATAGATCCAAGGCACTGGTGAAATTTTAACCTGGCTATTTCTGGGGTATGTGGCTTTGCGCAAGTAATTGTTAACCTCTGTACAGCGGACTTGAATGCTGTTGAAGTAGTGCTACTTGCATAGGTGGATTTCTTGCTGCCAACTTGTGTCGGGTCGCCAGATGATGGGTTAGCTTTGTGGTAGGGAGAAGGGAGATGTGCTGTTCCAATTCCTATTAGAATTATCTACTCATTTTGCACATTTTGAAGGCAGCTAAATCTTCCATTCTCTGTTTACTGTTGATCAGCTACTTATTCAAAAGCTGTGTTAATTTGAGAGAAAGGAATTCAACTTTGGCAGTGTGAAACTCTTCTTGTTTAGCTATTTTCAACCAAAAAAAGAAAATAAAAAATACCGAGTAGTTAATTTGTTTCTTTATCAAGTGGCATGCTGGGCTTTTGATTCTCTCTTCCACCATACCATTGAGTAAAGTGTAAAAGGTGGGCGGCGGTGGGACGACCCTTTGCGATTAAGCGGGGCAAAACGAAAGTCCAAAGAGGACATAGGTGTCGCACTAACGACGAAAAAGGGCTGACCAAGGGCTCATTTGAATGCAAGTTGCAATATCAATTGAATCGGATCGTGTTTTCGAATGGGCCCATCTGGTTGGTTGACTCCGACAAATGCATCTTATCCAAGAGACGAGCATTAGAATTTAGAACTTCCTCGTGAAAAACAACATGGTCATCTATCGATTGCTGGGTAAATGGAAACTTTGTTGTTCTTCGAGATACAAATTCTAGCATATGTAAGCTATATTCTTACACATCGGGATAACAAAACTCCTAGCTTCGAATTAACGCGGTTTTTCGTACTTTCTTAGTTTCTTGCGAGATGGACATGTAAGGTGACTTGAACTTGAGTATAAAGACTCCTCAAAAGTCAAAAAGTAAGGGGAAAATGAGAGTTTGGGGCTCTTAACCCATACTCGTGCAAGGAAAATGACTTGTTCGTTAATTGATCGGACGGGTTGAAAAGCAAGCCTCTTCTTGTTACCTTGTAATTTGCAAATCACCCCTTATCTGACTATAGTTTGGAAGAGAATAATCCTGAAAGCTACAAACGTTACCAAACCACGACACCAATAGAACAACGATATAATGGCGACTATCTAACGTCTCAGTCAATGTGAAGAGTGCGATATAGAAAGCGTCTCCTTTTCAAAAGTCAAAGCTTCAGAAAATGCCCCTTCATCTTTTCTATTTCGTCTTTTCCCATCCGACCAGAATTCTTTCTTTCCTTAACTTATTCTCGCCTGAAGACAGCCCAAGAAGAAAAGCTCTTTACCTCTCTCTTTCTCGTTCTCTTGTGCACCGAATACAAAACGAAACGATAATGGAAGAAATGGTCATCTGGGTGTTATTCACGCGCCATTTTCGCTCTCAGTCCTCACCCTCCCTGGTGCGCTCCCTCACTTGATGTTTAATATCAGATTAACACGTAAAGAAAACCAAACCTTTGACTTATTACATTACTTAATCATTTATTGCAGACGTGCAGGGTATTGTCTGACGGTGATGATGCGCCTGTGACGGGCCTTTTCAAGTTTCATCTAGAAGAGCTGCCAGGCAGGCATGACTCTCGTTTTCGCCTGTTTGCCTGTCTCTGTGTCCTCACATAAGATCCTGCTGCGGAAAGAGGAGAAAGAAATAAAGAAAAGACAGGATATCTTTTACCATTGAACAGAATCAAATCATATGCAAGAACCCATCTTTAGTTTTTCACGTGCTGGCATGTCTTCTCCCTCTCCTTTTCTTATCTTATGCATCTGTAGCAAGAACAAGAAATTATGTGATCATCATGACAGGGGAAAGTCTTGGTTTTCAGCCTCTGTCTGACGCACGCAAAGTGCGAATGGGACTGCGCTTGTGTACATATTCGGCAAAGTTTCTTGAAGTGCGTTTGTGTCTTTTTGGGCTCGTGGGAAGCGAATACCGTCTGAGCTTGCAGAAAGGAGGCGATGGATTTTGGTCGGGGCGCATGACACAAGAAGCCAACCTAGATTTGTCATTGCCAACTTGGTTGCTGAGAACAAGGCGCAGGCTTCCTTCTCAACCACCCCAATTAATTTCTTCGGATTGAAAAGAAAAAAAAAAAAGAAACTTTATTCATGAAAAAGTCAATCTTGGAGTCTCCCGGATACCACCTCTGTCTCTAATTTTAAAGATTTATAGTGAGCTGTTTTCGCCCAGTGATTCGAACAATAGAAAAAGTCTAAAGGCTTGGGACTCAGAGAGAGAGAGAGAAGAAACTCCGGCTGAACAGACAGCAGGAATTGTTTATTTTTGCCCTTCTGGATGCTCTTCTCAAGAGATTATGTAGAGAGAGAGAGAGATTGGGTCAATAATGGAGGAAGATAAAAGTAGTTGACAGTGCTCAATGTTCAACCCAGCCCAAGTTTTGGTTTTTCTGTAGATAAATTTTTCCATCTGTCAAATTCGGAGCTGGGTATCTTTTAAATCTTCCACTGGGTGTATATGAAGTGCAGAAAGTGATGTGAAAGAAGCCGACTCCTTTTTTGGGTTTCTGGTGATTCTGGTAATGATGGGTGGTCTTCTTGCTCTTGTCATTCTGGCATCTAGCTCGCTGCTGATGTTTCCTAGTCCCACGGCTTCTCTTCCTCTATGCACTGATTCAAGTGAGTTCAGTTTCTGTCTCCTTGCTGTCTGTTACATTTTGCGTTTTTGAAGTTCACGATTTGCTTTCGCCACGAAATTTTGTGTAAGAAATACTTAGTTGTCTGAAGCCTGTTGATATCTTCCTGTAATGCTTACAGGATCGCCAAGTGCCCCGACGACTCCATTGACATTCTGCCCTTACAATGGAAGCACGTGCTGCAACTCCACTCAAGATTCGCAGTTGCAGAAGCAGTTTCAAGCAATGAATGTATCCGACTCTGCTTGTGCATCGATTTTGAAGTCAATCCTCTGCGCGGTATGCCCTTTGCTCGCTCTGCCTTGTTAAAATTGCCTGGTGGCTGTTGAATGGAAGCTGAGATTTTGGGCTCATACTTTGACTGAAATTTCTGCACATCTCTATATCGACGTTGATTTCCTAGAAGAGTTCTAATGAGGGAATAGTGACTTTCGGGCAACATGATTGTTTTCACGGTTGAATAGTGGATCGAAGATGTAATAGCTCTCATGATGCTGACTTAGCCATTGGTCATAACCTAGTCGAAGTTTGGCATCTATAAATTACACATGATTTTATCTGCAGGGTCATAACACTCACTTTGCCCATGATGAGAAAATTTCTTTTAGTGACACCCATCGAAATTTATTTGATTTGCTTTTTATTGCTGTTAGTGAATCTTTCATAAATTTGTGGACTCATCCGTTTTCCCTTTGTCATGGCTCACAGAAATGTGATCCTTTCTCTGCCGGGTTATTTACAGTAGATACCGTGCCTCGGCCAGTTCCTATCCTGTGCAATTCGACTGTTTCGGCTAATTCATCGCAGTCCAACCAAGCAGAGACTGACTTCTGCTCCACAGTATGGGATACGTGTCAAAACGTATCGATATTCAACTCACCCTTTGCGCCTTCCTTACAAGGACAAGCCGGAATACCAGTCAATGCCAGCTTCACCAAACTGACTTCTCTTTGGCAGTCCAAAGGAGATTTCTGCAAAGCGTTTGGTGGAGCGTCGCTTGATGAATCCGTATGTTTTGATGGTGAGCCCGTTAAGCTGAATAGCACAGGAGCACCGAGCCCTCCAAAGGGGTTGTGCCTCGAGAAGATAGGGAATGGGTCATATCTTGATATGGCCGCCCATCCTGATGGGTCGAACCGTGCTTTCTTCTCTGACCAGAAGGGTTATATTTGGCTTGCTACTATTCCTGAGCAGGGATCAGGAGGATCTTTGGAGATTGATCAGTCCAGTCCCTTTTTAGACCTGACTGATGAGGTTCATTTCGATACAGAATTTGGGATGATGGGTATTGCGATCCATCCGAACTTTGCAGAGAATGGCCGGCTGTTTGCTTCATTCAATTGCGACAAGTCAAAGTGGCCTGGTTGTTCAGGAAGATGTGCATGCAATTCAGATGTGAATTGTGACCCTTCACAGCTACCTTCCGATAATGGGGCTCAACCGTGCCAATACCAAACTGTCATTGCAGAATATTCTGCTAATGGTTCTGCATCTCAGCCTTCTATGGTACATACATCAACCACAACTTCTCTTAACTTGTTTGCTTCTCAAGGGACAGTTATGTGATCAAGCTTTCATTGTTTGTCCAGGCAAAGAGTGCCAACCCTGTTGAAGTGAGAAGGATCTTTACTATGGGCCTTCCATTTACCGCTCATCATGGAGGACAGATCCTCTTTGGACCCGCCGATGGGTACTTATATTTTATGATGGGAGATGGTGGCTCGCCTAATAACTCGGGCGACCCCTACAACTTTTCCCAAAACAAAAAATCGTTGCTTGGGAAGATCATGAGGCTTGATGTTGATAACATCCCGAGTGAGTAACATCTGTAGTATTATCTCTTTGATGCCATTTCATCATTTCACCGCACTAAGCTCCTGATTGTTTCAGGTGCTGATCAAATAAACAAACTTGGTCTGTGGGGAAACTACTCTATACCCAGTGATAATCCCTTCACTGAAGATAACGGGTTGCAGCCTGAGATCTGGGCTCTGGGGATGAGAAATCCATGGCGTTGCAGCTTTGATGCTGCGAGGCCTTCCTATTTTATGTGTGGAGATGTTGGGCAGGTTAGAGACATTTTCACGTTCATCATCTTTAACTAGCATTCATAGTTTTGTCTCGAAGAAACATCTAGACTAAAATGGGTTTCTTCTGTGTGTATGCCATAGTTACTTGCAAAATGCTTCCTCTTTACTAAATTAAGTTTCGCTTTGCCGGGGTTCTTTCAGAAACTGTTTAGTATATGGTTAGAGTGCTAATTGACTGATAGGCATCATGTTAGCCACTTCAAGTCTGTCTCTGAACTAATCTTGAAATCAATCATCGTTATCTACAGGATACATATGAAGAGGTCGATCTAATCACCAAGGATGGAAACTATGGCTGGCATGTTTACGAGGGTCCAGACCATTACGCCTCCGAAGGAAACACTTCAGTAAAAGCAAAAAACTTTATTTTCCCTGTGCTGGGTTATAATCACTCTCAGGTTAATAACAAACTAGGATCTGCGTCCATTACCGGCGGCTACTTTTATCGGTCAACTACTGATCCGTGCATGTACGGAAGGTTAGTAGCGATGTGCATCTATTTGCATTTGATGTTCTGCATTTGGTGCTCATTGTGGAAGTTCTGTACGCATGTCTTGGTCTATAAGTTACTGCAGAAAGGACCATGGAACTAAATCGTCACGCATTGTTTAGGTACTTGTACATGGATTTATACGCCGGAGCGCTCTGGGCGGGCGTGGAGACTCCAGAAAATAGCGGCAACTTTACTTCGAGTGAGATACCTTTCAGCTGCGCGAAAGACTCGCCTATAAAGTGCGACTCTGTGCAAGGAAGCTCCCTTCCGTCGCTGAACTACATCTACTCTTTCGGGGAAGACAATCGCAAGGATATTTACATTCTGGCTTACAATGGAGTATACAGGGTCGTCCGCCCGAGCCGCTGCAGCTACACTTGCCCAAAAGAAAACGTTACCGATGTCTCGACCCCGAGTCCGAGTACACAGCCTTCAGATGCAAGCTTGTTGGTCTACAGATACAGCAGCTTGGTGTGCCTAGTCGCCTCTCTGTGGTTATTCCTCTGGGGCAACATGTAGCCTCTTCCGATGGCCCGAAAAATGTTGTAACTTTACGCAAATGCACGCTCTCCGGCGACTTCGCAAGTGTGAATTCCAATTTTGCTTGTAGATCATAGTGTTGTTCGAGGTGTTGTTGGATGGAATTGCTTCAAGATCATCATGGAAAATTCTTTGGACTATGTAAAAATAGGCATAGGACCAGTTTTCACAGAAGAAGATGAACTGCTAAAGTCAGTTGGGCCGATGGGCTTAATTTTGGGCCCTTTGCAGGCAAACATGGACACGTCGGCCCAAACTAAGAGACTGGGCCGGGCCGGACGAGATCCGACCCGAAGGAAAAAGGAAAACCGTTTATTATTGCCTAGGAAGATTATGCCTCAAAAAAAGGACATTTACCAAAAAGGCCAAAAAAAGGATGAAATTATAAAATTTACTTGAGCCAAGTCTAATTGTCTACTTAACCAAGAGGACTGATCAGTAATTAGGCCGCGAGTCAAAGAAGGTTGATCACTGGTGGCATGAGAAATTTAATTACAAATGATGGGATTTCAAAATAAATGAGAAACCAAAAAAGATCATATAGACATGGTTTGAATTATCTAAATTATACTCAAAGAGATGAGTTGTACTGTCAATAAGTTTATCCCCAAATCATACATTGAAAACCTCGTGAAATTTCAAATTTTTTTAAGAATGTATATTGAGATAATTATGTGTAAACCTAAGGTATCAAATGCGATTTTACAATGCCTTATTCTTATTCGCATGATTTATCAGCCTTTCCTTGATAATTCATCAACCCAAAGGAAATTGCATAAAGGCAATGAGATCAAATATATTTCTTGGTAATTTTTTTTCAAAATTAAATTCGCAAAAATAAATTATTGCCTCCTTTATTCTTTTTTCAAATAGTCTTTACCTAACTGCCTTCATAAAAACCGACCAAAAAAAAAAAAAAAACTGCCCTCATAAAAGGAAATGACTTCTTCTTTACGGAGGGAAGTCCAGAAAAGGAAATGCATATCTATTTGAATTTTGTTCAAAGTGTTCGGTAGCGATTGGTAAACGACTAAATAAAAGGAAAAAAAAACACAATTATATAATCCACCGATTACTTTTGAGGTACGTATAATTAATATTTTGAAAATTATATATTTTTTATTGAATTAATATTATAAAAAATTTAAAACTAATAAATAAATTTTTTGACCACAAAAAACCATAAAATTGACACCCTTATAATAAATTTACCTAAAACTAATTATAAATTGATATATTTACAACAATTTACTTTCCATCAGTTTCATTAGATTTGATTAATATTATATATACTCGTCAATTGCTATCTAAAAATAGTAAAATTGTCATAGATATATCGATTTTAAAAGTTTTTTTAAGTAAAAAATTAGTTTGTGGTAAATTTATTACGGGCGTACAAATTTAAATTTTTTCATGATATCAACCTTTGAATTTTATTATTTGTTTTTGGGGTCGAAATATTGACCCTAGTCAATTTAATCAGTATATATTATAAATCAATCTTTTACCAAGCGATAAAAAAGTAACTAAAAAAAAAAAGAAGAAGAAAAAAAGAAATACCGAATACCAATCTCAGGCGTACTCCTCCTCCTCCCTCCCTCTCTCTCTCTCTCTCTCTCTCTCTCTACCCTTCTCCTCCTCCTCCTCCTCCGCTTTCCCCCAACCCTCCTCCTTCCCTCTCTCTCTCTCTAGTTTCTCTCTCTTCAAAAGAAAATTTTCACTTACAGAAGAAGAAGCAGCAGCGACAAGTCCCTCCCAAATCTTCCCCCGCCCTTCCCTCCCGAAATCCCTCCTTCTGCCCTCCTCCATTCCCTCCCACCGAGCTCTGACCTCGGCCTCGGCCCCGACGCCCTCCCGATTCTTCAATCCGAAGCCATGATCTTCTCCGCCTAATCCCCAGCCCCCGACTTCCCTAACCCTCCCCGATCTCCCCACCCCAAGCCATGTCCTCGGCACCGGCCCCTCCGATCCCCGCCGCCCGATCCTCCCCCGAGCGCCTCGCCGAGACCCCCAGCCCCGAGGCCGCCGGCGCCGCCAAGGCCAGGGGCGACGCCGGGAGCAAGCGGCCCGAGGACGAGGCCAAGAACGGCACCGTCGTGGTCCCCACCAGGAGCGGCCGCCCAGCCCGGGCCTGCGCGATTAGGGCTGCGTCCCGGCTCCAGGCCGCGCAGCAGCAGCAGCACCACCAGCACCACCACGGCTCCGCCGAGAGGAGGCCCAAGGCGGCCAAGAAGGAGGAGCGCGAGCGGGCCGAGGAGGAGTCGCCCACGCAATGCGCCAGCAGCAGGATTGTCACGCCGCTCGTGGTGGCTCCGGAGGCGGCACAGCTGCCGAGGTGGAGCCTCCGGTCCATGTGGGAATTGGCTTCGATACTTAATTTCTTGCATGTGCGTGAGCTCATTCCGCAAAAAGTTTTTTTATTTATTTTATTTTTTTGTTTGGGAAGTGCCCTTGTGCTTCTTGTGGGTGTAGGTTTTGATTTTTTCCTGGCTTTGGTTCGCGCAGGCTTTTAGGCCTCTGTTGAATATCTCGGTGGAGTTTTCTGCGGAAGAGTTTGAGACGGCTTTGCTCTCGCCCAATGACACATTAGGGGATATACACATGCCTCTGTTGAAGGTTGGTGCTTTCTTGTCGAGGTCGCATGTTTTTTACATTAGGAGAGATTATTGAGGTTCTGGAACTTGATTCGAACTTGTAATGCACTTTCTAAGTCATGTTTTATGGCTTGCAAACCCTTGTGCGAGGACTTATATTTGGAAGGTTACGTGGTCCTGTGATGGTTTCTTAGTCTTCGATAGGTTTTTGCTGAAGTTACCTGAATCTTAGTTGGTTAGTCACGTGGAATCTGATTGGCCAGTGAAGTTACGTGGTCCTGTGATGGTATCTTAGTCTTCAATAGGTTTTTGCTGAAGTTACCTGAATCTTAGTTGGTTAGTCACGTGGAATCTGACTGGCCAGTGAAGTTATACACTAACTTCTCGGTGGAATTGCCCAGAAATATATTGTTAGCCAGAAATCCATTAAGTGTTATATTTGTTCCTTAAAAATCTGCCATAATTTGGGAATCTAGGAACTCTGGTTTTATCAGCCTTATACAGTTTTAAGTCTAATGTCATCCTCCTTGTGAGGGTTGAGGGAAGTAGGCAAGATTTCTTGTCCGGGAATTAAGTTTATGTTTTTTGGAGAGTGAGCAGGGCGATTGATGAAGCATTACAATTAAGGAGTGGCGCTGAGGGGTAAAGCTGAGTGCAAGTGATAGTAGTTAATTGCTAGAAGTTGTGCCTGGTAGATAAATTAACCCGCAGTTATAATTTTGGAGTGATGGCTGTTATATCCTTTTGTGCCCTCTTCGGCTATTTTCGATAACTTTTTCATAGTACTGAACTGTGTCTAGGTGTGCTTAAGTCTTAACTCATTTGTAGGCAATCCCTCCAATTACAAGGATGGCACTTACACGCGATACCTGGGTTACTGTCTTGTGCAGAAAGTTGAGAGACTGGTGGCATTGGGTAATTTGAACCTAAGATTACTTTTAACCAACAGTTCATGTGTAGTATTATCTTTTAGCTCCTGAGGTTAACTTGAGCTTTTGCAGGTTGCAGAAGGGGACTTACCCATTGTTGCAGCACATGGGTGAGTGGTTATGCAATAGATTCTTCTACACTTAGTTATGGAGTATATTCTGATTCTATCTTATTACATTGAGTTGATTTGTCAGGGCTGAGGTTGAACATTATAGATCTCTTGACCCCGGGGTCCGTGTGGTGATCTTGAAAGCATTATGTGACATTCGCGTAGAGGTATCCATTTAATCATGATGATGAAAAATGTCATCCTGCTGTGTGCTCCTCCGCTTGCTATCTATTCATCTGTCTAAAGTACTTCTAGAGAAATGATATATCAAATTCATGCATGGTCAGCAGCATCTCCATTGATACTTTAGTGTTTAATGTGACTGTGGGATATGAAACTATTGTGGGTTGTAAAATACCTTAGATTTAGAATAGGAGACATACTGCCTTAGTCCTTTGTAGTCTGTTTCTTTGGTTGTGGTCTATGACTCCTGTTTCTTGAAACCAGGGTATAAAAAATACTATTTGTTTTATTTCTTTTCATCATTATCTATGATCTTTATCGAGTTGCTTCCATATTGGAATATCTGTTATGTACCTAAGAAATGCACACGTTTTTTATTCATGTTTGTTGTCTGTTATGATTACTCTTCTGCTGTTGATGTTTCTATGCTAGAGTTTGTTACAAGTATCTCAATCATACTAAATATGAAGGTGGTTTCTCTCCTGAATGTATTACACACGAGCCTTTGATCCCATTGATAAGATGGGATACAGCTTCTTTTACAGCTACTTTTATTCTCACCAAAAGATCTAAAGCTGTTAATTGAGATGTGTGCAGCTTATTGACTTTGCTATGTGTTGAACTGAGCCAAAGTTATATCATCGCTGAGTTATTCTCTCTTCTTATCATTTTTCAAGACTTTAGCTTGAATTCATTGAGTTCATGCACAATTTTGCTGAATTCGATTTGATGAAACTTATGCAAGCCGGAAAATTTTAAATGGTTGAAGATGGGCTAAAAGTCCCTGGGTCTTTTGTTTGTGTCTGATGCAGTTCGTTCATATGGAATATGCATATTGTCAGATTACATTTTAAAATGCCTAGATATATCATAACTCCATAGCGAAACTTCAGTTCTGGCTTTGCTTGGGGGATCTTATCCAATCAAGTCAAATTTACTCTATAAGTTGGGAATATTTAATGATGGCACTTATGATGTTTGGATAAAGGAAACCTCATCTAGCTTCCTTTTTTTTTTTTTTTTTTGGTTCCTTTTCCTGTCCTGTAAATGGTTGTTCTATTTAAAAGGTGAAAAGGGGAAAAAGCAAGGTAATGAGTAAGACATTGGTCTGGGCAGTCAGATGTTCAGATTTGGAGTGTCTCCATTGTTTCTAGAGATAGGCCTCAGGCTAATGATGGATCAAACCTGAGTATATTTTGGACCCTGTATTTTCCATTCTTCTAATTGATATGTTCTTCTGTAGTTTCATTGTTTTTGACGTGGTCTTTTCAGTTTAGACAGGAGTGGTGAAACAAACTTCTTATGTTATTTGCAGCAAGAAGATATCCGGAGCTTTATTGAAAATTCAATGAAGCATGGTATTCAACTTTCAGCTTTCCGTAAGGAGCGAATTGGAGGAGATTCAAATGGAGTCCATTATTGGTGAGTGGTTGAACTTATCAACCATCCAATTCCCCATGTTACTGATTTGTCTTTGCACTTGATTTATTTTCTATGCCTGGTTTATTTTCTGTGCTGTGTGGGAAATTTTCTCAATAGAGATCTGTCATAGTTTGTTCTCGTGTATAAGTGCTCTACCTTTGTGTGAACTATGATATTTTAACTTCAATACTTCAAGTTTTATAAGGATTTATTTGACATTGGTGTAGGTATGAAGATGATCCAATGATTGGTCATCGACTTTACAGGGAGATAAGGAAAGTTGAGGTTAAACGAGCAAAGGCAAGGGGTTCCCAGGTCATACCTATTGCATCGTACCAGTGGGAAACAGTTGCAACCAATTTGGATGAATTTCAAGATGTATCTGTGAGTTACAAAAAGCATCTATGGTTATATTCCTGGGTTAGATTAGTTAACTAATTGTAGATGATTCTTTTGTCTGACTATGTAGTGGACACTCAGCCAATTAGGACAGAGCAATGATGGTGGAAAAGAAATGGGAATTCCTATGTTTTTTTCAATCAAAAGTTAGATTTGTTTTATCTGTTGCAAATGTTATGCATGTGAAATTTATGTTTTCCCACCTTCATCAGTTTCTGCTGCTGTCTTATAATAAGTAATGTGCTCCAGGAGAAGCTTTTCTCCAGTAAAAACAGGACAGAGGTGTCAGTGGGGAAAAAGTTGAAGATAGACATGCTTCCTGAGATTGAAAGAGTTCACAAGGTACCGCAACTCTTTTCCTGGTCAAGGCAATATTGCCTCTATCAATGTCTGCATGATTCTAAATTACCTGTGTTTTCCAGTACTTGTTCATCCCAGGATGTTGCTTTGTCGTCCCCTTATCTGTTGGTATTTTTTTTTTAAATTTAACTGCTTGATATACACAGAGGAAAGAGAGGCTACTTAAAAAGCAACACAGAGAAGCTCTTCTGCTTGATAACTTCTTGAACATGGATGGGCTTGCTCCTGGACGCTCCCTTCGTGATAGGAAACCTGTCACCTACACTTTCGGTAAAGAACACAAAATGCACTCTTTCCCTATGTCTTGTTACTATAGCATTGTCAACTTTTGGAAATCAAAATTGAATGTAGGATGCAATGCACTTCTCCCTGTGCACGAGCTATATATCCTTTTGAAAGGAGTCGATGTCTCATTCCAACCATTGTTGCATATTTTCACCAAAATTCTGTCATGAACGTGCTCTTTGCTGATATGATTCTTCTATAAGCAGCTGACTGCCCTGATGAATGTTACTATGATCGCTCAAATATGTTGGGATCATTCTCTAAATTCAAGGATTTATTTTTCTCAACTTTCCAAACCCGCTTATTCACTCTTCCACACAATGGGCAAGTTCGTAATCTGAAGCAGTTTATCTCATCACTCAAATGTACTTGTATTGCCTCGTAAGTGGCAGATGGTTTGCTGTCTGAATATGTGGGATATTTTGTTTGAGCTGTGTTGCTTGTGTGTTTCTTTGATGTCTGGTCCTGCCGTCAACTTCAACTCAAAACATTTTAATTGAATGGTTGAGTTGACATCCTCTTGTATTTCATCAAAACGAATTTCCATCTATGTAAGCTGATTGATTTGTTTTATCTGCAATTGCAAATTGCTGTGTTTTCTCCTCTTGTATTTCCCCCACTCTATGGGTTTCCGTGCCTTAAGTATAAGTTTGGTGCTTTGACATGCAATATTCTTGTATGATGATGATAATGGCTTTATGCATATTGATGGGCATGTAAATTTATTTTGCAGATGATTATGACCGATCTATCAACGAGGCTATCAAGATAACCAAGTATGGAATTTGAATTTCTTGCGTCGCTATATTCCATTAATCATGGTATCACCTTTGTAGATTTTTGTGAACTGACAAGGAATGGCAATTCTCACGTACTTTTCCAGGCGTAAGCAGCCTTCACCAGAACCTATCAACAGAAGAGAAGGTGCTTTCATCAAACCTGAAGCTTCTACAAATGGTAAATGGGAACTCTCTCCATTCAATAATTTTAGCGCTGTATCTCCTGGGTCGCCTGATTTTGATGACATTGATGACGATCAAAAACATGGATCCTTGGACCGAAGGTACGTTAAAATCTGGTTTTTACGTCATATCTTTTGACTGATCAAATTATTCATCACAAAAAAATTACACCCATCTACAGACAAAGGCGGAGGCCTCAAAGATATTCGGAGAAAGACTTTGTTGAAGCGATATCAGATAATGAGGAGACTTTGACAGTGATGATGATATAGTTGGAGAAGCTGTATATGACGAGGAGTATCTCAGGAAACGCAAACAGAGAAGGGTGTCCAGTAGCTCTGAGGGAGATGAGGAGTATCGTGGGGATGAAGAAAATCCTGAAGAAGAAGAGGAGGAAGAGGAAGAGGAAGAGGAACATTCCTTGGGTGTGAGTGATGAGGACAGCGATGAGCCTCGAAAGCCCAAGAAATTGCCGGGGCGTACGCGGAGGGAAACGAAATTAAGATCGGTGGTTGAACTACAGTCAGGTCTGAGACGTAGTAAAAGGTCGACAAGGAATCGTATAAATTATCGACAGTATGAGCTCTCAGAATCTGAAGCGGAGACTGCAAAACTTGACAAGTGGCATGCATCCAATGAGCAATCAGAAGGAACCCAGAGTGAGGGGTATTCGATGGAAAGTCAAGATTCAGAAATGAATGGTAATGAGCAGGAACCCAAAGTTGATCATCCTGTTGCGAATCACCCCAATATAGCAGAAAAAAATGATATTCAGCCGGTTGAGAGAACTGAGAGCCCAAGCCAAGAGGAAGCTGCTGATCAACCAAAAAGACGTTTTCTTGACCTCAATGAGCTTGCCCCTGGGTCAGGCTTTGATGATTGTCCTAACCCTGAAAAGAAGGATGACGATGAAGATGATATGTAAAGCTCCCGCAAGGTTAGTATTACTTTCTGATGGAAGCTCATTGTACCATCTGAGGTGCTATAAATTTTGTAACGAGCCTGCAGAGGAAGTTATGATCGGATTTTCTCTTATGGCATAGCCAAAGCAACTGCCACAGTGAGTACTTGCTTTGACAGGCAGTGGGATCATGGTGTAGGGAGCTATGTAGATTAGATAGTCATTTTTTAGTATGGCCTCTCTTAAAAATCCATAGGATGGATTGGGATTTGTTGGGAGATGTTGACTCGGCCCAATCGATGTACAATAACATCTAACTTATATGTGAAAGATGTCGCTTTGATGTTTAGGCTTAATGCCCTTGTAGTTCTTTAATTTTTGGCGATCATTATGATGATCTGCATGTTAGCATTAGGGTTGGTTGTCGGGATCCACAAAATCATATTGCCAGCTCAGGAAGTTTGCGTCAGTGTAATAGCACCGGCCTCACCGGCCTCCCTGATTAGGCAACTAATTATTCTTTGAAGGCATCATTGAGTTCTTTGTGTATCCTTCTAGCATCTTGATTGTCACACTCCAAAGCTGATGGATTCATGCTTGATGCTGCTCAAAATGCTTTCCAAAACTGCTCGATCGGACGGAGATGTGCCTCAATTGCAAATAGGGTTTCGATGTCATGCAGCAGAACCAGCAATATCTGCTGAAAACGTGGTTATGACAAAAAAATAAAAGAAAAAGAGAGTTTGAGTTTCCCTCCTTTGTGTCTTGACGCGGTCTTTCTTTTTTGAACTAGGACTGACTTCTATTTTCCATTTCTCGGCTCTTGTTTGGGCATTTGACGTACATACACGCCATATGCATAGGCCTCATTTTGGTCGAGCTTCACGGGTGGATAAGTGGACAAAACAAAAAATGAAGTTTCGTGGACTTGGTCTTTCATTCTCTTTTCAACCCCGCATTAGATTTGTTGTCTATAGCCAGTGCAAACCGGCGCTTCTATCTCCCTTGTCCAGAAGTCAAGCGACCATATAATGGATTCAGAGGCACGAGCCGTGTCCCCATTCCCACAGGAACAGATGCGACGGATTAACAGAATACTAACAGACATGTCCGTGACGTCTTGAGTCGGAGAAAAAAATAGATTTTGCAACGCTCATACCTCATGGAATTTACCGTGCCTATCGAATTGATTGTCCTTTTTTTTATCGTGCTTTTAGATATCTCAACCCTCAAAATAAGGGGAAAAAAATCACGAAGAGGAGAGTTTTCGGGGGTGAATGTGTTCTTTAAACTGTCATCAAACATAGTCACTGATAACTCATTTCAGAAAGGGAGAGAGCAATAGCATACTGGGACCAGAAACTTGCGTCATTTGTGTGCAGGTTTAGATTATTTCAGTCCATAGATAAGAGGCGACAAGGCACTGACATTGAATTTACTTAGAGAGAGAGCACTACAATCGAGACTGCTGTAGAAAATTATTTGCCTAAACGACCTAACAGTTACAGCATTTAAGATATCTTCCCTAGCAATATACGAATCTGCAGTAAACCAAGAACCAGGAGCTCCAGGTACATACAGAAAATCCTACTCATGTACAAAAATTTGGCTGCCTGAAGCCCCCTCCTTCTAGCCATTCCCCATGTCAGTATCTCTGCACTTCATCTCCCATTTCAACTCCTTCTGGAACATTGTCACGGCATTCACGACACTGCTTGCATTCGCTAAGAAATAGAGTTCCAATGGCCAAATAAGTAAAGCAGCATCAAATTTCAACATATCTGCAGAGAGAAGCATAATCATCACCTTCAACGCATTTTAAATGTTGTAGAGGTTTTTGAAATCCTCCTCCTTGGCAAACCAGCTGGGAATTATCTTCGACAGATGAGGATAAAGATCCTTGTAGGAATTCTTAATAGTCCCTTCGGCTACTCTAGTAGCCACTGAAATATCTGCAAAGATTAACATCATCTTATGTTCAGTCATTGAGGCATTATTAACAAGCGCATATATCATAACCCAGAAGTCTGAGCTTTCCAACCTTTAAGAGGCTTCTTTTCATTAGACAGCTGAGTTATGATGAAGATAACGGCTGCTGCAATGGAAATAGGGCTCCTCCTGCATAGATTGAGGGGAAGTGCATATACAGATGAGTACAATCATGTGAACACTAGAAAGATAGTCCCTAACTCTATAGCAGAAAAGCTATTGCATACTTGTGCCTAGAATATTCTAACTATGGCACATACTTTGGAGTATACATCTCCTCTGAAAATATTATCGCTCAAAATTTAATACAAAAGCACCATAAGGTCACTAGGCACAAGACAATTACAGTGCCCAAAGGTACCTTGCACCTGAATCTCGTTGCAAACAGCTGTTTGCCTATTATATGCCTGACCCTAACAGAGTAAAAAGCAACTTTAATTATTCAGGCATTAGCTTGATGCGTGGAGAAATCGTTGACTATAAAAGAAATTCAGGCCTCCATAATTTTCTGCATTTAGCAGCCCAGAACTTTCTTCTACGTTTTCCGTTTTTCCGGATAGAAAGCAAGAACTTGCCAATTGCCAAAACACATGGTATAAACATGAATACAAGAAAATCAGACCTTATGTCAAGCTCTTCAGACTTCAGGACGACTTCCTGGGCAGCCTTAACTTCTTGATTCGTCATTCCAAGATTGGAGCAAAAACGTCTCTAAGGGTTCAAAGATAAAGATAATGGCTTGACTCTCTCACTCGATAAGTTGAAAGAAAAAAGTAGAGGTGAGTTAGAGAAGCAAAAGGACCCAAAATTTTCCACCAAGAAGCATACCATGTAATCTGCTGCATGTATGGCTCCCATTTCTACAGATTGACCCATCTCGCCCTCCAACAACTTTACTATGAACTCTTTTGCTCGGCCAATTTCCTTTTTTGTAGCTCCATTGGCAACAGAGCATATTTCTAGTCGTGATCAACACGTTCAGATAGTTTACAGCCAAGGAGTCTACTTGGAAGCAAATGCAACACGAAAATTACCTTTCACTGTACGAGGTTTGTTCTCTTGCCGACAAGCAATATAGAGGCAAGCAGCCAGTATCGCGTCTAGATTTCGTCCCTTCAGAGGTTTCTGATCTTCTACCTTCTTGTATATTTCATTCGCTCGGTCCTGTCAACAAAATTCACAAGCCTGTTAACACAGTAAATAAATAAAAAAAACCAAGGAAATGGGCTAAAACAGAAAGACAAGAATACCAAACCCGACATTGTTTAGAAAAGTTACTAGCAATCTCAGCGATTGCAACATATACCTTCGCAAAGCAAGAAAATAGAACTGGCATACCTTTATCGTCGTAACAAGTCCTAACCTGAAACAACAAATTACATCAGTATTTTGATAAAGACCTATAATTATACAGGGAAGCGGTGGGCAAATGGTCTTATAGATTTGCACAAATCAATTCAGCCACACGCCATGCCCCAAGTCTGGGGAGATTCAATCGACACCGACTGTACCGAGAAGATCTATCCTTTCCTGCCTAACATGAGAGGCGTCATAATGCACCTCGTCTGCCCTTACCAACAGAAGCCGAAGCTCATACAAGCTTAAAGAATTGACGTCATTGCTACCCAGAGCCATCACTATTCCTTAATTTCTCACAATTCACGCAACAAATTAGAAGATACGCCACCGACTAACTGCGATAAGAGCCAGTTGCCCCTAACCCCTACCCCCCCCCCCAAAAAAAAAAAAAAAAAAAAAAACCGAAACCACCAAAACGGCAACGCGAGAATCGAAGGGGAGACGGGATCATACCTATCGGACATGATCGCGATGGACTTGAACGCCTGAATCAGGTTGCGGTCGGGGTTGGCACCGCGGCCCTGCCACTTGCCGAGCGAAGAGTTGAGGAACTCGCCGGAGGAGCCGTTGGGCTTGGAGATGACGGTGGAGAGGCCGCCGTCGGTGAGGAGTGGGTTGTAGGGCCCGCCGACGCGGACGGGGTCGTTGTCGTTGGACTCGTTGGCGAAGGTCCGCCACTCGGAGGTCTCGTCGATGGAGTGAGCCTCCAGGACGAGGCCGCACTCGGAGCAGATGGTGTCCCCCGCCGCGTGGTCGAACACCACCTCTGTCTGCTTGTTGCAGTCCCTGCAGAACGTGTCCGCCATCGCCTCCCTCCTTCCTCCTCCGATTCCCCCCTGGCCACCCTCGAATCGCTGCTTCTAGCGAGAGAATCTAGAGAGAGAAAGTACAGAGAGGTAGAGGGAGAGGGAGAGGGAGAGGGAGGGGCTAGAGAGAGAAAGCTAGCTCTCTCTCTCCTCTGTGAAACGTCGCTCGACTATTATTGCTGTTTTCTGGTTGGGATTCGCGGACGGGGGGGTTTATATAGACTGCATCGGTCCAGAGGTTGAAAGAAGGAAATGTGGGGGGAGTGGGGGCCAAAGAAGAATTTGGGATTCTTTGGGGGGGTTAATTTCGATATTCATTCCATTTTCCTTTTTCTGGAAGAAAATGTTTTCTGTCTCTCCTCTTTTTTCTTTATTTTTCCCTCTCTAAAAAGGAAATAAAGTTCTCGAGTTATAAAGAAAAAGTCTTTTTTTGAGAAGAGTGATCGAAAAAAGAGAGGATGATGACATAAACAGTTCATGAATTTTAACTCAATATGTTATGTCGATCCTAAACTTTAAATCTCTCCAATGTGATCTTTAAATTTTAGCCAAATGTGTAATATTATTTGTGGATTTTCCATTTATTTCAATGTGATCCTCTAAACTTTTAATAAATATTCAATTTAGTCTCTAGACTGTATGCTATGACAGTACTGAATATTTTCACACAATTTAGGAACTAAATTGAACATATACTAAAATTTTAAGAAACGCATTGAACAAATTAAAAGTTGAATGATGACATTTCACATTATGTTAAAGTTCAGGGGCCACATTGAACAAATTCAAAATTGATGGATCATACTGCATGTTGAGTTAAAGTTCATAAATCATTTATATCATTTACCTAAATGAGAATTAAATTGGGATATAGCATTTTCCTGATTTCCCAAAAAGGAAAAACGTCGAGAATCCTACTATAAGCTCTTGCGAATTATGAGCCTTATTGTTACATCCACCTTCGGTATAAAACATGAGTACATTCATTATTGGACGTGTCGTGTGCACGTCTCAAATCAGCTTCGCGGTTGGATTCTTTTCATGCACTCCAAGATTTAAATTAAACATTACCAAAAGTTTAACGATCACATTGAATAAATTAATATTTCAAGAACGACATCATACATTAGATTAAAGTTTAAGAAACACATTGAATTTAGATTTTAAAATCGAGGGATCACATTACATATTGGATTAAAATTCAGAGATTATTTATGTCATTTACCCAAAAGGGAAATAAATTGGGATACAACATTTCCCTGATTTCCCAGAAAGGAAAAACATCGAGAACCGTGTACTGTGAACTTCCTGCAAATTACAAGCCCTATTATTACATCCACCTTCGGGACAAATGCGAGTGCATTCACTATTGAATGTGCAACCCACGTGTCTGGAATCAGCTTCGCGATCGGATCCTCCCCCATGTCGATAACCCGACCCGAGTATGCCAATACCATGGTCATTGTAGGGTGATTTGATTAGGGAGGCGACATCGAGTGGGTATATTAGGCATTCATTGCCCTAATCTCGATGAAGTGCAAATCACTCGCTCCTTTATAAAGCGGCGTTTATGAAGATAGGATGTCTCGAGGAGAAAACGGGGCGCCGTTTTTCTGCATCACGGGAGTCCAAAAGAGTTTAAGAGGCGAGCGTACGAGGCAATAATAAGGCGTGAAAAAAGAGAGGCGAAACGACCCGACGGTCAACGAAACGGGGTCGTTTCGACTGAAGGTTCGGAGAATAATGACGTCGTTTTGTGGTTTGACCTCGCAAAAACGGTTCTAAACTTGAGCTCTAAGGAATATCCGCTTCTTTGGCGGATAAAGAACCTCTTTTTCTTTTTCTTTTTTTTTTTTTTTTTTTTGGCCAATGATGGTCAAGGGGAACCGACTTTGCATTTTTGCAAGAGTGACCGGTGACAATTTGGCACGAGTAAATTATTAATTTGATAGTACGAAATAACATATATATATATATGTATATATATAGATTTCATTTAAGTTGAAAGAGTCATTTATTTTAGTTCATGGTTAGGGTTGGGGAGAAAATTATGGCATAGTGTTTACGGTGGCTTGACTCCAATTAGGGTTGCATGATATATATTTGGAAGAGTGATTAATTACAATCAGCTTATACATAATTATGAAAAAAACCCTATAATATGTTTAAATTATACAATAATAATAATGATAATGAGGTAGTGGGATAAGATGGTGCTGGAGATGACTATCAAATTTTTAAATGCGAGAAGTAGCTTTCTTTTATATGGAGGGTGAATGCATTTAAAGTGTATTGAAAGTATTAAAATTTATCACGAAAGTGTAATTGAATCATAAAACTTTCAAAAAATTAAATTAAATTATAATATTTGTTATGAATATGCAATCAATTTCAAAAAGTGCAATTAAGTTCTAAATACAACATGTGAAGGATATGATCGGCTCTAGATATGAGACAAAGTACTTTCGGTAAGTCCACTGACATCCTATCAAGTTCTCATCAAACCCTAGAATCCCCTAGAATATGACCAGCTCAAAACCCTAAAAGTTAAAAGACTCATCAGTGAATGTACAATGCATAAGGAGATAGCTCGGGAGATGCAATTGAAGAATCGTTCCATAAATATGACACGTGAAGGATGCAGAATATATGGCTTAAATTACTGTAGCAGTATTATTCATGACACTGTAATAATATTGTTCATGGCACTGTATAACTATAGTTTACTGTAGCATTACTGTAGCAAAAGCGAAAATCGTGTAACATGAGTCTGCTAGGCGTCAAAATTGTGCAATAAGAGTATGTCAGTGTAAACGTCAGAACATATACAAATTATTGGCCATTGTCGGCCAATAGGTGCCTTTGTAAACTATTGGTGATTTCTAAAATTATCATCAATAATTAGGGGTTAGGTGTTTGTCTTATGCTTATAAAAGGTAGTACTTTTAATGTTGAGGGCTAGAACGCACCCTCTCTAAAAATAATATTGTGTGGTTTGCTATGAATCCTTAAAGCTCTTTCATATATTTATTTATACTTTGTACGATTCTTTAAAATTATAGATATTTTGATTAATACTGGTAGTATGCTCTGCACTTGCCACAATGTATCTATGCATCATAATTCCACTATCATAAAATTCTTTATGATATGGTTGCTAACAAGCAATCTCTCTTCTGAAGCCGAAAGAGCAATGTGTGTGGGATAGCATACCTACCATAAATTTGGTTTCGTCTTCCCTGGTCCATATAAACATTCACCTAGAAGGTTACCCATCATTATAATGCTCTCACGCACTTAATACTCAAATTGCAATGTTAAATATTGTCATAACGTGCGATTCAATTTCAATTTCACATGTATAATTCAGAAAATGCGGTCCCTTTGTTCAAGGTGCAATCCAACTCTTTCCTATCCCATTTACCATTTTAGATGCCCGTCACGAGTCACTCATTGTTTGGGTCCTCCCACCTCGATGATCATTCTTTGCCCTCATTCAAATAGATCATTATAGGCGAGTTTGAATTAATTCAACTATTACGTTTTATTCTCTGTAAACCGCCAACGATTTGCTTAGTTAATAGTTAGATATGATCCTGAAGAAGTGTCGATATTTTTCTTAGGTGGATCAATCTAAATGTTGATATTCGGCCAAACCTAGGCCAAAATTGGTGGGCCGGGCGGCTAGGCTGCCCTTTGGTCACTTGCAGTTCTACTATCCACGTTTAATAATGTAAAGATTGGATTAGATTAGATCTTTATAGCCTATCATTTATTTGCAAAAGAAGTGCTTTAAAAGTTTTAAATCTTGGGTATGAAATGCAGTCAAGAGCTAAACCTTTCGATTGATTCGATTACAGCTATAAATCTTTCCTAATGTTGTAATTGAGCCATTTCGATGAACACTACCTCAAACTGTTTGTGTCGCTGAAAATTTTGTGACTTAACTGAACTAAATGAAAAGTTTATGATTTAACTACACATTTTAATTAATTCATAGGACTTGATGGAGCCAATTAAAAGGCTTATAATGCGATTGAATTTCGTATGTGAAATTTGTGACTTATGGTGCAATTGACCATCTACGATGAAACTATCGATATGACATGCTACGTGTTGTTGTTCAACATAGGATACGATGATAAAAATTGAAAAAATAGCTCAGAACGAGACATGAAAATTCTAGGGCATTGACCATATGGTCACCTCAACTTAACTAGTTTTCAAAAGAGCCAACAACGACTACCTTCAAAACGGTCACTTTTGTTATCGTAATCACCTAAGACTAATGCATAATGGCGAGATCGCGGCTTTCACAAAACTGATGACATGAGATCTCAAATAATCTACCAATAGCCGCTAGCAGCTAAGGCAGTGGCTTCACCACTTGAGACACTCACGAGCCAAAGATAGTCTCATACTTTCCATTGGCCTTAACCTCCGAAAAGGGTTTTCTCGAGCCGAATGGAGATTGACCCTCGAGCATAGAGGTAGAAAGGGAGCTCATTGTAAGATCCATTTATTGAGAAGGGACATAAGTCGGCCTTAGCGAGACGTTAGATATTCAATTAGAGCTTCGTCCGGGATCTTCCCGGGCTCTTTCCTGGTCCTGAATACCAAACGCCGGATATAAATATATTTCTTTTACCACCCTCTAAAAAGTATTTGCGATTGGGCCGGGCCGGCCTGGACCGGTCCGGTTCTTGCCGAGCGGTCGAACCGCCAAGACCGCCCAGGACGACCATTAATGAATGCCATGGTTGGACTTTCAAGAATTCAAGAACTTATCAGGCGAACCTCGTCGGCGGAGAAGGCGGCGGATTCCGATCAGCTCGGGGGAAACCCTAGAGAAATGGTGGCGATTTCTCTGTACAGAGGCAACCTCCACCGCGTGCCCGACGTCCCCCGCCGATGGCTCATGCCCAGCCACAAGCCTCTCCCCCAAGGACTTCAAGTCCCTCCTCCACCGCCGCTCTCGAGCCCTTTCTCGCGTCTCCCCCTCCGCGCCGGCGCTTCCGGCTCCAGACCTCGGTCCCGGCTCTGGCCTCCACAACGATGGCCAGCCTCCGGTCGAGCCTCCTGAGGCGGAGAAAGGAGGAGGCGCCGAGGCTTGCGGCGAAGGGACTTCGAAGGGCGTCGTCGCCTCGGAGGTGAAGGAGGAGGTTAATGATCATGGAGAGGCCATCGAGGGAACGAATCGTTCGCCGGAAGGGAAGCCTGATTGGGTGGACAAGTCCGTCGATGGCGGGGGAGGCGTCCAAGTCTCGCCTGCCGTGAAGGCGGAGGAGCCGGTGAAGAATGCGGTGCAGGTACGGAGATTAGCTTTGGCTATTGAGTTTTCATCCTTCTTGCATTATTCGAAGAGAGGGACATAGGTCGATTGCTTGTTGTCTAAAAGAATGTGCGCTGGAACTGAAAAGGATGTTTCTTTCGGTGAATTTTGGCGTTGATTAGTTGCAAAATGAAAATTCTTATCTATCCGAAACTCGGGGGATCACCAATTGCTAGGCTGTGTAGTTTTTATCCACCTATTCAAGTGGCTGATGGAATTCGATGTACTTTGCTAGGCTGTGGATAAAGTCCAGGCGTCAACTGACAGAGAGAAAAGGAAGAAGGATGTTGAGGAGAAGTTGCAACTTTTGAATGCCAAGAAACATAGTTTAGTGCAGGTTCTGAAGCAGGTGAGTGGAATTCTTCTTCTTTCAACAGCGAAACTAGACTGATTCATGGTTTTCCAATGGAGAACTAATATGTTTTGCCGGTAGATCTTGAATGCAGAAGAGGAATTGAAGAGGAGGAGCAGCATGCAAGGAATGGCTGTTCGGCCATCTGGTCCACTTCATGTGGATGTTATGAATGACTCTGGTTCAATGACCAGACTTAATACTCCTAGAATGGGCTCCGAGGCCCATCTTGGAGGTGATATGGAAGGGGGAGAAGCAGATGATGCCTCAAACCATATCATGCCTTCTCGGCATATGCTTCGCATGAGCAGTGTGTCGCCATCTCCAGAGTCCCCTATTAGGAGGCCTGCATTGTCGCAGCACACTCAGGTATGAACAGCCATGTTTCTCTGAATTACTCATCTTTTGCATTATACCCGTTTGTTTGAGACCAGGGAATGACTCAGTTAGCTCTTTGATTAGAGCTACACCTACAAAATTGTACGTCTGATTGGGTTTTATTACCGAGGGAAAGCTGAAAATGTTTTGACTAGATATACCTTTAGTTAAATACATCTATTGTTAATCACATTTTGGTAAATTTTGATTGACCATATTTCTCATTCAAAGCATCTTAACGAATTTTGTATCAGCTACATAGAATACTTCAAATAGTCTCCCAGGGAAATTGTCATTTGTATTAGGGGAGGCTGTTACTAGCATGTGCCTAATAGCTAAGGTTGATATTCGGATAGATGAGAAACAAGTCGTGCAACTGGATGATTTAGCACAGATCAGTTAATAGCACTGTTGATGCTCGCTAAACGATTGAACTTTTATTTGGTGTTGGACGACCAAAAGTAAGTGAGAAAAACTGTTCATAACTCTATATTTCCAGAATAGTTTTGTCTGTGCACTGCTCTCTTTTGATAGTCTTAAGGCAGCTTTTCCTTTTTGGATGTGTGTCTACAATTGCATTACAGAAAACGGAAATGAAAATTTAAAATTATCAGTAAAGAAGAATCAGAAGTACAACTCTTTCTGCATGAGCTTTACTTGGTGATTCCACCTCCAGCTTTTTAGCTTCAATTATGTAATGAAAGATAAAGTTGGGTTTCTTTTTTTGAGTTCCAGTCCCCTGGTATAGTAGCTATTGAATGGTGTGGTAAACATGAAAGCACATTAGTGCCTAATGGTGATTATGTGCTAAATAGTAATGGATGCAGCCATTAAAAAGTTGCGATTCTGATTCTGTCTTTTATAGTTTGTACATCAGATGATAACGAAATTTGAAATTGTACAAGTTCATCCATTGTCATTGCTGGCCAAAGCCGCGTAGTAATTAATGATGAGTGCACATAATGAGGAGATATCAAAGACGTGAGGAGTAAACTTATACGGTGCAGGCAGGTTGGAGCACATATTCAACTTAATTAGCACATAAATATCCACCTTAGCAAGGAGGAGAAACTCAGTTGCTTTCCTTATGATGTAGTATTTCCTGTCATAAGAGGAAGACATGATGATGGACTTATATCATCATGTAAAACTTTACAGGGAGCTGCCATATTGAGTGAATTTAAAGTTATCTCAAGCACAAATCCAGACTTTTGAATTCAAAATTAATATTATTTCAGAGAGAACCATAATATCCGGTGCATACTTTTCCTTGCAGCTTCCGTATCCCTCACGATCAAGCTTAGCCGTCGGTGGTAGTCCATCCCGCTTTGCTCCTCCAGCTCTCCAAGCTCATCTAGCAAATCTTCCCACAGTTTCCGTCTCAGGAACAAATTATTTCCCGTCCTCACCATCTCCAGCAGCATCTGGTGGCACTTCGGTTTTCAAGGATGCTCGACTACCTAGTCCATGGAATTAGAAATGACAAGCTTCACTAGGTGCATTGGGCTCTGTTTACTGTTCTTTCCATTCATTGTGTAAATTTGTAATTGGCTGTATCCACCAAGGACCTGGAGCCGATTGCATAGTGTAGTTTAGGGGATTCCTCCAAATTAGTGGGGGGATGATAGTCTGCAGTTTTCTTGATTTGCTTACTTGATTGGACATTACTGATCTGATTGGGCGAGTGTTGTAAGATGATCTGATGCAGGGAAATGTTAAAAGAGCTTTACTTTCTAGTCACTTAATTTGCAGCGTGGAATCCATGTTTATGATTGTATTTGTCAACTGACACTACTTGCTTGGTCGTCAGATAACTTACTTTGGCACATGAAGAGGTGACTGCTGTGGTGTTTAGTTGTTTCCGAGGGCTTCCGGTTTATCTAATCTGTATATTTCTTCTGACTTTTATAGGGAGACATTTCTTATCTATCAGGGGAGCTGAGGATTCAATACATTTCTTGTTTATCATGAGAATTTAATCACGTTCTTTTGTAGAACCTTTTCAGTCTGGAATTTGAGAAGCTTTTTCGATGAAGGGTTTCAAGTCCACGCTCCAAGATTATCTGCTTTTGATTGTGCTTGCAGATGAGGTGAGTGCGGAAAACTTGTACCCTGCTGCATGGAACTATAATTCTGGGGCAGCTCAAGTGACTTGATCAATGGCTGCTGTGTAAATGCTTATCAAGAGGCGGTGAGTTAAGCCGGATTTGTTCTCTCCCTTTGCTTGCTGGCATTCTGTTGTCTGTTTGTTCTATAAGCATATAGGGCGGGAAAATTTGATCAATATCCTAAGGCCCACGTCATTATTGGAGTGCGGCCAGAGCTTTGACATTGTTCTTCTAAATTAGCACAAAGGGTGTGATTCTGAGTTTTCATTATCCATCCTAACAGTCTATACGGTTCTTTACTCACTAATAGTAAACATCTTCCTCAGTCGCATCTCATCAGTCCTGTAAGCCCTCCTCATTTCCTTATCTGGTGTCATGAACGTGCATTGGTTTCAGTCTCTTTCTTATAAAATTAGGTCATTAGAAGGTCGGACATTGCTTTCGGAAACTTTGCATCACGGTCGTCTCCCACCTACCCTTTTTAAATTTCCTTCACGTGAGATGACAGATTCGGTGATGATCGAGAAAAGTGCGTGCAGCATGGATTCAATTTTATACGAAGACATTATTTTGTCCATCACGGTTCTGTGAGGTCTACTTTTCCCTTGATCAAATGGGATCGTACTGTAACGCACTATGGGATGCAAATTTTTGACCTGAGGATCTTTGAGTGTCAAAATTTGATATGGAATGATACTTAAATGCTAAAAGTTCGAAAAAATGCATTTAAGTATCAAGATCGGAAAAAAATGATTAATTAAGTGTCAACAGTGAGAAAATTTGGTCAAAATGCTAATGTGGTACTTTTTCAATGAGTTGAAGTTGAAGTGATGTTGTTTTGGGTAATGACATGATTGAATAACCTCAAAATGCGTTGACGTAGCTAGATCAGCTTGAAATGGCACCGTTTTGATCTTAATTAAATTTTTACATAAATATTAATTAAATAATATTAAAAATGAAAATTTTTAAGAAAAGTAGAGGACAAGTGGGAGGGGCTCCTCGCCCGTGCTGATGCTCTTCTTCTTCTTCTTCTTTTAATTTTTTTTAATTTTTAATATTATTTCATTACTATTTATATTAAAAATTAAACTTAGGCGAAAACGGTATCGTTTTTTGTGAAGATAAGGCGACGTGAAATTTCGACAAGTCACGTAAATATTAGATATTATTAATATAAGTCACGTCGGATTTTTTGTAATTTTCGTCGGAGTTGACACTTAAGTTATCTGATTTTTAAAAAAAAGTATTTTGTATGTTTCGTAACTTTTGACATTTTAAGTATCTTATCGTGTCAACTTTTTGTACTTGGCTATTCTTTTTCTCAATTTTTGTTAAGAAAGCAATGTGCCGTACATGTTGGAAGTGGCATCCGATCTATTTATATAACTATGGATGTATTCATGTCATGTTGTGGTGTTCCAATCGATTCCTGTCGCTATGCTTCTTGAAATATCGCCATCAGAAGGAGGGTCAAAAGCCTTCGTGAAGTATCAGCCAAAACGTACCTCAGAGTCACACATAATGGTACTAGAGTCCTGTTGTTTTCGTAGCTGTAGTGCTCAGAGCTCATTAAATTAGCTTGACCAGCAATCCATAGGTTCCCCGTGTGCAAAACTAACCGCCTAAATGGGGAACTGTCCGGACTGGACCGATCGATTTGATCAAATTCCTAGTTCCTAAAAAGTGGAATTTGTATTTGGGCGGTCCGATTCTCGATTTTAAGAGGAAACCAAACTGGCCCAACTACATATACCTCATTTCTTTAAAGAATTAGTAAAATGTAAACTAAATACTATCTCGTTCAATGATACTACATGCTACAACATGATAAATCTTCACTTATCATCGCTTCCGTCAATATCTTAAAATTTATCACTTTCTTTTGTTGTGTACGACCATTCTTTAATGGGAAAAAAATGGCTAGTTCCATTTGATCGGACTGGAATCGACAGTCCACTTCGGTTCTTAGTCTTAGGACAAAATGGTCCAGTCCTTGGTTCCCAATCCTTCTTGTCCGTTTCCCAATTCCACCTTGGAACCAAATCACAGTCAGAGCTAATCATCTTAAGTTCCTCCCAAGCTAAGGAAGATGGGTGCAATCTGATTCTCAGTTCTATAACCAAACGATTTGAAACTGGAGCGGACCGGGAATCGATCACCCATATGTTCCCACAAGCTAAGGAAGATGGGCACATCAGGCTTATCGCATGCTTGGGCACATCCAATGCCTGCCCCCTGGACCGATCAAGTCAATGGTTGAACAAATCACCGCCCCTCGAACCTCATCCTCCTCCTCTGGCGCATTTTAGAGCACGGCAAGCAACATATCTAAGCCAAATATGTGTTATGGTTCGTAAAACCTCTTATACTTGTGATTTAGAGTTATCGGATAAAGAATAAGTGATGCAAATGAGATGATTATAACTGGTCCATGAGAGTGACGTCATGACGATTAGTGTTAGGAGATTTAAAATCAAACGAAAATATCTCTTAGAAGAGCTCTGAAGGTGGGATTACCTCCCGTGCATAAAATGTTCGAGAGCCGATGCCTCTCTCTTGATGAGGCTATGACAGGTCAAAACAGTTGTTGAGTTTAAAGTGATCCACTATCTCACTCGATGGATTCTAAATGCTCAAACTAAATTAGGCATGGTACAATCTCGAATATAAAAGTTATTGAAGACTGATCTGGTTAATTCCGTTGGTCAGATTCCACATGAGTCATTCCGCAGTGAACTTCTGGGCTCGTGACACACGCCCGCATCCAGTCAACTCCACCTCGTCTCACCCGTCGCTGCCCAGACATTTTCCTTCCCAACATAACGACAGCAGTACTCTCTCTCTCTCTAACCAGCAGCACCTCCATGACACACCGCACCAAGCACAGCGCGTGACTTAGCAGCCGCGGAGCTCCAAGCGCGGACCCAACCCACCCTCAGGAAGCACCAGAAGCAAGCCCTCATCGCCGCCGTTTTTTTTGGCACGATCTCTCTCCGGCCTTCTCGCCTGCGATCATCTGCTGCTGCTGCTGCTACAGGGAAGGGGCCGCGGCATTGATGCCGGAGTTTAGTGCAGGTTCTGAGGCAGGTGAGTGGGCTTTCTTCTTTGCACAGAGAAGCTAGACAAATGCCTGATTTGCCAATGGAGAACTGATATGTTTTGCCGGTAGATCTTGAATGCGGGAAGAGGAATTGAAGAGGAGGAGCAACATGCAAGGAATGGCTGTTTCGGCCATCTGGTCCACTTCATGTGGATGTTATGAATGACTCTGGCTCAACGACAAGACTTAATGCTCCTAGAATGGGCCCCGAGGCTGATCATGGCGGTTATATGGAAGGGGGAGAAGCAGATGATGCCTCAAACCATATCATGCCTTATCGACCTATGATTCGCATGAGCAGCATGTCACCATCTCCAGAGTCCCCTCTCAGGAGGTATGAACAGCCATGTTTCTCTGAATTAGTAGTCGTTTGCATTATACCTGTTTGCTTGAGACCAGGGAATGACTCAGTTATCTCTTTGATTAGAACTACACCTACAAAACTGTAAGACAAGGGAAAGCTGAATATTCGGACTGCAAATTATGACCTAGGCTGTTCTGAAAATGTTTTGACTAGATATACCTTTAGTTAAATACATCTATTGTTAATCGCATTTTGTTAAATTTTGATTGACCATCTCTCTCATTCAAAGCATCTTAAAGGATTTTGTATCAGCTACATAAAATACTTCAAATGGTCTCCCAGGGAAATTTTCATTTGTATCAGGGGAGGCAGTTACGAGCATGTGTCTAATAGCTAAGATTGATATTCGGATAGATAGAAATAAGTCGTGTAACTGGATGATTTAGCACGGATCAGTTAATAGCACTGTTGATGCTCGCTAAACAATCGAACTTTGATGTCGTACTGGACGACCAAAAGTAAGTGAGGGAAAGCTGTTCATAACTCTATATCTCCAGAATAGTTTTGTCTGTTCACCACTCTTTTTTGTTAGTCTTATGGCAGCTTTTCCTTATTGGATGTGTGTCTACAATAACATCACAGAAAATGGAAACGAAAATTTAGAATTATCAGTAAAGACAATATCGGAAGTATAACTTTTTCTGCATGAGCTTTACTTGGTGATTCCAATGCTAATGGATTTTCTTAACCAATCTGTGTAGAAATTACAACATTCAGCCTTTTAGTTTCAATTATGTAATGAAAGATAAAGTTGGGTTTCTTTTTTAGAGTTCTGGTGGTATAGCAGCTATTGAATGGTGGGGTAAACAAAGAAGCACATTAGTGCCTAATGGTGATTATATCCTAAATAGTAATGGATGCAGCCATTAAAAAGTTGCAATTCTTATTATGTCTTTAATAGTTTGTACATCACATGATATGAAATTGGAAATTGTACAAGGTCATCCATTGTCATTGCTGGCCAAAGCCGCATAGTAATTAATGACGAGCACACACAACGAGGAGATATCAAAGATGTGAGAAGTAAACTTATGCAGTGCAGGCAGTTTTGAAAGGCAGTTGCACTCAATGAGATTTTAAATTCTCAGCTCTCACCTTTCACCCCCCCCCAAAAAAAAAAAGAAGAAGAAGAAAAGAAACAGGTTGGAGCAAAAACAAAAGCACGTATTTATCCACCTTAGCAAGGAAGAGAAACTCAGTTGCTTTTCTTGTGATGTGGTATCTCCTGTCATAAGGGGAAGGCATGATGATGGACTTATATCATTATATAAAACTTTACAGGAAGCTGCCGTATTAAGTGAATTTAAAGTTGGCTCGAGCACAAATCCAGACTTTTGAATTCGAAGTTAATATTATTCCAGAGAGAACCAAAATATCTGGTGCATACTTTTACTTGCAGGTTCCGCATCCCTCATGATCAAGCCTAGCTGTCGATGGTAGTCCATCCCGCTTTGCTCCTCCAGCTCCCCAAGCTCATCTAGCGCATCTTCCTGCAGTTTCTGTCTCAGGAACAAATTATGCCGCATTCTCGCCATCTCCAGCAGCATTCGGTGGCACTTTGGTTTTCAAGGATGCTCGACTACCAAGTCCATGGAATTAGAAATTACAAGCTTCACTAGATGTACTGGGCCCTAGCTACTGTTCTTTCCTTTCACTTTGTAAATTTGTAATTGGCTATATCCACCAAGGACTTGGAGCCGATTGCATTGTGTAGTTTAGGGGATTCCTCCAAATTAGCGGGGGGATGATAGTCCGCAGTTTTCTTGATATGCATACTTGATTGGACATTACTGATCTGATTGGGCGAGTGTGGTAAGATAATCGAATGCAGGGAAATGTCAAAAGAGCTTTACTTTCTAGTCACTTAATTTACGGCGTGGAATCCATGTTTATGATTGTATTTGTCAGGTAACTTACTTTGACGCGTCAAGAGGTGACTGCTGTGGTGATTAGTTGTTTCCGAGGGCTTCCAGTTTATCTAATCTGTATATTTCTTCTGACTTGGATGGAGACGTTTCTTATCCACCAGGGGAGCTGAGGATTCAATACATTTCTTGTTTATTATGAGTTTTGAATCACGTTCTTTTGTGGAAGCTTCAGTCTGGAATCCGAGAAGCCTTTTGGATGAAGGGTTTTGAGTCCATGCTGCAAGATTATCTGCTCGCGATTGTGCTTGCAGATGAGGTCCGAGATTGGAAAACCTGTACCCTGCTGCATGGAACTATAATTTTAGGATTAGTTCGAATGACTTGATCAATGGCTGCTGCGTAACTGCTTATCGAGAGGTGGCGGGTTAAAGCCAGATTTGTTCTCTCCCTTTGCTTTCCGGCACTCTGTTGTGTATTGGTTATGTAAGCATAAGGGTGGGTAAATTTGATCGATATCCTCCGCATCATTTATGGACGGCGAGTGCTGTTCTTGCATCATGCCAAAACTTTGGCAAATGTTCTTCTAAATTAGCACAGGGGGTATGATTCCGAGTTTTGATGGCACATCTTAACGTTTTGATGATACATCTTAACCGTCCGTGTGGTTCTTTACTCACTAACAGTAAACGTCTCCCTCAGTCGCATCTCATCAGTCACGAAAGCCCTCCTCATTTACTTATCTGGTGTCAATGAACGTGCGTCGGTTCCGGTCTCTTTCTCATGAAATTAGGTCATTAGAAGGTCCGACAATGCCTGCGGAAACTTTGCATCACGGTCATCTGCCGCCTACCCACTTTAAATTTCCTTCACGTGAGACGACAGATTCGGTGGTGATCGAGAAAATACGGGCACCATGGATCCAATGTTCTCCGAAGACATTATTTTGTCCGTCCCGGTTCTTTGAGGTCTACTTTTCCATTGATCAAATGGGATCATAACGTCACGCACTGTGGAACGCAATTTTGGTTAATAAAGCGATGTGCCATACATGTCAGAAGTAGTATCCGATCTATTTATATAACTATGTACGTATTCATGTCATGTTGTAGTGTTCCAATTGATGATTCGTGTCGCTATGCTTCTTGAAATATCGCCATCAGAAGGAGGGTCAAAAGTTTTCTTGGAGTATCAGCCAAAACGTACCTCAATGTCACACATGATGGTACTAGAGTCCTATTGTTTTCATAGCTATTGTGTTCAGAGCTCATTGAATTAGCCTGACCAGCAACCCCATAGGTTCCCCTAGGAGTGTAATCAAGAACTTCTTGGGCTCGATCAGACTGGCCAGCTTGGGCCAATTCCTGAAAATGTCGGTTCGATTTTCGGTTTCTAAAAATGGAACCGTTGTTCGGGCAGTCCGATTTCTAATTCCAAAAAAGAACCAAATTGGACTAAGTACATATACCTTTTTTCTTATTATTTCTTTAAATAAATTAGTAAAATATGAACTTAAATACTATTTTGTCTAATGGTATCAAAAGTTATGGAATGATAACTCTTCATTTATCATTGCTTCCGTTAATATTTTAAAATTTATCACTTTCTCTTATGTGTATGACCACTCTGACTAGAATAGTCTGATTCAGTTCTCAATCTTAAGACTAAATAGTCCAGTTCTTGATTCCACATTTTGGGAATAGGGAACCGATTACCCTAGATTCCACCAAGTTGAGGAAGACAAGTGCAATCCGGTTCTTATTCTTAGGACTAAACGGTCCAATACCCGATTCCACCTCTTAGAAGTGGACCGGATCGGATCGAGAACCGATCAAGTACCCCGCGAGCCGAGGAAGACAGGCGCATCAGGCTTATCATACGCCCGGGCGCACCCGATGCCCGCCCCCACGGACAGATCAAGTCAACGGTCAAACAAATCACCGGCCCCCGAACCTCATCCTCCTCCTCCGGCGCATTTTAGAGCAAGGCAAGCGACAGATCTAGGCCAGACATGTCCGCATCCAGTGAACCCCACCCGTCGCTCCACACACATTTTCCCTTCCCAACATAACATCAGCAGCACTTTCTCTCTCATCCTCCCCTCTCTCTCTCTCTCTCTCTCTCTCTCTCTCTGTCAATCTCTCTCTAACCAGCAGCGCCTCCATGGCACACAACACCAAGCACAGGCGCGACTTAGCAGCCGCGGAGCTGCAAGCGCGGACTCAACCCACCCTCAGGAAGCACCCGAAGCAAGCCGTCATCGCCGCCGCCAGAGCCATAGTCAAACACCCAGATCCCACCATCCCCTCCAGGCCCTCCGACATGCCCAGGATCGCAGTTTCCCAGAAGCCCACCAATGCAAGCTCTGCGGCTAGTAAAGACACCTTCTTGCAAGCCAAGGCCTTGACTAAATCTGCAGACTTTGAGTCTTCCAAGTTCTCTTCTTGCTCATCGGCCGCGGCCAGGCAAGGGAAGGGGAATCAAGAAGTGGCGAGGCGGGGCAGGAAGGCGAAGGGCGACTGTGCGGTGAAGGTGAAGAAAGTCGAGAAGGAGGAGAGCAAGGTCGAGGTGTCTCGAGATGGGATCGACACGGTCAAGTTCTCGTCTCTGTTGGTGGAGGAGAAGGAGTTGAGGAAGTGCCACGAAGAGGCTGTGGATGGCGGGAGGAGGAATTCGACGTCTTCGGCGGTGGCGAGCGGCAGGAGGAGGAGGTCCTTCGGTGGCGTGCAGGTGGAGCTGAGCGATGTATTTGCGAGCAGCGGAGTAAGAGTTGTTGCGGTGGACATGCCTCCCTTTATGCAGATTCATGCCGTGGAATGTGCAAGGAAGACCTCCGATAGCCTCGAGAAGTTCAGCTGCAGGGCGCTTGCTTGCACGCTCAAGAAGGTAACAAGAAACGACCGAATTCTGATAAGATTATGGATATGATTATGATTTTTGTAAAGATTAATGGGTTTTGCTTGCAGTTTATGATGGATGAATATATTTGGGTGGTGTTGCAGGAGTTTGATGGCGTTTACGGCCCTGCTTGGCACTGTATTGTGGGGACAAGCTTTGGGTCATTTGTGACACACTCGGTGGGGGGGTTCATGTACTTCTCGATGGATCAAAAGATGTATGTCCTCTTGTTTAAAACTACAGTACAAAGAGCAGATTGAGGTGTGGGTGACCAGGGAAGAAAAAGGAGAAAGATTGGAGAGCTTTTCTTTTATAGGTAGGGAAGTCTTTGTGAGGCTATAGAAAGCTACACGCAATGTTTGTCCTCTTTGTAAATTGTACATTGATTCTGATTTACAAGAGTCTGGGAAATTGCATTGCCCCTTTTGCTGCTTTCATCACTTTTCTTGTGTTAGAAGTAGCGTTTTTCTAGAGGGGGCTCACATGATGGAAAGAGTGAAGATGAATCTTGAAGCCATTGCTTTTTGCTAGCTTGTCGTGGGATTTACTGAGGGACAAACCACACATGGAATTGGAAGCTCTCAAGTCTTCCAATTTTCATTAAAATTTCACTTGGCTTTATAGCTTCTTCTTGCCTATTTCCTGTTCTTTTAGTTTTTCAATTTTCTGCAGAGGAGAGTAGAGGAGAGTAGCTTCTGAGTTGGGCTTCTTATTCTTGACTTTTGAAGCTGAAATGGGCAATGCACGTCAGCGCTTGGTTAGCTCATAGAGCTTGGTTCATAGATCAGTCCTACTTGTAGACATGGCATTTCAATGGTCCCAGACCAAGTAGCCTAGTGGCATTACACTCAACCTCGGACCTTTGCGCTTCATCAAGTTGAAGAAAAGGCATACCGATTCGACCCTACATTGACTCCAGGCTAATGCAAAGAGCAATGATCTGTGTAATCGAAGGCATTAGACTCCCTTTAATCTTTTATAAGCAAATTCGAATTTCAAAACCAAGGCCTCAGCATGCATAGTCAGCTGGGCCAATAATGTGACTTACCTTTTTGATCGCACCGAAATTCCTTCCAACCACCCCATAACAATCACAAGCTGGCAACCTCGAACTTACACTATGCTGCCTCTAGAATTCAAATTTCATGGAACTGGAACGGATGATGATGATGGAGTGTAATTTCCACATCCCATCACATAATTGGGGGAATTGGTCAAGGTACTGTGACCGTTTTTGCAGATCCCGGGGGCCCTCAAGATTACTGATTTTGCTAGGGGAAAGATGGGTCCTGGTGCTTCAGTTCATCAAAGATGTGGGTTAGGGTGCTCTAGAGCATGGGGCCAAGAATCACTGTTCTTTCAAGCTTTAGTCACCCCCACCAATGATTAAACGAAGGGAAGCTTTGTACACAGTAAATTCCAGACAAAACCAATGTTCTTGTCACAAACAGCAAGAATGGGCCTAGCTTCCCTCATGTGGGCTCTGGATTTGCTCTCTTTTTGCTTTTCTTTTCCATGCTGGATTGACCATGGGCCTCAACTTTAAGGGGGTTTCTCAAGGGAAAAATGTTCCAACGTTTTCAGTAGAAGAATCTAGATTGATTTGAATTTGGTGAGCCAAATTGTTTGAAACTAGAATTTCTTGATAGGCCTTTTGCATTTTGTCAACTTATGCTTGACTTTCTTGGTGACTAAATTGAAACTACTGCGAAGGAAAGAAAACGTGCCGGAAGTGACTTGACTTGTTGGAGCTATAGAGGGAACCTTACTCATGACAACCCTATTTACAGCAACCTTAGCTGTTTTTTCCATATGTAGAAACCCTTTTCAAACTTAGCTTCTTGGCTCGCCAAAATCAACCTATATTTCGCGAACACGTGTCTATCAAGGAGAGGTAGTTTTGTTAATAAGTACTTCCGGAACACTTGTTAGATAACTCAATAAAGAAAGTTTGTCATTTTCAAGACATTGCCTTCAACTTAATATCTTAACTTAAATTTCAAAGTCCAATGAAAAACTTCCAAAACACTAGATTCATATGTTTTAGAGGTTGCAATAAAGTCCTTTCGAAATTGACTATATATCACTTTTACAGAGATATTCCCGGAAAACCCATTTAAACTTATCCAATAATTGATTTTTCAAACTTGTGATCCACCAAGGTCATCTTGTCACAAAGTCCAAAATCAAATTCCAATCGATTATGATGAAATTGATTGGAAAACAATATGAATGCTTAGCGGTATATAAATAGTCATTTGAGAAAATCGATGACAGATATGACAATCGAGAAGACCGACCGCTAAGCGAGTCATTTTCGTAGTAGTCGAAAATGGGATGGCATTTTGACAATTAGAAGTGGCATATGAAAAGGACTCGAGCTAAATTGGGGAAAATACAAAGAGGGCTTTAAAGGGATTGATTAGGGTTGCGTAGCTACGTTGCTTGTTTTTTTGATAGACAAGTTAGGCGCACCGCCTGGCACGGAGCATTGTTTGGGCTCAGTTTCTGTTCATGCTTCGGTAAATTAGAAAAGCTGAAGGACTAAAATGCAAAGTTAGGTCCATAAGATCCATGAAAGCTTCTCTTAACTAGAAGACTATGATTGGAACCTTAAACCAATAAATAAACAATTTTGTGCATCTCTCTCTCTCTCTCTCTCATATATGGAACATGTATTACGTAAATAAAATAGGTAACACACATCAAGACCTATCTCTTGGATTAGATCTAAGTTTGTGTAAGATTGAGATGATGGCAACTACTATACATAGCATTGAGCATACCTTATTTAGGCTTAAACTATTAGAGTCAAGATATATCTTGTTAACGAAAATTAAGCCGTCATCTAGCACATGTGATTAATGGTATTTATATTTTCCACATTTATCTCGTGACAAGGTGATGATTACTCCATTGGTAATCATTAAACGACTAGAAATCAAAGAATGCATAGTTTTTCTTTGAATATCAATTGAAGTCATGAAGACTCCTCTTCCTTTTAACTCTTCCTTTTCCTTTGTCTCCACATGTTCAAAAGGCACGATTGAATTCTAAAATTTGTCAAATCCACGCAAAATTTTTTGAACCTAATTATACTTTCTAAAAGTTTTAAGATTCCATTATGCTTCCGTAACAAAATTTAGTACTCAATTACACTTTTTGAAAGTTTTGTAAGTTAATTGTGCTGTTGGGACGAGTTTCGGGATTTTCAATAAAGTTTGATTGTAAAAATTTGATAAGTTTACGATAGATTCGATCACTCTCTTTAAAAAATTTAAAAATTTAATTGTATTTTCACAATGAGTATCGGAGATTTCCAGCTTTCTAAACTGTTCTTCCAAGGGAGAGAAAAAAAAAGGGAAAGAACAGCTCATGAGCTAGAGTGGACCAATAGCTTCTGCTTCTTCCTCCCATCTCCAGGCAAACAGACCCACTCATCACTCTCTCTCCCTCTTTCTCTCTCTTCTTTCTCTCTCCTCCCTTCTCTCTCTCTCTCTGCTAGTCTTGGGTTCGGTTCTTGAGTTCCACTACTTAAACAAATCGTCAGCTCAGTGATCTTCCCCCCCTCCACCTCACCACCGGGATTCACTCACTCACTCACTGCCACTGCCTCCCATCCCAAGAACCCATCTTTCTCGCCTCCTCTGCTGATCCGGATCCACCGCTCTGTCGGGTCCTGCCCCGATGGACGCGCCGCTGGTCAACGCCTCCTCTTTCTCCGCCGCCAACCCCTCCGCCTACAGCCTGGCAGAGATTTGGCCCCTGGGCGGGGACTCCGGCATTGCCGGGCCGGGCCACCGGGCCGGGAACCTGGACGGGTCGGTGGAGGAGTCGACGGTGACGGAGCAGAGCGGCAGCGGGAGGAGGAAGAGGATGAAGGACGCGAGCTCCGAGGACGAATCGTCCAAGATGGTGTCTTCGAGCTGCGTGATGGGCAGTGATTTGGTCAGTCACGGTGCAATTCTCTCTTCTCGCTCCGTTCTCGATTGGGCTTGTTTTGATATGTCTGAAGTTTCGATCTTTAATGTTCTGCTCTTGGACTCTGATTTTGGGTCGTTGGATTTGAGTTGATTTGCTGTAGTCAGTCAGGCATTGACTTTTATAAGTCTTGGCTTGATTTGGTTATGGTTTCTAGCAATTTGATTGGAACTGGTAGACAGTTTATAGGTCTGGGTTTTCTGTAGTTTTACTGGATGTGAAGGAATAAATGAATGGTGTAAAAGTCTGCAATGCATTAACTTTGAATCTGGAGCGAAATGTTCTTGATCTTTAGGAGCAAGAGCTAGGAGTGCCAAATTACGTCGCGATGATCTTTGCTTCTCTATAGGATTTGCTGTGTTGATTATCATTCCTTTTGCGGAACAGAACAATTCGAATGGTACCAAGCGCACGAAGATAGCTGGATTCTGCGATGAAAATGGTGGTTCCAAAGCCGAAGTGGAGGCAAATTCTGTTGCTTGTAATAAATCGTCCGCGGAACAAAGTGCTAAACCATCGGAGCCACTGAAGCAAGACTACATACATGTGAGGGCAAGGAGGGGCCAAGCAACAGACAGTCACAGCTTAGCAGAAAGAGTAAGTAATCTTTTAGTGTTCGACCTATGTTGGGCAACATACGGGACTGGAAAATACATAGGCATGGAATCAATTGCTATTAAATCTGTGCCTATGTTCTCGTGTCTTTGGCAGGCTAGGAGAGAGAAGATTAGTGAGAGGATGAAAACTCTACAAGATTTGGTCCCTGGTTGCAATAAGGTATGCTATTTGTCTTGGCTGAATTAGTGCCATCGTTAACCATATGTAGGCCATCAAGCATTTTTAATTGTCTTATGTCTATCCTCATGTTCCTGGTAAACGGTTTTAACCTTTTCCATCCGATCCAAAGCTAACCTATATCCTCTTCCATATACACGAGTTCCGGGTCACATGGTTAAATTCCTGATGTTGTCCTTCTGATCAGATCATTGGAAAGGCACTGGTTCTTGATGAGATTATCAATTATATCCAGTCATTGCAGGGCCAGGTTGAGGTAAGGCATTTCGACCACAATTCCAGTTAATACCGGATGACTTGTTATGCTCTTGTTAGCGATCTAAATCTATACAATGGATACTCTAGTTCTTGTCAATGAAGCTCGAAGCAGTCAATTCAAGGATGGACATGAGCCCAGCAATGGAAGGCTTTGTTGCCAAAGATGTAAGTACACAGATGTTTTATGGACAGAAGATAGCTCTGTTAATTTAGTCCATCACCACAATGGGTTTGTTGCATGGCATCAGGCCCAATTAAGACTCCACTTTCCATTTTTCTATTAGGATAATGATGTTTGCCTCTTTGAGCTTCTAGTAAAATACATTCCTAGTCGATGCCAGTCCTGTTGTGCTGTGACTTAGCTGGTCTTTGTTTCCCGCAAGACCATGCAATGCAACTACATCAGAATGCTAGTTCTAATGCACGTCACTTTTCTTGCCAGCTAATTATGTCCTATTTAATTCGAATTTAACTTTCACCTGCAAAATTGACTTTAGCTTGCCCACGGTAGCAATTGGCAGCTGTAATTTGTTGACTAATCCAATCTGGGTTTTAGCTCATGTCACAGCCTTTTGACGGTACTGGGATGATGTTTGCCTCACAAGCAGCGAGGGATTACATGCAAGGACCACAAGCACAACCGGATTGGCTTCATATGCAAACTGGTGCCGGTTTTAAGAGAGAGACTTGATGACGACGGACTTGCTCGACTTAAGTTAGGATCGAGGAGTCAGGTTAACTATTCAGGTCTGCGTCAATATGTAACATGAACTTTGTTACTGATATCTTATTGTTAGTGCCGAATCCACAAAGCAAAAATTGTCGGTCCATTCTCTAAATTATGTAATACCTAATCTTAGAGGGAAATGCATCTGATTTCCATCTGCACTATCTAACCAGATCAGATACCTTGTACACTGTTTATTTGTGGATTTTCGAACATAATATGAGGAGGCAAAATTCTACGACACATTTGTCTTGACATTTCGCCAGAGTTGCTTTCTTTCATCCAAATCTATACAGCTTCTACATGCTATTGATAAACAGAATGACGGTATGAACTGCCAAGTGAGACTGACAAATTGATATGAGGGTTTTTGCCGGCATTACCCGTAGAATGAATTTGTCTGAGCAGATTAACGTATCAAACACAATTTCATCTCCTGAAATCTGCTAACGTGGGATCAAGTGCCCGGCTTCTTTCCTGGTATTGAGTTGGCTTTCAAGTGCTGAACTTGGCTTTCATCTCATCGACCACATCTTCTTCGACTTGAAAAGCCTTTGTCAAGACATCATTTGGGATCGTGGGTGTTGCACCAAATAGCGTCGTAGAAAGAATCACTGCCCCCGGCAAGTGGCTGTTGAAGGCTGTGAAGATAAGGGCCTTCCCTTTCCCAACATTTTGCTGAAAGTGCACCAACCCTTTTGGAGCCACAAACATCTGACCTGCAGTGAGAACTTTGGAGTAGAACACGTTACCGGTAGTCACGAATCCAACAAGGAGCCTCCCCTTGATGACGATCCCAGACTCGGTCGCACGGGGGTGCGAGTGGGGTGGATTAAGTCCGCCAGGAGCGAAATCGACACGGTTCATCGAGATCCCCAGTGTGTTCAACCCGGGAAAGCTAAGGACGTTTGCTGGGGTCAGGCTCATACCATATCGATTGCTCGTATTGCCTTCTTTGCTCAGGCCATCAAAGAAGAAGTCATCTGGGGTTACTTCTGAGGCAGGTTTGCAGGGGAAGCCATTAATAGTTATGGAGGCCTTCACGTCTCCGACGCAGAAGTCCTGTAACAAGTCCGGGTCGGCCAAATAGCAAGGGATAGGAGAAACAAGGATGAGTGCTATTGTTAGGCAAAACAATGGTGAAATCCACAAAGTTGGTGAGATCTCCATGGAAGAGCTGGAAGATGTATTTGGCAGTTGAAGAAAGTATGAGACTTCAGTGGGTTAAAAGCATCACTCTGCCGTTATATACAAGTTCGTCTAGTGGTGTTTAGTTGGATGCAACTTGCAGAAGACTAATTGGCCCTTCTGAACAAGTTGAGCAGCAGTGACGTGTGAATGAGACTTAAAATAAAAGTCCAACCACGACTAAAATGAGCGGAAACATCAACGGGAAAATTGCAAGGTCATTGCTAGGAACATCAGCAATGGAGACTAACACTAATTTGTCTAGCATAGTCTCCACCTAATCCAAATGATAAAGGAGTTCCAGAAAGTAAGCAGACGTTAACTATTTTATGAGGAAAGAAAGGAGTGAGTAGAGATGGGCCTTCAGCTAAATTACTTATTTTACACACACTCCTTTCTTTCCTCATAAAATAGTAAAGTTATTGAGCGAATTGATTTGAATAGATCATGTTACTTCAATGGAAAACTCTACTCTCATGAAGAAAGAGAGTTAAGACTTGATATTCTGACCACTTGATCAACTAGGAAAGCATGGGTAAGAATCTCTTGCCCTTCCAAATCTTTTGTCAATCTACTACCTCTATATGGCCTACAAAACCAAACTTGGCGTAAGGAGAACAAAAGAAAAAAATCAGGCAGATTGGTCAGCCAAAGGGGAGTTTGCTTGACTCATTCCTAGGACAATATTTATTGGAGACTGTTTTAATGTTGACACCTTGAAGGATGTTTGGTGAAGAAAGTGACCGAAAATTACAACAAAGAAGATTCTGCATAAAAAGTGTCCTCATTTTTTCAGGACAGTGTGAAAGGAAGGCAATGAGTTGTTGTCCACCCGAGAAAACGAGCCATGCGAGTAGCTCTCACAAAGCTGTGCCTCGAACATCCTTGTCATGCTTGTGTTTTATCCACACATGATCGAGCAGAAGAATATAATCTATGATAAGAAAGAGCAGCTTCTGCCTCCTACCAGACAGGGAAAAAAAGGAGTGGAGGGATCAACTACCCGAGTTCCACGCAATTGAACTGGTATACACGGAGTTGACCTGGTAAACGTTGCAAATTGCTGTCTGCCCAAATGAATGGCATTCTTTTTCTTCCTCTTCTTCTTCTGGTTGTGTAACCAAACCAATTCACTTTTCACTGATGAATTCCTAATTAAGGAGCAATTACAATGTGGTTTCTACACATCTGTGATCAGAGAGAAGACCCAGAACGACATAATGTAGCTAAGCTCCCCCAGAGAGCACAGATTCACCTGGGCTACGAAGAATTCGAATGTTTGATACATGAAACAGAAGATGCATCAGGAGGGTCTTCTCACCTAATGGTTTTTCTTTGTATTGATGGTATTAGAAATCAATGCAAAACCATAATTGGCATTAAGGACTCGTCACCATGACTTTAGTAAAGCCAGCCAAATGTTTCAAGCAATGGACATCACCCTTGGCAGATCCCACACAAGATTGACAAGAGAACCCAGACGGGGTACCATAGCCCATGTCAAATCTTCATTCTGCGATCAATTTAACCAGTATTGAGAAATGATTTTATATTCGGGAAAAAAAAACACAATCTTAGGCCAACCTGTCCAAAGCTGCAGTGCTTATGGGAATTACACCAGAGGGGGAGATGAGAGCATCTAATGGGATGTCGTCTGGAGTGACTGGTATGACTCCTTCATTCATAATCTGTGGAGAGTATGACAAGGCAACTGCAAGCATCGAAATGAACAGGTTGAAACTCTTAAGCTATACCGTCCTATAAATTGAGAAAGGACAAGAAACTATTCACCAACATACCAAGGAGAGGTTGCTTCCAGTTCCGAGTATGTGCAAGCTCTTGGTAGTTTCTCAGGAAAGTGTCATAATACCTTTTGCAAATACAATACAGTCAATACAAAAAGGCAAAAGCAAGCAAAATCCTGATGAGAAATATTTGGATTCTGCTCTCTGGAGGATGTGGAACAAAAGTTTTCTAAATTAAAAGTACATTACTAAGATAGAAAACACTATGTCAGGTTAATTGTCACCATAATAAAGAAACTTAACGGGGTAAGGATCCACTATCGTAGCAAGTGTATGTTTCTGATAGAGCTTAGATCTCAAACACAAAATAAAAGCTAGTGATCACAATCCTACCCTCCACCTCGGCCCAAGCGTCTTCCAGATCCGTCAAATGCAAGTCCTAGCAACAAAGACAAGCAAAGCAACTGATGTTCTAGTTCCTCTAACCTTGAAGCATACCATATAACAATAATAGGATGAATGACAACAATTACCAGGTAAAAGGAACAAGTCAACAGGATCATCTGCCTGCATGACTGAGATAAAAGAAGTTCCTTCAGGCCTCATGTAACCATAGGTTAACAAAATGCAGCATAAATATGCAATGAAAGGGGATAACATCTGGTATACATGTTTGTACGCATATCGAGGAAGTCAATATATGAGATCTAGCGTGTTAACATGAGCTCAAGGATCACAAAGACTAACATACATGAAGATTTATTACCAGATGAAGAAGCAACTGAAGCTCTCCTCATTGGACACATTACAACCTCCTTTAACAAAATGACTAACAACCATGTCTCTCACATAAATTTGGAAGCCACAAACGCAGTATTATCCTTTGTCAAATTGTATCTCACAATCAGTAGAATGGAAAAGTGATAATATGTAGAATAGTATGCCTCTCCACCCACTTTACATGAAATCATATAACACTCATATACCCTTCCAAATAGTATGTATAATTTCATTACTGTCCATTCAACTTACAGTGTAATGCCCTCAGGAGGTTCTAACATCCTTTCATGGAAAAGAAGCAGAAACCAGACATCAGATCCAAAGATGCTATTGATCCAGCTCGATCAATGCAATAGATAGTAGTTTGACAAATAGTGGGACAGTTAATAAAAAATCATAGATCGACACCCTACAAAGTATGGGCGATCTGCCAAATTCTACTACAACAGTAAGGAATTAGTCAAAAAAGGAGAGATGATTATATCGAGTAAATAATTATTCTATCAAATGAGCTTTCCTAGAAGGGGTCTTCACTAGCGAAAGCTTTTGCAAGTTTAAATTCTGGGCCATAAGAGACCACCATTTTATAAACCACGGAATGATGCATAACATCCAAAAAAATTCCACATAAAAAAATCAGCCCAGGAGTTTAAAATGTTATTTGTTACATCGATGAAAAGAAGAAAGCAAGGAGGCAGAATGGCAGTAAGAAGAGACATGGTTTTGATAAGAAGACAATTACCATCTTCACGTTCATTTCCATCAGCATCTAGCGCAGCAGGTTCTAATATGTCCATTGAGTTTGCAATCATATCGTCGACACTTGAGATGTTGAGCATTCTCATGTGGCTGTTTTTGTCTTCCACACGTGGAACATAAAGCTTCTTCTTCATCTGCATGGGGCCATCTAGAGATAAATCGGGAAATATATCAGTTTTCAGGTACATGAAAAACAGCCTTAATGATCGCTATGCCCATAGCAGAGATAGGAAATCTGGTGTATTGAGTTGGGTAGCTAAATGTGACTGGAAAGGTGGAAAGCAGGGGAGCAAACCTTTGGCTGAATTTTGCAAAATTCGTGAGAGAATTTTGGAGGTATCTACTTCCCGTAGGGCACTGCAGCTGATATATGCGCACAATCTCTGACTAGATTTGAACCACGGAGCATCTAGTACAAGACTCTGAATTTTCTCGTCTGATAAAGGCCATGTCAATCGCATTGCATTGAGCAGGAAAAATTTTCGATGAAGAAAATGATGTGTCACATCCTATAAATCAATGCCATGGTATGTTTTTCTGGGATTAGTAACTCATGTCCATGGAAACTGGTATAAGCAGCTGTAAGTCATCCATATTTTCAAAGCGAACCTCTCCATGATTTTTACTGTAAAGCCACATCAAGACATACAAATAAGAGCTGGAATGCTGTAAGCCCTCTTTCTTTCGAGGCGCCTATTTTTATTTATTTAAGTTGCGACATTCCATCAATCATAGGCTCAATCTGGTCCATCAATTTTACATAAGTAATAACGCCACATCTGCTGTCTGCACAAATGGGCCAAAGAAAGCACACATGCACACACTTGTCCCGTATTCTTGGTATGCATTCCTTTGAAAATGCTGAAACAAGGGATGGAAACCCCATTGTGGATGAAATCAGAAAAATTTAGTCACCAGATGACAAATGACAACCTACAATCAAAGAAATCTATGTCACTGCTTCTTCCCCCAAATTTTCATTTTATTTCCTTTATGAAAAAACTTCATATTCCCACAAAAAGTTTCCCCGTTACTTAATCAAACAAAAACTGTCCAAAACCAAAAGACACAACACAAAATCGAGCAATGCAAAACCCATCATCAAGAACAAGCTATTCCGACAAATACCATTTCATTCATTACACAAACAGAGAGGCTTCATGTGCAAAACCCATCATCAAGAACAAGCTACTCCGACTAATACCATTTCATAAATTGCACAAACAGAGAGGTTTCACATGCAAAACCCATCATCAAGAACAAGCCATCCCGACTAATAACAGAACAAAATGCGCAAGTGCGAGCGAAAACGATTACCCTCCTGAGATCTCTGAAGCGGGTCCATGGATTTGAGGGCCCTGCGGACTTTGGTACGGAGGATCTTTTTCTGCTTGAATATGGACTCAAGCTGGTCCCTTTCTTGGCTTTCGCTGCCGGGTTCACTCATCTTGGTCCGAGCGGCGGCGGGCGGGCGCAAGACGAGGAAGCGAGCCAAGGAGGAGAGCGATCTTGAAGCGACGGACGATGCTAATGCGCACGCATGGGTCATCGGTGCCACCCGACTCCGACAAGCGAGCATTTTTTTTTTTTTTTTTTTTGCCTGCGTTAGGTGGGGTCACGTGACTATAAAATCAGAGAAGGCGGAATATTTACGCATTTAGCCCGTGAACTGGAGTTGTTTTTTCAATATAGTCCTTAAATTCGTGATACGGAAATTTCCCGATCAGGTCAATCCGTCTCCAATTCGGGTAGATCAGAGCCGAGGCCGGGTCGATATTGCCAATCGAGAGTCTGATGTTGAGATATTGAGTGCCTTGACTAATAAGTTGACAAAAATTTATGTAATTGTGCAGTCGTATCTTGACCTACTGTTGTTGTTGTTAGCTTGGTTGACACAAACTAATTATCCATGGTGGCCAAATTTTTTGCCATGATATTGGTGGACTCTGATGATGGGCGAGTTTCAAATCACGGAGATTGAATATGGATGGACTTGATTGGAAAAAATAATACAATTTTGGGGATTCAATTGTAACAAACATAAGTTTGAAGTCCTACATAGAAACAATAATGGAAGTTCAGGATGCCAAATGTGATGAAACAAATCCTCCTGAACAGGAGAATACAAATTAGACGAGACAACGGAGTATCTGACTAAAGCTTGACCTCCAGTTTTCAAGTGCAAGATCAGATTAATTTTCCTGCACATCATTTTTCCCCCTTCACCGCATGATCTAGCTACAAAAGTGGAAAAAGTTGCTACTTCATATCTGTTTCCACAACACAGGCAAAATATTGAAATAGATCAATTCCTGATTCGCGTTACATGGGATCTCTCAGGAAATAATGTTTCTTTTGATCACTTCTAATGCCGCAAATCATTGGCGGTGACATTCTAAGCGCTGGAAAGAGTTGAGAGAGGAATTCAGCTCCATTAGACCTCGAACTCCAGAACACCAGAGATCTTCCCAGGATGAGAAAGGGTATGTGTACATCCTAAGGAAGATGAAGGTGAAAAGAAAGAGTGAAAGTGGGATATGGGAATCTCGTCGACATCGTCTGTTGCCAGAAACACTGCGCAGAGGTTCATTAAGGGAAAAGAAAGTCCATCTGTGATCATTGTTGGAGACTTTCTGTTTCTTTCCATAGAAGACATGGAAAATCATGATGAAGCTGGCCATACATGCACGGTTTAATTGATCTTGTAAGGAAAGAACCATGCTCAGCATTGTGTTCATCGATGGTTCGCGTGATAAATTGCAAACCAGATAAAGTATCTATTGTTCTACTGGTTCCATCAAACTTCTATACATGTCAGGGTCCTTTGGACCTGACTTGGATTTGAGTTTCGGTCGGCTGGAAATTGTTTGCAATGTAGGACAGGACATCATTCAATACTGCTCAGCAGCTACAATATATATCAGTGTGCAAGATGCTTTTGGGCATCTGAATGATCATGCCAAAAATACAAAGAATATTCGAGCACGTCAAGATATAGCGAGAAACTTCCGGTGCAAACGCTTTAGGAAAAATTGAAATTTACGATAAGCAACCTGCAACTGTCCAAATGTTTAATATCGCTCCTATATACAGGCAAACCTTTCTGTGTCTTGTCGTTCTCCAGACTTCAAAGGACCTAAGTATGGGAAATAAATTACCATCAGCAATGACTTTATTAAAAGTCGAGATGTTTTGCTCCAGAAATGCCGTCCCTTCACGTCCTTCTTTAAGATTGTACTTCCACTCCTTATGATGAGATGCTTCCGTCGTCGTCGTTGTAACATTCCCACCTCCGCTTCCTGCCTCCTCTGATAATGACCAACAAAGAAATGCACGCGTTCTAAAGTGTAGTACACCTACCGGGATAAAATCTTTTCTTCTGGAGATTCACTGATACCTATTTCCTCCTGCAACGAGTCGAGGATGCTCTGATCCTGCGCAAAGTCCCTAACAGTTTCTCCTCCGTTGACACTAGGAGAGTGGCTTCCACATTCCGAACCCCCATCGGAGAACGAATAGGTCCGAGGCTTCAGCTCCTGGCAATCCTTGCCTACTGATTCGTCCTTACGAGCTTCGAAACCCTCCAAGCATCCATACTTCACTCTGTACGCGTCAAGTTCGGCCTCGAACAATTTGATGTCTTCCTCCCTCTTGGCAAGCAAGTTACTGATTTCCTGAAGGGCTTCTTGGTCGTATTCTGCCTGCTCCTCCATCATTCTCTGGTACTGCAAGGCCTCCATTTGGACGGCCGCCTTCTCTGCTTGTAACCGTGTGATCATGGCCATTGCATTGTTGGCCGCAACAGCTGAGGCACTTCTTTCCTCGTCTAGCTCCATGTACAGGGCCATCAGCGACTTGCGGTCCAAGCGAACCTGCCTCTTCAAATGGCTCAAGATGGAGTCTTCACTTGCAATGCTGCCCTCACTGGGCTCAGAAGCAAAATCTACCTTGTCGAGTATCGATTTCCTTAACTGCCTCGATCCCCACCTCGGGCTTGAGTTAGCTGAATCAGTAAGTGGGATGCCAAAGAACTTGTTTCCCCTCCCAAAGGGAGGGGTTCTGACTGTTTCGCCAGTGTCATCGCTCTCGGTAAGCAACGGCACCGATGCAATTTTCATCTCATATGTACCTGTCAAGGATGAGAAGCAAGAAAAGAAGTCAGACTAGGACATGAATATGAATGCCTAGCTATTACCTAAAGACAACAATTCTGAAATCCCTCAAAGAGATCATTGAAGGATGAGGGATGATTTTCACCGGCACAAAAGTTACCTTGGTTGTCAGACAGCAGCACATTCGAGCTCGCATCGCCAGGAACGTCAGATCCAGCGTCGGGGTTGAATTTAAGTTCTGTGTAACGGATGTGAGGCAACATCAAGTTAGACGCCTCCTCATTCCTCAATGTCACAAAGGGTCCTCTTGGAGACGGAGCAGGAGCTTGCGAAACCGGGCTGGTGCACTTTCCAGATTTCGCGCCATTCTTCGAATGCGAAGACAGCTTCACTTTGAGTGGCTCTCCACAACACATACACTGTTGATCGCCTGTCTTCTTGACCTCGACCTTCTCGTCCTTCTTTCCTGAAGACAATGCCAAATGAACCCTGGAATCATCCTGAACGAAGCATTCGAGATCCTTATGCAATATTCCCACGAGGGACTTGTAGGTATCGCAATCGGATTCCTTCTCAGTCGCAAAAGAAAGAAGACACCCCTCGCACATCTTCCTGATGTCGGACAATTTCTTGTGGACATGGCAGTATGCGAGGGACGAGACTTCCTTCTTGTGCACTTCGCACACGGAATCATTGTAGTAGAAATCGGGACTCCTCCGGACCAGAATGTGGTCGATCCTCGTGCAGAGAAGGCAGGGGATCCGCATCTCGAAGAACTTGGCGAATTCAATGGTGGCGAACGCCAGGAACCCGTCGACGAACAGCATGATGATGAGCAGCCATTCGAGCACAGCGTAGATCACGAAGAGCAGGAACTTCCCCAGCTCCTGCTCCACAAAACACCTGAATGATCGCTTCGCCATGCGCCTCTTGCGGCGACGGAATCAACTAGGAAAGTGAAGTGACTCAATCCAGACGGAAAGTTTAAGGGAAAATGGAGTGATTAAACAATAGAGAGACATAAGATCATGACCTTGGTGAGTCAGAGCAGACCGAGATCATGACCTCTTGTTCTCTTCTCTTCTCTGTCGTTTTATTCAGGGAAGGACAGGAACAGCTTGGCTTTGATAGATTTATGTTTCAATTCACGATTCTCTAAAAGTATTGGTGGTGAGCTTTGCTTCAACTATAAATAGAAACGGTCAAGAACTTAACCTGAAACAACGGTTCTCCACCAAACATGCAAACCAGAGACACCATCTTTGTCCTAAACCAGTTTGGTTTTTTCTTGCATTTAATCTTTATCAATCCTCATCCAATACGTGAAATATCCATTTTTATGGAATTAAAAGATAAATGTGTCTTAAAAAGTTTTTAGTATTATTAGAACGAATTGGTTTTCCAATATTGTCATAGTGGCATGCTAGCCACTCTATTTCCAACTCCTTTTAGAAAGTAAGGATGACAAACATTAGCTCCCCTGCTAACGTTGAATTAAATATTGCTTCCCAATTTTTTTTTTGGACTATTCTACTATCCATTTCTTATAGACTTATCGATATTTATTCAGAAGTGAAGTAAACCCCGTGAGAGATTCTATTTTATTTACACAGTTGCTTTTTGATGGTTGACATGTCGAAGAATTTAACCTGGATAATATTCAACTCTAAATGCAGACGTCTCTAATCAAAGGACGACTAAAATTTATTCTCTTTACACCATTAATTGAGTTAATAGAAATCTTACTAATCCTACCCAATTTTCAAAACTTACAATTTGAATGCGACTTGTTTGATGAAAATGATTCTGCATATTATGATGTGCAAGTTATATCAATCTTTCAGCACCGGACATGGTATTAATCGCTCAAGGTCCCATACTTTCTCATGCAATGCACCAAACCAGACGAGCAAATCATTCCCTGAACACCAATTTCAGGAATCAAATTGGAGTCAAATTATTCGACAGTATTGCTTGGCCTGCATAGGAAAATACTTTTTTTTTCTGTGATGCAAACTGTCATATCGCTTTGCTCTACAGCACATATACTAAACTAGGAAAGTTACTCCTGCGACAATATCCCTCTGCTTGTAAATTGCTGTCCTATAACTACTATATCGTACTTCGTCTTGGATGTACAGATACTGATCTAAATTACTGCAGAGGCCATATTCTTATGACGACCAGCCTCAGCTAACTTGTGGGTAGAACATCTGTAGACATGTATGGGGACATGTATCCTTGCACCTGCAAAGAAAAACCGAAACGTTCAGATCTGCCTGGATCAGAATGGAACTACTGGTGGAGAATTTAAAATGCCCCCCGAAAATGTCTTGAAGAAGTTAGTCAAGATAATAGCAGTAAAAACCAAAGGTAGACTAGAAATCCATTGCCAGCGCAGCCAATGCACATGGAGTAAAACCAGCACAAGTCAAAATAAGAGGGTGTTGTTGTGTCCTGCCTATAAAAGGACCATAAAACAAAAAGACATGGATATCCATGAAGATGCAAGTCGAGATGACAAAGATCTGATGCAGGATGAAATCAAGATCCAGGACCTGCAACAGACTCGTAGGTATTTGAATGAAGCCCTGCAGGAAAAGATCAACCTTCTCCAGCATCTTCAAAGGAACAGGGGTGATCACATAAATAAATCCCTTCAACAAGTCAATACCTCTTACAATACCTGGTCCATCAATAAAAGTGAGCTAGATAAGTATAAAATCTTATGCAGAGACATCATTGAAAGCATATGTGAACCATAAGTTCATCAGCAACTAATTTTAAACAGATGCGGAAGAAAGTAACCTACCAAGACCTACACAAGAAGGCAAATCATCAGGTTCATTGGAGCTAATTGCCAGGCCGACAATCGATGCATTCAAGCTATAAAATACTTCAGTACTTGGGACCTACGACAGATCACAAGGAGAAGAAAAATAAAAGGCCTTATTTGCTTTAGGTAACTTGGAAAGCCATAATATATTTGATAAACCATCATCTAGATAAGTTCCCATTGTTCGTTGTCCACTTATTTCCTCTATTTCAAACAAGAATGTTCTAAAGAGATTGGTACCAAAATTCTCCAGCAAGAAACTTTCTATCAAAGTTTTGACATTTATCCATCACTAGGAACCAACCTGGCAGTGCAGATGCTTTATCTTGATGGAAGAAATTGGAACTTCATAAGGGGGATGAGAGGCCAATGCATAAGCAAGTTCCTTTATTTTGGTAATATTTGAGCTATTGGGGAAGCACTGCCTGAAATAAGCCGTTATCCTCATATCTCGCAGAAGGTGTGCATCTTTTTGTGTGAGAACCCTGGAACACATAGGACCAAAAAAGTTATACAATCTCTAAAAGTTCGGTGAGCCAGGTTTAGCGTGAACATATGATTTCTGTCGCAAAGGACAATAGAAAGAGAAGCGTGATATGGTACTCCGCAATCATAGATGAGGAATGCACCACTGTAAACAGAGTTGATCACTGATACTCGAATAGATGAAAAGAGCTCCTAATGGACATAATGACAAAAATATTTCATTAGGAAAGAAGATTTGATGTCATTATGGTTACAACCATCTATTCATTAGACATAGTTCCCAGAAAGCTTACTTACACCGTGAAAGAATACTTGGGATCCAACACCCATCGGTCACGTTAATGTTAAGGACAGCAAGAGTAAGTTTTAGCCAAATTAATTCACTTCTAGACACTATTGGTTCATTGATAACCATTGAACAATGTAAATGCTTACGATCTATTGAAAGAATCCTGCCGAGCCGACTTGATCTCTATTAAATGAACAGTTTCATCGTAATCCTCATCCAACCAAAAATGCCCAGGTGGAAGATTCTTGCTCTCAGCCGAGATGTTTATTTTAACTACATGGGTAGGAGATACATATCTCAACGTCTTGACCAGTACATCATAACCAACACCTGGAGACATAATCAGTAAGGCATAAACAGCTACAAAGTGAGAAGAAAAGGAGCACCCTAAAGGGCCTTAAGGGAAGAGCAGAAATGATGATAATGATTTAGATATGGAAAATACTATGCCTTTGACCCAGCCAGGTGTATTGACGACTAGAGGCAATCCAACTACGGCAGTATCTTCTTTGCTGTTCAAACTTCGGTGCCCCTTGCAAAAGTAATCATAGAGAGCATATATACACTTCAAGTATGCTGCAGGATCCCTTTTTGCAGATATGTCTCCAAAGAAAAAGCATCTGATACAGGGAAACTGGTAAGCCACACTATAGAGCCTTTTTTCCTTTAGTGGGGAGAACATCCAACCAACTAATTCAGGAGCAGAATGAATGTATAAAAATGTGAATCCAGTCAAATTTCAGCAGCAGCAACGTAAGTTACATGATTAGTACCTCTCAGGTGTCTTCAAGCAGGGAATTGTCAAATCTACATTGCAGAAGGATAGATGATAAGGAACAGGAATAAAAAAAACAAAAGTTAACCATGAAAACAGAGATAATATTCATGGGTTGTAAACAAAAGGAGGTGGTAATTACAAAAACGGTACCTGGTGTCAGTTTGTCAACTATGGTAAGAGAGAGAAAACCAGGGGGAGTGAACTCTGGCTGCCCAACGTCTGTATCCAAATAAGCTACTCTTTTATATCTGCATAGAGGAAGAGGAGACTCAGAAGAACGAGAAAGATGAACAGATAAACGTTTTTATTCTATTCGTCAAGCATGAAAATCTCCAGTAAGCTCTCAATATGACACGGTGGTAGAGGAAATACACATCGAATTCAACTTGTCGAATATAAAAACCAACAAATTGACACGGCCAAGCTACTTAACTGATAACTGGGCACATCATGAGTGCAAGCCAAACTTAGGCACGAAACTCATAATCCGCAGAGATTAGATAGTCAAATCAATAAGATCTTTCTAGCTCCTTAGCTAGCTTAAGAACCATTAGCTCATACATGTCCAGCTTAATGCGCTGGTGAGCAAAGGCATGTACCCATGAATTCAATCTGGGAAGGAACGTGGCGCAAAGATTATGGTTCCTATAGATGAATTCAAAACCGAACTGTATGACCATATCATCGAACAGCAGCCGCTAAAACTGCTGAGCTAAAACGAACATTCGCGAACAAAATCATCGAACCGCAATGCACTAGCGCTAATCAACTCATCGAAGAACGCGCAATCAGCCTATCACGACAGGAGGCGAAACACATTCCTCAAGTCGCCACATCGCCGAAACCATTCTACTACTCTCAAAGCGAGAAGAAGTCCACGGACAAACCGCGGCCCACGGCGAAGCGAACATCGTCACAACCCGCGTGTCGGGAAGAATGGAAAGGGACGGAGGCGGAGGAGAAGGTGTCGGCGGCGGACCTTCGGAGGAGGACGTTGAGGAGGTGGCGAGAGAAGGTGGTCTTGCCGCAGTTCTTGGCGCCGCAGACAAGAGCGGTCGGAGGCGGCGGAGCGACGGAGCCGTGGGCGATGGCGGCGGCGGCCTCGGACCACTCGTCGGGTATGTATATGGCCGGCGAGGGGGCTTCCTCTTCCGCCATAGCTGAGAGCTGGCGACCTCGCTCGCAGTATCGGAACGGTTATAGCGAGTCGTGCGGGATCGGCGATGGGGAGTCGCACAGATCCATCACATCGGACCCGACGGGCTTGTCTGGGCGGGCCGGCACGAGATCTCCGGCCCGTTGGGCTCGGTTGAGTCGGCCCATCCCAGCCCAGCCCATTAGACATCAAATGTTTAGCTCGTGACTCGTGACGACCCACCAAACGATTGGTGAGAAGATATATTTTTTTTTTGGGGTGATCATGAGATTTAAAGTAATCCGGTAGTTAATTAATTAATAGTTAATACTATGTTATTGTGATTGGATTCTTGTTCTTTTTGTAAGCAGGAGAGACTTTTCAAATAAGTTTATATCCAAAGATAAAAAGGAAAAAGAAAATTACAAGAAAATTATGAGAAATCTGCTGTAAGATTATATATATAATATATAAGGTATATTTGTGCGTGTATATTTATTATTCAATTAGATCCTCCGAATATGTAAGGTATGTTATATGCTTGAATTACTAATGAGAACATCACTCCTTTTAGAACATGGGCAGAAATCAAAAGAAAAAAAATCTTAAGCATTTTTAGTTCTTATTTTAGAAAATAATTACTAAATGATCATGAATTTTCATAAGGATATCGATACAATTTTAAACTTTCCAATTTTATTAACACAGTCTTAAATTTTTATGCAAATTCTAATATAAATCTTCTGATTAATTGGTGACATAAATTATTAACATGACTCTTCAAATCATTGCCAGTCATCTCATAAGATATGCTGAAAATTCCAATATCTTCATAAGATATGCTGAAAATTCATAATGACAATTTATTGGAAAGTTTGTAACATAATTTCTTGAAAATATTAAAGATTATATTAATGAAATTAGAAAATTTATAATTGAATTGTTCCCCTGAGATAATGATTCGGGATTGAATTTTTGCGGTGAGGAACGAACTGTTTTCTTTGCCTAAGGGAAAAACAGAACGCCGAGGAAGGAAGGAATGATGAGGGATTCAATTCGTGTCTTATTGTTGAAAAGGCGTGCAAGGAATCGGGACAACCTAGTCCAGCTAGAAAGGATCACATCAAGAGAAAAACTTTAAAACCCCCAAAAAGAAAAAAAAGAAAAAAAAAAAAAAGCCTCACCAAATATTTTGTCCGAAATGGAGCGGCTCCGATCGTTCCGTTCCCACGATCTCCCGGCCGGCGCTGCCCGTCAGGGACGCGGCGGGACCCGGCCGTGCATCTACGCAGCCAATGGCGAGACGGTCTCACGGAACCTCCGCCGCACCGAACGAAAACCCGAATCCCGAGTACGGAGTTCCGAGGAGGGCTCAAGAAAAATCAAATTTTGATCAGATCAAACGACCGAGTACAAACCCTCACCCTCTCTTTCTCTCTCCTCACCATCCCCCTGCCAATCAAACGCTCTAGAAAACGCCCAAAAAGCTTCTTCCTCTTCTCTCTCTCTCTTCTTTCTCTCTCTACAGAGAGGCGCCAAAAACCCTTTTTAATCTCGAGCGCCCCTCTCTCTCTCTCTCTCTCTCTCTCTCTCAATCATCGGGCGAGAGCTCATCGATTTCGGTGGATGAGCTGCGGAGCTGTAAAACCCTAATCGGCAATCCGGCAGAGGCGAAGGGGGAGAGATTGTCAATCCAATCCAATCCCCTCCCCGTGCGAATTCGGATTGGTGGTGGTGGGTAGGGGTGGAGTGAGAGCAGAGTGCGCGCCTCCGATGGAGCTCCAGAACACGGTGAAGGAAGCCCTGAACGCGCTGTACCACCACCCCGACGATGGCGTGCGTATGCAGGCCGACCGGTGGCTCCAGGATTTCCAGCACACCATCGACGCCTGGCAGGTATTGAATCGTTTGGGGGGCCGGGGATTTTTTTGCTTGGTTTGGGTGGCAAAATCGAGCGTCTGAGGGACTGTTCGAGATTCGATGCGTTTTCGTTTCTTTTCTTTTTAGCTCGCGGGTTAGATCAATGGGTTGTGGTCTGATGCTTGAGCTCGCGGATTGTTTCGCGTTCTACGTGAGAATCGCGTAATGTCTAAGTAGTGCTTTGGAAGTCTGTTCTTTGTATTTTACTATATCAACCCCTGGTATACATGTACGGATACTCAGATGCCTGCTCCGGCACGTAAGGCGTTGGAAAGAGCAACTCGATTCTAGTTTTCTGAATTTTGGCATTCGATTGGTGACATGGTTTGTGATCAATCTGTCCTTGTAGCTACCAGATAACTGTACTGTTTCGAGTGCTAGGAATCTTTGGCCTTGAGGAACAATGAAAGAGTGATGAAGTGGGGACGGACTCATTTGGGGCTCCATTTTTTTGAAAAAAACTTACGTTTGTGCAAAACCTTTAATTCTTCCACGGAACCTTCAAGTGGCAGTAGGTGCAATTTTGGAGCCTCGGGACTTTACTGAGTGTTACAATGAGTACTAGTTTTTATCTTCAACTAGCAGCTCATTTACAGTTCTCATGCAACCAATTTTAAATAAAATACTGCTAAGACTCTAACAGGCTTAAACAAGCTGACTACTATCTTCTAGATGTTGCTACACGCGAAACACACACGAACATTGCTTGATCCCACTTCATGATCTGCTATGCACCAAGTCCCTTCCCCTCCAAAACCTTTCTCCAAGAGGGCGTGTGCTACCGTTGAGAAAATACAAGGACCATGGTTAAATGCATTGACAAAACTAACTGATGGAACCAAAACGTGTTCTATTTTCCTTCATCTAATTCAAAGCTTGATTTTGTACTCTAGGCTTGGGAGGAAAATGGCAATCTCAGACTTCCATCCGCTGCCTTTGTCAGAAAGATGTTCATTCACCACTTGAATATTTGTGCATCCAACTTTCATTTTTACAATATCAGAGGAAGGCATATAATTGACTTTTTCAACTTCGTTATTAGGACTTATTTCACTAAGTTTCCTTCAACCATCAGCTCAACTAGTTCCTCCTCAGGACTTTCGTATTTATGAGGGGGTGCCTTGTGACATGGCATATCAACATTGTTTCTTTCAAGCGTTACAGGGAACAAAACAGAATCCTTCATTTCAGCTTGTAAAAAATTCAAGTTGGAGACTCATCAAGTTGCTGACCTCTTCTTGGAATTGAGAACTTGATGGTGAATGTACAATTGTCATACAGCCAAATCTAACAAATGTAGCTAAGAGTCTGACAGACTTCAATAAAATGACTATGGACTAAAATTAGGATGTCTATTCATATGAAAAACTCATGAACTGAATAACTCTGCATGCATACACTAGAGCTGGGTCTGCTTCATATGAAAGAGGATTTGTTATTTTTGATAAAGGAAAACCACAGTATGCAGCTAATTTATAAATGTGGAACTCTAAGTCTTGTTTATTTCTTCTGTCTGCACAGGTGGCTGACAATTTGCTGCATGATCCAACAAGTAATCTAGAAACCTTGATATTTTGTTCCCAGACCCTTCGGAGCAAGGTGGGTCAGGGAATTTTGATTTCATGAGCAAAAATGTTAAGAAGGCCAGGCTTCAACTTCTGGGGTTGTGACGACCAAGTTTTTCTATCTGCATTCTGACTTTTAATGACTTTTGTGATTCTCAATAGGTACAACGAGATTTTGAGGAACTTCCTTGTGAAGCATTTCGTCCACTGAGGGATTCGTTAAATGTAAGTGGATAATGTATAATTAGATTGAACATGTTAAAACACATACTGATCTGAAATTAGTATTTGCGTAAGTGAAGTTTGTCTAAAGCTGGGAAAAATGCTATAGAATTTTAATTCAGAAGTCAGAAAAGAAAATTATGCTATATCAATTAATGATATATCTCGTGCTCTCTGGAGAATTCTGCGGGGATTCATTGGGTATATTTGATGACAGCATCAAACAAGAATATGTTCAAGTATTGCTATTTAGAACTTTTTCTAATGGATATGGCTATTCTTTTTCCCCCCTGCTACGCAGAACTTACTAAAAAAGTTCCACAAGGGCCCTCCCAGAGTTAGAACTCAGGTATAGATTAGAAGTTACTTTTGTCAATCATTCTCATTTTTTCTTTCATTAACAGTATGGTACTAAGGGCATATTGTGCTTAATTTTCCTGGCCTTCTAGATTAGTATTGCCGTCGCTGCATTGGCTGTGCATGTTCCTGCTGAAGACTGGGGGGATGGTGGCATTGTGAATTGGCTGAGGGATGAGATGAATTCTCATCCTGAATATGTGCCAGGTTTTTTGGAGCTACTCACAGTACTTCCAGAGGTATATGTATTCCTGTTTGGAAATTTTTTATTTAGTTGAGCCTTATTATTCTCATGCCTCATTATAGAAATTATTTACCTTGATGGTTTCTCTGCTAGAATTAAGAAATTACCATGTGAATAGGATATGGAGATGGTTTAAGCTTTCTAAGCATATGGAAATGTTTGCATATAACTTGATTGAGGTGTCTGTTATCTTCTCCTGTTCAGAGGGCTTTTGTGTGTTCACACTTGGACTTTATGCTGGAGAAGGCACTTAAATTGATAGAGATGGACTTTCTTTTTCCTTTCTTTACATTTGTAATTGCTGCCATGCTCTTCTAGTGCCTCTTTAGTCATGCAATCTCCTAAAGCTTCCTTTTTGCAGACTTGTTTATCTGTTGTTTGTGTCCTTCTGGCTATCACTTTATGAGAATGTCCAGGATAGTGCAAATATCCAGGTCATATGCCTGGAACAAAAACTTTTGAGTTATCCTTTTAAATCCGAGCCAGTTTTTCCTCACTAACCAACAACATTTTGTCAGTAGAAGAGGACATGGGACCTTTATCAGATGAAAGAGACAGATTTAAATAATTCAATTGAACCTGGGGATATTTTTGCCAGGAGTAACGTTTGATCATTACTCCCTCATAACTCTTGTTGGAAAGATCAGGTGTCAATTGTACTCTTTTTCCTTTGTGATGCATGTCCTTTAGTCAAATGATTCGAGTTAATTGAAGTGGTGAATCAAAGTGCTTGGATCTCATGTTGATGCACCGATGTGGCTGAATCATAATTTTAGATATCACCAAGGTGAAAAATTGGGTAACACAAATGGGCTTTGCAAGACTTGGACAGCAAAATGTTGTTTGTTTGAAATAGAATATTTACTGTTGGACCAAGGACTTCTGTGAAAATATATTAATGAGCTAAATGCAATGTATCCGATCAGAATTAGGACTAATTGAAAATGTTAATATGTAACTTACTTCTGCTTTTACCTATAATCAAGCACATTCTAGTGAACTTCCTTGCTATAATTACACTGCTTTGCTGTAGGTGAGGATCTGATTAGTATCAAGCCCAGAAATTTGCTTTTTTGAATGGAAAGAAGGGCAGAGGAAAATTTTCTCCTTTGACATGACTACTCTTCGGGATCTGTCACTTTTATGTCATTTATATGGCGTGTTTGATTCTGCTCAGGAGGTTACAAACTACAAGATAGCCGCTCGTCCAGAAAGGCGCCGACAATTTGAGAAGGAGCTCTCATGTCAAATGGAAGTTGCTTTAAGTATCTTGACAGCTTGTTTGAATGTTAATGAAGTTAGAGAGCAGGTAAGATTCTCTGAACATAATTTCCCTTTGGTGCAATGCCCTTATTGGATGTATGCTATCATTTTAGTGTAGGTGCGTGGTTATATATAATATGTACTACACTATTGAATATGCAATCAGGTTATAAATAATATGTACTACACAATTGAATATGCAAGCACTAAGGATGCTGTATAATTATTAGGGGTGATTGGTTCCCGGGCTGTCCAGTGCCTGATTCCCACCCACTAGACCAAAGGTGCCGGTTCCTAGCTTCTAGAACCAGGAACTGAACTGGTGCCCTTTGGAATCGGACTGACCGATTCCCGGGTGTGCCAATGGAACCGGTGGCTCAAAGAGCTTAGTCCCCGCTTTCATGAGCTGCTCCTCAAGCTCCTTATCTGACATCGCACTTGCAAAACCCCGAACGAAACTCTGTATGTCCAGATCTCGCAGGGCCTCACTCACCCGCGCTGCACCCATTGCTCAGCATGGGAAGGAGTACGGAAAAGGGTAAATTCCAAGGGGGAGGAACTAGGGTTCTTCTGGATATGGGGTGGATTTGGGTATATTAACGAAGGTGGACAAAGCTATAAAGGGACAGAGAGAATGGAAAATGAAGCAGAGGAGTAATTGTCTCCGCTCTGTCTTTGATTTTATCGGAAGTTTTTCGATTTTGCTTCTGAAAGAGCGAATACAGTAGGGTGACGGCAGACTTGGCGGGGATTTATTGAAAAAAAAAAAATCAGTTTATTCTGGGTGGGAGTTCTACACATGGGATCAGAACTGGACCGAAAATCACCGGTTCCAATTTTTTGGATATGGGAACTGCCCAAAACTGGCTGGTTTGGTCCGGTCCATGTGGTTCCTCTTGCTGACCACTAATAATTATTCTATAACAGCTAGGTTCGAATGTTCCCTAATCCCGGTATTGTAGCATGTTTCTGAATAGTGATGTTGTGGTTAATTTTGTAAGGTTTTTTTTTTCTCCCTTACTATAGTGAATCCTGTTTTCTAGATGTTATTCGTTATGAAATGCAATATGTGAATTGCCAGAAGCAGTTTTTAGATTGTTATAATGTGGAATTTTTTTTTTTAATTCTCCTAAATCACAGTACATACACTTTCAATCTCGAGAACAAAATACTTCATGTTAATTCACTAATTTCTCTGATTCTTGAGTCCCTGTACTTACCTTCTTTGTCCTTGTTTTTATGCATCTAGCTGTTCTCCATGAATTTTTTTCGCTGTTGTTCAGGTTCTTGAGGCATTTGCGTCTTGGCTTCGACTAAGGAACGGGTATGCATTTCTACTTTGATAGTTGCACTGACACATTTATCCCTGCCCCACCAACTATACTAGTGCAATTACAAGTGGCAAACATTAACTTATTGAAGTGCACACATGAATAAATTGCATGCATGGATAAATTTATCCTGTATCTGGTGCTCAGAAGATATGCAGTCCTCCTTGAGCCAGGTCATGGGTCTCTAAGCAGCTATGATGTTTTCTGCAACTCCTAAAGTAGACTTCTTCCATGTGTCTACGTAACCACAACGTCATATGAAAGCATTCCATTCTGTTCTTCTTTGTTATTATATTTCCTTCTGTTGTGCTAAATGATTTTCTTTTTAATTAATGACAATTTTACGAAATTTCCTCGGCTGGCTCTCGAGTCAATGTTATGACTTTTCTTAACTCTCTAAGTAGGAGAATGTATACATCTTTACTGGTACTTATTGAGTACTCTTTGTTTCAGGCTACCAGGGTTGATGCTTGCGTCTCACCCTTTAGTACATACTGCTCTCTCAGGCTTGACCTCAGAACTACTTTCAGAGGCATCTGTGAATGGTAATTTGTTTTGGAAAAGTCAGAAGCTTGAGATTTTGCTATTGTGGGATTTACTTTACTTATTCAGGCTTCTTTACCTTCTTGCAGTTTTCTAGTTCAACCTTTTAGTGTGGGTCTATGCACATGACTGTGTTTTCTTCCTTCTTCCCTTCACTCTGTTTCTGTGTTTTTGGTTGGGGAAGAGGGGACCCTGAGATCTTGTGATACGTTAGTGACTGGTGATTGGATTTGCTAGTAAACAGGAGTAAACGTCCTAATTTGTCTCATCGTGGATGTGACAAATCAATGGAAATTAGTTCACAAGAATCTCGGAACGTTTGTAGTGCATCAAACAGGAAATTTGAAATGTCCAAGTCATCCTCTTTTGGTTTGCTTTAAATATACATGTCATCCTTGATTTTGGACTGCCATATATTGATGAGAGATGAGCAACTTGAGACGAAATAGCGAGGGTTTAATATTTTCTTTCCAGTTTCATGCTATACAATGTACAAAAACCAATATAATATTGTAAATTGTATACAGAGTTTGTACTCATAAGCATAACTATTTCGGATGCCATGGCTTCTCTACGGTGTTCTTGTACTTGCAATCTTGTCACGGGAGTACATGTTATTTAAAAGAGCTTTGACTTCTGGAGATTGAAATTTACTGCTGAAATTTGGTGTTCTGTGGATATTAGTCTTAATTTGTTAGGTTTTTGATTTTATGTTATGCTTCTTATATATATTTTCATGCACACAGTTGTGTCAGAATTGATTCACTTAACAGCAGCAGCAAGTTCTGGGGGGTTTGCTGTACAGATGCCTCTGATTCAAGTTATTGTGCCTCAAGTTATGAGTCTAAAATCACAGCTCAGAGATCCTTCAAAGGTAATAAATCATTGTGCTTCCAAACTGTTACCCTCAGCTGCTGGTTTAGTAGTGTTGTTGACTTATGGGTTCTCAGGAAAAGACAAATGCCTATTTCTTCAATAGTGGTAGAACTCTTACAGATGGCTAACAATTCTGACAGCTTATTGATGTTTTTTAATTTGCTGACTTGGTGCATCGGAATGAACCCTTTGGCACGCATCAACAAATTTTGCTTGTCATAAGGGGAAAAAAGGTGCTTATAAGAGCAAGTCGAAACAGTTCTTCAAAGGGGCATAGTTGTCATTGTCTTGCTAATTTGCAGCCATAACATTCAAATGCTAAATATGGTCCATTTTCTCTTGATATTTAGTCCAAGTTTGCTGCTTCCTGACTGGGGTTTCTTTTGCTTGTGTTTCTGCTATCAGGATGAGGAAGATGTAAAAGCCATTGCTCGTCTCTTTGCTGATATGGGTGATTCATATGTTGAACTGATTGCAACTGGTCCGTACATGTGCCATATTTATAACTACATGCCATCACTTTCTTCATTCCTTTTGCTTTCTGCAGGACCTTTGGGAATTGTGTACTTTTTTAATGTTTAGCATGAATAATTTTATTTCAAAGTACGTATTTTTGGGTAAAATTTGTACTATTTATTTGATACATCTTGCATACTCAGGTTCTGAAGAATCAATGCTAATAGTGCATGCTTTGCTGGAAGTTGCTTCTCATCCTGAATTTGATATTGCATCAATGACATTCAACTTTTGGCACAATCTTCAGGTTAACTTGACCAGAAGGTGAATCTTTACGGAGATCTCTTAAATCTTGATTTAATTATGTGAAGTTGAAGATTTATTTTCAAGTTGTCATCTTGCTTTAATAGGGACTCTTATGCTTCATTACCAAATGAAGCAACAATTGAAGCTGAAAGAAACCGCAGGCTACATAGTTTTCAGTCAGCCTATGAAAATCTCGTTTCTCTGGTGAGTCTTCTGGCTAGGATGTTTGGATGTGCCAATCTTTGTCATTTAACTTTAGAAGTGTGCTTTAGTCACAGTTCTCCATATTAGGGATGTTGATCCAAAGTCCTCATTTGAGTTGTTAAAAATTATATCATTCTTATTATAAATGCATTGTATTACGTTGAAGATAGGTAATTTTAAAGATTTAGAATATATTCTGTGCCATTCTTGAATAACTTGAACTTTTAGCACAAGCGGTTGCAAACTCAATTTCAATATAGTGTAAAGCAAGGCTTCTCAAGTTTTATTCCTCTTTTATTTCATACATTATTGGTATCCTCTCTTTATACATGAAGTGCATCAACAACTCTTTCGTCAACATGTATCAGATTTTCACATTAAGGCTATTGTTAATCTACTAGTCTTTGTTTGAGGGGATGGATATTCAGGTGGGTGGGTTTGGGGCACGTGCATTCTGCTTGTGTAAAGATGGTGTATCCATATGCACTGGTTGTAAGCCACAGGAATCTGGACATGATGAAGTGACATTCATGGTTTTTCACTTAGTTGCTTTTTCAGAAAGATCTACTTTTGCTTTTGTCATGCTTCTACTAACATGAAATTTATAAATGTCAAGAATAGCTTTCACATTCTATGAATCGGAGAGTAATACAGCATGAAAGATAATTTCTTGACTGAGTTAAATTTACAATTTGTTTTTTTTTTTTGGGGTAAATTTTGTAGGAAGAATCTCTTTTCTCCTGTTCTTGGGAGATTTAACAGAGATAATTCACTGATACCTCATGCATCTTCTGGTACTTTTTTGCTTATTATTTTCTAAACTAGCATCACTAATGATGCCTATCGAGTACTTTCAACCTCCATGGGTGTCTGATAGGATTTGTGTCATCACTGTCACTGCCTAGGTCTTGACAATATACTACTGATACCGATGATATGCTTAGGTATGGTCCCTCTTAGTTGGTTGTTTGAAAGAATGCTACTTATACCAGCCACGGGAGTGTGTTGCCACCTGCTCTCATGTGTCCCCATTGTTGTAATTGGAGATGTCTCGTCATTGTACTTAGTTATCACTGGATGTTAAAAAATCATATAAGGCATTGGAAGAAATATTATTTGGTTAGAGGTGTTCATGACTGACAACTGGCCTGAGCAGAAGAGATGGGCAGTTGGAGACCATATGATGCATTGTCTAAGCAAGTTGAGATATCTTCAATTATTCTTTTGCAGGTGAGCTTTCGGGTTCAGTATCCACATGACTATCAAGACCTTTCACATGAGGACCTTAAGGAATTTAAACATACTAGATTTGGTAAGCCTAAAGCACTCTTGCATGTTTGAGGATGGAGACTGCTTCTACTTGTTCCTATGGACGCATGTAGGAAGCTTGGAGGCAGCAGTAAAGATTATCTCCATATTGAATCACATGTTATAATGAAGTAAACCTTATGTCTTGACTGGTATATTGAAAATTGCAATTCGACTCAAAAAATTGTATAAGTTTATGAGCCAAATCATGGAAATTATGTCAAATTGCATAAAAAATCATGCAGCGGAGTGAAATCAGGTAAAATTGCGAGTGAACTCATGTAACTTGCTAAAATCGCTAGTCAACTCGGTTTGACTTGGTGGATCCTTTTTCTTGCTGCCCGGGTGGTCTAAAGTTGGGGTATTGGGCCTCTTGAAGCCCATAAGAAAATAAAAGCAAAGCCAGACAATTACTCATTTAAGTTAAACAGCAAGCTTCACCCTTTCACTGATGCCTTGACTTAAAAACAATAAGAAAATAAATAAAACAGAAAATTCTCTTTTGGTTACATTTTAGGCTCTTTTTAGCAAATGAAAGAGAGCTCTTCTTTGTGTCTCTCTGTTCATTGTTCAACGTTTCAAGAACTCAAGCAAAGCAGCAAGCTTACAAAATTATACTAGCTCAAGTACAAAGGAGCATGGTGTATGAAGTTTGTTTTATTTGTCTCCTTAATTTGCTAAAGTTATGTTATGAGGAAATGGAGAGGTTGGATTTGTCAGGAGAGTTTACTGAAGTCAGAGAATATATAGCTTTCCTATCTATTCCTGACATAATCTTATCTTCTTTTTTTGACCTTCAACTTCTATTCAAACTTCTTTCTCTTCTTCAAACTCAGTTTAAATCTTAATTTACTGCTGAAGTTGTTTATGCTTGACATCTTAACTTACAATTATTTGTCAAATGGGTTTAAATTATTTTAGCTCTTTGGTAATATTTATGTGATTTGAACTTGAAGAATTAAGATATATGATGTCACGGTTTCTTTTTTTTATGTACCATGGCATGGTTAGTGGAGCTGATATTATGAGAATGGTATTATTTGATTTTTTTTCTACTGATCCAACTTCGTTATGGAGCTTTATGATTAATATATATGGTGACATTTAAGATATCCTGTCACTAATAAAATTCGTAAAATCGAATTTACAATTAAATCTTACAGTCCGATTTTAAGGGGCCCTCACTGATCCTAGTTAAATAAGCGAGTTTGACTACCTTGGTCTTGACTTAGGTTGCTTTTAATTCAAGAATAGTCATTGCTGTTTATTACATTTGTACATTATGATTTTGTGGGCTTATTCTTTCTTTTTGTCTCTCTATGCCAGTGCTTTTGCTACTTTCATGTCTGATCATCGTTTCCAATCCTGTACTTTATTGCTTGACAATCTTCTTTTAGGTTTCTTTACGCATTTTGCCTTTAGCCATTTGCTTTTAACCATCCACTGCTCAAATCTATAAACTATGTTTCTGCAAGAACAGCTTCCATTGTTGATGTAACTTTAGTTGCTGTAAGTATAACATGTGGAAAGAGTCTCTGCAGTAAGTGAGATGAAAAATGGCTGCAAACTTATGTTCTTCCTTGAAATGAACACCATTTCCTGTAAGTCTGCATCATAATCCAGGACCTTGGACCTGCTGTTCCTAATGAAATTCTGGTTTTTTAATAGCTGTTGCGGATGTATTGATCGATGCAGCATCAGTTTTGGGTGGTGACACTACTCTGAAGATTCTTTATGTGAAGCTCATGGAGGTTTGTACGAAATATGATAACTAATCTGTTCGCTTCCATTACTGTCTGTATTTGTGTTGTGTCAAATTGATTTTTTTGTTTTTTGGATGGCTAATGCAATTGCTATCCTTTGTCTGGAGATACTGGCCTTACATTCAAATTTCCTTGAGCTTGTTCAGCCTTGATCAGTCATTTCTGCTTAAGTCTCTATTCAATTTTAAATGTTTTTCCTTGCTCACATCAGAAGTGTAAGACTATCTACTAGAGAATTAATTGTGGAAATGTCCCTAAGCTACTAAAAGTTTGAGGCATTTATTGAAAACTCTATATGCTTCAAATGATGCCATTGACATTCCTCAACCCATCCTACTTCCATAATTAGCAAATTGGCTTTGTTGCTTTTGCTCTGGGATTGTTTGGAATTTCTCGATCTTAACATTTATGTTCTGCTGATTTTCACCAGACACAAAAGCTTGACACATTGTGGGAATAGATTCAACAAGAATATTGATCTCTCTTTCTTTTTCTTTTCTTTTTTTTTATGCAAGCATCACATGATTCTTGGCACATGATGATTGCTCTCTACCTTGTATTTAGTTGGCCTATATAGTTGTGACTTGTTATAAGTGATGGGTCCCTATGTTTTGATTTTCTAGCAAGTTACCTTTCATTTACTTTATCTTATTCCAACAGGGTCTTGATTTTTACAAACTTTTGAGTTGCTGGTTTCTTTTTATATTGTCAGGGAGTAAATTCCCAGTAGTTTCTTTAGTTGTGATATACAATCAATGATCCTATAACAGTGAAATCTCCTTTTCTTGGTGCAGTGTTTTTAATTGTTCAGTCTGGTAAATTAATTTTTCCACTAAGTAAACCCATAATCAACAGCTTGATAGAAAAAGTGAAATGAGTCTTTGAGAGTACTATGGTGGACTTCACAATTACTCTTTTGTTGTTGAAGGCTGTAGCATGTTGTACAAATGGTGAGCAGAGCCAATGGCGTCCAGCAGAGGCTGCTTTATTTTGCATCCATGCAATATCGAATTATGTTTCAGTTGATGAAGCAGAAGTCATGCCCTCGGTATGAATGCTTTCTGATTTTTCTTCTGTCCTCAAAGAAAGTCAAATTAAAAAAAGGCAGTCCTTATGTCTTGACTGAGCTCAAGTTGTTATTCTTGCTGTCATGGTTAAGCTGTAGGATTGCATGCCTTCTTTTGGTTAGTATAAATGAAACAGAGCTGGTTTTCTGCTTCATGATTTATTTGGCAAGTGAGCTATCAACTGAAAATTTGAAATCTCTCCTAATGATATACACACTTGTGCTCAGCAAACTCCTTCCATGGAGCTTGACTGATGATTTCTCACAAATAGCATGCTTGTTAATTTGCTGTCTCTACTATTCACGGTATCCTAGGATTGTGGCATAGTGTATTCACCTGAAAGGCCGAGTAGTGAAAATGGAAAAGGCTGTTGTTTTGGTTTTTAAAGAGTAAATTCTCAAAGAAGGATAGGACAGAATGATCTCAATGGCTGGAAGAAGACATCAGTTGACTTCACAAATTTGATTCTCCCCGTTGATGACTGATAACAATGAGAATGTTTGTGGCTTGGTAGATGCATATCTGGAACTTGGAAATATCATCTATTTCCCTCGGGTGACAGTTTCTATATACTAATTGTTTATCAGCCTTTCCATCTTTTTATGGTGTTTCTATATTAATTGTCTTAATGTGTGCTGTGGTTTGCTATGCTCAGATTATGGCTTTGCTTCCAAAGCTTCCTCAGCAGCCAGAACTCCTTCAGACTGGTAATAAATTGTTAATATTTTGACAATTTACTCTTTTGTCTATCACGTGGAAATTGGAGGATGGGCATATATAAATTACTTCAGGGTCTTTCGCGGCTGTTGAAGGGTGGATTTGAGCTATACTCATCCTGGATCTAATGTAGTGTTTTTGCTGAGTGGTGTCACATATCGTTTAAATTTTTCAGTGTGCTTGACGATTGGAGCTTATTCAAAATGGCTCGATGCTGCATCAAGTGGACTCTCTATATTGCCTCTGGTCATAGATATTCTTCTGAGCGGAATGGGCACATCTGAAGATTCTGCAGCAGCTGCGGCTCTTGCATTCAGGCATCTCTGTGATGGTACAGTGCTTTTTACACTGTCAGGCTCTTTAATATGGGTTTTCTGTCTGTCTGTCTGTCTGTCTCTCTCTCTCTCTCTCTCTATATATATATATTGTATTCTACACTGCTTTTTGCCTACATATTACATGATCAAATAAGGATATCTGTACTGGTTATAGATTGTCGAAGAAAGCTCTGTGGATGTTTGGAGGGCCTGTTTCATGTATATCATAGAGCAGTTAGTGGTGATTTCAAAGTCTCTGCTGATGACTCGTTGAATTTAGTTGAGGCGTTAAGGTATGCTGGTTGATGAGAACATTTAGTTGTTAATTTTGCCTTGTGGTGTAAACTTTTCTTTGAATACCTCATAATTATGTCCGTTGATTCATATACTGTCCTTCAGTGTTGTCATAACGGAGCTTCCTCCTGACCATGCAAAGAAAGCTTTAGAAGCATTATGCCTGCCCGTTATTACACATTTACAGGTTGGTTTCTTTCTGGTCTATGTGTTCAGTTGGCCCTCCGTCAAGATTATTCTCAGCTTCATAAATTTTGAACTCCAGGGGATCATAAACCAGGGTCCAGAAGTAGTTGAGAAGAAACATGCTCGTGATTTAACCGTTCATATTGATCGGATTGCCTACATTTTTAGGTTGGTCATAAATTATGGAATTAACATTCTTTCTTCCATGTTTTTTCTGCTCATGTTCCTTTCTCCTCCCTTATAACTTGATGGAAGCCAGATATGTGAATCATCCTGAAGCCGTGGCAGATGCTATTCAGAGGCTGTGGCCAATTTTCAAAGCAATCTTTGACCTGTGAGTGCATAAATCTCTATTTTGAATAGATTCATCCTGTGGAAAGAAATTGCTTCACTACCCTCATATGTTTTTTAAGTGGTTTTGATGATTTGCTGCAGTCGTGCTTGGGACATGCGAACAATGGAATCTCTTTGCCGTGCCTGTAAATACGCTGTGAGTGTGCTAAACTATTCTGCACTGAACTTTTGGGTGTTCGTTGCTTTTGTCCACCCCTTATTAAATTTCCGGTAAAGAAATTATCAATATGCATTTGGTTCACTGCCCTTAGCTTAGCCTTTTACTCATCTAAAACTAGAAGTGGATCACTTCAACAAATCAGAAGAAATTAGAGGATATGAATTGGCTCACCTAAATTGCCATATTCATGTTAATAATCATGTGATCATTGCATGTGTGTACTATATAAAATGTTTCACTTTTGTGCGGTAGATAAGAGTTGATGTAAATGCTGGATGCAAAACTATTTTGTCACTATCAATTGTCTATCTCAGGTTAGAACTTCTAAGAGGTTCATGGGGATCACAATAGGTGTGATGCTGGAAGAAATACAAGGTCTATATAAACAGCACCATCAGCCTTGTTTTCTCTATCTCTCTAGCGAAGTTATTAAGGTACACTAGCACTCTGAGCTGCGATTTGCATCATATTTATGAGTGCTATATGCTTAAACATGCAATAAACATTTGGATGCAGATTTTTGGTTCCGATCTTTCTTGTTCAACCTATTTAAAAAATTTGATTGAAGTGCTTTTTAAGCAAACGACGTGCCTTCTCCCCAACATCAAGGTATGGCTCAAACAAGCAATGAACTACGTTTTTTTCTGCAGATAAGCATGTTCTGCTGACACATTTAAATCCTTCAATTTTCAGGAGTTCACTGCTAGACCAGATATAGCAGATGATTGCTTTTTATTAGCATCAAGATGCATTCGCTATTGTCCGCAGTTATTCATACCATCAGAAGTATTTCCTTCATTGGTTGATTGTTCATTGATTGGGATTACTGTTCAACACAGGTTTGGCCTCTTCTCTCTCTCTCTCGCGCGCGCGCACGCATATGAAACATTTTTGATCAGCCTGTAAATTCACAAGGTGTATGCGGTGTTTGGGTTTATCAGTTCAACACTGGTTGAATGTAGTTGGACCATGTTGACTCAAAGACAATGAATGTTAAATTACTGAAATCATGTGAAAATAGAAGAGATGAAACATAAGATGAGTTAAGGAACTCCTTTATAAGGGGAACTGCTCGAGCATCCTATGCTCCATAAGATATACCTATTGGAAGTTGGAAAGAAAGATATTATCCTCTTCTCATTGTGTGCATTCTGAACACAATGATTGTTGCTGATAATTCCTTATCTTGCATTTTGTTGTGGAAATTTCTTTTTTAGCGTCTATTCATAAGGTAAGCTGTTCCTAAACCTATGATTATTTGTCAATTGTGTTACCTTGTAGGGAGGCCTCGAAATCGATATTGGGCTTCTTAACCGATATATTTGATTTAGCACAAGCTCCTATGGATAAGCAATACGTATCCATCAGGGATAGTGTGATCATTCCACGAGGACCATGCATTGCAAGAATTTTGGTGGCCTCATTAGCTGGAGCTCTTCCAAGCTCTAGATTAGAGACAGTAAGAACTAGTTCTCTCTCAAATCACTTGCCCATTTTGCGCATCAAGTTATACCTCAAAAATGGGAACCGAGATTGTTCATTTCACCTGGTCCTGCTTTTTCCAGGTAGCATATGCACTATTATCATTAACACGAGCATACGGAGTTCAAGCATTGGAATGGGCCAAGAACAGTATTTTGCTAATTCCATCGACAGCTGTAACAGAGGTGGAGCGCACACGGTTTCTACAAGCATTATCAGAGGCAGCATTGGGGACTGACATCAATGCTCTGATGGTTCCCATTGAGGAGCTATCCGACGTCTGCCGAAGAAACAGGACAGTTCAAGAGATCGTGCAAGGAGCCCTGAGACCGCTCGAGTTGAACCTGGTGCCTGTATCACAGTAAGGCTGATCGGCATGGAGTGGCCATTTTGATTAGGCCTTACGTGTCAGTATTGGTCGTTTTGTGTATAAGGTTGTTATAATTTTTTTTTTCATGGTGCTTTCGAGTTCTCATTCTCCGATTTTTTAGGAGATTTATCGCCCCCCCTCAAATGTTTTTCGGATGGGACAGACCGCGTTCTGTTGTATTTTCTAGTGAGGATGGTTGAGAGTGGTTTCGGTTCTTTGATTTATCAATTTTTGGGGTATAATTATTTGTATAGAGGATTGTAATTTCTTTCTGTGCGATAATTTACAATGGAAAAAGAAAATTTAGAAGTTGAAAAATGAGGTACTTTTTTTCTCTAATCTTAACATGTGCTCCGGGAATTCTGATTCGGGAATCGTCGACTTTTTTGAGCGTGTGCATTGCTTTGACTTTTTAAATTTTTGTAAACCATGTAGGATGTAGCCTTTCACAATCTGATTCTCAGTGCAAAACGCTAAAAATATTTTGAAATGTGAGTCCCATTAATTTCTTGAGTGTTTTTTTTTCCTGTTTTCGAATTTTGAGTTAATCGAAAGTAGAAAAGACTAAGAGGGTTTTGGGCTTACGGTAACATATTTTTGTGATTATTGACTTTGTTAGTTATTTATCGAGTAATTTTTAAATTATATTGGAAAGTTGCATGGTTTATTTATTGTTCAAACTAATCATATTGCCTCGTAGCGAAGAGAGTGTAGAGAAGTTGGAGATAATACAAGTGGGAACTTTTTATAGGTTACCCGCTACTCTTAGGTAATATACCTAGGGGATAAAAGTAAAGTATTTCTTGTTCTCAAAGCAAGTGCTCAAATAATTTATGAATCAATCAAGTTCGGTCTTTTATGTACCATAGCATGCTTATATATATATGAGGACGAAACAACTCTCCAAGCATGAGAATTTCCAAGTCTTGTTGGAAAGACAACTAGTTTTACTAAAAATACAAATACAATTAAATAAGGTCTTTGGAAACTTAAACAATATTTATTAGACCTTGAATATATGAGCAATAGATACAGTCGATTATAGATCTTCAAGTTCTACTAGTTCCAAAGTTGTTGAATTAATAGCCTTTAAGAAATGTTTGCATGTAAACTCATCCTTGAGTTTCCTTTATTTTCATCTTCACGGTAGGGAGAAAGATCCATATTATTGAATGTTGCTAAAACAGTGTACCCGCTAGGGAGTTCAATTTTGTAGGCGCCGTCCCAGTCCTTTGTAGCACTTTGAAAAGTTCATTGGCCCTAGGCTTCAACTTCCCATGACGATCCTTGAGAAATCTTTCCTTCCTATGATGAAGCCTAAGCTGCAGGCTTTCAATGTTTAATTGCTCTTTCTTGATATTTCATATTGTGCTTTATGATCCTTTCCCAAATCTGCCTATAAAGCTTCTTTAGATAATTGGCATGCTCCTTGACATCTCCATTAAAGTGTTAACAGAGGGGAAACGGAATTAAGTTGAATGGACTAATAGGATTTTTCATACACAACCTTCAAGGGACATCTTCTGATTGTTTGGATTGAAGACCGATTGTAAGCAAATTTCACTTGAGCTAAAGTTCTATTAATACAAATTACTTCCAATTAAGCTCCTTGAAAGATTTCGACACACCGATTAACAATTTCAGTTTACCCATCAATTGAGGGACGAAGAGAAGAGTTAAATTGAAGTGTTATGCCTAACTATTTTCAAAGTGTGCACCATAAATACTGATAAATTTTAAATCTTGATTATATTTCATTGTCTTCAGAATACTGTGAAGTTTCACAGTCTCTTGAAAGTAGAGGTTCGTATATGAGTTTCATCCAAGGTCTGTTTTTTTTTTCGATTGGCCATCCAAGGTCATGTTACATGGTACAAAATGTACCGTTTTTGAGAACTGATCAACAACCACCATAATTGAGTACACAAGCCAGTAAATTAAGCATGGCTTTTGGCAATGTAACAAGTTTTGCACCGCTCCACGTGTCTCATAACATCTTTCTTCATTCGAGGCCAATAATTTTTTTTTGACAAGAGAGAGCATCTTGTTTCTTCCAAAATGATCAGCTAGTCCTCCACCATGGGCTTTATTGATAATGGCTTCCCTTAAAGAACTTCTTGATACGTAACAACAATTACTTTTAAGAAGAAATCCATCTTGCAACAAGAATTGCTGATTAAGACCTTTTGAACAATCTTCTTAATGTTTGGATTATCTTCATAAAGCTCCTTGATCATATCAAAGCCTAAGATCTTCATTTGCATTGTGGATAGCAATGAATGCTTACAATTTAATGCATCCGCCACTCGATTAAGAGCTTCAACTTTATGTTTGATAAGAAAAATAAAAGCTTGAAGCTACCCATTTAGCATGCCGGATATTGAGTTTATGTTAAGTATTTATGTACTCAGGGCTTCATGATCTGAATAAAGAATAAATTTCTGAACAATAGATAATGTTGCCAATGATCCAAAGCTCAGATAATAGCATAAAATCCATTATCATAAGTAGCGAGAATTATTCAACTTCTCACTAAAGAATGCAATAGGCTTTCTCTTCTTGGCTAAAAAACGCATCAATTCCACACTAGAAGCATCTCAATTAATTTCAAAGACTTTATTAAAATTTGGAATTGCAACAATAGGAGCCTCAGGACATTCCTTTTAAGGAGTTCAAAGTTTTGTTGTGCCACTTTGGTCTATTTGAAAATCTCCCCCCCAAAATAAAAAAAGCATTTGGTGATAAGAGAAATGATAGAGTTGAAATACTTGATAAAGCAACAATAAAATAAGGCCAAACCATGGAAACTCTTAATGTATGTATAGATGTAGGATCGAGCCAAAATATGTTGCATCCACCTTGCTAGGATCTATTTTGATGCCTACTTCAAAGACAACATAGTGTAGGAAGGTATGTTTATCGGCAAAAAAACTTACACTCCTTTGAGTCGGCAGATAACTTTTGCTTTCGTAGAACTTTGAAAATTTGGTGAAGATGCTTCAAGTGTTGCTCTTAGGTAGAACAACAAATAAAAATATCATTAAAATAAACAACAACACAACTGCCAATAAATGATTTAAAAACATGATTCACAAGACGCATAAATATACTAGGAGCATTAGAGAGACTGAAAGGCATGACTATCCATTTATAGAAACCATCTCTCTTTTTTAAAGCAATTTTCAACTCATCTCCAGCTCTCATTCAAATTTGACGATATCTACTTGGAACACCAATCTTAGAAAAGATAGATAGTAGCACTATATAGCTAGTCAAGAAGATCCAAGTCAATGGATGGGAAAATAGTAGTTCATGGTGATCTTGTTCACTGCTCTACTATCATTACACATGCGCCACAATCCATCCTTCTTTGGTACAAGAAGAGTAGGGGCAACACATAAACTCACACTTTCCTTCACGGGAAAACTGTCAAAAAAATCATAAACGTATTATATTTTAGCCATTTAGTCATAAACCTTTTAGTTTTGTCAATTAAATAATAAAAATTTTCATGTTTTACTAGTAAAGTCCATCCGACCAATTTTAATTGGAAATTGCTAACATAGACATCGATCGTTTTACGTGGCGCGGTCGGCTTGAGCTTATCGCAACGCTAGAAGAGGTGCAAAGAATTAATGGAAATTTCAAATAAGTACCTAAAAGTAGGGTTGTTTTCTCAAAGAAAGGCCAAAGCATACCATATTTCAAATAAAAATTTGAAATGATCGAGTCAATCTCAACTAAGGATACGATCTTACCACGCTCTTTTTGACAATCGAAATAGGAACACCTTAGTCTAAAGAAAGTTCGAGTAAAAAACTACAATCAATTTGAAATTGACTTTGCCATTTTAGGCAAGGTTTACTCAGATTCCCTTTTACAAGAATGACTCCACACCATCATGTCTCTATTAGAAACTTCCTTTTAGAAAAACTAATTCTTGATGATGGTTTTTGACTTCTTCCTCCTCCCTCGTGCCCATCTTCTCATAACGGGGTTTTCTCCAAAACGGCCCTACAAAAAAATTGTAAAAAAATAAAAAAGAATATAAAATACCGTAGCAGCCACCATCTCCACCTTCCCCCAACCTTTGACTCTCTCTCTCTCTCTCTCTCTCTCTCTCTCTTCTGAAATGTGAATTCGCAGTCGCCATCATTGCGAGATCTCTCTCTCTCTCTCTCTCTAAAATTCTCGGCGCTCCATATCTCTCTCTCTCTCCTCTCTCTCTCTCTCTCTTTCTCTCTCTAACAATGTAATCCACCTTCCGTCGGCCTGCCTCGAAGCGACCTTCTTGGCTGGCTCTCCATCTCCCACCGCCCTCCGCCGACAGTCGACCCGAAGATGGTGCCCCCGCCGCCGCCGCCGCGTCGTCCCAGAAGAAGCCCCTCTACTCCCTCCTGACCCACAACCTCGCCAACCTCACCATCCCCTCCTCCTCGTCCTCCGCCGCCGCCGCCGTTCCTCTCTCCTCTTCGCCACCTCTGGACTTCGATTTCTCCGAGGTGTTCGGTCCCATCACTCCCCACCCCCTCCACCCCAACCCTCCAAACCTGTCTTCCTCCGCTTCTGCCAATTCGCACCCGCCCCCCAAGGACCCGCCCGTCATCCAGAACCGGTCCCACTCCTTCGTGGGCCCCTCCCCTCGCTACGCCCACTCCAAGTCTCTCCCTTTCATCGACTCTTCCGAAGATGAAGAAGATGAAGAAGAAGACGGTGCTGATGGTGATGAAAAGGGCGGGACTTTGGACGGGAACGAGCGAGAAAGCTCGGATCTTGGTGGCGCTGATGGCAAAGAAATCGCCAAGACCGGTGCTAAGATCGGGCCGGGGGACTTCGAGATACTGCGAGTGGTGGGGAAGGGTGCTTTCGGGAAGGTGTTTCAGGTGAGGAAAAAGGGCGGACACGGCGAGGACGGAAAGGGCGATGGGATATACGCGATGAAGGTCATGAGAAAGGAGACGATCATCAAGAAGAACCACGTGGATTATATGAAGGCCGAGAGGGATATTCTCGCCAAAGTCGTGCACCCTTTCATTGTCCCGCTCCGGTACTCTTTCCAGGTGATGTTGCTTTGTTTCCAGATGCAGAGCTCTGTTCTTGGACTTCAGCTGTGGATGGGTTGTGCGTTTCGGAGAGTTATTTGGCTGTTCTGGGATGCGATGCGAAGTGAAATTTGTGCTGTTAAAGGATAGTTAGCTATTTTGCTAATTGGATTATGGAGACTTCTTTAGTTTTTCTTGGATGCAAAGTGAAAGTGCCTCCGCTTAAGAGTAGTTAACTATTTTGTTTGATTGCCTCTCATTAATGGCTGAAGACAAGTTCACTATGTGGACTTGTTGAAACAAGTATGAAACTATTAGGCTGTTAGATAGAGCAGCATAATTTGCCTTTGCCATGCAATACTCGAAGTGCTTATCGGCACTTAAAAGTAGATACAGACGTTTTGTTATTTTTTAGCAGGTTGCAAGTGTCGAAAACTGGTGCTTTTGGCAATCGTGACTTTGCCCATTTTTCCACGGTTGGAGCCGATTGGCCTCGGTCATGAGACAGTGTGGCGCATGATGAGTTTATTCATCATTATCTCTTTTAGGTTGTGACACATTTTCTCTTCTCTTCCTTTGTCCACTTGACAGACCAAGTCGAAGCTTTATTTGATCCTGGACTTCATAAATGGAGGGCATCTCTTCTTTCATCTTTACCGACAAGGGATATTTAGGTATCTCATGACTTGAACTCTTGAATCACTTTCTAATGTGATTAGTTTGCAGCTGTTCTAGCTAACTAGTCTCGTGTGGCGGCCAGTGAGGATCAGGCGAGGTTTTATACTGCTGAGATAGTATCGGCTGTTTCACATCTTCACAAATGCGGAATTGTGCACCGGGATCTTAAACCTGAAAATATTCTCATGGATGCCGATGGACATGTAATGCCACGTAACTAAGTTTTTCAACGGAAATATGCATTCTCCACATGATTCTGGTTTTATTCATTGTTCCAATCAGCATTCAATATCTGTTCTTCAAACAGGTAATGCTTACTGACTTCGGTCTAGCAAAGGAAATCGACGAATCAAGCAGATCAAATTCGATGTGCGGAACCACCGAATACATGGCTCCTGAAATTTTGCTTTCTAAAGGCCACAATAAAGATGCTGATTGGTGGAGCGTTGGGATACTTCTATATGAAATGTTAAATGGACAGGTAGTGCTCTGTATGTATGGGTGGTTCATTGCCCAATTCATTCTAACCTAACATATGCCAGGCCTGCCTTGCTTTCAGTTATTCTCGTATCTAGGGAGGTCAGTCCGCCTTTTTCAACTGTGATTCCTGGAATCTCAGATGAAATTGGTCATTTTAATGCATTGGCTGGCATGATAAGCGTTGGTTTGGGCATAAAATATGTAGAAAAGGTAGAATCTAACTCAATATCTTTATGCTTTCCCACTTTCTGCATTGCCCAGGGCTGGTAATGACTAAGACATTCAATAAACAAATCTACTGCCTATGATCCTACTTTTTTCCGGAATTACATTGTTCTTGTAATTTTTGCAGCCACCGTTTACACATGCAAATAGACAGAAGCTTCAGCAGAGAATTATCAATGAGAAAGTTAAACTGCCACCACGCTTGACTAGCGAAGCTCATTCTTTGCTCAAAGGAGTAAGTATTTGTTCAATGCAAGCTTTTTATTTTTTATTGTGCAAACTGACAAATAATTAGAATCGGTTGTTTCCTCTTCTTTACAGCTGCTACAGAAGGAACCATCTAGAAGATTAGGAAGTGGACCAAAAGGTGGAGAAGAGATTAAGGGTCACAAATGGTTCCGGTCAATCAACTGGAAAAAATTGGAGGCTCAAGAGGTGCAACCAAATTTCAAGCCAGATGTTTCTGGAAAAGATTGTATAGCAAACTTTGACAGATGCTGGACTGCAATGCCTCCAGATGACTCACCAGCTCCAACACCTACTGCAGGTGAACATTTTCAGGGTTATACCTACATTCCCCCTAACCCTTGGCTTTCATCCAATTCTGCGGAAGGGTAACACCCACCATAGCAGCACTGGAAGTGCGAAAATAAGCTACTGTAAGTTTGCATTAGTTGAGGGAATTAGAGATGACCACAACTCACCATTGCTTGATTTAAGTATATTCTGACTGAATTGCTCGGTTTGATGTTTTTAAGCTGTAGCTACTTGTACCCCCTGTATATCTTTACTTAATTTGTTGTTTAGGGACATCCCTTTAGTAATCAAATCTGCTTCGTCATTTCTACCTTTTTTATTAGTGCTTCTTCATTTGTTGATGTTGCCTATATAAAGTAAGGCTTATTTTGGTACATGAGAAGAAGCCTGCACTTCACCACCTGTACTCTCCATGATTCCTTTACCGTGATAAAAAATCAAGAACCTGATGGCTGCACCGTTGTATTGCCTTGTTATTTACTTATTTTAAGACGCAAATTATTTAAGCCAATGCTAAGAGCTTGTTCCTGTAATTCGAAGTAATCTATTGTGAAATTCATATTTAAGCTCACTTTTGAGGTTCATTCAATAGTTTCCTGTTGTTTTTCCCTTTTTTAAAATAATTCAAACGAAAAGAGGCAGTTGATTTTGAGCTTTCCCTGGGGCCACTCTAGCTTGGGTTGATAAGTTGGAGAAGTGAGGCCTTTTTTTCTTTTGGGGTCTGAGTATCTCATTCCAAATGAGAGAGAGAAGGGATGAGGGGGCGTCATCTTGAAGGTGACAGAGTGTAAAAACGAGTGGCAGAGACAAGCATTCAAAACTATAATTAGAAAAGCAGACGAAAGAATCTAATTCTACTGCTCTTTTCCTACAAAATAAGCAATATGTATAATGACTAACTCACAAAAATCTGGACACCCAGAATACCTCCTTTGATAAAATAAAGGATTCGATGCGACCCTTGATGGTGTAGGGTGGGGAGAAACATAGTTGTCTAGAGAGTGAAACTTCTTCGTGAAGGTTACTGAAAAAAATGCCAACTTAGTTGGAAGCTTTCAGAAGTGCATAGTGAAAAGGATGATAAGAGTGGAATCTAGCTTTATCCAAACTGAAGCGATGTTATGGATGCAGCTTTAGAGCTAGACACTTCACTGGCTCATGCTTAGTTTTAAATTGCTACTTTGTGTGGGATCTCCAAGCATGAACCCCTCTTTGGTGGAAGGACTTGAGCTAGTTCTCTTTTTCTTCTGTCGAGATTATATTGGTATCAACACAAAAGTTCTTCCTAGAATCTAGACAAAATAAAGTAGGAGTAGCCTCAAATCCCGACTAGTAAAGATATTATGATCAGTTTTAGAACGCATTAAGAAGGTGTGGTATACTAAAGTTATTTCTTTTGTTCTAAAGCACAATTGCTGGAATTGCATATATGAAGATAGAACCAATGCTTTTTGTTGCTTCACGGAAATAGATTATGAACCTACAACCACTCTTTTTTCTCAATTCGTGGAATAAGAGCGAATCCACAGTAAAAGTAGGTCTCTTTGAGTGTAGAGGGAGCCCTGAGAGACCGGAAGAAAAATCGACTAGCTTGGTCTCTCATTTCTGTCCCTCCGTTGCTTTATAAAAGCTCCATCCTTCTTGTTCTGTATAAACCCAATTTTCCTGCTTATCATTTTCTGAGAGCTGTTTACTGGGGGGTAGTCAAGAGTGAATAGCCATGAACTATAATAAAAGAAGCAACGACTCCCTTTGTGAGAGGTCCATGAAGATGGTGACAAACATCCTTAGGTTGTCATCTCTTTCAATAGCCAGCATGAGCTTAGGAACCACTGGTCGTCCAGATTTGGCTAGAAGTCATAGCTCTGCCAAGGATTCTTCCATGATGGCTGAGGAATTGGCTGTTCGGCAATCTCCTGGTACCTGCCGATCACAAGAGCAGCTGAGCCGGTCAAAGCCCATTTCATACTTGGTGGAGCTGGAAGATGTGACCGAGTCTGCTTATGTGCTTCGTGATGACATGAACGTTGATGGTATGGCTTCCGACTATATCGAACGGGTCCACAAGAAGAATCGACATTATTCCCGCGAAGCATATGAGAATTCTCCTATCATCTTGCCTCCTCCACCTCATATGCCGAAGTACAAGTAGCTATGTGTCTCTGCCTGTTCACGGTAATTTAACTTTCGTATTGTTCAAAAAGAATGTTAATCTTGTTTTCCGTTACCTCCTCCTATCAGTGAAATAAGGTTTGTGGAAAGTTCATCTGCGGCTAGCTCCCTCTCTCTCTCTCTCTGTGGCTGTCTTGGCTTTGCTGGTCAGTTCTATGCAAATCAAATGTTCCTAACTTCCTCTTTTGACTTCCTTCCACTTTATATTTTGTTGGATAATCCTAGTGCACTTTTGGTGGGTGTCCGTACATTTTAGTTTCTAGATTGGTGGCGGCGACCGTCACCAACTGTCACTGCAAATTTTCGTTGATATGTGTTATGTTGATGGGAAAATTCATGTAAAATGTCCAAATTTCGTCCTTGAACTTAGAATTTCACCAAATTCCTTTGCTCGCCACCTTAAATCGGGACTTTCGATCCGCTATCTTTGTCAGTTCGGTTTTTAGCAGCGGCAGTTCTCTCTCGATATGAAAAGAACCCTGAAGTTATCCAATGCTCCACTTTCTATCCTTGACGAATAAGTTGACTTTATTCTTCTTTTCAAACGAGTTTCTTGCCTAGAAGACAGTCTTTCTAGGCGAATCTTTGAAAGGGTGAACCGGCTGACGTTTTTGAATCTCGTGTTCCGCGAAGGACAAAAGACGGTTGAACAGTTCTGAGGGCGAAGTTGGGGTTGGACCCCCCTCCCAAATTGTTGAACGGATCACCTCTGTTCATCGAATCTTCCCAATTTCTCCTCTAGTTTGGATTAAATTTCACGAGGGGCCATCATATGACGTTTAAAGTTTAAACATTCCACTAGTATTCCGTCCGACTCTCGGAATTGATTAAGAAAATATAACTTATCCCGTCAAGTTCCCGTGTCACTCAATAAATGACGATATCGCCCATCTCATCAAAATAATGCGGCAAATCAAACGGCGTAAATTTTTGAAGAACTAAATAGGTGAAGTGTACATGAATGACATGTCATATTCACAGGAGTTTCTTATTCACAATCCTGTATAATCAAGTCCCTTTTCTTGTACATGACGTATGTTGTGTTCAATGGAATGTGCTCCTCGGACTGAATTAGCCACTTACCGTTCTTACCAGGTTAAGAAGACATCAACTCGTCCGTATAATATTATAAAATGTTAAGTGGGAACTTAAAACTTTCAGTAATAATTGGCAGGAAATATCTTTCGTAGGTGAATATATCCCTTTCACATAATTTCTAACTTTCATACGCGGAATAAGATCTTCAAACGTTTGCCAAACAACTTTCCCATGTGAACTGGTGAAACTATCTAAGGAAAAAGTAATCACTAGCGCATCAAGCAGTAAGCAATATCATCCATTAATGTGAAAGACCACTAGCACCATATCCGTAGTCCCTTTGGCATTTTGCCATCCAGTTTCAGACATGGTCGGTTTTGTGGACCTTTTTGAGCCAACCCAAGTTGCACGAGATCCATGAACAGATTGAACTAATCAAAAAGGGCCAGCGCCACTAGCTGTCTGCTGTGTACAAGGATAACAAAAAAGAAACCAAGCGACCCAATTATTGAAGCTTATCTTATCCAAGATCACGATCTCAATCGTGTCTCTCGATACAAGTAAACAAAAGATCTGCCCCCACCCCCACCCCCACCAGCCACTGGTGGGACTCAGTTCGATTCTCTTTCGCTCTCATGGATGTACTACGGGAACCGGTAGATATTGAAATCAGCAGACCCCACCAATAAATGAAAACAGCAATGAACGGAGAGATGGTTTTGTTAGTTCAGTTTGGGGCTTCACAGATACAGGACCAGAGCAGACAAAATGACCAAGAATCTAATAGGCACAGAACAGCAGCATTAACGACACGACAAAAGACACGATCATCCCATCTTTTCCGTTTGTCTGTACAGATCAGCGACGACCCTATCTTTACCTAACCTAAGTTTTCACGGGGCTTTAGATAAACCCTTTTATGATGGCCCCGGAAGCGCTCATGCGACGCTGATCCTGTTGTCCCCCTTGCTCAAGCTCGGGGTCATCTGGAAAGCCGAAAGTCTTCTGGACGACTCGCTTTGGTCCGAAGGTGACGCCAGATTCAGTGACAGTTGCGAGATGTCCTTTGGTGGCATCAGAGATAAGTTGAGATCATAAACAGCTGGAGCATGAGGAGCTGAAAGGACGGGAACCGGGCGCACTAGCTTCGCTGGAGAGTCGTCGAATTGTTCCACTTGTCGAAGGCTGAGATTTTCCACAGGATTCTGTACTTGAACTGGTAACACAACGGGCGTAATTGCCACTGTTGCTGGCATGATCGAGAAACCTGAAATGTTGCTGGTCTCTAAGGGCACTGTTGGTGTTGGTGGTGCAGGATATGACTCATTCGCAACATCTACTGGAGGAGCTTGCTCTTCCATCATTGTACCAGCAGTGAACTTGAAAAAAACACACAACCAGTCATTAGTCAATAGCTTTTTCTTTTTTGCGGTACAAAGCACTAATCATATTTATTTACACAAAGAAATGAGAGTGGGTTTTGATTTGTAGTAGCCCAGTACTTGAGAAATCACGACCCGAGCACTTCATTTGTTAAGCTCAACTTTGCAATTATAAAGCCACCCACATAAAAATTAGTTGAACATTTGCTCATCATTTACATAATATATTACTAAAAACACAAGCAATGGCTAGCTAGTTGTTGGCAATCTCTTGAATGCAGTCCAGTAGCAGAGAGAACAAGCAAGAGAAATAACAAAGTCCAAGTTCCAAACTTTAAAACGTGCAAGTCATGAGAAGACCATATTCCTTCTCCAACTAATCCTAAAAGGACTGCTCACCAAAGAGAAGTCAACACCAAGGAAACGAATGCTATAAGTTGTAGCAATATGAAGCAGCCAACGAAATATAGACAATGCATTAATTTTCCACAGAAAACAGGAACAACTATCTCATAGAACTCATACTGGGAAGCAAACTCTCTGTATAAGCCCACACAAAACCGAGCCAAACCAAACAATTTCTCATTCATAAGATAACAATTCACAGCACTGACGAATAAAAAAGAAAATCAGGTAAAAGGTGGAAAAAGCTTACTGTGTCAGTGGTGATATCAAACAGGCTAGTCCGGCGGCGACGGCGATTGAGGTTGCTCCGGCGGAGAAAGTATTTCTGGGCATGACTCGCAACCTGGGTTGGCGTTCGAGTTTTCACAAAGTTCTTCGAAATGCCTCTCCAATCACCCTTTCCTACTTTCTGCAATCCGAGCAGGAACAGCCTATGTTCCTCCTCTGTCCACGGGACTCCTGATCACGACAGATGAATAGCAGAACATCATTAATTTACAGTTCATGGTAAGAGGTTCAAAGTTGCACTAACATTGAGGTGAGAGAAAACCATCGATTCATCACATCTCGACTAATCCGCACTAGTGACGAACATACTTTCAATTCGAAACTCAATCGAAAGAATAAAAGGATTGAACTTGAACAAAGAATCTCTACAGGCAAGAATAGGCCGATATATCTGTGCTTCGAGCCAATCCATAGATGGGAAAAAAAATTAAATTCCTACGGCAGTCATCTATCTAGAAAATCGAAGCCAGGAAGAGAAATCATAGGTCCGATCGGAAGCGATTACAGATCTCCGGTAGCAATCATTGAAACTTCTCAATCTCAAGAAATAATTAAGCAGATTCGCGATGAAACGGGAGGCGGACCGTTTGGCACGATCTAAGATCCTAATCGAAATCATCGCCACGCGAGAACAAGCGGAAGGCATCGATCGATGATCAAATCAGTAAACAGAGCAATCTCAAAAGCAACGCAGAGAGTACGGGGGCGTAAACAAGAGATCAACATCGGCGAGGATTCGTTTGGATCGTTACCTCGCTTGCGCTCGCGGCCCGCACCGCCCTTCGAGCCGTGCACGACGGCGTCGTCGGCGGACGCGTAGCCGGAGGCGGCCGCCCCCGCCGCGTCGTCCTTGCCGCCGCCGCCGCCGGGGGCCGCGTCCTGGGGCTGCTCGTACTGCGACAGGTTGTTCAGGCTCACGCTCTTCCTCATCGAGTCCACCACCACCCTGACCCCGAAGAGCATGAACTCCCCGGCGCCCGCAGCCGCGGCGGCGCCGGAGGAGGGGCCCTCGCTGGAGGAGGCGGCGCGCGCTTCACTCGACATAGCTCTCTCAACTGCCTCGGCGACGGAGAACCGGCGAGCGGTGGCGGAGGCGACGTTTTCCGGCGCTACCGCGGCGAGGGAATCCGGATGGGCCGTACAGTCGTCGGCGCGGCGAGGAAGGAGAAGCAGAGGGAGGATTTGCTGCAGCGAGGCGCGTGCGGGGGGACGGGAGCGTTTTATACGAAGGCGAGGTGGAGCCACGTGGACGGCGTGGAGGGCCGCGATTCGCCCGCCGGATTGCCACGTGGCGCTCGGCTGATGGTCCGTCTGCCCCCCTGGTGCCCCTTGTCCTGTCTCTCTATCATATCCAAGGGATGAGAAGAATCACAGAAAAGAGCGATGAAAATTTGGTGATGCCAGAAATTAAGAAAAAGAGAGGAGGACAATTGGGAAGATGATGCTATAAGTGACATGCTAGCTTCTTCTTCTTTTTCTTTTCTTTTTTTCTAAATTCAAACATTTATTCCTTGTTCTTATATATAATTTTATATCGGTACAGTATTTCTTTCAATAAACTTGTCATCGATCGCTTTCCTCTCGTCAAATTACTATGTCAAAGTGATAAGTCGAACTTCGAGTTACTTACCCATAAATTCCACACAAACAAACTATACTCGATCTAATTTGCTCGACGCAATGCGTAAAACGTACGTCTCTACAAAAGTTACATCAAGGATCCTTTTGAGCCTTTATTTTATTTCTAATTAAAATATCCGGTTAACTGTAAAAGTCGCCTGTTATTTTCTATGTGAGCAAAATCCATCGCAAAAAAGGATTTATCGACACCAAGTGAAGAAGAGCTTTTGCCAAAACCGAATCAATCGTATGCCCTTTTGAATCTCAAGCAAGAGTATACAGACTCTTGATGTATTTCCTCCTTCTGTTTAAGTAAGTTAAACTCGGCACCACGAGCTTGAAGCCATTCCGGACATTGCACAGGACAATGCGTCACTCATCTTCAATCGAACTCTGTTGGTAGTCGCATCGAGAGAAACAGAGATTTCCATGACGTCCCGTATCGAGTACAAGAATAAAATTAGATGATCCCCTTACTCACCGTCGCATTTTAATACCGGTCAAATGTATAAGGTCGCTTCGTATCGCGCATGATAATTGCATCATGCTGAGACATTCGCACGACATAATTTCGATCGACATCTTGACTTTAGATCGTGCAATTAATGCGTGGCAATCGATTATAATCTATGAAAAATTAGGGTTAGGGTTCGGTAGTAGGAGGACCACTAAACCGAGTTCAATTATCACTTCTTCTTTTTCATTATAAAATTCGATAATTAGAATAATAATAAAAAAATGGGTATTATCTTAATTGTAGGGGAGGGGGAACGATCATCGAGGCGAGATCGATCCCAGTCAAAGCCACGACACCGAGCGTGTCGATTTGACTTTTAATAATAATATCTCCGACGTGTCGATGTCGACCGGGTTCGATTCCGACCCCGGTAAGAACGCAATCCCCTAAAACCGATTTTTTTCATTTTTTTAATTTTTTAATTTTTTAATTTTTTTTATTTTGCTGTTTGACCCGCTAATCAGATCTCTCTCACATTCCTCATCCTGCATTTCCCATTGATTAGATAATAGTGCGGGGGGGATTTTTTTTTTTTTTGAAATCGAATCGAATGATTAGAAAAATATAAGAGATTGAAGAAAGACGAGTCGTTTTCGTCCAGATCGGTTCCACGGGGTTTTAGGTCGAATGTGATTGGAATCAGGGAAAACGACACGAATTGTTCTTGGGTCCCGATCGAAAAATGCAATGTGGTCCCTAAACTTTAAATTTGTTCGATGTAATATGTGAACTTCTAGTACTTGTTTAATTTAGCCCCTAATCTATATAAAAATGTGTCCAGTGTTGTCTTAGATAATCATTGAACATTTTCATATAGTTTAGAGATGGAAATGAACATGAACATGAACATGAACAAAAAGTTTGGAAGGTCGCTTTAAACAAATTCAAAAGTTCACATATGGCATTATACATTGGCGTTTAGGAATCATATTGAATAAATTAAAATTTCAAAGTCTACGTTACAAAGCAAGCCATAGTTTAATGACCATTTATGGAGAATATTATCCAAACAGTTCGAAAACCTATCGATTATAAACCTTTTTACTTATTGCTCATTGAGTCTATCCGGCCAATTTTGATTGGAAATCGTTGATGTGAATGCAAGCGACACCAATAGTGCCACATGACATAGTTTGCACTGATATGAAGAATTTTTGATAATATTTTAATATTTTTTCGAATTTTTATTATTTTTCGGATTTCTTTTCCTTTTTTCTTTCTTTTCTTTTTTGCTTTTCCGTTTTGTTCTTCCTTTTGCCGATGGCTAACCACCGAGCATGGTCTTATTAGCTAGCCACGCTGCCACAGGGGAGGGCCAATGAGGGGGAGCCTTTTCACCAGGCCAAGTGAGACCAACCCTCACCCAAACTAGGCAACGCCACTCGAGCGAGTGTTTGCCTTGTTAGATACCCTTGTCAAGGCTCACCCTCACTAGGGCGGGCCTCACTTGTGATTAGTGGCCTATCAAATATATATTAAAATATTATTAAAAATTATCCACGTCAGCATTAACCATAACACGTGGCATTGCAAGTATTTACGTCAATGAATATCAGCCAAAATTGATTGGATAAACTCAATTGGCCATAAATGAAAATGTTTACGATTAAACTGACAAAATTATAAAGTTAAGGACCAAATCGATAAAAAGCGCAATAGACTTATAAAATTTTAGATAATTTCCCCACCATTCATGTCACTGTCGTTTCTCATCAATTCAGGGACGGTAATAATTTATTCTCCTTATCGCATAATCAAATGCTTTAGAAATCGAGATGGAACTCTTTTTCTAAAGTCATGGCTTTTTGCCTCATCTCTTCCCTTTATTTTATTTTTATTTTTATTTTTTAAATTTTTCAATGTCGCCACATTATGAAAAGTGGGGAGCGAGTGAAATGGCATATGAGCCGCTGAATATTGAAGGAGGATATTCGCCCATGAGGGGCTGAGAATCTTTTTTTTTTTTTATGTTATCTCGAGGTTCATCCGTACCCTTTTGGGAGAACGATAATGTTTATTATTATTATTATTATTATTATTATTATTATTATTATTCATGATTCATGCATTTTCATTCAATTAATGGTGGGGGTCTGTGCATAGGATAAGCCAATAAGATAAGGTGGTTTTCGTGGGGTTCCCACCAACCAAGAACTTTCACCTTTCCTTCCCCATTCCCCGAGACATCTTGACTTTCTCTTCCCTTTATGCCATTTCATTATCAAGTTCCACAATTGGTTTCACACGACCGTCCATTAAAAAAAAATAAAAGATTTTTTTCATAGTCATTAAAAATATTTAGATATAAATTATTACTAATTATAGGGCATTCTACATTTACTAATTATTTTAAGTAGTATAAGAATCATTCTAAGGAAAAATGCTTCTCAAATCATTTATTTTCGGTCAAATAAACATAGCCTAAATGATACCTTTGTTTAGGGAAAAAAATTTGTGATAAAGAAAAATACATCTCGGGAAATCATTTTTGAGGAAAGAGATAGTTTCCTTTGTTTGGTGATACGTAACTAAAAATATTTCTTGGTGTTTAGATCTCACTTGAAAAATAATTTCATTCTCATTTAAGCGTCGTCGATACATGTACTCGACGGAGTTGACACGTCTGTTATGTCATTTTATGTGAAAAGTCAGGAATCTTGTGGCATCGGATTGATAGGTAATTTGATGAGGCTAATTAGTAGCTAGAGGATCAACAACCCTTAGAGCTGTCTTGTCAAGAGAGTGATTGGAATGGAATGCGACTGATAGGAACATATGCTTAGGGCGTTCTACTTTCAACAATGCATTTCCTGCTAGGAATATATTGCATTCGGACATTTCTGATAGAATTATGATAATGAGTGTTAATATGGCATTTGCCGAGCATATTTAATCAGAAAAATTTGGATCGCCTAAGTATTAATTAGACAAAAGGGTTAATACCATGAAAAATCTCAGACCGATACACTTATGATAAATTTTTACCCCAAACTAATTTTTTGATCACGAAGAAATCCCAAACTAATACAATTCTTACAAATTTACCTCAAATGACTAAAATAAAAAAATCACTACACTTGTGATAAATTTATCTCAAACTAATTTTTTAATTGCAAAAAACCCCAAACTAAACTAATACATTTGTGACAAATATACCCTCCGTTAAATTGAATTAATATCATAAAAAACCACAAAAATTATACAACTATAACAAATGGAGAATAAAATCTCAAATTGTACACTATTCAACTCTCATGTGTTTTCCAACTTAGCAATTTGATAATAAAATTTAATGAAAACTAACGGGGGTAAATTTATCACAAATTACCAATTTTGGGTTTTTTGTGGTCAAAAAATTAATTTGGAATAAATTACTTTAAGTGTACCAGTTTGGGATTTTTCGTGATATAAACCCTTAGATAAATGATACGAAAAAGACAACCTCGAGAATATGGTGCTATTTTTTATTAGTTGAATCTCGTTTTGTGGGTACGATAATAACCACTCGTGTGGCAATCGTGGGTCGAGACCCCGTTAACCTACAGGTTCCTATTAGCAGCTAAGGCGATTTTCTTTACATGTCTAGGAGGGAGTAATTTTCGGACATCAAAAACTTTAGTTGGTACAAAATCTTTTGACACGGTCGTTGAGTAAACTATAATCATCCCAAAATCAAATGAGTTAAAAATATGACCAAAATAACCATTCAATAGAGAATTTAGGGAGATCTCTAGGGTCGTAATTCGAATGAATGATATCTTGCAAAAGAAATTGGGTCAGGACTAGAAATTTTGCACTCTTTTGGTGGATCTCAAAATGTCCATTTTGTTGATCCTACTGTTTCATCCTTTTTCTAATAAATTGGACCGAGCCTAGGCAAGCTACCCATTCAAATGGGCCGATGCACTCCAAATAGGCCCGCCCAAGCTCACCATACTTACCTAGGCCCGGCCCGTATGATAGACCCAACCCGGCCCGGCCCAATTATTGCCGTGCCTCCATCTGCTTTCTTTATTCTCCTGAGAGCTGGAGAGAGAATCGAGAGCAAGAGAGAGAGAGATGGGGGTCGCGAGCAAAGCAGGGGATTTGGCGTTCAAGTCGTTCACGGCGGCGCTCGGCGTCGCCACCGTGTACCTGACGGCGACCTTCTCCGTCAACCTCTATCGCGGTCTCGCCTGGCACAATGCTCAATCGGTACGATCCCCCCTCCGTCCCTCCCCTCTCCGGATTCGCGTCTATCTAGAGAATCCGCCGTGTCAAGCTGAGCTCCGGCTAGGGTTTGCCTCGGTTTCCTCGATCGCGTCCGCGCGATTGGGCGGAGGATCGTGCGTTTGAATTGTTGTTGCATGAGCTGCGTACGATCCTGGGCGATTTTGCTTGATCTTTGCCGATCTTTTTGAATGCTTGGTATATTCTGCTTAGTTTTTCTAAGAGTAGGTTTTTGATGGCGAACGGAAGAATGAAATTGAAATGTTTAATGGTTAGCTTAGGACCCAATGATAAGACTGCTGCGACGAGCTGCGGGGAAAGCGAGGGAGATAAACATGTGCGAACTCGCGTTCAGTTTCAGCATGGTCTTTTTGAGCCTCTCGTTGTGGATAATTTGGATTGCGACAATCTTGTCTCGGTACTGACTGGAAAAGAGAGAGAGAGAGAGAGAGAGCAGAATATTCGTCTCGTTGTTTATCAGGAGTGAAGTGGGAGCGGGTAGTGGAGAGAAATTTACTTTTTGCACCAATATTTGGTCCTTAGGTTGATCTGTCAAACTTGGCCGGTATCTTATGTTGCGAGGTGTAGATCTCATGAACGTATTGAGGCATTTTGTCCTGTTTGAAATAGGCATATTTTCAGTTTACTTGGAAAAGCAGAGAAGTATGCAAGATTTGTTGTAGTGCGATTTTGTGTATACATTCTGCGAGCTAATCTTTACTCGTGCATGATCCTGAGATTATGTGCTCGCTTGTTGTTGTGGGAGCAAGTTTTTATATTGTGATACCTTCCTATGCAATTGATTATTCTAAAGATGTGAGGCAAGTTTTCTAGTATACCTCATAGGTGTAGGCCATAAGTACTCCAACAGATGCATATCATATGGAAATTAAACGTGAATATTGGCTATGTGGAGGTTGCGTAGCCTTTTTTTTTTTTTTTTTTTTTTTTTTTAAATCGAGAGGTACCCTTGTTCTTCTTATCTCTGTCCTGCTGTTTCCAGACTGATCAAGCTTGCATTTTGTTGAGATATTGAAATGTTCACCAGTATATAGTCATCAAACACGGAGCTTTGAAGTTCCAGAGATCAGGTTAGGGCATGATGAGATGGCGTTTGGGACAATGAATGAGTGCCTATGTTTACTAGCACTGTTGCTGGATCAGTTGTCAAAATCTAGCCATGGCATAATTGCATTTTTGTTAGCTGGATCTGAATGGTCAGTCAATGTAGTTATGCTGAGGATTTGCTGTTTCTAAATGCATTGGATCTGAATGGTTCAAAACCCCCTCTTCCTCTAAAATCTATTTTAGATCTTGAACTTGGGTATGCTTGTAATTTGCCAAAAGTCTAAGTTTCAGTTATGAAATTTTAATTTACGACAAAAAAAAAATGCATTCCGGTATTGGTCAGTCTCAGTCAATTAATTTTTGGTGTGTTCCATGGGAAGTATCCATGATTCTTATATGCTTTTGGCCTTTCTGTTTTTTAATATTTCACAAATGAGTCCTTTTGGTGGAGTCGAAGGGGGACCTTAAGTCTCCGTAGAATCTTGTGCAATGGTGAGATGTTGATGTGGGTGCATCACTTCATAAATACCTGCAGATTTGAAGATTCTGGTGAAGTTTTGTCAAAAAGAAACTCTGTTCTTACATATTTCTTCAATTTTGGCCTCTGCAGAAAATTGATGGGCAAGGCTCTAACGAGGAATCTACTTGACTTATATCTCTTGTCAATGCTGCCAATTTACGTGTGTATCAAGCAGCTTCCATTGCCATACGATTTTTGCACCTGCAATGTGATCCGGTGAGTTGGAGGATAAATCTTGCCGCTTCGGCGAGGTAGCATTAGTTTTATGTAGCTGTTTCTTTTCTGTTGCTAGGGATGTTGAACTGCTCGTGACATCCTTATACGTGGAATTTTAAGGCTGTCATTGAGTAGCAATTCTTTCTTCCATTGATACCCATTTTGATGGTTGCCACAGTAAAACTCAGACTTTTCGAATGACAAGATGGTCATTTGGAACATCATAAAATAACAGACTGGTGAAATGAGAGCATTAGTACTATGATTTTACTTTCGCAATGTTGCTGCTCCTACTATTACCTCGTATTATTGTTGCATATCTCCCACTGGTGTCTTAGAACTTGAACGTTTGGATGCACTACTGCTAGTATCTTATCGGTCCAGTCAAGAGAAGAAAACCATGAATTTCTAATAAGAGGAACCGCTGGAGCTCAAACCTTCGGGGGAGCACACGACCCTTCAGTACTCGGTGGCACCGTCGAGCCTCGCTGCAAGCCTCTATTTAAACGTAAACCTCGGGGGAGGCTAGTCCAAGACCCCAATACCAGGACCCTCCCTCTTATAACACTTTAGCAACGAGAGGGTTCGAACTCTTGACCTCGGCGACTTTAACAACGAGAAGGTTCGAACTCTTGACCTCAGTGATGAGGAAGAGAACGTACACCAACTGCGCTGTCCGTGGTTGGGTGTAGTGGATATGATGTTTTTTTTTTTTTTATGCCCGGGAACTGTCGTACAGCTGGTAACCGGCGACGTAAACCCGAGGTACTAGCTGGTAGCCCACCTCTCAGGAACCCCACTTAAGTCGCGCAATGGGGGCGAGGAGTTTTGAATCCCTACCCTCTAGCAGAGGGGTTAGAGCGTGAACCAACTCGTCCACCGCGGGATGGGATGGATATGATGTTTGTATCATGGAAAATGAATAATTTGACGTAAAGTATTTTTATTATTGATGATTATTTACAGGTAAATATTTTCATTTGTTTATTTATGTAACCGATATAAATAATCGTTTTTCTTTTTGGAAATAAATTTAACCGACTGAATTGAGGGGAACGATTGCGTACGTTGCAGTCCAGCGATCGCGAATGAAATGGGCTGTCTCTCGTTGGGACGGTGAAACCAAGTCAAAGCGTCAATCTGGCGTCAATGACGCCGCAGGATCGGCAGATCTCGGCGTATTTACCAGCCGACCACGTTGGTTTGCCCTGTAAATCGCGACGCAGCCCGAGGGCACACTCGTAATTCGGCGCCGGCACATGTTTTAGCGTCCGCCCGTGTGGTTTTTTGTCCGCCCTCGAGACAGAGCGAGCGAGAGAGCCTGCAAAGAGATCGAAGCTCAAGACACAGGGAAGAGAGAGAGGGGTCTCGGTTGCGGTTTGTTCATCCAAAGTCTCTCGCTTTCGCGTTCCGCCTCTGTCGCGTCCTCGATTCCTTGAAGGGTTTTCGATTCGAAGGCGAGAGGAGGGAGATTGATAGAGGATTCGAATGCTGCTGCTCGGGGAATCGGCGGGGATGGTTTCTGATTCGGTCGCGAACGCTTCGCCCCTTCCTTCGGCACCCATCGCCAAGGACTTCGCCAAGAAGAAGAGGGTCCGCGCGCTCTCTCTCTATATCTCTGTGTGTGTGCTCGTTTTACCTGTCAATGCGCGGGTGCGTTGTGGGTCTTGTGCGGATTCGTTCTCTCGTGTGGTGCTGTGGTGATTCTGTTGTTTGGATTTGTTGCAGGCGAACAGGTCGGCTAAGTTGAAGCAATGCAAGCTCGACGCCCGGCGTGAGCAGTGGCTTTCTCAGGGTACGCATTTTAAATTGATCCGGTCGAGTTCTTGATTTACTTCCTTTATTTTTGTGTGGATATGCTGGATTGGTGATGTGCAACCAATCGGGTATTTGAGAAATTTCGTTCTGGGGTTACCCGACTTTGGTATTGGCAAATTTCGCGATCCTTCGCTTGACTCTGTTTCGGTTGTTTATTCGGGGAAACGTTTGCCCCTGTGCAGTGAAGAAGAAAGGAGGAAAGGAGGTTTGGGACGGCTGTCAAGGGCAGCGAAATGAAAGTTATTGCTCAATGGGGAATGCGAACGTGACGAGGGTGGCGGATGCGGAGCATTACGGATCGTTCAACCAGGAGAGTGATTCAGAGTTTCGGTCAAACAGTCCTGTTAGTTTTAACAGTGCGGCAGGCAAACATGAGTCGGGGTCCAACTATGGCAGTAGCAGCACCAGCTGCAGCAGCAGTGCCGGTTGCTGTTCAGGGAGTATTACCGAAGAGGAGGATGGGAATGATGATTGCTTGGATGATTGGGAGGCAGTGGCTGATGCCTTGGCTGCTGACGAAAACCACAAGACTCCACCCTTTGACCCGCCTCCAGAAGAAAAATCTATTGGTAGATGGCAGTCTTGTGGTGTGATCCCAAATGATTCTGAAAGATCAACGTCTGAGAGTTTGGGAACAGGTCCAAAGTTTGCTCTGGTGAATTCCCGAGCATGGAGACCTGATGATGCTTTTCGGCCACAGAGCCTGCCTAATTTGTCAAAGCAACACTGTTTTTCCAATTCAAATCGGTGTCATGGTGATGGAGGAGTCCCCTGGTTTTGCCCAGGTGTCTTGCCGGCGCCTACTTCTTGTCCCATTTGCTATGAAGATTTGGACTTAACAGACTCTAGCTTCTTGCCTTGTTTTTGTGGGTTCCGTCTATGTCTTTTCTGCCATAAGAGGATTCTTGAGGAGGACAGCCGCTGCCCAGGTTGCAGAAGGCCCTACCAGCAGGATCCTGTAAAAGCAGAGGGGAGTTTGCAAGGTGGCCTCGGAACTACCTGTTGACTCATTTTTACGGCAACGCCAAGCTCTTAGGAATTCTGTGCTGTTGTACACGACGAATTTGGTCTGTCCTTCTCTGATGTCTGTTCAGCCTTTAACTAGGTTTAAGGTCTGATTTTTATGGACGTACACTTGTGGTTTTTGAGTATCTGAGTTGAGTTGCTTCTCTCGAGAGTGAGTTAGGTTATTCTTACCTGTAAGAAGCATGTCCTGTTGTAGGGGACTCGTTTTGCTATGTGAATACGCGAGGTGATATAGAAATTTCAGAAAGCATCAATGGGGTTCTTTTCATCAAATATATCCTTTTGCCCTTCTCATTCTGTATTATCTGAATTTCTGCGCTTTAACTACGAGAGGCTACCGTTGATTTATGTTGTCAAAGAAACCGAGACTGCCTAAGACTTAATCAAGTCTGGCGGAAAATGAATTTGAGATGCTTTACGACATTTGTTTTTTTGATCAATAGATCTGACTCTCTGAAGGCACAAATTTGAATGACAAAATATTGCCCCATCCTGCTCTGGATGCATAGAGAAAACTCAGCTTCTGAATGAAGCACCTTACTGAATGATGTTTGGGGGCTCATGCATGTAGTGCAATGAACAAAAGGGTTATGATTAAATGACATAAATTGAGCAAAGAAATGCTCCCCAAAAGCTCAGCTAATGATGTGCTACTTAAGAGTCAAAAACAACTGAAGATGTCCCCCCTGCAGCATTCCTCGAGAAAAAAAAAGTGGCATGATGAATGTCAAGTTTCTCTCTCTTTCGTTCGACGGAAAATGTTTCTAAAACTTCACAAAACAGTCGCTTAAATTATCACATAATCATATCATGCATACTTTTCTGTCCGGGCAGGTATACATAAGCTGCTAACATCATACATTCTCCTACTCATCTTCAAGTACAGACCAGTTGGTAAACCCATTTTTGGTCCTAAGAAATGTTATCGGGGTTAGACAGTGGTTCAACATGCTAAACAATATCAACCTAAGCACACATCGTGTCAACCTTTGCATCATGCTAGAGGTTACCTCTTGCAATAATTATGACCGTCTGGTTTTATTTTTGCAAGTTGGCAAGATCATTCTAAGGAGAGAGCTAACTTACTCCTGCTGAATGTTGAACGAGAAGATTTTAATCTCGGTTCTTCCTAATAGGGTCTAGCATTTCCAACTACCCTCTACAACTTTCTTTTGTCCAGTATTTATTGCCTGAAGCTGTAGCATGATCAAAAATCATCGTCTGATTCACTTGAGGATGCTGTCATTGGTGTGTATGTCATGAAGCGCAAGGATAAGTTCTGAAACTTCAATGGACTTCCCAGAGGCGGAGATGATGGTGGGGATGAGCCTTCATTTCTGGCCACATTCTTCTTCTGTATTTTCTGAGTGATGTCCATTTTTACTCGGTCGACCATCTCAAGGAAATCTTTCACGAGAAGAAACAGTTGAAGCGGTTGTGTTCCCCTTTTCTTTATGAGCTCCCACTTGATAATAGTCCGTGGTTCGCTTCAGAAGCTCCAGGACCCTTGCTTGCTCCTCTCTGACCACCTTAAGCTCCTGATCACACTCTTCTAAGAATTCTTTCATTTCCCTTAGGTAGCCTCCTCCTTCACCATTATCAGACGTCGCCACAAGATTCCTAATTTCGGCGACGTGGCTTGAGAGAGAGGAACACATGTTAAACACACTTTCGTATTCGATGGTAGCTGCTCTTCTGACGTTGGAAAGTTCTGCGTTTAGATTTCCTAGCTCTCCCAATCCTAGCATCAAACACTCTTTCTGATCTGACATATTGTCATCTGAGTCTGCACTGAATTGTCTGCTTCCTTGACCGCTAGTTCTGCCGATGTTATGGTTCTTGTTGATCAAGCAACGTTTCCCCTCAGACCAGGCAACCTGTTCGACTACAAAGTGCAGTAGAGTGGTCTTTCCATCAGTGCTTTTGATGTCGGAAAGCTTCCCAAGGGCATTTAGGTTGAAACCTTGGGCATTGCCTCTGGCGGTTCCAGCATTCAGGCGGTTTCCTGCCTTGAGAACCACTTCGAGAAGTTTGAATAAGAGGCCCCGACTTCTCAGCTCCTCGCATCCCAGTTCAAGCACTTGCAAGGATTCCTTTAGGTAAAGGACGTCTGGATCATAGTTCGCCCGAAAAAGCATTGCATTAAATCGGGTGAAGGCTGAAGGAACAGCTTTCAGGATGTGGTAGAAAAAGCATTCTGCATCTGCAAGTTTGGTTGGGTTGCCACTGAATTGGAGGATCTTAGATTCTTCTTCTTTGGTGGGAGTCATTTTGGTGAGTTTCTCAAGCACGTCGCTGCTGAGTCCATGGCCCTCAAGGAGGGCATCAATAATTTCTTGACGGGATACTGCAAGTGATTTCAGGACAATTGCATTGTTTTGGGACTTCCGGGATTCAAAAATGAAAATTCGGGATGATGAAGCAGAGTTGGGCCTGACTGAAGATGATTGCATGTTATTCCTTCTCTTTTCAGTGGATCCCCAATTCAATTCAGTGTATCCAAATAGAGATTCGATCAGCGCATCATCAAATCTGGATTTCAGAGAAGACTGCCAATTAGCAGAAATGAAAAGCAGGTTGAAACATAAATTTTAAGGAAAAGAAATGAGTCAAACATCATATCAAAGTATTATAAGGACATGTTACCGCAATGATCCATCGTTAATCTGATCCCACACCACTGAGTGATCGACATTGGAGATGACTTTGTCCCAATGAAATGGCTTGAGCTTCACTGGGCCATGATCCGCCCCTCTTGAGCTTTCTTCTCTTGTATTGCATGTCCTGCTTTCGTCTGCTGCTTTCCCTCTCGGTGCCGGTGGAGATTTTGTTGATGAGAACATTATGGCTGCTGCTGCTTTTGGGGGAGGTGGGGGCGGTGTTGGCATTGAAGGACCCTTTCTTTTTGGTAGGATTAGGGGTCTCAGTGGCTGTGATATCGGAGGTGGAGGTGGCGGCGCCGATGATGGCGGTGGTGGCGGCGGTGTCAGCAGAGGGGGAGGGGGTTGGGGTGGAGGAGTTGATGCTGTCATTTGCTGCATCGACATATGGGGGACTGATGCTGGAGATGGTCCTGGAGTTGGCATAGCAGGCTGAGGGGGCAAAGCAGCATGTGGCTTTGGAGCTGGATCTTTTAGAGACAGTTTCCGTGGTTGCTCGAATGTACTTTCATACGACGATTCGTAGTCTTCATAGATTGGATTCACATTTATCCATGTTGATGCAGACTGTCCTAAACTCTCCGTCACCCAACACACTCTTTCCTCCTCTTCATGATCTTCATAACTAGGATTGACAACCGTCATTGGGAAGCAGCTCCCATGTTGGCCTTCTTCGAGTTTCCTCAGATAGAGTACATCCACACCACCCTCATCAACAATCATTCCTTTCACATTTTCACCTAGTTTTCCAAACATTTTGTCGGGCTCCACATCTTCACGCCGAAAGCTTGTGATATTTGTACTCCTCTTGACACGTCGAGCAGCAACGAATTTCCAGAATACCCAGAAGATAGCAGCTACGACTAGAATTCCAACCACTGTAACAATAACAGCCTTGACGATAGAATGGTCTGCTGATGGCGATGACATCTTGCGAAAAATCTCCACCTTCTACAAAGTGTAAAGAGTGTGTTCACTAATTATGTAATCGGTGGGAGAGGGATATAGAATTTCAGATGGATAACGCCATTGCTCTAAACAATGACCGCAAACTTGCGACGAGAGGGTCTTTGTTATCTTGGTTCTAGCCTTCCACTGAAAACATCAGAGAATTGTGAGCTTTCACACTTAGTTGTTGGCTACCGACAGTTTCAATGAAGGTAGTTCTCTGCAGTTGGTTGGTTCTGTTCTCTATTCATGTGGAATGACAACAATGTCCTTGTTCTGGAGCTAACAACGATTGTGCTCACTGCTTGGTTGTCAAAAATTATAATGCCGTCCTGCCTCCTCGTATTGTAGTTAACGAACAATGCATGAGCTTCGATCATTGTTTTTGTTCTCTTCCTTTTGTTCATTGTGGGCATTTACTCCGGGTTGTTCCCATCAGTTCTAGCTGCTCTCGAGCTGGGGTTTTCTTCATATACTCAGTTTCCAATTGTATTTCGATCATTACAGGTCTATTAACAGATAGGCATGCGCTTGAACTTATGCGGCGGCGGCTAAATGACAATGTTCCACATGGCACGGGTGGCTTGCATCTGTAATGCTGCTGATTTGGCGATTTCCTTGTTTATTAACTAGTTGCAGCATATTCCGTGGAGGTATTTTCGGCTGTCTATTTTCAGATCACTTCCCATGCTATTGTTAACGCAATGGATGAACGTTCGTGCACGACGTGGATGGATCGGTAATCTGCCTTTGATATTTAATGCTGGTTAGATCAGTTCTTCTACTTATCCTCCCGACATCCTAAATACCATCCTGATCTAGTTCTCGACTTTATTCGATTATCGAATCTCCATTCTTCCTCTAGTTGATGCCAACTCCACTGTTGGGTCATGATCAATTTCCCCTTAATAGCTACATTTTGCATTCATTGGCGCTCGTCTCCATTCTTCCTCTAGTTGATGCCAACTCCATTGTTGGGTCATGATCAATTTCCCCTTAATAGCTACATTTTGCATTCATTGGCGCTCATATGGTCCATGCAGGGTAGGTATGAGCTTAAAGATTGAGTACGTGATATTGCCTGTGGTGGTTGACAGATGAACCGCTGAGCATCTTATGTCGGCCTGAAATTGACATAAATATGGGAATGAATTCTGCAATAACAATTCAGGCTTTGGTAGATGGTCTTGCAACTACTGATGAGACAGAAATAATTTGACATCAGTTCGCCGCACGTACAGAACGATTGGGAAATTATTCTTATGCTTGTAAGAGTAGATTTTGCCGGTTTCGATAGGTTCGAGTTCTTTATCTGGCCCCTTGCGCTAGTAAATCACTTAAAAAAACGTAGAATGAAGGTAAAAGAGAACATATTGTATTTGCTGATCAAAAAGGTGCTACTCCTAGCCATGAATACGCCGATCATCGGCCAAAAAACAACAATGAATCAAATTCTATTATATACGAACGAATATCCATTCAATCTTGATGATGTATCTTAAGCCTCTTTGATGAAGACACAGCTATAGATGGCGATGAAGAATCGGATGATGGAGATGAGCAGACTGCCCGATCACGACTGCACGGTGGTGACCCCGGCGGTGGGGCATGATTTTGGTCGTCCTCATTATCGTCTCTTTCTTCGAGTCTTCTCTTATTGATTCTTCTGTCCGAGCAAACTTCTCCCCCTCCCATCACGAAATTTTTCAGGCGCTGAACGTCGGACAGTTTCACCGGCTTGGCAAGAAAATCCTCTGCTCCTTCCTCTAGACATCTATCCATCAAGCAAAAAAGATCCCCACAATTAGAGAAACCTCAGATAGAAACTGCAGATGAAGTATTCATGAGGCAATCAAGAGGCTAGTTTAAATAAGACTAGCTGCTCATGGTCTCGCGCTATCTCCTGAATTTCAAGGTACACTTAAGACAAATCCGCAACTTCAGTCATTGATTTCAGACTAGTATCGAACATCCAATAGCAATCTATCTGCCAAATTACCCTCCTTATCTGTTTTTGGGCCAGATCATCCTATTGACTAATTTCTATTGCAAACGACAATCTTTTCATTTCAATCTCATGGATACAAAACTTGCTATGACTACTGTAGAAAGTTCCCTCAACAGAGTCAATTCTGATGTTTGGTTTATAAACTATAATTTTCATATGGCGAAGATTCTATTGTTTATACACTTCAAAAAGCATGGAGCGAAACAATACCGGTTAATACGGGCGAGGATTCTTTCGGAGGACATGATAACCACCGGCGTTTCTCTGAAAGCTGACGATTCCTGTTCAGATTAACAAAAGAAGTATCAGACCCTGTTCCAAAATGATGCTCTTTGAAGCAGAACATGTGGGGAATGAATTATGAGATCCGCGACACTTCCACCCTCTTTCTTGGTTTTCTTACTTGCAAATTTGACGGAATGATTCTCGTGAAAGCGAGAAATCACTGACCTTGATCTTCTTGAGTAGCTCATATCCAGTCATCCCCGGCATGGAGTAGTCAGTCATTATCAGATTAACCTTCAGATCCTGATGATGTTCAGGAATGAACAATCAGCACTCGAAATCTTTCTTAGCTCAAAGTCAACAGAACATTTCTTCAGACAAGCAAAGCTACCCTCCAAAAGCATCATAAGGATTACTACATAGAACGCAATTTCTTCTCGCTAAAGGCTAATTTCTTTTTTTAATTTCCTGTCATTTTTAATGAACCAACAAAACAAAGCAGGCACAGCGCAAATGAAGAAGCCTTTAACATGAGCTAAGCTTGGTTCTTACATCGAATCCAACGGAGCTCTTCTCTCCATCCAATCCCAGAAACTGCAAAGCTCTCAATCCACTATCTACAGCTGTAACTGCAGATTTAAATGCCCAATAGGATTCAATTCAACCGATTCAAATCGTACACCAGTGCAAGGTACAGCAACAGAGTTTGAAGGAAGAAACATAGACACCCACCTTTGCAAGACAGTCTCTTGAGCAGCTTCTCAATGACCTTCCTATCCACGAGACTATCGTCCACCGCAAGAACATGCAGCTCCGGAGCTGACCCACCACACACGTCGACCTCCGCCGGCGCCTGCCGCCGGAGGATCTCGCCGGCCATCGTCATAATAACTTGCAAGAAAAGATAGAGCAAAGAACCTGCCTTTTTCCCTTTCTTGATGTTGATGAAACTGTAGTAATGCCCGATTTCTTAGTGATGGGTCTCAACGAGTGAATGAGGAAGAACGTGGGACATTGCAGTGACGGGTCTTTATAGCAGAGGAAGTGGGAAAGAAAAAGGAGAGAAGAAAAATCCAAGAAAAGAGAAAAAGAGAAGATCTTGGCGTGATTTTGCCTTTTCAATTGAATGGAAGGGAAGCAGATAAAAGGCGAGATTCTCAGAAAGATCCTATTTTCCTTCGTGATATCTTGGCGAAATCCACCGGCATTATCCCACTTGTCCCTTGTCCCGTCAGACAAAATCTCATCTTTACTGTTCCTCTTTTTTACTGCTCCCCTGTTAAAACATTTTGACAGACAGACAGAACGCACTCATGTCAAAATCTCTCGTCCTCTGTTTCCGCGCATATCAATTGGGTTTGGTGTGCTGCTCTCTGTGCATGGATTTTTGAGCCAAGATTGCCTTTTTTTTTTTTTTTTTTTTAAGACGCACGGCACTGGATTATCAAGAATAATTAAAGAAGAAGGGAAAGAAAGAACAGGGCAACAGGTGTCCGTGGGTGAATGGCTTCTCGATCGATTCTTGCTTTTTCAAGATTGATAAAGGATCGAACTTTAACGCAGGGGAGATGAAGTTGAATTTGACTTTTGGTGCGATGGTGAGGAGCCTTCGGATCCGAGGAAAATCCGAGGAAAACGAGGTGACAAGAGAACGGACCCACCAAAAGATTTTGCTCGGATCTTGTCATGGTTCTGGAACAGGGACAGCTTGGGGGGGTGGGGTTTCTGGAGAGGACCAGGTGTTCAACCCGACAAGAGGGGCTAGAAAAAATGGAAAATCTTTTTTTTAGAAAAATTAGGACCGTCGAAATGTTAATCCTTTTCAAAAAACATATATGTAAGAATAGAATATTATGTCGCTTCTTGTATAGAGATCTAATCAAGTGCCATCATATTATAGATATGTACTTAGAATGTTTCGAGTAGATTAATCTCCACGAATGTATGCAAATTGTTATGTTAATGCGCATCGAATTGGAATCCATCTATGTCGGTAATCTTGAAAAAAATTACTCTAAGTGGGAAATCTTATTTCAACGAATCATTTAACCAACAAATTCTTTCGGCAGATGTTGACAAGTCATTTGCCAACCTGTAACTCTTTGCACTTTTAATAAATACATGATATGGTGTCATAAGATTTAACGACATTATTTTGTCCGGATTTGACTTCATAATAAAATAATCTTCATCGGAAGTTATTATTCAATTTTTATTAGAAGAGATAGATTCTACAGTGATTTCGAATGAGAAAATATTATGGGTAGGTAAGGAAATGAATAAACCATGTTGGAATTTAATTGACGGCGCAACCTGAAAACATAAAAATGCAATGCCAAAATTTAATAGGCAATGAGGCATCTAAGAATCACAATAAAAATACATATCGAAATTTTATTGACCTCATGGATTTAGACCATAATTGTAGTTTCGGAAGTTTATTTGTTTGTTGGAGGTCTCTTAAGAGTACGATCTTGTTATAAATAGAGATTATATAAGTTTATATAGACTCAACTATCTCGACGGCTTCATCAATTCCACTATGTTAATGGTTGCATAATTCCACTATGCTAATTATTGCTTCTTTAATGGTTGCATTTAAAATCATCGCCTCGACTTTTTATCGATTCATCAAGTTCATAAGTGAGCAAACTTTGCTCTTATTGACTAAGTCCATCATGCGTCGATAATAATCAAAAGCTAATAATTTTTCTGGATAGAAACATATAACCTAATATCTCTCGAGTGAGGATACTGCACGATTACTTGATTCGATTCCAAAATCTCTACATCCGTACCATGTCGTCCCATGGATGGACTGGAGGAATTCTCTTCCAATTACATCTTTCTAATGTTGGGTTATAGATATAAACATCGCTAACGCGCAAACTCATCTTGAAAAGAAGAAAAAGAAAAGGAATCTGCCTCCAGATATGATCCGGATGGCCTTTGCAGCTCTTCTTTTTAAGCACACTGGAACTCAAATCGTCATGTGAAGGAAATCCCAGAAAGCCAAAATCTAAAATCCAAATCCAAATCCAATCATTGGATCCTTCGCCATTAGATTTAGATGCCCACCCACCCGGATAAAGAGCAAGAGCCAGTGGAACTGAAAAAAGAACATGGGGGGTCCTCTCGCTTTAACAGGTGAGAAAGCTAATCGTAAAATATATATATAAATATATAAAGGAAGAAGAAATCTCGTTAAGGAAACAAAAAAAAAAATGCATATATGTACATATATGTACATAGAATAGAATGAATATTAGAAAATAAAAAGGGAAGAAAAAGAAGTCGAAAGGGACGGCTGAGGTTTTGACCCGGGCATTGACTCGGCGAGGATGTGGTTTGGTCGAGTACATGTGGCGGCTCTCCAAAAAGATAATAATAATAATAATAATAATAATAATAAATTAAATGAAAATTTGGAAAAACAAGACAAAGTCCGATGTGCGGATGGGTCGACATCCGTGGAGATATAGAGCGATTTTCTCTCGCACGGACCATATCTTTCGATTTTGTGTTTAACTGGTCTGTAGGTCCCCATGAATCTTCCCCCTACTTTGATTATTCAGCAAATACTCTCTCTCTCCTCTTTTCTTAAACTTACTTTGATGTTGGCCTAAACAGATCCATAAAAGATTTAAAAATAAAAAATAAATAGAAGATCCGTCTTGATGTGAAACATCATGTTATGTTACTTCCCATAATCCCTATTTGATGGAAAAGAAAATACAAACAAACCAACAAAGAGTACATAGACATGCTAGCATAAAAAATAAAAAACGAAATCTGACAAGGCATCTCATTAAATGATTACTGCAGGCAATCTTCACAATTGAAAACACCTGGGGTCTGGAAGGAGACTTGGAAATGATACAAGAACTTGTTCTTTCCAAGTTAATGATCTTCAAGCGGTAGATTGAGAACCTCTCGACAATAATTTTCAATTGTGAAAAAGAGGGTATTGCGATTCTGCCAAGCGTCCTGCAAATAACTCGCGGTCCTGATATCTTCAAGGTCGCGACCACTCTCAAGAAGTCGCTCCACCTAACGTCGAGGTGTGGCACTTTCCCGACATGAATTATCGGATGTCCGAGAGAATGGGGCCGGGTATAAAAAGAAAGAGGAGCATCCGAGGCGAGCGCTTCCCTCTTGAACAATGAGGAAGCGTGGCATTCTACAGAGAGACGGACATATCTTAGCAAATCTTGGGAGCTTCCATGGCTTCTATGCCGCTTTAGTTCTTCCGTGGCCGCTCTAATCGCTTGAAATTACGCTGTTTCATTTTTAACGGCAAAGCTAAAATGACGTTATATCTCATGTTTTTTGTCGATTGAATTTTTTGCAACAAGACACATTCACTAATTTCTAATAAATTAATGTCATATTAGAATCTCCGGCCGCACAAATTGTCGATGGCATTTAAGTGAATAATTATTAAGGGCCCGCATAGTAAAACTTGATTCTGTTCTCGGGAATAACTGATTCTGTTCTTTTATTTCCGGGAGCGGATTTGGAATAGAAATGCATTTGGTAAATATTTTGTTCCCCGGAACAAGTTTGGAGTAGAATCCATAATCAAAAATAAATTACTTCTCGCTCCCGGAAACAATTTTGAGAATAAGTTTTTTTTCTATTTTTTTCTTTTTCTTTTTTTCCCTTCCCTTTCTTCTTCTTCTTCCTCTTCCTCCTCCCACCCCATCGCCGTCCCATTGCCGCCCCTGGGCCGCTCGCCGGCAGCGACCAAGAGAAAGAAAGGGAGAAAAAAGAAAAAGAAAAAGAAAATTATAATAAAAAGTATTAAAAATTAAAAGAATCAAAAGGTCGGAAATTTTTACCAAACGCATTTCTGTTCCCGAAGTAAAAATTTTATACAGTTTATCAAACACCTTAAATACTCAGAATTTATTCTCGGGAGCAGAATAAAAAATAATAATTTCTAATCAGAATTTGTTCCCGAGAATAGAAGTGTTTTCATGCAGGTCCTAAATAATGTAATGCTCAAGTAATCGAAGAAAAAATTATGGTACTTAAGTAAGCATTTTAGTGAATAATTATTAACTAACGAAAGTCTTGAAACTTGTGATGTTCTTATCACGTTATTGACATTATACTTTAGAAGCATAATTACTAATTAGTATTATATAAAGAAGGACATAAGATAAGGTAGAGGATGCATTAGTGGATGTTTTCCTTTCACTCTTGTAATATATATTTCCTAATATGAAAGTCCGATAACATGACTCGGTGCACTTATATATTGTCATTATTTTGAGATGATAGTCTAAAATAAGTATCCATAAGCTTCGTCAATTAGAAAATGAGTTTCCCCGCTACGCCGGATATGCTCCTAATTACATTAAAAGCCAGGATTACTTAAAGAAAATTCTATTAACAGAGCTATGGGCACACATTGATACATCAATATAGGCATATATAGGAAATCGAGTTACGGCACCTAAAAAACTGTCGGTTGCCTTTTTAAAACAGGAATATTTATATTTTCAAACTACAATCAACAACTATTAAAAAATTATTATAAGAAGGCTCTCTTTAAGATCTTCTCCATATATTCAGCTCCAGATAGTATCTGGAGAAGAAAAGTTAAAAAAAAGAAAAAAAAGATCATTAAATTCTCCAGATGCATTTAGATGATTTATCTGTAACTCCTCCTTGCAGATCTAATAACCCATGATAAAATAACCTTCGCCAGAAGTTGTTATTCAATTTTTATTAGAAGACACAAATTTTATAGTGATTTCAAATAAGAAAATATTATGGATAGATAAGGAAGAACTTCACTTCGGATGGAATTAAATGTACATGAATTGTGTTGAAATTCAATCGACAACGCAACTTAAGAACATAAAGATGCAACACCAAAATCTAATTGACGACAAGGCATATAAGAATTACAATAAATATACATATCAAAATTTAATCGACCACGTGGATCTAGACCATAACTATAGTGCTAGAACTAAAAGATAATTGAAAGATAAGATGTTTATTTGTTTGTGGAGGGTCTCTGAAGAGTACGATGTCGTTATAGATAAAGTTTATAGAGGTCTATATAGGCTCAACTATCTCGGCGATTTCATCAACTTCACTACATTAGTAGTTGTTTTATTCCATCATGCCGGTTATCACTTTTTTAACGGTTGCACCCAAAATTATCACGTAGACTTTTTGTCAATTCATCAAGTTCATAAGTAAACTTTGCTCTTATCGACTAAATCCATCACACGTTGATAATACTCAAAAACTAATCATATTTCGATGTAAAAAGATATAATCTAATATCTCTTGAGCAACTATACTATATAATTACTTCATCTAATTCCAAAATCTCTACATCGATGCCATGTCATCCCACAAGCACTTGTTCGGAACGGGCTGCACTTCCCTCCACATATGGACCGGACGAATTCCCTTCCGATTACCTCTTTTGAATGTCGGGTTACACATATAAACATAGCTGGCGCACAAACTCATACAAAAAAGGGAAAAAGAAAGAAAGGAATATGCCTCCGGATATGACCTTTACAGCTCTTCTTTTTAAGCACACCGGAACTCAAATCTTCATGTCCCAGAAAGCCAAAATCTAAAATCTAAATCCAAATCCAAATCCAAATCCAAATCCAATCATTGGATCCTTCGCCATTAGATTTAGATGCCCACCCACCCGGATAAAGAGCGAGAGCCAGTGGAACTGAAAAAAGAACATGGGGGGTCCGCTCGCTTTAACAGGTGGAGAAAGCTAATCGTAAAAAAAAAAAAATTATTATTAAAAAAGAAGAAGAAATCTCGTTAAGGAAACAAAATAAAAAATGCATATATGTACATATATGTACATATAATGAATATTAGAAAATAAAAAGGAAAGAAAAAGAAGTCGAAAGGGACGGCTGAGGTTTTGACCCCGGGGGGGGTTCAAGACATTGACTCGGCGAGCGTGTAGTTCGGTCGAGTCCACGTGGCGGCTCTCCAAAAGAAAAATTAAATGAAAATTTGGAAAAAAGAGAGAAGGAAAACGACAAAGTCCGATGATCGATGGGTCGACATCCGTGGAGATATAGAGCGATTTCCTCTTGTACGGACCATATCTTTCGCTTTTGTGTTTAACTGGTCGGTAGGTCCCCATGAATCTTTCCCTACTTTGATTATTAAGCACATACTCTTCTTTTAAATAAAAAAAACGAAAGCTTAATTAGAATTAGATTAAGAACCGTACAGCCACGGTTTCAATTGTCAAAAGAGGTACTGTGCAATTTTATGAAGTGTTTCGAAGATATCTCACGACAATAGTATTATGTAATGGCCCTTAGAAAGTTATTTCGTGAGTTAATTCTCTCCCGAAACTTGAAATTGGATTAGATAGGATCGGTTCCACGTTTGTAAAACCTGAATCAGCCCATCCAATTTAAACCAGTTCCCGCATCAATCTCGAAACTAGTGATTTCTTTTTTTAGGTTTCTTCTATTTCCTACAAATAAGAGTTCCCTCACATTCAAAGAAAAATAAGATCATTAATTTTGGTTTATTCACTAATTAAATGTTTACCTAATTGGGGGTGTAGCTATAATTGACAATCGAGTAGTCTTCCATTGAATTTTGTAGTCACTACTCTATTACATGGTACCATATCAATGTATGTTAAATAATAAAAGAATATACATACATACATACATACATACATACATACATACATACATACATACATGGACAAACAAAATTATGGAGGAATGCATGTGGTTAGATTCCATATATGGAAGTCATTAATCTATTTCAATGAAAATTGAAACATAATTTACTAATTTAGGGTTTGCTTTAGAATATAAAAAAATAAAATTTAAGTACTATGGGTCGGTCCATAGGTCTAATTGCCTTGAGAATCACCTAGAAACGACCATTTGGTTTAGTTCGGTTCCTAGGTTAGATAGGAACAATGCATAACTTTAATTCAACATTTTTTTAAGGTGTTGCAATTTCATGATATATATTATTAAACGAAAAACAGAAAGAAAAAATCAATAGCACTGACATCATTGCACTCGAGCCACATAAGCTCTTAAGTGATCTCTCAATCATTGGATGTAGAGTAGCATGGATGTGTGATCTCAACTTGGACAAGAAGTGCTTGCCTTGGCCTAATCTTTGAACTCAAATTCAAGCAAAGTAGGAACCTCGAAAGATACATGAATCGCCCTATCTACTTTGTCGTTAACATTGTTAGACTCTTGACATATATATTGTTTGGTCTGTGACTTTCTCTTACCTAATATCCTTTTCTTTATGATATTGATAATTTGAAAAAAAAAATGGCAATTTTTTGACGTGGGGTAGATTTTGGATTAAAGCGAAACTCGATAATTCTTTCTAGACAAAAGAAAAGTTCATGGTAGAATTAAGATTGAACCAAAAGTCAATTCGAAAGAAAAAAAAAGTTAAGGGCTTTTATTTTATTTTATTAGAGAATTAGGTTGAATTATAGCTTAAAATAAGTATCCATAAACTTCATCAAATAGAAAATGACTCCCCCTACATAGCCTAAGCATACTCCTAATTTTCGTTAAAAGTTGGGATTACTCAAACAAACCTCACGAGTCATTGATTCAGGTTAATATCAATAGTCATATGCACTTGATGCACTTGTTGATACATCAATGCATACATAAAGAAATTGAGTCGCGACAAAAAAGAGAGGAAAAAGGAATAGAAAGAAAGTCGGTCGCATATATAAAACGGGAAAATTTATATTTTCAAAGCACGGATTGGCGACTATTGAAAATTTATTATAATATAAGAAGACTCTATTAAAAGGGAGCACTGTATTAAAGCTCAACCTGATGTGCGACGAGAACTAGAGAGAGAGAGAGAGAGAGAGAGAGAGAGATTTGCATCGTGACATGGATTCTCGCGAGTCACATCGAGATGTCGTCTTCTCGATCTTCGTCCTGCGCTCCATTTTCGGCATCTTCGCCTTCGGTGGTGTCTGAAGAAAAGAGGAGACGCCGGAGGCGCTCCGTCTGACCGATCGGCGGCGTCTGTAATGATGACGATGATGACCAGTCGTCGGTGTTCGTGCGATTGATTGGGGATGGGGATTATTGCCCCTCCTGGTGCGGCGCGAGATCCGATCGGATCGGATCGGATCTCGTGTGGGAATGCGAGGGGCTGATTTCGATCTGCTTTTCCGACGACGCCTGTTCGATGCGACTGATCGTCGTTGTCAGGTACTCTCTCTCTCTCTCTCTCTCTCTCTCTCTCTCGTGCTCCTCGTTCATACGTTGCCTGCCCGAGTCTTTAGGAGTTTCGCGGATTTTGAATTTGGCGTGATATTCCTAATCGCTCCCCCATTCGGCTCCCGAATCTTCATTGATTGGAGTCGCACGATCGTCCGAGGTGGCCAAAAAAAAAAAAAAGTCCAACGTGAGAAAAACGTTTTGTCGGTTCATCTGAAACAATCAATTAATGTGTACACACCAAGGATTATTGAATCATAGAAAAATGATATAATTAATCCCTAAATTTTTCAAAATATTTTCATATAATTTAGGAATTATATTAAACATTTATAAGGTCACTAACAAGAGCAAGTCTAGCTTTGTAGGTCCTAACCTCTGGCCCGTCATCGAGGTCCAACGACTAGATTGGCTTGTAGCAGTACCATGAGCAACTCAAGGTCAAATAGAAGCAAGCTCGATAGCAAACCCAGCAACAATAAGGGAAGCGGCAAAAATTAATGGATTCATGATAACCTCATAAAAAAAAAGGTTAACGATACATTCATCCAATAAATTATGACTTAATTATTTTATTGCTAACATTCATCCAAATGAAGTAACTAACAACTTCAAATTCAAGTAATGGAATAATATTATTAAATCATTTGAACTATTTTAATATCTCTTTTTGAGTTCCTATCAATGGGATTTTTGTGAAAAAATAAAATAAGAGATTTGAAAAAATAAGGGAAAAGAAAAAGAAATAAAAATTCGATTAAAATAATTTATAATTAAAAAACTAGTCAAATTTGGCCGCATGAACTAAATTGGAACAACTGTAAAAGGTTTATGACTAAATTGACAAAAAAAATATTTAAAGCTAAATTAATAAAATTACAAAAGGTTTATGACTTTTTTGATAATTTTCCCTATTTCGGCCTTGATGGGCAAATTCAGGTACAAATTAACCAGCCCATGGGCCTAGAATGGGCCTCGAGTTCGCCCTAAATGGTGTCTTTAGGCCCATTTAGGCCGAGCCCTTCTTCGGGCTTGAAAGGCCCAAAATAATCGACCCATTGGCGTAAGATGGGCCACGAACTGGCTTCATTGATGTGCATTTTCGGCCGATTACAGACGGGCCCTTGTTTTGGGCTTCCACAGCCCCGAAACATATAAGGTGAAACCCACAACAATATCACGACTCAAGCAAAAGATGATTTTTTTTTTTTTTTTTTTTTGGGCAATTATAGCTTCCATTTCTTATTCTCAAACCACATCCTGTTGGAACCTTACTACTCCTTCATCGAATTTTATCAACAAAACACTTACAATGCGAGTTAGCACTTCATTCACTCGCATTTATCTTGTATTCCATGTGACGATTAAACTAAAAAATCATACTCAATCTGTCTTTGTATCAACATTTACAAAAAGTCATTCTTCCCGCCAAATGGAGATTTTCATAAAAGATGAAAGCAAAACCATCAGAAAAGATCGCAATACCTCAAAATCTCAAATTCGTTGTCTCCCTGTTGTTAGCTTCATAGTCGTACCTCATTGGAAAGCTGTGCGAGACTACTTGTAGTTAAGAAATGAGTTTTGTAAAAGTAGAGAAATGAGTTCCGTTGAAGGAGCTAAAAAAACATGAAAGACCACCTAGGCATCTTCCAAAGGTGAAATGAGTTTTGTTGCAGACTTAGTAGACTTGTCAAATAGATGGGTCGAGTTGGGTTGTTTTGAAGTTAGGTTATAAATGGTCTTACCCAAATCAACTCATTTAACCCGTTTATGACCCATTTATTATAATGCAAAACTCTTTCCATACCTGACCCTACTCATTTCCAACCTATATCCAATCCAATTAACTAAATTTAAGAAACCTTATTTCTTATATTTTTTTTAAAAAAAATGATATTACTAAAATACTTTCAAAGGACATGTGTCTCCCTTTGAGTGGAGTAGACTAGACTCGTGCTCACCACATAAGTTGATGACGTGGTGGTTACAAATTACTGAATATTTTCTACTTTCCGTGAGATGCAATAACTTGATGAAGTGTGGCATTTATCATTGCTTGTATATGGCTTAGTCTCATTTCAACTCACCAGTCTCCTATTGTGTCGTTGGCCAGAGAAAGTTTTTGGTTCTTATTTTTTATTTTCCATCAATGTTCATATCAAATGACACATGTTTGTCTTTGAGTGAAGCATACTAGACTCACGCTCACCACATAAGCTAATGACATGGTGGTTACAAATCAATAAATATTTTCTCCTTTCTGTGAGATGCAACAACTTGATGAAGTGTGGTATTTATCATTGCTTGTGTACGGCTTAGTCTCTTTTCAACTCACAAGTTTCCTATGTGCCGTTGGCCAGTGAAAGTTTTTGGTTTTTATTTTTTATTTTCCATCAATGTTCATATCAAATGACACATATCTCCCTTTAAGTGGAGACATAAGCTGATGACATGGTGATTATAAACCACCGAATATTTTCTCTTTTTCATGAGATGCAATAACTTGATGAAGTGTGGCATTTATCATTGCTTGTGTATGGCTTAGTCTCTTTTCAACTCACCAGTCTCCTATGTGCCACCAACCAGAGAAAGTTTCTAGTTTTTATTTTTTATTTTCCATCAATGTTCATATCAAATGACACATATCTCCCTTTAAGTGGAGCGAACTAGGCTCACGTTCATCACATTAGTTGATGACATGGTGATTATAAACTATTGAATATTTTCCTTTTTCCGTGAGATGCAATAACTTAATAAAGTGTAGCATTTATCATTGCTTGTGTATTGCTTAGTCTCTTCTCAACTCACCAATCTCCTATATGCCGTCAGCCAGAGAAATTTTCTGGTTCTTTTTATTTATTTATTTATTTTCCATCAATGTTCACATCAAAGGACACGTGTCTCCCTTTGAGTGGAGTAGACTAGACTCACACTCTTCGCTTGAGTTGATGACATGGTGGTTATAATCAATGAATATCCTTTCCATGAGATGCTTTTTAATGACTGTGAGATGCAATAACTTGATGAATTGGATCCTGAATCTTTGGATCATGCGCCGTCGGATTGTCCGAACATTGTCTCCGATGTCAGACGACGGTCCAATCCGGTGGTGAAGGCAACTGCTCAAACCAATGAAGGGTGGGCCGAAATGGTTTAAAAATGGCCTCATCCAAATCGAACCATTTCACGTCATCATGGGTCATAAAGACATCGATTTTCTTTTTAATTGACAAACTAGAGCTCTAATTTCTCGTTCTCTTTTCTGCAAACTATAATTTCACGAACATGTCAATATTTTACTTCTCTTTTTAGTTTCTCTCGCAATTCTGTGATCTAAGAATCTCTTATCGAGCTACCAGTCCTCGACTCGCGCAACCACGACCGAGTCATCTCCGACGTCACCGAACACCGATTCATGTGAACAGGCCCATGCGAAGCCGCACCGGATGTCGGATCGGGACCGGTGCTACTTTCAGTGCGCGCGCGGGCGGAGCATTAAGATAAAAAAGAACCAGATCGCATAGGATGCATATCCGTCCCATATCATGGCCGAAATCATTGCGTTAGCGACCGTAGATAAGCTCCTCCTCAAAAGCAGGGGGTCCTCCATCTCCCGTCCCAACTTTCTATTTTATGCGCGGAAAGCAGGCGACCTTTCCGCTCGCCGCCCAACGCCTTTCTACACCGTCAATAACTCTGTCGTCGAATGCATCCGAGCGCAGTGTCCGAGCTTGCAATCATCTTCCTTGCCCTCCCCTCGAGCTCCGTCGTATGATGCATCGTCATGTCATGTATCCGGAACGGATATGCGAAGGACGGCTGAAGTGCCTGTCCGAACATACGACTAAGGTCGAAACAGCCCCCCATCCATTCGAGCTGGAGTCGGGCCCTCGCCCTTGTCCGAGAGCTGCCCAAGGTAATGCTGGGAGAGCAAGGTGACAGCAAGATGATGGGTGGGATTCCCACATCTCCCGAATGGGAGGATGGAGGGATGATATGATTAGCCATCATTTCAAAGACCCCAACACATCTCACTTTGGCCACTTTCGTGGGGACTCGGCACCTCTTCCGGATCCCTATGGCGATTGGGGAAAAGCGTTCTGGCCATGTCAAAATGATTAGTTGACGCCAGCCCGATGTGCCCGGAAAAAACCTGGGAAGGGAATTGGTAGTAAAGGTGGCGCAATTGGTGGGTTAATCATTGCATCGTTCGTTGTCCCCATTCTCTTTTACCTGCACTACCTAAAATGCATTGGATCAAGCGAAAGGCCTAACAAACAGAAACCCTAAATAATAGTTGGGTACATTTAGTTGGATTTGTAGGCTCCACGTTGTGCAAAGGCATTTGCAATTGTTTTCCGACAGGGACAACGGATGAGGCTTGCTTTTACTGTATTTTGTTAGCAGTAGAGGAGCTTCATGGAAGTGCCCTCGAGTTGGTGGAATGACATCAAGCTAGAACCATGACAGAACTCTGATCTGTCTTGGAGAATCTATTATGCGATTGCTTTTGTATCTGTTGACTGTAAATTGACCCTAGATCGAGAATCTTCGTTCTGGAGAGCTCTGTTGTGCTGTTCCATCTTCACGATAATTCAAAAGGGTTCCCATATAAATCAAAACCCTATTCTTCGACAGAACAACATGCCAGATAAGAGAGATGACCCACTTAAAGCAAGAACGGTTTGGCATTTGTTTTGCACTTTTTTTTCTCTTCTCCGCATGTGGTCTCCGTGTTCTCTTGGTACTGTCATACACCTCATCGTTATAAAAATGCACGTTTCTTTTGTTGTATCGTACTGAAAAGGCCAAACGATCTCCATCGGTATCTATCTTTGATTTGATGTACCGTCTATGGCCAAGCATTCTGAATGATCACATGCGCCGAATGAACATCTACATCCTTAAGTTTATTACATTTACACACTCGATGTTTTCTAAGTTAATTCATGTGGTTGTTGTCGCCAGAATCGGTATCCATTCGATGCTAGTTCCTTCTCCAGGAAAACAAGGACTAGCTTTTGCATGTCCACATAGAGAATTATAGGGAAAAAGAGATTAATTGCTTATAAAGATTACTTCGGATCGAGGTTGCAAAAACGGAATACATTTACAAGCCATCCAATACAAAATCTAGAGCGTACTCGTCCAGTCGTTCCGTGAAATCGGGACTATAAAGATTCAGATCACCGTTAAAGAACCAAAAGGGATTCTGGAACTCATTGCTCGAAATAGCCAATTGTTGTGAGGAATCGCATTCAAGCACGCCCCGAGACAACTCGCCATCCCCCGTGATTTTCTGGGCAGTTTCATCTAAGTGGTCACTGGAGGATTGCTTCAGGCTCGAGCCCAGCGCAGCGGCGTGATTCTCCTTCTCCTTTTTGAGGCGGGTTCTTGGACAATCATTGGAGATGCCCTTGCCTTTCTTGAACCCGAGCCTCTTGCTCAAATGAGTGTTCCAGTGGTTCTTCACTTGATTATCGGTTCTACCAGGAACTCGCCCCGCAATAAGCGACCATCTGGAAAATAAGACAAAGGGACATCGAAAGCATGTTTTAGAGTTTGTCCCATGTTCACTGTCTCCGTTTTCCTTTTGGGCATGGATGGTAATCAAAAGTCACATGCAGAAAAGTTCTTAAAGTCGTTGCTGTCACCGGGTCCTAAAAAATATCTCACTATATGCTATGATATCATCATTCATCGCCACGGGCCCTACTGTCCTTGATAAGGAGAATTATCATCGACAAGGAGATCGGTGAATGAAAGTTAAAGTTCAGTACATCCAAGAGTGAAATGATTTGAAAGTTACTTGCACGGTGAGATGTACCACCAGTATTTCCTCCCTTACTGTGGCATTATTGACAGCTATATATATATATAATATGTGTAGAAAGTTCACCCGCAGTAATCATAATCAAGGACGAAAAGACAGGGCGAATCATTGCTCCAAGAACGAGAGCAAAAAGCTGTGTGTTCCTATTGTTCTTGGAGTCACGAGTCAGAGTGCAGCAGAAACTCTGCTTAGAACGTTGAAAAACAAGACTAGAGTTAAACCAGAAGTAATTCTCAGCAAAGGGTCTTGCCGTAGGTTGATTAAATCACCGCTCAAAAGTCTCAAGAAGTGGGAATAACTCATGATTTTCACGTGGAAAACGCAGGAGGAGAGGAGAACCGCATCCCCAGATGTGTATGTCCGATCATTCGGCTTGATAAGCCATGTCAATAATGGAAGCAAAATACAGGTTCTAAGTTCTAATTGCAGGTCCAGTCCATATCAGAAGAGATCGAAAAGAAGGAAGAGAGAGAGAGAGAGAAGGAGAGAGAGAGAGAGAGAGAGAGAGGACCTGTTTCCAAGAAGATTGTGGAGCCTGATGATGAGGTCGTCTTCTTCCTCAGAGAAGTTACCTCGCTTCACGCTCGGGCTCAAATAGTTCATCCACCTCAACCTGCAACTCTTGCCGCATCTCTTCAGGCCTGCGCAAGAACAAAGACAGCATAAGGCGCAGGCACCGACGTATACTTTTTCCAAGTTCTTCGACCATATCCATGTAACACCTGAAGGTTTCACCGAGAAAGAAGAAGAAATGATTAAAGAATCCAACCCGTCATCTGGGGAATGCGATTCCACTTCCCCTTGCCATGCACCCTCACGTAGTCCGCGAGGAGCCTGTCTTCCTCTGCTGTCCACAGCCCTTTTTTGTGTTCCTTCTTCTCTCCCTTCATTCTGCTGCCAAGCCAATAATTTCAGTGCTTCCGTGACAGAGAGAGAGAGAGAGAGAGAGAGAGAGAGAGAGAGAAGGGAAAAGTCTACACCCTTTCTGAGAAGTGTGTAGTGGGAAGGTCTATCGTTGGGAAGTGTAGAAGCAGTGCTTTTCCTGTGTGTACACACACACACACATATATATATATATACTGGTCGTGGAAGAACAAGATTGAGGGCGTAATTGTCGTGGCTGCCTAGCTAGCAAAGTCACACATGTGAATAAAAAATCCACTAGCAGTGCTAGGTATCCTAATATCGATCCGTAAATAATTAAATAATTTAAGTGATACAATGGACTATAAGTAGGCATCTATACAAACCTTTCATATTCAAACACTCAATAATAATCTCTCATATGATCATGTGCACGTTAGCTTTATGAACCGATTTTAGTCATAACACTTCTCAAAAGCTATAAATGAGGTACGAAGGTAGCCAGCTTTTATTAAAGATGAATTTTTACCGGACAAGGTGAGACATCATATGACATCTTTTTATTAGTCTTTTGTTGGTAGGTCAAGACATTCAAAATTAGAAAAATGGACTAGACCCACAAGAAATGCATTAGTTTTATGCTGTTTAAGCTCTGGAAATTGGTTTCGTTCACTCTATCCATGAATTAATGAACCTATCCATATTTATGTCATCATTTTTCGTGTTCATTGTGTTCATTTTGGGTAAATACATGCATTGACTCATTTGGCCTACGAGTTTCCCATGAAGTGAAATCATTGCATGTGAAAAGTTAGTTGTTATTTTTATACTCCCGTTGTAGATGAACTTATTAGTACGTCTGATTAGTAAGGATGCAAGAAAATACTGAGTTCTCTATTGCTCGATCAAAGGGGTACTAATACCAAAAAAAAAAAGACAGAAGGAAAGCATAATGGGATAAGGAAATTAGCTAACTTAGGAAAATCACATACGCAGAAGGAAATGGTTGATATCCTAGGATAATCCGGAGTTAATGCCTTACAGAGAAAATGTAAGATGAGGAGGTTGACTTGTCAAAATACGTAAATGGAAAAAGCTGTCTTGTCTGTCGCGGCAGGATACAGACCCGGACCGACGGTTTTTGTTTGATACAACAACGATAACATATCATTGAGAGGCATGGGGCCTCCACTTACCATCTCTTCTTTCCGCTTTCCCACGGTATTATCTTCCACACAGCACATGAGCTGAACCCCACTTCCTGCGAGACGTGTCTAAAGCTGCTGTCTCTCTTGTTTTCTTGAATAAAGAAAAGAGCAAAAGTCAGGAGATTCAAATCTGAAAAAGAACGACATCTCCTCCTCTCGTCCGATGAGGTTTCCCCTTTTCCCCTTTTGGGGCGTTGGGGGGTTGTTCTTGGATTTCTATTCGGCTCAAGATACTTCAAGCTGTTTGCCAAAATCGAATCACCGGAGCATACTTTTCTTGCACAATCTAAACCACTCGCTATTGACTTGGATAGCTGGTCAAATATCCAAACTCATCGATGATGATGGTGGTGGCTTGTGTAACTAAACACAGGCTATGCACGGTCTAATTTGAGAAATCGTGGATTATTTTGGTAGCACGTCACAAAAAAAAAGTTTACGGGTTGATATTGATAAAAGTAGTAAAGTGTTGAAATATAATTATGGTTATTAAAAAATTATCTGATAAAAAATACCCTCAGAAATATTATTAAATATTAGAGGTATAATTTAGTCAATTGAGTAAATGTGTAGTCTCAATCGATTCTCTCTCCTCTCTCCCGAAAATCCTAAAATGCTTACGTGAATAGTCATTAGGTCAGTGTGTACATAGGTACCGGTTACGAAAGCCGGTGAGATTGCATAGGTTCTCTAGCCTGTTTCGAAATGTTTTTGTCTTATGCTTTGTATGACGCATTTACGAAGTACCGTGCCTGGTCCGATTGTCCAACCCTCGTTTTTTTGTTGTCATCTTATATCCTGTGCATGTCAAATTACTGTTGTTTGTTCACAAGTGACTAGGCTGCAAGCATTTTGTCCGTGTGATGATTCGCGTTTTGCAGCCACGAGCCATGGCTTTCTTGAAAGTGATCTCTCTCTTGGTAAGCTTCCGAAATTGGCAGACGTCTCTTTTCCTCAGAAGGGCTCGTGAAAATCTCTGCTTGTGTATGGTAAGTTGCTCCTGAAAATTGGCAAGAGCGATTTGTGATGGGATTTGTTTTCTTGACAGTCTTGTTTTCTACTCTGCTGCAATCTTCTTGCTGATTAGAGCGTGGAACTCCTGTCCTAGATAAGCCGGTGGGATATCGATAAAGGGTCGAGATGTGGGAGGAGTTCTGGGATAGAATCTTGAATCTTTTTTTAGTATCGATGGCGAGATGGCATGCTTGTTCTCGCTTTGTCTAGATGGAAGATGGCATGAAGCTTGTTGCCTGTACAATGAAAGTTCGATAGCAAGGCACATACATGTTTTCTTGCTATTTATTGCACCATTTCATTTTCATAAAAAAAAAGGATAATGACACAAATTGTCACTAAACTTTGGCTAATTGTGCAATGTGATTCCTAAATTTTAAATTTGTTCAATATAGTCCTTAGACTTTTAGTGCATGTTCAATTTAGTCCATAAATTGTATGATATGTTCAATATCGTCCTTCCATAAATTCAAGCTCAGGGATAGTAATGAACATTTTCATACAATTCAGGAACTAAATTGAGCATGTATAAAAAGTTTAAGAACCATATTGAAGAAATTAAAAGTTTAGGAATGACAACATTGCGTATTAGGCTAAGGGTCAGGGACTGCATCGAATAAATTTAAAATTCAAGGACCATATCGCACATTTAACCAGAGTTCAAAAACTATTCATGTCATTTACCCTAAAAGAAAATGATTCCATTGCTAATTCAATAACAAAGGTCCGACTTTTAGGGACAGTTTCATTCCATCGTCCTGAGAATGTTCGTGAGAGAACCTCAGCCCGCCCGCCGCGATTTGTAGGGGACACGGGAGGCAGGAGGGCCGTCCCTGCGGTGGTCCTTTAAGGACAATGAAAATGTAGCCATCCCTCAAAGCACCTTTTGGGACTGCTCATTGCACCGTCCGTCCCTAAAGGCTTTAAGGGAGCTGCGTAGAGGCAGTGACCATCGGCCCCTGGGACTCCACAGCGGTTTTGCCTGAAGTCCTTGAGAAAACAGAGACAGACAAACGACTAAAGAATCACAACTGATATTGTCAAAAGCTTCTCTGATTACACATCTATTTTTCGTTGGATTTATGTACCTTTCAAGAAGTCTTTTAGGAAAAGAAGATGAAAAGTCTTTCACGGAAGATTTGTAAATTGCATATTTATCTCGATGGAGTTTACATGAGCCTTTTCTGTCATTGAACATACTTTGGATTATGGAACGTGACACTTAAAAATCGAAACTAAACTAGATCAGTATTGAGATCCTGCGCGTATAGCATAGACTTTAAACACAATAATGAGGTAAGAGGATTCCTCGATCCGTATCGTGTCTCAATATACACCTTGTTCATAGAATTATGACACGCGTATCACTGGACTTTCGAAAATCAGATACTACTACGAAATTTGCGGAGATTCCTACATGTATATCTCGCACGGATTGAAACAAATTGCGGTATTTTATTAGGAAATGGATTCTCTCCTTTCCAATTGCTTCCTAAATGGACATGAGAGTATTTTCAAGAAAATTATTCAAAAAGTTCTAAACCTATTGCACTTTTGTTAATTCATTTTTAAACTTTTTAATTTTATCAATTAAATCACAAACATTTTCACAATGTTAATTTTGGTTAGAAATTGCTGACATGGACGTTGAGCATTTTATGTGGCACGAATGGTGCTAAGTTAACAAAGTTTAATAGTATTTCAATATCTTTCATTTTTTTTATTAATTTTATAATAATTTTCTCTTCTTTTCTTTTTTGGTTCAAAGGGCTGGTGGCCACCGACTAAGAGTCGATGACCCCTACCGACCACTAATCGAGGAATGGTGAGGGCTTTGTGGCCCTTGGCCGGGGGCCTTACCGACTCTTTGAACTAAAAAAAAAAGGAAAAGGAAAAATAAAAAAAATCGATAAAAAAGTTGAAAAATATTAAAATTTGTCCAAGTTAATACCGGATGTTGACTAGACTATTAAGTCGACAAAAATTGGTCAGATAGATTCAATTTAACAAAGTTGAAAATATATAAGGACTTAATTAGTAAAAGTGTAGTAGGTTAATAACTTTTTGGACAATTTTTCTCAACATGTCCGTGACCTAACTCTGAAGTACATTAGATGCCAAGTGACCTAACTCTGAAGTACATTTGATGCCAAGGTGACTGGAGTCAATCGATGCCTAAGAAATTCCAGAACCCAAATGGACAAACGTCCATATAGCACCACCTATATATCCCCAAGTAAGGAGACAGCATCATGAGCCAGTGACAAGCAATAAATAATTTACCAATATCTAATCTGCGAAAATTGTTAAAATGGAAACAAGCGGGCAGGAAATTCATAGGGTTAGAGGTAGATTCCATGTGAATGAACTATCACCTTTTTTCCACCTTAGTCCTACATACCGTAGGGATCGGCTACTTTAGCAGGGAAAGAATCCTTGAAGAGGCATCTCTCACGAGAGAAAAATTCAAATCTAAACCTGTTAATTGTATTAAATACCCGTCTCCATTCAAAATCTTAAAGTCATCAAATTATAACTCAATATAACTATACTCCAATCACATCACTTGTACATTCCGACATGATAAATTAAAAAAAACACAAAAAATAGAAAAGAAAATAGCTAGGAAACTCATTTTCATTGCACTACCTAATCCCCACCACTAGTCAAGTCATTTCACGTGCAAATCAAAACCCCCTCAGGCCGAGGAACCGTTCAAAGTACGATCACGAGTCCCGAAAGGTAATGAATAGCGGTAGGCTCGAATAGGAACGAACAAGGATGCAGTGACCGTAGGTCTGGTCGATGAATCCGCAAGGACGCCTACGATTATAGAGGAGGGGTGCATTTAATGCGAATGCAATGTGGTTCCAAAAGGGCGGCCAGGACATGTGTTTAATGCAATGCTGCGGCCCCCCAAAAGGGTCGAAGGTCAGGACAGCAGTTTTGCTAGCTCCTGAGCAGCAGGACTTGGCTTCGAGCTAGATCCCCTCGACTTCGTTTCATTTCCATTGTACGTCTCTGGTTTTTGGAGCTGGGGAGAGTGAGTGAGTGACAAAAGTCTGGAAGAGCAGGTGGGAACGTGCAATAGCATGGTGCACTTCATCAAGACATGAGACCACGTCCGGCAGAACCGTGATTGATCCGCACAGCGATTGCAGGCCGAGAGGCATTCAATGCAACTAGATCTTTGATTGGTGTTACGGCTCGATCTATGTCCTGTGTTTGGAGGAGGATGTTTTGTCCTTTTAAGATCAGCATCACTAGTTCCCTGCCGGTTTTTGACGTTTTCCATTGCAATGTCCATCGAACAATCGTCGGACCGGAACTCAAACTTCATTTAATAATCTCTCCATCTTCCGTGCTTAAAGGATTATCTAGCTTTCTTTCGGGTGCCTTTGCTCAGTGCAAACCGTGCACGTCTGTTTTCTCGTAAGGGTTCGTAGACATGGTAGGAATGGGAAGCACGCAACATTGGTATGCAAAACCCCAAGAAACCAAAACTCCGCAAAGTACACTAACCAGAGAGGGAGAGAGCACATATAAAATTTCAACATCGAGACTGAGAAAGACCACCTCGTGCGGTTGTTGAAAGCAGCTGAAGGGGCTGTTTGAAAGCAACAAATAACCTTACACAAGACTGAGAACAACCACCTCCCCGGGTGGTTGCTGAGAGCAGCTAAAGTGGTTGGAGACGAGGTTGTCAATGGCGTTGATTGCAACTCATCGCCATTGACAGTCGTGGCGGCAAATGGCGAGCAATGTCCTCATGAGACCTAAACACAATTCGTCTGTTTTTCTCTCATCTGCTTAAGTATATCACTTGCAACTGCTTTTCCTCAAAAAACCCGCGTTCTAAAATTGCACCGAGGAAAAAAAAAAAAAAAAAGCCCTTTCAAATTGGCCCCATCTATAAATTGAAGGTGAATGAATTCACTACAAGTTCCTGCATGGCGTAGATAGCTGGATTTCAATGGCAATCTTCGCCTTGTACCTTCATTTACACTCTATCAGCTTGCGACGACATACACAAGCTGCTGCATCAGGAAGATCAAAACTTTCAACCCGTGGATCATTGAGGGAGAAAAAGAACGTTTTACATTAAATCGTATCCGTGAAAATGATTTATCTAGCGACAAAGAGATTATTACGGTTATTACCTTGGCAAGGGAGGGGTAAAAATGATTTATATGAAAAGAAAACAGATTATTGAATTCTATCCAGCAGCTTCTGGACCATAATTCTCTGCTGCACCCCACTCAGGGACTCCGACTTCATAATCGCATTCGAAACAACAATTATTGTAGACGGAGATGCCGCATTTACCTGAAATTTAATGATAACTTTTAATGAATGCAATTTGTCATCTGGACCAACTATTGAGAGGAAAAGGTTTGAAAGCAGTTCAGCAGGCACCGATAAATTATACACCGAAAAGGGTGACAGCATTATGATTCACAGTGATGGTATCAATGTCCTAATCATGCATAGAGCAACATACCCAGACTCGGCCATTCAAGCCAACTGCTATCTCGAAAGATAACTTCTTGCCGAATTCCTCGAGTACTGGACAGGTTGGCGAACTGAGCAGCCTAGCAAAGGAAAACAGAAACGGAGGTAAATGATCACTAGAATAGAGAGAGCATGTTCATGTCTTAAACTTGTGCGAGTGCCCAAGAAGTAGGATGGAAGAGCAAATTACATCCTTGATAGACCAGTTGAACACTCAAACGAGTAACCATCTTTCAGGGGTCCAAATTCTGCTGCTTTCCCGCTTGCTAATTGATAAAACAAAATCACAACTCAGTGAGCATGCATAAATCTGAAACACCAATTAGAGACGAGTGAAATCACACAGATGCATCAAAGAAATGCAGATTCAAGCAAACTCACCATCAGTACATGACAACTCTGGATTAGTACCAGGATTTGCTTTAGCAACCCGAGCATAAATCAAAGTCCCTTGCTACAGCATACCAAACTAGGTTAGGCATGGGAATGCTATCATGAATATAAAAGTCTCAGAACTGTAAGCTCAGTCATAATTCATCATACAACCATTATATCCAGTCGTATACATCATTTCTTGGCAAAGCATTCACTCCAGTAGTAATATAAGCAATTTCCTTACAGGAAAAATACTTTCTCTATCAATATGAGCATAGTAACAGACAAAAAAATCCATCAACAAAAATTTTGATGAACCAGCACCTACAAGGCTATAATCGTTACTTCTAATAATACAGCTCAGATCTTTATCAGGTCAAGAAACAGGGAATCTGCTATGACCATAGATTTATTTGATCATGAATCTGGAATATCACGGCTCACATTTTTTAGTGATTATGATTGCTTTCCTTCATTTTCTAGTTTATGACATGCTTGATAAGAGATTCCATAATCATGTTATGATTCATATCTATGTCAGAAGATTTGAATGCATGCCCAACCTGCAATCACCATTCAGCAAATGATGCAGCTGAATCTCCATGTAACAAAGCAATACATTTAGAGAGAGCCCATTAACATTAAAATTTCTCCGTTAAGGAATTATTATAGAACTACTTAATGCATCCACAAAAATCAAAAGGAACGCCATGTACCTGAAATTTTGGTATGTTTCTTCTAGTTCCTCCTTCAAAGGCAAGTACAGGCAAAAAGGCCAATGCCGGTCCTTTGATGTCAATGAGGAAGTTCTGTAATTAAATGAAAAATTAGTGTAAAAGGTTCAAGATAAATGTGATAAAAACAATAAATATCAGCCATCCATGGCGAGCTAAGTTGACATCATTTCATATTGGACAAATAATAACATAATAAGCAGGAGAGAGGCCAACACCTGAACAAGCAGATTAGAAAGCAGAACGTGAACAAAGGCACTATGACTAAGAATCTCTGAAACATTAACAGGGACACCTCATTATCCATAGAAACCCATTGGCAACATATATAATCCTACCAATAATGCAATACACACTGAATGAGATCATACATTGATCTAAATTGCTTGGCATTGCCTCATTGATCTTATAGGAGCAGAGATAATTGTTTGCCAATGCCATATTGGTCCTTGTGCATGTAATCCAACTCTCCTGCTATCATTTAATTTATATAGGCAATACTTAATTTAATGTCTCTGAATGTACTGGCTTATCTTTCAGGCATTACTCTTTCCTTTACATTCATGCAGTCCAAAATCCAACTCTGCCAAATAAGGTAATCACTTGACTGGTGCCGCAGGGTAACTTTGAACAAGTTCAGAACTTGTTCAATCTTTTTATTTTTTGCTTTGATAGGTGAGACCTTGTTCAATCTGCTCTAAATTGAAGGTAATCAGACTGACCTTTAAGCCAGGCTCTGTAAACTAAACAATAGCTTGCTTATTGTCTATATCTACTCTACAGGGAATCCATGACAGTTTCAGAAATGCTATTAGTAGACCTTGAATCTGGCCCACCTGATAAGAAATTCTGTATCCTCTCAAATAGCTTGTCATTCCAACATACCTTGCTTCTGCCGCATTACCCTATGTTACATGACTTCATTTCAAAGGGGGAAAAAAGGAAGAAAAGAGAAAGCAAATGCACATGTGCATCACCCATACATATCCTCACCATAGATATCGCTACTCTCTCTAATAAATGACTAAGGAAGATTCTTCCCTTCAAATAAGACATGTTATCAGGAGGGTGTGGCATTTAAAACATCTCTAGTACAAGAATGTAGTCATGACAACTTCAGAGGCAACTTACATCTGCTTTAGTGTCGACCACGATTCCAAGGACAGTGTCTTCCACACAAGGCACATACTGCAGAGAACAATAATTTTTTTTTCATGATGCTACATAACCATGTACGACTCCTCAATTTGCAAAAAATCTAAGCATATAAACCTCTATGATGCAGACTGCCTCAATTTTGGTGTACTCATTCAACAGGTAAAATTACTCAAGCAGTAGAACTTCATGCTGAGATTTAAAATTACTTGCATTTATTTACGCCTATGTCCATCTGGAGAGTACAAGTTAGACCACTCAGACTGTAAAGATCAATTCAAACACTTAAACACTGCAAGCTTCTGAGAAGTTTTTAGGCCCTAATTCAGTTTAGCCACATCTAAACAGCATTGCACCCAAAACGTCTGATTTCCAATCTATATATATATATCCCAAGTCCATCAACTAATTATTTCAAATAAAATTGAAAGGACCTGAAGAACTTAAGATACATTGGAAGAGACTGAACAGTAGCCAGTGGCAGCCCAATTCCAACGTATCGTTAACCACAGACCCAATTATTTTGGAAGAATATAAAATCCATCAACACAATAAGCTAGTCCCTTTTATATTGTTCTCCAAATATGCTTCAATTTTCACATATCAAATGAACTGTCCATATTTCAGTCCTGAAACCATATTTATGTCCCCTTCTAGATGAGCTCCAATCCATATATTAAATCCAAGCCAAGTTATGTTAAAATCTCTCTCCTGGTGTTAACATCTATAGGTCCTCGTGAGGAAAACTTTTAAGTGCTCTAGGAGCACAAGTGACTGTCCACCCAACCAATCATGGAGCAACAAGAGTTTTCAAATTATTCTTCCATGGAGAAAAATAAGCAAGTACATAACACCTGGTGCTGTGTGATCTGTTGGGTAGGTAGCCACTAGTAGTTCTATGGTACCTTCAAGATACATTCAAGAAAACCTTCTTATGCTAATGAAGATAAACCAAAAGACTTAACAAAGTCAGGTCAACAAAAAACAATCAGTCATCTTTTCCTGGGTGGCTGTTGAATTGTTGCTCAGCGAAAGACAGACAGGATACCTCCTCATCATTAAAGCAGAATGCAACAGTTGCTCTTTATCCCAGCAAAATTTTGTCAAGAGCAAACTAGATGAAATACTCACCCTCTTTTGAGAGCTTTCAACCCAGTATTTATTTGGTTTTGAGAATCTTAGTTTCCCAGCCTTCATGACTGTAATAAAATCAGATTCCTGTAAAAACAAAGAGTACCCAAATAAGCATTAATGCTATTCTTCTTCAATAAGAAATAGAACAAGCAACCATCTTCAATTTTCCACTTGAGGAAACAAGACCTCTAAGAAGATGTTCCTTTCTACACTATCAAAACTGGAAGCTGGACTTGAAAGAGCTGATCCTCTAGAAGTCATACTATTTTGACAATCACTGGCAAAATAAGGCATAAGAAATTTCGGTTTCCAGAATAAAGTACTCTCAGCTATAAAGACCCAAAATTCATAAGATCATCGTGTCCTAGCATTATGCTTGTGGAATTATTAATGAAATATGTATCGCAAATTCCATCATGCTAGATATAAAGGCCACTCAATCAAAATCATGTCCCTCAAAACCATAGACAATGCCTTCAGGAAAATAAAAAACTTGGGTAAGAAACCTCATGTGCATCAATCCTAACTTGGACCGTGCTCATCGATAGCCAAATATTACACGATGCAAACAATTCAAAAATCAAATTCTCTTACAAAAATCCGTTAGTAATCTTAAACAAGGCAAACTGTGTTAAGAAAAGAGCAATAGAGAATAAATAGTGAGGAGAAAACATGAAAACAAGAACGATGCAATGGCATTACCCGCTTTCCGATGGAGCACTGTAGACCAATCACTTCATTGGCCAAATAAATTTCATTTCATGTCTCGACGATTTCCATCACAATATTTTCGCAGAACTAAGATATAAAAAAAGGGAACTAAATTTGGCACTTATCAGAAAAGGAAGGGAAAAACCTGACGAAGGCCGCCACCAATCTTGATAGTCTGATTAGACATTTTCGACAGATCAAGAACCATGTCTCCCGGTACCTAACCCGACAGCATCAACGCACATGCCATAAGTCATCAAGCAGCAAGACACTAACAGCGAGACATGCTATCAAATGGGGAGGAACCAATCAGAGAGAAAGCACTCACAACTTGGCGATCAACAAAACTCGACGGTTTATTCTCCATAGCGGGTTTCGCTGCACAGCAACGAAATAGCAACGCACCCAGCTGGTCAAGTACCCAACATTTGCCTAACTTCCCGAGGGGGAAGAAAATCAAGAAAAGAGTCTGAGAGGAAGAAGAACTCACAAGTCGACCTCTTTCGAATTCAGGGGCTTCCAATCTTTGGTGGGTGCTCTTGAAATTCGATATTTCACGAACCGCGGAGGGCAGAATCCTCGGTCTGGCTCGAAGATTCCAAAGTTCCGACCTTTAACAAGAAATTGGATTCTCAGAAGCGAGAATGCGTGGGAAAGATTGAACCTTTGCAGGGTTTTGGTCGGACAACAGAGACTTTCGAAGCGCGAGGTTTGGGTTCTGCTCGTCTGTTCATGTCGTTTCGGACTGACGAGGGTTTAAGACGAACGACAGCAGTCCCCTCTTTTTCTGATTGAAAAAAAATAAATAAATATCGTAAAAAGGAAAACAAATTATTTAGACAAAACCAAGTTCTCAGTTTGGAAACAATTATTTTTGTGTCCTTATAAGTAATTAATTTATATATTTTATTTTTAATTTGTTTAAATGTTTCTTGATTAAAAGCAACGTTTAGTTACACTTTTTTTGTTTTATTACTCCATAAGACCATGTGATATTTCAAGGTAAAAATACCATTAAATTATCATCCCTTTTTTTAATCTTATTTTAAACCGTTTAAGGAACATAAAGCATCTGCTCCAAAAAAAAAAAAAATTTGAACATAAAGCATATAAAAGTGTCTTTGTATTTTGTCAAAATCTAGTTTATGTGCAAGCTGCAAAATTTTCTAGCAGAGCTTGGTTTACCCTCACATGGTGTTGCATATCCTTCTCACAGAAGCTCAGCTCAAGACTCATTTCACAATAAGCTGTATATTGCGGGTGTTTATATATAATCAATGAGATTGAAATGAAAGATGAGGATGACTCAAATCAATTTCTCTAATTCTAATAATTTTTTTTCTGGATTGATGTTAAGATCTGTACCAAAAGCAATTCAAAAACAAAAAATTATCTCGTAAAACCGATCTTTTATGGACATTTGAATGGATACAATTAAAGTGTAATATTGAAAACAGCTGAAGTTCAAGAAAAGGGTTTTTTTCTGTATAGAGGCCCTTTTTTCTCTATTTTTTCGCACTGTCCTAGTAGGGAGACAGCAGATTCATTCGCTTTTCCCATGCAAATTCCACACACTACTTGCTTGGCCAGAAATAGAGAAAAAAATATATTTGAGATTTGATACTAGAGAGTTCGCATGTTGGATATCAGACTACACCACACCTGCAATGCTCTTGGGTTGTTCATTCACACAGTAGCTACTCATCACAGAAGCCAACACACTCTCCATCCCACGTTCTATTGAATCATTAATACAATCTCCAAAGAGAATAGTTCTTGCTCAAAGACTTCATAGCCAAACCAGTTCCAAAAGATCAAAATGATGGTTCAACAGAAAGGTATCTTCGACATCGAAAAGGCTGGCATGATTTGAGATTGACTGTTCACCAGCAAACACTCTTCCATGATTCTATATAAAGCATTCAAATGGGGGCCCAGGCAACTTGATTGGGTGAACAGTCATTATTGAAGTCTACGTATTATCTGATTGTTGTGTAGATCACCCAGTATGAATAGACCTTATCAACATCCATTCAGACCTTATAATTGACCATCCAACTGCATCAATAAATGACAGTACTACTATCATGATTAAGCAACCCTTCATCATTTGAGCAAACAATCGACGTATATCCAAACATCATTTACAGAGGTCCAGAGAAGGGACCAAGAATACATGATGGATGCAGGAGTTAAAAGAATAAGGGGAGGAAAAAGAGCGCACAAACTGTTGACACCCATGTGATGCAGCTGTTGATGTATCGTATACTTTTGGGATAAAACTCATCCCAGTACAATAAAGTGAGGAAAACTATGAATATATATCCTCAGACCTGTTGAATAAATTACGACAATGTAACCGCTTTCTTCCAGAAGGTAATACAATCATCATAACAATATAAACAAACAATGGAAAGGAAATTCCGCCCTGTATTGCATGTGCCAGAACAAGATGTTTACACCAACACCAATGGCCTCCTGTTCATCTCTTTTTGTTCACCAACTCGTTCTCTCTTTCTTTAAGTAAAACCTATGATACATATGTTCATTCTGCATTGGTGACCATCACTGTCATACCTTAATGCCATTGCTATTTACATTCTGAGTGTTAGCATCGAGGAGGTTCTCCAAGGATCTGCCTTTTCTGCTCCGGACCCTGCCTGCTTCTTTCAGTAACTCAGCCAACCTCCTCTTCTCATCATCCACATCAGGGTTTGCTGTCCCAAGCTTTTCTTCTCTCATCTCAACAACATACTCCAGGATCTTTATTGCATCATCCAACCTATTGTCATTGAAAAAGGATTGGTGAGAAAATCTAAACCATGGATAGTTAGAAAACTTCTTTCTACACAAAATTGCAAATTCTACAAGGTCAAAACTTCCTAGCCACAAGTGTACACTTAAAAGATATTCTATCTTATCGATGCTGCAAAGATGGATACTTAATGCCATATTGTAGCAACAAATCTATCACTGCCTCTATAGGCAAACTCCTGATGCAAGTTCTCTAAGAACATGGCAATTCTTTTGATATGCTTAAATGCAGAACCACATCAGATTTTATCTTATAAAAGAGGAAAGCAAGTAGAAGAAATAAGAAGAAAAAGGTAAAGAGTATAGACCTGCCAATAGCATCATAAGTCCCCGCAAGATTGCTATACACGCCAAGGGTATCAGGATGATAAGGCCCATATTCTTCCTCTAAAATATTCTTGGCTTCTTCAAACAATTCAGCAGCCTCATTTATTGCATAACGCTGCACACAAGCTAGCCCCATTTGATTAAGAGCAATACCGAAAAAGGCAGACTTCCTCTCCCCACTTGCACGAAGTTTAGTTATGGCATTGTTGAATGATGCATATGAATCAGCATAGTTCCCCAGCATGTAATACATGACCCCCATCTGGGCTTCAATCCCAGCTACTGTGCTCTGCTGACCTGGGGCATCATTATTTATCTTAAGTGCCTTAACAAGCAATTTAATTGCTTCCTCCAATTCGTTCATTGACTCATAGATGGCAGATACATCAGTAAGACCAGTAGCAAATTCCTCAGGAGGGATCCCATGCACAGGCTTCTCGTAAATTCTTAGAGCATTTTCACAGTATGACTTTGCTTCTCTAAACTTCCCGGTCTTGTTATATAACTCAGCCAGGCGAACAAACACTGAAGCTACAGAAGGATGGTTCTCTCCTTTGGCTGTCTTGAAAACTGTCAGAGCTTTCTGATAAGCAAACACAGCCTCATCATATCTAGACAGAGACAAATACGTGTCACCAATACTGACATCAACAGAAGCCACATCCACTTCCTGGCCATTTGCGACCATGGCCATGCTAGCCAACACCAGATGCTCAAGAGCAGCTTCATGATCCCCCTTAGTTTCACATATAAGGCCCATAAGCCTCCGATCTGCCACTTCCTCAAGAGAAGCAGGCGAACCATTCTCGCGATGAAAGTCAAGGGCCATCTGACAAAACTGCTGAGCCTCATCAAACTGCAATGCTTGAACATGAGCTTCGGCCAGATACCGATATGTCTCACCAACTCTGGGATCCCTTTCGCCCAATACCTGTTTCTGAACCTCCAACCCTGTTGTATAGCACCTTATTGAATTCTCAAGCTGGCCCAACATTGCATAGGTATCACCCAACTGCATGTGGCCTGCAAACTTCGCAAGAGCATGGTCTTGCCCTTCCTCAACAACAGGTATCTCAATTGCCTGCTCAAGAACAGGAATCGCCTCACTGTACTGGCCTAAGCTGCAGTATATTGCGGCAGTAACATGTAAACACATAACCAGCTCTAAGCTGGGTTTGCCATTTGCACATAATTCAAATGACTTTGCTGCTCGGAGTGCCAACTCAAGAGCTTTCTGAGGATTATCCCCGGAAGATACCAAATCCCTTGCTTGCTTCAGCAAAAATGGCCCTAAATCAGGATTAGCCAATCCAGATTCAGATGAATTTGAAGTTCCATTCTGAACCTTCGGCCCCACTGGAGATAGATTCTTTAACTTCTTCACAGAGGTGACATTTGCATTTGGCTTTTTCACATTCTTGTCATTCCTTCTATCAATAGGAGGTTTCTCAGAAGGACTCTTGGTCTTAGGAGATGGTTTCGATGTCGCTTCTGATTCCACCCGAGATTGAGAAGCCTTCTTTGATTTTCCAGAAGAAACGGATTTAGTACTAGGCGATCGGGCCTTATCAAGCTTCCCTGACTTCTTACTAGAAGATGGACTACCCTTCTTGGAAGTGGCATCACTGTGACTGTCATCCTCTGGTTTCTCAACCTCATCCTCTTCCATTATCTCCACCTCCCTCATTTCACCACCAACAAGATGGCGCAACTCAGAATCGATCCTAGACTCATCCCCCTCAGACTCAAAGCTCTGTCTAGAAGGAGAATGATCAGAACTCTGCATTTCGTACACGTTTGCATAAAGCTTCTCAATGGAGGTGTCCACCACTCCATCAACAGGCGTCTCAAGATGAGCACTTTGATGGCTTTGCTGACTGGTGGTGCTCTTAGGTGATTTACTTTCGACTGGACTTTCCTTATACGGTGCGGAGTTCCCGTTATCAAGTTCGCTCACTATTTCTTCTCCATTGGTTCCATCCACTACAATTCCAGGCATCCTCGGACTCCGAATTCAGACTAAATAATTTACCTGCAAACAGTCATTTCACAATGAAACAGTGATTCGTAGTGCAAACTACCAAGATCAAGAACACAGGAATTAACTCAAACAGTTGTCCAACCTAACGGTAACGAGAATGTCACATCAGTAAACAAAAGCTTCGATCTTCACAATCTCGAAACCGCTCAAGAGTTTTCCCAAGTTTCTTTCCCCTCTGATTTTCAAACAAGTAAACGCAAACGCAGAAGCAGCAATTTATTACACTCTAGATCTTTGCAAATCAACCACATCGGATCCTACCCATATCAAGAATCGTCCCATATCCCCCAGTAAAACACGCCCAGAAACGAGACAAACGAGAAACGAGCAACACCCGAGAAATCAAACCCAGTATAACGAATCAAGCAATTAGCTCTCCGAACATGAACCCACTACAGATAAAGCAGACACGGTCCCGGATGGAACAACGAAAAAACAATAGAAAACTTCAGAAAGACATACCTTTGAATGACCAGACCTAAAACGATGGTGTTCCTCCGGGCCTTTTTTAGGGAGACATCCAATCCAATACAAGGGGGAATATATATATATATATACGCGGGCGAATGAATTTAGAAAGACCCAAAAAAAATCTCTCCTTTACAGTGATAAAATAAGCAGAAAAACACCCAAAGCAACGAAATTTATTCTCTTTTTTTGGTGGGGCGTCTGCGTTTTTCAACTGTGCATATAAAATACAAGTGACAAGAGCTCTGGAAGAAGACAACTGGGAGACACAGACAGAGGGGATGGGAATTGGAAATGGGCGAAGACAAAACGGGTAGGGGCAGTTTAGGAAATTTGAGACGGTGGCAAGAACAACGACAGCAACAACATCAACAACAACAAAAGGTATTTTCTTTTTTTCGATTTATCGTAATCAAAAAATCATCTTCTTTTTGACAGAGGTGGAATGTCAAAGAAGAAGACGACTTCTCGCCCCACGCCACCTCCTCCTCCACCACCACCACCACCACCACCTCTCTCTTCTTCTCCAATCCAATGTTCCTCCCCCTCCCCCTCCCAACCAGATCTCGCAAGAAGGAAAAGGCCCTGCAACCGCCGATCTCGCTTTCTGTTTTTACTCGGTCTTGATCGCCGTGGCGCGCCACGTGGCAACCTCGTTCGTTGCTAAATCTTGGAGGATGGTTATTGCCGCTGTACGAATTATTAAATGCATTTTCGACGAAAGGGTTATATAAAGATAATGAATAAATTTGGGATAAATGTATTGAAAGTCTAAAAACTTACCATGAAAATATAATTTAATTATAAAATTTTCAGAAAATGTAATCAAGTTCTAAAAATTTTATGACTTAATTGCACTTTCGTAATAAATTTTAGTACTCGATTGCATTATTTTAAAATTTTAAGATTCAATTATATTTTCGTAACAAATTTTAGAACTTTATTACATTTTTTGAAAATTTTAAGACTCGATTATACTTTCTTAACAAGTTTTAAGAATTTATTGCACTTTTGAAAAATTTTAAGAATCAATTGCATTTTCATAACAAGTTTTAGAATTTCTAATACACTTATTTCAATAATTTATATGTAAATGTTTTTAAGGTGTATTGAAATCTGTTATTTCTATTTTTAGATTGTCATCGAGACTTAAATTCGCTTCAATTGTAAAATGCGATCATTGTTATTTAGGTCTATTGCTAGTTAAATCGAAAAGAATATATATTCATTAAATGAGTATTGTGTATGCCTATAATTAGCTATGAAACCAAATTCTTTCACATATTGATAATTTATATTGTCGTGTCATGTGATGTCGATTGGGGTCGTGTCGAGCGGCCCTCAATGTCTATGACCAATAGTAAACACAAAATGGTCGCTACACACAAAATGGTCGTAGCAACTGTTGGTGCGACCCTTCATGAGATTGGTACCGGGTTCTCTCTTGCGAATGGGCAATGCTTTCAATTTTCTTGTTTCAAAAACGAAGTTCCAATTCTTCCCTTTTAAAAGGTTGATGTGAATGCCACATTAGAAATTTCGACACGAGCTCCTTTTGTCATTTTGTTTTTTGTACTTTTTTTTTTTTGGTCAGATTGTTTTTTGTACTTGACAAGGGCTTAAAGCAAATGTTGAAAATGCAAGGGGCGTCAGGAGTACTTTTGACAAAACTCATGGGGTCCAAAGTTACACACATATATTATATTATATGTACTTGACTCCTCCACGTTAAATGGTCCTATTGATTATGAGATAAGGACACATTTTTAAAGACAAATAAAAATTGAAAAAAAAAAAAAAAAAACTCTCCAACAACCTAGAAAAGCAAAAGATTATATGACCATAAATTAAACTACTTACATTCTGATTGAGCACAGTATCCAAGGTCACAATTTTCCATATTCCATTTAATTTACTCCACCATATTATATATTCTCCAATTATATACATACACAAGTATAAATGTGCATCATACTAAAATCCATAAGATGCTACGAGAGTTCGTTATATTATAATGTAAATTTAAATATTTTATAATATATAGCATTTTCTTCTAAGTTTTAAGTACAAGTCATTGAGGTCATTAATTATTCTATTTCTGGGCTTCATGTAAGAATTTAATTTATTCTATTATTTCTAATATATTATGCTACAATAGACTATAGGACATGATTTATTTAATTTTACAAGAGAACCCTTTCTTTAAAGAAATAATCATAAACTTTTGGACAATTACCAAAAAAATCTTAAAATTATTTCACTTATGTCAATTCAGTCAAATTGTTTTTAATTATTCCGATTGAGTTATAAATTTTTTGATAATTTGCCAATTTAATCATTCTTACCAATTTTGACTAAAAATTGCTAATATAGATGCCAGTCACCCCATATGGCATTAACGTTGGCATTTTACAATTTTTTTTATTTTCTTTCTTTTCCACTTTCCTTTTCCTCCAGCGATCATTGGGCCTCGGTGATGGCTAGAGACTCTTGAGCCTGGCTTGTGGCTGGTCGCCGAGGCTCTACAACCAACGGAGGAAAAAGGAAAATGAAAAGGAAAGGAAAGAAAATAAAATATTCAATATTTTTTTATAAACTGTGCAAATCATCAAACTTGACAGTTCAATCGGTTAACCCGCAAATACGGAGCCAAAATCAGTTGTTTGGCCGATCCAAATTTACAGAAACCGAATAAAAAGTCCACAATGCAAATTACCCAAATTTTCAAACACAGAGTGCAATCTCAGGGAAAATGATGAGTGGTGATCTTCAAATTTCCTATAGTTTCACTAAAATATGCCATGCGTGATATTGGGCAATAATATCGACAAATCTTTCACTTGTGCAAACCCAATCGAGTCAAGTACGTTTTCAAGGGGACCTAATTGAGAGAATCAAATGTAAATGGTAAGGATCTCGATAGGGGCCTTGCTGTCAAAATGATTGTGTTGTAGGTGAAATGTTGGATTTAATTTAGACAGAGGGTCGGGGTCACGAAACCTTACTTCACACTCTCCTAAACTTGGTCTCTAAGCTCGTCATGTGTCGGTTTGAATCTTTGACTTCTAGTTGTACATGTAAACACGACTCCATCGCTTTCCGCGAGCTGTACCTCGTATGGTGAAACCCCGGACTCAGTTGCGAGTTTCGCTCACGTCGGTAGATGTCGGCAAAGGAATGAGTTAACTCGGACTAACGTGGCTGAAGGATTTAGAAGATCGTGAGGGGAAGCGCACGTGTGGTTTCTAAAGGATGAGTTGGTCCATTTATGATTTAGAATACGTTTGTTTGGTAGAAAATTTTATAATAAAGAAAAAATTCGAAAAATTTTCCGCATGAAGGTAGTATATGATTGAAAATGTTTTATGGTATTTGGATCTCATTTAAAAAATGATTTCAATCTCATAATTTTATTTTTGACAAAAAAATTTCAAAATTTTAAATAATTTTTCATTTTTTTTTCTTTTCTTTTTCACACTTTCTTTGCTGATCACTGGGTCTGGACGACGACTGGCAAAAAGCCACAAGTGGTGGTAGCTCGACCTCATCGGCCTTTAGGCGGCAAGACTCAAGCTCATTGGGATATGGTGATGTCAAGCCTCGCTGGCTCATGCCTATGGTCAGCATTGGCCATTGCCGAGGCCCAATGATCGGTGGAGAGGGAAGGGAAAAGAAGAAAAAGGAAAAAAATAAATATTAAAACGTTAAAAAATTTGAAAAGGAGGATTTGCAAAGTGTTTTGACCTCTTTAGATTTAGGAATTCACATTTTCTAATTTGATGCATTGATCAAAAAAATTTTCTATTGACTAGTCCTTTTTAGCAAACCAAACAAATGAAAATCCAAAAAATTAATTTTCAAGAAACACTTTCTCTCAAACAAACACACTAGCTAGGTTTCTATAATTAGATAGCCGAGGCTTCAGTGACCGGTGAGGAAAAACATAAACAATAAAATAGGAAAAAAAAGAAAAGGAAGAAAGAAATAGAACAAAAAAAAAAAAAAATTAGAATATTTTTAAATTACAAAAATGCCCATGTCAACTTGTTCTGCTACATATGATGAATGGAGAATCGAGAATCAGACCGGACCATTGGTCAAGTCCAGTTCTAGTATAGTTCAATAGAATTGATCACTTTTTTCACAACTTAATGCTATACGTTACAAAGAAATCTTTTAAAAAGAGCTGGTTACTTTTTTTGAAAAACTAATAAAAAAGAATATATAATTGATCTGGTTCTCCCTTAAAATCGGGAATCGGATCAAATTGACCATTTCAGCTCAGTCTGATTCAGGTGGTTCCCGATTTCATACCCCTAATTAGAAGATATAAGATCCCATCAACTAAGCTATAATGTGTAGAGCCGAATTAACTGCACTTTAAAGTTTAGGACTTTTCAAACAATTCTCCGCAAAAGAAAACAGGGGGCATTTACATTTCATCGACACCGAAGCAAGGCGCACGTGAAGCAATAAGTAGCCTCGCATGTGCTTATAAGATTCATCTCCTTTCTTCCAATTTTTTCTTTTTCTTTTTTGCCACCATATATTTATATAGATTTCCGTGTGGACCCCACAGACAGGGTTTTTATTTGATTGCCTGGCTCGTGACTTTTTTTTTTTTTTTTTTTTTTTTTTTTTGAGATGTGCTCATCGAGGTTGGCTTTGATCCGGTATCCAATGATATTTGGTACCTTTTTGGAGATATTATAAGCTTTATAAGCTGTTCATGGGGCAAGACCTAATTAATGAATGTTGGGACCATTTTTAATATTGTTGATTGATATCACCTCACCATTATCATTCACGAGCAGAGAAAAGACGGGTGGGGTCGTAAATGGGTGGCAAACTCGCAATGTAGAGATCGTGTTAGATTCAATTCGTTACAAATTAAGGTAAAAGTCATCAAAAATCCTAGATTCTATTCATTGTGACATATTTATTCTAATTTTTTTTTTGTGATATCAAAAGCCCCAAACTTATAACTATATGACACATTTACCAAGAATTTGTACATAATGACAAATTTACCTCAAACTTCTTACTATGAAATTAAAATCCTCCAAAATTGTATTCGTATGACACATATATCTCAAAAATTTAGTATCAAAGGAAAAAAAAGTTGGGCTAAATGCATTCTGCAAGTAAAAGTTTGGAGTTTTTTGTGTTAAAAAAAATTTAGAGTAAATTTATCACACAAGTATAAATTTATGATTTTTTATGTCATAAAAAATGATTTAAAGTAAATGTGTCATGATGGACAAAATTTGAGATTTTTTGTGGCTTTTTCCTATAAATTATGGGCATATTTGTTTGAGCAAAATAATTTTTAGCCAATTAATTTTTTAGACTCTCACACATTTGATTTGTTCAAAAAATAACTAGTCAACGAAATACCACCCAAGGTCAAAGAAAATATACTTATTCAAAGTTAGGAAAACAAATTTCCAAACCTGAAAAGAGGGAAAATCATTTTTCTTTATCGCGAAACTTTCTCCGAAATAAACGCATTAGATTATGTGTCGAAAGGCGATTTTCCTAAGGACATTAGGTAATGCAAGTCGACTCAAGACTTTTACGCGATGATTAGTCGGCAAATCGATCATGAGATGCGAGGCCACGAACATAGGTGAGACTAATGTCTCATCATTAGTCCCTTCAACTCTCTCTAATCATGGCTCTTTTAAATTTCCTGCTGCTAATCCAACTTTTAATACTTTATGAGGTGTGAGTTTTCCTTTAAAAGTGGGGCATGATGGAAACCCCATTTGAGGGAACAGAAAGGTGAGCCGCTTGAGAAATTCAAAATAGACCGAAAGGTTCATGAGAGAGAGAGAGACAGAAAAATCTTCAAATCACGGCAATGTCCCTAATTTGGCATTACCAAAATCTCAAACCTTTGCCGGTGGAACTCAAGCCGCCGGTGAACCAAATCAACCATAGGCCAAGCTCACATGACCCCATGTCAGGGGTGATCGGTCTCCAGTCCGGTTCGATTCTAAGGTGGAACCGAAAACCCGACTGAGAGGACCAGTTCCCTAGTTTAGGAACCGAGAACTAGACCAGATCGTTGGTTCCGGTTCGATCCAATAGAATCAGTCACTTTTTTTTTCTCACTAAAAAGTAGTTGTGGATAATGAGAGAGTGAGACAAATCTTAAGATATTGGCAGAAACAACAGGGAGTGAAGAGTTATTATGCCGTAACTCGTAATACCATTTGATAAGATATTATTTAGTACACATTTTACTAATTTTTTTTGAAGAAATAAAAATAAGATATATAGTCAGACCGTCCAGACACTAGTTTCATTTTTAGGAATTAGGAATTGAACTTACACTCCCAAGAACTGGACTGACACTCCTAAGAATCGGATCAAACCGGCCGGTCCAATCCGGTTCCGACGGCTCTCAATTTGAGCAGTCCATTTTATACATTCCGACCCCATTAGAGCTAGAGAGAGAGAGAGGCCGTGAATTCTTTGAATCACGGTGACGTCCCTAATTCGGCATTAATTAAAAAGTTCGATGAATCTCACTCGTTGGCGTGCCGTGGACTGATCCAGCTGGGAGGTTGATGGGGGGCTCTTGTCTTCTGCCTACGATCCTCGATGTGATTAGCGATTAAGGAAGTGGTAGGTAGAAGGTGAAGTAGAAAAGCCAACAAAGAGAACTCCAAACCTTTCCGACCCAAAAAAACAATCTCCAAACCTAGGAGCTGTGTACCTTCCCTCCTCTTCCGTAGGTGCTTTGAGTGAAGATTGCGTCCTCGGATGTATCAAAAAGGTCAAAGAAGCTCATCTATGTTTCATCACTAAGCAAGAGGCTACACATAGGCACTTTTAGGGGAAGCCCTTGGAAAAATATAAAGAATTTTTTAGGTGAAAGAGTATTTTTATGATATAAATAGTACTTGATAAGGTACAATTTAAAAAATCTAATGAAAAGCAACTTTAATATAAACATCACTTAGAAAAAAAATTACATTTTTCAAATGACTTTTGCTAGTATTTTTTTTTTTTTTAATTTCAGACCTTTGCTGGCAGAACTCAAGCTACTGACTTGCCTTCCTAAGATCGTGCAACCTCAAGTGGTGCCGCTCGAGCCATGCGATCCCAAGCGACCGTCTCTTGGGTTTGAGCAACCATAGGTAATAGTCGCTTGCTTCTCGCAACCCCAAGTGAAGCTGCCCAATCGGTTGCCAATGGCTAAGTCCTTCATCGGTAAGGTTAGGTAAGTCGAGAGAATTTTCTTTCTTAATTTTGAAAAATTAGCGATGGTACATACTAGCATTTCAAAAATACTCAAAACCAAATCATTTCCGGCCCAACCTTGAGTTAGAGACCTTTTGAAAAGCAATTGTATATCTTCAAAAGGACCAAAACTCTCTAAAAAATTGTCAAAGAATACTTGCGTTTGCTTTAGAGCCTTTAGAGCTCAAGGGAGTTTGGGAAAGTGGATCCCAAACGCATCCTACATTCGACGCTTGATGCTTTTAGGTTTTGGGCCCAAGAAAGATTCGGTCCGAAATAAAAGGGCAATTCTTTAAAAAGGTAAAAAGGAAAAAGTTGACAGCTGTGGGATTTGAACCCACGCCCTTTCGGACCAGAGCCTAAATCTGGCGCCTTAGACCACTCGGCCAAACTGTCTCAGATGCTTTAATTGCGCACCTCTTGTTAGTCATATTCACTATTTTCCAACTGCCAATAGCGTCGAAATCGTACACAACTAAAGTGATCGCACGTCTGTCCGGACAGCGACGGCAGATTCATGGACGCAGATATGATGACATAGCCAATGTGCCAAGCGCAAGCAGTAACGAACTGGCTTGCACGTGTCAAATCGACGAAATGCTGGCTCATTAGTCAAAGCCGATGGGCTGTCAACGGGTTGGGTCGGATTTTCATGAAACCCGACTCAAAACCCTATAGGGCACACTTGACCCAACCCAATCTGACACCCGAATATAATATAATCTAAGAAAACAGATGGGGCCGACATTGATCAGCTCAGCTAGGCTCAGATTTCTTGTTGCCTATGTACGTGGAGGAAGGAAAAACTTGCGCCGGCCTAACCCGATCAATACGAACACCTAAAAAGACCCGATGGCGTGCTCATCGTCTTTAACATTGGATCGTGCACGACTTATGAAGTAAGGTGTACAAGGCAAAAGATTCTTTTCTTTTAGCAGGAAGAAAAGGACGGCTCTTTATTGATTCAGTATTCAGAACAGTATACATGCATCAGCCATATCCCGGTGCTTTTATAGTACACATCTACATGCCATATCCCATTCTACAGGGTAGAAAGGATCGAGTCTCTAGCAAATTATTTCTCCATGTACAAAAATCAAATGATATGTTTAATTTGTAATGTCGGGTAAAAAAGAATTTTCCTATATAACTAATCCCCCGTGACTTGGAGAACCGGCGGGTATGTATTGAGCTTTCCTGGATCAGAATTAACGGGAGAACATGGTGTAGCCGGAAATGACGGCACTGATGGCGAAAGTCACGAAGGCCAAGAAGGACATGGTGATGGAAGCACTGGCCATCTCCGTGAACTTATCACTCCCCCAATTCGCTTTCCAGTCGTCGACACGGGTCGCTGCCGATGATGATGCCGATATCAGAAGATACGCCAGAATCTGCAGTGAAAATTCTCGGTCAGTTTCCATCAATCTCCTCATAGAAACAGTTGCTTTTATTCACACCGTGTTTAGGGTTGGACATAGAACACTTTGTGCTAACATGGTTTTAGCTGATCGGTGTACAGATTCTTGAGCATGAAGCAACATTTGCTCCCCTGCCATGTTGTCGATGCAAAAAAACTCTCGACTCATCGGGAAAAAGAAACACATCATGTATAGGTTAAAAGAATTTCACAGTCAAGTGAAAGGGCCATGAATAGCCTAGCTCGAAGACGACATGTAAATTCAAGCATAAGGCAATGTTGCTCTCGAATGGCATATCCCTCTCTCAGTAGTTTCATCTCCCAAAGTTGATTGCACAAGCAATCAAAGAAGCCATAGCCTTGGGATTTCGATGCTTTTAATGCTTGTCATTAAGGCTGTCATAGGCTTCCAGCCAACAACAATATCAAGATTGTTTGGACAAGTAGTTCAAGGAATGAGATTGACAAGTGAGCTGCTGATATCTTTCGAACAGTCCAAACTACATATATAAGACAGGCCGACAAATTTAGTATATCAACGTGAAGTGGCTGGCTGACTCTTATCAGACATTCCATATGGCTCGCTTGTTCGAATGACCACTAACAATCTACCACATTGTCTTTAGCATATCAATGTTATAGACAGTTCTCCGTATGCCTACCATTACTCAAGATCTTAGAAGGAACGAGGGACTCCTAACTCTCTTTTAGCAATTCTCATTCCATCCCATGAATAGTTTCATTCCTAAATGTCTCTTGCATCACTTCTTATTCCTTCTTCAATGGTATCGGCTTAGCCACAAAAGGAAGAAAGCATAAGTCGATGCAGCAGGAAACAGGGTCCCTTCCAAGTTCCAATTTTTAAGCATATTCTTTACTAATCGATACTGCTGAGGCAGCCCCGACAACATCTCTAAACAATGTTCAGAAGAAAGAGTAATACCCGTCAGCCTTAATCTCAAGAGAGAAATAGCTATAGGATAACGAGAAACTGCAAAATGGTGCTCAAATTCGGTGCAACGGTCATATACCAGTGACAGAATGTGACCTGGCCTCTCGGTATGAGCACTCAGAATTCATCTATTTCCCCTTCAATCAGTGCAGCCATCAATCATCGAACATCGTAATTCAGCAGAAATGACACTATTACATGCAAATTAACTTGCCTGGTCCATGAAGAAATCGAAGTAATCATGGCTATCAGAATCGATCATTTGCCTGCCCATGTTCAAGCGGAAGACCAGCTCTGCAGCTTGAAAGCCGGCATAAACGAAACCAATGACGTTCACCGACAAGCAGTACCTGCCATCGAATTCAGCTCACACAGCTTTAGCTCCATAGCCCTCCGCCCAGACCTGTTCATGTATATATACATAACAACAACAACAACGGAAAGCAGAGCACACCCTACGACAGCAGCGAGTCAAGAAACAACGCCCTTCACCTGTACTCCTTGTAGCGATCGAAAGAATCGCCGCTCCACCCCTTGGTCTTGTCGGCCGCCATGACCGAGAATGAGATCATGCACAGGACCACCTCCGCGACCCTGAAGCACAGCCCCGCCTGCTTCAACCTCTCCCAGGGCCTTCTCCTCCTCTCCCTCATCCTCATCTCCTGCACCCTCGCCCCCATTCCTCCTTGAACCAGCCTCAACGGCGGCAGGGGCTGGGTCGTGCCCTCCTCCCGCATCGCCCTGCTGAGCACCACCACCGGCGGCGGGGACGCGTCCGGCGACTCCTCCGCGCTCCCGGACTCCCCCGGGGACTCCTTCCCCGGCGCCGGCGCCTGAGCCGCCGGAGGCAGGGGCTTCTGGGCATCGGGGGCGGGCTTCGGCGGGGGCGGGGCCGGAGGGGGGTAGTGGGGGAGGCTGCGGGGGAGGCGTAGGGAGGGGTGTCGGCGGGGTCGCCGAGGTCGGAGCGGAGAGGGGAGTGGAAGCGGAGGGGGAGTGGGGCGAGTCGGAGAGGCGGGTCGGCGAGTCGAAGTCCCGGGAGGAGGAGTGGGAAGGCTTCTTCTTCATCGCTGGAGGGGTCTGAGTTCGAGTCCGAGTCCGAGCCCGAGTTCGAGGTCGAGTTTGAGCTTGAGGTCGAGCTTGAGGTAGGCTTTCATGGCGGATCTCTACGGGAACTGGGGGTTAATAAATTCGGTGGGGACAGGAGGGAGCTTGTGGAAGGAGAAAACGAAAGAAAGCGGAAAAGGCTACATGTGAGAGAGAAAGAAGGGGGGGGCTAATAGATTTGGTGTGGGGCCCAGCGCCACGTGGAACGACCAGTGAGGGGGAAGCTTGCGGTCAACGGTCAATCGTCGTTTGAGTGAGGTCGCTCCCGCAATCCGAGCCGACAGCTTGCGGACACGTGTGTGGGCCCCCGGATGACGTGGCACTCGATTTTAGGGGTTAAGTTTCGGGGTAACCCAAAAGGACCCACGCTACGCCGACACGGATGCTCCGAATCCTTAAACTGCACATATCCGAACCCATCATGGGTATCACTGGAAAAACAGATATGCTCTTTATTTCATCTCCATCAAAGATATATTTATCACATTAATATAAATTTAAAAATTTTATAAGACAAAAAAAATTCAAGATAATTTTTATTAAATTTAGGATTATTAATAACACAAAAAATTTGAGATATTTGTGTCATGATTAATATAATTTGATTTTCTTAAATTGTATCAATTCTTTAAGTTTTTTCTTTTTCTCTTTCATTTCTTGTTGTTTGGGCTTTTACTTTTTCCAAGGCATAGGTAGATAGACAGATAGAGTAATTAACTTATGAAGTTGACAAGTACCCGTTGAACAACTCTCATTGGGTGCGCTTAAGTAAATGATTTGATTGCCGCATAAGTCAAAAGACAAAATCCCATTGCTTTTCCGCATGGGGTCGGCTAAGCCGAGATGTGACCAACCAATGGACAAGAGCCCGTTTTCGATACAAGGAATGACGCCGGCCGACAAAGCCGCCCCCACCGCCGCCACTCACCCGCAAGTCAGGGGAGTTTCGTCCTAGGATTAGCAAATTCATCATGATAAAAGCTCGCTCGCCGGAGGCCAAGACAAAAAGGAAGTTGGCAAGAGGGGCTTTACTTTAAGAGGGGGCTATTCCGCATGGATCTTATTGCACACAGATCCTGAACAAACCCAAGATCCACATGAGGCCGACAAAAAGAGGATGTCACGAATAATGTCCCAAGAATTTCTGCATTTCTCCCCGACACACATAATCTCATCAGAAACAAGCAAAGCATCGAAACCCCCAACAATCTCCCCCTCCTTTTCCACCCCACAAAGTCAGATGCACAATCTGCTTCTCCACCAATACAGATTCAGGACCATATACCTGACACAAGCCTAGGACAACATATACCTTCTTTACTTGCAAACCGAGACTCAACCCGCCTCGTAAAACCACAGCACATCGACAGGAAAAGATCGATAAAGAGCAACTTAGAATCGAGATGCAAGTCACTGTATCAAATGATGCAAGTTCCATCATATAATGATATTGATGCATGGCGGCATGCTCACAATTTCAAAATTTTCTGGTGCTAGAACTTCCGATTCCAATTGGTCTCGGCAAAACTCAACTTTATTAAAGAAACAAAGAGGCTAGGCATAGAATTCAGTTTGGTAAAGGCACATATTTGCATGTCATTGGATCTGAAAATGAGTTTGCAACCAATGTTGTTATGAAATTCGTACCCTACATCAGTAAAAATTGTCACATATGACGTGTGTTACACGATGGACAAACGACGATCACATGGATGAACGTTTCTGTCTTTACTTGGAACAGGGTTAGCGTAAATTGAAGGTAAAAACTTTTGTGAGGTGAGAAAAAATGATCAACATACTCTTTCACCTCATATCGACTGTCCATTGAGCCCGGACCTATCGGGAGGTAGGGGTCCCATGCCATTCACTCGTTCCTGAGTAGCTGCAGCAATGTGTCCATTCTCGCTGATGTCCAAGGAAACATCATTGCTGTTGGGCGGCCCCGCATTCTCGGACTGAACCGGACAGAAAAGGCCAGGCAATCTCAACAGATGGCTTTGGCTAGAAGATTGTTGGGTCTGCACATAACGGTTTGTTGTGACAATAGGGGCCGGTGATCGTTCCGATTCAGGGCGAAGGTTAGACAAGGCACTGAGGTCCAGGTTCGGGAACACAGAGCAGCGGCACCGAGGACATTTCACATTAAGACGTAGCCACTCATCGATGCACTCTACATGAAAATTGTGAGCACAAGGCAGGCCTCGAACCTGAAATTTTTTTTTTTGGGGGGTAAGGTACTTTGTCCCACACCCTTAAAGTTAAAAACAACAGAACGGCACAACACTAACAAGAAACTTGTTATAAGCACTAGTGTCTCCACCTTTCTGCAATGTAACCTTTTAAGTTAAGGTGGACTTTCCGAAATGAGGAGGCTCAATCACTATTCCACTCATAAGCTTAAGAAAATCTCTGAAGGGAAGCATATTTTCTTACCTCATTCCCCACATGGAACTCTTCTAAGCAGATGGGGCATTCACTGCAGTCAGTTGGAACAGCTTTAAGCCTGAACTTGGGGAGTTCCTGGATGAGTGCTTCAACTGCTTCCCTCTGCACACAACATAAGAGGAAGCTCACCTCACAGTTTAAACTTGCCATCAACAAGTTTATGAAAACTCTTCCATGAGTATGATTGGATCAATGTTGACTAATGCCAATTTACGGAACACCAATCCTAATTGGAGGTTTTGGCTCATATTACATCAAACTGTGGTCCCTGAATCTAAGAGCATAGGGGCTCAAAATCCCATCCGTGTACAGAATAACCCATCGGTTAGGGAATCTAAATCCTTGACCTACAAAATCAAAAGCGTCACTTGCCTGTGTTGGAGTTAAATAAAGACCAGGGTGGTAAGTAGCAGCATCTGTTCCCATACCCCTCATCTCTTGACCGGCTGCTTCAAATGCCCAGTCTGGCACCCGTACCATATCAACTAGAACCTGTAGAAGAACCCCAGGGCACGATATAGGAATGAGCAAAGCACAGATGTGGCAGAAAAACATTTGCACTTGGCAAAAATATTAATATACAGCGGAAACTAGCCAAATCCTTTAGATATCAGTTCCAAGAATACATAGAAAAGATCCACATCATTCTGGGTGCTGAGAAGGGGAAAAATGCTTCTGGAGGTCCCTAATGTAGCTCAGGACAAAGGAATCAGAACTGACATTCTAGGATTGGAGCCTTCACCCCACTATATCCACAATGTAATTACTTCATGCAAAACTTATAATCACAATTTGCTCATGTTTATTGTGACTTTAGATGCAAGGAAGCCTTAACAGAAGATTGAACTTGATATTCTGGCAGAAATAAGGATCTATATTTGATCCTTAGCCCAACTTGAAGTTTGTGTCATGCTACAAACCAATTCCAATCAATGACACAATAGTTTTGAAATACAAAGACAAACAAGCACTAGTCTATTCTTTGGCGCAATGGTGCTTTTATCTGTCTTTCTCCGTAGAGACGGAAGAAATAATTTATCCAAAGTAACAGCAAGATAGACAACAGAACGGTAAACATATAGCTCAATAAACTCTTAAAAGAACCTCAAGTGTAAACATAAAGTTCTCAAATAAATTAATTAGAAGTACAACTTTTTAGACATATATTTATGTCTCTGCATCACTTTATGGTACTTACCCCATACTCTGACACGGGTATGCCTTGTTGAGCTCGCAAAAGGTGTGCTTGTCTTCGTGTCAACCACTGTGATTTTCCAATATGACAAGTAAAAGAAGAAGCAAACTCTATGAATAAACAATTATATAGGTCCCAGCAAGTGAGTATAGGGCAAAGGTCAAGACAGTTTCAGGTGCAGTGGGAAGGGGCAACGGAAATATGGACAATGGTTAAATGAATGAATTTACAAACCTTTCCCACAGACATGCAAGCTATACAAAGTAGGCCACAATAGCTGAACAGTAACCAAATAAGGAAACCCCATTTCTGACCCTCTTCTGGTAACTGAGAAAATCGAAATATAAAGTCTTCAATTTAAGTTCACTGAAGATGCAGGCGCTGCCACGAATTTGACATAAGAAAAGACTTACACAATTTCTTGCACTTGTGAACCATAGGGTGCCAATTATAGTCCAGGCCCAAAGAAACGGATATAATATCAGTGAGAGAACAGAAAGTACGACTACTCTCCCACAAAATCGAGCGTATCTCTGCTGCCAACCAAAGTCCCTAAGAACCCACAAATATTTAATATAAATACCGGAAGCACACTTGCAACTTACACAAGCACAATCAAATTTATTCAACCAAAGTCCCTAAGAACCCAAAATATCTAATATAAATACCAAAAGGACACTTGCAACTTACACGAGCACAACAAAATTTATTCATTGTCACTTCCTCGTGCAATACAAGCATGAAAGTTCCACAACTCTGAAGTCCATACCACACAGATACAAACAGTCACTAACCGCGAGTCCAGCAACTAGGCATTACCACATGTGATTAAAATTCTAGATGCTTGAGAATAGCAGATTCTATTTGAACCACATGGATTGCACAATTATCTATAAATTACACCGAGTGTACACTAATTCACAAGTTAATGAATCATAAATAAAGCCAGTATATGATAAGCAACAACATAGACCATTGCATCTATACTAATTGATAGAGTAGATGAAGCGGTGTCAAATCATGCACAGACAAGACATGATTTATTGAAAGGATTAAAAAAGGTACTATTTAGATAGTCCCTGATGTGATGAATAGCTTGAAACTGAATAAGTAAAAATAAGCTGTAGAATGACAAAATATTTGAGCACTCGTTAATGCACAATCACTTGACAACCATAACAACCCCACACGATATTCAAAAATATCAATATGAATGGTAGAAGGACGTACAATCCCATTCCAGCAGCGAGTCCATTATCTACAAACATCAACAATCGAAAAACGAATACAGTCGTGTAATCAACCTGCACCAAAGAGTATCCATAAGGTAGAAAAGAATTTCTTCCTTTAGAGAAGAACAAAAGATCCCCACGCACACAATATAATCAACTTGAGATGCGATACCCACCACAATCCATATGTGCAACGGGTATGTACAAAGATGATACCGCTTCCAGTTGATTGCAACAATGACACTGAAAACACATTGTCAAGAAATACACGTATTCACCAACAAGTGACATGATAAAAGATTAGTCCATGATTGATCTCCAACAACGAGAAATGCATACAAGGCTGCATAGATATCTCGGACGATTCAAAGATTTGATCAATCCGGGAACTCTTTCCCAATCATATCCGAGCAATCAAGCACAGCTATAAGCCAGCAAGATATCACATCCAATGTGGAGAATTACTACACCGATTCTTGAAAATCTTGCCAATGTAAACACGCACTTGCATCCCCGAAACGACAAATCATCCCGACGAAACCCCATTTAAAAAAGCACAATAACTCGGTAGATACCCAAAGGATACACACTGGTCGCGAGCATGGACAAGAAGAAGCCGTCGTACCTACAAGAACCCATATTTCCATTACCCAGAAGAATCAAGAAAGACCACCCAAGCAAGAACGCACCCGAAAGAACCCGGGGGCCTCGAGGGGGAGATCAGGAAACTAACCATTTGAAATCGACGCCCCTGATAGCCATCGCGATGAACGACCGATCGAGAACGAACCCTAGAGTCGCATCAAGAATCCAACCCTTTTCCCCCCCTCCAAAATCGAAGACCCAGCAAGACCAATTTCGAAGGAAGGAACGAGAGGGAGAGGGAGAGGGAGAGGGAGAGAGAGGAAAGAACGCGAAAGCTCAGTGGAGCAGTGACGTGAAGCTGAAGCAGAGCAGGCGATGGCGATGACGATGGCGACCCTAATAAGAGGAGGACGAATTCTTGACGGCGATCAAGAGGGTGTTAATGACAGCGTTCGGAGTCTTGATTATCAAATCAAATCAAACCGATCGATGAAAGAGAGAGCGAGAGACAGAGAGTTGCTCTCGTATGTCTCATCGTACGTGTCGCGTATTTTTCGTACCAGGAAAATCGTTTTACACGCCTGAGGTACACGCACATTACATTAGTGGGTGACACGTCATACCTAAACGCTGACGTGTCCGGCACCGATTGGCCCGCTGCCGCAAGCACCTTATCTTTTTTATTCTGCATTTTGCGCCTTTTCGCCGAAAAAGCCCGCCTCCTTTCCCAATTCTCATTTTCCTCAGTGCAAATTCCTCTTTTTTAATTTGGAAAGTTTTGGAAAAATTGAATTTTTTAATGTCTCTTTTCTTCTTGGTCGGTTCATAAGTTTCTTTTGCCCAATGATCATTTGCATATCGAGTAAATTAAGCGAAGGGAGTGCTTAAAAAAGCGAACTTTAGTGCATCTGGACATGTCCGTCCGGACTGTCGAATAGGAAAAAGAACAATGCCACAGTGCCAATGCATTCTCAAGATCAGAAATTCATGTGGAATGAATGTATATACCCAGAGTCAGGAAATGCAAAAGGGTTGGTTGATGGTGGTGGGGGTTGAGCTGCCTAAACCAAACGCACACACCAGGTGCAGCTGCAGCTAACCAAAGTTTTCGTTGATCTGGCATCAGATGAGCCCTCCAGAATTGTTTGATTTTCCTTCCCACCTCAACTCACACAAGCTAAAAACCACAGAAGCCAAGTGCCCCAATCCAGGTTTTGCTCGGCATCTCATCAAACGAGTCACGTTGCCCGTGATTGGAACAAATGCCTTCCTCGCTGATCTCTGTGGATCTGCAGCGCTGCCATCCTAAAGGAAAGGATAGTTTGTACCTGCGAAAATCGTTAAGACCGTCGTCAATTTGAGGACTCCGCATAAAGGCATTGACAATTGAGCATAAGACCAGATTTGCAGCAAAGCAAGAGAATTAGAACCAGATAATCTAAGTATTTAAAAATGATAATTTTACAAGAGGGGGTTTAAAAGCAATATGACCTAGTAGTTTCGGCATGATCCAAATTTGAAACGGGACACGCTGTCATAAAATCAGCAGAGAACACGGACTAGGCATACGAGGTCAATTGTGATGCGAAAAGGCTGTGCTTCTTACCCCTCTCCTGGGTTTTTCTGATCAAATCCTCTCATGGGATCCGTCCCAATACAATGAACTCAGATATCGAAAGCCGTCCTATCCTCACCAGGAGGCCACACGAATAAAAAAAGAAAAGGAAACTAGAGAACCAAATGTTTCCAGACGTAAAGTAAGGAAACATCAACATCAGTCCTCATTGGAAAATCAGTCATCTGATGCCTTAAAAGGAAGAGAGGAAACTCCATGACGACTATTTTAATGAGAAATAGTACCTCATGGAGTGACACGGGAAGGCCGGCCCAAAACATATAAATCCAAAGCAAAATAAAAGTCACGAACACCTAGACAAGCTGAATAAAAGTCACCGAACACCTAGATGCAGTTTCCATCATTGACTAAAAATAGGATCCTCACATTGCTTCGCCATGGAAAGCAAAATGATTAGACACCAGAGAAATATAGAGATGGATATTATTTTGTTAGAACCGAAGTGACAATCGCAGAATGCAATACGACGTTTTGGAAAAGTGAAGTGGAAAATGATTATAAGAACAAGTGAAGATGAACTCCAACAGGCTCACAAAAGCAGGCTTACTAGTTTCTGAATAAGTGAACATGAACCGAGCTTTTCCTCCCAAGTTCCAGATGCTCTGCTTTAAAGCCTTCAACAAGAATAAAAGATGTATAAAACAACTTTCTCCTTTACAGATACAGCCAAACCATATAAATTCATTAGCGGCAGCTAATTGATAAGGCCCGTAATTATCAAGATCAAGTCCTTCAGGTACAATATTGGTTCACATGATTGGTAAAGTCAACATTATACTTAAAATGAGAGGGCCAGCACAGCGAGGAATATAAAATTTAAATAAGAGTTTTCCCTCTTACATGACCTTTGCCCTCTACATATCCAAATGTCACAGGGTTAGTCTGCAACCTTTATGTTTTAAATAAGAGAAGGCTGGGATACCTCAGACTAATTTTAGATTTATAGAGAGAGAGAGAGAGAGAGTATACAATTCAGGTACAGCTTGGTGGATTTAAGCATTTATAAACAGCAGATGCTGGCTGCTTATAAGTTGGAATGCTGCTGGCATCGACAAATCTGACCTCTCCAGAAGCAAAAGAAAGCTCTCTGTGCCTGAAAAACTTGACAAAATGAAGCAACAAAGACCACTGTTTACAAGATATATGTGTCATATAAATTCAATAACATCTACCTTCGAAGGTCAAGACCAACTATGCCAGCTTGTAAAACTGACAAATTGTCAGAATCAGGCGATACAATAATCACGGTGTCTTCTGAGTACTGGGTCTCAAGAATTGACATAAGTTGTGTTACGCGAACAAATACGTCTGCAACACTCTCATTTGGAGTCCCATCATCTATGGGAGGAGGCCTGATCCTCGGAGAGATGCTGTCAGATGCATATACCTAACGCTATCATGGATGAGAGTTCGTCCAATTACAAAGAGAAGGAAACACACACAAATGAGCACGTGAACTCGCAAACATAAAGTATCCAGTAGAAGAGATGGTTAATCCTCTCCAGGTCTACATTAACGTAGAAAACCCTTGACTAAGCATTCCACTTGGTAAGGTATGAACTAAGCCTTCAAGTATGAGAAAAGCTAATAATGTGGAAATAACAACATTTAATCATACCAAGTAAATACAGCTTTGTTCTCCTCTTACCTCTGAAACAGAGTCCAGGTTCTTCCCTTCATAGGCTCCCAATCCCCTGGCATCTAGAAAGGTGTACTCTGGGACTATGTAGCTGCAATTGGAGAATGAAACAATTGGAGTGACAATTAAACATAACAACATGATTTTTTGGCCAATGGTGGTCGCATCATCTTTATGACATCCAACTTCAGAATTCTAACTACTGAAGTGTAGTTCCATTCAAATCAGATAAGCGAGAAGGATTAGAGACCATAGCTTATGCTTCTGGCGATTGACTTCTAAGTTCACCACAGCTTGACAGTGGAAAACCAATTGAATCAATTTATTTGAATTAGCTAAGTCGAAGCCCATGTGAATTCTTTAGTAAAAAATTACGATACCAATTAACTGCACTTCTGTAACCAAAACAGAGGTTTATGACTAAAACTCTGTGCAATTTAATTTAAGTCCAGTGACCTGAACTTCTAAAGCCTCTTCACATACTGGTTTCTAAGAGTTTAACGACTCACCTCCGACTGATCCCATTCACCGAAGCAATGATTTCAGCAGCTTGGTAAGCTCTCTGAGTGATAGAAGGCCAAATCCAACAATTCCTTTCGCACGCCCCCATCTCCTTCAAATCAAAAGCTGCCCGGACCATCTGCTTCTTCCCTTTCTCTGACAACCCGCTATCAACTGACGTCTTCGCAACTGGATTAGTGTTGATTATCCCCAAGCTTTCATACTCAGATTCCCCTGCCCTCACCAAAAAATACCTTCCCACAGCAAACCCGCCAATAAATACATACTCTGTGCCTATAAACTTCACATTTTGAACAAAACAACATAATGAAACGACTTAAGAAGGGGGTTGAACTTTTGAAAGTGCAATTGCAATTCGCAATCACTCTGAAGCAATTACCATCGTGTACGGACAATGCATGCAATCACAAATTTCATCCCTTAATCAAAACGCAAGCACAATTCAACCGTAGCAAACTAAAAGGCACAGCTTCTTGAGACGTGAGAATCAGAAAGGACGGGACTTTCAATCAAAAACTGCCTCAAGCGACACTAACATCAGCAATTTACAGCAAATCCAACACTGCAAGAACAATAAACGTTAAACGAGCCAAATCACAAACAGGGGTCATCCTCAATCTCACCTGTTGGTGAGCCTCGGAGGGGGCATCTGGAAGAGGCCACGGGCATTAGCGACGGGCGCGAACGGGGACGCGGGCTCGCTCGCGACGAAGAGGGGAGCGACGGGGAAGACGAGGGCAGTCAGGAGTTGCCGCCGAGAAGCGGTTCCGAAGCGAAAGCTCTCGTCTTTTCGCGGAGGGAGCGGCCATGGATGACGCGGGGAGGTGGTGCAGGTGGACGCCGTCAGCATCGTCGTCTTCTTCGTCGAATAATTCAGAGCGGAAAAAAAATCTCTCCTGAGTTTGCTGATGAAGGGAGGAGCTTCCATTTTGCGCCAAATCTACTTTTTTTTTATTTTTCAATCTATATTTTTCGAGTTTTATTTTTTTAAAATTTTCTAGCTTTGATATTTTGTTCCCTTATCGCGCTCACGAAAATATGAAGATGTGACGGGGAGCCATTTGAAATTAATTTGACTTTTTAGTTTATAGATTTTCCGAAGTTTAGCGAATAGAATAGCATGCCTGAATTTAAAAATGCAAATTTTAAAAAAAGACAAACATAATATAACATTTTCACCATCTTCTTAGTTAGGAGTGATCAATTGCCAATTTAATAGTTTTGGTTCCCAGTTCCGATCTAGTCCTATCTCGGAACTAGGAACTGGACTAAAAGGATCGATTTTCAATTTTTGGAATTGAGATTGGATCGAATTGGGCTGAATCAATCGGTCTGGTTTGGTTCTTGGATGGTCTAGTGGAATCAATCACGAGGCGAAAGGGAAAGACCAAAAAAGGAGATGAGGCATGCATGAGATGTTTAAAACCCAAAATTGGATTCGCTTATGTTCCACTTTAGAAATTGAAAATTGGATCGAATCGGTTGGTTCCATTCAATCGGACAATCCCTAGTTCTGTCAATCTATTTTATTCATTTGTATTCCTAGCTAAAGATAAGAAAAGGGAGGAGTAATTGAGTAATATTAGGTTTGTTGTGGATTATTAAGTAAGTGAGTTATGATACGATCCAATGAAAATTTAGTCGTATGGCTGGATATAACAATTTGACAAGTGAATTTAACATCATGCAAAAAAGGAAGTTATCAATAAAAAAAAAAAAAGCTTTAGAGCTTGTAATCAATTTCATGTTACGAGGCAAACTTGTTACTGATTCTGAAAATATCAAATTAAGAAGAGCTTGTGATTGTGCTTATTTCATGTTATGTGTGATCAAATAAATTTTTATTTTTTAATGGAAAAGGATTAAAGCTGAATCTGAAAATTAAAGTCAAAAATTTATTATCCTATGACCAAAAAAAAAAAAAAAAAAAAAAAAAAAAAAAAGATGAGAGAGTGTGTGTGTGATCTCATGGGGAGTACAAGCAGCCTAACAGAAGCAACAAAAAAGTAGCTGACATAAGCATCAAATCAGTAGGAGCACAATGATGCTTCTACTCGCTTGACATTTTCATTCTTATTTGATGCAAATTAAATTAGCGTGCACCTTCGAACTATACATAAAAACATGATTTCAATTCTAATTATACACTGTTTCTACGTCTCTAGCTTTCATTAGTCTATATCAATATTTTAGAGACCATATCAATTGCTTGTTTTTACACTAATTATCTTGAAAATTCAAAACAATTGACATTTTATCTCAAACCTTAAGTCTCTTACGTTTATCTAAATTTTCTTTCATCGATTAAAGGAACTTGATAGCCATTCACAAACTTGGAAATGCAAGTTTATTTGCATCAAAGAGAATCAAATCTATTAGTCATCATACCGTTGGACAAGCATTATTTCATTATTTTGGAGACTCTATTCATGGAAGTGGCAAGATTGTTGGAGATCTGATTATATGAGCGACCGAATCTCTTTAGATTTTGTTGTAATTTACAATGGCTACTTTGATTATCTCCAAGATTAGTCAATAATTGACTTGAAGATCAATGACTATAAAACGGATCAAAATGAGCCAATGTGGACAAAGATAAATTACAAGAATACATTACACACTTCATGATCGATTGATTTACTCATTAAGAGTTTCCCTGATTATTAATCTTGTGTGAAGTCTATAAGTACTAAGTAATGCATGCATTTTGGTAGTGTGATCTATCGGCTTTGAGTAGAAGCAACACATGATGAGAGCTACCAGTGAATTCTAGCATTGTGGGTGGATGTAAGCTTTCTCCAAGAGAACCATCATTTGCATGTGTCTATCTCTATCTCATTTAGTTGTTATTTCATTTATTTGATATAAGCAACGTTCATGTAGTTTATGCATATACCGAGTTTGTTCCTACACATATAAACTCATTTCTACTCATTTCCGCAAAAAGTTGTCCATTTTGTTAAGTCTAGGTTATATCACTAGCCACAATAGTTTGTGCACAAATAATCGTCCATCACATGTTAGTGGCTTTAGGTTTAAAATTGACCAAAATTGCTTGAAAATTTTTTTAAAATAAAAAGAAAAGATATGAAAAAGGCGTAACCAAATGCACATACCCATGATATCTTTGGTTCACAAAACATAAAATATTCTCCTATATTTTATTTAGGTTTCTAATCAACCCATAATATATTAGTGGCGATTTTTGAACGAATTAAATTGTTTGTTTAATTGATTAAATTAAAGCTACAAAGTTGCAGTTGTTTTGGGATTAGGAGAGTCCGTGCTAAATGTAAGCATAGTAATCCATTAGCTTTCTCTTAGTGGTTCACCTCTAAGAAAGTCAATAAACCCAAAGTAGTTGAGACAAACTTAAATTCTCAATTCTTTGATATATTTATGCAGACCAGGGCTAGTGTTACAAACCATAAGCTTTGGACCAATAAAGATCAGCGATGGCATTGAAGTGATGATTTCATGATAACCAAATTGTTTCGTGAAGTTGAGTCTCAACCATGATCCTCAAAGTTCAACTTGTGACGATATGGTCAAACCATAGAGAATCCTAGGTTGAAAACCAAATTATTTTTTTTCAAAATAACCCTCTCGTGCCTGTAAGTCCTAGGTTGCCTTTAATGGCCCATCGATTATTTTGGTTTAATCCACATGCAACCGACCAAAACTGGAAAACTGTATAATCCAGTTAACATCGAGTCATTAATAGAAGAAATATCGATGATTTCTTCCACATGTCTTCGAGTTACTTATTCTGGATTCGAATGGAGAAAATAAGAAAAAAAAATGTATTCATTCTCAACACATCGATCACGCATAGTGTGAGAAAGCCAGCGCTTTCCAAATGATAAACTTTCTTTGTGTAAAATTAATCGGTGCCTCTGAATACTCATTAACAAAAGTGATAATCCGACAAAAAAAAAACCAAATTGATAATAATAATAATAATAATAATAATAATAATAACTAAATAAATAAAAAGGAGTTATACAAGAGTCAATGCCAAAACCTACGCGCCACGTGGCGACATTAAAGGAGCACAGCCGTTGTCAATTAATATTTAAGAGGGGTGTAGTGCGCTAATCCATTTTTGTCCGTAAAAATTAGTCGGCGGACATCAATTTTTGCCAACCGCCACTAGGTCGGGTTTTAACTGCACATGCTCGATTGCAGTTTTGAATAGGTCAAATCGATTAAATTTCCATAAATTAACATATCATATCCCCAAAAAAATACAGTAAAATACCCATCGTGCCCATCCATAAGAAGAATTTTTTATATTATTCGCTAAGATTGATTCGCAAAACCTATATGGTTATGAGTAATGCGATGATCGGGTAGGTTAAAGATCGTTCGTGAAATCGAAATACATTTAATATTTCCACTATCCATTATTTATTTTAATTCTTTTTCATCCCATTTTCAATTATCTAATTTTTCAAATGATGGGGATTATCTTTGTGCTCTTTCTTGAAATTCCATTGCTCGGGGTCCGAGCTGGTTTCTTGTTTTCCGATATATTCTCTGCCATGTCGAATTAAACTTGATAATCAGTCCCATCATTTCATGCTTCATCATGATCCGCAGCCCTCGTTATAAAAATAATATCTTATCCATGGCAAATTAATTAGCAACACAGCACATTGCCATAAAACAAGTCCGTTATTGTATAATGGTCAACTCAATTCTGAACTTTTAATTTTACCAATATTTTCATGATTGTAAATTTAAATTTGAATTTTTTCGATGATTTGTCAATATATTCCTTCCGACTATTTTTGGTTAGGAATCGGTGATATGGCGATTCATGTCAAGGTCAGCCGATTAATGTCCACATAAGTGATTTTCCATCCAAATTGACGGGAAGGACTACACTACCAAATTGTTAAAAAGATTTATGATTGAATTATCAATTCCAAAACTTTAGTGGCTATTCTTTGAAGATACAATGGACCATTTTTATTCCAGAAAAAAAGTATGTGAAGAAAAAATAAGAATATTTTTGTTTTGATATATCTATATCATTTCTCAATTATGCTTGGAGTAATAGTTGTAGCTAAAACAAAGACAGCTTTTCCCATCTTCAATTCTTGCATTCAATTGAAAAACGTTACATGTCCATTGCAAATTGATAGCAGTTAAGATCGTTATAAAAACCGTTCTGAAAATGTTTTCAAACGTTACAAAACCGTTATAGATTAATAGCGGGCGAAAAACCGTTACAGATTGATAACGGTAAGAGACTGTTGAAAAACAAAAAACAATACTTTTCGAAAATTCAAAACTTGGTGAAATTATACAAACGCATTGTCCTTGCGCAGCATGGTCCATTATTGAAAGAAAAGGGGAGAGGAAGCTTGCAAGGCTGGCATGTCTACTGCATTAAAGACGGGCAAAATCATGAGGAGCGTGCGCAAATACTCATGATTCTTCTTCTTCTTCTTCTTATAATTATGGATGTCCATGGCCGTCAACCTACGCAAAGGCTAAAAATGCATATAATTCATGAAAATTAAAAAAAAAACAATAAAAATGATTGAAAAAACAAAGTTGAAATAACTTGGCTAGACAGAAACCCTAAGGAAACTTTCATCATTAGACCGGAAGAAAATGAACAGAGAAAAGAGAAAAGAGAGAAAAGAAAAGCAAAAGTGCCCCCTCTCTTCTTTGATTTCTCCCTTTTTTATATAAATGGAAAATGCGAATTCTCAAGGAATGAACGTGAATTCTGGGTGCACCTGGAAATCATTGAAAAAAAAGGATATCTATGGAAAATGCATTTCTTAGGGAAATCAAAATCCCAAATAGTTAGGAATTGATTCCCATAAATAATTTTCCTTTTTTCTAAAAGCAAATTTAAAGGAAAAAAAATCAGGAAATATTTATGACCAAAATTCAATTTGATTCCCAAGAATGCCTGCGAGGACTCAATATTATAATTGGTGACAACTGGTTTTGGAAACGACCATCTCGCCAAATTTCTTTGTGATAAATCTTAAAGCATATGAATTGGTCATGAAATGATGGCGGGATGCGATGGACTCTCTAGATCGAAAGCTTATGATCTAGAGGGAGATAAACCGTGTCGAGGTGAAACGAAGCGACTCTGGAAAAAAATCAAGTCCATGGCTAACCTCTCGATAAAAAAAAGAAATATATATATAGTTAATGAAAAATGATTAAAAAAATGACAGCCTTTAACTAACGTGAGAATAGCAAAGCCGTGAGAATTAATTGCACCGTGAATTTGTCCCTATAAATATTGCCCAATGCACAAGTGAAGAAGAAGCTCCCACTCTCTCTCCCTTTCAAATGGACTCCAAACACAGTCGGATCTGTCTTCTCATCTTCTTATTCTCATCCTTCCTCTTCACCCGGAATGTAGACACGGCGATGGCGGCGGCGGCAGGAAACACCGCCGCTGACGCTCAAATGCGGCGGCCGGGCCGAGCCCGAGCTCGAACCCGAACCCGAACCCGAACCCGAACCCTTTTTTTCGCCCAGAGCCGCCTTCTTCCGCTATTGGAGGGCGCGAGTCTCTGGCGGCAGCCCCCCGCCACCTTTCCTTGTCTCGAAGGCCTCCCCGATGTCCGCCGCCGCCTACGCCCTCCTCGCGAGGCTCGCCGCTCGGAACTCGCTCGCCTTGCACCTCCGCCTCTTCTGCTCCTCGGCCGACCTCTTCTGCTCCTTCGACGAGGACTCGAGCAGCAAGAGGAAGAAGGACTTGGACTCGGACGCCAACTTCGCCGTCTACTCCAACCGGCGCTTCGCCGTGTACGGCACGGGCCGCCTCGGCGGGGCCGACTTGTTCAAGAACTACTCGCAGGGGCTCAACACGCCCGACTTCTCCTTCAAGAAGTACACCAAGGACGGCTCGGCCCACAACGAGGGCTTCGCCCACTACGCGTCGGACGGCAACGTCGCCAACGGCAGCTTCGCCAGCTACGGCTTCGGCGCCACCGGCGGCTCCGGCGAGTTCAAGAACTACCACCAGAACGTCAACGTGCCAAACCTGCTCTTCACCACCTACGACTCGGACGGCAACAATCACAAGCGGTCTTTCGCGAGCTACGCCGAAGAAACCAACACCGGAAGCCAGACCTTCACCAGCTACGCCAAGCACGGGAACAGCGTCCCGACGGAGTTCGCCGCCTACAACCGCGACTCGAACACGATCTCGTCGACCTTCACCGGCTACGGGCTGCTAGGCAACGCCGGGAACGACACGTTCACGAGCTACAGCGGGAACGCGAACGACCCGCACAGCACGTTCAAGGGCTACGGCACCGGTGGGAACTCCGGGACGGAGAGCTTCACTAGCTACCGGAACGCAGCCAACGTCGGCGAGAACTCGTTCCAGTCCTACGCCCGGAACGAGAACTCCGGCAAGGCGACGTTCGCGAGCTACGGGAAGTCGTTCAATCCGGGCAACGACACGTTCAAGGAATACGGCAAAGGATCGAAAGGCCAGACGACGATCGATTTCAAGACGTACAGCGTCGATCGGAGTTTCAAAGATTACGCCCAGAAGGGCGTCACGTTTGCTGGTTATAGCAACCTTACGCGCGAAGCATCGCCGCTATCGTCACCTTCCTCACGTACTAACAGTGGCAGATCCGCAAATAGGTGGGTCGAGCCGGGCAGATTCTTCCGGGAGTCGGCGCTGAGGCCGGGGAACGATGCAAATGCCCGACATCGTCGACAAGATGCCCCGGCGGTCGTTCTTGCCGCGGGCCATCGCGTCGAGGCTACCGTTCTCGACGCGGCGGCTGCAGGAAGTCAAGGAGCTGTTCGCCGCGCAGGAGGGCTCGGCCACGGAGCATGTGATCCTCAACGCGCTGCGCGAGTGCGAGAGGCCCCCGAGCCGGGGCGAGACGAAGCGGTGCGTCGGGTCCGCGGAGGACATGGTCGACTTCGCGTCGTCCGTCCTCGGCCGCGGCATCACGGTCCGGACGACGGAGAACGTCAACGGGTCGAAGCGGAAGGTCGTGATCGGGTCGGTCAGAGGGATCGACGGCGGGCGACCGACCGAGTCGGTGTCGTGCCACCAGAGCCTGTACCCGTACCTGCTGTACTACTGTCACGCCGTGCCCAAAGTGAAGGTGTACGAGGCCGAGATCCTTGACTTCGTGGGGCGGACCCGGATCAACCGCGGGGTCGCCATTTGTCATCTCGACACGTCGGCGTGGAGCCCGGACCACGGCGCGTTCGTGGCGCTCGGGTCCGGGCCGGGGCGAATAGAGGTGTGCCATTGGATCTTCGAGAACGACATGACGTGGACGGCCGTGGATTGAGCGAGAGAGGTCGCTCGATAGAGGCTTGTAAATGTGCCCAATTGAAAAGAAAGCTTTTCTTTTTCCTTCCTTATATGGTTGCATCTAAGTGAAATGGAATGAAGCTGGCATTTAGTATTTTTTTTTTTTACCTTTTGTCAATGCTTACCAAACCTTGAAATGATCCAAAAACTCTCGTGAAAATTTCGAATTGTGTTTTGCTAGCATAATATATTTCAGGCTATCGTGTGAGGTAATAACATGTTGTTAATCACAAATTTTTAAAAGAGTAAACTCTATAATAATTTATAATAATTTATTATTTAATTTGTTATGATCTAAAATAAACTGTTATTCTCATAATAAATAAAAAACTATCATATAATTATTTCTCTTGTGGAATTAGACTAATGTTTTTCTAATAGCCTAGATTTTTATTTAGGATTTTGTGCCCTTACACTACTTGACATGATCTTGAGGAGGGTGAGCTTAAGTGAATAGATCGTGGGTGCCAAATGTCATATTCTAAATGGTTGCTTGGCTTCATAGGTTATAATTTCTTTAATTGGATCTAAGATCACGAAATTTTACTGCACTTAAATTAGATGTCTAAAAAAAATTAGAAATTAATGAAATTTTGATTTTTTTTTGTCAAGTAATGAGTCCTGCCATGATTGGGGATCTCAAAGTTTTTTAACTTCAACTATCGGGAAAATTCTAGCATGTTAAACTATAGTAACAACTGTAGCAATGAAAATTACATTCTGAAGAACTCTCCCTCCTTAAAGTACCGTCGGGAAATCTAATTGCGAATAAAGTAATGAAAGAGGAAAAAGAAAAAGTTGCAAAAAGCTGAATGAATTGGAGACCCTTTAGCCAGACATGTTCGGAAAAAGCAAAAGGAGAGGAAATCCGACGTTTCTTGATTTTCTTGATTTCCAGAAGGAACAAAAATCTTGCACTACAAAGTTACGTCTCTTGTCTGAAAAAAAAGAGGAAGGAAGAGATGTCGAGTTCCACCGTATGATTTCCACACTTTCAGGCAATTCAAGAAGGAAAAAGCTATTTGAAACGACAGAAAGTGCGCGTGTTCTGCGAGTCTAGGCCGCTGACAAAAGCTATAGGGAGAGAGAGAGAGAGAAAGGCATGCTTATATCGCCATGGACCCATGCAGCTTTAAGTGCAACCAAAGGAAAGCATGCAAAAAATTCATATTACGTAACAATGATGATATAAAGAGTATTTGAATTTTAGCATAATATATAATGTAATTCATGAATTTTCGATTTATTCAATATAATCACTGAACTTTTGATATATATTTAATACAGTTATCGAATTGTATGTAAATGTTCAATGTAATTCTTAATCTTGAATTAATGAAATGATAACATTGAATATTTTCATACAGTTTAGGAGACTGAATTAAATATGCATCAAAATTTTAAGGATCATATTGAATAAATTAAAAGTTTAAATATCACATTACACATTTGGTTAAAATTTAATGATTAAATTGAACAAGTTAATTAGGAACCTAATTACACAAACAACTTTTGTGTCATTTTTCCTATTATATATGCATATATCGAATTATTTATTCATATACTATTCTTAATTTGGGTTCTTGTCGACCCGACTGATGATTATCCCGGGGACGATTCTTGATTGTTCTCTATGTTGGCTCCTCTTACAAGAAACTGGTCCAGACATTACTTTCACGAGCTACATCTTGCGGCCAAGCATCATCCCATCTTTTGTAACCCAATAAAGAAAAGGCTGCACATCGTCCTATCTTGATATCATGTATAAAGTAATGTCGCCCGTTGCGGTTTCTTTAAGAGAGATACTTGACCGGAGAAAGTTCATTTGCGACTTTAAACACGATTTGCTCACGTCTTTAGGTGTGCTGGCAGCTCGAAAAGTGTGGTTTAGACCTCATTTATTTTACGAAAAATAAATGACTTTTTCCCCAAAAATGATCATAGTATTGTTAATGAAAATAAATGAAATAAAGAACGTTTTCGCTATCCATGAATATATTTAGACATAAGTTGTTGTCAATAATGAACATATTTTTCAATGGCTAATTATTTCAAGTGACATAAAAAATCAAATTTAGAAAAAGATTTTTCGTGACATTCATTCTTTGCAAAACAAATTGACCCTTTACCATCGAATCCTCATCCTATTAGTGGTATAATTTGAGAACCATTTTAGGTCATGGTCAAAATACAAAAAGAGGCAGCAAATGGGTGGAAATGAGTCGTGTGTTGTAAACATATAAAGGGAAAGTGATACAAATGATCCATGAATTTTAGCCCGATATGTAATGTGATCCTTGAAATTCAATTTATTTAATATGATCCTTGAACTTTAAAGTAATGGGCAATGCGATTCCTATATTTTTAATTATTTTAATGTGATCTTTAGATTTTTGGCATATGTTTAATTTATTCTCCGTATGATATGAAAATGTTCAATGTTGTACCTAAATTTGAATTAATGGAAGGAAAAATTGAATATTTTCATATAGTTCATGGATTTAATTAAAAAAGCACAAAAATTTAAGAATCATATTGAACAAATTAAAAATTTAGAGATTACATTGCACATTAGAGTAAAGTTTATGGATCACATTGAATAAATTGAAAGTTAAGGAATCACATTGCACATTGAGCCAAAGTTCATGAACCATTTATATCATTATTTCATGTATAAACTATGCATGATTCATATCCACCAAAGCAAACATCTGTCAAAAGTCCATTGTTTGCTGGATGAAGTTGCTTTCTTGACGCATCAAGAGTCAAGGGCTCGAGAACAAACCTCGTGGGCCAATTTGGAGTATAACCCAACATTGTTTTTACATATTGATGGCCCTTTTGTTTTATGTAGTTTTAGCTTCTCGGTCGGAGAATAATCAAATGCAGATACATGTTGCTCTCGGGTGTACTTAGGCAAGAAATCACTAGTATGGTTCAAAATTAAGGCAGGACGAGGTGGATAGATGTTGCTAAATGAATTACAAATGAATCGAACAATGATTTCCTTTCTTCATGAGGTGATTAAAGAGATTTATGCCGCCCATTCTCTAGTGGAACTAGATGATTGCAGAGGAATTACCGTCTCATGACATGATCTGAAAAAATTGCACCCGATAGAAATCGGCTTGTTGTTTTAGCAATGTTCAATCTCTCTCTCTGATTGTGTTAAGTATTTGAATGAGGAAGATAGTGCAATTTTAAAATACCGATTATCCCCATGGTGTATATAACTTGATATGTTGAAAATAGAATACTTTATCATTGTAAATATACACATATGTATATTTTTTTTTTCTGTCATACTCTATTCCTACTTTAATTCTCACTCTTAGACTTTTGCTTTGGGCGTAGAGTTGAAACCTACACCTAAAGTTAAATCATTCCCACATTTCAATCCCTAAGAAGGTGGAGATTCGAATTCCTCACCCCTTTCCATGTGGGAAGGATGGCTACTAGGGGGTCTTGTTTGGCAACTGGTTAATTCTTGGCTATTTCTGTTTTTTTATTCTCCAAAATATAAAAAAGAACAAAATGTTGGCTAATTTTCCTACTCTTGAGAACAAATTTGTTCCCTATGAATATATTTGAAATAGAATCAAGAAATAAAAAGAAGTTATTTTTTTAAGAAAAAAATTGGACCTAAGATGTTTTCTCGACTTATCCTATTTTTTTGGTAGTAGTCGCGCTTGCTTGATGTAGGGGAAAGAGGGATTTTTAAAAGATTAAGCAGTTTAATGAATTCATGATTCAATATTTAAATATTTTGTTGCACCCCTTCCCACTTAGTTTTTTTTTCCAATACTATGCGTGGATAAATTTAACTGTGGAGACAATGAGATTTGGAAAGATTTGACTTCAAGACTTCTTATTATGTACCATATTAGATTTTTTTGAATTGCTACCGACTTTTCTACAAATTTGTCATTTTAAATGAATGCATGATTTAATATTTAGCGACAATAATGACGACAAGGATGCGGCGGCTGCAAGGACAGCATAGGTGGTGGGCGGTGGGCCTGGGACGAGGTGTTAGGCTTTTGGGTTCAAGGAATAGAGGCATTTTATCAGTCTTTCGGCGTCCGACGGAGCCCGCGAACGAAAATGACTCCAATAATTCATCGAAAGATTGGCAAAAAAGCTGGTTCAAAATTCAAAACACTGATGCAAACAAGAATTATAGGGGTAAAACCAGCAGAACCAAACATCATCCGACGCGCACAGGGAAAATGACGTAGAATTTATCAAATGCGGCAATGTGTGGTCCGTGAATTTTTAAAATTTTTTCAATATAGTCCATAAAATGTAAATTAATATGAAATGAAGTCCATGAATTTTTAATTTGTTTAAGTGATCTATAAACTTTTAATACATAAATGTTCAATCAATGAATTATATGAAAATATTCAATTTACTTCCTAAATTTGAATTAATGGAATGATAATATTGAACATTTTTATATAATTTAAAAATTAAACTGAATATGTATCAAAAGTTCATGGATCACATGAAACAAATTAAAAATTTAGAGACCACATTGCATATTAGGTTAAATTTCAAAGATTACATTGGATAAATTAAAAATTTAGGGATCACATTATATATTAGGTCAAAATTTAGGGATTATTTGTGTCATTACATGAAAAGAAAAATGTGAATTTTTTTGGCCAATGTATAAAAAAAAGAAAAAACAGAAGTTATCATTTGAATCTAAGAAGAAAAGTGGTGAGAGCTTTGGCTCGACGTGAACGAGAGGCTGGTGGTACGAGCAAGTTGGCAATGAGCCAAAGGCTAGCACTTGCCAATCGGGTGAGCCTCTTTGAGGCCTTCGGCCCTGGCCAATTTGGCGAGCGGCCACCTCAAGTTTGCCAATCTCGAGGCCTCGGGACTCGCTTGTGGTTGGTTGCTGGTTGTTGCCGTGGTCGGTGACCGGACTTGACAAAAGAAAAAAAGAAGAAGAAAAAAAGAGAAAAAGAAAGAAAAGGGGTAGCAAGGTTGTGAGATGAGAGAGTGGGTGAGGAAAATATTTTCCACTTTTCAAAAAGCGGAAAACATTTTCCCCTATTTTTGAACACCTTTTTTGTTGATGGAAAATGATTTCCCTAATCAGTTTATTTTCTATGAAACGAGCATTGAAAAATCTGGAAAACGTTTTCCAAAGTGTTATTTTCTATTAAATGAAAGGAGACTTAATCGATAGTCAATGCAGCAGATCAAATGCAAGATTTATGTAACAGCGCGACTATTTGGTCGACGATGATCAACACATGTTTTTGTAGAACGAAAAGTCAAGAGGTCAAGATTCAACATGGAGACAAAAAACAACACGACATAAAGGTAGCCAATGAAAAACTCTACTTAAACAAAGTTAAATATCCATAAAATAAGAAGTTCTCATCTAGCAATGGTATTGGTATCACGGTTTTTTCCACATTTTTCAGTGGAGAAACGTTGAAGATAGAATATACTAAAAACATTTTCCCATCAATATTATTGCAAAATATGAAATATTTTCTCATAAAAATTCTTAGTGAAAATGATTTAATATTTCTGCCCGTAGGTCCCTATTCTTTTAGATAAGAATCAAATGGAAGTCATGCATTTGGTAAAAGGCTTTGAGAGGCTGTTTGTGGACAACAATGCATTTAGGAAAAAAAGACGCTAAAAATACCATAATTTTCTAGGAAGATTGTCAAGAGGGAGCCTAAGTCCAAGTCTATCAAAATATTTAGTTGGATTCACCTTTATTCAAAAGCTTAAACTCATGAGTTTTGGGGGATGGTATAGATCGCCAACATCAAGGTGCCTAAGTTCGTGGATCATAACAATTTCCTCTTCACGTGTGAGCTCAGTGTTAGGTTTGCTCTCCCTTAATTCAAGTATCCTTATGGTCCAACTACATCCTTATGGGCTTGTGCTCCTACACCACAATGCCCACCTACTCGTAAATCGTAATCATTGGCTTTGATACCATGTTAGGAGCGTGAAACAGAAGCTTGGTACCTTTACTTGGGGAGAGATTGTCAAGAGAGAGCTTAAGTCCGAGCTTATCAATATATCTAGTTGGACTAACCTTTAATTGGTTTTGGTACCATTTGTTGGGAGCTTGCATTAGAAGTCTGATACCTATACTTCGGGAAATTGTCAAGAGAGAGCCTAAGTTCGATTTTGTTAATATATCTAGTTGAACTCACTTTCATTGAAAAACTTAAGCCAATGAGTTATAAATCAACTATAATACATTAATTGCTCAACACCATATCAATTTTCTGATGTGGGATTTCTCTAATACAACTCATTCACACGTGGATCCTAACACTTACTTTAGTGTCAAAAAATTTCAACCGATCACTTGAGTGCTACCTTTGAAAAACAATGATCACTTCACTGACAATGCCAATTTGAGTTGCTAGAAAATTCGACATATAGTATGATGTGGCTTGTTGGCATAGTTAACTCGGCATTATTTGACTGAAATGACGCCGTCTAACTCATATTTGCCCTAAATTAATGAATTGAGGACAAATTGAGTCTCTTCATCAAACCCTAAACCAACGCTCGACGATTTTGAGGCAAAATTACCATCTAAAACTTGCAATGGAGAGCAGGAAAAAATAGAGAAGCGGCTAAAATTGTGTTAACCAAGAGAAGATGAAGGTTAATATCACTGCAACTGTGGCTCGAAAGTTCAGGTATAGACAACACTTCGGTTGTGGATATCCACTTCGGAGCTTTAACCTTTCATACCTGCTTCCAGATTTTTCCCCTTTTTCCTCACGCCATTCGATTTTTCCGTTTAGCAGAAGAAAGGAAAAGAGCAAAATATAGCTCATTTGTCAGCATCAATGCTGATGATGACTACGCATTTCGTTTCTCACATTCTCACATCGCCGAACATCAGGTGCTTTCTTTCCTTCCCCGTTGTGCCAACGGAATGCTCGAACTGAATAGCACCAATAATTCATCGAGACAAGGCAAAAAAGATGGTTCATAACGAACACGCACAGTCGCATACAAGAATATGGATGAAACCAGCAGAGCCAAACATCATCTAATGTACATTGACGTCGCACTCCAGCCTTATTGAGAGATTTCATTATCCAGAAAAGCGGTATGTATCTCAATCTTGCCTAAGTGAAGATTAATTGAGTACGCAAGAGAGGCATTTAGATGAAAAACAAAACTTCTCTTGCCAAGTTGACCCATGAAGAACTTGCTTATGGAATTTGAAGTGCTGGAAAGTAAATTTGAGAGATATAAACTGAAAAAATCAATATTAACAGTGGTTATTTGTAATTATGACCCACCGATAACAATATATAGTAGCAGTTGTTACTTCTAGCTGCAAGTCTTCCAAAATGATAGGCATGCCTTCCAACATTAACTATGGTTATTTGTAATTGTGACTCACTAACAGCAATATACAGTAGCAGTTGTTCCTTCTAGCTACAAGTCTTCCAACATGATAGGCATGCTTTATAATCATTACTCACAAGAAGTTGCAACTTCCGAAATTATCACGATAATCAACTAGTCAGTTGGCACTAGAACTATCATCAAGTGTTAAAGTCGACACGTCTTTTTGTCTTCCAATTCCAACATTTAGCAAGGTTTGCAAATGACGAATCATTAGTGATCAACGTTGACTGGTAATAATACGTGTCAATTTTTGTCAACATTCTTAATAATGACTTGTCGAGCGATGCCCTTTTAAATCAACTCTGTTGTTTACGAATGACATCTTGAGTAGCCAACCAAACTTATCACGTGTTGATAATAAAAGTTCGCAAAATCTTAATTGTTGCATCTTTAAACACGATCAACGCATGATATTAAATTTGATGTCGATGTTCTCTAGCTCAACTAGTTTATTATTTAAATATTCTAATACTTCTCCTTATGCGTAGGCTGAATTTAGATTTTAGGAAGATTTGAATTTAGAACCTCTTTAATTATGATAACATGTGAATTATATGGAATCACTATTGAATATTCTAAAAGTTTAAGTTAATAGATGAAAACTTAATTTATTAGATGTCAAAGAAAGTATAGAAAAGTAGGAGGTAACACAAGTTAGAACTAAATTTGATAAGTCACTCGCCACTTGTAGAAATATATCTAAGAGATAAGAGCACAACAAGAAATCCTTATTGTTCTCAAGCCAAAGGCTAAATGAATTATCACTCAAATCAAGTCTACCTTCTTATTCATCATAGCATGCTTATATAGTTGAGCTATGAACAACCCCAAAGTATGAACAACCCAAAAGATAAAAAGGGAAGACCAATTAGAGTAACTTGGAAACTAAAGACTCATTGAAAAGATAAAATTACTCATAGGGAAGACCAATTTTTTTTAGTTTTACTAGATTTTAAAAATTATTAATTAAATAATATTAAATAATTTTAAAAATAAAAACAACAATTAATTAAATAAGGACTAAAATCGATTTTAATTTTTTTTTAAACGACAATTTTTTTTATTAACTACATTTTGAAAAAATGAGAAATTCACCGGAAAATGTTGTTGGGTGCATGTATCCAAGGTTCACTTGCTCTAATGTCGCTGAGTTAATGACCTTCTAATTTTTTGATTTTTTTGAATTTTTCTTTTCTTTTTTTTTTCTCCCTTCTTTTTGTTTTGGCGAGGCTCCGGCGAGCTCGCCGGAGCCTTGCAGGTGGCCACCCCAAGCAAGGCTCGGCCCGCATAGACGCCCTCCGAGCCTCGCGCCGGCCGCCACCGAGGCTCGCCCGGGCGAAGTGATCAAAATAGTCTAGGAATTGATAATTGCCACGTCGGCGAGGCGCTGGCGCGAGAAGCCGGGACCTCGCCGGCGGTGGCGATGGGGCGGGCAAGGGTGGGAGGAGGAAGAGGAAGAGGAAGAAGAAGAAGAAAAAGAAAGGAAAAAAAAGAAAGGAAAAAAAAAGTGTTCTTCATCAATAACAATGCGATTGACGACTTTCCCACTAAATTGAGAACTCCTTTGTAGAATCAATGACTCTTATGTTGTTGGGTGCATGTATCCAATGTTCACTTGCTCTAATGTCACTGAGTTAATGGCATCCAACGAAATAGTCTTTTGCTGCACTATGTTCTTCATCAATAAAATGCGTCTTTCCCACTGAGTTTTCATTGTCTTCATTTTTACGCTCTTTAGGACTCATTTGATAGGCTGCCTTTTTTGGAATGATGGCTCCCAAAACAAAATCAATACAATGCTGAATTTCTCTTATGGGTGGAAGACCAGGCATAATCTCTTCCGGAACAATATCCTTAAATTCTTGAATAAGAGGTTCTACTTGAGAAGGAACATCATAATGTTCTTCATTCTCTTCTAACATCACAAGAGCATATACTTCCAAGGATTCTTTCAAAACCATATCAACATCATGTCTAGAGAGTAAATTATTTCTCTCCCTATTAGATGATTTAGGAGTGCTCTCTATTTTGGAAGGAACCTCACAAAAGGAATGAAGTAAGGGTTGATAAGCGATGTCTTGTTCAATTCTCCATCGGAAAAACATATAATGATGTAGTGTGGTGCGATGTTGTTCCCATGGATGTTCACCATTTGCTTCTTAGAAGACCATGGCAATTTGATAAAAAAACTAAGCATCATCCAATGTTCACCCATGTCCCTCCGGTATTGGCATCATCTCCACAAGCTTCACATGGCGTGAGGTGGCCCGATGGCGGTGCTCCGCCTTGTCTCATGCAGATTTCACTTTGGTCAATGACGTTCCATACTTGGATTCATGTCACACGTACCTATTAGTCCTTTTTCTCCCTTTCCTCCTCCTGATCTTGAAGCCGACACAAGATCGGATCTTCATGTTTGCTTCCCCTGCTCATCGAGGTCGAGACTCGTCAGGACTCGAGTACAACATGACCCGGCTCATCTTGGTTCTTGATTATGTTGGTCGCACTTGAGCCTTATCGAGAGATTCCATTTGGTCTATGGCTGGGATCCAAAAAAGCAGTACTTACCTCAATCTCGCATTAGTGAAACTGTCTTAACTTTCAGCTATGATGATCTTGATTTCTGTTTCGAATTATTTTGAAAGGAAGATAATTGAGTACGCAAAAGAGGCATTTACACCATCCACTGTGGTTTTTTGTAGCCCACTAACAAAAATTATACAGTAGCAGTTATTATCTACAGCTACACGTCTTTCAAAACGATAGGTATGCAACTTCCGAAATTATCAGGATAATCAAGCGTCACTTAGTACTAAAATTGTCATTTGATGTTGAAGCCGGCGCGTGTTTTTTGCCTTCCAATTCCAACATTTAGCAGAGTTTTTGCAAATGATGAATCATTGCTGATCGACATTGACCGGTGATAATACATGTCAATAATGTCTCTCGATCATTGTCAACAGTCTTAATAAATAATTGTCAAATAGTGCCCTTTTAAATCAACTGTCTTGTTTACTAATGACATTTTGAGTAGCTAGCTAAACTGATCACTTGTCGATAATAAAAGTCCACAGGGTTTTGATTGTCATGTATTTAAACATGATCAATGCGTGATATTGAATTTGATGTTGACATTCTCTAGCTCAATTAATTTATTATTTAAATATTCTAACACTTTTCCTGACATGTAGGTTGAATTTTGATTTAAGGAAGACTTGAATTCGAAACTTTATTGATTTTGATATCATGTGAGATTATGTGAAATTACTATCGAATGTTTTAAAAGTTTAAATTAATAAATGAAGACACATTTTATTATTTAAATATTCTAGCACATGTAAATTATATCTCAAGAATGATTGAGATCTTCTAATTTAGTCAGTAAATTCACATTTTAAGTTGTCCTACTTGAAAAAGATGAACCGTTCACTTTCCTTCCAATAGTATCTAAGTAGAACCCACAAGCATGATGACTTCAGACAAGTACGACATCCTAGATTCAAGAAAATATTGGGTACCTTTCATGTGCCAACGTGACAAATAAAAAAGGCCATAAGCTTGTGACACGTGTCCTGGAGGGGCCCCACGCATCAGACTCTCTCTCCTCCCTCTGCACGCTCTCTCTCCTGTCTCCTTTGCAAACTCTCTCTCCTCTCTGCTCTCTCTTCGCCGCCCCATGTCTCCGCACTGAGCCCTTGTCTGACCGACAAACTTTGAATGACGGAGGCAACCTTTCGAAGCGGAAGCGGAGGTTGCGCAGTGGCTCGTCGGACGAGAGCTCGGTTGTGACTCAGAGGGGGAGAGAGAGGCCACAGTCAAGAGGAAGCAGCAATTTGGCGATGGGTCGGTCGGATGGGGGCGTGGTGGCTTGTCCGACGACCCACCGCGCGGCCTCGGCCTGGAAAGGTTCCCCTCACCATCGCTTGTCGGTCGAGTGTGATGGTTCATCAGTCGGACGAGGAGGGCGTGGTGGCTCATCCGACGAACCACCGCACGGCCTCGGCCTTGAACGGTTCCCCTTGTCGTCGCTCGTCGATCAAGCATAGTGGTTCGTTAGTCGGACGAGGACGCGGTGGTTCATCCAAGGAACCATCGTGTGGCCTCGGCCTCGAAAGGTTGCCTTGCCATTGCTTGTCGATTGAGCGCAATGGTTCGCCAGTTGAACGAGGACGTAGTGGCTCGTCCGACGAACCACCGCGCAGGACATCGGACGAGCCACCGCGCGGCCTCCGCCTCTGCCTCGACTTCACTGTCACGAAGTTCGTCGGTCCGGTGATTTGTTAGTCAGAGGAGGGGGTGGGAAAGAGGGAGAGGGAGGAGAGAGGAGAGAGAAAACTTGTAGAGGAGGAGAAAATATTGGGTACACTAGTGAGGGAGGTCCAAGCCCACCATTCAGATTTCAAAAATTGTTTTCCCAATAAATTTCTTTTTTTCCACAAACACCCCTATTCTCTCCTTCCTCTCTCTCCGTCTCTTTCCCTCTTTCCTTAAAAAACAAAGGCAGGGTTTACGGAAAAACATTGTCGACCAGCCGGCGACGGAGATGGAGGCCTACGTCAGCCCTGGCGGCGTGCAAACGAGCCAATCCCCGCAATCGTCGCCCTCCAAGCACCACACCAAGATCGCCGTCGTCGGGTCGGCAACTTCGACCTCCAGCACGCCGGCACAAAGATCTCGGTCTGATGTGTGGGGCCATTCTAAGGAAAGAGAGAGGAGAGAGAGACGAAGGAGAGAGAAGAGGGGTGTTTGTGGAAGAAAGAAAGTGTTTGGGAAAAGGACACGTGTTGCAAGCTTGTGGCCTTTCTTATTTGCCATGCTGGCACATGAGATGTACCCAATATTTTCTCCCTAGATTCCCTAAATGCACAGGTTTATGCAATCGCTGCTGTGCTGGCGATATTTCAATCATACGGAAGCAAAGGCAAGCGGACACCATTTCGCTGCCGAAACGATAACCAATGTTTATAACTTTTCACGTCATTCCCGTGAGGCTGCCACGTGTTCTTGTCTCCTCTCCACTTTTTCTTTACGTTCCCTTGGCAACATCCATGTACTATATAAACAGCAGGAGGCACGCATTTGAATTTGCATCGATTCCAGCTTCCACAGAGCGACAAACCCTGGCTCGATTCTGGAGTTGATTGTCATCTCGTTAGCTTGTGTTGTCTGTGTGCTTTCTTTGTGATTCTTTAAGCAAAAAAAGGGGCTGCTGAGAGAGGAGTGAATAGAGGATGAAGACGAACCAGGCAGTCGAATCTGTCAAGCTCAGGCGGAAGACATCGGAGAGAAATCGGAGAATCCGCATGAAAGGTCTCTCCTTCGAGCTCGCTTCTGTCATCCCTCCCCATCATTTCAAATCCTCACAGGTGCCTCCTCGTATACATTGTTGTTATTGTTCTCTCTCTCTGTGACCGACTTTCATCCTTAATTTCCAATAATTCGTGAGCTATGTCAAGGAAAATTGTCCAAAAAGCGTTAAATCTATTACACTTGTATCAATTTTGGTCTTAAATTTTTTAATCTTGCCAATTGAGACATATGCTTTTTTACTTTTTACCAATTGAGTTAATTTGGCTTGAGCTGGTGAGGCTTGCCCTTGCTTGGGTGGGCGATGCTCACCCTCGGCCAAGCAAGGGCTGCTCTCGCCTGAGCTAGTGAGCACGACCCTTGCCATGGAGAGTCACCCTTGGCAGATTGAGAGAGAGCCCTTGCCCACTTAGGCGAGGGTGGCCTCGGCAGGCCAGTGAGGGCAACCCTCACCCTAGCCAGCCCAAGCCTCGATAGAGGTTGCTAGCATGTCCCTCACTTGAGGTTAGTGACCTCCATTGGTCATCAATAGGTTCAATGGAGGGAAAAAGGGAAAAGAAAAAAAAAAGGAAACAAAAAGAAGGAAAAGAGAAGGCGAAAAAAAAAAAAAGAAGATAAAATTTTGAAAAAAATATAATTTAAATTTGTTCACATTAGCATCGGCTATCCTATGTAGCATGACTGACATTTATGTCAGCAATTATTAGTCAAAATTGGTCGGATGAACTTAATTGGCAAAAAGTTATGATTTAGGACTTAATTGGCAAATTGAAAGGTTTATGGTTAAATTGGTAAAAGTAATAAATTTATAATTTTTTGGACAATCATGGAAGGAAAGAATAATTTGAAGAGAAAGGGTGTGCGTGAAGAAAATATGCAATTTACATGGTGAATGAAGAAAATGGGCTATAACCCGACAATATTTTTTCGATGAGAGAGATTCTTACGAGATCGCTAACACATCCTAGAAAGGATTTTACTTAGTTGCAAATTGTATGATAGACTCAAATGTGAATTATCATTGGTGATATCAAGTGAATTGACATGATTTCACCCTCGCGAAAATTAAAATAAACACATGTTTTGATCATTTCATGTTGCATTAAATTGTATTCCCGTGTATCGATAAAGAGGAAACAAACAAAGAAAGACGCCATTGCCAAGAGTTCCAATCATCCAATCAAGCTTGGTGGCAGTGGTTTGTAAGAAGTAGGGTCCAACTGTTTCATATAAATAAACGATTGAAAAGATGCTTTCCTGAAAATGATAATTTATATCATTAAGAAAGATTAATTGGCAAAAAATTTTTTTTTTTATCATCAACAACAACTTACGTTAAAACATTTTTATTGACGATGAAAATATCTTATAATTATTCATTTTTGTAGACTATGTAATACAAGCGATGACTTATAAGAAAAATCTTTAATTTTCTGCTAAACGAATTCACCTGTAGCTTAGAAAGTAATCTGTTTTGGCATTTTCTTCCAACCCGCTTTGTCTTCAAGCCAGCAACAGTCGGTCTGATTAGCTTGATATGTCGGTTCATATCGAGCAAAACCACAACCGCGCAATTGTCGGCATTGTTATCTCTCTACATGTGGTGAAATGCAAGGACAGCAAGTCAGTTTAAGAAATCAAGATCCGAGAAACTCGGCCGTTCGTAAAACCCATCGATATGCCACTGATCATGCATTTGGTCGCCTAAAAGTTTCATTTGGCTCTAAAATCTTTTTCAATCGCCTTCCTTGAAGAAAGGACAAAACAGGCAAGATGCTCTCTATCTTCTTGACCGAGGTTACATAGTAGATAACAAGTAGAAGACTGCATATTGCATTTTAAATAGAAAAGAAAATTTGCGTTGCATTGCGCCGTCGATCTATAAATCAAAACCGAAACCTTTTTCTATAAAGAAAATGTTTGTATCCATATGACCATATGAAGGTAGAAGACGAACTGTATGAGCATAGGATTTCTAGAGATGGTTCTCTCTCTAGAAACCCTAGAAAACCCAAGTTTGAATCAGCACTTATCAAATTCTAATGGTGGCACGGTGCTTTCAAGTTTGAATCAGCACTTATCAGTAATTCGACCGCATTTCCGTTTGTTTATTTTTCATTATAAGGCATGTTGTCGCAGCAAGATGCAGTCGTTCGAGCCACGGCGTACATCAACCAGTTAAAAGAGAGAGTTGAGGAGCTGAAAATGAGGAAGGAGCTCGCAATGAGATCCAACAGCTCGACCAAGAGCAGAAGCAGGCACCCCTCGAGCTCGATCCCGCCAATCGTCAAGCTGGGGCTCCAGGATTCTGGGCTTGAGGTCATGTTGATCAGTGGGGTGAACAAGAACTTCGCGTTGTCTGAAGCCATCAGCATTCTTGAGGAAGAAGGAGCCGAAGCCGTGTGCGCCAGCGTCGCCACCGTCAGCGATAAGGTCTTTCACACAATCTATGCTCAGGTACGATATCAAAGGTGGAACCTTCGTTTATTTTTTCCAATCTTGTTAAGTAATTCGTGAGCTAGTTTCGGCGTATGTTGCAGGTGAGACTTCCTCGGGTTGGTGTGGATACTTCTAGGGTTTGCGAGAGACTGCACAAGCTGGTCTTCTCGTTTTAGCAGTTGCTGATGGCCACAAAGTTAATGTAGTTGGTCCGCCACTTTAGCAGCATGAAAACTAGGGACAAGGGGACAATTGCATGTGAAAGCGCAGAGCGGTCTCGAAAAGTAAAACTCGAGGAGTATTTAAAAAGAAAAAAAAAAGATCCGTAAATTATCATTGAGTGGTGTGAAAAGTATGATCTTTTTCCTAAATTATTAATAAAAAGGGGGATGTGGAAGAGTGAGAAGAGAATACCTTTCGGCCATGCAGAATGTGGAAGTGTAGGAAAAATGATGTGTATTATTTTCTCTCTATCACCAAACCAACAAAGTTTCTGCACCATCGGGTCAAAAATTGTTCAACCTAAATAGACCAACTTAATTCGTTTTGATTCATATTCATATTATGTAGATTTAGTGATACAAATTCGATCATATCCATATTATTAAAATACTTCCAAAACTCTTACCTAAATTGATGTGAGAACATGAAGTGAGCGAACGAGAGATCAAGTGAGAGTAAGAGAAAATGAAGAAAGTCATAGATATGGGTTAGGTCTAAATATGTTGTAAATCTTTTAATACCTATATTATGTTGAGTTTTATCATTTCAAACTCATTTATTGAATATTATTAACCCATATAACAATTCACCCCATTGTATATGGGTTAAGAAATGGGTTGTCTTGGCTTTTTTTTTACCATAAAGCAAGCTCCATAATTTCAACCTAAAAAGCTCATATTAAATTATAATGAGATGTACATTATTAATGTTGTGGAAACTAGGGTGTCAACGGTTTGATTTGGGTTTTCAAGAAATTTGAATCAAACCGAACTGTTCGGGTACGCATTAGTTTGAATAGAACCGTGACATGAACTGAATATAATTTGAACTGAAGACTCGGTTAGGTTTGATTTGGTTCAGTTTTTTTGTTTTCTTTATTATAATATTAAGAAGAGGGCGATAGAATATGTAAATTGTAATATTAAGAAAATGGGTGATTTTCAATTCGGTTCGGTTAACTGAAATAAAAAAAAACTTTATTTTTTCATTATTTGAATCGAAACCAGAATTTGATTTTGGTTTGGTTCTAACACCCCTAGAGGAAGCATATTAATATTTTCTTAACATGATATTCAATAGATAGCTTATAACTTGAGCCCATTGACAACTTAGTTGGACTCCTTTAGTAAAAAACATGAGCCGTTGCATCATAGGTCAACTAGGTAGTATCAAGCACTTCTTTTTAACTCTACACATTCAATGTGATATTTCTTGGTTTCAAACCATTAAAATCTGTACTCAGTATATTTCTTCCTCAAAAGCGAGTCTCCACCATATTGGGTCAACCCCCCGTCAATCCAAGTCCGGTATTCTTCTTTACCTGCAAAATCCAAACCCAAGTTTCCAATCGTTACTAACTGGTGTAAACACAGCTTCACTCGTGATCTCCTCCCGGACCGAATCGTGATGGGGAACTGCACTCAGTAATCGCAAAGATCCATGAGATTTCATGTTAAGTCTAGGAGGGAGGAAGGAGAGAAAGGGGGAGGGGCTAAAGGTGGCGACGCTGGAGGTGGCTAGAGATAGCGGCACATTGGTGCACGGTGATGTTGAGAAGAGTCCCAATGAACACATCGAGAAGAAGAAGAAAGAAAAGAAAGAGGGAAAAATGGAACAAACATCCAAATTAAATATGCTTTTTAAAATCAGTAAGCTCGATGTGTCAACCATTTAGAGGGCTTAAACTTACCCATCAAATTTAAGAATATCAATTACACTAATCATTTTGTGAGTTTGTTGGACTCTATGATGATGTACTTCACGTGGAATTTCGCTGACCTCAATCACATTATCTATGTCGCCCACATAGATCGTGGCTATAATCTGCTCGAGGATATTGAATGTGCTTTCATATCCAAGTATTTACATGTTTATGGCCCTTTGTCTTGTGTAGTTTTAGCTTCTCGGTCGGAGAATAAACAAATGCAGACGCATATTGCTCTTGGGTGTACTTAGGCAAGAAATCACTAATATGGTTCAAAATTAAGGTAGGACGAGGTGAATAGATGTTGCTAAATGAATTACAAATGAATCGAACGATGATTTCCTTTCTTCATGAGGTGATTAGAGAGAGTTATGCCGCTCACATCTCTAATGGAACTAGATGATTACGGAGGAATTACTGTCTCATGACATGATTCAAAATAATTGCACCTGATAGAAATCAATTTGTTGTTTTAGCGATGTTAGATCTCTCTCTGATTGTGTTAAGCATTTGAATGAGGAAGATAGTGCAATTTTAACACACCGATTATCTCCATGGCATATATAACTTGATATGTTGAAAATAGAATACTTTATCATTATAAATATACACATATATGTATATATATTTTTTCTATTTTACTCTATTTCTACTCTAACTCTCACTCTTAGACTTTTGCTTTACGCATATGAGTCAAAATTCACACCTAAAGCTAAATCGTCTCCACCCAACCCCTTAAGAAAGTGAATATTCGAATTCCCCACCCCCCTTCCCAGGTGGGAAGGATGGCTACTTAGCAAACTCCAGTGGTTAGGTCTTGTTTGGCAACTGGTTAATTTTTAGTTATTTCTGTTCTTTTATTCTCCAAAACAAAAAAAGAACAGGATGTTGGCTAATGTTTCTACTCCCGAGAATAAATTTGTTCCCCAGGAATGGATTTGAAATAGAATCAAGAAATAAAAAAAAGTTATTGTTTTGAGAAAAAATTGGACCTAGGATGTTTTCTCAACTTAGCCTATTTTTTTTTGTAGCGGTTGTGCTTGCCTGATGCAGGGGAAAGAGGGATTTTAAAAAATTAAGTAGTTTGATATATTTTGTCGCACCCCTTCACACTTAGTCAATTTTTTTTTCCCCAATACTATGTGTGGATAAATTTAACTATGGGGATAATGAGATCTAGAAAGATTTGACCTCAAGACTTCCTACTATGTACCATATTAGATATTTTTGAATTGCTGCTGACATTTCTACAAGTTTAACATTTTAGATGAATGCATGGTTTAATATTAAGTCATGTTAATGACGACAAGGACGTGGCGGCGGCAAGGACGACAGAGGCGGCGGGTGGTGGGCCGGGGACTAGGCGTTAGGCTTTTGGTTCAAGGAATAGAGGCATTGTCTGTCTTTTCCGGGCGGTAGCACGATATGGTGTATCCACGTCCCTCAGGGAAATCATAATTTGGCTCTCTTGCTTGGATTTCCACTGAGAGATACGGACGGAAATAGCTTTCTTGTCTTTGCATTACCTGATTCTCCGAAACGTTGGAGCATCACGATCCGATGACGTCCGTGGAGTTATCACTAGTAAAGCGACCTTTTGGATACGCGAACGAGGTTTTTCTTGTGTTTTCGGTGAGGAAAGATGCACGTTTCCTAGGCCTTTTCTTGCGTCCGACGGAGCCCGCGAACGAGAATGACTCCAATAATTCATCGAAAGATTGGCAAAAAAGCTGGATCAAAAGTTCAAAACACTCGTGCAAACAAGAATTATAGGGGTAAAACCAGCAGAACCAAACATCATCTGACGCGCACAGGGAAAATGACGTAGAATTTCTGAAATGTAATCAAATGCGGCAATGTGTGGTCCTTGAATTTTTTTTAATTTTTTCAATTTAATCCATAAACTATAATCCGATGTGAAATGTAGTCCATGAATTTTTAATTTGTTCAAGTGATCTGTGAACTTTTGATACATGAATGTTTCATTAATGAACTATATGAAAACATTTAATGTAGTTCCTAAACTTGAATTAATGGAATGACAACAGTGAATATTTTCATATAATTTGGGGATTAAACTAAATATGTACCAAAAGTTCATGGACTACATTAAACAAATTGAAAGTTCAGAGACCACATTACATATTTGGCTAAATTTCATAGACTACATTAGACAAATTAAAAGTTCAAGAATTACATTATATATTGGGTCAAAATTTAGAGACTATTTGTGTTATTACATGGAAAGAAAAATAGGACTTTTTTGGCGAAGATAAAAAAAGAAGAAGAGAAGTTGAACGTTTGAATCTAAGTAGAAAAGACAAAAAAAAAAAAAAAAATCTAAGCTAAAAAGACAAATAAAGGATTGGAGGAGCTTTGGCTCGACATGAACGAGAGGCTGGTGATATGAGCAAGTTGGCAATGAGCTAGAAGCTGGCACTTGTCGATTGGGTGAGCCTCTTCGAGGCCTTTGGCGTGGCCAATTTGGCGAGCGGCCACCTCAAGGTCGCCAATCTCGAGTCCTCGGGACTTGCCTGTGGTTGATTGCCAATCGTTGCCATGATCAATGACCGGACTTGATAGAAAGAAAAAAAAAAGAGAAAAAAGAAAGAAAAGGGGGTAGCAAGGTTGTGAGATAAGAGAGCGAGTGAGGAAAATATTTTTCACTTTTCAAAAATTGGAAAACATTTTCCCCTATTTTGCAAGATTTTTTTTGTTGATGGAAAATGATTTCCTTAATCAGTTTATTTTTTGTGAAACGAATATCTAAAAATTTGGAAAACGTTTTTCAAAAAGTTTTTCGCGAAACGAATGGAGACTTAATCGATAGTTAATGCAGTAGATCAAATGCAAGATTTACGTAATAGCATGATTGTTCAATCAATGATGATCAGCACATATTTTCGTGGAACGAAAAGTCAAGAGGTCAAGATTCAATGTGGAGTCAAGAAGCAACACGACATAAAAGGTGGCCAATAAAAAACTCTACTTCATAAAACAAGAAGTTCTCACTTGCAATAGTATTACTGTCATTTTCAAAATTTTTCAATCAAGAAATGCTGAACTCTATTCCTTATTTTAATGTGTGGGTGCACGTACGCTTTATACCTTTTGTTCCAAGTTGTAGATTTTCCTCCAACAAGGTGAGAATATCTATATGTTTTATGTTCTAGAGTTTGGACGAAGCGATATAAAAAGTTATTTAGGTCCGATCAACGGATATCTACAGAACGAAAAGTCAAGATGTCACAAGAAGCAACACGACAGAAAGGTGGCCAATGAAAAAATCCACTTAAACAATGTTAAATATCCATAAAATAAGAAGTTCTTATCGTGCAATGGTATCACGTCATTTTTCACATTTTTCAAAACGTTGAAGATAGAATATACTAAATTTTTTTTCCTATCAATATAATTGCAAAATATGAAATATTTTCTCATAAAAATTCTTAGTGAAAATGATTTAATATGTCTACGCGTAGGTCCCTGTTCTTTTAGATAATAATCAAACGAAAATCACGCATTTGGTAAAAGGCTTTGAGATGCTATTTGTGAACAACAATGCATTTAGGAAAAAAAGTACACTAAAAATACCATAATTTTTGTACAGTGCTTATTGTTGGGAATGCGAAACAAGAGCTCAATACCTTTATTTGGAGAGATCGCCAAGAGGAAGTCTAAGTTCGAATCTATCAAAATATTTAATTGGATCCACTTTTATTCAAAAGCTTAAGCCAATAAGTTATGAGCTAGTTCTGATATATTAACTGTTCAACATCACGTCAATTCTTTGATGTGGGATTTTTCTAACACAACTCATTCATGCGTGAATCCTAACAATCTCCTCTTCATGTGTGAGCTTAGTGTTATGTTTGCTCTCCCTTAACTAGGTAACCTTATGACCTAACTTCATTCTTACCGGCTCGTGTTGTTACACCACAATGCCCACTTGTTCGGAAATCGCAATAATTGGCTCTAATACCATGTTGGGAGCGTGAAACAGAAGTTCAATACCTTTACTTGGGGGGAGATCACCAAGAGGGAGCCTAAATCCGAGCTCATAGAAGCTCGATACTTATATTTGGGGAGATTGCCAAGAGGAAGTTTCAGTTCAAGCTCGTCAATATATTCAATTGGACCAACTTTTACTTGGCTTTGATATTATTCGTTGGAAGCTCATAATAGAAGTCTGATACCTACACTCGGGGAGATGTCAAAAGGGAGCTCAAGTCTGACCCCATCAATTTATCTAGTTGGACTCACCTTCATTCAAAAGCTTAAGGCAATAAGTTCTAGGCCAACTATAATACACTAACTGCTCAACACTATGTTAATGCTTTGATGTGGGACTTCTCTAACACAACTCACTTACATGTGGATCCTAACACTTACTTTAGTGTCAAGATTTTTCAACCGATCACTTGAGTACTACTTTTGAAAAAAAATGATCACTTCACTAACAACGCCGATTTGAGTTGCTAGAAAATCCGACACATAATCTGACTTGGCTTGCTGGCTAAGTTAACTCGGCATTATTTGACCAAAGCGACGTCGTCTAACTCATATATGCCTTAAATTAATGAATTGGGGACAAATTGAGTCTCTTCATCAAACCCTAAACCTATGCTCAATGATCTTGGGGCAAAATTACCATTTGAAACTTGCAATGGAGAGTAGGAGGAAATAGAGAAGTGGCAAAGATCGTGCTAATCAAGAGAAGATGAAGGTTAATATCACTGCAACTGTGGCTCGGAAGTTCAGGTATAGACAACACTTGGTTGTGGATATCCACTACGAAGCTTTAACCTTTCATATCCGCTTCCAGATTTTCCCTATTTTTTCCTTGTGCCATTTGATTTTTCTGTTTAGCAAAAGAAAGGAAAAGAGGAAAATATAATTCTTTCATCAACATTTGCTGATAATGACTATGCGTTTCGTTTCTCACATTCTCGCATCACTGAACATCAGGTGCTTCCTTTCCTTCCTCGGTGTCCCGACGGAGTCCCCAAACTGAATAGCACCAATAATTCATCTAGACAAGGCAAAAGCTGGTTCATAACTATTGATTTTATAGGTAAACGAATCGGATAAAATTAGTCAGAAGGAAGGAAAGGGAATCGGACATCAAATTTACATGGTTCGGTTCGAATATCGAAAACTATGTCCACGGAGCAGCACGGAATTCTATTTTAGAAACCAAGCGATACAATGGGAATTACACCCACTCGAGTACTCAAACACTCTCTCAGTGTTTTTCAGCCCTAATTACACCTAATAACTCACACAGTGTTTAGCCCTTCACAATTCCCAGTGAAATTCTCACATAAGGAATTAAATAAATTATATTTACAAGAATTTAACTGGCTAAAACACTTAGGTGTAATTATAACGAAATAATCTCCTTTTCTGTCGAGAGCTCCTAGCTTTCAGGAAAGCTCACTTTTCGCTTTGTCTCCTTGTGGCCTCCGAAGTCCTCCTTTTATGGGAGAGAACAAGATAAGTGTGGACTCATTAAATGGCATGCTGCACAGGCGCCTACAAGTCAAGCCCATAATCGGCACCGATCATTGAATCTATGGACATGCCTGCACATGGCCATGTATATGTGTCACGGGCCGATCGTTTGGGATCGTAACCATGCGGCGACTTAGGCTATTTCGGATCGCTTGGGATCGTTGGTGCCTAAGCCAAGCTTTATTCGGATCGATCGATCACTCAACTCACCCGGATCGTAGAAAGAGAAAATCTAGAGAGAGAAGCTTTAAAAGAGAGAATGGAACTTAGATTGCTAAATGGTTGGATGATTACAAATGAGGGGGGAGGGCACCCCTTCTTATATTTGAGACCCTCAGATTACAACTATTGATCGAGTTTCGATTTGACGGACGAGATCGTACCGCCCTACCTACCACCTACTGGCATTTATGCCGAGAAAATTCTAGACCACGGCACAATTACGGGATCGCCCGTCCCTGAGAATGTTCCGGAAGCACTTGGATCCTTTCATGGGTGTTTTGGTCGTTCTTCCTTGATCATGAACGCTCCATTGATCATGGAAACCTTAGCTCCGTGACATTCTCCCCCACTCATTTGAGCGACGTCCTCGGCGCTCATAGCATGGGGTGAGTTCTTCTTGGCACAAGTTCTTTCCCGCTTCTTCCTATTCCACTTGGCCTTGACCGACTCGAACGGAACCTCAAACGGCTTCTCGAATGACTGGTTGGGTGGCTCCACGATCGGTTGGACACACGATCCTTTCTTCAACTCGGGCATGGCATGCGGCACATACTCCACTTCGGGGAAGAGGGCTTTGATCGGCATGTCGCGAGTTGGAGTAGGAGGTCCCAACTCTACCTTCGGCTTCTCGGTCAGTTGTGTCTTCAGTTGGGGATTGGCCATGCGCTTGGCCACCTTCAAGCTTTTGTCGAGGAGATGAATTGCAGCAATGGTCTTGGTGTTCATCACCCCTTTAAGCATCGGCACCATGGATGGACACTTTGGATTGAGCACCATGATGCACTTGGATCCCATGTCGATCATGGCTCTCGCTCGGTTGAAGAATTGCATACCTAGGATGAGGTTATAGTCGTCGAGCGGGACTACTTCGAATGGGAGCTTGTCTTTCCATCCGCCAATTTGGACTTCCACCTCCAGAGTTGTCCCTCCACTTGCAAGGTCTTCCAAGTTGACGGTCTTGAATCGCCTTCCATTCGGTATTACTTCCAACCCCAGCTTCTTTACTACCTCGGTTGCCATGAATACATTGGATGCACTTGTATCAACCAAGGCATAAAGGGTAATACCACATACCTCGATCTCGACGAAGTACATGTCCGTTTGCTCCTTCTTCTTGGGCGGTGGTTGGGTTTGCATAGAGTTGAGCATCATCCCACCAAGTCGGACTTGGTGCTACTCCTCCTTGGGTCGTTCCTCTTCTTTCACGGAGAGGATGGCGTTGACTCGGTGCTTTTGCAGACACTTTTGCGTCCAATGGTTTCCTTTGCAAATGAAGCAAGGAGCGGGTGGAGGTTGATCGTACTTACTTATGTAGCTTGCTTGTGGTTGACTTCCTTGGACGTGGTTTTTGGACAAGCCTTCTCCCCATGTTTTCATTCGGCCACCTTGATCCTTGGGGCTGCAGGAGTTGTCTCCACCTTCATCCTCGAAGGACCGATCCAACCTCTAATCCCTTGATTGATGCTTCGTTGGATTGAACTTGGTAAGGTCGATAAGCGATTTGGCCACAGCTAAAGCCCTCGAGAGACTCCTCATGTCCCGACGCATTAGCTCTTGTCTTGCCTACCGCTTGAGTCCATTCAAGAATGCTCTGAAAGCTTCCTCTTCTCCAAGGTTGTTGATTTGGAGCTCGAGTTCGGTGAATTCCTTCACGTACTCTCGGATCGTACCTCGTTGCTCGAGGCGATAGAGCTTGCTACGGGCTTCTTGTTGAGCAAACTCGGGGAAGTACTCCCGAAACTCCTTTACGAAGTCATCCCACGTCTCCATGGGATGGGCACCTCGCTTGGTCTCATCACACCTATTACGCCACCAAAGTATTGCGGTATTAGTAAGGAACATAGTAGCGGTTCGTACCTTGACACCCTTGTGTTGGATGTTGGTAGTTCCGAAGTACCGTTCCATGCTCTATACGAAGTTGTCCACCTTTTTGGCGGATCGATTGCCTTTGAATTCTTTAGGCTTCGGCACCGCTTGGATAGGCATTGCTTCATTCGTGATGCTCAACTTGCACAAGGCGAGCTCCGTCTTGAGCTCTTGGATCTCCACCTTCATGGCTTCGACCTTGTCCCGTCGGGGGTTCGCCTCTTCCGTAGCTTGGACTCGTTCCCTCAAGTCTTCGATCGGTGATTCGAGGGCATCGTCCTTCGCTTGGAGAGGGACCGTCGCATCGTTGATGGCATCCGTGAAGTCCTTGTGAAGAGTGCCTTCAACCTCCAAGATCCGATCTCGAACATCATCGAGTCCGTCAATGAGTTTGGCCAAGGCGCTTTGCATCCTCGCGAACTTTTCATCGAGTGCGCAACGGCTTCCAACAAGGTTCTTCTTTTCTTGCTTCGGTCGGGAGTCTCTTTGACTTGATCAACCTCTCCATACACAATAGTTTCTTGGCTCGACATTCTCTCGAACAGTTGGTGCTCCTCGGATCTCTCTTCTTTGCTCTGATACCACTTGTCACGAGCCGATCGTGATCGTGCGGTGACTTAGGCTATTTTGGATTGCTTGGGATCGTTGGCGCCTAAGCCAAGCCTTCTTCAGATCGATCGATCACTCAACTCACCCGGATCGTAGAGAGAGAAAATCTAGAGAGAGAAGTTTTGAAAGAGAGAATGAAACTTAGATTGTTAAATGGTTGGATGGTTACAAATGAGGGGAAATGCATCCCTTCTTATACTTGAGCCCTCAGATTACAACTATTGATCGAGTTTCGATCCGGCGGACGAGATCGTACTGCCCCACCTACCACCTACCGGCATTTATGCTGAGAAAATTCTAGACCACGGCACAATTACTGGATTGTCCGTCCCTGAGAATGTTTCGGAAGCATTTGGATCTTTCCAAGGGCGTTTTGGTCGTTCTTCCTCGATCATAAACACTCCATTGATCACAGAAACCTTGGCTCCATGACACATGCAAGGACAATCATGAAGAGCTTGCCCACAATCTTTCTTTCAACCGCATGGGCCCTTCAACTTTCTTCTTCCTTTTAATTTATTTCCCCTTTGGTCCACCATCTTGACTTTTCCAAGACAGAAAAAAACGTCTTTGCCTCTTCTCTCTCTCTCTTCTGCAAAAACCAAATCAGCCGAAAAAAAAGACTAGGAGCTTCTATTTGCATTAAATGAAGGCAGCAATTTTGGACTTTCTAGCTGCACACAAGAGTCAAACGGACATGTTCTTTCTGCTGCTCTCCTTGTGCTCATCCTTCCTTTTACCTTTCGCATGCAAAGCATTTAATGTAAAGAGTCCGGCCAGCGTACAAAATTGCAGATGATCACAAAAGTCCAACTAGGACTTAAATTTTTCGAGACAAACTTGCACGCTTTTATTTGTCTAACGGGTCCAACTCAAAATATATTTTCAATAATAATGATCACGCACAATCGCATACAAGAATATGGATGAAACAAACAGAGCCAAACATCATCCAATGTATGCCGATGGCACACTCGAGCCTTATCGAGAGATTCCGTCATCCAGAAAAGCGGTATGTATCTCAATCTCGCCTCAGTGAAGATTAATTGAGTATGCAAGAGGTGTGGAAATTTTTCAAACATATTGATGGATTGAGAGAAAATGATTTCCTACATACAGAAAGAGATTCCTTCTTGTATGAGTCGTGAAGAATTAGATAGATTCTTGGTTGGTTGTTGACCAACAAAAAGCATGGGAGTTTTAGTTGTATGAAGAAAAGTTACTTTTTCTTCTCTTACAATATTTTGAGTTGGATGAACTCTTAAATACAGACGTTATCAACTCTACAAGAAACCAATTGAAAGCAAATCATTGAATAAAGAGAGAGAAAGACCTTAATGAAAATGAGAAGTGTGAGTAAAAAATGCAGGACTTCCTTACCCTTTCTTAGTGAAATGATCAATCGTACACAAGGGAGTATATTGAAGATTTGATGGTGAGAGAGGTGGTCATACAATCTGTTTCAGATCGATCAATAGACATCATAGCCGGATATTCTTTCCCTTCTTTGGACAAAACTCTTAGGACTTGGAAGACTAGTCCCTAGCTTTGGAAGACTAACGGACAACATTTTCCTTACCACAATAAGAAAACAATACAGCAATGGCGCTAAAACTGCACTCTCATTCATCTCCTGCTTCGTACAAAGACAAAGCAATTTCTCTTCTCCTGCTTCATACAAAGACAAATCAGTTTCTCATCTCCTGCCTTCTAGGAAGTAAGGGCAGCTATCTCCAGTGAACGAATAGGTTCTTTTGGCTCTCTACAATCGAGTTTCAACCAGGCTATGAATTGGCTTATCAAAGGATTCCTTAGACTGCAGAATAAGAGCACTTAGTCCTTTGGCATAAAGGCTGTTCTTGTTGCGGGTTCATCAGAGCTTGAGAATGACGCTAGGGCTATTTGAACTAATATGGAAAAGTAGGCATGCTAAGTCCATTAGGATGGCATTGAATCGGAAGATAGTCTATCTAAGAGAAGATGAAATAGCAAGTGCTTGAGAAGAAAAGAAGCTGTGAGGGAATGCGCTTGACTGATATCATTCAGGCAATTCCATTCTGACTGTCCTAGGAAGAAAGAATGGAAAAAAAGAGATACCACGAGCAGATTTAGATGAAACACAGAACTTCTCTTGCCAAGTTGACCCATGAAGAACTTATAGAATTTGAAGTGTTGGAAAGTAAATTTGAGAGAAATAAACTGAATAAATTTCATCGAGGAGGAGAGAAAGAGAGAGTGAGTTTTACAACATTAACCGTGGTTATTTGTAATTGTGACCCACTAACAACAATGTACAGTAGCAGTTCTCACTTCTAGCTACAAGTCTTCCAAAATGATACGCATGCTTTACAACATTAATTGTGGTTATTTGTAATTGTGATCCATTGACGACAATATACAGTAGCAGTTGTTACTTCTAGCTACAAGTCTTCCAAAATGATACGCATGCTTTATAATCATTACCCACAAGATTTGGATCTGAAGTCGTTACGTCTTTTTGATCTTCCAATTCCAACGTTCAGCAGGGTTTGCAAATGACGAGCCATTAGTGATCGACTTTGACTAGTAATAATACGTGTCAATAATTTTTCTCGATTTTCGTTAACATTCTTTATAATAAATTGTCAAGCGATGTCCTTTTAAATCAACTCTCTTGTTTACGAATGACATCTTGCCAACAAAGCTTATCACGTGTCGATTATAAAAGTTCACAAAGTCTTAATTGTCACATCTTTAAGCATGATCAACGCATGACATTGAATTTAATGTCGATGTTCTCTAGCACAATTAATTTATTATTTAAATATTCTAACACTTCCCCTTATGCGTAGGCTGAATTTTGGTTTAAGGAAGATTTGAATTCAAAACCTCCTTGATTTTGATACTATGTGAGATTATGTGAAATCACTACTGAATGTTCTAAAAAGTTTAAGCTAATAGATGAAAACATAATTTATCTGATGTTGGAGAAAGTGTGAAGAAGTAAGAGGTAACACAAGTGAGAACTAAATTGGATATGTCATTCGCTACTAATAGGAATCCACCTAAGAGATAAGAGTACAACAAGAAATAATTCTTTTTCTCAAGTCAAAGGTTAAATGAATTATCACTCAAATCAAGTCTACCTTTTTATTCATCATAGCATGCTTATATAGTTGAGCTTGGAACAACCCCCAAGTATGAGTAATTACAAAGACTTATTGGAAAGATAAAATGACTCATAGGGAAGACCAACTACTTTTACTAGAAAACAACAAATTAAATAAGTACTCGGAAACTTAAATGACATTAACTAGATACGAGAAATTAATGTTGTTGGGTGCATGTATCCAAGATTCGCTTGGTCCAATGTTGCTAAGTTAATGACCTTCAAGGAATGTAGACACCCTCCAAATACGAAGTGATCGAAGTAGTCTAAGAATTGATAATTGCCTTGTCAATCGAGGACTAGGTTCTTCATCGATAATAATGCGATCGACGACTTTCCCACTTAATCGACAACTCCTTTGTAGAATCAATGACTCTTGGGAGTGCTTCAGCATCAAATGCTTTTGTTGCACGTTAACTAATCTCAAAGTTTTCATTATCTTCATATTTATGCTCTTTACGACTCATTCGATAGGCTGCCTTTTTTGGAATGGTGGCTTCCAAACAAAATCAATCCAATGCTGAATTTCTCTTATGGGTGGAAGACCAAGCGGAATCTCTTCCGGAACGATATCCTTAAATTCTTTAATAAGAGGTTCTACTTGAGAAGGGACATCATAATGTTCTTCATTCTCTTCTAACATCTAACATCATATACCTCCAAGGATTTTTCCAAAACTTTATCAACTTCAGATTTAGAGAGTAAATTATTTCCCTCCCTTTTAAATAATTTAGGAGCGCTTTCTATTTTGCAAGGAACCTCACAAAAGGAATGAAGTAAGGGTTGATAAGCGAGGTCTTGTTCAATTCTCCATTGAAAAAACATAGAATGATGAAGTGTAGTGCGATGTTGTTCCCATGGATGCTCACCATTTGTTTCTTCGGAAACCATGGCAATTTGATAGAAAAACTAAGCGTCATCCAATGTTCACCCATGTCCCTCCGCTATTGGCATAATCTCCATAAGCTCCACATGAAGTGAGGTGGCTCGATGGCGATGCTCCGCCTTGTCTCATGCAGATTTCACTTTGGTCAGTGACGTTCCATGCTTGGATTTCAGTCCTTTTTCCCCCTTTCCTCCTGCTGATCTTGAAGCCAACACAAGATCGGATCTTCATGTTTGCTTCCCCTCCTCGTCGAGGTCGAGACTCGTCAGGACTCGAGTACAACATGACCCGGTTCATCTTGGTTATTGATTATGTTGGTTGCACTCGAGCCTTATCGAGATATTCCATTTGGTCAATGGCTGGGATCCAAAAAAGCAGTACTTACCCCAATCTCGCATAAGTGAGATTGTCTAACTTTCAGCTATGATTATCTTGATTTCTGTTTCGAATTATTTTGAAAGGAAGATAATTGAGTACGCAAAAGAGGCATTTGCACCATCCACTGTGGTTATTTGTAGATCACTAACAAAAATTATACAGTAGCAGTTATTACCTATAGCCACACGCCGAAATTATCAGGATAATCAAGCATCACTTGGTACTGAAACTGTCATTTGATGTTGAAGTTGACGCGTGTTTTTTGTCTTCCAATTCCAACAATTAGCAGAGTTTTTGCAAATGATGAATCATTGTTGATCAACGTCGACTAGTAATAATATGTGTCAATAATTTCTCTCGATCATTGTCAACAGTCTTAATAATGAATTGTTGAATAGTGCCGTCAACAGTCTTAATAATGAATTCTCGAATAGTGCCCTTTTGAATCAACTCTCTTGTCTACGAATGACATCTTGGGTAGCCAGCCAAACCGATCACTTGTCGATAATAAAAGTCCACAAAGTCTTGATTGTTTTATATTTAAACATGATCAATGCATGATATTGAATTTGACGTTGACATTCTCTAGCTCAACTAGTTTATTATTTAAATATTGCGATACTCCTCCTTACACGTAGGTTGAATTTTGGTTTAAGGAAGACTTGAATTTGAAACCTTCTTATTTTGATACTATGTGAGATTATGTGAAATCACTGTCGAATATTCTAAAAGTTTAACTTAATAAATGAAGACATTTTATTATTTAAATATTCTAGCACTTGCAAATTATATCTCAAGAATGATTGAGATCTTCTAATTTAATCAGTAAATTCACATTTTAAGTACGACGTCCTAGATTCGCTAAATCCACAGGTTTATGCAATCGCTGCTGTCCTGGTGATATTTCCATCATATGAAAGCAAAGGCAAGCGGACACCATTTCGCTGCCTAAACGATAACCCAATGTTTTCAACTTTTCACGTCATTCACGTGAGGCTGCCACGTGTTCTTCTCTCCTCTCCACTTTTTCTTTACGTTCCCTTGGCAGGATCCATGTACTATATGAACAGCAGGAGGCATGCGTTTGGGTTTACATCGATTCCAGCTTCCGCAGAGCGGCAAACCCTAGCTCGATTCTGGAGTTGATTTGTTAGCTTGTGCTGTCTGTGTGCTTTCTTTGTAATTCTCTAAGCGAAAAAAGGGCCTGCTGAGAGAGGAGTGAATAGAGATGAAGACGAGCCAGGCAGTCGAATCTGTCAAACTCGACCGGAAGGCAATGGAGAGAAATCGAAGAATCCACATGAAAGGTCTCTGCTTCAAGCTCGCTTCTCTCATCCCTCCCCACCATTTCAAATCCTCACAGGTGCCTTATCTTATACACTGATGTTCTCTCTCTCTGACCGACTTTCATCCTTAATCTTCAAGAATTCGTGAGCTATATCAAGGAAAATTGTCCAAAAAATGTTAAATTTATTGCATTTTTATCAATTTAGTCTTCACTTTTTCAATTTTGCCAATTGAATCATAAGCTTTTTTACTTTTTGTCAATTGAGTTTATCTGACTTGAGCTGGTGAGGCTTGACCTCGCTTGGGTGGGTGATGCTCACCCTCGGCTAGGCAAGGGCTGCTCTCACTTGAGCTGGCGAGTGCGGCCCTTGCCATGGAGGGTCGCCCTCGATAGATTGAGTGAGTGCCCTTGCCTGCTTAAGCGAGGGTGGCCTTGGCAGGCTAGTGAGGGAAACCTTCACCCTAGCCAGCCCAAGCCTCGGCGGAGGTTGTTGGCATGTCCCTCGCTTAAGCAACAGAGGGAAAAGGGAAAAAAGAAGAAGAAAAGAAACAAGAAGAAGGAAAAATGAAGACAAGAAAAAAATAGATAAAATTTGGAAAAAATATTAAAGTATTATTTAAACTTGTCCAAGTTAGCGTCGGCTGTCCTACGTAGCACAACCGACATTCATGTTAGCGATTTCCAGCCAAAATTGATCGGGTGGACTTAGTTAGCAAAAAGTGATATGGTTTAGGACTTAATTGGTAAATTGAAAGGTTTATAATTGAATTAGCAAAAGTGCAATAGATTTATGACTTTTTGGACAATCATCGGCGATATCAAGTGTTGACATGATTTTGCCCTTGTGAAAATCAACATTAACACATGTTTTGATCATTTTATGTCGCATTAAACTGTATTCCCGTGTATCGATAAAGAGGAAACAAACGAAGAAAGACGCCATTGCCGAGAGTTCCAATCATCCAAACAAGCCTGGCGGCAATGGTTTGTAAGAAGTAGGGTCCATCTGTTTCATATTAATAAACGTTGAAAAGCTATTTTCCTAAAAATGATAGTTTATATCGAAAGATTAATCGGCAAAAAATTATTTTTTTATCATCAATAACAATTTATATCAAAATATTTTTATTGATGATGAAAATATCCTCCAATTATTCATTTTTGTAGACTGTGTGATACAAGCGATGACTAATAACAAAGTCTTTTCCAAATCTTTAATTTTCTGCAAAATGAACTCACCTGGAGCTTAGAAAGTAATCTGTTTTGGCATTTTCTTCCAACCCGCTTTGTCTTTAATCCAGCAACAGTCGGTCTGATTATGATATGTCGGTTCACATCGAGCAAAACCACAACCGTGCAATTGTCGGCATTTTTATCTCTCTACATGTGGTGAAATGCAAGGACAGCAAGTCAGTTTAAGAAATCAAGATCCGAGAAACTCGGCCGTTCGTACAACCCATCGATATGCCACTGATCATGCATTTGGTCGCCTAAAAGTTTCATTGGGCTCTAAAGTCTTCTTCAATCGCCTTCCTGAAGAAAGGACAAAACAGGAAAGATGCTCTCTATCTTCTCGACCGAGGTTACGTTGTAGATAACAAGTAGAAGACTGCATATTCCAGCTTAAATAGAAAAGAAAATTAGTGTCGCATTGCACTGTCAATTTATAAATCAAGACCGAAACCTTTTTCTATAAAGAAAATGTTTGTATCCATATGACCATATGATGGTAGAAGATTAACTGTACGAGCATAGGATTTCTAGAGATGGTTCTCTCTCTAGAAACCCAAGAGGAGACTCTTCAAGTTTGAATCAGCACTTATCAAATTCGAATTTTTCGTCACAGGGCATGTTGTCCCAGCAAGATGCGGTAGTTCAAGCCGCGGGGTACATCAACCAGTTAAAAGAGAGAGTTGAGGAGTTGAAAATGAGGAAGGAGCTCGCAATGAGATCCAATGGCTCGAGCAAAAGCGGAAGCGGGCACCCCCCGAGCTTGATCCTGCCGATCGTCAAGCTGGGGCTCTGGGATTCTGGTCTTGAGGTCATGTTGATCAGTGGGGTGAACAAGAACTTCGCGTTGTCTGAAGCCATCAGCATTCTCAAGGAAGAAGGAGCCGAAGCCGTGTGCGCCAGCATTTCCGCTGTCGGCGATAAGGTCTTTCACACGATCTTTGCTCAGGTACAATATCAAAGGTGGAACCTTCGTTTATCTTCTCCAATCTTGTTAAGTAATTCGTGAGCTAGTTTCCTCGTATGTTGCAGGTGAGACTTCCTCGGGTCGGTGTGGATACTTCTAGGATTTGCGAGAGACTGCACCAGCTGGTCTTCTCGTTTTAGCAGTTGTTGATGACCACGGAGTCAATGTAATTGGTCCGCCACTTTAGCAGCATGAAAAGTATAAAAATGTGGGATTACATTTCACTTCTGTGAACCTAAGATTCATGAGTGTAGGGACTTAGTTACGCTTGATTAATCCAAAATGCTTTGAAGGTAGTCTTTATCCATTTTATTTTCCAATATACTTTGCAGGCAGTTTTTATCCATTTTATCCCATACTGTTAACATATGAGGGGTGATAATACGAATGCGCAATCACCCAATAATCAAAGTAGTAAATAGAATGCAGAAAATATAAGGAACCTAGATTCACTAAACCAAAGCGAAGCATGTCACTATCCATCATCATTAGGTTTTCTGCAAAACTATTAGTTAGGAAGACATGTGGACAGAAAGAATGAATGCCATGCATGATTATGTATGATGAATTTTAAATGATATGTTATGGAATGTTTCCTATGCTATCTAGGTGAGATTTTCTATTGTATTTTTGTTCTTTTTCTTAAGAAAAGACAAATGCCCCCTAAGGTGTATTAAATTAGTTGTGCATGCAATTTCCATTCTAGGATTAACCATGAACTAATCCTATGACACAATTATCAAAACAACAAAGAAAAATAATGTGGAGTATGCTGCAATCACAAAGAACTTATAAGAAAAGAACACGTTAAGTATAATGGTTCCTGCTAGGAAGCTTGCTGGCGAGGGGAAGACCGAACGGCAGGGAATTGTCTCACTGAAGGCGATGCAGAGGACTGCAGAAAACGCCTGGATTTGCAATGGTCGAAAAGATAGCTGCTAGGAGAAATAAGCCTTGACACAGGACTGATTTAGATGAATTAATGCCGATCGTGACAGAAACTCCAGGGAAGCTCTCAAGATAGTCGTCAGCATTGATGGTGATTGGACCGGACTGCGAGCCACAAAACAACGGCAACTTCGGTGGGAACCTGCAACCTTTGGGGACCAAACAGGGAGACATGCTGAGACTATTGGAAACTCGTTAGCCGCTGCTCGGGACTGGAACACCGCAGGTGCGCGGGTCAAGGGTGGTGGCTTAACATTAGATCCAAAGGTTCTGGTCGAGAGTCACCGATGTTGAGTGGTAGGACCCGCCGAACGACAACTGGATTGTCGGGCAGAAGAAGGGAGGCTTGCCGATCAGTCCAAGCGCTCGACGAAGGAAGATGTAACTTGGCTGGTTCAGGCGGCGCCCAGAAAAAAGCTTGACGGCAGTAAGCTGCCAGTATGGAAACACACGCCTAGGCGGAGAAGACACTCTTCTTTCACTTTTTGACCCTCCTGCCTCGCCCGAGAAGAGTCCTGTTTTTTTATATTTCACTATCTCTCTCCCCCTATACTCCAAGAGCTACGGCTCCTTTTTAATGTGGCTGTGTGTAATTCTCTCTCTGCCCTGCCCGCCCCGCCCCGCCCCCCCCCCCCCCCTCGGCCCTCTCTCTCTCTGAGAGATATTGTCTATCAAACCTCCGTGTTCTCTCCCCATTTTCGACAAGTCCCTTTTTATAGCAAAAGGCTTCCATTTATCGTTGAAAAGTTGGAACCGTTGCTCCTTTGATCATGGGGATTGCCGAATCCTAGTCCTGATTTGTCATCGTGAATTAGTGCTTCAAATCTTGCTTTTCACATATTTATGGCCCTTTTGTTTTATGTAGTTTTAGCTTTTCGGTCGGAGAATAAACAAATGCAGATGCATATTGCTCTTACGTGTACTTAAGGCAAGAAGTCACTAACATGGTTCAAAATTAAGGCAGGACGAGGTGGATACATGTTGCTAAATGAATTACAAATGAATCGAACAATGATTCCTTTCTTCGTGAGGTGCTTAGAGCGAAGTATCCTGCCCACGTCCAGCGGAACTAGATGTTTACGGAGGAATTACTGTCTCATGGCATGATCCGAAATAATCGCACCTGATAGAAATTGATTTGTTGTTTTAGCGATGTCAAATCTCTTTTTGTTGTTGATTGTGTCAAGCATTTGAATGAGGAAGATAATACAATTTTTAACGCATCGATTATCCCCATAGTATATACAAATTGATATTTTGTAGGAAAAATACCATAAAAAATCTCAAACTATGCCAATTGTAATAAATTTACTAAGAACTTTTTTTTCGTGACACTAAAAACACTGAAAACCTCAAACCATGCCCATTATGACACACTTATCCTAAACTCTTTTTTGTGATATAAGAAATGACTTCCAGACTACTGGAGTGCTAAAAGTTCGGAAATGTATATTTAAGTGCCAAAATTAGAGCAAAAAGGATTAGTTAAGTGTTAACGGCAAAAAAATCCAACCAAACTGCACACGTGTCATTTTCTGGTGATTTTATTTGCTGACGAAGCAATTTTTTTCAAAATAAATATCCACGTAGCAATTTTTTTTTAAAAAATTGTCCATGTGGCAAAAAAAAGTCATATTAGAAAAAAATTAAAAAATCGATTTTAATTAAAAAAAAAAAAAAGAAAAAGAAAGGGGGAGCATTTGGGCGAGTGCAGCCGTCGCCGCCGCCGCCGTTGCTGAGGGCTACACGGCTCTCGCCCGATCCTCCCCTTCCTCTCTTTTTTTTATTATAAAATTAATCAATTTTATTATAATATATTTATAAAGTTTTTAAATATTATTAAATTAATATATTATTTAAATGCCACGTTAGCACAAAAACGACGTCATTTTGGCTGAGTTTTTGCTGATTCAGCTTCCGATGAGCCACGTAAGTGAATTATATTATTAAAATAAGTCACATCAGATTTCTGACGACCTTTGCCGAAGTTGGCACTTAAGTAATCCAGTTTTTAAAAAAAAGTGGTACTTAAATGTCCCATCATACCAAGTTTTGGCACTAGGGCTGTTCTTTTCCTCATAAGAAACCTTGAACTTATATTTATGTGACACATTTATCCCCAAACTCTTTAACCAAATGACCTTTTTATCTTTTTCCTTTTATCTTTTTTTTTCTTTTTCTTTTTTCCCATTCTTCCCTCTTCCCTTCACCATGGCCAATGGAGGGAAGCTGGCGAGGGCCACCCTTATTAGGCGGGGTCAGGCAAGGGCTACCTTCACTTGCCTAGGCGAGGGCAACCCTTGTACAACTTAGGCAAGGGTTGCCCTTGCTAGATCCGACAAGGTAGGCCCTTGTGTGAGTCAGGTGTAGGCGAAGGCTACCATCACCTAACCAGGCGAGGGTGACCCTCACTCAATATTAGCAAGGGTCACCCTCGCTTGGCCACTCGACGGCAGACCTCACTCGACTCCGATGCTAACAAGGGTGGTCCTTGCTTGCTTCCCTCCACCGACCATGGTGGAGGAAAGAAAGAAGAAGGAAAGAAAAAAAAAAAGCAAAAAAAAGATAAAAATAGAAAAACAGAAAAAAGGAAAAAGGAAAAAGATGAAATACCCTTCGATTAAAGAGTTTGGGGTAAATATCTCATATGAGTACAAGTTCGAGCACGAGAAAAAGTTTGGATTAAATGTGTCACAATAGGCATAATTTGGGGTTTATAGTATCACAAAAATAAAAATTCAAGATAAATTAGTCACAAATGACATAGTATGGGATTTTTTGTGTCACAAAAAAGTTGAAGGTAAATTTATCATAAGTGATATTGTTTGGGATTTTTGATGGCATTTTCCCTATTTTGAAAATAGAATGATTTATCAATATAAACATACATGTATATGTATATTTTTTTTCTTTTTGATTGGTTTTACTTTACTTCTACTCTAATTCTTACTCTCAAATTTTTATCCTACCTCTTTACAGGATGTGGAAATCAAAACCTACACTTAAAGCTACCGTTTCCTTGGTGGAGATTCGAATCCTCCACCCTCCTTCTCACATGAGAAGGGTGGCTATTTGGCAAACCCCAATATTTAGGTCCTATTTGGTAACTGGTCAATTCTTGACTATTTTGTTATTTTATTCTTTGAAACAGAAAAAAGAACGTAATATTAGCTAATTTTTCTACTACCGAGAATAATTTTTTTTCTGGAAATAGATTTATAACAGAATCAAGCAGGAAAAAAATTATTTCTTTGAGAAAAAAATTGGACCTAAGATGTTTTCTCGACTTAGCCTTTGTTTTTTTTTTAGCGGTCGTGCCTGCCTGATGTAGGGGAAATAAGGTTTTTAAAAGATCAAGCAATTAAATAAATGTGTGATTTAATATTTAAGTATTTAGTCACTTTCCTTCACACTTAATTGGGTCTTTTTGCCCAATATTATGTGTGGACTAATTTAACTATGGAGACAATAAGATCTGGAATGATTTGACTCCAAGACTCCTATTATGATATCATATTAGATTTTTTTGAATTGTTGCCGACGTTTTTATGAATTTAACTTTTTAGATAGATGCATTGTTTAATATCTTGATATTTCATTAACGACTATAATAATAACAAGGACGACAGGGGCGGTGGCTGGTGGGCTAGGGACGAGGTGTTAGGATTTTGGGTTCGTTGAATAGAGGCATTATCAGTCTTTTCTTGTGGTAGCCCGATATGATTGATGCACGTCCCAAGGGGGATCATAATTTGGCTCGCTTTGGATTTCCATCGAGAGATACGGAAGAAAATAGCATTCTTGTCTTTGCATTACGCGGACTTATTACGTAAAGCGACCTTTTGGGCATGCGAAAGAGGTTTTTCTTTTTTTTGGGTACGGAAAGATGCACGTTTCCTTGTCTTTTTCTGGCGTCCGACGGAGCCCGCCAACGAGAATGACTCTAATAATTTATCGAAAGATTGGCAAGAAAGCTGGTTCAAAAGTTCAAAACACTCATGCAAACAAGAATAATAGGGGTAAAACCAGCAGAACCAAACATCATCTGACATGCAAAGAAAAATGACGTAGATAATTTTTAAACTTTAATCAAATATGATATTATAGTTCGTAATTCTTTTTTTAATTTTTTCAATTTAGTCTATGAACTGTAACTTGTTGTGAAATATAATTCATGAATTTTTAATTTGTTCAAGTAATCCATGAACTTTTTATACATAAAAATATGCAATCAATGAATTATATGAAATTATATAATGTAGTCCCTAAATTTGAATTAGTTGAATGGTAATATTAAATATTTTCATATAATTTATTAACTAAATTGAACATGTATCAAACGTCTATTGATCATATTGAACAAATTGAAAATTTAGAGATCATATTACATATTGGACTAAACTTCAAAGACTATATTGGACAAATAAAAAATTCAGATATTATATTATACATTGAGTCAAAATTTAAGGACTATTTATGTCATTACATTGAAAAAGGAAAATGCGAGTGTTTTGGCCAAGTATGGGTGGAGCTTTGGCTCGACGTGAACCATGGTTTTTGTGATATCAGCAGGTTGGCAATGAGCTAGGGGGTGCCGCTTGCCGATCTGGTGAGCTGCCTTCGACCTAGCCGATGTGGCGAGCAGCCACCTCGAGCTCGCTGATCTCAAGGCCTTGGGGCTCACCTATGGCCAGCCACTAACTATTGTTGTGGTTGGCTACCAAGGAAAAGAAGAAGAAGAAAAAAAGAAAAGAAAGAAAGAAAAGGAGCTAGCAAGGGTGTGAGATAATAGAGTGAGTAAGGAAAATACTTTCTACTTTTCAAAAAGAGGAAAACATTTTCCTTCATTTTATAAGATTTTTTTTTTCAGAGAAAATGTTTTCCTTGATTAGTTTATTTTCCATAAAATGAATATCGAAAAATCTTAAAAATATTTTTCTAAAAGTTATTTTTCGCGAAATGAACGGAGCCTTAATCAGAATTAATGCAACAGATCAAATGCAAGATTTACGATACAGTGCGACCGTCCAGCCGGTGATGAGGAGCGGATTTGCAAAACGAAAAGTCAAGAGGTTAGGATTCAACATGGAAATAAGAAGCAACACGACATTAATGTGGCCAATGAAAAACTCTAATTAAACGATGATAAATATCCATAAAACAAGAAGTTGTGTCATGTCATTTTCCACATTTTTCAATCAAGAAATACTGAAATTGGTTGTGTTCCTTATTTTAATGTGTCGGTGCTCGCATGTCCCATACTCCTTGTTTCAAATTGTATATTTTTCTTCTCCAATAATATGGGAATGCCTCATGTTTTATATTCCAAAGTTTAGATGAAATAGTTTAAGGACTTATTGAGGTCTAATTAGTAGATATTTTTGTAGAACAAAAAGTCAAAATGTCAAAATTCAACATGGAGACAAGAAGCAACACGACATAAAGGTGGCTAATGAAAAACTTTACTTAAGCAATGATAAATATCCATAAAACAAGAAGTTCTCATCTTGCAATAATATCACATCATTTTCCACATTTTTTAATCGAGAACACTAAAAATAGAATATACTAAAAACATTTTCCCATCAATATAATTGCAAAATATGAAACATTTTCTGATAAAAATTCTTACAAAAATGATTTAAAAATTCTACGTGTAGGTCCTTGTTCTTTTAGATAAGAATCAAATGGAAGTCGTGTGTTTGGTAAAAGGCTTTGAGATGCTACTTGTGGACAACAATGCATTCAAGAAAAAAGGACAATAGAAATATTATAATTTTCATATGGTACTTACTGTTTGGAACATGAAAGAGAAGCTCCACACCTTTACTTGGGGTGATCACTAAGAGGGAGTTTAAATATGAGTCTATCAATATATTCGATTGGATCAATCTTTATTCAAAAGCTTAAATCAATAAGATATGAGCCAACTATGATATATTAATTACTCAACACCATATCAATTTTCTGATGTGGAATTTCTCTAACACAACTCACTCATATGTGGATTCTAACAATCTCCCATTCACACATGAGTTCAGTGTTAGGTATGCGCCCTTAATTCATGTATCCTTTTGGCCTAACTTTATCCTTAGAGGCTCGTGTTGCTACACCATAATGCTCACCTGTTCGAAAATCACAATCATTGACTCTAATAGTATTTTTTAGGAGTGCAAAATAGAAGCTCCATATCTTTACTTGGGGAGATCGCCAAAATGAAGCTTAAGTTTGAACCCACCAATATTTTCAATTGGATCCATCTTTACTTGGCTCTGATACTCACTTACACATGGATTCTAACAATCTCTCTCTCATATGTGAGATTAGTATTAGATCTGCTTCCCCTTAATTCAAGTATTCTTCTAGCCTAACTTCATTTTTTCAGGCTCGCATTGCTACACCACAATGCTCACTTACCTAGAAACCACAACTATTGGCTCTGATACCTATTTATTGGGAGTGCGAAATAGAAGCTCGATACCTATGTTAAGGGAGATGGCCAAGAGAGAGCCTAAATCCGCACTCGTCAATATATTCGGTTGGACTCACCTTTACTTGGCTCTGATACTCATTCACACGTGGATTCTAACAATCTCCCCCTCATGTGTGAGCTCAATGCTAGGTCTACTCTCTCTTAATTCATATATCCTTCTAGCCTAACTTCATCCTTACAAGCCTGCGTTTCCACACCACAACGCCCTCTTGCCCAAAAGCCACAACCATGGGCTCTGATACTATTTGTTGGGAGAGCAAAACATAAGCTCCATATCTTTATTAGGGGAGATCACCAAGAGAGAACTTAAATTTGAGCTTGTCAATATATTTAATTGAACCCACATTTACTTAGCCCTAATATAATTTGTTGGGAGTTTGCAATCGAAATTTGATACCTACACTCAAGGAGATTACCAAGAAGGAAGCCAAGTCTAAGCTGTCAATATGTTTTGTTAGACCTACCTTCACTCAAAACCAATGAGTTATGAGCCGACTATCATAAATAAACTGCTCAAAACCACATCAATTATTTGATGTAGAACTTCTCTAACACAACTCACTTGAACGTGGATCCTAACACTTACTTTAGTGTTCAGACTTTTCGACCGATCACTTGAGTGTTACTTTTGAAAAGAAAATGATCACTTCACTGACATTGCCGATTTGAGTTGCTAGAAAATTCGACGTTTCAATTTTTTTAACATAAATAATCTAACGTGGCTTGCTGGCAAAGTTCACTCGGCATCATTTGACCGACACCATGCCGTCTAACTCATATTTGCCCCAAATTGATGAACTGGGGACCAATTGAGTCTCTTCATCAAACCCTAAACTCACGCTCGATGATTTAGCAAAATTGCCATATGAAACTTGTGATGGAGAGTAGGTGGAACTGAAGAAATGGCTCAAGATCGTGCCAACCAAGAGAAGATGAAGGTTAATATCTTTGCAACTGGCGCTCAAAAGTTAAAGTATCAACAACACTTCGGTTGTGGATAACCTATTTCGAAGCTTCAACCTTTCATACCCACTTCTAGATTTTTCCCATTTTTCCTCACGCCGTTCGATTCTTTCGTTTAGCAAAAGAAATTGTAGGAGGAAAATGCAGCTCTTTTGTTTTTGCATTTGGCGATTCACCCAAGCAACGAGCGAATCAACAACACTTCACCTCCATCTCTCAAAGCTAAGACCGAAGTAAGTCTTTAAACTATTTCTTTTGAACTCTAGAATGTAAAATACAAGGGTATTCCCACCTTGTTGAGGAAGAAAAATATACAACTTAGAACAAATGGTGTGAGTTATGCGGGCACTACGACATTAAAGTAAGATGCAGCAAGGCTGGACGCCCTCATTGGAGGGACTACTGCTGGTGGCCCTCATAGGTGGTGACACCTTTAGAAGAGAAAATGTCAGTAAAGTCGACTTCAACTTCACTTCACTGTGAGCACATAACCCTCTAATAAGCTCCGAATGAACTAAGTCTTTTGTTTTTGCGTTAGGCAATTCACCAAGCAATGGGCAAATCAACAACACTTCATGTTCATCTCTCAAAGCTTGTGAATCAAGTCTTGTCGATTCTTTATCATCCATTTTCAGCCAATTGCTTATAAACAAAAAAAAAAAAAAAAAAAAAACTACAGCAGCATCGATGCTAATGACAACTGTGCATTTTGTTTGTTGCATTCTCGCATAGCCAAACATCAGGTGCTTTCTTTCCTTTCCTGGCATCTCGACAGAGTCCCCAAACTGAACAACACCAACAATTCATCGAAACAAGGTAAAAAGCTGGTTCATAACGATCATGCATAGTCGTATATAAGAATATGGATGAAACTAGCAGAGCCAAACATCATCCGATGTACGCCAACGTTGCACTTAAGCCTTTTCAAGAGATTCTGTTATCTAGAAAAGCAATACGTACCTCAGTCTTGCCTAAGTGAAGATTAATTGAGTACGCAAGAGAGGCATCTAGATGAAAAATAGAACTTCTCTTGCCAAGTTGACCCATGAAGAACTTACTTATGGAATTTGAAGAACGTCCAAACCCCTGGAGTGCCAAAATTTGGTATGAGGGGACACTAAGTGCCAAAAGTTACGAAAGGTACACTTAAATGTTAAGATCGGAGCAAAAATGATCAGTTAAGTGCCAACGGTGAAAAAATCTGCCAAAATGCTAACGTGGCACTTTTTTGGCGAGTTTGGGTCGAAACGGCATTATTTTGGGTGCTGACATGGCCAAATAAGCCTAAAACGACGTTGTTTTAAGTGCTGATGTGGCTAGATCAGCTCAAAACAATGCCGTTTTGGACAAAGTTTAATTTTTAATATAAATATTAATTAAATAATATTAAAAGCGAAATTAAAAAAAAAAAAAAGGAGAGCGGCGGCGTCCCTTGCCTGTGGCCGCCGCCCTCTCCCGGCGTCTGGCGAAGGCCGTCTGTCATTGCCACCCCACTGCAAGAGACACCGCTGCCTCTATTTTTTTTTTTTTAATTTCGCTTTTAATATTATTTAATTAATATTTATATTAAAAATTAAATTTTGGCCAAAACGGGGTTGTTTTGGGCAAATCTAGTCACATCAGCACTCAAAATGATATCGGTTTGGCCTTATTTGACCATGTCAGCATCCAAAACAATACCGTTTCGACTCCAACTCGTTAGAAAAGTGCCACGTTAGCATTTTGGTCGGATTTTCTCGCCGTTGACACTTAACTGATCATTTTTGCTCCGATCTTAACACTTAAGTGTACATTTCGTAACTTTTGGTACTTAAGTGTCCCCTCGTACTAAATTTTGGCACTTGAGTTGTACTTTTGCTGAATTTAAAGTGTTGGAAAGTAAATTCGAGAGAAATAAACTGAAAAAATTTCATCGACTGATGTTTCAGGAAGACAGAGAGAGAGAGAGAGAGTTTTACAACATTAATCGTGGTTATTTGTAGATGTGACCCACTAGCAACAATATACAGCAGCAGTTATCACTCTTAGCTACAAGTCTTCCAAAAGGACAAGCATGCTTTATAATCATTGCCGTCAAGAAGTTGCAACTTCTCAAATTATCACGATAATCAACAAGTCACTTGGTACTAGAACCATCATCTAGTGTTGAAGTCGACACGTCTTTTTTGTCTTTGAATTCCAACATTTAGTAGGGTTTGCAAATGGCGAATCATCACTGATTGACATTGACTGCACTTCTTCTTAATTGCTGGACGGTGCCCTTTTGAATCAACTCTCTCGTTGACAAATGACATCTTGAGTAGCCAACCAAACTGACGACTTGTCGATTATAAAACTCCACGAAGTCTTAATTGTTATATATTTAAACATGATTGACTCATGATATTGAATTTGATGTTAAAGTTCTCTAGCTCAATTAGTTTATTATCTAAATATTTCAATACCTCTCATTACACACAAGTTGAATTTTAGTTTAAGAAAGATTTGAATTTGAAACCTCTGTAATTTTGATACTATATGAAATTCTCTGGAACCACTATCGAATGTTCTAAAAGTTTATGCTAATGGATGAAGATATAATTTATTATTTTATTTTTCTAGCACATGCAAATTATATCTCAAGAATGATTGCAATCTTCTAATTAATCAGTAAATTCACATTTTAAGTTGTCCTTGAAAAATATCAACCGTTTATTTTTCTTCCCATAATATCTAAGTAGAAGTACGACGTCCTAGATTCGCTATGTCCACATGAAAGCAGAGGCAAGCAGACCCCATGTCGCTACCTAAACGATAGCCAAATGTTTCCAAACTTTTCTTGTCATTCACGTGAGGCAGCTGCGTGTTCTTCTCCCCTCCTCTTTTTCTTCACGTTCCCTTGGCAACATCCGTGTGGGTTCACATCGATTCCAGAACCAGACAGTCGAATCTGTCAAGCTCGACCGAAAGACATCGGAGAGAAATTGAAGAATCCACATGAAAGGTCTCTGCTTCAAGCTCGCTTGTCTCATCCCTCCCCACCATTTCAAATCCTCACAGATGCCTTATCTTATACACTGATATTATCGTGTGTGTTCCCTCTCTCTATGACCGACTTTCATCCTTAATTTCCAAGAATTCGTAAGCTATATCAAGGAAAATTGTCCAAAAAGTGTTAAATCTATTGCACTTTTGCTAATTTAGTCTTAAATCTTTCAATTTTAACAATTAAGTCCTAAGCTTTTTACCTTTTGTCAATTGAGTTCATTCGGCCTAGGTTGACGAAGTTTGCCCTCGCTTGGGTGGATGATGCTCACCCTTAGCCAGGCAAGGGCTGCCCTTGCCTAAGCTAGTGAGCACGACCCTTACCATGGAGGGTTGCCTTCGCTAGATTGAGCGAGTGCCCTTGCCCGCTTAATAGCCCCAACAAGCTAGTGAGGGCAACCCTCACCCTAGCTAGCCCAAGCCTTAGCAAATGTTGCTGGCATCTCCCTCGCTTGAGGCTGGTGACCTCCGTTGGCCATCAATAGGTCCAACGGAGGAAAAAAGGAAAAAAAGAAAAGAAGAGAAAAAGGAAAAACAAAAAAAGAAACAAAAGAGAAGGAAAATAGAAGACAATAAAAAAATAGATAAAATTTCGAACAAATATTAAATATCATTTAAAATTGTCTACGTCAGTGCCTACTATTCTACGTAATAGGACCAACATCCATTTCGGCAATTTCTAATTAAAATTGGCCGGATGAACTTAATTGGCAAAAAATATATGTTTTATGACTAAATTAGCAAAATTAAAAGGTTTAGAGTTTAATTAACAAAAATGTAGTAGATTTAGTACTTTTTAGACAATCATGGAAGGAAAGAATAATTTGAAAAGAAAGGGTGCACGCCAAGGAAAATATGCAATTACGTACATGGTGAATGAAGAAAATGGGCGATAACCCGACAACATTTGTTTGATGAGAGAGATTCTTACAAGATTGCAAACTGTATGATAGACTCAAATCCGAATTATCATCGGTGATATCAAGTGAGTTAACATGATTTCACCCTCGTGAAAATCAACATAAACATATGTTTTGATCATTTCATATCGCATTAAACTGTATTCCTGTGTGTTGATGAAGAGGAAACAAACAAACAAAGACACCATTGCCAAGAGTTCCAATCATCCAAACAAGCCCGGCGGTGATGATTTGTAAGAAGTAGGCCCATCTGTTTCGTATAAATAAATGCTTGAAGATATACTTTAATGAAAATGATAGTTGATATCATTAAGAAAGATTAGTCGGCAATTTTTTTTTATCATCACCAACAACTTATGTCAAAACATTTTTGTTAATGATGCGAGGACAGCAAGTCAGTTTAAGAATTCAAGATCCTAGAGACTCGGCCGTTCGTACAACCCATCGATATGCCGCTGATCATGCATTTGGTCGCCTAAAAGTTTCATAGGCTCTAAAATCTTCTTCAATCGCCTTCCTGAAGAAAGGACAAAACAGGAAAGATGCTCTCTATCTTTTCGACCAAGGTTACATTGTAGATAACAAGTACAAGACCGCATATTCCAGCTTAAATAGAAAAGAAAATTAGTGTTGCATCGCATCGTCAATTTATAAATCAAAACCGAAACCTTTTTCTATAAAGAAGACCATATGAAGGTAGAAGATGAACTGTACGAGCATAGGATTTCTAGAGAAGGTTCTCTCTCTAGAAACCCAAGAGGAGACTTATCAAATTCGAATCGTCGCCGATGCTTGATACCCAAGAGCACTATGTCATATTGCTCATCGAATATGTATAAGGACTGCAGCAATACAGTACAACAGCGTACTCCACAAAGTAACTACTCGACCGCATTTCCGTTTCTTTATTTTTCGTCACAGGGCATGTTGTCCTAGCAAGATGCAGTAGTTCAAGCCGCGGGGTACATCAACCAGTTAAAAGAGAGAGTTGAGGAGTTGAAAATGAGGAAGGAGCTCGCAATGAGATCCAATGGCTCGAGCAAAAGCGGAAGCGGGCACCCCCCGAGCTTGATCCTGCCGATCGTCAAGCTGGGGCTCTGGGATTCTGGTCTTGGGGTCATGTTGATCAGTGGGGTGGACAAGAACTTCGCGTTGTCTGAAGCCATCAGCATTCTCGAGGAAGAAGGAGCCGAAGCTGTGTGCGGCAGCATTTCTGCGGTCGGCGATAAGGTCTTTCACACGATCTTTGCTCAGGTACGATATCAAAGGTGGAACCTTCATTTATTTTCTCCAATCTGGTTAAGTAATTCGTGAGCTAGTTTCCACGTATGTTGCAGGTGAGACTTCCTCGGGTCGGTGTGGATACTTCTAGAATTTGCGAGAGACTGCACAAGCTGGTCTTCTCGTTTTAGCAGTTGCTGATGACCACGAAGTTAATGTAGTTGGTCTGCCACTTTAGTAGCATGGAAAGTATCTACAACAAAAATTAGGGACAAGGGGAGAATTACATGTGAATGCTCAAAGCGGTCTCCAAAAGTATAACTCGAGTAGTATTTAAAAAGAAAAAGAAAAGATCTGTAAATTGTCATTGAGTGTAAAGTATGATTTTTTTCCCTTAAAGTATTAATAAAAAAAGGGGATGTGGAAGAGTTGGGAAGAGGATACCTTTCGGCCATGCAGAATGTGAAGGTGTAGGAAAAATGATGATGTGTATTATTTTCTCTCTGTCACGAAATCAACAAAGTTTCTGCACCGTCGGTTTCTACCCTAGCCATTATTCGCTCACGTAAAATATCAATTATTTGATGTGAAACTTCTCTAGCACAACTTACTCACACGTAGATTCTAACACTTACTTCAGTGTCAAGACTTTTCAACTGATCGTTTAAGTGCTACCTTTGAAAAAATAATGATCACTTCATTGACATTGTCGATTTGAGTTGTCGGAAAATCTGACGCTTCAATTTTTTTAACATAAATAGTTTGACATGGCTTGTCGGCAAAGTTAACTCGGCATTATTTGACTGACATGATGCCACCTAACTCATATTTGCCCCAAATTAATGAATTGGGGAAAATTGAGTCTCTTCATCAAACCCTAAACTCACGCTTGATGATATAGCAAAATCGCCATATGAAACTTGTGATGGAGAATAGGAGGAACTGGAGAAGTGGCTCAAGATCGTGCCAATCAAGAGAAGATGAAGGTTAATATCTCTACAACTGGGGTTCGGAAGTTTTAAGTATTGACAACACTTAGGTTTTGGATATCCAATTTTGAAGCTTCAACCTTTCGTACCCACTTCCAGATTTTTCCTTTTTTCCTCACGCCATTTGATTCTTTCGTTTAGCAAAAGAAATGGTATGAGGAAAATACAGCTCTTTTGTTTTTGCTTTTGGCGATTCACCCAAGCAACAAGCGAATCAACAACACTTCACCTCCATCTCTCAAAGCTTGGATCGAAGTAAATCCTTAAACTACTTCTTCTGAACTCTAAGATGTAAAACATAGGGGTATTTCCACATTATTGGGGAAGAAAAATATATAATTTGAAACAACGGATGTGAAGCATGTAAACATTGATTTGTTAAAATAAGGAAGGTAGTTAGGTTGGGCGTTCTCACTGAAGGGACTACTGTTGGCACCCCCTCCTAGGTAAGAACACCCTTGGAAGAGAAAATGTTAGTGAAGTCAACTTTAACTTCACTTCACTATGCGTTCATAACCCTTTAGCAGGCTTCGAGTGAACTAAGTCTTTTGTTTATGCATTAATTGATTCACCCAAGCAAAGGGCAAGTCAACAACACTTCACCTTCATCTCTCAAGCTTGTGAACCAAGTCTCGTCGATTCTTTATCATCCATTTTCAGTCTATCGCTTATCAAAATGAAGAAAACTACAGTGGCATCGATGATGATGATGACTGCGTTTTGTTTCTCGCATCCTCGCATCGCCAAACATCAGGTGCTTTCTTTCCTTCCCTAGCATCTCGAAGGAGCCCCTAAACTGAATAGCACCAACAATTCATCGAAACAAGGTAAAAAACTGGTTTATAACGATCATGCACAGTTGTATACAAGAATATGGATGAAACCAGCAGGGCCAAACATCATTCGATGTTCACAGATGTTGCACTCAAGCCTTATCAAGAGATTCTGTTATCCAGAAAAGTAGTACGTACCTCAGTCTTGCCTAAGTGAAGATTAATTGAGTATGCAAGAGGCATTGAGATGAAAAACATAACTTCTCTTGCCAAGTTGACCCATGAAGAACTTACTTATGGAATTCGAAGTGCTGGAAAGTAAATTTGAGAGAAATAAATTGAATGAATTTCATCGACTGATGTTTCAAGAAGAGAGTGAGGGAGAAAGATTTACAACATTAATTGTGGTTATTTGTAAATGTGACCCACTAACAACAATATACAGCAACTTCTCAAATTATCACGACAATCAACTGGTCACTTGGTACTGGAACTATCATCTGGTGCTAAAGTCGACACGTCTTTTTTGTCTTCCAATTCATATATTTAGCAAGGTTTGCAAACGATGAATCATCACTGATTGATATTGACTGATAATAACATGTGTCCTCTCGATTATTGTCAACATTTTTTAATTGTCAAACAGTGCCTTTTTAAATCAACTGTCATTGACGAATGATATCTGAGTAGCCAATCAAAAACGATCAATTGTCGATAATAAAAGCCCACATGATCGACACATGGTATTGAATTTGATGTTGACATTCTCTAGCTCAACTAGTTTATTATTTAAATATTCCAATACTTCTCCTTATGCACAAATTGAATTTTAGTTTAAGGAAGATTTGAATATGGAACCTCCTTAATTCTATATTATATGAGATTATATAGAATCACTATCGAATATTTTGAAAGTTTAAACTAATAAATGAAGACATAATTTATTATTTAAATATTTTAGCATGTGTAAATTATTTTTCAAGAATGATTGAAATCTTCTAATTTAATCAGTAAATTCACATTTTAAGTCGTCCTTCGTTAAAAATATCAACCGTTTTCTTTGAAAGTTTAAATTAATAAATGAAGACATAATTTATTATCTAAGTCGGACCGACAAGCCATGATGACTTCAGAGGAGTACGAGGTCCTAGATTTGCTAAATCCATAGGTTTACGCAATCGCTGCTGTCCTGGTGATATTTCAATCGTACGAAAGCAAGGGCAAGCAGGCCCCATTCCGCTGCCTAAACGATAACCGATGTTTCCCATTTTTCACGTCATTCACGTGAGGCTGCCACGTGTTCCTCTCTCCTCTCCACTTTTTCTTTACGTTCCTTTGGCAGGATCCATGTACTATATGAACAGCAGGAGGCATGCGTTTGGGTTTACATCGATTCCAGCTTCCGCAGAGCGGCAAACCCTAGCTCGATTCTGGAGTTGATTTGTTAGCTTGTTAGCTTGTGCTGTCTGTGTGCTTTCTTTGTAATTCTCTAAGCAAAAAAAGGGCCTGCCGAGAGAGGAGTGAATAGACATGAAGACGAGCCAGGCAGACGAATCTGTCAAACTCGACCGGAAGGCAATGGAGAGAAATCGAAGAATCCACATGAAAGGTCTCTGCTTCAAGCTCGCTTCTCTCATCCCTCCCCACCATTTCAAATCCTCACAGGTGCCTTCTCTTATACTTTGATGTTGTCGTATGTGTTCTCTCTCTCTATGACCGACTTTCATTCTTAATTTCCAAGAATTCGTAAGCTTCAAGGAAAATTGTCCAAGAAGTGTTAAATCTATTATACTTTTGCTAATTTAGTTTTTAATCTTTCAATTTTGACAATTAAGTCCTAAGCTTTTTATTTTTTATCAATTAAGTTCATCTAGCTTAGGCTGGTGAGGCTCGCCCTCACTTGGGTGGACGATGCTCGCCCTCAACCAGGCAAGGGCTGCCCTAACCTAAGCTGGCGAGTGCAACCCTTGCCATGGAAGGCCGTCTTTGCTAGATTGAGTGAGTGCCCTTGCCCACTTAAGCGAAGGCGGCCTCGGCAGGCTAGTGAGGGCAACCTTCACCCTATCCAGCCCAAGCCTCAGCAGGGGTCGTTGGCATCTCACTCGCTTGAGGCTGGTGACCTCCACTAGCAATTAGCAGGTCCAATGGAGGGAAAAAGGAAAAAAAGAAAAGAAGAGAAAAAGGAAAAACAAAAAAAGGAACAAAAAAGAAGGAAAAGAGAAAATAAGAAATAAATAGATAAAATTTCGAACAAATATTAAAATATTAATTAAATTTGTTTACATGAGTGCCCACTGTCCTACATAACACGATCGACATCCATATCAGCGATTTCTAGCTAAAATTGGCCGAATGAACTTAGTTGGCAAAAAGTGTGGTTTATGACTGAATTAGTAAAATTGAAAAGTAATTTAAAAGTATGGTAGGTTTAGGACTTTTTGGATAATCATGGAAGGAAAATATAATTTGAAAAGAAAGGGTGTGCGCCAAGGAAAATATGCAATTACGTACATGGTGATTGAAGAAAATGGGCAATAACCCGACACCATTTGTGCGATGAGAGAGATTCTTACAGGATTGCAACTGTATGATAGACTCAAATCCGAATTATCACCAGTGATATCAAGTGAGTTGACATGATTTCACCCTTGTAAAAATCAACATAAACAGATGTTTTAATCATTTCATGTCGCATTAAACTGTATTCCTGTGCATCAATAAAGAGGAAACAAACAAAGAAAGACGCCATTAACAAGAGTTCCAATCATCCAAACAAGCTTGGCGGCGATGGTTTGTAAGAAGTATGGTCCATCTATTTCATATAAATAAATGCTTGAACAAATACTTTTATGAAAATGATAGTTTATATCATTAAGAAAGATTTGTTGGCAATTTTTTTTTATCATCACCAATAATTTATGTCAAAACATTTTTGTTAACGATAAAAATATCTTCCAATTATTCATTTTTGTAGACCGTGCAACACAAGCGATGACTTATAAGAAAGTGTTTTCTAAATTTTTGATTTTCCACTAAACGAACTCACCTGGAGCTTAGGAAGTAATCTGTTTTGGCATTTTCTTCCAACCCTCTTTGTCTTGAACCCAGCAACAGTCGGTCTGATTAGATTGATATGTCAGTTCATATCGAGCAAAACCACAACCGTGCAATTATCGGCATTTTTATCTCTCTACATGTGGTGAAATGCAAGGACAGCAAGTCAGTTAAGAATTCAAGATCCGAGAGACTCGGCCGTTCGTACAACCCATCGATATGCCGCTGATCATGCATTTGGTCGCCTAAAAGTTTCATTAGGCTCTAAAATCTTCTTCAATCGCCTTCCTGAAGAAAGGACAAAACAGGAAAGATGCTCTCTATCTTCTCGACCAAGGTTACATTGTAGATAACAAGTACAAGACTGCATATTCCAGCTTAAATAGAAAAGAAAATTAGTGTCCCATCGTGCTGTCAATTTTAAATTGAAACTGAAACCTTTTTCTATAAAGAAAATGTTTGTATCCATATGACCATATGAAGGTAGAAGATGAACTGTACGAGCATAGGATTTCTAGAGATGGTTCTCTCTCTAGAAACCCAAGAGGAGAATTATCAAATTCGAATCATCGCCCGATGCTTGATACCCAAGAGCACTATGTCATATTGCTCATCGAATATGTATAAGGACTGCAGCAATACAGTACAACAGCGTACTCCACAAAGTAACTACGCGACCGCATTTCCGTTTCTTTATTTTTTGTCACAGGGCATGTTGTCCCAGCAAGATGCAGTAGTTCAAGCCGTGGGGTACATCAACCAGTTAAAAGAGAGAGTTGAGGAGTTGAAAATGAGGAAGGAGCTCGCAATGAGATCCAATGGCTTGAGCAAGAGCGGAAGCAGGCACCCCCCAAGCTTGAGCCTGCCGATCGTCAAGCTGGGGTTCTGGGATTCTGGTCTTGAGGTCATGTTGATCAGTGGGATGGACAAGAACTTCACGTTGTCTGAAGCCATCAGCATTCTCGAGGAAGAAGGAGCCGAAGCTGTGTGCAGCAGCATTTCTCCGGTCGGCGATAAGGTCTTTCACACGATCTTTGCTCAGGTACGATATCAAAGGTGGAACCTTCATTTATTTTCTCCAATCTGGTTAAGTAATTCGTGAGCTAATTTCCACGTATGTTGCAGGTAAAACTTCCTCGGGTCGGTGTGGATACTTCTAGGATTTGCGAGAGACTGCACAAGCTGGTCTTCTCGTTTTAGCAGTTGCTGATGACCACGAAGTTAATGTAGTTGGTCCGCCACTTTAGCAGCCTGGAAAGTATCTACAACAAAAGTTAGGGACAAGGGGAGAATTACATGTGAATGCGCAAAGCGGTCTCCAAAAGTATAACTCGAGTAGTCATTGAGTGGTGTGTAAAGTATGATTTTTTTTCCCCTAAAGTATTAATAAAAAAGGGGATGTGGAAGAGGATACCTTTCCGCCATGCAGAATGTGGTGTAGGAAAAATGATGATGTGTAGTATTTTCTCTCTGTCACGAAATCAACAGAGTTTCTGCACTGTCGGTTTCTGCCCTAACCATTTTTCGCTTTGCGTAACATATGTTGCTTAAAAATCCACCGAACAAACAAATGAGTCGAATAAAAAATGGTCCAATCTAATTAGACTAACTTAGTTCATTTTAATCCATATTCATGTTATGCAAATTTAGTTATACATATCCGACCCGACCTATATTATTAAAACACTTTCAAAACTCTTATCCAAACTGAGGTGAGAGTACAAATTGAACGAGTATGTATGAGAACAAGACAAAATGAAGAGGGAGTCATAGATATGAGTTAAATCTAAATAAGTTGTAAACTCATTTAATACCGTTGAGCTTTATCATTCTAAACTTATTTATCGAATATAATTAACCCATATAACAATTCACCCCATCATATATGGGTTAAGAAATGGGTTGTAGCGGCTATTTTTTTGTACCATATAGCAAACTCCATAATTTCAACCTAAAAAACTCATATTTAATTATAATGATATGTACATTATTAATGTTTTGGAAACTAGGGGTGTCAACGGTTTGATTCGGATTTTCAAGAAATATGGATCAAACTGAGCCGTTTGGACATGCATTAGTTTGAACCGAACTCTAACTCAAACCGAATATAACTTGAACCGAAGACCCAGTTAGGTTTGGTTCGATTCAATTATTTTGTTTTCTTTTTTGCAATATTAAGAAGAGGTTTAATGAAAAAAGCAATAGATCATGTAAATTGTGATATTAAGAAAATGGGCAATTTTTTGTTTGGTTTGGTTAAGTAGAATAAAAAAAAAGTTATATTTTCATTATTTGAACCGAAAATTCACGAAAACTCGATTCAGTTTGGTTCCGGTTCCGGTTCAGTTCTAACAGCCCTAGAGGAAACATATAAATATTTTCTTGGCAGGATATTGAATAGGGAGCTTATACCTTGAGCCTATTGACAACTTAATTGGACTCCTTTAGTAAAAAACATGAGCTCGACGTGTCAAACATTTAGAGTGCTTAAACTTACCCAACAAATTTAGGGTATCAATCACTCTAATCATTTCGTAAGTTTGTTGGACTCTATGATGATGTAATTCACGTGGAATTTCGCTGACCTCAATCAAATTATCTGTGTGGGCCACATGGATCGTGGCTATAATCTGCTCGAGGATTGTGAATGTGCTTGCATGTCCAAATATTTGCAGATATGGCCAAAGATAGAAACGGATGGCCCTAATTTCACCATCAAATTACGAACGAACGTAGACGTGTGGAGTCCCATAATTTTCGAAGTGTGGCCGGTTGATAGAGGAGCCGGAAGCTGCCTTTTCCACACATCTGAAAAGGACGGTAGAGACCCCGAAAGCGTTTTGTTAACACTCGACTTTCCGGTGTGCTCTTTTCCTCGTGTGACATGTGATCAGTGCATTGAACATCCAACATTCTTTAATTAAATTATGATTAACTAGTGTCGTTAGAACACTCGCTAACAAGACGCTTCACAGGATCGCGGCATGAATCATTGTAGTTGAAATATGACATTGATGGCCATAAATCAATACGTAAAGATAGGCTGATAGTGTGGATAGCCAATACTTTGGAAATTATATTTTTCTTCACTTTCATGTTTAAAAAATTTTAAATATATTTCCTTGTTGCCTTCCTCAATTTGAGAAAAGGATTAAAAACATTCTCAACTTATTGTATGAAAACTAATTTAGTCTTAAACATCTCAACTGGACTAATTTAGTCTTAAATCTTTTCACATTGGTACCAATTCAATTTATTTGACTAATTTAAGGCAGAAATCGTTCACATGGACTTGGACGTCCTTTAAATTTTTTTTTCTTTTTTTTTCCTTTCCCTTATCTTTTTGATAGTGCCCGGTCGTCGGCCACCGACCACAAGACACCTGGGTGAGGGCGAGCCTTGCAAGGCCGCCCTAGCTAGATTTGGCCTAGGCCTTCCCCTTGCCCAGGCAAGGTGTTGCAAGGACGTCCTAGCCTAGGCAAGGGTCAGCCTCACCAATGCTCACCCTCACCCAAGCATGGCCTGGCAAGGTTGACCTACCATGGCTCGTGGCCTGTGACTAGTGATTGGTCATCAAAAAAAAAGCAAAGGGAAAGGGGAAAAAAATTCAAAAATTATTAAAATATCATTAAAAATGTCAATCTTAGGGCTGTCCATGCCACGTAAATTGCTCAACATTCACATCAGCGATTTTCAATCGAAATTGATTGAATGAATTGAATTGGTACTAATGTGAAAAATTTTAATACAAAATTGTTCTAATTGAAAGGTTTATGACAATTTATACCAATGCAATAAGTATAAGATTTTTTTGGTACACTCGCCTTTAATTCTAGTACATGAAACTGTCGTAAACCGGTTGTGTTTTTATTTATATACGCCTTTGATTGATGTATTATAAATATTGACGTCACTACATGTAAAATTAACTAGAAAATGTTAATTAGCCAATGGTTAATCTTTCTTTCTTTTGGGAGTTGCTACATTTAGAAGATGAATTTTTTTTTTTTTTTTATGCTAGAGGAACCACCTCACACGAGCTGCTCGGCACAAACCCCCAGGGAACACTGGTGCGGGGACCCACCTCCCATGGTGCTCTGCTTAAGTCGTGCTTTTAATGCGCATGCGGAGGCTCGAACCTCCCCCCTTCCGCAATTAGAGGGGGAAAGGCTGAACCAATGCGCCCACAAGCAAGGTGGGTTTAGAAGATGAATGTTGCTCTCATGTCTTTGCTAGCTTTTCAGCTGTCTTTTAGGTCTAGTTTATTCGACTGGTTATTGGATGAAATTCATTCCGACGGAGATTTTATTAGTTTGGGATTCGCACATCTAGAATGAGATATTTCGCTATAATTCGACCTCGATATATCAATTCAAACAAAATCAGTGGCACAATGATGCACGAATGTGTTGAGAATAGTCCCTGAGAACACATCGAGGAGAAGAAGAAGAAAGAAAAGAAACGAGAGGGAAAAATCGAAAAACACCCAAATGAAATCAGCTCTTAAAAATCCGTAAGCTCGACATGGCAACCATTTGGAGGGCTTAAAACTTGCCCATCAAATTTTAGGGCATCGATAACTTTAATTGTTCTGTAAGACTGTTGGACTCTATGATGGTGTAATTGATGTGGAATTTCGCTGACCTCAATCAAATTATCTAGGTCGACCCCATAAATTGTGGCTATTATCTGCTCGACGATTGTGAATGTGCTTTCATGTCCAAGCATTTGCAATATGGCCAAAATGAGAAACGGATAGGCCCAAATTTCACCATCAAGTTACGAACGAACGGAGATCCCTCAAGTGGATCTTCACATACTCGAGCATAGATGTGTGGAGTCCCATAATTTTCGGAAAGGATGGTCCGAAGGGCATTTTTTATAACACTTGAACGAAGGAAATTTGTCGTTTCTAATATGCTGTTTCCCTCATATGACATGTAACCAGTGTATTGGATGTTTGAACATACTTCAGCTACAATTATGGTTGACAAGACCCTTCAGTCGAAATTTGGCAATGAATGGCTATAAACCAAATTTTAAAGATAGGTATGCCAGACACCAAATCTTTTGTCTAAGGATTCTCTCAAAAAAAATATTTTCTTTTAAGAATGCCTCGCGGCATGGGGACCTTCTTAGATAAGGATGGTCTGAAGGGCATTTTTATAACACTCGAACGAAGGAAATTTGTCATTTCTAATGTGTAACCAGTGTATTGGACGTTTGAACATTCTTTAATTAAATTATGGTTGACAAGACTCTTCATAAAACGGTAACGACAGTCATTGCAGCCGAAATATAGCATGAATGGCCATAAACTAATTTTAAACATGGGTGTGCCGGACACCAAATCTTGTTTGTCTGAGGATTCTCTCAAAAAAAGATTTTCTTCTAAGAATGCCTCTCGGCATGGGGTCCTTAGATAATGACAATTCGCATGATGGGGATCATTTTGACGTTCAAAAAGATTAAAGCTTATTTTCTTGTGGACACGTGTTTCTAATTCGGGCAGATGAAAGCTCGGCCTAGCATTGCTTGGGCCCTCTTATGTACCGTTGATGATCAATCAATGAATACTAAAAGTGATCGGTTTCCGATCCGATCAAATCTAAAAAAACCAATCACTTAGTAAAAAATAATTTTAAAATTTTTTTAGAAAATATTAGAATTATTTTTTTTAGAAATTAATAAATATATTTTTAAATAATAAAAAAAGTCACCTATTCTCTAAGGGGGAAACAGGGACTAAAAATCACCAATTCCATTTTTATGGAACTAGGAATTTGACCGATGCCCCTGAAAACCAAACCCAATCGATCAATTCGGTCCGATCTCGACGGTTCCCAATTCGGGTGATATGATATGCTCACCCCTAATGGATACTTGTTCATTGTCCTAAATCGATTGTGTTATTCTTTATACCTAGCCTTTTTTTGGTGTTCCTAATTTGGATGATCTGATGTGTTCATCCCTTATGGATACTTGTTCATTGTCCTAAACTGATTGTATTATTCTTTGCATCCGGCCTTTTTTCGGTGTACTATAGATATGGATATCGCCTACATATAAACTTAATTAAAAAAATATTAATTAATCAATACTTAAATCTCGTCTTGGCTAGCTTTCCGACTGCCTCTTAGGTCTAGGTTATTCGATTGGTTATCGAATGAAATTCATCCCGAAGGAAATTTCATAATTTCAGGCTTCGCACATCTGGAACGAGATATATACCAATTGTTGGGGGATGCGAATATGCGAAAAATAAAAGTAGGGAAGAAAAAGAGAGCAAGCAAGAATTTTTACGTGGAAAACCCTTCCAAAATCAAGAAGGGAAAAACCACGGTGCCGCACTAGGCAATCTCTTCACTATCAGTATCAGCGTTATAAGCTCAGGGTTACAAAACTTCAACGTTACAACTATAAAAGAAATTGCCCTATTTATAACAGGAGTCTAGGGCATACATAATTAAATATGAAAATTACATGTATGCTTCTATTTCCTTTAATATCTCAGGATGGGTGACCTACTAAGAAGTGTCTACCCACAATAATATTTTTCTCCATCAGACTCCACAATTCCATCAATCTCCCACTTGGAGGCTAATTTTAAAAAAACAGCAATAATCTTTTATAGTCTTCATTTTTTCAACCCAAATTGTCCTAGTGCAGCGGCCCCCCTCATCACTTACCATGGAGGCCAACTGAGGCAATGCACAGCCTCAGTTTCTCAGTAGTGACAACCTTTGTTAATATATCTGCTGGATTTTCTGCACCAAGAATCTTCTATAATGACAATGTCCCGTCATCTATCAACTGATGAATTTGATGATATTTTAACTCAATGTGTTTTGTCCTTGAGTGAAATACCAGATTCTTTGCAAGACAAATAGCACTTTGACTATCACTAAAAAGAACAATGTTATCTTACTCTTTGCCTATCTCCTTTAGAAAAATTTTCAACCAAATCATCTCCTTACCAGCTTCAGATATAACCACATACTCTGCTTCAGTGGTTGAGAGAGATACACAAGTCTGAAATCTAGACATCCAACTGATTGCAATGCCACCTAAGGTAAAAACATAACCTGAGGTGCTCTTCCTATTATCCAAGTCACTACCAAGATCTGCATCAACAAAGCCTTGTAAAGTTGCACTATTTTTCATAAAACATAATGACATACCTGAAATGCCTTTCAGGTATCTTCATAACCACTTTACAGTTTCCCAATGTTTTATTCCTGGATTTGCCATGTATCTACTCACAACTCCCACTGCATGAGCTATGTCTGGTTTAGTACACACCATTGCATACATTAAACTACCAACAGCTGATGCATAAGGCACTTTAGCCATATACTCCCGCTCTTCATTCGTCTTTAGTGACTGCTCCTTTGAGAGCTTGAAGTGACTTCCTAAAGGAGTACTTCTAGGCTATGCATTCTGAATTCCGAATCTATCCAACACTTTTTCAATGTACTTTTCTTGAGATAACTTTAGAATTCCTTTAGATCTATCTCGCATGATCCTCATCCCAAGAATTTGATTCGCTGTGCCCAAGTCCTTCATCTCAAACTCTTTTGACAATTGCTGCTTTAGTATGTTGATCTCTCTCATGCTAGATCCTGCAATAAGCATATCATCCACAAACAACAGCAAAATAATATAGCAGTCATCAAATTTTTTGAAATAACAACAGTAATCCATGTCACTTCTAGTGAACCCATTACCACACATAAATGTGTCAAATTTTTTGTACCACTGTCGAGGAGCCCTGTTTCAAGCCATACGAGACTTTTCTTCAATTTGCAGACATAATTTTCTTTTCCGGGATCCCGAAAACCTTATGGTTGTACCATATAAATATCCTCCTCCAAATTACATGGAGGAATGCGGTCTTAACATCTAGCTGCTCTAGATGTAAATTTCTCTGCAGCAACAATACTCAATACCGACCGACAAAGTAGTCAATTTCACAACTGGAGAAAAAATCTCTGTATAGTCAATTCCTTCCTTTTGCTGAAACCCTTTCACTACTAACCTTACTTTGTATCTCTTGTTGCCATCAGGTTCTTCTTTGACCTGATACACCCACTTGTTCTGCAATGCCTTCTTCCCATTTGATAACCGAGTTAACACCCAAGTTTTATTTTTCTCGAGTGAATCCAACTCATCCTACATTGCTAACTCCCACTTAACAGAATCTTCAACCTGCACTACTTCCGAAAAATTTTCTAGTTTGCCAGCATCAGTCAAAAGCAAATAATGCAATGACGGAGAATATCTTTGTACAGGTTTAGGTGTTCTACTAGATCTTCTCAAAGTGGGATCGGGTGTACGTGATTCTTGTTCAGCAAGAAGTTTTAGGAATTTCAACCAGAACATTTTTAGAATTATCTTCCAATTCAATCTCTGTATTCTCCACCAAATTTTCCTTCACACTAGATTCTGCCACGGATTTGTCCTTGTACAACATATTCTCATTGAACGTAACATCAGCAGTTCTTATTATTTTTCTATTCTGTTCAGCCCAGAACCGATAGCCAAAATAATCAAAACCATATCCAATGAAAAAAAACACTTTTTAGCTTTTGCATCAAGTTTATCTCTATTTTCAAAATCTACGTGGACATAAAAAACACAACCAAAGACTTTCAGATGCGAGAGACTTACCTTCTTTCCACTCCATTCTTCTTCTAGTAACTTAAAATCAAGTGGAACCGAAGGTCCCCTGTTAATTAGATATGCTGCCGTATTAATTGCATCTGCCCAAAACATCTTGGGTAATCCTGCATGCAACCTTATACTTCTTGCACGCTCATTCAGAGTTCTGTTCATCCTCTCAGCAACTCTGTTTTGTTGCGGTCTATTAGGAACAGTTCTTGTCATTCTGATTCCGTTCTCTACACAAAATTGCTTGAATTCCTTGCTATCATATTCACCGCCATTATCAGACCTTAAACATTTAATTTTCAAGCCAGTCTCGTTCTCCACTTCAGCTTTCCATCTTTTAAAAGTAGCAAACACGTCGGATTTATTTTTTAGAAAATAAACCCATACCTTTCTGATGGAGTCATCAATAAATGTGACATAATAGCACGAGCCTCCAAGGGATTGCACAGGAGCTGGGCCCCATACATCTGTATGCACCAACTCTAATTTTTCTTTCTTTGGTTCTTTTCCAATCTTCGAAAAACTAACACGTTTATGCTTACCCATAACACAATCTTCACATAGACCAATATCTATGGACTTCAAATCAGGCAATTTTCCCTTAGATGCTAATATCTTCATTCCTTTTTCGCTCATATGTCCAAGCCTGCGGTGCCATAATTTAGAATCAATTTCCGATTCAGCAATTGCTGCAGTTTCTCTATTGATTTCAATCACGTAGAGCGTTCCTGACTTTGTTCCACGTGCTACAACCAGAGCACCTTTAACAATTTTCCAAGAGCCATCCCCAAAAATAGTCCTGTAACCTATGCTGTCTAGTTGACTTATAGAGATTAGATTTCTCTTAAGTCTTAGAACATATCTGACATCATGCAACTTCCATTGATATCCATTAGTAGATTTTATATAAATATCACCATTTCCCATAATATCCAAAGGTTCATCATCAGCAAGATAAACCTTTCCAAATTTTCTAGCAACAAAATTGTGCATTAATTCTTTGCATGAAGTAGAATGAAACGACGCACTTGAGTCAAAAATCCACGACTCAATTGGACTGTCAATGCTCAAAATTAAAGCATCACTATTTTGAGTCTCTTCAAAAGTTACATTCACAGATTTTTCTTCCTCTTGATTTCGATCTCGATATTGAATTTTCTTCTTTGGAGCTCTACAATCTCGTTTCAAATGTCCCTTCTTTTCACAATTCCAGTAAATAATTTCACCACGAGGTCTCGATTTGCTTCTCCCTCTGGACTTTGATCTACCATGGTACTTGGTTTCGCCCCGTTGATTGCTTCTCCTCTCGCCTTCAATATTTAAGGCAACACCCGAAAACTCACTCAATTCTCTTCTACGAATATCCTCGCTAAGAATCAAATCTCGGATTGCTTGAAACTTCAACATTTTCTTACCAGACGAACTGCTCACTGCAGTCACAGTTGCACTCCAACTTTCAAGTAGAGAAGATAATAAAATTAAAGCCTTTATCTCGTCATCAAATTTGATATCCACCGAACTCAACTGAGTCGTGATCACGTTGAATTCGTTGATGTGATCTGTCATAGAAGCACTCTCGTCCATCTTTAGATTGAAAAGACGAAGCATCAAATATACGTTGTTTGATGCAGAAGGCTTCTCGTACATGTCAGACAACGCCGCCATCAAATCCACCGTTGTCGCCTCATTGGCAATGTTGAAAGCAATGTTCCGCGCCAATATAAGACGAATCAAACCTAGAGCTTGTCGATCTAACAATTCCCACTCTGCTTGCTTCATAGATTCTGGTTTCTCTCCAGACAGAGATTGATGCAAGTTCTTCTGATACAGCATATCCTCGATCAAATCCTTGCCATCGAACTGATCAATCTTCACTTTTCCTTCGTCCATATTCGCTCCCACTATTTCGCCAAAACCAGGCTTTGATACCAGTTGTTGGGGGACGCGAATATGCGAAAAATAAAAGTAGGGAAGAAAAAGAGAGCAAGCAAGAATTTTTACGTGGAAAACCCTTCCAAAATCAAGAAGGGAAAAACCACAGTGCCGCACTAGACAATCTCTTCACTATCAGTATCAGCGTTATAAGCTCATTGTTACAAAGCTTCAACGTTACAACTATAAAAGAAATTGCCCTATTTATAACAGGAGTCTAGGGCATACATAATTAAATATGAAAATTACATGTATGCTTTTATTTTCTTTAATATTTCAGGATGGGTGACCTACTGAAAAGTGTCTACTCACAATAATATTTTTCTTCATCAGACTCTACAATTCCATCACCAATAACTCAATCCCGACACACTAAGTAAATCGAAATCATTGGACATCGCCTCAGTGCTCGAATTCGAGTCCGGTTGTTGATATAGTAAAATACCCGAACTCTGACAAAGACTAATCCACATGATTACACGCACATCCATGGCGGGCGGGCTTTTCTTTTTTTAGCTCTTAAGGTCCACTTCAAGTGGGACAAATTGTCGTTATCATTATTCCTTTTGGCGACCAGTGTGAACTAAGAGACTAGATCAACTGGAGCAGCACGCGTGTGGAGGGAGGGCGATGGCGCAGTGGCAAATTCGTAATAAGTTGGCCGGTGGAGCCGCGGGCGAGGACCGTACTTCGCGACTAGAGAAAAGCGGGAGGAGGGGGAAAAGTCAACGGGTCAAGGTTCGGAAAGTGGGGGGGGGGGCCGCCACCTAGGACGTCCCGAGGGGACGAGGTACGACGTCGGACAGTGGCAGCTTTAATCGCCAGTAAAAGATGTGGGGCCCACTCCCCCATCCCTCCCCGGGACTGTCCGCTTCGATCATTGATGTCAAGGAAAAGGACTCCGTTGTCGTTGTGTCTGTGCCCACGGCCTTTAATAGTTAGGTACGCACCATAACCATTGTTCACATGTGTGGATGGACGGACGGATGGATCGATCGATGGATCGGACGATCGGACATTAATGTGAACGATTCGGACACTTGGTAACCCGCATTATGAGCAGAAGCACGGCTGCTAAGAGGGAGAATTATTGGACGGCACAATTATATCGATTGTCGTGCCCCTTGGCGTGAGATTTGTACAGGGAACCGATGCCGGGTGTTTTAAGATTGGTCCAAAAAGTGGATGGCAGATCGGTACTGGCAAATAAATTGAAGTGGGCCATCTTCAACCCTCGGTTCGGTAGTTTAGACTTGATAAACATAGTATTTATGAATACCTTTTTACCGTGGCCGACGACGGTCAAGATGTCCTTGCTTGGCCTTGCCTAGGACACAACTCATGAGGCCTTCCCAATGGCCGGTGAGGGCCTCGGGATCCTCGTTAGCAACGGTAAAGCATTGTTGAGTACTGAATTGGTAAGACCGCAATTAAGTTAAGATTTTTTTTTTGTCAATTTTCCCATCAATATGGTCCCTGGATGATTATGAAATTCTTGCTTTCTAAGTGCTATGGTCATGTGATACAAACACGACGTAAAATGCCTTCTCAACAAAGCAAGGAAGAAAGAATTCCATGCATGAGATTCATTACCACTTCAAGAGAAACCCCTTTTATGAATTCAATGCTCAATTCATCTTTCAATAATTGTTTGATCCCCCCTCTCCCCCGACAAATCAAGCAAAAAGCAAAATCCATGATCGCGCCATCTCGGATTGATCTTTACACTCGCTTTGTACTTGATTCATAAATCGAATGATGGTATTTCAAGGGCCACTCTCGATTTCCCAGCGCGGCGAGCGAGAGGATAAATTTACAATTTAGGAACATAGGAAATGCGATATGGAGGGTTAGGAATAGACACTTGTGGGTGGACATCCTCGAAGGAGTGGGACCCAGGATCCCCTCTTGTCCTTTTGCCAAGCGGGAGGCTTCGCGGCCCGTTCCTCCACCCTTCTCCCATGTGGTCGTCAGAATAGTTTATGTTGTCCGATCCCCCCCCCAACGCGCGGCCCCGCCCGCATATATATAAACTGGCCACTCATGCCTGTGCATTGCACTTGACTTCCCGTCTTTCCTCTCCGTCCCATACATCGTCGTCGTCGTCGTCGAGGAGCTCGGATCGATTCGGACCGCCTCGCTCTTCCCACCAGAGGCGTGCACACAGAGAGAGATAGAGAGATGAAGAAGAAGAGCAGCAGCAGCAGCGACTCGATCAAGCCCGACCGGAAGACGGTGGAGCGGAACCGGAGGATCCACATGAAGGGCCTCTGCTTCAAGCTCGCCTCCCTCGTCCCTTCCCACCACCCCAAGTCCACCTCCAAGGTACGCCACGACCTTGTGTTTCCTACTCTGAGTTGATGATTCCGATTCCTGGGTAACTCATCCCTTCCCCGGGTTTTCAGGACATGCTGTCGCAGCAGGACCAGATCGATCAAGCGGCGGCGTACATCGCGCAGCTGAAGGAGAGGGTCGAGAGGCTGCAGGCGAAGAAGGAGCTCGTGGCGGCGCGGCTGGACGTGGGGCGCGGCCGCGCGGCGGCGGGGCGGAGCAACGGGTCGGCGGCATTGGACGGGGGCGCGTTCCGGCGAGCCTCGGCCCTGCCGGTCGTCAACATAAGGGACTGGGACTCCGGCCTGGAGGTGACCCTGATCAGCGGGTGCGGGGCCAGCAAGAGCTTCATGCTGTACGAGGTGATCGGCATTCTCGAGGAGGAAGGCGCCGAGGTCGTCAGCGCCAGCATCTCCAACATCGGCGACAAGGTCTTCCACACCCTCCATGCTCAGGTAAGAATTCGAGCAGTGGAAACAGAGAAAGCTCTCGGATTTGACCGCGGAACTTGCTTTTTGACCTCCCACTTTCTAAACGTTTTCTTACAGGTGAGACTTTCCCGGGTCGGTGTGGAGACGTCACGGGTTAGCCAGAGACTGCACGAGCTGGTTCACTCGTTTTAGCTGCGGCGACGAATTATTTTGACCAGGATTCTAGGACCAAAAAAAAGTTTATTATTATGATTCTTATTATTATAATATATGGTCAGCTTCTTGATTAGGGCATGTGATTAGAGGAGTGCCTAGATAGGTTAAAAAGCCTTATTAGTTCGGTCCGATCCGACCCGTTGTAAAAAATTTGTAAGTGGGTAGTGCTTTTTCAAATTGGCAGGGGACCCTTTGTTCGGAATGTAAGAGTCAAATAATTTGCAATTCTACCTCAAAGATTTCCCTCGTCTTTCCACGATATGGGGATATACTGAATCTCGTCTAATTTTCAATTCCTTGCACTTTGATCTTTACTCGAAAGGCCGGGAAAGGATATCCGTCGATTTCCTTACAAAAAGGTTCAACCGTGGCGCCTCATAAATCGAATATTCGAGGCAGCGAAAATGATATGTCTTGGTCATGACAAAACCTTGTTTGGTGAGCAAAAAGAAAGTATTGATGTAATTGGCAAAAGGAAGAAGAAGTAAAATAGTAGAGAGCTAACCTCTGTTTGAGGTAATCACTACTTTGTATTTTTCTCTTTGTAAAGCCCGTGCATTCCTCCGTAGTTTCACGTTTAATTTATGAGAAACATTTAAGTTTTCAAACCATACATCTAAGGACATGTATGTATGTTCAATTTTTCGGAATTTTGATGATTTTACTTTGAAATTCAAAAGTAAAGTGAGAAGAAAAAGACGATAAATAGTTAATTTCTTTTCTCCGTCTCCCACCAAGTAAACAAAACACAAAAATAAGACCAGCTTCTTGCCCCCATAGATTGGTAGTCCTTAAGCACGCATGATGATATTTGCTCAACAATCAGAGATTTTCTCTGGCATTTTTGCCGGAACAGGCGGAGATTACCATGGAAACGACTCCACGGTTTTGATCATTTTGTTCCGAATTGTCCCAAGAAATTCTTGGCAAGAATGTCGCATTCTGAAAGGGGCGTGATAATGCTCCAAACGCCCCGACGTGGGACCAGTAGGCATAGACTCATCCGACGACAAGACACTGGAGAACTTTAATAATTCAAATACCGGGTACGAGGGCCCCTTTTTAGGGGAGTAGTTAAGCATTGACTTCCAGCTAATGGAATTCGAAAACGAGTGCCCTCTTTTTAATGAAATTCTCAAAAAAAAAATATATATATATATATATGAAAAATAAAAGAGCCGAACTCTTCCCAGTACCCTTTGAAGAAGACGAAAGATCCTGTCATATTTCTTTTGAAATGGGGGATAAGTACCTTAGAAGTCTTAAAATTTGTCAACCAAATGTAGTTCGGTATTAAAACTTTCAAAAAGTGTAATTAAATCCTAAAACTTATTACAAAAAGTACAATTAAATCCCAAAACTTTTAGAAATTGATCCTCAAATTTGTCAAATCAAATTATTTCGTTAATAGTCATTTTTTAAAATTTTAGGATTCGATTACACTTTTTAAATCTTAGAATTCAATTGCAGGATTCAATTACACTTTCATTATAAATTTTAGAACTTATAATATATTTATCCCTTGATATCGAATCGCTTCAACTTTAAGGTGCGTTTGTTTCGCAAAAATCATACCGTTTTTGGAAAATGTTTTCCAAAAAATCATTTTCTATGAAAACGATAAGTTTTCCTATGTTTGTGGTTGAAAATGTTTTCAGGCGTTTGGATGGTATTTGGAAAATGATTGAATAACATATGAACTAATAAAAAGGAAGGACCTAAAGACCTAATAAAGAGGGAAAGTGTTTTCTCCTTCCTATGTACAGGAATTCATTTTCCTAAAAATAAAACATAATATTTCTGTTGATCGGAAAGTATTTTCCATTGACCAAATTATTTTTGGAGAAACAAACAACAGAAAGTCTAGAAAACACTTTCCAGAAAAATAATTTCATTGAAACAAACACACCCATTCTTAGAAAGCGTCAAATTTGATCTTTCACAATTCAACATCATCACAACGAGGGCAACTTCTAGATGATCTCAATGTTGCCAAATTCCCTTGATATCGAATGGTTGTGAGTATACTTATCTTGTGATATCGAATTGCTTTGACTCTTAGGGCGCGTTTGTTTCGCGGAAATCGTATCATTTGTGGAAAATGTTTTCTAGGAAATCATTTTCCATGAAAATGATTAGTTTTCTTGTGTTTGATGATATGTGATTGAAAATGTTTTCAGGCGTTTGGATCGCATTTGGAAAATAATTGAATAACATTTGAACTAACAAAAATGGAAAAGACCTAAAGGCCTTCATAAAGAGGAAAGTATTTTCCCTTCCCATACACACGTGAATTCATTTTCCTAAAATAATACATAATATTTATGTTGATTTGGAAAGTATTTTCCATGACCAAATCGTTTTTGAAAAAACAAACAGCGGAAAGTCCGGAAAACACTTTCTAGGAAACTACTTTCATTAAAACAAACGCACCCTTAATATCAGTCAATCACGTAGAAGTTTCCTCCATTGGAAAAATTCTCTGACCAACACGAGCGGTACTAGCATTCTCCCACTTTCACGATTCACATTTCAACATCATCACAATGAGGGCGACTTCTAGATGATCTCAACATTGCCAAGCTCCCTTGATATCAAATGGCTGTGAGTATACTTATCTTGTGATATCGAATTGCTTTGACTCTTAATATCAATCAAGCATGTGGAAGTTCTCTCCATTGGAAAAATTCTCTGACCTACACGAGCGATACCAGCATTCTCCCACTTTCACGATTCACATTTCAACATCATCACAACGAGGGCGGCTTCTAGATGATCTCAACGTTGCCAAGCTCCCTTGATATCGAATGGCTGTGAGTATACTTATCTAGTAATATCGAATCGCTTCGGTTCTAGATTTCTTAAAAAGCGACAAGTTTGATTTTGCACTATTCCCATTTCAACATCATCGGCACGAGGGTGGCTTTCGGATGATCTCAAATAGGACAACCGCCGGGGTAAGCACCACCATAAGCCTTAAGGGCGACCCGGAACGGGACAAAGGCAAGTAGGAGCACGTGGTCAAATGATTAGGGAGGATCCCCAAAAAGTCAATATGAACACGTTCTTCTTTTTTTAAACTTTTTCCCAACTCGCGATCTGGACTGCGCGTGAAGACCTCGTCTCCGGGGGGGGCTTATCCAGGCGGTGACGTTCATCTCCGGCACGTCGAAATTCCACCACGTGATCAAAGCTCTCGCCGTCGCTGTCGACGGACCGGGATCGTGGACTTGGGGCGTGAACGTTAAATGTGAACACGTGCGCGATTTCCGTCGCGAGGAAAAGGAAGTCTCGCGGTCGCTTCGTCGAACATCTTGGGTTCAGACGGTCAAACGATGTTTCCTTTGACGGGATGGGAGTGGGGCCCACTTCCACGTTGATAGTAATGCAAAAAAGTACATGAAAATAATCAGCTGAACTAAAAAAAGAAAAAAAACTAAGGACGGCACTCGATCCATATGATGATGTTTCATGAGGCATGAACCAATAAAAAAATAAAATTAAAAGTACAATCTTAAAGTCAAGAACGACAAAGGCAAATAAGGGTCGTGTCCCGTGTCCGAAGGGCTAAGAAAAGTCTACGTATAGGGCATTGGATGACACAATTTTCCCTAAGACACGTATAGGGCATTCGATAATTCTTTTCTTGCTCATTAAAGGCATCGGATTATGTCACGACCGCACTTTGGTCGAGTCGGATAAGCTGTGCATTACCTGTTGAGAACACCCTTGATGCAAAACCTTGAATCCGTTTCTGTGCCTAGAAAAGACAATCTTGGCACTCACTCCTGATAAGGATTCTAAGGCTCGCCTTCTTTTCTCCTTGTCCTTATGCAGCATTCTAGGGGACCAGCAACCTAAAGCCAAAGAGTTGAGAGCTTCTAGAAAATAGAAGGAAGAAAAGAGATAAGCCTTCTAGATAAGCCTTCTTTTTTTTGGACGTTGGTCTCTGTTGGAGCGCCCAAGTTTGAGTTCTTGTATAATAATATCCCACGTCAAAATTTTTATCCCGGATTTGAGATGAATATCTTATTTGGACAACTTACATGTAACTTGTTTTAGTCCACTGTTAGGACTTAATAAATTGAAAGTCATATCAAAAGATTATGTTAACTTAATTTACAGAATGATGACATTTAACATTTTCATATAATTTGAGACTAGACTAAGCATTTAGCAATATTTTAGGGATCATGTAAAACAAATTAAAAGTGCAGGAATGATATTGCACCAAATTTCATTGACCATTTCTATGATATCACTAGATTAATTTACTTAAAGTATTGTCCATTGGCTCATCCCATATTAAGCTCATGATTTTATCTTTTGGCATACAAGCTGACATTTTCCTAAGAGGTCACACATCCTAATAGTGCTCTAATCTAAGCTCGCTTAACATTAAAGTTTCAAAGCAAAGCTTGTCGTTACGTCAAAAAGTGCCTCCATGAATTAATTTAAATTTTCACATATATATTCAAGAATCGTTCTCCCTTTGTTTGGTGAGCAGTTTAGTTCATTCTTGCCTTATTCGCCATCTGAGAAGCCAGCCAAGAACTGTTGCTTGTTTAGGCCTTCTCTGACCCCGACGACCACTCTTCACCCAAATCGGACCGAGTTGTTACAAGCCTACCAGCTTTCACATAATTCGTTCCGAAACCACACACCTGCTGAAGAGTGTCTTGGTTTGATATTATATTGTGACATTCTTGGATTAACTTATTTGAGATATTGTCTGCTTTAATTCGTCCCATACGAAGCTTCATGACTTTATACTTTGGTGTACATGTTAGCACTATCCTAGGAGATCACCCATCCTAGTAGTGCTTTAGGCTAGACTCACTTAAAGCTTGTCTAAGCCCTCACTTAAAACAAAGGCTAAGAAAAAACTACAATCTAAAGCCACGACAAATTAGGACCATTTAGTGCATTGGTAGGCACAATTTGATTACATTTAGTCGTCTGAAATTCTAAGAAAAATAGGACTAGATAAGATAAGATATTAAATCTAGGGGATTTGGTTATATCATGTCTATTATTTGGTGATTTCAGTAATAAAATCGAATATATTTACTTCATATAATATATATTGTTTAATATAAACGACATACTAATATAAATGAACCGCAAATTTTACAAACGGATATGGTAAAAGGCTCTCTTGAAAATCTTGTCTACTTTATTATTATTATTTTTTTAAATTTTATACTCTTTTAAATTAATTTCTCGTTTATTTCTTTCTTTCCCTTCCATCATTCTCTAATAAAATTTTATTATGGAAAACTGTACGAATATACCTAAAATATTAAAACACCTAAATTATGTAATATAAATTTTATATTGAATTTATATTATAAGATATAATTAAATTCGAATATATAAATAAAAATTAAGATTAAATTAAAAAACCAAATTATTATTTTTTGTTATTTTGAATTTCTTATATTAGAATTCAAATATTATTTGTATTGAAATATAATTTTAGATTTTTTAATTTAAGAAGTTTGTTTTTAAGAAAAATAAATTTCGTATTTTGAAATTAAAAATCCTATCTACCTTTATCCCACCTTCCTATGGGATAATTTTATTCAACCTATATCGCTTTTATAGCCGATTTTATCCTATCTTGAGTAGGCATCATCCTAACCATCTAATGCAATCTTTGTTCTAAAACACGTATAGGGCATTCGATATTGTTCTCATGCTCATAAAGGGCATCCGATGACACAACTTGCTCTAATAAACTATTACTTTATGTCATGACTACAATTTGATCGAGTTGGATAAGCCGTGCATTACCTTTCCAGAACGCTAGTGATGCGAAACTTTGAATCTGTTTTTGTGCCTCGAAAAGAAAAATCTTGGCACTTGCTCCTAATGACGATTCTAAAGCTCCGTTTGTTTTGCAGAAAATGTGGAATTTTTGGAAAATATTTCCAGAAAGCCATTTTCCAATTCAGGTAAAATCTAAAAATGAAGTAAAAAATATTTTCTGTTGTTCGGTAGGGAAAATATATTCCCTTATACACTCTTTTTCAATAATTTTATTATTATTTTATTTTTTAAAAATAAATTATTAATTTTTTTTTGTGTTCCCTCCTCTTCCTTAGCCGGTTGCCGACCGTAGTGACAACCAGCGACCGACCACAGGCTAGCCTCAAGCTCACCTCACCAGCAAGGCTCAAGGCTAGCAAGCTCGCCCAATCTACTCACTAGATCAGCAATGCCTAAGTGTCGCCAGAGGCCATGGGGCTCGAGCCTTGTGGCCTCTGGTGATGCCCGATCTACGAGGCCTGAGCCTCACTAGCATCTGGCGATGCCAAATCGGAGAGCTTGGCTCGCCTGTGGCTGATGCTAGCCATTGCGTGGCCGGTGAGTGGCAGAAAAAGAAGAAGAGCAAAAAGAAAGAAAGAAAAAAAAATTTCCAATTTTTTAAAAATTAAAAAAAAAATCAAATTTAAAAGAAAGAAAGAAAGAAGTGGGGACTAGTAGAGGGTATAAGATAAGAGAGACTGAGTGTAGAAAATATTTTCCCTAATTTGAAATGTGAAACACATTTTCGCCCATTTTAGAAGACTTTTTTTTCCCTATGGAAAATGTTTCTCCAATGAATTCATTTTATATGAAACAAACATCAAGAAAACCCAAAAAATATTTTTCTGGAAGTTATTTTCGTGAAACGAACAATGCCTAAAGCTTGCCTTCTTTTCTTCTTGTCCTTATGCAGCTTTCTAGGGGACCAGCAACCTAGAACCAAAGAGTTGAGAGCATTGTAGAAACTAAGAGAAGGAACAAAAGAGATTTTTTTTTTTTTTGGTCGGGGGTTTCTATTGGTGTGCCCAAGTTTGAGTTCTTATATGATAATATCCCCGTGAAAAATTTTGTCCCAAATTGAAATGAATATCTTACGTGGACAATCTACGTATAACTTATTTTAGTCTATCGTTTGAACTTGATGAACTAAAAGTCATGCTAATATATTTTGTTAAATTAACTGAAGGAGGACATTTAACATTTTTACATGGCCTAGAAACCAGATTGAGCATTTAGCAATAGTTCAGGAAACATATTTGATAAATAAAAAGTGCAAAAAACATGATGACTATTTAAGTCAATTTTCCCTGAAATAATACTTACACCTTTGTCATTGTTGATTTTACTTGTTGATATAAGGGATGGGGTTGGATTGCAGTTATCACTGGTGGAGTTTCATGAACGTACTTGTGATTGTGATCATCCGATAGAGATCATATCTCATGTGTTAGAAACAAAAGGGAATAAAGTCTATACTCATTAGTTCGCCTTACTAGATCCAATTTCAAAAAATTAAACCATCGAAAAATATACCATTTTCTGGAAAATGTCACTTTATTCTCCGATGTTTAGCTAAACTTGAAAAAAAAAATTAGTCGTTTGGTAAAAAAATCTAATGGGAAAAATTATTTAAAAAAATCATTTTTTAAATATTTTTTTCTTTTGCTTTTTCCTTGGCCAATCGCTGGCCACGGCAATGGGGCTGGTGATAGGCCACACGTGAGCTCAAGCCTCGTCCTGGCCGGCAAGGCTCGAACTCGCCAGATTTTGAGGAGCTCGAGGCTCACCATCATAGGCTGCAAGCTTGCCCGATTTGGAGAGGCTTGAGCTAGCAGACAATTGCTTGGCTAGTGATGGGCTGCGGAAGAAGCAAAAAGGAAATGGAAGAAAAGGAAAGAAAAGAAATAATTAAAATTTTGGTTTTTTAAATATTTTTATAAGAACAAATGTTTCATTAAGCAAGAACCCGAGCTCGAGTGCCGAAGACCCGCATATGGCCTTTATAGACCTGGCCCTAAGGGTCAGGACTAGAGCTCAAACGTCAAGGACTCAAGCATGACCTTTATGGACCCAAGTTCAAGTGCCAAGGCGTCGAGTACTGCACCAGGGGTTCTGACCCGACCTTGATGGACTAGGGTGTGGGCGCTAGGGGCTTAGGCCCAAGCACTGGAGTCTCGGGCATTGCTACCGGAGACTTAGTCCTAAAAGTCGAGACCCAAAAACTAATATTAGATTTCCGTGTCCAAACATAGAATTTCAAGTACAACTATCGATACCTACTCATATTTCGAAAAATGTTTTCCGACTATTTCAAATAAGAAATCATTTAGACCTTTGTAGGAAAACCTTTTTATTAACTCATTTTCTTAAATGAATCAAACGCCGAAAATGAGGAAATACTTTCCCATGAAATATTTTCTGCAAAACAAATGACGCTTAATTGTAAATCAATTACTTCATACTGCATTAATTGACTAGAGAACTTTTAGGGGAGATGGGAACAAAGGAAATTTCGATAGGCTCCTTCTCGTTCACGCGTGCACTTGCACTCATACACCGTGCGAAGCGATTCCTGAATCATTGACCCAGTGATCTCGAACTGGATCTAGAACAGAGCCGCGCTCAAATGATGAAAATCATTTTTCTCCTGGGCGACTGAAGTTGCCCCAAAGGGGATCCAAAATGTGAACCCTTGAACCGAGTTTGCCGGTTCGCCAACTCCCTTTTCCAAGATGACGAAGCGTGGTGTCTCCATCCACCGTATAGAAACTCCTGAGAGATCACTTCCCAATCGACTTTCCTTTCCCACGGTGTAAACTCAAAACTAAGTCCCAAATGACTGGGCTAACCGTCCATGGAATTAGTCACAAAATAGGCAAGAAGGACCGATCGCGATGATGGGCTTCACATAGACTACATATGATTACTTATAGCAAAGTACACAACATCAATTAATTAGGGTGTACTAGGCCCGCAAGTCGGTTGATAAATACTATGCCGAGCACATGTCGACCTAGTGGCAATTAAAGTTGCAATAGAGTTTATTAGTGATGATCCGGTAATCTGGCACCCTGCCCCGATGCAATCCCTTTTCTAATGTGCAGCTTCCTATGTCCTACGCCTTGGGGCTAACCGTCCATTGACTAGTCACGGAAAAGAAAGGCAGTGAAACCAATTGCGATGGTGGGCTGCACATGGACGACGTACGATTACGTGTAGCAAAGTTGAAAAATCAGCAAAGCTACGAGAAGAAGCCCACGTGCTTAAGCTCGATGATGGCTCAAAAAAGGGGCATCTCAGCCCATCTTGCTATAGTCAAACTTAGCGGGCCCTTTCCCCCAATTTGTGAAAAGAGAAACATACGTTGTCTGTTGGCGCTGCTTATTGCATACAGCAGTCAACCTGGTTTAAACATTCTTGGATTCTTTTTAGATCTAATCAATCACGTGTGCTACCCAGATAGCTGCACAGATGTCGAATTCCGTAAACAAAGAACGAGCTTTCGCACATTTTCCATGTTACAATTACAAGACACGTCGATTCCAGCCATACCCTTTTTCTCTCACATGTTCACAAAAGCCGCTTTTGATGAATTCGAAAGAAAGATAATTGAAATGATTCACTAAGTCTCTCGAATACTCAAACACCGTGTGCTCTCGGGCGTCCCATGACATGAACCTACGTCGTGCTTTCGCGTGGAATTTGAGCGCCGTCTCTTGGCCGTGAAACTAGCGGCGGTGGAAGTAATTGACCATGAGAAGGTGACATTTTTGAGCCAGTGGTCGGCCCACTTGTATTATGTCGCAATGCCTTAGTGGGTCGATGTTTATCCCTTTCGCATGTTTGCCAAGAAACCCTTCTTTTTTCTCCACCAAATCACGATAATGCGTCACTCGAACCTCATTGCTGTACCCACCTCGATAGACACCTAACCCCATGTAAGAGCTTAACTCGACAACCTCGTCTCTTGATATATAGTTACGCGAGAAAGTCAAGATTGAATTAAGCTTATCTTTCCGCATATTGTTTACAATAATCGGTTTTACGTGGGGAGGGACTTTTTTGTGACGTGCACAAATAATTGAATGAATGACTGAATCAGCGAGGTAGAGCTATCAAACGCCGCAAGCACGCGTGGAGTGTCGAACGTCAGGTTCATCGACAAGTTTAGCAGGGACAAATGTTTCTCTCCTTGGTTCGATTCACACGACAACTGTTGAAGAAGAAATTTAAAGATTGCGTTTGGCAAATAGGATAAAATTCGGGATGAGATAAAATTTATCCTATATCACGTTTAGAGTCTGTTTAATATAGGATAAAGTCAGATATAAAAGAAATATGAGTTGCATTTATCTCACTAGAGAGATGGGATAAAGATATATAGAATTTCTAATATTTATAATAGGAAAATTATTTTTCTCGAATAACAAATTTCTTAAATTAACAAAATTAAAATTATATTTCAATATAGATAATATATGAATTCTAATATAAGAAATTCAAAATAACAATTTATTTTTTAATTTATTTTTTATTTATATATTCGAATTCAATTCCATCATATAATATAAATTCAATATATCAATATAAATATATATATTTATATTTGTTACATGTTGTAGACATTTTATTATTTTAGATATATTAATACAATTTATTATTTAATAAAATTTTATTAGAGAATGATGGAGGGGGAAAAAGAAATGAAAAAATATATTAATTAAAAAAGAGAGGAAAATAAATATAAAATATAAAGTAAAAATAAAGTAGGCAAGAGTGTTAAGAAAGAATTTAACCAACTCCATTTATGAACTTTTAGATTTATTTACATTAGTATGACATTTATACCACACAATGTACATGGTATGATATAAATATATCCGACTTTATTATTACGATCACCAAACAATTAATAAAGTATAGCAAAATCTATGCATTTCATATCTTATCCTATTTAGTCTTATCCCGATAAAAAATTTAGGGGAAAATTCTAAATAAATGCCTAAAATAGCCTTATTTTCTCAAATAAAGGTCTAAAGTGGATCTTGTTTTAAATAAAAGTCTAAAGTGTCAATACCAGTCTCAAATTATGACCATTCCAAATAACGGCCTAACCTCGCCAGCTTGCCAGCCAACAAAAAATCCTACCAATCAAGGATATTTTTGTCCAAATACGATTAAAATTAAATTGAACTAGATTAAAAAAATTGAAAAAAATTAAATAAAAAAAAAAGGAAATGGAAAACACAGGCATGTGTTTTCTTCTTTTTTTAGTTTTTAAAATTTTTTTGGAAAAAAAAACATAATAAAAAAAGAAATAAATAAATAAAAAGACGACTTTGCCCTTCACAACTAGTGCTCTTTGAGACTGATATGGGTACTTCAGACCCTAATTTCAAATCCTTATTTGAGAAACTATAGATGCTTCGTGCCTTTATTTGAAATAATATCCACTTCGAACCCTTATTTGATAAAATGAGGGCAGTTCAAACCCTTATTTGGAATTTTCCCAAAGTTCAGACAACTAGACTTAGCCAAAAAGATAATGAAATAAATAATTCATGAATTTTGATTTAACATGCAATATGATCTATAAACTATTAATTTGTTGAGCACAGTCTTTGAACTATAGCCCAATTTGTAATGTCGTCTATGGACTTTTATCTGTTCAATATGGTCCATAGACTTTTAGTACATGTTCAAATTAGTCCTTAGACTATATAAAAATATTTGATATTATCATTTCACATTAATCCAAGTTTAGAGACAACATTGATCATTTTTATATATTTAGGGGACTAGATTGAATATGCATCAAAAGTTTAGAGACTGTAATGCATAAACTGAAAGTTTATGGACGATATTAAAGTTCAAAGATCACATTACACATTAGATGAAAGTTCATGGATTATTTTTGTCATTTTCCAAACTTAAATGTCTTATTGCTACGATGGCAAAATATCAAGGCCGACGGGTGGAGTATGTTTATGGTTCAACTAAAATACGAAGGAAGAAGGAAGAAGGTTGAACAAGTAATTCTAATTTGAAAATGGAAAAATAAATTGAAAAATAAAAAAGTAGCGCCGGTTTTACTCGAATTAGGATGTCTACTTCACGGAAAGGCAACTCACTTTGCTTTGTCTTTCGATGTGATTGAGACGGTAGAGGAAGGAAGCCGAGCCTCATTAGGCATAAACCCGAAAGACACTTCTACTTTGACTTGGCCTTTACAGAAAACGACGTTTCGCCACTTGTTGAGTTTGCCCATTGTTCCTTATCGTTCCATGGTCAAAAGGCCGCGATTTGAAATCTCGGTTGTAGTTGTCTTCTCTTCTTCTCTCTTGCCAATTGCGTAATTTGAAGACTCTCCCTGCACACTGACAAATCTTTCATACCTAAGATCAGAAAAAAAATCCGTCCTTCTCGATATGTACTGGCTAGATAGTAATCGGGAATGCATTCACTGGTGCATGGAGATGCCACGAACGAGGCGATGTCGACCTTTTCCCCTGCGTGGAGAGAATATAAAATTGCACTACGGTCATCACGCTTTACATCGGACATGTTGAACTGAAATGGATCATTCGTGAAGTTTCATTGGATTGGGAAAATATCACCATCTAATCATCTTTATGTCTTTTTCTACGATGGAATAGTGGCATCTACAAATGGTTCATCTCCTGCGAATAAGTTGAGAGTATTGGAAATAAATTAATCTTTCAAATATCTCAACCATTGTGAATCCACGAACCGCTCGATCTAACCTAATGAGATTAATCTAGCAATTGGATTAAAGAGTCGAGTTGCTTGTCCCGATTAAGCTCAGGATATGCATTCGATTTCCCACGCATCCTCGTAGTGATGATAAAAGTCAAGAAGTTGACTCGAGTTTTGTCTCGTGTGTTGCTTGATTGAGAAGATTAGTAGGCATTTTATGCGATCGGAATACATTTATCTAGGTCGACTTTATGTAAAAATAAATAATAAAAATGAACATGTTTTGATAGCGCAACTCTCTTTAATGTGTCGCAAAGCTCACGGCACAATGATCAGCACCGTCACAATAGCCGTGGTTAGAAGGGGAAAGCTTCACCAAGACTAGGAGACAATAGCAATGAATTAGCTTTGCTTGACAATTAAGCGGCCAAAAGCACTATGTTATACCATTGAACTTTTGCTGAATTTATGCAATCTTGCGTCCCCTATCATCAACACTCGAGCTTTGCCATCCTTTTCTCTATCTACAACTCAACTCGCGCATTTAAGAGCCGGCTTGTAAGCAAGGGAAGTGCTAAGAAATTTAGGGAAAATTTGTCCAAAAAGTCATAAACCTATTGCACTTTATCAATTCAGTTATAAACCTTTTGATTTTGCCAGTTCAGTCCTAATATTTTTCACATTTTGCCAATTTGAGTCCCTCTGGCAAAAGTTAGTTTTCACGCTCGATTGGAAAAACATAAAAAACTTTAGGACTCAATTAGAAAACTTAAAAGGTTTAGGATTAAATTGGTGAAAGTGCAATGGGTTTATGACTTTTTGAACTATTTTCTCAAGTAATCTGTGTGACTATATCGTCGGCATGCTTTTGATAGCTTGAGCTTTTGAGGAAAAATGTTCGTTGACTAGTATGGAATACATATAAACAATAAATTAATAATCGAAATGAAAAGGATGTATGTCTAGCGTATATGTCCTTGAATTGGACTACATGAGTGTGTGACTAGGATACGCAAGAAATAGTGACCAACCAGACGGAACAATTTTTGGACTTGGCCTTCTTCTTCTTCTATGTTAGCTTTGCTTGTAAAACAAGGACAACATTTATAGCAACTCTATCCGCACGGGATTTTTTCTTTTATTAGGAATATTCTCTTTATTTGTAAATAATTACTTTCCACATTATAAATATTTGGAATTAGTTAGGGAGCTTTTTTGCTACAATTAAGTTTTTGGGAAAATTTATTTTTGAAATTGTTATGAATGCTTTTTACTAATATAAGCAATAGAACTATGATCGACCGGCAATGCTAAATGTACTAAAGTTTTTTTTTTTTTTACCTCTAGCATTACAATAATAATGTTACACGATTTTTTTTATATGAATATTTTCTTTAGAAACCTAAGTGACTATCCGACCACAAATTGACTTAAGACTATTCTATTTTCATTTTAAGAAAGATAAAAAAAAAAGTCATAAATATATTGCCTGACAATCACTTTAATCATAAATCTTCTAATTTAGTCAATTTACTATCAAGACTTTTGAAAAATTTCCAATGTAATCTTCCGACCAAAATTGGACGGAAATCACCAAATTGACTACATTGAAAAACCACCAAATAATTTGTTATTAAATCAATCAAATTAGAAAGTTTAACGTCGAATTGACCTTTATACAATAAATTTATGATTTTTTTTTGTCAATCGTCCAGATTTTTCAAAAGATCATGAAAAAGGGTCGGCACAAGGGCTTCCCAAAGCGCTATGGAGTTCCATGAATCCTGGGAGAATTGCCGCCTTCCCCCACGACACTTCATAGGAAAAAATTAAATTGATTTAATAGGTCCCTCTTTTTTGACACCACGATCTTTAAGTAAATTATACATTTTAGTAAAGTCCCCCTTTTTTAAAAAAAATCGAATCTTTTTCCCCCATTATATACATATTTATTTAGAAAGAAGGAGCGCTCCTCTCACCAAAAAGTCAAAGCATATAAATACGGCCCCAAGCCAAGAAAAGATAATGAAGAGAGAGGAGAGAGAAAGAGGAAAAGAAGAGGATCAAGACTTGGAAGAAAGCAAGCCTCGTCTTTCGTCCACAGGCGGCAGCAGCAGCAGCGACAGCTCCATGTGCCCCTATTGAATGATTGAACTGCGAACACTCCTCCATCCTCGAGCAAAGCCCAGATTCCGATCAAGATCGCCCGTAACGCCGGACCCAAGAAAGGGGAGTAGGAAAGGAGGAGGAACAGGGGAGAAAGACTGTATTTTTATTTTCTTGTTATTCTTGTTTTTGGTGGGTTGGAGTCTTGAGGGGGGGAGGAAGATGAAGGAGAGCGGAGAAGGGTACGTGAGGGCGGATCAGATTGATCTGAAGAGCATCGACGAGCAGCTGGAGCGGTTCACCAGGGCCGTGACCATGGAGAAGGGCAGGAAGGCCGGAGGCGAGGAGGCGAGCGGCAATGTCGCGTCCCTGGGCAAGAGCTTGTCCTTGCCGAAGACGCCGAGGGGGAAGGAGAGGGAGGAGTGGGAGATTGACCCGGCCAAGCTGCTCATCAAGTCCGTCATTGCGCGCGGCACCTTCGGCACCGTCCACCGCGGGGTCTACGACGGCCAGGATGTCGCCGGTGAGTCAACGGCCAGTCTATTCTCTCTCTCTCTCTCTCTCTCTCTCTCTCTTCCCGCCTGTTTCTTGATCTCGGGGTGCTCTTCAATCTGCAATTCGGGTCTGCCCAGAATCGTCCTGTGATATTTTTCCATTCTCAGTGTCTCAAATAGTTTAATGTCGGGTCTCTCGATGGTCATCTTTTTCTTTAGACGAGATCTTTCTTTTTTATTTCTTTCCTTATTGAATAACTTGTGGGTCTAGAGATGAATGGATTACTTGGTCCTCCCTGCTGCTCGTATTTTTATTCTTTAAGATACTACCTTTTATGTCTCAGCAGCAAGAGGATATGCAGCGTTCTTGACGTACTGATAACTGACCTTTTATGGCTCTTAATAAAACCGTGAGTTGAAGGAAGGAATTGGATTGAATGTCCCCAGCGATATGTGTCTATATCGGCAGTGATTTGGATGATATATTGGCTGGGATGTCTGCACACTGATTTGTACTGATCCAGTGGCCACGCTGATCATTTAGGGAATGGTTTGTTCGCCTTACTGGAATAGTATCATCAGTACATGGAACACCTTTTAGTAAATTATTCGCTAAATTCCCTCAAATCTAGCTAGCTCATTTGTGATCATGTCATGGGCGTAATTTCTATTAGTGTTTGCCTCTGCCTAGCTCAGTAGATTTTGTATGCTTTGCCTCACTGACCTAGTATGTCCTTTGATAGTTAAACTTCTTGACTGGGGTGAAGAGGGACAGAGGACCGAAGCTGAAATTGCTTCACTGAGGTCTGCTTTTACCCAAGAAGTTGCAGTGTGGCACAAGCTCGACCATCCTAATGTTACCAAGGTTTATGCTTCACCCTGTCGTTTTCTCTTATTATGCTTTTTCCTTGACCGTCATGGTATGCAGAGTCTTGGTATGCACTTCAGTGCTGCACAATTAGCTTGCGTATGGACCACCTTATGCTGAATGATTTCTATCGTTGTGTTTTGAGGGAAGAATTGATAATGAAGAATGCCTAGCCAGCTTCGGTATGTATTATCTGCCGACTATGAGGGTTACAGTAGGCGAACCTCAATTTTCCCCTGCCGTCAGTCACTGTATGCTCTAAAGGCTGTTTCCATTAACGAGTTTCATTAGTTCAGTCCTTAGGCATCATAAGCATGTACTCTTTTGTAAAAGTATCCTTGGAGGACAAAATCACAATTTTTATGTGTCATGGGAGAAGACTTGACTACGGGTTCTAAGCCTAATTGTCAAGCATCATGTAAACAGAATGACAGAGGGAGAAGAGGGAATAGAGAAATGGCATGACTCAATGTCTACTGAAAAAGGTGGCTGAGATGGATGAAAATTAATGTATTTTATGGATCTTTTGCCAAACTTTGACCTACCAGTTTGTTTCATCATCGTATAATTTTTTTTTCTTGCTTAATAGAGTTCTCTGGAACTTATATTCTCCATGTTCTACAGTAATATTCACTTGCTACGTTTATCCATCTTTTCCGCATTCTCCAAAGCTGCAGTGTGGTTTATGTTATTGTATCTATGTTTCTGTTACCATCTCAAGAATGCTTTTGGAAGTATTTTCGGGCAGCAGAATGTTAAATGACAGAATAGGATGTGCAAGGACTTTCACATTGTCCTTCTTAGCTTGTACACGAAGTTATTTCTACAGGTTCTAAATTTCAGTCTCGTCTCCTTTTCAGTTCATTGGGGCAACAATGGGCTCATCAGATCTACAAATACAAACTGACAATGGTCCAATCAGTATGCCCAGGAATATATGCTGTGTTGTTGTAGAATATCTTCCTGGGGGAGCTCTCAAGTCTTACCTCATCAAGAACAGGAGAAGGAAACTAGCATTCAAGGTGGTTGTCCAGCTTGCACTTGATCTCGCCAGAGGGTATATAATAAAACACCATGTGCTTTTAATCGGGCTCACCGTAGATTTTTACGTCCCTAAGTGGTTAAGTTAATTTTCATTTTAACTATTGCAGGTTGAGTTACCTCCACTCGCAGAAGATTGTCCATAGAGATGTGAAGACAGAGAACATGCTATTGGACAAATCACGTACTTTGAAGATCGCAGACTTCGGGGTAGCTCGTGTTGAAGCTTCAAATCCCAATGACATGACTGGAGAGACTGGGACATTGGGTTATATGGCTCCTGAGGTACTCTAGCAATTTCTGGTTTTTTTTTCCCTGATAAGTTGGAGCAGTTTTTGATCAATTCACACTCTGGAGTTTGAAAATTGCATAGTTCCATCCAGAAAGGCCACGGGAGTCCCTTTTTTCCTTCTTGTCTTTTTTCTGTTTCTATTGTTTCTTCTTTTCAGCTTGCAGCATATATAGCTAAATTGCAGTGACGAATTGTGTTTCATCATTTTAAGTAACCGAAAACATGAAGTGAAGGAGTAAAAGTAAAAGGCAGATTTGCTACAGAATAAATAATAGGCGACTCAACAAAACTGGGTGCAGGTACTAAATGGAAACCCATATAATAGAAAATGCGATGTCTACAGTTTCGGCATCTGCCTATGGGAAACATATTGTTGCGACATGCCATACCCTGACCTTAGTTTCTCGGAAATGACTTCGGCCGTGGTGCGCCAGGTATTGTTCGGTTCCATCTCTTGCATTATGAGTGGCAGATAGTGAGCAGTAATTTTGCTGCTACTGGGAAGTTGTCTCTGATTTCTAACATGTGCAACAGAACCTGAGACCAGATATTCCAAGATGCTGTCCGAGTTCTCTTGCGAATGTGATGAAACGATGCTGGGATGCTAATCCAGACAAACGTCCAGAGATGGACGAGGTCGTATCTTTGCTTGAGGCTATTGACACGTCGAAAGGGGGTGGCATGATTCCCGTCGATCAGTCACAGGGTTGTCTTTGCTTCCGTAGGTATCGTGGACCTTGAGGATTAGTTGGTATTGTTATTACTTTAATTTCAAAGACTATTGTTAGGGAAGGTGTTTGCTTATTGTATCTACAGTCAAGGATTAGAGCGGGATTCATCAGAAGAATAGGAATGGCAGTTCGTCAACATAGATCAAGGAGAGTGCGTACCACTACATCTTTCCTTCTCAAATGGTGTAAAGCTTCATTTTCTAATTATTGTTCTTCTATTCCTCTTTTGCATGTCAGTTTTTTGAAGCTTTGGGGAATTTTAGAGAACTATGTACTACTTTTGACATACGCTGCTCGGAAAGACTGGGTTGGCCACCTGTTATGTATGAATACACCTGTTAATAAAGAACAGTTTTTTAAGACTAGTGCTCTGGTTTTGTTCCCAATGGTATCTATATCATTGAGCAGAGAACATGCTCGGCAGAACATAAAGGAGACAGATGTTCCATGTCCATTCATTTGGTGTTTAAGCATCTAACTGATGGAGTGCAGTATATATTCATATGCAAATTGCGGATGCATTCCTGTATTTCCTCTTTGCTTATCGCAGTTTGGTTGGAAGTACATATATTGAAAATGAGGACTTGGGTAAAGAAAAGAAACTGAATCTTGAGGAGCAGAAGAGCCCGCCTCCATTGAGTGTCTCAGCCTTAAGCACTAGAGAATCCAATCTGGGACGCCGGTTTCTCCAGCTCGTCCCACTTGGTGGTTCTGTAGTATTTTGCATAGAGAATCAGCTGCACCAGACCAGACAAGGCTCCCAAACCATTCGGCACCTACAAAAATGTATGGACACATTTACAAAACCGAATGCCCAAAAGATGTCTTCAGAAGGAAGGCATTATCCTCCTGGAAATTTCAGTTAATGAACTCAAAAACACTATGTTTTCACTCTCTCTATTTCCTCTGAACTGTCGACTAATACAGCAGAACATGATTATGCTCGAAAAATTTGGATGAAGCAAGTTACGTGCGATCAAAAACGAAGTTTCAAGATTTTACCAGGACAAAGAAATCAAATTTGAGGAGCGCGTAGACAGTCCAGATGATGCCGTTTAAGAAGATGGCGAGTGACAGATAGAAGGGCATGTACTTGACGCTCTTTGTCTGGATGACTCGGTGCTGCCAATATCAAAAAGAAGGCAGTTGATTGCCATTTTCTTGGTTGTTGATCAGCGACTTATTAGTTTCTGGAAAAAGCCAAACAGTCGACGTACCATGATTGTCAATGGCGAAGTGTACATCGCTACGTTGAAGACCATACACAACATTTCAACAAATGCAGAGCTTAGGCTTAGCGTCAGGGCGATGGCAACTAATGCAGCCATGAAGATCAGTTCGACAAGGAGCGCAATTAAGATATTCCTCTGCGAAATGGCGGCAAAAGCACAAAAATCAAATCAGAATGCCGAAGCTGCGAAATGAAGATAGGACGAGCGCTCTTTATTTTCTTAAACAGCTCAGGTGTTTCAGAAACTCACACGTCTGTTCCATGGAGAGTATATGAAGAATATCCCGACGTAGATGAGCTCGAGAACAAGACCGAAAGCGTTGACTAAAACGACAAGCTGGGTGCGTCGATGGACAGGGATCAAACCATAGAACACCCACATCGCGCAGTTGAGTACCGCCGCAACGTATGGATCCGGCTTGAATCCCGCTGCCGTTTTCTTCCTACATATCGTGATGAATGTCGGGCTGACGAGATCCACCCATGATGCAAAAGCAAATTGAATTCGAATGTCAATCCATTGATCAAATTAAGCAAGACAACAAGACTTTCAGTGGGTAAGTTATGAGAGGAGTAAAAGTAGCAGCTAAAGCTTACATGGGAGACAGGAATAAACCGACGGTGAGGAGAAATCCTGCACAATGGTCGAATCAAAATAGTGAGATCCATGGTCATAACATTGACATTTTGCTATTTATTATATAATCGATTAGTCATTAACCCTTCACCACTCGTACTCTGCTTCATTTCATTACGTAATCCTTTGGTCACACTTAAGGATTTTTCACAGATATAATTTAACAATTCAATAATCACTTTGCACGACAATTTATCAAAACAGTTTACTCGATTATATAATGGATTTTGCATGGATTGGGATCTTTGCAGTTCACCTTTGTATCGTATCTTATTCAGATGTGTTGTATCACCATAATTTATATCTTTTGTAAAGTTTTTCAGCATTCTAATTTAAATCATTTTATGGATTTAAAAAAAAAAATTCATGTCTCTGGTGCAGATAAATATATGTAAGTATATATAGACACACGTGATGACGAAGAGGGTCTTCCAAAAATGGTTCCTATGCATTGTTACCAGAATGATCATGTCACTGCAAACTCTCAAGCACCAATGCGAGTCGACGAAAAGATCTTACATGAACATACGCAAGAAAATAGAGAGGTCATGCATTGCCGGGTCTTCAAGAACTCACCGACAAAGCCTACGATCGTTCTGGCCGTCTCGGTGTCCACCATTGTCGTGTGCTCTCAAGGACGAACGATGAAGGGATCCAGATGAGGAAGAGAGAGCAAAGGGTGCTGCTTAATCTCCGTCCGCTGCTTGATTCAAAATCGGCGATTCCGGGTTTTCTCGACGAGTAAGAACTTCTTCCCGGAACTCAAGCCGATCAGAACATCAACCTCACACTGGCGCAAGCGATTTATATGTACACTTCTGTTTCCAAGAAAAGCTGCTAACATTCTAAATTTGGGAAGGATTGGCAAAAAGAAACGGATCAACTTCCTGCAAATCCTTCGAGATGGATGAATAGTTTTGGCTCGAGAGGATCGACGACGTTTTCGTTTGCTCTCTGCATTAAGTGCATGCAAAGTGCCCGGTATGTGTCAACTACTATCCAACAAAGTAGAACGGCATGGAAGTTTCTTTTGTTGTGCATTGTGTCTATGCAAATTGACTGGAAGATCTAGATTTAGAAAGCAAAACAAAAAATCGGTTGAAATGGCGATTTGCAGTTGAGCCACGTCATCAGAAAGTTGCATCCCTTTTCACTTTCCTTTATATTAATTTGAATCAACCATGCAAATATATCAGATAAAAATAATCTTTAACAATAGCGTTCCTATAAAAAATAATTTGAAAATGAGCTTGAATAGATTATTAATTTGGATGAAATTTGACATAGTGGTCACCCTACCAATTGAGATTATTTTTATAAAGGGTTTCTGTTTAATGCTGGATAAGAGACTCAAAGTAACAAAAATTGTAATTGAATGAAGTTTAATTCTGTTTTTAATTTTTTTTTTTAAACATTATGCATTTACTTTGCAATTTAGAATTCATGTATTACAAAAGCTTAAGTAATCATATCCTCAGTGTTTGTATATGAAAGAGTACCTTTAATGATTCAACTATTGCTTACAATTTTACCCTCATTCCTTCACATGAACGCTATCCTCAAAAGTCTTATCAGATCAAAAGGTTTCGTAGATTTAGGGAAAAAATCGAGAGCATTTCAAATTTGAATAGAAACTAGAGAAACTTTTAAATAGATAACACATAATTCAGGATGAGCTCCTCCAAAAACGAAAAGAAAATTATTATCTCTACTACGTTTTTGTTGGTTGATTGATAAATATAAATTATTTGTAATGAAAATTTTTTATATATTTCATGTCTGCAGAATATTATCTAAAAAAATCCTAAACTTTTCGCACTTTTGACAATTCAATTCTAAATTGAGTTCTTAACATTTTCCTAATTAAGTCCATCCGGCTAATTTTGATTGATATTCACTGACACGAAGTCAACTATTTTATGTGGCACGACTAGTGCTAACGTAAACATTTTTTATTTTTTTTTATTTTTTTTTCTATAAATTTGGTTCTTTTCTTTTCTTTTCTTTGGACTCAGGCCGGACAAGGTTGGCTAACGAACCTTGCCCTAGCTCTAGGCAAGGGCATTACGACCTTGCCTAGACGGGTAAGGGCATCGTGGCCCTTACTTGGCCCAGATCTAGCGAGGGCAATGCGTCTCTCACCCAATGCCAGCAAGGGTCACCGGCCTAAATCCAAAAACGAAGATAAAAAGAATAAAAGAATAATATAATATTAAAATATTATTAAAAATGCCAATGTCAATGCTGACAGTACAGTATAAAGATAGCTAGTGTTCACGTCAGCAATTTTTGGCCAAAATTGACTAGATTTAATTAACAAAAGTTGAAAAGGTTGAGGATTCAATTGGCACAATTAAAAGATTTATGGCTAAATTGGCAAAAGTGTAATAGCTTTGAAAATTTTTGGACAATTTTTCCTTATGTTTTGTAATAGAGAAAATGACACATATGGTCCCTAAATTTTGGCTCAATATGCTATGTTAAACTTTCAATTTATTCAATATTATCCATGAACTTTCGATTTGTTCAATGTGATCCATAAAATTTTGATATATGTTTAAGTTAGTCCATATAGGTTCTTGAGGATAATATTAAGCATGTTCATAGTGAACATTTTCATAGTCTAAGGCCTATCTTAAACATGTGTCAAAAGTCTAGGGACCACAATTAACAAATTAAAATTCAACGACGACATTACATATTAAGATAAAGTTCAAGGATCATATTAAACAAATTAAAAGTCCATAGATCACATTGCATATTGGATCACAATGTTTGAATTATTTGTAGCATTATCCCTTTGTAATAATAATAAATAAATAATGAAAAATATGATCATATATTATCAAATATGAGTGAGTCATATTACAAGTGGGAGCAACGCATGAATTTACAACTAGTTAAGACTATATTGACCAATTTGATTTTGTCAAAGCATTTAATGTTGCTCAATAATATTTTTCAATGACATCATTTTCAAGGGACGAAGTTCCATTCCTGATCTTTTGAAAATGAGCTACAAATCATTTTTTTATACGAACGGAAAACTTTGAACATTTTTTAACCCGATAGTCTTGAGTTATGTTGTCGACGTCTCAGACATGAGTGCACGGTTTCATGGTCATAGGTGTGGCCATCAAGGTCCTACATTCGGACCTCGGATCAGATTGTCCATATTAGGGTCCCAAGTTCAGGTTCATCGGACCGTAACAATTGCTCCTTGATTACTACTTGCCAGGGACCCAGGTTCGAAAAATCGCGACGTCGATGGCGGGAGGAGATTGAGGCAAACTTCAGAAAAGGATTTTCTGTATGTAGAGGTGTAAATCGTTCGTCTGTGGCTCATTTCCCTTAAGCATGGTCAAACAATGTAGAGTCAAGAAAATACAGAAGGAACATGATTAATGATATTATGAAAGTTCACCGGAAGTTAATTTAATCAAGAAAAATGAGATAGTCCATTTTAAGATATTATTCCGTGGCTATTCAGATGGTAAATTCAACAACTGAAGTATAAACCAGAGTTCGAGGTTCAACGTAGCAAAGCGTTGGTTTAGGGGAATTTAAGCAAACTATCCCTTTAAAGAAATCAAATCCATTAATTTATACGATGGCCAAAACAGCAAGTTATCTTCTCTCCCTTTTTCTCTTTTAGGCGCGTGATTTTTTCCCTCGTTGGCCCTTTCAATCAAAAAAAAGAAAAAAAGAAAAAATTAATTAAAAATTCATCTTTAAAAAAAATTAAAAAATTGTTGATGTCGACGCCATCTACATCATGTTAGACAATCAACATTGACCGAACCGTCACATCAATGATTTTGTTTCAAAATTAACCGGATTGACTATATTGTTAATTCACTAAAAGGTTTAGGACTAAATTAATAAATCCTCAAAATTTTTAAAATTAAATTGGGACAACTAAAAGATTTAGAACTAAATTGATAAATTTTCAAATGATTTAGGACTAAATTTACACAATCAAAAGGTTTAGGATTAAATTGGATGCCGTATAATAGGTTTATGACATTTTGGATAATTTTGCCCGTAATCCAGTGGCTAAGCTTGAGTTGGATCCTACTTGATTTATGAAACTATGTTAGCATTTGGTGTCTTTTTGGTTGTAGTCTTTATGTTTATGTCATGGTCTTGAGGTTCCGTAATCAAAGGATCGTGCTTGATCGAGGAAGACCGTCCAAGATCACCCAGGGTTTCTACTAGGGTTTCTGGAACATTCTCAAGGATGGGTGAGACGGTAATTGTGCCAAGTTCTAGAGCTTTCTCAGCTTAAATGCTAGTAAGTGGTAGATAGAGAGATGCAATCTCCATCACTAGATTGAATATAGATCAACAGTTGTAATGAAAGGACTTCTAGTATAAAAAAAAGCTCCAAAAATCCCTAAAATCACCCGCTTTCACATCGATTCCAGATTGAAACAACAAATTACCCAAATCTTCGAATCGGGTGCACAAATTCGAAAAATTTTACCGACTCAAAAGAGCAGAAGCTAGGAATCGAGCAAATATGATAGCTAAAAACCTCCAGAAGGGGCAAAAAACAAAAACCAAGAAATCCTGAAACGAAAAAATCCGAAAGCAGAGCAAGGACCGTAGAAGAAACTTGCCGAGATTGACGAATTAAGCAATAGAATCTTGAAGGGTATAAAGGAGTGTCATCCTCTCATTTGTATCCATCTAAACATTTAGTAATAGAGTTCCATTCTCTTCTAGAGCTTCTCTCTAGAATTTTTTCTTTTTGCGATTTGGGTGAGCGAGTGAGCAATTGATCCTTGGGAAAGACTTAAACTTAGGAGCTCCAACGATTCAAGAAAGCTTAAGTCATCTTGCAATCTCGATCCCAAATAAAACATATATTGAGATGTTGCCTAAATTCTCTTGAAATGTGATGGAATGATGCTCGGATGCTAATCCAAACTAATGTTTAGAGATGGATGAAGTTGTCTTTTTGCTCAAGATTATCGACACGTTGAAAGGGGTGGCATAATTCTTGTCGATCAGTCACAGGATTGTCTTTGCTTCCGTAGGTATCATGAACCTTGAGAAATTAGTTGGTATCATTATTACTACTATAGTATCTAAAGGAAGGTATTCACTTATTGTATCTATAGTCGAAAATCAGGGCGGGGATTTATCAGAAAGATAGGGATGAAGTTTCGTCAATATAGATGAAGAAGAGACTGCATACTGCTACATCTTTCCTTCTTGAATGGCGTAAATCTCCATTTTTTAATTATTGTTCTTCTATTCCTATTTTGCACGTCAGTTTTCAGAAGCTTTAGGAGATTTCACAAAACTCCGTACTATTTTTTACATCGGAAAGATTGGGCTGGCCACCTATAATGTACATATTATCATACTAATTTTTACTCTACCTTTTTGGAATTCCGGCGAACTTCATTTAAAATATTCTAACAAATTCCTTACAATTTCCTTTTTTATTTTATGATCTGATCTCATTAGAAATCATATAAAGACAATTCCTATTTAATATAGTTATTTGTGCAAGTATTTTACGATTAAGAAGCAACTGTGTCTTGTACAGATTGTGTAATAATCAACTATAACTATAGGATACTCTATTCCCGTGACTTACTGCATTTATCTGAGTGATCCACAAACGACGAAAGTCTATCTTTTTCCTATCTCTATCTTGATGAGATGAAACCAAAGATTTTATTTTCTGTTGAATAATTGTTCGAGTAAGTCTTGAACGAGATACTTCACTTTCGGTTAATAAAGAACAATTTTAAGACTTGCACTCTGTTTTCCTCCCAATAGCATATAATCATCGAGCGGAAAACATGCTCGGCAGAACCTACAGGAGACAAATGTTCCGTTTCCTTTCATTTAATGTGTAAGCATCTAACTGATGGAGTGCAGCATCTGTTAACATGCAAAGTGCCGACGGCATTCCTGTGTTTCCGCTTGGCTCATTGCCGTTTGGTTGGAAGTCCTCGGGTAAAGAAAAGAACTAAATCTTGAGGAGCACAGGAGCCCGCGTCCATCGACTGTCTCAACCTTAAGCATCGGAGAGTTCAACCTCCGACTTCGGTTTCTCCGGCTCGTCCCACTTGGTGGTTCTGTAGTATGTTGCATAGAGAATAAGCTGCACCAGACCAGACAAGGCTCCCAAACTATTCGGCACCTACAAAAATATATGGACGCATTTACAAAACCAAATGCCCAAAAGATGTCTTCCAAAAGAAGGCTTCATCCCCCTGGAAATTTTAGTTATTGAACTGAAAAATAGTATGATTTCACTCTCTATTTCCTTTAAACTGTGAAACAGAAGAACATGATTATACTCAAAAGATTTGGATGAAGTTATATGCGACCAAGAAAGAAGTTTCAAGATTTTACCAGGACATAGGGATCAAATTTGAGGAGCGCATAGACAGCCCAGATGAGGCCGTTTAAGAAGTTGGCGAGTGACAGATAGAAGGGCATGTACTTCACGCTCTTTGTCTGGATGACTCGGCGCTGCCAATACCAAAAAGAAGGAAATTGATTGCCATTTTGTTGGTTATTGATCGGGGACTTATTAGTTTCTGAGAAAAGCCAAACAGTCGACGTACCATGATTGTCAATGGCGAAGTGTACATTGCTATGTTGAAGATGATACACAATATTCCCACAAGTGTAGACCTCTTGCCTGTGGTATGGAGAGTCAACAGGGTGATCACAACTACTGCAGCCATGAAGATCAATTCAACGAGGAGCGCAAGCAAGATATTCCGCTGCGAAATCGCAACAAAAGCACAGAAATCAAATCAGAATGCCGAAGCTGCAAAATGGAGGTAGGACAAGCACTCTTTATTTTCTTAAACAAAATTAGGTGTTACAAAAGCTTACACGTCTGTTCCATGAAGAGTATATAAAGAATATCCCAACGTAGATGAGCTCGAGACAAAAACCGAAACCGTTGATTGTGACGACAAGCAGGCTGTCCGGATGGACGAAGGGCATACCATAGAACACCCACATCGCACAGTTGAGTACCGTTGCAACGTATGGATCCGGCTTGAATCCCGATGCCGTTTTCTTCTTCCATATTGTGATGAATGTCGGGCTGACAAGATCCACCCATGATGCAAAAGCAAATCGAATTCCAAATGTTAATCCATTGATCAAAACAAGCAAGCCAACAAGACTCTCATTGGTTAAGTTAGGAGAGGAGCAGAAGTTGCCGAGCTAAGCTTACATTGGAGACAGGAATAAACCGAAGGAGATGACATTTCCTGCAAAATGATCGAATCAAAACATTGAGATCCATGGTCATAACTTCAACGTTTCGCTATTTATTACATAATTGATTGGTCATTAACCCTTCTCAACTCGTACTCTTCTTCATTTCATCATGTAATCCTTAGGTCACCTACAGATTTTTCACACATATAATTTGACGATTAAATGATCACTTTGCACGACAATTTATTCAAAACAGTTTAGTCAATTATATAATGAATTTTTCATTAATTAGGATATTTGTTCTTCACCTTTGTATTAGCATGCTGTTCAGGTGTGTTGTATCAACATATTTTATACCTTTCGTGAACTTTATCTGCATTCTAATTCAAATTATTTTATGAATTTCAAAAAAAAAATTCTGGGCTCCTTCGCATTTCACCTTTGAGCATATTTATAGAGAGAGAGAGAGAGAGAAACACACATATGATGGAACGACATTGACGGGTTTGACATGATGAATGACCATCCAAGGCCACTCTAGCCAACAACTTTCATTTTACATTAGATAGTGCACAAGAAAAACAACGAGGAGGGGCTTCCAAAAAATGGTTCTCATGCATTGTTAACGGAACGATCATATCACTACAAATTCTCAAGCACCAAAGCGAGTCGGCGAGAAGATCTTAACATGAAAATATATATACACGCGCGCATACGAAGGATTGACATTAATGAGTTGGACACGAGCCATAACCATCCAAGGCCATTCTAACCAACATTCTTCATTTTACATTAGATAGTGCACAAGAAAAAACAACGAGGAGGGCTTCCAAAAAATGGTTCCCATGCATTGTTAGCAGAATGATCATAATCACTACGAATTCTCAAGCACCAATGCGAGTCGGCCAAAAGATCAAACACGAACGTACGCAAGAAAATAGAGAGGTCATGCATCGTCGGGTCTTCAAGAACTCACCGACAATGCCTACGATCGTTCTGGCTGTCTCGGTGTCCACCATTTTCGCAGGTTCTCAAGGACGAAGGACGAAGAGATTCAAAGGAGGGAAGAGCGAAAGGATGCTGCTTAATCTCTGTCGGCTGCGGATTCGAAATCGGCAATCTGGGGTTATTTTTTCTCGGTGACTAAGAACTCCGTCTTCCCGTTCCCTGAATTAGATCATCGACGTCACACTTGCACAGGCGATTTATATGTCTACTTTTTCGGTTTCCAAGAAAAGCTGCCAATATTCTAAATTTGGAGAGGATTGAGAGAAAGGAAACGAATCAACTTACGTGAATTTTTCGATATGGATGAAGCGTTTTGACTGAGAGGGGATCGGCGACGTTTTCGGTCGCTTTCTGCCCGGTATGTGTCGAATACTGTCCATATAATTAGAACGGCATGAAAGTTTATCCTGTTGTGCATTGTGTCTATCAAATCCGCCGGAAGATTGAGATTTAGAAAAGAAAGAAAACAAAAAAACAAAGGAAGTCAGATAAGATGGCGATTGGCGGTTGGGCCACGTCGTCATCGGGAAGCTCCATCCCTTTTTCGATTTCCTTTACATTAATTTGAATCTTTAAGGAGGCAACAGGCGGGAGATCCGCCCTAGGGTGGGAGACCACGCTTGCCCTCCGTACGTATTTCTTAATTGGGGGAGAAGAAAAATGTTCACTTATTAACGGGGTGAAGTGTATGGGCACCGGTATGTTAGAATAAGAAACATCATCATCGAGAAGCTCCATCCCTTTTTTGATTTCCTTTACATTAATTTGAATCGACCATTCGAATGTATCAGATAAAAAGGCTCAATTCTTCGGTTATTATTTAACAATAGCGTTCCTATAAAAAAAAATGGTGTAAAAATGAGCTGGAATAGATTATTAATTTGGATGAAATTTGATATAATGGTCACCCCACCAATTGAGATTATTTGTATATAGGGATTCTATTTAATATTGGATGAGAATCAAAAAGTAACAAAAATTGTAACTGGATGAAGTTTAATTCTGTTTTTTAATTTTATACAAAAAAACATATTACGCATTTACTTTGCAATATAGAATTCATGTATTATAAAAGCTTAAGTAATTATATCCCCAGTCCTACTACATTTTTGTTGGTTTGTCGATAAGTATAAATTATTTGTAATGCAGAACTTTTTATATATGTCATGTTTGTAATCATGTATATATTACCAAATATTAGTGAGTCAAATTTCAAATCGGTGCAACGCATAGATTTTTGACCAGTTAAGACTATATTGATCAATCTTCTTTTTATCGAAGCACTTGACATTGTTCAAATACATTTTTCAAGAAATTTTTTTCAAGGGAGAAAGTTACTTTCTTAAATTTCCAAAAATGAGCTACAATTTTTCTCTTTTATATACAACGGAAAAATTTTGAACCTTCTTTTACCTAATGGACTCACAGTAAGGTGTCGAATTTGGTTGTCGACATCTTGAATCCAAGTGCATGGGTTCACAGTCACAGTTGTGGCCATCAAGGTCCTACGTTTGGACCCCGGGTCAGATTGTCTATATCGGGGTCCCAAGTTCCGGCTCGTTGGAACCGTAACAATAGCTATTTGATTGCTGCTTGTGAACGACCCGGGATCCGGGAAGCCGGGATGTCGATGGCTGGAGGAGATCGAGGCAAACTTCGGAAAAGGATTTTCGGTATATGTAAAGGTGTAAATCGTTCATCTGAGGTTCATTTCCCTTAAGCGTGGCTAGACAATGTAAAATTAGGGATATATTTTTCGGGCCATCTGAGCTTTTGCTAAGCAAACAGAAGAATCCACCATTGTCGTTGTCATGATCTTCATCATCATCATCATCATCATCATTGTTGTCACGGACGAGAAAAAGAAAAGGAAAAGGGGGCAAAAATTCTTTTCCAGATAAAATGGAAGGGACAAAATGAATATATGCATTGTTACTTAAAAAGGCTTTAAATTTTGAAAAGTCATAACTTAATGGAGTCAAGAAAATACAGAATGAACATAAATAATAATATTATGAAAGTTTAGCGAAATTTGTTTTAATCAAGGAAAAAAATGAGTTAGTCCATTCTCAGATAATACTCCTTGGCTATCCGGATGGAAAAATCAGAAATTGAAATGTAGACCAAAGTTCGGGGGTCAACTTTTTAAGTTTTCAAAGTTCGGAGGTTATTGCACAATGTTGCCAAAGTTTAGGGGAGTTTGAGCAATTATCCCTAAAAATAAATCGAATCTATTGATTTATATGATGGCCAAGACAGGAAGTATAAGTTAACTTCTCTACCTTTTCCCCTTTCAGCACGATTTTTCCCCTCGCTGGCCCTTTAAATAAAAAAAAAAGAATAATTAATTAATTTTTTTAAATCTACGTCAACGTCAACCATGTCACGTTAAATGATTGGTGTTAACTAGATTATCATGTTAGCAATTTCTAGTCAAAATTAACAAGAATTACTACATTCATAATTCATTAAAAAATTTATGACTATATTAATAAATCCTCGAAAATGTTTAAGACTAAATTGAGACAATCGAAAGATTTAAAACTGAATTAACAAATTGTCGAAAAGTTTAGAACTAATTTAGCACAATCGAAAAGTTTAAGATTGAATTAACAATCGTATAATAGGTTTAGGACATTTTTGCCATAATCAAGTGACTAAGCTTGAGTTGGATCTTACTTGCTTTGGTGTTTTTTTTTTTTCCTGCGGTGCAAGTCTTTGTGCTTGTCTCAAACGTAGGAAATTGGAAGACATAATTGAAGCTTGAAAGTTCATAGTTAAAAAAATAGATTATTGATCATTTAAACAAAAAAAAAAAAAAAAAAGATGTGCTAATAAGAGAGGGGAAAATTATTTAAAAGTTTTAAATCTATTGAATTTGTGTTAATTTAGTCATAATCCTTATAATTGTATCGATTAAGTATTAAATCTTTTAATAATTTGTCAATGTAGTTAATTCGGCTAATTTTGGCCAAAAATTGCTAATATTGACATTAATCGTCCTATGTAACATGATCGGCGCGACGTGGACAAATTTTATAAATTTTTAATTATTTTTTCTGAATTTTTTTCCTTTTATTTTCATTTTTTAATTGTGTCCGGCGAGCAAGCAAGGGCTTGTGAGCCCTCATCGACTGTTGGCAAGGCTCGTGACCCTTGTCCTCTCAAGCCATCACCAGATCCAGAGACATGACAATCCTCACCCAAGCCGCAAGATTTGAGCCCTCACCAAATCTAACAAGAGAAATCTTCCCTGGCGAGGGCGATTGTCACCTAAGCCGTAAGGTTGAGCACTAGTCAAATTTGGCGAGGGCCCCATAACCAGGTGAGGGCCACCCTTGCTAGATCTAGCGAGAGCCATGACCCTCATCAACAAAATTGGAAAAAAAAAATTTAAAATTCAAAAAAAAAAATTGTAAAATTTATCTACATGAGTGTTGGTTGTGCTAATAAGATGCATTCATATTGGCATTCATATTGGCAATTTTCGATCAAAATTGACCGGACGAACTACGTTGACAAATTAATAAAAGTTTTAGAATTCAATTGGTGCAATTTAAAGTTTAGAAATGAATTGCCCAAGTGCAATAGGCTTAATACTTTTTTTGATACTTTTCATAATAAGAGAGTATTCAACAAAAAGGAGAGAAAGATTTTAGGGTTTGTTTAGTACGAGATAATCGGTCCGGTAATTTTGCCTACATCTTCTCTAAAAAGAGAGGAGTTAGGGTTTCGATATGTTCCAAACTATTATCCCATTCAAATGTGATCTAGAAGCGGCTGGCCTACCACTTTTCTTTTAAATAAGATGACGACTTCCTCGAAGAAGATGCAAACTTTTATAATATAAGTTCCAATAAAACATACTTACATAAATATTTATATGTCTAAAAGTGAATCGGCACTCTATCAGGTGGTACTATGTGAAATAGTTGTTTTAGTAGATTCATCCTCTAAACCCTAAACAAAACAAAAAGAAAATTTGAAAGTCACAATTAAATATGACCTAAACTGCAAATGGATGCTAATCCTGCGGAGACACTTGGTAGAGTTCTGGCTAGACGCTCGCCAGAAAATACCTCTTTTAATCGATTTCAATTGGAATTAATAAGCTATTCTTTTTAATATATATGCAGCTTGTATTTTATGCACACATTATTATTATTTTTTTGGGGGGGATCGGTATGCACGCATTAATTAAATCGGCGGGAAATGACTCCTCAGATCCAACAATCATGAGAAAGAGCTTCCCCCATTAAAAATAATAATAATAATAACAATAATTAAATAAAAAACTTCTTAAATTATCTTCTGCTTCGGCATCACGAGGACGATGACGTGAAGCCTTTTGTGCTCGTGAAAAACATTCATTTTTTTAGGAAAATGTATTTAAAAAGATGAGAAAATATAGAAGGTAAGATCAACATATAAACCCCATTTCACTTCACATGCAAGTTATCGAAAATGGGGCACGGCAATTATTGCAATCTTTTCAACTCTCATTTTTCCAATGCTACAAGTTAACTTAGAAGTCGCACATGGAACATACGCTGCCGCCTTATTCTCATGTCCAAACCTTATTTCGCCTCCAAAAAATCTAGATATCCTTCCAACTCCATAGATGGATGCAATGGCAGAAAAGTTGTCCAAAAAATCCGAAATTCATTATACGTTGACCAATTCAATTCTAAATTTTCCAATTTTTTCAATTTAGTCTGGGACCTTTTAATGATTTTCCCATCCAAAAATTGTCAACGTGGCACAAAATGTCCAATGCTAATCGAATTGCTAAGACAAAATTGATTAAAATTAGTTGAAATGACTACATTGGAAGAATGTCAAAAGATTTAAGACAAAATTGATTAAATTGAAAATTTTAGAACAATTCTCCCTTATAATGTTGAATCTGACTATTATTTGAATAGCATAGTCGTTAGATTGAATTGATTGGCACGAGACTTTAGTAATAACCACTCATGCAGCATCTTACTTGATCAAACAATTGAATTTGATAATCGAGTCCAGTTGGGCATGATTGGTCTTGATAACACAGGCCTGATGACTGAAGTAATCTTTGGGGAAATTTATCAAAAAAAAAAAATACTAAATCTATTATGCATGTACAAATTCAGTCATAAATATTATAATTATACTAATTGAGTAATAAATATTTTCACATTTTTCTAATTAAGTCTATCATACTAATTTTAGTTAGAAATCATCGACATGGATAATTTTATAATTTTTTTAAAATATGAATTTTTTTTTTTTTTTTCTTTCTTTATTTTCCTTTTTTTTCCTACCAAGTCTAGCAAGGATCGCTGGCCATGAAGCCATCGTCGGTTTTTTTTTTCTCGATATAGATAGTGTAGCTATGAATAGAGAGTGCTCTTATTTAAAACAAATAAAACTTTCTCGCATATACCTGCCTTCGGATGAAATTTTTTATAACAAAGAAAAGGAATTCAATAAAATAAAATTCGCATTTTTTTATTTCTTCGGATTAAAAAATCGAATATTTAGCGAGGGCCACAACCCTTGACTACAGCCGGCAAGGGCAAGACCCAATTTCCGACCCTCACAGAGCTTGGAAGGAAAAGAAATGGAAAAGAAAGAAAGTAAAAATTAAAAAATTCATAATTTTTTAAAAAATTTCATGAAAATTATCCACATCAATGCCTACCGTGTCACATAGGATGATTAGCATCCATGCCAATAATTTCTTACTAAATTTGGGCGGGTGTATTCAATTGACAAAATATAAAAAAAGTTTAAAACTTAATCGACACAGTTAAAAAATTTAGAACTGAATTGATAAAACTGCAACAGGTTTGATCATTTTTCTTAATCTCTGCATCATGTTAGCCGTAAGTTAGGGTTTGAGATTCATTGACTCGGACTTTGAGAATCTAGGAATTACTGTCAAGTACGTCTATCTTGAGAACAATTTCTGCACAGCCACCTTCTAGGGGAATGAATATGAGAATCTTGAATTTACTTCTCCTCTGGCTGATCACAGATGTCACCTTGAGGCATGGGGTCAGCAACTTTCTTTCAGAAGAGCCTTTCCTCTCAATGATCTATCTGGGGATACAGATTTGGCTGAATTAGCTTTAATATCATGCAGGGGAGGCTTTAACACGATCATATTTAAAAAGACTCACATCTTCCAACCTCTGTGGGACCCAACCCCAGAGGAACACATCAATTAGATATATTATATTTCAAACAAAAGTAAAAGCTTGGGATCCTTTCTGATTGATTGAGGTTGATGTAGAAATTAGGTAATGTCTCCACCGGCAGTGTGACTTCCCAAGGGAAGTCACGGTCCTTGATCAAAATCTGGGGTGGGTTCATTTTTATCATCTCCTGCTATGGTTGCTTTCATATTATCTTTATAGGTAATATCTATCATGGTCAACTTTTATCATATTGGACAAGTCTTTTCCATAAATGACGAAGCAATAGATGATAGGCATTGACAATTCTACAATTTTATTTAGAAAAGAATGGATCTTTCTTTTTTCCGAGCAGGTGAACTTTTGAAAGAATTGGTAAAGTGGCAAAAAAAAAAAAAAAAAACCATTAGCTACAATAATTACCAACCACCTAATTTTCAGTTAACTCATCGACAACTTTTATGATATTATCAACTCTTTTTAAGAGCTTGCAATTACCAAGTTTTCTCATTTTTTATCCACTTTTACTTGTCTTTCTTCCTAACACCTAAAATTATCAACTCTTATATGAATTTATGGGTTTATATTTGAATGACTTACAAAGTTTTTGTCCAATTAAAGTTCCCAATAGTTTTGAATTACGAACATTCATTTAAATTACTTACCAATGTTTCTATGACCTTTTTTTAGTTTGTCAACTTTTGTTATCATAAGCCACTTTAAATTTGTTTTTCCTACAAATGACTTAAATTCAGTAACTCCTATATGAGATTTTTAACCTTTATATATGCAATTTACCTACTTTTCTCTCATTAAATTACTATTTAGTTTGGATTTACGAATTTATTCCAATTGCTTGCCAACATCTATTCATTTGGCTCTTTTCTAAAGAAAATCCTCAATTTTCTAATTGAGTTACCGAGTTTTATTCATCTTACTTACAATCCCATTAAAGTTACCAACTCTTTTAAGAAATTACCAATCTTAATTAGAATGATTACCAATTATCTCCAATGTCTTTACCAACTAATTTTGCATTACAAACCTCATTTAAGTCAATCACCGACGTTCATTCTTCAACTTTTATCTTACCTTTTTTACTAATGCCTTAAATTTACCAACTATTATATTTAAATATCAATCTTTCCATGTGGCTTTATAATTTTTTTCTCCAATTAAATTACCAACTATTATTGGGTCGTCAACTTCTTCTTCTTTTCTTTTGAGTTGTTTACCAATGTTTAGTCAATTTTTTCCTTAATTTATCAGTTTTTCTATTCAGTTACCACTTTTATTTGTCTTGTTTATCAATCCTCTTCTTTACGATTATATTACCAACACCATTTGAAACTTTTTTGAAATGAAAAATTTTCATAATACATATGTAGTCTTGGACAAACCCCCCCCAAAAAAATCCTACTAATTAAATGGGGTTCAAAATTCAAGTTTAGTGATTCTACATGTGGGTTGTTAAGAACAACCAAAGGTTTTTTTTTTGGGGGTTCAAAAAGAACAAGCTAAGATTAGTCAACAAAATAAATGGGCAGACAAAAATGTTGCATATGAACAAAATGCAAATAGACCAACTTCACGTGGATTCATCACAAAAAAGACTTTTTGTTTTGCAAAGTTGTCCTATTACGACACTCCATCGTTTTCTTTTTCCCCAAATTCCTGCGGGTGCTTATGTGGTGCTCGGAAAAGAGACGTCTTGATGCTGCTCTTGCCCCCACGACAGCGGCCGATCTTGGATAACATAATCAGAGGATCTTTTTTGGCGTCATCGATTTGATCTTTTGATTTGCCATGCCTTTTGTGTTTTGTCTTGATTTTAACCCTTCCCTTGGCGGCTTCCTCGGCTCATAACTTCGTGGAGTTGGCTTGGCGATTGATCGAGACATGGTCATTTTACGCGGCACTCCGATACATCAGTAATTTTCTATGAAAATTAACTAAAAGAATTACATTAAAATTCTATGTGAGGAGTTTACGATTGAGTCAATATCCGCACTATAGATTTATGACTAATCGGACAATTTACCCTTCGTCTTTCACAATCTCATTAGTTCAAGCCATATCGTGAGTTCATCTCTGAATGATGGGTGCTCTTAAGTGTCGTCGCCTCATTCGGAGAGATGATGCCGGTCGAGCTGTGAAGATGGCTCGATACTTATCTATTCTTGCACGTTACGCGTGATCGGGGAATTAAGCGTGATTTGGCTCTCATGCTAAACCTAGTTAGCACCACGTCTCTCTTTTGATTATATTTCTTTTGGCCATAACACTACGCAAAACCATTGAAAAGTTCCCACCTTGTTTCTTGAAATTTGTATTTTTGGCGAAACCCTTTTGAGGACCGACATGGAAAACGTGGGTGATCAACGAGATCTGATTCGGACGGTCAGACAAAACGGTTCCTTTGAATCTTGAGCAGCTCGAGAAGGAAGAACGATCCGATCATACCAAACCCCCCCCACCAAAAAAATCGACATGAACTCCAACCCAAAAAAGTACATATCTTTTTGCACTATGATTTCATCGTCAAGGAGAAGCTGTTGATCTGACGAAAAAAAATAACCATTAATACCCTTTCGGTTGAACATGTAATGAATCTTTGTTTCAGACAAGAAACATGGGATATTCATTATTCATCGCGGCCTAAAGTCTATACACATCTTTTCCCTATACAGGGACCTTCGATGACTTCTTCGGTGTCGCCATCACAATGCGCCGGATAGCGACCGGCCAACTTTGATTTAGCGTTCAACCCAATCCTTCGAATTTTTCCCGGGCCTAATTTCAACTTTGGGCAAATTTTTCACCTTGCCAAGAAGATTTTTTGCCCTTGATTCTGTTCATTAGGTTCAGTTTTTTTGTGCATAATGCATGGCCTCATAATGGTGATAATGCTTGGCTGTTCCAACCACCCTTTTTTCGCTTAGGCTAAGCTAATCATTGGAGATCTTGAGATTTCTCTAAGGAAAAAATTTAATCAGAAAAACAGATCATTTTCTCGGGAAAATTCTTCCTAACCTGCTGCTAAAGGTTAGAAAGTCCTTCAAAATCTTAGGGGGGGAGGGAGGGACCAACTGGTTTAAGATATGCGGGACTGAAGAAAGGATGATTGAGAAACTTTGATTTTTTTTTTAAGTATTTTCTTCTTCAAGAGAATCGGGGATTACTGGTCAGCCGTAGATGCTCCCTTCCCTATAATAATTTTCCAATAAGACTTGACAGAGACAAAAGGGAAAACTGCCCCACTTGCGAGAGAAAATGCCACCCTACAGTTCCTCTGTTTTGCCCACCAAACTTCTCTCTCTCTCTCTCTCTCTCTCTCTCTCTCTCTCTCCCTCGGGCTCTGTCATAGACAACACATGTAAAGCTCCAGCTCTTCCCCTTCTTCACTCTGTTTTCCGCCGTGCCACTTGAAATTTGATTGGGTTTCGATGAGATCAGTGATCTCCAATGCATGAGTGCAACCATTGAAGAGGTTTTCGGCTTCTGGGTATTGCTGAATCTTTGATATGTGGGTGACGAGACCGAGAAGAACGACGGCGGCGGCGACGACGACGACCTGAAAGAGGTCGCGGGGACATGATCTTGAAGCTGAAGCTAGCTTGCTGCGGAGGAGGAGGTGGAGGGTTTTGTCGCTTTCTGGGATGAGAGCGGAAAGATTTGAACTTTGCCGGGACATACTTCGTCTTCCTCGTTTCTTGATTTCTCTCCCTATGCAGAAGGTCAATATGGTAATGGACATAGTGATCTCGGTGGCGCTGCTGCTCGTGGGGATCGCTGTGCTGTTCGTGATACATTTGTGCATAGTTGGGAGGCTGTTTAGAGAAGGGTATCAGAATGGGGTCTTGGTACCGAGGGTCGATGCACCGACCGTGACCATCTCGACTGAGGATCTGAACAACCTGCCTTGCTTTGATTACGCGGGAGGGACGGGTGACAGAGGGAGTAATAACGGGCCCGTGGACTGCGCAGTTTGCCTGGAGAGCTTCAAGGCGGGTGAGAAATGCAGGTCGCTGCCCAATTGCAACCACAGCTTCCACGTTCAGTGCATTGACTCTTGGCTCCTGAAGACACCCATCTGCCCCATCTGTCGGACTCATGTCGTCGTCCGTTCGAGGAGTTTCAAGAACTTGGTTGAGGAGACCGGCGTGCCGGGCGATGTCACGATTGAATTGACATGAGAAAGCAAGAAAGGATCACGGTATCGCTGCTGCAAATTGATGGGTCCTCAGTGTTTCCTGGGTGGCCAGGTGCTCGAGCTCTGCTGGCGTACTCGTTTACTGTAATCATTGCTCGTTTTGCCTTTAGGCCTGATGATTATTTTCAGAGGCCGAGTTCTTTTTATTTGAAGAAATTTTAGGCAAACGCAAAATTTTGTCGGTCATTCTCTGTAAAAAGAGAAGGTTACACAGTCATTCTTCTGAGCGAAGGGGCTATGAGAGGAAGGCGATGGTGTCGACCGTCAAGTTCTACACCTGCTTTTGGTAATATGGTGACGGCGCTGATGTGCAGCGGCGGAACATGTAAAAACCAGCCCAGGCCTGGTGGGTTAGGAAACAGAGATGGTGTTCAGTTGTGCATATTGTCATCTAGGCCTTCTTTTGTTTCCTTCTCCTCTTCTTCTTATAAATACACACGAGTTGTAGCTTGTTCTTGCACTTTCTTGGGAGACATTGAACTGTTCCATTCCCAATGTTCTTTGGCTTGGTTGTGTACCTTTTAGTTTTTCTCAACAGAAAAGACAGGAAAACGGTTTCTTTGAACACGACAGGCTCATGAGACTTCGTCCAGAAATGATATATCAAGGAGGCCTGGACAACAAGTATCCCGAAGTGTTCAAGAAAACTATTTCGAAATGATCAACCAATCGCAGACGCGACATCCAAACCGCATTTTAAATGACGAGATAACAAAGTTCTAGAACAAACTAGGATTGGACCATACATCTTTATTCCCAACGGTATTTGAGGGCGAGGGCCTTTGGTCCAGCGGCGAGATGTTAGGAAGGTTGCCCATGGTAACTAATTATTCCTAGTATGTAGTTGTACCCGAAGTCACTCTTACAAGGCGGCAAAAATACAGTTACGAAACAAACGCTATGCAACCAAAAAGTACCCAACATAATGCAGAGGAATAGGACGATAAGCAAATCTGCACGCGGAGTTTCACGTCACATCATCCCAAAGTGTCACCAGCCAACCAAACAACCAATCAAGCGACCTCATGATCCATAACTGCATATGATGTTATTCCCAATCCAGTGCATGCAAAAATTTCAAAGGAATGGCATCAGCAAAGGCCTGCAGATCTCTGCACCAACGAGAACATGCAACTCCATGTAGACCTCCTTTATCTGCCATTTTCTTGTGCGGGCAGTTCATATCAATCATCGCTTGATTGCGCACATGCACAAACGCAGACAAACAGATGGGCAAAATCTATGCCCCTAATTGATTAATCACTACACTGCAGGCCAAGCACTCTGTCAGTGACAAATTAAGAGGAGTCAGCAGCAGCCAATTTTTATGAAAAAGCAGAACATCTCTCTAGTATTCTGACACTGGCCCATCATAGCTTTGTGATTTCACGCCAATTTAGAAGCCCGGAAAGTCGAAGATAGACAAACGCCACTCAAAATCATATTGCTATAGACCCACTGACTAGAATCTGAACTCGTGCGCTTTTGATTGCTTCTCAAATCATCACCAGAGACAGAGTATTGAGTTCTCTAGCGGTACAATTGTCTTTTCAAGAAAAGCACGGCTTGAAGCCAAATCCTGTTCACAATTCCATTTCTTCAAACTCAGAAGTTCGCTAATATTCTCATAAAGGAGAAAAGAAAGAAAAGGCCAGGAATTATCCATCAAGTTCAGAAGGCGAAACATGAGGAAGCAAGCATATTTCTCCAAATCTGTCTCAGCTCTTCTCAGCATTGCTTTCAAGCTCCTTCCTCAACTGCAGCGAAAAATCGTCATTGACATCATCATCATCCCAGTCATCTTCCCACTGCTGAGTCACATCGTTCCCTTCTTCTTTATCCTCCCATTCTGTCAAATATTTTTGGGAACAAAACACAATTTAAGAATTGAAAGGTGGACATCAAGATCAGCTAAAGAGGACCAGAAGAAAAGACAAATCATAGGGATCGAATGGAAGCCAATAGCAATAGAACAACAGAAAGATGATAAGCTATTTGAACAGTAATTAAATGGGGAGCCAAAATGACTGGCAAGAATCCACAGTTAGAAAGAGGCAGAAGCAGACCACGAACAGGTTCCTAAATATTTTAGTATCTTCCCTCAAAACAAGAATAAATGAATCTGGTCCAATCCTACAACATCAAATAAAAGACACCTCGGCCTGCATTTTGCCGCATGAACAATTGACAGTGACGCCTATTAAGCATTTGTATCTGGATGAAAAGACCACCATGAGAAAAAAATTGCCCTCATCAGTTTAGTAACCCCAGTGTTCTTGAATCCCAATACTACAATGGCCTGACCTACTAGAGATAACATGAGATACTCAAAGCTGGCGATTTTCTGTTATACTCCTAGCAGAACGTTCAGAATGTCTCCATGGCCTAAAACTTTCAACAACAGCGTGCAATTGATTGATCGAGCATGCAAGACATAGCTAGTCTCCCAAGATAGAGACGCGATTGTTCTCGATGGCTGATACCCAACCCAATATGAACAGACAATCAAAAGGAGTTCGTATCTGAAAGGGGTTCAACATCCTATAATAACAGCTAGGCATTTCACCAATGAAATTCTCAACCCTCATCCTTCAGAAGCTCACCATCTGCGCTAAACCTACAAAGTCACCACCTTGCGGCCATTCTCTATAGCTGAACTGCGAAAGAACTAAAACCCCCCTCAATCCGAGTTCAGACAAGCATCGCCATCGCATCAACCTTCCCATCTCTCGCGCATGGAACATAGTTTCGACAAAACGCAAAGAGGGTTTCGCCGAGAAAGCAAGTACCTTCGTTGATTTCGAACTCCTCGAACTCGTCGTCGTCTTCGAACAGATCCATCTTCGCCTCCTCCGTCGCGGGCTTCGTCTCGGTCGCCATTACAGAAGAGATCAGAAGTCGTCGACAAGAACCTGCGAAAAAGAACAGATTTTTGCAAACTTCAAGCGCGCAAATTAGGTCAAAGGAAAACCGACGAACGGAATCCTCGAAAGAGAAGATCCGGATTCGGAGCGGAACCAGAAGGCGCCGACCGACGGACCGACACGACAACCGATCGAGAGATGATGAACTGGACGGAGAGAAGATATCGCCATGCTTACCTCCTTGGACGAATGCTCAAGCAAGCTCCAACCAGCACGCTTCACAGAAAGAGAGAGGGAGGGAGAGAGAGAGATCGACGTTTCTAGAGCAGTGGAGAGCCCTCTCTTCAAGGCCCATTGGGCCTGCGTAGATCGGCCACTCGGCCCAAGAAGAGAGGTGAGGCTTGGCTTGGCCCTCAAGCAAATCAAAAGCAGAAATTGGCTAAAGACTGAAGCTTTGAGGGGAAGAGGGAAAAAAATTTTGAATCCCAGGTAGAATTAAGCCACCATTAAGACAATGACGACAAAAAAAAAAAGGAGCAATCCACGAAACCCGAATTGTATTTTCACAAAATTTTCATTTCTATTTGCTTATATTCTTTCGATATTTCGCAAATTATATCTATATTAATTATGCAGATTAGTGTTCAGTTACTTGAAACAATTCATGCGAGTATTGAAAGGCCGAATATATCAAAAGTTTATGTAGTTTAAATTGGGGGCATTTCAAGCTAAATCTTTCTGTTGTCTGACTTTATTCTCTATATACAATCACAGACTAACTAAACAAACAAATTGGGGGCATTTCAAACCCTTTATTCTGCAAGCACAAATTGAAGGCTAGCTCCTGCAAAAACTGAGCCAGTGTCCTTTTGATCTTGCACTTTCAACACACTAAAAATCATATCTATTTACATGGTCTTTTCTCTAGGTCGCCGTCCGTCCAGGGGAAGGTGGCGGCGGCAGCGGCGGGGGAGTGTGAGCGCAAATCACGAGAGCCGAGGTCTGTTCCTCTCGTCGGAGGAGTTGAGCAAGATCTTGAGGAGCGACCGTGCCTTCTTGCTCGCGTGGGAGGTCCCGTCGGTGAGGAGCGAATAGAGGGCCGCCGTGAGCGAAGAGTCCCTGGCCAGCACTTCGATCACGTCCTTCCCTCCGTGGCGGCACAGGGACAGCAGGATCGAGACGCTGTATTCTTTCCCGGCTTTGGAAGCCGAGGACCGCAGGAACCCGACGATCAGAGGCAGAACTGGAGTCTGTAGGATCGTGGCAGCGCCATCGGCATTATCGGCTAGAGACGCGAGAACTGCCAATGAATCGACTATAAGTTCATCCTTCTCCGAGGAAGCGAGAATGTTGGCCAGCAATGGAATAGTTCCCGCCGCTATGACTCGACACTGGTTGCCGGGATAGAGAAGCAGCCCGAAGATCGCGACCACCGCGTTCTGTTTCCCGCAAGACTTTCCATTTCTGATGAGGTCCACGAGAGCCGGGACGGCGCCCGGCGTCTCCCCGATCAATTTCCGGTACCCCTTCACGGAAGAAAGGTAAAACATCGTCGCGGCGGCAATCTGCCTCGCTTCCAGGCTCGACCCTTTCTTCAGAACCGACAGGATCGGGCTCAGTCCGCCGCAATCGACTATTACCCTTTTGCCACTAGTATGCTTCGCGAGCTTCAATAGAGCCGCGATCGCGTTCTCCTGAGTAGCTGCGTCGGGCGAAGACAAGAGGCCTAGCAGCGGCAACACCGTGCCGGCTTCAATCAGGCACGTCCTGTTGAAGATATTCGACTTCGCGAGCAGACGGATCTCGTAAGCAGCCTTGTTCTTCTGCTCGGCCGTCCCGAAAACCAGCCTCCTCGCGAGAATCCTCGAGAGCTTTCTCGTCGCCTCCGCAGCCACCGTGCTTCCCGGAACAATAGTCCTCGTGATGTCGCTACTCCTCCTCCCTGAATTGGCGAGCGAGATCCCGTTATCGGCACAGAACTGTTTTATAAGCTTCCTCAGAGTCGAATTCGGCACTAGCTCGGTGCTCGCGAGCCTCTCTCCTGTTTTCGGGCAGGTAACATTCCCGGCCTTGAGCCATCGTTGGATCGAGGAGCGATCGTAGGTCTGTCCCGTCGAGACGGTCACCGGGTCGGTCATCAGCTCGAGCGAGATCGGGCACCGGAAATCCTCCGGGTTCAAGGAACTGAGAGTCTCCAAGCTCTGTGCATCAGCTGTTTGATGGGAGCTTCCGTGATCCAGAACTTCAAACAGAACCACTCTGCAGTAGCTCATGAATGCCACCAAGCTGCTCAGCAATGGAGCTTCTCTCTCGTTTCCGTCCGAGCACTCGGATTCGATCTCGCCCTCCAGGAACTTGATCTCCTTGTTGCAGTCGCTCCAGCTCCTGATCTCGAGATAATCGAGAACCCGCCCGATCACGCCTCGGTCCGGCTCGATCCCCTTCTCAAAGTAATTGAGCATCGACTGGACTTGCCTCATCGCGTTCTCGTCCCGGCTGTCGAGCTCGAAGTTCGCCCGCCTCGCCTGCTTCGCCACCAGCTCGACCAATTCCTTCACCTCGCCGCCGGCGTCCACCGCGTCCAGGGGCAGAACGTCGAGCGCCGTGCCGACGGCCCGGACCAGCACCCGGAACTGCGAAGCCACGAACCGCGACCTCATCAGGATCCACACCCGGGCGCCCTCGCACGAGCAGTCCTCGAGCAGGAACCTGATCTTCTGGAACGCGGTGTGGAGCTCGGAGAAGCAGAGCACCGCCGCGGAGGCGGAGGAGCGGGCGAGGGCCGGCCCGCGCTCGCGGACGTCCTCGAAGAACTCGAGAAGCACCCGGACCTGCCGGACGGCCTCCCGCGCGTTCCGGCGCTGCGTCGCGAAGGGCCGCGACTGGAAGCCGCAGATGGCGCGGGAGAGGGCGATCAGGGAGTCGACGAGGACCGCCGGCTCGACGGTCTCGCAGGGGCGGACGGCCGGTAACGACAGGAACCGGCGGTCGGTGGCGGCGGCGCGGTCGGACTTCTGAATCATCGGAGCGACCGGAATTATCGAACTCTCGCCGGAATTTCTCTTCGCGGGGGAAGCTCAAAGTTCCGAACTTGAAAGATAACAGAAAGAGTGTTTCGGTTATAATAACGAGGAAGTGAGAGAAAGGGTGTGGACACGTGGCGCGAGGATGGGATCTGTCGTAAATGGATTTGGCGCGAAAGAACCCGGGACACGTGTGATGAATACGTGTCGTTCCGGGGTTGGCCAGGTGATGTTTCTTGGATCCTGGTAAATTGTTTTTCTTTTCTTTTCTTTTCGGGAGGGGAGATGATGTTTACGATTACGATGCGATTTTTCTTTTTTCTTTTTTTTTTTTTTTTGTTTATTTTCCCGCGTGTCGTGCGATGAGGGACTGGCCTGTCCGAAAGCCGATTCCTCGGCGGGGCCCGCCGAGACCGACCTGGACACGTGGACGAATGGCGTGGTGACATGTTCCCTAAGTCAAGGGGATGTCAGTCGGTCAGTGCATTGAAGGAGAAGTAAAATGCAGCTGTCGGTTTTCTTTCCTTTTCTTTTTTCTATTTTTTAAGGGAATCAGGCGGATATTTTCGGGATTTTTAAGGAACATGAAACGCGTGGTTATAAAATTACTTGATAATAATAATAATAATAATAATAATAATAATTGTGTGATTAATTTAGCTGCGCTTCATTTTCCGACAGCCTGGCTAAACGTAAATTGGGAGAGCGAAAGAGGGTTGGCCGACATGAATTAAGATTGAAAATTGAAAATTTTTGGTTTTTCTCGAATATAAATAAAATATTCTGGATCATTGAAATTTCAAGGATGCTCATGATGGAAGAAGTATTAGCAGAGACAGCCCTAGGTAGATGACAAGCTTGAATTTCTACTAATGAGGTTGGTGGAAACCAACAAAGATGATTGGAAGGGTGCCTAAATCTTGAAAGGACGACAGTGATGTAAGAAATTAAAAATTAAAAAATGTATGATTCTTCTCAAATATAAATAAAATACGTGCATTTTAGATCACTGAAATTTTGCGGATGCTGGTGATGGAGACACAAACGGTGAAGTAGTAGCGAAGACTGCCCTAGGTAGATGACGAGCTCTAATTTAAAGTAAGGAGGTTGTGGAAACCCAATGAAGACGACTCGAAGAATGCCTAAATCTCGAATGGACAAGAGTGATGTAAGAAATTAAGAATTGAAAATGTATGAATTTTCTTAAATACAAATGAAATACGCTTATTTAAATAATTAAAATCTCAAGGTTGCCTATTTTGGTGGAAACCGATGAAGACGACTCGAAGAGTGCCTAAACCTCGAGTAAATGAGAGTGATGCAAGAATAAGATAATGATGAAAAAACATATACTTGATTATAATATCGGATGTGGATTATGGACAAAGCAAGTTTGACTTAAATACGTGTTTGGACAGGGGGACACATAGATCACAACAAATTTCCAGGATTTGGTGTATTGTCCAATCGATATTTGTTTTATAATAGGCAAAACAGAACAAATAAGCTCACCTGATTTTGATGTTAGAGATAGCGAAATTTTAGAGGGTACATACATTTGATTGAAAACTTCACAATAAAATAAAAATATTTCCAGTAAGATGAATTTCGAGGAAAATTATAAGCAATACTTTGTTTGGTAGTTTAGTGAAAATGAATTCTTATTAGGGAAGTTATTTTCCCAAATATAAATTTGTTGTTTTCGATTTATGAAAAATATTTTTACATTGTCCAAATACCAAGAAGTCGGAATACAGTTTCCCGAAAATAATTTTGCATCCATTTTTCTCATTTTGGTACAATAAATCTCAACTCATGACAAAAGAGAATAACACAGTACCGATCCCATCGATGCGATCTACATGTACAGAAAGACACGCGTCGGGAAAATCTTCATTGAACAAGCTACGATATTTCTCGAGTTTCGCTCGGAACGTCTTCTGTTCACATCTGATTTTCGCGGTCTGGAGTCTCTTTCTCGATGAAACAGCTGCTGCTTACCTTTTGAAAGAGTTTGATTATCAAAGCGGGCACTGAAGATGTTCCGGTTGAGATGTGAACGCTCGACCGCGTGGAATCAATGCGAATCTAATCTGGGTTTTTCAGCAGTTCTTCGAGACAGCAACAGGAGCTGAATTTGAAAAAATGAAGAAAAGGGTTTTTGAGGATGTGGTCGTTCGTGACTCGTGGGGGAAGACAAAGTCATCCGTGGCCGTGTCCTGATCCACAGGGATCGAGATCTCGATCGCCACCGCCACCACCACATAACGAAAAATTATTAATTAACTGACAAAACCCAACTGCAGCCACGAGCTGCTCACGCTCGATTCGAGAAGCAGCCCCCGCAAGATTCTTCCCTCGAGCCCGACAGCGACTGATGTGGAAAGGGACGGGGCTTTGAACGTGTGCCAATCAGGGACTGATCAGTGTCACGCGGTATCCCCGGATCGTTCGGCGAAACGAATGAGTTTCGTGGTTCGGCTGCGGCTCTAAGCCAGGGGGTTTTAAATATGGTGGTCAAGCTTTGCATGCTAATGAATGGCGAAAAGGACAGGTTTTGTCGTCGACCCACCTAATGAAACTGGTCCATTCAACAGATGGATGTCGTCACCGGTCGGTTCGGGAAGGTTTGGCATCTGATTTTGGTGGCCAATTAATGGGGGCCTCAGATTGGCCATTGAGCATTATATCAGTGTTTTTGCACCGGGACCAAACTGGCGGGTTCAATCGAGTAAGGGACGAACACATTTGTTTTGTTCGGTCCAAAGGAAGGTTGATGCCCTAAAAGTTTGAAATCGAAATCTGTTTAGTAAATTTTTTATTCTCAGGAATAAATTTGAAACAGAATCAAGAATAAACTAAAAAAATTGATTCTTATTTCAAGAATAATTCCAAAAATCAAAGTCCAAATTTTTCTTCACTTTCCTTATCTTCTTCTTCTTCTTTGGCCAACCATGGCCAGTGACCGGCCAAACGAGGGCCGATGACCTTGCCGGAGCATTGCTGGCCCCCACGACATCGAGCCATCGAGCTTGGCCTTGCTAGATTTGGGCGAGGCCAACCATCGGCGAAGCTCGGCCTCACCGAGCCACCACCAAGTCAACCTCGCCTAGGTTGGGCGATGCCGACCTAGCCTATCGAGGCTGAGCCTCGCTGTGACTTGGCATCGTCAGGGGCTGGCAACTAGAGGAGGAGAACAAGCGGAAAAGAAAAAAAAAAAAAAAAGGGAAGGAAAAAAAGGAAAGAAAAAAAAGAAAAGAAAAAGGAGAAAAATGTAATAAAATCAATAAAAAATTTAAAAGAAAATGGTTTGGACCAAAAATTTTAAAAGTCCCATCAAACGCATTTCTATCCTGAAATAAAAATTTTGGGCAATTACTAAACACTTTCAAATTCTCAAAAATTATTTTCGAGAATAAAATAAAAAAAATCTAAGCAGAAATTGTTCTTGAAAATAAAATGATTACAATTCGCACCCTCAATGTCCAGACGGGGTTTTTAGGACGGATACGGAACCCAGGCACGACAGAAAGAGATGAACAGATTGGACAGGGAATTAGCTACATATGGGCTCAAAAGGTCTTTAGAATATATACTTGCGTCACTGAGAAAGAGGAGGAGAGAGCATCTACCTCAAAGACAGTTGCTACAATGCATGCACAATGTACAGTCTCTCACTTGGTGCTGCTGCCTTTGGTTTCAACAGTTCATTTGCTGAGCTTTTACAGCCAAGCCGGGTTCTTCAAGGGCGTAACCACGGCCTTGACTTGCAGGTAGTTGTTGAGGCTGTAGATCCCCTTCTCCCTTCCTATCCCGCTCATCTTGTAACCGCCGAATGGAATCGCCGCGTCGAATACATCGAAGCAGTTGATCCACACAGTCCCGACCCTCAACGCCCGTGATAGCGTGTTCGCTACGTCTATGCTCTTAGTGAAAACGCCCGCAGCCAGACCATAACGTGTGGTGTTGGCCCTCCGGACGACTTCGTCAAGGTCCCTGTTTAAGCAAATATTAACTAGTTATGCAGTGCTAAGCGGAAATTGAACTGAGAAAAAGACGGACAACTACAGGGCAGGTGTCTAATAAATGAGATGTCATTTCACTGATTTAGAGAAAAAGAAAATCTTCATTTAAGCCTATAATAATTGTTGAATAGAAGCAATTTCCAGTGTTACACTCAACATAAAGGAGCAAGCCCCGCAGTATGTATAACGAAAGCTCTTCACTCACTTGAATTTCAATATCGATTGCACGGGGCCGAAGATCTCATCCTTGGCTATCAGCATATCATCCTGAACGACAAAAGTTCCGCATAGGATTGCCATTTAGCTTAACACTTTACCGATGCACGAGGGAACTGGCAACTAAATGTCCGAGCTATACCTGGACATTCGAGAAAACTGTTGGCTGAACAAAGAAACCTTTGGAGCCTAATCTGTCGCCTCCACATTCAAGAGTCGCGTCGCTGTCTATGCCAGCTCTTATGTATCTAAGCACCTTCTGGAATTGCTCCACATCAATCTAGGAGATATGACACCACATGGTTATAACCGCATCAGCCCAAAGCTCTAAGTACAAACTCTGACGTAATAATAACGGATTATATCAAAAGAGCAAAGCTGCAGCAAGCTTCGAGGTCATTTACTAATTGAGAGGTTTGAAAAGGTTCGCACCTGAGGACCTTGTTCGATACCCTTCTTGAAAGGATCACCGACGCTACGTTTCAGTGCACGAGCTTTTGCCTTCTCTACGAACTCATCATACACTCGTTCATGTACATATGTACGAGACCCAGCACAGCAGCATTGCCCCTGTTTATAGATCCCTTCATTCATTCATCTGTGGCAACTTCATTTTCATCCCAAAAAACTGTCACAATACTAAGATCAGACTGACCTGATTAAAGAAAAGAGCAAAGTGTGCAAGCTCCACGGCTTTATCGACATCAGCATCCTCACAGACTATGAAAGGGGACTTGCCTCCCAGTTCCAATGTCACAGGTTTCAGATTGCTCCTTGCAGCCAATTCCAGGACAACCTTGCCAGTTTCGGTCGATCCAGTGAAGGCGAGCTGCACGGCAGAACACAAGTTTTTTGGCCTTAAAAGGCACATAAGCCCAAGTTCGAAATATTCATTTTAATTTGTCAAAATTATAAAATGATGCTAGATGATGTGCTATCATGAAGCCTAGATGAGCTGAAATTCTTGGATGAGAATCTTTTCAAGCCACATAGATGCTCTATATTCATGCCAGTCCATCTAATGCCGATTCACCATGGATATAGCATCTCAACTTTATGAAGCAGACAGACATAGGATATCAGAAAGAACTCATGACGTTAGTATATCCATTAGGAGACAGAGGCACTTTGCATAAAAGCCATCATTAAAGAATAGGCTATCTTTCCCATTTAGAATCGTTTAAGCACTTCCTTCTAAAGTACGATGCTTACATTCATGGACTGGGCAATTGGTGAATATTCATGGGGATTAGTAGAGAAGAAGGTTCGAATGCCCATGATATCCAATAAAAAGTAGGATGCTTTGTTTTAAAGCAGAATACTGCGAAAAGGATTATTTTTATGCCATCATTTGAAAGAGGAGGTTTGTTTTTTCTTTTTACTGCGTTGCACAAGAATCCTGAAACATATTGTAGAAAAGAACAACTTGCACGTTGGAGATTACTGAGAGCTCCAGCATCACATGCACACTGCAGCATATCCTTTCCTCATATTTCTTCAAATTACAACACCTTAATTCATTATACTAAATACTCGTAAAATAGGCTTATTAGTTGAATTATCTCCATTCAGATTATCAAGCAATCCCAGATAGTAATTTGAGCAGATTGGTCTAATATACCTTGTCCACATTCATGTGGCTTGCAAGAGCCGCACCAGCTGTAGGACCATAGCCAGAAACAACATTTAGAACACCAGGAGGAAGGCCAGCCTGTCACAAGCACTATCACTTCAGTAAAGTAAGAGAGAACCTTGGCAAAACAGGGAACTCTTGACCTGCGGATACACCGACTGCTTTAATATTTGGACTACAAAGACACTTCACCAATAAACCAAATTGACTGAGAAATATTCATTTGCCAAGGATTACTCTAGCAGCTAAACTCAGACTTAATCTGGACAAATATCAGAAGTGTCTCAAGAAACCAGCTGTCGACTAAATCTTCTGTTTAGTCTGATAAAGAGTGGCAATGACCATGCAGACCTCAGAGACTAATGAGTTGAAAACAGAAAAAGTTCCAGAAAAAATATCGAAATAGGCTCAGTCCGAGTCAGGACAAATTATGCCTGTGTCGAGAGAGAGAGAGAGACCTCATGGAAGAGTTTTGCGGCATACAGCGCCGTCAAAGGTGTTTGTTCTGCAGTCTTTAGGACAATCGTGTTACCACATGCCAATGCGGGTCCAACTTTCCAAGCGAACATGATGAGAGGAAAGTTCCACGGGATGATCTGCCCAGCAACACCAATTGGTTCATGCAATGTTTGCACATGGTAACTTCCATCAGCCGGGGCTGTCAGCCCATGGATTTTATCGGCCCAACCTACAATATGAGAAAAAGAATCAGAAACATTGACAAGATAGGCTAGTCAAATGCTAATCACATAGAAAGAATGAATCATTCCTCACCAGCATAATACCGAAACAGACGTGCCAGCATCGGCAATTCAGATTTGGCAGACTGCTCATAAGGCTTTCCACAATTCCATGTCTCCAGAGCAGCAAGCTCGTCATTATGCTTTTCAACCAAATCGGCAAAGCGCAGCAGTATCCTCGATCTTTCCTGGAGAGCGAGCACAGGTACATTATCAAAACATGTATGAACTCAAGATGTAATGATTGTCGGATATAATAGAAGGAAAATGGTGGCTATAATTTTTCAATCTCACATAAGGAGTCATCTTTGGCCATGGTCCTTCATCAAATGCCTTGCGAGCGGCCGCCACAGCGCGGTCAATATCTTCAGCATTGCCCTCAGCAACATGAGAAAGGACATCCCCAGTACGAGGATCATATGTCGGGAAAGTTCTTCCTGAGATAGAATCAACCTTCAGATCTTTATCAAAACAGCTACATGCAAGAATCCTATCTATGAACAACAAAACCAAGCAACTAAAGCCATCGCCATTATTTTCCAATTAGTGTTACTCACCTGACGCGGCATCCACAAAGTGCCCATTAATCAGATGCTGTGTGTAACTTATTTGGACGGGCGGTGAAATCAGCTCTTCGACTGCGGCTGCAGTGCTGTACCTGCTGATGCTACTTCCCACGCCATGGTTCCTTCCTAAACGTACAAAAGTACCAACAAGCAAGCAGAATTATCCCATAATGAATCCAGAGGAAAAAAAAATGACTACGGTGAAACTATTAAGGAGAGAGAACTGAAGCTAATTACTTTAAGTAATAATTGGATAAAGAGCAGACAAAAGACGGGTACTGCTGAAAAAGAAATGAATGGTGGGCCGTACATAAATTTCTTAATACAAAGCACAATTAGCATATTTAAGATCGTCAGTTAACATCAAATCCTTATCAGAACCCATCTCTACAAACCGAAATCTCACATATCTCCAGGCCAATTTGGGTCTATGGAACCACCTATAACAGTTCTTTCTTCCACTTCACTTCGTGCCAAATCAAGAAACAACATCAAGAACTACGAAGCCAAGAGCAGTGGAATCAAGACCAGACGTTCGTCATCAACCTCGCGCCATGCAGGGGAGAGAAAGAAAGAAAGAACCAGACAGTCATCGGTTCCAGAACTAAATTCCTACTGAACCCTTCCTTTAGAGGGTTAACTAGATCCAGTCCATGCAAAAAGGTGGTCACCTGAAGAGAGAAGCCGCGAAGCAGAGAGCGAGCGAGCGAGCAGGGAAGACAGTCTGCGAGCAGCCATAGCTCACTCCCCAGAAACAGAGTACAGTATCGGTTCCCCTTATCCGGGTATTGAAAGAGAAAAAGGAAAGTCTTTTTCCCTTATTACAGGGAGCGAAGAGCATCTAACCACATCCGTTCTTATCTCATCTCGAGACCACACCTTTTCGCCCCCACTAGTCTGGGTTTGCCTTCGTCACCAGAGCACTCTGCATTAAAGTCCAAAAGAAAAAATGAAAAAAGAAAAAGAAAATACGAGTCAGAGACAAGAAACTCGGACAACGAAGAGATTCTCACGGTAGCTCTCCCTCTCTCTCCCCCTCTCCCTCTTGGAGTTTAGTGGACCGCGGCTTCGAAAGGTGGCGAGAGACAGGGACGGAGACAGGGACTGTCACTCTTTTCGCAAGAAAGCTCTCATCTTTAAGATATACACTACTAAATCTCGTCATTTGCCGATCGAATGACAGGAACGTCGAGCGATATCATCCACAATTCGAATCTACCCAACACTCCATTCCTCCGGAAATCACAGGCGACGGGAACATTACGACGAGTGAACTTCCGGTGGGGCGGCACGGAGGTCCGGGAGTGATGAGCAAAATGGCTGGCTTGGGCGACAGGTGGTGTGGGTCTCTTTCCTATACAAAAAGGACTACACATTTCCAAAGAGTTGACACAGTTAAACATTATGATCAACTTGTCAGAGCACGGGCCCCATGTACACAATAATTCGTAGCGTGCCTCGTTCGTTCTCCATTTCTCATTACTGGAGGGGGGCGATTTCAATTTGGAGAAAATAATATGTTGCGAAGAAAGTTGACTTAGGGTTTTTTTTTTTTTTATTGATCTTACTCCAATTCTCACGCTCAAACTTTTATTAAAAATCGAAACCCACACCTAAAATTAATTATCCCCATCTCAATCCCTGATAAGTTAAGGATTCGAATCCTAGCCACTGAAGCAATAAGGCATGTTTGGTAACTAGCCTATATTTGTTTTTTTCTCCAAAACAAAAAAGAATGGAACGTTAACTAATTTTTCTACTCTCGAAAACAAATTTATTCCTGAGAGTAGATATGGAACAAAATTAAAAAGTAGAAAAAAATTATTTTTTTATTTGTTGAAACAATTCTAGAATCAAGTCATTTTCTTTTCATTTCTTCTTTTTACTTTTCTTCTTTTTCTTGCTAATCATTGAGCTCGACGATGGCCTGAGACCGGGTCCAACGACCTCACGAAAGCCTTGCCAGTCCTTAGTGAGGCTTGACCTCACTAGGGGCTAGCAAGGCTCCTTCAAGACCAGCAAGATCACTTGCTAGAGGAGGAAGAAGGAGAAAATGAAAAAATATATATCATAAAATTATTGAAAATTTAAAAGAAATTGTACATCACAAAAAAATTCAGGGCCATACCAATTCTTAGAAACTTTATGCAGTTATTAAACGCATTCAAATATTTAGAAACTCGTCTAGGAATAGATTCAGAAAAAAAACTATTTAAAATTATTCTGAAAAATAAAATGATTATTAAATAGATTCTTAAAAAAACGGAATCAGGTGAGGAAGATGCTCGAACGAGTACTGTACCACCTTTCGCTTTCGAATTTTTGTGGTTATAAATCGTGATAAGCCCATTTGAGGAGAAGCCGAGCCACGCCAAGCAAGCTATAACCATCTCTAGGAAATTGAAACGGGGAAGGGTCCACTTGAGTGCGAAATTGGGAAAGAGACCTCGATGTGGCATTAATTGCTTTTTGGATTGTATAATTTGCTCATTGAGCGGGAGGCAATTCATTGTGGACAAAGTATACATTACATTCAAATATCGATATCAACTTAAATATATTAACAAATAACACATGTCCATAAGTTAATTGCACGACTAAATACTTGCCTGTTAAGACCTGATTAGAAATCAACCTCATGAGAATCATGAGAAAACTATCGATAAAGGTATATTATCGTTGTGTTTTTAGTTGAGTGATTAAGTGTTCCATTTGGATGCGGCATATTTAATGTGACAATGTAAACCTTTGGAAACCATGCCCGCCTCCACCCTATGAACGGAGCTTTACCAGAGTACATTGACGAGTCGGTTAAGGGATGAGTTTAATCGAACAGGTCAAATACCACTGTAGAAAAAGAGCAAATAGCAGCACATTTGAACGGTGGAAATAAGGGAATTAGATCATCTCTGCTTATCAAATGCCATCATCGTCCGTTACAATATTCCGTTGACTTTAGGCAACGGTCGTCTCTCTTCTCCTTCAATGTAGTTAATATACATTTATTTTAAAAGTAAATTTACTCATATAATATGCGAATCTTTGTATAATATAACCATAGAAATATTCCCAGCAAGTAACATCAAGCATGTTTAGTGATTCTCTTTTGAAATATGAAGAACTTTATATGCTAGAGGTTAGAACATTTACACAATTTGAGTAAACTCTTTTCGGGATACAGGAAGGACCAGCTGAAATCAGTAAACTCACTGCTTTCACCAGAGGATCTATGGCATCGCGAATTGCCGCTTTGTAGGCAAGGACCAACGAGGTGGGGTGGTTTCAGCTGTTGTGTGATACTAGTAGACAAAATATAAAGTTAGCTATCTCCGAGGTCTGCGGAGAAATCAGGCTCGTCGGGTTTAAACAATTTAGGCATCTTCATTTCTTGAGGATCCAGTATAGGGACCTTTTGGTTGGCCCCTCTTTTCGTGTTAGCAGCGAATTTGGAAGCCAGTATTGTAGCTCCGAGGTGTTGAGTGTCGGTTGCATTGTCGGTCAACTGACTCAACTCCTCATCGCCGTCAGAATTCTCCTGTCCATACTCACTGTCCTGGTCGGCTCCATTCATGTAATAGGCATCCTCGTATCTGGCCAACTCCATCACCATCTTTCTCTTCTTGAATCTTCTCCAAGCGACCTGGATATAGCACGCTCCCCAAGTCCTCCACTGGTGGGAGTAATACCTGAAAGCATTTTACATCAGAATCGATCTCAGTTTACAAACTTTGGTACACGCAAGAACGTGAAAAAGTTTGTACATCTTCCAAGCAAGTGAATGATTTCTCCAGTCAGAATATGTCACCGAATAAATATGGATACCTGAAAGCGTGTTGGAGTTTCTTGCTGTGGAGGCGCTTAAATTGGGTAGAGACAAACTTCAGGTCCTCAGCCCTCAGCGCAAATGCCTCCAGTTCGGTAAGGGTTTTAACTGTTCTAGTTGAGGATGGTAGGTTAAGGCTCGAAGTAGGCACCAATGCCCAAGTGAGCAGTTCCTCACCACAAAAGTCACCAGCTCCAAGGGTGATTGAGTTGAAGAATCCTACTCTTCCACCGTCTGTAGTGTTGCTCTCTACCTCACCCCTTATGATGAAAAGCATCTCACTCACTGGATCGCCCTCTCGGATGATGAATGTGTCTTTGGTATGCAAGGAAGAGACCAGGCGTTCACATATAGCATCTAAGAGCTGATGATCCATTTGTGCAAAGAAAGGGACCTAGATAGGAAAAAGAAAACAACTCAGATTTTCTCGAGTTTGTGTATGTCTTCAGAAGGATGAGAACAGATAAATAATTCCAAGCACCTAATAGTTTGTGATAAATAATACATAGACAAGAAAATCCTAATGCTCACGCTTTTTTTTTTTTGAAGTAGAGAAGCAGATTACCTATTCTCCAACATATTTTAAACTATGTCAAACAGTATTATGAATTAACAACCGTCTTGAATTCACTGAAGCAAACTCATCCCATCATGGTGGTCCTCCAGAAGCAAATGAGGATGCAATTCTCAAGTCAATTTTCCCATAGCACATCCAAATCAGAATTCAGAAGCAGAGAGCGGATGCTCAACTTGATTAAATACAAGGAAACTTATCCTTTTCTTTTTAAGACTGGTGGTTTCAGGTACTGCCTAATCACCAAGAAGACGGCAACCCTTGGTCTTACTGTGTTTCAACTTTGAAAGAGCTGTCATGCTTTGACTACGGCAACCCTTAGTCTTATTGTTTTTCAACTTTGAAATAGCTGTCATGCTTTGACTACGCTAAGATTAAGCCTTGGTACGTACTTGACCAGGAAAAAAAAAAACAAATGTACACTTGATATCTATATCTGTTACCTACCGGATGCTATTTTAAATATCATTTGCATAAAGTTAATGTACTGGACTTGGTGCTACAATACAAAACATTCCAACAGTATGATAAAAGTTCCACCAAACCATGATAAAAACCTGACTTCAGATTATTTTTCTTCAAATAACTTATGCTTTCAAATGTTAAATGCAATAATTGAGATATCTTACACGGCGAACAAGCGCTAGACAAAGATGCCTTTGAATTTGGCGTCGAAGATCAAGAGGTAAGGATTTTAAAATGGTCTCCTCGTCAACACCTCTAGTGGCAATCCATTTGTACTGAACAAACCGGCGGACACGTTCTTGCAGTTCTGGAGGTAGTTGACGATGCTGCATCCACTCCTCTGTATCTCTCCGTTTGATTCTCCATTCTTCAAGTCTTACCGTTGAAGATTGCAAATATGTCTTTAGAAAACAAAGGTTTTCAAAGAGAGAGAGAGAACCATAAGCAGTGGGAAAATCTCAATACTAACATATGTCAATGTTACTCTTGGAAACATGATTGCGACTGTTCAGCTACTGGTTAAACACCATGCTTCCCTCACTGGGCTACAAAGCTTTTCCATAACTCTCTGGAGCTTTTGAGAATAATTGGTGTCACAAGTTTTAAACAGCTACAGATAAAACTCCACTAGAGCACAGCACAGCAGCGAGAAAAATGATAAGCATATATTTACATACAAGATATTCTATAATGTGATATTGGAAAACCTCATCGACATTAGTCGTTAATAAGCACAACAGTGTGCCAGGCAAACACTCCTAGAAATACTCTCTCCTTTCAATTGGTATCTGTAATTTATATCTGGGGCTTCTCAGTTCTAGGAATACCAAAGAGGAATATGCTTAACCACAGGTGGTTTCCATTAGAGAGGAAAGCTAATGAAAAAGGCTATAATCTATAGTTTGCACCTGCATGACAGCTCATCTGCTTAAGCAAATGTCGCCATGTACCAATTGCTAAGTCTATGACTCCAGAAAATGCCAAACACAAGAAGGTCAAACAAGAAGCAGGAGACTTGAAAGGCAGAAAAGATTGAAAAAAAAAAAAAAATCCATGGTTCTGCTATGCTGGCACCACAATGAAAATGGTCCAACAGATTTAAAAACTAAAACTTGATGCACAGTTCCTCTGTCCTTCATCATGGCACAGAACAGGTTTAGCAGCTTTGACCATGACATTACCAATGAAATATATAACAAATACAAGAAAGGCACAAACCTGCATGTTTCCAATGAAATGTGAGAAGAAAATCAAACCCGCAATGCAGATAAATATGGAGAATAAAGTTTCACCGCTAAGAGTGGTAGTCATCAAATTCTGCCCATATGAACTGCCAGTGAGAAAAAAAATATGAGTACAAGAAAGGACCTGGCACATCACCTATTCTGCATTTGTGAAGACTGGGACTGAAGGTAAAAGCAGAACTGAACTTAATAGAGGAAAAAACAACAAGAAATAGAGGAAAAATTAAAAAGAAAGACTGCAATACAATCTCCAGCATATAGGCATTCCCTAGTATACTAGATACGTGTGTGTGCATACATACCGAGAAAGAGAGAGAGAGAGAGCAATAATTGTGCATTGAGAGATTATTCAGATGGGGTCCCAGTTCAAGTCAAGAAAACCTTCTTCTGAAATGCACAAATTAAATTGCATCCGTGTCATTCAAACCCATATAATATTGTTGGCCGAAAAAATCCTATATAAAATTCCCTTTACTGATGAGCATTACTCAAACTGCATTGACATTACCCAGCACATTACACCTCAAAAGCTAAAACTAAATCATCCCATGATAATCTGTTTATGAAGGTCAACACATAATCCACATCTAGCCATCCAATTATGTGAATTTTGTACAGCGAAACTGGCGATTGCATACCTCAAGTTCCGCAAGCCCCACCAAAGACAGTAGAAGTATTTCTCGATAAAATCTGCCGAAGCTACTTCATTTGTGAAAACACTAGCAAATATTCCAAACTGAAGATGGTCGTCATCTTTGAAAGCATCACATTTGGCCAACACCTTAGTGGAATTCAACCACAACTTGCGTTGAGGTTCATCTATGGAGGTACAATCAAAAAAATGCTGTCGACAGGGTGGAGAGCGGACATTGTTCATTTCCTTCTGACATTCAATCCTCCAGCATGAACTCAGCCTCTGAATGGACCATAAATACCATACCGATCCTATAACCTGTACCAGAGTCTGGGATAACTATGATCATGACTGCGATTACATGACAAGATCCAAAAGCAATAACAATCCACGCATCCACTTCTGCATTGAAATAACAGAAAGTGGCAAAAAAATGCTTACATGACTAGCTAGTGTGCAGAGAATGAGATTGTATGCTGCTCCTGTCCAAGCAGTCTTGGCTATCACTCCAGTTGTTCTCACAATCCGTCTATGTATTGGGAAAATGAGGAAAAATCGAGGAAAATATTGAATGAGAACAATAAGAGAGACTGAGTGGTTGGCACGAACAGCTTGAGGATTTTGTATTGCTGGGATAATGAACCAAATAAAGATCTGCCAAAGGGGAAAACATCAATGACCGTACATAGATACTTTACAAAATCATTTTAGTTGCCTGTCTTGAGAATTGTGTAAGACACAGTTAATAAGCAATTCAGCAGACAAAAATGTTAATTTGAAATTACAAAGGAAGATCCAAGTCTATAGAAGTAGAAAGACATGTCATCGAACAAAACTCGGATGCCTAGCAATTCAGAGGCAAGACAAAGAAAATCTGGATGTACCATCTAGATACGCTTCATACTACTGACTAACATCCTTAAACTTTTGAAACAATAAAGGTTCAAAGTGGGTTACTCCGTGCGATATCAAAACATAACTTCCATGTCCAAAGCAATAGCTTAGACTTTTGGAATATCTAGTTGCATGCTCTTTGACACTGACAAAGGCGAATGTTCATCTTCATGCTGTGTAAAGCCCTAGTTACAATAGCTCTTCCTTCTCATTGAACCGAGCCAAAAAACTCTGCCAAAGAGAACTTCATTCGTATTTCTTTCAAGCTCCCTTCTCAATCCGCATTTCACAGCCATACTCTAAATATCAGCTGCTCCAGCGACCTGTTCCCTCATTTTCTCACAAGTTTCATCAGAATTGCAACATTCCATTTCAACAATTCTTTATTTACGAAACCCTTCCGACGCGAATTGCCGAATTAGGGAAAAAAAAAAGAAACAACTCGGGTGACGACCTAATGAACTTTTACCGAAACATATCACTCCCCAGGAAAATGATTAGAACATTTCGAACCGAAACTTCCTTTCGAAATCAAGCTGACCTGGGGAAGAGGAAGCGTCGCGGCGAGATCGATGACGAAATCCGTCCTCAGGTACCGAATCGCGATCTCCCGCGCGTCCATGACCAGGTCGCCCCTCCCGAAGACCCGGGAGTTCGGGGCGACGAAGGCGGTCCGGAACTTGAGGACCATGTGCATCAGATAGAACAGGTCAGCGACGGTGCGGAGGAAGGTGATGATCGCCCCGAACCGGTAGTCGATCTCGATGCAGGCGGGCCCGCCGACGAGGGGGACGAAGAAATAGAGCGGGTCGATGAAGAGGGCGATGAGGCAGGAGACGAGGAAGACGTGGTTCCATCGCGCGGCGAACTCGCTCCCGGGGTCAAGGGTCTGGTACCACCACGGGATCTTGCGGCGGAGGGAGAAGGATTTGGGGAACTGGCGGGGGAAGCGGTGGGACGCGGCGGCGGCGAAGTGGACGCTGCGGCGACGCATGGTGTTCTTCCATGGCGGCGACGGAGGCAACTGTGGATTTATCGGTTTTAGAGAGAGAGAGAGGGTAGAGAGAGAGATTTGCGCGGAGCCGGAGGAGTTGCAGGAGCGCGGGAAAGATGGATGAGGAAGAAGGAGAGCAGATTGAATGGAGCCGTTACTGATTGATTTGGGCCTGATGGGCCTCTTTTCGGCCCCTTGTTTGGGCCTCATACCATGACCTCAAGCGCACTCATCTTTTGTATTTTAAGGAAAAAGTGCATTGGAAGTCCTAAAATTTATAGGTAAAATGCAATATAGTTCTAAAGCTTTTCAAAAATGCAATTAAGTCCTATAACATGTAACAAAAGTGTAATCAAGTCCTAAAATTTCTAAAAAGTTCAATTAAGTCATAAAACTTTTCAAATTGGTCAAATCAAGTTCTTCCTTTGATAGCACTTTTTGAAAATTTTAAGATTACATTGCACTTTCTTGACAAGTTTAAAACCCGATTGCACTTTCATGATCATTTTTAGAATTTAATTGTATTTTTTGAAATTTTTAGGATTTAAGTGAATTTTGATGATAAATTTTAGGACTTCTAATGCACTTATTCTTTTTATATTTCTCTTAGACTAATCCTAGATTTTTTTTCTCTTAACCTAATTCACTCAAGATATGATTCACTTTTTGATCCATCCCTATGTCGAGTTGTTCTAATGTAGAACTAAGTGGTCACCCAAATGTATATATTGGTTTCGATTTCGTATGTGTAATTCAGTGATGTTCTTTCTTTTTTCGGTTTGCAATTCAGTTAATTCATATCCCTTTCGCGATCATCAAAACTTGTTAGGGATTTGTGTGTTGCCCAAACTCTCTAACCTCGACCTTCACTTCATTCTCATTACTATCAGCTCTTACTGAACCAAATCATTGCTACCTTTTTGCAAGACATTTCATCAACTAACATAATTAAATAACTAAATCAGTTAATCGTCAAATAAATTAGTTAGCACATACCGCATGCAATTTGACCCACGATCTTAAGTGGGATGAAAAAGGGGTTATAGTTTCTTCCATCTCTAATTGGGGGATTCCTTCAACCACATCATTAATGGGTTCATTATGCATATAATTCACATGCAAACCTAGGATTCATTTGTTTCGCGAAAAATATTTACCAAAATAACATTTTCTTGCAATTAGGAAAATGAGTCAATAGAAATGATTCTCCTATCAAAACTTAAATTCAAAAAAATGATTTTCTTTTTAAAAGACCCAAAAAAAAAAATGTTTTCAAAAATATAACTAACTATTGATACTTAAACTCAAAACTCTACGCTTAAGCATGAAAACCCCAATATTAGTTCTCAGGTCTCGACATTCAAGACTAGGTCTCTTGGCAACTTAGCTTGGCCTCTCCATCGAGGCCAAGCCTGGGCCCTTGGTGCCCACACCCAAGTCCATCAAGATCAGGCTCGAACTGTGGTGCATCTACTTGATGCTCCAGCACCCAAACTCGAGTCCATAAAAGTCATGCTCAGGTCCCTATCGCTCGAGCTGTGGTCCTAACCCTTACACCTAAGTCCATAAGAACCGTTTGTGGGCCCTTGATCTTCGGTTAATGAAACTTTTGTTCTTATAAAAATATATATTTTTTAAAAAAATATTTTTAAAAATATTAAGTTTTTTTTTTCTTTTTTAAAAATTTCAATTTATATTATTTTTTTTTTTATTTTCTTTTATTTTCATTTTATTTCCTCTTTTCTTTCTTTTGCTTTCTCTTTTTTCCTCCTTCTTCCTCCGCCAGCTGTGTGCCTCAGCAATGACTAGCCATTGTGCAGGTCAACAAGCTCGGGGCTCACCAAATCAAAGTGAGCTCATGGCTCAAAGCAAGGAAAAATGTTTGGCTCCAACATGAGCGGTAGTTATGTGTCCCACTTCTTCCCTTTATTTGCCTATGCTTCTACATGCTCTTCATTTTACTCACGGGTAATCTTGACTTCATAGGAGCCAATTACAGCTCGCCACGGGAAAACAATCGAAACCCATGATTTATGGTTACCCAATGTCATGGAAGGCCCTGTTCCCTATTTCGGAACCCACTGTTCTTCTAGGAAAGAAAATCCAAAAAGTAAATTATTCTCTCTTAAAGTTATATTCGGTAGCAACTGCTTTTTTAATAACGTGAGATGTTTGTACTTTTCGACTCGCCGAGTATTCTCGAGGCTTCAAGCAACCCAGTTGCATCCCACCAAGTGACAAAGGCACATGCATTGGACAATCATGATCAATTGGGTCTTTGATGTGCATGTGAAACCAAGACATACACAAGAATTACCAATTCTTTTGCTTGACCCTCAAAAGCCCTCTCTCTCTCTCTCTCGCTCTCATGCCTTGGGATTCAAGGATGAAATCATGTGTTATCTCCTAACTTCGGCTGTACCCTTTTCCCCAAATGGTAGCTGTCGGTCCTCTCCTCCCCCTCCCGAAGAGTCCCCATCTCTTCTCCTCATTGATTTCTTCCTTAGCTTTGTCCTAACAAGGGCAAACCGCTTTGATTAGAGCGTAGACCCTACGTGTACACGCCCCCTCATCGCCAGGCGGCGAGCAACTCGGCCAGAGACCGCAATTATACCGAAATTCGGGTAACGTACTTGCTAATATACAATGATGGGGGGCGGGGAACAGCAAGCTTCCGACTGAAAACGCACCCATACATTCGCCTGGAGTGGTGTGTATTTTTCTATATAAAGAAACCATGCGTGTTGCTATATAAAGCAGCCTTTTGAAGACCCTTTCATCTCTCTCTCTCTCTCTCTCTCTCCCTCTCTTTGGCGCTCGATTCGATCTTTTCCTCGTGGTGCATGTGTCGATTTGCGCGGCGCTTAAGAGAGAGTCCGCGATAAGATTTCATGATTGCGTCCATACTCGGGATCATTTCCTTCCAAGAATGCACCAGAAGGAGGAGAAGCGCTCGAGATAGAGAGAGAGATATATATTTATATATAGATGCCATGCAAGCAGGAGAGAAGCTGCAGTAGAGAGCCTGTCGTCCGAGGGACTTTCTTGATTCTTCAGCAGCATGGCCAAAGAAGAAGAGAAGGGTGAGTGCGGCGGAGGGAAAGAAAAGGGTCGCGAAAACGGAGTTTGCACCGCCGATGCATCTGCAAAACCCATCACGGGAGACGAAAATCCCCAGCTTCCGGGATGGTTTGCTGAGTACAGTCCCTTGTGGCCAGGTTTGTCGTTCCCTCCTGACATTCTGTTTACGGGAAATGCGTGGTTAGGGTCGATCTCAGTTAGCTATTCAGATTACAGAACGCGCAGTTTGTTCCTCTTCGCTGTTGCTCCAACAGCGAATGAAGAACACGACGATTGGAGAGGAACTGATCGCCGCGTAATGAAGTCGCTCGAAGCCGACGGGCACGAACGATGAAGTCTTCATATAAAATTCAGAACGTGACTCTTGATCGTTTCTCGATCATTGAGGCCTACGGAGCCGGGGGGGCGGGCGTGCGTGCCTCACGTTGTGCTTTTTGCACTGTTGCGGGCGCGTGTGGCACCTGAGATTGATCGTTCAAAAAGCTCCTACTTGTTCAAATGGCATTGGCTTGGATTTGCTCCTCTTTTGACCAGGGAATTCCTTTCCAAAGTTTTTCAATTATGTGTTCACGATCCTTTTTCGCCTCGCAGAATCGTACTTGCCGATTGCTGTCCGCACCTTTTCTTTTTTTAAACCTCGACGTGCGCTTTCGGCACGGTAATTAATCACTCTTAACTGCGAAACAAACACGTCGCCACTATGTCGTGTATGTCGGCAGTACTTGACTGGGCATCATCTTTTGTATCTTTTTATTTCATATGTGTCACATTCACGTGTATCGAGTAATGGCTCCACTCATAAGATGGTGAGTACGACACTCAAAATTAATATGAATAGTATAGATATTGTTATTTGAACATGGGATTTGCATCCTTTGAACCAAAACTCTTCAACATTCAAGATGACCCTTTAGGTGTGGGATCTCACTATTCAACCAACCTTCGTAGTTTAGTAGTTTAGGTTATATAACCAAGAAATCTCAACTACGTATGAATGATTTTTATCCATAGACACCCGCACATTATCTACATGCAAATCCATGGATCCTTATCAATTTAATGTTTAATTGTTGATTACATCATGGATGGATAACAACATGTAACTGCATGTAGCGCAGGACAAGCGCACTTCCTAAAGATAGAGAGGGTGTTGTTCGAAGGGAAGTCTCAATACCAGCACATGATGGTACTCGAGGTACGTAAAGCGAAAACCCTAGCTCGAAGACTAGGGCAAAAAGGCCAGACAGCGATGGCCAAATTCATTGCGATTCCGAACTGATGACGATGATGATGTTGTCTGCGGATGTGCAGTCGACAGCATATGGGAAGGTCTTCGTCCTCGATGGTGCGCTGCAGCTGACCGAGAAGGACGAGTGTGCATACCAGGAGATGATTACCCACCTCCCTCTTTGCTCCATCCCAAACCCGCAAAAGGTCTCTCTTCTTCCCCTCTTCCTGTCATTCATATCTCTTCCTTACTCACCTGTCACCCGCCACGGAAGCCCGGCTCAGTCGCCATTCGCCGCCATAAGTTGCCGGTCCAGAAGCCGGCAGCATCAGAGAGTGATATGATTTACATATGTGTGTGTCAATCTCTGTTCAATTCAGGTATTGCTCATTGGCGGAGGAGATGGAGGCATTCTGAGGGAGATCTCCCGTCACTCTTCGGTCGTGGACATAGATATATGCGAAATGGACATGATGCTTATCGATGTGAGTGACGATACCTTGACGAGTAGCCCTTCTCTTTCGTGCTTGGTTTTTATGCGACGGTCGCATCTCCAGATCATATATGTAGCACCATGTTGTCGACATGGCCTGAGCATAGTATTTCGAAGGAAATTTCGTAGGTATGATTCACCATACATCATCATCGTATGTAGGTGTATCGAGAATTCTTCCCAGAGGTCGCGGTCGGATACGATGACCCACGCGTGAGGCTTCACATAATGGATGGTATGACATCCTAGTGAAATGTTTGCTTTTATAAGTCCTACCTATTTTGTTCTCAATTGTACATGCTAAATGTTGCAGGAAGTGAATTCTTGAAGTCAGCGCAAGTAGGTACATACGATGCAATCATAGTAGACGCATTCGACCCAATAAGTCTCTCTCTCTCCCTCCCTCCCTCTCCATCTCATATATTCGATGAAATATCAAATTCTTTCTACTCGGACAAAATAGACATAACCTATCAAAATTGAAGTGTATGTCGTCTTTCTAGACAAAATGTGTGCCGCATGGCTCCTCTTAGAGAGGGAATAAACATGAATATGGGTCTAACAAAAGATGTCCATTAGGGCCAGAACATGAGATTTTCGGAAGTCCATTCTTTGAAATGGTGGCGAAAGCTTTGAGGGAAGGAGGCGTGATGTGCATCCAAGCAGAAAGCCTGTGGTTTCCCTCTCTCAACCTCCCCCAACTCATCCACACTTTCCAGAACATATTCAAAGGATCCGTCAGCTACGCCTGGGCACCGGTTCCTGCATATCCTAGGTATCATCTATACTATCCATCTCTAATTGTAAACTATTGTACCATGCATGAGTTTCACTCAGTCGAATTTTGCCAAATTATATGTATCTAATAGTTCACATCGTTAGGCCGTGATTCGATTCGACTAGTGCTGTCTTTCCTTCATTCTTTTCAAGTGTCTTCAACAGCAAAATGCTCGTTAGGATCGGTTTAATGGAAACAGAGGCAATTGTCTCTGTCTTTACATCATGATGTGATTTGACTGAATCGAAATCTCTCATGCTTAGTGGGGTGATTGGTTTCTTGCTGTGCTCGACGGAGGGACCCCATGTCGACTTCACCCGACCGGCGAACCCATTAGACCATCATGATGCCGCGAGCTCCTTTGGCGTAGCCAAAGAGCCGCCCAAGTTCTACAACGCAGAGGTATCATATCTTGCTTTCGATCGAATCCTCCTCCTTTACCAGACCGACACTTGCTGATGATCACGCATCTTCTCGCTCGCTTGATTCGTGTTCAGATGCACTCGGCCTCGTTCTGTCTGCCATCATTCGCGAGGGATCGTGTTTGACTTCCGGATCGATTCAATGGAACAGCGAGGGCCTCTCTCATCGCACGAAGATACGGCTGTCCGCCACGGTCCGGGCCTCGGTCCGACAACGGTGTCCATTCTCATCTTCTCGGACATGATCATGCTGTCGTTTTCGAGTGGGGTTTGTGACATCTGGGAAAAGCCAATGACTAGAAGGTGCTTGTTCGTGTGGGGTTTGGTAGGGGGAGCTACCGTCGTTGGATTACTTCCATAGAAAGACGTATTCATCGTTCATTTCTCACGTGTTTGTTGTTTTATGCGAGAAGTTTTGATAGGAAAAATTACTTAAAATGTCCGAAATTATTGTAATTGTGTCAATTGAATATTAAATTTTTTTTTTTATTAATTCAATTTTAAACTTTTGCATTAATGTCAATTCGACCAATTCAATCAATTATCAACGCCGATTTTAGCGAGTCTCGACCGACGCCGATTTAGATAATTTTTAATAATAATCCATTTCTTTTTCAAATTATTTATATTTCTTTTCTTTTCTTTTCTTCTGTCTTTTCTTTTTTTTCCCTCACTGGCCACTAGGTGAGGCTAGCCTCACCATGCGCTTGCCAGCTATGGGTAAAAGCGGCCTCACCCGTCGCCTCCAAGCCTTTGGAAAGCACCTCATGGTCCTCTCTCTCTCTACACCTATGATCGAGCCCCGAGCCATCACATTCAAGCCTCACACCTATGATCGTGTCGAGCCCAATTAAGCCTCGCCATCACACTTCAACCTTGATTTGAGGTGCCATGGCCTCTCCGACCACAAGCAAAGCACTAGTCATAGTCGAGGCCACCTTTCTCCATACCGGCAAAACCATGGCGAGGTTGGATTTGGGAAAGTGCTTCACAACCCTTCCCCAGCACCGTGGAGAAAAAACAAGAAAAGTAGAAAGAAAAGAAACAATAAAAAATTCAAAAAATAATATATTATTAAAAAATTTCCACTTTAGCATCGGCTAAACAACCAGCACTAGCCAATCAAAATTGGTCAAACAGAATGAATTAACATAACTATAAAAATTTAAGACTGAATTGCTAAAAAAAAATATTTATAATTAAATCGACGCAATTATAAAATAGGTTACATGACTTTTTTAGTAATTACCTAGTTTAGAAGAGTTCCTAGTCATGTTCATACACACAAAACATCGATATCTTCCCTAAATACGTACTTGATTAATCATTCAAATCCGATTTTTGACACCTCTAATCAATCCTACTTGTTAAAACCAATCAATGCATGAGCACAAGTGAAGTGACATGCAACTGTGTGGACCCCCATTTTTGTTGGATAGCTAGTGAGATCAAAGCCTTTTCGGCTGCAAGCAACGGGCCAAGCTTTATCTTTTACATCAGAAGGCGCGAATGTGCATGAGATCTAACGGTGCTACCTCGATGTAAATCCTTTCGGGGTCCATCGGGGTCGGACCAACGCCCGTCAAATTTAAACGAAGTTCCGGCATTTCAAAGAAGGTTGTTGGCCGACCCAAAAAAAAAAAAAAAAAAAAAGGTTGTTGGATTCATATGATAAAGTTGCAACCTCTGACAAAAAAAAAAAGCACATTTCTATGATCCAATGGCCCCAAAGGAGAAAGATTAAAGGAAAGATTCCAACCCCACGAATCGACAACGCATGTGATTCTCTTGTTGCAAAGAATACTTTTCGTGACTCCATCAGTTGTTCATAGTAAGGGTGAGTATATCGGATCGACTAAATCGGGAACTGCTCAAATTGCCAGGTTTAGTCCAGTTCTCGGGGGCGTCGATCCAATTCCTTATAGAACCAATGATTTTTAGTCCAATTCCCAATTTTGGTAGAGAACTGGACCGACCCTTTTTTTTTTAATTTCTTGAAACTAATAATAAACTCTAAAATAGTAACAACTCTAATTTTTTTTTGCTAAGTAAACGATTTCATTGGACTAGACTAGTCCAGTTTCTAATCCTAAAAATTGTAACTGGTCCTCCCAATCTGAGTCCCGATTCTTAAGTGGGATCGGACCAGAACGAGAACCGATTACTCCTAGTTCATACCTCCAAATTCACGTACGGCCCTCCTTTTGCACGACCCCAATGAGGATTTGATCGAATCATTGCTCCACTACTTTGAGCAAAAGGAAAAGGAAAAAAAGGAAGTGGAAAAGAGAGAGGCTCCAATTTCACACACTATCGTAGTTCATTCCTTGCAAAGTTTCCAGTATGAAACCTCGGAAAGGGCTCGACCAATGCCATTTTCCTTAGCTCTCAATGGCATCATTTGGACTAAAGTTCAAGAGAAAAGGCAAAGATGGTCCTCCTCCTTTTTAGTCGCGACGCAATTCGACTTCATTTATATGTAACCCTCCACAAGCTAAATAATGAATGATTCGGTAACCAAGAATTAAGGCTACATTTGTTCATTCAAATTTTTAACTATGATAGGACTGGATAGGATAAAATATGAAATCTAAAAGATTTGGTTATATTTTATTCACTTTTGGTAATTGTTATAATAAAATTGAAAATATTCACATTATATCATATATATCGTTTGGTATAAATGGCATATCAATATAAATGAACTGTAAATTTTACAAACGAGGATGGTAAAAATCTTTAGGACACTTTTCTATATTTTATTTTTCTTTTCTTTTTTATTTTATTTCACTTTCTTTTTTAATTAATTTCTTTTTATTTCTTTCTTCCCCTTCAATCATTCTATAATAAAATTTGATTAAATAGAAAATTGTACTAATATGCCTAAAATACTAAAACACCTAAAATACGTAATAAATATATATTTATATATTGAATTTATATTATAAGATAGAATTAAATTTGAATATATAAATAAAAATAAGGTTATTAAAAAATCAAATTGTTATTTTTTGTTATTTTGAATTTCTTATATTAGAATTCAAATATTATTTATATTGAAATATAATTTTAAATTTGTTAATTTAAAAAGTTTGTTATTTGAGAAAAACAACTTTTCTATTATGGAATTAGAAATCCTATCCACATTTATCCCACATCTTCATGGATAATTTTATCCTGCCTATATTTTCATTAAATCTTATTTTATCATATCTTAAGTAGGCACCAAATGCAAGATAGGATTCCGAATTTTGTCCAGACCACCAAACACAACATAAATAAATGAATTGGTAATAAGGAACTACATGAAAGGTAGAACAATAATCTTCCAACTTTTTCTAACTCAATAAGGCATACAAGACTTATTCAATAGAGGCATGTCAGATGTCACCGTACACATCATACTAAAACGATTGCATCAAGAATGTTCACCCCACGAGGAAACAATAGCAGAAAGACATGACCCCATTGCTGCATGTCACATCCACAAGACTATCCAAGAAGGAATAAAATTACCATTTATTTGCTCAAGTTATAATTAATATTTTCTATTTGTTGTAATTGAGAGATGTAACAATGAGATAAAACGCCATAATTTAAAAATGAACTAGGATAAAACTTTATATTTCGAATTATCTTGCTTGTTTTTAGTCTCTATTTTTTTGTGATTATGCGTCGAATCCTAATATTATTGTCTCTTTAATTAGTGAAAAGGGGAAAGAACGGAGCCAGCTTGGCTGCTTTACATGGAAAAAAGGGTGAGGATAGGGTCTAGGGAGTGGCTATTTCATATGTCAGACTAGGATGGGCCAGACAAGCCCATATCATACTCAAGCCTAAGAGTTCAGACAAGAAAAACAAGTCTCGGATCGAAGGCGGCTCTCAATGTCCAAACACAAACCGATTTCAAGTCGAATCCGAAACGAAATGGACCATCTTCCTCATCAATCGAGTCCGACGTTTCTATACTGCAGTCGATCTTTCGACTCTAATCGAGTTTATGACCTTTGAAGATTCAAAAGATCGATTAGAATGAGCTATGTAACAACCTAATCCTATGAGAGATTAGAGTGAGGCTCTGCTCAAAGATAGCGAAAGGGAATAAGAATAAACCAAATTCAACATTATCTGGAGAAGGTGAGATGATGTGCCTTAAAAGATATGACACCAATATTAACTCGTAATGAGATATTTTGTGAGAAAAGTCTAGAAGAATAGAATCGTGAGAAGAAGCGAACTCGTGAATGCCGCACTCCAAAATGGATAATATTATTGTGAGTGGGGTCAGAGATTGATTCTTATATATTGAGTAAGTGATCTAATGCTTGATTTTAACGCGTCGGATCACGGGCTCCTTGCTTGCAAGATGATTAGAAATGAAAAGGATGGATTTGAGATAATTACAAAAGTACAAAAAGAGAAAGGATTTGAAAGGAGTGGGACACGAAATTGTTTGAAAGCTAGCGAGGGAATCGAGAAAAAGAAAATTCGCTATGGCTGTGGCGGCATACGTGTTCTTTTGTGATTAGAAATTGATATAAGATAAGGTTGTGATTGAGTAGGAAGGAGAAAAATTCGTTCATCGATACGAAATCCTTACCGATGAACCCCTATGAAACACGTGTTTGAGGGCTCTACTCGACAATTTTGACATCGAAATCTTACCCGATACACGTGGACGAATCGGTTTACGTTTGTGCACGAAAACCGATGGAGCTAAGACTGGTCGCATGTTTCATGCTTCCCAAAAAAGTCAAGAATTATGTATATTTGGTCATTCTTTTTTTCAAAATTTCATTTTCAAAATCAATCGGGATTTTAAAAATTCCTAATTTAGTATCACCAAAATCGAATGTCCGAGCACAAGAAGCGTCTCCTTCGACAAAAAGCGAAAATCCAAGATTCCTTCCGTATCGGGACGTACTTTCATACTCTTGACTTAATTTAACTCATCCCATGCACTCAAACCATCTTTTCCATATCCATTAGGGGTTCTAAATTGACTCCCATAATTACCATAAATAATCGGATTAATATCGCAAAAAACCTTAAAGTGATATATTCATGACAAATTTACCTCAAAATTAATTTTTTTGACCACAACAAAACCCAGACTGGTAGACAAATTCACCCTCCCTTAATTTCTATTAAATTATATTAATATCACGAAAAACCATAAATCGATACACGAGTAACAAACGAATGATAAAAACCCAAACCGGTACATCCACTAACTGTCACGCATCATCCAGCTCAGTAATTTGATGATAAAATTTAACGGAAACTAATAAATTTATCACAGGTATACCAAGAATTAATTCGAGACAAATTCGTTATAGTTTATTGGTCTATCGAGTTGGGCCCTTTTCGTGACATTAATGTTAATTAATTCGTTATTTAGGGCGGTCTTATCCAAACGGAGGAGGAGGCCCAAATAATATCTTCGCTAGGCCTTATTTTAAAAAAAAAAAAAGGAAGACCAAATGATGACCGGAGGGAAACGTCACCCGCTTTTACGTCATCGCGAAACGGATAAGGTCGCGGCGGAAGTAGAGCCGGGGAAGGGCTTACCCGCGAAAGAGCGCGAAGAAGAAGAAAGAAGAAAGAAGAAGAAGAACATTCCCCCAACGACCCGGCAAAAAAGTCAAATTCGGACAAAAACCGGGGAAGGAGCGGGCGGTGGGCCCCCGCCTCAATTTACTATACGACCTCCTCGTTTGTCGAGTGAGAAGAAAAAAAAATTAAAAAAGAAAAAAGAAAATATGTGAAAATCGTATTTAATGCAATTCGGTCCGGTCTCACTGTTCCTCTCTTGCAGCGGATAAGGACGGGCGGGCCCCACGCGCCAGTTTCCCACGCAATTTACCACCTCACCGCCCCGCCCCGCCCCGACAGCCCACCACGAAACCCGCTTCCGGATAAGGTGGGTCCCAGCTGCCTTTTCTCTCTCTCTCTCTCTTTCTCTTTCTCTTTCTCTTTCTCTTTCTGCATGGGCGCGAGCGAAGGAGAAGGACGGGAGAGAAGAAAAATATCCCTTCCTTCCTCGTACACGCCTTTTGCTTTGCCTGGCCAGACTTCGGCCACGTAGCCCCTCCCCCACAGATTTGATTAAATTAATATCACAAAAATTTCAAATTTACCCTTTTCATTCATTAAAGTAGATTAACATATGATAAACAGAAAATAAAATTGATAATTGATAATCATCCAATTAAGTAATATGACGATAAAATTTAATAAAAAATTAATGAAAATAAATTTATCATAAATATACTGATTTGGAATTTTTTGTAGTGTTAACCTATCTTATTAACATAAACCTTCGGGCAATTAAAATTCTATTCAATTTGGCTCATTTTCATGTGTCATGAGTGACTTCGAAGCAGTTAAATTTAAGTCCTTGTAAAATGGGTAATCAATTCGGCGAGGGGCAAAAAAAAATAAGGTCGTGAGATAATTGGTGTGACATTGTCGCGAGAATGCAAGTTGAGTGGTGAGATGACGCCAATCAATTTGAAGATGCGTGTGGGAGACGTGCCTCGACCCTGAGACATGTTAGTGGCTAGATTTGCGAGCTTGTAAATCATACGAAGGTCCCATATACTGAGGAATTATTGTATGCATGACTCTAGCTTAAGATGGCATATTTATTTCTATTCATATCAAGTCGTTGTATGTATGTCACGATATATATATGAAAAAAAAATGTTACATTTTGGATTTTATGATGTTTTCAAATGTTAATAGGTAAAAGATCAAAATGACAGGTACCATGCGTAAAATACGAGTTTTCTAAAGTAGGAATGAGTAGCATTGATGCGGATCGCATGGCAAACGGCACTTGACATGAAAACTTTGCCCGGAAGTATCGTCCGACATGTACCGGCCGAAAGATCAAAGCCTGTCCGATAAAGTTTGATCTATTAAAGGAAGAGACAGCTTCAATGTCGCGCAGAAAGTGCAAGCCGGATTTGAATTTATTGACATAAAACAAATAATCGAATACCATTTTTTTTTTGGCATAAAACAAATGGGAATGAACACAAAACATGGAGTTTTTTTCTTTATTCGACAAAATGAGCACCATGTTTTCTGCTAGTTCTTATTATTTAAGTAAATACCATAGAAATGCTAAACTATATCAAAAATATTCCAAACTTTTTTAAGGTCACCAAAAGTGCTAAACTTGTCTCCATCATCACATAACCCAAATTTTTACACGTGTGACTTATATGCTATTTATTTTAGTTTCATCAAGGTATATTTGTCACATTGGTATAAATTTGAGGTTTTTTACAACCCAACAAAATTTCAGATATTTATCTCACAATTAGCAAATTTAGGATTTTTAGTAGATTAAAAAAAGTTTGAGGTATTCATTTAACATGGCATAGTTTGAATTTTTTGTAGCATGAACCCCTTTTTTCTTAGGAAAATCGTTCAAAAAGTCATTAACTTATTAAGGTTTTACCAATTCACATATAAATGTTTCGATTATGCTAATTAAGACATAACCATTTTCAAAAGTTTTATCAATTGAATTAATCTGGCCAACTTTAGCTAAAAATTTGCTAATGTAGATGCCAGCTACCCTATATAACAAAATTAACTCCAACGTAATTATTTATTTATTTTTCCTTCTTTTCTTTTTCTCTCTTTTTCCCCCTTTTTCTTTTATCCCAACTTGACCTGATTTCACACAACGCAAATCTAATTTTATGTAACCATTGGGACACCCTTCCTACATAGAAAAAGAAAGGTGGATTCGAATCCACGTCTTCTCAAGAGATTTGGGTTAGGGTAGGAATGAGTTTGTTTTATGAATGGATTTTAACTCTCATGTTTTATAAAGAGATGAGATAAAAAGTTGAGAACGAGAGTTAAAATAAGAGTAAAGTATAATCAATTAAAAAAATATAATTTATACGTATTCGGTCCGCCCACCTAACGAATCTACAAATAATTAACATTTTAAATAAATATATATATTTATCTGGAACGCATGACACTTCTCGTTTATCCGATCATAAATGCGGTAGCGACAGCACGAATTCTACCCTCGCATTTAAAACGCCTCCCGGAGGTGCAATTCCGACATTTGCAGCACCAAAACCGAAAACACAATTCCAGCGAGACCGCAGCTGGTGGCGGATGACGTGGGCGCTCGCGTCTCCCGAGGGTTGGTTGGTTGGAGGGGGCGGGGGAGGCGTGGGGCCCGCCGCGGACCGCTGTCGTGGACCGGCAACAGCGTCCTTCCCCTACCGAAAAGAGTGTCCGTACGAGTCGCGGGGCCCACCCCCTCCCCTCCGGGGCTAAAAGCGGAAATTCGCAATCGAAAATCTCGAACGGATCCCCCACGGCCCCCACGGCCCCCCCGGCCCCGATCTTATCCGCACCGAAGGCTGTCATTTCCCCGGCAGGCTCCTCCGGGTCGTGAGCGGACACCCGAAATGACGCGGACCGACGGGGGCAGTTCGGTAAATTCGCGGGGCGCGTCGGGGCGGGGGGGATATGAATGAGTGCGCTGTCGCGTCGAGGGCGGATGGCGTGGTCGAGCAGCCGCGTGGGACTTTGTCGGTCATTTTCCGCAGCCCAACTAATCGAATTAAAATCGATTAATTTGATTAATTAATTAAATCAAATTAATTAATTATAAAGAAAACGATCTCTCTCTCTCTCTCTCTCTCTCTCTCTCTTGCTATCGTTGTGGCGTTGATGGATGGGAAGTGGAGTTCCCCAGGGTTTTTACGCTCGGGGCCCCAGCTGTGAAAATTATTGCTTTACAGCTCACCCGCGCGTCATTCCGCGCGTCATAATTCTCGATTTCCTTTTTTACCTCGGGGGTTATGTCGAGATGATATCGCCCCTATTATTTGCATTTTTTAATTTTTATAAATAAACAACATGCATCGATTTATATTAAAAATTAATATCACCAAAAATCTTAAATTATACTTACCACAACATAAATATCTAGATTTTTTTCGTATTACTGTACTCTAAATTTGACACAAAATCATTTTTTGTATTATAAAAAATCTCGAATCTATATCGATGTGATGAATATACCTTGAGCGGAACTAAAATAGATATTATATAGTTTATGCTTTTTTAGGACAAAAAAAAGTTCGTGAGCAAATTTGAAAAGTTACACCACACACCTGAAATTCCTTATCTATCGTCGTACAGGGCAATCAAAATAAGTTAAGCAAACGCAAATCTGTTATATAAATGAACAAATCTTCTTAATTCAATGAAATGCCGACCCACCAAAAAAAAAAAACAGAGATGTCAAAACTTCTGCGATTGTTATTGAGGTTGGAGGTAGAGAATCTATATAAACATAACATATCAAAATAAATATCAAAATAAATCGAGTCAATTTATTATTGTCCATATCAAGATAAATGATCACGGATGGTACGTAACATGTTTCCTGACAATAGTGAATTGATAGGATAGCTTGCCATTATCTTCGGGAGCATGTTTTAACTAAATGATGAAGACAATTCTTCTACAATTTCTAACGTGCCAACTATTCTCGTCTCATTTCAAATCGAGCGTGCTCAATAGGCGCAAGGAGGACTTGTCGACACGACTTTCTTCAGCAAATAACAACCCCGCCCCCCCGACCTAATTTCCGTGCCTGTCACTGTTTTAAGTCGTAATGTTGGAAGAGTCGAGACGAGTTTCCGGCCCGATCGTCTTGTTGGTTTTCAAGGCATCTTTCATCATGCCCCTCGAGCTTATCTAGCACGACAAGCACGTTGAAACTGCGCCAAGGAAGCGACATGTTGCGTGACAAGGAAAGTAAGAATAGACCGACATGCACCAACGAGACACCACCAATTTCAGACCCCGGAATTCCATCAATCGGGTAAGGCTGGCAAGTGCACCTCTTTGGTTCCTTCTTTAAATCCTCCACGGCATCCCTTCCGATTGCTCCATTTTCTATTGTTCTTTTTCCCAAAATTTCTCCTTTTTTTTTCCACGTTTCCTTTTTCTGGCCGCAATTAGTGACTGAAATAAAATAATATTATTATTAAAAAAAGGGAGAGATAGAGGGATTTTCATTAAAAAGGAGGAGGGAAGACTTATCTCTGAAGAAGAAGCATATCCTTATGATTTTGATACTTATCCGATGTCCCAAGTTGTCGTGTCGGGGCGGTCTCTTTCCATACGCATGTGTTCGTGGGGAGCGGAAATCTCCTCAGTGGGGGCACGATTGTTGTGGTCAAGGTATTCACGAGATGCATGCTCATTGGTCATTATAAGTTAGAAAAATAATATGTTATCTGGCTAGTACTACAATACCCGAAATTTCTTATTTTGATATCACTAAAAACTGCATATTTGTTCATCGCGATACATATATACACAAAACTTTTTTTATGTCATAAAAAATCCAAAACTTAAATAAGTTGGAATTGGAATAGAAGATTGGGTTTGAAAAAAGAGAGAGTATTAGGTGGCTTTTATGTCACGGAAGATATAATTTGGAGAGTTCTTTTTTTGGCATTTGTCTCGTATTATTTTATTATTTTCTAAGTACCGATATGGAAATTGCGTCTTTAGTGGCCAAGCCAAGATCGGAAAAGCATGCTCTCGTGAGAAGTTAGATTAAGTGACGCTAATGCCATGGTCTATCCCCCATGCAAATGGTCATAGTATAATATGATTAAGGAAAAGTGGGGAAGGAAGATGGATGGATGTGGGTGGGTGGGTCACACGACACTGGATGGAGTAGGATAATCTTGTTTATCGTTCAAGGTCCGGACTTTCTCTATTGTCACACTTGAAGAATTAGGTGGTAGGTTACGACACATAAATCGCCTCACACAAGATTTCGCATTTCCAATTTTATGTGTATTTTGCCCGTCACGCTTAAATTTTCGGACCGGACTAGATCGTCCCGGGAATTCATGATTGGAAACGAAAGAAAGGAGCTGAGGATGTCAAACTTTACTCGTGATGAGATGGGGCATGGGGCATGGGGATTGAATCACGAGACTTCAGATCTGTTCATGGGCATCTGCAGTTCTTGATGTTCGAAAGTTGAGATTTTTATTTTCCCAGCAGGGACAATCTGAACGGCTGTGGGGGAGTTATTATTTGGGGGGTGGGCGGATGGCAAAACGGCCGAGGGATCTTTCGAGATCTGCCCGGGGGGGGACTCTTATCTTCCTCATTTAAGAAGAGAAATTAAGTGCGGATGGAAGTGGGCAGATCAGATCAAGCAAATCCGATATGCGTTTCGCTTCGCGTCATGCGTAATTTCTGCAGAGGGCAGTCTTGAAATAGAGCAGTGGGGAGAGGGGCAATTGAGGGAAGGAAGGATGGAAGAGACGGGATAGGGAAGAGGAAATCCCACCCAAGATAATAACGTAAGACCAACCAGAGTCGGAATCCAACTGTATAATAATAATCCCTACTTCTCTCTCTCTCTCTCTCTCTCTTTCTCTCTCTTTCTTGTTCTGCCTTTGTGCAGGACAATCTTCTTTCTTTTTGACTTTTCCGATTCCACGTTTTATCCGCAGAGAGCTTCCTTATCGAATGAACAAACCCCCGAAACCCGAAGCACCAGCCCGCACGAAACTGTGGCCCTTCTCCCCCTCCCCCTTCTCCCCAAAAAAATATTAAAGATCAAGACTTTCCAGTTGTGCACTTTTCTTGGGTCCTTCTCTCTCTCTCTCTCTCTCTCTGTGTTTCTGTTTTCCAAATCCCACCATTTTTACCTCACCAGTTTTGAACCTAACACACCCTATTCCTCTCTCTCTCTCTCTCTCTCTCTCTCTGTGAAATCTTGAGCGGTGTTAAGGAGCATTCTTTACTCGACAGTTTCTCATGCTTCATCTCTCTGTAAGTTACTTCCTCCTTTCGCATTGTTCTTTCTCGCAAGCTCTCTTTTTGACCCCACGTCGGTCACCGAGAACGGAATGGAAGACGTGGGTCTTCTTTTGTTTTGATGCAACGTGGGTTGTTTGCGTGGGAGAACCGTGGTTCTGTGAACGGTCGGTGCGTTTCTTCCCCAGCCCAGAATTTCGCCTTTTTCATCTTTTTGTTTTTTCGGTGATCTGGCCTGATGATGGTGTTTTTGTAGGGAGGGTGCAAATTTGTGCAGCGAAGCCTCTTGCCCGACAAGCGCTGAGGAAAAGTTTGAATCTTCTTCTTCTTCAGGTGGGTGATCTGACCCTCTCTTCCTCTCATTAAATTCGGGTCACATCTGAAAACGAGTCATGCATTCGAGATTAAGCACTCGAGGAGTGCATTTCAGTGCACTGTTTGAGTGCAAAGTTCGTGAAAGAACCTCTAGGGAACATCATAATGGTACCCGAAATGTCCCCCACATTTCAAGTTCCTTGGCTAGGATCGATCAGTTCCTTATTCTCTACAATACACGCGAATCAATCAAGAAGCAAAACTCATGATTTCTGCTAAAATTCGATGCTTATATCAGTTTACCCCATCAAGAAGCAAGCCACCTTGAAAACTTCCACAATGCTGGTCGAGTTTCAATGAAAAAATCATGTCTTCTTTGTAGCATAACGATCCTCATTTAATTTCCGTCGTTTTTTTTGTTGTTTTAGTGAAGATTTCATTCTAATATTGAAATTCTGGTTGCTGATTAGGCTTGTGGTCCCCCCATTTATTGCATTAACTAAGCGTATTATTGGAGCACGGTTACTGGATGGATAAGATTATTAATGAGTAATTGAAATGATGTGTTCTGGGAACGGCTTGCTTTGCTTCTGCTGATGATGTCTAAACGTAATGTCTTGCGTATTCTTTCTGAAGGGCAAAGTTGACTTTATCTTGATTTTGTACAATCATGACCAGTTTGGAAATTGGAACCATACATCAGGCCAGTGATCTCTGGTAATTGGAAGTGCTATAGTGGGAGAAGGCTTATGCCGAATTACAAAGATGATTTCGGCAAAATTCTAATTATTTTTATAGCATGACCTTCTTTCTGACCATTGTTACGGTACCGTTGTTCCTTCATTTCTATGTCTAGATCCACCACTTATCATATTCTTAGCACCTTGTGAATTATCAGATAAAGCTATATATCTTCAAGCATATTACAATTGAATACCAAGCGTAGGCTTGTTACGTCTTACGTGTTTATGGATTGCAAGATTAGAGGGCAATACTCTATCCACAGGTTTGAAAATTGACTCTAATTCATGTAAGCATAATTTCGAATATCCTTTTGGTGCCTGAAGGATGTGAATGTAGACATGGCGTCTCTGCATAGGTAGAAATACTGCATTTCCATGGGTAGTTTGCCGTAAGTAATTTTCAGATCTAAAAGTGACTGTGATTATAGGAATCATGACGTGCATTGTTCCCTGCAGATAATTTCAGAGGCTTCTTCTCAAAGGGTTTGAGTTCTAAACCAATTCAACTTCTTGAGGAGGGAATAACGCAATTATATTCACTATGATGGTGTCAAGATCTTGCATAAGTTTATTGGACTTGGCATCTGGGGACATGATGAATTTCCCTCATACTCCAAGGAACCTTCCGAGAGTGATAACAGTACCAGGAATCATTTCCGACATTGAAGATGAAAGCACTAGCAGCGACTTAAATATATCTTTGTCCAAGCCTCAGGAAAAGATAATAATAGTAGCAAACTTTCTGCCCCTGAATTGTCGGAAGGACTTGGAATCTGGCAAATGGCATTTTAGTTTGGATGAAGACTCGCTTTATTTGCATATGAAGGATGGATTCCCAGCCAAGGCTAATGTGATTTATGTTGGGTCCTTAAAGATAGATGTAGATTTGAGCAAGCAAGATGAAGTTGCACAGGAGTTGTTGGAGAAGTTCAATTGTGTTCCCACGTTTCTGCCTCCGGAGATTCAGAAGAGATATTATCACGGATTCTGCAAGCAGCACTTGTGGCCTCTTTTCCATTACATGCTTCCCATGTGCCCTGAGATTGGCAATCGTTTCGACAAATTGCTTTGGCAGGCCTATGTTTCCGCTAATAAAGTGTTTGCTGATAAGGTCATGGAGGTGATAAATCCAGAAGAGGACTATGTGTGGGTTCAAGACTATCACCTCATGGTTTTGCCTACTTTTCTGAGGAGACGATTCAATCGGGTTAAGCTGGGGTTCTTTCTCCACAGCCCATTCCCTTCATCAGAAATCTATCGTACTCTGCCCATCAGAGATGAAATACTTAAAGCACTCCTAAATGCAGATCTGATCGGATTCCACACATTTGATTACGCCCGTCATTTTCTTTCTTGCTGCAGTAGAATGTTGGGGTTAAACTACGAGTCCAAGCGAGGTTACATTGGACTTGAATATCTGGGGCGGACGATCAACATTAAGATTTTGCCTGTCGGTGTCCACATGGGAAGGCTGAAATCCGCATTGAACCACTGCTCTTCTGCCACCACAGCCATGGAAATTCAGAAACAGTTTCAGGGTAAAAGGATTATATTAGGGGTTGATGACATGGACATATTTAAAGGCATTAGTCTAAAGTTACTTGCCCTTGAGCAACTCCTGAGGCAGCGCCCAGACTTGCGAGGACAAGTGGTGATGGTTCAAATTATGAACCCTGCCAGGAGCACTGGGAAGGATGTTCAAGAAGTGAAGAAAGAGGTCTATTCGACTACTGACAGGATAAATGAAATGTTTGGATTCCCAGGCTACAAGCCAGTAATTTTGATCGACCGTCCCATCTCTTTTTATGAGAAGAGCGCCTATTATGCTTCAGCAGAATGTTGCATTGTTAATGCCGTGAGAGATGGGATGAATCTGATCCCTTACAAGTACATAGTCTGCCGGCAAGGGTCTCAAGTAATTGACGATGCTTTGGGGGTAGCTGCTAAGACCCCTCGGACTAGCATGCTTGTTGTCTCAGAGTTCATCGGCTGCTCACCCTCATTGAGTGGGGCCATCAGGGTTAATCCATGGGATGTTGATGCGGTTGCTGATGCACTCAACTTAGCCATCACAATGACTGCAAACGAGAAGCAGCTTAGACATGAGAAGCATTATCGTTACATCAACTCCCACGATGTAGCATATTGGGCCCACAGCTTCATGCAGGATTTGGAGAGATCATGCAAGGATCACTACAGAAAGCGTTGCTGGGGCATCGGTTTCGGCCTGAACTTCAGGATCTTGTCTCTGTCTCCAAGCTTCAGGAAACTATCCGTCGAAACTTTAGTCTCTTCTTATAAGAAAACTAATAGCAGAGCTATATTTCTGGACTATGATGGAACTTTGGTTCCTCAAGCTTCCATCATCAAGTCCCCAAGCCCTAATATCATCACCATTCTGAATGATCTCTGCGATGATTCAAGCAACACTGTGTTCATAGTTAGTGGCCGGGGGCAAGCTTCTTTGAGTGGCTGGTTTTCACAATGCGAGAATTTGGGTATAGCAGCCGAACACGGATATTTCATGAGGTATATTATGTACACAAGCCCCTTGTCTATATGTAATTTGATAGTGGCTATGAACTTTTTCATTAGGTTCAACCATCAACTGAGGTTAAATTTGGGAACTCGGGTCCTTCTCTTGCAGGTGGAGCAGGGAAGCAACTTGGGAAACTGGTCGGTTGGAGGCAGATTTCAATTGGAAAAGGATTGCTGAACCCGTGATGACGCTTTATACTGAGACTACTGATGGCTCCTATGTGGAGACTAAGGAGAGTGCTTTGGTGTGGCACTACCAGGACGCCGACCCTGATTTCGGATCCTTCCAGGCCAAGGAATTATTAGACCATCTGGAGAATGTTCTCGCGAACGAGCCCGTAGTCGTGAAGAAAGGTCAGCATATTGTTGAAGTGAAGCCTCAGGTGCGAACTCACGGTTCTCTCTCCTCCTCTGATGTCATCAGTCTTTGTTCTTATTTCCTTTGTTCCTGGCAAATCTGCAGGGAGTGACCAAAGGTTTAGTGGCGGAGAAAGTTCTTTCCGCTCTAAACGAAGGTGGGAAATCGCCAGAATTTGTTTTGTGCATTGGGGACGATAGATCCGACGAGGACATGTTCGAGAGCATTACAAGCATGGCCTGCAGTTCTTCAGCGCCAGAGGTTTTTGCATGCACTGTCGGTCAGAAGCCGAGTAAGGCTCGGTACTACCTAGATGACACCATAGATGTTTTGACGTTGCTTCAAGGCATGGCTGCTGTCTCAAATTCAAAGTCCTCATGCAAAAGAGAGATCTAGCCGCTATACGCTCGGAACGCAACGACAAGATTTTTCTCAACACGACCGTGCGGAATCGGATAGTGGGAGGCGAGGCAGCTGCCAAATACTCAGGCAGGCTTGCTTTTTTCCTCCTGCCGGACGAATCCCTATTGTTGGTTGGTTGAGGAGGTTACAAGCATGTCGTAGGGCCGCCGCATCCGCTCTGCACCTTTTTGCTGCAAAGCGAAACCGGCTCGAGACCCTCTTGTCGCTCGCGTCTCGGGGGTTGGATTCTTTGTCGAATACCGTTCTCCCTGTTTTCTCTTTTCTCATTTCAGCGGGGGCTGGGTGACAGGCATGGTGTGTACATATTCTCTTGGTGGTGGAATGCTGGTTGTATACTCAGTTTACTGGCTAAATGTTCGACACAGCTATAGACCGTAGCGAAAACAGCATGGACAGTGTACTCTCTTGCTCTGCTGAATCGTGAATTTTGGACTCATGGTCGGTCGCCGTTCATCGGAAGTTCGGAGTTGCAGAGAACTGCTGTTCTGCAGCACGAAGCTTTTGCAGATTTCGAGCTTAGTGCGAATCATGGAATGGCCATTTCTAGTATCAAAGCTCTTAATTTGCAGCTCTCTCTCTCTCTCTACTGCAGTGGCGGAACCGCCGGGTCGGTCGCCCGGCATCTCGGGTCGATGCTCGTGTACCGAATTGTCGCACACCCGATTTCAGTCCCGCCTTCGAGATTAGAAATTATGCATTTTCATGAACTTAAAGCGTACAGAGATTTCGTTCGTTCTGCATTTTACCATAACGTGATTGCGCGTTGATCCCTTTTTGGCGGGGGTGGGGACGTCCCGTGTCAAGAAAAATCCTTAATCTTTTCGAAGCTGGCAAAAGATCCTCGGTGCGGGTCCCGCCGGTGACGGGAAAATTGTCCTTTTCCAGGCCTAAAGCACGCGATTCCCGTCGATCAACCCATACGCCACCCGATCCCGGGGCCCACCCGGGAATTATGCTCTCCCGCGAAGCACCAGATCATCTCCACCTACCACTGCTACCACCGCCTACTTCCAGCGCAACGGGCATCTCTGTCTAACGACTACCTCCGCTCCCCGCGAAGTTACCGGAATGCCCTCGGCGCCCCCCCCCTCCCCTAACGGAAGGGAGAGCAGGTCTTGAATTTTAGGGATCTTGGCAATCTAATCATGCGTGTATGGTTGATACTTTTGACTTGGCAATTAAATTATTTCAAAAATAAAAAGGGGTTAAGGAATCGGGACAGACAAAGTTAGGTAAATTGTATGATTAATGTAGGGAAAATGACACGAATAGTCTCTGAATTTTGGCTTATATGCAATGTTGTCCCTCGACTCTTGATTTGTTTAATGTAGTTTCTCTGCACTTTAATTCAATGTGTAATGTTATTTATATATGATATGTTCAGTTTATTCCTTAAACTAAATTAAAATGTTTAATGTTATCCTTGAATTTGAATTAATGGAATAATAATATTGGATAATTTCATAAAGTTCCTGAACTAGATTGAATGTTTACCAAAGGTTTAAGGATCACGTTGAACAAATCAAATATTCAGTGACGGTATTGTATATTGGGCAAAAGTTCAGAGATCACGTGAACAATTAGGCCAAAACGCAAGGAAAGCTTGTGAAAAAATTCCGATTTATGTAAATACCACATATATAAAAAATATTATTATAATATGAGTTATAATGCTCTTTAATTTCGTTGGGGTAGGCAAAATGTTTTATTATAATAGCATGATATGGATTACCATCAGACCCATTAACGGAGCGCGGTTTATGGGGGATTGTTCAGCTTTTGGAAAGTTACATAAGTGGCAAAAAATTAAATATTAGATATAGAATATAATTAAATAATTTCCCAAATTGTTCAATTTTTTTCTTTTTATAAAATAGGAGAGTAGTGCAGCCAAATTTAATGGTGAGGATTAGGCTGGGGATTGGGAAACTGCAATTAGGGTAGCCTCATCTCAAAATGGGAGTCAACCGTTTACCGGCAGAACAAGTAAACCTCGCAGCCCTTCGACGGCAGGAGAGGCGCCCTAGAAAATCTTATGAAAACCGGGATTTCCCCGTCGTCCGATCTTTCTCCATTTATTTATAGAAGGCTCTGATTCTCTCTCCTCCCGTTGTAGAGAGAGAGAGAGAGAGAGAGGACGCCGTGTCGAGGTCCCCGAGATGAGCAAGGAAGGATCAGCCATGGCGGCGGCGGCGTCGGTCATCGAGCCCGACCCGATGCCCGAGTACCCATCGTCGCCCTCCACCTGCTGCTTCTGCTTCCCCCTCTTACGCGCCCACGCCGGTGCGTCGCCTTCCGACGCCGGATCGCCCTTCTGGGAGCGGGCGGGGTCGGGCGGAAAGGGAGGACGCCGCCGCGGCGGTTTGTGGGCACGCGGGCTCAGGGCCCTGAAGAAGCTCCGTGAATGGTCCGAGATCGCCGCCGGCCCCAAGTGGAAGACCTTCATCCGGCGGTTCAACCGGAAGGCGCACCGGCACGGGCGGTTCAACTACGACCCCCTGGATTACGCCCTCAACTTCGACGAGGGGCAGGGCGGGGACGTCGACGTGGAGGGCGAGGGCGGCGGCGGGTTCCGGAACTTCTCGGTCCGGTACGCCTCCTTGCCCGGCTCGACCAAGCCGGCGCCCGCGCCGGCGGTGGACTTAGGGAGGGTGGCGGAGGTGCCGGTTTTCGCGTAGGCGGCGCCGGGGGAGCGCACGCGGGCCGAGTGTAGGGCGAATCACGAGCGAGATGAGCTGGAGTGTTGACCCTGCCGGCCGCGCAAATCATGCGGCGGTGGCACGTCATTTTGCGCTTTAGGAATTCTTTAGAAAGATAGGATTTTTATATATTCAAAAAGATAATTGTCATTGGTAGTGTGCATAGATGATGAGGTGGCGTGAATGTATAGAGGTTGGGGTTTGAATCATGAGTATTTGTCGGGAATTACTTTGGTTTTCTTGTTTGCGATGATACAAAGGTTGTCCAATTCATTTCATGGATTGATCAAATTTCAATGAATAAATGAAGCAAAGCCAGAGTGCCCCTTTCTCTATCTTCACCTTTTGCCTATTCCATGACATGCAAAATTTGTGTGAAATGGAACGTGCTTTGCCATTGGCAAAGATTTGGCCAGTCGGTGAATCGAGTGTGTTCCGAGATCAAGTATGACATGACTTTTGTGGTGCGCCTTGAATCGATGATGACACGACCTTACTTGGCTGTTGTACAAATATAAGTTATAATAAGAGGAAAGAGAGTTGCAAAGATGAGCTATGAATTGGAAATTGACCTTTTGGTGTAGACGGATGGCAGTCAAAAAGTAGGATGATGAGGGGAAAGAATGATGCAATCTTGAAGCTGCACTTGCCACATGCCTTGATATCACAGGCAGGGCATGCAAATTGCGTAACGTCAAGCACTAATCTGGGATTAAATTTAATCCATGATTGAGCGATTGCACTTCCCCACAAGAACGATCCATCACGCCTGGCCTTGATGGCGACACCAAACATGGAAAAGGAATATTCCTCAATCCTTATCCTCCTAATTAAATATGATCCCTCACTAATGACTTGGCTGCCCACAATGAGAAAACATGGATTGCTTGCTCACTTTATTACTGTGGGCAGTGGATTGATCTGATCACTCAGATAAGATAGGACAAATGAAAAGCATTTCCATCTGGATGGGCCGATTCTTACAGCCCAATGAGCACGGCGTACATCGAAATGGGCCGAGCTCATGGGCCATGAATCGGGTCGAACTCAGGCGAACATTTGCGCAGAGTCCTAAAATGTCAAGTTCAATCCCTTGCTCAACATACTTAGGGAAGCATTGGTGTTGGTGAACATGTGACCCGAGTCGTAATCATGATCCTGCGACGTGCGAGATTTAGAGAGTTCTTTTCCCGAGTAAAGAGCGAGCCAGATGACGACGGGACTAGCGTGACAGAAACATTGTACAGGGAGCTGGGGAAGGTCCAGCTTAAGATGCAGTACATGCCCCGAAAGAATAGAGCTAGATAAAACAGAGTTAAAACCGGTCCGGTTATTAGAACTGCTATTCATCGCATAGCGTTGCGCAAAGCAAAGTGTTATATAATGCTTCGGCCAAATTGTTATCTAATGTCTTCTTACTTCATTCAGCCGAAGTTATATACTTAGCCCTTGCCTCCAAAATGCCACAGGAAAGCAGACAGAAGAAAAGCTCAAGGGATCTTCATTGATTCTTGAATTTGTCTGAGAGATTCGCAGGAATTAAAGATAACAAGAAGGATAGGTATTAAGAAAATATCCGCTTGCCTATGTGAACTAGAGAAGTCACCGAAAAATAACTCATGCCAGCAACTAGGCTAAATGGTTCCTAGATGGGGCCTCTCAGATTAATTTCGAGATAGCTAGGAACAGGCATGAAACTGTTGGGGTCCGCAGTAATCTATGTAAATTAGATCTGGAAACAAAAATCTCAAGCTTCCTGGATTGTACCATCATTCGGTACTGCCGCCGGTTGATGAGCAACAACAACATGAGCATTCGGAAAACTCGGGCCTCTGCTGTTCTTAGACCAAAGCCAGATTTTGGAAACAGAGAAGCTTTCTCCTCTTGACCTTCCGCTTATCTTCTTCCCCTCTTCATCCCCTGAAGAGATCCGATACTGTCGCCCTCTCACATTTCCATTCTTCAAAACCACCCTCGCATCGTGCGTGCCAGAGGTGGATAAAGCCACTTGCAGATCCATATCACCCTCCACATACTGATACGAACCCATTGAATAGCATCTTCTCGAGTCCAAACAGCAACTACTAGTCTCTTCTATCTCTTTGCTCTCTCCATCCTCGTTCAAGCTCCTAAACTTTCCAAGCCTCACAGAAAAGACCCTCTTTTGGCTGTCCATTTCTTCATCTATAGTCGGTTTTGGACCACAGTGAGCTGAATTCTCCACATTAATGGGAAATGCACTAGGTAATCTCCAAGAATCATCCAAGTTGGGTGCGCGCGGGACAGCCAGGATGTCCGTGTTCACGAGAGACCCCCGACAAAGTGGGCACGTTGAATTAGAAAGGAGCCATGTGTCGATGCAACTTATATGAAAAGCATGGCTGCACGTGGGAAGCAACCTGAGCTTGTCGTTGTGCGAGAATTCACACAAACAAACAGCACAATCAAACGGTTCCTTCAACCCGATGATTTCTTTGTAGTAGAAAACGGGCAAAGCATCCACCAAGGATTGTTCGAGCCCGGAATCGTGCAAACGAAAGAGCTGCTGAAGCTGCCTCTGAAGGGCATGAGAGTCCGAGCTCTCCGTGTACCTATTGGAGTCATAGATGGATGTAGATGGCCTCCTCGTGAGGAATCTGATGAGCAGATGAAGCAGACCGGAAATGAAGACGACAGCAGCTAGAACTACTATGAACAGGAGGAGTGCAGGGCTAATTCGAGAAGAAGACGATCCCGGAGTGATGTAAGGACTCGACGATGAAGTGAGAGGTGACTGAGGAGGAGCATATGTCAAGCTTCCATCTTGCTGCTTCCTCTCATACACAATCCTAGACATCTTTTTAGCTCTCAAACTTGGAAGACTGACCACTCTATTCAGCAGAAGCAAGAAAGCTCGCTTTGGACATATCTACCAACGGCAACATCGGCAGTGCATGCTACATAACGGGGAATCACATCAAACCTCAACTTGTTAAAGCTAAATGGTCTCAATATGGAGACCTTGTGGCACAAAAGAGACTAACCTTAAGAATTCATTTTGTTGTTTGGACAAGAAAGACAGGCATGGGAAGAGCAAGACAGTTCAAAAGCGAAAAGGAAAAAATAAAGGAGACAGAGTTGAAGAGTACCTGCCTTTCTTCCGAAGAGGAAGAAGCAGGAATGGGATGGATTTTATTATGCCGCTCTCAAGGCCTCAAGAGGGTTCCATCGTCTCTGGTTAGTTGATGACTGTGGGTCCTGCTTTGAATTTCTTTTGCGCCACAGGAGGTCCCTGAAACAGGGGATTTTTTTTTCTTTGTTTGTTTCTCGGATACAATATATAAATGGAAAGTCCATCACCCAAAATTAAAAAAAGAAAAGCCAGGAAAGGGCAGTGAATGGTGTGATGGCTTGAGGAAGATCTCCTGAAAAAAGACTCAGCAGTTGTGCAGAACCAAGCCCATATCCTAGATTTTCAATCATAGGCAAAGGCATGACCACTTTTTTCTTTTCATCAGGTTCAACAGTCTTGGGCAACTCTTTTGACAGTCGGTAGCTTTTCCAATTTGGCCTTCTAACACAAACCATATTCAAAGAACGATGGCCTAACGTTTGACGGATTTACTCACGCAACACCCAAATTACTCCCGGTCTAACTGAAAATTATCGCATCGGAAAGGTCATGCTGACACTAGAAAAGGGCTCAAAGTCGATGCTTTTAACGTCATTCCCGGTCTCCTCCATATCATTGGGCTCGGGGACATTTTATCAAAAAGTTGGAGGATGAGGCAGACCAAAGGGGGGATTTGAACCATGATTAAAGGTCCACCATTAAGCACAACTTGATTGTTCACAGTGGCGTTCGTGACTTCTTTATTCGTCAAGAATCTATCAAAAGCAACACCAAATGATGGATTTGCCGTGTCGTTGCATTTGCCTGATCTTCACGGCAAGGGTCTGTCAACCTTGCCCTGTAGTTTCAAACGACCCACAAGCGCAACGAAACATATTTGCCTAATCGAATTTTCCCTCTTCTTTGGGGTGTGCAAGACCTGTAAGGCAAAAGACAAATTTGTGAGAAGGGTCAAAACATCACTTGCTAAAAGGGACATTTTGACCCACCCCCCTTGATCACGGGTCTTGCAGGGGAGGGGAGCAAGCATTGCCTGCATCCGGTTCATGTGAGTCCTTCCCAACATGGCCATGGCATCCATCCATCCAGTTCCAATTGAGAAATCCCTGGGGGTCTCTGAGAAGATATCAGGTGAAGTCCCTTTCTTAAATCAGGAATCCAAAACATGACAGATGCAAATGATGACAGACGGAGAAAATCAGCATTTGTTGTAACCATTTCTTTTCTCCTTCATTATAAATGGTGGTGGGACCAAATGAGCCTTTTCCCATCAGGCATGGATCGGTATCTGTCTGATCTGATGGATGATGATTGTGCCAACACGAGCAGGTGATCATGGCTAAGCCCTCCACGCTTTCTGCTTAACGTTGACAAGTCTGCGATGTTAGTTGATGATGCCCCGGACAAGAAGTCACCCCCTCCAAGATGACATTTTTTTTTTGTTAGCTTCTTCAATCTTGACTTTGACAAACATGGCCAACCGAGGTTGGAGGCGGGAGCAAATGGGGCTGTCCAATGAGCTATCGACACCTCAGCTCACAGATCAACCACTACCGTGTGATGTGAAGACTTCGTCTTGGATGAATTGATTAGCGCAAGACCCTCCACCAATCATGATAACATCGTATAAATATGCTTTAACTAAGTCAAGTTCATATAAGAATAAAAAACTAGGTCAAAGTTTTGTTGGGCGGCAGGTGATCAAATGGAATAGGCTGGGCTGGGGTTGAGTTAGGCTGGCAGGGCTTAGGATCGATCCGGAACCTAAGTTCACGTGCCCAACTAAATAATGCGCGCTTTGGAAGCTGAAGAAAACCGTATGGACGGGCCGGTAAAAGGAGCCCTTGCCTAGTTCCTCTCTTGTACACTTAAATATAATAAGAAATCTAGATCGGGCGACCGGTCCGGTTCAATGTCCTGACTTCTTGGGCGGCCCCTTCTTCTCACTAGGAAATTGAAGTTGACTCTTTCTTATCCCCTATGAAGAGACAATGAAACTAAAAATTCAGGTAAATCTAATTGATTAGAGGTGGGCCTGATTCATGAGCAAATTCAATGAGTCGGATGAGAGCAGGGTTACATTTGTTACAACTCACCATGGGAGCCAAGAAACAGTAAAAATGTGCCGGATGTAGTAAATATGTTATTCATTATACTGATTATCCCTCTAGGATTCCAGGAAGAATGTAGCTTAAATAACATCGCAATCATCCAACCATAACTTTTACTCATATAGTCAACACTCCACAACATGAAATTAACTATTTTCTATGGTTGAGCAACAAGTGCAGTGACAGAAGCAGATATAGAAGGACCCGAGACTTTGACAATGAGTTTTCTCCAGCAAATGCTTATTACTAATCAGTCATCATGTGCTCCTTCACATTTTATAATTTAATTGATCTCGACTCCAGGGCGATGGATCTCTCGTCTCCAAGGCGATGGATCTCTCGTCCTCCTCCTTGATCACATTTATCATAGCCGAAACCTCCTTCGCGCTTGGCCTTTTGGTTGGAGAGGACGCAACGCACTTCAGCGCTACTTGCAACAAGTTCACCATCCTTTCCTCATTGATGCCCTCTGCGATCAGGGCGCGGTCAAACACCTCTACGGTCCATTCCTCCCTAACCACCGAGTGCACCCATGTTGCCAGGTCGAATCCGCCATCTTGGACCATTTTTCCCGTCAGTAGCTCGAGAATAATCACGCCAAGGCTGTACATGTCGCCCTTGAAAAGAATATGATCACTTTCATGGTCTTGGGCTGGTGTGATCTTTGCGAAACTTATGCTTCGGGAAAGTTCCGGCTGTTCTTGGTTCTCAGTGGCCATTATTCCGTACTCGCTGATGCACGGATCCATGTTTTTGTTGAACAAAATGTTTGTGGATTTAAGGTTGCCATGAGCAATCCCATCTTCATGAAGTTCCTTGTGCATGAATGCCAAGGCCTCAGCTATTCTGGATGCTATGTTCAGTCTGCTTCCCCAGTCAAAGCTATCATCATCTCTAGACCCTGAAATCAACAGTACCTCTGTAACAATCTGATGAACACAGATGTTCAAGCAATTGATCTTCTACTTCTAGATCCTATTAGCAGGAGTTCAACGCTTGAGAACGAAGTGATTCAACTTACCATGGAGGAGTTTGAAGAGGCTGCCATTGGATTGATGCTCACATACCAAGAGCTTCTCTTGCCTCGAGCAATAAAATGCCACTGCTGGTAGTACATTAGGATGCTTCGCCTGGTCTATCTTCAGCATCCTCCTCTTGAACTCTTCGCTCGAGATCGCCCTCTCTTTGATCCTCTTCACAACCAATGTGGCGCCATTGTCAATCATGACCTTGTAGAGCGTCCCGTGCCTGCCCCTCCCGAGCAGCTCAGCTGGAGCTCGGAGCAACTCCTCAAACTTCAAATCCTTCGCCAAGGAACTATTGAGAATCACGAGAGCTGCGGGAGCCACTCCGCTATCCATAGATGTCATCGAGTACTCTGACCTATGTTCACTGGTCTTAAAGTCATCACCAGAAATGGCATTCATCTTGATGCTACTATCGTCCATGTCGGATTCTGCCTTCTCTACATCATCAGTCTTTTCATCTTTTGACTTGCTTTTACTTACTATTTTGTAAACGATGAAGAGTCCTACCACCGGGCCAAGGAATGCGTAGCCAGTGTATATAAGGAAGCGATCTGTTGACCACTTCTTCGATGCGGCCTTTGATGGGTCACACGGATTCGGTAATGGTTGCCCACATAAACGAGGATTCCCTGAAAACTGTCTGCACTAAAACGGTAACTTACATCGGGAATTTGGCCGCTAAATTCATTGTTAGAGAGATTAAGTGCCTCCAACGTGGCGAACTCGAATTCTGGAAGTTTCCCTTGGAGATGGTTGTTTTCAGCTAGGAACGACAGCAAGCCGGGAATTTTATGCAAACTTGGCAGTTCTCCAGTGAAGTTATTGTTTGATATGTCGATCTCTTTAAGTTGCTCAAGTGAGGAATGCTTTTAGGGAGTTGTCCAGCGAACCGATTGCCGCTTATGTAGAAGTGGGTCAGATGCTTGCAATTCGCAATCTCTTCAGATATTTCTCCACTTATACTGTTGTTGTTGAGGCTTAGGACTTGGAGAGATCTTGCACCGCAGAGAGAACCGGCATTGAATGTCCCAATGAGATTGAGCTCGTCGAGGATGACTTTTAGTACAGTTTGGGTGTGCAAATCGCAAGTAACGCCCATCCATCCGTCAGTGCAGGGGTCTGAATTCATGTTCCAGCCCCAGCTCTCATTTCTATTTTCGTTATCTGCGGGTAAGAGTTGTTCCATGAATTGAACTAAGGATCGCTTGGTGTCATCTGCTTCTGAAGCTGCTGATGCAAACAGAAGAGAAATTGGAATGAGGAGTACCCAGATGGGTGCTGCTCCATTTCAGGAAAGAACTGAAGCTAGTAGAAGTGGCTTGGAATTTGATAAATGCATTTGCCAAAATCTTTATACTCAAGCAGGTTCGGCTATTTGGTACTGTGGAACAAGGAGGATATGACAAGGTTGATGATGTTCGAATTTGGCCGAGCATACACAGAAAGATTCTGAGATCAAAAAGAAGGAATCCAAAGTGAGACAAAGGCATATCCTAGGGAATTTTTTAACCGCGAGCTGGTGCCTGAAATGAACTATTTTACCCTACTCACATGTCCTGAACAGGCACGTCGCCAAACACTACTTATTGGTGGCAGGAACAAGCATTATTTAAGTCACAGTACTAGCCGATCCAGAACTTCATGTCTATATTTTTAAAGGAGAGTCTGGCATAATGCCGAGTTCTTAGATTTTTCTGCATGGCAATGCTTATGCGGTTGTTCCATCGATGAGGTAACAGAATATGACGAAATAGAAGAATTAGAGATCACCTGCATTTTCATAAGTAAATCAAACAACAAAAGTGAATTTCTTTGGACGAATGCTTGAAATCGCGGAGTAAGACATACTGATTCAGCTCGATAGGAGTGATGCTGAAGTTACGGTGTCAGAATACAAACACGTGGCGAGCTCCAATATGAGAGGAAAACAAGAACTTGGTGACAATATCAAAGTGACAAAAATCATTCCATTGTGTTACTAATCTGGTCATACCAGCAGTTGACCAATTCCAACTTTCCTGTCGTACTTCAGCGTCCTAAAAATGGTTACTGCTATGGTCCGAACACCGCCCTCAATCGCCTTTAGTCTTGACCGTGTCTTAGCAAGACATACAACAGACTCAAACACGGGGAAGGAGACAAGCTGTCTTTGTCCATTTTTACACTCATGAACAGAAAAATCCTACATACCAGACATGTACAAGCAGAGTACATCCAAATATTAAGACATCAACTGAACACTTAATCCGGGCGAGATAACGTACTTAGGATGTTATACTTCCGCATAGGTTGAGTAATTTAAGGAAGCAATGATGGGCTTCTGGTCACATCCTCCACAAAACCTGAATTTCAGTCTTTCTGCTACGGTAAGAATGCATCCAGCAGACCAAGTCGCATTGATCCAAGGGATACCATCAATTGAAACAATGTTGGTCATTCAGAAATCGCTCACCTATCGGTATCCCAAAATGGGCATAGAGCATTGCTGTGCATTTTCATATTGCATCGAGCCTGTGCTGCTTTCACAACTTTGGCGTCAGCTTTCTGGCCGGCTTGTACAACCAGTATCGAGAAAGAAGGGCAATCGGCATCTCCTGGAAAGAAAAGTTCTTCTTCCTCATTGTGATCTACAGATCTCACAGACCAAAGAATTTTCCTTTCATCTCAAACCAAGTGCAACCTAACAATATCGACCTCACAATCTTCTTCAATCACGTCCTCGTTCTAACATCCTCATGGACTCTACTTAACCCATGCCTGTGTCTTGTACATAAAGCTTGATTTTATGCCTGTGTCCTGTACAGATAGCTTGATTTCGAACTGAACATACACATAAATCATTCTCCAGACAGGCACAAAGACCAAGCGGTCAAAGCATCCAGAAAAGCAGAGAAAGATTAGCAGCGCATGCTGAAGCACAGTGCACTGATTAAAGGTGAAAGATCGCTTGAAAGCATACATTTGCCGCCGTCACAGTCTTCTTCCCGTAATGCGGACCATTGATCAGATTTTCTTGTGCATTTTGCTTTTTCAAGGACATTAGTTAAGCAGGTCAATATTAATCTACTAAACTAACAATTCACGACGTTCATTGTGAATGAATGTTCATTGTTGTACTCCAGTAAATGTCTTTAAAAAATTAGCCATTTTCTGCATAATCATTAGCTGATTTCGACCCTTGTTAATCACCGCTGCATTCTTAGTATCTGTAAGTAGCTGAAAAGAAATGGAAACAAGTGTGCATATCTGAGTACATGATTTCCGAATGGTTGATTCTTTGCTGACCCAACACTAGAGTTGAGGACCATTTTGATTTACTCTCAGCAAGTGTGGACGTGATTTCCGATCACCGCTGTGGCGACCGACCCAATAGCTGTTGGAGCCTCGAAACCAACTTCCATGCCGTGTCCCACGGGCTAAACACGGGCTCTTCCGATCCGATGCTGCTGTTTCAACCAACGAGCGAGCCACCCAAATCGCGCCCGAGTGGCCTGACTCTAACAAGTCCGCCGCTGAGTTTGCGCCCTCGACGAAAGAGGACGGGCTCCACCGGTGTCCTCACGGGAGTGCTATGTCCAAAGATCCATAAAAGATGTCATTTTTCGGGGCAAAAATCTTAAAACTTGCAGCGACAAGTGTATTTAAGTCCTAAAGTTCCAATTTTTTTTAACGTTTTTTCTATTCGAAGATGTTAATGTTCTTGTCGTCTCTCTCTTTACTTCGCCAGTCAATGGGGAGCTCGAGAAGCGCGCACGCAATCCCTTCAACTACTACTGGCTAAGCCAGCCAGCTCCCCGCACCGACGGCGATGGAGGCGAAGCCGTGGCTGCTGCGGTCGCTCCCGGTGGCGGCGATGGTGGCGGTCGAGTGCCTCGACGTGGGCCTGACCACGCTGAGCAAAGCCGCCATGTCCAGAGGGATGAGCCGCTTCGTCTTCCTCGTCTACTCCAACGCCCTCGCCTCGCTCCTCCTCTTCCCTCTCTCCTTCATCGGCAGGGAGAAGAGGCCCCCCCTTACCTTCTCGGTGCTCTGCAAGTTCTTCTTTCTTGCTCTCGTTGGGTAAGTGATGGGCGACGGTACTCGAGAGCTTTGATCTCTGATAATCTCTGCCTTGATTGACTGTTCTGTTCGTGCTGCGCGCTCTCTGTTTTTGCAGAATAACTGCGATGCAGAACTGCGTGTTCGCTGGAGTTAGCTACAGTTCGCCCACGCTCGCTTCTGCTATGGGAAATCTAGTACCTGCTTTCACCTTCTTGCTGGCGGTTAGCTTCAGGTTCCCCTTCGTTTTCCTGCTTTTAGCTCCATTTGCAACATGGCATTCTCGTGCACAAGTGAGTGGTCAAATAGGCCTGCAATTCAAGGAGCAAAAGTAGAAATGAGAGTACCTCCGTAATCTCGATAGGAACTCTGGCTAATTTAGAAAATCAGTAGTTCAGTAGTTCCGAGTTGGAATTCAGTATAGAATTGTGATCTTTGCGAATCAAATTGGTGAAATCTTCTTTTGTCGCTCTTGTAGGATTGAAAAATTGAACTTGAGGAGCTCAAGAAGCCAAATCAAAATTCTTGGCACCGTGGTATCCATTTCTGGAGCCTTAATTGTGACACTGTATAAAGGTCCTGTAATTGGCGGTGGCATATCTGCTGTTCCTTACCCAGATGAGAGCTTACCAACCACACAACCCAACAAAGCTTTATTGGCCGGTGTACCTAATTGGGTTATTGGTGGCATGTTCCTGGCAGCCGCTGGTTTATCTTTGGCAACATGGAATACGGCTCAGGTAGTGTGCGAACTTTCTTTGCTATTTCTCAGGGAAATGGGGCTAACTGACTTTTGCTGTTCATTTAAAGGCAGCAGTTCTGAAATCGTATCCGTCAGAGGTGACCTTGGTCTCCTTCTGTTGCTTCTTTGGGACCCTTCAGTGTGCAGTAGTTGCTCTAATTGCAGAAAGAGATCCAAAAGCTTGGAATCTAGGGCCCAGTATCGAGCTCATTGCAGTCATCTACGCAGTGAGCATTAATATAACTTTCAAGTTTGACAAATCGTGTTTACCAGCTTGCTGTAAAATTTACATGTTTTCATTTTTGCCCTTTCTCCGAAGGCTATAGTTGGGAATGTGGTGACCTTTTGCGTTTGTTCCTGGTGCATACACAAGAAAGGTCCTACTTTTGTGGCAATGTTTAAACCCTTAAGCATTGGAATAGCTGCCATGATGGGTGCCATTTTCCTTGGTGATACCCTCCATGTCGGCAGGTAAGAACCTCCTTCACTACCCCCTACTTCCTTCTCCACTGCCAGTCACCCCATCTTTCTATCAATCATTTAGTATCATAGATGTTGTGTAGTTAGTCAGCATTTCAATAGAAAGAAGTCAATATGAGATCAATAAATTGTTTGAGTGTTACACAAAGGCTATATTTGGAAACCAGCCAAGCAATAGAAATATTTGAAAAGAAGTAGTGCATCTTGAAACTAATGCGCTTTCCTCTATTATTTTCCTCGACTGTTGATAGTTTAACTTCTGTAGCATCAGAAGACAGTCACAAACCTTAAGTGATGGTCAATTATTTAAAGATCCTCTATCAAGTAGATTGGGTAATTGATTGGCTTGTTGAGATTCATTAGTAAGCATTTGCATCTGGTCAAGTACATTGTTAAGCCATCACTCCAGTTTCAGAGAAAGAATTTGGTAGAAATATATGGCATCAATCAGCAACTGGTTAAATGGATGTCATCAAGATGCAGGAAGTACTTCAACTCTTTATTCAAACCTCACTTACATGCTGAGGAGCTCAAATGAGGCATCAAGGAGATTGGCTATGGACAACTAAGAGGAAAAAAAAATCTTTTGATTGATGATTTCTTTTCCTGATATTGTTGTTTGTGATGATAGAAGATCCATTTTCCCCAGATAATGGGCTTCCTCAAAATTCTTAATGACATAATCCCGGCTCATCAACCTTTCCACACTGCTTCGAATATTTATAGTATTCATACTTTTTTATGCTTTTGTGTGCAGTATTGTGGGAGCTGTTGTAATTGTGGCTGGCTTTTATGGGGTTATTTGGGCAATGTCTCAAGAAGAAGAGGATGGTAGAAATTGCACAAGTGGTGAGGTCCAATCACCTTCCCAGAAAACCCCGTTAATTGAGAGTCATGTGTATGTAAATTAAGCTGGTTAGTTTCTTTTCTTTAAGATTTTTCCCCCATATATGCTGAATGTGCAAAATATTCAAAAATATGTGCAATAATTATCTTAGATCGCAGTATTAGTTCTACTAGGTGTGCACATGCAATGTGGCTGTCCTTCGTACAAGTGTTGACAAGTGGTCAGCTATTCATGAAAGCAATTACCTCAATCTAGTCTAGGAATGACCATGTCCCTCTGTTGGCCCAGATAGAACTGGTAAATGCATTGTGAAGTTGTACTTTCTCATATAGAAAACAAGTGCATTGCGATGTTGCTTTTGTTTTCCTTGTTGATTGTAATGATTCGTATAAGAAAGGTGGACTCGGCCTTGATCTGCCTATTCATCTTGTATGAGTTATTCACGAGCATCTAGTGAAATATGGTCTCAGTATTTATTTTGGCGCTCCAGGACACTTTTCTGTATACGTTGTTCGATTTTTGAGGTGCAAGTATAAGGCTCTTTCCTGGTGCTAACTAAAGATGAAGTACCTACTTGCACTTTATGACCAGGCAATCATGTGGTGCATGCCTTTCTCTCTGTACTAGATATTTGCAGCTTGCGGTTGTGTTTGGTTGGAGTCTGCTACTGTTGAAGGTAGGCAGTCTACATGAATGCTAGATTGCTAATGGCATGGGACAATGACAATGATTTTAGTTGGCTTGACAAGCTTCTGGGATAGGATTAAATGTGTACATCTCCCTATTCCCATCTCATTTTCTTCATCTCCACAGAGGTTTATTCCAGAACCAAAATTCATATTGCCAGGGAGGAAGATAATTTATCTAGCACTGATGGTATAAGAATAATCTTTTCGCTTGTTATCATTGCTTACTTTTTCTCCGGCTATGAGAATCCTGCAGATCCCATTGCTTCCTCATGGATTTGATCCCAGGACGGTGCCCATTGCACGAATTTGTGGCCTGGCATCATTGCTTAAACCTTATTTATGCCTTCGCCCAACCATCTCAAAGCCCTGTAATTATTCTATTTTTTCACTTTGTCGATCTTTAGAGTCATCTTTTGACTGGTTGGTCTTGAACTAACTTCTCTCTCTCCCTCCCTCCCTTCGCACGCCAAGCTTTATTTTCTTTTGATAAACCACAGAAGGTACTTCAGGTCTGTTTTTACAAGATTAAGGAACAAACTATGCTAGAGATCATCATCAAGATAGGCACGGGCTGTTAAATAATATTAAACTTGTTAAACATTGTCCGGGACATCGAGTAAAAGTGACTCTATATAGTAAAGTTGCATTCGTGGGATGTTTGATAGCGGAAAGAAATCATCAAATCGTGCTTTGTGTAAGGAAAAGAACAAACGAATCTCTCTTTCTTTCCCTCTCATTTTCTCATTTTTGCAGGTAACTGTTGTTAACAACTGGTCTGCCGGTAAAAGGAGTTGCTTGTGGTCCCTAGGACATCCACTGATGTTTTTAGGGATCAAGTTCAGTCGAATCAGGCTATATCTTGTCAGTGTTTCCATCTTTGATGGGTCCATTGATTGATCATCCGTTGGTTCTTGACCATTTCGCGGTTGCTCATAAATTAGTGGGGACTGCAAACGCTATTCAAGTCAAGCGTGCCCAAGACGGTTGATTTCGGTGTTGCATTGACTCTCCCGTCTCGCCCGTCAGTCGTCGAACTCACGGCCGTGTGTTTTGTCATTGCCTGAACCTGACAAAACATGGGGTCATCATGTGAGGGCATACGTGAAAAAGAAAAAAAATTCACTTTGGCTCATTAAATGTGACAACCTTCAACTGTCCTATGGACGGTCCTTTCCCATAAATTGTTAAAGAGCACGATAGCTTGCTCAAATCATACTCATGTACGTTATGCGCTATTTTCTCGTACCGAGATTTCTGGGTCCTTGTATAATCGCATCCGCGTCGTTTTTAAATCGGAAAAGTTGCAATTCGTGGAGTTAGCTTTTTGACAACGTTGTTAAAGAGCTACCTTGCGCTGCTACATTTGATCAGCATAAAACATACGTTGCCAGCAGAATGGTTTGTTTAGAAATTGAATTTTGCTCAGAAAGCCTGATTAGTGTTTGGAGCAAGTGTCCGAGGTCAAGGCCTTCGTTTTTTTTTTTTCCTAAAGAATTTATTAATCACTTGTGCTAGAAATTGGGAAGAAAAAAATAATCATAGCTAGAATATTTCTGCGCAAAAGTTGCAAACTTTATTCCTAGTGTTGCTCCGATAAAAAGGCTTGCTTGGCATGATTGGACTCCTGGGAAGATCCAAGTCCACAGTCTCTCTCTCTATCTCTCTCTCTCTACTGGCGGTCCTCACTGCGCCTCTCTCTCTCTCTCTCTCTCTCTCTCTCTCTTAATCTCTCTGTGGACGAGAGATTATGGAATGGGCAAGTTGTCTATTCGGACCAAGGTAATATTGTATTGAGGAAGATCGGAATCAGAGGGAATCCCATGGCCAGAGAGCCCCAGCTTCAGTTCGCCAAGTGGGTAGTCTCAAGAACGAAGGAGGACTGAGAAGGACGATCTGCTCTGCCGCGGAGACAGCGCGCGAGCGAGGATCATGTGATCCGCCCCGCTCACTGACACACCCTGTCCCTTCGGTTTCAAGAAAACCCCCTCGTCATTAAATGCTTCCCACCTAACCCGCCGTGGTCTGGGTTTCGATCCTCCGAATTTAGCTTCTACCCTTCCTCCTCTTCCTTTCCTTCTCTCCCTGTCTCTCTCTCTCGACGCTCTTCGAATGGCTGCGAACGCATCAAAATTCATCAAGTGCGTGACAGTGGGCGATGGGGCTGTGGGCAAGACTTGCATGCTTATCTGCTACACCAGCAACAAGTTCCCGACTGTATGTGCTTTCTTTTCCCCGAAAAATTTCTTTGGAGCTTCGATTTTGGGTCTTTCGTTTTACTTTATGGGTCCTTGTTTCTGGGTTTTGCAGCTTTTTTCTCCTTTTCCTCATAGCACCGATTGCTCTCTCTTTACTTCTATCTTCACCGCGCATTTTCTTTTCTGGGGATTTTTTTTTTTCTTACATCACATCATCGCCGTTGATAATTTATCATCACCGGAGTGTTTTTCAGTATTGTTCTCAGATTTCACTAAAAATTACGTGTTCCTGTGGAGGTCTCCTTCTCTTTCTTCTTTGTGTATTTTGTGCAGGACTCTTAGCTTTTGTTAAGCAGTGCCTTTTCCCTCTTTGTAGCCCTTCTTGTTATTCCAATCTAACAGATTGTAAATTTATCAGGACTACATACCCACAGTGTTTGATAATTTCAGCGCTAATGTAGTGGTTGAAGGCATCACTGTCAACTTGGGTCTTTGGGACACAGCTGGTGAGGATGCTGGACTTTTATATCAATTCCAGTTTTTCACATATATTTTATATTGCGTCACTTCACACGTATATAGTTCTGAGTCAGAACTTATGAGGGAACTTGGGTTTATAGTGACTAATTTGCTTGTGGATCAAGGCATTGTGTCCCGTGACGTACTTTTACCATTGTGTAGGGCAGGAAGATTACAATAGATTAAGGCCCTTGAGCTATAGAGGAGCAGATGTTTTTGTCTTGGCCTTTTCTTTAGTTAGCCGAGCCAGTTACGAGAATGTCCTGAAAAAGGTAAGCTGGGAATTTGCGCATTTAATTTCCTAATTTTTCTTGTGCGTGTATCTCAACTTTCCAATCCTGTCTTGGCCAGTGGATCCCAGAACTCCAGCATCATGCTCCCGGCATTCCTATTGTCCTAGTGGGAACCAAAATGGGTGAGTTGGAAAATTTTATTCTCACAGTAGCGGACAAATTTCAAATAAGTTTTCTTTTGGTTTCTGTTGCTTCTTGTCATCTTTGAATGGCGGGTACAATACACAACTAACTGAATATTGTTATTTTATTGCTCATTGGTGGATATTGTCAACTCATGCACTTGCTAATGCCTCTCACTGGGTTCTGGCTTTTCTATTGACATGTAGATCTTCGTGAGGATAAACACTATTTGGCTGATCATCCTGGACTGGTTCCTGTGAGCACAGCTCAGGTTAGGTTTCTGTTATCAGTCAGCAATATTTTTCCTATGGTGTACATCATTCCCTGTTGTTGATTGCCATTTTTTATACTCAGGGTGAGGAACTGCGCAAACTGATTGGTGCCACCTATTACATAGAATGTAGCTCAAAAACTCAGCAGGTAAAGTACAGACTAGCCTGTACTGCCATATGTGATTTCTTTCATTGCATCATTCGGTTGGTCTAGCATTATGACAGTTAGAAATGTAGGGAATGGGGAAATTATTTACTTTTATTATGAAATATAAAAGGAAATCATCAAACATTAAAATGACTGACCCAAACCTGTCCACAGCAAACGAAAAAATGAAAGAAATTTTTACTGCCTCCTAGGAAACAAGCTTCTGGAACTTGGCTTGTAGTAGTGTATGAACTTAATTGTGATTTCAAATGAACATTAATGAGGGTTTCTTGAAGTTGAAGAAGGGTTACTTTACCTGTCCTTAGGGTGTCAAGTCCATACCAAAGCATTCAGTGGATTCTGATATTAGATCCTGTAGGTAAATTGCTTTGCAAACTATTTGACCTTTGATTACTCTCAACAGCTGGCTGTGTCATCACCTGATATCTTGATTCTTGAGATTGTGGGTGCTTATCCTTGTTGTTGCTCAGACTTGTAATTTTGAGCGATATCACTATGCTAATGATCTGATGCATAAATAAATTAGCATATTGATGCTTGCTCTCTAATGCAAATGCAGAATGTTAAGGCAGTGTTTGATGCTGCAATCAGGGTAGTGATCAAACCACCCCAGAAGCAAAAGGAGAGGAAGAAGAAAAAACCACGTCGAGGATGGTTTGTGTGAGTGCCAGAATTTTTCTATGTCTGAGGCTTATTAAATTTACTGTGAAGGATATGCATATCGTGTGAAGCTAATGTATAGTGCAGTTTACTCTGCAGTATTTATGATTGTGGGTGTTTTGGGTTAAGTCTGAGTCTGTGGGAGACATAATCATGATTATCTCTTAACCGGATTGAGAGAGACTTAATTTGACAAAAATCACAAAGGCTTGCAGTTGAATTAACACCACTTAATTTGAAAGGGCTCACACATTTGCCCTTCTGGCAGAGGGTGGTTTTGTCTAGCATTATTAAAAAGAGTTAATTTATTGATGACATCCACAAGTATAGAATTGACAAGTGAACCAGTTGAGCTGTTACCTGCCTCTTCTGCTTTTCACATTGCTGGTTCAGATAGCACTGCCTAGAATATACTTTTTGTTTAGAGGTGGTAGGATATCGAAAATAGTCCTCTTACATTTTGCCATTGCCTTCTGTTTGAAACTTTCTGTGCTTCTAGTACTTCACATCTAACAACTACTTAGTACACCTAGTTAGTGGTCAAACTCGACTGCTTGAACTTTTCCCCCCTTATCCATTCAGCTGTTGAATTGTTTATCATGTTCAAGCCAACCTGGGTTTGATTTGTGATTCACAGCTACCATTAACTGTTAAGAATTTTAACCTTTTCATAGGTCCTGGTTTCCCTTATAATGCTTGTAAGCTTGTGGTCGTTCAGCTTGCTCCTACTGACCCCGGAGAGCTTTCTGTCAGTCTTGGAAACTAGGGATGTATTTGGGTTTACATCTCATAAGTCAAAAGGTAGTTATGTCTGTCTTGCCTAACAGTTCAGACTAGAGGTGGCACAATTTCATTTTTTCACATCTCCATTTGAGCCACTTAAGGATTTGGGTTACATTGTAACTGGCCCATGAAATTAGTGGGTATGAGGTTTACTTACCTCAGGTGGGTTTCCTCGTCATTAAAGAACTTGTGAATTTCACATGATTTCAAATGAATTTTGATATTGATCTTTGTGTTTCTAAGCACTTAATATTAAGTGCATAACCATTTACTCCAAAAGCTTAATGCTCCCCCCTGAATGAAGGTCGATTTGATTATGAAGGCCTTGAGTGCAAACCTGATACAGGCAAGTGAAAGAATTGCTTGACCCTGCTACCCATAATGAAATGGAAACTCATTATTGGGTGAAGGACAGTCTGAGGAACCTGAATTCGAGATTTCTAACTCTGATAGCAACTTGAAATTGAGTGCACAAATGTTTATTCCAAAAACAGCTATTATAACATGACAAGAAATATTCATTATGACTGAATGTAAATACTTGAAATATTTGATATAGAAGTTATATTTAAAATATTAGAAGTAGAAGTAAAAAGTAAAAAGTATAAGCCACATCAAATCACCCTAATAGTATTGCCGGTTTTAAAGTGGCTTGTTGCATGGTCCTCCATTTTTTTTCATTGCTCTATGGTGCATTTACTCCTAATTTTCAATTTGAAATATGCTTTAGACACTTCTAGAAAAAAACTATTAGAAAGTCCAACTCAAAAACTCAAACTTATAGGTGGAGGGAGACCACATAAATATAAAGAGCATTTAGGATCCATTGTCAAGCGATGTGAGATAATACTTCAACACTCCCTCTCACGTGCAGGCCAGATTACAAAGCACGTGGAATTTTGCCTATGCACATTCACATGGAATTTTGACCACACATTCGCGAAAGGGATAGTACTGGCTCCGATACCATATTAGAAAGTCCAACCAAAAGCTTAAGCCAATAGGTGGAGGGAGACCACATGAATACAAAGAGCATTTAAGATCCATTGTCAAGCGATGTGGAATAATACTTCAACAAAAACCAAACTAACAAATGACCTATATGACCTTCATCCTTGTAGTAATTCTTCAGCTTTGCTTTGCATGCTCACCTGGCCATTATCATGTTATCCTAAAGCCTAAATTGTCTGTATGATCTCTGATGTCGATCTTCCTTAACTGTTTATATACCTGTTGCTTCTAGACCTTTTTCCTCTTGCCGTTAATGCCTCTATTGATTCTGTCAAATTTCCCCTGAAGTCTCACGACTATCAATTAGTGGATGAATGTTCTGTGACCACAGCAATGGATGTGGCGCAATAATTTGGTGCAAAAGAGCGTAGCCATGTCAATGTATCTACCTTAAGAGGTGGATGAGATTTTGAGTTGAGTGAAGCTAGGGAGGTGGCAACGCTGCAAGAACCAACATGCTTATGAATGGAAATGGAAATGCCAATAAATAGTGTTTGGTGATGAAAATTATGAGAGGAAACAACAACATTGCATCAGATGCATCCAGTAGATTATGTTGTAAATGGAATGGTACATCAATTGTGCTGGAGAAAAAGTTGTGAGAGGAAAGGACAACCTTGCATTGGGTGCATCCTATACATTAAGCATCTCCTTCCCAACCCCTAACTATTAAAAAAAAAAAAAAAATCTTTATGGTACTTATAGGATGGAAGGGCAATGATCATTCTCTCTTCCCTTTGCCTCTCCATTCAATTTCTGTCCTTCTGAGGCTTTATTTTATGAGTTAAAAGGGGCACAAGTCTTTAGAAATGATTGCTGCCTGTTCTTTCCTGTCAAACTGTAGTAACAATGCCGGTGCTTGTGCGGATTGCAGGAACATCTTTTGCGGTAGGAGCTTCCCATGTCTAAAGTGAATTGCGCCTTATCTGCTAGGATGTATATGTCTGCCGTCACTTCTGGTAATGGCTCCGTGTGAACGCTGACAAGGATTGGTTCGTCATCACACTGGCTTGTTAGCTGTTCATGTGTGTACTTTGTAGATATTTTTCTACTTGCACGGCTTGTTTTGAGTTTTATTCCCTTAGCATTCGTTCTTCCAATTTGTGGCGATAACTGATAAAGTTGCAGCTTTCCACTGATTTCCCTCTTTTGGTTGTGTAAAGCATTGACTGTTCAACAGAGAAAAAAAGAAGAGAAATTTAATTTCTTAACGCTAGTTTTGAGTGTCGTATCTTCTTTAGTTATATCCTGTTCTCACTAGTGTGGTTTCAACTTTGTCTGAGTTGAGGCCTGATAAGAAAAATGGCAGTTCAAAGCTTCACAGGATGCTAGTTGCTGATACTGGCTCAAGCATAGGACTCTTTACCTTTCTGGAATCAAGCAGCAACTTCTAAAGCGAAGCGCCATCAGAACCTGCTGAATCCAATCTTAAGAGTCTTGTTCATCCACCCTAAACTTCTGAATGTTGATTTCATTGGTGTTTTGCTTTCTCAGAACCTGCTGAATCCAATCTTAAGGCTCCGTTCCGTTCGTTTTACGAGAAAATAACTTTTAAGAAAATGTTTTCCTGATTTTTCGACATTCATTTCACGGAAAATAAATTCATTGAGGAAAATATTTTTAATAAAGGAAAAAAAGTATTCTAAAGTTAGGGAAAATGTTTTCCCCAAATTCTACTTTTCAAGTTGGGGAAAACGTTTTCCACACTCACTCTCTCCTATCTCACATCTCCTGTTAGTCCTCACTTCTTTATTTTATTTTTTTTCAAATTTTTTTCATAAATTCAAATTTTTTGTTATTTTTTAATAAAATCGATTATTTATTTATTTTTATTCTTTCTTTTTCCTTTTTGCTGTTTTTTTTTTTTTTGGCCGATCTCCAGCCACGGCAACGCCGGTGGCGACAAGCGAGCCGAGCTCACCGATCTGGTTTTTTCGGCGGTCGCCGGCCCACGACAATGGTCGGCGACCGGCGACAAGCGAGCCGAGCTCACTAGCCTCGCCGGCGACAGTGAGGCAACGAGGCTCAGGCACACAAAAAAAAAAAAAAATAAATTAATAATCAATTTTAAAAAATAATAAATAACAATTTTAAAAAAAAATAATAAAAAATCTATTGAAAAGAGTTTTATAAAATATTTTTCCAAGTGAATGGCGGAAAATATTTTTACTTCAAAATCAAGTTTCACCGAACATCGGAAAATAATTACGTTTTTCGGAAAATAGGCTTACGAAAAATATTTTAGGAAAAAAACATTTTCCGTTAAACGAACAAACAAATCTTAACACGTTCAGGAGTGCAAATTCTCTTTATTTTTTCAGAACCTGCTGAATCCAATCTTAAGAGTCTTGTTCATCCACCCTAAACTTCTGAATGTTGATTTCATTGGTGTTTTGCTTTCTTAACACGTTCGGGAGTGCAAATTCTCTTTATTTTTTCAGTTTCATTAAATAAAAGTATTGTTCATCAGCGGCAATCTCTAATTTTCTTTTTGGTCCGTTCCAGTTCCCACAAGTAGCCAGAATCGTTCAGTTTACCCTCTTACAATGGAGTAAATTGGACCGGACTCGCTTGTTACGCAAAAAAAATTGATTTAAAAAATGTTTTTCTAAAAAAGTTGTTTACACCATTTAAAAAACTTAATTCCCAAAAAATGCTTTCACCGTCAATAGCAATTTGTGCTTGAATATATTCATAATGAAAACATCTTAAATTATTCTATGAATGATGTAAGCGATTGTTTTTAAAAAGATTTTGCGAATCATGAAAATAGTCCGTAGTTTCCAATGCATTGGATATCTGATGAAGTATACTTAGCAAACCAATGCATTGCATATCTAATAAAGTATACTTAAGCAAACTTTCGAAGGGTCATTGATGATCCAATCTATATTTGCGATGAATAAAAACCATTTGGATGTATATACCATGATCCTCACAAATCAAATCAAGCGAGCAGTAGGCACCAGGGAGAAGGATCCATTGGGCCGAAAAGCACATGTCGTCAGGTGATATGGTGCATGCTCTTTAACAAAGTGGGCATCTCCACACTATTATCATAAGTCAAATAAAAATAAGTGTTTCACCGAATCGACATGTATTCTGACCTATGTGGAAATAAAAGAGAAAATCCATGCAGAAGATCATCAGCAGGTTAACAAACTGTTTCTTGTTTCTGAAATACAAAAGACGTGAAGGTCCCTCACCAACAACTTGCAGTCTTGTGGGCTCAGTACGACATAATAGGGAAGAACTCGTAAAGTGGTCACAAAGCATTTACCATCCTCTTCATCTCAGCAGACCTCCTGGGGTCTGGTTCTTCAATTGCTCTCTCAGTGAGAACGTGCTTGATACGGCACATTGATTTCCTCACCTGAATCCATTGACAATAAAGAGATGCCATTAGCAACAATGTTCTTTCAAGTCAACTTGGATGAAGAAGCATAAAAAACTAATTCCCAACTTTTATTTGGTTCAGAGCACCCTGATGCCAGTGAGGGCATAAAAAATAACGCTTTTGAGTGATGTATTCATTCAGAAAAAAGGAGCAAAACCAACATCCACCTTGGGGAGGCGCTCTGGATTGGGAAACCTCAGATTTTGTGCATTAAGCATCTGCCGTTGAGTCATCAGCATGTTCTTTTCCTTAAGCAGAACATACCAAAGCCTGTGAAGATTGTCCCATGACTTTAGGCGCAGTTCAGAAGCCTTCCAACTTCGACCTGAAAATTATAAGCCACTGAGGGAGGTAAGAACATTCAATTGCAAGTGTGCATTTTCCATCACAGAGAACGAGGAGACTTGAATGATGGCTCAATGACTTCACATCAGACCCTCTAAGAGATAATAGCTTTAAATGGTCTTGTTGGCCCACAGAACAAATGAAGTCCTTGGCAATCTCATCTCTATCTAATAAATGGATGGGCTGAAAAGAAAGAGACGTGCAAGATCATCATGAGGACCATCACACTTTCTGGGAGGGCAGAGTACCAAGACCCTGATGAATGTTAAGCACCCACATCTTCATTATCACTTCAGGCGATCATTAAGTTACTCATGAGCAAATTAATTAAGTACTTTACACGAAGATGCACAATTTACTGTGCTTGAGTCCGTTTTCTTACACCAATAACTGAACTGAATCTTCATATTTGAGCTGCCTGTTCAATCCCAATCCATATTTTAGATTCCTCAATTCTTGACCAGATAGATATCCTTACAAAGTTCCCCAGCTGATGCTTAATTTAGTAACTTGAATAACATCAATTCATGGATTTGAGTCTGTACTGTGGGACTGAACCAGACAACCACAACACAACCCCATATTATGACTTTTATTGGTGAACCAGACAATCCCATACAATTCTAGGCTGGCAATACATGCTCATTTACTGAAGTCCAGAAAGTATATACACAATGCATAGTCTAATCCAGCCTAAACATACCCTGTCTCCCCAACCCAGAAAACCACACCCTATATCCCGTCTTGCACTGCTGTGCATGTCATTTTGGTGGGCACATAAAGCCATTAGTCTTGTAATATGACTCTTTTGAAATGCTTGTTTATGGTTTGATTTAAGATAGTATTTACAGGAGAAGTTGAATCCCTTCCTAGTGGTGGCACTACCAATTTGCAAGACGATGGCCGAAACTATACGTATTCATGGCCTGGACGAATTCAATCACCGTAATTAACTGGAACAGACGGTCTACTCTACATTCTATGACATAAGTTCCTCTTTCAAAATGTCAGTTCCTTTACTCATGTGGCATGATAAGCACATAGGCCACGCACAGGTCTTTTTGTTTTCAGGGGCCGAATAGGCCATGTGATGGTCAGCTGTGGCTAAAAGCTGTTCAGTACAGAAGATAAGCTCATATATTATCTCATGCAATTTCTAATGTGAACTCAGCCTCCTAAAATTCAACACATTCCCAATTGAATCTTGTCAAGCATCATATGTTCTTTCCTTCTTAACCAAACATGCATTTGAAACGAGCATTCATTTAGCAAAAAGAGAAGCTTGTACCGTAGACAACAGGCGTGTCATTCTCTGGGTTTCTATCTGCCTCAAAGAATGCCTCGAGAGGGTTGTGTCCTGTCACAGATGAAGGTGAAGCAGCAGAAGCAATCCCGGCAGAAGACTCTGTTCTAGCAGCAGCAAAAAGTGCTCTGCCAAAAAATCTTGACAAGAACATTGATCTTGACCAGATGGCTGCATAAGAGAACACATTCAAAAATAAGTTATGCGATTATAATAATCCAATTGGTTGCAAACAACGGAATTCGCATATCAATTTGAAAAAGAGAAACATTTTCAAATAATTCCATCATCAAAGAACTCAAGAAACACAACTAAAAGACTACAATTTTGTGAACTTGATCAAAGTGTTCGATTTTTTCCTTTAGACTTCAACTCTTCAAGGAAGGTGCTTCATGAAAACATAGCAAGATCATGCCCTGCTCCATCAAACACTGCTATCTGCTGCACTTGGTTCCATATGAGTATCTTCTCGACTCTTCTAACCACCCAGAGAAATCAAGTTAACAATGGTTAAGTTGTGCCTAATGAAAATTAATTCGGAAGCACAACCTGGTCAAGATCAATGGGATTTCATAAACTTCCACCATAACGTGAAGCACGTTTTACTTTGCCGGCAAACATACTTGACTGAACTCAAAAGAATTGGTTAACCCAAATAATGCAACTTCTCCAGCCGTACCGAAATGACATTCAACTAAAAGGCACGAAAAAAGAGGGCAAGGAAATGGACCGGCAGATGGATGAGCAGTTCCCATCATTTTGATTGAGACATTTCGCCGAACACTTGGCGCATTAATAGACGAGCGCCCACACAAGAAGACCCGCCCACGAGCAGTTTCCAGTCTCACTCCATGGGTTAGGCAATTATAGGCAGGCGTACACAAGACACTAGCTAAAAGTCACATCGCAAAGCGCCTATTACAGTCGACATCCGATCGAGGTAGGGAACAAGAACAAGAACAAGATAAAGAGAGGAAGAACCGAGAAGTCACGCAAGATAAGAGCGAGAGAGAGAATGACCGGAACGATACCGTCGGAGGGTTTCTTGATCTCTGCGAAGCAGAACTCGCGGCGAGAGACGGGCGAGCGAGAGAGAACTGAAGCTGTGGAGTTCTTGAGACTCTGTTTGAGCGGGGTGCTTGAACAAGAGGAGGAGGACGACGACGAAGAAGATGGTTGCAGACACAGGCCCAAAGGACCCAATAGCTGAAAATACTGGGCCTGATTTGAGCCCATCCCATCAGAAAAAGAAATAATATTAGTTTTTTTTTGTCAGTTCTACTCTACATTTACTTTAATTCTCATTCTCATATTTTTGTCCTACCTAGAGTCAAAACCCGCATATGAAATTAAATTGTCTCTACTCCAATCTCCCAAGAAAATGGGAATTCGAATTCTCCACCTCCCCATTTTCATGCGAAAAGTTGTTAAGTCTATAAGAAGTGTTAGATTTTTGTTTGTCTACGATTAGAACTTCAGCTACTACATTACTTCCTCGTGGAAATCTAAAAAGAATTTCTGTTTTCAGCTTTCATTTTTCATGTGCGAATATTGGTCCTATATTTTTATTTTGGATTGATTTTAAGATGGAGGGTTAATGGGACAGGATTTGAGATTAGATTGAAAGTTAGTGATTTTTAAGGCAAAAAAAACTCGAGGCAAGTTTGGAACTGAAATTAAAGTTTAGGTTTTTTTTTGGATAAAAAAAATTGTTCAGGGCATAATTAGGATAGAAGTTTTGGGGGTTTTTTTTTTGGTCAAAAAAAAGTTCAAGATAGAATTAGAACTATTTTTTGAAGGCTTTCTAAGGGAATTATTTAGACCTAGAAAGCTGTACTTTACTTCAAGCAATTAATGATAAGAAGTCGTGATTTTAACAATTTATTTTACTCTTAACTTGTAGGGGAATTAGGTGAGGTCGGAATGTTTAGTTTCAAGTTGTGTAACCGAGGAATATAGTGGAAATAAGAGGATCTTTCGTTGAAATTAATGCTTGCTGTTTAAGGGCCTGAAGGCACGCAGAGCAGCTGTCCTTGTTCGATGAGTAATGTGGACTTCACACCGAATGACATTCAAGGCTACGTGTGAAAGAAGAGGAGTAGATACCATGAAGGACAAATGACTTCCCTTTTATATTCAAAAAATTGTTGCGCCAATAATTGAAGTGTGATCAAGGTACATTCGCAGTTTGAACATAGTAGATGTAGCAAGTGAGAAATTAGGGCGAGCTGTAATGCCATAGCTCTATAAAGTTTGTCAATAAGGGTATATTTTGTAATATTTCTGCTCTCGAGAACAATTTTTTATTAGAAATAATTTTTTTACATTTCTATTCCCCGAAACATTTTATTAGTGAAAGAATGCGTTTGATAATTGCACGAATTTTTTTTATAAAATAAAAATAAAAATAATAATGCATATGGTATGACTCACAAATTTTTTTAAACATAAAATTTCTTTTAATTTTTAAATATTTTTTAAATATTTTTTTTTCATTTTTTTCTTTCTTCTTCTTCTTAGTGGCCAATGGACAGCCCCGCCACCAACCGGGCTAGAAGAGGAAGAGGGAGGAAAAAAACTTATTTTAGAAATTATTCCCAAGAACAAAAAACTACTTTATTTTACTTATTGTTTTTGCTCCAAATTTATTCCCTAGATCATTTTCTATTATGGGGAATAGAAATACTAGCTGACGATGCCAAATGGATTTTTGTTCTTTTTTTATTTTAAGGAATAAAAAAATAGAAAATTTGGAATGTTAATAAATGCATCATAAGTGAGTCTTCCTCTTATGTCAATGAACTTACCACATTGCTCGGTAACCATGGAATTGTTCTTACATAGGCAGGAAGCTCACTTCCCTTGCGTCTTTTGGCAATAACCAAAGGCGGTTTTCTGCTTTCTGTCCCCACCTTGTTGGTAACCCCAAGTCCTGAAACGCCCCCAGGACCCCGATCCCAATGGAGGGAAGGAAGAGTGCAAAAAGAAGGAACTTCGATCGCATCGATACATGCACGAAGCGAAAGAAGCCCTTCCTCTGCCACATCGCTCGTGATTTCCCGAACCTCCCCTTTCCAGGCCTGAGGCGGAACGAACGCCATCAGAACCTGAGGCCAAAAGACAGAAAAGACTCGCAGGAGAACGACTGCAGCGAGACAGCGAAATACCCACCAAGAACCACCCCCATATCTGTCTTCCTCAGGACGTCAAGATCGCAGAACGCGCCAGGGAATTTTTTTGCCAATTCGACATGTGGTCCCTTTTTGCATGGGGAAGCCCGCAGAAAAAAGTATGCTGTTATTTTTGGATTATCTTGCAAAGCAAGTGAAAGCAACTCCCATGTTCCTTCTCTTGTTTTCCTCTCTGGATCTGTACATTTTCCCTTCCCTCCCTTTTTTCCTTTGTTTCAAGAATGCCCATCATTTCCCACTCCTTTTCATCTCTTGCATCCATCAGTCTGGACTGAAGTTTTGGATCCAGCTCACATTCTTTTTTGCAAACTTTTCAAAATCATTATTATATAATCAGGAGTTTTAAGTGGCTCTTGGATATCTTTCTTTAAAGCCCCCTTCCGATCTGATTTTGACATATGTAGGGTTGCCCTCGCAAAAACCCAAGGGGAGAATATATTTCACAGGGTTATCCCAGAAGAGGACAAGATCGTTCAGCTCCTCTTCCCCTCCAATTCAAATATCACCACCAACCAGATCTCAAAACTCTCTCTCCCCCCTCATTTTGGTTGCTTTTGTTTTCTTTCTCTGCAAATTTCAATGAAACGGGTTGACAATTCTGTCAAAAGAACGATCAAGTAGGCAACCCCCCATATGAAAAGGGCATGATTACCTTCAACTTAAAGCAAGAGGGAGACAATCATGCACGGTGCAGGAAGTATGGGGGCACATATACAATACGAGATTGATGTTGTATTTTGTCGTTACTCGGGTCCATAATCTTATTTTAATCCCAATCTTTTGATTGACAAGCATCTTGCCGAATTGCTTTTGATTAAACTATTAGATTAGGTATATTCGATTCTGATACACACGCAATGAATCCCGGCTTAACCTCCGAATTTAGTGTGCAATTGGACCGGGTTTACTCGGAATCCGGATTGGACCACTTGAAAAACAGGATCGGGAATCGGTTCTCGATTAAACCGGTCTAGGAACAGGGTCCAAGCAAAGATCCACCCGGAACCGGACTGGTTTTGGAACCGGTTTTTACCCTTTTAAAAAAAAATCACCTCTCTATATAGTGCCTTTTGAATCTCTTTGTTTTTGAAAAATTGTTAAAAAAAGAAAGTTTTTCTCTAAATCAAGTTAAGAGATAATTATTTTGAAATGAATTGTTAAAAATAATTGTTCTCATGCATTGTTTTTTCTTTTTTAATGGTCTTACCTTCAACTATTACTATAGTCGTAGGACAAGTGTTACTAATTATTGTAGAACTAATTAAAGCATTTTCAGTCAAACTCAAGAAATATATCTTTTAATAAGAGCTCTGTCGCATACACATGAGTAAGTACATTAAATTATATCAAAAATATTTATGGGAATAAAACTAATATTAAATCCATATTTGTTGCTAATGTTTATGCATTGTTAGGATTTTTGCTTTGTTTTATAATGTTAGGAGGATTACGTTGTTGTTTTTTGCTAATTAATGTAAAATTCAAAGCCGTATAGGATATCGAACGGTTGTAAAATAGGTTCCAATAAAAACATGGATTGACCCTGTTCTTGATTGGAAAAATAGAGTCGGGTCCAAAATATAGTATAATAAAAATAAGGTATGATACATGATCCAAAAAAGAGAAACATGTTATAACATGATTGATCTTTTCCTTACCCACCCTGAACCCGATCACCCCTATCCGAATCCCTCTAAGTAATATCGCAATTCATATTCTCCCGGTCCCGGAACGCGTAATCACAGGTTTCAAAAGTCTCTTGGTCTAGATCAATCGAAAGGGTCGGTGATGTTCTCCATGCCCTTCCGCCCATCTCAAGACACCGACCTCGTCCAATGCCAGGATGACAGGTAGCGCCGCACCAGGAGAAGTCAATAGAAGGTGGATGAGGAGATGGATACGCGTATGCGTCTGGTTCAATGGCCATTGCCCCACGTAAATTCTTACATCGCTTGTCCATTTTCTAAGGCCATAATCACGCCCTGAAAATCAGCAAAGCACCTGTTGTCAAAGCTTCCCATCTCATTGGTTTGCTTTTAATCGTTTTTGCATCTGTCAGGCTTTATCCCTTATGGGACCCCTTGGCCGGCCTTTTTTCACTTTCATCATAAAGATAAGATAACAAAATCCGAGGATCTATCAACCAGTCAAATTAACTGCTGTTCTTATTTCTTGCACATAGTCAAATGTCTTTCCCCACCTAATAAAATTAGAAAATAAAAAGAGGCATATTTCGCGAATCTTATCGATGAGATATGTATTGGACCACACCGACCTTTTCCAATTCAAAACTTTCACTTTCTTGTATTATGATGTGATTTTCCAAATTCCACGTGCAATTACATCCAAGAGTTTTCGTGAGAGAAATTATCACGTTGAATTGCACTCGTAACCTTCTATTGAATATATCACATTCTTTGTAGAAAAAACATACTTTCATAGATGGAAAAAGAAAAGAAAAGCGAGCCCTGAAACTTGAAGAAGCACGAAATGGTGAATTTTTATTTTTTTTGCAAAGATTGTATGGAAAGGAAAATTGCATTTTTTTGAGCCAAATTCCCCACGATTAACTCCAAACATTATGTCTAGTCTCAATTCTACTTTGAACTATTTTATTATCTCATAAAAAATTCCCAACTTTCATTCTAGTTCGAAATCTCTAAAGCATCAAAACGTCACCACTAGCTTATTTAATATTATCGACACTAGAACCAGTTAGAGGTGCATTATCAGGACCAGCATTTTCCATTATAAGTCTCACCTTGTGAGGAGCAACAACAACAATTTTCTTATATTGGTAATATGTTTGGACAAATTTGAGATTGGAGTGAAAAGTTGAGATTTTCTTACGAGATAAATGAGAAAATTCCACACGGGATGGTGACCGGACTTGAAGTGGAAGACTAGTTTTAGGAGTTAGACCTTAATTTTTGGGTTAGAAATGAAAGGCCAATTACGGCCGAATCAGGTTCCGACACGTTTGATATTGAAGGTGAATGTCATGTGATGAAAAAGTCAAGGAGTGTTGATTACAAAAACCGAGTTAAACCGCACGACTCCTCGCCTGAAGAGAAAAGGGGAGATAGGGAAGGCACCGACCCCTAGGCCAAAGTCCCAGTAACCAATAAAGCGCCACGGAATTCCCAAATTCCGCCAGCTGTGAGTGAGCCTGTGAGCCCCACCCCAGTGCAGTCTAGCTGGCCTGGACACGCGTCGAGCATCTACTGGCTGATCAGGGATTGGGACGTACATGTCGGTCGGTCGCTCGTCTCCAGCCTCGACCGCACCGTAACCCCCGTGTAGACTCCCGCGGCAGAGGATGACTTCGCGGCCTCTCGGGCCGAGCACCCATCCACCCGCCCGCACGTGATCGGACCCCCGCGGGGGCGAAATGACCCATGTGCCCTCGCCCTCAATGATTGATTTCGGTGGGGGCGCCATTTCGGCTCCGATCGCGGGCAGTCTCGTCCTCTTTTCACCCCCGCGGCGGAACGTGCTGAACTCATTGCCACGACATTCGAAAGATTTAGGCTCAGACATTTGGTTAAAGATGGGAACTTTTGTTAAGGTTTAAACCGAGGCATCTTTGTTGTTGTCGTTTTTGTGGTAAGGATTGCAGACGGCGTCGTTTCGCGCGCCTTGGGTGGGTACCGCTGCAGCCTGTCAGCATCTTCTCCCCCACACGGTTCAAAGCTTTTCCCTCGCCACCCATGTGAGAGGCTCGTGGATGGTAAACCCTCCCGCCCTCTGACTGCACTGGCTAAAACATTAAGATTATCAAACGTTTAAAAAGGTTTTCGGGGGTGGGCTTGTGTTGGAGAGAAGATAAGAGAAGCTGGAGTTTCTAGAGAAGGGGAAATTAACATAAGAAAAATACTTTCTTTTTTCACGCAGACAGAGAGAGAGAGAGAGAGAGAGAGAGAGAGAGGAGGAGGGTAAAGAGGTTTTTGCTGCTTTTCGAGAGTAGGTAGTAGCTTATTTAACCTGGCAGCATGCCATCGGCTTCGCTTTGTTGACACATCCCTGTTTCTTCTACATTGTCTTCCTCTACTACCACCATAGCCCCCATCTGGGTTTTACTTTTTTTGCACTTTTTGAGGGCAACAGCAATCTTTTAGCCGTGTGGGGTAAACATCCAATAAAGTTCTCGACTTTATTGATCTCCACTTGATTTTGCTCCCGAAGATTTGATTAAAAAAAGGTGCTTTGCTTTGCTCCCTGCCCTCTTTTCTTCCTCTCTTCATCTCATCGGAACTCCACTCGCCACTCTAGTTCTTGCACAGTGCCTTTTTCTCTGTTGTTTTATATCTCCCCTCTTTCTATCTTTTGGGTTTACTGTCGTTTCCTAGTGTGTTCTCTGCTCTTACTGGCTTGGGGGTTTTTGGGTATGCTCTGAGATAGCGTTTGCTTAGATTTGTGCTGGGCTAGTTGCTTTTTCTCTTTGATTGAGTGGGATTCTTTCTTTGTTTTGATTAAGAAAGACAGGGCTTTTTTCAGAAGCAGTGAATAGTGAGAAGAGAAAATGGCTGGAGGTGGAGGAGCAGCAAAAGCATCAGATGAGCCAGCGCCACACCCACCAAAAGATCAGCTGCCCAACATTTCTTACTGCATTACAAGTCCTCCTCCATGGCGTGAGTGTCTTTATAACGAAACGTTTGAGCTCTTTTTTTGGCCCTCGGGACTTTGTTTTGTCCTGTTCAAATCAAGCATTAGTTCATAAAACTATCTTTGTGCTTTAGGGGATGATTCTGCTGATCTGATGTGGTATATCTGAAGGAGGGTTGCTCGTGTTCTTTTGTTTGGTGCTGTGAATATTCTTGCCTGTTTTCAATTGTTGAAAGTAGCTTTTTTGAAAAATCACTGTCATGCGCAGGATGCTCACTTTAGAGTTTGGGATATGCTTTTAGCGAAAGAAAATTGCGCTCACCGAAAATTCTAAGGCTTATAGACGGGACGCAAATTTTCTCTTTTAGTTTTATGGAGCAATTAAATTTATTTAGAATTTTTATTATTTTGATGAGTAGCTCGACGGCGATTTGGGTCCTTAACTTTTCCTCGTTGTGCTTCTTTTTCCTTAAATTTTTGTTTCATAAAGTTCTGCTTCAACCGATATTCTTCAACGATTCCTCGATTCTCTGTGGGTGCCACTCGATCCATTCTCTTTTCAATATCATTTGTTTAGGGATTTGCTGTCAATTTTTCCACGGAGTCTGGGTGAACTTACTGACGCAGGCTGAGCATTATTTATTTCTAAAGCATGATATTCTTCATTTGTCCCGTTTCTTTTTTTGTGATTGAGATTAACAATATATGTGAAATCTATGTCCTGACATGTCTTGTGTGTCGAATACAGCGGAAGCAATTCTCCTCGGCTTCCAACACTTTCTGGTGATGCTTGGCACTACGGTCATCATTCCTACTGCCCTTGTCCCCCAGATGGGAGGAAGAAATGTAAGATAATGTTATGGCTGTAAAAGGCAAACGTGTTAACTTAATGCTGCACCAACTCAAGTTTAAATAATTGGCTTTATGACTCATCAAGCACCTCTGATTCAGGAAGAGAAGGCGGAAGTCATCCAGACGCTACTTTTTGTTGCTGGCCTCAACACATTGCAGCAAACGTTGTTTGGGACCCGATTACCTGCTGTAATAGGAGGGTCTTATACCTTCGTTCCAACCACGATATCAATCATCCTCGCTGGTCGATTCAGTGATAATTCCGACCCTGTAGATGTACTGTCACTGAACCTTATTTACTTCTATATGACATCTTCATGTGATCTCTGAACTGATTGTGAACTACTTTGTGATCTCTGAACTGATTGTGAACTACTTTGATGCTCCTTTTAATCATTGTGTTGTTGTATCATCTATCTCTGTCCTATAAGCTGATATCACATGTTTAAAGTTACCACTGAACTTACATCTTGCAATATATACAATCTATGGACAGCTCTAGAGTATGATATTAAGGGCTTGAATAGCTTTTACTAGAAATATTTGGATTGTCTCCGGCCATAATGTGATTGGGATTGAAGCTATATATGGTTCTAATTCTAGTTCAAAAACTTGTGTTCTCTTTTGCCAGAGATTCAAGAAGATTATGCGAGCAATACAGGGTTCCCTTATTGTCGCTTCTACTCTTCAGATTGTGCTTGGCTTCAGTGGCCTTTGGCGGAATGTTACAAGGTCAGTTTAACTATATGAAGAAAAGAACTTACAATTTGATGGATGTCCTATTTTGACTTGGGCTTGCATTTTTTTTTTTAAGTGCATCATTCTATCAAACTTCAATTTGACCCTTCTTCAACCAAAATAGTAATCCCTCCCCTGAACATGTTGGAATGTGGGATAGTGCAAATTTAATTAATGCACTTGATATGGCTATCATGAACACCATTTACTTTTGCTTCAGTCTGAGCTATAGCTGAGCTGACTGAGATAATGCTGGTTACTCATGCTTGATGATTCAATAAGTTTTCTTCATTGACAGTCATTTTTATTTTTTTGCTTTTGTTCTGTTTACCCTCAGGTTCTTAAGCCCATTATCGGCTGTCCCGTTGGTAGCACTAGTAGGCTTCGGTCTCTACGAGCTAGGTTTTCCCGGTGTAAGTTATCTTTGCTACAAATTTGGGACATATTCAGATGCCCAAAGCACTGTCTTGTTAACCATTGAGAAATTCTTCCTTCAAATGTCAGGTGGCCAAGTGTGTGGAGATTGGACTCCCAGAGCTTGTCATCTTGGTGTTTGTTTCACAGGTATGATGTGCACAGTGATCTCACTGTTGTCATGGTTACTGTGATTTGTACCATGGGCCGTTATTCTGTAGCTGAACTGGTAATTGTGAATGGTTGTTTTGCAGTATCTGCCTCATCTGATTCACTCGGGAAGACATTTATTCGACAAATTTGCGGTCATATTCTCAGTAGTGATTGTCTGGATCTATGCTCACCTGCTTACTGTTGGAGGGGCTTACAATGACGCAGCACCAAAGACGCAAGCAAGCTGCCGAACTGATCGTGCTGGGCTTATTGATGCTGCTCCATGGTAACTTTGCTTATTTTGATATTTCTGCTCTGGTTTATCAGTTCCTGAAGGATCCTCATATCTCTTATAAAGAATGTTGATGCGACTTTTAGGCTCACTTTTTTTCATGGAAAACATCATGTTGAAAAGACATTTTTTACTGTTTTCATGTTGTTGCTGATAATATACCTACTTTGGATTAACGGGAACTGTGTGCACAAAGTTCCCTAAAAGACTTTGTGGAAAACCATAAGTGTTCCTCCTGCTATCCATGGGTAGTTCTTGTAGTACAAGGTTAAAATTGATTTCTGCTGTTCCCCTTTCTGTTTTTAGGTTGGTCAGGAAAGAATGGGGAAAAAAGTGTTTTTCGGGCACTTACTGAAAATTGGGAAAAAAAGTTTTGCACTTTTTGAATGGAAGAGATCTTTCCCAGATGTAAATGCTTCGATTGATTTTGGATACTTATCTTCTAAATAAGCTCTTTTCATATATGGATTGACAATCTCTTGGTGCCAAGTCAATTTCTACTACTTATCACCAAAATAGGTAAAAGAGAGTAATTTTCTCATGCATTAAGCTCTACTCCACTCTAGTATACTTTGAAGCCTTGCATGATACCTTTGCATGCATTAATTACTGCCACATATAGCCTCTCAGCCACTATTATGTTGATGACTTGTGTCTGCAGCTTCCATAACTGGCAAAGTTCAGATTTTACCCTTTTCTATCTGCATTATCTCTCATTTGATAGCTACTTTTGACTTCCAATGATGATAGATATGTTGATATTCCTAGCATCTAGGTGTCAGTCGTGACAATATCTTACTGATGGAGCCTTATATGTGGGAGAAGTACGTGTAATTTTAATTAAGTGGATCCCACTCTTACTCTTGGGACTTCTAAGGGAGGACTCCTCTCAGATGAAACGTTCCTCTTCAAGAGCTGTCGCATTATGGACTTGTTTGTTTAGAGTTAAGTTTAATTAAACAATGCCTTTTGCTTTCCCGCTGAAATTGAAAATATTTTCCAAATTTCAAAAATTATAAGATAATTAGTTGCGAATCTACTTGGCGACATTTGTATAGTATGAAAGTTTCAAATGCTTAGGATTAAAAAAAATAAAGTGCTTGCATCGCAATATTTAAATTAAGCAAAAGGCAAAAAGTAAAAGTCCATCTAGACACGTCCATAGTCACCGATATAGCGAAGATTGGTGTTGCTAATTCAGAAGGTAGAGTTCTCTCTGCTGTAGTATGATATTATTGCTCGAGACTAGGATAGCAGTTATATTGACGGGGTGAGTTTGCAGGATAAGAGTTCCATATCCATTTCAATGGGGAGCACCTTCGTTTGATGCTGGTGAAGCCTTTGCAATGATGATGGCTTCTTTTGTTGCTCTTGTGGAGGTTCGTTTTCATTCCTTTTCTTTTCCTAATTTTTATGCTTCTGAACTTTGACTCGGAAACATGAAAAGTCTATTTAAATCTGTGTGGTCATCCTCCAAGCTTTGAGTTGCATATTGCCTGATCTGTGGATTAGTGGGATGTTTTATTGACATGGCTTCCATCTAAGGTGGAATTCCCCTGTCAAAAAGAAAATCAATAGATGAGGTGTTGATGGCTTGATTCTTCTTATAGACTACTATCTCTGTTTCTTATATTGTGTGGTCTAAAATTAGTTTTCATAAGTATAATGCAAAATTCCTTGAATCACATTCATCACTTCAATGCAAGCAGTCGACTGGTGCTTTCATGGCAGTGGCAAGGTACGCGAGCGCAACCCATTTGCCTCCATCTGTTCTCAGCCGCGGTGTTGGTTGGCAGGTAATTTGAAGGCTTGTCGTTTTCTCTTCTGTAGCTGTTGCTAAACAGTGTGAGTTGGGGCACTTGGTAAATTTAATTTTCGTAGTTACTAACATATGAGCTCTCTTTTGAATATAAATCCATTGTTGGCGTCCTTTGATTAGCTGCCAAAACCATTCTTATATATCCATGTGCTGACAGGTGGAAAAGAGAGGGGAAATTGGATAATTATCTTTCATGATTACTTGAAAATACTAAAGTAGTGCATGGTCTTCACTGGCTTCACTTTAGCTGTCACTGAACTGGTGCAGGAGAGAGAGAGATTACATTTGTTATTTCTGGTCTAGCATTTCTTAGGAATACCCTAGCTCTCTCTAGGGATAGCTTGCTTACAGAAATGAAGCTTCTAGTGTTTTCAAGTGTTTTTCTCAGTAGCCTAATGTCTAAATCTTTCTTCAGGGAGTCGGCATTTTGATCTCTGGCCTGTTCGGAACTGTCAATGGCTCCTCCGTATCAGTGTAAGTTTTCATCAGGAAGGAAATATTCTATGAACATGATAAAGAATTCAATTGGCTCATCAGCTGAACAATTCTCTTCTGGTTTGCCTGCAGAGAAAACGCCGGGCTTTTGGCCTTGACACGTGTCGGTAGCAGAAGGGTCGTGCAAATATCAGCTGGGTTCATGATTTTCTTTTCCATTCTAGGTGCGTCAGTAGACAACCCTGAAAAGATTAACTTAAATCTTCAGTTGCATTTTGTTCTTATTGCTGCTTTGTTTGACTATGCAGGGAAATTCGGAGCCGTCTTTGCTTCAATTCCTGCGCCCATCATTGCTGCCTTATACTGTCTGTTCTTTGCGTATGTGGGTAAGGTCCATACGTAGCACTTCAATGAGGAGCTCGCATCTCCTGATTAATGCTACTCATAATAAATGATCTTGATTATTAACTTGCGTTGGGTGCATGTTCAGGTTCTGTGGGATTAAGCTTTCTTCAGTTTTGCAACCTCAACAGCTTTAGAACAAAGTTCATATTAGGGTTCTCGGTCTTTATGGGCTTGTCCATTCCACAATACTTCAATGAGTATACGGTAATCAATGGATATGGTCCGGTTCACACTGGAGGCAGATGGGTATGCAAAGACTTTATTCACTTCCCTTCCCTTTACGCTTGATAAGTAAATAGTTTGGTCCCTCCCTTGACGAATACTATGCCCCATTTCTCTTGACAGTTCAACGATATAATCAATGTTCCCTTATCGTCGGAGCCATTTGTTGCTGGATGCATAGCATATTTCCTCGATAACACGTTGCACCGAAAGGATGTCTCTGTGAGGAAAGACAGGGGCAAGCACTGGTGGGACAAGTTCCGGTCCTTCAAGACCGATTCGAGAAGTGAAGAGTTCTACTCCTTGCCTTTCAATCTGAACAAATACTTCCCATCGGTGTGAGTCATTATGCTGCGGTGCCAAGTATCTCCCCTACCCCCGTCAGAATGTCATCGAAAGCTAATCGGTTACTGTGTAATCATGCTGTAATTTGTCGTTGGGATCTCACGGCAAGGTTATGATATAAGTAGGCGGTCCTCTATAGGAAATCTAAAACATTTATTTCATTGCTTTCTTTTCGTTAGTAACTTGTAAATCAACTGGGAGAAATGGTTTTGAAGCTGCAGTGAAGTGATTTGTTGTTGCATTTTCTTTGCTCTCTCTCTTTCCATTTGTACTCCTATGAAAAAAATGCAAGTCTCGCTTTTCTATTGTACTAATGCCGTGTCGAACTCACTAAATACGGATTCTGATTTGAATTAGCAGAACCCACGAAGTGCCCTGTGTATTTTTCTCCAAAATTTAAACAAAATCCATGGGAAATTGGCAAATGTGCACAACTCCGAGACTGCCAAAATCAACACAGATTCTCAACGGAAGAAGGTGATTCGTGGAAAGTAAATGCAAGGTCCCCAAGAATCATTCTACTTGCAGTTTTAAAGGGGAGAGAGAGAGTAATGGGACCAAGACATGCTGCTATCATGCCATTTAATTCCAATGAAAAGGAGAAGAAGTTGGATGCTGCCCACAAGGTTTTGAATACCAAAATCCAGGTACATATAAACAACCAAAAAGTTGGACCTTTCCATGTACATTTATGTGGCTGTCCTGATACTCCGCCGAAGAAAGCATAGATCTTGCGCTAAAATATTAAATATCAGTAGCCCCCCCACCAATTGCGATTATCTTCTTTCTTCTGTAAAACACCAATTCAAACGAAGAAACAAGAAAAGCTACCCAAATTCAATGCGGGACGGGGAAGCCCATGGTCCCAAACAAACGCTTCGTGTGGTTGCCATTGCTTTGACATCAAGCCACAGCGTTCATATCAAGAAGGAAAGTCTTACTGGTGCACGTAGAGAGTCCCAAGAAGAAAATTCCGGGAAAAAAGAAAGAAAATGACAAAGGGCAAACGAGAGAAAGAGCGTGACAGACAGGAGAAACAGGGGAGTGAGGTTCCCAGCCGGGGCCAGCTCTTCTCTCACCGACATTGGAGAGTGCATAGGAATGCACCAGGCGAATTGTTTAAGGGATCTGCAAGAGTCAAAGCTGCATCACTTCATGGGTCACTGCTGTTTCTCATCAAGAATTGTCATTACAAGATAGGAAAAAAAACAAAAAAAACGAAACTTTAATCAAGAAGGCATCCCTCGCTCCAATGAGGACCTCAATAGACTACATCACATTGCTTATTGAATAATTAAAACTTGGGTAATTATGCTAATTATGTTAGCTGGCGACTCCTTGAAAAGGGAGAAGAGAACAGGGCAAGAGCGTACGGCTTTTCGGGAGGAGAGACCAGCTTCACGTGCGGGTTTGTGGGTGTTGGGCGGGGGTGGTTCAAGATTCGAGAACGTGATGATTCTGCAGGCCCTGTGGAGTGGAACTCGAAGATTGGCGAAAACCCAGATGCAAGAAGAAGCAAAGTTTCTGCACATTCCACCCACTCATCAAATCTTGCAGATGACAGAGGAGGTTTAGATCTACCGTTGATTGGTGTGATGAACTTCAGTAATCAAATCACCAAAAAAACCAATTTTAGTACTATCTCTACGTTCCTGTAGATTTACGCTTGTTTTGAAAGCCGTGATATCTGAATTCAAACCGGCCCGATCATATATGTGGCATTGTTAATTATATCTGGGCGTGCAAATGGTCGTCGCCTTGCGTGGTTAGTAAGAGAACTCCCATTAGGAGGCTCGATGCATGTGTAACGGGCAAAATTTCATAAAAGAGACAAAAGGTTAACTCCTTTTTGCTCTCAATCGTACAATCTGAATGTTGTAGGAATTGAATTCATGAGGGTGGCATAAGGAGGCACACATGACGCGTAGAAGGCACTTCATGAATCCTCTAGACTTTGATGGGATATAACGATAATTTTCTCTCAAGATTAGAGTACGGATAAATTGAGAATACTAAAGAAAACACTTTTCTTGAAGGATCTAGATGCATTTGCCTCGTATCCATTGAGATCATTTAGAAATTCTTGAATGCAAGTGGTTTGGCTGGTCCAATCAACTTGGATTATTAAAGGTTACACCGTATTGAAGTGACATAAATTAATAATTGTTTTCTAATTTTATGGAGAAACGAAAGAGACTGCACAGAATAAAAATTTTGTGTTTTTTTTTGGAAGCCTTCTGCGCAAGTGGAGACAAACTTCGTATGATATGACAAACCTAGGAGCTGCCTTAATAATATGAAAGACTGACTTTGTGTTGAACGGAATGAGAGGCTGAAATTTTAATGTGTGCACATCCTAAGTCAATATCACATTGAATTCAATACGTACCACGACAGGTGTCATTCATTGGGACCACCACTTTCTCAATGATCATAACCCATTTTTCTTCGTAGCAACATTGCTATTTTCACATACATTCACCTAATCATCCTGTCAAACGCCCGCCGATGCCGCCACCATTTTCGTGGCGGTGGCGGCGGCCACCACCACCGTGCGACTCCCAATCCATTGCAACTTTCCCTGTTGCCACCATTGTCTCCATCGCTGCCATTGCACCCCATTCCACGACTGATTCACTCAACCACTCATATGCCCTTTTATACACATGGTCATTGGCTCAAGCACACATCGAATATGTTAACCACGTCCTCATTAACTTAAGTTATAAATGATAAACTTTCCACTTATGGTGACTAAAATTATCGAATGTACTTATGATTCTAACTCAAATTACAGGGGTCTCCACAGGGTCAGTTTGGGTTGAGCCATCATGATAACTCGATTTGAACCATATATAAATGGATCGTGTGTCTTCTTTTTTTGTTGTGAATAAGTGAATTGAAAGTCTTAAAACTTGTTACAAAAGTACGATTGAATCCTAAAACTTTAGTAAATAGCAAGTAAATCTTAAAATTTGTTAAGAAAGTGCAATCGAGTTTTAAAACTTTGAAAAAATGTAAGTTAAGTCATGAAACTTGTTATAAATGTGGAATTAAGTCGTATAACTTTCAAAAATATAATTAATTTAATGATTTAATCGAATCACTTTTATAAGTTTTAGGACTGGGTTGCACTTCTTGAAAATTTTGTGACTCAATTACACTTTCAGGATAAGTTTTAGGATTTTCAATATGATTATTTTTTATTTTTTTAACCGGAATCGAAACATGAACCTTGTAAAATCCGAACTGGAAAAAGGCTGATCAGATTGAAGGTCACAAGGACAAGAGGTTGAACAATTTACTGGAGCAGGCAGTAACTTTTTTATCTAGCCATAAAAGAAAGGAGGGGGAAGATCTCTTTAAAGGACAAAAATTCTGACAGAGCAGAAGGGGGGGGAAGGGCCCCACCATAGATCGATGATCTGTATGTTTTGTCCCCAAATCGAACGACCCAGCGTGGGACCCTATCATGGTCCTCCCCACATCAGAAAAGAAGAAAAGAAGAGAAGAGCCATAGAAAAGTATGATGTGGTTCTCCCCCCCCTTTGGTCTCATTTAATGTCCCCGATTTGAATTTTGCCTCCATCCATAAAATTGTCCCCTTCACCTCTTCTTTTCAAAAAAAAAAAAAAAAAAATTAAATTAAATTTTGGAAGTCAAAAATGGCAGAAATAGCGGAAATACAATTTTCCTTTTTCTTCTTTATCGTCGAAAGGCCGAGACAAGTGGAATATGCCGACGGGACCCGCCGCCGACGTCACTAATTTTAAAATAAAAAAACGTTGGGCAAGATTTGTCGAGATATTTTATTAGTTCGCGATACGGATTCCTCGAATTGAAACGAATTACAACAGGGATTAGAATAATTGCGAATAGGAGAAAGCATGGGTTACATGTCAGCATCGCAATATATATATGTATATATATAATTTTTGTATAATGGTCGAAACCGATCAGATTGACATAATATAAAGTAGGGGAGGACAAAAGAAGGGTCGATTCCATCCATGCGTGCGCGCGCGCGCCTTTTAAGGTAAAACTTAACGTTGAAGGTCTTCCCCACGTCGACTTGGATTGGATCCAATTCAATATCTATCTACTAAGACTCAAAAAGAAAATAAAACATGGATAAATATCTTACCGACAAGATAAAAGGAAAAAGGATCCAATAAGGAAATGCTTTAATAATAATTCACAAATAATAGATAAAAAAAGAACTAGCTATTCTCTCTTTTTGGGTTGAAAAGAACTAGCTATTTCCAATTAAAAAATTTTGGGGTAAGACCATAAAAAAATCTTAAATTGATACATCTATGACAAGTTTAATTCAAACTAATTTTTTGACTATTGAAAACCCTAAACTAACATGCCTATGACAAATATACTTACGTTAGATTTTGTTAAATTGTATCATTAAATTTATGAGTTAGTTAACACATAGTGATTGGTGACAATTATACTATTTTAAAAATATTGGACACTCCAATTGTCAAAAGTTTGAAAAGATATATACTTAAATGTCAAAATTTGAAAAAAAATGGATCACTTAAATGTCAATGATGATAAATTCCGGCTAAATGGCAGATGTGGCATTTTTTCAATAAATTGAGCTTAAAATGATATTGTTTTTTTACTTAACGTGACTTTTAATATAAATATTAATTTAATTTAATTAAAGAACTTAATTAAAAAAGAAAAAAAAGATTGCAACACATGTTTGGCAAAGGCTTGCATGGCTCATGCTGCCACTGCCCCATTGTCGTCGAGACAAACCAATGACAATGGAGAGAGGGTCGGCTAGGGTTGTCGAGCCCTAGTTAGGGGCTGCCAACCATAGCCAATCGACAACGAGGGCTTGTAGCCTTTTCGCCTAGACTAGCTAGAGCCTGGCAACCCTAACTGATCCTCGCCTAGCTAGTGCCAGCCCTTCTTGGCAACAATTTGTTGAAAATCTCTTTTTTTTTTTTAAATAATTTTTAATTTAATTTAATTCAAATTTATATTAAAATTCAAATTCGAGGTAAAACAATGTCGTTTTGGCTCTTCTTTTTTACTTAATTTTCCGACAAGCTACATAGACAACTTATATTATTAAAAATAAGTCATAATGAATTTTTGGCACTTTTCACCAGATTTTGCACTTGAATGTCCTAAATTTTTTTTTTTAAAAGTTTCACTTAATTGTAACTTTCGAAAATTTTGGTACTTGCACTATACTTCTGCCCAAGTTTAAGGGTTTACCATCTGATTGTCATAAGTATATCAATTTTTGATTCTCTATGGTATTAATCAAATTTTTTAAATTTTTACCATCTGATTGTCATAAGTATATCAATTTGTGATTCTCTATGGTATTAATTCAATTTAACGGAAACTAATAAAATGGCAAATTTATCACAAAAGTACCAATTTTGGGGTTTTCGTTGTTCAAAAAAATTATTTTTTGGGTAAATTTGTTATAGAGGTTGCGATTTGGGTTTTTTGTGTGAAAAGATTAGTTTTTGATAAATTAATCATAGGTATGCCCATTTGGGGTTTTTCATGGTATTAATCCAATTTTTTTTTTGAAAAACTAGACACAAGGGCATTTTACAAATTCAATGAATAAAAAAAAGTAAAAATTTGTGTACAAGTTTTGTAATTTTTTTTACGTTTCCACAGTGATTTAGATATTATTAAGGAATTCAAAAGAGTAAACCCTTAAAAAACATTCTAAACAAACACAGCGATTCCATGATTTTTCTTTGGAAAAACTGTCAAATAGCCGAATTGATTAAACGCCACAACTTCAAAAGGGTACTTTTGAACGTAAGGTCATTCGTGTATCATCCAAGCCCTCATCTTATATGTTTTTTTTCATAAAGAATATATCATAAGTGCCATAACTTTTATAAGAAACTCACCCGAGTGTCATAAATTTTCAAAAACATGTTGGAAAGAAAAAAAACTTTATTAAGCTATGCTGTGCTGAAGAAAGAACCAAAAAGAGGAGTACTCAATGATTATTATTTGCTTGATACTTAGTTGACATTCATAAAATAAATATTTAATGAGTTCTTTTAATTTTAAGAATTTTTCTAGAATACTCTTTTCTTAAATATCAGTCGTTTTATTCAAAACCCAATTTTGAAATCCCTTCTTTTGAAAACTGTTAATGTATGAAATATAAATTCTTTATTTTGATCCATTATCAAATATCCATCTAGATTTCTTTAGAACCTTGAGTTGGGATCTTTCTCCGATAGGCATGGCCTGACACTTGCTATGAACATTTTTTAGGATATATTCACTAGAAGCCCTAAAACTTATTATGAAAGTACAATTGAGTTCTCAAATTTACAAAAAATGCAATCAAATTCTATAACTTATCAAATTGATTCAATTGAATTCTTCCATCTTCATCTAATTTGGTTAATAGGAAATGTGGACGTGGTAATGACGTGAATTTTTTAAATTATTTTTATACAATTTAATTTAAATCGAAATTTAAAAAATAAGCTACATTTAAATTAAAAAGAAAATGGGGAAGTTAGGTGGAGATGGATACAAGCCCTTGTCGTTCGCCATCCCACCATTGCCAAGAGGGGTTGGCAGGCGATAGGCAAGGGTTGTGGCCCTCCCCCCATTCGGGCGCCTGGGTCTTGGGCAAAGATCAGGGGAGGGCCGCAACACTCGTCGGTTCACCCCACCATCACTGGCCCCTTTGGGCGATGGAGGGGGGCGACGGCGGCAACGAGGGTTTGCAATCCTACTTGCCTGACTTTTTCTTCTTCTTCTTTTCTTTTTTGGGTTTATTATTACGAATTTAGCTTATTTTTCAATTTAATTTATATAAAATTAGTCTTAAAAATCAGTTTTAGAACGAAACGGCGCCATTTTAGTGTTATATTTCATTATTTAACCTCATCATCGCCATGTAGGAGAAAAAAATATTAAAAAGCTACATTAATATTTTCATTAGTCAAGTTAAATGGAGTTAAGGAAATGATTCGATTGAACCAATTTGACAAGTTTCGGGACTTACAAGTTTTATGACCCAATTGCACTTTCGTGATAATTTTAAAACGTCTAGTAAACATATCTCCTTTTTAAAAAAAGTTTTGACATTCAAGTGAGCATCATGTGAAAGTGGTGATTCATTTTCTTTCTTTTTTTGTATTTAATTTTTAGGATACAAAAGTAGGGGTAAGCATAGTTCCAATGTAGTCTTTGTAATCGGAGAATTGGAGAACCGGACCTGTGGAAACATATCCACTTCCATGTTCAAAGATGGGTTTGGTAGGTTCTGGGTTCAAAAAATTAAAGAAATGGTTTTGATGGTTAAGTTCCAAGTTCTAGGTAGGTGGAACTTAAACCCAATATAAGTTTTTGTGTTTTTCGTTGTATATGTCTTCACAAGAGCTTACCGCCATGGTGTTTGGTGATGAAGACATAATATGGAATTAGTAGTCTGAGTTTTCATTATATGACACTTTTACTTCTTTAATGTTTTATATTCTTCGTGTGTTTAAATAAAAGTTATGATCAACAAATTAGTAATAAGTAGTGGTCATTAAATATGATGATTCACTATAATCGTTCAATTAATAATAAAAGTAAGAGACTTTGAAATTGAAATCGACCTTATAATTTATGACATGATTGGTTCTAAGTTTTAACATGTACAAGATAACTTTGAAATTCTAAAAAATGATAAATCTGTTTAAATAGATATATTTTAGGTTTTAGATAAAATCCGTATAAAATCTGATATTGTTCACCTCTTCACGAAAGAATCTAGCAAAAGATGCACAATGTGTAAAATTCAGAACCAGTGGACTGTTGAATGCACCGTTCCCCCCTTTACTTTACAGGTTACAAGAAAAGAAAGGAAGCGAGCAAGCAAGCGAAGGGGGAAAAGATTGCCTTTTCTGTTTTTTGGGCAGGCTTCAAATACACTGAATTCCCAAAATCCAAGAAAAAGGGCAGGGAAAAAGGAAATTACTTTTGTGACTTTCTGCAGCGTGCGAGTGAAAAGGGAGAGAGAATACATTTAATTTTAGGAAGCAACAAAAAAATAAAAAATAAAAATTGCGGGCGTTCGAAGAAAACTGGGTGCGTGTTAACCCCTTCCCCACTTTCAGAAAATTATTTTTTTATTATCATTGCTTTCTGAAAAAGTCTTTTGGAATGTTGGAGAAAATTAAGAATTCTACCTGAAAAAGAGAAAAAAAAAAGGCTTGTCTTTTTTTTTTTTAATTTTTAATTTTATGAGAGTGAGAGAAGTGAAGCCACCGCCACGCGCGACACCCACTTATGTTGTTGGACTCCGGACTTTGCCTGTGATGTAATAAGTGGGGCCATGCTCCCACCACGCGCCACGCGTGGTCCTATTGCATTGACGAGATTCCCCCTCCATTTTTTTTCTCGATTTTAATTTATTTCGAAATCGAGTAAATTAAATTTCGCTTTTCACATAAAATTGCTAAATACCATCTTGAAGTTTATACTTACTTGTCAAAAATCATTCATCGCTTTTCTTTAAAAAAAATCTTCAATTTGTATTTTTCTCCAAATTGAAATGATACATTTACTCCCACTTGATTACACCATAAAATATCTTTGCTCCTTTCTCTCTCTCCCCCTTCTCTATCGATGCACCTAATTTAGGTTTGGTTTTTGTTTGATGAGATGGGAAGAAAAATGACAATTTCCTAAAATAAATAAGGTTGTAAGTATGCAAATTGGTATGAAAGTGGAACTTAGGATTTAAATTGTAGGTTTTAAAAGTGAAGATGGTATATGATACATGAGTGCAAATCTCATTAGATATTTTTGCAATTATCCCGCCATTTATATTATTTGATTGACTACATTTCATTGGAACTTGGTAATTTTTCAGATGAAGATGTCTAAGGTGGTCATCCCATGATAGCTTCCAAAATAAAATGGCGATATGTTTGTCACGCCATCATTTTTTATTCTTAAAATATGTCGGATATATGGTCAAAGCGCATCAATCATGATGAAATAATTTTTGATGCTTTGATGATTTGAATCAAAATTCAATGATCTCAACTAAAAATCTATTAAATTTTAATGATCCTTAAAGATGTGATATGGCAAAGAACTGTCTCGATCATTCCTCTTCGCTCTGCAAGCCATCGGGGCCCTTGATCAAGTATAGTGACATAGTAAAATTTATCACAATAAATAATAGAAAATGCAAATCAAAATCTCAAGTTGAATTCCTCACGTCTTCTTTCAACAACTTAAATGCATTCTTCACGCGCCTTTAGCTCCAACCATTGTCGTTTTACACATGCATTATCTGCATATCTGCGTTTTTGCACGCCTCGAAAAAATATAAGGAGAAAATTTATCAAAAAATTTATTACACTGGAAGTAATGTGAAGGCCATTAACTATCAAATGACGTAATGCAGTACGTGTAGCCATAATTGCGAAAAGCCCAAAAAAAGAAAAAGAAAAAAGAAAGCAGATAAAAAAAATTAAAACAGAAAAAAAAGGCAAAAACGACGTACGCATTGCAGTCTGCAGACTGCAACGTTCCCCATGTAAAACTTTAAAATCCTAGTAGAAGTAACGTGGCTTATCTTTTATGTTTGATAATTTATTTTACCGACTTATTAATTTTAATTTAACAGCTGTTGAGTGTTGACCTCTTCCACGTGGCAGCTCCCACGGTCTTCTATGCAACCGATGACCGACCCGCCCCCAAGACCAGGAAGTGCAAATAAAAATGGATTTTAAGAACTTAACAAGAGTGATCCGGATAACAATTTTTTATAAAAGTAATCATTTTTAAATCGAATTATTTAGTCAATAAAAAATATTTTTATTTTTAATAATAATTTATAATTAAAAATTTCGTGAATAATGAAAATATTTAGATCAATTCATCTTTTTAAATAAAGAAAATAATTAATTTTTAAAATAATTTATTTTTGGTGAAATATATAATCCTAAAGTTTTCAACTTTTTTTTCAAGTGCAGATACTAAAGTTGAGCTTAATTCTCTAAAAAACCCTACCTTTGATCTAATTTCAACTCTATCTCAAACTTTTTCTTTTTTAATGAAAAATTAAACCTTTACTATAACCTCGAATTTTCCCTCAACGTCCCAAAATTGCCTTTAGTTCTTTGGAAATTACCAATATCAAAACCAGCTAAAGGTTCATTATCAGAACTCGCGTCTCTACCAATAGTCTTATCAAACGGCAGTGAATAATCTCGAAGAACCTGCTTAGTTTTTATTTTTTTTTAGGGTCAAAGGCCCTAAAGTTGCCACGCCATTTTTTTTCACATGTTAATCAAGTTTTAAACTTTTTTTTTTCATTTATTGGTCTTGACAACGATGGGGGATGGGGTGTAGTGGGAGGGGCAATAACTTCAACCCAGGTATTGAAAAGAGAGAGAGAGAGAGAGGTGGTGCGTCATTCTATTGGTACCACTAGTACTCTCTCTTTCTGCATTCATACTCCAAAACGCCTCCTTCATTGCGAAAGTGACCGGTGTGCTTGTGTACAATAAGCCTAATTTCCCCCCCCACCCCTAGGAATTTAAGGGTAAATTGATCATGAGCTCATATGAAAAATACCATAGAGACTCCTGTCGGTGCTGGTAGACTTATCGGGTTTATAGATGCGCTTGTTTCTTCGGTTCGATATCTGGGTCCGGATCGCTGCACCTGACATCTGCTCATACCCGGGAGGCATGCGACTTTTTATGATTGTGCTCGTGTAATCATGTGTGTTGGGATGTTGATGAGATCAGGAGATGGCCATAAGGACGTGCCGAGCTTATTGAAATATGTTTACTGAATCGATTTATTGAATGATGCATCGGGCTGAAAATGGAATCTAATTATATTTTTTTTGGGTCATAAGGAATGTAAATCAAGGCGGGTAGGATTTAATCATATATGGCAATCTAATTAAATCAAAGATTTTGACAAATCTGGTATTAATCCAAATAATAAGGCGAGGCCATTTACTTACATACCATTTGAAAAGAAAGAAAGAAGTGGGTGGTGGGTAGTAGCTATAAAGAGCCTTCATATTGCTCTCACCACCCGCCTTCCCCTGCCCCTTCTAGCCTCCTCTCTTTCTTCAGCCACTGCCCCCATTTCTCTTGCTATTTAGCACCCACCGCTCGCTCGCGCACGAACCAGACAACCCTCCTCCGCTTTCCTGAGCTTTCGAAGCTGTTCTCGCCTCGCTCGGCAAGAGAAGGAAGAAGGAAGAAAGCAGAGGCGGACACAGAGAGAGAGAGAGACAGAGACAGAGTGATGGGGAACTGCCAGGCCATTGATGCGGCGACGCTGGTGATCCAGCACCCATGTGGGAAGGTGGACAAGCTGTACTGGCCCGTTTCTGCCGGCGAGATCATGAAGATGAACCCCGGCCACTACGTGGCTCTCCTCATCTCCACCGCCGTGTGCCCGCCGCCGCAGCAGCCGCATAGCGGCAACGCCGCTCCTGCCATGGAGAAATGCTCTGCCCCTGCTGCTGCCGCGGCGGCGACTGATAATAATTCCGTCCGGGTGACCCGCATTAAGCTTCTCCGGCCCACGGATACTCTTGCTCTTGGCCAAGTTTATAGGCTCATCACTGCCAAAGGTGCAAGTCGCTACCTTTTCGTATTAGTCTTGTTTTGGTTTCTGAAATTGAGTGCACCTGATTGATTTTCTCCTCTCTCTCTCTCTCTCTCTCTCTCTCTCTGGCTTTGGCTGAATTGATGCTGAGTGGTTTCTTTTCTTTGTTTCTGTGTTTGCCTGTTCTGCAGAGGTTATGAAGGTCTTATCGGCTAAGAAGCATGCAAAGATGAGGAAGGGCCAGCATGAGATCAAGGTGGAGCATGAAGAGAAGCTGTCTTCATCTGGCCTGGAGATAATAGCACCTAGAAGATCTGATTCCTCTGACACCAGGAAGGAAAACCAGGTAGAAATTAAAAAAATAAAAACAATGTCATCCCATTCTTCAGTACATACATCAAGAAAATATTTAACAAAAGAAAAGAAGAAACTTTCTCCGATTCCTGTTCAAAGTTTTGTTTTTTCCCCCCTCTGGTTGATAACTTCTGGGTAATAACTTGTATGTAACTGCGAAATTCTGCTTGAAAAAAGCTTTGAGTGAAGTACTGCAACTCAAGAGAGTGTTAAAATTCTGTTTTTTCCGTTCCTTTCCCTTGTCAATGATCATGTTTCGATGTAATTTAGGTGGCGAGACATGAAAGACACAGGCAGAAGACAAGTACGGCGACGAGCAATTCAGCTGCCAACAGGCCAAGAACATGGCAACCCTCGTTACAGAGCATCTCCGAGGCAGCAAGCTGAAGTTTTCTTCTGGATGTTTGACAGATATGATTGATGAGTCTTTTTGGGTTCTGATAACTCTGCTATATGCACTCAACGAGTCTTTCTTCGAATAGTGGAAGTTCATATGTTTCCCAGAGAGGGAGAGGGAGAGGGAGAGTGTGTAAGAACTCATCTTGGAAGTGTTGATATTGGCCAAATCTTTGCTTGTATAGAGGGGAAAAAGAAACGAAGGAAATCCCATGTAATCGATTTGCTGCTCTTCTTAATGAAATTTGGGCAGTATTACAATTGACCAAGATTGACTCAAGAGCTTGGATGACATACTCTTCTGCGGTTCTGTACTTGTTGATTACTCATCTCAGGAGCCCACGGATTTAAAATTTCTGATTCATGTCAGAAAGAGATTTTCTATTTTGGCCTTAATGCAAGAATTAATGCACAATTCTACCACCGGCTACCACCCCCACTTTGATGGACGAAAAATATTTAACATTTCTGAAGCTCCATTTCATAATATTTGATGCAGAGATTGCATCTCCAGCAGTCCGGCCAGGAAATAGCTTGTGAAAAAGAAGACTGCAAATCTAACACAACTTCGAGTTTGGCTAATTATGCAATATTACACGAAAACCAAAGCCAATAAAATCCAAGAAGCATAGGGATAGAGGTCTATTCGTCTATTAAAAGCGCATAGTCAATGGTCTTCCCTAACGTCTTCGTTTGAACAAAATTTAAGTTCGGAAGACCACCTACACTGAGGCATCATGAGAAAAGCTGTACCATGTTTTACCGTAATTTGAGTGAAATGATGAAAACAGGGGAAGTGTTCCTGTCGGTTTCATTTATAATTTCCATTTCCAGATGGGGTTTGGGACCAATGGGCATCCAAAGTCTCTTGAAAGAGCCAACCTGAGCATTTGAGATCGATCCCCTATACCCTAACCCTAGGGAGAAAGAATAATAGTGATTATTTGGTGTCCCTTCTTTCATAGCTTCATAATTGAATTGAATATTACCCTCGCCTAATCCTATCTGGGACCATAGTTCCCAACTCCATCATGCTCTAAATCACCAAATGTGCAGGAATTATATTCTCTCTACAGGGAATTAGGTGAGCAGTGTAATCTGAAGCACCAAACATGTCTCTTGAATAAAACAAATCCATGTTGTAGAACTCTCAGCCGGCTCAAAAGGGATGATGAAGGTCATGCTTTTTTTGCACTTGAATCAAGTCACGCATTGCTTGCAACTTGCAAGCATGGCTTGTGTGATGGTGCTGAAAAAAGGGGTTACTGGCTCGCCTGTCCCTTTGTATCCTTCTAGCCTGCAAGACTTACAAAAGTAAAAGTTGAAGGCAGGAACAAGGCTATATGCGAGGAACAAAGTGCCTTTGTCACATGGAAAATATCACTCCCTCCCAAGCAACATGATTAGGGTCAAATGTTCCATGGCCAACATAAGGAGGAAGAAATCATTTGACCACTCCATGCTCTTTGTGGGCATGAAAAGAGAGCGGCTACCTTAAAATATATTTTCTTTTAATCATGGTTCAAGCTCTTTTTTGACTTCAGGACAGCCATCGGATGACTGCTAATTATATATGGCATGCCAGTGGTGGCAGAAAAAAATTGCTTCCCACCAATTAAAAGACCTGTAATGCCTCATCTTTTTTTAAAGTACACTCATGGAAGGCAGGCTAATTTCACTGAAGATTGAAAAAAGAATTCCTTTTTTTTTCCCTCTTTTTTCGAAAGAAGAACATGGGTTAATAAGTTTCTTGCTTTTTCCCCAAATAAAGATATTCCTTTGAGGAGGGAAAAAAAGAATCCCTTCACTTCAGTGCCTTTTCAGGGAACAAAAAGGAATTATAAAATTTATTAATGGAGGCTCTTGAATAGGCCAACCACAGCCAACTCACCTCACAAAAACACTTGGGCAAAAAAAGAAAATGAGAATTAAGAGCATCACAAAACGTGGATCATAAAAAGAGTTCCCAGATTCAGAAATCTTTCTAAGTGGGCCTTTAACCGCTGGCGTTTTGCACCAACTTTTGTGTCATATATCCTGTAAAACTTTGTCTCCACTCTGATCAATCATTGAGAAAAACAAATCAGGGCTGATAAGTAGGGAAGGAAGCATATATACTTTGCTGTACTTTGATGGAGCTGGATGTGGTGTACATGTTCTCACTTGTCAGGATCCCTCTCACATTATTATGGAGATAACTCCTGACTCTTTCCACAGAGCATTTCAATGACTTATGATTCTTGTTAAGTTTTGAGTATGAAAACAGATTGGGTTGAACTGACCCCTTCAAAAACTTAGCTTCAGATGTTATCACTTTCATTGAAAGTAACTGCACTGCAACCAACTTGCCGTCCTTGCATTAAAATTATGAAAGAATAAGCAACTACCTAAATTTATTGCAGCCAATCAAATGTATTTTCAGATGCACAATGACCAATAATCTCTGAAGACCCCAGCTTTCCTTTAAAAGTGTTTGGCTTTGAATCGTATAGCATTAGCAAGATATAACCTCCAAATTCCACCTTCAAGATCACCAATTTTCTTCTTTCGCCGTTGTTATTTACAAGTAGAAACATTGAACTTGGGCGATTGAGACAGTTCAACACACAAATAGACTCCCTTCTTATCACCCGGAGATTAAAAATTGATGGATAGTGAGCTCTGATAAAAGGAGGGAGGATCTATGCGAGATTTGTGTAAGGAGGAAGTTGATAGATTTATTCAAGCCAAAGAAGAATCGATGCCAAATTAGCCTCTGATGTGACACGGTGCCCTCAGAGGAGGGGGAACTGACAGCGACAGAACAGCCAGAAAAGGTACCGAGATGAAATCGAAAGGTTTTGGAGTGCAATAGAAGCCATATGAGTGAGGGTGGAGAAGCGATCTGCATAGACTGGGTTGATGTAACTATTCCTCCCCCGTGATTGCCCACCTATGGTCCTCTCATTTGGTGATCGAACTTATCTAAAGATGACTCGCTCCAACTCAGATAAGTCTCATTTCTTAGACAGGGAAGAAAAAGTTATTCCTCCAGGCATAATTCAACATGCTCTCAATTCCATGACCAAAGTTGAGGGACAGAATCTAACAAGGAGAAGAACAAATTCTCTTTGGCTAGAATTCAGGAAGTTGATTTTGAAAGGTGGCAGTGGAAGGATGGGAGTGATCTATGCCGAGCAGCCGAGCTTGTGGGGCGGCACAGCATCCACAGTTCACTATCAACCTGACCTGACCTGACCTGCTTTGTGGGAGCTGGATGAGTTCTGTACTTGACTGGAGGCTTTTTAATTTTTTGCGGAGTGCTGAAATGTGTGAAATGGATTCATCACAAACAACATGTCATCTACCTGTTCTTCTATAAGGATGAAGGAAACATCAGTGAAGCTACTTAATTCGTGCGCCCTTTCGTTTTTCATTCACTACCAATCCAAGTCCACGTATGGCTTTATCCATTGTTGCCAGAGTATAGCAATCCAAGTCCACATATGACTGCATATGCGATACGAATTTTGCTAGCTGACAAAGGGTTGAACACATATAATGGGCATTATGCATGCATAGCATACAAACGAAACAAAGGAAGAAGTTGCTACCAGATCTATGGGAGGGACGAAAAGCGAGAAGATATTGAAAAAGTCGATTAACAGTGGGAATGAGAAAGTCTAAATTTTCAACTGCTTGGCAAGTAGTATACCAGAATGAATGAAAGGGAGTTTGCAACTAAAGGGAAAGCCTCAAACGGGAGGACAAGATTGGAAAAGAAAAACAAGAAATAGACAACTATCTTGAGCACAAGGATATGTCTCCATTCTTTCCAATTTCCACGTAAAACCCATAAGAACAAAATCACACAAAAATTTGTTTGACCATTTGCACTCCAGAAACTGAGCAGCGAGTCTCCAGTAGTTAGCCATTCAGATTGCACACTCAAAAATTACAACAAACTTAGTTATCTCCATAAAATAGAAAATCAATACTTGACTTTTTGTATGCCTTAGAACCGAATCCACATCTTGCTGATAATCCATGATTTTTGTCAAAGGAGACCGATAACTGCATTGACTTGACTATCAAAATATGACTACTCTGCCCCTAATTACTCTTTAGGCTGTTGTTTCTTCATGGCTGTCGAGCTGACTGAAGTTTCCTTTCTCCTTGAATAGCTGATTGTGGTGGTGCCTGCAGTAGAGACGGTGCTCGTGGGCTACGTAGTTCGATGGACTGATTACGCAACCACCGTGAGTACACCTGAAGCACGCTTTGTGATATGATGTGCCATCAACAGCCACCTGGCGAAGCAGCAGTCAGTTCATGAGCACTACTGAGTCTGATAAACTGTTAGGTTGAGTCCAGTGTTTGTGCACACATGAAGAGAGAGAGAATAACTACTTATTAATAAGATCTAGAGAAGGTAATCTTGTCATACGATGAACTTGGCTCTGATTCCAAATTAAATTTACACAAGAAATGACAAAATAGATGCATGCGCCCCAACACAAGTGCTACATCCGAAAGCAGCATCAGATTAGTACAGTATATCGTTCAGGAATATTGACGGTTTTGTGCTACATCAAATTAGTGCAGTAAAGGAATATTGATGAGTAGGCCTTGCTGATCTTTTCAATAACAAGAGGAGCATGGAAATTATAAGGCTCAAAGACTTGGCACGGCGTAGATTTAAATTACACTGAGAAAGGTTATATTGGAAGGAAGAGCTCCCCATAGATTTCTCCTAGATTTACCTTTTCGATGGGATAAACAGTCTTCTTGCAAGCAACACACTTGTCTTGAGTTCCAGCAAACATACTTGACACTTTGGCATTACTGTGGCCCTGCACAAGTCCAGACGTGATTGGAAGCAACTTGTAGTGATACTACGGATATCTAACTGGGACTAACATTTCAGAAGATGAATAAAGAAAGTAAGTGGAAGATTGATGCTCAAGGGATACCTGATCAGAAGATCTATTGACAGTTTTTGGAGTGCCTATGGAAGAACAATTTATCTGTAAGCACAAACAGGGCTAGAGCAGCAGAGATACATGAATAAATGCGAATAAAAGCCATCTTCCCGTATTACCTTCAAAACTTTTATCCAAGCTCCCGGTCATTTTAAAGAGCTGATCAAAATGCGGCTTGCAATATAATACACCCTCGAAAGAGCAATAGTTACTCAGCTGCAGAATGCAAAAGAATAAGAGAGTTATAGAGATGTCTTGCCAGCAATAAAATGCCTTCATGGGAGACAAAACACATAATGTCTTACAAACAGGGCAATGGTTCTCATACTGAAGCTACAATTATCCATATATGAAGACCCTAAACAATATAACTAGGCAAAGGGATCACCTTCAGTACCACGCATGCACTAGCAAAGACTGAAACCCATATGATAGATCAAATCACTTGAAAGCGTCTCATTAGCATGGGAAAGGTGAACAAGCAAGACTGTCGTTTTCCTCATAATTAACGGACACAAAAACTGTAACTCAAAGGGGTTGCTTGAGTACTCCTCTGATTACCTAGAATGTATCAGGACAGAGGGACCGCTGCACTTAATTTGGATTAATTAGGTGCTCATACTTTTCTCTCTTAAATCCTCAATTTTCATAAGGGAGATCAGATTAAATATCATAATCTATAGCTGATTGATTCTGCTTTTCATCACTTAGTTGTTTCTGGCAAATTGATCTAGCTTCAGAGCAGCAGGTGGGGTCATTAGTAGTCACAGATGATACAAAATCGACCTGTCATAATGCCTTCTCGTCTAATATGCCATCCCAAATTTTTAAACACTACCCCACATAATGTTTCCAGATTCGATCAAAGGAAGCTATTCCATTTTGACTACCCCTGAAAAGAGATACCTTCCACCTAGTTGAAGGTATCTAGAATGTATCAGGACAGAGGGACCGCTGCACTTAATTTGGATTAATTAGGTGCTCATACTTTTCTCTCTTAAATCCTCAATTTTCATAAGGGAGATCAGATTAAATATCATAATCTATAGCTGATTGATTCTGCTTTTCATCACTTAGTTGTTTCTGGCAAATTGATCTAGCTTCAGAGCAGCAGGTGGGGTCATTAGTAGTCACAGATGATACAAAATCGACCTGTCATAATGCCTTCTCGTCTAATATGCCATCCCCAATTTTTAAACACTACCCACATAATGTTTCCAGATTCGATCGAAAGAAGCTATTCCATTTTGACTACCCCTGAAAAGAGATACCTTCCACCTTCCATCCAATCACCAAGTTGTGACAGTGGACTAGAGTACTTTCAATTTTTTTTTGAGGTGTTCTAGATGGAGAACAAGGTAGTCATGCATATGGACAAGCAAGACTTCTAAGAACCAAGTAATGCCACTAAGGAATTAGCCATGGATGATGTTCAACATAACTTCCATGTATTATATAACGGAGATAAAAACGGAGCATTAACACCGCCAAAGACTAGATAAGCAGATCCACACAACCGAATTGACAGAATAGAATGAACAAGGGAGAAGAAAAAAAGATCAACCCAGAATAACCATCGACATAAAAAGCAAGATTGTAAATTCGCAAACCATGCATTGCACAAGAAACAGCTTTTCCAGCAATGAAAGAACTTCATATTCCCAAACTAGAACATCCATGAACAGCATACCGCTACAAAAGCAATAAAAGCAGAGAGAGACCTTGAGAGTGCCCTTGCAATGGTGGCATCTGAAGCAGGCCTTGTGGAAGACCTTGTTATCAGCAGTGAGCTGATCGACCAGATACACGGTCTTGTCACAGGCCTTGCACTTCTGCGTCGTCCCTGCAAATGTCGTCGCCATCTCCGATCACCACTCTCACAGGCTCTCCCCTCTGAATGAAGTGAATTCTCAAACACAACCAAGAAAGACAATCAAGAAACCAGATAAGACCCTTTTCTTGGTGACTTCGAGTCCTCCCTCCTATCTATCCAGACCCAAAGAAACACCAGTGGCAGCGACAAACAAGCCACGGGTCACTGTTTTTTTAGACTTTGGGACAGAACAAAAGCAAAAAAGAAAAAGAAAAATGATATCTTTCTTGATATACGTTGGTTGTTTATACTAGTGCTAGTGGTCATTAAAGTGACTTCAAGTGGGGAAAATCAAATGCAGATGATATGATTAGTGGACTGAAATTTACAGAAATGCCTTCGTTCGACCGACTTCTCCCGTGGCCTTGCATTGAGGAGGGCTTCTATCTCCCGAGTATAAACTTTTACGTAAACTGATTGCACAGAGAAGTTTCAAGAAAATTTATCATTAGCTGGTGAATTTTATTAACATTTTCAGTCGATGGTCAGGACATCTCCAAAGATCTAATTCCCAAGGTACCTGGGAGTGCCAATGCCGTCAGGCTAATTCTTGTCTCATCTACTTGCACAAAAATATTCAAACTTATTGAATTTCAAAGTGCCATCGGAACACTTAATGAATAATCAAATAAAAAGAAATTTTGATCCTCAATTGGTCAGTCGTCCCTCCTGACATGTAACATCGATATTTCAAATATTTTTATCTTATAATTGTTTTAAGGGAATTCCATAGCAAAGTCATTTCAGAAACCAATGGATATAGGCTTAAATTGGCTGGATAATAGTACATGACACATGAAAACAAAGATGGGAAGTGGAGAGGCCAACGGCATGTGATTCGGAGTAGATTACGTTGTTTCTGTCTGTAAGTGATTCTCTCTGTTCTCGTGCTTTTCCCCTTGGCTGTATTATTCCCTTCTCTGGACAGTTAGTACTTGCAGTGCATGCACGGTGCGCTGCTCTCTCATCACTCCTAATCATTTTACCTGCCATTTCAAACATTGAAAAGCAAAGCTCGTGAAACATCGGAAGCAACACCTGTTGACATAACCAAATTTTTCTGAAGTTCCGTGTTTTAGTAGTACTCGTTCACGTGATCCAAACAGTTCATGAACTTTGACTCAACGTCAATGTCATTCTTGGACTTTGATTTCGTTTGACGTGATCCTTGAAGTATTCTGAAATGTTCAATCTAGTTCCTAAAATCTGAACAATATAGTCCATCGAATTTTCATAACAAAATCAAATCAGTCATTCATGTTATTCACAATTTCATACTTATTAGCTAAACTCTAGAATGTTTTTTTTCATTTCAATCAATTTTCTAAATCAACAAAAAAATGCTATCTTTATATTACACTTTCACCTTTTCGGTCTTTATAAATAATAGTGTACTTCAATTTAAGTATATTTTTAACTTATAGTCTTTATAATAGTAAAAATTTGACCTCGTTTATTTTAAAAATAAGTGTTTTATAATAATATGTACTTATCTACAAATTTCTCTTACTTATATCTATCTAACTCTTATTCTCAATTTTTTAGATAGATAAAATTTTCAAATTTTTTCCTTGCGTGTTTCCTTAATTAAATTTAGTTAAATTGGAAAATATGGAAATTAAAATAGCGAGAATATCAACCCAATTCCACTTTTAATATTATATAGATCATGAGTTAAAATGATACTTAAATGGGAATACCATAGTTTTTATAAAGACCGAAAAGGCAGAAAAGTGATAAAAAGATAACCATATTTTTTTGTTACTTTAGGAAATGCATTAAAATGAAAGGAAGTTCTAAAATCCCTGTAATTATGAGAACTTTTGACTTATTTATGAAAAGTCGAAGGATTAGATTGAATGTTTAAGAATAATTCAAACACCACATTAAATGAATCAAAATGCCAAAGATGACATGTTGAAATTTAGAGACAATTTGAGGCGCTTTTCCGCGTATTTATGATTTATCGGTGCCAAATTTGGAGGGACCCATATTGAAAAGGAGAAAAGCTTCTTTTTAGGAGATGCGGTTGGTGAAATGGGTCGCACTCGCAAGACAAATGAATTATTCTTTGAGGTAGACAGCGCCCCGTCTCGCCCATTGTTTTCTTTCAATGGGGTTGAGGGGCCTCATGGATCGTAATCCGACTTTATGTCTTTTCTCTGTCATTGCCCCTTCGGCTTTTCTTCCTCGCCATACCCCGAATGGGAAGAAAGATGGGACTTTATTTATGGCCCGCCCGGGCAGGCGCACGCACATACTCTTTCTTTAGCATCGACGACCATCGACACCTGACATGGTCTCGGCGCTGTCCTGTTGCCTAGGCAACGAGGGGAAACATCAGGCATGGCATTCTCTTCCCCTGTTTCACAACACTCAATGATAAAGGGAACCACGGAGATCGGGCGTAAAAGCGAGACTAAGTTGAATGCGCCCTGAAAGCTGTCCTGCAAAACTGATTCGCATCAAACAAACCTGTTCCAACGATCCCTGCATAATCAAAGAAACTGTATGTTTGGTCCAGCTTCGACCAAAGATGGAGATATGCTGATGCTTGCAGGCTGCTCATGCAATGCAATAACACTTTCTTTACTAAAGGGCAAAAGTTTCCACGTTAGATAGAGAGTCAAGGGCAAGAGGTAAATTACTCCTAGGAGTGAGTGCAGTAGGTGAATGTCCTCTAGCTTCTCGCTATGCAACCCTCACTAAAATCACCTCATTCCAAAGAGAAACAAAGGAAACACAGTCATGAACCAATTGTACCCTCTCTCCCTTTGCCATCCGAAGAGCCTCTTATCTTGCATACCAAGCTAAGTTGGGCAAATTAACCTTTCATGGTCCGACAGAAGAAATGTGCTCCATCCAATTAAATGAGTAATAGAAATGGAGATACAACTCTTGAAATAGATGAGCATTTCTGTCCTGCTTATTGGCCACTGTTCTCCCAAACTAAGGCTAAACAAACATACACAGAACAATTGACTAAGCACTTTCACCAGAGGCACCCCCCTGTTTTCGAGCTTCTTCTCGCATCACTGCTTTCACATAGATCTCATAGCAACATCCTGAAAAATTATGCAGCATGAAATGCATCAGAGCTGTAAGATTACACAAAGAAAATAGAACTCTATTTCCACACAACATGGTGCATTGTCCAATGACCATGGTTCTCTGCAACCATGAAGTTTTTTTTTTCCCATTTAAAATAACGCCAAAATTGACAATCTAACATCTAAAGATGCATATCAGTCAATATCGGTGGCATTTTAAGACTAGAAAATGCATCATGATGAAAAACTAAAGTTAAACCAAATTGCAAAACAAGAAACTTTATCATTTTAAATTGGAACACAAAGAATATGAAATATGACAATGAGCAACGAAACAAACTTAGAGTAATACCTCACATTGCTTTATCAATTGCAGCACGTTTCAAGAAAAAGAATTATTTGAGAGAGTTTTAATCAGAGACCCAGATATGTGGTAAACAAAGCTTTTGAAAGGAAGGGGTTTCGAATCTGTGATCAATTGTCCACATCCTCAACCCCCAATAACTAAGCCAGTTGCCCCATCTCAGAGGCATTGTTATGATTTTAGGGACTTTTGGTCAAACTACTCAAGATAACATAAGTACTATAGTAGAACCATGCTTATCCCAACATGCTATTCAGCCTCTTTGAGCATGTTGTTCAAAAGACAATCAAAACACAATAATCATAAGCTTCATCTAAGCACTTGGTTGGCATAAATGCCCTAAAAAAGGTACTATAACCATTTAGAAGTAGAAGGTGTTGGTGCCAAATCAGTGGCGATGCTTCAAAAAACACTCAGGACAAATTTGCATTAACACATGCTAATATCGGCGAAGTTGCATAGTATTAGTCTGTGCATTGTAACTCATAGAAAACCATCTGAGTACAACCTTAGTCAACATGCAATAAAATCAAAGTCAGCAATTTCTCAAGGAAATTATTGTAGTGGAAAGATCGAGTACGCTGAGAGAAGTACTCCACCAGAGAGTACTACTTCCAATGCGAGATGATTGTGCTGAACAAGCATTTTCTAACAAAATAAGATTATAGTAAGGTTCCCTCCTAGAAAAGCAAAGCCAATTAGGGAATCAGTTGAAAAGTTTGAACTGTCCCAACATGTCAAAGTTTACAGTATAAAATGCTAGATCAAGCATAGATGACAATATCAAGAAGATTGTTCAATCCACATCATAGTAATTAAAAGCATACCAGCAACGACGACAATCGTGAGGACATCTCCAATTCTTTTCAACTGCTTAACGCCCTTCTTATGCGACTTGAAACGGCTTAGAATTGGATCTGGTGCCAGAAGCTGCAATTCACAGTCGTACAAATTACATAAGCCCACAATCAAAAGCTAAAAAGAATCACAATCGAACACACGCTCTAAGCCAGCTGACTGGAAAAAGGGTATGTATCATCAAACAGACTAATCCAGTGGAAAGCATAATTAGATTTCCAAATCTACAATCTTCCTTCTTGCAACACTGGCTTAATGATGCAAGATGTACATGCATCTATCTACCCTCAACCCAACACCAAGAATATGGCAAAAATATCAAAGCTATTTGAACAGAACCACGGCAAGCATGAATGTAATAGTCTTAGCAATTCATAAAGCTAACCAGAGCCTTCCACCAACCAATCTGAGCTACCAAAAAATGACAGCAATCATCTAATCCGAGGTATTCATCATCCGTCCGCTTTTCACGAATCTCGCACTCAAGTCAAAGCGCAGCGCAGCATCCGAACGCGGATTACTACGAGAAATCAAACCGAAACGGAGAGCTACAGAAAGAGCAACAACAGACGGCGAAGAGAGAATCTCACCGCTTTCTCGCGAGCCCCCGGCTCGACGTGGAATCCGCGACGCGGCGGCAGCGGGCGAGCGTCCTCCGTCCTCTAAACCGCCGGCACACGTTCGAATCGAGAAGAAGAAAAGAAAAAACACAAAGAGAGCAGAGAATCAAGCGACGCGAATACGATACGCCGGAGAGAACCGAGCGGCTGATCAAACTGCCGGAAAGGAACGAAAAACGGAAGCCGGAGACGGCGCGTGCGCGTACTGAGGGAGCTCGATCGGAGTACCTGAGGATGAGATCGGAGATGAGCGAGAACGGCGTTGGATTTGCCGAGCAAGAACGCCATGGAAGATCGCTACGAACTGCAGAAACTCAACCCTGCGACCAGCTCAGTCGAACGAAAGAGACAGAGAGATAGAGAGAGAGAGAGAGGGACACGCTCGTGGTGCGACTACTATCGGAGCAGAAGCTGTGCGCTTTTCCAATGGTGCCCTCGTGCTCCCGCTGTATTACCGACTTTGCCCCGCTCGGCGCGGCGTCGTTTTACGGCCTGAGGGGGAGGAGAAACGTGGCAGCCAAACGCGGGTGAAGCAGAGATGGCCACGCGTGCCAGGGCAGTTGTACGAGGAAAAACCGTTACGGTCTCTCAGTTGAGCCACGAAATCTTGGCTTCCTTTGCGCCACGATCGCGATTCCCGAACTGAAATATTTGTCGACCCGACGACAGCCGCTCGCCCGCCGTCGAGGAGGAACCCAGAATGGCTTTGAGAGGAGCTGCGGCGTTATGCATTGGGAGGCACAAGAACGCTTCTTTGAGCTTGATTTCGGTACCCAATCGGCTGCTCCGGACATCCCCGCCAGGTTTCAGTTCGCCTCTTCAACACCAAGCTGGTGAGTTCTGGGTTCTCTCTCTCTGTTGTACGGTTGGCCTGTAACGTGCAGCTCTGTCGTATGCTGTTCTGGTTTTGTTTTTCTGGGTTGGTTTGTGTCTTCGAGTTCCGGGTTGATTCTTGATTTGCAATTTGTCGTTTTCATGCGTACGTCCTGCTTGGCTGACGATGTGAGGGTAAAAGATGAAGACTGTAGAGGATGAGTTTTGAGTTTTAATCCCGTTTTGCTGTTTTCTAGGAAGATCTGTTCGGGCAATTCAAGGAGCTACCGCGGAGCCGGTTGCTCCCAAGAAGGAAGATGAACGGCAGTCGCCCCAGGATTGGAAGATTAAAATGCTTTACGACAGCGATTGCCCGCTTTGCATGCGCGAGGTCTTTTTCGGTTGACATCATTAGGGATGTTTTGATTTATTACAGGGAAGGTAAAGGTCGAGCTGTTCTTATGATTTTCAGTGGTTGTTTTCCGTGTCTTACAGGTTGATATGCTGAGAGAGAGGAATAAGCAGTATGGTACGATAAAGTTTGTCGACATCGGCTCGGCTGACTATTCGCCTGAGGAAAATCAGGGCCTTGATTACAAAACGGTATCGGACTGAACTATGCTATTAGGGCCTTCACTCTAATATCTTCCCTGCATCATTAAGGGAAAAAAGAAAAGGAAACTTTTACATAGTTATTTAGACGTTGGAATTGAGTAGCTAATCAATAATGTGCAGAGATTAGCTGACCTATAATTTCCTGCTTCTGCCATTTCCCAGCTGTTTGCATTCTCTGTGCATTGAGAAACTACAAAAGAATTTTCATGGCTATGTTGATCGTGAAACTTCCATCCTAAATTGGTTATAGGCCTATGCCACTGACTTGCTTGTCAACCTGAGAAATCCTAGTTTCATATAGTTATTCATCTTGATGCGATCGTGGCTTTTGAAGGAGAAAGGAGATTATGTAATGTGAATATAGACTTGCTGTTCAAATTTTGGCACTGAATTATTGAGATTTGCTTCTTCTTTTTCTCAGGTTATGGGAAGGATCCATGCTATTCTTTCAGATGGAACTGTTGTGACTGATGTGGAAGTATGGTCCTCTCAGAATCTTCATGCTAAGTCGCAGTTGTCAAGCATTTGTTGGTTTAAATTATTTTGGCTTTTCATGAGTTGATAGTTATCTCTCCTCAAAAAGAAGACATGTATATACTGAAAAACCACAGTTAATTATAATTTCATTTCAAAAGTAAAAGAAGGAAAGGACTAGAATAACAAGCCAATGTTTGATGAAGGGCTTTTCATGTCATTGAACCTCTTCTTATGGGTATACAGTCTTTCAGCATAGACATATATGCCTTTTTCAGTGATTTCTGCCACTTTTGCAGGCATTTAGAAGACTTTATGAACAAGTTGGTCTTGGATGGGTTTATGCCATTACCAAGTATGAACCGGTAGGTTCTCTTCAGTTTGCTCATCATGTATTTCCAACAGTTATACTAAGTTGTTATGCTGCCAAATCCTGCATTTCTGAGCTTAATTTACATGCTTTCTTTTCATAGATTGCAACCATGGCTGACGCAGTTTATGGAGTTTGGGCTAAATATCGCCTTCAAATTACTGGTAAGTTTTCTGTTAAGTAAATTGTCAAAATTTCACATGGTATTTAAAATCTCTGATTCATCTTTTATTGTCCAAAGAACAAATTGGAATTTCAAATGACTTCTTGTCTCATACCGAAATAGTCAGAAACTTGCTCATTCATGTGTGATTGACCTCATTGCGATCTTTCTTTGATGTACCTGATTTGCTGCGATTAAAAGTAACATGCCTGAGAAGTAAAAGTTTTCTGCAGTCCAACAGCTTATATCTACTGTGTGATTATCCCATTTTCAACATCATTCGATCTACAGAAGGTTTCCTGTTTCGATTAAACATGCAATCATGCTTTCTTGTAATTTTCTGTAACATACGGTTACATTAGTGGCAAGGACTATGCTTTCCTTCATCTAATTCTGGTCTTGGCCATTGCTAGCACATTGCCTGCAAAGCTTCTGCCTTTGCCATCTGCACTTTGCTTCAGATTGGTATAGTCAATTCAGCAGTAAATAAGATAATGCTCGGGTTTAGTGATTTATGGATTGTGTTTTTTGTCAGGGCGTCCACCATTAGAAGAGATACTGGAAGCACGAAAGAAAAAGGTAGGACTCCTATAGTGATGTGGAGACTCTCTCTCTCTCTCTCTCTCTCTCTCTCTCATGTTTGAGTGCTGGTGAAATTTGCATGCGAAGATATCTTTTTTGGTCATTTTTTGACCCACGCCTCTAGAACTCTGGTTACTGCTCCAGGCTGTACCCGATTAAACAACCTTTTCAGTTTTAATGGTTAAAATTCTAATCATTTCATTTCTTGAATTTGGACTTTTGACTCTTGATTTCGTCTTAAAAATGTTCACCATTTGGGTAATTAGTTCTCTAGCAGGGGACCATCAGCCATCTCCTTAACATAGTAGCACTGAGAGCTTAAAATGATTGGACATTGTTTTGGGGTTCCTGGCATTTATGTCCATTTATAGAAAAGATCTCAGTTGTTTGAACTTGCTTTCTGCTAAACCTAACTAGATAATATGAGCAATGGTTCATTGAATACTAAAGATTGTGGATTGAAACTGAAATTCAAGGTATGTTAGTGACTTATAGTCATTCTTTAGGTGTCAAAAAAGAAATAGTGTGATTATTATAATGTTGAACAGGCTGCAAGTATTTTGATACACTAATATTGCGTAGCCTTTGATCAATTTTGTTATCTCGATACAGCAAACACTGAAGTAACTGGATCCTGATGGTGTGCTTTGTTATTTGATACCTTTGCAGGGTGAAATGTGTAATGATGGCGACAAATGTAAGATGTGAATCTTCTGGCGAAGGTTGATTTTTTTTACACTTGGGAGAGGAGCTCCATTTGTTGCTTTTGTAATGAAAATCTGTTCCATGAATCGCCTTTGTATATTGTCGTGCAATGAATAGCCCGAACATAGAAAGATCACATTGTCCACTTTTGTAACACGAAAATCTCGGGTCTGCAGAAGCAATAACTGACCATGTATAAATGGCTCTACAAAATGCATTTCCAATCTGGTGCACATCGTAGTTTGTTTAGATTGTTCTCTTTGACACTTACCATTCAGATGTTTGCACAAAGATTTGAACTTGCCTAGCTGGCACATTAGCAAGAAGCGACTCCGGCTAAATTGATTAATCAACCCTTATCAAATAGAGTTTTCGCATGCAGGTAGATAATCAATTGCCGGCAAAATTTAGGCCCACCTAGCTTGCCACGGTTTTTTTCTTCTTTCTTGTTATTGCTTAGTTATCCTTGCATTGGGCCAATTCTCTAAAAACTCCAAATTTTAGGTCCAGTTCTGAATCTTCTCTGAAACTTTTTTTTTTTTTTTGGTCTCATAAAGGGTTCCAAACTTTAGGTTTAATCTCAAATTTGCCCCGAACTTCTCTTTTATCTTAGAAAAGGTCTAGTCTCGAATTTTTTTGAATTTTGTTTTGTCTAAAAATATACCAACTTTTAATCTATTTTCAAATCTATCCCATGTCCAATCCCAATTTAATGTGGCAATTCCACATCGATAATTAATCCACATTGACAATGTGACATGAAAAATTATCTTCAAAATAAAATCATTCTAGGATATAAAAATTAGGGACAAGGGTTAAGGGGGGCAAATTTAAGACTAGAGTCAAAATTAATGATTTTATTTTTGAAAAAAAAAAAATTAATATAGATTTAGAATTGAACTTAAAGTTTGAGATTTTTTCAAAGACGAAAATTCGAGACGGATTTAAGATTTAACCTAAAGTTCGGGGTTGATTTGAGACTTGATATAAAACTTGAGATTTTTTCTGAAAAAAACTGATATTTCGGATTTTTTAGGGAATTAGCCGGGGCTTTTTAGGGAATTTGCCCTCCCTGCATCAACGACTATTGTAGAATCTCATCTCTCAATAGTATGCAACATGTCGGCAAGAATCGTAGCTGCTTACTATCAAGCAAAATACCAGATGTACAACAAAAGGCGGAAGAAACACCATAAGGCTCTGGACACAAATCACCCATTGATCTTCTTTTATTTTGAGTTTTTGAGAATTTGCAAATATCAAAGAGCAGCTTGTACACAAATTAAAACGGCTCCAGCTAAGCCAGCATTGCCGTTGATGACCATGTAGGATTTGCATTTGGAAGAAAAATTATGCACTTGATTCTGGAAAAGCGAACATGGCTGTAGCTGTACATCTGCTAACACACCCGAGCCACTGCGCTTCAAAACAGCAGCATCTACTAAGCTTCTATCACAATATATATGACCATATCTAGGAAAACTTCCTGAGCTCATAATATCTCTTGAATTCCAGATGCAGCACACGATTTTCTCTTGAGCACTAGTTTTCTTATAGAGAACCACTTAAAAACACTGAAAAGCTTTGTCCATCTCCTCTGAGCTTTGTTGTCGGTTGCATCAGATGGACGCTGTGAATGAGAAATCTCCTCTGAGTATTCTCTGTCAAAATACCGGAAGTCGTCCTCAAGAAAACTTTGGCTCAGCGAGCCGGGATCATGAATCAATGGGTCGACGATTAAACCAGAGATTGTTGGAGACTGATTGAATCTAAGATCCACATCGTCTAAGGAATCAAAGGAATAATCATCCATGGTAGTGAAGATGGATGAAATTGGTGAAGACATGTGCCGCTGTGCATAATCAGATCCACTAATCCGATTCCTCTTCAGAAGCTTTAAACTACCAGAGCTGGAGGTCCCTGGTGAGCTCGGGCTGCAAAGAGCACTGTTCGGATTTAAAAGCCCAGTTGAACAAGCTTCATCACCACAAGCGACTACATCCTCCCAGTGTTGCCTTGCAGATTTTACCATGTTGTTGCCATCAGCCTGATTGAAGATATATACATCATAAGAGATCGATGACAACTATTAGAAGTACCAGAATAGCCAGAAAAGTGCACCTTTTCAGCTTCAGATAGCTTCTCCGAGGGAATATATTTATCATCGGAAAGCAATCCCATCACTTGCCCTTCGATGTAAAAAAGAACAGCCTTTGGCTCTGAGGAAGGAGGGCGGTACAAGTATATTGTCTGGTCCAGAGAACAAGTCCGGGCGTGCTCAACAGTAACTTCCCACATTTTACGAGACATACCAGCACCAAGAATCTGCAGATGTCAGGAGATCCTCTGCTTAAACAATTGTAGTTTTCAAGAGCTGAAATGAATCATCTTTGAATGACTCGTTGCAAATCAGTCCAAAGTTGAAACCATCTAAACTGGTATTGCGATAAACCCAACGGCTTGTTAGGACAACTAAGTAAACAGAAAGCGAAGTTATTTTGAAGCAAGTAGATACCGAATTTCTGTCAAACAGAAAGGCATGGTGTCTGAAATAAGAAGTATGCCTGAGCTAAGAGACAATATTGCCTCCACATGACATTTCTTAGAAGGAGGCCATGAGTTCACACTGTTGAACATGTCTCGTACACTGATATTGCACCCTTGAGGCAGATGCTCAGTGCTCAATGTGAACAACCTTTCAGAATGTTAATTGAGGTGAAAGAGATCAATTACACTTCGGAGCCTTGGAGGATCCACAAAGAGTAGGATCAAGAAATCTTTCACAGTGTTGACATTAGCCTCACTGAGACGCTTATGAAACGCTCCCTCTTTGCCAATCTTCTCTAATCTCCACACATCGTCAGACAGAGCGGGAGGGTGATGCTTCTTGTACACTGCAAGCAGAAAACAGAGTCAGGAGGAAGACTTAAATTTTGTCTTTGCCTCTACAGCACAGAACAATCTGGGTGTAGAAATGGTGGATGTTTTCATTATCGACTTAACCAGAGCTGTAGTGGCAAACTCCCAACTCATGAAATTAAAGACATCAAAGATACCAGTTAGAATGCTATGCCCTTGCTGATAACAATATTCCAATTTGGATGAAAAGGCAGAAGCTGATATCAGACGAGAAATGCAGAAAATTCAAGTCAAGTAAGAGGAATATTGAACATTGTTAAGATAAATAACATGACAACAGGAGTATGCATGAAAAGAAGTATGGCAAGGGTAAGCTCATTTATGCTCCTAAAAGTATGACCATTGACACGTGATGGCATGGAATAGAGTCTAGAGGAATTGGGATAAAAATGATCAAAATCAATAATAATGTGAAATAGATAGCATTGAATGATGACGTCAAACACCTTGATAAATGACAGCCAGATGACCTGACATAATATGAACTCACATTCTCCCCGGTGATCCTTGACTAGAAAAGGTTCTGTTTTTGCTTCCCTTATCCTAGTCTCTTCAAATTTATCCATAACTTTGCCCCAAGTCTGAACCTGCGGCTCCTTGTCCAGCTTGAGTTATCTGAAAAGGCAATCTCACCAACTAAGCCGACTCCATCTTTGAGTTTCACAACTCCATCCCCTGTAAGAAGGGGTCTCTTTCCTTCCCTCTCTTTGACAATATTATTCTCAAATTCTTCAGCTGTCCAGTTGCAGCCTTCATCTCCATCAAAATCTCCCTCAAGAACTACAATGTCTACATTGGCAGACGATTCCGGGCCAGTATCAACAATTTGCCCAGTAAAACCATCCAGTAGAGCTACCTTCATCTTAGAACCGTCATCACCCTCAAGTCGAGCACCAGTAAATAATGGAAGAGATAGACCATTTAAAAATTGTAACTGTAAGCTTCTTGATTCAGAAGGATGCGCCTCTTTCCCGCAACTCCTGCAATAAGTAGATGACTGTATTAAGACTTTCAGGCTTTGAGCCCAAGTATTTTCTCATTCCTTTAGTCATTTTATTCGAATTAATAGATATCTATTTTGACGGAATGGTAAGAAATTTTTACCTTCTCATTGCAGTAAAATGATTTGCCAGGGCAACCTCGATTTCCTCCTTAACCTGTAATGACTTGAGGTCAACAACTTATACTTCTCATAAGCAGGCAGTGATGGCATGAAAATGTACGTAATTGAAACTGGCAGATATGGAATCTGATGAATAATAAAGAACATACGCTACTTCCTATGTGAAAGCATTAGCAACGGACCTTTAGGCAGCACTTTAAGCATCAACACCATCTCACAACAAGTCCTTGCATGCAAGATATATTTTCAAGTTCCCTAAACAACAATTATATTGAGGCCACCTACATAAAAGATCCAAGCAACTCAGATCCACCTACAACCTCAGGGGCTAATTTATGAGGGCAATGAGCACATACACAAAAGAATTTGTGAGAACTAGCTCCACACAAAGCAAACAAGATCAACTGGATCATTAAAAGTATTTATATAAAAGAAGTTTCTCATCTTCATAGCTAGTACTTCCAACTTTTTGTTTGTGTCTTTCCAGGGTTTTGCTGAGATATGAAGCCTAAATTTTTCCGAAAACCAAAATTTTCGATTCTATTCTCTAAGGTTGGATTACCAGCGTAATACTCGTTGTAAGGCAATTGAAAGAAAGCTCCTCTTGTGTGTCCCTTCAGTGAGAGAGACTAATAATTTGATGATAAGACTGTCCTAATAATCTAATGTGTTTCTCGTATTAGTTTTGGCAGACTGCAAAAAATGACAGCAGCTATCATAAATGCGAAGTCAATTTGTTCTAAAAGCAAACTAGTTGGAAAGACAAAAGGGCTGAATAAGCAAGGTCAGAACAGACCAACCCGGAAGGAAGAACAAAAACAACTCATGCTTCAATCACAGGATATCTTGGAACAGCAACTCAAGTATTTAGCTTGTCGGCACAATCTAAGAAGATACTTACCACTCTACGAACCAGAGGCTCCAAAATTTGCTCCAGAATTTCCAGGCGCTGCTTCGTTATTACTTCCCAAATAACACTATACACAATTAAGTTTACAAATCAGTATGTAATCCGAGTATATTAAAGAGGACAGTATTGAATGAACCAGTATGCTTAAAATAGGCCGTTCCTCCAATTGCAGGATTTGAAGAGAATCGAGTCGGAATCATCTTTCACTTCCTAATTCTAGCAGTAGAAGCACAAAAATACTCCGATTATCTGGAACCATCATTAAGCAATAATGAACAGAGGTCAACAGCGACCATTTCCAAAGGGAAATCAGCTAGTTGTTGACCATCACGCTTTGCCTTTGAAGCAACAAACAAGAGCATATGCAGCTTCTACTGATTAGGCAAAGACATGAAGAATCCGACGATCCACTATCGATCGATATCTTCCATTAGCACAGACTAAGGTTTCACGCCACCAGTCGAGACTAATCCAAACAGAGACAGATTCCCAAGGCGAAGCTAAAAAGCAAGAAGAAGGTGAAGATTCCACTCACTGCTTTAAAGTAGGAAGCCGACGGCGCTTGTCCTGGGGGCTATGAGAGCCATCCTCCTTCTGCCGCTTCTGCGACATCAGCTACAGAGAACGACGGAGAAAAAACCACGGCGCGCGCGACGGAGGGCGGGGGCGAAGTATCGGCAAGCAAGCAAGCGGCGTGCGCGCAAGCGCGTGCGATGGAAGCGGTCGACGGGCCGCGGGGTTCAATCGTACTCGGCGCTGCTCCGATAGCCATTTTCGGCGTCCAACCACCGCCGCGGCTGCGCCGCCCCGTCCCAGCGAGACGCTCCGATCATCTTCCGTCCGGCGCCGATGGAAGGAAGAGTGCGAGAGGCGTCGAGGGGAGATCTCGAGGGTGGAGCTCTGGCCGGGAGCGCGCGAGCAAAGGAAGAGACGGAGAGACGTGTGGGGTCGGAGAAAGCGCGTTACGGGAGGACAATGTAGACAAAGCACACAAAGGAAAAAGGATAGAGGTTTGAAGAATTTTGCAGCGGTGGGGGCCATCGAGACCGTTCCTTTTTCGGAAAGCAAAGGGTCAGCCGTTGGATTAACCGTGCAGAAAGTAGCGGGGCCCAATTTGATGAATCTTGGAAGTGACGTTTCTCTCACGGAAAATAAATAGCATTTAAATATAATTTAAAGTCAATAATAAAAAATTACTAATTATTTATTTCGAACGCTTATCCTTTCAAACATTATCTCTTTTTTTTTTCCGATCAAAAGAATTTCATTGAAGAAAAAATGACACAAATTATACCAAAATTTTGATCAAATATACAATATAACCATAGCTCAATATATAATCTAATTTATGAACTTGAATTAATGAAATAATAATATTAAAATTTTTTATATAATTCATAGATTAAATTAAACATATATAAAAAAATTCAGAGTTCACAACAAATTAAAAGTTTGAAAGCTACATTATATATTTGACCAAATTTTATCACTTACATTAGATAAATTAAAAGTTTACCGACCATTTATGTGATAATGGCTCAACCACCACAAGTTTTTAGTCAAGTCAAAGCAGATTCTCACCCCACTCAAGAGGGATTGTCTTACAGAGGTGAATTTTCCATGGACAGCATGTAACTCCACTCAAAGAGAGATGCTTTTTGCATCACCAAAGTCAATTGTATCGTGTCCACACAATGAGCATCAATGAACCGGTAGGTTAGGTGCACCGTATTGAACGCCCTTCAACTTCAAGCAGGTGGGAAGTGTCATCGGCAATCATCTTTGAAACTAATTGTTTCTTCAACTGGACAGTGCGATGCGTGGGGGTTTCGTTCATTACAGTACAAGGATGAGAGGGGGAGATAACACAAGTATCCTGCTAATCCTACTTCTATTTCAACTCCTAAACTAGTCAAGTCCTAACTTCTAAAACTGAAAGAATCCTATGTGTAAGTCAAACCGTCTCTGTAGCGCCAGCCTCTGATTATTGCTCCCTGGGGATGAAAAAGAATTTTGGCGATGTACACAGCATCATAAGGACAACCAGAGCCCACAGTAGCCTGCCATGCTGCATGATCTCCGTCTACAAGTGCTGGAGTCGATGCCACAGTCTTCATCAGTCAAACACCTGTGGTTGCCACGAGCATCAGGGATGTGACAAGCGCTCTCCATTCTCCGTCCATGTGAAGGGGTGCTCAATGCAGGACAGAGTTGCAAGGACATGGCACTTGCTCGTCTTGTTTGCTTGTCTGTCTGCTTAAGCCAAAAATGCACAAGATTACATTGATTTGACATTTTCTAAGGGTCGGGAACAGATAACACCAAGAGGACCATGAGGTTTGATCAGCCAACAAGTACCAAAAAGCTAAAGCAAGTAAGCAGCGGCAACTTATGAATTGAACGAAGCATGCGTTACAAAGGGTCAGTTTTGTTTTTGGCTTTAAGGAGAGATAAGCACCTTGACAAAGGTCCAGTTGGTAGGAATGAAGGTCTCAGGAAGCCTCTCTTGCCAATCTCTTGTTACAGGAAGAGGGTGACCCTCTGTTGTGAATACATAGTTCTGATTGACCAAAAACTGATCATCAAAGAGAAGATACAGATACTTGCACCTGCAGAAAATTCAGGTGAAACTTCAGCATATGCTAGTCTTATGGGGGCATATGCATTGAAAAAGCTGCCTTACGTTTCAGCGAGAAAGAAACTGTGCTGATGGTCTTCCAGTTGCATGGTTGTTACGTCCCTGACGCTTGCAAATCCTCCTTCCACTTTGGTATATAGATTAAGGGAATTAACCATTGACTCACCCACTTCGATGTACCATGGATCTAATAACATGCCAAATAATTACATGATCAGGAGAAAGATGTAGAAAGTACAACAAGGTGACTAAATAGACATGCAAACACTTTTACACCATCAATGGCCGCTGAGCAGATTAATTATGCTTTCATGACGTGCAAGCATATACTTATGCTCCTAATATATCACGCTAAAGTTCACATGATAACTGATGAATCACAACCGGTGGCATCTGATACTCAAGCATTTCGGGTTATGTTTTGCTTGCTCTTGCTGAATAGGAAAGTTTTGAGCTGAAGTTGGTTTATTTAACAAATCAAGAGAAGATAATCCCTCCCCCCTCTGGCATCTGATACTCAAGCATTTCGGGTTATGTTTTGATTGCTCTTGCTGAATAGGAAAGTTCTGAGCTGAAGTTGGTAATCAAGAGAAGATACTATCTCCCTCCCTCCCTCCCTCCCTTGCTGAATAGGAAAGTTTTGAGCTGAAGTTGGTTTATTTAACAAATCAAGAGAAGATACTACTTCCCTCCCTCCCTCCCTCCCTTGTTCCTTGTTGAATAGGAAAGTTTTGAGCTGAAGTTGTTTTATTTAACAAATCAAGAGAAGATATTCCCTCCCTCCCTCTGGCATCTGATACTCAAGCATTTCAGGTTATGTTTTGCTTGCTCTTGCTGAGTAGGAAAGTTTTGAGGTGAAGTTGGTTTCTTTAACAAATCAAGAGAAGATACCCCCCCCTCTCTCTCTCTCTCTCCCCCTCGCTTTTGCTTGCTCTTGCTGAGTAGGAAAGTTTTGAGGTGAAGTTGGTTTCTTTAACAAATCAAGAGAAGATACCCCCCCCTCTCTCCCTCTCCCTCTCCCTCTCTCTCTCTCTCTCTCCCTCTCCCTCTCTCTCACTACATCCCACATCAAGTTGAAAGTAAGACAGATGACACCAATGTTACTGACCTTGGGTTGCTTGATATAAGTAGAAGGTGGACTCAGCCAACTCTCTCTCTCTCCCTCTCTCTATCTCTCTCTCTCCCTCTCTCTCTCTCCCTCTCTCTCTCCCTCTCGCTCGCTCCCTCCCTCGCTTTTGCTTGCTCTTGCTGAGTGTGAAGTTGGTTTCTTTAACAAATCAAGAGAAGATACCCCCCCTCCTCCCCCCCTCTCTCTCTCCCTCTCTCTCTCTCTCTCTCTCTCTCTCTCTCTCTCTCTCTCTCTCTCTCTCTCTCTCTCCCTCTCCCTCTCCCTCTCCCTCTCCCTCTCCCTCTCCCTCCCTCTCCCTCTCCCTCTCCCTCTCTCTCACCACATCAAGTTGAAAGTAAGACAGATGACACCAATGTTACTGACCTTTGGTTGCTTGATATAAGTAGAAGGTGGACTCAGCCAATTCAGGGCGAAGAGGATAGTACTTCTCTGTTGGATGAACCATTTGATGATCAAGCAAGTACCTTTCTGGTATTACCCCAAACTTCTTCCACACATGAACAAATTCACGGTGTGTGGAATTTGCAGCGGCAACATCCCCAACAAGAACCTAATTACGTTAGAGTATCATTTGGGATTATGAATGTTCCTGAAGCTTGAAACCATAGTTCCCTATAAGACATAGATTACTTGCCTGTAACCCAGGCCAAAACGCTTGAAGGCTTGTCAGCTGCCAGTAAGTTGCTTTTCCTGTTCTCATGTCAGCTTCATGATACCTATTCAGAGAATGAACAGATCATTCCATTTTTATCAACGTTAGTCAACTTAAAGCTAGTAAATATATGCTAGCCCGTTTGTTTCCAGCAGTAAAATACAAGCATATCCATAATAAATGCTGCCCTGTCTAACACCTTTAGCAGCCAGACAAAATCTAGTTCACATGTGCTTAAGGCCTCTAATTTTCTTTAATAAGTCTATAGTCAACTATTTCTTGCATAATGTCATGTGAAAAAAATGCCAATGAGAATGGAAACAAGAAAATTTTTACTGAGTTAATTCTCTAAATTCCTCTGGAGCAGCTTCCTTACAAAGTGTAGTGAGGACATAATCAAGAAAGTGCCCACAAAAAGTTGGCACGCAACTTATCTTCTATTGGTAAATGATGAAGGACCTCTGGATTCTACATGCGTACAAAAAGCATGAGAATGCTTTGCTGTCAGCAACTTTCCACCAAATCAAAGCTAGTATGCATGAATATTTGACCAGGCAGAAATGTAAATAGAATATCAACAGTGAAATAAAAGTGCCCATCATACCAAGGACCATGTCTGAAGTATTTCTGTACGGAAAGATAAGCGGAGTGAAACATTCTCCAGTAGTCCTCCTTCCCGAATAAAATATAAGCTTTGAATAAATACTCATAGAAGGAATCAACTCCTGCAAGATTACACAGAAGCAAAGACCAGAAGCATTAGAGTTATCAAACAAGAACCTAAATACTTCAAAATACATGTTTAACTAGGTAATAAAGGTGCTTCTTCAACAAATCTAATTAACAAATAGACACGGCACCTTAAATTACACAAGTACAGAGAGACCAATACCAGCCCCAATCCCAGAGGAATACTCAATCCATTCTCCCGTTTCCACATCTAGAGTTGTCCCCAGCAAATTTAAGGAACTCCTCATGCTCCATAATTTGCGAAGTGCACGTAAAGCAGCAGACTCAAACCTGGGGTCGCCAGTTAGTCGTGATAATGTGCCCATTTCAAGAATTAATGAACCTGAACCAGCCACAAAAGCAAACAAATCAGCAGCAACACAGGACAGTACGTCATAATCATCTATATATAGTGAGGTCCTCACCACACCCAGAGGTGCTCGTTTCAGTAGTCTCATCAGCCGTTACTCCATACTGTCAACACAATTTTGAAGTTGAGCCAAAGTGAAAATCTTACAGAAAAGACAGGCACATGAAAAATATGTAACATACTCTATGACAGAAGCCATAACCGTGTATGCATTTCTTTATAGGCATTGAATAAGCTGAAGGAAATGAGGATCTCTGCCACTTAGTTAAATGTAGTAAACTTTCTTCAGCTTCTCTTGTTGACATAAAATAATCCCGACGACAAAAGGAAGGTATAGAAAGACGAGTTATATATGCACAAAGGAAACAAACCAGCATCTCCCAACACCATAAGGATTTTTTTCCTGTGATATTACCAGTTAGAACAGCTTTTGTACTTATCAAATACAACTACATGCTCAGTCTAACTTATTCTAGCCATGGAAGAGAAGACTAGCATTGAATTAATGTTACAAACAGATATAATGCATCAATTTGTCAAAGGTCCGGATACTCTTTCCAAATAGACCTTGATATTTTACTCAATGAAACTGTAGGAAGGTTAAACTGCCATGCATTTAACACTTGGAATGAGAAACTGATGATCATTTATAACACCAGGCGCATATGCTAAATCTCTGTCTTTGTTGGTTACTATATCTTTGCCTTGAAACATCCCCATATCATACCTTCAAATTAACCCAAGCATATGGCAATCCAGTTGGTGTGTCAAATGCTGGTAGAAAGCGTTTGCCTAGATCTTTTGCTAGGAAAAGCAGCTGGTTCTCATAAGATCCTTGAACCAACCTGTTTGTAGAATCAGTGGCAAGAATATGAGCAGAAACAAGTCCTCCAAGAACTCTTATGTTGCACTACACAATAGCAGTCAGGTAAAGCAAGATTATTAAAAATTTCAAGAGAAAATCTCACGATATTCATTAAAAGCAACGTGGCTAGACCGATTCTTTCTCATTAAGCACAAACATATATAATTTTTTTTAAAGTGTAGTTTCAGATTTTCTATCTAAGATTAGCGATGAGAACTGAATACCTCAAATAGATTTATTCGTGCATCAACATCAAATTTGAGATTTTCAGAAAGCCAAAAAACTGCCTTCTCAAACTCGGTGTTATTTCCCAATATAATGAGGCTGCAAGAGAGAGAGAGAGAGAGAGAGAGAAGGTTAGCAAGATGAACCAGAAACAGGAGCAAACAATGCACCAAACAATTAATGCTGTCAGTTTGTGAATATACAAGAGTGTATGATACACGTGAATATTGACATCAACAGCTGACAAAAAGATTCAAAATTATACCTAGATAATGATTCTATCAGTGTAAGGGCGGATCCATTGTAGTCTTGTGGTAGGTGCTCAAGCTGGAAAGAAACCACCAAGAAGATGAGTAGTCATTGAGCATCTCAACCGATTTATTCCTCTATTACTGAACCAATTAGCTATCACCTTAAGATTGCCAAGCTGACTAAGAGAGTCTGTGAAAGTTTTTGTTAGTGGCTTTAGCTCATCATGCTGTGAGAAAAAAAGAAGCATCATTTAGTGGAACAATCAATTTGCAGTCCCTCGATCTCCAAATATCAGGAAAGAAGAGCAACTGACCGGAAAAGCATGGGTCATATAGTTGTCATATGCATGGTAAAACCTGAAAGAAGAAAAATGAGGAACTGAGTCAAATGAAATCCTACAGCCCCTGATCAATCAAGATGCAATTCATGCCTGGCAGAATGGAAATGACACTTGAAGCAGACTGTTTATTTACAGTATAGATGGAGATTTAATAACAATCAAATCCTAGGCACATTCAAGTACTCAATAGCGAAAGCAACATTCACATCAACTTCACTTCCCAGACAGCTCTCAATGTATTAGTACTCCATCAAAGAAACTCAAAAGCAAGCAACCCATCCCGGCAACATCATCTGAAGCGGCAGGGCAGCAGTAAAAATCAAATCTTGAGAAAGAAGGACATTGCAAGATTGATGGTTCAGTTCGATCACATCCTCGCGAACCACAGTACATACTGAGAAAACAAGTCACACGATAGCCCATTGGCAGGAACAGGACATTTACAATAAGACATTCAAGAATTGGCACACACCATCGTGGTCAAAAGGAACAAGAATCAAGTGGGTCAAAGAGGTAACGAGATTTTCAACATACATCCGGCGAACTTTCTCCCTCAGGAGCCTCCTCTTAGCTTCCCAGCGCGAATCCGGCACGGCAACGGACTGATCGAAGACAGCCGGCGAGATGACGAGGAACATCATCAGCAGAGCCCCGAAGAAACCGCGAGGAGCCATGTTCTCCTCGGGTGGCGCGGCGCAGGGGTTCGGACAGGAGCGCGAGGTTGTTCGAGCCGCGGAGGGCGTACACCGTACGGATCTTGTCTGCTAGTGTGTGATCACGAATTCGTGGTCTTCTGAAGACGATTGGCTGGAGGGGGATATACTTTGTTGTGACCGCATAGCGAACGGGGCAAAAGAGTAACGAAATCCGGGAACCAAAATATTTGTTGATTATGTAAAAGTTATTTCGCATTAGATCACTAAACAATTTAATATATTTATATAGGACTTGCACACCTGTGGATATAGTAAATGATGTTTCCCATTTTGCCCGATGAGAGTTATTTGGGAAAACTGAACCAAACATACTTTAAAGCTCTGTTCGACAAGAATGCGAACAAGGAAATAGTAGTGACGTCACAGGATGTGGCCCATTGATCGATGTGCTAATGTCAAATACCATATCTTTTTCGTGTGAAATGGCAACTTTTCATACAGCAATAATCATAAGTCTGCCTATTTCAATGATCAGTATTCTTTTCATTGCTTCATGGACCACATCCATTCAAAGGGAGGAGAGAGAGAAGGAATTCTTGTTTAAAACAATGTTATTTTAAGACATCACAGAAAACATGTCCGTGACATAACTTGGACTCAGCCTTAACACTCGCGATTGTCATCGTCACTGGTCAGTAATGACGAATGCACTCGTTGACTTCTAGATCTCGACAGACATTCGCCATTGACTTGGCGCATTTCTGCTTCCCCCTGGCAAATTTCTCATTGGAACCCTCGTGTGCCCCACGACCATCGAGAAATGGCAACAAAAGAGCCGATGCTCGTAAAAAGAACTTAAGCCAGTGAGGAAGAAGAGCAAGGACATGTCTAATCTAGTTTATTGCCAGTGGCCCTTTCCAAAATCAATTATGTACGCATCCAGAATACAGAACTCAGAACAAATGATGTCAAAGAAGCGGCAAAAGAGAGAAGCAGAAACACAAAACAGCAATAGCATAACTAGCTCTTCCGCTCAGTAAAGTAATATCCACACCTACATATGCACAAACTCGTCTGAACAGAGCAACCGAAAATTCCAGCAACGGACTGAAATTCCCTCTGCCAGCTATCTTCGGTACAACGTCAGGCATCCATTTTCACTCCGCAAAATGGTAACTTAGCTTTAATGAACGAAAACACAAGTTTAGTTTCCCATCCTTCCACCAGCAGTTCAAGACTGAATCTGTCAACTGCCGCTAATTTTACCAGATAATCAGTGCCTGGATTGGGAAAGGAAACCGACATAATGAACAGTTAGAACTCAGTAGTGTTTGCACCATACACATTCCGCCCATCAGACCCGAAGCCGCCATGTCGGTATCGAGCCCTGTTAAGTCCGCCTGATTCCAAGGGCACCAACCCGTCGGGATCCTCTTCCTCACCTTGCTCTCTTCCTCTCATCATTTCCATCAACCTCCTAGCCTTCTCTCTTGCTCGATCGGTCCCCTTCTCCTCGACCTCCCTCAAGACCTCCACCGCCTTTGCATCCTTTAACAACCCTTTAAACCTCAAACTCCCGTGACTCATTGCATAGAGTGCCGCCACACAATTCTCCCTGGTTGCCTCAGACTCCACCTCCTTCCCTCTCAAAAGCTCAACTAGAATCCCCACCGCATTGGCATCAAGCATGGCTGACCTTCCCTCCACGCAAGCAGCCAGATTGCACAGTATAAGCAGTGCCCGGTTGGCCAAGTTCCTAGTTTTCACCATCGCCAATAGAGCCGACACCGCATTAAGCTTCACCATTTTGATCCTATTGCTCTGCACCAGAGTCAAATTATACAGAGCAAGTGCCGAGTCATGCCTCGTGCGCTCGCTCTCCGATCTAAGCGCGTGCAGAAGAGGTGGCAAAGCACCTAAGACCCCAATCGCCATCTTATTATCATCATCCAAAGCTAAACTAAACAATGCGCCCGCAGCATGCTCTTGCGCTTCGCTGAAACCTCCCGTCAACACATCGATCAGCAGGGGCACAACCCCTGACCTCACTATTTTCATCTTGTTCCCATTCACCAGCGACAAATTGACCAGCGAAGCTGCGGCATTTACCTGCAACGTGTTGTGTCGCGCGGCTAGGAGCGGCTTGAGCGCGGCGATCATCCTCGGCGTGCACAGAGAAATCCTGCTCTCCTCTCTCGTCCTCGTGATCTTCCTCAGCAAGAGCACGCCCTCCTCTTGGTCGGAAAGCTCGGAGCCCTCCAGCTTCGCCAACAAGCTCTCCTCTTCCGGATTAGGAGCCGAGCCCGAGATCTCGCTCTCCACGATCTCGGACGAGCTCCACGGCGAGATACAGGACGGCCTCGTGGTCAGCGGCAACGGAGTCTCCGGGCTCGCCGTGACCACCACGGATTCCTCCGACGAGCTGGAGTAGAAGTGGTTGACCGGGGACCAACCGCGCTCACCGCGTGCGAGAATAGCACCGGCGGATTCGCCGCGACTCCCTCCAGCAGCACCCTCTCCGAATCCCTAATAATCTCGCCCATCGGCTCCTTCTCCTCCTCCTTCCCATTCTCGGCGGCGATCTTGGACCGCACGACCCTCTCGACGGAGCTATAATCCGGCGCCTGCGGCGGCGGGGACCCCGATTTGTCGCACCAATTGAGGATCGCCCTCTTGAGGGCTTGATTCTCGATGAGAGCGGCGAAATCGGGCCTGGAGCCATCGTCCACGGTCGGCGAGAAGCCCAGGTCCCTGCACACTTGGGCGCAGACCCGCTCAAAGGTCTGGCCCGACGAGACGACGACGGGCTCCGCCATGAGAGACCCGGCGACCGGGCACAGGAACTCCCGCGGCGGCTCCTTCGGGGCGGAGCTGGAGGAGGAGCGGCCGGAGCGGCCGAAGGAGAGAATCCACCGGTGCTTCCTTCCATTGCCGCCGCCCATTGCTCGGGAGGAGCCGGGAAGCGATGGCGGAGGGGCGGTGGGGGGGATGAATGAGCTCAGGAGAGGAAGGAGGCGGCCGGAGCTGGGGAGGGTTTGGGAAGATGGGACATTCGTGGGGGTGGAAAGTTCGGAGATTCTCGCCGCCCGCGGCGTTTTTCTCTCTCTCGCGGAGGCGGTCGCGACGTGACTGCTGTAGAGAGAGGAGTGCGGAGGATGACTGCGCGAGGGTTGACTTTGACCGGGACAACGGAAGGAGGAGGTGGAGGAGCCGACCGAGATTGCCCGTTCAAGCTCAAGACAGCTTTTGTCAGCTTCTGGTTTCCTTTTATATAATATCGTATCCCGTCCCCAATTTATATTTTATGTGCAATTGAGTCCCTCTGCTTTTAATTCGTACTAGTTGGATTCTTTGCCTTGCGTGATTTCTGCGAGCGAGACCTTTCGTTTTTGACCAGGACTAGTGCCTAATTAATGCCATCCTTTTCGACCGAGCTTTTTTATCTTTAAAAAATCATTTAAGGGCGTGTGAAATTACCAAAAAAAAAATTCATCCCCCGATTTGCTTATTTCGGTATGGATCATAATTTAGCTAATCATCTGTAGTACGGTCACTTCATATGGATATAATTACAGTGTGTAAGAAATTCATATTTAAAGTGAGATTTTAAGAGGTTATCATACGTTAATACTTCGAAAAACTTCAAATTAGTACGTCAATGATAATTTACCTTAAATTAATTTTTTGATTATAAAAAATCCCAAACTGATATGAATGCATTTAGTTCAACTTTGAAGCTGGCTTTCAACTTTCAAATGGCCTTCAAAATTCTGAAAGCTCGGAGCTTTTAGCATTCGGCGGAATGCTAAAATTATTTTTTCCCTTTCAAAACTACCATCACTAATTCTTCATATTTCCAATTTTGCCACTGATTTTTTTTTCAATTGAAAAATGAGGTAGCCCTTTGCCAGTCCGGCGAAGGGTTGCGGCCGCCGACGAGCCAGATCTGGCGCCGTTGACCATCGGCTAGGGTCGCCCGACCTTGGGCGACCTCCGACGAGGGTTGCATGACCCAACTGAGGGCCGCCTGAGGTCGCCCGACCTTAGGCGACCTTGCCGTCGTGCGACCCAAGCGACCATCGCCTGAGTCTCGTGGCCGCAGGTGGCCCTCGCCTAGGTCTTGCGAGGGTCGTGCGACGACAACCGATGGCGAGACTCAAGCGAGGGCCACCTACGACCGCGAGACCCAGGCGGCAGTTGCCTAGGCACACGACCCTCACCGAGGGTCGCCCAAAGTCGGGCAACCTCCTGCGGCCCTCGACTAGGGCCGCACGACCCTCACTGGAGGTCGCCCAACCTCAGCCGACGGCCGCCAGCACCAGATCTGGCTCACTGGCAGCCGTAGCCCTTCACCTGTCTGGCGAAGGGTTTAGTCTAATTTTCCAAAAAATATATATTACCAATAATACCGATCAAAGCCTATTGTAAAAGTTTTTTTTACCAAACGCACATTCAACTCAAAGTCCATTTGTAAAGAAATTTTACCGAATACAATTGCATTTCTCCAAGTAGCTTTGGGCTTTTAGCATTTGCATTGGGCTCAAAGCCCCTTGCAAATGCTGAACCAAACGCACCTTATATCTATAATAAATTTACTTTAAATGACCATAAAAAGTGCAAAATTGGTACACTTATAATAAATTCACCTTAAATTAACTATTTTTTATCATCAAAAATCTCAAATTGTATATCACTTAACTGTCACGTGTCATTTAATTCGACAATTTGATAATAAAATTTAACCGAAATTAACAGAGTATAAATTTGTCATAAATGTAATAGTTTTGGATAAATTTGTTAGACATGTACCGGTTTGAGGGTTTTAATAGTCAAAAAATTAGTTTTGGGTAAATTTAACTAAGGCATACCAATTTGAGGTATTATAATGTTGTATGAATTTGAGAAAACACTTAAAAAAGATACGTGAATTTACTTATTTAAGGCCAATGTGCTTATCGGCAAAACTATTTTTTCTTAGGAATTACGACAATTTTCAAGTGACAATTAAAATAATTTCTTTGCAACAATAAACAAATTGTGCCAGCAACACAAGCTATCTATGAAGGTAAATTATATGAATGATACTTAAACTTTTGCTCAATGTGCGACATCATTCTTAAACTTTTTTTTTGTACATGTTCAATCAAATCTCTAAATTATATGAAAACGTTCAATGTTATCATTGAATTTATAGAATGATGATAGTGAACATTTTCCTATAATTTAGGAATTAAATTGAACGTGTACCTAAAATTCATGGGCCACATCAAATAGATTAAAAATTTAGATATGACATTACACGTTAAGCTAACATTAAAGATCTTTTGTATCATTTCTCCGTCATTAAATATGAATGAACATAAGGCTGGAGAGGACAAGCATCCCTCCCTCAAGCCCTATTTTTTTCCTAATTTTATCCTCTTTCCATTTTCAAATTGACGTGTAGCAATTTCTCCTTTTGCCCATCTTCACTTTCCCTTCTTCCTATTTGAAATATTCATCACATCATCCTCGTCTTTCCATAAAATTTTTGAAACTATTTCACTAATTCTTTAGGTATCGATGTTATCCCAAAAAATTATGGTTGATTGAAGTAATAATTCCTAAAATGTCTTAAGTAGATACATAAATCGTTTGGAAATGTATACATAGCCATACATTTTTTTTTTCTTTTTTGGCAATAGCAGGCTTGTGGAGCGAAAAATCTTAAAGGAGATTATGAAAATTTTGTGTGATTAGTGATTTTTGGGGTCAAAGTATCATAATTCATAAGTGATTTAAAAAGTCGATGAAAAATTCGAAAAGAAAAATACGAGAGAAAATGCAATAAATATAGAATCTGCAAGAAGAAGAAAATAGATCATTAAACCGATAGGCAACTGATATCCAGCGTCACTCTCGTTCCTCGCGGTCGAGTCCCTCTTCCTCCTCCTCCTCCTCCTCCTTCTTTAGCAAAGAAGGACGACAATCGCAGCGAGGTTGACCCGGCGATCTTGGCACCGCCATGCTAGTTTCGCGGTGCAAATTCACCGGCATTTCCGCACCGTTCTCTGTCGGGACTTTCGTCAAACACCTGGCGGTCCCTATCTCAACGAGGCTGCACTGTGCTCTAGTCGATCCAGAGGGCGGAGCCAAGAGCAGGGCCGTTCACTGCCCGAAGTTCCAGGCCCTGAAGACAAACCAGAAAGAGCAGATACATCTGTACGTCGACGCTCTCCTCGAGTGGAACCAGGTTCTATGCCCCTTCTTTGCCTCCTCTGCATAAACACACTGCCCCAAAACAAGAAAAGGCGTGGTTTTTTTCTTTAGAGATTAAGGGAAAAGGAAATTATCGCGCAGAGAATGAATCTGACTGCTGTCAGAGAGGCGGGTGAGGTGATGGAGAGGCACGTCGAGGACTCTCTATCGATCGTCCCCCCGATACGGGACTCTTATCTATCGCATTGCGGTGCTTCTTGCGGTAAGATTAGCGTCGTCGATGTTGGGAGCGGCGCCGGGCTTCCTGGACTGGTCTTAGCAATTGCAGAGCCCGGTAAGAATATCAGTTCATCAGCTGTATTTTTGTGGCTGATTTTTGTGGAAGTTCATGCTCGTTGGGTCAGTTGTGTTTGCTACATGGGCTTCGTATTTGATGTGGTTTTTGTTCACTTTTTGGGATGTGGGGTTGGTGGGACGTTTTGATTCTTGTTATAAATGCACTGAAGATTGGCAGGTGACTCTTGTTGAGTCTATGAGAAAGCGTTGTGTTTTCTTGGAGCATGCAGTCAATCTAGCCGGGGTGTCCAATGTTGAGGTCGTGAATGGGAGAGCTGAGGTATGGGCTCTGTTCCTTTTCTATGAGTAAGGATTTATCATCCATAAGAATTAAGACTGATCCAGTGTTTAATGTGGAAAGTTTGGAGCATTATGTTTAACACTGTACATCCAGGCTGTGACGCATCTTCTGAAAATCTGTTCTTGGGCAGGATATTGGTAATGATTTGTGCTTCAGAGAACATTACGATGTTGCTGTTGCCAGAGCTGTAGCCGAGATGAGAGTCTTAGGTAGATGATTGAATGTTTATTAGAATCAAATTTCATACTCTTGGTCTGCTAGTGCTTATACTTGTTGCATTTCCAGCTGAATATTGTCTTCCACTTGTTCGTGTCGGTGGCTTGTTTGTGGCTGCAAAGGGTCACAATCCAGAGGTGTGTATTAATTTTTCCCTTTCATCCATTTTTTTGATGCTTCAATCAGCCGGATACTTTAACTTGGCCTATCAATCTGTCTCACAGACCCCTAAGTTCTGGAATGATGCACAATAGTAATTCCAGCTAGCGTGAGATTTTCCATTCCCTCTCAAAGGTTGCATTAACTTTTCTTCATTGGGAATTTGAGCAGGATGAAGTTAAAAATGCTGAAACAGCAATCCAGTCAATGGGTGCTTCCCTTTTGCAAGTCTGTCCTGGTAAATATACTGTGTCTCCAGCCGATGGAAATTTTTCTGGAGTTTGTATCTATGCATAAAAATTGTTTGCTAGGACCTGTAGTGGTTGTTAATTGGGCAGCCAGGCCTGTTTTATCTGATAGATTTGGGAGTAATACAACTTTAGTGCGGAAAACATGGTCAATAATTCAGAAAGAAACGGAGATTTATGGACAGTGTTATACTGCGATAGTAGGATATAATAGGATTAGGTCTGCTATTCTCATGCCTGGACTTATTGAGTTGGTGCAGCCTGTGAGTACTCATATGAGCTTTGAAGACTGACTTAGTAGTCTCCATGTTGTCAGCATTCTCCTCTTAATGCAAAGCAGGCTATGGGAGGATGATTTTTGTGCTTTTCTTCTGCTGATTGAGATTGCAATTTGGAGGATCTACTCGTACATCATGCTCGATATACGAGTTAATCATGCTTGTTTCACGAGCTAAATTGATGTCATTCATTTTGATTGTATCCAGTTGAATCCCACGGTCCATATGGGCAGCGAACTGCCATTGTCTGTTTGAAGGGTCACCCCACTCCCAGAAAGTATCCTCGCCATCCAGGCACACCAGCGAAAGAGCCACTGTAAATACTCAGGTGGCCATCTGCTGATCATCGCAAGTTATTTAATGTAATTCTTTGCGAAATCTTTACACAATAAATCATATTTGTGAAAGTGTGATTCTTCGCTGAATTTAATCACTGTCACTAGTGGCTTATCAGTGAATTGATTATTGTAATGTTAGGCCTTACTTAGCATGGAAAGTTTTATACGTGCCACGTGCAAGATCTTGTGTAAGATTCTCAGTGTATGAGCTTTTAGACTTGTAATGGTGCATTTTTAGACTTGTACTTATGGACCATTTTGCTAGACTGTGCTGGCAAATTATACCCAAGGCGGGGACATTCGGCCAGCTACAATGTCCCGTTGCCGGTAAACATGAGCAGTTCACGCTGCACCAAAGGCGTCCATTTCCTAGTATAGACCGTTCCATTTCCATTCTGAATGTTGACGTGGTGCTCTTGGGGCAGTTATCTTTGGACGCCGAATTTATGCGAATATATTCCACTTCATGACCATCTGTTCAAGACATCGACAGAGCTACATCCGCCGGGAATTCATAAGCAGTTGTTGATACCATTGCCCCCAGGTAATGACATTACTGAATGTCAATGATTTGGGTTGACTTGAACTGAACCGAACATCGATGTCGAATGGTTACTACGACCAAAATTGTGAGCTACGTGAAAATGAACCAAACCAAACTGTTATGATGCCTATTACCCTAACCAAAGACATCCAAACTTTTTGGATCGAGCCGGGTACTTATGACACCCTGGTGCAACGTTGATCTAGTGGTTGGGCGATTGGTTCGTACCTAGTAGATTTTACATTCAAATTATGGCATCACCCATTTATGTTATTTTTGAGGATATGCTCGTCACTTTGTGAACAAAGTCTTACTCAACATGTGTGTGGGGGCATGTGCGTGTAGGGATTAATTGAGCTGCAAGATTTTGGATATTTCAAATTATCCAAAAGGCAAAAAAAAAGGAACCGAGGTGTTTCCAATTAAATGTAATTGGTCACGAAGTTTTGTCATTTATTATTATTTCGTGATAAAATAAATATAGTATGTTCAATGCACAGCACTAAAATAGGAAATTTATGTAGAACAAAAAAACAAATAACATTTTAACAACAATAATAACAAAGAGACGGCAAATTTAAAAAAAAAAACACACACACACGCACACATTTTTAACAACAATAATGACCGATGGGACCCGGAAAATCCAAAACAACCCGCAACGTCGTTGTCGTTGACGCCTCTCTCTGCAAGCGGCAAGCGCCGTCAGCATTACTCCCTCCCTTTCTCTCTCTCCGGCCGGCCTTGCAGTTTTGTCTCTTTCTCGATCGGAGGAGATTCCGTTAAACTCCTCCTCTCTTCCACCATGCCTAACCACCTCTTTATAAACCCCCGCGTCCTCTCTCCCACTCCCGCATTCCCACCATGGCTCGCCCTCCGTTTCCCGCCCTCCTCCTCCTCCTCCTCCTCGGCCTCGCCGCCGTCGCCGTCGTCCCCGCTCGGTGCTCCACCGCCGGAGTCGGCTACATGTCGCGGCTCCTCGAGATTCAGGACCGCGAGCGGGCCCCGGCCGCGGTCCAGCTGGCCGCCGCCCGCGGCGTGCTCCGGCGGCTGCTGCCTTCGCGTTACTCGAGCTTCGAGTTCCGGATCATTTCTAAGGTACTCGTTCATAAGGATTAGCGTTGCTGCTTGGGACGTAAGCCTTAGTCAGTTTTTGAGGAAATGATTCTGCGCGACATGAGATGATCGGACTGAGTCGGTGTGCTAGCGCGCCATCACTCTCGTTTCGAGAGTAAAGTCCTGCGTCGGGCGATCGGGTGCATGTCTTTCGTGAACTTGCCATAAGAAATTCGTATGAAAGTACTGTAATCAGAACCGCTGTATGTTATTCGATCGAACTTTATAGAGGTTCACTGTTTGACTTTTGATTGATCGCAGTGGAAATACATATTCTCTACTTTCATTTGGAAGGTTAGATTGTTCACTGATATTTGGTTCTTTCAGGATGAATGCGGTGGTGAGCTTTGCTTCGTGATAACAAATCATCCTTCGTTCAGCAGACGTGGTGCTCCTGAAATATTGTACGCCAACGTCCCTTACTCAAATGTTGATTTTCCTGTCAAAGCCTTAAAAGGCATGTTAGTCAGTTCTAGGTAGTATCTGTGGTGTCACACGCTAGCACTCAAAGGGGCAGGTACAGCTTGAAAATTTTACGTCGTTTCATGGAGTGTCTTGCTCATCAAATCCTCAAAGCCCTCATCTTTTCCTCATGAAAGTCAATACTTCATGGATCTCCATCCAGTCCCGATCTTCATATTGCTTTGGCAGTCCAGCATGCATCAGCTTTTGGGGTTATTATTAGTATGCTGGAGTCCTCGTGGAGGATTGTGAGTGAGAACTTCTTGAGGAAAGCACTAAAAGGACCAGAGTTCCTCTGTTATTGCGAGTGTTGCCTATTCTCTTTTTATGGCCTTTTCTTTCTCTTTCTATAGTTGATCAGGTTTTAATTTTTAAATAGGATTTCTGGAGTAACTGGGGTGGAGGTCTTAGCCGGTTTACACTGGTACTTGAAGTACTGGTGCGGTTCACACATCTCTTGGGATAAAACTGGTGGTCTGCAGATGCATTCAATACCAAAATTTGGTTCTCTTCCCCGTCTTCATGATGCTGGTGTTGTTGTTCAGAGACCCGATCCTTGGAGTTACTATCAAAATGCCGTTACATCAAGCTGTAAGATTTCACCGAGAATATTAACCTATACTTTTTAGGCAGTCATCCTATGACAATTTTATGGGCCTCTGATGCAACATGAAAATGGTGATAAGGCTGTATTTTTAGACTGGGTACTAGCCTAACTCAATCTAATGTTATTTGGAAAGATTCTTTTGCTTGGTGGGATTGGAGAAGATGGGAGAGGGAAATTGATTGGATGGCTCTTCAAGGTATCAACTTACCACTAGCATTCACTGGACAAGAGGCTATTTGGCAAAAAGTTTTTCAGGTACTGTTTTTGTACTTAGATAAATTATATGAACATTAGTTCTTGGCAAATTTTGGTTTATTCGCTGTTCAAAAGAATTTGCTTTTGTCAGCTTGTTAGTTAATTCTGATGGATGAAGACGCAGTTGGCTGCTGGGCATGTCAGTATGAAACTTTGGCTCCCAGTCATATCTTTCTTATTCCCTAGGGAGTTAAGTTACCATAGAAGGAAGGGGATACCATAAATCAGCTCTACACGGTTAATATAGGATGTATTCTGTCATTGCCCCTGTTAATATTTGTGATTCCCCTCACTAGTGGTTTGAGAGTGAATCATTCAAGAGCCATTTTTATGGCAGCTTTTACTATGATTTGTTACTTTGACTCTGGATCTTTTTGCATAATTTGTTGAGTCATCTGCTGTCCTGTTGATTTAATTTACGCAATGAATATTAGTATAACATAATATTTCTCTGATAATTACAATTGAACGTACTTCATCATGTCTGATTTGGTATTATCCTCCACATTTCTTCAGCAGAAGTTTAACATAAGCAAGTCAGATTTGGATGATTTCTTTGGAGGTCCTGCATTTCTTGCCTGGTTTCGCATGGGAAATTTGCATGGGTGAGCTACGTTTTCTCATTTACTGATCTTACTGCTGGTTCTTTCATCAAAACTTTTGTATGTTAGTAATTGAGTTGTCTATGTTTTGGCTTTTCTTAGACTATTACTGATTTTAATGATCTGCACGCTCTTCATGACAGGTTTTGCTTTTGACTTTGCAGTTTGTGTTTTTGTCTCTCATCTTTTTAGATAGTCCTTTGCTCCTCAAAAGAATCGGGTTGAGATAGTTGAAATGGTATAAGATTTTGTCAAATGTTCCATCAAGAATGTGTGTTTCAAATAGTATCTAGCCACCACAAGTACTCTCTTCTGCACTTTGTTCTTGTTGATTTCAGTAGTTCCTGTCATAATTACTGAGCCTTTTTCTTAGCGCAGATGGGGTGGACCACTTCCACAGAGTTGGTTAGACCAACAATTACAACTGCAGAAAAAGATTCTAAGAAGAATGTATGAACTTGGGATGACACCAGGTACTAGGTCAACTGAATATTGACTTGCATTTTGAAGTCGACTTCTTCTATCACTTGGAAGCTTCTCAGCAATGTGGACTGATTTGATAGATGTTATTTTAGACTCAATTTCATCTTATTTGACCTGCAAAAAACAAAAATCCGTCTCACTTGATGCCAGTTGATTGTCATTGCTCACAATCTCACAAGTAGATTGAACTTGTTTAGAATTACACAGCACTTAAGCACTTGGGATGTCTGAACATAACATTTGATGTCCTTGACTTCACCCTGGGAAAATTGTAATATAAAGAGGAATCATGCAGGACCAGTTATAGTAAGAAACTTGCTTTTACAAATAGACAAGTATAACGTAGTTTGGAGTCTTTAGAAACATCCCACTTGGTCCAGGTGAATAATAATATTACGCTTTATCTCTCTTGCAGTCCTTCCAGCCTTTTCTGGGAATGTTCCAGCAGTGCTAAAAGATATCTTCCCTTCAGCAAAGATCACTCGCCTAGGAAACTGGTGAGCATCTTCTTTGGTAACTTGATTCAGAAGTTTCTCTGATGTCCCTGTTAATTCCTTTATGTAAGAAGACGTCAATAACATGTACAGCATGTATATTGAGTAATTTCTATGACTGCCTCAAGAGGAATGTTTGTGGCTATCCACTGTCCATAAAACCATGACCATGATTCAGTAACCAATATAGCACATGCCCAAGCATATATCATCTTGTATACTAAAGCTGCACATTGTTTTACCATAGTCATTAGAATCTCATCTAGTTTTCTTACTGCATCTGTTCAACATATTTTAGGTTTTCTGTTGAGAGTAATCCAAGATGGTGCTGCACTTATCTTCTTGACGCAACTGACCCCCTCTTGTTGAGATTGGAAGGGCATTCATTGAGCAACAACTGACAGGTTTGCTGAATCCGTTATATTCTCTGGAATATTTTATTCTCTTTGCTTGTTGTATGTTAAAGTTGTTTTCTTTCTCCGTAGTTATCTTCTTTTCCTGCTTCGTTTTCAGAATATGGAAGAACTGGTCACATTTACAACTGGTAAGAACTCTAATCTAATGTGACTTTGGGTATTGTTCCAAATGCTTAAGTTGTAAAGCTGTTAATGGAGTCACTGCACACCTGTGGCATTCAGGATCCATGTGCAAAATGGTGATTTACATGCCTGTAATGAATGCTGTCCTTTTAGCTTTGGGTCTAGTTCTAGCCTAAATAAGCAGTCTATGCTTGGATTTTCTGCTTGGGGATCTCCATTTGGTGAATAGCAATATTGGCTGCTCTAGTAAAACCATAATGGCCAAGGCTCTAGGCTGATACAGAGATTTGTTCATTGCTGTGGATGTATGAATGAAATGACTTGTTCTGCAGCAGGTTTTTTTTTTTTTTTTGGGCAACAACTGCACGATTTCCACAATTCCCTCTTTATAAATTAGTCTTAACTTATTAAATTTGTTCCAAAATGGTTTTCTAATCAGATTGAAGTTACTCTCTGTTTCAGAGAGAGAGAGAGAGAGAGAGAGAGAGAGAGAATCTGGCTGAAAAGAAAGATGCGGTTGGGGTTTATTTTGTGATATCGTGAACTCTGATGCCTTGGAGAAATAGTTTCTTTGATGTGGGTCCACATATTTGGATGTTTGCTTTGACCTATTAGGATTAATCATGACATGTGCAAACAAAAAAGTCATATAAGGAAACCTTCTCCTGTAGATTGTATGAATGGGTCCAGGGGGCACCAATTCTGGGCCTCTGAAGTTGAATGTATATGTGCAATATTCTTCTACAAATATGTTAAAAGTAGTTTTTACTTCCAGTGAATATTAAAATTTCCTTTCTCTGGCCTTGCCCAATTTTTGGCTGTGATATTAACTTTCTTGATTTGCAATGCTACATATAAAAGAGTATTCTGCGGAATCCGCAAGTCACTGTACAACCTGAATTTCCAGCCTTTGTGATGAAACGGAACATGACAGCTGCCAGAACCTGGGAACCTACAGTTTATGGCATTAGTTGTTTTGGAACAGTAAATTTGACCCAATCGAATATATCTGTTTTTGGTGATCTAAAATACATCAAGTACTTGACCTTCTGTCATGTATAGGCCTCTTCCATGTAGGGCATTACATAGTGAATTTCTGAGGTTATTGCAGTGACACCTTTGATGAGAACACTCCGCCTATAGACGACCCAGCATATATATCTTCATTAGGTGCTGCAATCTTTGAAGGAATGCAGAGTGGCGATGCTGAAGCAGTCTGGCTGATGCAGGTGTGAATTAGCATCCGCTAACAAAATTTATTTGGCACCTATGAGAATGCTCTGTGCCAAATATATGGTTTGAATGTCTTTATGATAGTTTTTCATATAAATCCAATTTAAGGCAGTCTTCTTTGACTTTTCTTTAGGGATGGCTGTTTTCTTATGATCCATTCTGGAGACCTCCCCAAATGAAGGTGAGATATGCCCCATGACATTGCTGTGAAATTGCCTGCATAGCTATCTCCTTGTAAATAATAGAACTCGTGCAGCCATATTGACTAGCCACTATGTTGGTTTCTTCTTTATGAATATAAGACAACTTTCACATATTTTGTGGTGCTTCCCTTCACGTATTGGTGGATGTGCCAGATTTCTATCGATGTGCACTGCTTATTGCGTTTAAGGTTATATTTGCTGGTAGATAATTCTGCAGTATGTGGTTGCTTCAGGCACTTCTACACTCTGTGCCATTGGGGAAGCTGGTAGTCCTTGATCTCTTCGCTGAAGTGAAACCCATATGGATTACTTCGGAGCAGTTTTATGGCGTTCCTTACATCTGGAAAGTTGCCTTCTTGTTCTCTTTGTTGGTAATGATATCTAGAATATTTCCTCGTGACTGTGAAAATTTAACTCTGTTTCACCAAAGAAAGTTATACATCTGGGATGGGAATTAACAAATGGGAGCTTGGTTTTGTGATTGTGTTCTTACCGATCAAATTGGATCTTTGACAATTTAAAATCTTCATTGATTGAGCTTAAATGTGAGACTTTGCCTATTTCTATGTTCATTTGGGTTAATTTGTACTGTTCTCTTTACCATCTTATGTTGTTTTATACTTTTATGTATTACAGGTGCATGCTCCACAACTTTGCTGGAAATATTGAGATGTATGGGGTACTAGATGCTGTAGCATCTGGACCAATGGAAGCTCGTATGAGTGAAAACTCAACAATGGTAGATTCATTTCCTTGACATGGATGGTGTTAATTATTAGTTGCTTGTTTAAGTGCTATATGGAATTCCAGTCACTTTCAGATCATTACTGGTGGCCACTTCCGTGGATGTCAATGCTGGGCAATGATTTAGTCATCTGTAGTACGAGGAAAACTATCAATATTTTTGCTCCATTGTTCTAATCTTTGTTGCAGACATACAAAATATATGAAGAAAGAATAGTGTTGAGGAAAATCACACATTTTGGATATGTAATGTGTAGGGAAAGTGCTCAGGCTCTCTTTTGTACACTAGGTTTTTGCACTGTTTTTGGGTGTTGACTTGTTGGCTGACCAACTGAAATCTCTTGTTTCCAAAACTTTTTCCTCTTCATTTTTCAGAGGAAGATCACATGAGCACGAGAATATGAATTTTGTCTGAACTAATTGATATGTGATTCTCATCAATTGGAGTGAGAATTTTTTTTTTAAGAAATCATATATCTTCTGCTTGCTTTGTTGGTTGTTGTTCTGTGGCTGAAGATCGGTTCTTAAAATTGCCCATAGAATAGGTTGAGACCAGATTTGTCGTAGCTTCATGTGTAACTGATGCTTTGTTGGGATTAATCTCTACTGTTTGTTTTTACTTTTAATTATCTCAGTTTTTCTTGCATCTTAAAAGTAATTTGAAGAATTCACTGCTATTTTTCTTGTTGATTGCTGAAGGTCGGTGTTGGAATGTCTATGGAGGGCATAGAACAGAATCCTGTTGTTTATGATCTCATGTCTGAGATGGCATTTCAGCAAAAGAAAGTCGATGTTAAGGTAATTGAAACTATATCTGCGTGACATCGATGTGAAATGCAAACAGGTAGAAAGCTCATACCCACCAGCCTCATCTTATTGTCCATGCTCTCCCAATAATTCTCTGCAGCGACTTTAAGACGTTGCTGCAGTATCCCAGTATTAGCTTGTTCTTTCTACTGCTCAAAAGTTTTTCAAAGAGCCGGAGATGTTACCGATTTCTATATGAAATTTTCAAGAATTTCCTTGCTGCATTGTAAAGGGATCCCCCCCTTACTTTTTAGATCAGAGTACTAGTGACGTGCTACATTTTTCCTGTCACTTACATACATTGTAAAGTAGAAATGTTAGGACATAGTCTACGCTTCTTTCAAAATGGCTACCTGCAGAATTGCTTGGATGTGGAGCATTTCAAACCTGAAAAGTCATCTAATTTGGTTACTATGACTTAACATACTATTGTTAAAACCTTTCCTATCCTCGTCTGCATTATTTGATTGTGTGAATTTTTGTCTTGGTTTAAAATCATGTGTTCTTTCTATCTCAGACATGGATCGATCTATATTCAGCTAGACGTTATGGGCAATCAGTTTCTTCAATAAAAGCAGCATGGAACATCCTTTATCACACGATCTACAACTGCACTGATGGATTATATGTAAGTCCCTTCTGCACTCACATATATTGTATGCATTTAGGTTCTTCTGTTGCAAGTTGTAGTTTTACCTGGCTGATGCATAAATGACTGTAAACAATTCCTACGCTGAGTTGCTGACATATTTCTGAATTATCTAAAAAGATATTGTATTATGTTATTGTACAGTGACCTTTTTTATTTCATTAATGCCAGGACAAGAACAGGGATGTCATTGTGGCTTTCCCTGATGCTGATCCTTCTTCGATTTCATTCTCACAATTGAGGTATCATCACTATGGCAAGCCACTATTGAGAAGAGCAGTGCTCAATGAAAAAAGTGGTTTGACTGATCAGCCTCATATGTGGTACTCGACATCCGAAGTGGTACGCGCGCTCGAACTTTTCCTTGCAGGTGGCGATCAACTACAATCTAGTGATACTTACAGGTTCCATGCTTCAATTTATGTTAAATCGAATGTTTTCTGAAGTTATATTCTGCTAACTATGTTGATAGACAATCACAAGTCTTCACTATTGTTAATGCATCTTCTCTGTCATCATTTTTTTTTTGTCTGGAGAGTCTGCAATTTATATGCTTCCAATTTCATACATAGGTATGATCTTGTCGATCTAACAAGACAAGTTTTGGCGAAGTATGCGAACGAGCTATTTTTGAAAGTCATAGAAGACTACCAGCGACATGATGCTTATGGAGTTGCTTTCCATAGCCAGAAATTCCTGAATCTTGTTGAGGACATGGACACACTTTTGGCCTGTCATGAAGGATTTCTTCTGGGACCTTGGTTAGAAAGTGCCAAGCAACTTGCCCAAACTAAAGAACAGGAAAGACAGGTATGGAGGCTTTCAGTCACTGATCTATACGGTCAATAATTTTTTGGAAACTTAACATCTGCAAAGTGGTGCTTCGACAGTTTGAATGGAATGCAAGGACGCAGATAACAATGTGGTTTGATAACTCAGTGGAGGAAGCAAGTCTGCTGCGTGACTATGGTGAGGAATTCGAATTTTTTGCATCTGTTTCTTCTATATACAATCCTGGGAAGTTGTTGGTTTCCATCAGTGAGTTATTATATTCCAATAGAGTGAACATCATTGCATCACATCTATTATATGCTTTTGAGGACTCAATGCTTGTGATCACCATTATTTTATTACTGCATCTGGTACTTCAATCCTGGATTTCGATGAGATTTATCTGCAGAGAGAGAGAGCGAGAGCATAACTGTCAGGTGAATGATCTTCCTTTCCTTTCATATAGGAAACAAATATTGGAGCGGACTGCTAAGAGATTACTATGGTCCACGAGCAGCTCTTTATTTCAAATTTCTAAAAGAGAGTCTGGAGGAGGGCCACGATTTCCAGTTGAAAGAATGGAGGAGGGAGTGGGTAAAGCTTACAAATGATTGGCAAAACAGCAGAAACCTGTTCCCAACGGAGAGCGCAGGTCATGCTGTTCCCATGTCGCAATGGCTATATGACAAATACTTGAGAAATCCCGACACATACTGATCAGTAGCTGAGACTGCGGAGCATGGTGCCAAATAAGGCCTCAGAGGATTGACCGTGAATTGCTAATTACAATACCGTTCATAGTCTTCGGTGTTGTGTAGCCTAAGTGGTGTTATGTTGCCTGTGATCAGGTTCTACTTCTCCGCAGCAGTCTCTTTGTTAACTGAATGCAAAGTTCATCTCGTGTCTCTTCTTCTCTTTGTTGTGAACAATAAGATGAAATGGAGTTCTTACAACTCGCTATTTGGGACCAAAAATATAGTGAAATTCTTGCCTGGCCGTGCCTTATATGTAAGTGAAATTACACTAGCAAACTGTTTACAGCGATCGTTTGCCCTCATTTCCTGATAAAAGAAGAAAAAATATGCTCGTAAGACGACGGCGAAAGTATCACGCATGATGTCCTTTTAGTCCAAATGACTCTGACGTAACCAATCACGCGTACTCTCAACAAGGTTTCTGAAATTTAACTTTGAAATTTCAGGTGGACAACGACGATGACGAGAAATTCCAGTTCTGTAAATTTGCGGCATCTGGGTCTCTTTCAGCACAACCAGCCGTCTAAAAGGTATGTGCAAACAACCATCAAGAAAATATTTTTGGGTATAGTGGGTGCGGTACCAACGAATTCTCGATACCGCGGCTCTTATTTAAAAGTCCTAAGACTCGTCATTATCCTCGCATTAGGTAATTTGTTCAGCAGCCGCCTCCCACCACCCTATAGCCTAAGCCTTTATTTTTTCCAAGCACCAGCGGATCTTGGTCCAAGGTCTCTAGATGGTTCCAGATGCTGATGCAACAGCACATGGTTCTCGTTCATTTTGAAAATGATCTTCCCAGGCCCTCGGTTCGGATCTAGGGGAAGCGGCTCCAGACAAACGCCAACCTCCAATTCAGAAGGCGAGGGGAACGGCCCATTACGTCGTAGGGAGGGAATCATTTGACTTTTCCGATGAAGATAATTTTACTCATGGGGGACGTCATATGCCTTGTCTTGGACATTTAGGAAAGCATTTACGTCGTTCGTGCGCTGGTGGACGGAAGGTGGAGGGAAGAGAAGGGAAGAGCGGGGGGGCTTGCGTTTATTGACTTTCCTATTCCTTCTAGCCAGGCGCGCGAGAGTTTCCACTTTTGACGCGAACTCTCTCAACGACTTTCATTCCTTCCTCGAAAGTTGTAGCTTGGTAGGACTCCTCTTATAAAATGCAAGGGTTAGCTTAGCCACTTCTCACCTATCTCATCCTCATTCCAACGCCCCCCCCTCTCTCTCTCAGAAGAGTTACAGGTCTTGAGATTGTCTCCGGGGAGGATTTTGTTTGAACATGGAGGGACACGAGTCATATGGCACGTCGTGGGCGGACCAGTGGGACACCGGCCCCGACCCAGTACTGGCAGAGAGCAACAAGAAGAAGAGCAGCCTCACGACGGCCAAGTACAAGGAGAAGATGGGGGAAGGCCTCGTGAAGACCAAGACGGTGGCGTCGCACGGCGTCAAGAAGGTCAAGGAAGGAACCACCGTCGGCATCCAGTGGATCAAGGACAAGTACCACAAGACCACGCACAAGAACTAACTTGGCTTAGTTCTCTCCCTCTATCTATCTCTCCTGGACATGTGACAGTTTTTTTTTCTTTTTCGAGTTCTTTCGATTCTTTCCTTCATCTGTATAATCCAGACATATGCACGCTTGCATGTGACTTTGTATGATATGACTTGGCGATCATTTTCGTCTTCGTATTCCTAGTGGATTATGGTTTCCTTTCTTTGAAATCACATCGTGAGTTTCTCGTCGATAGAATCAGTTTGTGTTGTTCGGGTCATCTCCGAAGCGAGCTGACCATGTCGTCCCGCAGAGAATACGTAATCCGCATCCAAAGACGGATTTGCTCGCCTGCCGTCTTCGGCTGTCCAAGAGAAAAAAAAGAAAAGTGTGCTGAGATCAGATGCTTCGAAATAATCGAATCTTCGTCTCGGGTCAGATGAGGCGGGCACGGAAGGAATGGATCCGCAGGTCTTCATTGACCTGATCCTTCTCTTGAGAAGAATTGAACGTTCACGATTTTAATCTCCATAGAAGGAATTACCATTCCATCTATTACGTAAAGACACGGACGCATGCTTGTTCATATTCTTTGAGTTTAGAGCTTAGCCATTGGATGCCAAGTTCTATTCTTTGCTTGCACGTATTAGACTTCATTGGAAGACACCTTCCCAAAGTATACATATACACAAACGTTTTCATATTGTATTTAGAGAGAGAGAGAGTGCCCGATTTAGGCCTAAAATACACTATCCCCAACTACCCAGCCGACGAAATTGAAATCGTATCTTTTTTAATAAGGAAAATGACCAGCTCTAGACGACCCAAGAAGGTCCCCTGAACCCCCGACGAGCAGATCCCAACAAAGAGCAATATAAAGTCCGTTCCATGCGCTTGACGTCAAGAAAATGGATTATCTTATCACCTCCAGATCGATGAGGTCCTCCCCTTGAATTCAACGTCGATCGGTTGCCGGATGCTCTAAATAATGTAGACTTGTCAAATAGGTAAGATATATAAAAAATGTTTCAATCCAAATTAACCCATTTTTATGTGATGCAAATTCAATGACTTATACCCGACTCTGACCTGTATTACTAAAATATTTCTCTATTTAATCCAACTTAGGAAAACCGGTACCCAAACCACAGAGTCAAGGTAAGAGAGTTCAAAATCAAGTGAGGGCAAGAGGGAGTAAAAAAAGAGTTATAGAGGTGGGTTGGGTCAAAGTAAAATCTAAATCTATTGACACCTACATTATTTTGGACTTTACTACTCTAAATCAATTTATTATCCACTTATTGAATATAACTAATGCATTTTACAATTCGGTAAATCAAATATGAGTTAAGAAATAAACTCATTTTGACAAGTCTAATAGAATGGGACCCATTGAGATTGAGCTCGTGAATTCCTATGTCAAAACGTTTAGGACTTGATGATATATGTATGTATTTTGGTTGTCGGAGCTCGATGGTGCTTACTAATTAACGAGTGTCTCGAAATTGCGAGAGGAAGCCAAGATGCAGACTCGTGAGCTTGTTTTGAGCTAAAACTCTTCAAGTGGGCTTGAGAGAGTGCATAGCCCATTGGAGCTTACGACTGGAGCCATATATATATTGAATTGATCACGTGGTGGCCCAAGCAGCGAAACTTTGCAATTCTAGTGCATCTAATGGAAGACAAGGTCTCCTCTTAGCAGTTTCAAGGTGATGTTACTGCTTTACACCCAAAAATGATCAACTTTTATCGTCGACGAATGATAAGTTTGATCAGTTATAGTGATGATTCATAATAATTAATTTGCTGACCATTAGTTAGTACCCGACGTGGAGGGTATTGAAGGATGAGGAGAATGTCGATTTTAGCCAGAACAATATTGAGTATTATGCCAAGTGATGGCCAATGCCAAAATAAGGAAAATTTTCAAAAAATGGCCTCAAGTGCTCTCAATTTCTCAAATAAGGGCTCAAAGTTGATTTTATTTTAAAAAAAGGCCTAAAATGGTTATAATTGTTTCAAATAAGGGCCTAACATTACCGATCATTGGCTAGCTAAATTTTCCAACCGATCAAGGGCGTTTTTGTCATTTGCCACTTTTTTTTTCCTTTCCTTTTTTCATCTGTTCATCTTCTTCATCATCGCTAGTGGCTGGCCGACCACCGATGATGCCCACAGAGGATTGGGCAAGGGATGAGTGAGGAAGTTGGCCATCCGCGAGGGCTGACCTCGCCAGCTGCAAACGAGGCGAACCTCGCCAGTCGTGGATGGTGGGGCCGATCCGATCTTGCCAATGGCCATTTGTGAGGTCGGCCCTTGCTAGTCGCGGGCAAGGCGGACCTTGCTAGATGTGGTGAGGTCGGCCCTGCCGAGCTCACAAAAGGCCATCCGTGAGGGGCCATCCACAAAGCTCACGAATGGTTGTCGAGCTTTGTGGGCTTCACTGGTGATGAAGAAGAAGATGAACTAGGAAATAATAATAATAATAATAATAATAATAATAATAAAATGACGAAAATACCCTTAATCGCTGGAAAAGTGATACCCTTATTTGAAACAGACATAGTCACTTCATGCCCTTATTTGAAATGAGATTCACTTCATGCCCTTATTTGATGAAGTTATGGCATTTCATGCCCTTATTTGAAATAATGTTAACTTCAGGCATTTATCTGAGAAACTAAGAATACTTGGGGCCTTTTTTGGAATTTTCTCCCAAAATAATGACGATCGGCCATCCTAACGATCTAAGAAGTCATAATCTCTTGGGTTACGTTTGATTGTCCGAATTTCCAATCAAAATAAGACTGGATAGGATAGAATATAAATCCATGAGATTTTACTATATCCTATCCACTTGTTGGTAATTGTAGTAATAAAATCGAATATATTCACACATATTATATATTGTTTTGTATAAACGGCATATAAATATAAATAAAATGCAAATTTTACAAATAGAGATGGTGAAAATGTCTTATGACACTCTTATTTTTTTAAATTTTATTATACTCTCTTTTTTAATTAATATCTTCTTTAATTTTTTTTCCTCTTCAATCATTCTATAATAAAATCTTAATAAATAGAAAACTATACTAAAAACCTAAAACATGTAATAAATATATATTTATATATTGAATTTATATTATAAGATAGAATTATACTCAAATATATAAATAAAAATAATTTTAAGTTAAAAAACTAAATTATCATTTTGAATTTCTTTTATTAGAATTCAAATGTTATTTATATGGAAATAGAATTTTACATTTGTTAATTTAAGAAGTTTGTTATTTAAGAAAATAAGTTTCCAATTATGAAATTAGAAATCTTATCCACCTTTTATCCCACATCTCTCATATGATAATTTTGTTCAACCTATGTCTCATTTATATTTGTCTTTATCCTGTCTTGCACAAACACCAAAGATAAGATATGATAAATTTGATTTTATCCTGAATTTATCTTGATTACCAAATGCAGCCGTGGTGGATAATGATTGTCAAGATGCAAAAGACACGCCTAGGATCTTAGAAGATGTGAAGCAGTAATTAACCATAGTTAAGAGTATGAGTGTTTATTTGTAATTGATGTTAGAGGGATATAAATATCCCACGGTGTATTGTCATGAAGGTTTTAAACAATCATTGATGAGATCCCTCGTCATTTTCCTTCAATTTATTCCTACGAAATTTACTATTTTGCACCTTTCATCCCAACATTCACATTTTAATTTCATCTAGCTATAAAAGGCATGCATTTTCCTAATCAAGAATAGAGAAGCCTTTCTCACCAAAAACAAAAATCCTTTTTTTATTTTTTTTGGGATAAGTATATTGAAAGTCCAAAAACTTGTCATGAAAGAGTAATTGAGTTTTAAAACTGTCAAAAAATACAATTAATTCCTAAAACTTGTCAATAAAATGCAATTGAGTCCTAAAACTTTCAAAAAGTTCAATCAAATCCTAAAATTTATTAGAAAAATGCAATTAAGTTCTAAAACTTATCATGAAATTGCAATTAATAGAAGGACTTGATTATACTAATTTGACAACTCATAAAACTTGATCATACCAATTTGACAACTCATAAAACTTGATTATACCAATTTGACAATTCATAAAATTTGATTATATTTTTGAAATTTTTAGGATTTAATTACATTTCTAGGACAAATTTTAAGATTTAATTGCACTTTTTGAAAGTTTTAGGATATAATTGCACTTTCGTGACAAGTTTTAAGACTTCTAATGCACGTATCCTTATTCTTTTTAGTGAAACTTTTGGGTTAAACAAGTACTCATCTTTTTAAATCAATACCCACGAAAATTCGCACCCCTCCCCCCCAAAAAATGGAGAGATAATAACACAAATAGTCCTTGGACTTTCTCCTAAATTTTGACCAAAACATGCATTATCGTCTTTAGACTTTTAATTTGTTTAACATGATCCTTAAATTATAGGCAAATGTTGAATGCAACCTTTCCATTTGTGTCATTTTAACATAGTTTAGGGACTTAATTGCATATTTAGTAATAATTCAAAGACTATATAAAATAAATTAAATTTCTAGAGGCGATAATTGAATATCATATTAAAGTTCATGGACCGCATTAAATAAATTAAAAGTTCCGATATGGTGTTACATATTAGATCAAAATTCAGAAATTAATTGTGCCATTTCCTATGAGTCATGCTTTTTCTACTCCTTATTTGGCTCAAACGCTTCCTTTTATAGAATATTGATCATATTACCTCTTACTTTTTCATACTTTAAATGTTGTACCCCACATAGTCAAATTGGGGCCCATCTGGGTCTTTTTAATGAAATTTTCTTCTTTTTCTTGCGCTTTCCTCCTTCTTGTTCTTGCTTGTGTTGAAGGGTATAGCCGGCGTTTCTTCATCTTCCTCCTCTAATACCTCCCTGCATACCAACAACTAGGTGGTCTCATAGAGCCTCACGAGCTTCCTCTCTACCTCACCATGCCCCTCATAAACCCTTGACATGTCTAGTAGAACCACCCCTATGTAGGCATGAACTTTCTCGAGATGTAATTCTCTGTAGCAATCCTTTGATTCTTGCGATAATCAAAGTAGAATGATTGAGATACTCAAGCCTACGAGCAACATGAGCAAAGTTCTGAATGTGGAGAGGATAATTTTGATGCATGTATAACTGTCATTGTAAAAGATGGAGAGTTTGACACTCTTATCGAGGAATTATCGCGGAAGATGGTAACATCGTCATATCAAGGAGTTCCTAATTTACAAAACCATCAAAATGCAAAAAGGAAAGTGGCGGAAGAACAAGAAATAGATAAAAGAAATTCAAATAAGCCCACTTTTGGCTCTTAAAGCTAAACATGGTAATTATTCTATTTTTATTCCATAATTATTTTTTTATTCAAAACCTATTTTTGGACTAGAAATCCGTTTGGTAAAACAATTTCATATTTCAATTTCTGGAATAGAAATTCTGAAATAGATTTCCTATTCCAGAAATAGGTTTATAATAGAAATTAAAAACAATTTTTTTTTACTTTTTAACTTCTCACCCGAATGTCCTCCGGTCACCGCCGCCCCCGCTCGCCAGCATCGGTGCTGCCAATCGTTGCCATTGCCCCCTCCCCTTGCTGCTGTCACTCGGGAAAGTAATATTTCTTTTATTATCAAATAAATTTCTATTTCAAGAATAGAAATTTTACGCCGTTATAAAATGCGTTTTTTTCGCTAAAAAATCATTCAAAATAAAAATTAAAAAATTTATTATTTTTTTAGAAATTAATTTATGATCAAAAATCTTATCTTTTGTGCCCTAAATAAATAAAAGTGTGTTAAAGCGGAAAGGTGGGTGGAAAATGTAGGCCGCATCTCTAAAAGTCATATCATACTATTTGCTTCCGTTTCAGGTACAAAAATGAGTGGACCGCTTTCCACGTTCGAAGTTGTTGGGGGAATACCATTTTTAAGCATATATTTCATTGGGCAGTGTGCCACAAAAAGACTTTTCTTTTCTAGATATGCGTAACCAATGTCCATGCTGACTACATCCCCACGTGGTCCATTGGGGGAAAAGATAAATTATGTAGTCGACGATGACTTCTTGCCTTTTGTTTTATAAATTTTCTCCAAAATGTGTAAGTGGGAAATTATGTAGATTTTGAAAAGTGTTATGCCATTTTTATATGCCGACATTGAAATATTTTATAATGTTTAAAGTGTTTCCTGCTAAAGAATACTCAAAATACAAGCGCAGCAAAAAAATTATATAAATAAAGTAGAAAAAATTGGGGAAAAGAGATTTTATAAGAGTATATTTGAAAAAAAAGAAGAGTTCGATAAGCATATTCAAAAAAACTAAGAGATAGTTTATCTCTCTATTCAACTCACCGAATATATGCATTCTCTTGGAATATCTATAAAATAATTACACAAAGTCTTTGGAAAAGTTGTTAAGACATGTGGGAAGGGCGGAATGTCACATTTTGCAAAGGATTAATTGATTAATAATTAGCGTTGAGTTTCTTTCTTCTTCTTTTTTGGGGTCAAGGGGCTCGAATATGTTTATCGTGTGAAAAATGTATTTATTAAGAAATCACTAGTGTTAGATATTTTTATTGTAAAGTAATATATTTTTAATAGCATAATATATAATAATTTTCTCTCCCCTCCTCCTCCCAATAAAAGGGAAAAACCCACTTCGACAGGGTCTAGCGAATACATAGTAGCAACTGATCATGAATTTTTAGAGAAATTTTTCCTTAAACTCATTATAAATTAACTTGAATTTGGACCACCAAGTATGACGAATCATACTAAGAATCTCTCATTTTTAATGATCTTGCTTTAGTTTAAGACATTCGATTCGCCCATCTAATTATTTCTCAAGATTTCATAATTTGCTCCAGGAAATCAACTTAGAGATAATTTTGAATCAATTGCAAAGATTTTCCATATCTCAACGCTTCCACTTGCCTGTAAGATGTAAGACTTAGCACTTCAATAAGGGGTGTCGAGAATATTTACCATACTAAAAAATCTTTATTAACAAATAGTTAATATTAGATATTTGATGAATCGTTTAAAAGATCTTCCATTTTTAATCATCTAGATTTAGTCTAAAATGGTTGATTCACCCGTCTAATAATTTCTGATATTCTTTATGATTCACTTTAGGAAATCAACTTAGAGATGATTTTGAATCCTTCGCAATTGCTTTGCCTACCTCATCGGTTATACTCATTAACTGAACTTGACGATGCAGTAATTGGTGTTGGGCATATTTACCATAAGAAAAATTTCCCAATAGAAATCATTAATTTTAGATATGCAATGTGAGGTAATATAATGTATTTACATCATAACAAATAATACTTTTATCTCTACCCAAATAAAAGGACAAAAAGCCCTCTTTGACAAGAATTAGTGAATAAATAAATAGTGGCGGCCAATCATGAATTTGGAAATCACTCAATAAAATCGATATCTAAATTAACTTGAATTTGCACTATCAGATTTGATGAATCACACGACATTTTTTCAACGATTTAGATTCATTTTAAGACGTGCGATTCATCTATTTAATAATTTCTCAGAATTTCACGATTTGCTTCCAAAAAAAGAAACAATTCGCGATCATTTCCAACGACTTTGCCGGGCCCACCGCTCCCACCATCCGGTCGGCCTCAACTGGTGCTTTCTAGATCAAGATGATAATAATCCGTGCGACTGCCTAGCCAGAAAAAGGGAGCAAACTTAACAACAGAACAAGCTCCGATTTCTCTGTCGGCATACAGACAAACGCTCGACGGACGGCGAGATCAACCGAGGGGAGCGAAGCGAGCAAAGGGTAGGTGAAGAGATGGCAATCCGCGTGCCGAGCCGTCTGCTCTTCATCGATGGCGAGTGGAGGGAACCCGTTCTGAAGAAACGCATCCCCATCATTAACCCTGCATCCGAGGAAACCATTGGTCTCTTCCTCTCACTCTCTGTCTGTCTTTCCCTCTCCGCTTCTTTCTTAGCGAGTTGCTTTGAAGTGGGTATCTGCGGCTTGAGCCTCGCTTGTCATGTTCTGTTTCTTGATTTAATTACGTTTGTGCTGCTGGGCGGTAGCATCACGCGCCGGTCCTGTAGAATGTGCTGAGAAAGCGTACTGGGTCGTCTTTTGGTGCCCTGCGCCGCAACTGGGTAGTTTGCGAACGGGGTGTTTTGATCATCTTGGTGTTAGAATTAAGTGCATGCCGATCACCGTGAAGGCTTGAGCTTTAAGCTTTTACGTGGGTTGACGATGGTCTACATAAATTCAACCGTAAACTTGGGTTCTGATTAGATGTTTGTCGGAGGATGCTTCTTTGTCGGAATCTTAGATTCAGAACTTGTTGATTGTCTTTAGGGTATATTCCGGCTGCTACTGCTGAAGATGTGGAGATTGCTGTGGGTGCTGCTAGGAGAGCCCTTACTAGGAACAAAGGGAATGAGTGGGCATCGGCATCAGGGGCTGTACGTGCCAAGTACTTGCGGGCTATTGCTGCTAAGGTGCGGGCTGTGAACATTGCTCAAGCCATTGTTAAAACTTTTCAGATATGAAGCTACATATTCGGCAGACTATTTAGGTCCCCTTACATTTCTTTATGGTATCGAAGTAGGAGCATATGCACGCCAATCTATCCAGGTCCCCCATTGTCTACTCATCTCCATTGAATTTCTGTGCTATAACTTAGAGAAACATCTGACTTCTTGCATGTCAATTTGTTTTATCATTGAACTTTAATCTTCTACTAATTGCTTTGGCATGTCACGTGTGACTTTCTGAAGTGCTTTGTCTCCTCACACATTTTCCATGGTAACTTCTTTTATCTTTGCCATGCAGATCACAGAGAGAAAATCTGAACTAGCAAAATTTGAGGCACTTGACTGTGGAAAACCTCTGGAAGAAGCAGCATGGGACATGGTGACATTTGTAACTTATAGGGTCATGCAACGTTTTACTTTGTTGCCGTATAATTCACTTATATGGTTGTTAATTCCATGCAGGATGATGTAGCTGGTTGCTTTGAGTACTACGCAGATCTTGCTGAAGGTTTGGATGCTAAGCAAAAGGCTCCTGTCTCTCTTCCTATGGAGTCATTTAAGACTTATGTTCTCAAGGAACCAATTGGAGTCGTTGCGTTAATTACTCCATGGTAACGGTGCTTTATGCCACATAGATATATTATAGTTTTTCTTTCTAACCTTATCAACACTTTATTATCAGTCTGTAGCAACTAAATGATGGCCTGTGGTTTTTGTGAGATTCTTATTTGCTCATGTTAGATTTCACCTTTTCGTTAGCAACATTAGTTTTTGTGTTGTTTGGGAGATAATGACTTTGATTCTTGCTCTGATCATTCAACGTCCTTCCTTGATGGAGTAAAAATGATAATGATCTTGGTTTATATCCTGATGAATCTCGTGCAATGAAGGAACTACCCTCTTTTGATGGCTACATGGAAAGTAGCTCCTGCTCTGGCTGCTGGCTGCACCGCAATACTGAAGCCATCTGAGTTGGCATCCGTGTATGTGTTAATTTTGACTTGCATCATTAACTCAATTAACTCATTTTCCTTATTGATTCTTTAATGCACCTGAGTGTGTTCTTAAAACTTCAGGACATGCTTGGAGCTTGCTGAAGTGTGTAGGGAGGTGGGGCTTCCTCCTGGTGTCCTAAATATTCTGACTGGACTTGGCCCTGAAGCTGGAGCTCCTTTGGCATCTCATCCCCAAGTTGACAAGGTCTGTATTCTCCCATCATCTCTTTCTTTATACATTTTGTGAAGTTTCCTCTTAACACATTGTGCAAATTGTTTTTTTCCCCCATATATCACTATGTATCTACCCTACCTCAGCAGCTAATCCACCTGTGTCTTGTCAACAGATTGCATTTACAGGAAGCTCAGCTACAGGGAGCAAGATTATGACTGCTGCTGCTCAACTTGTCAAGGTGCAGCTATTTTGTATGTCTTTGTTGAATTCAACAAAGAAAGTCTTCTCGTGAGAGTAACCTTTCTGGCATGTGTGTATTATGAACTTGCAGCCTGTTTCGCTGGAACTTGGTGGAAAAAGCCCCATTGTTGTGTTTGAGGATGTTGATCTTGATAAAGGTTGGTGCATTCTGAAGCATATGCCCCTCAATAAGACTGATATAATTGCTATTGTCCTTCAGAAATTAGTTGCAATGTTACATTTATTCTTGGGTGATTTCTATGTGAATAAGCTTGATTATGTATGCAATGTTGCTGACAATAGGCCTTTCTACTTGGATTTTAAACAGCTGCCGAATGGACAATTTTTGGATGCTTTTGGACGAATGGTCAAATTTGCAGTGCTACATCCAGACTTATTGTGCATGTAAGTTGTAATCTTATGTTATCTTTATCTCAGCAATGCAAGGTCATTTTGTATGCATTTCTTTTATTTCCTACCTCTGGCACTTCCACTTGGTAAAACATCTGGATTGGTTTTACTTCTTTCAACCTTATCATGCATATGGTTGCATTCCTGAATTAACATGAGATATCATGCATTGTCCTAGAGATACATATAATGTGAAAAAGGAAAGGAAAATACAGCGAGAATCTTCTTCTTTATTTTAATTTGAAGATTCAGGAGCTTTTCATCAATTTAAATTTGTGAATTGAGCAGTCAGATTTTGTGAGTCATCCATAAGAACATAGAGGTGGAACCAATGTCGAATTGACCCTCTGTACCAGCCTTATAAAAGGAGTCAAGAAAAGCTCATAATTGAGAAAACTGTGCTTATAATTAGTGAGGAAGTAACTGAGAACTTTTGGCCTGCAAAAGTCATCCTTAAATGGAATAAAATGTCAGATGTTGGAAGACTGTAATTGTCCACTAAGTGCACATATAATATCTCGTGAAGTGATTGCTCTCTTTCAAACCATTGTATTATATATTTTGCATTATATTTAATGGGTATATCACAATAATTTCAGGAAAGCATTGCTGCTCAATTCCATGAGAAGCTTGTTCAATGGAGCAGAAACATAAAAATATCCGATCCTTTAGAAGAGTTTTGCAGGCTTGGCCCAGTTGTGAGTGGGGGTCAGGTATATCTTTCATTACCTGCTGTTTGGTACTGTATATTTCTGAAGTCTACTAGTTGGTGCATGTATATAATTCTTTTTTCTGACGACTCTTACCCATTTGTGGAGATGCGTTCTTTAGGGTTTTTGGTCATAACAAATTCCTGGATCGGTGTACCAACCGTTGTTAGTGATAGTTAAGATTTAGTGGAGAATCCGTAACTAGCACAACTATTCTCACTTTTGGGAGTAGTATAGCCCTTTCACGTAGCCATTGCAGTAGTTGTATCTCAGGCATAGTCTATCCTGTTCATTAACTATATTGACGAGCAAATGATCATTTTTGAGGTAATGCATGGAAGGAAGTCAATAATTTCTCCCATAAGCACCATATGTTCGGAAGAAATCATAGGAAACAGCTTTAGTCTGGGATTTTTTTATTACTATTGGTTCTTTTCACTTTTCAACGTTTAGTATCAAATCTGCCAGCTGGATCTGTCGAAATGATAATTTCGTTTTCTTGCTTCAGTATGAGAAAATATTGAAGTTTATCTCCACGGCTAAGAGTGAGGGGGCTACTATATTGTGTGGTGGAGATCGTCCTGAGGTACAGTGCTCTAGCTTGTCTCTTTTAGTGCTCTCATGAAGAACCCTTCTGCTTTGGAAAATGCTTTTCCTGACTTCTATGTTTTATCTCAAACAATTGATAGCATTTGAAGAAGGGATTCTTCCTTGAGCCAACCATCATAACTGATGTCACTACATCAATGCAAATTTGGAGAGAGGAAGTCTTTGGACCTGTTCTCTGCGTTAAAACATTTGGCACAGAGGAGGAGGCCATTGAATTAGCAAATGACACCCCGTGAGTTGATTTCTTGTTTTAATAGTGTTCAGAATGCAGTGGAGAATATGCTCATTTATCATCATCTAAATTGTTACTTCACTCTTGCCTGAGTGGACTTCTTTAAATTGGGACATTATGAGAATCTCATTATTAATCAATGCTTCGCAGTTATGGACTAGGTGCCGCTGTGTTGTCAAATGACTTGGAAAGGTGTGAGCGCCTGACCAAGGTGAGGTTCACTGTACATTTATGCGAACTTTTAGCCCTCAGATGACCAACAGACGTACATGGAAATTATTTCCTTTTTTGGATTACTTGATTGTTGTTGTCTCTTGGTGGTGAATTGCAGGCTTTCCAGGCAGGCATTGTGTGGATCAACTGCTCACAACCGTGCTTCTGTCAGGCCCCTTGGGGAGGAAACAAACGGAGTGGTTTTGGTCGGGAGTTAGGAGAATGGTATTGTCCACTTCTCTATGACCAAATGAATGAGAGAACTTGGAAGGAAAATAGAAAAATGATCTAGTAGAGAAAGGGAGTCTGATCTCTGAATGATTTTGTCTTGTCCGGTTGTTATGAGTCTCTGCAAAGTAGTAACTGCTTACTGTATCATTTTAGTAGGTTTGCATTGCACTGAGATTAAATTCGATGATCATAACTTCCTACTGACCAGCTAATTGTGATTTTTTTTGCAGGGGATTGGATAATTATTTGAGCGTGAAGCAGGTTACACAGTATATTTCCAATGAACCTTGGGGATGGTATAAATCTCCCTCAAAGCTGTGAACTCTTACTGAGGTAGCTCAGGATGTTTTCCTTGTAGCAGCTACTAAAAATAAGGATTGAAGGGCATTGTATAGAGAATTCAGAATGGACGGGAAAAAATCGAACTAGATTGCGGATCTGGTTCATTTTATTTAACTCATTAGCATTAAACATTTCAGTAGTGTCCTTCATTTACAAAAGGCTTGTGCAGATGCTCATGAGTGCGTTCCTATGAAGACCATATTGATGCATAGTCTCTTTGCTACTTTCTCACGTTGCCATTATTAAGCCAGAGCTTTGCTGGATGGCTGACTCCTTAGAATTTGATGTGTGCTGTTGCTTGATGGACCGTATAAAGCTAGTTCGATGCCCATCCATTGCATCCTTACATTTTCTTCATGCACATATCTGAGGCTTATCTTGCTGAATATGCGCTTTTAACACTGCAATACGTGAAAAAAGTTAAAAAGTGAGGCGAGATTTATCAAAATTCTGCATTGAGTCGTTTCAGGGAGTTACAACAATGCCGTCCATTTGATGGGCAATGTTTTACAAGGAATTCCTGCACAATTTACCAAATAGACAGTATAAGCCATCTGTGTAAAATGGTGCATCCACCGTAAATAATTTGCTGTGTAAGAATATCAGCATTGAAGCAACGAGAATTGCCAAACTTTATTTGAACTTAGATTCTGAATGCATATCTAAAAGAAAATGATCCCAGTACTTTCACTCGTGTTTTTGCCTTTTCTCAAGCCTCAGAAGCAAGGACACGTTCGGTGACAAAAAGAAGAAAAACAAAAACTAGGGCGGAGCTGATGATTGCACTATATTTGAATCATCCAAGGGCATCTTCAAATCTCATCCTTCTCGCTCCAGCTTCAATTGCTTTCAGTCCTTTTTTCTAGTCCAGGATCTCGTCAGGAGAGTAGCCACAGACCACCTCTTGAGCCAATCACTTGCGTCTGTCCCAAATATCAGGCTGTCAAACTTGAAGAGCAGTTAAAGAATTGCTCCTAAACTTACCACACATCAGCAAACACCTGAAGCCGGAGTTCTGTAGCATAATGAACCCTAGTAAACGAGAAACTGGACTGGCTTAGAAGAAAAATCACGGTGTAAAGCAAAATGAACATCATTTCTATCAATGAAAGCAATACCTTCCCAATGACATTCACGGAGGAAGGGAACATAAACCATTTTAAGCTGCAGCAGATTCATTCAAAGAGAACTGAAAATAGGACTTTCTGGGTTCTCCTTGATAAACAATTCGAGCGGTCAATCAACCTTAAAAACCTTGCAGCCTTATATCAAGGGATATCAAACCAACCTTCACATAATTGAATGACAATGTCTGAATGTCACCTGAAAATACAACAAAAGAAAAGACATAAAGCACCTAAAGAACAAGCAGTTCCAACACTGAAGAGTGTCTATGTAAGAATGAAAATTACCAAAAGCATGTGCCAAACTTACTTGAATTACTGCAAATAAAAAGGCTCTGAAGACATCAGAAGCGCCACAAGTTCCAGCAGCCTCTCTTCCTTGCTGACTGCACAATGTCAAGCAAAAACTAGACAGTTCATCCTTCAAGATGATAATCCTGGACTCTAGTCCCGAGATTTCTTTCTGCCAAGGTCCTGATCGATATTTTCATAATATCATCCAAATTCCAACAGAAGAAGTACAATCAGGACAGCATCCATCAACCATCTCATTCTGACCACTGTAGGTGCTTACAATGGCAAAACCCCTGAAAGTTTGCTGCTCTCTGATATATTGTGTAAGATCTGAAAAGCTGAGACTCAAGCTGAGAAAAGGGGATGAATTTCATCGGCATTTTCAGTATAGATCAACAGAGCTCAAACTATAACTTGAAACGACGAGGAAGACGGCCAGATTTGCTTTGCACTCTAAGGATCTCCTTTGCAAAACCTTGGTTTCCAGTAAGTAAAAGACCATCCAAGACCTTGTTGAAAGTCAATTTTCTTGGCACAAATCCTCTGTCGACCATCTCAATCAACAATTTCCCTGCCAGCACCAAATCATCCGATTTCTTCCTGACAAACATGGAACTGATAAGGATGTTGTACGTGTCCAAATTTGGCAAGCAAACCCCGCTTCCCATTTTCTCAAACAGGTGCATGCCCTTCTCTATTTCTCCAGCATCACAGAAGTAGCGAATTGTGATATTGTACGTCTGTACATTAGGTTCACAACCATCGTCCTCCATTCTTGACATAAATTTTAAAGCCCTGTCCATATGCCCTGCATGACACAATCCCCTAATCACCAAATTGTAAGTAATCGAGTTGGGCACGTAACCCTTCCTCAACATTTCTTCGAAAACCAAAATTGCATTTTCCACATTATCTTTCTTACAGAGAACCTGAATCATGCCATTATAAGTCGCAACACAAGGAAGAATTCCCTCTCTAGACATCTCATCGAACACCCTTTTAGCTTTCTTAATCTCACCAACGATGCCAAAACCATGGATCACCGTGGTATATGTGACAACATCAATATCACACTTCCTCTTCTTCATCTGCAGAAAGAATTGCCAAGCTTCATCAACCTGGCCAGCTCTAAAGAACCCTTTAAGCATTATATTGTAAGTTGTTGAACTCGGGTTCAACCCCCTATCCACCATCTCCTTCAACACCTCCAAAGCCATGGGCGTCCGTTTGATCAAACACCACCCATTCGCAATTATATTATAACTAACACAATCAGCCTTAAACCTGCCCCTGAAAACTTTGAACAGCTTGTTGCTAGCCATCTCTACATGTCTAGACTTGCACAGTATATCAAGAATGGTATTAAACGAACTCAAATCCTGACGACAGCCGTGCTCGTGCATCGACAAGAACACCTTAACCGCTCTGTCGGGTTTGCCGGCGGCCACGTACCTCTCGGCGATAATCGCAAACGTCTTCGGGGTGGGGCCGAGGCGGAGGGACCGCATCCGGGCCACGAAGGCCCACACGGCCCTGTAGTCGCGGACGCGCGCGGCGAGGTCGATGGCGTGGTCGAAGGAGGAGGCGGAGTGGGCGTAGCTGGGGTGGTGGGAGAGGTGGGCGAAGAAGGCCAGGGCCTTTGGGGCGTGGTTCCAGAGGCGCTTCAGGGTCTTGTCGACGAGGTCCGGGGTCCATTGGATGCTGGGATCTTGGAGGATTCGGGGCAGGGCTTGAGGGGTGGCGGCGAGGATGGAGGCGGCGATGGCGGCGTCGAGCGGCGGCGGCGGCGGCGGCGGCGGCGGTGGTAGGAGTTGGTGGGGGAGGGAAGCGGAGGTGAAGAAGACGAAGGAGTTGGAGATGGTGGTGGTCTGAACAGGACCTCTGTGCAGAAGAGGGAGCATCTCCGGTCCGCGCGGTGAACGGCGCTTCTGAAATGGCCGTGCTTATCGAGAAATGGTCGATCCGCTCGAGCGGAACGGACCTAACAGCAGAAACTGTTTTAAAGTTTGGGAAAAAAAACTAAACTATGATCGCTTTAATATATTTATCTTGATACAAAAAAAAATATCTAAGCTTATATCTATATGATGCATTTATCATAAACTTGTACAAATATACATTTATCATAAACTTGTACAGTACGACACATGATGTGACATTGTTCCTAGAACGAATGTAGAACAAAAAGTGATTGCACAAAGAAGTTTATCAGCTGTACTAGGGTAATTGCTGGCGCGTGCAAGGCACGTGCAATGCATGTGCCAGGCCACCACTTGCGGCCGAGCGTGAAGGCCCATTCGGCCTCCCCCAGTGGTGTGCCGCCACTCATTTTTCTTGTATCAATGAGAACTATGACCTTATACTTCCAAAAACAAATTTTGATGCACGGAAAAAACAAAAAAGAGGGGTGAACAGTACATCAAGTGTCGGGATTTCCACCCCTTGAGATTCGTTGGTGTCAATACTAAAATTTTGGCCATAAAATTAATTATAAACAATAACAACGATTGGAAAACAACGACACTATGCTCTAATACCAATGATAAATACGAATTCATAAAAATGAACAAATACTTCAACTATCGAATACCAAAAACAAACGTGGAAATGAGCCCGAGAATACATATAACACCAATTGACAATTGAAAGGCACATCTCAAAGATGGACGTACTTTATTTGCAATAAATTAAGTACTTGTTGCAATCTTGAGATGAATAGATTGAAGCCTTTGAGTTCCGTTTTTGAGAGAAAATTCACTGTCATTCAAAGATTGGGATAACGTACATACTATTATTTATTTATTTATATATAGCAGTTTATTTTACGTAAAAATAATTGCCCTCTCTTATGGGCCCTAAGCTTATGGGACGGGTTTTGGTCCAACATGATTTATAAAAAACCCATCAAAAGGGAACATGAGTTTAATGTTGTAAGTTGCCAATTTGAGACTGATGAAGTTATGAATGAAAACCTCCACAGGATGAGGAGGAGACTGATTGCTATTCGGTAGAAAGGGAAAAAAGCATTATGACTGGGTTCTGAGTTGGCGGCAAGGCAAGCACCCAGGATGAAGACGGATTACAATCCCGAATGAGCCAGTGAAGTCCAGGAACAAGTTTCTTGGAACTAACTGCATAGATATTGCTCTAAATGGCTCAAGGAATTATCGATCAGAACAAGCTATTTTCCAATGTAACTATATATATTGCAATTGCAATATTCAATTTACTTGCAAGCATGATATCGCCGCGAACATTTTGAGCCAAATAATACCCTAGTACAGCTGATAAATCTAGAAGCAAAGTAGACATCCAACATCTGATGGAACCAGAATAGACAAGCATTAAGACAGTATCTACTGTGGCAGGATTTCATTCTTAACCAACAGCTCCTTTATTTTTACTTTATTTTCGCTGGGAAAGAAGTCATCTGCATAAGATAGAGTTATCAAAGATAACGATAAAAACTGAAACAAAGGCACCATACTTGAAGCAGGGAAAGCTTTGAGAGAGGAGCTGATTCTCTCGGTAAAAGATCATGATCTCAGCTCAAAGATTCTCAATTAGTCTTATTTTCGTTCACTTAATTGGAGCCGGACCGGCCGTTCGGGACGGAGCAGAGCGTTGGCTGGCAGCAAATACGTAGGGTGAAGTGATTGTTTTTTGCGAGAAGTTGGAAAAACAGGGGAAGATAGGCCTGGCCAATTGTTGAACTCTTCTGACGCAAGAACATTACAAGATAATATGCAAGAGAAGGAACAGAAATCACACATAAGTCGATCTGGGAGCAAGATTCGGACGCTTCGATTTGGCACATGTACATGTCTGCTTCTATGAAGGGAAAAAGTGTAGATGATGGGGAAATTGATGTCTAGTTTCGAGGGACAAGATCGAAGAGGAAAACGAGCTTGCCTCCAAACTTCTTCTTCTCCATCTTCTTCGAGTTCTTTTTTTTCTTGATCGTCAGCACTTGATCACTTACACACGTACTCCACACTTGCTAAATTAAGTTAGGAATTTTGAGTGAAATTCAATTTTCTACATAGTCAATAATAAATAATCGCTATACGAAGAGTATTTCGTGTGACAACGATGTATTGCACAACATTGTCGTTTGACCTGAATACGAATGACTACATGTTTTTTGTCTCGTAAATCTGAAGAAATTTTTATCTGAAATTAAAATGTATAATTTGCAATAGCTTACATTTATGGCAGTTACGGAAAATGCCGTCTCCTATACTCTGCTTTAAAATATATTATTAACAATCATCGTGTTTTTGGAATGCACGTGCCAAGAATGACAAACAAACTAATGCAACGTCCTTGTATGCCATGCCTTTGCAGATCTCTTGAGGATAATTGACCCTCGGTTATTTTATGTATATGTCGTCTGAGGTAATCTTGAACTCATAGTCATAACATACATGAACATTTAACATGAAGTTATTGAACTAAAGAACGAACCGAGGAGAACCGAATAATTTAACCAGACCACCTTGGATTGAGCAGTTACGGTCAACCATGCTCATCGGCGCTCTCCCTCATCGACCATGGCCTATGACTAGTGACCAACCACTGGCGGAAAGAGAAGGGGAAAAAAGGAAAAAAAAAATTCTAAATAATTATTAAGAATTATAATAAAACCATTCACATAGGACCATTGGCATTAATATCAGTTATTTCCATCGTATATTAGCCAGATAGGCTTAATTGGCAAAATATGAAAATATTTAGAACTGAATTAGCATGATTAAAAGGTTTATGACCGAATTGACATAAATACAATAATTTTTAGACTTTTTTTGCACTTTTCCCATGGATATCTTTTGGCCACATCAAGGAAGCAGAAGCTAGATACTTTCTTCTGTGATGCAAGTTGTGTAGCTCACGAAAACTCCGTTGGCCATTGCGTCATGGAGTTGCTTGTATGGTGAAACCATACGAGGAAAACATGCCCGATGTCATCATGGGTGGATGTTGCAAGATCCCTCAATAACCAATGCATTTGCAGTTTCATAGCTCATTAACACCCACTCATTCGACATATTTTACAAGATACGTCTGAGGAATATGCTTTGTCGGAATTTATAAAGGTAAGGCAATACGCCTTGAGCACTTCACAAAGACCACTGATTTACCAAAAACATGATAAACCTTGTAACTAAAGATAGAGTTCGTCGATGAATAACGAGGGAGAGAGGAGAAATTACACTTTTGCAATCCAATGTCAAAGGAGGATGCCGTCAAATTTTGTGTTGTCATTACTTCTATAATGAATTTAATTATGTACTTCATGTGACTAGTTTCATCCGCTACATAAATTCTTGAGTCACAACAGCCTTTCTGATCGCTTTCCAATTGCAAGGGGAAACTTACATTGAGAACCTCCTGCAAGATGAAGCAGGACATGATCGTTCGTGTACCTGTCGCTAGTAGCACAACCACAAAGACCAATGTCACAAGGTAGAGGTGTGGAGTTGACGGGAAAATCATGTCCCTCTCAACCCATGGGCAAGAAATTTGGGGCTTGGTATGTAGGCCAAGATCGACAAGGATTGGTTGTACATGGGCAGAATACAACACAAGTGCTAAAACTTGGCACATGGAAAAATGTCAAAGGTTCTGAAAAGTACACTTAAGTGCTACGTGTTTTGAAAAATAGGACATTTTAGTGCCAAGTCCGGCGAAGGGTGTTGGAAATCCAACGTGACTTATTTTTAATAATATAACTTGCTTAGATGGTTTGCCGAAAAATTGAGTCAGCAAAGATTCAGTCAAAAAGATGTCATTTTGCATGTTATTTGAATTTTAATATAAATATTAAATTAATTAAATTTAAAACTAAATTAAGAAAAGGGTTGTGGAACGCGTTCGGCAAGGGTTGTGCAAGCTCTTGTCATCGCCACTCCGCTATCGCTAGGAAGGGTTAGTGATGATGGGGGGCCAGTCGGGGTCATTGGGCCTTGGTCAAGAGCCAGCGACCCTAGCTAACTAATGGCAAGGGCTTGCAAGTCCTTGCCTAGATCTGGGTTGAGGTTCCTAGCAAGTGGTGGCAACCCTTGCAACCTTCACCCTAGATTTAGGTGAAGCCTTGCAGGCCCTTGCCGTTAGTCGGCCATGGTCGCCAAGCCCTAGCCCTAAGGCTCAACAACCTCGGCTGACCCTCCCTCCATTGTCATTGGCCCTTCCTAGTGACAGTGGGGAGGTGGCAACGAGAGCTTGCACAACCCTTGCCAAACAAGTGTTGCAATCCCTTTTTTTTAATTAATTTATTTACTTAGATTTAATTAAATTAAATTAATAGTTTTATTAAAATTCAAATCTGAGGCAACACGACATCGTTTTCGGCTTATTTAGCCACATTAACGTGCAAAATGACGTTGTTTTGCACTTGTCTCACTAGAAAAATGCCACGTTGGTATTTTAGTAGACATGCAAATCCCTAGAGTACCAAAACTTGACAAGGAGAATATTTAATAATTAAAAGTTATGAAATGTGCACTTAAATATCAAAATCAGAGCAAAATGGATCAATTAAGTACCAATGGCGAGAAAATCCAGCCAAAGTACATATTGGCAATTTTTCAACGCAACACAAACTCAAAACAACATCGTTTTTGTGCTTACATGGCTAGATAAGCCCAAAACAACGTCGTTTTGGACTCTGACATGGTTATGCTTAATCAAAACGTTATTTTACCCGATTCGATTTTTAATATGAAAATTAATTAAATAAAATTAAAAAATAAAATTTCAAAATAAAATAAAAATAGGAGCACATCCATTCCTATGACCACCACCCCATCTTTGGGAGGGGCATGACCTTCTCCCAAATCTAGGCGAGGGTCGCTCACCCTCGTCCCAACCTGGTCGAGAGTCGCCGAACCTCGCCCAATGCCGCCAAACCTCAAGCGTCCAAGGGCGCTTGGTGAGGGCAGACGACCCTCCCCCAGATCTAGGAGAGAGTCATCACTCTCTTTCGGCGTCTAGAAAGGGTTGTCGGCCCCCACCTAGGCGCCGACGGCTCTCACCATCCATCACCACTACCCCACCGATGGGGCGGTGGCTATAGTGGGGGAACCCCCTCTCGCCCGTGCTTTTTTTTTTTTCAAATATTCATTTTTAATATTATTTAATTAGTATTTATATTAAAAATTAAACTTAGGACCAAAAAGTGTTGTTTTGGGTAAAGGTAAGCTGAAGTGGATCTCCAATGAGCCACATAAGCGATAGAAATTATTAAAAAATTGCAACATCAGATTTTCAACGGCATTTACCGGAGTTAGCATTTAATTGATCTAATTTTCAAATAAATTAGCATTTAAGTGTACATTTTATAACTTTAAGTACTTAAAGTGTCCTCGAGTGCTAAATTTTAACACTTAGGTTGTTCTTTTGCCTATTTTGGCCAAAATTTCTCATTGATGGAACTTTAAGTTATTCATTTTTTTTCGATTTTAGTACTTAAGTGTACTTTTTCAAACATTTGCTATCAAGTTTTGGCAGTTAGAATGTCCGGCACTTGATATACATATAATAACGACAAAAGAGAGTGACGTTGAATACGAAGATTTGGGGTAGTCTATTGAAAAGCCCATGTCAACCAAATAAAACAAAATCAATCAAGTCAAGAACATTAGAGGAGTAACGAGTAGGACCCAACATCATCACCATTTCTTTCTGGCAAGAAAACATCACAATTGACAATTCATATATTTAGCCATCCAACGACATCTTTTCATATCTTTGGAGAAATTTTATTAGATAAATAAGTTATTTCATATTTTCTTGCATATTGAATGGATTTTCTTTTTTCTAATATGACGTGAAGGCCACCTTAAGAATCAACGCAGACCTTCAATCAAATTGAATCCATGAAAATTAAGAACTGATGGATTCTGATAATTAACAATTGAAAATATTCAATTCAAAGGAAAAAAAGAGATGTCAAGAAATTGAAAGAACTATCAACTATATTCTATTAGTGTTGAAGAAAATTCTTCATAACTCGTCATAAAAGATGTGAGCTTTATAGTTCTCTCACTCTCTTTGGGGGGAGAATTTTTTATCGTGTTCGAAAGTTTGGCATTATTAAAAGACTTTTCAAATCACCAAAAGCAAAAAAGAGTAGGGTTCGCTAGGAAATGATAATAGTCTAATGGATTCAACTTTTGGCTCATTTCCTTACAAAAGCAGTGACAGAGTCAAGATTTAGGTCAAGGGAGCATGATACTTTCAATGAAATGTGGAGTCAAGGATTTTTTTTTTCTGTAGTATTTTGAATAAAGTTTCCCTGTGTAGAGTGTATATTAATAATTTATAACTTTAATAAAATAGAAGTTCAACTCGAAATTTGGTAAATTTTGTTCTTGATTCTTTATAGGAGCCTATATAAGTAATGGAACACGAGCATACTTTTCTCTTAATGACTCTTGGTTATAATAATGTAAATTTTTAAAATTTATTATTTTCACCTAGAACTTATTCACTAAAATATTTAATTAATTAATTTTAGTTTCATCCATAGTGAGATTTTCTGAGGCTGAAAAGATATACGTAAACATTGTATATTTTGTGTACGAGACGTCTATAGTATCAATTAAAAGTAGCAATTTCTTACATGAAAAAATTATATGAAGAAAGAGATAATACATTAGAGTTGTCAATGCATACAAGGTAAGATGAGACAATATCATCAGTTTACATCTTTGCAATTTACCTTTTTACCCATTGAATAAAAAACATTGCAATTTACCTTGAGCAAACTGGCATTGAGCTTTGTACAATTTTTTGAATGTTTTGAGCATAACTAAAGATGAGATTAAAATCTATATATTAGAGATCTGTAACTTATTTTTGGAAGGAGGGGTAGGGGGCGCCTCCGCTGCTCCCCTTTCCCCGTGGCTGATGTCTAGTATATAAGCCAAGTTAATGAAGTTTCATTAAAGTGGTCCAACATTCTACAAACCCGTCAATTAAAATCACGCAATTGCCAAAGAGAAAATTGCAATTTTTCTAACTTATTTTCAAATATAAAATTCATGGAATTATTTCATTAAGTACATTTTGCTTTTTCATTTTAATAAAAGTTGTCTCTTGCATAAATAGATAGGGTGTCTACTTTTTAAAACGTATACATAAATATTTTCTTTGCAAAACGAATATATAAGTCCAATTCGGGGATTCTTGATATTGAGTGATCACACACCGATGGAACCACATTAAGTGGCATGATCGCGGGTTATTATTGGCTTTTTAATTGGCATTACTCTTAAATCGCGGAATGAGGGTCCAACATTCTCAATCTCCATCCCTTCCCCCGCCTTTTTTTTCCTCGCTCTCTTACCAGCTTGTTTATCCTTTCGAAGGAGGATGCAAGAGAGCACAACCATATGAAATACAATGACACAACATGACTAAGAGCTACAATAGCATAATCTCAAAAGTAAACACTGTCGAGCTAAACTAGCTCAAGTCCCTCCCAACATAGTATTAGATAATTGGGACACATGACAATTACACAAAAAAATTTCCAATCAAACTATGCATGATTCTCTAAAAATTATTGCTATCTCCAAAAGGAAAACTTGCAGAAATTACATGGGCGCTTGATGAAGTTGAGAATGTCTCTAGTTGGATCTCGGCTTTGTCATTGTGACCAGCTCATCCCGTGGGTAAATAAGCTGTTTTGGAGGCATTTGAAGTTTACCAATGTCTCCTTGAAGCATATCTAGGACTTTGTTCATTGGAGGTCGATGGTCGGGGTTTAATTGTATACACCAAAATGCAACTATTATCATCTTTTTTATCACCTTGCTTTCCTCTTCTACAACTTCTTCCATTTCAACACTTTCTCCTTCATTGACTTGATCATACACCCACAAGGGAAAATAAATTTGGCTTGAGCGTTCTGCATTGGCATTTATATTCTTCCTTCTACCTGCCATTTCCATGAGTAACATCCCGAAGCTATAAACATCCGCTTTATAAGATACACGGCCAATATTGTTATATAACAATTCAGGTGCCATATATCCTAATGTTCCTCTTGCAGCAGTCAATGAGACTATGCTATGATCAGTAGGATAAAGTCTCGCGAGTCCAAAATCAGAAATTTTTGGGGTGAAATTTTTGTCTAACAGAATGTTGTGAGGCTTGATATCAAAGTGTAATATTTGCATGTCACACCCACGATGTAAATATTCAATCCCCCTCGCCACTCCAAGAGCAATCTCATATATTTTCCTATAATCAAGAAACTTATCACCTTGATCGATGAAAATGTGCTTATCTAGAGATCCATTTGACATGAGATTATACACAAGAGCTTGTTTCGAGCCTTCAAAGCAAAAACCGATTAGTTGCACTACATTAACATGGTGAATTCTTCCAATTGTAGCCACTTCACTAATAAAATCTTGGCCATGGGCTTTAGATTGCTTTAAAATCTTGACAGCCACTTCATTTGCCACTTTTGAGCATTCCTTTGTACACAGAACCATACCCTCCTTCACCCAATTTATGCTTAAAATTCCTGGTGATCTTCTTGACATTCGAGTAAGAGTACTTTATGGGCAAAAAATTGTTATGAGCTTGTAAAAATTCTTCGACATTCTTATCCATTGCTAAGTGCCTTCTTCTGCACTTGTAGATTAGAAATATCGCAACAAATGGCATCCCGATTACAATTTTCACTACACAAAATTCCACTGAGAAAAATTTTGATTGGTTAGAATAAGTACTTTTTTTTTAATTACTTTAAGAACAAATCATTGCGGCTTACCTAGTAGTGTTGTAAAGTCAACAGTTGTCCAAAATGATGATATCATCCAGGATACCTGTGAAAGCAACAAATTATGTGGAAAGGAATGGAAAGGAATCTCGAAGGAAAAGAAGTATGGAAAACAAAACTCCCTTGAAAACAGAGTAGTAGCATTAGCAAGCTAATTTGTATAAGTTGAAATGTATCCAAAAGAATAAGAGAAGGGGATGTGTGCATTTGCAAATAAATGGAAATAAGAGACCATACAAAAAACTCCTTTTGTTTCATTAGTAGTCAACAAAATATAAAGAAACAATGATTTTCATTTTTAAGTAATAATTTTCTTCCTCCTATCGATTTATAAGTACAATTTTTTAATGAATGTGTTAATGAGTGTCTCTACAATTATTAGTTGAGTGACTAATTAAGGAAAGAAGAAAAACTGCACTCTATACCGACGCAAAACTACTCACGCGGCTGCTTCTTTTTTCTTTTTACATTGGGAGTTATAACCCTTATGTGGAAAGGAACTATACTGTAGGCACATATATAGGCTCAAATGATGATAGATCTTGTCAAGTGACTTCCACTGTCACCTTTTTATTTTTTTCGGAACCTTGCAACCCCCACAATTGGATTTTTATATGTAACACGAAGCTCCCGATTTCAAATACACAAATATTGACGTATATAAAGATTTTTTATTTTGCATAACTTTCCTGGATTTAAAATCTTTCTTTAATTTTTCAGTTTTGAAGAGAAAGTAGAGAATGAAAGAGTGTAAAGAATCACGCAAAGTTTTGGTAAAATTTCATTGCCAACTGATACTTACCGCCCTTGTACACGTAGTTGTGTCCGCAAACCTGATCTCCGAAGGCAAAGGAACTAATCGTGCAAAAGGAAAATTTCTTCCATGTAGTAAATCGGAGAGCAAATCCATCGGCCATGATGTTATGGACTATCATAGTTGAAGGAGCTAATGTTAATCCGCTCAAATGGCCCAAATTCATTTGATATCCACGTCCACATGCTAATGGTGCAAAAATCCCTAACATCCGATGCTGTTGGATTGAGCAAAGCATACAAGTTCCATTTCGATGATGCGTTGGGAAAGTACGACCCCTCAATGCATGGACTAGTACTGATATATAATGGAGAACTAACCGGTTTTGAGCAGTTCACGATGACTAATTTACCAGGGTAACTTGAGTAGTACGAGTTGAATGGCTCATATGGGACTCGAAGCTATGCAGCGCCCATGAATGACGAGGGAGAGATGAGCAATTATCCTTTTGGAGTCCATCATCAACCAATATGATGTGGTGGTTGGAATAATTGATAGACTGCACGTAGAATCGACCATCTTGGAAGTATAAAACAGTGCGATTATCTTCACAAAACAACTCGTTTTTTGAGTAACCATATTCTTTTGGATCACTTTTCAATCGAAACGGATAGCTTATACGGTGAATATCACCACAGGATGAAGCACACTGTTCGATCACTCGGCTCAACATTACTAGTCATCGCCAAAAATAGAACAAAAATGAGCAGCAACACTTGACAGACATTCATGGAGTTGAGAGAATTGATCATGCCTCTTTTTGTCTTTGGAAGAAGAGAAATTGGTAAAGGTATGCTTGGCTTGTGTGGAGGAAGCGCAATATTGGATGACCTTGTTTGATTGGAGACTTGGAGTCACCTTGTCCTTTAGAGAAGCCCAAGTCATTCAACGAAACAAACGCGTGCAAGTCAAGAAACAAAAGAGGTGGACCCAAGCTGAAGTTCCATCATGAGTGGAGGAGTAATGTCCATCTTGGAAATTTACACTCGTTGAAAGTTCAAAAGATTCTGAGGTTCCATCATTAGAGGAACGGTCGGTGGCCATCGCTATCTGAGACCCCCTTTAATCATGGACCTATATAGTGCATCTAGAAAATTTACACCCATAAAAATTAGAGAATCTTCTCCGCGTGATTTTTGGGTCCACATGTCCCATTAACAAACAAATCCATCTCTCTCTCTTGTACATACACAAATCTTTCTTCTCTCCGTTCATTTTGCGAAAAATAATTTTCAAAAAAATATTTTCCGAATTTTTCGACATTCGTTTCACGGAAAATAAATTCATCGAAGAAAACATTAAAAAAATCTTCTAAAGTGAGAAAATATTTTTCACTTTTCAAATTAGAGAAAACATTTTCCACTCACTCTCTCCTATCTCACATCCCCTATTAGTTCTCATTTCTTTATTTATTTTTTTAAATCAAATTTTTTTCATAAATTCGAATTTTTTGTTATTTTTTTAGTAAAATCAATTTTTTATTTTTTTCTGTCTTTCTTTTTGTTGTTTTTCTTTTTAGCCTGTCGCTGGCCACGGCAACGGCCGGCGACCGGCGACAAGCTCGCTGAGCTCGCTGATATGGCCTCATCGCCTCAAGCTCGCCTCGCCTCGCCTCGCCGGCCAAGGAAGGAGATAACACAAAAAAGAAAAAGAAAAAGAAATTAATAATCAATTTTAAAAAAATAATAAATAACGATTTTAAAAAATAAATTAAAAAAAACTATTGAAAAGAGTTTATAAAGTAAAATATTTTTCCAAGCGAACAGCGGCGGAAAATATTTTCTACTTTAAAATCAAGTTTTATCCGAACATCGGAAAATAATTACGTTTTCCTTAAAAATAACTTTTTAAAAAATATTTTCCAAAAATAATATTTTTCGTGAAACAAACGAAATCTTAATTTCTTCGTTTTTTTCCTCGTCCATTCCTCTTCCACCAACCCCCCTCCCCTCCAAAATAAAAAAAACCCAACCTTCGGGGGTCACAATCAAAGGAAAAACTGATGCATAGTTTTAGAGGCAAAAGATCAAAAATAAAAACTCCAAGGGTCACAAACCCCCGGAGTTTCAGAGGATCTTCTTCGCGTGATTTTTGGGTCCACATGTCCCATCAACAAACAAATCCATCTCTCTCGCCTGCACATACACAAATCTATCTTCTTAATTTCTTCGTTTTTTTCCTCGTCCCTTCCTCTTCCACCAAACCCCCCCCCCAAAAAAAAAACCCAACCTCCGGGGGTCACGATCAAAGGAAAAACTGATGCATAGTTTTAGAGGCAAAGGATCAAAAATAAAAACTAGCTTGCCTCAAAACTACTACTTCTCCATCTTCTTTGAACATTTTCTGTTCGGTCATCAGCACTTAATAGCTTTATATGTATTCCATACTTGCTACATCAAGTCACGAATGTAATTCAATTGTTTACATGCTCCAATTATTTCATGAAATATATTCTCATGGGATGTAATGCACGGGAATTTGAAGCAATAGTGGGTCCAAATGACTTTCTAATCACATAGATTCTTTCCATTTCTAATGATTGACAGGGTACAATACCAGAGATAACTTTTTTAGCTTAATCAAAAGGGACAAATACTTCAAAAATTGTTGACGATAGAAGCAATCCCGATAGCCTTTCATGTGAATTGGAGATTAGTGTGCAACATTGGCGCGACCGCTTCACACTAGTGACATCTCTCTTTTGATATGCATTTCTAATTAACTCTAACCAATTCGTAGAAAATTAAATATAGATATGCAAGAAAACTTTGATTTGGCTACGAAAATAGATTTGCAGTGTGAGGTTGATTAAGTTGCTAAAAAGGGAGAATTGTCGTCGTGTGGCCTCTTGCGCAAGGGATAGTTCAAAAGTAAGAAAACAGGAAGAATCTATTGGCTTGCTTTTTGGAAGCAATAAGGAGACTTGCTGTCAGCAGGTCTCTTTATTGAAACTTCGCGCAAAAGAGAGTTTGGAAAGTAAGATAACATTAATAATCATTTGACTTGCTTTTTGAAAGATCACGAGAAACTTCTCTGGCTCATATTGAATTAGCTACAAGACGTTAGTCATGTCCTCCACGGCCGTTGCTTTTGAACTAAGAAAAAGGTGTAACATTGATAGAATCACATTAGCGCGTAATCTCCATGACACTGGCCACCCCACCCTAAGACTATGGAACAGAGGAATATCCCAAACCTACACCTACTTTATCGGCCACTTTGATTTCACATTACAATATTATATAGACACAAATAGTTTTTGAATTTTATGAAACTATGTGCTATGGCTCGAATCTATATTCAATCCCATATCTGATAAGAGCGGTTATCTGTGAAGTTGGCAAATGGAGTCTTGAACTAGCTAATGCTTGTAAATGCTGAAAATAGCAACTATTGTACAGGAAAAAAAGGGATTTATATATGTTTCCACTAGCACGTAAATATTACCTCCAAACAGTTATTTTCTCAATCTCGAAAGATATTTAATATCCAAATCAATACACTTTGAGAAACTTTTTAATGTCTACCATTTAAAATTGTACTAATATACTGACTATTTGCCTAAAAGATAGTTAGAGCGAGGCTATTGCAAATAATCAATGCGGTTCGGTGGGCAAGAATCTGGAGTCAACCATTCAATGGTTACAATCAAGCAAGCTGCTTCACAAAGCCATGTTGGACACAACAAATATTCTGGTTCAGGATCTCGAAAAGAATGTTGGTCGATTCATAATTGCACTCATTAGGCTCTTAAATCTTCAGTCCATCAATAGTGCAAAATCAAAAATACGTACCAATACCATCCGCAAATTATTGCATCGTGATTTTAATCTATTTGAGTATCGAAAACATATAAGAAATCATTGCAGATAAAAAGGAGAAATCTTTCCATTTTCGGACATTTATTCCCATCCAAAAGACACAAATCAGTGGATTTATCTAACAAACAATGAAATTGTGGCATCATCCAGTTTTTCAACTTCAGGAACTTGCTTGCACTAGCAAAGAACGTGCAATTCCGTGAAGCACATGATGACGCAAATAATTTTAGACATCCTTTGATTCAACAAGACCACAACAAAAAGAGAAGCCGACATCACCTGTACATGAATTGTTTTGTAGCCTCTGAATCTTTCTCGTATTTAGGGATCTCATGTCCATGACCACCACTGTACGACTTTAAGGATGTTTCGCTAGTTCTCTTTGTAATTGGACCAGGTGGCCACGCAAATCGAAGTGAAGAGGATATTGACAAAAGATGAGGACAGAACTCGTCATGTACGTGGTCCTGTCCTCCTTGTCCCAGATCGGTAATTGCGAGTGACCCTCGGACAAAAGACAAAACAACACATGGTAAAAAGTATGTTGAGGTGCGAATTCTGATACGGTTTCCTCGAGACCCTTCCCATCTATTAAGGCCATGTTACCGACTAATAAGCAATAATTCGGACGAGCTCGCCGTAAGATTTGCGTTAAACATCAGATGTCATGTACAAACCACTCAAAAGGTTAGTTTGTAATCATTGTTTATCATTTTTCCGGGCATATCATTCCATTGTCTTTAGATAAGTTCTCGAGCAATCTTTGTAAAAGATATGTTCTCCTCGTGGCTCACTAACAAATTAATAATTTAAATAGATATTAATAGGTAATCAAGCTGACAAATGACAGTAAAAATCACAACCACATTGTAATTTATAAGGTGTTTTTCTATTAATAGTCGCGTAGGATTTAAAAATAAAAAATAAAACATGGTATTTTTGTCTCTTAAAACTCATGAGATGACGGAAAGGATTGGAGTGAATCAAAGCTGTAAGTTTTAAGACTTAAATGTATAAAATTGAAAGTTTTAAAACTCAAGTTCATTACGGTAACCTATTTTAGGACTTGCCCCATAATTGTTCTTTATTCTTTTGATCTTTTGGATTAGAGCTAACGTAACCTTGAAGACTTTATCATAGCCCCATCAATACTTTCTCCAAAAATCGATCAATTTTTGGTCAAAGTAAATCAATTGCAAGAAAACAAAAAATTGTTGCAATTGGTGAATAAAGAATTTGAATTTCGGTGAGCAAAATGCTGATTGAGTTCTAAATGCAATAACCACAAATAAAATTGCTTTGCGATCTGAGAGTCAATCGAGGAAAAAGGAGTGATTCACGCCGGGGCAACAAGGACACCAGCAATTATATGCAAGGCAAATCAAAAACATCATCAAGCAAAACATTGAAGAAAGGGGAAAAAAAACAAGTTGATGATTAGTATGCGAATCGGGTTTTGAGTTTCGGAATACCAATCCAAATACATTCCAACCTGTCTTAAGTTCAATACGGTTTTACATTTCTTCTTACCAATCATAACATTAATGGTGATCGATTCAATGGGGGAAGCATTCAGAAGCTATGCATTGCCCTACAAGGGTCCAAGCTTAAGAAAATGTGTTATATGAACCTACGCATACGTCCCCATCAACTATCAAGGGTCCAAGCTCTAGAAAAGTTGTTATATGGATGGACTACACTTAGACATGGTTTTCTTAGTGATCAAGATGTGTTTAGTTTTGTGGTACATCACATTATAGTAAAGTCAAAAGTAATCCCCACCAAATTCGACTTTTGGGAAAAGAGAACTTGTTAAAAACTGCTAGGGTGGGTGGAGGAGGCACAATATGAAAATAATGACAAAAGGATTGGATGAACCTCGAATCTCATTTGACTGGACATGTTGGAGTGGCTTCGTCCTATGGAGAGAAGCCCAAGTCAGTCAATGGAACAAATGCATGCAAGTCAAAAAGTTAAAGGATGGACCTAGTTCCCCTATTTGTGGAGTCATATGTGTGAATTTTTGTGAAACTATTACCAACTGTTCTAAAAATTTAAACTATTAGATGAAAGTATGATTTATTATTTAAATATTCTAATACTCTCTTTCAAACGTATTTATCTTATCATGTTTACCTCTCCAATTAAATTTCCATTTAATGCTAAGTTGACTAAACATGAGGGTTGTGATTTTACAAAATCTCACAATATGCAACCCAAATTGAGACCCCCCTTTAATGTGCATCTACGAAATTTATATCCATTGAAAATTCAAACAAGTTATTTCCATGTATGACCTTTCTTTCTCCATGCGATTGTTGGTTCCACATCCCATCAACAAACAAATCCCTCTTTCTTCCTCTCTCCCCATCAATTCCTTCAGATACACTATCTTTCTTCTCATTTTCTTCTTTGTTGTTTGCCTCCTCCATTCTTCTTATTCTTCTCCATACGATGGTTGGCAAGCTCTCCGTAGAAGCCGCAAGAGGGTGACGACTCTCTCACACATCTAGGCGACGGTCGTTGGCCTTGCCCTTCCCCAGGCACCGACGACCCTTGCTGGCCATTGTCGCCACCCCTCCGGCAATGGGGCAGTGGCCACAGGCAGGAGGGACTCCAGTGTTGTTCTTTTTAAAAAAAAAAAGTTTTTAATTTAATTAATTTTTATATTAAAAATCAAATTCGACATAAACTAACATCGTTTTGATTCGAGTCTAGCTACATCAACATCTAAAACGACGTCATTTTGAACTTATTTAGCCACGTCAACTTGCAAAACAACATCATTTTGCACTTCTCTCGTCGAAAAAATGTCACGTTGGCAATTTGGCTGAATTTTTTTGCCGTTGTTACTTAAGTGTCCCATTTTTTTCTGATTTTGGTACACTTATTACCTTTCAAAAGTTTTGGCATTAAAGTGTCAACTTATGTCAAGTTTTGGCACTCCAGCTGTACTTTAGTCTCAAATATATGTATGATTCTAAGAGTTGAACTGCTTATTCTTTTGGGCTTGAGCATCGTCTTTGTGTTAATGGCCGAAGGAGTCGTTCAGATTCGAAACTAGAGCCACATCCATCGTTATTTTGGCTCAAATTGTTAATGAAAGTGAGGTGGCACATGGAAGAATTCCATGCATCAGGTGGAATGTGTGCAGGAATATTTCAGGGCCGTTCCGAGGGAGAGATGACACTGCTAGTGATGGAAGAACTCACCGAGTAGTGGCCGCATCGATGCTCCCAATACATGAACGACATAGATATATGCAAATACGAGAGCGTCTACATCTCTTTCTCGACCACTCTTTATTGTTCAACAAACCTATGTACAGATCTTGCCGACGGCTTTCTGGTCCATATAGGAGTGAGTGTTACTACAGTGATCTAGAGAACAACTAGTTTGTGGGAGTTGGAGATTCTGATTTACTGAGTGCCTTCTTCATCGACTTCCCCAGCTCTCCTTGCGAGGCTAAACTCTCTCCGGTATACCTCTGGAACGGATATTGCAGCCTAGTCATTGGTAGTCAATGCCCAATATTTACTGTCTCTTGGGAGCGTTGCATTCCTCGGTCTCTGCGAATCTTCCACGAATCCTGGGTTAACCGTCCGCGAGCGCCTTCCTGCATGCATGATGAGAAATGTGAATAAAAATTTATGCAAAATGTTAGGGAGTTGATTCTCTCTTTTGTGGGCATTCACTTATTGAATTTCTGAAGAACTTTCATGTGATTCTACATAATGTGCAAAAGGTTCTCTGCACGAGGGATCATTAGTAAGGCGGTGATGAAGCGACGACATATTGGACTTTGTGTTAAGTCAAGGAAAGTACATATAGTGCGAGTGTCAAGACATTCAAACTCAAGTTTGAAAATTATCATTTGCACTAGCAGTGTTCCGGACAATGTCCTTAGTTTTTCTTATGGACACACGGCAACGCATTATGTAGCAACACGATATTCGTGGGGAAAAAAAAAACGCCATACTCAATGTGGATGAGAGGCAGTGCAGTTCGCCGAAGAGAGCGCCGAAATTGCTTGCGGGCTGGACTCGCCGGGGGTGCTCTTGAAGGACACCATGGGGTTCCTTTCTGCACTTATCTTCTTTTCCTTTCTACCACTCTTCCACTTTCTTGCAAGACAACTGCTTGAACCTCCGACTCCCTTCTTATTTGTGTTTGTGTCTATTCTTGTATTAAATCTCAACTGCTCCTTTCCCTTGTTGTGCACGTTTAAGAGCTTCGCTCTTCAATTATGAACCTTTTTCTCCATTGCGTACGTCCCTGTATGTGTGTCCTTCAAATTGTGACCCTCCTATTCTAAACTCTCAAAGCACCAATTCAGAAGAGAAAGTCTGGGGTTTCTTGCAAGTGTCTATTTCCTATTTTGAATCAAAGGATGTACACAATATTTAAGTATTGGAAACCTTTCCTTTAATCCCAAATTGATTTAATTACTCCCCAAGTTTGCATTTAACAAATCAATTTTCCAACTTGGCACCCATATAATAAATTTCTGCCATATGGAAATAAACAGGTTTGGCCAAATTTTCAATTTATACAGGCAAAAAAAAAAAAAAATTTATACGGGCTTAGTCCAATAAACTCAAAAGTCCAGTGCAATTATATGGGCATTTATTATTAATGGAAATGCTTCTAAATGCCAATACAAATTGAAAATATTTTTGTTTAGGAATCAAGATTGATCCCTAATTTTCTATACAATGGTTATTAAAATTTTGGTGTCAACACACTAATACTAGTTCTTCCACTACCTTCATCTACTAAAGCAACAGTGCAGATACATTAGATTCTATCGTAGGAATGTCCTCTGATTCAAATTGCAAACTTCATCAAATGTCAAGCCTGTTGAGCATAGTAACAATAATATTTCAATTATCAAGCAAAACAAGGATTATAGAATCAAAACATGTATCTAATCATCAAAGTCAATCTCAACAAAATACAATTGCCTAACAACAACATTGAGTTTATTGATGTGATTAGCAACCGATGCACCTTTGCCCGTATTCAAGTTAAACATGTGTCATATCAAGGGACTTTGTTGATTCCAAAGGTCTTCTCATACATATTCTTCAGGCCGTTCATCAAACTCGCAATGGTGTTGACACTTATACTTTTGTCGACTATCAAAATGTGTAATTTTTAAGGAAATAATAGAAAAATAGAAAAATATTAAAAAAAAAAAAAATATAGTATCAATCATAATAATAATAAATTAAAAGAAATAAAATAAAATAAAAAGAGAGAGAAGAGAGCCTAGCCCGACCTTCAATCCCCGAGCCCAATGTTGAGGGTCCCTAATCAGCTCAATAGACCCATGATTCGGCCCGACAAGCCCATATCCCACTTGCTCATTTCAGAATGAATGATAATATAAAATAATTTAATGAAAGGATTAAACAGTGGAGCACATTAAAATTAATAGAGGGTTTATTTTGGCACAAAAATGCAGGGAAAACCTTAATCCAAAAGAAAAACATGTTGAACTTATTTATGGTCGAGTCTCATTCATCAAATATCAAGTTGAGTAAAATTTGTAATGATCATATATTGTTATCATTTCCTCGGAGAAAATTGGTTGGATTTTGATCAAAATACAACAAATCAAAAAATATATGAAATTTTACCTCTTTGTGTAGTGGCGGGACAATTAGAATCCTTTGTTTTGCATATTGACAAATACTCTATGGCCCTTACCTAAATTGGTTTTTGCCATTACATTTTCTTAGAAAGCAAAAAAAAAAAAAAAAAGAAGGAGAAGAAGAAAATCAAATCCAATTCAAATTAAGAGCACGGACCGGGAAGTTGCCCATGCTTTCTAGCATTCGAACTCCACCACAGAGTCCCTCTCTCTAGTCTTCTTCGCGAAGAGCGTTTTGAGAAGGGGAAGACGGAGAGGAAGCCGACAGCGACGGAGAAAGGCGCCCACTTTCCCTCGAAGCCGAAGCCGCCGCCGCCGCCGCTCCCATTGCCGCCGCTCTAGGAATCCTCAGAAGCTTCGGCAGTGCAGGAACCCGAACCTCAACTGCTTTCCCCACTGAATGCGGTCGTCCAGGTCGTAGATTCCGCGATTCGAGAGAGTTTCGATGGGTTCGAAGGAAATCTGCCGGAACGAGCTCCGGATTGCGGTCCGCCAGCTCAGCGATCGCTGCCTCTACTCGGCTTCCAAATGGTATTGCGTCCCAAAACCCTAGCCCCGATTTCGAGTACTTCTGTGTTGTTGAGTAGGACGTAGGAGACGGTCGTGTTGAAAAAACAAACAGGCATAGCTGCCTTTACTTCTGACATTCGTGGGTACTGTCCACTTTCTTGATTCTTAAGTCTTTGAGCTGTCACAGTCCAATTTCTAGTGTTAAGCGCTTGGGGTGGGCAAAACCCTGTGCCTGTTGCTGCCCAAAGAAACGATCAAAGAGGCACAACATTGATGTTATCTATCGTGATCTGCTTCTAGTAGCTTGATCTCATGGAGGAGAAATGGGATTCGTTCTCTGTTCAATATGTTTCGCCTTAGTTCCAGCTTAGAGGAATTCATGAAGAGTATAATTTTGTGCAGGGCGGCAGAACAACTAGTGGGAATTGAGCTAGACCCAGTAAAGTTCACGCCTTCAAACACCAGATTCCAGCGTGGGAGCTCCAGTATCCGCAGGAGATTCCGCACCAACGAGATCACATCGACACCAATCGCTGGGGTGTCGTATGTGAGTACTCCGGTCATGGAGGAAGATGACATAGTTGATGGTGACTTTTACCTTCTGGCCAAGTCTTACTTTGACTGCCGCGAGTATAGGAGGGCCGCTCATGTGCTTCGGGATCAGTCCGGGAAGAAAGCTGTCTTCCTGCGATATTATGCTCTTTATCTGGTTTGTCACTCGAGACTTCTGTGGAGAGCTATCTCACAACATGTTATATCCTTTAATTTCTCTTTTCCTTTTACTGACTATTATCCATGACAACCCGATAGATATGTTATAGTTCTTAAGTATTCTTGGGTTGAGTATGTTTGTCAAAGCAAGAATCAACTTACACACCTGACAAAAGAGTTGATTAGTTTAAACTTATGCACTTATGATAAGCATGTTGGCTGTGGCTACATGACAATGAGGGGTTCATGTCGTTACAATATTCATTGCCTAAGACATGCTTGGATGCTGAAGTATATAGGTGAAGATTGATATTATGGAGATTTTAAAGTTTCTTGTGATAAAAAAATTTGACATATGTAGCTTAAGGTTAGTATGGGACGAATTTATCACTGAGTTAGACAAATCACTGGATGACTTTCACTTTTCTCTGGATGACTTGCTTGTTATTATCTATACTTTGGTACATAGAGAATGATGGGATTACCTGCTTGCTCTATGGAGCTGCCTCTCCAAGTTTCCGCACAACTTTCATTAGCCATTTTGATCTCGTGGAAACATACATCACATTGTAGGTTGCATAATTTGATAAAACTCCTGACTGTCCACAGTCCCACTTAAGCATTCTTATAAGTTATACCTATTGTTTGTTTTTCATAGGCTGGAGAAAAGCGGAAAGAAGAAGAGAACATAGAACTTGATGGACCCTTAGGTAAGAGTGATGCTGTTAACAAGGAATTGGTTTCCCTGGAGAGGGAGTTGTCAATGCTGCGTAAGAATGGGTCCATTGATCCCTTTGGGCTGTACTTGTATGGTCTTGTTCTTAAAGAGAAAGGAAGTGAACACCTTGCACGTAGCGTTCTTGTGGAATCTGTGAATAGCTATCCTTGGAACTGGAGTGCATGGTCAGAGTTGCAGGCCTTGTGCACTACAATTGACATATTACACAGTCTACCTCTCAATAACCATTGGATGAAGGATTTCTTTCTTGCTTGTGCATATCAAGAACTCAGAATGCACAATGAGTCCTTAGCAAAATATGAGTATCTGCAAGGCACCTTCAGTTTCAGTAATTACATACAGGCACAGATTGCAAAAGCACAGTACAGTCTGAGGGAATTTGAACAAGTAGAAGTGATTTTTGAAGAACTCCTGAGAAATGATCCTTACCGAGTGGAGGACATGGATATGTATTCCAATGTACTCTATGCTAAGGAATGCTTTTCTGCCTTGAGTTATCTCGCCCACAGGGTATTTATGACTGATAAGTACAGACCAGAATCTTGTTGTATAATTGGAAATTATTATAGCTTGAAAGGCCAACATGAGAAGTCAGTTATGTATTTTAGGAGGGCCCTTAAATTGAATAAGAATTGTTTATCTGCTTGGACCCTTATGGGTCATGAATACGTTGAGATGAAAAACACTCCAGCAGCTGTTGATGCATATCGGCGGGCTGTAGATATAAATCCGTGTGATTACCGAGCCTGGTATGGATTAGGACAGGCCTATGAGATGATGGGTATGCCTTTCTACGCTCTCCATTATTTCAGAAAATCAGTATTCTTGCAACCAAGTGATTCTCGCTTATGGATTGCTATGGCTCAGTGTTATGAAACTGAGCAGCTTCACATGCTAGAAGAGGCAATCAAGTGTTACAGGAAGGCAGCGAATTGCAATGACAGGGAAGCAATTGCTCTTCACCAGCTAGCAAAGTTGCATTGTGATCTTGGGCGTCTTGAAGAAGCCGCTTTTTACTACAAAAAGGATCTGGATCGGATGGAAGCTGAAGAGAGGGATGGACCTAATATGGTTGAAGCTTTACTTTTTCTTGCCACACACTGCAAGGACCAGAAGAGATTTGAGGAAGCGGAGGTGTATTGCACCCGTCTTCTTGATTATACTGGCTCAGTAAGTTATTTACTTTGCTCTGGCTGTATATTGGAAGACCATATTGCACGCTAGCATTATTGATTGATCTTTTCCATTTATTTTGTTTTTACGAATACAGGAGAAAGAGACTGCAAAGAGTCTACTACGAGGAATGAGAATGGCACAATCTGGTTTTTCTTCAATGAGTGCTGAGCATTTTCCTCCATAAAGTTACTGATAAAAGATGGAGTTGTGAAATTTTTGAAGCGGATGTGGCACTGTGTTGAGGATATAAAAAAAAAATGCGGGATATCCTCGAAAAATGATAAATCCTTACGGCTGTGCAAGCTGCTTGCTGTAACTTTTTGTGCCAATTGACTGCATACCTTGGAATAGAGAAAGTAGCCTTTAATTTCTTAGGTATGTGGGAGATTGGTCAATTTTTGACAGTTTGTGTCATGATGTTTCATTTATGAGAAGCCATGTAGAAAACTGGAGATTTCCATAGTTGGCCATTTTACTTAAACACATGTCAATCTTATAAGAAGCTTCTTGTTGCACCTCTCTCTCTCCCGCTCATGTCCCTACCTTTACCCTTTTGCCTCTCTTTTCTACCTTAAGTTCCAGATGGGGTAAAAATCTGGTGGATATGTGTTTTTCACTAGAAACTCTTATGTGAGAACCAAGAAGTTGTTTTTGTTGCAAAGGAGGCTTAAAGTGGAGTCGGATCACTCTGTTTGGATGATAAGGAGAATTCTCTTTGCATAGCAGCTCTGTACTCTTAGGCAACTCAATTTCCTTCAAATTGTTTCTCATTAGATTGTTGTAATCTTAGAAACATCAAAAGGTGTTTTTTAAGGGGAGAATTCCTGTTTTGTTGCTTGGCAGTCGATGTAGATAACTTTTAGAGGGAGCAATTTGATCAATTAAAATTATCTGAATGTTGTTTCGAAGGTCCCTCTAGATCCAAGTAGTTATTGCCGGAGCTGAATTTGGTAATAAGAATTCTTCAAGGTTCCTTCTGCTAACTCGTGTGGTAAATGTGAGAAGCCTGTTGTGCTGATGATTATAACGCCATGAGTAGAGAGCAAGGAAAAAGACTGGCCCATTTCAACTGCTCACCATGACTTTATAATGGTGGCAGTAACCAAATCAGATTGGCTCAGTTGTTTCTAGCCACAGGGTAAGTGAAACCCTGCCTCTTCGTTGACGATAGGAGTGGTTCTATAGGATGATGTGAACTCAACTAAGCAGGTGGTAAGAACCATCCGATTCCCCCAAGCTCTCTTGCCTTGTTTCTTTTTTCCTATAATCACTAAGCAAGTGAAATGGGGAAAGAAGGAGATCGTGTAGTTTTGCTAAAGCTCCTAAGAAAACTTGGGAGGTCTGCCTACGGTGTAGTTACATGCACACGGAAGTTCGGTCGAACCCCGAACTAAGTCATTACAACGAGCATTCTCAAATTTCTCATAGAATAATCAGTGGGAAATTCAGGTAAAAACTAAGGTTTCTGGCTGATAAGATTAATGGAAGATTAGGAAATATGAATAACAAAACAGTCACCCTACTGGCTGATGAGCCAAACTCAAGCCAAAAGCAACTGAGTAAAGCATATGCCATAGTGCTGCGGACATGCAGAAGCCGAAGAGCCAAAAATATGCAACAAGCCGTGTTGAGAAGAATATAAAAGCCATGTTCCATAAGACAATAGTTCACCCATTCACGATATCACATAAAATCGAACAAAAAGGTCCGCTGAGCTTATTTTTTCGAGCAGTCATATCCATTGTATGAGAAGGTTACAATCACACCACCTCAGTCACGATGAAGTCAATTGAGTTTCACTCCATTGAATAGAAGAATTCAGGTTCCTTAGGTGAATTTAATTTCGATCGGGGCTTGTGAAGAAGCTGTTGATGGAAGGCATGATTTCTGGAGACTTGTTTCGAACGAACTTCCTTAGAGAATGCTCAGCATACATTTCACCCTCTTTAAAGTTATCCAGAACTCCTGCGGCCCTGTTCTCCTTGGTCACCCTGAGTCAGCCACCAGAAGGAATTTTAAATGGTTAGCAAACCAAAGGCAGATTGAAATCTTCTGTGAGCATTAACGCTCTTTTTAATTATCAAGTTACATAAGGCACGTGAACTATTTCAAACCCGATAGAGAAAATAATGCCATATGGTAGAATCTAGAATCTTCATTAAACTGCTAGAATTAGGAAAAATTCCTACATAAGCAGAGAGCCGAGAATAAGAATTAAGCATGTCCTGAGAAGGAAATCACCACTCTAGGTAAGTAGCAAAGAAGGCAAGCTTCTTGTCAGACGAAAATGGAATGTTAATTTTGTTTAGTGCTGACTGCTGAATTCGAACTATAGACATCATAAAAACTTAAAAGAACTGCTGAAAGAGAGATCAGGTTATCCCTTCTATGCACTATACAGGAACAAGAATGAACTTTTAACGGTCCCTCTAAATCTATCCAACCCTCTTCCTCGAGTGATGCAATCAGTGAGTCATTGGGTAATGCACAGAAAATTAAAAGAAGAGGTAATGAAATGAACTTTTACTTAATTAATGTAATGGAAAAGGTCCCGAATCACGGATCATCAGTTTACTAATTGCCTCATTGAGTAAAATTGGGTTGTCACGCAGTTGGCGAGGGGGCTTGAGAGTGGCAGATGCTTGACCTAATACTACAACAGGAATTCTAGTCTGCCGGATCTGCTGGCACTTTAAACCACGAGAAAACAAGACCCAGAATTCGCCACCGAGTTCGATTTCAGGGATTAGATTTCACATCTGAATGCTTAAATCGGGAAAATTTCTCCCTCAAGCCTCAACCTTACGTCAATAGCGGTATTCTCCCATCCCTAATTTTGGGTAAAACCCCTGAGATGCACGCCCATCAACCCCACTCATGGCGGAACAATTCGAATCATTCTACTCGTCCCCCACAAAAATCGGTGCTTTGTCCGAGTAGATTAGTCAACTCACGGTCTTAATCAAGCCCAGACCCTACCCGATCCCAACAGTCAACATGAAGTCAAATTCAATCGGACTGCTTTTCAAAATATCGGCTGAAAATCACCACACGAACTCCCCACAAAGAAAGAGAAAGAGAGAGCTACCTGACTTCAGGATTGATGCAGATATGGCGAACCAACGAGAACCCGCAGATCCCGACGGCAACGCCAACGGCCGCAAAGAGCGGATACACCTGCAAGTCCACCAACAGAGAAATCCCATCATTAGATCTTCAAGAATCGTCGCAGTTTCAGCACCGAATCCGGAGGAGAAACCCCCGAAAACAATAACAAGAACAACCTCAAACCCCGCAGAATCCGAAGAATCGATCGCACGGAGAAGACGCGAGAGAGAGAGAGAGAGAGAGAGAGAGAGAGAGAGAGAGAGAGAGCATACCTCGGGCCTGATCCACCGATTCCCGGCCATTGGAGGAGAAGAGAAGCAGCAGTAGCAGATCGCGAGTCGCGCGGGATTGAAGAACTTTCCGGCGAGAGACGCGAGAGGAGAGAGTGGACCTTTAGGTTTATGCGAATATTTATTTACTGGAGATAAAAATGGAAATTATTATTAAAAGATAAAAGATGGGAGTCGAAACTGATTGGCTGGCGGGCTGCCTGCCGAACGAAGCTGATTGGTGCTTTTTTTTCGACAAGCAGACGCAACTGGGACAATTTTTTTTTTAAAATAATCGATTAACTAGCAGACGAAAATCCGATCGATAATTTCATTTCCAATATTTTTCTAAATAAAATAGAAAACAAACGAAATTTCGCCGCTCGAGTTCAGCAGAAAGTCTCTTCCCATTCGTCTCCTCTCGCAAAACCCTCATCTCTCTCTCTCTCTCTCTCTCCCCGTCGGCGTCGCCGCCGGAGGACGACGCGGAGAGACTAGAGCAATGGTGCGGCGGTTCTCCGGCGCCGGCGATTCCCTTGGGAGTGTGCTGTTCCTCTGGTGAGTTCATCGCGCCTTCCTGCGGTTCCTGCTGTAGAAAGTGTCTCCGTCGATCTGCGAGATTGATCTGGAGTCTGCCTGTTCCGTGTATCTGTTCCGGATCGTTGTTAGTTCTGAAGTTCCTCGCCTGTGGTCGATGTCTTAATCCTAGCACCGATGCCAGAGTGTTGTTCATCTCCACGAGCTTGATTGTGGCAAACTGAGATATGATGTAGGCTTGCTGCTTCCTTGATTTGGTACGAGTGGCCATTGCAGAAGACTACGTCTCGAAGAGATTCTCACTGTAGTCATAGGCTTTCACGCTTCATGTGATTAAATGGGTGCCTTGACGTTATTCGAAGTCCGATTGTCTCCTCTCGAATTGGTTCCCGAGTGTTCTTTTACTGCTTTCCAAGTCTTGGATCTCTGCCTTCTTTCTGGCTTTTTCAGTTGGAGGTTATTAAGTTTCTTATTATGATTTGGGATATGATTTGAAATTTTTGCTCTATCTAAGTGGAAGAGGAGCTCCGTTCGAAATAGGTCGATTCTCACTTAAGAACGTTGTCAAGTTGTTCCAATCTATGTGTAATTGCTAGAGTACCTCGCTTGCATCAAGAAGTCAAACTTATTACCTTAGATTCAGCACTACGATGTTGTTCCTCTCCATGGCTTCAAGCACTGGTTGCTTTCTAGTGTATACAGTTACAGGTTAATTGTGGTGCTTTTATAATTTGATGTATAAATATTTGCCATATTGGCCTAAAAGAAGAGAATTCTGTCAGAAGCAGACTGAATGCTAGACTGGTTGACATGTATTATAAATATTTTCCAATTTGGTCTAGAAAAGGAGAATTCTGTCAGAAGCAGACTGAATGCTAGACTGCTTGACATGTATTTCACTGGGGTAAGTTCGTTTTCTATTGAGAAGAACCTTTGCTTGACCAGTCACACATTAACTCTTTTCAATCGTATAGCATGAGGAATAGAATTGCTTACAGTGTTCATATTCACAATTTCGTTAGGTATGTATGATGGTTTCCTCGATCATATCTCATGTTCATAAATTTATCTGAACTATATAAAAGGCCGGAGCCAGTGACGATGAATGCTTATTTTTTGTTTTGGAGAAGTTGGATAGAGTCAATTATCTAAACATTGAAATTTCTTAGCTGCACCTGCAATAAATTTGGTTCTCAGCATAACATTTTGTTTAGTTATCAATTAATAAAAGGCAAAATTCATCTCTTCATTATTGGGGGCTCCAGGCTTTGATATCTTTTTGTTGGTTTCCTGCAGGTTCAGCCAAAATATGACCATTGATGTGGGTTCTGTTATAGTATTTTCGTCTACACATATAAGTAAACATTTTGCATCCTCTACAAGCCCATATATAGGTCCACCTGGAATGTCAATGGGAACATCGAAGTCAATGAGCAATGTCAGAGAAAGGGAATTATAGATTATTACAGACCCAGAAAATCTTTCTTTAAATTCATCGATGGGCAGCAGATTGATGGGTTTCGTATCCATGCTCAAGCGAGGAAAATGGCTTTCATTGAATGGAACTCTAATCCGCATGGACACTTGGGAATCAAAGAAAGGGAATTATAAATTATTACAGACCCAGCAACTCTTTCTTTAAATTCATCAATGGGCAGCAGATTGATATGGGTTTCTTCTCCATGCTGAAGTGAGGAAAATGGTATACATTGAAGGGAACTCTAATCCGCATGGACACTTGGGAATCAAAGAAAGGGAATTATAAATTATTACAGACCCAGCAACTCTTTCTTTAAATTCATCAATGGGGCAGCAGACTGATATGGGTTTCTTCTCCATGCCGAAGTGAGGAAAATGGTATACATTGAAGGGAACTCTATCCCACATGGAAGCTTGGGAGTCCTTTATAAACTTAGAGCTGCTTTCCATTAGTTAACTCAGGTATTGTCATCTTGAACCATGTTTTATGCTTACCTGTTGGGCAAATTATCAATTCCATTTGCAATACATCTTACAATGCACATTAGCTATATGCTTTTGGCCCTTTTTAGATTGTGTTCTAACATAATCATTCTCGAGGGGAAAAACCCTGGGTAGGTTAGAGGTTCTTTCTCATTTTTTTTTTGGAACTTTCAGGCGTACATATCATGCTTATTTCTTGGTTGTTATAATGATGAGCGAGATATATGCTTTTGACATAAATATCTTGAAGAATCTTGTTTTGTAGAGTAACGTGCCAATTGATTGCCCGTATACAATTAGTTGTTTCACATGCGTATCTGTCTATATCTCTTCTAAGATTTTAGAGTATTCCTCTTTGGAATTTTGTTTTCTTTGAATTATCTACTCAAAGGCATAGTCTGGCCATTTAAAACTGACTAGAATGTATAAGATGATGTTCCTCTCGTCCTCTAAAGTTTGGCAGTGCACATTCTTCAAATTTCTTCAGGCACAAACAGGTATTCAAGGGAGAGTCACTTCCGCCCTGATACAAGCCCTGACATGCAAAGATGTCCTTTAATAACGATTTGGCATGAGAGATTAACAAAAGGAGATGAGATCGTTTTGATGAGGGTAGGGTATTGGTGCAAGGTATTGGTGAATAAATGCATTTTTTGCCATCTTAGGAAGAGGCACATTGTAGAGACACATTCACGTAAGTTTCTCATCTTGATTGTCCTTATGTTATCCACTATCCAAGTTAGTCATAAAAATAAAATATGTGAGAAGGAGCAAGTTGTTAGATTCTTCATGTTTGGGTGAGCGATGACTAATTTAATATTCTCAATGATAGTATTCAGGGATTTCTTGTCAGCTGCAGGAAAAGAAAAGAGAAAAATAAAAATAAAAAGAATAAAAAATAAAAAATATATAAAAAAGGGAAAAGGGAAAAGGAAAAATAATAATAAAAAGTAATTAAAATGAGTGCATGGAGGAGAACGTGTTTATTCTAGGTGAAAGAAAGAGGATGGAAAATGATTTCCTCTTTTCAAAATGAGGGAATCATTTTCTTTACTTTTGAAGCTGTTTTTTTCCATTGAAGTAAAATATTTTCCTTGACTCATTTATTTTCTGTGAACCAAACACCGGAAAATTCAGAAAATATTTTTCTCAGAGGTTGTTAACTGCGAAACGAACAAGACCTTAGTTAGCTCTAATAGACATAAAGTGCTTCAAATCTCAACCTTGCAACTTGGTGGAAAGTCACTGGGTCCATTGCATGACAATGTCATTTGAAGGACTTAAGAAGACAAACTAAGGCTCTCTTTATTTCGCGGAAAACAATTTATAGGAAAATGTTTTTCAGATTTTCTGATGTTCGGTTAAAAAAAAAAAATTAGTTAGGGAAAACATTTTCCTTCAATGGAAAAAATACCTTTAGAAGTAAGGAAACTGTTCTCTATCACCTAAACCAAGCACGTTCTCTTCTGTGCACTTCTTTTAATTATTTTTTTCTTTTTCTTTCTTTATTTAAAAAATTCGAATTTGAAATTTTTTTCCTTTTTTTCTTCTTTCCAACAACCAACCACAGGTGAGGCTTGAGCTCATCAGGTGAGCTCGTTCTAGTCAGAGGACAACTTGAGAGCTAACCTCACCTAAGGCCGATGGCTCGGCCAAGGAAGAAGGAAAAGAAAAAGAATGGGAAAAAAAGAAAAAAAATAAAAATTCGATGACTTCTTGGAAAACATTTTCCAAAAACGTCACATTTTTAGCATAACGAACGGAGCCTAAGAAAATAGACACAGGAAACCTATAAGGAAAATGATTCTCCCGCGTCACCCTTTGGCTTTCTTGAGTGGTTCGTTCTCTCAGAGATTTTTCCTTTTCTACTGACTAGTGAATGAAGATGATAGCCTATATATCTTATGCAGAATTCAGGGAAAAGCAAAACTTGGCATTTTTACTTGTGTGATGATGTTCTTTTTACTTGAGGTCAGGGGCAAGCTTGATAAGGTGTTCACTTCACAAACATTTACCAATGTTTAGTGTTGGTTTGTTATCAACAAAGCCATAGATTGTACGTGCAACTGCTTTACTGCTAGGGTGTAATGGAATTACTAATTAAAAAAGGGAAGATAATCAAAAAGCATCCTCACACTTTGTCCTCATGTTAATTTGCATTTTGAGTTTGAAAATTTACAATACATCCCAGGTTGTGTAACAATTAGCATTTGGTCCTTTTACAAATTTGCCATTTTCTTTCTAATGTTGCCCCTCCCACCATTTCAGATCCACCCACCAATTTAAACCAACTTACTCAATACCCCAAACAATACACTACTCAGCCTCTCTCCTTCTGAGAGATGCACATGGAAGCCTTGCTGCCACATTGATGGAGGTAGGTGTTGCACTCCCGCGACAAAGAGAGAGTCAGGGTGAGAGAGCGGGGGAATGTTTTAGGGTTCGAATGAGTTTTGAGGATAGGCTGGTCTTTTTAAATTTGGGAATTTTGTTTGGAGATGCAAGATGTAGATTATTGACACTTGGGACACAAATTGATATGGTAAAGAAAAATGGAGATGATTTTTGAAATTCTCTCAGTATAAAAGGCAGAAAAATGGTAAATGCTAGGACTAGAGCCATCAGATGAGGCTTAGCTATGATTATGTCGTGTGATCTGGACTCATCAGTAAGTAACGATGTTCTGTCCATTTTCTGTTGCATGTATACAGATTAGCGGTTCCTTGTAATGACAGCACTGTTAGGAAGATCCACAGTTCTTGAACCTTTTAGAAATTTGTCGCTGTGTAAGTTGAAGATTCTTGCTTAAGCACTAAGACGTCCAGCAGGTTGTAGCATCATCCCTCTCCTTTACCAAGGTGTATTGAGGGTTTGAAGGTCCTGGTGCAGTCCCTATGTGGCGCTACATTTCATGGCACTCCCCTGGGTACCAGGTGAATCCAGGCGCTTAAACATAATTAAGAGATGTCTCTCATCACCCAGAACTGAAGAGGTATATATAGGTTAATTTGTTGCTGTTAATTTTGTTCTGATGTTATCAGAATTTCCTATTCAAATTGAAGAATTTGCTTTTGTGTCAGGGTGATATAGGCTAATCTGTACCTTGATATGTACGCAAGGGAACGGCAAATATTAGGTTGTGCTCCTTCCGTGATGAAAAATGGGACGTCAAATTTCTGACTGACTGCCAACTTCCGACTGTACATGTTGCTATGAATTACCAGGCCTGCACCACATTCATTGAGTCAGATAAATGTTTAGAGATCTTTTACGATAATCTTTTTCGTGCTTAGCCTCTACTCTCTTTATTCAGTGTCACTTAACATTTGTGAAGGAAAACACTTGATGTCCGCTGCAATTGTAAGCCTGCTTCAGGTTCATTTGGTGAACTGATTAGAACAATAGGGGTTTATGAAGCCCCTCTTGGTGAGCTAAATAGGCCCATGGGCTGGTTATTTAGGGCTTAGTTAGGTCGACAAAGGCCAACAAGGCTTTTGCGCCGTGGGACTTAATGGGCCGGAAGTTTGAGGCCCTTGGGCGGTTATTTGGGTCCTTAATCTGTCGCATCACAAAAGTGGGCCTACCGGCAGTGGGCTTTAATTGACCACGAGGACCACACCAAAGGGTAAGTGAACGTTCGGTCTAGGCCTATTCTTCAGGGTCCTTCACATTTAGAGTGGGCCAGGTTTGGGGCCTTCATGCGCCCAATTAGGCCTCAAAATGGTATGCCCATTCCTCCAACTGGGCTTCAATGAGATGGGCCCATGGACCTAAAAGGGCACCGCACTGGGCTAAGATGAAGGATTGGCCTACTGGGCCCAATTTAATTGGCCCATGGGCTAAAATGGGCTTCGACTTGAGATTAAATGTTACCTTTTCGGCCCAAAGGTAATGGGCTCGGCTCTGTACTTCGTGGCCCCAATTGTGGCCCATGGGCAGAAAACTTACCTCGAACTAGGATTTGAATGGTGTTAGATTGGCCCAGTTTCGAACTATATTGGCCCAGCCAAAATGGGCCCAAGCGTTGTGGCTGTCGGCCCATAAGGATTTAGCTTCGCTGGCCCAATTTCGGCCCAAAATTTAATGATGGGCCCTTATCTTAAGAAACTGGTTCAGGCCCAAAATAATCGGCCCAGGGCTTTGGAGGTTTCGGCCCATTAAGGATGGGCCCGATTCGAGCCCATAATGGACGTGTACCCGGGCTTAAATTATGTGTCTTTTCAGCCCATTGTGAATGGGCCCTGTTTGGGACTTCGTGGGCGCAATTGGGGCCCATGGGCCTAATATCTATTAGAACTGGGCTCAATGATTGCCTTTTGGCCCATTACGCATGAGCCTTGTTTGGGCTCCGTGGGCCTAAATCCGGCCCATGGGTCAGAAATGACTCGGACTGGGCTTAAGGATGGGCCCTTTTATCTTTCGTGGGCCCTATTCGAGCCCATAATGGACGTCTACCTGGGCTTAAGTTAGTGTCTTGACCCATAGTGCTGGGCCCTGTTTTGGACTTCGTGGGCTCAGTTAAGGCCCATGGGCCTAATATTTATGTCGAACAGGGCTGAATGATTGCTTTTTGGCCCATTACGCTCCGGGCTCCATGGGCCCATAGTGCTGGGCCCTGTTTTGGATTTCGTGGCCTCAGTTAAGGCCCATGGGCCTAATATTTATGTCGAACAGGGCTGAATGATTGCTTTTTGGCCCATTACGCTCCGGGCTCCATGGGCCCATAGTGCTGGGCCCTGTTTTGGACTTCGTGGGCTCAGTTAAGGCCCATGGGCCTAATATTTATGTCGAACTGGGCTGAATGATTGCTTTTTGGCCCATTATGCTCCGGGCTCCATTGGCCCATAGTGCTGGGCCCTGTTTTGGACTTCGTGGGCTCAGTAAGGCCCATGGGCCTAATATTTATTTCGAACTGGGCTGAATGATTGCTTTTTGGCCCATTACGCTCCGGGCTCCATTAGCCCATATTTTGGCCCATAGTGCTGGGCCCTGTTTTGGATTTCGTGGGCTCAGTTAAGGCCCATGGGCCTAACATTTATGTCGAACTGGGCTGAATGATTGCTTTTGGCCCATCACGCTCCGGGCTCCATGGGCCCATATTTTGGCCCATGGACCGGAAAGTGCTTCGGACTGGGCTTGAATGATGTTCTGTTTGTCCATTATGGATGGGCCTTGTTGGACCCAATTACAGCCGAAATTAAGAGCCTTAAATGACCTCGATCTGGGCTTCTTAGGGCCCAGTACAGGCCGAGCTCATGGGCCAGTTATTGGCCCTCCGCGTGCCAATCTTACGGGATAACAGCCAACTGGGCAGGCCCGCTTTGCTTTATTGCTTGAGGCCCAAAATTCCAAACCAACAGTCTCGCAATATAAGTCTTAATACAGTGCACGTGGGCCCACTAGTTGGTACCGACAATTCAGCACCCAGCCGGACCCATTAAGGCCACTGCTACTTACCCAAAACCCAAAACCCAAAACGTAGCTTTTGGATTTCTTGGGGCCTTAACTGGGCCTATAGCACAACGTCCCGATTTATTGGCCTATCCATGCCAACCGCAGCCCAATCGAAAAAACAAGGCACAGAAAAGAGAAAAGTAAAAACTTGATCAGCTAAACAAAGCACCAAGCAATCAGCCAATCACCACCATGACGGCAGAGAAGGATCCGACCGTAAACCATCCGGTGACGGTGATGATGGCTGTCAAAATGTTTAGGAATTGACCAATGTGCTTGGCCGCTGTCCAGGTTTTTCACAAATAGCCCTACATATAGAGCACATACCTGGACACTATTAGCTACAACCTCAACAGAAACATGCCAACATCAATTGGGCTTCCTTAAAAATGATCGATAATAGCCATCGGCCACCAAAAAACAAACAAAACACAATGAAGATCGATATCAAAACCATCCCGTCCTTCTGCATAGAGTTCAAAATCCTCAGAAGGTAAGCCACCTTGATCCCCAACCGACCCTGCAAACGAGTAAAACATAAACTCCAGCATTCCCTGGACCATATACTGTACCCCATCATTCAAAGAGAGGGAGGAGGAGGGAAATGCGGAATCCAGGCTAACCATGCAACGCTATTTTTTTTATTTTTTTTTTGTCAGTCTTCAATTTCTTTAGTTTACTATTTTATTTCACTTTGTGAAAACGAACTATTTTGTTTTTGCTTTGATTGGTTTGCTACTCATACATAGGAGGATAACAATATCTAGTCTAAAAGGAAAAAACATAGACGAAGATAATAATAAAAAAATTTATAGAGCGACTGTCATATCTAATTAACCTACATCATGCATTCCATCTAAATCCAATGGCTTCTCCCATGATCTCAACCCCAAAGAACACGTAGAAGATTCCTTCCAACATTGGTTGAAGGGGTCAATGTGTCACTTCTGTTATTTTCACAAGCATGTGACACTACGAAGGGCAAAAAATCACAACCAAGAAAACACAGCATACGAAGAGCAAATGCACCTCAAGGGCAGTATGCATATATAAAAAGGATGCGTCAAGTGAAAAATTATGGCCAATGACCAAGAACCTACCAGCATTCGCGCTGACTCAGGTGGAAGCAGCCTTCCGTCTTCATAAACAAGTCAGACAAGCTCCAACACACTTGCATTAGAGAGCACGTTAGGTGATCGTCCATCTCTGACTAACATGCTTTAAGCATGATTGTACAAGTGTGCAAGTGTAAAGATGGATAACAGTAAGGTGAAAACCTTTCCTCAATCGGACAGGCATCCCTTGTTTGTGAGAGAAGGGCTCCACCTCACGGGAGAACTCTACCAGAGGACCTTCCTTACTCTCCACCTACAATGTGGCCAAAGAATAAGCCAACGGTCAACCCACATTCTTGGACAACAGTGTATAGAGTACAATTCCCTTTGAAAACAAGATCGTAATAGCCAGCAGGAAAAAGTAGCTTGAGTTTAGTAAAATCATCGATTGATTAGAAAAGCAAGTATCACAGAGTCTAAAATGCTGAGAGGGGTGAAGGGACAAGATGCAACACAAATTGAGTTCCACACCAGAAGCATGGTTTCACCCACAACTTCAATGCTAAAAAAAAATCTCTCGACTATTTAGCCCACATTAGTTCAGTATAAACAAATATTATGTGTATCTGATCTACCAAATCCAAAAGAGTGATGGCCCATGCACAAGTACTGCCAGATATACCACCTTAGTTGTCACGGAAGTGTGGGTGCCAAAGCCATACTGAAAAAGGAACAATTTCCAGCTGGAAGATTAATTAAATCCCACTGACAATAACACCTATACTGACACATGCATCATTACATTTTGAGCTCTATCAAAGCAGCCACTGAAGGAACCTCCAAACTATAATGTATGACTGGCCAGCATAGAGTTCAGATAGTTCACTAGCTACCTCAATTAAGTACCCATTCCATCTCCATATCTGTATAGAATGCATCCCGTTGATATTTTGACTTCTCAATGCCAAAAGCCAGTACCACCGCATCAAACAACAATCCATTGTTTCAGTAGTTTCTCGTATTACCTAGGAACTAAGAAACACTAGTGAGAGAATTGATTGAACAAATTGAAAATCTCCAGTTGTATATGCAAGACATTGATAAAAATCAGCCACTTGCAGATATCAATGATACCTCCACTAATCACGCAGCTCCAACTGCTGCAGCAACAGTAAATGCAGAATATCTCCAAGAAGATAAAAAATCCAGCATTTCTTTTTTTCTCATACTTGATAGCTTCATAATACACTCTTCCGTTTGACCAGATGCCAAGACTAATTACAGGGCCAAAAACAGCATAAAAAAGTACTTTCTCTAGACTTTCAGCCTCGGGTATCCCATCATGTGCCCTGCCATAATGTGAAGCCAAGCGAGGTCATTTGGCATTGTATGACCAAATTAAAATTATTTTCATAAGCTTTTGTACATATTTGAAATATTTTCTGCGATGCTACCATTCGCCTTTCCATGATTATTACGTTGACATAAAATAATTGACAATCTTGACAGCATCAAACCATTTCAATAAACAGTGGCAGGGATTGAACTTATTCATACCAACTATTCAAATGAAAAACTGCTTGAAGTAACTACACAGTGAACCAAAGCTGGAACATAATTACAGAATGCACGACCTACTCTTGCCAATCACCCCGAGGTGTTCTCTCCAAGTATTTTAGCCACGCTGCATTTAATACAGCTTGTATCCCACCTCCAACAATTACTCCAACCTCTTCCTGCTTGCATACATTGACTGCAAAACATCCTCCATGGAAATCTCAGACCTAGAAATTGCCTTCTGCAGTATGGTCTCAAGGAATGTCTCCTTCAGAGAACTTCAATTCTATTCTAATCTATACAAACTTCTGTTGATGAAATCCTCCAGATAATCACATGTCAAGCCTGACCTTAATTCAGTCATTAGCTGTAAACTACATCCGATTGTCGAAAGTCGGCAAAGATTCTGCAAGGCTCGTATTAATAACACTTGCAGTCTACAAAATTAGTGAGACATATTAGACAACATGCCAACTTACCCCAGTCCTCTTTTGAGCGTTGGAACTACTGGGCACAAGATTGAAGAGACACTTTCTCAAGACCTCGCGAGATAGAGGCAGATCCTCAAGGTTCTAAAACATCAAAATGCACTAAAAAATCACATGGAAGGACTTTGATGTTTACGTAAATTTGAGCAATGCAAGAAGTGATAACCTCGAGATTAAAGAGGAGTTCAGCACAATTTGACATCTTGATTTCTCTCAAGACGAGAAGTAACTTAGCGAAGTTCTCCCTCGCAGCATTAATCGTCTTCGTCATATTGTATTCCACCTCCTCTTCTATGAGCAAACAGGCAGCAGTAAACTATTCAAAAACTCAGTAGATGAATTTAAAATATGTAAATCAAGGGCTTGAGGCCCTTTCAATGCTTGCGCTGGACACGACATTCAATTAACATGTCTAATAAGTAACACCTCTTCAACAAGCTCTTGAATGACTTCTATGCACTGCAATATCTGATCAAGAAATTATAACAATTGTTCCCTCAATGAATTTTTCAAGTCCCTCCAAGCATGTAGTAGAAGTTCCTGTATTTCATCTAAAAAGCCTACACATGATTGTTGCAAAACTACATGACAGCCACAAAGTGGCATAGAATTTAATGCAAACCACTAGGTTTTAATCAAGTACCATTTAATAGTGAATTTCATTGTACCAAAAAACCATTGTCTAAACTAGCTCATAGTTTGACCCCAAAAAAAAGAAAAGCTCGTAATGCCTTGTTTTGCACTATAGAAGCATCAAAGGAGGAGCATCACAGAACATCATCAATTCACCCCCATTTTCTCAGAAAAGAACTTAGCATGTATAACTATGAATATCATTTTAATTAGCTTCACAATGCTTAAATTTCAACAAAGAACAATCACCATGTGCAGCATAAATTTGTGGGCTCAATCATCCATGCCAGAGAATTAAGACCATAAAACTCAAATAACCTTTCAAAACTCTCCAACTATACCATTCACAAATTTCTATACAGATATAAGCTGTAGTCGAATGGTACATTAGGTTTTTTTTTTTTTTTTTTTTTTACCTCTACAATCTAAAATTCTTTTGCATGCAGATTGAGGTGAGTGATGCCTTAATTTTGCAACTTTTTCTGACGTCTCTGTTGATAGTGGCCTTAAAAGAAATAGCTACCTAATATAACTAAAAAGATTCCTGATAATTTCCAGTACAGCATTCAAACACTTAGGGCAACAAAATTCTGAGCACAATCATTAATATCGCTAAGCTGCAACTCAAATCACGCTAAACAACTCTTGAACTATCTCAATTGACGAACTTCTACAACACTAGGAGCTTACAGAAAGTGCATTCAATTGAATGCCTTTTGGCCTCGATGATTTGACTTCCCTCCAAAAACGAAACGAATTTTTTTTAAATCAGTTAGATTCAATCAACTTTGTGATGACTCGAAAGCATGGACACACGCCTACAAAGTTCCACGTCGCAGGGTTCAGCCAAACTACCGCCCCGAAGCTTTCCGACTATCATAACCGAGAAACAGTTCGAGGCATAGAGCAACAAATCCATAGCAAATTCGATCCCTAAATAAGACGGAAATTTTCGAAACCAGTCAGATTCAATCAGCTTCGTGATGATTCGAAAGCATGAACGCTCGCCTACAAAGTTCCGCTCGCAATCATCCTCGTCGCGGAGTTCAACAAAACTACGCTCCGAAGCTCTCCGACTGTCATAATAGAGAAACGGAGAGCAACAAATACACCAAATTCCATTCCGAAACCCCGACGAAGCGATCGGAGCATGCCGACGTTCCCGATCAGTACTTCACCTTCCGAGAGCCTCGTCGACGAAGCTCCGGGAGCCTTTGGGATTCTCCGATTGCCGGAACCCGCGGAGGCCGGCCGGCGGTTCATTCGGCGGAATGCCGTGACGATGAGTTCGAGATTCGATCTGCGATTGCGTGAGATCGGCTTCGGAAGAGGATCAGAGAGAGAGAGAGAGAGAGAGAGAGATCATTTTGAAGTTTTGAGGGCGGGCCAAATGGCGACTCAATGGCAATTTAGTAATTTGAGAGTGGCGTCTACCCATAAATAGTAATTTACTGGCATAGGTCTTTAGATATATATTAAATAATCGCACCTTAAACATCTTATCGCGCTGCAAATTCTGATTAAGAAAACTTAATCTTTAATTATTGACTCACGGGTGACTAGCAAGAGCGAGAATAATACTCTCTTCGTTATTACTGATGTAAATTGTTCTAAGATATAATATTGAAATTGATTGTTGTGAAGTTATGCATGCCATAAAACTTTTGAATGATTGGTCCGGCGGTATCCTAGGACCGAAAAGTTCAAATTGACACAATCGTGTCATATTTATCTCGAATTAATTTTGTGGCATAGAAACTCATAAAATTGATATTTTCGTTCCACATTTATTATAAACTAATTTTTTATCGTAAATCCTAAACCGATATACCTATGTTACGTTAATCCCAAATTGGTATACTGATGCCACATTTATCCCGGAATTGACAAATTTACAATTTGAGAGGTAAATGTGATATGGGTGCTCCAACATGAAGTGCAAATAGCATGTGAGTATCAACTTTGGGATTTTAAATGCTGTACGAGTGTATCGATTTTATTTTTTTGTAATATTAACCCTACATATTAAGGTTAATTCGTTCAAAGTAGTTAAGTATGTAAATTCATCTTCATGTCAGTTAACATAAGACATAAATTTCACAATGGTGGAAAACATGTTACAAAACTTTTGAAATGCTTCAAAATAACTCGACTTATTACTAGAAACTGTGATATATTCACTTCCACATAAATTATTTGAAATAATGTTAAAGAAAAGAAAACAATCATACAGTTATGACAGATTTACATCGTATACCACATGTATTAAAATTTGGCAAAGTTTCCATGACTAATGTATAAAGCTTTAGAAATTTAATTGGGAAAAAAGGTAAGGCCTTTCTCATTAAATTAAACGCACGAATTTTCCCGGATCTTCAATTTAGTATGAACATATCAGACGAGGGATATTACAAGTCTGCCTACAAAGAAAATGATTAAAAACGACGAAAGAGCGAGAAAAACCGGACATTATCTCCGTCGTTTTGGCGTGTAGTGTACCGCCACTGACACTTGAGCCAAAACAGCACGCGTTTCGAGACGAGCGACAAATCCACCACCCCCTCCCTCGCTCCCTCTCTCGCTCTCTCAGGCTCACCCCCACCACCTTCGTCTTCCTCGGTAAGTAGTCCCCGCCGCGGCATCCCGACTTCGTCTGCAGATTTCGCGTTCGTAGATACACGATATGCATCTGGGTTCTGGAGATCCATCGCCCCTTTTCTGCTTCGTCTGATTTTCTTTCGTTTTCTTTGCCGGGTCTCCTATTCTTGATCCTGTATTTCAGTCGGAGGAGGTGGACATGGCGGCTGGCCCGGATGATAAGCCTCAAGAATCAGGTTCTCGCTCTCTCTTTGACTTCCGATTGGGTTCTTTTTTCTTTTGGGTCAACTGGGTGTCTTTCTTTCTGTGTCGCGACCCGGTTGTTCTTGTCGCGGCTTTTCGAGCCGAGTGCGACGTTATCTTCTTCACGTTGAATCGATGGATGCATAGCCAACTTGATCGCTGCAAATTGATTGTTCCTTGTGCAAATGGGTCCTGGCTGGTTTCGGTCTGGAGATTCGAGTCCATCTCGAGATGAATTGAATCGATTCTTGGTGGTGGGTTGTGTGTTTTACAGTTGTTGTCGTCCTCTGGAGCTTAATTTAGGCCGTAGCTCAGTGAAGGTTGCAATGGCTCCTAGTGGGCAACTAAGTTCGCTTCTTGTTATTCTTTGATTGCGTGGAAAGACGAATATCGTTAGCAATTAGAGTAGATTAGCGACACCTGGTTTAGACACCAAAGCTGGAGTGTTTACTGCAAATTTTGATAACTCGAACTATAGGAATCTAGAATTTTGGATGGTGGTGCTATGAACAATTTAAATGTCCAGTCAGTGCCTCTGATGTCTCCCTATGGCATCCATGGCCACGTGCTGATACTTTCCCCTACAAAAGTGGTCCCTCTTCTTCTCCTGAGTACTCCTTCGGAGAAGGTTGTCATTTGTTTAGGAACCAAAGAAGGGCATCCTTGCTGTCTTGGTCTAGTCAGTTTGAAAAATTTCATCATTATAATTGCAGTGAAGTTGGACCATTGTTGCCCTTTTATCCTTTTCTTTTTTTCCCGATGTTCTTTAATCCTATCCATGCGTTTTGTTATATTCTTCATGGCTTTGTATTTTTTTCCTTTGGGGCAAGCATTATATAGGGATGTATAATTGTGTAGTAATGTCAGAAATGTAAACTTTCTCAATTAATGTGTAATAGAGGCTCGTAATAAGAGAGGTTTTATATAGGATCAAAAGAACATATTAAGTTGCAGCTATGGAACTGTATCTGAGTTTCTCAAATTTGGGTGCACTGAAGAGATGGTGTAGCTTTATCAGGTCTCATGTGTAATCAGATTTGAGTTTCTCAAATAGGAAACTTCCAGATTTGAGGTTCCATGAATGCATTGTAATCGGGATGATCATTTGTTTTGTCCTGGAGTGTAATTGACAATGATTTGTAGCATAATTAACCTGTGGATTGCGGGCCAAGTTTTGTTTTTTAGCAAATAGTATGAAAAGATTCTCATAGCTAACCTTAATTAGTGGGATTAGAGTTAGCTGTTGTTTTTGTTGTTATATTTATGTGGGAGATAATGAAAGCCTGTAAATGTCTTATATGCAAGACAAACCTGAAGTTAAATGTGTGTAGAATTTATGCATATTGCTGTTTAGAGAATTCATGCATTGTCATCTTGGCAATTTTGTAATTTAGGTACAGAATCAGCTAAACCAACAAATGAGGCTCCACAAAATGCAGCAGCAGATGATGTCAAATCAAGTTCTACACCTTCTGTGTTCGTGAATTCAGAACCCATACGAGAGGAACAGGTGCAAAATGCTGTCAAATTTCTCTCACACCCAAAAGTTCAAGGTTCTCCTGTCATCTATCGACGATCTTTCCTTGAAAGGAAAGGCCTTACCAAGGAGGAAATAGACGAAGCATTTCGGCGGGTTCCAGTAAGCCAATCTCATGTCCTATTTGTCATGATCTCTAGAAGTTGCTTTGTTCTTGTACAGTGAAGTATTCTGACATTGAGGGTGAGAAAATGGGCTAGACTCATAAACCTGCGGCATATTCACAATTTCTGTAACTTGGCACTAATTTTTATAAAAAATGTAGCAGGTCTCACGTTTTCAAATCCCTGCTGTCGAGGGAAACGGGAAAATAATTGAAAAGAAGAAAAGAAAAAAACCTGATTTTTTTTTTCATTTGCACTTTGCAGGACCCAGCCCCAAGTGCACAGCCTGCAAATGTTAGTCCAGGTTAGGAATTTGAACACAATTGGCTGCTGAGTCGTTAGCCTCCTTTAATTAGGAAAAACTTGGATTATTGGCGGTTTGTCATGCTGTGCCATGGTGATCGCAGATCCACAGTTGAAATCTTCAGCAAACATTCAGCCCCAATCCTCAGCACAAGCTCTGCAGCCTGCTGCTACTGCTACTGCTCCTGCCGGTGTTATATCCTCAGTGGTCACCACGACTCGACCGAGATTTCGCTGGATCCATGCTGCTTATGCTGTAGGTTTTCTAGCAGTGTCTGGTGCTGGAACGGCTGTCCTGTTGAAGGTACTAAGAAATAATCTTGTCTTTGTCCCACCTTCTAAAGTTGACGCATTAGTGCCCAAGCTTCATATGTCAACACTTCAGGGTATACCGTGCATTTAAAACTCTATATAGTATTTAGATGTCAGAGTATTTATAAGCTAAATCTCATCTTCATCTAATAGTTTATGTTTTTGGAATAGTTGATAGTCATCATACAAATCTCCGGAATTGTTCTTTCCGTGCTTTGGTCCTAGGCCAAAGTTTAGTCTATGGGTGAGGAGAAGTTAAGAGTATTTAGATATTAGATCACAGCTTCCTCTATCAGTTGAAGCCGTTAGATTTGTTTTCTGTGATTCCACAATATCCTTCATATATAGTTTCATTCAGTATTGGTGACACTTTTCCCTGTTTTAGAATGCTGTAATTCCTAGGTTCAAGTCTTGGATACGCAAGGTTATATCAGATGAAGAAAGTGATGTTCTCAAGAAAACCAATGCTGGGCCAAGTTTGGAAGAGGAAACTGCTGCTGCAGCAAAAGCAGCTGCAGCTGCAGCTGCAGATGTGGCGAAAGCCAGCCAGGAGATGTTGAACTCTAAAGTTGAAGGTGATACTTAGATGTACTAGTTGTCTTTTATAACAAACATCTGCTTTAATACTTGGTAATGTACTGTCTTCTGTTTCTCCGACGAAGACCATGTGTGATTTTTATTTTATTTTTTGAACTTTTAGAGAGGAGGTACTTTGGGGAATTGGTGAAACTTCTGGACGTCCAACTACAGGAGATGAAGTCAATGAGTACTGCTATCCGCAAGTTAGAAGGTGATGACCACTTATTGTGTGATCAAAGTATTTTTCTTGGCCAGTTTGTGATCAAAGTACTCGAGCAGTAATATATTTTTCCAGGTTCAGTGAGCTTCATTATAAACCAGATTACATGTACTTGCTGACCAACTGTGTCATTTTTCTACTTGGCATATCACAGTTTAAAACGCCTAACAGAAATTGGAGAAACATAGTGGTTGGGGATGTCCATACATGACGAAAGATTAGGATTATTCGCAGTAAAGATGACGGTGACTATTTCTGTTGGAGTTTCTTATTCCCATTTTTTGGACATAATGTTTGTTTGGGGTTGGCTTGGATCCTCTTCCTGTTGCTTGACAGCTAGCCTCATGCTGGAACTAGAATGCTCTCCTCTCTGCCCCAACTACATTGTCAGTCCTTTTTAGATTTAAGATGAAGGAAAAGCAAGTTTTCCTTTGTGCAATTTGCTTTGCCTTTTAACATGTGACTTTCTATATCTAGATATGTATTACAAAAGCAAGTTTTTTCTCTGTGCCATTTCTATTTCCCCATTTAGGAGACTGATATTTTTTAATGCTAGTTGGGAAGTGACTCCTTCTAATGTCAATCCTCATCCCTATATGGTCCTAAGTTTCTTTCTCACATCAGACTTGATCAAAGAGTTATTACAAATTGTTGTATATCATCATGGAGATAGTGCCCCTCTGTGTTACATGGTAAAATTCTTAGATGTCTTTTTTGTTATCTCTCTGTGATTCTCAGGACATGCAAACACTTCGGGTGCTCTTTCTCAGTTCAACCATGAAGACCACGGAGGATTGCTCACTACTTCAAAGGTGCGTCGGAGTAAAGCACAAAAAGGAAATGCTTTATCATATCAAAGATGTCTAAACTTACTGCCCGTTTTAGTGTTGGAGCTATCATATGTGAGCTGTTAGTTGACCGTTACTATATTTTTGCAGCAGCCATATGCTAACGGGAGGGCAGAATTTGATTCGCATCCAGGTAGTTATATAAAAGAGGAGTGCCTTTACTTTTTATTTTACGAGTACCTTCGATATTATAAGTATTCAATGTTCCACATGTTGACCACTGTTCTTCCACAGTGAGATCTTCTTCACCTCCAACATCTTCAGAACCCTCTGCGGCACCTCATCCAAAGTCATATATGGAGGTAAAATCATCTGTTTTTTTCCCAGTCATTCATTTTTCGGAGGCCTAAATCTCTCAAACTTAATGGGCATACTTGCCTTCCTGATACCCTTTTGATGCTGTCAGCTTTATTGAATAACCTATTAGTAGTTTTGCTGGCTGCATAAGCAAATATGAATTGCGAGGAGGGATGCACTGAGAATGAAACTAGATTTGTTAAGATGCAATTATTATATTGGTGACTTTGCTAAACTCATGACATGTTCTAAAGCTTATTAAATGCGACTTCATTGTCTAAGTAGCTTAAGTAGTTTTATTCTGTGTAAACCATCATGTCGCTAAGTTTTAGACGGACATCCTCTGAAATTCTGTATTGCATGACAGATTATGGCCATGGTCCAAAGAGGGGAACGACCTTCAAATGTAAAGGTAAATTGAGTATCTGTTGTGATGTTACTTTGCCAGACAACATCAGGCTCACTTCCTCATCAACCTAATTTTACAGGACATCAATGATGCACCCCCTAATCCTCATCAGCAGATACCCAATCCTCGCTTAGCACCAAGAGCTAAGGTTTGTTTTCTCAAGTCCACATGTCAGAATTTCAGATCCTTCTTTTTTCACTACAATCATAATTCATTACCAATGGAGACTGTACGATCAATATATATTTGGGCAGAATCTGGACTTTCACCCATATACTCAATGTGTTTATAGCGTGTGTATATTTGTACGTTCTTGTGTTTTGATTGATCACTTGCTGATTCCTTGATGAGCAGCCTTGGGAGGCTGGTCAGACTCAAAACAACTCAAGCAATGTGTATCAGTACCAATCGAGTGCTGAAGCTTGGAATTACAATGCTCAAGACAATGGAATCATTGATCAGTCAAATGGTGATACTTCTGCGCCCTGGTGGCAGGGGAAGAATGTTAGAATTACTGAAATTGACCGTGATGAGGACTTGAAAACTGGTGCTTTTGGTTCCCGAACCAGTGACCAACCAGTTCAGCGTGCATGGGTACCACCCCAGCCACCGCCTATTGCCATGCCTGAAGCAGCAGAAGCCATTCGCCGCCCCAAACTAGCTGCTCAGAAAGAACAATTCTCTGAAGAAACAGCATCTCGCTCTTCTGATGGAATCGACGAACTGCAGAAGGTCACGAAATTTTCCGAGTCTGGAGGGGCAGAGAATACCAGTGAGATGAGCTCGGGAATGAACTCGAGTGAGATACAGGTGGAACAGGAATAGAGTTACCAAAGGAACTCAACGTTACTCATGTTTTTGTTTTTCCCAAGTCAATATTGCATGAAAAACTGCTGAGGTGATTGTGGCATCAAGGTACTGTATTCACCTCATGCCACTATATTAGCAGAGGATATCATATGATAGTTTATTTGGACAGGGAACTGAAATAAAGAATCTTGCTGCTGGGCTTAATAGCGATGATGAAATTCTTGTACAGAGAAATGTTATTTTGGCATAGTCCTTAGTTATCTTTACCTATGTTCCTAAAATGCAAGATAACTAGGATGATGATCTTCATAACCAGCCAATGAGATCACCCTCACCGGGATTGAGACTAAATATGGCCGTCTTTATTTGATTCAGTTGCATTGCTGTGCATCAGGATATAGCTGTGGTTCATGCGACTTTTGCAGTTACTCCTGTCATGGTATTCTTTTGACTTGCATGCTGGGGTGAGTGATGGGGTCGGCCTGCGCGGCCAATTTGTTTTTCAATTGTTGTTTGGATGTATATTCTTGTTCTGGTCCTTGAATCCTATGATGGAACTGTTTTCCAATATCTGTAGCATCAGATTCTTTTTTATCAACCTTCATGCCCGGCTTCTCCTTCCCATATGGGTGTTGTTCAGGTGGGTCTTTGCATCAGAGTTGCTTTATATATCAAAATGTAAAGCACGATCGCAAAGAGATACGTGTTGGAAATTTGGCTTCCGGGTCTTGTAGTGCTTTAGTGGATAATGGGCAAATATTCAGCGGCCAACTTTGAAGCATCCTAACCGGAATATGGGGAAAAAGATAACCGTTGACCAGCCCACCGCGAACGTCCAAGACGTTTTCTTCTAGGATCGTCATGCGATGCTCCTAATCTCCCATCAACTCCCTCGAATGGGATACGGTTACGCTTGGTCTAGACGCCGACCTGTTTGGTTGTCCTTCCACAATCCTCGCAATCCTCACCCTAGGCATTCGTGACGCTGGAACATGGATCAACCATTGTGCTTAATGAAGGCACGAACAGAAACATGAACGAAGGCACAATCGAGGCACGATGAGGCATGAACGAGGCTTTAATAACACTTGTCATGGGTCGGTTGATTCACACTGATCGATTCATGCCTGTGCGGCCTTAGGAACGATCCTAAATTAGCCTTTTGCTCACTCACTCGACCAGATGGGTTGTTTGGAAGTAAATGGTTGTTTCATTCACTTCCGATCAATCATTTACAAGTGGGGTAAGAGTTCTCTATTTATACAATGGCCGGACCGATTTGATCCGTCAATCCGACGGTCAGGTTTGTATGTATACAATTATTACAAGGCTACAGTAGGGTCTAGGATGAGAGAAGTTCAAGGCCACCTACCATGGCCAGTTTGCATGGTCAGGCCTTGGAAACCCGTATGATTTTCTAGCCACAAGAGGGCGAGCGGAATAGGATGAGCGGAACGGGACAAGCTGCTAGAACCGAACGATCACTGGGTTCAAGAGAGGGACTTAGCCGGGCCTTGGGATGGGCCATGGTCGAATTTGGGACTTGTTCGGGGTTCTCTTGGGCCGTGTCATTGGTGCGAGTGATGGGATTGGCCTATGCTGCCAATTTTTTTTGCAATTGTTCTTCTGATGTATATTCTTGTTCTGGTCCTTGAATCCTGTGATGGAACTGTTCTCCAATATCCGTAGCATCAGATTCTTCTTTATCCACCTTCATGCCCAGCTTGTCCTTCCCATATCGGTGTTGTTCGAGTGGGTCTTTGCATCAGAGTTGCTTTATATATCAAAATGTAAAGTGCGATCGCAAAGAGATACGTGTTGGAAATTTGGCTTCTGGGTCTTGTAGTGCTTTAGTGGATAATGAGCAAATATTCACCGGCCAACTTTACTCTTTCCAATTAGGAACCTCCCCGTATCTAACCCCACTTAACGTTCCATAAACGCTGTTGTAACGTTGACATTATGCGCTGCTCCGATTGTTTTACCCGATCGTTTTAACTTATGCATATCTTTTCTAGTGGGTCTCGCTGTGTCTCTCGTGGATGCACAAGTAAGGCAAAATAAATCAGGAGTTCATGCAACGTGGGGCACGCTTCAATTCAAAAATCGTACTTTCCTATATGGGGGTGATGAACGTGTTTTGCCAACAAGAAGATAAGTTCAAGCGGTCGGACAAAGAGGGCGTGAGACACGTTTAATGTTTGTTCGTGCATTTCAGCTTCCTGCGCTGTCGTGATCAAATTGAAACAAATCCCATTTAATAATACATCAAGTCATAGTCAGCCGGATTTATCAGCCAGACCCCCTTACCGGACAAAAGAAGAAAAAGAATTACGGATTTCAGAAGGGAGGAAGCCTTTCTCTATCAGCGAATTACCAACCCACAGACAAAAGAGTTTGGACACATTATGAGGGAATCTATAGGGTTTGAGCAAGGTGTCAATTTTGATGCCAACTTTGGCGGAATTATGATGTGCGACAGTATAGATCTAACTTAAAAATATTTTTCCTTTGAGTTATTGCTCTATGAATATGGCGAACATCGAAGTTAAAAATAATGGATTGTGATACACATATCTTATCACGCCTTTAACTTCATGTCACGTGATATTTTTATCGATTTTTCTTATCAACAGTCTTTTCCAATGAAAGTAATCGTTAAATTCTAGTAACTTGTCCGTGTTAAGCACCACACTTAAATGAAAACCCATTTCGTTAAATGTTTGTCATCATAATTCAACTTTCAATCCCACTTGGTCTAAACTCTTCTGAATTGAAGCTCTGTAGCCGCCTCGGGCACTACTGATGCTATTGTAGTATTAAAGAAGATTGTGTACTGTACTTTTAATAGCTGCGTCTGGTTACAAGGGCGGGAGCAATAGGACCTACGTATCTAATTTCCTGTTGGGAGTCATAAATCTGAATCGGCCGGAGGAGCTGCACCAACAACCACTGATGTACATACATTCGAAGATTTAGCGCAGACTCATGCAACTTTCTCGCCCTTTAAGAAGTGATTTGCATATTTTCATGTCATACGCGTGTAGACGTGCATAGATGGACCAGTTTTAATTGGGTCGTACTGATGATTGATGGCGTGTAGTGGAGAAAGTTTCGATTTTTAAGAAAACTGAAAACACGAATCACTTGGAAAGAAGGACCCCATTTTTTTTTGATCTCGGCAAGCGTGCAAAGCGTGCTTGTTCCCTAGAGACGCTCGTGAAATTGAAAACTTCCTTCGTTTTCAAGTCACCATCAACTGAAGCGGTCACTGATCAGCTAAAAGGGCAGAAAGATTTCACAGCAGGAAAGAGACTTTCCGCATCGCCAAACTTTTCAAAGCATAAAAAGAGAGTTTTGGACTTGAAACAAGTTCTCAAGTAATTCATATGAACTGTAAGATATAAGATTCGAAAGTATTTTTAAATTAAAGTGGAAGAAAAATATTCTTTTATTAAATATGAAATGTGCGGACATCAATACGTTAAAATAAAAAATATAGTCTAATTAGACATTCCGGAGGAGGATAGGTCGATAAGATAAGAGAGAGACTTTATGCATCGCGGAATTTTTCAAACCATGAAGGGGAAGATTTGGACTTGAAACCATAAAAGGGTAGAAAGATTTCACAGCAGGAAAGAGACTTTCTGCATCGCCAAACTTTTTAAAGCATAAAAACAAAAGTTTTGGACTTGAAACAAGTCCTAAAGTAATTCATCTTAATTAAGGCCTAAAATTCGAAAGTATTTTTAAATTAAAGTGAAAAAAAATTATAAATAAAAAATATGAATCGTGCAAATATCAGTACATTAAAATAAGAAATATAGCTTAATTGGGCATTCCGGAGGAGGTTAGGCTAGTAAGAGAGAGACTTTATGCATCGCCAAAATTTTCAAATCATGAAGGGAAGAGTTCGGACACACTAGGGAGAGGAATCTATTCGTGGGCGGATGTGGAACAAGGTTGTATAATCTCGTAAACAGTCCCCGGTTGGATCGTGACAAGAACAAGAACAGTGTTGCTCATAAGCATCCATTAACTAAGGATCCAACCAGAGAGTATCGGAAGTTAGTCAAGGCACTTCAGGACCCTCGTTTAAGTTTGATTCCCTTCGCGTCTCTTCCTTCACTTGTCGCTGTGCCCTTCCCACTTTCCGTTTGCCATCTCAAAGAAAAACGCAGTCGACAGAGTGACCCACCACCCCCAAAGGACAAAGACCCACCTCCTAGTTTCGTAGCCACACGCGCATGTTCGTTGTTTTTCGGCCTATAAACGTGCCCACCTGCGATTTCTAGACCACCCGTTTCATTGGCTCACTCTTTCGCTTCTCGCTTGCTCTGAAGTTCCCTCCTTTTCTTCGGTTTTGGCAAAAATTTTGTTTCCGATGGCGCTTAATTTGCTGTCTCCGGCCGAAATCAAGGCCGTTTCTTTCTTGGATTCTACGAAGTCAAATCATCACCACCTCAATAAGTTGCCAGGTAGAGGTTCTTTCTGCTTCGGCCGCTTGATTACTCTGAAGCGCAGTGGTGAAATTTGATCCGAAGACGTCCTCTTTCGTCTTTGCTCTTTTGTAATTGGAGTTGTGGAAGTCTTTGCTTTTGATCGTTTGGGAATCTCGGCCTGAGCCTTGGAAACGGCGTTGTTCCTGCTCATTGAGCTGGAAAAGAGTGTATAGGAGTGTGTCATGCTTTTGCGTCTCTGTTGTCTTTATACCCTGTACGGGGTATAAAAATGTTGGCTTTTCTTGGAGAAGTTACGGTAGTTTTGGTTGTCAACGCGGTTTTTCACTTACATGTTTTCGGAATTTTTCCATTCCCATTTTGCGGAAGCTGTCTCTAAGGTATATGCATTCGACTTGATGTAGAAAACAGAAGTATTATTTGGTTTAATTTATGGTTTATGTGGAGTTTGTGCAAGTGAAAGCAGTCGATTACTGTGACTCACAGATTAGTAACTTCATGGAACGGTTTAATCTGAGCTTGCGCAATGGACAAGCATTCTGATTCTTCTGCTGTCTAATGTTCAGGTGCATTTACGTTGAAGAGGAAGGATTGTGGAACGAGAAGAATTCATTGTTCAGCACAGCCTCCACCAGCCTGGCCCGGGCGAGCTGTTCCCGAGACAAATCGTAAATCGTGGGATGGCCCGAAGCCAATTTCTATTGTTGGATCTACTGGTTCTATTGGAACACAGGTCTGAATATCATGATATCTTCTTCTTCTTTTCCAAGAATTCAAAGCATAATTGTATTAAGATCCTTGTTGATACCCTTATTTGATACTAAGTCAAAGTTCTTGAGGAGCTGCAATAAACTGGATATGTTTTCTGAATTAATTTCAGCTTCTCTAGTCATATTGCATTGTCATTTGTTGCAATCTGAATTGGGTGTTTTACAGACTTTGGACATAGTAGCAGAGAACCCTGATAAATTCAGAGTTGTGGCTCTCGCAGCTGGATCCAATGTTACACTTCTATCTGATCAGGTAAATAATCTGTTGCCATGTCTTGCTCAATGTGACACTGTTTGACCGTAAAATCTACTAGATTTAATGACAGTCTCTGCCAATTTTTTAATCTTTTCGACTATTTTAAGTTCTAAAAAATAGGACACAATCTATTCTTCACCTACCTGATCTGGACTCCCTCAATATTCTTGGGCAATTAAACATCACTCTCCTGTGTGTAAGTGGGTGGAAATAAACTGAAGAATAGCATGGATTTAAATCTTTGTAATCTGATTCAGATTGAAGCTTTAGACTCATTAACTTTCTTTTCTGCATTTTACAGGTTAAGACATTCAAGCCTCAATTGGTCGCAGTCAGGAATGAATCATTAGTTGATGAGCTCAAAGAGGCTCTATCTGATGTTGAGGAGAAGCCTGAGATCATTCCAGGGGAACAAGGAGTTATTGAGGTGTCTCATCTTTGTGCTATTGCATGGAATTTAAAGTTGAATAATGCTAGGTATACTTGGAATGGCTTATAGAACTTGAATACTTGTGATGTGGCAGACTCTCACTGGGTGTTGAGTATAAATCACTTATTCAAAGGCCTATGTGTAGTGCAGTCTGTCACACCTTTAAGTCTACGTATTTTATCGACCAGCCTCAGTACCTACATTAATCTTCAAAGGTTTTTCCATGCAAACTATTATTGATGATGGAATTTTTCAGGTGGCTCGCCATCCAGATGCTGTAACTGTAGTTACAGGTATAGTTGGTTGCGCAGGACTAAAGGTAAAGTGTTGCATTTACTGGTGACAATTTTGAGGAAAGCTATTATTGAAATTCTTTCATCTATCTTTGGGAGATTCGAGTGCATTGATATGCCAGTGTGCTGTGTTTTCATCTCCTTTTCATTTATGTATTTCCCTAGAACAGCAGCCATTGTGAATATCTCTAGTTGATGTACTTTTATTGGTTAAAATCCTCAGCCCACAGTAGCTGCCATTGAAGCAGGCAAGGACATAGCTTTGGCCAATAAGGAGACCCTCATTGCAGGAGGTCCTTTTGTGCTCCCCCTTGCACACAAGCATAAAGTGAAGATACTTCCGGCTGATTCTGAACATTCTGCCATATTTCAGGTGTGAGAACTTCCACAAGAATGTTTGGAACTCATATGCTTGTTCATCATGGCTCCCTTCTGCAATGCTCAATTAGTTTGTTGCAGAAGCTTAAATGTGTATTTTTCTTCAGTGTATTCAGGGTTTACCAGAAGGTGCACTTCGGCGAATTATTTTGACTGCGTCGGGTGGGGCTTTCAGGTGCGAACATGTTTAGAATGTGAAGCTCAAAAGTAAAATTTGTTCCAAGCATAGTATATTTGCTTTAGGAAAAATAACTTGTGTTAATCTGATATAGATGTCGAGTCTGTAAATGGGATATGAATCTGGGTCTCATTTCTCTTCTTTGGAGCGATGGAGCTTTTTTGTTAAGTAAAGACTACTATTTTTAATTCCTCCTAAACATTTTCCCTTTGGTTAGTACATGCAAATGCAGTTAGAGTAGGTTTAATAGTGTATGAAATAAGTCTGTGCATTGTTTCATAATCTGTAGTGTCTCTATCTTTTTATCTATCGTGCTATTTGGGTGCTTGGAATTTCCGGATATTAGGTAAAAGGCATCCGGTCATAGCCTTTATCTTCTTGGATGTGCAGTTTCCAGGACTGAGGAATAAATATGTGTCGACTTTGTCATGACAGGGATTGGCCAGTAGATAAATTAAAAGAAGTCAAAGTTGCCGATGCTTTGAAGCATCCTAACTGGAATATGGGGAAAAAGATTACCGTTGACTCTGCTACCCTTTTCAATAAGGTTTGTTGTATTCTTTGTTCGAACTTATCTCAAGCGGTACACCATGAACAGGGCAGGCTTCCGTCTGTGCTTTTGCTTTGTGCTCCATTTAATTTTTACCTGCTTGACCAGGGTCTTGAAGTCATTGAAGCACATTATCTCTTTGGAGCAGAGTATGACAATATTGAGATTGTGATTCATCCCCAATCTATCATTCACTCGATGGTAGAGACACAGGTTTGGTTCTTATTCACTGAACCATGTGGCTATTAACGTTGGTGTTACTATCCTACTGCTGATGACGGTGACAGTCTCCAAGTTTATATCTTCAATCATCTTAGGAATTTACTCAGTAGGACAACTGGGTATGACTGTTGCTTATCATCTATCATCTTCCCTGTTTGCTCCTCTACAGGATTCATCCGTTCTCGCACAATTGGGGTGGCCTGATATGCGATTGCCGATCCTCTACACAATGTCATGGCCAGAGAGGATTTACTGCTCTGAAATAACATGGCCTCGACTCGACCTTTGCAAGTAATTATCCTTTTACTGCCAGAGTAGGATTATGAATTTCTCGTCAGATCTCTTTAAGACATATGAATTAACATAAAAATGTTGCTCTACTTCTCGAGATAAGTATTCGCTTGAAGGGAAACACTGTTACCTTAAAGCACAGCACTGGTGGCCTGGAAAAAGGCATTGGACTGGCTGCGCATTTTGGACATGTAATGGTTGCATATGAACTTTTTCCCCATCTTTTGGGCACATACAACTGGGTGAGGGGGGACATAAAGAAGTTTCATAGAATATAGTACATAATAAATTGAGCACCTAATGGCTAGGGTGGTGACTGCCCTCGCAACCCCCTTGGGTCCTCCCCTGCTCATAGGCATGAAAGTTGGACATCAGGAAAAGTACACCGGAAGTCCTAAACTTTACATGTTGTATGCAGTCATGTTCTAAAAAGTTCGACTGATGCAGTTAAATCCCAAACCTTTTAAGAAAAAGCAATCAAGTTCTTCATGTCACCATACTCTCCAATTTCTCTTATGTGGCATCCTCTAGGGCTGCTGGATAGGTGACTTTTGGCTGCTGCCAAAGCAATTTCAAGAGAAGGACCTGATTGCCTTTTTTTTTTCAAATTAGGGTTAGAACTAGATTGCACCAGTTGAAAGGGTGAGCACTAATTTCGTTTTGGTACTCATTATGCTGATAACATGAACAATATATCTTTGAACATCATTAGGGTATCCATATCAGTGACAAGTGACATCGCTGAACTAATGTATTTTAGCTGCAAAGGAGTACATGCTGAAATCTTCTCAGTATCTCTTTTTTGGGTTTGGTAAGATGCATTTTCTTCATGGCACAGGCTTGGTTCACTAACATTCAAAGCTCCTGACAATGTAAAATATCCATCCATGGATCTTGCCTATGCTGCTGGACGGGCTGGAGGCACAATGACGGGAGTTCTTAGTGCAGCCAATGAGAAGGCAGTTGAAATGTTCATCGATGAAAAGTATGCATTCTGTTTCTTTATTTAGTTTTTCTGTGTAATAGAACTGGACTTTCCCTGGGGAGTTATTAACAACTGCAGAAACCCAGTGCTAAGCATTTAAAGTCAGGGTGGGTCTCATCTAATGACATCTTAATAATTTATGTTAACGGTGAAAGATTTCCTAAAACCATTTTGTTTCTCATGGGGATTGGAAGTAAAGTTTTTAAATTCCCTAGTGAAAGGGGCATAAACCTTGTTATTTACTTTACCTACCTATCTGGAAAAAGCTGATGTTGGTTGGATTCTAGTATGGATTATAACTTGTATGTCTGATCTCTCTCTCTCTCTCTCTCTCTCTCTCTCTCTCTATATATATATATATATATATGGACATGACTTGCACAATCTCTGCTCAAGTCAGTTTTAATGTATTGTAGGTCTTTTTCTGAATGAATGATTTTCCTTTTGTCAGGATAAGCTATTTGGACATCTTCAAGGTTGTAGAGCTCACTTGTGATAAGCATAGGGAAGAAATGGTCAAGACACCTTCCCTGGAGGAGATCATACATTACGACTTGTGGGCTCGGGATTATGCAGCAGCAAGTTTGCAGCAATCCACCAGGAGGACCCCTGTTCTCACATGAATGAGAGCTTGGCTAGCGAAAATACTCTTGGAAGGGTGTATAGAATGAAATAACCTTGGGGAAGGTTTTCAAATGGGTCAACACATGCAGTTCAGTCGGCAGAAGAGAAAAATGTGATTTAATGACCAATTCCAAGAACATCTTTTACTAGTTCCACAATTCTTAATGGAGGTCCAAGTTCATCTTCCCCATTGTCTGCATTTCTTCGCACTTTGATCTAATCTTTGTGCAACTTGTTATAGCATTTTTGGGGTTATAAGGTGGTAAAACATTGATATCTTTCACACGGTGAGCAGGTTCTGAACGTGCACATCTCACTGCATGATCAACCTCCACTCCAACGTCCACATATGTTAGAAGTTCGGCTACAAGTGTAGGCACCTGATATATCTACATAAATAGATCTTATCTCATTTGAAAAACCCAATATCTGCAAGTTGTATTTTTCATTTCATCTGTCGTTGCTACGGCATTTTTAGTCTTGATGCCAAAACCCATCAAACACAGTTGCCTCCTTTAGCCATGGAACTAGGTGAAACAATGCATGTAGGAGCACCAGTACATGAATCTGGGTTGCTCTGTACACATATGCAACCTACCTTTTGTTTGAATGTTCAATGCAGATGAAAAAAGGAAACAATTTTAAAAATTGCTTGCACAAGTCTTCGTTTCAATGAATAGCCTGACGGTCAGTGATATTTTGAAGCGATCACCTACCTCTAATCCGGTTAATGGACTTCTCTTTGCCGACCCAAAAAGGAAAATTATGTCAAAGGCTCAAATGCATATAAAGAGACAAATGCAGTCGCAACTGTATGGCTAGCTCCTTGTTAAAGAATCTTATCCTCTCTTCTTTTTCCATGAAAGCTCAATATTGCTAAAAGTGAACGAATTGAGTTCCTTTTCTAGCCTATCCATTGCCATTCTCTCTCTCTCTCTCTGTCTGTCTCTCTCTCTCTCCTCTCTCTTCTCTGGGGAATGATTATGATGTTATGAGGATTGAGATTGAAGTGAGCCATTACTTGTGAGGGAGAACTTAGGTAAGATCAATCCCTGATGACAGAGAATTGACACTTTCTTTCTAGGTGGGGTTCTTGTGCACATGGCCAGCTAAAGTCCACAACAAAATCCTCAACAGCAACTGCACATAATGAAAAGGATTTGGAACTAAACCGCACGGCAAATTATACATTCCTAGTCGGCAAAAGCACATTATATATTGCAGACTGTCTTACTATCTTCCAGCACTTTACTTTGCTCTGACATCTACCAAGCCGCTTGTCCGAAAGATTGGTGTCCATGCTGAATTTCCGACCTAACTCTACGAAAAGCAGAATAAGTCAAGTAGGGCACTTCTGCGATCCTCCAAGAAATCATTTCTTGGAAGTTGGCATTCTTTGGGTAATGAAAAATGAACATGAATTGTTCGACCGGTGTGTACACGTCGCGACTTTTCGAATTGAAATTAATATAATTACGTGTCGGAAAAACCATAGGCAAGCCTTATGCATTTTTCTAGGAAGGAGCAATGTTATACCCCCATTTGTCTCTTTTACTGAGGACACGTTTGTTTCACATTTTCTTTATTAAAATAATTAGGTTTCATTTGTTAGGTAATTTAAGGAAAGTGATCCCTCTCTTGCTAAAGGAAAAGCCGTTTTCCCTAAATCTTAACTAATTACTTTCAATCCATAGAGAACGTTCAAGTGTTGAAAAACTGGAAATCAATTTTTCGAAAACAGTTTTTTTTTCAAACAAATTAATCTTCAGTCTCTCATTCCTAATGTTTTGGGTCTTCTGTCATAAAATTACACAAGGAGCAAATGGATAGCAGAAGGCTACCGGATGTACAAGAACGGGGGAATATTGTACCGTGGCACATTCTTCCTCGTTAGCCCCGCGGTCATTTCACTTCACTTTCCCTGTCACGCGCACTTGCCCCCAGCCGGGCCAGCCCCTCCTGTTTCTTTCCAAGAAAGATTAGACGCGCTGGCCCCCCTCTCCTTCACCTTCAATTTCCCATCACCTCTCTCCAGAGAAAGACAGGGAGATTGACACAAATTTCAAGGTCATGGCAGTGTGAGCGGGACGGGATTGGCATGGATAACATGGACAAAAGAAAGACGAGAAAAGAGACCAATTACGTTACAACGTTTTCGGCAGTGTCCTGATAAAATTCGCAAGCCCTCCACACTTTCCGGTCGATTTCTACTTTCGGGACGATGAATGTGAAAACATGGAAGTTTCTTTCTTCCCCCTTCCCTCCCCACTTTGTCTCTTTTCCTCCTCTTTTTTTATGTGCGACAGAGGAGGTTGTGGGACACGCGGGAAGAGGTGGAAGTTTACGTAGATGCTGACGAGGGGGTCATCGCGTAAAACGGGATCGATTGCGGGTTCGGAATGCCGTAGACTTGACCTGCTCACCACCCTTTTCCCCCCCTCCTTCTCTTTTCTTATCCTTAGCGTCCGACGTATCGCATAAGCTAAGCGGACTTCAAAGATGGCGGATGTACTAGCACGAGTTCCGTTCTCATTAGATGCGGCCTCTTGTAATGAAATTAGGGAAAATGACATGAATGGTCCATTGACTTTGTTATAATGTGTAACGTCGTTCTAAAATTTTTAATTTATTTAATTTGATTCTAAATTTTGGCTTAATGTGTAATGTTACCCTTAAAATTTAAATTTGTTCAATATAGTTTATGGATTTTGGTTCAATGTTTAATGTGATTTTTGAAATTTCAAATAACTTCATATAATTTAAAGCCTACATTGAACAAATTAGAAGTATGAAGGTAATATTGCATATTGGGCCGATGTTCAGAAATTGTATTGTATGAATTAAAAGTTCATGGACGACATTGTATATTGAATTAAAATTCAATGATCATTTATATTATTATCTCTTTGAAGTTATAGGAAGGTAATTTCTTACGAATCTCTCACTTTTGATGTAAACGTTCCGTGTTTGATCGGGTTGGAGAGCTCCATATTTTCCGGCACGCCAAAGTCACTTCAAAGAACTCGAAAAATTCTGATTATAGGGTCTAGGTTTTTTTCATTGAATTCAAGAAAGCGAATGAAAACAAGCTACTCAGCTCTAAGGGAATGCTGTCAAGACATCAAGTAATGTGACCGGTGACTGCTAGGTGCATTAGTTACACGGAAGGCAATTTAGATAATCACATCACTCCAATTAACTTGTGGAGCCAAATGACACGTTTGTTTAGCCAAAAATGAAGAATTTCAAAAATATTTCCTTAAAAGTGATTACTCCATTATACAAAATATTTCAAAGAGGAAAACATTTCATGATTTTTTTTTTTTTTTTTTGGGAAAACTAAGGATTCCGAAGACCGCTTTTGAAATTTCCAACCCTACTTTATAGAATGGACTCGTACAGGGCGTCTCTTTCTTTTGTCGTTTGTTGCTCGGTTTCTCTCGTCCGAGAAACTTCTAATCTCGGAGCCGGTCGGATTCCGAACAGCTGGCCGCAGGTTTCTTTTGTTTGACAAAAAGCGCAGGATGTCGCCGACGGATCTTTCTCCCCCTCGATCGCGCGCTCCCCCCGCCCACCTCACCGTCGCTAACAGCTCGCGTCATGCATTAGGTAAGGACCAGGAAAAATCCCCACGGCAACCGACACAAATCAGGCAGCTCGGGACGTCAACTTGCATGATTGTTCCCCAATTATGTCCTCGCTGTTGGAGCGAGAGCTTGATTGACGATTTCTTTCTCGCCCTTTTTTGTCATTATTAAAACCCTTGTTGTGATGTATTCCAGATATTCATTTGAATTAATCTAATTTGAGCTTGATTGCAATTCCGTAACGTCAAGCTCCTGGTTTCCCGCTTGCTTGCAAGGCATCATCATCATCATCGTCATGCCCTCCATAACGTCGGCCAATTAGTAAAAATTAATCGGTAATTTGAGTTCGAAAAATGCTTGAGAAATTTTCTGCTCACGAGAAACGGGACGGAGGAAGAGGAGGAGGAGGATCTTCTTTTTCGGAAAAAGGAAAAGGGGAGGAGGGCAGAGGAGATCTTCCGCACATGATGGCCGGGCTGCTTTTGGCAGCTTTTGATAAAGAGAGGAGGACGACGGACAACCGCATTGAGATTGTGCCTTGAATTGCAGTTAATCACTCTGGTCTTAATCCTAATTTATACATATGAACACCACCCCAAAAAAATCAAAACCAATAAAACGAAAACGAAAACGAAAACGAAAACGAAAACCAAACCGTAATCACAGAGCAACCTAGGAAATCTACCGGAGAATGCGACGGCAAAAATCTTCACTCACCAGCCCGTGTCCGAAGATGAAGCGGATCTTCAAAACGGGTTCAGCTTCAAGTTCCTGCTCAGCCCGTTCGCATTGGCGAAGAAGCCGACCAGGTCCGCCCTCTGGGGCAGGAGCGGTTTCCTCTTGTCCTCGTCCTTGCCCGCCGGCTTCGCGTCCGCGGCGGCGGCGCCGTCGTCGTCGTCCTCCGCTACCGCCGCGACCCGCTTCGACTCGCCCACCTTGTCTCTCTTCTTGCCCGGGGTCACGAGCACGAGCGTGTCCTTGCCGTCGCTGTGGCTCCGGTTCAGCAGCAGGTCCTTGAGCCGCCACCGCTTCGAGGATCCAGTCGAGTTGCTCTTCTCGCAGCGCTTCGCCGCAGCCGCCGCGGAGGATTGGTAGCGCGACGACGGCGGCGACGATTGCGGCGGCCTCCACACGCAGTAGGATCCCTGAGCTAGGCCGTCGAGCTCGTCCGATTCCGAGCAAGACGAGGAGGAGGAGGACGTCGACCACTCCCTCTCCTCGCTCAGGAGCTTCTTCAGCGGCAGCCGGTGCTTTGTCGTCGTCGTCTTCTTCCAGCCGTCATCGTCGTCCCTCTCTCTGCTCGGGACTCCGTTCAGAAGCAAATCCCTGTTGAAAACCGGGTACACAGGCCTGATTTGGCCGTTGTAGAAGATCTCGTCGGCGGAAATCGGAGACGAGCCCGGCCCTCCGGACACGAAAGCGAACTCGAACTCCTCTTCTCCTTCTTCTTCTCCTCCGCCTGCTCCCCCAACGTCCTCGTTACAGAACTGGGCGCTCGCGTTCTCCTCGCCCCCCGCTTCTTCGTCCGGCGGTTGCGGCAGCTGGTCGGCGCTGGCTCGACCGAAATCCATGTCGTCACAGCAGTACGGGTCGGGATCAAGCCCGAGCTCGTCGACGACCCGAGCGGCGATCTCCGCGAGCCTGCTTGCGGAGTAGCTGCTGAGGCTTGGGGAAGGAGAGAGCAGAGCCGATGCCTGCATCTCTGCATGTACTCTGTTTCTGCTCTGCTTTAGGAGAGAGAGAGAAACAGGGGAACTGGAGACGGTATGGGGTTAGTTAGGGGAGATATATAGCTGTTAAGTGGTTGTGGAAATTTGGTTTTCCCATCTTTAATTTTTAGTAATATAAATTGCAAAACAAAAAAAGGTGAATTTCCAGGAAAAATAGCGACGGGACTATTGCTATAATTTATTTACTTTTTGCACTTTTTGGTGTATTTCGCGACTTTTCTTTTTGGGTTATAAGAATATGATTAAACGATTTATAATCTCTTTTTTATAAAAAAAAATTAATTTATGATGTTTGTTTTTTCCGAAATAGTGCCCCGTCCTCTCGAGCAAGCGGTGAGTTTTTCCTTTGCTTTGATTACACGTAACATGCTATTCCTGTTCCTGACGGATCAACTTTTTGTGTCCATATCACCGCAAATGGACGGGTGCAGTGTTCACACGTGTTAGATTTTTCTTAACCTGTCGACATTAGAAAAAATCAAAACCCAAAAAGAAAAAAAAAATGAAAAGAAGAAAAAGCAGGAAAGCCATTCGTTTGGATAGGATGGCGAGGCATGAGATTGCGACCGCTTTCGGGCAGTTGGGTTGAGATAGATTAGTGGTGGTTTGTATCTCCCATCATTTAAATGCCAACTCTTTTTTATATGGAGAAAAAATCATACAAATGACTTATGAAATTTAATTTAATATGTATCATGATCTCTAAATTTTAAATTTTTTTCATCAATGTGGTTTATAATATTTAGCCCGATAAACTTTTGATATTGTTTAATTTAGATGCCAACTATTTTGTAGAGGAAGGGAAAAATGACACAATTAATTAAATGTACAATAAATTTTGGTATTTATTGATTTATTCTCTGGACTATTGAAAATGTTACATTAATTTAAGTTTAGTGACAATGTTATACATTTTTATATATATCAAAGACTACATTAAACATAAATTAAAAATTTGAAGATCAATTGAACAAATTGAAATTTCGGAAATGACATTGCACATTGGTAAAGTTGAAAGACCATGTTAAATAAATTAAAAGTTCAGAGATCATTTTATATATTAGACTAAAATTTATGAATTATTTATGTCAAGTAATCATAAAAGGCTTAAAGATGTGACCGGCATGACACCCAAAATTGAATAAGCAAACACGTCACCGTATGAAGGAGAAGAGGTCGCTTGCACATCAATCTCATCCTCGTGGAGATATGAAAAAAATTCAATCAAGAAAAAAAAAACACATTTTCGAGGATGCCATTGGAAAATTTTCATTTGGTCGTTTTGAATTTTTGGTTTTCCTTTATTTATTAAAGGAATGGATAAGTTTTTAGTACACTCTCACTCTTCTATGGCAAAATCAGGAAGTAAAAGTTGGCTCAACTTCCGTTGCATTTAACTCGAGAGAACTCTCTCCATCGAACGGTTTTGCTACACATCATGTAATTATCCAAAATCCTTGTTTACACCAAAAAATATGACCCAGCTCTTTTTAATCAACAAAGAGTGGCTTTAGTCGTTTAAATAAATTTTGTTTATCGACATTGACATGGTTATCAATAAATGATACGATGTAGATATTGACTGATTTTATCGATAATGATAATATACAGCTATTAATAAGCGATTAATTGCGGTTGTGGTTGATCTAAGAAGACAGATCAACGAGAGCACTTCAAGATGTTAAACGATTGATACTTGTGCGGTATGAGTATTGACACCTGCGAAAAGGACCGTCAATAGTTATATAGAACCAGCATTAATGAGGAGAGAAAGGGTGTTCAATGAAGTTGTTGAGGTAATAAGCCCTAGCCATTCAAAAATTTGGCTAGGAGTTTGACACGAGAGGACATGAGAACAAGGATATCGATAAAGACAAGGACACTGAGTGACGATTTTTTTTTGTCGGTACAAAGTGACAGTTAAGTAACCCACTTATGGATGAGATTCGCGTGCGAATTAAAAGGCTCGAATCTTGAAAATCATATTTTTTGGGGTCAAGTTCGGAGTACAATTACTTAGCATAATAATAATTGCTAATAAGGGGTTACAATTAAGGGCTATTCATATGTGGAGGGCATGTAACTATTTGGTGATTGAATAACTATAATCAAGATCACGTATTTTCAATGTGCTTTTTTTTAGTTTATTAATGTTAATATCTTTTCAGTTTCCATCATTTACAGTCGTTTACCTTTATATTCATTATTTATCTTCATTGTTACGATGAATGAATTCCTATCCAAAATCACCATAGAATCCATCTCGGAAAAAGCCAAATATAGACTTTTTTAGTGAAAGAACTTTTCACTACTTGGGTCAACTCCCTTTTTTGTGGATTAACGTATCAAATATCAAACTTAATTTTAAGCCAATAACAAATACGTTATGGTTCATATTAAACTTGGCCCCGCAATATCATCGTTGAGGTACCTATCAAAGCATCAACGACTCGAACAATTCTAGGAGTTTTTTTATTTATTGAGAGGGAAAGATATAAATTGTAACGATAGTGATTGAGAAATCGAATTCAAATCAATTAGTTAGGTGAATTGGGTTACATCCCCATGAAAAATAAGGAAAACTATGTTCTCACCCCTTTTCAACTACCCCAAAAGACTGAATTCTTTTAAAATAATTTCATTCAATTTTTTTTTCTGAAATTAGATGAACGGTCGATGGAATGGTGGTGGCTCGAGGGGGCAAACTTAGATTCTCTCTTCGATAAAACGGGCAAGAGAGAGAGGGGAGAATTTCATTGACTCTGTTTAGCCAAACGGGAGCCGATTGATTTGATCCTACGGCTCGATGCATGCCCACGTCAGACTATGAAAGTCAATCTTTTTTTTTTTTATTAGTAATCCTCATTCGTAGATGAAAAATCAAATTAAAAAGGAAATTTCACGATTAATGTACCCTCATGAAATTCAAAATTTAATTTTAGCAATATACACACATATAATTTGAGAAGGCGTGGCAACCATCATCGCTTCCCGTTAGAAGGCCATGGTAGCCATATGATTGTAATATTACACGTAGAGTAAGCCACAAAATTTTCCGAATATCAAACAGAAAAAAAGAAAAAAAGAAGAAGAAAAGATGTAAATATATTTATATCTTTTGTTATAATTTACTTTTATTATTTTCGTCACCCATCTCATCATTTCACGAGAAGGAGCAAGCAGAGCATGAAAGGAATTGGGCCAGGAAGAAGGGGAGGCGTGCCGCGTGGGAGGTCTCTTGGCCCATTAGGTAGATGACCGGGACTGCCTTTATACTGATTAAGAAAGAATTGCTCTAGCCAATATAATAATATAAATTTATTATTAATAATTATTATTGTCGTCATCGTCCTTTCACACCAATATTATAAATACCCGCCGGCCACTGATACTGAGAGATGCATGAATCGCAAGGCCGCAAAAGTGCTTGAAATTCCCTCCACAACTTTGCTAGTGGTCTACACTATTTCTCTCACTATGGGCACGCTTCCTCACAATTAATTTTGGTGGGCAAAAAAAAAAAGAAAAAAAAATGATATGTTTGGAAAAAAAATGAGAAATGAGAAATATTTTCCAGCTACCGCCTTTCGAAGACGAGATACCATAGGTAGTAACCCAATGCTGGCCTAGGATTCGGATACCGCCTTAGGTGCTTTTGACCCAAATAACTCGCTCTACATATAATGAAATGATCTAGTTAAAAAAACTTAGGCAATTAGAAGGAAGTATATATGCATGCATAAGATTAGATAAAAATGTCAATTCATTGCATGACATCATGATATTGTGATCGTTTATAGATGATTTCCACGATATTTACAACCTTGTGAGAAGTGATGTTCGAATTTTGAAGAAATTGAAGCTCCAAACTTAGAATTGGAAATGGTAATTTGAGATTCAAAGTCAATGGGAGAGGGTGAGCTCATAGATCCATTTCGGTGCTACCTAACCAAGAACCGTATTTGTGGATTTTGGAATACAGCATCTTATCAACACAACCCCTTTTTATTTTTTTATTCATTTTTTTAACTTTGGTATTTGAGATTGATGATTTAATTTGATTGAAATAGTCAAGGGAAGGCTACGTTAGAAGAAAACGATGGGATTGGCGGTCTCACTGGTTAGGTCTCGTCAATAAACAAACATACAAACAAACAAATAAATAAACACAGCAGCCAATTGAACCTCGTAAGTTGTGCCATGAATGGTGCTGCTTCCTAAATAAGTCATCACCAGATTCTTTCCTGTATTTTCCCATCATTTTCTGCTGGAAACTGCTATTTTTCTTACTGATTCCAAAAATTATATCCAATCATCATTTAATTTCTAAAAAAGAGAAGAAAAGGAAAAAAAATAAAAAAGGGAAAACGCGACAGCTGGCTTCGGTTTTGTCTTCATTCTGCGATGCAGCAGACTTTTCTGGGTAAAGCAAAAGGGAGAGATTGCAATCCAGTCCCAGCAAACATAATTCGGTTTAGTATATTGCAAGAACTGAATGGTCTATGTAAGGGACAGCCTGTCCTCCTTATCCTCGTAATCTAAACAAACATAGCACTATGAAAATTTCCGATCCAATCTTGTTCTTTATTCGTCAAATTCCGCAAGAACAGCTTCCTTTTTATTTTTTTGGGGTTTCATGCCGTCAACGTGTAATGCTTGAAAACACGAGAGCCGAAAAGGAAAAAGAAAAAGGAGGAGGTGGATTGTTGTAAGAAAAAGCCAAGGATGCAAAAAGTTGGAACAGAACAAAGGTCAGCACCTAACCCAAGTCACAATATACCATTTTTTTTTTTGGCTCATGTTGATCATATGATTGAACTTTAACTACTTAGAGAAGCTCATGGTCCACATTGATTTGGCTCTATGGTGTTATGGAGTAGAAATGAACACATTGAACAAATTTGGTTTGAAATTGTTGTGCTTAAGTTTTTCAATTGGGCTAATCCAAAGAGTATAGACTTGTGTTTTGAATCTTGCGCTCGTCAAGATCTACTTCATCCAATTTTTTTGATTTTTTCAAGAGGATTGGATTAAAGGGGGGATGTTGGGAGAAAATTTTAGGAAAGATGTCAGGTAGGAAATACTTTTTGAGCTTTTCAAGAGAATTGGATTAAGGAGGGTGTTAAGGAGAAAATCTCTTTAAGCTTTCCAAGGTCCATCTTTGAGCTTCCAAAAGGGCCATTTGGAGCTTTTCAAGAGGACTCGACTTAAAGGAAGATGTTAGGGAGAAAATTTTTTTGTACTTTCCTAGAGGATTGGACTAAAGGGAGAATGTTGGGAAGGAAATTTTTTTGAGCTTTTTAAGAGTATTGACAATGTAACTTGGTGCATCAATGATTCGTTACAAAATTTAAGTGACTTTATTACGTTTAGAGAACGCTTTTCAAAGGATCAAATTGATCGGTTCCTTTGAATTTTCTATTCTCTCCCGCGCAAATCTATGATAAGAAATCAGGGCAACTATTGTTAATAGGAAAGATATCATGGAATCTACGTGGCCTAGTTGGATATACTCGAACAAAATCGGACATGCCAATGGAAAGGACTAAGAGATTTCAATTTTGTTTTTCTTTCGTCAAATTCTGGGACAAGGCCGCGTTGTGCTTGAAAACCCAAGAGCCAAAAAGGAAGAAGAAGAAGAAGGTGGATTGGAGTAAGAATGAAAAGCCAAGGTCACGAAAAGTAGGAACAGAACCAAGGTCAACACCTAACCGAAGTCACAATTTGAGGGGAAGGAAGGTCAATAAAGAGAGCAGATTGCATTTTTTAATGAGCAGCATGTACCGTATGTATGGCTGAATTATATTAAAGTCCTAAAGTCTCTCTCTCTCTCTCTCTGTGTTAGCCCTAGGATTTCATGTTTAGCTTCAAGGGAAGCCCATGAGGGCTGTGATTTGAAAGCAATCCAGTCCAATGGGCTGAGAGCCATCCACGCATTACTGGCCGGCACAGCACTTTCCACCCGTTTCCCGATCGCCGGATTAAACGTGACTCGTGAGATTAAAGAGGCATTCCAAGAATCATTTTCTGGCGACCCGAGACCTGATCCAAGCTTCGCAGGTCGGTTGTCGCTGCATTGAGGACCGTTGTCGCTATAAATTGAATTTAAAGCCTCCTAAACCCTACTAGAGCCTCCTGCAACAAATTTACATGTTTCCCAGGGACCATTTTATCAGAAAGCCAAGACTATGATCATAAATTACCAATATACTTTCCACACCAAAATGACTGCAAATTGCCATTTTCTACTCGGAAAAAAAGTCTCTAGCCTAACTATAAGAAAGCAAGCCATCGGTCGATAAAAAGCGACCCCCATACGCAAGAAAAAAAACAGTCCAAACCGAACACGACAACGTTGTCGGGGGTAAAAATCGCCTTTCACTGTCCAGACTTCCTATTCGAGGATATAAATTGGTGAGCAAGGAAGGACTAGAGACAGGTGAATCCTTCCCTGGACGAAAACCGTTCTCAGGTTCAAACCTTTGACCTTTGCTACCATCGATTACATCATGTATGCTTGAGCCCCAAGGGTGGGTAGAAAGACACGTTCGGGAAGAAAACGCAGCCAAGTCCAAGTCCAAGTCCAATACCAAAACCCTTTTCCACCGAATCCAGAAAGACGGCGACTGGGCTTGGGCTTCCACCATACTCTTCTCCGACCCTTATCTTCTTTCCAATTCAATTCAATTTAATTCAGAGGAGGATTCTGACCTCCTTTCATTTAAAAAAGGTGAAAAAGAAAAGTAAGATTTTGCTACTAGACAAAAGAACTTTCGGTACGAATTCCTTTCGTAGGAGGAAAACTCCTAGCCGCAGTTCTCCATCTGAAAAGGCCAAAAAGCCAGCCGTCAATTTGGTGAAAAGTCAACTTGCCAATTGAAAACTGTCACGTGACGCGTCGACCCTTATGACTAAGGTACTTGTCCATAAAGGAAAAATGGGACACGATAAATGGACCACGCATGCCTAAAGATAATGCAATAATTTAATAATAGAAAAAGCTGGCTAGGGATCGAGGCTTGCCACGCAAGTTTCTCAGGATCTTGGCTGCTTTTGCGACGTGCCGTTTGTTGGAAATGCCATCATCGCTTGCATGATCGCGCAGATGGGTACGATATTCAAGCAAAGAAAAGGATTGATTCTCCATTGAAAACAAACGGTCACACGACAAAAGGGACCAAAAAAGACCACGGTTCATGACTACAATCCAGCGCAAAAGAAAACCCGAAAGATCAGCGGACCATACAAATTCCCAAAAAACAATCTTTCTCCTATCTTCTAAAGTATCGGCGGTTGTGTCGGTGTCCAATTCGAACGGGGCAGCTCCTGCCGTCAACTCGATCTTCTTTACGCGCCTCGCGTCCCGGTCTTTATTCAAGTCTTCAATCCCTTCATGCCCCGGATTGCTGTTAGATCGGAAGAAATTATTCTCACTTGCTGTTGTAGCTTTATGTAAGTATTTGTCCTATGCTATCCAGATGTACTTGATCAAAAAGAAACTTGCAGAGAGATCTACTTAGATGAAAAAAGAAGCTTGCAGGCAAAGAAACGATAGCATACAATACAAAGCGAATAAAACAATGATAATCCTAAACCGACCAAAAAAAAAAAAAAGATAATGATAATCCTGCACTCAGTTCTTGTCTTGCGTCAATGTTGGTTTTTATGATCAACTCGACATGATAGAAACTATCTTCAGAGGCATCAAGGTGATTTTGAATTACTGTTGATTAAAGGGATTATAATCACACCTTAGTTCTAAAACTTTTGATGATTCGAGTCAGCAATCCATCCCCAGCTATTTGCCTGACTTTTCGCACCAGCCCATGCCTTGGAATCTTCCCCCCCTGCAGAATGATGATCATGTGTTGAGGTAATTTCAATGTTAAAGGTAAGTCCAAAATAAAGCTCGAGATACAAGAACTAAGGGACGGCAATGCTGATGCGGCCCTTACTTTGTGGTCTTTATAATACTTGGCGATCAAGTTGACGTCGGATGGAGGTAAGATCTTCGAGAGCTCCAAAATCAAAACCTGAAACGGCATCCAAGGGGAAGTCGGTTTCTGTGACTTCTCCAAGGTACTCGACAACCCTGTTGCACATAGATTTTCATGGATCATTAGACCAATTGATAGAATAGATAAAGTCAAATGCACAAACATGGATCAATGCAAAAGTAGGAACGAGAAAGAAAATTCAATTACCTTTCGAGCAACAAGGGGCTCTAAAGCTGACAACGTACTCTGGTAACACGTGAGTATTCATGTGAGTGCTCCAGACAATATATCTCCTCGGAGATGATAAATCATCCACACCTGAATCGTACGGTTCCGAACTAGGATGAGACTGTTCTGAGCCAAAACTGACAAGTTCTGATTTTCCCAATATAACTCGGCAAAGCAACAGATGCCTTAAGCCATCTTCATCTACAGGGGCGACCTCAACGCTGCAAAGAATTACAAGATAAAACTATTTAAGGCCAATGTCATCACACTCGCAACATATTAACATGAGTTAATCTACAAACTTGCGAAACATACTCGTTCTATTAGGTTTAACCAATCATAGCTTAAAAGGAAATACAATAACACGATAAATCAACCTATAGGGGCGAATTTAAAGCTACCAATATCAATACATGTACAACGTACTAACGTGTTCTTGAAATATACTCTCTTTAGTTCGATATAATAGATTGCAGCTGAAAAGAGGAATATAAATGCGCGCTAAAATTAACTATCTTCGCGATCATACTACTTTCCAAACAGTATCTTTCGATAATTTATGAAATTGAAAGGGAAAAAGAAAGGAATTCCGGTACCTTTCGAGAGGAAGATTATCAGGAGCAAAATAAACTCCACGACCATACGGGCCACTGTTCTCAGGCTTGCCACTGTGGCCGAAACCGTAGGAGAAGATGTTAGATACCTCTTCCTTCGAGGTCGCGTACCATGCGTACCTCACGTTGGCGGTGTCTCCGCCGCCTTTCTTTTGCACCGCCTGAGAGTAAACCTGAAACGCTTGGGCCCGTGATTTCACCGCGACACTGGAGGAGCAACTCCGGTGGATCGCTGCCAGGGTGACTTGCGGCCCGAGCGAACCTAGCCGCGAGACGAACATCTCCTGGATGAAGCGGTGGGCCTTGTCTCCCTCCTCGAGTTCCACCAACCCGGCGCCAGCAAATGGCAACTGAGCAGCAGTGCCGGAATGGCCGGCGGAGACAATGCTCTCGCAATCGGAGACCGACGAATCCTGATCCCGATCGTCCATCGGATTGTCGGGATCTGGACGGATTGCCGGATGGTTGAGTTCGGGTGCGACTGCATCGGGGGAGGCGGCGGGTACAGTCGGTGATCGATGGGCGTAGTCACCCATTTTCGAATAACAGATCGATTCACTAAAAGGGCACGGATTGAATGAAGAGATGAAAAAGCTTCGAGTTCTCGAAGCGCCGGTCGCAAAACAGATCGATTCACACGGAACGGGAGATGCTCGAGGTTTCGGAAACCGAAGCGAACGAGAAAGTCAAGACGGTCTAGTAATCCTCAGCAACGAAAGCATGCATATCGCCGGAAGCTTTACGGAGGGCAACGGGGGGGAATGGATAACGTGGGCTGCGAGGACCCGTGCACGGCTCTTCCAGATGAAGAAAGTCAGAGATGGAGACGAACGTGGGGCGCAGAGGAAGCGAGATGGGGTCTGCTGCTGCGAGCAGGGCTCTTGCTGGAAGGAAGACGAAGAGAGAATGGGGAGGGGGGGAGGGATTGGGAGTTTGGCAGGGGGGAAGGATTTTATAGAGGAAAAACCGGCGGAGCCGCGCCGCTCCACTTGCCCACGTATTGGAATACGATCGTCCTTCCCCTTCCTTCCTTCTTAAAAACTCCTTTTTTTTTTTTTTTGGTCAGAAAGCGTCGCTTCTCTTTGAGCCGGTCGTTTTTCGCTTTAAATTTTCCCCATGGAAATAAAAAAAAAAAAACTAAGAAAATCATAAAAAAATAAAAAAATCACTAAAAAAATCAATAAGTTAAGCATTTATCGTTTGCGAATGACCGTTTTTATTGCATTATGCATGATCATGGTTTGGAAATGCAAATATTTCTTTATTAGATATGATCAATTGAACAATCTAAAATCACTGGTTTTCATAATTTGTTTACTGATTGGTATTGAATCTATTGGTGAAGCGTGAAGGTAAAATATTCATGCATGAGCGTGCGATGTTCTAACTTGCCGCACAAGATTAATGGAGGCCTTAGTTGAAACTCCTGGATAATCCGTTATAAAATAGTATGAGAATGCAATAATAACTTGTTCACAGCATTAATTGAGCTCATGTGAGGAAGAAATTGAACCTTTGGATATTCTCGAGTATTCTCTTATAAATAGACATATTGAAATAGATCATAAATTTATTTTTAATTCATATTTAATGGGTTGAGTTGTTACGTGGATTAGTTATATCTAGTGAATATGTCATAAATGGGTTTAAAATGATGAAAATATGAGTATTTAATGGATTCATAACTTACTTTTATGACTTTCTTTCATCCTCATTTGACTTAGGTTTACTCATTTCGTGTTCTTACCTCAATTTGGATATGAGTTTTCTAAATTGAGTTAAATATAAAAGTGTTTAAATAATACGATTTGAGTTAAGTATTAGTCATTAGATTTATATTACAATGAATTGGGTCAAAATGGGTTAATTGGATTGGATGATTTTTGATCTATCTCAAAACCGACTCAATTTACTCGTTTGATGGTCAACCCGTAAATAAAGATTCTATTGGTGTGTGCCGGAGTGAGATGAGCAACAAGGCTAGAACATATCGTTTAGCTTTATGGATATTTAGTGCACTTATTGAAAAATTCACAAAATAAGATTATCCAAATAAAATAAAATAGGCTAGGGCAAACATAGAGGCGGTGCCGGCCACAGGGATGAGATGTCATGTCACGATCCATGTGAAATGACAAGAGTGGGCTTGGAACTGTCCACGTTGACGTCCAAAACTGGCAACCCACTCTCTGTCATCCGCCCCGTTTTGTTTGTAATTTGGTAAAACCATTAATCACAGACCAAATGGAAAGGATAGGAGCTTTTCCTAATAACATAATTGGATTATTTTATTTTTTGGAAAAATTATTAATTATGGACCAAATGGAGAGGATAAGGAAGAGTTCTTCATAATGTCATTTTTGGCATTTTTATTTATTGGTAAAATCATTAATTATGGACCAAATAGAGAGGATACAGCACAGACTTTCGTAATACCCTTCCTGGCATTTCCTTATAATTGGTAAAATTTTAGATTATGGACCATATGAAGAGGATATAGATAGATGCTTTCGTAATACCTTCTTTGGCAATTTTTTAATTGATAAAATTAATAATTACTGACCAAATGGAGAGGGTAGGGCAGATATTTCATAACATCCTTTTTGGCATTTTTAATTAATTTATTTCACGATTTAGTTTTTTTAAGGGGTATTGAAATTTGGGCTCATGGGGAATGAGGGTACATTTGCAATCCAAGTGTGATCCGGTTCCGGAGTTCGTGAACCCCAATTTTTCTTTTTTTAAAATCGGTGTGCATTGAACATGTGCAATTGGCACGCATGAATTCTAGGTTCTTGCTTCTGAAATGAACGAGTAATTGTTAACAGATCTAAATTCAAGAGAGGCCGAGATTGCCATTTAGCTAATTTAGACAAAAGTTACACGTCAAGTCCTAATGAATACTTTGATAGGTGGGTCACATTTTTTAAATTTCTCCAACTAAAATGCTTTATTATATAAAGAGTTATTTGAGTTATTTGTAGGGGTGATCTCGGTTTGGTCCCGGTTCCAAGGGGAACTAGACCAGAAAGACTAGTTCCCAATTTGGGAACTGAGAATCGGATTGGACCATCGATTCTAGTCACACTTTATTTCCACTAAAACAACCATATTCCAACCCATCTATTATTTCTACTAAAACAACCATATTCTTCCATTAAAACCCATAAACAACCATCTATTATTTCCACTAAAACAACCATATTCTTCCCTAAAACTATTATTTCCAACCCATCTAGTTTGGTGCCAAGCCATCCTAATGGAAACACATATTTTAACATGTGAAATATTAAACTCCGAACATTAATCTCACCATGTTTACTTCATGTTGATTTTAGCCCCCCAAAGGACATAAACAATATAATTCAAAAGTCAAGCTTGGGTTTTATAGACAAGTTCCCTTATTCTCTTTGAGTATTTTGTTGATGTGGGACTCTTGGAGATGAATGCCTTATCTCTTACGAGAGAGAGAGAGAGAGAGAGAGAGAGAGAGAGAGGGGAGTGAGTGTGAGAAATGAAAGCGTGGCTATTGGAGTACTAGTCCCACGTTGTGTGGAAGAAGAAACTTGCAAGGATGCTTACTCTTTAAGTAGCAAAGAACAAGAAGAAGATCTTGTGACCCCTTGGCCTCAAAAAGTCTTCAATTGAGAGACTTTTCTACGTCATAGAAGTTTTAATTCAAATTAATTTTATATTTATGTGTTTAAAAAATAAAATAAAATATTCTAGAATTTATTAATAATTTTTAAAAAATAAAAAATTTTTTATAAAAATCGGTCCGGTTCCCCTTAGGAATCAAGAATCGGACCGATGTTTTCGAAAATTGGACCAAATCAGCCGGTTCGATACGGTCCGATCTCGGTTTGGGCGGTCCATCATGCTTAGCCCTAGTTATTTGTTGGTTACGCATTGAATTCTTTAGCGCTGTTTGCCCTTCCACTGCGCGTGAACATCTAACTGGCTAGCTTAGTAGTTATGAGGAGCGAACACGCATTCCTTGTGCGACAAAAGTAAAAAGAGAAGCAAAATGGGTGGTTGAGAGAGAGAAAAAGACAAGTCGAGAAATTATTTAAAAAGTTGGTACCATGAAAGAGCGAGTTAGGTAATATGGTACATCTTTAAATATTATGATAATCTTCTAATGAAGAACTTTGTTACGAACAAATTTAGTAGTTCCATAAATAAGAATAATAAACCCAATTTCATAGACAAATTTCTCGATTAGTTAACCAGCCTATCATTTCTTCACGATCTATATGAAATCTAAACTAGGGTGCTAATGAATTCACTAATCTAGAAATTGAGTTTGGTGCATTATAGACTAGCAAGAGGCTAGTGCCTAAATCATGTAAATTTTTTTTATGAGGAATTACGGTAAAGCATATGCCCGCAGCAGGTTCGATTGCAATTACAGTAATATTCGATTTGCTAATATTCTCTTTCGATGCCAAGATGCAATAATGAGAAAAAAAGAAGAAAATGCTGGCTCCCTTGAACTCACTTTATACATCAATAACTGGACATATGTATTGCGTGCATATAGCTTTCATTTTCGATTTGGCAAAGCAAAACAATATTTATGTAATATTTTTTAATAAAAAACCCTTAAAAACTCGACACTCCATTTTTTTGCTTCATTTTTCTTTTCTGGAGATGTCAAAAAGAGCGTGTATATAGCTTTCATTTTCGATTTGGCAAAGCAAAAAAATATTTATGGCCTTTACAAAAAAAAAAACAATATTTATGGCATCTTTTTTCTTTTCTGGAAATGTCAAAAAGAGTAAATAAAAAGTATTTGTTCTTGTTGAGTAAGAAAATCAAACTATTTAAAGCTTTATTTATTTCACGAAAAATGGATAATTTGAAAAGCACTTTTATAAAAATGATTATTTGTATCGCTTGAAATAATAGTCAATAAAAATGCTTTTATCATCGACAACAATTTATATCTAAAATTTTTTGTGAATGATGAAAATATTTTTTGTTAATTCTTTAAGTTTTTCAAATGATAATATTTAGGAAAACATTTTATAAATCATTTATTTTCTGAAAAACAAACGCATTCTAAATGAAGGACAATAATTACTCATTGACCTAAGATAGGTTGATTACATCAGGTAGAGGAGAAATAAATTCAAACATCGCTCATTGCATAGAGGAACAGAATTAACACATTGGATAAGGTTTATTACTTCAGGTAAATGGGAAATGAAATTAAAACATTCAGCAGCAGCTCTAAGAAATCTTCCTCCATCAGTCTACTTAAATAGATGATGCTCTGTACAAGATTCTCCAAGGGTTTCAACTCAATGGCGTTGAGCCACTGATGCTTTTAGGTCTTCCATCAAAAGAAAAAACGTTTCAAACATCCTTTTTATTTTTTTTATTATCTTCCTTATAATTCCCCTTTTTCCCATGGATTTACGCACTCCTATAGTTGATAAAAAAGATCAATATTCTTTTATATTATGCATTTTTATCTAAGCACATCACAGAAATTTCTGGATCTGATAATGTTGTGACGGTCATGAAAAGAAAATGAAATCTTGTTCTGCATAACTACACAGATCATGTAACATTCCTATAGCATGTCAATCAAAGAAGAGTTTTGATACTCCATTGAAAACAAACAAGCCATGTCATATGGGGACCAAGAGAAGACTGCATTTTATGATTATAACCTACTGCAGATGTTCAAAAGAACGGCAGATCATACAAATTCTGACAAAAAATTAGAAAGAGACTTTTTCCTATGTAAGAGTCGGCAGCTATGTTGACGTCCAATTCGGATGGGCCTCCCCCTCCACATCTTACGTACCGATAGAAAACCCGACTTGTTCAAGTCCATCCATGGTCCCGTAATCAGCTGCTTTACGCCCCAGATTGCTGTAGAATGGAATAAACTATTCACTATCAACTCAACACAAATAGAAACAAGCTCTCTCTATCCATGACTCGACATCAAAGGCATGGACATGCTTTTGCATTACTGTTTATTGAGGGATCATAGTCCATACCTTAGTTCCGAAACCTTTGATGATTCCAATCAGCAAGCCATCCCCGGTAATTTGCCTGACTTTTTGTACCAGCACATGCCTCGAAAACTTTCCCCGCTGGAATAATGATGAACGTGTTTTAAAATTATCTCGGCATTAAAGGCGAGCAGATAAGAAAGATTGAAAGAGAAGAACTAAGTGTTGATAATGTTGATGTGGCACTTACCATGTGGTCCTTATAATGCTTAACAATCAAATTCATGTCAGATGGAGGTAAGATCTTCGAGAGTTCCAAAATCAAAATTCGAAATGACACCCGAGGAGAAGTTTGCTCCCGTGACTTCTCCGGAGTTCTCACCAACTCTATTTCATATAGATTTTCACAAATCATCAGATTAGTTGATAGAGCAAACAAAGTCAAACACATAAATGTGGTCAATGCAAAAGCAACAATGAGAAAGAGCAATTTGATTACCTCTCAAATAGCAAGGGGCTCTAAAGCTGATAACATACTCTGGTAACACATGAGTGTTCATGTGGGTGTTCCAAATAATGTATCTCATTGGAGATGATAAGCCGTCCACGCCTGAATCGTATTGTTCTGAGCTAGGATGAGATTGTTGTGAGCCAAAATTGACAAGTTCCGATTTACCTAGTATGACTCGGCAAAGCAACAGATGCCTAAGACCATCTCTATCCATGGGGGCGAACTTCACACTGCCAAAGCATTACAAAGAGACTATCTAAGGCTATTATCATCACATGCCCAACATATTAACATGATTCAATAAACAACATGCTCACAAAGCATACTCCCTATCATAGATTGATGGGGAAAAATAATAACTCGCTAAATCAAAGTATCTTCATGATTGTATCACTTTCCTAAGAGTATCTCTCGATTATTTGTGCAATTTATAAGGTTGGATTTAATGCTGCCAGTCGTAGATTAAATATGCTCCATTCTACTAGATTTAAACGTTCATGGATTATAAGGGAAATATAATAATGCATCAAATAAACATGTCTTTGTGATAATCTCTTGATTATATATGCAATTAATATCAGCAGATTTAATGCTACCACAGCATTGCCAAGAAACAATCTAAGGCTAATATCATTATATGTACAATATATTGAGATAGTTCAAAAACAACATGAAAGTGAAATATACTTGTTTAGATCATTCTTAAAAGAGAAAAATACTAATGTGCTACATTAACATATCTTCATGATCTTACCACTTTCCCAACATCATTTCTCAATTATTTACGCAATTCAAAGTGAAAAAGAGAGAGAAGGAATTCAGTACCTTTCGATGAGATGATTTTCGGGAGCAAAATAGAGTCCACGACCGTACAAGCCACTGTTCTGAGGCTTCCCAGTAATGCCAAAGCCGTAGGAAAAGATCTTAGAGACCTCTTCCCTTGAGACCGCGTACCACGCATACCTGACGTTGGCGGTGTCGCCGCCACCTTTCTCCTGCACTGCCTGCGAGCAAACTTGGAACACCTGGGCACGTGCTCTCGCCGAGACACTGGAGAAGCTGTTCTGGTGGATTGCCACCACGGTGACATCCACCCCATGCGCACCTAGCCACGAAAGGAACCTGTCCTTGATAATGCGGTGGGCCCTGTCTCCCTCGCCGAGTTCTGTCAGCCCGCTGCTGATGAAGGGCATTAGAGTAGTGCCAGATCGAGCGGTGGAGACGACTCTCTCGCAGTCAGAGAGGGACGAATCCGGATCTTGATCTTCCGTCGGATGGTTCAGATCTGGATGGTTGAGCTCTGCTGCGGGGTGGGTGGATTCAGAAGCAACTGCTTCAGGAGTAACGTTGTGTACAGTCGATGACTGACCTTGATGCATGTAGTCCGACATCTTGGACCGACGCTGGAACGTCCCAAAAAAGCGCGTTAAAAAAAGAGAAAATAACGAATCGATTCAAAATAAATGGAATGGCAGAACGAATGAAGATCCTAAGCTTTTAGTCAATGAAGTGAATTGCAAAACAGAGACTCGTTAATCACCAACGCAAAACACCAACGAGAGATTGTCGGGGTTGGACGTCGAATGGAAGAAAAAAGGAATTTGAAAACAAAGAGAGTGACTAAACAGGAAATGAGAAAGTTGACAATCTAATGATAAGCGACATAAGCATGCATTTACGTTGGCTTCAAGAAACACCAGGCACATCCACATGAAAGCAAAGATGAAGAAGGATTCATACACGATTTCTCCAGATACAGTAATCAGACAAGGACACGAGCAAGGAACGCAGAGAAGCAGAGGTGGGTCTGCGTCTGAGCGAGACGAGGGTCGACGGAGTGAGTGAATGTGAATGGCAGCGTTGAAGGAGAGAAGGGTTTTTGCTTGAAGAAGGTGTAGAAGGGGATTTGAGATGCGAGAGAAGGATTTTATTGAAGAAGGTCGTTTACCCTTTTCATTTCCCTGGAAATAATTCAATAAAAAATCACTGTAAATTTTTTTTACTTGAAGTAAATATTGGGATCACTTGTTTAACATCAAAATATCAAAATTTATCATTTTTAAAATACCGTCTTTCTCATGGGATGCATGATCGGAATGTTCAACATGAAAATATGTCTTTATGGGGTATGGTTAACAAAATACCCTGAAAGCGTTAGTTAACAAGATTTGTTTAATGATTGGTGTAGAATCTATCGGTAAGTATGAAAAGAAAAATATTTATGTGCGAGAATGCAATGATGGAAGGAGGGGGGAAGAATTGATTGAATCTTCGAAATTTGAATATCCCGTTATAAATAGACATTCTATTGGCAAAGGGTAGAGTGACGGCGAGCGACAAAGTGACAAAAAAATGTTTCGGATTAGTTTATTGTAATTGGAAAATCTACATATTATGTAACCCTTAAGCATGAAAATGCCATGATTTCTCTTCCCAAAATTAATTGAACTTGTGTGTGGAATTAATTGGACCGGTCGAGGTTCAAAGTCTCTCATAAATAGAATCTATTGGTAAGTGCCGAGGTGATGCGAAGAACAAAATGAGAAAATATTGTTGAATGTCATGGATAATTAGTTCACTATAATTGAAAAAATTTACAATTTAACTACGCCTCAATAAGATTATTCAAATGAATAAAAGTGTAAAAGCGCAAACATAGAGGCAGTAATGACCACGGGGATGAGAATTGAGATGGTTTGGACCGGGTGAAAAGGCAAGTGACATCTTTACCCATAAAATTTTCGTCATTATCTTTTTTTGGCATTTTTTAATCTATTGGTAAGTTGCAGGCCAAATGAAGAGGATGGGGAAGAGATTTTCGTTATACCTTTTATGGCGTTGTTTTTGCTTATTTGATAATTCTATTTATCACATATCAAATGGAGAGGATAAGGACAAAGACTTTCGTAATACCTTTTTTGGAATTTTCTTATTTTGGTAAAATTATTAGTGACAGACTAGATGGAGAGGATATGGACAGAGATTTTCCTTAAATATTTTTCGGCATTTTTCTACTTGTTTGGTAAAATTATTAATTACAGACCAAAAGGGGAAGATAAATAAGAGATTTTGGTAATACCTTTTTTGGCATATTTATTTATTTAGTTTTTAGTAGAATTGCAGACCAAATGGAGAGGATAACATAGAGATTTTCGCAATACCTTTTTCGGCATTTTTTTAAATCTTCATCTTTAATTTGTTTAAGGGGCACGGATGCAATTAGGTTGATTTAGCTGGAGTTTGTGAACCCCTAGTTCAGAGTCGGTGAAAAGATGGATATTAAGACCAGATCAATAACATTTTACTAATTCATTTATTTATTTGAGAGATACATATATTGAAAGTTCTAAAACTTATTACAAAAATAAAATTGAGTCCTAAAGTAAAATTAATTCCTATAATTTATCAAATTAGTGCAATCAAGCTTTCTTTGGTACTATTGGTCTCTTTTGGTGTGGATGGACATTTAACTAGTTAGCTATGAGGAGAGAACGCACATTTTTTATGTGACAAAATTAAAAAAGGATGAAACAAAATGGGTGGTCGGCGATAATTGGCAAAAAATTCCTAAGTCTATTGTGTAGATGTTAATTCAATTTTAAACTTTTCAAGTTTGTTAATTTAATCTTAAAATCTTTCGATGATTTACCAATGTTAGTCCTTTCGGTTAATTTTGGCTAGAAATCACGGATGTGGTGATCTAGTCAATGTTGGCTGTCTTCAGTAGTACCATGTGGCATGGCTAATGATAATTAGGATGATTCTTGCAAATTTTTTTTTTTAAAATTTTTTGAATTTTTTCTTTATTTCTCTTAGTTGGTCACTTGCCTCAATGATGGCCGGCCGAGGTTGCTGTCTACCGGTGCCTTTGCTAGCCCTAGGGTTGCCTTGCCTAGGCAGGGGTCTAGTTAGATCTAGCAAGGGTTGTGGTCGGCGGGGTCGTCAAAGTGACGGTTGGTTCCTTGCGGATCAAAAATCTAGTGAACATAAACAAAGAAAAGAGAAAAAAAGCAAAAATAAAAAATAACTTTTAAAATAGCATTGGTCATGCCATATCGAATGATCGTATTCACATTAACAATTTCTAATAAGAATTAGGTGGAAGGATTACATTGACAAATCATCAAAAGATTTAGGATTAAATTGACAAAATTGAAAAGTTTATGATTGAATTGATCATCATATAATATGTTTATGATATTTTTGGCAATTTTCTCTAGGTGACTGAGAGAGAGAAAGAGAAGTCGAGGAATTACTATAAAATCAGTACATGGAAAAGTGAGGTAACATGATTCATCTTTGAATGTTATGATAATCTTCTAATGGACAATTTCCTTACGAACAAATTGAGTTTTTGATAAATAAGAGTAATGAAAGTAGTTCCATAGATAAATTTCTCGATAATAAGCAGTCTGTCATTTCTTTGTAATTTATGTGAACTATATATTTATTTGTAAATAAATTTAGTTATCTGAAAATTGAGTTTAATGCATTTTAGACTAGCAAGTGGATTTTTATTTGGATGTCTCCTTTTTAAGAGACTCGGATACTCTAAGTGCCAAAACTTAGTATGGGAGGACATTTAAGTACTCAAAGTTGGGAAATGGATATTTAAGTTTCAAAATCGGAAAAAAATGGATTACTTAAATGCCAACAGAGAGAAATTCTGACCAAAATATTGATGTGGCATTTTTCCGACGAGTTGAAGTCGAAATAATGTTGTTTTGGGTGCTAACAAAGCCAGATCAGCCCAAAACAACGCTGTTTTGGCTTGAATTCAATTTTTATATAAATATTAATTAAATTAAATAAAAAAAGGGGACACATAAGTGGGAGGGGGCTCGCTTGCCTATGACCGTCGCCCCATTGTTGGTGGGGCGGCGAGCCTAGGAGAGGGTTGCAACCCTCTCCCAAATTTAGACAAGGGTTGCTGGCCCTCAAATAGGTACCATTACCCTCTCTAGCTTCTGGCGAGGGCTTGGGCAGGGCTCGCCGACCCTTACACAGGCATTGGTGGCCCTCGCCCAACACTCTTGGACTTGGGCGAGGTTTGGGGGTGTTAAGCGAGGGTTGTTGGCGCCTGTGCGAGTGCGAACGCCAACGACCTTCACCCAAGCCCTAGGTCTAAGGGTGCTGGGCGAGGGCGGGCGACCCTTGCCTAGATTTGGGGCCACCTTCTCCTAGCTTCTAGCGAGGGTGACCCTCATCTTTAGTTGATGATGGTCAATGGCCCTTACCTATGTGCCGATGACGCCTAAGGCCATCGCTGCCACCCCACCGATGATGGGATAGTGACAACAGGTGGGAGAGCCCTCTCTTGCCTATGCTGTGCTTTTTTTTTTTTTTTTTTTTTTCTATTATTTTTTTCTATTATTTAATTAATATTTATATTAAAAATTGAATTCGGGCTAAAATGACGTCATTTTGGCCGAGTCTAAGTTGACTCATCTTTTCGGTAAGCCATGTAGGTGACTTATATTATTAAAAAGCCATGTCAAATTTCCAATCACATTCGTCGGACTTTGTACAAAAATGTCCATATTTTCTAAAAATGTGGCACTTAAATATATCTTTCAAAATTTTTGACACTTAAGTGTCATTCTGTACTAAATTTTGGCATTTATGTTGTTCTTTTGCCCCTTTTCTCAAATAGCTCATGTAAATTATTTCCATTTTTTTTTAACTCTAACTATGGTCCATTCGTAACTTCATGCAATTACGATGATATTCGATATTCTCTTTTGATGCAATAATGAGAACAAAGAATATGTTGGTTCGCTTGAACTCACTTTACTCGTCAATAATTTGACAAATATATAGCGTGTATACCTTTCATTTTTGATTTGGCAAAGCAAAGCGATATTTATGGCATATATTTGCAGGAGATGTCAAAAAAGAGAGCGAATTCTGTCCATAAAAAAGGGAATTTACTCTCTTCAAGAAAATCAAACTACTGAAAACGAAAGAACAATAACTACTGCCAATTTAAGGTAGGTTTATTGCATACGGTTAAAGTGGAATGTAACTGGAAAAATGGGATAAGGTTGATTACTTCAGCTAAAAGAAGAATAAAATTAAACTATGGATAGGTTTAGTGTTGTTCAGGTAGCAGCTCTTGAAATCATCCTCCATTTTCTTTTTTCTTTTTTCTATTTTCCTTTATCTCGATTTGAAATTTAGTATCATAACTAAAGCATTTCATATTTTTTAGTGTATTAAATAATTTTTTAATGTGTTCTTAGATACTCCTTTGATGATTTGCATGCCCTGTATAAAAGTATCTTAGTAATAATAAGGAAAAAAGATAAATTTTTGGGTTAATATCATGAAAACTCAAATTAGTACACATGTGACAAATTTACCCAAAATTAATTTTTTGACCACTAAAGCTTGAAATTGGTTTAATTGTGACAAATTTACTCTTCGTTAGTTTCTATTAAATTTTGTTATCAAATTGCCGAGTTAAATGAGTATATTAGTTGATGGATGTACTAGTTTAGAGTTTTACCCTCCATTTGCCATGAGAGTATTAGTTTGTGATTTTTCACAATGTTAACTCAATTCAACGAAAACTAATGAACGGTAAATTTATCACAAATGTATCAATCTGGGGTTTTTGATAGTCAAAAAATTAGTTTGGTGTAAATTTATTACAAGTGTACTGGTTTAGGGTTTGTTATGGTCAAACAATTAGTTTATGGTAAATTTGTCATATGTGTACAAATTTAGCATTTTTTCAGTATTAACCTAAATTTTTTTATATAGTAAAAAATTAAAAGTCTATTCTTCATCATCGCTCTTATAATAATGATCAATTCTTTGTTTCTCTTATCTTGATAAAGTTCTCTAAAAATTCCCAAAAAAATGGTCTAAGAGGGCACAACTAGCACTAACGTGGATAATTTTTTTAATTTTTTTTCCTTCTCTTCTTTTACTTTTTTGCCCTATTTTCTCTTCGTCAAGCCTTATCAATTACCAATGAAAGTTGCTAGCCTCAAGTGAGAGTCACCCTTGCTGGATTGAGTGAGGGTAGCCCTAGTTGGATTGATTGAGGGTGACCCTAGCATAGCCTATCGAGGGAGGCCCACGCCCGCCCTTGTAGGGGCAACCCTCGCCAAGGGCTAGTGAGGGCGACCCTCACTAGCTTAGGCATTGGCATCCCTTGCTTGAGGCTATCAACCTTTTCCGTTATTGATGAGGCTTGATGATGGCTAGAGTAAAGAAAAAAAAAAAAATTCATATATTAAAAAAATTCTAAAATTGTCTAGATCAACATTGATTGATCATACTACTTTAGATAATCGTGCTGACTAGATTGCCATGTCAACTATTTTGGACCAAAATTAGTCGGAAGGGCTATATTAGTAGTTTGTTGATGGCCGGTAGAGGTTGCCATCCAATTTTGTTGTCCTGGGCTATTGACATGGGTTGTTTGAGATGATGAGGGAATGCTTTGAAGCACTAATTCATACTAAATCTAAACATTGATTTACAGCCTTCTTTAATGAAGAATTCAATCATAATATTATTGACAACAATTTTTGTAAAGCGTTCAATGGTAGAATCAGAGGCCAGGTACAAATAAATCATCAACATGTTTGAAGATGTATGAGTGATAGTCATGGTTAGGCTACAAAGACAGAGATGAGGTCAGAAAGTGAACTGTACAATGTGGTCTTGAAATTGCCTAGAGATTGGATGATAATGTGGTTGCTAGTAAGTTCTTTTGTCATCCAATTTAAAATGGGGATGATGGAAATGAGATCATAAGCAGTGTGGTTAGTATGTTGTTCACGTGGAGTAGAAAAAGTGTACATGTCTAGCTTGGCAAGTAACTGGAATTCTATATATACGACATTTGTGACACATCCATCTTGTCATACGAATCGTCTCCAATCAAATCAGGTGCTTCATCAACTACTATTCCTCCATCTAGGACCATTGGATCATTACCAAGGTCCTTGTCCCTATCACCGCGCGTGAGCTCACATTTCTATCACCGGCCTCACCCTTAGTCAAAATTGCCTTCCGTCTTGCCACCGGGCAATTTTCTAAATCGCCAATGATCGCATCATCAACGAGCTGCTAATCCTAACCCTAAATAAGCTGCTGGTCCTGCTGGTCCTATAACGCTCACGGCAACATCAACGCCTTCAACGATCTCAATATTTCTACCAGGCCCTTCCACTGGAACCTCCAAATTAAATGCCAAGTCCCTACATTTTTCATCTACAACTTCACGCGAGTTCTTTCCTTCAACACCACAGGTTACATTCTCATCCCCAACTTCGCACCATTACCATTAACCTTAGACTCAGAAATCGTTACTATGAAATCATTACTATTTTCTTTCAGAGAATAAATAGGCAAGCCTGACCCACCACCCTCTCTGTATTATCTTCTCCAATATTATCAACTCAAGGGAGTTGAGCCACTGATGATTTTAGATCTTCCATCAAAAGAAAAACTTTCCAAACATCCTTTTTTTCCCTTATTTTAATTCAACTGATTGAACGGAAGTTTCAGGATCAGGTTACGTTGTGAAAGGCCATGCGATGAAAATGAAATCTTCTCCTGCATAATTGCACAGATCATGTAATATTCCCATGCATGTTAACTAAAGAAGAGTTTTGATACTCCATTGGAAACAAACAAGCCATGCCACCTAGGGACCAAGAGATGACCACGTTTATGATTATAAGTCACAGATGTTCGAAAGATCAGCAGATCATATAAATTCAGAAGAAATAAACTTTTTCCTATCTACGAGTCAGCAGCTACGTCAGTGTCCGATTCGGATGGTCCTCCTCCTCCACATCTTGTCTACCATTTGCTCGTGCCTCTGTCCGGTGTGAACTCATTAAATTAAAACCGGTCTCATTTAAACGCCTCACATCATGGTCTTATTCAAGTCCATCCATGGTCCCATAATCAGTTGCTTCACGCCCATAGTTGCTGCGGAATGGAATAAATTATTCACTATCAACTCAACGCAAATAGATACAAGCTCTCTCTATCCCTGACTTGATATCAAAGGAATAGACGTGCTTTTGAATTATTGCTTATCAAGGGAGAAGAATCCATACCTTAGTTCCGAAATTTTTGATGAGTTCAATTAGCAAGCTATCCCCGGTAATTTGCCTGACTTTTTGTATCAGCACATGCCTCGAAATCTTTGCCCGCTAGAAAATGACGATCATGTTTTAAACAAACTTCAACATTAAAGAAGAGCTAAAAACAAAGCTTGAAAGATAAGAACTAAGTGATGACAATGTTGATATGACAGTTAGGGCATGTTTGGTAACACTCCCGGAAATAACTGATTCTGTTTTTTTTTCCCGGGAACAGATTTGAGACAGAAATCCGTTTGGTAAATTATTTATTCCCAGGAACAAATTTGTTTTGGGGGATAGATTTGGAGTAGAATTGAGAAGCAAAAAAAAATTGCTTCTTGCTCCCGGGAACAATTTTAAGAATCAATTTTTTCCTCTCTTTTCTTTTTTTTCCCTTCCCTGTCTTCTTCCTCTTTTTCCTCCCACCCCATCACTGCCCCCATCGCCGCCCGTGGGTTGCCGTCGGCAAGTGGCTGGGTGAGGTCCGGCGAGTTCGTTGGAGCCTTGCCCAGGCGGCACGAGGCCGGCCTTGCCTCACCTTGCCTAGATCTGGGGAGGCGAGCCTCCCCTGGCTAGGCGGCGCCTGGGCGAGCTTGAGCCTCGCCGGCTGGGTGAGTCTCCCCCGGCCATCGGCGAGGCTTAGCCTCACCCAAATCTACGAGGCTAAGCCTCGCCGGTGGCCAGGCCAGGCTCGCCTTTGGCGAGCTTGCCGGATCTCACCCGGCTGCTCGCCGGCCACCACCGGTGGCTGCAACTAAGAGGAAGAAGGGGAGAAAAGAGAAAAAGAAAAAGAAAAAAAGAAAAAAAGAAACAAAGAAAATTATAACAAAAAATATTAAAAATTAAAAGAATCAAAATATCAAAATTGTTTACCAAACACATTTCTATTCTTGGAGTAAAAATTTTAAACAGTTTATCAAACACCTTAAATACTCAGAAATTGTTTTCGGGAGCAGAATAAAAAAAAAATCATTTCTGATCAGAAATTGTTCCTAGGAATAGAATCATTGCCAAATAAACCCTTACTTTGTGGTCCTTATAATAATCAAAGATCAAACTAATGTCAAATGGAACTAACTTCGAGAATTCCGAAGCCAACATATGAAATGGCATAAGAGGAGAAGTCAGTTTTCGTGACTCCTCCAAATTTCTCAACAACACTATTCTATATAGATTTTCACAAATCATCGTACTAGTTAATAGAATAGATAAAGTCCAACACACAAATATGATCAATGCAAAAGAAGGAATGAGAAAGAACAATTGGATTACCTCTCAAGTGACAAGAGGCTCTAAAGCTGATAACATACTCTGGCAACACATGAGTGTTCATGTGGGTGCTCCAAACAATATATCTTGTTGGAGATGACAAGTTGTCAATGCCGAATCATATTGTTCTGAACTAGGATGAGATTGGTCCGAGCCAAAATCGACAAGCTCCGGTTTCCCTAATATGACTTGGCAAAGCAAAACATGCCTAAGGCCATCTTGATCCACGGGGGCAATCCTAACACTGCCAAGCATTACAAATAGTATATCTCGATTATTTATTCAATTTATAGCATCGTATTTAACATTGCTGGTAATAGATTAAACATACTCCTTTCTACTAGATATAATTGATCATAGATTATAAGAGGACTAACATGCCAAATCAACATATCTTTGTGATAATCTCTTGATTATCTATGCAATTAAAAGAGGTGAATTTAACGTTAAGAAAGCATTAACAAGAAATTATCTAACTCCAATATCATCACATGGACGCTATAATGACACGATCTAGAAACAACATGATAGCGAAATATACTCGTTCCGTTAGGTATGGTAGATCATAGCTTAAAGGGAAAAGTACTAATTTGCTACATCAACGTATCTGCATGATCATACCACTTTTCAAACAGTAGTATCTCTCAATTATTTAAGCAAATTCCAAGTGGAAAAAAAAGAAAAAAAGAAGGAATTTCGTACCTCTCGAGAAGATGAGATTCTGGAGCAAAATAAATTCCACAACCATACAACCCACTGTTCTCAGGCTCCCCGCTGTAGCCAAAGCCATCGGAGAGGATCTTGGAGGCTCCTTCCCTCGAGGTCGCACACCATGCGTACCTCACGTTGGCGTCGTTGCCGTTGCCTTTCTTCTGCACTGCCTGCGTGTAATCTCGAAACGCCTGGGCCCGTGCTTTCGCAGAGACACTGGAGTAGCAGTTCTGGTGGATCGCCACCACGGTAACTTGCGCCTCGAGCGCACCTAGCCGCCAGATGAATCTCTCCTTGAGAAAGCGGAAGACCATGTCTTCCTCGCTGAGCTTGGTCAACCCGCTGCTGACGAACGGCCCCAGAGCTGAGCCAGATTGATCAACAGAGATGACGCTCTCGCAGTCGGAGTCAGACGAATCCAGATCCTGATCTACCCCCGGTTCGATCAGATCTGGATGGTTGAGATCAATTGCGGGATGGTCAAATTCGGGCTCGACCGCATCAGGAGCGACGTTGTGTTGATGCATGGAGTTCGACGTCTTTGACCGAAGCTGCAACGTCTCGGAAAAGTGCGTTAAAAAAAATAACGAATCGATTCAAAATAAATGGAACGGCCGAACGAATGAAGATCCAAAGCTTTTAGTTAATGAAGTGGCAATTCAAAGTAAACAGAGGCTCGTTAATCACCAACACAAAGCACCCATGAGAGATTGTCGAGGTTGGGTCGTCGAATGAAGGAAGGAGGACTTTGAAAACAAAGAGAGCGACAGAACACGAACCGAGAAAGTCGACAATCTAATGTTAAGCAACGAAAGCATGCATTTACGGTGGCTTTAAAAGACACCCAGATCAAAGCAAAGATGAAGAAGGATTCGTACACGATTTCTCCTGATACAGGAATCAGACAAGGACACGAACAAGGAACGCGGAGAAGCAGAGGTGGGTCTGCGTCTGAGGGAGGCGAGGGTGACGGAGTGAGTGGGCGCGAATGGCAGATTTGAATGAGAGTAGGGTTTTTTCGCTTGAAGAAGGTGTAGAAGGGGATTTGAGGTTCAAGAGGAGGATTTTATAGAAGAAAGCCAAGGGAACTGCTCTCGCTTTCCATTTTCCCTGGAAATAATTAAATAAAAATTCACTACAAAAATACTATTTGGAATAAATATTGGGATTTTGTCTACAAATGTTCAGGAACGCTTGTTAATCATCAAAATACATGAATTTATCATTTTCAAAATATCTTCTTCCTTTTGAGATGCATGATCGGGACGTTAAATTTGATAATATGTCTTTATTGAGTATAATTAATGGAACACCCTAAAAACATTAGTTAACAAGATTCAGTTAATGATCAGTGTATAATCTTTCGGTGAAATATGAAAGATATAATATCGTCTTTCTTTTGAGCTGCATGATTGGAACGTTAAATATGAAAATGTGTTTTTATTAGGTATAATTAACGGAACACCCTGAAAGCGTTAGTTAACAATAATATTCAGTTAATGATCGGTGTAGAATCTGTCAGTGAAACACGAAAGATAAAATATTTATGAACTAGAACACGATGGTGGGAGGAGGGAGGGGATTAATTGAACCTTTGAAGCTCGGATCTCCTATCATAAACGTAGATTACATTGGAGGGGTAGAGTGATGACAAGCAGCAAAACGACATATGGTGGGTACACTGTGATTGAAAAATCTACATATTAAGCATGCCTTAAGAATGAGAACACGATAATTGCTCATTCCTGGAATTTATAGAACTCGTGCGCGGAATTAATTGGACCTCTCGAAGTTCCAAGATTCTCTCATAAATAGAATCTATTGGTAGGTGTCAGGGTGATGCGAGGAACAAAATGAGAAAATATTGTTAAATGTTATGGAAATTAGTGAACTAAAATTGTAAAAATTACAAATTAAGTACGTGTTAATAAGATTATCCAAATGAATAAAATAGAAAAGCCCAAATAAAGGCGGTAATGACCACAGGGATGAGATGTTTTAAACCGTGTGAAAAGACGAGAAGTGCTTTTGAAACTGTCCTTACCCATAAAATTTTCGTCATTATGTTTTTTGGGATTTTTTTAATTATCTATTGGTAAGTTACAGGCCAAATGAAGAGGATAGGGAGGAGATTTTCGTAATACCATTTTTGGCAGCGCTTTTATTTATTTGGTAAAACTTTTAATCACATGCCAAATGAAGAGGATAAGGACAGAGATTTTCGTAGTATCTTTTTCGGAATTTTCTTATTTATTGGTAAAATTATACGAACCAGATGGAGAGGATACGGATAGAGATTTTCTTAATACCTTTAACGGCATTTTTCTACTTATTTGGTAAAATTATTAATTACAGGCCAAAAGGAGAGGATAGAGAAGAGATTTTGGTAATACTTTTTTGGCATTTTATTTATTTATTAGTAGAATTATTAATTACAGACCAAATAGAGAGGATAGGATAGAGATTTTCGTAACACCTTTTCTAGCATATTCTTTAATCTTCATATTTAATTTGTTTAAGGGGTAGTGAAATTTGGGCTCATGGTGAGTGAGGTTACAGATGTAATTAGATCGATTTACTAGTTTAGTGGTCGGTGAAATTTAGATGGATGAGATTGAGATCAAGATGAGGTCGCCAAAGGTTGACGAGGCACTAGTGGCCTCGAGCAAGGTTTGAGCCTTGCCCAACTTGCTAGATCTAGCGAGGTTGGAGCTCATTGGCCTCAAGTGAGCTTGATCTCGCTGGATCAAGCGAGGTAGAGCCTTTCCACAAGCCGATGAGCCTCAACCTCAATGGTATATGGCGAGCTCAAGCCTTGCTAGCCTATGACGAGGCTCGAGCTTGCTTGGTCCGGTTGTCGGCCATGACCGAAAAATAAAAAATAAAAAGAAAGGAAAAAAGAAAAAAATAATTTAAAAATCAATTTTTAAAAATAATTAAAAAATATTTTAAAGATAAAATAACAAAAAAATTATTGAAAAAGATTGCATGGAATAAAAAAATTTCCCTACCGAATAGTGGAAATTTTTTTTTTTCACTTTATTTTCAAGTTTCAGCAAAACATCGAAAAATAATTACATTTTTCTGGAAAATGTTTTCCAGAAATGCCACATTTTCCACAAAATGAATGGAGCCTACGTGTCAAAATCTTTATTATTATGGCCGTTTTGGGCGTGCATGGACATCTAACTAGTTAGCATTGAACATGTACAATTTCCATGTGACAAAATTAAAGAGGGAGAAGCGAAATCAACTGTTGGAGATAATTGACAAAAGAGTTATAAACTTATTGTATGGATGTCAATTTAATTATAAAATTTTAAATTTTTTTAATTTAGTCATAAATCTTTTGACAATTTATAAAAACAGTCGTTCTTACTAATTTTGATCGTAAATCGTTGACATTGCTATCTAGTTAGCGTTGGCTATCCCACGTAATACCACTAGCGCTAACATGGATGATATTTATAATTTATTTTAAAATTTTTGAATTTTTTATTTACATTGTTTTCTTTATTTCCTTCTGCTAGTTGCCGAGCCTTAGGGATGGTCAACTGAAGTCACTGGCCCTAAGGTTGCCTTGCCTAGGCTAGGGTCCTACTGGATCTAGCAAAAAAAAGGAAAAATATTCAGAAATTTTTTCAAAAAATTATAAAAATCGTATATGTTAACACTAGCCGTGTTACATAAGACAACTGACGTCTACGTTAGCAATTTCTAATAAGGAGCGGGACTTGCTGATACAGCTCAGGTGATTCCTCGCTCAGAACAGTAGTTGCTATTTCCTCTCGCCTCTTCTTCTGATAGAGAATCCAGTTTACAGGCACTAACATCTTCAATTGTATCATTGCCACATTCCTAAGCAGAACCCTAGGCCTTATGCTTCTTTATTGGTTTTTAACCCATCTTCACCTGATAAAAATTTACCCTTTGAAGTCCTCAGGATCGTCCTCAGTGTCTGTCGTTTGGCGGAGAAGTTGCATAGGCATATGGCGATGCCCAACTGAACACTAGTAGGCAGATAAATAATCATCATGACTGCAAGTTCAAGCATGCTAGGCGCAGGAGTCGTAAGGGCAAGGAATTTCCATGATGGAGAAATTTCTCAGTATCAAACAAACAGCTCGAGACATGTTTATTTTCTAGCACAAGGCATTTGCACAAGAGCTTCAGGCCCACAGGTGCGCCGACAACGAAGCCCCCGGCAAAGCTGACACTACTCTTCTAATAGTTTCGAAAATCTGAAAGCCATTTTTTTATTATGGTTTTGTAACATGTGATTGGATCTATATCTTTATTAACACTCTTCTTTTTTGTCTATAAAAGAGATTCTCCAAATCGCAATCAAAACATATCAATAACAAGAAATTATTCTTTTCTTTTCATTTATTTGTTGGGTTTTATATATGACGATATTATTCCTATTTCCTCTTTGTGTGGAGTACAGAAGAAAATCTATTGTATCTCTCACTGCTGGAACAAGTCACACCAAGTTCCGTACTTCGAAGAACGGAAGTATGCTTAAGAACAATACTTTCGTGCATCATATATTTGTTCTTATTTTTCATCTTTTCTAATAGATTTTCTAACAATCCCATCCATTGCCTGACATGGCATTTTTTCCTTCTCTTACATTTCAATTCCAAACCTTTCACATCTATTACTCAAGTACATTACTAATGATTGAACCCCGAGGTTGGATGGACATGTTCCCGAAGAATCGCAATCTAAGTCCAAGTCAATTAGAAATCCTTCCTAAAACGGTGAGAGGGACTTGGGCTTCTTCCATATCTCTGACCTTTTTTCTTTTTTCAATTCATAGATTGAAACTAGGCTAAAATTTGACCAATGCCCACCAAGATATGACCAAAAATAAATGAATAAAGAATAAAATGCTAGAAGATAGAAGACCTTTTGGCATGAATCGAACCTCCAAGAAGCAGCACAAGCTCCTTTTCAGAGGAGAACTTCTAGTGGCAGTTTGCATCAATAAAGGCAAAGCCATCACCTTTCGTACTAACAAGAAAACAGAGACGATTTGACAAGACAAAGTGTATCATCCCAATTATGAACACCCTCGCGGGACTCATCTACCTCTATAACTAAGCTACTTGCCCATAGAGGAAATTTGAATGGACAAACCAAGGACCACACCTAATGAAGATGCCTAATTCTAGGAAAGAAAGGCCGCTAGAGTTACAAGGGCTTTCCCAAAAATTGCTAGCTAAAACACTATTCCTCTTTGTTTTTCAAAGCTTGCCAGAGAAGTTTAGGGTCTCGTTGTGTCGTGACTGATCATCGAATGGAAATGTAATCATCAACTACATAATTGCACATATCATATAAAATATTCCCAAAACATGTCAACTAAAGAAGAGTTGTCATGCTCCATTGAAAAAAAACAGTCATGCAACAAAAGACCATGAGAAGACCGCAGTTTACGATTGTAATGAAGCGCAAATGTTCAAATCATAAAAATTCCAAAAGAGTCTTTCTCCATATATGAGAGTCAGCAGCTGCGTCGGCGTCCAATCCGGATGGGCCTCCTCCTCCTCCACATCTTGTGCACCGCTTGCTTGTGCCGCTATATGCTGTCAACTCATCAAAATGGAAATTTGTCTTATTCCATACGCCTCGCATCCTAATCTTTTTCAAGCCCATCCATGGTCCCATAATTAGCCGCTTCACGCCTTAAGATACTGTAGAACGAAATAGATTTTTCAATGTCAACTCAACGCAATGGAATTAATCATTGGCATTATATTTCAATGCAACCCAAGCTCTCTCTATCCATGACTAGACATCAAGGCAGAGAAGTGCTTTCGAATTACTGTCTATCAAAGGGATTATAGTCCACACCTTAGTTCGGAAACTTTTGAGGATTCCAATCAGCCACCTATCGCCTGTAATTTGCCTGACTTGCTGTACCAATGCCTGCCTGGGAATCTTTCTCTCCTTGGAAAATGAAGATCATGGAATAATTCAACATTAGGTAAGCAAAAAGGAGAATGCAAGAAAGACAAGAATTAGGTGATGACAATGTTGATGTGGCACTTACTTTGTAAGCCTTATAATACTGAGAGATCAAATTGGCGTCAGCTGAAGGGAAGCTTTTCGAGAATTCCGTAATAAAAAATCGAAACGGGATCCAAGGGGCATTCGGATTCCATGACTTCTTGGGAGTTCTCAAAGGCCCTATTACATATAAATTCCACAAATCAACAGGCCGGTTGATAGAACAGACAAAGTCAAACACACAACTATGATCAATGCAAAAGCAGGAACAAAGAAAGACAATTTGAATACCTTTTACGTGATAAGTGGCTCTAAAGCTGACAACATATTTCGGCAATACGTGAGAGTTGATATGGGTGTTCCAAACTATGTATCTCCTTGGAGATGATAAGTGATCGATACCCGAATCATATTGTTCCGAACTAGGGTAAGACTGTTTAGAGCCAAGACTAACAAGCTCTGATTTTCCCAGTATGACACGGCAAATCAACATATGTTGGAGGCCATCTTCATCTACAGGAGCAGTCATAATGCTGCCAAAGCAATATAAATAAAATATCTTAGGCCAATATCATCACATGCACATGTATTGACATAAGTCAAGAAACAACATGCTTGCGAAACATACTCGATCTACAGGATTTAACCAATCATAGCTTAAAAGGGAAATACAATAATGCGCTAGATAACTTTCCAAATGATATCTCCCCAATTATTTGTGCAATTAATCAAGGCGGATTAACGTCGCCAAGGCATCACCAAGAAACCATCTAAGGCCAATATCATCATATGCACAACATTCTAACACGAGTCCACAAACAACATGATTGCGAAATATACTAGTTCTATTAGATATAACCAATCATATCTACCAGAGGAAATCTACTAACGCGCTGAATTAACATATCTTCTTTATCGTACCACTTTACGAACAGTATCTTAAAAGGGAATTCCAGTACCTTTCGAGAGGATGATTAAGAGGAGCAAAATGAACACCACAACCGTAAAAGCCATTGCTCTCAGGCTTCTCAATGGAGTTAAACCCATAGGAGAAGATTTTGGGGACTTCTCTTTTTGAGGTCGCATACCATGCATACCTCACGTTGGCAGTGTCGCTGCCGCCTTTCTTCTGCACTGCCTCTGAGTAAAGTTCAAAAGCCTGGGCCCGGGCCTTGGCTGAGAAGCCAGAGTTGCAATTGTGGTGGATCGCCACCACATTAACCTGCGTCCCAAGCTTAGCGAGTCGTGACACGAACCTTTCCTTGATATAACGGTGGGTCTGGTCCCCCTCGTGGAGTTGTGTCAACTCGCTGCCGATGAACAGCAAAGAAGCAGCGTCAGATTGATCAGCAGAGACAATGCTCTCGCGAATGGAGACGGTCGAATCCAGAATCCGGTCGTCCATCGCATCGTTCATCTCTGGACGGTGGACTTCTATTGCCAGCTGGTTGAATTCCGCAGCGAATTCCTCAGCAGTGACAGTGGGGACATCCTGCGACGAACATGGATGGATGCAGTCCGACATTTTTCACCGAACCTGGCACGTCCCAATGATGCGCGTTAGATAAAAATAACAGAGATTGGCACGGATCGAAGAAAGAAAAACCGAATCGCAGAACGAATGAAGATCAAAAGCTTTTAGATCACGAGGTGACAATCGCAAGACTGGGCCTCGCGAATCACCAACCCAAAACACCTACGAGAGATTCTTAAAAATAAAGACAGCAACGGACACGAAATGAGAAAGTTGATAATCTGCTTCTCAGCAACAAAAGCATGCGTCTTTGAAAGCTTGCAGAGGCTTTTAGCAAAGTGGGTTTCGTTGGCTTCAAAGAAACACTGCGATGAAAGAAGAGACAGAAGGGATCTCTTACCCAAGATTTCTCCAGACACAGAACCAGAGAAGGACAAGGACAAGGAACGAGAGAAGGAGGTGGTGGGTCTGCTGTGTGCGTAAACGGGTGTGGCGATCCGAGATTTCTCCAGACACAGAACCAGAGAAGGACAGGAACAAGGAACGTGAGGAGCAGGAGGTGGGTCTGCTGTGTGCGTAAACGGGTGTGGAGAGATCGAACGAGAGGAGTAGGCTTTGTGCTTGAAGATGACGAGAAGAGAGGAGGGGGTTTGAGGTACGAGGGAGGGGTTTTTATAGGAGAACACCTGCTGTGGAGCTGCTCTCGTGACTCTCACATGCGTATTTTCGAACCTTTCATTTGACGGCGTCGTTTGTGAAGTGCATGCAGTTCTTCTTATCGAGCCGCTCTTTTTCGCTTTGTATTTTCCCTGGAATTTTAAAAAAAAAAAATCACAGGCACAAAAAAAAAAAAACTATTCTAATGCAAGGGATTATGTGCTAGTGTCTCTCATCTAAAGTAAATAAATTTGGATTTTGTCTACATTGAACATCAAAATATAGAAATTTATCATTTTCAAAATATCATTTTCCTCGCATTTTTGCATGATCAAGGCATCGGAAATGGAATAATTCTTTATTAAGTATAGTTAACGGAACACTCTGAAAACGTTAATTTACAAGATTGTGTAATCATTAGCATAGAAATCTATCGATGCAACGTGAAAGGTATAATATTTATGCAAGAAGGCGCTACAATTCTCTCGCTCATTTGGAAAATTAGTTGAGACTATATAAGTGGAATTAATCGAACTATCCGAAGTCTCTGATTTTCCATCATAAATATAAATTCTATAGTTAGGTGTCAAACGGTATCGAGCAACACGAGGAAATATCTTTGTTATAGATACTAAAATTGAAAAATCGACATATTAAGTATGCCTTAAGCACGAGAATACAATGATGGCTCATTTGCGGAATCAAACGAGCTCGTGCGCTAAATTAGTTGAACATCCTGAAATCCAAATATTCTTTCATAAAATGAGATTCTATTGGTGGGTGTCGGAGTGATGATGAGCAACAATACGAGAATGTATTGCTTTGTGTTATGTATAATTAGTGCAATAAAATTGAAAAATTCACAAATTAAGTACGGTTCAATAAGATTATCGTCCGACCAAAAAAAAAAAAAAAAAGAGATTATCGAAAAAGAATAAAATGGAAAAGCGCAAACATAGAGGAGGTAACCACCACAGCAATAAGATGTTTTGGACGGTGTGAAAAGGCAAGATTACCCTTGGATCTGACCTTGACCACAACGCCCAAAACGGGCAACCTCGGCTGTCTTCTTCGCCCACAGTTTTGCTTTTAAAGTGGTAAAATCATTAATTACAGACCAAATCGAGAGGATTCATAATCTCTTCTTTGGCTTTTTTTTGGTTGGTAAAATTATTAATTACATACCAAGTGGAGAGGATAGGGCGGATATTTTATACCTTTTCTGGCTCTTTTCGTATTTATTTGGTAAAAATATTACTTACAGGTTAAATGGAGAGGGTAGGACCGAGATTTTCATAATACCTTTTTTTTTTTTTTTTTTTTTTTGGCTCTTTTCTTATTTATTTGGTAAAATCATAAATTACATGCCAGACGGAGAGGATAGGACCCAGATTTTCACAACACCTTTTTTGGGTATTTTCTTATTAATTTGGTAAAATCATTAATTGTAGGCCAAATGGAGATGATGGGGAAGAGATTTTCGTAATACCTTTTTTGGCATTTTTCTTATTTATTTGGTAAAATTATTATTACGACCAAATGGAGAGACACTGCAGTTAATACCATTTTTGGCTTTTTTATTTATTTGGTAAAATTGTTAATTACAGACCAAATGGATAGGATACTACTACATATAATACCCTTTTTTTGGCTTTTTATTTATATGGTAGAATTGTGAACTACAGAGCATATGGAGAGGATAAGATGGTGATTTTCATAACATCTTTTTGGGCATTTTCTTTATCTTCACACTTAATTTGTTATATGGGTATTGATTTTTGGGGTAACAATGAGTGGTCGGTGAGAAGTTGGATGGACGAGATTGAGACAAAATCAATGGTATTTTATTTAAGGTTAATACTACAAAAAATCTCAAGTCAGTACACCCTTATCATATTTATCCCAAATTAATTTGTATCACAAAATATTCCAAACCAATATATCTGTGACACATTTAGTTCAAATTAATATACTTGTGCCACATGTACCCTAAATAGTAATAAATTTAGGATTTTGAGGATAACTGTGTTATGGGTATACCAGTTTAGGATAATTGTGGTACTTGTTTATTAGTTTAGAATTTTTTTTTGTTGACATAGTTTGAATTAAATATGGCACAAATGTATTGGCCTAAGGTTTTGCTTCTTTGATATCATTGAGTGCATTGAACAAGTGCAATTGACATGCCTTCATTCTTGCCTATGCTCAATCATAGCACGCCTATATTAAAGGGAGGCCAAGATTGCCATTTGCTTAAAGTAAACTAAAGCTGCATGTCAAATATTAAATGAATACTTCAATCGACTTTTGCTCTGTCAATAGATATTTCTTTACTGGTTACTATGTGGCCTAAAAAAATACCATATAATCCAATTAGAATTCACACTTGCTAAACTTAGCATACAACTTGTTCTCATGAAGCATTTTAAGTACGAGCTTTAAATGCTGCTCATGTTTATCCGAACTTTGGAGTATACCAAAATATCATCAATAACACTATCAAAAATTGATTAAAAAAAAGGACTTAAGAATCTTGTTCATTAAATCCATGAATGTTGCTAGTGCATTAGTCAATCCAATATGCATGACTAAGAATTCAGATTGATCGTATTGAGTTCAAAAAGCGTCTTAGAGACGTCCTCCTTTTTTATGTGCAATTGGTGAGACCCCAAATTTATATCAATCTTAGAAATACTGACACCTCTTGAAGCTGATCAAATAAAACTTCAATCCTAGGCAATAGTACTTGTTTTTAATCGAAATCAATGCAAAGTCCCATTGATCCATTTTCTTCTTGATAAACAGCCTCGGTGTACCTCAAGGTGATGCACTAGGTATGAAAAAAAAACCTTTGTTAAGTAATTCCTGCTGTTGTACTTTTAACTCCAACTCCACTAAAGCCATTTGATAGGGAGTTTGGAAAGAGGTTCCTTTCCAAGAGCTAGTTTAATAATAAATTCATGTCCAAGCTTTGGCAGTAACATTAGTAATTTCTTTGGGAATACATCAGGAAATTCTCCAACTACAAGAATTTCCTCAAGCTTTACTTCTTCTTTTTATTGATCTACTACAAACGCCAAATATCCTTGGCAACTGTTATTAAAAAGGACAGTGCACTTCAAGTGCAGAGATAAGAAGTATTGAAAAATTTGTCCCATTTTCGAAGAATTCAAAACCAAAACAATCAAGTGGATTGAATTGAATTATTTATTGATAGCAATTCACACTGCTCATTGTCTACAAAGCCAATCCATTCTTATCCTAATGTCAAAATTATACATAATCAATACAATTAAATCACCCATTTTATTTGGTCCCCCTGTTGTGACTTTACAATATTTAGACACCATAGTAGACAGAATTGCATTTCATGATGGCGTAGAGACATTAAGAGATACTTCAAGCTACCCAAGATTTACTCCAATTGATTATTGAATAATGCACGACATTCATATCAAACAATGCGCAACATTCATATCAAACAATACATAAGTGCTATTATCACATATAGAGATGATACCTAATATAATGGTCTTGGAAACTTTAGTTTCCTCTTGCGTGACTGCTTAAACTTGGCCTTAACCTGATGGCCTCTAAAAATTTCCTTACTATGAGGCTCTGTTGTGTTGCGGTTAGTGCAGCAGTTATGGTGGCATCATACGCTAGTGTTGCACCACCAAAAAAAAAAAAAAAACTCCTTCATCATGTGGCTTCTTTGGCCATGTCTGTAACCATTAACACCTAAATTTTGACTAATCATTTAGGCATTTATTACATAGAAAATTACAGATCGATCTCAACCTATAAGCAAAATATATCATTTAACAGTAGATAGCTTTAGGAGCATTTCATGGAATATAGGTAAACTCGTTGCATTTTAATTGGTCTGATGATGGGTGGTTTGGAACTTAATTGAATTATCTAGATTGAGCTCAAGGAAGAGGCAGAATTTGGCCAAGGATTGGAAAGAGTGATCGAAAATCACAAGAATGAACGGAGTGAGTTTTGAGCTTTAATTAAACTGAGTTGAGCCAATGTGAATCGGGATAGAATTTATTAAAGGTTTTGAGCTTAATTGAGCCAATAAAAGAGATTGAGCTTGGCATAGCCCACAGGAACTTCTCTGGTTGAAAATTACGAGGGAAAAGAGGGCACTGAACTTTGATTAGAGTTAGGTTAAGCCCATGTGACTTGGAATTAATGTAAAGGCCTTGGTTTTAATGAAATAAGCCTGTTAATCCTTTATTAAGGCTAGAATTAGGTCCGTTTTGAATAGTTAAACCTAGCTCATAACATTATAATTAGATATTTATGCTTCACAAATTGGGGATCCGCAATTTTTAGAATTAGAGCATGTTGTGACCTCCCCTATCAGTAAATCACCTTAGGGGTAGGTTAATGGATTGCTAATTCACAACTTGATTCAAGTTCTTAACATGCAAATAATTTTCATTTAGGAGTCTCCACTAATTAGTTTTTGGTTGGTCGATTAGAAACCTACATAAAGTGTGGGAGAGTACTTTACTTTTAAGAACAAGAGATTAAATGAGTTTAGTGACTTGATTATGTTAGATTACTATAATGCTCTTTTGGTACCTTTTCATTTATTCTCAGCATTATAGAAATCTAATATAATCAGGTCCTTGTATCCATAATCTTTGGTTGGTTGAAGTGAAATATTCTCCTACAATTTACTTGGGTTACTAATCAATGCATCTAAAGTAGATTAGTAGCAACTTTGAAATAAAATTGATTGGCATGTTAAGAACCTGAACCAAATTGCCAATTGATAAGGGCTTGAGAGAGTTCAAGTTAATCCAGGTTAACAATCCATTAGCCAACCCTAGACATTTTCCCCTTGAAAGGGTAGGTTGTGACAATAACAAACTCCTGTTAGAGCCTAACATGCTGCATTTCTATGTTGCTTCCAACAAGTACAACAAATATCACTCTAATAATATAACCATACCGCGGGTTGGTTATTTGGTACAAACTCAAACTTTCCTCTAATAATGTTTCTCTTATTCGGAACAAATAGTCACTTTCCAACTGGGATAGGTTTCTTGTCACGGCGAAAAGAAGGTCGGAAGGCTTAACGATTAGGCCTTACCTGAACAGTCATTGTCTCTACCAATTCTAACAAATCTCTTTTCACAAGTTGAGCACACTCGTAGAGGTCATTATAATCCTTGATATTCAAGGGCACTAGTCTGCTCCCAATACCTGGCTTTAAAACATTCTGAAACGTTTTAGCTTTGTTATCCTTATCCTCAACCAACCTATGGGTGAAACTTGATAATTTTGCATACTTCGCCTCATGGGAATCCACTATAAGGTCATTCTCTTTTAATCCCATAAATTCCATCACTCTCTTATCTCGAGCATAGTCCAAGAAATGCTTTCCGAAAAATACCTTAACAAAGCCAACCCTAATCACGATAGCACAAGCTGGGAATACTACTTCTTTAGATGCCCTTCACCAGCATTTGGCATTTTCTTAAAGTTGGTACTTAGTTAAGGTTATCTCGTCGACTTCGTTGCAATTTAGTAAGGCAAATATCTTCTACATTCCGTCAATCTATGATTTAGTGTCTTTGGAATTATCCTATTCTAACAAAACTTTGTAGTTTCAGCTTAAAAAATTATTCTATCATACCTACAAATGACGCTCAGCCATTTTTTTGAACTATCAGTAGCTTCTTGTCGTGCCTTAAACTGTTGACATTTTGCAAGTGTGGGGAGGATTCCGTCCATACGATGGGCTAAAGTATACGTTAAGTACAAAAACTTGGCACGGGTAGACACTTGAATGCCATAATTATAGAAGGATGGAATACTTAAATGCTAACAGTGAGAAATTCTTGCCAAAATGCTAACATGTCATTTTCAGGCAACTTTTTTTTTATTGATGTAGCGATTTAAAAAAAATTATCCACATGGCAATTTTTTTTAAAAAATTGTCCACACGGTGCTATAATTTCAAAACTATGTCATTTTTCCATATTGATTTTGAATATAAATATTAATTAAAATAAATTTAAAAACTAAATTTTAAAAAAATGCAACAGTAGCAAGCATTCGGGGAGGGCTGTGGCCTTTGTCACCATTGCTCCACCCACCATTGCCGGAAATGGATAGCGATAATGGGGCGAGGGTCGATTAGGGTTGCCGGGTCCTAGACAGTGGCCGGTGACCCTAGCCGACCATTGGCGGAGACGCGTAGGTCCTCACTTAGATCTGGGGTGAGAGTCGTGGCCCTCCCCTAGATCCAACGAGGGTCGTTGGCCCTCACCTAGTCGAGCTAAGGGCTATCACTAGCTGGGGCAGCGACCGCAAATGCCACAACCATGAATCTCCATCCCTCATTCTCTCTGCCCATCTCTTTCTTTAACCTCTTCTCCTGCTGATTCCAGCTCTTGTCCCGTTCATTTGGACGGGCTGTGCCACGCATCGGCTTGAAATGCGGATGACCCAAGAATCCTCCCAAGCCCTGTTGTCGATCGGGGGCCATGGCCGGCTAGATGGGATCGATGACTGCGCTCTTGGAGCTCTCCCGAGCGTTTGACTCCGGCCTTCCATGGAGGTGACGGTTCCACGGAGGAGCTCTCTAGCAGCACCTAGGCTCACCTCAGCTTGTTGTTGATCTCGGATTCGCCGTCATTATTATTGAGGGGAGCTGTAGTAGCGAGATCGATTTGTTGCAAATTTCCAGCGATGGATCTTGCTCTTAATTTCTACCAGAGCTTATCTTAATCTTACAAAGGCCTACATATATTAATTAACTTAAAAGCTAATATTTATTAACTAAAATTATGTGTACCACACAAACAATTAAGCGTAAAGACATACTCCAACCTATAAGTATACCTTATCACTTCATAAGTAAACCTGATACAAAACAAGCTATGATGCCCCATAACATCACGTACAACACTTATACTTTACTTATTTATTTTCTTATTAATATTAACGTACAGCAGCACAACAGAATGTCAATACATTGATGCCTTCTAGATTAACACCCATCTGATTTAATATATATAAGCATTTATTTCCTTTCTATTTTAAACATCCTCACATAGGTGATCAACAACTACCAAAGAGCACAAAACTTAGTCCTAGGAAAGGCCGTGTTCACCTAACACCTTTACCCCACTTTTGCAACAAAAACTTGCTATAGAAAAGTCAAGTTATATGGATCTACAATCTCACGTATTAACATGTCGTCGTCACCATCGAAGCCGGGGAGGGGGCGGCGGGCATCAAAGCCATTCGGCAGTCCAACCAACTCACCACCGATATGAAAATATCAGGTGGCAAATCCATGGGGAATCCACTCTTATAACCCCGTGTTGATTCTATGTTAGAACTAGGCTTAGGATAAATTATTGCCGATTCATGCACAATAACATCTTTATAGTTACAAACAAAATATGTGGGAACTCCAAAAAGTAACGACGGTGAAGGATCCATCCTACAAATCTAAAAAAATTAAGAGGTAGTCAAAAGTTAGTAAATGAAATGTCTAAATTGAAGGTATTAGATCATCTTACACTCAATCTAGTACGAACAAAACAACTTGAGTTCAAGAAAGGTACAAAATAAATATAGTACAAAATAATTATGTATGACAAATGGAGTATATACACTTTCCTGTCATGACATGCCAAGAAGGCCATGGACAAACATTGCATAAGATTATTTATTCAAATGGAAGCAGACGGCTTATTATTTTATGATGTGTAAATACCACATAACGGCTCATTGATGTACACAGGTGAGCTTCTAACTCCTACTTATCAAAGGCCATGATCCATCTCTACTCACAAGATATCTCCACTAATGCTACATCATGTATATCAAAAGTCTGTAATACTTTAGGATGTTACACGTGACATGTGTCCTTAACACACTGACATGACTCATCTACCTCTACAACTAAACTACTTGCCCTTAAAGCACATTTGAATGGATAAGCCATGGACCACACCTAATGAAGATTGATTATTTAGGAGACGAAAGCGGGTTAGGGAAAAAGGGTTTCTAAAAAATTTATAGCTAAAGCACTATTCTTCCATTTTTATCGAGGCTGGCCAAAAAATTTTAAAAATCAGGTTGTGTTGTGACAGGTCATTTGGTGGAAAAGTAATTGTATCCTATATAATTGCACAAATCAATAAATATTTACATGACAAGTCAACTAAATAAGAGTTTTGATACTCCATAAAAAATAAATAGTCAGTACATAGGGACCAAGATAAGACCGCAGTTTATGACTATAATTATGTACAAACGTTCAAATCATACAAATTCCAAAAGAGTCTTTTTCCTATCTTAAGAGCCAGCAGCTTTGTTGGTGTCCAATTCAGATGGGCCTCCTCTCCACATCTCATGTACCATATGCTCGCGCAGTTGTGTGTGGTGAACTCATCAAAACTAAAATAGCTCTTATTTATGCCTCGCATCCCAGTCTTATTCAAGTCCATCATGGTCCCATAATCAACCGCTTCACTCCCCCAATTGCTGTAAATGAAAGAAATTATTCACAATTAACTCAACGCAACAGAAACAATCATATGTAGAATGACATCAAGGCATAGACTTTCTTTCAAATTATTGTTTATCAAAGAGATAATAATCTGCACCTTAGCTCTGAAACTTTTGATGATTTTAATCAGCAACTTATCGCCTGCAATTCGCCTGACTTTGTGCACCAGCATATACCTTGAAATCTTTTCCCTCTGAAAAATGATGATCACGTTTTAAAAAAATTTCAACGTTGTAGGTAAGCAGGAAACAAAGCTTGAAAGACAAGAATTAAGTGAGGACAATATTGACGTGGCACTTACCCTGCGGTCCTTATAATACTTGGAGATCAAACTTATGTCAGATGGATGGAACATTTTCGAAAGTTCCGAAATCAAATCTGGAAAAGGCATCCAAGGGGAAGTCGGTTTCTGTGACCTCTCCGGAGTTCTCGATGACAACTCTTTTGCATATAGATTTCACAAATCATCAGATCAGTTAACAGAGCAGACTAAGTCAAATGCACAAACATGGTCAATGTAAAATCAAGAAGGCAAAAGAAAATTTAATTACCTCTCAAGTAACGAGAGGTTCTAAAGCTGACAACATATTCTGGTAACACATGAGTGTCCATGTGGGTTCTCCAAACAATGTATTTCCTTGGAGATGATAAGTTGTCAACACCCGAATCGTATTGTTCTGAGCTAGGATGAGACTGTTCTGAGCCACGACTAATGAGCTCTGATTTTCCTAATATGACCCGGCAAAGCACCAAATGTTGTAGGCCATCTTCATCTACAGGGGCGGACATAACGCTGCAAAGCATTACAAACAAACTATCTAAGGCCAACATCTGCAAAATAAATGGACAATCTAAATTTAACATCATAAATCAGAGAAATATAATAACACACTAAATCTTTGTGATCGTTCCACTTTCCAAACAGAACGTCTCGATTATTTATGCTAGTGGTGGATTTAATGCTGCCAATAAACCATCTAAGGTCAATAACATCACATACACAACATTCTAACATGAGTTCAAGAACACTAGGCTTGCAAAATATACTCATTTTGTTAGATATAATCGATCATATCTTAAAGGGAACTATACTAATGTGCTAAATCAATGTATCTTCATGATCATACCACTTTCCAAATAGTATCTCTAATTATTTACACAATTAAAAGGGAAAAGAAAGAAATTACAGTACCCTTCAAGAGCATTATAATCAGGAGCAAAATAAAGTCCACAGCCATACAAGCCACTGTTCTCAGGCTTCCCACTGTGGCCAAAGCCATAAGAGAAGATCTTGGGAATTTCTTCCTTCGAGGCCTCGTACCATGCATACTTCACGTTGGCGGTGTCTCCGCCGCCTTTCTCCTGCACTGCCTGGGAGTAAATTTGAAAGACTCGGGCCCTTGCTTGCGCCGAGAAACTGGAGTAGCTATTCTGGTGGATTGCCACCACGGTCACTTGCCCCTTATCCGCTCCTAGCTGTGAGATGAATCTCTCCTTGATACGGCGGTAGACCTCGTCTCCCTCGCTGAGTGGCATCAATCCGCTCCGGATGAACGGTGACAGCTCAGTGCCAAATTGATCGGCAGGGAAAATGCTCCCGCTATGGGTGACAGACGAATCCGGGACCTGAATGTCCGGGTCCTGACTGTCCGTCGGATTGTTCAGGTCCGGACGGTTGAGCTCGTTTGCCGGGTGGGTGGATTGGGTGTGGTCCGACATGTTTCACAGATGCTGGAACGACCCAAAGAAGTGCGTTCAAAAAAATGACGAATCGATTCACAAAGATTTTACCACTGCCAAAACCAAAAACTATCGCAGAATTGGTACGAAGTCAAGAAAGAAAAATTGAATCGCAGAATGAATGGAGATCAAAAGCTCTTAGTACCTCACGAATCACCAAACTAAAACACCGAGGAGAGATTGTCGAGGCTTGGTTGTCCAAAGAAGCAAACAGGGCTTTAAATACAAAAAGTGGTCCATCTCTTTTTTGGTATTCTTTTTATTTATCGGTAAGATCATTAATTACAGGCCAAATTAAAAGGATGGGGCAGAGATTTACCTGACAAATTTTTTAGCATTTTCTTTACTTTCATGCTTAAATTTAAGTATTGGAATTTGAGGTAATGTTGAGTGGTAGGTGAAAAGTTGGATGGATGAGATTAAGACACGATGCATCACAATTTTTTTGTAAATATCCTATGGCTAATCGCTCTATAGGTCGTTCGTTTAAGGTAGGTTTATTGCATCTGGAAAAGGAGGAATAGAATTAAAACGTTGGATAAGGTTTATTGCATTAAGAGGAATGGAATTAAAACATGGGATAAGGTTTAGTGCAGCTAAGCAACAGCTCTAGAAATCTTCCCCATTAAACTTACTTGAAAAGGAGGGACAACAATTACTCGTTCTATCCTGGCTCCAAGAAAGACAGCTTTATTGCATTAGGAAAGTCTTGGACAGCTCGGGCTAAGTCTGACTGGCTTTGCCACCTCGGTCATGACAATAAACTAACCCTCTGTTCCGAAAAAGAAAAGTAAAAAGCTAAGCCTCTGTTTGTTTTACGAATTTAAAAAATATTTTTTAAAAATAATTACATATATTACTTGAATAATTAATTAATAACAAATATTTTTAATATTGACGATAATATATGTCTAAATATTTTCATGAATGATGAAATTTTTTCATTTATACATTTTTGTGAAAAAAAAAAGCGATTATTTTTAGGAAAATATTTTTCAAATCATTCATTATTATAATATAACAGAGGAAGAAGCAAGATAGTTTTAAACAGGGAGATGCTTATTCATTACAGTTTTAAATCGACAAAGGGAGATGCTTATTCATTACCCATTTGTGGACTTCATAAGAAAGAAACCCCTACTTTTCATTTCTACCAATTTTGAAGAACAACTTTCTATTCTCGGGAATAGAAAAATCAGTTGGTGTTACCAAAAAAAAAAAAAAAGAGAAAAACGTAAAACAGTACCCATTTGTGGACTTCATAAAGATAAAAAAAAAAAGAAAATCGAATAAAGATAAGCTTATTGTTTCACCTAAAAATGAATTTCGCTAGAAAATATTTTCAATTTCTTATTTTAAATTGTATTTTGCAAATTTTATGGAAGTCATTTCCTAACATTTGTTACTTGAGAAATTTTGAAACATGTATTTGAGAAAAAGTATCGTGTATGACCCCATGTTTGAAGTTCAATCACTAGGGACCGAAGCTCGGGATTCAACGATGACGCGCTCAGGACCTAGAACCCATGCCCAAGTCCTTAGAAAAATAGTGCAAACCTTAGCCCCCAAACTCAAGGCCTAGCAATTAGTTCCGAGTCCCTCGACGATGGGATCAAGTCCCTCGAAGCCAAGCTTGGGACCCCAATGCTTGAACCCCAAACTCCAAAGCCTGTGCCCAAGTCCTTGACGGCTAGGCCTAATTTTCTTGAGGAGGGCTTGGGACTAGGTCATGGGCATTTGTCCATTGAGGCTAAGCTTGAAACCTGAGCATCCATGACCAAGTCCCCACGGCTATGCCCTGGACCCTGGTGCTCGAGGCAGGGCCGACGCTCCAATTCAGGTGCTTCTGTAACTTATGATTGTACACAAGACTTCGTCCCAAATATGTGTTTCAATATTTGGCCATAACAAACAAATATAAGTGCCTCCCATATAATTTGCCAAATACAATCAAGAGCAAGAAATTGAGGATAAGTTCCGGCAAAGTTTAGTTTCCATAAATCAATGAGAAGCTTAAGATATTTTATTACACTGTTTTTAATGGAGTGGGTTTCATTCTCATGAAGCCCACACATGGGTGATGGAGGGAGATTTCTTAGGCTGCTGCTGTGCAGCACCATGCCACTCTCATGTTTTAATCCACACACAGTGGGCTAGTGTGTTATTTCTTGAGATTTCATGGGTTTGCCCTCCGCACAATCAACGGATGATGCACTTCCTTTCTAATGGAAATGAACGGAATTGAGAATGGATTGTCACGGGTAAATTCTCCATGCGGATTCCGCTCACAATGTCTGCTACAAGTTTCTCAATGCGATCGGGGTTTTTTTACCATGGATTATGTGTGCCAAAGTGTAGTGCTGAAGCGATAACAGCATGCATAGTAAATTTTAAATTAATTGCCGCTTCTAAATAACCTCATACATTCACATTCATCATTTCTCCCCCTAAAATATAAGGGATTAACGCAAAAGTCTTGCCTTATAATTCTAGCCTACAACAATATTTAACGTGTAGTTTGCGACCGACCTCGTTTTCTTCGCAACTTGACATGCGCTACCATTAAGACCACGTCATAAAACAATCAATCAAGTTTACGTAGGCATAAGTCCTCTTATGTTTAATCATTTGCTTCGGATTATCTTACCAGTAGACTTGAGAAATGAAGAAGAACCAGCGAACGCACCACATGCATCTATCACGGGCCCGCAATTCTTTAACTATGGAACAGCCCATGCGGCGCTTGGTGAGTGGATAACACCAACCCAACATTCTTTCTGTAGTTGTTTCAAAAAACAATATAGCGAATAATTTCTTTTTATCAGATCATACTACACTCAATTTAGCTAGGGCATCTAATCTATTGAACGAGATAGCGAAACACTTTAGGCATAATAACTAGTTTCGACATACCATAACCTCATCAGAAAAGCAGAATTAGCTCCCGATCAATTTATGCACGGGAGGCAACCCCGAATTCATAGTTCTGTAGTAATATATTTGTTCTATTCTAGAACTCCTAACACTAACTATCCTAACATCATTCCTACAGACCAGTTGCATTCATCTCCTCTATATCACTCACCATTCACCCAACAACCCTAAGTTCCACTCACAAAGGTTCACGAATATGAGAAAATCATGAATCGTGACACATCCAAGCCCATTCATGAGAACCATTCGGGGACCAGTGATCTTCCATTTCTCCGAAACTTCTTTTTTTTCCCCAGTTTACCTAGTAATACGACAAGTACTTGCTCTTCTTTCTTGCTATGGACTCGAGTCCCTTCTCGTTATTTGGTTGCTAATTCCTCCCGCCTCTTCTTCTCATAGAGGATGCAGTTTACCGGAACTAACATCTTCAACTGTATCACTGTCATGTTCCTAATCAGAAACCCCCGAGCCTCACGCTTCTTTTTCATTTTTAACCCATCTTCACCTGAGAAAAATTTACCCTTTTAAGTCCTCGCTGTTTGTCATTTGACGGAGAAGTTGCATAGGCATGTGGTGATGCCCAATTGAACAGTAGAAGGCAGATAATGAATTCATCACGACTGTAAGTTCAAGCATGCTAGGCACAGAAGTAGCAAGGGGAACGCATTTTAGATGATGGAGAAATTTCTCAGCTTCGAAAAAACTGCTTGAAACTTCACCGAGTTCTGCCAAACCAGAGGCCGCTTTGCCCCTATTTCAAGCTTTACAGCCCCATCTTCATGCGCTGGTAGAAAGCATGGCGCACAAGAGCTTCAGCCTCACGGGTGCGAAATTCATCCGCAGCCTTTTCTACAGCACTGATGGAGCTTCTGGACTTTTTTTTGTCAGCATCTGCTCAAAGTTCCCATGGAAAAGACTTCGAGTGAGACGGGGGGCAACCGAGAAACATGACCACTTCCCAAGTACCCAACAAGCCGGCAATCCCTTTAGTCAATTTCCAATGTTTCAATACCATATTCATCGGCGCATCTAAAGGATCTAGAATCTGTCCTGGACACCATATTTGACTTATGGTCTTCACCCATACAGGAAAGCCCACAGCAAAGCCGACACTTACCATCTGCCATCCCATCCATCATCTGATACGGCATTCTTTCCTGCTCTTCTTTGATGCCCAACTAATGACCACCCTCAACAACATGCTCTTCTTGCCGGTCCAGGAAATTCCACAAAAAGTGAAATACTGGTTCTCCAATCACATCAGGTGCTTCATCGACTTCCATTCCTCCATCAAGGACAACCGCATCATTACCAAGCTCCTCGCCCCTATTACCACTTGAGCTCGCATTTCTATCACCAACCTCGACATTCGCCAAAATTTCCTTCGTCTTGCCACCAGCATTGCAATTTTCTAGATTGCCAACCTTCGCATCTTCAACGAATGCCTTAACCCTGCCCTGCATCTCCGACATCCTAAGCTGCTAGTCCTACAACGCTCACAGCAACATCAATGCTGTCCACAATCTCAAAATTTCCACCAGCCCCTTTAACTGGAACCTCCGAATTAAATGCAAAGTCGCTACATATTTCATGGACAGTTCCGTTCAAGTTCTTTCCCTCAACACTACAGGTTTCATTCTCATTCCCAACTTCATCATCCGTTGCCACAGCATCAACTGCGCACCATTACCCTTAAACCTTAGACTAGAAATCATTACTACTTTCTTTCAGAGAACAATTATGCAAGCCTTGACCCACCACCGTCTTCACTAATACTAAACAGCTTCTGCTCTGTAGTAGATCCTCCTAGGGCTTCAACTCCAGGCGTTGACCCACAGATGCTGTTAGGTCTTTCATCAAATGAGAAACTTTTTAAACATCCTCTTTTTTTATTTAGTTAGTCCTCTTCTCCCCATGGATTTGCTCACTCCTACAACTGATAAGAAAGAACAAGATTCTTAAGAGAACGAAACCCATTATAGAAAAGGCCAGAGTTCTTATTCCAAGAACAAGATACAGGCGAACCTTCCCCTCAATGATACCATTTCAGTTGCAAAAGACTGTTGCTTAATTATATTATTAATAATGCTTGAGCTCCAAGGTTGGATGGACATATTGACGAAGAAACGCAGCCAAGTCCAAAGGAAACCTTTTCCAGCTATTCATAAAACGGCGAGGAAGGGCTTGGGCTGCTTCCATATCTCTGACCTCTTCTTGCCTTTTTCAACTCAATCGATTGGAACCAGGCTGAAATTTGACCCATGCCCACCAAAGAAAAGGTACGAAAAAACAAAAAAAAAGAATAGGACGCTAGAAGACAAAAGAACTTCTGGCATGAACCGAACCTCCAAGAAGCAGCATGAGCTTCCTTTCCAAGGAGGAAAACTCCTAGTTGCAGTTTTGCATCTACGAAGGCAAAGCCAACCCCTTTCCCAAGCTAAAAGAAAATGAAAAGAAAAAACAATCTTGCCAAAGAACCAGTCACCACTTTGATGAGGTCAACCAACAGCACCAGTTGGAAACACTCACATGCCTCGTCTACCTCCATAACTAAGCTACTTGCCCAAAAAGGAAATTTGAAATGGACAAGCCATGGGCCACACCGAATAAAGATGCATAATTCAGGAAACGATAGGTTGGCTGAAGATGAGAGGATTCGCCAACCATGTCCAGCTAAAAGCATTATTCCTTCCAGTTTTATCGAGACTTGCTACAGAAGTTTCAGGATGTAGTTGTTTCGTGCAGGTCATTCGATGGAGATGTCATGATCTCGTACGTAATTGTACAAATCATGCAATATTCTCATAACATGTCAAAGAAAGATGCGCTTTGATTTCACTAGAACTTCTCCGTTCTCCATTGAATACAGACGGCCATTTCATACAGGAAACCAAGAGAACTACAGCCGATGGCCATAACCAAAGCACAAACATTCCAAAAGATCATACAAATTCCAAAAGTCTTTTTTTCCTATCCTACGATTAGTAGCCATGTCAACGTCGGATGCCCCGATGGGCTGCCTCCTCCACATGTTGTGAACCATTTTCTCGCACCGCTGGGTGCTGTTGAACTCATCACAGCAAAAAACAGATCTTACTTACATGCCTCAAGCCCCAATCAAGTCCATGCATGGTCCCACCATCAGCCGCTTCACGCCCCAAATTGCTGTAGAACGGGAATAAATTATTGTTCTGTTGTGGCTTTATATAAGTAAAGTATCCTATGCTATTCAGATGTATTTGATAAAAAAAAAAAACTTGCCGGAGATCTACTTGATCATAAAGAAACTTGCAGGCAAAGATCGATAGCATATAATACATCTGAAGCAACCCAAGAACAATGAAAATACCCACCCATCGGACAAACCAGTTAGGAATATGATTATCCTGCACTTATTATCCTCGCTTCAATACCAGTTTTTACTCTCAGCTCGACAAAACAGGAACAATCATCATATTCTGATGCAACCCAGGCTCTCTATCCATGACTTGAGATCAAAGGCATAGACATGATTTCGAATTATGTTTTTTTTTTTAAGGAGATCAAGATCCACACCTTAATTCTGAAACTTTTGATGATTCTAGTCAGCAACCCATCCCCTGCTATTTGCCTGACTTTTTGTATAAGCACATGCCTCGAAATCTTTCCCCCCTGGACAATGATGATCATGGTTTAAGATATAATTTCAACATTAAAGGTAAGCAGAAAACAAAGCTTGAAAGACAAGAACTAAGTGATGGCAATAATTTATGCGGGCCCTTACCTTGTGGTCATTATAATACTTGGAGATCAAACTGACGTCAGATGGACGTAAGATTTTCGAGAGTTCAGAGATCAAAATCGGAAATGGCATCCAAGGAGAAGTTGGTTTCCGTGACTTTTCTGGAGTTCTCAACAATCCTATTGCATATAGAATTTCACAAATTATCACATGAGTTGATTGAACAAACAAAGTCAAACACATAAACATTAGTCAACGCAAAAGCGGGAACGAGAAAGAAAATTCAAGTACCTCTTAAGCAACAAGGGGCTTTAAAGCTGACAACATATTCAGGCAATACGTGAGTGTTCATGTGGGTGCTCCAAATGATGTATCTCCTCGGAGATGATAAGTCATCAACGCCCGAATCGTACTGCTCCGAACTCGGATGAGACTGCTCTGAGCCAGGAGTGACAAGCTCCGGTTTCCCCAATATGACCCGGCAAAGCAACAGATGCCTTAGGCCGTCTTCATCTATAGGGGCGGACTTAACGCTGCCAAAGCATTACAGAAAAAAAAAACTATTGAAGGCCAATATCATCACATACACAAAATATAAAACACTAGTCAAGAAACAATATGCTTGCGAAACACACTCGTTCTACTACGACTAACCGATCATAGCTTAAAGATAAATACAATCTCGCGCTAAATCAACATATCTTCATGATCGTACTACTTTCCAAACATTGTCACTCAATTGTTTATACAATTAACAGTGGCGGATTTAAAGCTGCCAATGTCATCGCATGCACAACATACTAAAACAGAGTCCAAAAGAAATATGCTCTGCTCTGTTCTATTAGATATAAGAAACCCTAGCTTATAAGGGGAGATACTAACGCGCTAAATTTACATATCGTCGTGATCGTCCCACTTTCCAAACAGTATCTCTCGATTGTTTACGCGATTAAAAGGGAAAAGAAAGGAATTCCGGTACCTTTCGAGCGGATGATTATCAGGAGCGAAATAAACTCCACAGCCATACAAGCCATTGTTCTCAGGCTTCCCGCTGTAGCCAAAGCCATAGGACAAGATCTTCGTCACCTCTTCCTTCGAGGTCGCGTACCATGCGTACTTCACGTTTGCAGTGTTGCCGCCGCCTTTCTTCTGCACCGCCTCTGTGTAAACTTGAAAGGCTTGGGCCCGTGCTTTCGCCGCGACGCTGGAGTAGCGATTCTGGTGGATCCCCACCACGGTAACTTGCGCCCCAAGCGTGCCGAGCCGGGAGACGAACCTCTCCTTGATGAGGCTGTGGACCCTGTCTCCCTCGCTGAGTTCCGTCAACCCGCTGGTGACGAACGGCTGCAGAGCAGCGCCAGGTTGATCGGAGGAGGAGACGACGCTCTCGCAGTCGGAAAGGGACGAATCCTGGTCCTGATCGTCCATGGGATCGCTCAGATCCGGACGGTTGAGGTCGCTCGCTGGATGGTTAAATTCGTCCGCGGCTACATCAGGAGTGGCGGTGCGTACAGTCGGCGACCGACATTGATGCGCGTGATCCGCCATCTTTGACCGAAAGGTGGAACACGTCCGGAGAAAGCGCCTGAACAAAAGCATCAACGAGCCGATTCACAAAAAATTCCGCGACGGATAAACAAAAAAAGAAGAAGAAAAACTACGGCAAACTCGATACAACGAACAAAGATCGAAAGGCGGCGAATAGCAGAACAGAGCCTCGCGCATCGCCGACCCAATGCACCAAACCGAGAGATTCTCGAGGCACGGTCGTCGTCGAATGCAGCGAACGAGATGTAAAACGAAGAGAGAACCACGACCCAGAATGAGAAAGTGGACAAAATAAATCCTCAGCAAAGACAAAGCATGCATCTTTTAGAAAAAAAAACGTAAAAAGAAGCGTTACAGAGGATTCCGTCGCCTCCAAGAAAAGGACTCCGATCAAAAGCAAGAACAAGAAGAATGAAGAAGAAGCAAGAATCTTACTCGACTTGTGGACACAAACCCAGAAACAAAAATCACCACAGAGAAGCCCCCACGACGAGGAACGAGAGAAGAAACAGAGACAGGAAGAAACAGAGGAGGTGGGTCTGCGTCCGCCACAGCGCGAAACCTCTGGGTGGCGAGGACGTGGAGAGTAGCAGTAGGAGTGTTCTTGATGCGAGGATGAAGATGAAGAAGATGGAGGAGGAGGAGGAGGAGGGGAAGAGCGGATTGGAGAGGGTGAGAGGGGGGAAGGGGAGGAGTTTTAAAGGAGGGAAACCAACGAAACCGCCATCCCCTCTCTCTTTCTGCCTCTCCTGCAACGCACCCAATCGCACATATTGTGCCGTAAACCTTCCTTTTCAACTAATCCCTCAGGCGGTGTCGTGGGGAAGCCGCATGCAGTTTTCTCATCTGGCGCCGGTCGTTTCATCCCACTAAAAGGTATAAAAATAAAAATAAAAATCACTAAACAAAATTGTTTTTGGTCAATGATAATGATAATATGATAATAATTATAATTTATTTGAATGCTAGGAATTCCGTGCTCATACTCGTTTAACATTGTAATATAAAAAATTTATCATGTTAAAAATATCATCTTTTTTAGAGGTGAAGAATGTAAAAATACCTCTTTCCTAGATATAATTGACGAAATATCCTAAAAATATTATATGACGAAATTCATTTGACAATCTATATAAAATCCATATGTGGAATATAAAAGGTAAGGTAATTGTGCATGAGACAATTGAAGGTCTCGTGCTAAATTAATTGAGCCTCTCTCATATGTAGAGATTTCATCGGTGAATATTAGAGCGATAAAGTGACGACATATATTAAATAAAATAAGTAGGCTTTGAAACGCGAGGACCCGACAACGATTGCCCTGTCCATGAGATTAATCAGATCTTGTGAGGGTTATTTCGATTGTGAATAAAAATTTATTATTAGGCATCGGAGCAAGCGATAAAGTGTGAAAAATTACCGTTTTGGGTTATGGGTAATTATTTAAGTAGTGCATTAAAATCGAGAAAAATCTACAAAAATAAGTAGGCCTTAATTAAGATTATCCAAAATTTGACCCCCAAAAAAAAAATTAAAAGAATTATCCAAAAGAAGATTAGAGCGGAGAACGCTCAAACACAGAGGCGGGAACGACCGACCACGGGTTTTATGAGATATTTTGGGGTCATGTCAAAAGACAAGACTGCCCGCCCGTCCCTTCCCTGACGACCCAACAACGTCAAAAAAGAAAGGAAGGAAAAGACTGGCAACCGCCTGTTTCTCACCCACTGTTTTTTGCTTCGTAATTTGGTGACATCATTAATCTTCGCGCACCAGATTGAGGGGATAAGGACGAAGGTTTTTCTCTCTCAAAATATCTTCTTTTTTTCGGCATTTTTCTTATTTATTGGTAAAAATCATTAAATTACAGGCCGAACAAGCAACTTGAAGCTCAAATTTCAATACCCCTTTAAATAAATTAAGTATTAATAATTTCTTTTTTTTTATAAAAAATGGCAAAAAAAGTGTTCGTGATGCCCAAATCGGGAAACTAAACTGAAACCGAAATCACAAGAATCGAATCGACTTTTTGTACACTTTTGATTTTGTTTTGAACAACAAAGATAATTACTTTTTATTCCGATAAAAATTGAACCGAATTAATAATCGCCTATCTTCTTAGTATTACAATTCACATAATTTCTCTTTTTCCATTAAACTTTTTTTTATTATTTTAAAAAAATCAAAAAATTAAACCGAATCGATCAAAATCGAACCTTCGATTTAAGTTATATCTAATTTGAGATTTGATTTGATTCAAAGTTAATATGCACCAAAATAGCTGGATCCAGTTAGTGAACGCCCCCGATGTCCAGATTAGTGGCCGGTGAAAATATGGACGAACGAGATCGAGACAGTAACAACCGCGTTTCATTTATTTATTTTACTTGTTTATTAATGCATTTATTTATATATTTATTCTTGCTCAGGCGATATTCATGGGGGTAAAAATCCGAACCGTTGACAGCCTAGATCCAGATCAGTGGTCGGTGAAAATCTGGACGGATGAGATCGAGATAGGATCGACTGCGTGTCATTTATTTATTTACGTAATTTATTTATATATTTATTTTTGCTTGGGTGCGCTGAACACGTGGGCCGGCACCGCAGGCACGAATTCTCGGAATATGCACCTGTAAAAATTATTTCCTATTTTCGATACGATGCGTTTGTTGCAATTCCAATGATATTCGATTTGCTGAATATTCTCTTTAGATGCATACGATAATTGAGAATAATGAATATACCCTTGTTGGCTCCGCTTAGGACTCACGTATTGCTGGGGCATATATGCCTTTGCGCTTTGATTTGGCAAGGCAAAGCAACCGCGGACGGAGGAGGGCATCTCTATCTGTTTTTACCGTCCTCTCTATGAATTGTGTCCACAAGGAGGGAAATTGAATTTGTCCTCTTCTTGGCCAGCAAGATTGCAAAGAACAAATTGAATTGCTTATGTTGGAGGGACAATAAATTTACCAAAAAAAAAAATTACCAACAAAATCTTTCAACTTATTGCATTGATTTCAATTTAATCATAAATTTTTAATTGAATTAATTTAGTCCTAAATCATTTTCGTATTGATACTTATTCGATCCGTTCGGGCTGACACGAACGTTACCAACAGTGCATGATATGGTTGATGCTGATATAGATATTTTAAATAATTTTTTTATATATTTTTTGAATTTATTGAATTTTTAAAATATTTTTCTTTTTCTTTTTCTTTTTCTTTTTCTTTTTCTTTTTTTCTTTTCCCTTTTCCTTTTGTTAATGGGCATTGCCAACCATTGGCCACAGCCATGGCTGGCAAGGGCAAGCATCGATCGTTCCTTGCCCAAACGAAGGCGGCCTACCAAGCCCCACCGTCGCTCAAGTAGTGTTCATCAGACCTCGCCCTCACATAGATGAGGCCAGCACTTGCCTAGGCGGGACATAGCGAGGCTACCTTGGCTTGGTTGAGGGTTGCCCTTGCGTAGCTGCATTTGGGCAAGGCACGAATGGCACTCTCCCTCACCTAAGTGTAGCCTGGTGAGGGCGACCTCACATAGGAGAGGCCGACCCTTGTTGACCATGGTCATGTGGTCGGTGGCTGGCAATGACCACTAGCAAAAAGAAAAGGAAAAAGAAAAAAAAAAGAAAAAAATTATTTAAAAATTTGATAAAATAAAAAATTATTAAAAAATTATTTAAAAAAATCCATGTCAACATCGATCTGGCCGACCAGCGCCCATGTCAAAATTTTTTTTATCTAAATTGATCGCATGAACTAAATTGATATTAACGTGATAAAGTCTAAGGCTAAATTGGTTTAATTGAAAATTTTAGAACTAAATTGATACCAATATAATAGGATTATGACTTTTTTTAGTACTTTTCCATAAATTTACTCGTTCAATCCTTAGGCTCCAAGAAAGATATTTTTTAGTGCAAAGAAAGCCTTTGCGTAGCTCAGGGTGACTCGGAACGATTCCATCATCTCTAGTCATGACAATAGATTAAAGTAAGGTGTGACCACGAATTAAAGAGATGCCATGACCCTCTAGAAGTTAACCCCGATGGATTGCTAGACGGGTGCAAATGATCCTCTCTCAAAACCTGATAATTTCTCTCGTTAGTTCATTATTGTCTTAGAGCCATGCTTTACCGATGGAGCTTGGGCTGAGTCGCTGTGGCTTTGTCATCTTTGGTCGCGACAAAAGGTTATGCTTGCCCCCAAGTTTTAGAGTCGTCACTAATCTATTGAGCAGGGATCGGCTTTACTTATGCGAATCAGATAATTTATATATCAAGAGGATTTAATTGTGCTAAATTGAATTAACGCCTATGAGTTGGTATTTCTTCTCTTCTAAGGAAAGCTTTTAACATGCAATGTTGGTAGATTTTTATTTTCTTAACGTGCATCTATGAGACAATGCGTTTGATTAATGTATTTAAGGCAATGACAAATTAATTAGTTAAAAAAAAAAGGAAGAAGGAATGCGGAAGATGATAATCCAAGCCATCTCGGCAACATTTAAACATGAAGGCTTCTTGAACGAACATGTGAGCGGTAAATGAAAAGTAAAAAAAAAAAAATTCACATAATTTTCTAAATAACATAAAAGGGATCGAATCTTCTTGAAATGAAAGAAAATTATCCAAAAATTTTAAATATTTTAATTTTATCAATTCAATCATAAAATTTTTAAAATTTTATCAATTCAATTGTAAAATTTTTAATTTTTATCAATCTTTTTAGTTGAAAATTTGTTAATTCAATCATAACTTTTTTACATTTTGCTAGTGGAATTGATTTGGCCAATTTGATTGGAAATTGCCGAGGTAGACATTGACCGTCGTGCATGTTAATAATGCTTAATAATATTCAATTTTTTCCTTTTTCCTTTTCTCTTCTTTTATGTTCTTCTCTCTCTCTTTTCATTTTTCATTTTCCCTTTTTCCTTTTGCTAGCCATTGTTGGGCCTCGTCGATGACCAATAGAGGTTGGAGGCCTCAGGTGAGGACTGCCCTCGCCAGCCTTGGGTGAGAGATGCCCGAGTCTAGGCTAGTGAGGGCCGCCCTTGACGAGCGAGGTGAGGGCTACCTTCGCCAAGAAAGTTCCATGTAATTGTCTATGAAAGATGCAATCTAAAGCTATTGATATACAAGATTTGATTTTTCTTATCTGATGTGCAAATGAGGCCTGTGAATATACATGAAACTTAGACGACCTAAATGAGCACTAAAATACCTATGCATTGGATATTCTAATTTGTCTAACATAAGGATTATCATACGCGATTGAAATGCAAAAATCATTGCTATGGCGTTCAATCTAAATGTTACCCTCATAACATTGCAAACACCATTTGAAAATTGTGTCGTATAACCTTGTAGCAAAGGGAAGTTTTATTTTTTTAATGCGAATATGTTATGGGAGCGTGACATGAAATTAAATATGATAATGCCATCTAAAGTCAACAATAGTCGAATCATGTCATATGCACATGTGACACAAATCTAAATTACGTTAGTTTCCAGCAAAGGGAAGTTCTATTTTTTTAATGCGAATATGTTATGGGAGCGTGACATGAAATTAAATATGGTCATGCCATCTAAAGCCAACAATAGTCAAATCATGTCATATGCAAATGTGACCCAAATCTAAATTACGTGAGTTTCCACAACATAACATGAAGGATTGGCCATGGGTATGCTGTAGCCGTGCAACAACGGACCGGCGACGTTGCAATGACGAGATGCACAGTGCAGCTAGAGCGGTGACAGGCCGGTTTGATTTGGCGGGGCGGCAAGGATAGCTCAGCCGAAGTTACAATGGTGAACCGAACGGCGGGCATTGGCATTGCGGTACTGGTCTGGTTTCAAGGACACTTCAGCCGGCTGACTTAAAGACGACGGTGATGAGCCGGAGCGGTGAGGACAAACCCAAAGCGACCGCTTTGGCAAGGGTTGGGGCGACAGGCGGCTCGGTCATGCAGCGATTCAGCAGCGCGAAGGCAACGGCGGCAATGGCAGCTCGGCGACCACGCATTATCAGATGACAGCGGCCGGCACAGTGCCGACGAGGGGGACAGCAAATGAAACGTTTCGACATTTCTTTCAAAATACATGAAAATGAACTTCTAACGAGCGAAATAAGAATAAAAACATGGGAGAGATTTAGTGCTGTCGAGCATCATCATCACGAAGAACATCTCCTTCCATCAACATTATTGTGGATTTCACAAGAAAGAATCTCCACTCAATGAAACTTGACACATTATCCAATTCGAAAAAAAAAGAAAAATAGAAAGATCTTAAGATTATGATCGTTTAGCCGAAAATTGATTTTGCTGGAAAACACGTATTTGAGTAAAAAAAAAAAATCTCGCATACAAACCTAGGTTCCGAGTTAAGGCATCAAGGATTTGAGCTTGAGAGCGTCGGGAACTTGAGCTCAGGTGTCATGGGCTCGGGCTCAGAGGCCAGGGTCCTGGACACAGCCATTAGGGACCCAATCACGAGTGCCAAGGTTTCAAGTTCGCCTCAAAGAACCATGGCTTGAATGTCCGGATCCCATGCCCGTCCTTAAGAGCCCCAGCCCAGCCATCAAAGATCCAGGCACAAGTACTAGGGTCTCCGGCTGAACACCAAAGACCTGCCTCCGAGCACTTGGGTCTCGAGCTTAGCCTCAAAGGAGCCTGAGCATGTCCTCGAGGGACTTGACACACTGCTAGGGTCCCTAGCATGGGAGCCAGGTTGTGTCTGGTCAGCAGGGACTCGAGCATGGGCACCGGCGTGCCGGTCCCGGCCTCCGCCTACCCCGGGCCTTGGTGCTGGTTGGGTTATGTTAGAGTTGGGCTTCCTCAACATTTGTTCATGGGATAAACTCACACGAGAGTAATTCGAAAGGCCATGAATGCATGACGTGCGGCGGGCGTAGCCCTAACGCTGCTGTCTAGCTGTAGTTCAACCTTGCCCATCAAACATTGGACTCCAACCAATTACAAGTCCTAATTCACAGTAGTTATTTTACGCCATTCATTCATTTATACATCATTTAATTCTATACTAAACATGTACTATGTTATTAAAAGCAAACCCTCTTTTTGCAATATAAATTTTTCCTAGTTTGATAACTAAACAAATGCTCTAGAGAAGCTATATAAAAACATCCTTATATACTAACGAACTTACCATCCTAATCATTCATCAGTTGAAATACCTGAGACCATAAGCCTACAAATTACCCATCCAGACACAGATGCAGATACTTCACTCCAAAAGCCATGAACTCTTCATCCCAGGCCTTACTAGAACAAGAGAAAAATTTGTAATCCTCGCTGGGATCTGTCTTCAATTGGTTCTGACTGAAAAACTAGACCAAAGTAAGCAAACCATGCCGTTCAGTGTGGTTTTTTCATGCATGAAGTACTGGCCATTGGCGATGATTTGCGAACCACGTGCTATTCAGTTCGGATTCTTGAGATCAGAAACAAAGCACAATCCGCTCTAGTGAAATAGTGTTAGGTAAGATAATCATGGATAGCCAGGCCGTAGAGAAGCCATAAACTACAAAAGGTTTCTCATTCCTGAGAAAAGACTATCATGTCACAGTTGATTCAGAAAACGAGGATCCTAGCTACTTTGAGACTAACAAATTGGCATCAACACCTATCAAATTTGTAAACAGCCTAGATGAACATCAGCCAGATGCCTATAACTACTACTTAGAAGAAGAACCGACCATGTTGCTGACCTTGCTCAGAAGGCTTTTGATATCTACCTCCAGCTTCGCTTTGGTCTCGGGGGAGAGATTGTCTCCCGAGTTCTCCAGCATCGACGTCATCATCTCCAAATTCTTCTTTATGAAGTTGAGAGGCGGTGCCTCACCAGGCAGAGTGCTAGATCCAGACGGGACACTCGGAGGGTCGAAGTGATGAACCTGATACTTCATAAGAACTGAACCAAACGGGTTGCTCTTCTCCAAGCTCCTACATGCGTCATCGGCATATGTGCTCTTAGCAAAGACCACTTGAGCTATATTAGAATCTTTCAACAGCTGGGTTTCAAATTCCTTCAGAGGCCCAAAACGGGAGAATGTGTTGATTAAAACATCCCTTGTAGGAACAGGACTTCCTGCAGCAAATGTCAAAATAAGAGCAGCTCCTTGGGCTTCTTGATTTGTCCCTGGGCTGATTCTATCTAGCAGTCTTCCAGCAGCAAGCCTGTTAATCTGACGCTGATTGCCCGATCCTTCTTTCGTTCTTCTCCTCCTCTGCTTCATTTTACCTTCTGTCAGGGGTGAGCTTGTTTTCTGAAAATCTTTTCCAGATGAGCCCGGAATAACCTGAGTTCCATTTAAATCAGGTATACTAGAATATAATTCCGCATCTTTCTCCTTTGTCTTTCTCTTCTTTCGTGCTTTCTTGCCATCAACAGATGCAGATCCAATATTCAGGTGAGTATCTGTAGCAGCAGCAGGCACAGACTGGTTTGCAATATCATCAGAAACTGTCAGCAAGCCTGCAGTAGTTTTTGTGAGAGACACAGATTGTGCAGAAGCTACTTCATTTTGGTTCCTCCTCCTCCTCCTCCTCCTCCTCTTCTTTGGCTCAGTTCCAGGAGTAATTCCTGTAACCTGAGTGTGTTCACCTCGTGGTCTCGGTATGGCACCATCATTGTTCAAATCCAGTAAGCCATGCAATTGTTTGGTCCCCAAATCCAAAGGAGCCGATGTTCTTTTCTTTCCTGTCTTTTCTCCTTTAAAACTTCCATTCGTCATGAGAGGGGTCATCTCCAGAGAATTCTTCAAGGGTGAGCTGCTAGTCGTAGCAAAGGTAATATTCACATCTGATAAGCCAGAGAGAGACTTTGTTTTGATTCTTCCACCCATTTGCTGTTTGAGGCTAGCTCCAGTATCTGAATTCTCTTTTCCAGCCTTTCCTCTCTTCCTTCTCCCCTTCAGCTCAGAGTTACCAGCAGAGGAAGGGCTGACAGCAAATCCCTCTTTGTGATCAGCAATGTCTTTAACACACTTTTCATATATGGCCTGATCATGATAAGTTGAACTTCTAAATCTATAGGCAAACCACCCAATTGAGTCGAAGTCACTACTTTCATTAGGATGTGTACATCCCAATGCTGCAGAACAAAGCTCGGCCAAGAACTCAGCTGATGAAATGCTTAATGACTCTGGAGTGGAGAAATGACTATCAGAAGCAAACTTTTTAAACCATTTGCTTGGTAATATCTTACCAGTAGACTTGAGAAATGAAGGAGAACCAGCAAACTCAATACCACATGCATCCACCCCAACCCCTTCATGAGAACCATTCAAGGAGCCATGGTCTCCTACTTCTGGAAAACCTTCTTTGTTTCCCCAGTTGACATAGGGATATGACAAGTACTTGCTCTTCTTTCGTGCTCTTGACTCAAACCCCTTCTCATTGTCTTCCTTGGATCCGTAGTCACTATTTCCTTCCGCCTCTTCTTCTGATAGAGGATCCAGTTTACCGGCACTAACATCTTCAACTGTATCACCTCCATGTTCCTGAGTAGAACCCCAAACCTTACGCTTCTTTTTCGTTTTTAACCCATCTTCACCTGAGGAAAATTTACCCTTTGAGTCCTGAGCATCATCCTCAGTGTCCGTTGTTGGATGGAGAAGTTGCATAGGCATGTGTTGATGCCCAACCGAACAGTAGAAGGCAGATAAGTAATTCATCACAACTTTAAGTTCAAGAATGCTAGGCGCAGAAGTAGCAAGGGCAATGCATTTTAGATGATGGAGAAATTTCTCAGCTTCAAATAAACCACTCGAAACTTCACTGAGTTCCTCCAAAACAAAGGCCTTTGCCCCTTTTTCAGGCTTTGCACTCCCATCTTCATCTTCTGGTTGAAAGCATCCGCACATGAGCTTCAGCCTCACACGGGTGCCAAATTCATCCACAGCTTTTTCAACAGCACTGATGAAGCTTCTGGACTTATTTGGTCTCAGCATCTGTTCAAAGTTCCTATGAAAAGACTTCAAGTGAGACAGGAGGCACCAGGAAACATGACCACTTCCCAAGTACCCAACAAGTAGACACTCCCTCTCGTCAACTCCCAATGTTTGCATACCATATCTCGGCGCATCTAAAGGATCTAGAATTTTTCCCGGCCACCATGATTGACTTTTAGTTTTCACCCATACAACATCGCCTACAGCAAAGCTGACGCTGTCCTCATTATCTGGCATCCTATCCATCACCTGACACGGCGTTCTTTCTTGCTCTTCTTTGATGCCCAAATGATGGCCACCTTCAAGAACATGATCCTGAATTGCTCCACTTGCCGGTCCAGGAAATTCCACAAAAAGCGATATACCGTTGCCAGTTAGTTTCATCTCCTCAGGTGAATTGTCTCCAATCAAAGCAGGTGCTTTGTCAGCTTCTATTCCTCCGTCTAGGACCACCGCATCATTACCAAGCTCCTCGCCCCCATTACTGCTTGAGCTCACATTTCTACCGCCGACCTCAACATTTGACAAAACGTCCTCCGCATTGCCACCAGCATTGCTATTTTCCAGATTGCCAACCTTGCATCTTCAACGATGCCCGAACTTACCCCTGCACTTACCCCTGCACCAACAGTAATAGTGCTCTCTCTTTCGACATCCTGAGCCGAACTTACACATGCACCCACAGTGATAGTGCTCTCTCTTTCGACATCCTGAGCTGAACTTACCCCTGCACCGATGGTAATAGTGCTCTCTCTTTCAACACCCTGAGTCACCAGTCCGACAATGCTCACTGCAACATCGACGCCATCAACAATATCAGTAGCATCTCTACTGGCCCCTTCGACTGGAACCTCAGAACGAACGGCCAAGTCGCCACATTTTTCATCTACAGTTTCACTTCCTTTAACACCGCAGCTCACATTTGCATTCCCAACTTCAGCATCCATCGCCACAGAATCAACAGCTGCGCCATTACCGTTAACTTGAGGCTCGAGATCATCACCATTTTCCTTCAGAGTGTCAACACGCAAGCCAGACCCACCACCATCTCCACTGGAACTGAGCAGCTGACGCTCTGCAGTGGATTCTCCTAGGGTTTCGACACAAGGGCGTTCAGCCACAGATGCTTTTGGGTCTTCCATCAGAAGAAAAGCTTTCCAAACACGCTCCTACAGCTGATGACAAGAACAAAGCCATTATCAGAACGAAACCCATTAAAGGACAAGGCCGTCTAAGGTAAGCCACGAAATTACTGGAATGAAAACAAACCAGTCCTTGACAGGTACAAGACACAACCCAGAACGCAAAAGTTGGAAACATTAACGAAAAAACACACAAACATACACAAAAAGAAAAGGGAAAGTAAAAGGGAGAGAGGACCAGAACACAAAATACCTGGAAAAACAGGAGGGTGGGGGATACAGACATCGGACGAGGTCGGAGCCGGAGTCGCCACGAATTCCTGCGATCGACCCTCGCTACGGTTCAGAGAAAAGGTGAAATCTTTGGCGAAGAGAGAGCGTCGAAACGAGGAGGAGACGATCGACGAAATGCGAGAGGAGAAGAGGACTGCAAGAAAAGGGAAAGTTGGTGTTTTGCCTACCCCTCTGTGCGTCGTGGCCTTAACATCGTTCGGGTTTAGAGAGAGAGAGAGAGAGAGAGAGAGATTTAAGTGGAGTTATAAAAGACTGTAGCCGAGGAGCGATGGCATGTGATTTCTGTGAGCCTGACCAGATGACGAAGAGTCCGTAGTATCAAAAGCAGTGTTTAGCTGCTTCTTCTGCTCCCTGCCACATTTACACACTTGTCACTTTACGAAATTGGAGCCATTTGTTCTTCTCTCTCTTTTTTTTTTTTTTTTTTCTTTTTGCGGATGAGTAAAAGTTGATGGGAACTCTTTCATGGGCTATTGATTTTCTAGTATAATATCAAAAAATTTCCCATAAAATATACAAATGCTTTTGTAATTCCCATCGACTTATTAGTATATATCATTTTCACATGATGGAAAATGCGCGTTTTTGATGCAACCCTTCACAGCCCATTTGCCAATTTTCCAATTTGGGAGAAAGAATACCATCGTACGACAAATCGTCCTGGTGACTAGGGAAGCTTCGGGAAAGCAGGGGGGCAGCAGAGCGAAGCTTTTCTTGATTCGCACCGAAAGCATTATCCTTGCAGCCATACGGAAAGGCATGGAATGAATATAATCACATCCAGTTTCGAGTTCAGAATGCCGCGCACTACGGTATATTATCCTAGATCGCCAAGTTTATGTAGACAGGCCCGAGTGAGAGCCAGTCCGATCCATGAAGGCCATCGCATCCCGTCGATCACTAGAAGTTACTCGCTGATGAACAGTCTGATACAGCAAAACGACTACCGCAGTTTTGAGCTGATTCTTAATATTGGGCAAAAATACCTTCATTGTACGTTGCAGTACCAAATGACTCCCGACTCCAGTCTAAATTTCAGAAATCACCATAAAATGAGAGTTCTGAAGAACCATAAAATGAGAGTCCACGATAGGGAATGAGTACAATCCCCCCCTTCAACCACCTCACTAAGTGCCACACAGGCCTGTCAGCAATCATGCGCCTTTCTCTCTAGAGATCACTCATACAACGAGACCTTGGAATTTCAGACAAGCATTGGAACACACAGCAGCTTAACCTCAAGCCACCTGGGCAAACATAGGGAAGTTGAAATGGACGACGATCACTAATCAGAGACCAACACCTCGAAACCTACCTTTCCAATCAACAGATCCGCGAACAATCAACCAAGAAGATAAAAACTATAAACAACCACATCCGCGACCATCGAGCCAAGAACTTGTCATACCTAAGGTATATCAACAACAAAGGCTTCTGCTCTCAGAAAATACTATTAAAAGTATACTTTACATTTTGCAAGTCCATTATTACCACTTCAAGCCACAAGATACGATTTTGTATAGACCGTTATCATTGTCATTCATGGACAACTTCAGGCATCAGCTGCCTTCTCCGAGGTATCATCATCATCAATTTATCGGAGCTTCAGGCATCAGCTGCCTTCTCAAGAGGTACGTCCTTAGCACCATCGCTACTTCCATTCATCATAGCACGTTTACCTTCATAATCCTTTATGGCTGCCTTTACTGCATCCTCAGCAAGCATGCTGCAGTGCAACTTAACAGGCGGGAGACAAAGGTACTTTGCAATTTCCCTGTGAGAGGCATCGATTATGAACCACAGTCAGGAAAGCCGTAGAAGGGGTACATCAAGAACCACAACATAAGAATAATATGGAATTTCACTCCTTCGTGACATTAGAACAGGTCAGCACAAATTTATCAAGGCCGAAAAGTATGTCAGTGAAAAAACCTAGCAAATCCAATGAAATATTTCTTCTTAAGCCAAGTGCCAAAATTGTCCACGCCAAACATGAAAAAATGTCTTCCTAATATTCAAGAAATGCAGAATTCTCAGTCCTGTACATGTGGGCCTAACTCAGCAGTACAATGTTTTAGAAGACTGCTGTTGACAAGCAGTATCAAACTATCACCCATCTTTTATTTTCTGCACCAAAGGAACTTCTAAATTGTTACAAATTGTTACAAATGAATCTGACTGTAAGTGCAAGAACCGTCAGTTGATTCCATGCCTAATAAAATTATCATAAAACCACAAGTAGTAGCAGGCTCACAAAATCACTGGATTGAAAAATTACAAAAGTATTCACCAATTAAACAGAGCTTACGTGTTTTTGATGGATAAGACTTCCTCCATATGCTTCCCTTTCACCCATTCAGTAGCTGAACAAGCATTTACAATAAGAAATTAGCAGAAAGAAGAGTGATTTCCTAAATTGACAACACAATGCCCAACTAAAAGTAAGTCCAAAATTCTAAAAGCATATTGGGCAATTACAATTATCAAAGCATAGTAGGGAAAAAGCAAAGGCTCATCGGCAGTTATAAGCAGAATCCACAATTCAATAAAGAACTATAGCAAAATTGGGCCCTGCTTCATTCCAAACATCACACAAAAATACAGACACAGAGCTTCCACAGAAGCCCCTTGATTAAAGAACTTTGAAAATCATCCTTCAACAACAAATGAAGAAAAAATTCATAATGCCATTAGACAGGGTGACCTCATCATCATCGTCCCAGGAATGGATCAAGAAAACAGAAGAAAACCAAAAATATGTCCTGCTAACACTCCACATTGGCCGCAGGGTACCTTACAGTCTACAGACACATCTGGCAAGTTCAAGAATGTAATACCTTACATTTGGATTCAAATCTTCTAAGATAGATTCAAACAACAAATGCAATCTAAGATTCCCATTAATAATAATTATTTCTGAATGAACAACACAAAGCAGAGACCAAGTGCATCCCTCTGCCCAACCACCAGCAGGTCCAAGTGAAGATCTAACTCAAGCAAAGTATACTTCTGCAGTACTTTACTACAACTCCTGCATAAGAGAACAAGCCAACTTGCAAGATTTCTTTAACTGTCCTACCCAAATGATTTCAGAGAGGACCCCGCCTTGCTGCAAGGGACACAGATTCGAAAAAAGAAAGAATCATGACCGATGAAATGAACAAAGTAGTCTGACCCTCTTTGAGGAAACATCTCATATCAGCATCCGACAAAGAAGAATAGACGATAATTGACAAGGAAAGGGAGAAAATCAGAAAACCCGCAGTTCAGACCAACATTTCCGGCAGTTGTTGCATTATAATGTCACCATACACAGTTTGGCATCGGCCTACCGTACACCGGCACAACCAAATATAAACAGTGCCAACTTTTTATCCACAGCTAGAACAAAAAGTTGATCACCGAGTAAACGTAGAACTCACGCCAATAGATCATGTTATAAGAAATACATACCATTCCCTACCTAACATGCTAACACAGTCACAATCAACAGGATCGCTGCAAGATACAATACAGAAATTCATACATCTTCCAGTCCGCAACAGAAAACCTCATACGCAGGGTGGTCTCCAACTTTCGTGGAAACCACGCACGTCGCAACTCACTCCCAGTTACCTCGCTAAGCCCGAAATTCAACTAAAAGACATTCAATAAGAACCTACGATTTCGCCTTTGTTAGCCTAATCTCCGCAGAACCAATCCACCGATGCACATCACCCTACACAAAGCGAAAACAGACCTCGTCCCTCAGAAAGGTTTTTAATTTTCAGTGAATACGCACCAACAGAGGAAGACGCAATGGCGGACCCGCAGCCGAAGGTCTTGAAGCGAGCGTCCACGATCTTCCCAGTCGCCTCATCGACCTTGATCTGCAGCTTCATCACGTCGCCGCACGCCGGCGCACCGACTAGCCCCGTCCCGACCGTCGGGTCGTTCTTGTCGAACGAGCCGACGTTCCTGGGGTTGTCGTAGTGGTCCACGACCCTCTCGTGGTACAGCCGCGGCAGCACCCCCGCCGGCCCAGACGCCGCCGGCGCCGGGACCCGCGGCGCCAGTCCGGCGAGCTTCTTCGCACCTAGCCTCAGCATCACCGCGAGGGAAACAGGAGCTTGGATTCCGGTTTGCGAGATTTGACGAAAATCACGAGCGTTCGAGAGGTTGAAGAAGAAGATCGGATCGTTAGGGTTTGGGAAGAGACGAAAGGAAGGGCGGTGAGCGGCCTCGGAGGAAGACACGTGGAGGGAAGAGATGAGGGGTAGACGCTTCTCGCGGCTCTTCTTCGGGTTTTGCGAGACTGAATCCACGTGTATATAGTATCTTCGATCTCCAGCGTCGATGGAGGGAGGGCGTCCTTTTCCTGAGGTATCCACATCCGACGGTCAAGATCGGCGCAAAGTCAACTATTGGGTGTTGACAGGCGGTTGGGCTTGGGCTTAGAGAATGGGCCGGCGCTGGCGCCACTGAGCCCGTAATCGAACGGCCCGGAAGAGGAAAAGAAGACCATACCCGAACTTTCTACAATGGCTACATGGCCCATGAGAGAAACCGTGACTCGGTAAAAGAGGCGATCGTCGGTCGGGCAGGGCTCGGGGCTCAGACCGGGGCTAAGGTCGGGCGTAACTTGTCCCTCAGGCTCGTTGATCTTAAAAGTTCGCATCTTATTCATCGGACCGGCCCGGGTTTCCTCACCGAATGGCCTTGTCCAGCCCAACCCAACATTGCCTTTTGGGCCCATTTGATTCGAGACGGTTTGTTTGGGCCTATTTGGCATCAAGCCCATCGTCAGATCTACGTAGTAAGCAGTCTTCTCTGGTAAAAAATTAATTGAGAAAATAAATGTTATAAATGAAAATTAGGAGGGCTCGACATTTTCATTGCTATCTTGGACCAAAATTCTCTCCTTAATCAAATAGATTACATCCTAAGCTGCTCCTAATGATGACGATGACGATGATGTTGCTTCCTCACGCGCAATACCCCACTAATCTTGACTGAAGAATTCCATTACAAAGCAAACTTTTTGGTAATACGTTAAAATAGGAATCTTTACTCTTACCATTTCAAATCGAACATAAAAACTTGGTTTTTCCTCATTGATTAGACCTATCAATATCGAGAGTTGTTAACAAAGCAATGTAAGTCAATAAAGTAACCAAAGAAAACAAAAATGTCCCTTCTGAATATCTAGTCAAAGTTCGCTTAATAGATAAAAGCCTGTTAATTATCTACTTTCTTGTTAAAAAGTTGTCATAATCAAACACTTCAAATTTTTCTGATCGCACGTAGATTTTTGGAGATCATGGAAAGATATCAAGAGACTCTCATATCTTCCAAGATTCCCCATGTCTCTCACAATTGTGCATTTATTTTTCTTGATTGTGCATATTCTTGATTAAATATAAGTGATATTGTAATATCATATTATTTAACATAGTTATTCTGTAAACTTATAAATGTGCCCTAGTACTTCATTAAAATATGTGAAACAATATGCATAAATTACACAATTCTTTCTTTGCCTTTATTACTTACCTTAGTATTAGAGCTCTGACTGTCTAAAGAAGTGCCAGTCAAATTTTTTAGTCAGTAGTCATAACAACATTACATTAGCTGCACCGATGTTCATTTTCCATCAAACGGTCACCCATAAGTGTTGTTCTGACACTTTCAGTTGCTTGTTTGGAAAATGAACACTACCATCATATTCACCGCCTTCAAATAAGCCAGGTCCCGAAATTTTTATGCACTACTATCCCTTGGATCGCTTTCCAACCTGTTCTTGGAGATTTTATGCCATATCCTAGGTATTTAGACATGCTAAGTCTATTTTAGCCTTGTTTTCTGCGTATTTGTACTCCAAGGTGTTGGCTCTTCAGCTTCGTTATCTATTCTACTCTTTCTCACTAGCAAATGCACGTGATGGATAATTTGGAAGTTTCATTACCCATTCAGACCATTTTGAATGGTTCTAATTATATTTTATCAGCTTAAGAAAAATCAAGTTTTTTAAGAAGACATAGACTTTGGCATTATGCCGTTGGTGATACTCATGCACCTACTAAGACTACTAGAGTAATTGGGGATCAACTTTTGGATGAGTTGGATAGCAAGAATCGCCAAATTTTAACGTGGTTTTGAAGCACTTTAATTTGATCTATTAGACTTAATATGGTCGCCTCAATATAGCAATGGAAGCTTGGGATCTACTTACTAGCCAATATTCAACCTCAAACATTGCTAATTAGTATTAACTGTTAGGGAACTTGCATCTCATGTATAAGGAAAGTAATTGGTCTTTTAATGATTTTTTTATCATCCACGCATACTATCTAAGATCAGCTAGCCTTATCAGAGCTACAATTTCAAGCGGATTTTGATGCTTGCATATTTGTTGAATATCATGATTGTACAATTTCTAATTGCACTTAATGATGAGCTTGAACTTGTGTGGACTTCTAAATTGAGATCCATTACCTTGTCTTGGGATGGTTGTCTTAAAGAAACAATTTAATATATGCATTAATATATGCAAGAGTAGGCTGATGATATCAAGTGCAATGTACTTGTATCAAATATGTTTGGAAATAAATAGAGAGATAGAAGAGTTGGATGCAAATTTTAGTGGTTTGGCATAGACAATGCCTACTTTTACTCTCTCAAACTCATAGCCACCAACAGGCTATATTTCACTAGTAAGACTATGAGAGGTTACAATGTAGCCCATGTTGCTCTTACCCAAAGTTAATAGATCGCCCTAATAGTCCCAAGCACTACTACAACACTCGTGCTTTAATTAAATCTTATTAAACTGAACCACTTGCTCAATTAAAAGAATGTATGTACTAGAGAATAAAACTTTTCTTAATTTGTAGTCGTTTTCATTATTCGCATTCTCTTTGGTATATGATGATCTTCTTATATAGTTTTCAAAATCCAAGCTAGGAGATCTAGTCATCCATACAATCAAATTTTTCTAGTAATAGTGTGGTTTCCACAAATAAAGTAAATTATAATTGGAAATTATCCTTCATGGCAATTTGATTGACAACTAGTTTGCTTTCATTTTTTATGTCAATTATGGAGTTCTAGGACTATGGATTACTGATAATATACCTTGTGATTTAGATTGAAAGCCAATAGAATTTCTAGGTCTTCAAATCAAATTCATAAAAGTATTATGAACACGTTCTTCTGAGGTGATATAAGAACCGCCACCAACACGTTAGTCTATCAAGATTTCCCACCAGTAGTTAACTTGCATATTGTTTCCCATTTTAACTTCCTAGGTATGACCACAACCACATGAACTGTTGACCTTGTCACGGTACCTATAAGTTTTCATGAACCTCCCATTCTTAGATTTGTTCACCTTCATTAAATTTCTTTTAGTCATCTTCAGTTTTTCACTTCAACTTTAGCTTCTATCAGTGGTAATAAAGCTTTCCTTGTATTTGTTCAACCTGAGATAAGACCCTGTTAGCATTTAACTAAGATTTGATATAACTAGATGGTTTTATCAACTTCAATATATCATGGGAGGTTTTTTCAACACTTTGAAGGTGCAATGCACTACTTTGTGCACTCCTTCCATTTCTACTCCTTCATTATCGCACAAACATTACTATACGCAATGTTGTTAATATTGTCACCTTGCATCATATTGTTATCGACTACAACTAAGCAACCCGTGGGATGAATAAACCGATCCCGATATAAAGGTCCACTTGTAACCACACATATTACTGTTGCTACCATGGAGAGTTTCCAAATGACTCGTCCATTACTCTATCTTTAGCAAGGATAAGAACACTATAAATGCTATAATTTTCGTGTGGCGCTCACTTTAGGGTTATAACTTGAGTGCCGGAGATTTTCAAAGTTAATCATTTGAATGCCATAGATGATTTGCCTCTCCATAAAATTTGATGTGGCATTAACCAAGAATATATCATCTAATGTAGTTTGCCAGCAAGTTGAAGTTGACAATTGAGAAGGCAAATGATGTCATTTGGATAGTTGATTGAACAACCCCTAACCTAAGTTAAAGAAATTAGGGCAAACTTCAACTTCATTCTTCAAGAACCCTAATGGAACCCTAATTCTTCAAGAGGCAAATCTTCTTATCAAATTCACAATGGGGAGCATAAACAAGAGAAGCAACTCACTATTGTATCAACCAGCAATTCTATGGTGGAGGAGGGAGGGGTTTCAAAGATGATGAGAGGAGAGGAGAGAGACGAGAGACGACAGAGTTGAGGGAGGAAGAGGTAGACCGACCAAAAAAAAGAGGGGAAAGGAGGCAAAGTGGAGGTGGGATTCAAGAGCGAGGGTCCAAATAGGGAAGAGGTGTAGGTGGTTGTGGAGGAGTAAGGAGTGGGCGAAGGTGGGATCCATCATAATGGAAAGGCAATTATACTAAGATTGTCAAAGTGCTATTCAAATTAGGGATGATCGGTTCTTAATCCGATCCAATGGAATTTGTTACTTTTTTTTTCACCACATGATGCTATATGTTATGAAAACATAATAATAATAAAAAAGGTAGTTACTTTTTGAAGAAATAATAATAAAAATATATATGTAATTCATTTAGTCCAGTTTCCCCTTGAAACTAGGAATTAGCCGCTTAGACAGCAATTCTACTTTAGGAATCGGGAACCGGGATACACTCTTGAGAACTGGAGCTAACTAGTTGGTTTGGTCTGATTTGAATAGTTTTCGGTTCGAACGGTCCATTTTGCACACTCCTAGTTCAAATAGCATATAATGATGTTTTTCATAAACACCTTAAGCACGTTAGAATAGATTGTCTTTAAACAATATCATGTGCTTGGTGGCACCATTTCTCTCTTTTTCTACTTCATTGATAGATCAAACTATTAATATCTTCACTAACGCATATCCACCCAGGCAATTTTTGGAATTTTCAAACTTCAATTGACTTCTTCTAAGTCGCCTTAAGTTTGAAGCAATGTTAGAGATCGTTGAAAGATATCGGGAAATTCTTATCTTTTTTTATTCTTCATTAAATTATCTCCATTGATTATGTATATGCTTGACTAATCCTGATTGATTGTAATTGATATTATATTACATTACAAAGCCAATAAATAGCTCGTGTAATCTTTATCAAAATACGTAAAAAAAATACAAAAGTGACAACTCTATTTTCCACATAATTTCTTTTTGGATGATGTTGAAATAAGCAAGACTAAAATCCTCAATGTTTCTTTCCTAATAAAGAGAAGGGAATCGTTAGAGACATGGACTCATCCAAAAAAGGGTTGGCATTATGTATCCGAATCCTTCTACCCCATGGTAGGGACAAGAATCTTTCAACCCTTATCAATTCTCATGTGAAAGTGAAAAAAACATCCTGGGAAAAAAGGAGTATCTACACCTCTGCCACTTTGGCTAGGCCTCTTGGCAAACAATGACACTTGACAAGGCCTTCTCTGCCATTGATGTTTTACAAAGCATGGATTGCAATGGAAAAGGGACAGCTTTTGCATTATTGAACAGCACCATCCGACCTTTAGCTCTTTACATCACACCCTCCATTATATATACAATTGACACTCCCAGGGATCCTTGTCTCGTCAGTGCTTCTCTCCTCTGCTCGGTCGAGAGTGATGCCTGGGGCTTGTTGATGGACTTTGACAAGACTCGAGTACGACATGATAAGATCTTTTATTATTTCGGGATGATTAGAGCCGTGAGAGTTGTTGCTTATGACATCTACTCATGATTGATGGAGTCGATGCCGGTCGAGTTACGCCTTCCACAGATCTTACAATTCCATTAGACTTCATTTTTAGAGAGTTGATTTCAAGTGAATGAAATAGAAAAAAGATAGGCCCATTTAATAAGTCAAAGATTGATTTAGGCGGACTAGACCGGCCTTACTTCTTCTGTAACCGTCTGTACTATTACAGATCATTGACTACAGAAGCACAATAATACATGGCCAATCAGACTGAATTCGTACGAAAATCACTCCTACAAATTGCAAATGCATTAGAACGAAAGCTCCCACGCATGTATGGAATGACATATATGTGGGAATTTATCATGCATTGAATTGAATTGCGCTTGACAAAAAAGGCTGTTGAGCCTTTTGTCATATTAGTCAATAGGTGCAGGACACTGACTCAGCACCAATGTCTCCTGCCCTTTCACTTCAATCATTTCTTTCACTTCGTCGGTTTCCAATTTCGACCAACCTTTCTTATCTTTTGGAAAATCATGTCCCTTGCGGCTTCTCCAAAGAAAAGAGATAGACAAAAGAACCTATATATCAAAAAGTCTAATCAACATACCAAAGAGTATCATGCAATACAGGAAAGTAAATAAGATTTTGCACGAAGAGATGCATAATAAGTTATAACATCTACCTCTGATTTTGAGACTATGCATTTTCATTGTCTCGATGGACATATATTTCTTGGTTCTCACAAAATTGAAGTGCTCTGAGATAATCCAATGGAGTTGATTTAGTAACCGAGGAAGGAAAATGCACGTGGACAAATCTAAATTCTCATTTTATTGAGTGCAAATAATATGAAGAAAATTGTTTAGAAAGTTTCAATTTATTACACTTGTGTCAATTCAATCTAAACATTTTAATTATTTTAATTGAGTTACAAATATTTTTATATTTTATTAATTGACTCAATTCAGCTAATTTTAGCTAGAAATTGTTAGCATGGACACAAATTATGGTAAGACTAGTGTTAATATAGACAAATTTTCATATATTTTAATACTTTCTTGATTTTTTTATTAATTATTAATTTCTTTTCTTTCCTTTCTTTTTCCTTCTTTACTTTTTTTTTAATTGTTAAGGGTTGGTAGGGGACCACTGACCACCGGCCAAGGCTCGATCACCCCTGCTAACCCCTAGGTGAGAGCGTACAAGCCCTTGCTCATAGCTGCGCGAGAATGGAGACCCTTGCCTAGTCATCGATGAGGGCTTGCTGCGCTTGCACGCAGCCAACAAGGGCCACAAACTCTTGCCAACCGTGGCAATGGTTCATGGCCCTCATTCACAGTTAAGTGAGTGTCGCAACCCTACCTAGTCGAGCCTCAACCGATGGCCAATGATCCCTGTTGATCCTTCACAATAAAAAATAAAGAAGGAAAATAAAAGGAAAGAAAAAAATAGAAAATATTAGTATTTATTAAAAATTATCTACGTCAGTCCTAATCATGTCACGTCGAACGGTTAGTATTTACGTTAGCGATTTTCAGTCAAAATTGGTCTGAAGAACTCAACTGGTAAAATATGAAAACACTTAAAGACTCAGTTGGTCCAATTAAAAAATTCTGAATTGAGTTAGTAAAAATATAATATATTTATAATTTTTTGGACAAATTTTCTAATGAGATGACATTTGAACTATTACTTATGTTTCTTGCGGCACCATACTTTGAGTATGATTTGCCGCCGTGATTACTGATTATGATTTATTCTACGATAATACTATTTTTTTATGTCGTCGAAGAAGTTAAAAATTTATAATAAAATAAAATAAAACACAAAGGAAAAGGATAGTCGCATGCATCGAGATAGCATGAAGCTTAACGGAACTAGCAACTTCTTACTGACTTGGAGGACTTGACCTTTTGGAAGATAAGAGAAATTAGTCGCATGTTTTGCACGTAAAGACAACTTAATCAAATCTGACAAAATTGGGAACGAAAACAGCCTCGAGGTCAAAACAAATCATTATCAAAACCGAACTTTTTCTTTATCAGTGTCAAATTAGAGAATATTATAACATGGATAACGATAAAAGACGGTGTTGCTTTCCAACTGGACATGTGGGATCCATCGTTGCCCGTGAAAAACCTTATCCCTGACCTAACATCTGCAGATCATCGCGCACCCACCGTTCAAGACTTGTAAAATATGCATGCGATGTTCTTCTTCTTTGCTTAATTTGATTGGTTTTAGAACCGTACCTAAACTTATAATTTTTTTGTTAAGTTTGCGATATAGAAGGACCCTCATTCCACAAGCTGATCTCAGAAGTGACTCAAGATTTTGGCAACATCCCCGAGATATATTTGTCAATAGATGTATTATGAAGTTTGAAGAGCCCCGTTTAGAGAAATGAATAAAGCACTTTGTTGAACAGAATCCCACGTTCATTTGTCTAGTGGTTGACATGTGTTTTGTTATCGTTTTAAGCTTTTGAATTGGATTTTCTAACATAATATCATCAAAGCACATGAGGAATTTAAATCCCGGCACCCACCCTTCAAACTCATTTGCCTGTGGTGGAATCACAACTTTCTCACACAATAGGGCTGAGTACTCATTTGCTTACACAAGGGAGATTGTTAAGTATAAATCTTATGTCGCTTAAGTGTGGTTACAAAATCTCCCTCCACCCATGATTTATTCTTCTGGGCTTTGGACTTTTTAACATAGTATCAAAGTAATTATAGAGCCACGTGCAAGGAGCTGGCTTAACATTCATCTATTAGATTAAATTTTGGTGCTATAGTTTCTGATAACATTGTTGATTTGTGATCTCGACTATTTAGTGGTACCATTAATAATAATTTTTTTTTCCAATGACATTCATGAGAGGAGTGCTATATATTATCTGCCAAGGCCCTTTGGCAGGATTCACATGTGCCTTATATTCATGTGATTACTGTCTCCTTATTAACTCAAGCTATCGGGTTGGACTTTCTAATTACATTTCTAATGTAAAATATTGACTATATGCCATCACCACTTATAAGAAAATATTTATTCCACCAAAAAAGTTCAAAGTAACGAATTTTCTTTTCTGAAGTCTCTATGTCCCTGTTGCTGTTCAAACGTTCTGATCAGTGTATATCAGACCCCTAAATGAAGTGGTTGACATCGTGACAACACATAGTTGATGAAGCTTCTTCAATTGGGCACACAGAAAACGTTCTTCTTTCCATCCCTAACTTCGTCTTCTAGGGAGAGACACTAACAAAAGCGATGGAGCAACCACCTTGGTTCAACTATTGAATGCCAAACAAGCTGTTTCATTATGTACCCAACTTGGAGAACCCTTTCTATCCCCAAGCCCAGAAAAAGAAGTTTGGTCCTGAGAAATGACTGCCAACCACTAGCTTCACTAGACTAATCGACAAATTACATAATGCAAAATCTTTCCTTACTCTTGTCGATGTAAAATGATGATGTTTTGTAACATAAACAAAGGCCAGCAAGTGGGCAAAAGAAAGTCAGGAATCCCTCTCAAATCAAACCAGCCGCAGCGACAATTTGCATCAAATGAAATAGTCAAACCAACCTTAGCTTCTTGTTGCATATTTGTCCTCATGCAAGAAAAAAAAACTATATAGTATAAACATAATTAAAGCACCACCCTCATATCACTTTAGTCTCCAAACAAAATCAAGGATAATATATTCCTCAATGCATGGCTCCTCCACCTAATCTCCAAGAAATAGTAATTTATTCCCGGAACGTACGTGCATCACGTATGAAATGGATTTTAAAAGCTCCATTATTAATCTATCCATCTGATCACTTTTTACGCACCTCTCTCTCTCTCTCCCTCCCCCCTTGTCAAACTTTTTGCGTCACTTTATCTTTCGAGGGACATGCCCTTCTGGGGAAAATGTCGGGCACTCGCAGCAGGAAACCTAGGCGCTTGTATTCGTGAATCCGCTCCAATTGCCCTTCCATTATATTTATCAAGTCGAAGTACTAGAGCCATGGATAGCTTTGCCGAAAGATGGTGATGATGATAGACTCATCCTCTTCAAGATAATCTTAGATAAACATGTGATTTTTTGCAAAAAGTTGATGCATATGATTTGTGTATTTTACGTGATTGTAATTTACACTAAACAATTCTTTGTTTGTTACATAAAGATTGAATCAAGGAAATGACACCGTTCGGCATTCACGTTACTGTGAAAACTTTTAAGCGATTACTTAAATGTCACATTGGTGAAAAATCAATCACTTAAGTTCTCAATTCAGCAATTCATCTTACATGGCTTGTTAAAATAAATTTTGACTCTGGCGTGACTTTATTAGAAGAAATTTAAGTCCAACGCAGACTATCTCCAAATGAGTGACGTAAAAAAAAAGGCCAAAACTTCCCCAAATTGATTTGAAAATGAAACCCTAATTCCCGATTCTTTTCTAGCTTAATCGGAAAAAGAAGATTGATTGAGGAACCATGGCTCAACCATCAAAGAAGAAGAGAGACAGATGGAGGTTTCGTCGAGCAACATGTTTGGAAGATCTTATTCTCAGTCTTTTAGGGTGCGCATGATAATCATTCTATTTCTGTTTTAGAACTATTTTTCTCTTTTAGAATTGTTTTTAGAATAGAAATCCGTTTGGTGAAACAATTTTATTATTTATTTATTTTTGGAATAGATTTATATTCCAAATTGAAATTTCTCCTAGGTTTTTTCAAAGAGCATTGAAATAGAAATCGGAAGTACAAATTTTTTATTTTTATATTTCTGGAATAGAAATCAAAAATTGTTTTTCTATTTTTACTTTTCACTCGAAGGAGTCTCTTCCTAACCCCTAACCATTCACCCTCCTTCGGTCGTTGCCACCCACCACCATTGCTGCCACCGCCGCCACCGCCACCGCCACCATCCCTCCCCCATTGGCCACCTGTTGCTCGCTCCCCTCGTTGGCCTCCACCCACTCCCCTCCCCCCACCACCGATTGTTGGCCACTTGCTGCCCCTCATTGGCCACCCAATCCCCCCCATTGCCCCACCCCTTCCCCATCCGCCCTCCCCCATTCAAGAGGGATAAATTTTATGTTATTATCAAACGAGTTTATATTTTGGAAATAAAAATTTTGTGTCGTTATCAAACACATTTTTTTGCTCAAAAACTCATCCAAAAATATAAATAGAAAAACCTATTTCTGTTCCAAAAATAAATTTCTGGGCATAAATTTTATTATTCGTGCCCTTAGATTTGTGGATTTTTCATATTTTCCCTTTTTTTTTGGTATTTTTTATTCTTCTTTCTTAACTTTGATTTTGAAAAATAGAGTATAGAAAAAAGGAAAAACTTAAAAGAAAAGAGGGTTCTTTTAACAACCTTGATAATACCTTGTGGAGACGAAGATTTCACGGCTATGAGCTTTTATTCTAGCTCTAATTTTTTCTATTCAGAGAGCCAAAACAACGTCGTTTATTATGGTTTTTGCTGATTGGATCTTTTGATGAGTCATGTCTATTGATTTGTGATAAATTAATGTCACGTTAGATTTTTCAGCTATTTAGATCACCAATAGCATTAATTTTTTTACAAAAGTGTCACTCATGTGATGTTCGAAAGGTTTTGGCATTGAAATAAGCGTTATATGAGGATTGTGATATTTTTAGTATCCTTTTCCCAAATTGGATCTATTAGACATAAGGAACCACGTGGTATGTTATGAAATAATATGTGACGTTTCAACAATAATAAAGCTAAATTTGATAGGCCATATGAAACTCCCTTCCTCTTCACCGATTGCATAAGTGGATTTTGACTTGTGTTGGTTCCTCAAATTGTTTTCATGGATCTACCCAAAAACAATTCATCAAGAGCACCGACCTATCTCTTCTTCTTGATTTAATTATCAGATCAAAAAGGATATGCATGCTTTAATCTACGCGGCACCTTCCTATCTTAGGGTGAGCCATTCGACTTTTTGATACTATACTTTAATTATCTGAACTATTAAATAAATTGGAGCCCAACCAATTACAAGCTGTGTTCTTCATAAGATTAGGTATATGCCATCGTCATCTATTTTCCTTTTGGAAACATGGCAACGAGTCATGGAGGAAATCAACTAACCTTATCGCGATCGAGGTTTGCCCAGTCATATGAAAGCATACATTGAATATGCCTTGACTTCATTTATTTTCCATCATTTGATAAGGAAAATTTGATAGAAAAAATTATCAAAATATTCATATTTTTTTAATATTTTTATTTTTATATATCCCTTTCTTTTCTTTTCTTTTGTGGCCATCGCCGTGGCTGGCAACCGGCCAAGAAGAAGCAAAAAGGAAAGAAAAGAAAGAATATAAACAAAATTAAAAATCCATATTTTTAAAACAAAAAATTTTGAAATATTGTTTTAATTTTTGTAAGAACAAACATTTGATTAACCAAAGACATCAGCTCGAGTGCCGAGGACCCGTGTATGGCCTTTGTGGACCTGGGCCTAAGGATCAGGACTAGAGCTTGAATGTTGAGGACTTGAGCACGGCCTTTAAGAACTTGAGCTCATGTGCTAGAGCATCGAGTACAAGCTAGAGGAGTTCAAGCTTGAGCTTGGGCACCAGGGGCCTAGGCCCAAGCACCATGGTCCCAAGCTCGGCCTCGAAGAACATGGGTTGAGCCTCTGGAGACTTAGTCCTAAGCGCTGGGACTTGAGAACCATCATTGAGATTTCATGCTCAAACGTGAAGTTTCGGGTCTAAGCGCCAATACTTATAATATTTATGAAAACATTTTCTGATTCATTCAAAAAGGAAATCATTTTCCTAAATTTAAATTTTGATAGAAAATTTTTTCCGTTGACTAAAATAACATTTTCCACTAATTCATTTTCCTTAACAAACCAAATGCCAGAAAATAAGGAAAATGTTTCTAGCGCTCGTTTGTTTTGCTTAATATAGATGATTTGAATAAAATTAATTGCTTTTATCACTCAAAATAATTAGTTGACGAAACATTATTGTATATGATAAAAATATTTTTCGTTAAAATATATTTTTGTAAACAATACAATTGATCGTTCTTGGGAAATTTTTTATCAAATCATCCATTTTCCGTGAAGCAAATGAAGACTAAGAAATATTAATGTACATGACACCTTCCCACCAAACAAGTCGAGCCTCATGAATAACAAACGACATGAAACTAATGCAATAATATCGAAAGTATGAATATTTTCAAGCGATCGAGCACGGAGTTGATCATAGATATATAATTGATAATTAGCTAAGATTTGACACCTTACTATAGTGGATTAGGCAAGTATTCTTTAGAGGATTTAATTGATTTTTAGCTCAGGTTGTCAAGCATGTATCTTTTTTCTCTATACTACATTGTGAAAATTGTTGAGTGTAAGAAACAATGTAAGATCTTGGTTCATTATGGTTGGAGGAGGGAACATTCGAAACGCATGCAACTTTGGGGGTTTCAATCAGCACATTAAAGGTTAGGGTTTCTAGGAGGAGGGGACCATTTGGAAAACTGAAAGGCACACTCAATCATAAATTAAATCTCTAATTATCTCACCTAACATAGGGTTGTGACTTAAATAGATCATCGACCTGCCCTTATATGGGTCATTAATTAATTACCAAATTAAAGGGGCCGTACTTAAAGTTGAATAAACTTTAGTTATTTCTGCATATTTTCTAATTAGGGGAAATTATCTAATCAATACCAAACCTATTATACGGATGTCAATCCAATCCTAAACTTTTTGATTTTGCCTATTTTGTCCTAAACGTTTGAGTGAAGTTCCAATGTAGTCATTTCGAACAATTTACGTCAAAAATCATTGATACGGTGGTGACATGCCATGTAGGACACTTGTGATGACTAGACTATTACATCGATAAAAGTTTAGGTATAATTGTATAATTTCCTTGAATTTTATTTGTACGCTAATTGAGTCCTATTGGGTTTTACAAGTAACGATTTAGGAAATAAATATGTTACTAGACACTAAGGGTGGTTAGTTCCAAGGTGGGCTATTTTCACTCGGAATTAAAAATCACCCATTAAGGACCGGTTCCGAAAAATTAGAATCAGGATCCGCTTGTTAGTTTTATGGACCCATCCGATAATCGGACCAGGTGGTCCAATTTCTCAATATGTCTATGGAACCAATCAAAATTTCCCCATTTTGGATGAGGTGTGAGACTTGAGAGTGAACGACAAGGTCAGAAGCTGAAAGCGATTGAGAACAATAGTGACTGAGGGAGCAACAAGGCTGGAGGCGATCTAGAGTGAGAGTGAGAGGGGAGGCAAGGCCATGAGATGAGTGAGGCGAGATACGAAGAGAGATCTAGAGTTTTGATCCAAAAATTTAAAATTTAAAATTAAAAAACTTTATATATATACACACATGCGATCCCGTCCGAGTGGACAATTCGAGGTGTAGAATTGCACTGATACTTATTGATTCCAGTAAATTGGAATTGGGAAATAGATCGATTTCCATTAAAACCAACAATTTCAAGCCGGTCCTATTCCATTTCAGGTGGTTTTTGATTTTTTGTACACCTCTACAAGACATAAGTTAATCTATAATCAACTGATGAGATTTTATAAGATATATGACATCATGTTGCAGCAGCTTCCTGTGTCCAAATTGACCTTCGAAAACTCACTTTTGCTGGCTATTAACGGGGTCCCTTTTTTTCTTCTAATTTTTTTATTTTTTGGGGTGGCCAATGGCGAAAGGATAAGTGTCGGATTAGCACAATCGCATATCACTAAATAAACACGATCGGTTAGGACAATACACGATCTCTAGGCAGCTTTCTGGGGATAGGGTAAGTGATATGTACAATGTCATGGCAAAAGCTAGGAGACAATTAAAAAAAAAATTGGGTGAATCGTTTGATGTTCATGTCCACCACGGGCGTTCCACTATTTCACACTGAGATTGAGTGCGTGGGATGTACTTTTTTTTTATCAAATATCAATCCGAAAAGATCTAAGGAAATCTTGTTTGATCAACCAAACTAACCAAGTCCAGTTGATTTTTGCGACATGATTGATTAGGTTTGATTTTGTATCAGCATCTAGATCTCCACTTAGATCATGATCTGAATTGAGGAATCATAGTAGGATCTGCAACACTACAAATATGTGGAGCTCAAGAGTAGCGTTAGGAGTTTATCCCGGAAAAATTACCCAATTCGTCATAAAACTATTGTATAGATGTTAATTCAATTATAAATTTTCAAATTTGTCAATTAAGTCTTAAATCATTTATCCAATATTCTAACATAACCCTTTTGAGCATTATTGTCAAAAACCTCTAACATGGCAATCCACAAGTTGCTCACCTCAACGTGAACAATTTTTTGGTGGTTATTTTAATTAGAATGACTATAATATAATTTTGTGTAAAGATTTGGGTGCTATATTAGTAGAATTGAAAAATTTAGGACTAAAACAACTCTTGTGTAATAAGTTTTGGACTAAAAGGTAATTTTCCAATATTCATTCCCCTTTGATTTGGAAAGGTATGTAACTTGGGATGAAAAAGAAAGGGATAATCAAATTGGGTACTAAATGTTACTCAGCACGCAATTTGCATGATGCAGCTCATTACCTAAGAGTAGTTTCAACATGCCAACGCCATGACTACCTAACATTCCAATCGTACAAAAAATGATTACAATACATAAACCCGCATTTTCCATGTATTTCCTTTCGAGCCCTTTCAAAGAAGAAAAGCTCGAGCTATGTTACATACAGGTAACAAAAACTCGTTACGAGCTCAAAGAACTTGCTCAAATTAATTTATGCGATGTTTTAGGAGATCAATTTCGAGTGGCAACATTAATCAATAAAAATGAATAATTTTTGTTGATCTACTAAATCTCACCCTTAAGTAGACCTATTAAATGGGCGGATCGAGTTGGTTTAAATAAATTTGAAAATGGTCCGACCTAAATTTAAGCATTTAATATATTTTATCCTATTTTCATGTAATGTAAATCTAATAACCCATACCCGATCTGACTCATAATCGACTTGACCCATATTGTCAAGATACTTTCATATTTAGCCCAATCAAAGAAAATCCATATCCAAACTAAAGTATGAGCACGGACTGAGTGAATGCAATGAGATCGGGTGAGGGTGAGTTTATAATTTTTAAGCAAGTTATAAGCTTATTTGTGACCAAATTAACATACATATTATGTTTAAACCAATTTATTAAATATAACTAATCCATTTAACAATCCAGTCCGTCATATAGATAAACAAGTAGGGAATTTTTTCAAGTTGGTTGGTAATCTCCATACATGTCCTTTTCTTACTCCATAATAAGCACCAACCTATTCGAACAAAAAAAAAGCACAATTATTTGAGTAGGTGACGAGGACTAAATATTTACATATCCTAATTATGCGGGTGTCAAAAATACCTGAACTGAGAGGAACTAAACTAAAAATTTTGGGTATTTTCACTTATTCGTTTTGGATAACAAGTAAAGAAATTTGGGTAGTTTGATGGTCCAATTCTGGCCGAGTTTTAGATTGCTACTCCTCCTCCTTTTTAGGCTAACCTTATCATTTAGTAATTTACATGGTATAATCTTCTTCTTTTTTGGCTAAGTAAGTAGATAATATGGATGATCGGTTTCATGATGGATAGGTTCTAGACTCGAAATCCGAAATTCATCTTATCAAATGTTACTATAATTCTTTTCGTTTGAGAAAAATATATCAAATACATTCAATTTCAATAGAAAGTAAAAAAACTTAATAAAGATAAAGGCAAATCGGTCCAAAATCCATTCAGTTTCAGGTTCTTCCCTATATCCAAATTCCAAGTTCCCAAGTAAAACTGGCCGGTTTAGTGTTATAAAATCAGAATTGGACCTATTACCCTATGAGTTGATCTTGAATTGGTCCAATTGCTCACCTATAACGCTTAATAACGTTGTGTTTGGGGGCGGCGGCGATACACTCGGGAAAAAATTCTTTAAATTTCCCGTCAGGAGCCTCGCCTCGCCTCGCCTCGCCTCGTTAAAATTAAGCGGGAATAACCGCATCAGGGGGCGGGGATCTCAGCAACGTCTCCGAGGCGAAACCTAATTTTCTTCATTTCTTTTCCTTATTTTAATGTTGTCGGAATCAGCAATCGGATCGTCCGAATAAACTTTTGCTTTCCCCCCAGTCTGTCCAATAAAAACACCTTTCATCTACCTTTCCTTTTTTCTCTTTTAAAAAAAAAAAAACAAATTCCGTGGAACGAACAAGCTCTGGTCACCTTCAGCCGTTAGTTTACCGTTGTCGTCTTCCTCGCTCTCTCTCTCTCTTCAGTCGTCCTTACGCATGCAGAGAGCGATGAGAGAGAGAGAGACAGAGAGAGGAGAGAGAGAGAGAGACAGAGGGGTTGCTTTGTATTATTGGTGGTAGTACTGGAGGAGGTGGGAGAGGAGTTATTTAATGTCAAGTCATCGCAAACACTGGTCTCCATCCCACGCTCACGCCAGAAAATCCTCTCGTATCGCCTGAGCATCTCCCCCTCTCCCCCTCTCCCTCCTCGCATTTTCGCTTTACTGGGTCGATCCTTTACTGGGTCCTGGTTCTTTAGCCTTCTCGTGATCACGTGACTGTTTCCTCTCTGCGTGAGTAATGTAACTCGTGTTCCGGCGTTGCTGTGCGGTCTTTGTGCTGGATTGCGAATGCCCATTTCCTCTCGAGTCTGTTGACCGGTTGCTGTGGTGTTCTCGGTCATGCAATCTCGTTAGCTCCGCTGTCTTCTGGGTTTTGAGCATTAGCTCGATGTCGCTCTCCGGTCACCGGTAAATTTCGCTGTGGTAATGGCTTTCCGTTAGTTCGAGTGTGTTTCGCTCTTGGGACTTTGTAGAATTGGCTCCTGATCGAGGTCGTTGCGAGCTCTGGCTTTTGATTCCCGCCATGTAACGGTTCCTTGGCATTTACCCTGCTCTTGGTGATCCTTGTGCTCGCTTCCTGGGTGGCTCTCTGATTAATTTGAAGCTCTCTTGAGACGAAGGATGTGATGCTTTTCGAAGTCAATCGCTAAATGTATCTTATTTGGAAAATGTCCTCTTCTCTTTGCTGATTAGATCTCCTTTTACCCTGTCCTTCATGGTTTCCCTTCGTTAGTTTCGCCATAGCAGAGGAAATGGAACTGAAATAGTTCCATTCCTTCTAATCGATTCTTTCGTTATTTGAAGTTAGCCAATCTTATCGCAAATTCTTATTAACAATCCTCAATCATGTAAAGACATCCCAAATTCGTTCATTCATTAACGAAAGGGTACTAACTGATCAGGCAATATTCTTTGTAGCTCTTTCCCACAGTTAAATTATGACTATGATGTCCTAGTCTATTCTCCTGGAGTTTCTTTCTTTGCTTTTGCTCATATGAAATCTGTAATAGCAGCCTGTAGAATAATTCCTAACCCGTTGTATTTGAGTTTCAACCCAATAAAAAAGTAAACTTTAACACTCTTCAAAGTCTCCATTAACCATGGAAGAAACTTTTGTTCCCTTTCGTGGGATCAAGAATGACCTTAGAGCAAGACTTCTGTGCTACAAGCAAGATTGGACAGGCGGTGTCAAAGCCGGTATCAGGTACGTGAGCTTTTTTCAATTATATGGCGGAACAGAAATAGCATCTTTATTCACTTCTGTACAAACTATGGACAAGGAGGAATTTGGGCAGCTTACTTGATAAAATATGGCTGGAAATTAAGTGCAAAAATATGATAAACACTTTCTACGCATTATTATCTTAGTGCTCATTGAAGCTTTCCTGATTGACCTTTCTTTGCCAATTAGAATCTTGGCGCCAACGACTTACATATTCTTTGCCTCTGCCATTCCAGTCATATCATTTGGGGAGCAGTTGGAAAGAAACACAGGTACAATATATTTCCATTAATTGTCTATGTCCTTTCTTGCTTCTTGGAATCACTTTCCTAAGTCAGCATATTGAATTCGGTCTTGCAGATGGATCCCTTACTGCAGTTCAAACTCTTTCATCTACCGCACTCTGTGGTATCATTCACTCGCTTGTGGGAGGACAACCACTTCTCATACTGGGGGTTGCTGAACCAACTGTCTTAATGTATACGTTCATGTTTGACTTTGTGAAAGACCGAAAGGATTTGGGCCAGGAGCTCTTCCTTGCCTGGGCAGGATGGTAATATGCTCTGCCATTCCCAAAATCAAAAGTTCTTAAAAGTGACATTCGCAGCGAGAAACTGAACCATTCTGTTATGGCATTTTCTTATAGGGTGTGTGTATGGACCGCTCTTTTGCTCTTTTTACTCACCATTCTGGGTGCATGCTCTATAATCAATAGATTTACGAGGCTTGCTGGAGAATTATTTGGTCTGCTAATTGCTATGCTCTTTATGCAGCAGGCTATTCGAGTGAGTATGCTCAATCATCTTTCAATATTGAAAAATAGATGTAACTGCTAGAATATCTTAATTATTTGTGTTTACCAATATGTCCTTGGAGGGCCCTCTGAAGATAGCTTTTCAATTGAACTCATGGTGCTTCTTTACTAACATCTATATGTGGGTCCACTGGTACACTAGTGAGCACCAGATGTCTTTGACAGACTCAAAATGCCTTTAATTCATGAATCCAATGGTGTAGGGAGTTATAGAGGAGTTCGGCATCCCTGAGAGAGAAAATCCCAATCAGGCTGCGCTATTACCATCTTGGCGATTTGGCAATGGAATGTTTGCTCTTGTCTTGTCATTTGGTCTCCTTCTTACAGCACTCAGGAGCCGCAAAGCTCGTTCTTGGCGCTATGGAACAGGTATATATCCTTCCATAAATTCTTTAAGAATCCACTGAAAGAAGTACATTATTGAAATGTTGAAAACGCTTCCCAAATATGACTAATATGCTATACATGGTTATGGTAAACATTTGGGATTAGGTTTTTCTATAATTTGGAGTAGCTGCCATGGGAGCAGACACTCTTCTATCTGAGGCAAGTACAATTTTAAATCTAGTGAGTTTTACTAACAATTAGTGATGATCTTTTTAGGGTGGTTACGAGGATTCATTGCAGACTATGGTGTCCCACTTATGGTTCTTGTCTGGACAGCTGTGTCATATATTCCGGTTAAAGATGTCCCAAGGGGGATTCCTAGACGACTTTTTAGTCCAAATCCCTGGTCTCCTGGGGCATATTCAAACTGGACAGTTGTCAAGGTGCATTCCAGCATGCATCTATTGTGGTTTTAAACTTTTCATTTTGGCCTGTTGTCCACGAAGAAGGATTTACGAACTGACTCCTGTATTGACCAGAAATCATGCTTTCTTGTATACAGGAAATGTTGAATGTGCCACCTCTATATATAGTTGGAGCATTTATCCCAGCAACTATGATAGCCGTGCTTTATTATTTTGATCACAGTGTTGCATCTCAACTTGCCCAACAAAAGGAGTTTAATCTCAAGAAACCATCCTCTTATCATTATGACCTCCTCCTTTTGGGTTTCTTGGTGAGTGATACCTCCTTTCCAGCTTTGTGACAGTTCTGTTTGCTCCTTTTAATCTGTTGGGTTCCCACCAGACTATCCTCTGCGGTCTTATTGGCATTCCTCCTTCCAATGGTGTGATTCCACAATCTCCAATGCATACGAAAAGTTTAGCTACCCTGAAACATCAGGTAATTCTTGGAACTTTGTTAATGAGATGAATAAATACTTGGCAGTTAAGGAATTAAGTAGTTCAAAAAGGAATTTTGTCATCAATATTAAGATTCTCTTGCTTCTCATAACTGGCTAAAGGAAGATTTCCTGGGTATGTTTCTGGTTATACCAAGTAGGATGCTGACCAAACTCAAAGTGGGGCCTGCATCCTGTTTATGGATGGAACTTGAGGATATAAAAAACTCGGCCTATCAGCTTGGAAGCCAAGCAAGTCAGCAATGAGCCAGGCATAAGTATAAGAGATGTACGGCATAGCAAAGTGTTATGAAACTTACTGCTGAAGCGAAGTCATTCTCTCAGGGCGCTAGACTCACTTATGCTTGCTTAGAATCACCTGCAATATTTCTTGAACTTGTGGATGTTGTCTCAATTATTGTAGGCTTACAGCTATATTGTGCCTAAGAGAGCTTGATAAGGAGTTGGGCATATTCTACTTTTCTGTCATTTGCATACTTAATTGTAGAATGTATTGCTTGAGATCAAATGTTGATATTTGATTTATGATAAGTTCTTGTTTCTATTTGGTTATTCCGTCTTCTTAGAGACCTATCATGCCACGACTAACACCTGTTCAAAACAGCTTCTGCGGAATAAGCTAACATCAACAGCCCGGAATAGTATGAGGAAAAATTCAAATCTTGTTCAGCTATACAGAAATATGCAAGAAGCCTACAATGAAATGCAGACTCCCTTGGCCTATCAAATGCCTCCTATGCTGGTGAACTCATCTGCCTGATCTTGTGAATGATAATTTCCCCTGCTTTTGGTAAGACTCACTTTGTGACGGGTATAGGGGCTGAAAGAGCTGAAAGACTCAACAATCCAGCTGGCCTCAAGTACTGGTTACATCGATGCCCCCGTTGACGAGACTATTTTTGATGTGGATAAGGATATCGACGATCTTTTACCAGTCGAAGTCAAAGAACAGCGCCTTAGTAATCTGCTGCAGGCACTGATGGTTGCTGGTTGTGTTGCTGCAATGCCTTTGTTAAAGAAAATCCCGACATCTGTTCTTTGGGGCTACTTTGCTTTCATGGCCATTGAAAGCTTGCCTGGTAATCAATTCTGGGAGAGGATCTTGTTACTCTTTACAGCTCCAAGTCGAAGATACAAGTAAGCACCTGATTCTGCCCTATAAATCTTTCAGCAATGGCATCTAGGTCTCAAATGTTCTCTCTCTCTCTCTCTCTCTCTCTCTCTCTCATCCAAATGCAGAAGTAGTACAAACTTGTTATCTAGCTTTACATAGAAGAATCAAACATCCATCTATTCACTGATTGTCTAGTTGAGTGCCTTTGTCATCATTAGGTTTTTTCTGCATGTTATTGGTATGATTATCATCTCTGTTAGAATCTTGAATGTATATAAGAAGCAATGGTTTATCTTCTAATTTGGCAGGGTTCTGGAGAAGTACCATGCTACATTTATCGAGACCGTGCCCTTCAAAACCATTGCCTTTTTCACTTTGTTCCAGACAACGTACTTGCTCCTGTGCTTTGGTATTACATGGATTCCAATAGCTGGAGTCCTGTTCCCACTTTTAATTATGCTTCTCATTCCTGTAAGGCAGTATTTTCTGCCTAAGTTTTTTAAAGGAGCTCATCTTCAAGACCTGGATGCCGCAGAATACGAGGAAGCCCCTGCCATACCCTTTAATATGCCATTAGAAGTAAGTTGTCAGGACCTCATTCTTTCCTTTTCTGTTAGTGGATCTAAAATGGACATAGCATTAAAATATGCCTTAAACCAGGATTCTTTCCAGTAGGAATGTTGGCCAATAGCTTGTTGAGGCTAATGCTCATCTAGATCATCTTTAAACATTAGCATGACTGCATGTTCGCTTTATTGCTGTATGAATCTGTTCTGAAATAAAGTGACTACAGCTGTTGATGGGCATGCCTCCATTTGGTCATATGGGACATGCACCTTTCCCCTTTGGGATAAACCACTTTTAAAATCACCTCTTGTTTTTTTAATGACATAAACTGAAGTATTGCTTGGTATATTAAAACTGATATGCTAATTTATATACAAAGTGACATTGCAGGTTAAAATGGATTTTTGAACAAGTGGGTTCAATAATTAAAAAAGAAATCTGTCATATCCCTAGTATAGCATTTGAATAAACCAGCCTTGGTACGTCTAGCATTATCCCCATAAACTGACTGCATGATAGAAATTTTAAAGAGATATAGATGGTCACGCTTCATGCTTTGTTTTTGGTTTATGAAACAGGAACAAGAAATTCCTACAAGAAGTACAGACATTGATAGTGGTGAAATTCTTGATGAAATGATCACCAGAAGCCGTGGTGAGATCCGCCGCTCTCATAGTCCGAAGATAACTAGTTCAACTCCAAGCTCGACCGATGATATAAAACCTGCTTTCAGCCCACGGATGTCACAGAGGGCATTCAGCCCTAAATTTACCGGTAAGGGAGTCGTGGAAAAGCAAACTCACAGTCCTGGACCATCATCTCTTGGAAAGAATAATTACGGTTCGTCTTCAAATTAGAAAGGTATATTGTAGCTCTCATTAAGCCATTAATGGAGCTGGAGGGGTCGGTAGTCACGTTTTTAAAAGTTTCTGTAACTGATCATATATGTTTCCAAGTTCTGTTCTGGCACTAACCTGTGAAGGTGATGTATGTCTAGTGTCACCTTTCCCAGTATAATCTAAAACACTACATAAAACTGCAGATCTCCCGCCCAATTTCGAACATTTCATGTTTTCTATTACGTCCTTGTCCAAATCCCCTCGTCTGAAACACGGTTTTCATCCAGCGAAGACTCATATCTCTTTACGCGAAACAACGCAACCCTTGCCATTCTAATATGTATCAAATCCAAAAATGTAGTACCTAATCTGGGGAAATTCTGTTCCTCTCAAATGCTGCGCACGCGTTCTACATTCCTTTCTTTAATGTATTTATCTGTGAAGAAGAGTGCTCCTCATTTATGTGGACGAAAAGTTGATGATTGGTAGATCAATTGGCATGGAGATGATTTGTTACCTTTTGTTCTTGACGCACCCTCGTACGGAACAATGTGATCACTAGCTGAAAACTCATTCTCTTGACGCGAAATAAGACAAGCCTTTCCATTCAAATGTATGTGTTTGATCCAAACATGTATCGTAATTTGAAGAACCTCACTTGCAGAATCCAAGTAATCAAATTTTAGATTCATATTTCGGATCACATCGTTTGAGTTTTAAGTGATTTTCTTTTGGGTGAGGCTATTTTAACCCCATTCGTAGCAAGATTTGCCCAATCATTCAAATGAAGTTTAAAGTGATGAACCCCAAAAATAATCACTTTTCTATATTTTTTTGAGCTTGGTATAATTTTCATATTATGAATATAACATGTTTTTTTTATTGGAATTTGTTAAGTGGGTATTATCATGCATATTAAACGCATGAATTTTTCTTTTTATATCTTACCGCTATATATATTAGGGGAAAATTACCAAAAAAGTCATAAACCTATTATAATTGTGTCAATTTAAATCCTAAACTTTTTTTGTCCAATTAAGTTCTGAACCTTTTGTGTTTGTGCCTATTCAGTTCATATGGCCAAAATTGGTCGGCTGGCATTAACATTGACGCTGATCGTCCTACGTGGATAATTTTTAATAATATTTTTTTGAATTCTTTTTTATTTTTTGTATTTTCATTTTTTTCACTTCCTTCTCCTCCCGTTGGTCGTTGCTCATGATCAGCTTGAGGCAAGGCCAGCGAGGTCTTGCCGGCCTCAGGGAAGCCTAGCCATGGCTGGGTGAGGCACGACCTCACCGGATCTAATGAGGGTCGTGCCTTGCCTAGCCATTGGCGAGCTCACCTTTGCTAGAGGTCACGACCCTTGATCTTGCTGTCTTTGGCGAGGGCACAACCCTTGCTAGTGGCTTGGCAAGGCTTGACCTTTGTTAAATCCGACAAGGGCGAGCATTTTTAGCCAATGGGCGGCTTGGGTAAGGTTGCGGCCTCTGGCAAAGATGAACCTTGCCAATCATCATGTGGCCTAGGCAAGGCTAAACTTGTGGCCTCTGGTGAGGTTATGCCTCACCTAGTCATGACCAAGCTTCCTCGAGGTTGGCAAGACCTCCCAACCTTGCCTTTGGGTGGTTGCTAGCCCCCGCTAGAGGAAGAAGGAAGTGAAAAAGGGAAAAAGGAAAAAAAAAAAAAAATCGAAAAAAATTAAAATATTATTAAAATTGTCCACATTAGCACTAGTGGCATCACATTAGACAGGTGGCATCCATGTTAGTGCCATCCGACTCTTGGTCAGCTAAAATTTGCCAGATGAATTGAATTGGCACAAATGCAAAATGTTTATGGCTCAATTGGTACAAAAAAAGTTTATTATTGGATTGACGTAACTATAATAGGTTTAAGACATTTTTAGTAATTTTCGGTACGTATTAGCTTTCTTAATAAAAGAATTTTCTAGAAAAATTTTGTTTTTTCCACATTATCGAAAAAATTTATGGATTAATGTCATGAACAAGAAAAGAAAAAGAACACCAACAAATTATTTTGAGAAAATACTTTTGTTTTTACTGTAGCTATCACGGCCAAACTTTGTCTTAGTAATTGTCTTTCATATGCACTTAATGAGATGACCGAATGACATAAAAAAATGCTCTCTTAAAAGATTTGTCGGAATAAAATCACTATTTCTTTTCTCAATGTGAAATTTAAAAGATGGAAATGAATCAAATCAAAACTTTGCATAAAATCTAAAATAATTAAAATAAATGTTAAGTTTAATTCGTTTTGGATTGACAAAAATTAATATGATTGATGAGGTGTTTATGCGAAAAAATATAAAGGTGTCTCAATGTACAAAACTTTTTTTGCGTCATCATTTTTAGTGTGTTTGAAAATACTCTTTTTTTTTTTAACTCTTACATGTTTTATATAAAATTGTGTCAGTTAAAAAAAACCAATTCTTTGATGTATAAAAATATTTAATTTTAAAAAAAACTAATCAAATAAAAAATTTACCACAGAAGTAAGCCTAGGAGGTAAAAATGACGAATTAAACCTGTTGGTGATAAAAATTGGTTTCTGATTCATCCTTCCTCTTATCGCAAATTATCCATTCTTCCGAAGGAAAGTAACTAAATTAAAGGAAAATATACAAATATAAAAACCATCAAGAGTAATTCCATATATATATTCAAGAAAATGACGTGCATGAAAAGTTATCTTCTAATCTTTTAATTTTATGAGAGAATTCAAAAGGAGGCTGAGTCCTTTGTTAAAATTTGACGAACAATCATAAGAAAATAGAGAATAAAAGTGAAAAACAGAAATCGAAGCACAAAGTTTTTATCTCGATTTATCCTTAAATAAGACTACATTTAGCATCGGATTCCTCTATAGTTAGCATCTTCCACCTTTTTGTTATATCTTTCAATTACAAGATAAAAACATATACTTTGTCACGCCCCGACTCTCGAGCTCGCGGCAACCCCATTACCTTGGTCGATTGAAAGCAACGTCCCAGGACCCGTCGACGACCATTCATTTTATCTTTCGTTAAGCGCAAGCGGAAGACGAACCATCCCCAGACAATCAATCAATCAACAGAGATAGAGGGATTAACAGCAAGAACAACAGCAACTACTCATTTATACATCTTCATTGGATTAACCAACGGAGGATCGTTTCCGAATTACAAGTCCGACAAAAAGGGCCGATCCATCCTCTAAGCCAAACCAAAAAGAAACTAGGCTAATCCAATTAAACAAGAAGAACCCTTAGGTTCAACACCATCATCACTCGGACCCCTCGGACTCAAGCTCCGTCGGGTCGATCACTGGAGGAGCGGGGGCAGGATCCTCTATTGCGGGTACGCCATTCTAAGGGCCTGAAAATGGTTAACCACGATGGGTTGAGATAAAATCTTAGCGAGTTCTTCCCCCTAAGCCCCGGTTAGTACACCAACTCAACCCGGGGTATCTCTCTAGAACCACCCCTCACTCAACCCAACAACAAACGACCAAAACCAAACAAATGACCAACAAAATGACGGGGCAAACCAACAATCATAAAATCGGTTTGCATGCAACCTTACCGATCCGCCATATCCGCACGTCAAATCTCATTCAATACACGCAATCAAGGCACATGGCCGTTAGATGACACAATTCATCAATCACATGCGAGTCGCGTCACAAGCGATCTCACCTGGCCATTGCCACACCTTGCATGACTGTCAATTCATGCGTGCTTGCCATAAATAATCACGACATTAAGAGCACGCGCATAATCAGAGCATCTCACACAACTTTCTCATGCCTCACATCTACACATATGCTCCGATTATTACGACAACTAGGGTCACGGCACAACCTTATGGTTGGCGGTCTACCGGTCGAAGACCATGCATCGTCCTCCCCCATGAGGCATGGCGACGTCACGGGCTCTCTCCCATCGACGGCATTCCCTATGGAGCATGGGGCCCGCTCGCGCCGCGGCCCCGCATCGACCACCGTCGGGCGACCCAATGGTCACGGCACAACCCCAATGGGGATTGGCGGTCATCCGGCTCAACCGGGCTATCAACTTTAATCTGACCATGCAACACATCAGCAAACAGTTCATTTTTGTCTTTGCTTTTGCTTGGTCGTGAATGCAACATCGCTCATGCGCTCATGCTCATGCGACATACCATTTCAGATAACCCACGCAACATGTTATGCGATCTCACTCCACAATTCCAAAATGCAATTTCCAATCAACATTCGATCACGCATTTCATCAATATTCACGAGTATAATTAACAATCGGCACTTCAATAAATCATAACAACCAAGAACACATCAAAATAAGCCAAAAATTAGCTTCTGCATGAACAGTCTTGTGAACGAATCAGTGAACGGTAATTTGTGAACAGTGATTTTTCGAAATTCAATTGTTAAAACATTTAATCCAGAAATTAAACAAAAATTAATTAAAACAATTAATCAATTCAATTAAATCAAATCATGCTTAATTAATCACATAAACACAATTAATCCCAAATTAAGCACAATTAAGCTTAATAAGCAAAATTAAGCTAATATAATCTTAACCATCTATCTAACCACCTATCTTAGGGTTAATACAACTTAATTAAACCCCTTAAACCTAAATTAACACTAATTAACCAACCCTAAGCAAGTTTAGGCACTAAATAGGGATTATGAGCTAAACTCACCCGTTAAGCGGGCCGGCGACATGGACGCGGCGGCGGCGACGAACCCGACACCCGGGGACCTCCACCATGATGATCCAAGGCGGTCCCGGGCTCAAAACAGCAGCAACAAACTCGGAATCTCTCGCAACTCAAAACCGCGCACGGGAGGAAAGAAGGCGATCGGAGTTGAATGGGCTGCCCGGAGCTCCGGCGAGTGGCGGGCCAGCAACTGGCGGCACCTGGGGGTCGAGGGGGAACTACTTGTGGCTGGTATGGGCGGTGGTTTGGCCGGAATGGGAGAAAAACGGGGGAAAAGGCGGAACAAAGTTGCTGCAGGCGGAACAGTGACGGTCCGGTGAGCAGTGACTTCCGGCGGCCGTACAGGACGGCCGACGACTCCGTTTGGCAAACGGCCAACGCCATCTGAACGTTTTTCGTCTTCTGAACACAACGGCGGGTGGCACGGGACGAGATTCCAACGGGAAGGCAATGAACAACTCAGATTTTGGTGAAAGGTCAGAAACTGAAATTTGCAGGAAGAAGGGAAACAAGGGGAGAGAGGGGCTTCGATTTTGGAGAAGATGAAGAGGAGAGAGAGAGTGAAGTGAAGGCTGAAGGATAAGCCTTATCTAGGCCATAAATGCTTGCCCCAACTTGCCAAACAATTGACCTCATTTTCTCTCTCTTCTTTTTGACTTTTCTTCAAAATATCCAAGGGCATTTTGGTCATTTCCACCTTGCACATTTCCCAATCTGTCCTTGGGCTGAAAATGAAGGGCGGGCCTAGGAAATGGGCCGGAAAATGAATAGGAACGGGCTCGGGAATTTATTGGACTCAAATTGGCTCAGGTTGAGATAACGGGCTAGGAAGGGTAAATGGTCGGTTTGGTCCAACGGACTTGCTCGTTGTCTCAGTCTTCCACGGTGGCCATCCCACCTTGGGCATAAGGCCCTCACTGTTTTTGCCCGGCCCACGTCCTCATAGGCTCGGGTTCTCGGTCCAAAAGTCCCTTTTTCCAATTACTCGGCTCAGTCGGCACTGTCGACTGACTAAGAAACATCGTCCAAAAGTCCTTCTCGAACGTTCCCGAAAATTCGAAGTCCAATATTAGATTCTCGTAGCATGTCAATTTCGCCCGAATGCCACTTTGGTACTACTCAGACTGACAGGCGGCTTTGAGGATTCACGCGTAACCGACTCGTGCTAATTCACGTTCAAGACTTCTCGACACATGGACGTCCTTGACTACGTGAAATTGCGAAGGATAGATTCTTATTTCAAAGTACACGATTACCAAGGATCGACATAGGGTCGTTCGCGGGCTCGATAACAGTAAACGGAATCACCCGTCGTCCCATTATTTTCTGTCCGCGAATCGACTTCTAGTCGTCTCTAAAATCGGCCTGCATATCTACAGGATCGTCCTTACGCAAGTCTCACGGTCGAGTCGTTTTCCCAGGTCAAGTTCTTTAGTCACACGAGTTCTGTCCTCATTAGCCTTTCCCCTCAAGGTCAGTATCTCAAGAGTGATCAGTTCCGAGTGAGATCAACCAACAATGCATCGACGAAATTCACGTTCATTCCTTCCTCAAAAGGGCTCGAATTTCAGGATGTTACATACTTAGTAGCTATTAATGTGCTCAAGCTTAAACTACTAATAAAATATGGATTTAAACTATAAAAGCTTTTTGGTAGCTCAAGGGTGTTGCCCCCCGTGACCCCTGTTGGGGCAACCTCTTTAAACCCTCGCTTATCACTGGAGAACGGGATTTACATACCATCCTGTCAATTAGGAGTATAAACCACACCTTAACATTCTTAGTATTCTCTCAATTGAATTTAAGTTAATTACTTTTGTTTAAGTTGGTTTGGAGGAAAAAAGTAAATGGTTTTCTTTAGTTAGGTTTGAGAAGGAATGAAAAGATAAATTTTTGAATTAAACTAAGATAGGAAAGTAGAATTCATGGATGAGTAAGTTGCCTAAAAAAATGTTAGTCACTAGCGTTTCTGCGATAATAGAATTTCGATATGAGGTCTCCTTTATTTTTTATTAGTATGCTTCTATGCAAGTTGCAATTGCTCTTCATCCTCCAATTATAAAATAATGAACGATCAACTTTCGTGTACAATACATATTTTCCTACAGTAATTTCCATTCACATGCAAAGAACGAATTACTCTATCAAAGCGCGTGCAATCACTACTAGCCTATCAAAAGATTGCACAGGAATCTGTGTAATTAGGAACTTTATTGATCTAGAAGCTCAACATTTTTTTTACTTGAATGAATTAGCAATTATATTAGCTGGCACGGAGGCAATATAAAGTAAATTATAGAAACATGGAGCAAGGGAAAAAGAAAAGAAAAGAAAAGAAAAGAAATGATAGTGAAGGATTATTACAAAAGGTCAGATCTATGTATTTAAAATAGTGAAAGCAAAATCAATCATAAATGTATAAATATTATGAAAATGGCGAATTATTTGAGATTACTCTACTCTCTCTAGACAATGAATTTCTTCAACATGTATATTTTACTCTTATCTCAAAACCCAACCTCCGAAAAGCAAGCTGGGATTGCCTCCATTTGTTTGTGCCCTTTGATTGAGTCATTTGAAAAGACCCTAGAGATGCCCCCAAGGGCTTGTCTAACTATCTCATAGATAGAGTATCCACAGGATACTGAATTAACCTAGAAATAGATGCTTGTCTTTGTTATCTCTTGCAATCTTTCGGTCCTCGGTATCCTTGTTAATTTGGAAGGTCACAAATAGCCCTTTATGAGGGCTGCCTATAGTAGTCCCTCCAGTAAGGGTATCCAGCTAGGCTACGTTTGTTATTTTAACGTGCTAGTATTAGCACGCCTTGCACCCCTTGTTGGTAAGAGAATACTTTTTTCCCCTCTAAACTGAGAATACCCCTGAATTTTACGTCTTAGAGTTCAGGCGAAATAGTTTAAAGGCTTACTCAAGTCTAAGCCCTCTACAAGTGCAAATGCGAAAGAGAGTTGAAGTAGGGAGGGTGACTATAAAAGATGACTTCTTAGTTGAGACTTATTCAGTGCCTCTATTTTAATGATACAAATGGTTCTCGAACTTTAACACAATATTCGATGTAGTTTTTGAACTTTACTCCAATGTGCAATGTCATTCTTGAACTTTTATTTTATTCAAAGTGGTCCTTAAACTTTTAGTACATGTTCAAATTAATTTCTAAATAATATAAAAATATTCAATATTGTCCTTCCATTAATTCAAGTTGGGGGACAACATTGAACATTTTCATATAATCCAATGATTAGATTGAACTTATACTTAAAGTTCATAGACCATATTGAACAAATTGAAACTTTAAGGACAATATTACATATTAGGCTAAAGGTCATATATCATATTGAATAAATTAAAAGTTTATGTTACATTGCACATTGGGTCAAATTTCAAAAACATATATGTCATTTTCCCTTTTAAATCTTTAAAAGACATCAAAATAACTTCAAACATTGGATCCACAGAGCCACTTGTATACCAAAGTTCTAGTCTTCTTCAATTAGGTTCTCAAATTAATCAGGAAAATTCCAAATACCAAACAATTTAATCCTAAGCTCTTTGTGGGGGAACCTTATAGAAAAAACAAGTTTTGCGCCATTTTGAAACAACTTGTTTCATCAAAGCCAAGGAAGATAACCATTAAAAGAAGTTTATTCTTAAATTCATTAGCTTTGACTCAAAATAGACAACCATTGATGCATGCTGAAAAGATTTTAAATGCTACTAATGTGAGCTTTATTGCTGCATACGTTATGCATAATAAGTATCAGACATTAATAAGAGACATAAAAGAACTAGGTAGCTTGCCATATATATGTTGTTGACGTTATTTGAAGAAGCATATGGCTTTGTCAAGAACGGTCCAAGATCAACTTGAAGTCAAATTTATGCAACCAAAATCCTCTCTAAGGTCAATTCCAAATGAGCCCAGCCTGGTCAACATGCACGTTTTGGTCATGAATCATGATTGATCACCCACAGACATCACCAGCCATTTATCATTTTGGACATCTCATGGATTTTCACACAAAGCTTGATGAAGATCTTGCCTCCCACCAAGCCTACCTGTCTGATAATTGCATCCAACCGTGCATGAGAAATAATGAAACCGCCTTTGGCACTGTTTCATCGACAAAGGGCAATTTTCTGCAAGATTTTAACCATATCGATCAGTTTTATGTTGGCGAGTCTTCCTCCAATCATGCACTCAACAAACAAACCGCATCTTTCGACCCTTTCGATGTCTACCCTTCCAAAGTTTTTACAGATCTTGATGTGTATGAGTGCAAGCCATTTGCCGAAAATGGTGGGCACGGCCTTGTCATGGACAATTTTCAAGTTGGAGGGAGCTTGATGGCTGCAACGGCAGCCAATATGATGAATGAATCTGGTCGAAGCCATATGTTGGGAGACTATCATCAAGATGTCAAACCTGTGAGCTTCGTAGTCCCGGACGAGGTCTCTTGCATTAGTGCTGGAAATGGGTATTACAGGAAAAGTCTCATGAATAAGAGTAAGGCGTCTTCATCACGAAGAACTTCTCGTAAAAGACCCCATGTTATCAAGGGACAGTGGACAAACGAAGAGGACAGGTTAGAGTAACATGATCTCCCACGCATTTCTCCATTTTCTTATCCAAAATAAAGTGGGTTTCTTTCGAGTCTTCTGGTTTGGTTTAATGTTATTATACTGTGTTAGACCGAGTGTTTTCCCACCGCTTTTGATGGACAGATACGAATATGAACATAAACCCAATATGCGTGAATCTTGTTAAACTCATGTCGTTCCATGTAAGTGCAGGCTTCTGATTCAACTGGTGGAACAATTTGGATTGAGAAAGTGGTCTCACATTGCTCAGATGTTGCCTGGTCGGATAGGAAAGCAGTGCAGAGAGAGATGGCATAACCATCTAAGACCCGATATTAAGGTTTTCTTCCACTGTCATTTTTTTTCTTATGCACTTTTGTTTCCCCTCACCAGCTATTACAACCCGATATTCGTATATAATTTTCTTATGCACCCGATATTAAGGCATAACCATCTAAGACCCGATATTCGTATATAATATTAGTGCAGTCTTTTTTATAGATAACTGCTTTGTGTGTCTTTGCCGGCTCGTCAGTGAAGAGAAACTGTAATTATAATAGGTCTGACATTAAGAACAAATCCATATTTTTCGATCTTCTCATAATGTCAATGCAAGCTCAAATTTTGTGGATTTTGTATTTCCTTTTTGAAGATTATGGTGAAATTCGTGATTTTAGATGTTGCGGCATACCATGAGGGAAGGAGTATCATCCATCGAAGTCCACATGCAAACTCTCTTTTTCCATTCTGTCAAATAAATGGAAATTATAAACCAATGTCTAGTTTCACAAGCCTCCCACCTGACAATATAAAAGATCAAATATTTTTTCTTTTTTTTTTTCAAAGTTGAATGACATAATTTGACATGCGCCGCATTTCTAATTAGAAGGTTCATATATGCAACCATGCATGAGTTATTATGTTCCATTACAGCCAAAAAACTTGTGATTTCACAGAAGGACACATGGAGTGAGGAAGAAGACAAGATATTGATTAGAGCACACTCGGAAATCGGCAACAAGTGGGCCGAGATTGCCAAGAGACTCCCCGGAAGGACCGAAAACTCCATCAAGAACCACTGGAATGCCACCAAGAGGAGACAATACTCCAAGAGGAAGTGCAGGTCCAAGTTCCCAAGAGCCTCCCTCTTGCAAGACTACATCAAGAGCTTGAACTTGAGTCCGTCTGCAAGAAACCCTAGAAATAATTCTCCTGCCGGCTGTGGTGACTGTGCCATGGTGGCAAATGACGACGATGTGAGCTCAAGCAACCCAGCATCAGATGAGCCAAGGATGGAGCTAGTGGACTTTTGTTCGAGCGACCGGTTGGTGCCGAACTTTGAGTTTGACGAAGTCCCGGAGTTGTCCTTCGACGACAAGTTGTTTCAAGAGGGATGCACCATTGATTCTCTCCTTGAGGACTTGCCTTGTCCACCTGATGCTGCTCATGTTAGTGATGAAGGGTATGGCATGGAAATGCTGGATATGGATCCCTTGATGGAGCCAGATGAAGAGCCAAAGAAGGACTTAGACCTTGTGGAAATGATAACTCAGGTCAATAGTCTTTAAATTTCTAATCAGAAACAGAAATTAAATTTCTTCTAATCAAAGATTGATCCTACAAAGAAGATGATGAGAAAGTGTTGATAAAAGGGCTTATCTAGCTTTTCAGCTAATGAGGGAGAGATTTTGTGGTTGAAAGAGGAAAGAGAGAAGAATTATTTGGAAGAAACTGCATTTTTTTTATTTACTTTAACTCTATTACAAAGGGGAAAAGTTGAGGGAAAGAAAAGTTGGTGAGAAATAATGAAGGTCAACAGTTGCTCGCCTGCTTGTATGGTATTACTTGTATAACTTTAAGTCGGGATTATTGTTGAACGTTGAGTTTTTATTTTATTTTTATATGATACGTGGTGGACCAATGCCTTATTTTATTTGGTTATTATTTTTAGCTGAACTAAACTTGCCTGTATATGGAGGGATCTAAATGGAGCTCCTAAGGTACATGCAATTTCGTGGCCATGACGGAGAAAGACAACTACATATGGGATGTTCGTCAAGTGCATCCATAAATTTAAGCACTAATATATGACCATGCATTGTGTGATTGATATACATCGAACTATTAAATAGAATGTTGTGTCAGAATATTTGAGTATCAAATCACACATCTTTATCTAACAACTTAGGTTATTATAATAGGTTTTAGTGGGAACAGAGATCTAGAGTTTGAATTTTTTAGGCCTCATGCCAGTTAATATTTCCATGTTTTAATCTTAGACCAAAATCCAATCAACACCCGGAAGAGGATTGTTGGATTATCAAAAAATGGCTAGCTAGATTCTTGCAAATAGTAGGAGTGTGTTCTTTACTTAAAGTAGAAGTGTGGGGCATTTCCTTGAGCCTCAAATTGACAATTTCTTTGGACGTCAAGATTCTGCATAATTTTAGAGAAAGAAATGTATGTGCAGATTGGCTAGTAAATTGGGTTATTGAACCCAACAATGTAGGTGATAATTATATATTAAATAGGCGATCAATAAGTTAGCTTCCTTTGTTATTAGGAAAATAGATTTGATTATGTTTTATCATGAGATTAACAAAGTAATTTTCGGGCTCTATCCCCACATTAAAAAAAAAAGGCCTTCATATAATAGTTTAAGTTGTCAATGTAGTTGACAATAATCCCACGTAATTACATGGTAACTTACCTATACCAAAATATCTGAAAATGACCAAAATGTTCCTAATAAATTATTCATATTGCATAAAACTCCAAAACCCTAACTATCACTCTTCCCTCTACACCTCCATCGTCATCCTGGGCCGCTTGCGACCACCATTGTCCCTCGCTCCATGCCCCACCACTGTTGACGACAGCCCACAAGGCGTGAAAACCTAAAATTCCAAACTTCCTCTCTCCTTCTTTGGTATGCCGATCACTCATAAGTGGGAGGTCGGGGCCATCTGGGTCGCTTAAGGCCAATGAATGAACTTTAGATAGTTGGTCACGACACAGAGAGAGATTGTGTAGAGGTGGAGAAGGATGTTAGAATATTTAAATATTAATTTATAAAATCACTTAATAGCTTAAATTTTTAGGAATGGTTTACACTAATTATATTATATCAGAGCAAAATGCCTCAAGTTCAAATTGCTTCAAGCTTTGTTTACCTCATCAATAATATATTTCAACACTTTAGGCTTAGGCTAAAGTTTAACCTATATGCGTGATATCGGAATATTTCATTATTAAATTATGTTTTCACCAAATATTTTAAATTTTTAGAATGGACAACAGTGATTTTTGACAAAGTTGACAAAGTTTGCCTGAGCCATGACTTGATGGTAGGTTTGATGATAGGTGAGTGGCGTTGGCGACCGCGAATGGAAAGTGGAGGAGTCGCCTAAAGAAAGGAGAAAGAAGAAAGGAGATTGGCTAATGAAGGAAAAATGAACAATAAAAAGAGAAGGAAAAAAAAGGATAAAAAAGAGGAGAGTACATTTTAGTAGTTGAAACTCTAATGCGTTGATTTGTCCTCCGTCAAACCGTCAAAGGGCAAAATTTAAGTGGAGAATTCCCATCCGCATATATGATTCCAAGAGGAAGTGGTAAACGTAAGTTCAGCAATTAAATCTAGTTAATGTGAGCTTTTAGTGTTCGTGCGTTAAAGACAAATGTCATAACTTGAGGTGATTATGTGTGATGACACTCCTGAGCAGGCATGCTTCGAAATTTAAGGGCTCAAATGTCAGTTGGTCCTCAAATGTAGTCTCTCCGATCCCCATCTCTCATGGAGTTTCAGACAGAGCTCGATGAAGATTTTGCCTACCAGCAGCAAGTATCCCTGTCTGATACAGGCAAGTATACCTGTCTGATAACTGCTTCGAACCCTACATGATAAAATAACGAAACCACCTTTGCCAGGACAGTTTTATTAAAAAGAGTTTCTTGCGAGATTTTCACCTGGTGGAACAATTTTCATCTAGTGGGTCTTCCTCAAATCTTGCATTATGTTTATCCGTTACAGTATTTTGGCGAATCTTGATATGCTATATCAGTGTAAACAATTTGCAGATGGGCATGGTGTTGTCATGGACAATTTTAAAGTTGGAGGAATTGACATGATAAGCAAATACGATAAAAGTCATACGTTCTTCAATTCTCAGCAAAATGTAGACCTCATGAATTTTGTTGCTCCCAGTGAAGCGTCTCGCACTTGTGATGAATATGGGTGTTGCAAGAAAAATTTTCGAGCATGAGTAAGGTGGTGTCCTATTTGTCGGTGCAAACGACTCATGTAGGTTGTGAGAGATCCCAGGCATCTAAGGGACAATGGACAGCTGAAGAGGACTGGTAGAGATTATATTGCGCCTTTTCCAAACGGTTTCTTTTTTCTGATCTCTACTGTTAATTCTCGTTCTTTGGAATTTCGTTTCTGGGGTAATCCAACATTAGTATTGTTAAACTATTCATGTCATAGGCTTCTGACTCAACTGGTGGAACAATTTGGATTGAGAAGGTGGTGTTACATTGCTCAAATGTTGCCCGGTCGGCTAGGGAAGCAGTGCAGAGAGAGATGGCACAACCATCTGAGACCTAATATTAAGGTTCTTTTACGTCCCTTTCCGTCCCTGTCAAGTGCCAATTCATTTGCCAAAAGAAAGTTCCAAGGCTAACAGCAATTTGACTCTTTTGGTACCCAATCGACTTTGCATAAAATAGCGAATTCTCTGTAGGTTATGCTATCCGTATTATATTACAGCATTCTCTTCTTGTAATATTTTAAGAAGTGGTGCGGTTTGGGTGATTTGTATGTGATTTTAGGTCTAGTTACATGAGTATAATGTGCCAAAGTTACTTTCTGGATTATGCTAGAGTTACAGGATGATAAGCAAGACTCTAAAGTAACTGGAATTGATCATGTTGGTTGTGATTTTCCTCAAACCTCTACCCTTTTATATGATTGTAAGAGATGAATCTTTCTGTACTTAGGGTGACACATGAACCTTATTTGCATCCAGAAATGGGTTCGTGTTCATACATATGAAGCATGCAGGGCCTATTTTCATTCCATTATATCAAAATTTCTTTTTTTGATTTCACAGAGAGAGAGATGGAGTGAGGAGGAGGACAAGATCCTAATTCAAGCACATGCGGAGCTGGGTAATAAATGGTCCGAAATAGCGAAGAAACTCCCCGGCAGGACCCAGAACTCGATCAAGAATCACTGGAATGCCACCAAAAGAAGGCAATACTCCAAGAGAAAGAGGCGTTCCAAGTATCCGAGAGCCTCTCTCTTGCAAGAATACATTCAGAGCTTGAACTTAAGCACATCCGAGAGGTTCCCCCAACAATATTTTGGCAGTGATCTCGCCATGGCGGTCAACAACAATGCAAACACAAACAAGCCGGCACCAGCAGTTCAGCCACGGCTGGAGTCAGACTCCTGCTCAAGCGATGATCATTTAGTACGGAATATTATCGAGTTCGGGGAGTTACCGGAACTGTTGTTCGACGAGAAGCTGCTTCAAGAGGGATGCACACTCGATTCGCTTCTCGAAGACTTGTCTTCTCCACCCGATGCTAGTGTCAAAGATGGTGGCGGTGAAGAGTTTGGGATGGAAATGTTCGATATGGATTTATTGCTGGAGTCTGAAGAGCTAAACGAGGATTTAGACCTGGTGGAGATGATCACTCAAATTAATGCTTAATCCCTATGATGAGAAGAACACCGAAAAGGCGTTCATCAAACGAAACTTAATTATCGAGAGGCAGACAAAAGTGATTAAAACGAAAAAAAAAGAAAAGGGAAAGGGGGTAGGCTAGCTTGTTTTTAATATGACAAAAAGAATGAGACTGGTCAAAATAAACATTTTGGAACGCTGGGAAAGGAAGTGAAGATATATTTATTCGGAAGAAAGAGCAATTTTTGTTCGGTTGAGAAGGAAAAGTTTTGAGGAAGAACAAATAAGATGATAATCAACTTCAGTTGTGTCTCAACTCCTCAGTGTATGAGATCGATATGACTACTACAATTATCATTTGGGATTGGATAATAATAAAGTGTTACATTTGTCCGATATGGGAAAGTTGGGTTGCTTCTTCTTTTATATCTGTACCCAACCTCCCCGATTGGGGCGAACAAGATTATTAGATCGGGTTTGAGGCTGATTTACACGGGAACGACGTGGGTTTTGAGTTATTAGAGAATGAGCCTAACAATTTAGTTCTTAAGTAGAATCGGTTTTAAACCGTGAACAATCAATTCTCGGGTAGAATTGGTTTGGAACTGATCTTGACTAATTTGATTCTCGAGTAGAATCAATTTTAAATTATGAACCATCAGCTCAGGTGAAATTAGATTTTAGCTTTTTTCTTTTTAATTTGTTCAAAAAAAATATGTTGGAGATAGGAAAGGTTAGAAGATTTGTCAATGTCTTAATCACTATGTCAGATTATTCACATGATAAGTTTTTCCTAAAATAACAATTATATTACTTGAAGCCTGATTCTCAAGTAAATTTTGGAACTGGCCTAGAACCGACTGTTTTGGTTCCAAGCCGATTCCAAAAATCAATAGCCAACTCTGACATGGTAGATTCTAAGCTCTTGACAATTCCTCATACATGTCTAGTTCGTTCAATAGGCTTATTGACAATTCAAGATTAATTACTACGTAGTTCGAGGGACATGTAACCATGTAGGGAATGTTTAGCAGAATCTTTCAAAAGCAAAAATTGCATAGTTTAATCCTCAATTAATTAGCTTTGACTCAAATGAAATGTCAAAGTTAATGCATGTTGAAAGAATTTTAATGCTGCATGCGTTAGACTTAAGAGAGCTGGCAACCATGTAGCATGCCATAAATATGCTCTAGACATTATTTGAGTGAGCATGCTTGTAATTGAAGAATTCTATTTGGGCTTGTCAAGTAGGGTCCAACATCAACTTGAAGTCAAAACATATGCAACCAAAGTCCTCCAACGTTAAATCCAAATAGGCCCCACCCTGGTCGACATGCACGTTTTGGCCTTTAATCCCTCATAAAAGATGTCCAAACTGACGACCAGAAAATCCATGGTGCATGCGGCAGATGAGACTTCTTATACAGGAAATCCAATCTATTTCCAACAACCAATCATCTAATCACATCCCATACAAATCGATTTAGTTACTGAAATTCAGAATCAAAACAACAGATGAACATCAACAAAAGTCGAGGGCAGCTACATAACTTTTGAGAGGTAACTAATTCCCGGATCAGTCCTGATCATATTATCAGAAGCAGGGAGGGAGAACGATAATGGAACAAGGAAGAGGAGAGCGCAGAGGGCAAGCAGAATATCTGGTTCCTGCCTGATCTGCAAGATATTCTCGAATACACTGAGATTGAACGGATTGATCACCTATCCAAGCTAATGACAAAATTTGCAGTGGTGGTCCTTCAAGCAGTCTTTGGCTTGGGCTTAATGCGCTTCACGCGTGAGTATAGAAAGACTCCAGCAAGGGCCAATCCAGTACCTAAAATAACATCAACACAATGAGAAAAATAACAAAACCATTACTATGAGAACAAAATTATCTAACTAGCAACAACAATAATAGTACTATGGAACCAAGCTAAGCTAGTTGATTCACCAATAAACAGATACCAGATCTTAGTTTCCTTATAAGCAAATGTCATTATATGCTTTCTCACTTAGGTTTGGGGAGGGAAGGGGAAGAAACAAAAGCCAAGAACATAACAAACTTAAAAAAAGGCTGTTCAGATGGTAGCATAAATCACCTAGGGAATTTATGGGCGAGACTGGAGTTCGGAAAAAGAGAACTGAGCTGACAATGACCACAACTCGCTTCACGCAGTTTCCCACGGAGTGGGTCACTGGGGATACCCTCTGTAGTATCATGTAAGAGACCTGCACAAAATCAGCAATTAAAGTTGGTACTTCCTCATTAAAAAGTGCTATTCAAGACCTGCACAACTGAAATACAATCAGTTCCTTCTCATGCAAGTACTTTATCTTTCTTGCGGACATGAACTCTATGCACATTAGTGCAGATATTGTGGTATATCATGGTTAATCCAAAGCAGATGGTTATCCAAGTCTATAGACTTGTGAACAGACAACATTACAAAGTTTGCTGATCCTATAAGAAGATCAACAATATTCAGGGATAATTGACCCAATGCAAGATGAGATAAAAATCATCGCCCCACAGTGATTTTAACTGATGTCACAATGATGGAAGCACAGCTGTCTAAGTGCGGCTTTGTTTTGCTTTTCGAAAGTTCCAAATTTTTTTCACGAGCGATGTCACAAATTGATTCTTTCAATTTTCTGCCATCCCGTAAATATGCTTATCTAAACTTGATGTACTATAGAGAAGACTCAAGGGGTTCTGAGTGCTTAAAGTAACAGGTCACTACTGTGCATTTGAAATGAAAGCAAAAAGCAATTACGAATGAGGCACACAACATAGCTAAAAGTTGAGATTGTCAAAGAAATGTGTGGCCCATAACCCTAAAATAATGAAAATCTTGCATTGGAAAGAAAGCCTCACCTGCTGATATGCATGGAAGCACAACGCCGCAATAAGAGACCTGGTCAATACCTGCTGAACATTTAATCCCTGTTGTGCCTGTTGTTAAGATGAGAAAAAAGGCATATCAGAAAAAATTCCGTATACAGAACCATGTTGAGCAATTATTAAAGTTCGAAAGGATACTCACCGCGGCTTGTAGGGATGCAGGAGTGAACTTGAGACCTTCCGTAAAAACAGTCACAGGGAATAATAAAACAAATGACATCATGGTTATAATCGAAAAGAGAGTTATATTGTCCAAGGATTCCTGTACATAAGCAAATTCAATTGCCAAAATAAGAGAACAATCGCAAAATGTAGCTTCATATACTTAACAGTCTGTAGATGAAGACAAAATGATTCATAATACCTCCTTCTTGACCATGACTTTCTTGCTGAGCACATTACGAGATTGATTACTCAAATTCGAGGCCATTGCGCTCCAAAACCCAGCCCTTAGTAACCATAAAAGCCAAAGTCATGTGCAATGAACAAAAATAAAAGACCTAAACTATTACTCTTCAACCAATGAGCTAGCTAGAATACATATCTAAAATCAAACATGACGATTTCATAAAAAGTTAGGCTATATCCATTCTTCTACTGCTATATCTTTAGCATTTTACTAAAGTTTCTCACCAGTTAAAGGAAGCCTCTGTCATTGATGCAAGTGCAACTCCACCAACGATTGGTACGAGAGAAGAGACAACCCAGATTGTAGGCATCTGCAGGGCCCACAAATGACAAAAAAATAAAATGAGAGGCAGATATTAAATGCTACGCCATGAACATCATTAATCTTTCGAGATCATCAGAAATTATGAAACATAAACATTACTTCTCAGGTTCAATAAGTAACCATATTAACTTAGCAAAGTAAAGGGTTGCAGAAAATGATAAGCTTTACAACAATTCACAATAATATGGGGCATCATTCGGTAACCAAAAAACTACATCAGAAGTAAATTTGGAAATACAGCAGAAGATTTGTAAGTATTTGCACCTCTGCAAGAAACATAGCTGATAGAATAACCGAGAAAAATGGCTCCATGGCTTTGATAGTGTGAGTGAATGAAACAGCCACTTTCCCAAGACTCATATTGGTAAACAGGTTGCCCAGCGTGTGCACCACTGCCAGTGGCAAAATGGCCAACAGCTGCCATGGATCACGAAATAGAAGTAAGAATCCGATCCAGATATGCATAGAACAAACACAAGTTCTCCAAAATGTGGATGATAACTACCTGAGAACGACTGAGTTTGGGCCTTTTATAGAGATTAAAAGTCCACATTGTAATAACAAGCACGGAGCCAACAGCAAATTGAGCCAGGGTGACATTGGTAGGGTAGTGGAACGCCTTCAAGACCTGCAAGCAGCAAGTAGCATCCAACATCAATCCACCAGACCAGCACAACTCTAATCGCGCGAGCGAACGCCAGATCGGCATGGCGATCTTCGCGACTTCATTTATTCAAAAGCCAAATCTCTCAGAGAGGAACGCAAAACCGCTCAGATTTTCAAAATTATACTCAGAAAGAACGCCTTTTTTCAAGCAACACCGGCAGTAGAAACACAGCTCAGATGCGAGACATCCAGAGGCGTCGCTCCCGAAAGCAAACAAGATCTTCAGGTTGTAAATTCCAGAGCAGCAATAATCACAATGCTGTCGAGGCCAAATGCAATCGCACTGCTATCACCACTCACCAAACAACCTACCAAATCTCACGAACCCGAACCAACTCCGCATCCGCGAAAGTCTCATTTCGCGCACACTCGCACGAAACCAAAACACGAAGAAGAACCACCACGAGAGCTTGGCGAGAAGGCTCACCTGCTTGTTGTAGATGTTGAAGTAGATATTGAAGAGGTACCAGAGGCCGAACAGCAGCCCGAGCTCCAAGGTCTTCCCCAACCCGCCCGACTTCTCTCCCTCGTCGGCGGCCTCGGGCACCGACGTCGCCCTGGCCTCGAGTCCCCTGGCCTCGCCGCGATCGGAGCCGAGGAGCGGCACCCCGCTCCACGGCCGCGAGGCAGGCGGGCCGAGGCACCACGACCGGCGCGGGAGGAGCGGCGAGGAGGCGGAGAGGCCATGAACGGCGGCGCTCGAGGAGGAGGAAGGAGAGGCGGCGGAGAGGCGGACGGGATCGAATCGGAGGGGGCGAAGGCGGGGCGGCGGGGGCCGGGGATCGGAGGAAGGGAGGCGGAGGGGAGAGGGTGAACGCCGCGCTCTGCATTCTTGCCGGAGATCTGCGGATACGAATCGCAGAGCGAGGGAGGGAGGGAGGAGGAGGCGGACTAGCTTCGGCGACTCCGTCAATGAAGGTGGCGCTTCACTCTGCTGTCTGCTAAAAAAGAGGTTTTTCTTTTTTACTTTCTTTTTGCGCTTACCTCGTTTTCGATCGGAAAGTCGAGGAAGGAACAGACAACGGGAAAAAAAAAAAAAAAAACAGAGGGAAAAAAAGAGGTTTATTTTTTCGGACATTCCGGTGGAAAAACCCCGGAAAAACGAAGAAAAGGTTTTTTTTTTCTTTTCCGAAAATTGCTTTTTATTAAATTCATTATGTCGTGGGACGATGTCAGAGATCGCATGCTCGTCCGTGGCGGGTTGGTGGGTAAAAAAAAAATTTATATCGTGAATTCTGAAATGAAATTCACAGGATCTGATCTGACGATTCAAAAACAAAAGAGTGGTGATATGAAATCCATATCGTCGCAGTTAATTGGTATCTTTTATTAGTGAATTTTTTCCTTATTTGTATTGTTTTGGGTAATTTATCTCTTGCTAGACATTTTCATTTTCATTTTTTCTTTGGGGTCGGGTGATTTATGGTTGGGGGTTGGTAGCCTTTTTTTTTTCCCCCTACTTTTACAATTACACTATATATGTATATACATGTTGATTTATTGGTGCGAGGAGGTTTGACGAGGAAAGCAGTTGAGGATGTGACTTCTTGGTAAGAAGGAAGATGGAGGGGAGCTTTTATTACTTAAAAGTCATCTTAGCTCTCAACGACATCATGCGCAGGTGACCATTTTCCCCTTTCTTTTCTTTAATCTTTTTCAGGAATTTATTAATTCTTGAGCTAATGAGCTGCTGAGGAATCTTTTTAGGGCAGTATATCCGGTCCGAGCTGGCCTGGTCGGATTGCTAAATCTCCGTTGGGTAGTGAATTGGGCTTGGGCCGGCCCCATGTTGCCGGGCTCGGTAAAATGCGGTCCTGGTTTGATTTAGCTTTAGGGGAAGCTGGATGGATCTCCGAGCTCATGAATCATTGACTCCTTAGCTGTGTCAAGAATCATTTTACAGAGCCTATGTGAGTGCAGCCATCTTTGCCATCCTCAGAGCCAGAAGATCTCCTCCTCCATACGGGTCGGCACGGGTGTATTACGCATCTCGGCGTGATCCCGGTTCACAAGCCTTGTGCCGTCTATTGTTGAAGAGGCTGATGACTGAGATGGTGCGAATCGTGTACGCGACGCCCTTGTCTGAAGAGAACTTCTCGAATCATAATGCAGTCCTGGTCCTGGACCAATTCATGCCTTCGATTGTCATTGCAGACAGGGCAAACAAATGTCCCGACGCCCTTCGCTAATCTTTCACACGCATAACGAATGTCTAAATGTCAATAGAAAGAGATGGAAACTGTATCCACCCTTAATCAATCTGCTGCTCATCCTGATGCTCTTGATGAACCATGAATCTCGGGACTAATCCGTACTTTTGCGTTGTGTTGTTGTTATTGAATTGAACTCCACTGAAAGCAGTTCGCTTTCCATTTATTTCCACTAGTTCATCGTTCTCGCCACTCGTGGTTTTCGGTTAAAAATGAAAGTATTTTATGCCTACGTTGTACTAAAACGTGTCCGAGATCATGTTTATGCACGTCACTCGGGGAAAGAGACCATTAGAGGTGGCAAAATGGGTTTAGGACTCATATTTTAATCCATATTTGACAAATGGGTTGCCTTAAGCTATAAGGACAAACTTAATGAGTCATAATCGACTTATCTATACATTTAATGGGTTTTAAATGAGTTGATAATCCATATGAAAAATGGAAAAACAATTCTGGCATAAATTAGGTGGGCTTGGACTTAAGAGATGTGAAGCAATTTTTTATTTTGTTTTATTTTTTTCTTTTTCCTTTTTCCTTCTTAGTATGACAAGGGTCATCGGCTAACCATCCTCAATCACGAGCGAGGGCCAACCGACCACAAGCAAGTGTTATGAGTCGGTAGTTCGTTGGTCATGGTGTAGTGCCTAACTAGCTTTCCTTCTATAGTTGTGCAAGATAATAATACGGCGAATAGCTTTCTCGTATTGAATTTTACCATGCCTAGTTTACCTCCGACATCTAGTATATCGAGTGAGATAGCAAATTATTTGAGACTTAACAATTGGTTTTGGCTTATCATAACCTCATCAGAAGAGCGACATCGGCTTCCAATCAATTTGTGCACGGGAGGCTAACCTCGTATTCATAGCTCCATAGAGTTATATTCGTACTATTTTAGAACTATTGACACTAATCATCCTGATGTTGCTTCCACGGACCAATTGTATTCATTCCCTCTATATCACTCACTTTTTATTCGATAATCTCAAGCTCCACTTATAAGAGTTCATGAGTATGGAGAATCATGGAATGTGACATTGTCCTTCACTCAATTCTACAACATCCTTGTTGTAGGGCTATTTTATCACTTCCCTACATTTTTTTAACCATTGATGTGGCACTTTGAATGATATGTGAATGACAATGCTTGCCTAACAAAATAGGCCACTTTGCTAGCAGCTTCTTTTGATTGCAATTGTTCAAGGCACTTCGGTCACTTGCGCTTTCCCTAGTAAGTGTGACATTTTTGCAAATTGCACCTTTTGGCAACACCCTCTTTGCCTATCAAGCTTTTCTTGATCCCAACAGACCAATGGGGATTTTTCTCCTTGTTGAAATCGTGGCTACAAACCTCTTATTGAGATTGGCCAATTGATCCAAGAATGTTCCCCTCTTTAGTGAGGAATTGGATCTTTTCGGTGCCCCCATTATCATCCAAGAAGCTAGTCAAGAGTTGTGTTTTCCAAGCACATTTTTATCCGATAATTCACTCTTTGCCCTTCGTAGGACCAAGTAGACTACAAGTTTTCTCTGACTTGACCCATTTACTAGAGGGATCCTGCTTTGATATGACCCATCACGAGTCGGCAATTCCTTGGTCGTAGAATAACCTATGTTGTGCTTGGTGAGCGCATAACATCAAGCTAGTTTCCTTTTATAGTTGTTTCAAAGAACAACACGATAAATAGCTTTCTCGTATCGGATTGTACCATATCTAACTTAGCTCGATTGTATAGTCTATCGAATGAGATAGCAAATTACATTAGGCTCAATAATTGTTTTGACTTGCCATGGCCTTCATAGGAGAGCGGCATTAGCTCTCGACTGGTTTGTGCACAAAAAGTCAACCATGTCTTTAGAGCTCCGTGGATATATTCGTTCTATCCTAGAACTCTTAGCATTGACTGTCTTAACATCACTCCTAAGGACCAATTGTATTTATTCTCTTTGCATCACTCATTATTCACTCGATAACTTCAAGCTCTACTCCAAGAGTTCATGAGTACAGGAAAATCATGGATCATGACACAAGGGTTATAGGCATGGGTTGAGTCCTTGCCTAAATCCCTCGTCAACAGCAAGCGAGGGTCGCTAGCCCTTGCCTCTAGTCGGTGAGGGTTGGCTGGCCATTTCTTGTGACTGGCTAGGATCGGTCGGCGATCCTTGTAGACTTAGAAAACAAAAGTAAAATAAAAATAAAAAAATCAATTTTTAAAAAAAGTATATTTTTAAATTCAATAAAAATTATAAAAATTGTTCATTGAAAATTGTATCACATGGAAGTGTTTTAGCAATGTGAGATGAGTCGAGTATGAGTCATTAGATTTGTATTGCATAGAAATATGTCAAAATGGGTTAAATTATTCAATTTGGATTGGAATATTTTTACGCAATTTGACTTACCCATTTGATGGGATTAGAGACCATGAACATTCACACAATTTCTCTTGCAACTTCTATGAATCTCCTAGGTTGAAACTCGGCATTAAGAGAAGGCTTCAAAAACTAATGAAATAAAATTAATAGACTAGTTGTATTCATTCTCTTTGCATCACTCACTATTCATTCGATAACTCCAAGCTCCACTCACAAGAGGTTATGAATATGGGAGAATCATGGACCATGACACAATGGTAACACAAGTCATAGGTGAGGGTCAAGTCCTTGCCCAAATATGTTGGTGAGTGTTGCAAAGCCCTTGTCGACAATGAGCGAGGGTCGTTAGCCCTCACCTATGGTTGGCGAGGGTTGATTGGCCCTCTCTTGTGACTAGCGGGGATTGGCTGTCAATCCTTGTAGACTTGGAAGAAAAAAAAGCAAAATATAAATGAAAATATAAATATAAAAAAATCAAAATTTTAAAAAAGTTTATTTTTAATATTCAATAAAAATTATAAAAATTGTCCACAAATTTGTATTGCATGGAATTGTCTTAGTAATATGAGACGAGTCGGGTATAAGTCATTAGATTTGTATTGCATGAAAATATATCAAAACGGATTAAATGAGTCAATTTGTATTGGAACATTTTCGACGGTACGACCCACCCGTTTGACGGGATTAGAGACCATGAACTTTCGTGCAACTTCTCTTGCAACTTCTATGAATCTTCCACGTTGAAACTCGGCATCAAGAGAAGGCTTCAAAGACTAATGAAATAATACCAACCAGAAGATGTCAGACTCTTGACTCCAACTATTTTTGAAAAAACAAAAACAACTACAGGCTTATCACAAGCACGATGCATCTTGAATGGCATGGCATAGGCATAGTAGTAACTGGTGCAAGTAGGACTAAAAACATGACTACATGTTAAAAGTAGAAATCTCGAAAGTTTGTTAATTTTGTGAGAAGGGACAAGTGATCGTGAGTGGTCGAAACGCTGCTGAAGGACGACGGAGAAATGAATCGCACATCTTGAGGTCAATGTCCATTACGGAACCGAGAATGAAATGGCCAATGCTGCAGCAGCAGCAGCAGCAACATGTGGACTGCATGAAAGTGTCGCATGTCTCTTGCTCGTTGGATACCGTGACCCGTAGAGAAACGCGCGAGACAGGGACTACGGAAAGCACGCAAGTCGTGAACTCTGCTGTTCGCCCCGTACAATTCGAGCTCCTATATGTACCACTCTGCGCACATAGCCCTCCACCTTCCTCTCCTGTTACATACATAGGAGATATGTTTTTATGCGGTGCTATCAATTTGTTTGTTCGATCTTGGTGGTATTAAGTTCGAGAACTCGACAGGATTCACCTGAACAGCATTGTAGGTGAACCTCTCTCGCTCTCTCTCTAAACTGTGTGTGATGTTAACGTGCAAATTGGCATGCGTAATAGTGAAGGGTCATGATCTTTGTTTGATTCTTTTGATCAATAGAATCACGTCACATTCAGAAGGAAGGTGATATCCTCCATCTGAGGCTCATTCAGCACCGCTTCTTTTATTCCTTGGTATGTTTGTTTGTTCCTAACCAGTTGAAGAACTGTGGCATACTTACCTGCTATAGCTTTAAGAAGCCCCAAGAAAGAAAATGGTGGTCAAATTTTTAAAAGAGACCGACTCTTTAGGCTGACGATTCAGCAACAGTTCATTTCGCAGCGGCAACAAGAGTCGGTATTTATTATGGGTTTATTTCCTAGGGCCTTAATAATGTTGCAACACATTACCCAAAACGGTTTTAGATTTCAAAATCATTTGAATTCGCTTGATATCAATCATTCTTTTTTTTTTATTTTTTGCCAATTATTTAACCGACTTAAAAATTTCGAAATATAGAAAAGGACGATGAAAATGAGTGCCCCTATCAATCTTTTTCAGGGTTTTAGTGGGGGATTACAAGCAATTCTTTTGTAGCTTGTACATTATTTGTGGGCTTTTGCTTGGTATCTACGTTTGTCACCATCTTCGGAAATCAGCCATGGCCTTTTTCCTTCTCACACGCTTGCTGTCAAATCACAACTCGTGGCCAATTTACACAGGGAACAGGGTCTTGAGGTCCCATAATTCAGAGCACGTACAAGGTCTAGAACTTCCCATCTAAACAAATTGCAAGAATTATTTATGTTCTGCTACAGGAAATCTGTTAATAACTACTGGGAAGATTCCTAAGTGGGGCCTTCCTTGGGAGTCACGTTCAAGGTTAAAAAGGCCAAAAAAACAGAGAATAAAAAGGAAAACGAGGAAAAAGAAAAGAGTTCTGAGCTCGCTGCGTCGTCTCTGTGGTCAAAGTGAACCGTAATTCTGTCGTGGAGTTACGGGGACATGTTCTGTCACTCTGTTATAAGGACCTACTTTGCTAGTTCTTAAAAGCAGCCCAATTTAATTTACCAAGGAAGAACTCTGTTTAGCACATAATGGTGCCTGAAATTTTGAACGGATTCGTGCACAAACTTGTTTTCCTGCTTTTCTTGAATCCTTTCCGACAAGATATCAAGAACCCACTTTGGGGTGCAGTCTCTAGGCCTATATCACCGCTATGGCATCTGGATTTTACAGTTCGTGCCTTCTTTTTTTTGGAAAAGAAATCATCAAAAGATGGATGCAGGCAATATCTGCATGTAGGAGCACCGGTTGTGAGTGATCTAATCCGGGTGACGAGCGATGGCCCAAAAGGGTCCCTCGTGATGGGTCCTAGCTGATATGAACTCCTAAAATGAAGATGACGAATGCTTTAACTAAAAGCAACCGCGATGAGTATTTGCTCTACACTTTGTCCCTAACAGACCCGTGACGCCTTCAATTAAGCCTGCAAGACTACTCAACACGGAGCTTTTTTCCCGGTTCCCTTGATTGATCAATCATGAATTATCAAGCAAATCATGGTGTTCAGGTCAAATGGGTCCTTCCACTTTCCGTAGCCTTTCTAATTTAGTTGTTAAATTCCCATATATTCCTCTCATTGACGATGGCTTAAACTCACGAGAATCATTCTCATTTGCGTTCAAAAAAGAATCTGCACGCATTCCGACGCGAAAATCTGCATAAAATAGTGACTGGTCCCTCCCCTGTCCCAGTTTGTAATATCAAGATCTTGAGAGGCTTTAAAAGGACTGAAAAAAAATCCATGGAAAAAGGTGACAAGGCATGAATGTCTGTAAAGAATTCTTGTATATATGCATGGGCATACGAGATTGTGACTACAGAGGAGTCTGGTCTGTTTTGCTTGTAAGCTATATAATTGGAATAAACAAGCAGAAAAAAGAAGCTTGTTCTCAAAGCAAAACACCCTTCCTTTATCCTCTCTCTCTCTCTCTTCGCTTTACTGGTTTTCCCTCCAGAACAAAGAAGCAAAGCATCTCTGCTTAACATTTAAAGTCCACAAACTCTTTTTTTCTTTTTCATTTAAAAAAAGAGCATCTCCTCTTACACGCCACCACATGCTGTTGCTTTTTCTTGGAAAGATCCTGTTTTTCTCCTTTAGCTACGATATATTTGTACTTTTGGAAACTGTGACTTGAACACAGCAACCATATTTGGGGTGCAGATCCGTGCAAAAAACCCACCCAAAGTTAAGAATATATCCCAGTCGTGGGTCACCGATGAGGTCAAATAGATCATGGCAATTCAACTTCTCTCTGAGCTGTTATATCTTCTCGAGGTCTGATCGCATCGGTGTACGTGAACAGGAATTGGTGACATTGCTGTCTTTAGCTTCTTCAACCCCCCGTACCTTCACAAGGTCTTAACTGCATTGCTCTGGAGCCAGAGCATGTGGTCATTGAACTCTTCTGAGCCTGTAGGAATTTTTGGGTCTTGATGCAATTTTAAGTTTTGCGGTGGCTTTGAAGCTCTACATTCCTACACAACTTTATTCCAGAGTCTTGTGTTGTGACGACTGATGATTGCGTTGCACACCAGCTGCTAAATTCTCCATTTTCTGAGAATCATTTTGCTTTTTGGTTTTAAATTTCAGGTTTTTCTTTGAATAAGATTTTCACTCTGGTGGAGTTCTTATTATTCTGCCAAACTCTTGTGGGGGGTGTCTTTTGTTCATTCCTTCCTCTTTTCGATCTTTCAGACCAATTTGTTCGAACCCAGAAATCATTCTTTCAATTTTTTTCCTTTCCGGAATCAGCTCTCAGTCATCCCCAATTGCTATATCTATTTGCTTTCTCTGTAATCTAGGAACAAAAACCAACTATTTCTGCAAACTCTTGAGCAAGTGAAGAGTCGTTAGAAGAGGAAATTCGGAAGATGAGTTTTGTAACAACATCTCCAGATAACTCTTACAAGCCATACGTTAGTGGCAACACAACCTCTGCAAGTTACTGGCTGAACTGGAGGGTCTTGCTCTGTGCTCTTTGGGTCTCTGTTTCTATGGCCTTTTCCCTGGTTCTTATATGGAGATATGAAGATTTCGGCAAAGCAAATTGCCGTGATAGAGATACAGAACGAGAAACTCCAGGAACTTTGTATGATGATGAAACTTGGAGTCCATGTCTTAAAGGAGTCCACCCTGCTTGGCTACTTGCTTTCCGAGTGGTGGCTTTCATTGTGCTCTTGCTAATGCTCGTCGTCACATCTTTTCTCGATGGAGGAAGCATATTTTACTACTATACCCAGTAAGTCATCTTCTTGCCAATCAACCATGTTCGGCTGCAAGCAGTAACATCGGTGTTTATTTATTTATTTATTTATTATGTGGTTCATTAGTTTCCCTTGCCAACACTAAATTTCCTTTTATGGAAACACTCAAGTCTGCACAATTTAAGCCATTGCTCGACTTTGAGAGGTCTGTTGATTGCTAAATGTCCACAAAAATAGCTTAAATCAGATTAAACTTTTATGAAGTGGCCCACTAATTGAGGGTTTAGAAACAGCTAAGTGACCAGAGTACTTCTTTATGCGGATTCTCTCACGAACACTGTTTAATTCCTAATATTGCAATATGTTCTTGGATCACTTCTTTGTATTTCTGTTTGTGTCTAATAAATTTTACCAATATATGTAAGTTGGAGGTCAATTTACTGAGACTGAGGTCCTGTTTCTGTTGTTTGATCAGGTGGACTTTTACGCTGATCACCATCTATTTTGGGGTATGTTGTGGCTCTCTGCATAGCCATTCTCAGATCACTGTTTTTTAGCACTAGTTTCTTATTGAGTCTCAGCTGACGATATGATATCATTAAAACTCTTGACATGATTTTCACCCACGATATGTAGCTCGGATCGTTGCTGTCCTTTTACGGATGCTATGAATATCACAATAGAGTTGCTGGCGAGAAGGTTGACAATGTGGACGTTGATTCAGAGCAAGGAACCTCTGCTGCTTCAGAACCAAAGGACAATTTGGCCAAGAATTCACTACAGCATGATGCTCGTAAAAGAGCAAATATTTGGGGCTACCTCTTTCAAATAATGTTCCAGGTGAATTCCCTCATGGTTTCATTTTACCAGTAATTGATGTTTAATTCACCACATTTACAATATTTAGTAGTAATTGATGTTTAATTCTTCTGTTATCATTGTCGTCACTTCTCTGTGACGTAGTCCTTGTCTTTTTATGATGCTACGGAATCTAAACAAGGCAAAGGAGTTCTTTCAGGCGCAAACTTATTAGTCAAGAACGTGGTCGATGTTCCGAAACGATATACTATGTGGCCATTTCATGGATTATGTATCTTGGTTAAATTTACACTGCTTCCTTCTCCTTGTCACAGATGAATGCAGGTGCCGTCGTGCTCACAGATTGCGTCTTCTGGTTCATAATTGTCCCATTTCTTGCAATCAACAATTATACTGTGAGCATTGTGAGTATCAAAAATAGTTCCTCCAGTCCACAAGTTGATACACTTCCTTAATAGCTTTCTTTCTCTTTATGGAACTGGTTTCTGCTTATTGACCTTCGGAGTGATTTTCTGTTTGCAGTTGGACATAAATATGCATTCGATTAATGTCGTTTTACTCATTGGAGACACGGCTTTGAACTGCTTAGTAAGATCTAACATCCCAGCTTTTTCTTGCACCTCTGAACAAACGATATACCGACTTCTAACTCTGCGTGGCCTTTTACTTGCAGCGCTTTCCTTTGTTTCGCATTGGATACTTCTTCATGTGGACAATCATTTATGTGATTTTTCAGTGGGTCCTCCATGCCTTCGTCAACATTTGGTAAGTCGTTCTCATTCTTTGCATTGACAGATCAGAAAAATGTTCTAGGTTCATTCTTTTCCTAACTGCAAACTCACTGTCATTGAACAGGTGGCCGTATCCGTTTCTCGACTTGTCATCTTCATATGCCCCACTATGGTACGTACTCTTGCCCATCCTCTTGTCCCTACGGATTCGTAAGTCATTAGAATGATTTTGTTGAGGGCCCAAATCGCGGTTCAAACCATTCTTTCTCAACCTAAAGTGGCAAAAGCGTTCTGCATAGATCATAAGCTGGCAAACAGACTGACTTTTTATCTGGTTTATGTGGAACTTGAAGGTATGTTTCGGTTGCACTGATGCACTTTCCATGCCACGGCATATTTGCTCTGGTGATCAAGTTAAAGCACTTCCTCTTGTCGAGATGGTTCCCTCAGTCCTATCAGTGTCCAAGGTGAACATCAAAACAAAGGCGTGCATGCTCATGAAGACTACCGAATCCGAGGTCCTAAATTTCCCTCATCGAAGCTTATAACTGTGGAAGGGAACTAAAGACATCCACAGGAGTTCAAGACTGTTTGTTCAAGGTCCTGATAAAGTTTCACAGTACATATATTTATCATACAACATACTGAATTTTTGGGAGTTTTCTAGAGGTGGGTGATAAACAAGAGAAAGCAGAAACTTTATTGCTTTGTTCAATACTGCCACTTCTTAATATGTGGCATACCTGTAAGTATTTGTTGACAGAAAATTCATTACTGAAACGTTGATTTTTCCAGGGCTGGTCAAGTTCAAATGCTTTCATTACTTCTGAGTCATCTGAGATCTGTTTTGTCACTTTTACCATGATTACTCTCTTTTAAAAGGTGATGATCTGATAATCATATAATCACCTCAGACATCCATAACCTTGTTCATGGTGATTGTCCTTCGAAAGGCATAATCCATATCAGCAGAACAAGACCATGGGGCCACATTTTAAACCATCTTTAACAGGTGGGGCATAACTTGTTAGAAAAGGAAATGGTCAAAGTTGGCAAAGAATCGGGACAGATGCTCACTTTACAACTGCTTTGCTGATTTGGGGCGAGGCAAAGAATCATCAATCATCAAAAGAAAGAAATAATAACACTCCTCACTTTAGTACAACTTCTATTGCTTTCACCAACATCAGCTACTTTAACCCTTTTCCAAAGGTCGGCCAGGACCCCAAAAAAGAAAAGAAATTCTCTCCCTTTACATAATATATTATGCAAGCAGATCAATGCACCAATCACGAGAGTTCATGCCCAATTTGGACCGGATGAGAGTGAATCACAAAATAACCGTCTCAGGAGGATTCTTAACCATTAAAAAGGAAAAGATAACAGAGTGTCATTTGAACGGTACTAAAGTGTTTGCAGTCATTCTTTCTTTGTTACTGATTTTCAAATATAGCCGTAATATGTTTCAACCCAGAGAGTACCTAAGAGGAACACTCCCTTCATCAAGGTAACCTGGAAAGATTGCAAAATTAAGAATGTATCTATCAATACAATTGATACATTGGTAATTACACAGCTGATGATTGTCCATTTATGTTACAAGTACAATCCAAAAAAAAAGAATCAAATCTCAAATTCCCCAACCCAAATACGTGGACAATGGTTTCCCGCTCCAATTATTCAATTCATACCAAGAGCAGCAAAACACGATTTTTAAGTCCATCAGGTAAAAAAGGCAAAAAATAGATCCTGTTTGGTTGCAAAGTAACTACAGGAATTACAGAGAAGTGCTCGGTAGAGAACCCATTAGAATAACATTGCCTCCTCCTCCTCTATGATCTTTCGACTTACCAGATTTGGCCTTGGAGAAAAGTCCAGCAAGTAGTCCAGAAGTATATACAGAACCTGAACTACTTCTTGGCAAAACTAGAGCTCCACTCATCTCATCGCTAGCATTGTCACTTCCCGTCTTAAAGGACTCTAGAGACTCATACACATCCAGTTGTGACCGACATGGACATGTCCCAAGCTTTTTGAAGCATTGCTTGTGGTACAATTGTTCACAAGATTTACACTTTTCAACCTCATCTTCCTGTTTTGAAAGAGAGAAAAATCTTCCCATTAAGGTCATGGAGAAGTCAGCAAAATATAGCAATCAATGTATCTCTCATTATATGAGCGCATCATAGACAACACGCAGCATCCTATTAACAGTCAATTGTCAAAACTTAGGATTAGCCCAGCTTTTACCAACATATCAGAAAATTCCAAGTAAAATATTAGCTATCTGTTTCACAGTAAAAAAAGCAATTCTGCCTTTTGCTGGGTTAGTATTCTACATGTACAAACTTTCAGATCTTGGTGTATGTGTGCTTCACTCAGCCTCATCAAGATCCATTGATGTCTGCTATTGATTGACCACACAGTGACATAAGGCTATGCACATTTTTGCGAGGTGAATGTGAAATCAAAGTTTATCAGTGACTACCTGGAAAGGAAAGATGAGTGAGGAAGGGTCATTGCAGGCTTGTCTGGCGCCACAGGGGAGTCCGACATCACAACAAATGAGGCACTGCTCTGTAATATGCTCCAGGATCTTCCTTGAGACAGTTTCCAGCATCACCGGGAGAGCTGCAGTCCATCAGATTGACATTATTTATACTTGCAGCCACGTGCATATAACTAACAGGCCACCAGACATATGTTATGCTTACACCATTCAACAATAATGGACTAGACACAAGTTAAAGCCAGTCGACTGTTAACATGATCGATTTTATGTGAACTGTGATTACAAGAGATCCACAGCTTTGTAAAGGAACAATCTAATGTGAAGCATGCAATACCCAGCAATACCCAGCAACTGATCCAACATGCGAGATACCACTCCAAGAGCATGAACTTTAACTTAGAATATAGAAGTACATTAACGATCATCTTCAGGCATAAATCTTTGAGAGAAACCCAAATCATATTAGATTAAACCATCTGCAACAAAAGAAGTTACTAATTAGAAGGTAACCTGCAAATGCCCCTTTAGAAAGATCGATAAGATCTCTTAGGGCAAAAAAATCATTGCTCTCGAGAAGATATCTGCGAGACCCAAGTCCTCTATTGATGGACCTCCGAAATGGGCAGCGAACGCAAGGCAGCATAGATCCTATCTTTTTCCTAAGAACCATGACATGGAGAAGGGCTGGAACCTTTGCGAAGAGGAAAGGATTTACCGCACTGACACAAAGCATGGGCTGGAAAACAAAATACAAGATATTAGCCAAAAAAAGGAGGCACCTATACAAAAGATGGATGCTATTGAGTCTACTGACCACAGCAAGCATTTCTGTCCTAACACATAAAAGAATATGGTTCATGGAATGAGGTAGATTATTGGCATAATGCAACATAAGATGCTGAAGGCTTAAAAAAATAGAAAACTTTGATTACTTGGTCATGAATGGAGTCCAGATATGACTTGGCCAATTGACAAACGGGATACTCTGCAAAATCCCAATTGTGCAACACTCTTGCAGGTAAGACCGCAGCCTCATTTGTATGGCAGGTAGAACAGTACAACTGACCCGTGTATTCACATCGTCGAGGCTTACCCCAGCCTAATGACTGCACAAAGTCTGTCATTAGATTCTTGCTGCCATCAAAATGTTTATGGCATCCGGCGCAATAAAAATGCTGAGCTTCAAGCATCTGCTTCATTGATTTGTGCGGATGAATTTCAAGAATGAGTGAAATTGTCTTCCCTAAGGGTGATAAGATTTCTGTGTTCGTCCCTCTAGAATCAAATGAAGACTGATGAACCAGTCTATTTGATTCAGGAGTTCCTGGATGTGAATCTAAAGGAGACAAAAACCATGTGAGTGCCTTATGGCAGCCAAAGAAATATCTGGAGTGGAGAATAGAGCGCAGACACTCTTGAATTATAACACTTCTCTCTGCAACAACATCAGGAGAGGCACTTCCAAACAAAGTGATAGATTCCTTGTCTATTGAGGACCAGCAAGAAGGAAGAACCCAGCCATGGTCAGCAAATATATCTTTCAAACGGTGGTAGAGGGTTAGAAAATCACGGTATCGCCTTTCAACTTCCCAATAATCCTGGCCGCTCCACACCTTTATTCGGTACACAGTATATTCCTTCACGCCAACCAATCTTTCACTGAGTGAGACATCCCCCTTCTTCTGCCTTGCCCCAATCACTTCTGCCCCATCAATTCTCATCACCTTGAGCTTAAATGTGTCAATATCATCATTACCAGAGGTTGAAGCAGTCAACCCACCATCTCTTGAGGGAAGAGTCAACTGTGGTGGGGAAGGCTTATTATCTTGAGTGAGAACTGGAAACTTGGATCGTGGAGACTCGGCAGAATCAAGTAGAATTTCTTCCATATCGTGAATAACGTCATCAATGAATTCATGCAGTTCAACTGTCTCTGTCTGAAATTGCAAAATGACATCAATAGATGAGCAAAGACATATAGTCAGCAGAAGTCACACTACTAAAAACATGGTGCATAAAGTAGACACTAAAATGTAGCTCAATTAGCATCAAACCATGCAGTGCAGTCCCCAGACAGGCAAGGCATCAACAATTTCAGGGGCATGTCATGGCTAGTGAAACCATAACTTCAAATACAAAGAAAAGCTTTTCATTATGCATAGTCAAAAGGGGAGCAGACATTGAAACTTCAGGTGCAGGAGGTCTACCAATATTCTGACGTCATCAAAAAAAAAAGAAGGGGATATGTCACTTGCTTCCCATCAAATTAGGAAGGATAGTTGTACAAGAGCTTCTCTATATCCCATCAAATTAGGAATAATAGTTTTACAAGAGCTTCTCAAGATAGAGAAGCTTCTACTTCAAAGGACAGGTACAACATGCTAAGTTTGGGGAAGCAGAAGCTTCACAACCATTCTGCAACCTCTTGCAATACCCTTTCTTCCTGGCTAAAATTAGTCTCTTCCAGTCAATCCCCTAGATTTTAACATGTGAAATTCAAATGACTCTGCACCTCGTATCTTCTGTGGTGCCGATTTATTTAGAAAAATAAAACTTCTCGCCTTAGCAAGTATTCATAGCAAAAGAAAACCAACCAATCAAAAATATATAAAAAAAAAAAATTTAACACATGACAAATTACCTAAATTAGTTGCAAGTGCTGGATAAACGTAGCAAAATAACTCAACTGACCTTAGCCTGAGAAGTCTGGTCTTGCATTAGATCTTCTGGGTGCATGAAACCCTTCGATTCAAAGATATCTTCAGTTTCCAAAGTCAATGAAGATGGATTCTCACAAAGCTGATCCACATTTGGTTCAGAAAGTGGGTCTAGTTTGTCATCAAAAAGCTCAGGCTCTTTCCCCTGCAAATATTGACCATCACTATAGCTAATGAGCTCAGTGCTGCCATGCTCTTTGTCCTGGCTAAACTCCATAGATCTGAGACCTCCTTCTAGTTTTATATGAGCTCTCTCTACTACTGGCTCTGGATCCACTTCAAACACATTGGTGATGGAACAACCATTTAGATACTCTTCTGATTCATCAAATACTGTGACTTGATTGCAGGCGATACTGATGTCCCTGACATTGTTTTGATGTGAATCACAGACACCAACACATGCATCGATTTTGGCCGAGGAAAAACCTTCTATGTTTCCTCTCGACCTATCAAACGCCAGCGCTCCATCAGTGGGCAAGGCAACATCCCTCATTTGGACATGCTCCAAATCCCACGATTTCATAGAGGAAAGTGGAGCCAAAGATTGGTCAAGGTTACCTTTTACACCTTCAGAAGCACCTTGAAGTTCTTCACTGGTTGTGGACAATTCTGCCACATCTTCTTGAGCCATTTGCCCAACATCTGAAGGGTTGTACCCATTCTTGTGACTTAGTTGTCTCTGCCCATTCATCATATCAAACATCAATGAACCAACTGAAGCCTCGCCTGCTTCTTCAACAAAATCATCCCAGTCATCTGAACCAAAGGCAACAGAGGAGTTCATAACCAGTGGATTCACATCCCCATCCTTTGTTTCCTGATTCTGAATATGTCGTGCATTCCTTAAGTAAGAAAGATCCTTCCCATGCTCATCATCTGAACCACCGTTATACATTGAATCCTCGTCTTCTGAACGGCAACACATGCTTGATCTTTCTTGGTCCTCCCTCCCCCACTCTCCTCCATCCATATGCAAATCACGTCCAGAACTCAACCCGATAGTAAAACCATGATCAGAAGCATTTCCAACTCGACCACCCTCGGAAACGCCTTCACCTGAATTGTCAGAAACCGTAGTCGACCTCGACCCACGAGGTGTAGTATTCTCAAATGCCTCACTATCACGTGAATCCACCCCAGTTGCGCTGTCTTTTAACTTCATCTCATTTTTAAAGACTCCATCTTTATAAAACCCAAGAACGCTAGACTCAGGTGTCCTATCCCCAAAGTTCCTCTCATGCCTCCCTCCCAAGCTAAAACCCTCCAAACCACCATCATCCCCAAATCCCGAGCTCCTGAAAGACCCGAAATCAGACTCCAAACAATCGGTGTAATTCACCGAGCTACACAAGCTGGGCGTCCCCATGACCGAGTTCGCGCTGCAATAGCGCTCGAACTCAGATTCGCCGCAGGAAGAGTACTGGGACAGCGGCGAAGCGCCATCGCCATCGCCGTCGCGGCCGCCCTCCGCCTTCGAGTCCCGAGCATCTAACGGATCGGGAGGGGCGGCTCCGGAGGATTCCTCGCGACCCCCCAACCCATTTATCATCTGACAGATCCAAGAAACGAAATCTTGAACCCACTCACCTCCTACGCCCCCACCCCCCGACAGGAAGAAACAAGAAAAAGACAGGAATTAAAAAAGAAAAAAACCAACCGAACCTGCGAATCCGATCGTTCCGCGTCCGACGTGCGATCACAATTCCATGGACAGTGCCCCACTGGGTACAAGATAATCCCGTCGATTGGGGTCTTCGGGATGCGGTTTGGGTAAAGTCGGGATTTTTCTTTCAAGAAACTGAGATTTGCGGCTACGGTTTAATAGAAAATGAAGGCAAAAGGGGTCAACGACTCGATCCCTTTGAAAAAAGCTCACGAGGGCTTCCAAGAATCACGATCATCGATACATAAGCGAGGAGAGAACAGGTCAAAATTCCTCATAAATTTCAAGCACTTGCTACAGGTCGATCGCCACGCTCCGTCCCTCTCGCTTACGAATTGGGCAACCCCCTTCCTCTTTTTCTTCATCGACCCTCGATTTTCGTGCGGGCAGTGGTGCATATAAGGTTCGTTGCAGTGCAACTAACCAACAGTTTTAGCATCGACCGAGGGTTGGACCATGTTTCTTACATTATCTAAAGAAGTCATTTTTTATTTTATTTTTATGTTTTAAGTACCTAATGATAGAGTTATTTTATTAGGAAAACTTCTTTTCATTCTTTATAAATCGGAAAGCACGAAAATTAATCCGAAAATAAATCTGTGCAAAGCGTGGGGATTACAGCTAGAAAATGAACCGTGCCCTTGATCTGATGACACTGCGAGCGTACCGAGAAAATTAACTACATGCTGACTTCTCCACAAGAACAAGTTTGGTAGATACTTAGGAGTCGCAAATTGTTGCAAGAACAGAAAAAGAAGGATTCCACTGCTGAGGCGAGTTTCAACTTGGGCACTCATCTCCTTGGACGGGAACCTCATGCACATCGGTTCAATCACGTTCCTCATACCGAGTACAGAATTAGGAAACATCCACAACCCATCTCCAAACATCAGTGCAGACCCAACGAAAGGGGCCGGGGCCGGGGCCTCGGCTTCTACCTTGTTCTTCCTTCTCCAGAAGAAGAAGATCAGTTACCCGGTGCACACGTCAATGCTGGGATAAGATCCCATGATGAATGGCACGGCGAACGCCAGTGGCATGGGTATAAGACTCTTCCACTTCTCTGGCGACGAGTCTCTGAGCAAGTTGACCAGAATGGCCGCGAAAAAGAATGCCAGAGAAAGGCTGAGGCAATGCTTTGGCACTGTTGAGAACCCATTCGTTGCATGCAAGGCGGTATCTCTATCATCGCTGCCCAGGAAGCTGATAAGATAGAATCAGGTGTTCCAAACCCGTTTGGGCAGTGGTTCTTGAAGTACAAGAAGATGTGGGGAGCGACAAAACAGCCTACTAAAGTCCGAATCAGTTGGCTCAAGAATATGGACTTGGGGGAGGAAAGGGTCATGTAGCCTATTTTCAAGGACAACGTCATGTTGTAAGCTATCTCCACGAAATGCAGCCACATGAGGCGAGCGCGACTAGGACGCTGCTGCTGGACTTTCTGGCCAATGAACCAAAGATTAAGACAGCCGATCTTCTCAGAACTGATGATATCAACATGTTGGTTAAACTGGTCACGTAGGCTCTATAGAACCCTAACGGTTTTAGATATAAAAATAGAAAAGAGAGTTGCGAAATTTTCTGTATGATTCAATATATGAAAATAGTACATGGAGAGAGCCTATTTATAAACATATTAAAAGAAATCAAATCAGATATGTATAATCAAAATAGATATAGAAAATCGGAGAAATATTCTAACTATCTCTAAAAGGTATTAATATCCTAATATTGCTAACACTAACAAGGGGATATCAGGTACAGGGTCAACACTTGGTACCATTTGAGACTGGGAAGATGAATGGGAAAACTGCTACGGATATACTAGCTATTGCTACATAGCCACCGATTGCCACTTTCTTTAATATTTGGTTCTTCAGGAAGGTTTTGGTTCTAACCTCTTCATCATAGGGGACAGAGGTTTTCCCATGGAAGGGGTTCTCGATAGGCAAAGCAGGAGAATTGTCGTTGTTCTTATGCTTGATCAACTCAATAACAATAATCTTTATCAGGTTATAGACTCCATCACCAATTATGATGGAGAGGCCAATGAAGATCTGCGTGACATAATCAAAATTTAAACCATCAAATGAGGGAGACAAAATCAGATCTCGCAGATTACTTGATTATTATGCTTTTCACGCAAATGCAAACAAACAAGTAACTAGAAATTGAACTATTGGTCAGGGACATCACCCGATAAGCTCGAGGGCCGCTGAAAGCTGTGGAAACGTCTTCTTCAGGATACCAGTCACCACTCTTGGTCTCTATGTAAGGCCACGATAGTGGGGATATTTGTGAACCCACGTGAGTCACTTCCATTGTATAACCATTGGAAATATGCTCCAATCTCATGCACTCTTTTGGAAAACCCTTAAGACAAAAAAGTTTTTTATCGATGAGGAAGGAAAAAAAAGGAAGAGAGAAAAAACCCGCCATTCATTTTGCCACTCTGGGGAGCGTGGAAGCTATTTATGTAATTAGCCAATGCAGATCCTGTTAGGAATGTCAACTTCTTGTCAGAGATCATAAACTGGGTAACGAAAACTCAAAAAGTAAACAAATTTTCATACTGATAATGAATCAACACGCTATGAGTCTTTTATGAAATTGGGATAATAGTTTCTTTCATTATTAATTCGAAGAAACATCACACACAACCCATGTTCCTGGTTCAAATTAAGAGATTTTGTTTCCCTGACTCACAATTCTCGAACAATAGTCGGATCTTCTCTTTTCAAGAATGGGTTTGAGATGGATCACATTGTCGGAGTCCAAGTTCCAATAAACCTGGTTATATCCAAATGAATTCAAGCTAGACTTGGATAACTTGTCTCACAATGATATGAAATCCTAAACGTGTATTAATCCGTTTGCTACTGCTGCTGTATATGCGGGATAATATGTTTCTAACAAATGGGTTCTCGAAAAAAAAAAATACTAAGATAATTATTTTAGTTCGTGTTACAACTACAGTGACAATTATGTTTATATAGGCACGTTCACGCAAGCTTTACCATTCTATTTGCTCTTGATGGTCAACTCAGCAAATCTTTAGTTCTCATGCATATATTGTTAAATGCATGTATAGATTCCCTTTTGCTTTGCAATATCTATATATAATTAGATGAAAAAAAAGTTAATTGTCATTATCGCACATACTTTGGTAATAAATGTTTCAAATATCTATATAAGAATACGACTGCTAGTTATGTTCCATGATTGCCCATATTTTAGCATATGAGCATCAGAGAATTAATAATAAATTATTCATTAATACGAATACTACTTGAAGAAACCATCAACATATGATGTTAAAGGATCGTGAAAAAAGTAAAACAACACGACACCCTCTATTGGGTATATAAATGACTTTAGAGGAAACAAAACTAGACATTCATATAACTAAATTAATTCAAAACCCATCATTTCAAAAAAAGAAAAAGAAATAGCTTATTTTATAAATGGTCTATTACATGATTGTCCAGATTTTATGTATAAATATTACTAGAAACATAATTAGTGGTAACTCTTTTGATCAATGAATTCTTAGAGTTAACTCTTATGATTTTGCAATTTAGATATTTGGGAAAGAGTTGAAATATAAATATACTGCTGTGCAATTTAAAAGAAGTTTTCATAGAACAAATGATGTTAATTAGACTATCATAAAAACCACTATATTCAACTTGATACGTCATATTTGATGGAATGTATGATGGATAAATTACATTCGAGGATTAATAGGAAAATCGCATGGCATCTTTGATGACAAATGAACATTAAAAGAATAAAATAAAATTTAGCAAATACAAAAGGGAAAAAGCTAACAAAAACTCTAAACTTTGCCTAGTGTGACAAATTTACCCAAATTTTTTTTTATGACACCAAAAATCTCAAATTTTATCAATTGTGACACATTTACCCTGAACTTTTTTTGCAATACAAAAACTCCAAATTTGTACCCGTGTGTTACATCTACCCTAAATTCTCTGACCAAAGGACATTTTCATCTTTTGCTTTGTGAAATTTTTTTCTTTTTCTTTTTTTTTCCTTTCTTCGTCTTCTCTCTCCCCTCTATTGGCCATGGTGGAGGGAAGTTGGACTCAAGTGAGGGCCGCCCTCTCCTATGTTGGGTGAGAGCTACTCTTGCTTGACGCCAACGAGGGCAACCCTCGCCCGACCAAGTGAGGACGACCCTCGCTCGACGTTGGCAAGGGCGGCCCTCGCCTGAGTCTAGCTTCCCTCTACTATGGTCAACGAAGGAAAGAGAGAAGAAGAAACAAGGCAAAGAAAAAATAAAAGAAAAAGAAAAAACAAACAAAGGAAAGAAAAATAAAAAAAATTACAAAATTAAAGACGAAAATGCCCTTCAGTCAGAGAGTCTGGGGTAAATGTGTCACACTGGTATAAATTTGAGACTTTTGGTGTCACAAAAAAATTGGGCAAATGTGTCATAGTTGGTAAAGTTTAAAATTTTTGATATCATAAAATTTTTTTGGATAAATGTATTACACGGGTGTAAGTTTGAGATTTTTTGTGTCATAAAAAAAGTATGGGTAGACAAAGTTTGGGAATTTTTGTGACATTTTTCCCTATACAAAAACCATAATTGCATAATGTTTTATAGAGAAAACATGTATTCTTATTATATTACACAATTTCTTATATTTGGCAGGTAAAAAGGGTCAAATTTTAATGAAATGCAGTTAATTTTCTACCAAATCCACGAGGACAAGAGACCATGTCAAGATGACCATTCCCCATCTCCAATGACAAAAGAGAGTATTTGCTTCAAATCCCTAGTCTTCTTGATTGGACATCTAATGCAAATTGTTGCCAATATAGAAAAGAAGTAAATCAAGAATCGCTATTGAGGCAATTCTGAACTTGAGCACTCATCTCCTTGGAGAGAAACATCATGCACATTGGTGCAATCACGTTCCGCATCTTGAGTATAGTACTCGGAAACCACCACAAACCTTCCCCAAACATCAGTGCAGACCCAACGAAACGACCCAATGCCTCAGCTTGGGCCTTGTTCATCCACCTCCAGACGAAGAAGATCAGGTATCCGATGCACATGTCGATGCTGAGATAGGCTCCAAGGTTGAATGGCGCGGCGAACGCCATGGGTATTGGTATCAGCCTCTTCCACTTCTTCGGTGTTGAGTCTTTGAGCAAGCTGACGAGAATGGCCACAAGAAAGAATGCTAGAGAAAGGCTGAGGCAATGCTTTGGCAGTGTAGATAACCCATCCTTTGCATTCATGGCGGCAGCTCTCCAGTCGCTGGCCCAGTCAGCTGGGAACATGGAATCAGGTGTTCCAAACCCATTTGGGTGGTGGCTCTTGATGTACAAGAAGATGTGAGGAGAAACAAAACAGCCCACTAAAGTCCCAATCAGATGGCTCAAGAATAGGGATTTGGGGGAGCAAAGTGTCATATACCCCACTTTGAAGGACTCCATCATACTGCAAGCTGCATCCACGAGATGCATGAGTAACCCACAAGCAGTAAGCCCGACTAGGACGCTGCCGCTGGACTTTCTGGCCCACGAACTGAAGATAAAGACGGCCGTCCTCCCAAGAACCGATGATACCGACATGTCGGTTAAAGCAAAGACGTAGGTAAAGCAGAATCCTAGCAGGGGGGATATCAGGTACGCGGTCAACACGTGGTACCATTTGAGACTACGGAAGATGAATGGGAATACTAATACAGATATAATAGCTAGTGCGACAAAGCCGCCCATCGCCACTCTCTTCGGAATATGGTCCTCGAGGAAGGTTTTGGTTCTGACCTCTTCATCATAAGAGACAGGAGTTTTTCCATGGAAGGGGTTCGCAGCAACAGGCAAAGCAGAAAAATTGTCGCTGCTTTTATGCTTGAACAACCCAATAACAATTATCTTTATCAGGTTGCTGACCCCATCACCAATTATGATGGAGAGGCCAATGAAGAACTGCTTGACAAAATCAAAATTTAAACCGTCAAATGAGGGAGACAAAAATCAAGATATCGCAGATTAAACTATTGTCCAGAGACATCACCTGATAAGCTTCTAGGCCGTTTAGAGAACTGGAAGCCATTTCTGTAGGATACCAGTCACCACTCTTAGTCTCAATGTAAGGCCACAATATACCCGATGATAGGATTGCTCCGAGTAATTGTGAATAGATTGTTGCAAACGGACACATCATTCCGGCACCAATATATGCGAAGGAGAAGTCGAAAAAGAAGCTGTTTTGGTCACCAGAAATGAGAAAAAGCTCACAATTAGGAACTTGCTAGCGTTGCAGGCATATATCAATTTTCAGCTATCAAAAACTTTGATATCGAACAAAGCATGTATGGTTCAGCCAATGGATTTATTTATATTCAGCATCAACAGTATAGACTCTTTCATGTCTTTGTTTCTCTGTCCCCCTTTAGAGAGAGAGAGAGAGAGTGCTCCTTTTGGCTTTCGGTACGGAGTGATTATTCAAATGACGACGAAATACTTGTGAACCCATACCTCTTTTGAAATGCTTTGAGTCCAAAAGTGGGGAAATAATGAAAACCGCATGATTCACCTCCACTGTATAACCATTGAAATATGCTCCAAAGAAAGCTAATTGTGAAGAAACTCCTCAGTTTTCGGATCTGCTTCCTATCGGCGGATCGAATAACATCGCGTTAGTAGTTATTAATTATGCATTGTTTTGGAAAACTGCAAGAAAAATAGATTTTCATGATGAGGAAGAAAGAAAAGGAAGATAGAAAGAACCTGCCATTCCATTTGCCATGCCGAGGAGCGTGGAAGCTATTTATAAAATTAGCTGATGCAGATCCGGTTGGGAATGTCAACTTCTTGTCAATGATCATAAGCTGGGTACCAAAAACTCATAAAGTAATCCAAATTTTCATACTGACAATTAATCAACTCACAGCGAGTCTTTGAACTTGAGATAATATTTTCGCACATCGTTTTAACGAAGATTGGAGAAACATCACGTGCTAAACTTTTTCATAATGTGTAACATCAAACCATAAAATGCACTATATAAGAGCTTGGACTTTGTATTCGATGACAATGTTTAAAGCATTTTAATCAGCATTTGAGCATATTGCTTACTTTTCGAAGAGGCAATAGAGTGAATACGCCGGCAGAGCTAGAGAGCAAAAGAAACAGCGTCATCCACCCGAAGCTGGGATTCTTGATGTCATTAGGATCGACTGGTCCAGGCATTTTCTTCGCAACAATGTCACTCATGGCAAAAAGTTCGCCCGCGAAGCCTCCTGTTCACAGGAATAAACAGGAGTAATTATACAACCTTCTCATTTCCCAAGGCAATTAAAAGAGAATCCAGACAGGTTTCCATTGACAGGATTCTTGCTGCTAATAGAGAGCTCACCCGTAAAAGCAACGGTGAGAATTGCATCGACGCATACTTGAATGACGACATTCTCTTGCCTCGTGAACGACTGGCTCATCAAGCCAGCTGCGCTCAATAACTTTGTCCATGCCGTTATGAAGATAAAACCAAAGAATCCAGCGTAGAGGTTCACTGGAGGGACCATCCCAAACATCAGGTCCATCTTTATGACAAAAATGGTTAAGAAAGCTCCCACTGCACAACTCACAACTAAAGCTCTCAATGTGAGTTGGCTTTGCCATGGCGGGATCTCCTTATCTTTGAATAAGAACTCTACGGAGTGCAACTCGGGGGGTTTCTCTTCATTCCTCGCCTCTTCTTTCAGTTTATTATAATTCAGAGGCCTATCGTCATGGTTGAGGTCGATCTTTTCACCATCTGCGGTCACCTTCATTGTCTAAAGTACAGATCAAGGTGATTTAACCACGGAGGCCTTTGTGTGTGCCAGGAAAAAAGAAAGTTTTCTGAGTAGAACAAGAACAAGGTAATGAAGCAAAGAGGTTGGGTGGTTAGTGATGTTTTATCTCTCATCTTCCATGAACATTAGAATCGGAAAAAAAAACTACATGTGGTTGCAATTTGTTAAAAACTGCTTCTTTTGGGTATATGGAGACAGCCTGTGCTGAGAACGTGATGCTTAGCTCACAAGTTTGCTAAAACATCTGACAGCCCAAAATTACAAGGCAAGAAACAGAATCTTTCACCTTCATACGTTTATCGTTTTCCTGTTGGGATTGCTTCTAGTGAAAAATTCCACCAGAAATAGCAAAATTCAAGCAAGCGCACGGCTATAAAAAGATCTGTACTCGAAATCTGTTGAGCTCAACTGCCGTTTTGGGTCGTCCTGCATTGAATATGCATTTGACACATACAAAACGAATCACCAGCCCATGTTGTTGGCTCAAACGAAGAGATTCTATGTCACTGGCCATAATTCTTTGAACAATAGACAAATCTTCTCTTTCTAACGAAAGGTTTTGAGACGGTTCCCTTTGTACAAATCCGAGTTTGATAAACCCTGTTATATCCCAAAAGAATTCAAGCTCAACTCAGATAACTTTGTCTCAGAATGATATGAATTCTGAACCTACATCCGTTTGTCCCTACCGTATATGCAGAATTACATGTTTTGAATAAATGAATTCTCCAAAAAAAAAAATTACTACGATAATAATTTTGTACATTCTCAAAAAAAAAAAAAAAAAACGTGTATATTGGCATGCTCACGTGCATGAGCATGCTTTACCCAACGATTTGGTTTTGATAGTCACTTTAGCAAATCTTTTATTTTTATGCATATATTGTTTATGTATGTACGAATTCCCCTTTTTGGAATGATTGCACATATTTTTGTAATAAATATTCTAGATAATTACTTATGTATATACAAATTCTACTTTAAAATATCAGTAGGCTGAAAGTTATATTCCATAGTTGCGCATATTTTACAATATGAACATGAATGAATTAATAATAAATTGCCCATTAATATGAACAATTACTAAAATAACCAATTACTTTAAAAGGGTCTTTACGACATGATAGGGCATATGTATGATGTTGAAGGATATAAAGAATTCATCACTAAAGAATGATAACTCATCTCTTATAGATAAATAAATATTGCAAAATCAATAATTTATTATTACAAAAAATTTATAGCATACTTTCAAATGTTCATATTACATGATTTTTCATATTTCATGAACAAATATGACTAAGAACATAAATAGTGGTAACCCTTATGATAAATGAATAATTAGGGTTAACTCTTGTGATTAATTTATATATTTTTAAAAGAGTCAAATTAGATATAATTATACAATTTGAAAAGTATTATTCAGTAACAAATTATTTTAATTAGACTATCATGAAAAGAACAAAGTTTACATGACAGCTCATGTTTATCGAATAAATGAAATTAGAGGATTCTTACCAAAATTGCATGCCATCTTTACAATTAAATGAATAATAAAAAATTAAACTTAAAATTAAACGCCTCGGTAAAGATGTTTATAGTGATATATCGTTTTTGTATATTTAGAAAAAATTACAATTCAAACAAGCACATAAATGTTTTTTTAGTTTCTCTTACTTTAGATATTAAATTATTCAAATATGGTGAACATTTTGATTTGAGAACCAGGCCAAAAATACCTAGTTCCACTATTGGCCATGTATTCACATTAGGTTCTGAAATATTTTCATGGGCATCCAAAAAACAAGACTCAGTGGCACAGTCTACTACAGAAGCTGAATATGTTGTAACTGCTATGACCACTAGTCAAGTATCATGGCTTCGAAGAATTTTAGAAGACATTGGAGAAGCACATACGGAATTGACTCCGATACTTTGCGACATGAAGTCTGCAATTACTATATCGAAGAATCTAGTCTTTCATGGAAGAGCCAAACATATCGACATCAAATGTCACTTCATACGAGAGGTGTAGAGTAATGGAGAGATTGAGCTTAGATATTGCAAGACTGAAGATCAAGTAACTGACATATTCTCTAAAGCACTGCCACTAGCCAAATTTGAGACATTGCAAAATATGCTTGGAGTACAGCGAAATCGAATCAAGGAGGAGGGTTAAAATGTTAATCCAATTTCTAGAGTTTTCTAGTATAAGCATTTGTTAGAAAAGTCCAGAAAAATTCTACAAAATATCTACTGCTTGGCGGCAAGGAAGTGTCTTGAGTCCACTACATGTGTGTAGGAAAATCCACAACAATTTTTCTCTGCCATTTTGCAGGGATAATTGACCATGCACATAGCTCTATATTAGAGCTGGCAAAGGATAAGAGACTGAAAAAATCTGACTAAGTCGGTGATGTCAGTCGATTATGAAAGCCTACAAATAGGCTTGCGGTCGTCCAATCTAGAGTAGACCAACAAGCTCAGCTCCTTCTCCTTCCCTTCGTAATTCTCATCATATGATATAAGCCTTCTCTTTTCCCTCTGCTCCCTTGCCATGTGAAAGTCCACTTTTATTTACACATCCTCTCTTGTTCCCTTGCCAAGTAAAATTTGCTACAACTATCACTATTCGTGTATGCATACAAACACACGCTTCCGCAAATACCAATAATTTGACATGGTTCGCATTGTCAGAATCTAAGTTCCAATAAACCTAGTTATATCCCGAAATGAATTCAAACTGGACTTGTATAAATTGTCTCACAATGAAATGAAATCCTAAACTTGTATTAATCCGTTTGCTACCTAACAAATGAGTTCTCGAGAAAATAGAAAATACAACAATAATCATTTCAGTTTGTGTTGCAACCACAGTGACAATTATGTTTAGACAAGCATATTCATGTGAGTTTTATCATTCTATTTTCTTTTGATGGTCACTTCAACAAATCTTTAGATCTTATGCATATATTTTTTTAATGCATGTATAGGTTTCCTTTTGCTTTGCAATATCTATATATATAATTAGATTGAAAAAAAGTTATATGCCATTATTGCACATGCTTTGGTAAAAAAATGTTTCAATATCTATATAAGAATACGGCTGCAAGTAATATTCCACGATTGCGCATATCTTAGCATGGGAGCATGAGTGAATTAATAATGAATTACTTATAAATATGAATATTAATTGAAGAAACCATCAATATATGATGTTCAAGGATCATTAAAAAAGTAATATAACGCAGACACCCTCTATTGGGTATATAAATGAATTTAGAGGAAACAAACTAGACATTCGTCACCAAAGAATTATAACTAAATTAATTCAAAACCCATCATTACAAAAAAAAAACTTGGCTAATTTTTTAATGTTCATATCCCAGATTGTGCAAATTTATGAATAAATATTACTAGAACCATAATTAGTGGTAACTCTTTTAATCAATGAATGATTAGAGTTAACTCTTATTTTTTCGCAATTTAGATATTTGTGTGTTGACACCTAATTTTGGTTAATTATTTAGTAATCTAATGCATAGAAAATTAGGGATTCATTTTTAACCCCTAAACAAAAGTATTAGAATTAAGTTGCATAGTATATAGCTTTAAGAGCAGTTCGTAATTTATTATATATATTTTTATTATTGCATATGCATTGGATCAGTGATGGATGTGATTGAATTAATTGTTTTGAGCTTTAATTTAACGAACTGGACTAAGCCCATAGTAGTGAATATCATGTGTGCCGAGTTAGGAAAATCTGACCAAAATTCAATATCATATTATCAATATTTTTTTCGTCACACGGCTTATCAAATTTCGGCGATAATCTTTGGGGTATATGGGCGCATATGGTTATATCAATCCTAGGGACTTTGGGAAAATTTGGTCAATATTGAAGGAAAGGAAGAAAAGATTCGGTCATGAGGGGAACATTAGGGCGTGTATATACGCAAGGTCCAATAAGGAAAGTGCATTGAGGTGTGAAATTCGATCAACAAAATAAAGACTATTTGGTTGATGAAACAAAGAAAGAAAACATGCTGATATCCCAATAAGGGTCGACGCCGGTCTCTACCCTACGACGCTGCTGCTGTTCCGCCGTCAACTATCGCGGCTGCTGCCCTGAGCGCCGTCGTGCGTGCCTGCTGACCCGTGATGACTCAGCTGCTGAACTCAACCGCATCGCCGACTTTGAGCTCGTCGCTACCCCACTCTCGGCGGCGCGCTGTTGCACAACGCCCTGACGTCCTTCGTTTGCCTCGGTTACAGACGTGCAGCGGTTTCGGAGTTCCATACGGACGCCATACCTTTGTCTCTCTGTTTCCGTGGCTTGTGGGTTCTGTTTTGCAGGAGGTAACGACCCATTTTTGATAAAAAAAAAATTGAGAGGATATATTCACGAAGAGAGAGAAACGGTGGCTGTATAGGCTGAAGGAAAAGTCCATTGACCTTTACCTTCTTTCTGCAAACTCCACCAAGGTTGGTCCATAGAAGGCCTACTCCGAGTAATCCGCGAGTCGTCCCTATCGTGGCTAGCGACCTGGCTGCAGTTGCGTCGAGCCTCATCCGTCACAATCATCCGTGATCTCGAGCCGTTTTCTTTGAAGTTTAAATTTGGAAACGTGATCTACAAAAATTAGGTAAAATCCTATCTGAATATGGTTCGAATATTTTGTTGCCTAACTTGCGTTATCAATATTTGATTCGATTTCTTTGAGTGATAAGCGTATCCTAAATTAGGATGTAATTTCCTAATTTGCAACCACATATAATCCTTGATTCTATTTATGAGGCTTTAGAAAGAATCGCTGATTCCGTGGAAATCTGATGTTTTGATCATTAAGGCTTAAAATCAACTTATTGATTTTTTTTGCGAATTTTCGAGTTGAGTAGATATTATTTTCACATTTGAATTGATCGGATGATACGCTCGTGCATTGTGAGTGATTTGAATATTTTGATCATTTTGAAAATAAAATAAAAAAGATTGCCTTGCATATTATGTGGATTATGGTTGATTTCCTCGATAGGATTGCATGATAGAATAGTTGGATTTTCTTTAGAATGCAAATATCTTTCTAAAATAGGGTTATAGGTTAGCCTATTCCCCAACTTAAAAATAGTATTTTTATTTTTAGCAATTATTAATTACTAATTTTAACAAAAAAAAAATACAAAAATATCATGTTCATGTAAAATTAGGTTCATGAAATGCATGTCATATAGTACTCATTGCTAGGTCCATTTAATTAAAAATTGCCCGTCATTAGAATTAAGCCATTTGCATGACATATAAATTAGATTTCATTAAATAAAAAAAATCTTTGAGTAATTGCGTAATAATTAAAAATCATATCTAGGGCTATTGATGTGAATTCTGAGCTAACATGATAGTTGCTTTTGTTGTCGTGAGGTAAGTGTTGCAATTTATTTATTGCTTTATTGGGTATTGCGTGTTAAATTGGTGGTTTGCGCACCTGCATGGTCACATCACATGTTAGGGAGTAATTAAATAAATTAAAGTTGCTTGCCAAATATTTTTGCAAATATGGACCTCACATTTAAATGGATTAAAGCTGCCTACCAAATATTTTTACAAATAAAAGAAAAAAGGTACCGAGAGGGCTTTTGAAAAGTCTAGCATAATCAAGTCATTGTTCCCATAATTTCTGGTTTGTAAGAGTAAAGTAATTCTCCCGTTACTTTCCTTAGGTTTCTAATCAACTCACAAAAATTAGATTAGTGGTGACTTTTAAGTAAAAATCATTTATATGCTAAAAACTTAAACCCTAGGTCGTGAATTAATATGGGTTTAGAAGAGCCCGAGCTAAGTCTAGGCTTAGTAATCCATTAACCAACTTGGGGTTAGGTCGCGACATTGTAAAAGAGTTAAAATATATATACTAATGTAAAATTTAAAAGAATATTTTATTGACCAAATTATATTAATTAAACTATCATAAAAACCACTATATCTAACATGATACTTCATAGTTGACAAATAAATTATACTAGAGGATTATTAGGAAAATAGCACGGCATCTTTGATAATAAATGAACAATAAAAAAATAAAATAAACTTTAGGAGATATAAAAACCATAGTTGCATAATGTTTTTCGAAGAAAACATGTATTCTTAATATATTACACAATTTCATATAATTGGCATTGAGTTGTTTATACATCTGGTTTGTAAGTAGGTAAAAAGTGTCAAATTTTAATGAAGTGCAGATCATTTTCTACCAAATCCATAGTAACAACAGATTATATCAAGATGACCATTCCCCATCTCCGATGACAAAAGGAGTATTTGCTTCAAATCCTTACTCTTCTTGATTGAACATCTAATGCAAATTGTTGCCAATATAGAAAAGAAGTTAATCAAGAACCGCTATTGAGGCAATTCTCAACTTGAGCCCTCATCTCCTTGGAGAGAAACATCATGCACATTGGTGCAATCACGTTCCACATCTTGAGTATAGTACTCGGAAACCACCACAACCCCTCCCCAAACATCAGTGCAGACCCAACGAAAGGAGCCAATGCCTCAGCTCGGGCCTTTCTCTTCCTCCTCCAGATGTAGAAGTTCAGGTACCCAACGCACAAGCCAATGCTGAGATAAGCTTTAAGGTTGAATGACACTGCGAACACCATGGGCATCGGTATCAGACTCTTCCACTTCTTCGGCATTGAGTCTCTGAGCAAGCTTACGAGAATGGCCGTGAGAAAGAATGCTAGAGAAAGGCTGAGGCAATGCTTTGGCAGTGTAGGGAACCCATTCGTTGCATGCATGGCGGCAGCTCTCTGGCCGCTGGCCCAGTAAGCTGGGAACATGGAATCAGGTGTTCCAAACCCATTTGAGTGGTGGTTCTTGATGTACAAGAAGATGTGAGGAGAAACAAAACAGCCCACTAAAGTCCCAATCAGTTGGCTCAAGAATAGGGATTTGGGGGAGCAAAGTGTCATATACCCCACTTTGAAGGACTCCATCATACTGGAAGCTGCATCCACGAGATGCATGAGTAACCCACAAGCGGTAAGCCCGACTAGGATGCTGCCGCTGGACTTTCCCGTCCACGAACTGAAGAAAAAGATGGCCGTCCTCCCAAGAACCGATGATACTGACATGTCGGTTAAAGCGACAACGTAGGTAATGCAGAATCCTAATATGGGGGATATCAGGTACAGGGTCAACACGTGGTACCATTTGAGAGGGAAGATGAATGGGAATACTGCTACAGATATAATAGCTATTGTGACATAGCCGCCCATCGCCACTCTCTTTGGAATTTGGTCCTCGAGGAAGGTTTTGTTTCTGACCGCTTCATCATAAGAGACAGGAGTTTTTCCATGGAAGGGGTTCGCAGCAACAGGCAAAGCAGATAAATTGTCGCTGCTTTTATGCTTGAACAACCCAATAACAATTATCTTTATTAGGTTGTAGACTCCATCACCAATTATGATGGAAAGGCCAATGAAGACCTGTTTGACATAATTAAAATTTAAACCGTCAAATGAGGGAGACAAAAATCAAGATTCCGTAGATTAAACTGTTGTTCAGAGACATCACCTTATAAGCTGCTAAGCCGTCCAGAGTTCTGGGAGCAATTTTTGTAGGATACCAGTCACCACTCTTGGTCTGAATGTAAGGCCACAAAATACCTGATGATAGGATTGCTCCGAGTAATTGTGAATAGATTATTGCGAATGGACACATCATTCCGGTGCCAATATATGCTAAGGAGAAGTCGAAAAAGAAGCTGTTTTGGTGACCAGAAATGAGAAAAAGCTCGCAATTAGGAATTTGCTAGCGTTGCAGGCATATATCAATTTTCAGCTATCAAAAACTTTGATATCGAACAAAGCATGTATGGTTCAGCCAATGGATTTATTAATATTAAGCATCAATAGTATAGACTCTTTCATGCCTTTGTTTCTCTGTCCCCGTTTACTCTAAAGAGAGAGAGAGCGCTCCTTTTAACTTTCGGTACGGAGTGATTATTCAAATGATGACGAAATACTTGCGAACCCATACCTCTTTTGAAATGCTTTGAGTCCAAAAGTGGGGAAATAATGAAAACCGCATGATTCACCTCCACTGTATAACCATTGAAAAATGCTCCAAAGAAAGCTAATTGTGAAGAAACTCCTCAGTTTTCGGATCTGCGTCCTGTTGGCGGATCGAATAACATCGCATTAGTAGTTATTAATCGTGCATTGTTTTGGAGAACTGCAAGAAAAATAGATTTTCATGATGAGGAACAAAGAAAAAGGAAGATAGAAAGAACCTGCCATTCCATTTGCCATGCCGAGGAGCGTGGAAGCTATTTATAAAATTAGCTGATGCAGATCCGGTTGGGAATGTCGACTTCTTGTCAATGATCATAAGCTGGGTACCAAAAACTCATAAAGTAATCCAAATTTTCATACTGACGATGAATCAACTCATAGCAAGTCTTTTATGAGCTTGGGATAATATTTTCGCAAATTATTTTAATAAAGATTGGAGAAACATTACGTGCTAAACTTTTTCATAATGTGTAATGTCAAACCGTAAAATGTAGTTTGTAAGAGCTTGGACTTCGTATTTGATGAAAATGTTTGAAGCATTTTAATCAGCATTTGAGCATATTGCTTACTTTTCGAAGAGGCAATAGAGCGAATAGGCCGGCAGAGCTAGAGAGCAAAAGAAACAGCGTCATCCACCCGAAGCTGGGATTCTTGATGTCATTAGGATCGACTGGTCCAGGCATTTGCTTTGCGACAATGTCGCTCATGGCAAGAAGATGGCCCGCAAAGCCTCCTGTTTATCGGAATAAACTGGAGTAATTATACAACCTTCTCATTTCCCAAGGCAATTAAAAGAGAAAATCCAGACAGGTTTCCATTGACAGGATTCTTGCTGCTAATAGAGAGCTCACCCCTAAAAGAAATGGCGAGAATGGCATTGACGCATACTTGAATGACAACGTTCTCTTGCCTTGTGAACGGCTGGCCCATCAAGCCAACTGCGCTCAATAACTTTGTCCATGCTGTCATGAAGAGGAAACCAAAGAATCCAGCGTAGAGGTTCACCGGAGGGATCATCGCGAACATCAAGTCCATCTTTATGGAAAAAATGGTTAAGAAAGCTCCCATTGCACAACTCACAACTAAAGCTCTCAATGTGAGTTGGCTCTGCCATGGTGGGATCTCCTTATCTTTGAATAAGAACTCTATGGAATGCAACTCGGGGGGTTTCTCTTCATTCCCCGTCTCTTCTTTCAGTTTATTATAATTCAGAGGCCTATTGTCACGGTTGAGGTCGATCTTTTCACCATCTGCGGTCACCTTCATTGTCTAAAGTACAGATCAAGGTGATTTAACCACGGAGGCCTTTGTGTGTGCCAGGAAAAAAGAAAGTTTTCTGAGTAGAACAAGAACAAGGTAATGAAGCAAAGAGGTTGTGTGGTTAGTGATGTTTTATCTCTCATCTTCCTTCAACATTAGAATCGGAAAAAAAAACTGCATGTTGTTGCAATTTGTTAAAAACTGTTTCTGTTGGGTATATGAAGACAGCCTGTGCTGAGAACGGGATGCATATAGCTCCCAAGCTTGTTAAAACCTCTGACAGCCCAAAATTAGAAGGGAAGAAACAAAATCTTATATCTTCATACGATTACTGTTTTCCTGTTGGAATTGCTTCTAGTGAAAATTCCACAAGAAATGGCAAAATTCAAGCAAGTGTACAGCTATAAAAAGATCTGAACTCGAATTCTGTTGAGCTCAACTGCGGTTTTGCGTCGTCCTGAGTTGAATATGCACTTGACACATACGAAACGAATCACCTGCCCATGTTCTTGGGTCAAACGAAGAGATTTTATTTCCCTGGCCATAATTCTTTGAACAATAGACAGATCTTCTTTGGAAGAGCGCGTTTCAGACGGTTCATTTTGTCCAAACCCGAGTTCGATAAACCCTGTCATATCCACAAAGGATTCGACCTCGACTTGGATAACTTTGTCTTGGAATGATATGAAATTCTGAACATACATCAGTTCGTCCTTACTGTATATGCAGAATTACATGTCTCGAATAAATGAATTCTTAAAAAAAAAAATACTACCATAATAATTTTGTACCTTCTCAAAGAATAAAAACGTTTATGTCGGCACGCTCACGTGCGTGAGCATGCTTTATCCAATGATTTGCTTTTGATAGTCACTTTAGCATATCTCTTATTTTTATGCATATATAGATTCCCTTTTTTGCATTATTTATACTTAATTAGATGAAAAAAAGTTACATTTGATGATCACACTATTTTTGGTAATAAATATTTCAAATAATTACTTATGTATATACAAATTCTACTTTGAAATATCGGTAGGCTCAAAGTTATATCCCATAGTTGCGCATATTTTATAATATGAACATGAATGAATTAATAATAAATTGCCCATTAATGTGAACAGGTACTGAAATAACTAATTACTTTAGAAGGGTCTTGATGACAAAGTGCATATATATATATGATGTTGAAGGAAAAAAAATCACTAAAGAATGATAACTCATCTCTATAAAATTTGCAAAATCAATCATTTATTAAAAAACCCATCATTACAAAAAACTTGTGGCATACTTTTAAACGTCCATATTACATGATTTTGCATATTACATGAATAAATATGATTAAAAATATAGTTAGAGGTAACCCTTATTATAAGTGAATAATTAGAGTTAACTCTTATGTTTTTGCAATTTTTATATTATAAAAAAGTTGAATAATATATAATTATACATTTTGAGAAAGAAATTTCAGTAACAAATGATATTAATTAGACTATCATGAAAAGAACAAAGTTTACATGATAGCTCATATTTGACGAATAAATGAAATTAGAGGATTATTAGAAAAATTGCATGCCATCTTTAAAAATAATTGAATATTAAAAAAAATATATTTACAAATACAAAAACCATAATTACACAATGTTTATAGAAAAAACATATCTATATCCTTTACAATAACCATAGTTTATAAATAGATACGACTGATTGCATAGTTGATGATTGATGTGATGATTAAATGCATAAATAAAGATAACTCTAATGATATATTGTTTTTATATTTTAGAAAGAAAAGTACAATTCAAACAGGCATGTAAAAGAAAATTAAGGGCCTCTTACGTCAAATTTAAAAAAATTCAAATATGGAAAACATAACTAAAAATAGCCAGTTTCAAAATTTTGGAACCAGAAAGGCTGGTTTCCTCGAGAGAGGGTCTATCCAGGACCCATGCTCCCTCTTGAGATATTATAAAAAAATATACCTAACTCTATATGTCAAAATATTCTAGAATGTCTTAGGTACTTCACGTGAAATAAAAGTCAACAGCATGAGACTGTCGCATGCATTCTGGTTCTGGGATGCCGAATGTTCTTATTCAAGCTAGGAAGTTCGCAACAATTTCAACACAGGCTGCCCACAGAAAACATATCTTTAACAGCTTTTAATAACTTAATAAAAATTTTCTTTTTTAACGTCAGGAACATGATAGATTCAACGTGGCCTAACTATGCAGGACAACCTCAAAGCTTAATGACCTTGCTCTTGTTCTCTTCAAAGAATCTTTCTTTTCTTTTCTTTTTTCATCTCGAGATGAAAGGGCTTTCACGACCCTTCTCCTTGAACTAGGGGTAAGCATGGTCTGGATTGAGCCGATCCAGCACCTAACCCAAGTGTTGGGGCCAAAATCGGCTCAATGGGCTTCGGGTAGAGAAAAGACTCATTAGGCCCAACCCGCAAGGGATTGGTTAAGCAGTGGGCCATCAATAAGCCGATTAACTGTGATACCAAAGTGCACGATATCTGGAGCTGCTCGAGAAGGATAGAATAAGTGTAAGAACGATTCAGCACCAGCAAAGTATGGATAAGACAAAACAATTAACATCATGGTACTAAAACTTCTAGAATGATTTGAAATTGAAATGTTAATCCCTAGGGAGTAGTTATTCATGGAAGAATTGTTATAAATAGCCTAGGAGGCACCATTGTAAAGGAACTTTGGCAAATCAACAATCAAAAACACATTCAATCATATATTCTCTTATTGCACTTTTATATTTAGTTGCACATTTACTATACTTTGTTACGTCTACTTTTCTCCTATTTCTTGTATTTCGTTTGCCTCTAGTATAGAAACAAGTTGCTTGCTTTCCTAAACGACACAGAACTCATATCAAATAATAAATCCAAAGTACTACCTCTTCGGTGAAAGATATTTGTTGGAAACCCATTTCTCGATGAATATCTTTTTAGCATGCCCGATGGGATCATCGTGTTTCGTTTCTAGGAGGTGTCAATGCTAAAAACCAAAAATCAGGAGAGTCGCAACACCGCCGGCGAGGACAATCAGTCCTTGCAACGTGTGAGAGAGCAGACTGTCTGTTCCGAGACCATTAGACAAGGTCATCGACATATAAGTAGGCAAGTGGAACATCACCTTTTTCTTGCTTCAAATAGAGGGCATGCTTGTATGGACATTGAAAGAATCCATTTGCCTTGAAATAAGCATCAATTTTGGAAATCCATACTCTCGTGCTTGTTTAAGCCCATATAGAGTATAGAGCTCTATTCAACTTTAGCACTTTATCTTCATAACCTTTCACAACAAACCCTTCGGATTGTTTGGCATAAATCTCTTCTTCAAGAATGCCATTAAAAAATGCCAATTTGACAAATTCGCTAATCATTTTGAGCAGCAATGGAAAGGATCAATATAATCGTTTCCATGTGGATGACAGAGGCAAAGACTTCATCGTAGTCGATTCCGGCTTTTTGCTTGTATCCCTTTGTGACTATCATGGTCAAGTTTATCACAATGATAACATCGAACTTTAGATTTATCATACCATTGGTCTGCCGAGTTCTTTCCTCTTCCACAACACCTCTTTGATACTGATATCTACCATCACTTCGAACGGCATCTCCTTTGCTTCGTCCTTGACCTTGATCACAATCTTGATTGTCCCATGAATTTGCACTAAATATCTTTTTTGCTCATTCTCATCTCATATGATCAATTGCAATTAGAGAACTTCTTTCACTGATTCTGTCACGCCCTCGACCCTCGAGAATGCGACGATCCCCTTACTTGCTCATGGTTGAAGAGTGCGACGTCCCAGGGGGGGTCACCAACCATTCTTATTATTAGATAATTATGCGCATGCGGAAACAATTAATAAACCCCAGTCAAACATTAACAATAGGGATAGTAAGAATTATAGACAATTCAAAACGACCTCCTTTAATCCGTAAGAAAGGGTACTCGTACAACCCTATCTTTGGGCACTAATCCCAAAACCAACAAAATACACAGGGCAAAAAGGGTCGACCTACTTCATCTCTTATGCTTAGGGTTTGAGGTCTACTTAGTCCAAAATCCACCGCTAGACACATCTCTCAAGGACTTGAAAATGGTTAAATAATAACCAATGAGATAAAATCTCAATAAGTTCGGGTGCTAAGCCTCTGTTAGGGCACCAATCCAATTCAAGGGTACCTAACAGGCATAGCTCTCATAATAACATTTAATAATTAACAATTCAATCAAAACAGCCTTACCTCGCTGCCGCACCTACCTTGCACAATAAAAACCACACATGCCAAATATAGGGCAAACATATAATCGCATAATCAGAACACAGCATCTCATGCACCCAACAGTCAGGCGTTTTCCAATTATACACCTCCCCGCGTAAACAAGCATCAGGGCACAACCTTTTCCCCACGTAAACACGCCTCAGGGCACAATTTTTTCCCCGCATAAACACGCATCATGGCACCATCTTTTCCCCGCGTAAACACGCATCAGGGCACAGTCTTTTCCCCGCGTAAACATGCATCATGGTACAATCTTTTCCCCGCGTAAACACGTCTCAGGGCACAAGTGAACTCATAAGCACACGTCATAATCCACATATTATCCATGAATTGCCATATTGCAATAATCCAATAATCAACTAATTTCCTAAGGACACACCACATAATTCTCGGAATATACGTGCTTCAATCAATAAGGCATAAACAAGCAATCAGTAAATCAGTCAATTATTGCCTCAAATAATATTCGTCTCGCAATAATGCGATGACCGATAATTCCCGTAAATCACCATCTACCACAATTACTTATTAGAAAGTAATTAATTCAAATATGAAGAATTATCCTAATTAATAATTATTAAACACAATAATTATCAACAATATAATTTATTATTATTAAAAAAAATAAAACAATATTATATTATTTTCTGAATAAATAAATATAAATAATAAAATAAACCCATAATTAACTTAAATTATCAATAATCTCTAATTAACCCACACTAACCCCGATTAGCCAAAATAACTAAAACTAACCACCTAATCCCGATTAACCGTACTAAATTAACCCTAAATGTGATTAATGCACTAAACAAGGGTTTAGGGCTTACCGTTTAACGACAGCGAAGGCCCGACTACGACAGGGACGACGAGGCGGTCGCACGAGCACCTCCGAGGTGTTGGGACGGACGACGCGGCGGCCGGACCTTAGCCGAAAGCCCGCTGTCCGCGCGGCCAAAGAGGGAACCGGGGAAGAAGGAAGCGTCCAGCAGCGCGGGGCCGGCTGGGGGCGGCGGATGGCGGTTCAGGGCGGCGAGCGGAGGCTGGAGCAGCAACGCCGGCAGCTGGTTCGGCCGAAACCAGAACCGAGCGAGAGAGAGAGACGAGCTCGGCGAGAAGGACAGGCGATTAGCTCAGCTGGGATGGACGGTCGAACGGCGGCTCTCGGTGCCAACCGACGCGACTGGACAGCAAAGGGGGAAGGGGGTGACCGACGGGTAGCGGCGGCGCGGCCCGACGTAGAAAACTTGGGAAACGGAGGGAGAACGGAGGAGGGAGGAGAGGTTAGCGTCAGGGGTGGCCCGGCCGTGGCTCATGGCGGTCCAACAACAACCAGGCAGCACCCGCAAGTTGCTGCGCGACGAGTGACGATCGGCCGGAAGGTCGCAGCTACAAACGGAGGAGGAAGAGATGAGAACAGAAGCTGGACAGGGCTGGCCGGCTCGAAACCGGGGGACCTGGCGATGAGAAGGGGTAGCAGCGGAGCTGCGGTGGTGGTCGGCAAGGTGGCAGTGCAGAACTCAGTGACAAAAGCAGCTTCGTTTCTAGCCCAAGGAAGAAGCCGATGAAGAAGAATAGGAGAAGGAGAGGGCTGCAGTGGTCGACGCCGCAGGGGGGAGAGAAAGAGAGAGAGGGGGGCCGTTTGAAAAGTCAAACGAGCAGAAAAAGAGAGGAAAGGACAGGCAGGTGGGGAAAGGCAGAGAGAAAATATTGGGCATCACTCGGATTCCAGCGTGTCAAAATCTAATCCACTCACCGAGCGACACGTGTCGCCTTGGGCCCATGCTGGTATTCAACCCTTAAGTCACTGTTCGCGGGTGGTTTTCTGATCAGAATGGCAGTTTTCAGTCAAGTCAGCAACAGTCTCTTCTGACAAAAAAAAAAAGAAAAAGTCAGCAGCGGTCTAGTCAAATTAAGTGTTGGACAGCTGCCCGCACGTCTCTCTCCCCCTCTTAATTAATTTCAAATTAAAGGGAGGCAGGGAGAGTTTTCTTTTTACGCTGTTCTTCTCTGTCGACTCTCCCCTTCCCCGCTTGATTTCGCTTGCTCGTTCTCCGACCGACGACGGAACCAGCCGTCTGACGAACCTCGCCGCCCGTTGGTGCTGCATCCGGCTGGTCCGCCCCATGACCAAACCACGCCAAACGACGTTGTCTTCGAACCCGTCTCTCGACTCGCTCTGTCTCTCCACCACCGCCCGACATCGCAATTCCGCCTCTGCCTCCGCCAAGGTACCAACTTTCATTTAGTCTAACATTGTGCAGATGAATCTAATTTTAGGGTTTTTGATGATTTATAGAATTCGTTGGACGAGTCCTTCGAGGGACGAAAGCACGCTCAATGCTGCCGCCGCATTCTCTCCATTGTCTCTCTTGACTTGCTCTATCTTGTCCTCTCAGCCGTTGCCTGCCAAACGACGACGGAACCAGCCGACTAACGAACCCCGCCACTGTTGGTGCCGCATCCGCTGGTCCGCCCCACGACCAAACCACGCCAAATGACGTCGTCTTGGAACCCGTCTCTCTCGACTCGTTCTGTCTCGCACTCTCCGCCATTGCCTGACTTGGCAGTTCCGCCTCTACCTCTGCCAAGGTACTGACTTTGTTTGCATTTACTCTAGCATTGTGTGCATCAGTCACTTTGCAGTGCGTAGACAGAAGCCTATTGAAGCACAGGCTTATTATGGGAAGGATATGCAGTAGATAGAAGGATCAATCACGAGTAAAAATCTTCATGCTTATTTATTTTTTGGGTATTTTCTGAATTTTGAGCATTAGCCAAATAACTGTTACTTAGATTTTGTTAATGAGCATTCAGTTGATTCTAATTTTAGGGTTTTGGTTATTTATAGAATTCGTTGGACGAGTCCTTCGAGGGACGAAACCATGCCCAAAGCCGCCGCCGCATTCTCTCCATCTCTCTTGACTCGCTTTGTCTTGCCCTATCAGCCGTTGCCCGCCAAACAACTCAACCTCCCTTCCTCTTCACACCAAAAAAGAAAGGAACTCTCATTGTTATTTGTGAGATTTCATAAGTTAGGGTAGTTGTTTTGTTTGCGTATGACAATCTTTGTTCTATTTCCTGCTAAAGTAATCTACTGGTGACTTAATATGTCTATTGTGTTTTTTCAGATATGCATTATGACAAGCACTTCCGCTGGCCTAGAATAGACACTACCATGGATATTTTATCATAAAGTTATTGGAGTATCGACTTATTTCCTTTTCGTGGAAGGAAAGGCTGCCTCACCTTACGTATCTAAAGTTTTGGAATCCATTCTAGTGAGTTGACATTATATGTTTTTTTCTGAATTATATAGACAGGGGCCACGTGCTATGCAATGATTTCTCTTGTTTTGCCCATCAAATTTTGATCCATGATTATTTCATAATTTGCTGAGGATTTCATTTTCAGGGAGGAAGGTCATATATAGGACGAGAGAATTAGAGGAAAAACAAGCAAAAAGGTTTGTATCATTCGTATCTTAGGAAAGTCCATGGAAGGTTCAATGCCACAACCTTTGGAATATTACTTATACGAGTCCTATGATTTTGTCTCTTCTTTGCCGTCAATAGTTTGTCAACATAATTTTCATTATACGTAGTTGATGAAGATGCTAATATGTTTTTGCGACTTACCAAACAAAAAAGAAAAACAAATCACTTTTGGTCAATCATATTTGACAAGTACATATGCATTGGTGTAAACTTGACACTATCTACATTTAGTGCTAGGAACTTTTAGACGAGGCAAGAAAGATTTTTTTTCTGAAATCTGATTCATCAAAAGATATGAGGAATTCTTTGTTGAAAATCAAAATTTATTCTAATATATCCTTAACATTTATGTTTGTTTATGTAATTTCTGATTTTTGTGGAGCACTTGAAGCAATACTTTGGAGATGAATTTAATCTACTTTATTTTGGTTATATAATTAGGTCGAATTGCTGTTTTTGGTTATTACTAGTTAAACTCTACGGGACTTAACTTCGAAGCTTGCTGGTCAGGATAGTTTCGGTGTTACTTTAATCCAAATTTAGTACAATTTGGGTGCAAGTTTGTCCATGTAAATTTATCGGATGGCTGAATCACAGGTAATTCTTCACTTATGCTATGTGAAACATATTTTCTTTCTTAAGTATTGGATGAAATTTTATTTTGCTTGTAAAAGCGTTATTTAAATTACTTTTTGTTATTTTAATTGCAGCATGAAACTTCCCATCTTTCACATGAGATACGTGATATGGAAAAAGATTTTGAATTTGCAATAGGAATGGTGTTTTCAAATGAACTTGAAGCATATCATAAGTATGTGGCTTATGCAATTCGTAAAGGATTTGAAGTGAGGAAGGGTAATATGTTCAAAAATAGCAAAGGAGAACTAACCCGACGGACTTTTGTGTATAATTGTGAGGGCCATTCTGTCAACTTATATGATAAAGAAAAGAAATATGAGAGGTACGAAATTAGATGGGGATGTCTTGCTCGTATTAAATTTAAGGTTGACAATGGTGTCTATGAAGTCATAGAGTATGTTTCTGAGCATAATCATCCATTTATTCCAGAAGATCAGAAGCATTTGATTAGATGTGGAAGATTGATATCTGATAGTTGCAAGAATGTTTTAGTTGACATGGCTAAAGCTGGCATTGGAGGGACTACGGCATATAAGTTTTTAGCAAATGAAGCCGGAGGAAGCAAAAACTTAGGTTTCAATTTACGTGATTGTCAAAATTATCTGCAGACAAAAAGATCAAGTGCTATAGATGGAGGAGATTGTCAAAAACTTCTAAATCATTTTCATTTAATGCAAATGCAAAATCCAATGTTCTCCTACGTTGTACAGGTGGATCAAAATGGTAGATTGACAAATTTGTTTTGGAGAGATAGTTTGTCTAAATTTGATTACGATTGTTTTGGTGACGTGCTGATATTTGATACCACGTATCGCACCAATAGATATGGGATGATATGTGCACCTTTTATTGGGGTTAATCATCATTGGAAGAATACTCTATTTGGGTGTGCATTATTGTTGGATGAAACTGCAGAATCATTTATTTGGTTATTTGAGGCATTTTTAAATTCTATGGGAAATAAAGCTCCAAAAACCATGTTTACTGATCAAGATGCAGCCATGGCAAAAGCCATCAAAATGGTGTTTCCGAATACACAACATCGTTTATGCACTTGGCACATCGGGAAAAATGCCCATCAAAACATCCCACATCTTTATAACAACCCAGGTTTTAAGGATAAATATTTCTTAAAGCTCATGTATAGATGTAGATCGGACGAAGAATTTGAATCTACTTGGAAGGAAATGGAAAAGGAGTGGGGTACTGAGGATAACAGTTGGCTTCGAAGATTATATGACATTAGACATAAATGGAGTTTGGCTTTTGGTCGTGATACATTTACATGTGGTATAACATCAAGCCAAAGAAGTGAGAGTGCCAATAATGTCTTCCAACGTCTATCAAGGAAGACATTGACCATTATAGAATTTGTCCATTATTATGAAGAACAATTGAAGCACATGAGAGAAGTTGAAAGTCAAGATGATTATGGCTCTCGTGGGAAGCCGAAATTGCATGTTTCTCATAATCAGATCTTGGACCATGCCGCTTCAGTGTATACCCACACCATTTTTAACAAGTTCAATGAAGAAATTTTGCAATGTCTTGCTGAGAATTTTTCAAGTGTTATATATGATGGGTCGGTTTATTTGTATACTCTCAAGTGTAAGGGGATTCAACGTGAAAATATTGTTAGATTTGACCCTACAGATTTTTCAATTTCTTGTGAATGCAAATTATTTGAATCAAAAGGATGGTTATGTCGTCATGCCTTGAAAGTGCTGATTGAGAACACATCAGTCACTAGCATTCCACCTGCTTATATTTTGAAAAGATGGACTAAGAGGGCCAAACAAGGGATTGTGAATGATGAATCTCATCAAATGTCATCAGGTTCTTCTAAGTTTAATCGATTTTCCACGTTAATGCAAGAATCTTTTGAATTGATGAGTTTGGGAGTTGAAAATGAAAACAGTATGAGGATAGTAAGGAAGAACATGGAAAATGCGAAGGTTGAACTATCATCACACCAATCAAGTGTGATTGTGACTGATGATGCTAGTGATGATGATAATGAGGCTTCTTTGTGCGATGTTTCGATATTGGACCCCCTTCGAAAGAAAGGAAAGGGAATCACTTATGGAAGGCTTAAAAGTTCAAGTGAGAAGAAGAAGAAAAAAATCTAAAAAAGGAACATCCTTGGCGCAAATGGAAAGTCAAGGTAAGTGACATTTTATTCTAGTGAATATGATTAAGTAAATATTTCACTTATCTCATATGATGCCGATTGACATATTTATTACGTTGTATTGTAGAGTTGGTTGTCCGAGCAACGGGTGATGAAACTCATTTTCCAAATTATTCGAGTAATTCAAATCAGTTTCTACATGCCTTTTATCCTAGCAACATAGGTGGTCCGATGGTAAATCTAAACTTTTATAAGCATATATGTTGCTCTTACCGTTTGTATTTATATGTTACTAATTTGGTCAATTTTTACATAGATGCAACAGCCACCATACATCATGCCACTAGGAATTATGGATGGTTATCCATTCCCTAATCAGGTACTTAATAGTTTGGTGTATTAATTTAGTTGTAATGGATTTTTCCTTTCTACAGTTATAGAAAACTCATCCTTCATAGAAGTTACAATCATAATTTAGTTACATTATGCTAATGGAGTCATTTATTATATGTAGAAGCAATCACCATACATCATGCCATCGGGGATTATGAATATATCTTCACCATTCACTAATCAGGTGCTTATTATGAAATCATTTTAATCTTACTGTTATTTAATCTTTTTGTTACTATTGTAGTATTGTTAGTGGTCTCTTTTGAATAGATGTTGGAGTACCATAATATATCTCATGGAACCATTTTGAGTCAAGTAAAACTTTTGTTGCATTTTATCTCATGAGATTACTTGAGACATATTTATATTGGCAACTTGTTTAGTAAAATGTAAATAAATTTGTTGTTCGTTTATATAGGGGTCATCAAACTCTTTTCAACATCCTGGGGTGAGTGAATTGAACGATTTTGAAGAAGTGCATACCAAATCACCGAAGTAGTCATTTCATGCAGAGAATCAAAGAGCTAGGCACCGCAGAATTACTTGAGCACTTGCCAACTCTGCATGAGCTTCTTTTTCATGTGCTTGGTTGCCAAGAATTTCTTAAATCTACTAGGTTTAATGTCTTGTACCCCTGCAGTATTGTTTAGGATTTTATGAAGATAATGTGTTCTATGTTTTGCCTCTTAAAATGACATGGTTATTCATTTTATATAGTTTCTAATTCTATAACAAAGTGCATCGGGCATTTGTTATCACATCTTTTGATGAATCAAATTTCAGAAAGAAAGCTAGAGCAAGAGTTGCTTCTCTTCAATGAGCTTTGTCTGGTAAGTAGGAAAAAGAAAGTGTCATGCTTAAGGTTTGTTTCCTTATCCAAGGGCATTTTCTTTCTTGCAATGTGGGCTGGTGTGGTCACTAAGATGTTCAACCATATTTAGGTCCTAATGTGGGTAGAGCAAGAGTAGTGAGTAACAGAAGACACTTGGAGATTGCTGAGCAAAATGCAGTTATAATTCCTGGGATCTAGCCCGAATAGCTGGTCACAAAGAGAGAGAGAGAGTCATAACGTAAAATTGCAATGCTAATTATGTAAGACTTTCTCGTCTTCTAGTATTTCATGGTTGATTTAAGTAGCTCTTTTGAGTTATAACCTTTTCCTTTGTTATGGAAGTATAGTCATTTGCTTTTTTGATGCCTATGCAGTCTCTCTACGAAATTTTATTGTCGGCACAGTTTAACATGTTCTGGTACATTATCTTGTATCGGTTGTCCAAGGTGATTTTAAATGTCAATGTATCTGATGGCTGATCAGCTAATCAGTGTTTGCCAAGGATTTTGGTCAGTGCCACTTGACAGAATTGTTTTTGCAATAGGTTGATGTTGCAATAATTGAGGTGGGTCATGGAGGGAAAAAGGACTCAACACATGTGGCATATTCACCTACGCTAATTTTGAGCTATTTTTCCAATTATAAAACTGTTCGTGTGTGTTTCCTTTAATTTAATTACGGAAAGCATGCCTGCAAGAAACGTCATACCAATATCTCTTTCTCCTCTCCCATGAACAACCTCAAATGTCAATACGATAAGGTAGTCAATGGTCACTATTTTTTGGTGCTACTGTGCAAATAAGAGAGCCTGTTGTTTGTGGCATTACTCCTCTTGGGATGGATCATACAGAAACTTTGGGTGTGTCTATTTTTCATGTCTCCCTCGACAACTTGAATTTGTTTTAATTGTTAAGCCCCAACCATCTGTATCACTGCTTAATTGGTTTTATATTTGCTTATGTCAATCATGTCCCAATAGGAGGGTCAAAAAATCAAGCCTAACATGTCTTGTGCTATGCAGGAGACACCCTAGGGCAGATTGCTTCTCATAAAGCTGGGATTTTCAAGGTGTAAGGCTCTTGCTAACAGACTCAAATTCAGCATAGCATTGTCCTTTAACAAAGTTTATTTATTGCAGCATTTCCTTTATAAAAAAAGCAACTTATGTAGTTTGAAATTTGAGTATCTATTTTGAATTTCGTGACTTCCTTGCTCTTGAAGCCTCAAATTCCAGCATTCACTGTTACCCAACTATTTGGAAAATGATGACGGTGCCCTTTCTCCTTGTGATGCCATCTCTTATTATCTATGCTATTGCCATATGCCTGTATTTTCTACAGACTAACTCATTCTAAAATTTGGATGGCTACATTTTTCTATTCAGGATAAATTATATGTACAGCATCTAACTTTTTGAGCTAAATTATGGTTTGTAGAGCTGATGATGCAATAATGAAAGCCTGCAAACATAGTTTAGTGTTGAAAATATGCATACTCACAATAACGAAAAAATATCTAGCATCTTCAATTATAATTTTAGTTGACAGTCAAATGAAAATTGAATTCCTAAAATTTCCAAAAAATTTGGTCATGTTGCTAGGAGCCAGCGATGAAAGCCCTGATTGGAAGGGAAAATATACTATAGGAACTTACCGCGCGGTCAAACTCCAACATAAAGCATCTTTTCACATCCTCCTTAGTAGGCTTGCAGCCACACCGATCACGTCCTGATGTCAAATTCGAGAACTTTGGATATGTGTAATGCAGAACAGCAGCCTCTTCCAATTTAATCTTACTACAACAAATTGCAGACAATGATACTGTGAGTCAGCAGTATGAGATGAGGTGACATCAACTTCAAACAAAAGACATGGCCGACAATGCATGCATTGCACAAGATGAGACCTCCTAAACACTTTCCAAACAAAGGCGAACCATATGGAACACCTAACTACACGCTCGTGTAGACATGGCATCTCTATATCATTAGCCAAAAGTCAACTAAACCAAAATACAAACACAGCCATACTTTGGGGTTTTCATGTAGTTGTGCCATCTGTGAGCACCATTGGGACGGAGATGATCTTGAATACGAGCTGCAGCCTTCCCATTTCCCCCTGGCTCGAAAACACTTGTCAAAACAATCATCAATCAACATAATGACATCTGTAAATAGAACTTGCAAATAAATTGCCGTGTGATCTAAACCACCTCGCATCCATTTACAACAACATGAAAACCACTGTTAAAACTGTTACAATTGACAACAATTTGTATTATTTAACAACATGAACAGATTCACCGATAGTTCACAATCCTAAAGTCTTGTACCCTGGCACGGAGGACTAGCACACCCCCCTTTCTTTTTCCCGAGGATGATTGACAAGGAAGGGGAAATCTTAGTCTTGAAGGTTCCACATTTATGAGACAAATTGGAAGGGAAACATGCATGAGAGAAGAAACACAGTTGCGCTAAGAAGCATTTTAACTTTAGTATAATCATCTAATCATTCGGGGTAGCAGAGTGAAGGCAACAATAAGCAAACCTCATCAGCTGAACTATCAATGGATATAACATAACATTGTTTCTCCATTCTCAAGTACCCTTAAATGCACTTGGAAGTGCACATCTCGCAAGATGAAGACATGAATCATGCATGCTGATGCCCTTCAGCTTCTTTCCCAAAGATCAAACATAATCATCACATGAAAAAGACATAGAAAGTCACACTGGAGCAGCTTCTGTCTAATGCCTACACAATGTAAATCCAACCCCTCAAGAAAAATACATTCAGTAGTAGGGACTGTATCGCATTGACGTTCTAAACCTTGGAATTTTCCATAAGTCAGAAAGTAATTTGAATTGCCGCGAGTTGCATCTTTGTAATTGCCAAAGTATACATCTTTTGTTAAATGGTCATAGTTCTTTTTAAACATTGACACCTGTAAGAGACGAACAATTAGATTAATATAAGGAGTGATCGGTGAAGACATAGATTGATCCAAAACTCAACACAAACGTCTGATGATGACCTAAGTAGAATATATGTCTCTAAATTATCCAATGCACCATAAGGACCAAAAACAGACGATGCTCGCAAAATATCAATTGATGCTCTTCCAATACAAATTGCAGAATGTAGCTCAGAAAGTTTGATGCTAAACAAATAAAACATGAGCTGCTTTATATTTAACTGAGTCAACAAATCTGTCGGAAAGCACCAAAGTTAATCATGCCTTTTACCCTTGTCAAAATGATTGTGCTCCGAATTATGCTGACATTGAAAAGTTCTGATCTTTCAGCCACTTAAATTATATTCGTTACTACTAAAATCAGCTAAATAATAGACAACATGATCGAAAACCTTACCTCACAAAAGGGCTTTTTAACATCATCTCTCCACACTGCTTTCCTGATATAAGATGATCGCATATTAGTAGATAATCAGGATATCGTAGGGTAGACAGGGCATTCAATTTCCACATGCTAAAGACTTTTCACTCACGTAATTTGCAAAAATGACCATATCAACATTTCCAGGCCCATCAGCCAGCAACTGTCTCACTGAATACTCACAAGTTCCTGGGTATATGAGCTCGTCAGTGTCAAGATGGATGATCCAATCCATCCCTGCATCCTAAAATCGAAAGAAGATGTTTATTCGTTGAGAAAGATTCAAATGTCTTTCTAAACGATTTAAAAAGACATTTTGGACATAGAATTAACCAAAACACTCTGCATACCCTTGCCATGACAATAGCCATTTCCATATTTATGGATTGCTTCATAAATAGCTCATAGTTGCATGGCTTGTAGAAGAAGTTCGCCAACCAAGTCTCATTTCAGATACGGCTGAACATGACATAATATATGAAAATCAAAATAAATTCATCAAAAGCAGAGAAGTTGAAAAGGATGCAAAAATGGTTGCTAGTCACACATATAGAACAAATTCAATTTTCCTCCGATCACATTGCCGTGAGATAGCACAGTCGTTTGGCGGGCAACGGCTGAGAGGGCAAGACAGAGTGAGTCAAGAGAGACAACGGAGAGAATGCGGCGGCGGCGTTTGGCGTGGTTTCATCTCTCGAAGGACTCGTCCAACGAATTCTATAAATCACCAAAACCCTAAAATTAGAATCGACGGATTGCACAATGTTTGAGTAAATGCAAAGAAAGTCAGTACCTGGCAGAGGCAGAGGCAGAGTGGCTTGTCGGGCGGTGGCGGAGAGTGCGAAACAGAGCAGGTCGAGAGAGAACGCGGTGTCGTTTGGCGTGGTTTGGTGGTGCAACGAACAAGGCGGATGCGGCAATGATGACGGTGGGGTTTGTTGGACAGCCGGTTCCCTCGTGAGTAGCAAGTCGGGCAGCGGCGGAGAGGGCGAGACAAAGCGAGTCGAGAGAGACAAAGAGAACATAACATCGTTTGGCTTGGTTTGGTCATGGAGGCGGACCAGGTGGATGTGGCGACAACGGCGGCGGGGTTCGTCAGACAGCCGGTTCATTGTGAGTCAGAGAACGAGATTGCGAAGTCGGGCGGTGGCGGAGAGTGCGAGACAAAGCGAGTCCAGAGAGACGGGTTCGAAGACAACATGGTTTGGCGTGGTTTGGTCGTGGGGTGGACCAGCTGGATGCGGCACCAACGGCGGCGAGGTTCGTCAGACGGCTGGTTCCGTCGTCGGTCGGAGAACGAGCGAAGTCGGGTGGGGAAGAGGAGAGTCGACAGAGAAGAACAGCATAAAAAAAACTCTCTCTCCCTCCCTTCTTTAATTTGAAATTAACTAAGAGGGGGAAGGGGAGAGTCAACTTGATTTGACTAGACTACTGTTGATTTGATTGACACGTTCGGAGGAGGGAATTAAATTGTCGCTAGAAACTGCCTTATGATTAGAAAACCACTCGCCAACAGTGACTTAAGGGCTGAATACCAGTGTGGGCACGGGCGACACGTGTCACTCGGTGAGTGGATCGGATTTTGACACGCTGGAATTCGAGTGATACCCAATATTTTCTCAAAGGCAGAGGGGCAGTGACAGAAAAAGAAGAAAGAGCAGAGGGAGGGGATGTGAGAGAGGGGGAGCAGCGGCAGCAGAACGGGAAGAAAAGAAAAGACAGAGGAGAGAGAAAAAGGGAAGAGAGAGAGACGCACGCACGTGGGAGAGAAAGAAAAGAGAGAAGGAAAAACGGCAAGGTCTCAGGTTCGAAATTCGGCTCCTCGTCCGACATTTTCAAGAATTCGAAAAATTTTAAAAACAAATAATGAGGCCGAAGTCCAAAAATAGTTTGAGAAATTCCAGGACGCCACAGATTCAATCTTTTTCCTTCTAAACCTTTCTTCATGGGCTTGTAATGAACCGCTCATCAATCGTCATGGAATCTAGGTCTTTGGATTCTTCAATTACAACAACAATGTGGTCGTACTTATTGTCTAAGGATCAAAGTATTTTCTCAACAAAACGAACATCGAAAATGCCTTCTCCATTTCTTTTCATCTGATTGACAATCACCAACACTCTTGTGAAATAATCAACAATCGATTCAAATTCTTTCACATGAATTACCTCAAATTCCCCTCTCAAAGTTTGAAGGCAAATCTTCTAAAGTTTCTAAACTCCTTGGGCTGTTTTTCTTGTAGAAATTTCTCTACATAAATAACTAATTAATCAAAAATAATTGGACCCATATGATTATAAAACACCAAAACTTATATGTACAGCGGAATTAAAATATACCTGTTTGAGTCATAATCTCCCTTGATGAAAAACACATCAAACTGACAGTGTCAGTGATCTATCGGAATGCCGGATCTTCCTCTCTATGATCTATTTCGGTTTAGCAGCTTTAATGGGATTAAGCGACTGATAGGTATAACCTATCCTTTTATAGGCTAGAAAGGGGACCTAGCAAACCCTAATCAACAGCATGTCAACTGGGCCCCTCCCATTACGGGCTTCAGTTAAACACAATTGCCTACACTTTGCTACTCAACTAGGCCCGTAATTAATAGATGCCAAAACCCAATTCAATAAGATCACTTTAGGGTTTAAAATATATTGTAATATCCATTAACCCGATTATATAAAATAGAAAATTAATTAATTAATGTAAGCCCATTATCGAAAATTTCCAACATTCTCCCACTTGGGCTACATTAATTAATTTGTTTTATTTTTGAAAACGATTTTTATTTTGAAAACGACTCTCTCGGGTTAATAACTGAAAATTTATTTTATGTGGCCACAATTTTAAAAAAAAATAATATTCCAATAACGGCATCTCAAAACCAATCAAATCCTATATAACCTCATTATAGGACTATGGCGATCAACGTGTTAAGAAAATATTGCAACATATGACCTTCCATAATCACATATAATAAGCATTATATTTTCATGGATTATGGGTCTAGTAGTGTAGTAAGAAATAGTGCCAACATGTGATCAAAATATACACTATTTCTTATCGGTCCTCAATGCAATTTCTCAACGACATGAAACTGCATTAACGCAATTTCTAAACAACATGAAATTGCCTCAGTGCGATTTCTAAACAACATGAAATTGCACAACTATGTCACAATCCAACATGAGATCTCATAATTAGTGACATCCGGTCGTCTTTAAACTAAAATTTGTTTAAAGATATCTTGTTTCATATTTCCCTTTCTCAGTCGACAGGAGAAAGGATAATAATAAAATCAATAATAATGATCATCAAAAGTAAATGCTTTAATAGACATTATAAAAGCATTATTAGTTTGTATATAACTATAATATCCAGAAATACAAACTATATAGCTCCCACTAACAAAATAGATCAAAAGACTCTAAAACACCCATATTCTTTACATGTTCTTTAAACAAAATGGGTCGTAAGCCTTTTGTTAGGGGATCGGCCAACATGGACTCAGTTCTAATATTCTCTATCATAATGTCTCCATTTTTTACTAAGTCCTTAATAATATAATATTATATCCAATTAACATCTTAACCGTGGCATTGTTGTTCACAGCAAAAAAAGTTTGACATACATAATGCAATATGATCAATTATGGGCAATAAGTAATTCCACGAAATAATTAGTACATTATAAACTCCCCTTTGGGCAGAGCGTATAATACACCATTATTTTCCACAAGTTTGTAAAACAATAACAAGGAGAATTACATATAATTGTCAATGATCCATCCCCTTTGAGCAGACAAATCATTTAAATTATACATCTCAATGATATCAATATATAAAGATGATAAGGAGAATTACATATAATCTTCAATGATCCATTCCCTTTGGGCAAACAAATCCTTTAAATTATACATCTCCATTATCTCAACATAGAGAGGAATTACACATAACTCTCAAAATTTATCCCCTTTAGGCAGATAAACCTTTTGAGTCATACATCCCCATCAATCATCTCTAATATATCAATATAGAGGGAATTACATATAACTTTCAAAAATTTATTCTCTTTGGGCAGATAAATCTTTTTAAGTCATACATCCCCATCTTTTAATTTTGGAATTTATCTTCATGCAATTTTCAAATTAATATACACAATAACCCCCTTTGGGCAGGTGATTGTATATACTAATTTTTATCAATAAGGAACTTTAATAATTTACAAACTTTAACAATTTGTAAATAATATTCCATTTAATCAATGCCCACAAATTCATCAAACAATATGAAGCACTTTACGACATGTGCTTCCCAAGATTATATTGCATTTATCAATCAACAATTTTTGCCACAATTTTATGTGCCTATTTCTACAATTAAGCATCTAAGATTATCTAGTTAAACTCAAGAAGAAAGTATAGATAATCTATGCTAAATTAGGGAAAGTAAATACCGATATTCTATCCCTCATATACTATAACAAATTTCCATTAATTAAAAATTGAAAAATAGGCACAATATTTTTTATGGAATTAAATATGGATAACAATAAATAATTCCAAATAAATATTTAAATATGCCAAAATTAAAATTTACCATACCAAAAAATTATAAATTAAAAATTAGGCATATTTAAAAAAATTGGAAACAGGCTCTAAAGCTCTAGGACTCGCACGGCCCAACCCTTCACGCAGGCCCGCCCCACAGGAGCAAAGCTCTTGCCCATACATGCGCCATTCTAAGTACAATCTACGCAAACATGTACCGAAAAAGGAAGAAGAAGAAACAAGCACAAAATCCTCATCCGAATATAATTACCTCAATCCAAAACTTGAGGATTTCATCGCATATATGCTTGATACACCAAAATATTCCGTCATTGATGTTAACAATAATAATAATAATAAATCAACTAGACAATAACCACAAAGAGAGAGAAACAGACTTCCTCACTACTCAAACATGCCAGGACTAATTAATTTACCCACGAGCACATCTACTCGCTTAAAACACAAGGTGCCAAGGGATAATGACATCACAGATTTAACAACAAGGAGAAAAATTCCATAACCTTGAACTTTCAAATTAAGCTTTCAAGGATGGACCAAAAAAAAAAAAATACTTTGATTGACCAAAAATAATCTACTCAAGAAACAACATGGGTTCATGGGTAATAATTGAAAGGGAACATATCGAGACCCAAGAATTGCAACTTCTAAATCTAAACCACATTAAACCCAAACAGACTTCCTTACTACTCAAATATGCCAGGACTAATTGATTTACCCATGAGCATATCTACTCGCTTAAAACACAAGGTGCCAAGGGATAATGACATCACAGATTTAACAACAAGGAGAAAAATTCCATAACCTTGAACTTTCAAATTAAGCTTTCAAGGATGGATCCACAAATGAAACTCCGATTTATTTAAAATAAAAAATTGATTAATTAATGTAAGCCCATTATAGGAAATTTCTAACATTCTCCCACTTGGGCTACATTAATTAACTTATTTTATTTTATTAATCTACAGTAATTTGGCCCAGCGGGCTCGGGCCAGAAAATTCTGGTCACCGGCCCGCGTGGGCTTTCCTCCAGAAGCCCGGATTCTGGGCTTACGCCCAAAATCCCAGAAGCCCAGAAACTTTAGATTTTTGCCCAAACTTCAATCGGGCCTAAAACCCACAAACTACTGCAAGCCAGGCGACTAGAAGCCCAGATGATGGGCTTCACGCCTAGAAAAGAAAAGCCCAGTCGCTGGGCTTCTTTAGAGACCTGGCCCGCCTGGGCTTCTCCAGCCCGCCTAGGCTTGCACCCAGGAACTTCAGCAGGCTGAAAAATAGGCCCAATTCGCTGGGCTTATGCCCAGAAGTTAACCTGGCCCGGCTGGAGGTCTTCTTCAACCTCCAGCCGGGTCATGAATTCTGTAAATCGGGTCGTGTGACCCGGTTTTGACTCGAAACTCAAATTTCATGTTTTATGGCAGATTTTTGTGAGATTTTTCATGGGTTTTGATTCTAACACCACTATAAAAGGATTAGAGTGAATTAAACAAAGAACTAACGAACAAATCATCAATATTGAAGCTTCAATATTGATGATTTGTTCATAAAAAAAAATAATTTTAGGTTCTACAATCATATATGACAGGCTCTGATACCACATGTAGAAATTTCTCTACATAAAATGCCTTCTCCATTTCTTTTCATCTGATTGACAATCACCAACACTCTTGTGAAATAATCAATAATCGATTTAGATTCTTTCACATGAATTACCTCAAATTCCCCTCTCAAAGTTTGAAGGCAAATCTTCTAAAGGTTCTAAACTCCTTGGGCTGTTTTTCTCCCATGCCTCCTTAGCAATAGTGGCATTCGAAACTTCTTCAAACATTGAATCATCTAAAGCTTGATAGATTATCAACAAAGCATATCGTCTTTCATTCAAACCTTCTCCAAGGCATTCATTTGCTCTAGTTCAAGGCGGCTTCATCCTCTAGCTCATCATAGCCAATGTTGACAAGTTTCCATACACTGCAAGTACCATGTAGAGCTTTCATTCTAACAGCCAATCACCATAATTTTCTTTGGTAATACAAGGATATTGAAGAGGAAACTGATTATTTGTTGAGGCTATGATCACGAACTGTAACCTCTAAGAACAGTTTGTTGAATCGTCAAATGTGCAGTGGCTATATCAATTTGTCAAGATAAAAATTTTGAACGTGAAACGCTTACAAAGAAGAGAAGGAGATGGATCTATTTGTCGATTTATTTCACCTTAATGAAATAAATTACAAGACTCCCCTATTTAAAGACTTATTACATGAACTTTACTCTTCCCAAAAATACAGCTAGCATTTCGGGAAAGTAAGTCTCTAGAAACTCAAAATAATGACCAAATTTTATAATATCCTAGCATATCTCAAAATATCTCATCGTATCTCAAGAAGCAATTATTCCATCTAAAAATACGAAAACTCGTTTAAAACAACGCAACAATTATGATTCTTCTTCAATGCGGGTACTGAATAGTGTTCGGTATTAATTATGAGATATTGGTGTCAAAGGTATCAACATCAACGACTCGATAGTCTTGGTGCCGAAGCATTTGGTACCGATGAATTTGATTTAATTTGTAACACTTTTCACCTTCCCCGATCACCTTCATCGTCTAAAGTACAGATTAAGGTGGATAATAGCAGAGGCCTTTGTTTGTCCAGATAAAGAGAGAGTTCTCTGAATAGAACAAGAACAATGTAATTAAGCAAAGAGTTTTTGTGGTCAGATGATGTTGAGCCTCTCGTGTTCCTTAAACATTGGACAAAGAAAGAAAATTGCATGTTGTTACAATTTGTTAAAAACTGTTGTTTGGTTATGAGAAGACGGCTGTTGATGAGAACGTGGTGCATAGCTCCCAAGCTTGTTAAAACATCTGAAAGCCCAGAATTACAAGGCAAGAAACAAATCCTATATCTTCGTACGTTTACTGTTTTCCTGTTGGGATTGCTTCTAGTCATAATTCCACGAAAAATAGCAAAATTCGAAGGAGTGCAGTGCTATAAAAAGATCTGAACCTGAAATCTATTTAACTCAATCGCGGTTTTGCCTTTGTTGCATTGTAATATGTACTTGACACAACAACCTACGTTCTTGGTTCAAATCAAGAGATTTTATTTCCCTGACTCATAATTATCGAACAATAGTCAAATCTTCTCTTTTGAAGAATGGGATTGACATTACTACAATAATCATTTCAGTTCATGTTGCAACCATAGTGACAACTATGTTTTTTTTTTTTTTGGTAATGTAAGCTTGTATATAAACAGGAAAATCACTGTACAACTTAGAGGATAATGGCACCTAGTTACACTCAAATAACAAGAGCTACTGAGTGGAAGGGTGCCAGAATCCGAGCAGATCTACAAATGGAGCTACAAAAAGAAGCCACAAAAGATATTAATCTTCAAAAGCAGAGGCTTCAAATCCCCAAGTTCTTTGTAACCTTCTATTAACTAAATTGTCTTGAACCTTCGGCCCTGCAGCCACTTTGTCTTAGTGACAACTATGTTTATATGAGCACATTCACACAAGCTATACCATTCTATTTAATTTTGATGGTCACTTCAGCAAACCTTTAGATCTTATGCATAATTGTTTAATGCATGTATGGGTTCCCTTTTGCTTTGCAATATCTATATATAATTAGATGAGAAAAAATTATATCTCATTATCGCACATACTTTGGTACTAAATGTTTCAAAAATGCATATAAGAATACGACTGCATGTTATATTCCATGATTGTGCATATCTTAGCATGTGAGCATGAGTGAATTAATAATAAATTACTTATTAATATGAATTTTAATTGAAGAAACCATCAATATATGATGTTAAAGGATCATTAAAAAGTAATATAACACAGACACCCTCCATTGGGTATATAAATGAATTTAGAGGAAACGAACTAGACATTCTTCACTAAAGAATTATAACTAAATTAAGTCAAAACCCATCATTACCCATTAAAAAAAAAACTTAGCTAATTTGTAGATGTTCATATCCCATGATTGTGCAAATTTTATGAATAAATATTGCTAGAAACATAATTAGTGGTAATTTTTTAATCAATGAATTATTAGAGTTAACTCTTATTATTTCACAATTTAAAAATATTTGTGAAAGAGTTGAAATATTATGCTGATGTACAATTTAAAAGAAGATTTTATTGATCAAATTATGTTAATTAAACTATCATGAAAACCACTATATAAACATGATACTTCATATTTGACAGATAAATTATACTAGAGGATTAATAGGAAAATAGCACGGCATCTTTGATAATAAATGAACAATAAAAAAAAAACTTTAGGAGATATAAAAACCATAATTGCATAATGTTTTACGAAGAAAACATGTATTCATAATATATTACATAATTTCTTATAATTGACATTGAGTTGTTTATCCGTCTCGTATGTAAATAGGTAAAAAGTGTCAAATTTTAATGAAGTGCAGATCATTTTCTACCAAGTCCATAGTTACAACAGATTATATCAAGATGACCATTCCCCATCTCCGATGACAAAAGGAGTATTTGCTTCAAATCCTTACTCTTCTTGATTGAACATCTAATGCAAATTGTTGCCAATATAGAAAAGAAGTTAATCAAGGACCGCTATTGAGGCAATTCTCAACTTGAGCCCTCATCTCCTTGGAGAGAAACATCATGCACATTGGTGCAATCACGTTCCACATCTTGAGTATAGTACTAGGAAACCACCACAACCCCTCCCCAAACATCAGTGCAGACCCAACAAAAGGAGCCAATGCCTCAGCTTGGTTCTTGTTCTTCCTCCTCCGGACGTAGAAGATCAGGTACCCAACGCACAAGTCAATGCTGATAAAAGGTTTAACGTTAAATGACAAGGCAAACGCCATGGGCATCGGTACCAGGTTCTTCCACTTCTTTGTCGTTGAGTCTCTGAGCAAGCTTACGAGAATGGCTGCGAGAAAGAATGCTAGAGAAAGGCTGAGGCAATGCTTTGGCAGTGTTGAGAACCCATTCGTTGCACGCATGGCAGCGGTTCTCTGGCTGCTGGCCCAGGCAGCTGGGAACATGGAATCAGGTGTTCCAAACCCATCTGGGTAGTGGTTCTTGAAGTATAAGAAGACGCAAGGAGAGACCAAACAGCCCACTAAAGTCCCAATCAATTGGCTCAAGAATAGGGATTTGGGGGAGGAAAGTGTCATGTGCCCTAGTTTGAAGGAAGCCATCATATTGGAAGCTGCATCCACGAGATGCATGAGTAACCCACAAGCGGTGAGCCCGCCTAGGACGCTGCCGCTGGACTTTCTGGTCCACGAACTGAAGATTAAGATGGCCGTCCTCCCAAAAATCGATGATACCGACAGGTCGGATATAGCAGTGACGTAGGCTGTGCAGAATCCTACCAAGGGGGATATCAAGTACAAGGTCAACACGTGGTACCATCTGAGACTAGGGAAGATGAATGGGAATACTGCTACAGATATAATAGCTATTGCGACATAGCCGCCCATTGCCACTCTCTTCGGAATTTGGTCCTCGAGGAAGATTTTGTTTCTGACCTCTTCATCATAAGAGACAGGAGTTTTTCCATGAAAGGGGTTCGCAGCAACAATCAAAGCAGAAAAATTGTCGCTGCTTTTATGCTTGAATAACCCAATAACAATTATCTTTATCAGGTTGTAGACTCCATCACCAATCATGATGGAGAGGCTAATGAAGACCTGGTTGACATTATCAAAATTTAAACCGTCGAATGAGGGAGACAAAATCACGATTTTGCAGATTAAACTATTATGCAGAGACATCACCATATAAGCTTGTAGGCCGTCCAGAGATCCACGAGCGACTTTTGTAGGATACCAGTCACCACTCTTGGTCTGAATGTAAGGCCACAAAATACCTGATGATAGGATTGCTCCGAGTAATTGTGAATAGATTATTGCGAACGGACACATCATTCCGATGCCAATATATGCTAAGGAGAAGTCGAAAAAGAAGCTGTTTTGGTCACCAGAAATGAGCAAAAGCTTGCAATTAGGAACACTTCCTAGCGTTGCAGGCATATATTAATCCTCAGTTATAAAAAAAAAACTTTGATATCGACCAAAGCATGTATGGTTCAGCCAATAGATTTATTTATATTCAGTATCGATAGTGTAGACTCTTTCATGTCTCTTTTTCTCTGTCCCCCTTTACTTTAAAGAGAGAGAGCGCGCTCCTTTTAGCTTTCGGTACGGAGTGATTATTGGAATGACGACGAATACTTGTGAACCCATACCTCTTTTGAAATGCTTTGAGTCCAAAAGTGGGGAAATAATGAAATCCGCATGAGTCACCACCACTGTATAACCATTGAAATATGCTCCAAAGAAAGCTAATTGTGAAGAATCTCCTCAGTTGTCGGATCTGCTTCCTATTGGCGGATCGAATAACATCTTGTTACTAGTTATTAATCGTGCATTCTTTTGGAAAACCACAAGAAAAAAGGATTTTCATGATGAGGAAGAAAGAAAAGGAAGATAGAAAGAACCTGCCATTCCATTTGCCATGCCGAGGAGCGTGGAAGCTATTTATAAAATTCGCTGATGCAGATCCGATTGGGAATGTCAACTTCTTGTCAATGATCATAAGCTGGGTACCAAAAACTCATAAAGTAATCCAAATTTTCATACTGACAATGAATCAACTCATAGTGAATCTTTTTGTGAACTCGGGATAATACTTTTGCACCTTTTTTTAAAGAAGATTGGAGAGACATCACGTGCTAAATTTTTTCTTAATGTGTAGCGTCAAACCGTAAAATGCAATATGTAAGAGCTCAGACTTTGAATTCGATGAAAATGTTTGAAGCATTTTAATCAGCATTGGAGCATATTGCTTACTTTTCGAAGAGGCAATAGAGCGAATAGGCCGGCAGAGCTAGAGAGCAAAAGAAACAGTGTCATCCACCCGAAGCTGGGATTCTTGATGTCATTAGGATTGATCGGTCCAGGCACTTGCTTCGCGACAATGTCACTCATGGCAAGAAGATAGCTCGCGAAGCCTCCTGTTTGTAGGAATAAACTGGTGTAACTATACAACCTTCTCATTTCCCAAGGCAATTAAAAGAGAATCCAGAGAGGTTTCCATTGACAGGATTCTTGCTGCTAATAGAGAGCTCACCCTTAAAAGAAATGGTGAAAATGGCATTGACGCACACTTGAATGACGACGTTCTCCTGCCTCGTGAATGGCTGGCCCATCAAGCCAGCTGCGCTCAATAACTTTGTCCATGCCTTTATGAAGAGGAAACCAAAGAATCCAGCGTAGAGGTTCACTGGAGGGATCATCCCGAACATCAGGTCCATCTTTATGACAAAAATGGTTAAGAAAGCTCCCATTGCACAACTCACAACTAAAGCTCTCAAAGTGAGTTGGCTTTGCCATGGCGGGATCTCCTTATCTTTGAATAAGAACTCTATGGAATGCAACTCGGGGGGTTTCTCTTCATTCCCCATCTCTTCTCTCAGTTTATTATAATTCAGAGACCTATCGTCACGGTTGAGGTGGGTCTTTTCACCATCCACGGTCACCTTCATTGTCTAAAGTACAGATCAAGGTGAATAATCACAGAGGCCTTTGTGTGTGCCGGGAAAAAAGAAAGTTTTCTGAATAGAACAACAGCAAGGTAATTGCGCAAAGAGGTTGTGTGGTCACGTGATGTTCGAGTCTCTCATCTTCCTTGAACATTGGAATTAGAAAAAACTTCATGTTGTTGCAATTTGTTAAAAACTGTTTCGTTTGGATATATAAGGACAGCCTGCGCTGAGAACGTGATGCATAGCTCCCGTGTTTGCTAAAACGTCTGACAGCCCAAAAATTACAGGCAAGAAACAGAATCTTATATCTTCATACGTTTTCTGTTTTCCTGTTGGGATTGCTTCTAGTGAAAATTCCACCAGAAATAGCAAAATTCAAGCAAGGGCACATCTATACAAAGATCTGAATTTGAAATCTATTGAGCTCAACTGCAGTTTTGCATCGTCCTGCATTGAATATGCACTTGACACACAGAAAACGAATCACCAGCCCCATGCCCTTGGCTCAAACGAAGAGATTTTATTTCCCTGGCCATAATTCTTTGAACAACAGATGGATCTTCTCTTTCAACGAAAGGGTTTGAGACGGCTCCGTAAGAATTTTTCTGATGTGGACTAATATTAATTAAAATTGTAATTTACCATTTTAAGGGATTGGTCTAATAAAATGAGATATAAGATCTCCTAATCAGTCTAATATGAGGCTAATTAGTATGGGCCGAGTTAATTCGGCCTATAACGAGAGGACTTGACTGGAAACTCTATAAATAGTATTCAAGTCTTTCCTCTAACCCAACAACACAATTATCCTCACATAAGGGGCGGCTACAATATGCCAAAGGTGAGAGGCAGTCTCATTGAGATAGTAATATAGAGGGCAATAAAGGAGCACTTGAGTTTTGCATCATTGCTATTCCGCATAAAAAATAACGGATTCTAAATCGAGTGCCCAAATATTTTTACTTAAAAATTTATGTATTCTTGATTATAGCTATGATGATTTTGGGTGCGCCTTCGCTGCCAACATGTGGTATCAAAGCTTTTCCATAGACTAGAATTGGAAGGGTTAACTATTATGATTTTGCAATTTATATATTTTGAAATAGGTGAATTATAAATGATGATACAGTTTGAAAAAAAAATCAGTAACAAATGATGTTAATTAGACTATCATGAAAAAAACAAAGTTTACATGATATCTCATATTTGATGATTAAATAAAATTAGAGGATTATAAGAAAAATTGCATGCCATCTTTAAAAAAAATGAATATTAAAAAAATAAGCAACAAATAAACTTTAGCAAATACAAAAACCATAATTACATAATGTTTATGAAAAATTCATCTATATATCCTTTACAATTCCTCTAGTTTATAAATAGATACAACTAATTGCATAGTTGAGGATTGGTGTCATGATTAAACGCCTAGATAAAAATATCTGTAGTATATGTCGTTTTTATATATTTAGAAAAAAATTACAATTCAAATAAGCACGTAAAAGAAAATTATGGGCCTCTTACTTTAAATTTTAAATTATTCAAATATGGCGAATATCTTGACTTGGGAACCAAACCAGAAACAGCCAATTCCAAAAATTTCAAACTGGAAAGTTGACCGTTTCCCTCGAGAGAGGGTCTATCCGGGACCGTGCTCACCTTTTGAGATATTATTAAAAAAATATACCTAACTCCATATGTCAAAATATTCTAGAAGGTTTTACGTATTTCACGTGAAATAGAAGTCAAATTATGACTGTTACATGCACTGTGGTTCTGGGATGCCGAATGTTGTTCAAGCTTGGAGGATAGGAACAGTTTCAACATAGCCTGCCCACAGAAAACATATCTTTAACAGCTTTTAACAACTTAACAAAAAAAAAATTCCAATGTCAAAGGAACATGATAGATTCAACATGTCCTAACTATACAGGACAACCTCGAAGCTCAGTTATCCTGTTCATGTTCTTGTTCACTTCAAAGAATCTTTCTTTTCTTTTTTTATCTCGACACAAAAAGGCTTCGTGACCCTCCTCCTTGAAATATACTGGGATGAGCAGGACCGAGGATGGCAAAAAATCTACATGGACCGTCAGGATTGGCCTCTTGACTACAATGAGTTGGCATCAGAGATGTCGGCCAACAAAGAAAAGAAGCCACGCAAATTGCATTCCATGGAGTCTATACTCGAAGGGAAGGAGATCCCACCATGGCAGAGAGCTCATATTGAGAGCTCTAGTTGTGAGCTGTGCAATGGGAGTTCTCTTGACCATTTATATCCTGAAGATGGACCTGATGCTAGATTTCGTCCCTCCCGTGAATCTCTTTGCCAGAGGCTTTGGTTTTGTCTTCATATCGACGTGGACAAAGCTACTGAATGCGACTGGCTTGCTAAGTCAGCTGTTCACGAGGCAAGAGAATACCATCATTCATACGTGTGTCGATTCCATCATCAGCATTCCTCTGAGTGGCGAGTTCTCTCTTTGTAGCAGGATAGATCCTACTGTTGATGACATGTCCTGGGTTGCTTTCGTAAACAGGAGGCTTTTCAAGCTATCTTTTGGCCATGAGTGACACTGTCGCAAAGCAAATTCCAAAACCAGTCGATTCATATGATATCAAGAATCCCAGCTTGGGGTGGATGATACTATTTCTCTTTCTCGCAAGTTGCGCGGGTCTATTATCTCTATTGGCTCTGCGCAAGGTAAGCATCATATGCCCAAAATCGCTATTAAAATGCTCAAAACATTTTCATCAATTACAAAAACTCTGGCACACAATGTATACATACTGCATTTTATGATGCAGAGATTAGTTGTTGGAATATATTAGTGTGTTGCTTCGTTAAATTTCCTTATGAATAATCCATCGTCGAGTTATTGTTGATATGAACGATTCGGTGACCTCTCGAGCTTCTGGTGCCCAGTTCATGCCCATTGATGAGAAGTTGACATATTAAACTGGATATGCAACAGGTATATAATAAACAGCTTCCTAACTCTTCAGAGAGGCAAATTGAATGGCAGGCCCTTCTTCTCTTCCTTCTCATATTCATTCTTCCTCTTGACCACACCTTTTTGGTGCGGTTATTTCCGAACGACTGCACAAGTAACAATCATTAACACTATTTTTCGTCGATCTACTGACAGGATGTTGGGAACGCGAATATACAAAGAGAAATATAGAGAAGAAAAACAAGCAAGAATTTTTACATGGAAAACCCTTCAAAAAATCAGGAAGGCAAAAACCACGGTACTGCACTAGGCAATCTTTTCACTATCTACAAGCTTTGGGTTACAAGCTGTAGCCTTACAACTATAAAATATATTGCCCTATATATAGCATGATTTTATAGCATACATAATTGATATAGAAATTGCATGTATGCCATGACCAATAATAAAAACTCTATTATCTACTTTAATATATCAGGATAGGTGACCTACTATGAAGTGTTTATCCACAATAATATTTTTATCTATCATGATGAGTGATCTATTGGGAAGTGTCTACCCATAATAATATTTTTTTTTATCAGACTTCACAACTTTATCGATTTCCCACTTGGAGGCTGATCTGTAAAAAACAGCAATAATCACTTATAATCTTCATTTTTTTAAACTCAAATTGTCCTTGTGCGGTGGCCCCCTCATCACTTACCCAACTGAGGCAATACATAGCCATAGTTCTCAATGATGATAACTTTTGTTAACATATCTGCTAGATTTTCTGCACAAAAAATTTTCTTCAATGACAATGTCTCATCATCTATCAACTAACTGATTTGATGTTATTTTAACTAAATATGTTTTGTCCTTAAGTGAAATACCAAATTCTTTACATAACAAATATCATTTTGACTGTCACTAAAAAGAACATTGTTATCTTACTCCTTGCCTATCTCTTTCGGAAAATTTTTCAACTAAATCATCTTCTTACCAACTTCAGATATAGCCACATACTCTGCTTCAATGGTTGAGAGAGAAATAAGATCTAAAGTCTAGATATCCAATTGATTGTAGTGCCACCTAAGATAAAAACATAGCTCGAGATGGTCTTTCTATTATCCAAGTCACTACCAAGATTTGCATCAATAAAACCTTATAAAGTTGCATTATTTTTCATAAAATATAATGACATACCTGAAGTGCCTCTCAAGTAACTTAATAACCACTTTACGGTTTCTCGATATTTTATTTCTAAATTTGTTACGTGTCTACTCACAACTCTCACTGCATGAGCTATATCTGGTTTAGTACACGCTATTGCATACATTAAACTGCCAATAGCTAACACATAAAGCACCTTAGTAGTATAATCCCGCTCTTCATTCGTCTTTGGTGATTACTACTTTGAGAGTTTGAAGTGACTTCTTAAATGAATACTTTTGGGTTTTGCATTCTAAACTCCAAAAGCACATTTTCAATGTATTTTTCTTGAGATAGCTTTAGAATTCCTTTAGATTTACCCTGCGATCTTCATACCAAGAATTTGATTCGCTACACTCAAGTCCTTCATCTCAAATTCTTTTGACGATAAACACCAAGAAGGGTGACCGGTATCTTGCAGATGCTACTGTCGGAAGTCTCAACGGCCGATTAGGTTATCAGGTAATGTCTCTTGCCAATAGCTCATTCGTACATAGTTGCTTATTCCTGTTTACACAAGAAGCATAGATAATAGAGTAATTGGCTACGTCTGAATTTTGTCCCCCTCTCATTCACGAAGAGCACGAGATCTGTCACTTTCGTCTCTTTTCCTCTTGATTCGATCATTAGGTTTTTTCCTTTGCAATCTCGTTTCGGTCTCTCCACGCACTCTCTCTCCGCGTCTCTTCGCTTTCCGCTCAGCAATGGCGATTTCTCTCAACTTCGTCTTCCATCCTCGACCGCGAGACGTCATCAGTGACTTTTTAAACTCTCTCCTTTTTCGCATCTGGTCTCTCCCATCTGAGGATCCGTTTTGCTTTTTTGCATTTTCATTCTCAGGTTAGATCTCCCGTCTGCAAAAACCTCTCAGATGTGATTGTCTTCGGCTTCGTTTATTGCTGCTGTCTGCTGCTCCTTGTTATCTGCACTTTCCACGCCTCCATAGATTAGCCTATTGCCATTTCCCCGTTTTTCCTCATCGCTAGTTTGCTTGATCTATATTTTTGCAGCGGCATACCTTTCGGTTCTGTATAGGACTCATGTAGAAGCGTTTGGTTCCATGTGAATTTCGTTATATCTTGTTTCTCTTTTATCGGATCAACGACTCCATCCTTTAAAAACCTCACGACCGCCTCCAAGAATCACCATCATCAATACATAAGCGAGGCGAACAGGTCAACATTCCTCTGAATTCAAGCACTTGCCACAGGTCGATCGCCACGCTTCGTCCCTCTCGTGTAAAACTTCATCTTTTTTATTTATCAAAAAGCAGGAAAATTAATTCGAAAATAAATCCGTGCAAAGCGTGAGGAATACAACTAGAAAATGAACAGTATTGCGAAAAGAGCGAACAATCGAACAATAAAATAGATATAATAATAAAGAAAATAAATCGAATATCAGATTTACGTGGTTCAGTCGTAGAGATTTACGTTCACAGGAGAGAGCATCGACAAATTCTATACAACAAACGATACAACGGAAATTATACACTCAAGTCACTCAAATAGAGACCTACGAACAGAAATTTACATGCGCCCCACTGAAAACCGTGCACGACTCCAATTCGAATAAATCCCGAGATGTCGGTCAAAGAAGTCCAAGCCTACTCACAATAGGTAATGTGCAGATTCCACTAACTGAAGCAAATTCGGTCAATCCCCAGCAAAGTCAATCTCCCTTTTGAATTCTCCTTGGCGATAACAATCAGGAAACATCATCATCTTCTATTCCTTTTTATATTTTCTTCGAGCGCCAGCTCTAATTCGCCAAAGGAAATTAGCCTTACTCGATTTCGGACGTCTGTAAATATATCCAAATATATCATGGGCCTATTTCGTTCACGGATTCAAACTCGAGACATATATTTTAACAAATAATACCCTTGATCTGATGACAGTGGGAGAGTATAAAGAGAATTAACTGCATGCAGACTTGTCCTCAAGTACAAGTTTGGTAGATACTTGGGAGTTACAAATTGTTGCGAGAACAGAAAAGAAGGGAATCAAGAACCACTGCTGAGGCAAGAGTCAACTTGGACACTCATCTCCTTCGACGGAAATCTCATGCACATTGGTGGAATTACGTCTTTCATGCTGAGTAAAGCGCTAGGAAACATCCATAACCCTTTTCCGAACATCAGTGCAGACACAACGAAAGGAGCCAGCACCTCGGCTTGGGCCTTGTTCTTCCTCCTCCAGATGAAGAAGATCAGGCACCCGACGCACATGTCAATGGCAATAAAAGCTCCCTTGTTGAATGGCACGGCGAACGCCATGGGTATCGGAATCAGACTCTTCCACTTCTTCGGCGACAAATCTCTGAGCAAGCTGACGAAAATGGCCACGAAAAAGAATGCCAGAGAAAGGGTGAGGCAATGCTTTGGCAGTATGGAGAACCCTTTTGTTGCACTTATGGCGGTATCTCTAAATTCGCTGGCCCCGGCAGCTGAAAAAATAGAATCAAGTGTTCCAAACCCATTTGGGTAGCGGTTCTTGAAGTACAAGAAGATGTAAGGAGCGACGAAAGAGCCCACTAAAGTCCCAATGAGTTGGCTCAAGAATACGGACTTGGGGGAGGAAAGGGTCATGTAGCCTACTTTGAAGGACTCGGTCATATTGGAAGCTACCTGCACGAAATGCAGGAGTATCCCACAAGTGGCGAGTGGGACTAGGACGCTGCCGCCAGACTTTCCGGCCCATGAACCAAAGACAGAGAGCCAACCTCTCAAGAACTTCTGATATCGACATGTCGGTTAAACCAGTCACATAGGCTCTGCAGAAGCCTATCAAGGGGGATATCAGGTACAAGGTCAGCACTTGGTACCATTTGAGACTGGGAAAGATGAATGGGAAAACTGCTACGGATATAACAGCTATTGCAACATAGCCGCCGATTGCCACTCTCTTCGGAATTTAGTCCTCGAGGAAGGTTTTGGTTCTAACCTCTTCATCATAGGGGACAGAGATTTTCCCATGGAAGGGGTTCTCGACAGGCAAAGCAGAAGAATTGTCGTTGCTGTTATGCTGGATCAGCTCAATAACAATGATCTTTGTCTGTCTATAGACTCCATCACCAATTATGATGGAGAGGCCAATGAAGATCTGTGTGACATAATCAAAATTTAAACCATCAAATGAGGGAGACAAAATCAAGATCTCGCAGATTACTTGGTTATTATGCTTTTCACGCAAATACAAACAAACAAGTAACTGGAAATTGAACTATTGGTCAGGGACATCACCTGATAAGTTGGAAAGTAGCTGAACAAACCGTCTTTTACAGAATACCAGTCATCGCTCTTGGTCTCTATGTAAGGCCACAATACACCCGATGAGAGGATTGCTCCGAGCAATTGTGAATAAGTGATTGCGAACGGACAGATCATTCCGATGCCAATATATAGTAAATCGAAGTCAAAATTGAAGCTGTTTTCGCCATCAGAAATGAGGAAAAGCTCACAGTTAGGAACTTGCCATTGTTGTTGGCATATATTAACCCTCAGTTATCACCTCTCTTGTTTCCACAAAAACTTTCATGTCGACCATAGCGTGTGTGGTTCGACCAATTTATTTATTTATATCCAGAAGCAATAGTATGCTCTTTCATGTTACTGTTTACGTCCCCCTTTACTTAGGAAAGAGAGTGCTCCTTTTAGATTTTGGTACAGAGTGATTGCTCGAATGATGAATAATTGGGAACCCATACCTCCTTTTAAATGCTTTGCGTCCAAAAGTGGGGAAATAATTGAATCCGCATGCGTAACCTCCATTGTATAACCATTGAAATATGCTCCAAAGAAAGCTAATTACGAAGAATCTCCTTAGTTTTTGGGTCTGCCTCCTGTTGGTGGATTGAGAAACATCGTGTTAGGAGTTATTATTCGTGCACTCTTTTGGAAAACCACAAGACAAAAAAAGATTTTATCGATGAGGAAGAGAGAAAAGGAAGAAAGAAAGAACCTGCCATTCATTTTGCCACTCTGTGGAGTGTGGAAGCTATTTATGAAATTAGCTGATGCAGCTCCGGTTGGGAATATCAACTTCTTGTCAAAGATCATAAGCTGGGCACCGAAAACTCAAAAAGTAAACAAATTTTCTTACTGACGATGAATCAACACAGAATAAGTCTTTTATGAAATTCGGATACTAGATTCTCTCATTATTAAATCGGAGAAACATCACACACACACTAATTTATTCAAACACCAATTTATTCTCAATGAGTAGTCTCAAATTGAGAAGCACCTTCTCTCTCTCCCCCCTCCCTCCTATTCCCAGATTTTCCTCTTTTAGTAGTTGCCAATTTCAGATTTTTCTAAAGAAAAATCAACCAACGAGTTGTCGAGCTAACTTGCAAACTTGTGTGGTGACTTCTACGCCACTTCTAGGATTCTCCCTCCCTCCTATTCCCAGATTTCTCTCTTTTAGCAGTTGCCATCTCCAGATTTTTCTAAAGAAAAATCAACCAACGAGTTGTCAAGCTAACTTGCCAACTCGTGTGATGACTTCTACACCACCTCTAGGATTCTCTAAAGAAAAATCAACTAACGAGTTGTCAAGCTAACTTGCCAATTCGTATGATGACTTCTACACCACCTCTAGGATTCTCTAAAGAAAAATCAGCCAAAGCAAGTTGCGGTGTAATGTCTGGTTTAGGAGATAATTATATCAGAAAAGTGTGGAGACTTAATACTAGTATAGAAAGACAACACCCATCCCAATTGTATCAAGCAAGAGTGAAGCACACACTTGATGCGAACACTGTGAGAGAGTAAGTCTCCACCGTATGTATACTTAGAATTCTCCGTATAAAATATTGCTTAGCATGTAAGTGGTGTCGAGTGTTGTCATATAATAATAAGAGTGTTCATTTTAATCAGGGCATCCACTTAATTCTCAATAGAAACCGTAAAATACAGTATGTATGAGCTCGAACTTTGTATTCGATGAGAATGTTTGAAGCGTATCAATCAGCAATTTGAACATATATGCTTACCTTTTGAAGAGGCAATATAATGAATAGGCCGGCAGAACTAGAGAGCAAAAGAAACATCGTCATCCACCAGAAGCCGGGATTCTTGATATCATTAGCATTGACCGGTCTGTCCAACTGCTTCGCAACAATGTCACTCATGGCAAAAAGATAGCTTGCAAAGCCTCCTATCTACAGGAATAAATTAGAGTAACTATAAACCGTCTCCCATTAAGACGATTATCGAATAGACGATTGTCACGAAAATGTATGACACATGAAAAAACCATACGTGAAATAACTATTCATTAAAAGTGAAAACATGGGTCAATATCAACAGTAAATTTTATTTAAAACTATACCCCAAAAATGTGGGATCATATCATAGACATAACAAATACAAAATTTGTTGATAATTCAATATAACTAACATCTTTGTCCAAAAATATATTTAATAAACGTAAGTATAAAACTTCCATTTAAGTTGAGAAATTTATGTAAAAATTATTAAATTTGAAGTGAATAATGTAAATAAAGTTAATACGAAAATTGTTAATTTCATGAAAATTAGAGTTATCAAGATGGGTTACAAATTCATATCTTTAACTCATATTTATAAAAATGAATTAAACTAAAAATATGAGTTAAAAAAGGTCCAAAAAAATAAAAAATTAGACGGATTTTAGTGAGTTAAAGTAATAAACCCACTTTCAACACAAAGTAAGAAATAAGTGCGACTCCTTCCTCCTCTCTTCTCTCTCCCTGGGCTCATCACCTCTCTCCCTCGCATCTCGCTGCCCCCTCTCTCCACTTCTCCAGTGATTTCTTGAGTAGTTGCAGATTTGCATTTTGGGTTCGCGACAGATAGAATTTGTGTCTGCAAATTTATGCAATGGGGGAGGGGCCTATTAGGTGAATTGGTTGACATATTCGAAGAGAGCTTGAATTCAAGATTTCTTTGGAAGTAAGCGAGGTCACTATTTCTTCAGAAAACCTCCTAATATATTTTAAAGCTGACAAAATCATCCATCATCTAATCTTGAATCTGATGAATGCATAGATTATATCAGTCTCGATCATATTCAAAATCTATCTACTACTATTTGTATTGCACAGGTGGAGTTACTTTGTGGATTTCAGCAAAGCTTATACGTGAATATCATCATGACGTTTGATGTCTTCAAACTCCAAGCTAAAATCGTATATCATCAAATTATGAAATCTACTTATGACTATATTTTTAGAAAAATCCCACTACTTATATCATCACATCTAGTGATCTAGCTCGAATTTCTGATATAGAAAGCATTGATTGATTTTCAATCTTACCAGATTATGACATCTTGATTGATGACAATCACTCCAAAGGTAAGCAACCTTTCTCAATTGAAGAACTCTACTTATGAAAACAAAGATTTGCTTATATGCGCGACTAACTCAATGAAGATTCATATCATATTTCTCAACGGCTACTCAATCTTCCTTGTCCAATGGGTTGTTTGGAGAAATAATCCTTTGAAAACTATCCAACAGTTAGATTTGAAATGGAGGAGTATAAAAAGAGACTAAGGTACTAAAGAGCAATGAGACATCAGGAACAAAAATTTCGAAGTTCAAGAGAACTCCAATCTTGCATACTTGTCTTTTGTGAGCTACAAACTATAATCCTTGAGAGGCACTGAAAGAGTGATTGCATAATATATTTATCAAAAACTTGAGCATTATCATTCATCTCTGTAACCTTTCATTGATTAACTAATGAAGTCCAATCAGTAGGTTGTCAGCATGAAAAAGTAGACATAGGTTTACTCTAAATTAAACTACTATAAATTTTATGTGCAATTTCTTCTATCTTTCAACTCTTGCTCAATTATTTTTGCACACTAATGAATATTATCAGGTCACTATAAAAAAATTAGACTCTAACTTCACTCGAGTTTGATATTACTCAACTTGATTGTTTTACTTCCGCATCAAATTCAAGAACTGTTAACATCACATATTTACCTCCACTAGATAATATTGCTAGCTTCAACACCTATAATGGTTGTTTTTGGGTTTTCTATTTGGTTGGAAAATAGCTTTGTCGTAAATCTATTTCTTGTAATTCTTTCGGTTTGCACGTGAGCTGTTTGAAGAACTGTCTACTAGGGATTTCTCATGGACATGGTGAATTAAATGGTTTGAGAGGGCGAGAATTGAACTTGTGATCTATATTGTTGATATATTGCTTCATGAAATAATAGCCATATGCTCTAAAAGAGGATCCAACAATGAGATTGCCACCACATGCGTATATACGTGATGACTATAATCGAGATACTCATGAAATATATATTTTGAAAAGTAATCGTCTTCATTGGGTATAATGGTATTATTATTTGCTTTGACTATTTGCAGCTTTTTTAGTTAGAAAAAGTAAAGCAAATAAAGTGAAAAAAATAAACTAGATGCATTGTAAACATGGGCTTAAATGTGCTTTAAAAGAATGGGCACGACTTTTCATATGTGGGATTAATTATAGATTTGATTTAGTATTTGTTTCGGATTTATTTGCCTTTTGTGAGCTAAAAATTGTAATCTTTTAGAGACAAAAAAAAAGAGAGTGAGTGAATAAGATACAAAGACCTATCATTTACTCGATAGCTATCACTCAATTATGTAAGCTCTTATTAATTGACCAGTGAAATCCAACTAATTAACTATCAGCATGGGAGAGTGGATATGAACTTATCCTAAATCGAACAACTATAAACTTCATGTACAATTCTCTATCTCTAACTTCTTGCTTCTTGTTCTTAATAAACTTTTGCACATCGGTGGATATATCACTTCACTGTCAATATTTAGACTTGGAGTTTTGTGTTCGGGTGAAAAACATGCTCAGACGCGAATTTGACTAGAGTTTAAAAATTCTCATCTTGATTGTTTTTATTTCTGCATTAAAATGTTTAAGCATTTTTAAAATCAACCTATTCACTCCCGTTCCAACAAATTATTGCTAACTATTATTTTTTATTCAATCCGACTTGACTCAAATTCGATCTGATCTATCAATTTGATGTCCTATCAAGAGATATGGTAATTTCATAATGATATGGATAGATTATTTACCATTTGTCCCGACATCCCAATTAGGCAGAGAAGTAAAAAGGAAGATGTTTACCCATTTGGGAACGGAGCTGGTGGCAGGCTGATTCATCGGCCTTCTTGCCTATAATTGCCTTGCACCGTCGCTTCCTCGGCCCACAGCTACGGTTCCCGCAACACCCATCACATTCTTTCCGTCCCAAATCTTCATCTCCCGTCGGCGGAGCCAGAGGATCTTGGAGCGCCGGCGGCCATGGGGGAGAGTCTCGTCCTCTGGCAACCTCCCGTGTCTCTCTCCTCGTTTTCCGGTCGGGGTCCGGCGCTGGTCGCCGGCCTCCGACCTGGGATTTCGGCCGGGCGCGCTTACGCCAATGCTGCTCGCGCGAGGAGTGCAGGGGCTAGTGCTGTGCGTACTGATGTCGGCACAAATTCTTCTCCGAAGGTCGGATCATTTAACGAGGTAATTCACAGGTGTCGATTTTGTTTTCGATAGCTCTTTTGTTGTTTTTGGAGGTTGGGGATTGATGGGTTGGTGGGTTTGTTGCTTTCTTGATTCTGCAGCTGATTGAGTCTTTGATTAGCCGTGAGGATTTATCTGAGGCGGATGCCGAGGCGTCTCTAGACTTTCTTTTGAACGACGCTAGTGAGGCACTGATCAGTGCCTTTCTTGTGCTGTTGAGAGCTAAAGGAGAGACTTTTGAAGAGGTAACAGTTCCTGGATTGCGCTTCTGGGGGAAGTGCTGTGTTGTTGCTTATGGGTGATCTTGAATTCAAACGTATAATGGGTAAAGGGATCCTATAACATGTAGACAGGTTGTAGGCTTGGCAAGGGCAATGATCAAACATGCTAAGAAAGTGGAAGGATTAGTTGATGGGGTAGATATTGTCGGAACAGGGGGCGATGGTGCCAACACGGTCAACATATCAACCGGTGCTTCTATACTTGCTGCAGCTTGCGGTGCCAGAGTTGTGAAGGTGACATTGATCTCTGCACAAGTTCTGAGAGTGACATTGATCACAAACCAGCTAGATATAATCGACCTCTTTGTGTGATGCAGCAAGGGAACCGTTCAAGCTCTTCGGCATGCGGGAGTGCTGATGTATTGGAAGCTCTGGGAGTTGCTATCGACTTAGAACCTGAGGTTCATTCATTGTAGTCAAGTTTTTAATGGCTAGATTTATTATTGAATGAGTATGGTTTTCCTAGAATTTACTCAATGTGTTTGTGCACTTGAACTGTTCTTTGAGGTATTTATATCATAGAGAGGATGGAATTCATTGTAACTTAGTGGTTTGAGTTCCATAACTTTAAAAAGCATAGCACAAATTGCCTCGCTAACCTGCTAGCTCCATGTGCATGGTAATCCTCATACGACTCTTTTTGTTGTACTAGGGGATCAAGAGATGTGTGGAGGAAGCAGGAATTGGTTTTATGATGGCTCCAACATACCATCCGGCCATGAAGATTGTTAGTCCTGTGAGGAAGAAGCTGAAAGTGAAAACAGTATTCAATGTATTAGGACCTATGTTGAATCCAGCACGGGTGCCTTTTGCCGTTGTTGGTGTCTACAAAGATGACCTAGTAAGTGTGGTGTCTTTAGGAAAGTTCGCAGATTGTGCTTGTAATCAAGATTATCTGTATTAACTTGTTCTCCTTAATTTTTAATCAAAGCACCTGACATGTCTCCTTGAATTTCTTTTGCACCTTCTCTGTAGTCTATACATAGTCATTGTCTTTCTGCACAGAACCATCATATGCTTAGTTTTAGCTCTGATACTGTAAGCCGGTTATATATATGTTTATCATTTCATCCTGTTTTGATTGATAATAAGCTGGGGCTTTGAAATGCGGGAAGTATCTTAGTGAAATTTAATCACACTCTTATGTTTCTAAGGTGCTAACAGTTTCTCAGTACTCATTTGACAATATGATGTGTGCAATTATTTTATATTTGAGTAAGGGAAAAAATTCTTCACTGTTTTCTCATGCATATTAGGTTCTTAAAATGGCAAAAGCACTGCAACGATTTGGCATGAAGAGAGCACTTGTTGTTCATTCAGAGGGTCTAGATGAAATCAGTCCTCTTGGTAAGATGATCCTCACTTTCTTGTTCAGTAGTATGGGCCAATCTACTTGGTACCTAAAGCTCCAGCAACAAGACCTGCACTCCTTTTCCTTTTCTTTTGAATGTTTGAATTGCCCCTTTTAAATTCTATCTCACAGCAGTCATATTCATGACCAGGGGCTGGGGTAGTACTTGACGTCACTCCAGAGAAGATTGACAAATTCTCCTTTGATCCATGTAAGAATCTTCTTATCATATTCTCTCATACTATTGACAAGCGAAAATATGAAATTATAGCTTGGCGGCTGTTGATGGTGAAAATTACCATTAGGTGGCACTATCAAGAATGATGCTTTTCCTGTTTATCAATGCATATAAATATTTGCATGATCTTGACTATTGGTTCCTTTGGATGGAGTTTCTGTTGGCCAGTGGATTTTGGCATTCCTCGGTGTACTTTAGATGACTTGAAGGGTGGAGGCCCTGCTTATAATGCAGAAGCCTTGAAGCGTGTATTATCTGGGGAAAAAGGACCGATTGCAGATGCATTTGTGAGTAAACCTAAATCTCGAGGCTTAGTCGCTAGCTTAGTGTATCTTAATTAATCACTTTAGCCCTCATTGGCTCACCATTTTGACTTGGATTGGCTCAACTGTATGTCCCACTAATTTTACTTGATGATCAGACTAGTTACTTGAAAAAATACCTGTGTTAGAAGCTGTTACTCTTTAAAATTCAGGCATGTAATTTAATAGTTACGGTTCAATCTCTTGCAGAAATTAAGGTGATAATTCATGAATAATGAAATACCTATGTTGTTGGCCTCTCTTTGCTTTGAAACTTATGCCTGGCAAAACAATATGCAGATACTAAATGCAGCAGCTGCTCTCTTAGTCGTGGGCCAAGTACGTACATTAGTTGATGGAGTAAGTTTGGCTCATGAAACCCAACAATCTGGAAGAGCTTTGCAGACCCTTAACAAGTGGATAAACATCTCCAACGTGAGTTGCAACTAATATTGAACTTGCCTCCCTTTTGATCAAACTTTTGTGAACCTTATTCGCCTATGACTGATTGCAGAAGGCAAAGGGAGAGCTTTAGAAACCCTTAACAACTGAATAATCATCTCCATTAGTTACGAGACTTGAGTCTCACGGATGCTAATGTTAGAGGTTGATCAGAGTAGCTCAAGCTCGACGGTATAAGTAGGCTGAGCAAGCGCTGGGATTCGATGTTCATTTTGGCATACAACAGACATAGTAAGGATAAGTTCTCTTTCTTTGAAAATAATCTTACCGTCATGTCAATGTTTAAGGAAGAAAAACATTGATTTCTTTTCTCTATAATAAAACTTGCCCTGAGTTATGAGGGGTGTGGTACCATGCACTTGCTTCTGTGATTTCTTTTATCTAAAGTATGCAATTCAGAGAACTGCTGCATCAGATCGCTAGAATTTCCAGGAAACGAAGACTGCCCAATTTGTGTTTTTTCCCCCTGGTAGAAGTAGTCAGTCGTCAATGCTATAGATCCCCTTGCTCATACGAAATCAAAGTAGGCCCTGCCTAGGAACATGCGTAAGGACCCCAACTACAACGATATCGATCGTTAAACGATGAGCAAGGGGAAGGATCGGCAGTCAAACACAACACACAATGCACTTCAAAGGGTGAGGAACTTGCTGTTGATTATGTTCACTCATTCTCGTTCAAACGTTATCCACAGGATCACATTCGGAGATACGCATATTTGGCTTTGAGTGCAAGTAGACTCGGGTATTGACCACTCTCTAGGATAGACTAAGGGGAAACAGGCGAGCCCCACTAGTTTCTGGTGGCAGCACTTATTGACTCTCTACACTGATGTAGAAGATGCTGGGCCATTTCCCTGTAATTGCACTGCAAATTCTTTGATTCCTCATCGTTTACTTCGAATTCGTGCTCGAGAAGGAAGAGGGACGAGCAAGCAATGGCGAACAAGGGTGGGTCGAGCCGTGACATTTGTTGGAATAGACAATGTTAGCGCCTTTCGATTCTTTGTTGGCACAGAGGAGTCAGACATGGAGATCATTTGATCAGATTTGTGCGGGAATCCGGTCAAAATATTAATAATTTGTCGAACTGGTTTGGCTTTTCAAAATTTCTTTGCCTTAGAATTCGGGCATTTGCTAGGAAATGGTCAGACACGGCAAAGTTTTTCGTCTAGAAGGTATGAAATTCCGACCACTTAAGACTCTTAGACCCCTCATCACGAGGCGTATCGAACTCAGTTGACATCAATCAATCTTCCAAAAGAAGCTTATGACTCACACATAGAACATGTGCCATCCATCATTTATGTCGAGAGAATCGGAGAATCGTTGTCGTGGATGGTGCGGCCTGGGCCACTTAAGTAGAAAAGTGGCTATGTTAGGAATTGGTCTTGGTCGAGACCTTGTCTTGAGTTTGATAGAAGGATGTTACGGGGGCAGGAACATCAGTGAGAAAAGCTAGTCATAGAAAGATGCTATTCGATTTCATGATTAGGGATGGTACGGTGCTGAGAAGAATTTCCTGCAGTGGGGTAGACTCTGTTGATCAATATTTGACCAATCCATGGCAACTTGCAATTGAGTGCGCACCCCACTTGTATAACCGCGTAAGTCAAATGTTTTAATTTTAATGCTGACAAAGAATCTGAAAAGTAATTACCATTTGGTGCTAAATTGGTAAGTTTTAAATTTAAAAATTATATAAAAAATTATTCACATCAATATTAATGCACTAATCTTACCATATAGAATAGCTAACTTCCACGTTAGCAATTTTTGATCAAAATTGGACATAATGATTATATTAGTAAATGGTGAAAAAGTTTATGATTAAATCAACTAAGTTACAGTGTTTGCATACGTAATGAGTTTGACTTCTTTTTTTTAATAATTATCTTGGAAACTATAACCTACCAATCAAAACCGATTCTCCATTTGAGAACTAAGAACTGGTTCGAAACTAAATCGGCTTATTCTAGCATATACTCAGGAACTTACCTATTTTTTCAACTTATTTTAATAATATGACTAGGTTCTTATTTGTTCGAGTTCCCTTGTTTTTGTTTTCCTTGGGAACCCGCCACAGTCCCCATGCCAATAGGACTGGAACCAGCCATATGAGGTTTACTAATTTTGATTTTTGGGTTGAACTGACACGATTACTTACCTCTTATTCCCAAGGAGGGATAAGGTAGAGACAAGATTGCCATCCTCAAAATTTAAGAAGTTGGATTATTTCGGAGCTATAAAAGAATACTTACTTCGACAAAAACGGTGCTTTTATCCAAGAACTAACCGAGAAACCATCTCTCCAAACACGGCATTTTCTCCGTTCGCATAGGCCCCTCATCACGTGCACTAACACGTTGCTGTTCGATAAGATAGAAAAACAATAAATAAGTAATGAACGGAGAGATTCGGTGATAACTTCGGAGTGGATAGTCGTCCATTCCTTGCCGCGTTTCTCAGTCAAGTCATCCCCTGCACTAGTAAAATCACCGGTCAGAGTCGCCTCTCTCTCTGAGTCTCTCTATTTTGGTTCGGGTATCGGACCCGATTGACATGTCTCGACTTGAATATCTAATTCGTCGATCCGCATCCCTCCGGACTGAATCATGAAAGCCGTCGTCGGACTTTGCGTCACTGCACCACAAGGCTTGCCCTTTCCCAGAAGTGGGTGTGGTGAATACTTGGACACCATTTGTTAGGAGCGGGATACAAACCAACACCTTCCTTTGAGAAGGTCGTCAAGAGAGAGTTTTCAAGTTTGATCTCTGTTGACATATTCGATTGAGCTTATCTTCACTCAAAAATTTAAGTCAGTGAATTAGAAGTCAATTAGAATATATTAACCATTTTATATCACATCAATTTATCTAAACTTACTCATACATCTCCACAAAAAGAAATTCAATAATTTCAATTCAATTAATCCTAAGGAACTCATGCAAATTGCAGTCTCCACATGCATAGGACACGAGCACTAGCCAAGTTGTAGGCATGGCTTTTATCTTGAGTGGGAGATATCGTAACTCCAACACAGGCTGTATGGTCACCTTTCCTTTTTGTCTCATGAACAAGAAGCATTTCAAAGTCTAGCTCAAACCAAGTCATAGATGATTGAATGATAGATGCATGTGTTGCAGTTCATGATTTTCCCATACTTATGAACCTTTGTGAGAGGAGATTGGAATTATCAAGTGAAGAGTGAGTAATGTAGATGGTGCTAGGAGTTTTAAGACAGAAGAAAATTATCACTTAGGAACTTTGAAGGTGGGATTGGTCTTTAGTGTACGGACTGGTCATGAACTGATGTTGCTATCCTGATAAGGCCATGGCATACCGAAACTAATTATTGAGCCTGGAATTATTTGATGTCTCATTCGACAAACTAGACGTTCAAACTAATTTAGGCGTGATATGATCTAGCATAAAAAAGCTATTCGTCGTATTATTTTCTAGAACAATTTATCAAAGGACGGTTGGCCTAGCATGTTTCGCTCACCAGGCTTTGCAAGAGTTATTTTGCAATAAAAGAATTGCCGGCCCATGACACATGCACATCTTCTTGTCCATTTTATGTGGATTAAACTCCTTACTCAGGAGCGATACAAATAGTCCTTGAACTATATCATTCAGATGCAAAATCAAGGCATGCAAATTAAAACTTCACCGAAGATTGTACTTGTCTTTTCAGAAGGTCGTGAATTCAGGACATGTTGGCGAGCAAACTTCCGAACAAGGCGTCTTGTCTCCACATCCACTATCTTGCGGGGAGAGATTTGCCGGCTTCCGGCACGGGCATGGCCCCATCCGAGCCTTCAAATTGGAATAAATGGTTAGAGTTGAGAAAATCTTTATCTTTATCTTATAATGAAATTAAGATATTAAAAGCGAGTAACTGCTCCAGTCATTCCTCGTCTTTTTCGCTTATTCTTAAAAATTGAAAAATAAAATAAGAATCAAACTCACTGCATTTCAATAGAAGTAAATTTAACACTTTCAAATTCAATTAATCCTCACCACAACATGTATATCATGCTACCTAAGAATAAATTATTCGGAAGGTCCCAATTGAAATAAATAATTACAGACCCAAAATAGAGAAAAACAAGATAGTTAAAATTAAGGATAAGTATTGAAAGTCTTAAAACTTGTCAATAAAGTGTAATTTAATCCTTAAATTTTTAAAAAGTGCAATCAAGACCTAAAACTTATTCTGAAAATATAATTGAATTTTAAAACTTTCAGAAAATGCAATAAGATTTTAAAACATGTCAAATTAGTCATATCAAATCATTCTTATTTTTGGACTTGAGTGAACTTTATCGATAAATTTTAACATTTAATTGTACCTTTTCAAAATTTTAAAACTCAAATGAATTTTCATAAAAGGTTTTTAAGATTTCTAATATATTTATTTTTAGAATTAAAAAACCTTATCTTCTTTCAATGACGTAGAAAGCAGGTGTCATTCCTCCTCTATTTCGCTGAATTTTAAAAAAATTAAAAAGAAAATTCAAAGTCAAAAGGTTCACCGCCACCCACTCTCTCTGTGTCTGCTTGTGGGGCAAGCAACCACGGCAAGTCGCCGTCAACTCTCACTTCTGTCCGATCATCAATCGTTCATTAGACAAATCGCCCTTTGACCTCCCTTCAATGCCGGCATCCCTCCGCCGCGCCGTCGCTATCCGAGCCACCGTCGTCGTCGACCACCACCGAGCCGAAAACCGTCGCGGAGCGGATCGCCTCCGTACGGGTTTCCAACTTTGTCGGCTTCTAGAAGTTCGCCGCTCCATGTGCGCATGCGCTCGCGTCGCGTTCATATATAAGAGCGCCAGCGGTAGTGGGATGGGCGAATCCGTGGGTTCGACAGTGAAGCGGACGAGAACGCCCTCCCGGCCGCAGCCATTTTGGACTCCGCCACCCTCGAATCTTTTCAGAGGAAGGTGACGGTGGAGCTCGGGCGGCTCTTTGACCGGAGAAAGGGAAAGCTCCGGTAGCCGACGCTTCTTGAAAGCGCGAAAAGCTCGAACGCAGCTCCCGGAACCATTTCTCCGGCGGATTTCGCACCGGGACGGAGGTTGAAGCTGCGAAATGCGGCCTCCGACCCTCGAACCTCTTGCCCTCGTTTGCGTTTCCCTCGTTCTCTTCGGCTCCTCGTTCTCGCCTTCGCTCGGCGACCCTCGGGTGTCCGAGGCGGGCATTCTGTGCCTCAAATCCAACGTCACGCCCACCGCGAGCGTCATCACGAACTTCCTCGACGTCATGCGGGAGGTCGCCGCGACAGTCGCCGAGGATCGCTGGGCTAATGACTCCATAACCTCTCCGTTGCCGGAAATCTATGCGCTGGCTCAGTGCCACGGCGACCTGAGCCACGACGATTGCCTCCTCTGTTTTGCGCAGAGCAGGACCATACTTCCTAGGTGCAGCGTCTTGGCTGCTAATTCCGGGCGGTTGTATCTCGACGGGTGCTTCATACGGTCCGACTACTACAATTTCTTTAATGAGACCGTCGATGCGCAGCATGACATGGTCAAGTGCGCCAACCAATCCAGTGTTTCGGCTGACCAGCAGACGAGGCAGCAGTTCGCCGAGAAGGTCGACCGGGTGCTGAGGAATGTGTCGGCAGTCGCGTCAAAGAATAAGGGGTTTGCCGTTTTCAAAGAGGAGAGGACAGGAGGAGTCGCCGGTGTCTATGCGCTGGCGCAGTGCTGGAACACTCTCGACGAGAAGGGGTGTAGAGAGTGCTTGGAGAATGCGATGATCAAGGCGAGGAACTGTACACCTGGGGATGAAGGGAGAGCTATGAATGCCGGATGTTTCATGCGATATTCTACTCAGAGGTTCTATACTGTCCCTACAGATGGTGGTAAGAATCGAATGATCTTGCAAGTTAGTCTGCATGATGTTCTAGTTTTCTTGTTCTGTATATTCTACCAAATGGCAGTAGCTGTAGATTTTTTGCCTCTTCTTTGCTATAGCTTAGTTTTTTTTTGCCAACAAAGGATGATCTTTGTGTTTTTTTAATAGACTCATCGAAGCTTGGGATCATCATTGCAATTGCTTCATCCGTTGCTGCTGCAACTTCACTTGTTCTCATCGGTGCTTATGTTGGATACAGAAAATTATCCAAGAAAAGAGAAGGTATATGTGAAAACTTAAGAGAGTTCTTTTTAGCTTCTCTTTAAACATTCTCTGATGCTGTCTTCTTTGCCTATTTTTCAGTCCAGAAGAAACTCTTTGGTGTTCCAGCAATTGTGAGGAGGTCGAATCTTAATTTTAATTACGAATTGCTTGAGAAGGCTACCGACTTCTTCGATGAGTCAAGGAAATTAGGCCAAGGAGGAGCTGGTTCTGTATTCAAGGGGATCCTCCCTGATGGAAGAGTTGTTGCAGTGAAAAGACTGGTGTTCAACACACGTCAGTGGGTGGATGACTTCTTCAATGAGGTAAATTTGATCAGTGGAATCCAACACAAGAACCTGGTCCGCCTTCTAGGTTGCAGCATTGAAGGCCCGGAAAGCCTCCTAGTTTATGAATATGTTCCCAACAGAAGCCTTGATCAAATCCTCTTTGGTAAGTTCCCCCCACTTTGCTGCTCCATTCTGCATCCAAGATTAGTAGGAGTTGGTTCCATAAGTTAGGCCTCTACCAAAATAAAACCCTTCAGTTTTTAGCTTCTCAAAACTTGTTCTATGGTGTTAATCTAGTTGCTAGCTTCATCTTGTTCCAAAAAAATACTTTTTCTTGCAAGTTTTTCTAGGTGGTTTAAGTACTTAATTGCAATAATGTAACTGATAACAAGACCTGGTTGCTGTTGCAGTTAAGAATGCAACCCGTATCCTGAGTTGGCAGGAGCGGCTTAATGTCATCTCTGGAACAGCTGACGGGCTAGCATTTCTTCATGGACCTTGTGGAGTGAAAATAATACACAGAGACATCAAAAGCAGCAATGTCCTTCTTGACGAGGATCTCACAGCAAAGATTGCTGACTTTGGACTTGTCCGATGTCTTGATCCAAAAAAATCTCATGTTTGCACCGGTATTGCAGGGACACTGTAAGATCCTGGTCTTCAAATTTTTCTCTCTTTGTTTCAGTTAAGCCAGTTTAGATTACATCTTCATATAGAGAAGACTGAATTAGCTATTTGAACTGCCGCATATTATGAATGAGTTCAGAAGATAAGCATGTGAGATAGGGCTTAGAGTGAGAGCAGCGTTGTATCAAATAGGAATTGCTCTCTTTTTCCCTAACCTTCTCAGGTCTGGTTTGGGAAATTTATTGTGTGGATGACCCCTTCCTTCACTCTTTGGCAATTTCATTTTTGACTTCAGATTCTGTAGAACAGATTTCTCTCCTTCTGAAAGAATTATTTTGCAGGGGTTACATGGCTCCAGAGTATCTTGTCAAGGGACAACTAACAGAGAAAGCAGATGTTTACTCTTTCGGTGTGCTGGTCCTAGAAATTCTAAGTGGTAGGAAGAACAGTGTCTTTGGGCAGGTCTCAGGTTCAATTCTGCAATCAGTAAGATTCATACACCTATCCTCCTGATTTCAAGGTCTAGAATATGCATGTGGTGTTTGCAAATTTCTTCTTGTCTATGATATAGAGTTAAACAAATCCTAACATCTTCTCAAACTTCAAACTGAGAATTTTCCAGCTACTCTTTTCTCTCTGTACTGGAAATCTTGTAACCCACACGACCCCTTCATGGCCTTACATATCATGATTCAGCTGTATAAGGGCATTATTTAATTCGTCCCTCCACAATCTGGAGAGAATCCGTCTTTTCTGCTCAACACTGGCAAAGTTTCTTATGACTTGCTTTGACTTTTTCCGTCCTTTTCAGGTTTGGAAGCAATATAAATCAAATAGTCTTGCTGAATGCATCGATCCTGTGTTGGAAGGCAAGTTTCCCATCTCAGAGGCAATGAAGGTGCTTCAAATCGCGCTTCTTTGCACCCAGGCTTCCCCAGATTTACGACCATCCATGTCTGAAGTAGTCGAGATGCTCATTGACCAGGAGTGTTTGGTCCCCATGCCAACGCAACCCCCATTTCTCAACAATAATCTGATTCCAGATTACTCTAGCAGAAGCTCGAATACGAATACTGGGATCTCGAACAAACTGACAAATTCTGAAATTTCCCTCGCTTCCACCATAAGCCTCCGGTGAGATAGTCTTTTCAGTGGAATCAACTGAGCCAGCAGAGGCGATGTAATTTTCGGACATGTGAACAGAAGCACTATCAATAACCCAACAGAACGTGATGAGATTGGCATATGGTCCTGCGAGAAGGATTGCAGGGAGTCCAATGGCCAGTAGTGCTTGAGGGTTTCTCGAAACTGGATCGGGAAATTGGGATGAGAATATATGGGCAGCGAGACGGGGCAAAGATGCAGCTACCGTGCAAGAGATTGCAGAAGCTCCGTGGTGCATCGGTCATGTCTTATGCTAGCCCTTTCCCGCTCTGTCAGTCGGAGGAACTCATGTACATATATTCTTATTCACTTTTTTCCTTTATCCTCCATTTTCTCTTAGTATTGCCAATTCCACTCAATTTATACATTAAGTACAGTGACTCACACAAAACAGAATCACAACTGGGTAGTAGCTCATGCTAGCCTATTTCGTGTCCTGTAATCTCAGAAAGGAAAAGCAAAACCCTTTCGTCGGAAATCTTCTAATTAGCATTTTTCGCTTAATTTTTCTCAGAGCAACGGTCTCTTTCGCCATGATGAGGATTGTTGAATTCTTGAAATGATCAGCTAGACAGCTTGATGTACTTCTCAACTTTTTCCTTTGAGATTCTTGGTTTGAAGCTGGCATTTGCGGTGAATTGACCAAGAATTTTTAACCGTCTATGAGTACCACCCAGCATGATTCCGGGTCGAAGAAACAGTATGGAAGTTACTCTGTAGTTGTTTTTTTTTTTCTTTGTCATTTATTATTTGCCATTTGCTTCGGATGGATCCTAAATTTGCGGATGATTAGTTCATCATTGATTAGATATCCAAGGAGAAAATAGTCAACTATTACAGCATTGACCTTTGCAGACATCAGATGACCGTACCTCTTACTCCAATAATTCAATCTCTCATCTGCATCTACGTACGGATTCCTCTGGAAAAGAACATGAAAGGTCCAATGGCAGATGCATTTGATGTTGAACCTCAAGACTATAGAATGTACTTGGAAAGCGATTGGTTATCACGTAAAGTTCATTTCATTAACTTCTGGTGCTGGTGTAAGAGAAGGACGACGGATGACCACCTGCCAAAGGGGCGCCCGCGAAGTACATCGATGTTTCTTCTTTTAGGGGTCCACAAAGGGAAAACTTATTCATTTAGCCACGCCCTGATCAAGAGGATTTAGGGGCTCCTTCATGAACGCGCGCGTGACATCATTTTCCGCACGCCCCCTTGACAGTCCCGTCAAGGTTGCTTTCCAGTAAAGTGGGAGAGAAGCTCGTGACTGTTCCTCGTGAAACTATTTGCTTCTCCTGGAGAACCTGCTTGCTTTTGGATTATTACATCCGAATTATCAGAAACAGAAGTAAAGAAATAATCTTGATCTCGACAATGACACTTCTGCATTATAAAACTGCAGATCTCTAAGGAAGTCTAGTTCAATGTCCTGTGAAACTTTATTACTGGACACCGTCAAATTGTTTCTAGTCTCATCAGCAAACAAACAAATCTGGGTCTAGAATTTCTGATAGCCATTCCACTTTTACATTAAGAATTTTCAGCCACCACCAGCATAATGTAATGTGACGACCAGCCTGCCGTACCCAACAATCGTTGACAGCCTGTCATTAGAAGAGAGTCCCTACTATTATGGCAGCAACTGCTGACAAGGTATAGTTTATAGCACCCACTTCAAATTTGTGCAAGCAGTCAACAAACAATTCTTTCATTTACATGTGCAGTGAATATTATCACACCCCTCAGTTTATCCACTTCCATCACACAAGTCTCTATTTTGATCTAAATTATGAACTATGAGCACGGTGTTTTATCCGGTCTTCACAGCTCCGGCGCTCCTAAGAAGAGGTACCAGTTGACCTGCCTGGTGTTTCGCAGTGACCACTGGAATCGCAAGGAAAGCCGACATCAAAAGATAAGTCAGTCAAACAAAACCCGCGTTGCATCTAACCTCTGCCAGAGATTTTCTTGAATTCAACAAAAAGAGAGACAAATGATTAAGCAAGCGATTAAGAACTCACAATCGCAGCCACCGATATGATTTCCCCCAATGAACACATTAGGTACTGTTCTCAGCCCTGTCCAATCTGCCAAAGCCGACTGAACCACAGCTCCATCACCTTCAAAAGGAAATTCAGATGGTTGAACAATGTAGTGTTAAGGAGATCATGTTCCACGCGAGTTCTTCAACTTGTAGATAAAGCGATCATTTGCACAACAACGGAAATATCAGCAAATTATATCTCAAAAACCATGGTCAAAAGAATCAAAACATACTGGTCTTTGGGGGCTAATGGAACAACTGTGGGGGGAGATTCTTAACTGGCTTTTACACACACTAAACCAGCAAATCCACTTTAAAAATGGCATATTTGCATTGTCGACAAAATCAGCCCCCAAATAGCCAAGAACAAGATGGTTTATGCTCAGCTCAAGATTATATATGCAGGTGGTTCAAGAGGCTAGGAGACACTCACTTTCCTTGTCCAGCTCGACGACCTTGTAACTCACCCCAAGCTGCGTGAACAGATGCTTGACCCTCTGGCAGTAGCCACAGTAAGTTTTGCTGCGCAGGAAGCACAAGGTCAGTAAGATTGAGACTTCTCTGCTTCTGAACCCACATAAGAAATCTCAAAATCCCTCATTTTGAGCTGCTGCCACTCTGAATTCTGCAACAATTGAGTCCTAACAGAACACAGCATGGTATCCAGCGACAGTAATCTCTTCGATCCCAAGCAATATTCCCATTACACAAGATAGTTTAGGGTTCATGACTTGCATTATCAATTCAGCAACCAGCAGGAGATCAATAGAGGAATCCACTGCTGCAAACGTCTAATTCAAAACCCTCTTTTGTTTTGGGTCAAAACTCAAAACCCAACTGAAAAAGTGCTAGTTTTTCCCCCCAAATCTATACTTCCCGATTCAATTGATATATACTCTCCCCCATGCATCAATTTGCACACCAATTGTATGATTCTGAGCCATCGGCCCATACAATTTTGCCCGCGATTGAACACGGCGCGAACACAGATACCGAAATCGACGGGCGAGCATTGAAACGACTCGGAATGCAGCGCGGGTAATCAAAATTCCACCGTTCCGGAGGAGCAGATCGCTCGATCGACGAGCGCCGGGAGGGCGAGCAGGGGAGAGAGAAAGAGAGAGAGAGGAGGGAAGGAGCGACCTGAACACGACGACGGGAGCCGACGAGACGATCTCCTTGGCCTTGTCCATGGTGGTCGCGAGCTCCTCCTTGCTCGCGCCGCTCGATGAGCTGAAGATCGACCCCATGTCCCCTTCCAAATTTCTCTCTATCGAGGAGAGAGAATGTATCTAAAAACTCTCAAATCAAATCTACTGTTTCTTTAAAGCTTAATGGAGAGCCGCCGCCTTTTTTTAAACTGACAAGCCACGACGTGCGGGGCCGTCAAAACTTAATAAGAAGGGATATTAAGACCCAAAAAATCGAAAAAGGTAAACTTAAATATCAAAATCAAAGAAAGAAGGTATTAATTAAATCCCCAAGATAAGAAAATCCGACTAAAATATTGATATGATACTTTTTTGGTGAGTTGATATTGAAATGGCGTCGTTTTGGATGCTAACATGGTCAAATAAGCCAAAAACGACATCGTTTGAGCGATGATGTAATTAGATCAACCCAAAACGACACCAGTTTTGACATTAATTAGATTTTTATATAAATATTAATTAAATAATATTAAAAAAAAGTAGTGGCAACATTGGTTCCTGCTTGTGGCCGTCACTTCATTGTCGATAGGTGGCATTGTTGGTTGCAAGGGTCATTTGCAACCCTTGTTATATGCCAGGATAGGGTGCCGACCCTCTCCTAGATCTAGGTAGAGTCACTAGCCCTCGCATAGGCATTGACGACCCTCACCCAATGTTGCTAGACTTGAGGCAAGGTCCGGTGGTGCTGGGTGAGAGCCATTGGCGCCTATGCGAGGGCAAGTGACCCTCGCTCAAGTCAGGGCCAAGGCGGGCAACTCTCACCCAAATTTGAGAAAATGTCATTGTCCTCTCATGATGTCTAGTAAGGGCCCCTGCCCAGGTCGAGGCAAGGGTCGTTGATCCCCGCCCAAGTGCCGACAACCCTGCCATCCATCGTTGTCGCCCCATCGACGATGGGGCGGTTTCACAGGCGGGGGAACCCCTCTCGCCTATGTTGCCACTACTTTTTTTTTTATTTAAATTTTCATTTTTAATATTATTCAATTAATAATTTTATAAAAAATTAAACTTAGACCAAAACGACATCGTTTTGGGTGAAGGTAAGTTGATGTAGAATTCCGGTGAGTCACATGAGCTAGAAATTATTAAAAAATTGCCATGTAGGATTTCCAGGATGAATCACCGGAGTCAACACTGAAGTGATTCAATTTTTAAAAAAAGTGGCACTTAAATATACATTTCATAATTTTTGGCACTTACATGTCCCCGGTGCCAAGTTTTAGTACGTAGGCTGTTCTTTTGCCGATAAAGGGCATTAGGCAAGTCCCAATCACCATACCTTTTTATTCTGGTGGCAAAATGTCTTATCTTCCTTACTAAACAATGTTGTGGCAAATGAGAGCATGAAGGGGATTAAGCTGCATAGATCAATGCCCAATTTTATCCCACTTGTTATTTGTGATGATTCCATCTTCTTTTAGATGGATCGATAGTTGCATGCCAAAATTTTTCAGCAATACTAAACTAGTACTATTTTGCTTTTGGACAAACTATAAACCTAAAAAAATCAGATATAAATTTTAGTAACGGGTGTCCTCAATTGTTGAGGGAGATTATGGCAAGGGAATTGAGAATTCTAGAAATTGGCCACATAGGGAAGTACAGGGTATACCTTTAGACTGGGGAGCCACAAAAAAGCAAATGTTTGCTTGGATTTTGGGGAGAGTGAGTATGAATTTGGAAGGATAGAAGGAATAGCTGGTCTTAAAAGCGGGAAAAGAAATTTTGCTAAAAATAGTAATTCAAAATCTGCCACAATATGCAATGTCAATTTTTAAAATTCCTGATTCAATTTGTAAAGCTATTGAGCAGAAAATTGCAAAATTTTGATGGAAAAACAGCGACTCCAAGATTGGGTTACATTGGAAAAGGTGGGAAATTTAGAAGACTAGAAAAAACAAATGAGGCATGGGCTTTAGAAGAGACTTAATTGCTGTTAACAAAGCTATGCTTGGTAAACAGGCATGGCGTTTAATCAAATACCCAAAAGCTTTATGGAGTGGGCTTTTCAAAGGCATATATTTCCACGAGAAGGAATTTGGGCATGCAAAGAATGGTACTAGACCATCTTGGGGATGGCTAAGCCTATTCATAGGAAGAGAAGTAATCTCGAACTCTACCAGGTGGTCTATAGGAAATGGGGAGAAAGGGGACATAAGAACATATAGGTGGTTGAAAAAGGGTCTTATTGGTGGTCTTGCAAATATAAATTACCCATAGAAGGTTGTTGAATTGATTAGCCTGAAAGAGGACTAGTGAAATGTGCAAAAATTGGATGAACTTTTTGAAATAGATCGATAGTGCAAGTGCCAAAACTTGACATAGGGAAACATTTAAGTGCTAAAAGTTTAAAAAGTACTTTTAAGTGCCACTTTAAAAAAAAATCAAGACACTTAAGTGCCAACTCTAGCGAACACAACCGGAAATCCACGTGACTTATTTTACTAATATAAGTGGTTAACGTGACTCGCTAAAAAGTTGACTCAATAGATGATAGTGCAAAACAACGTTGTTTTAGCTCCAAAATTGAATTTAAATATAAATATTAATTAAAATAAATTAAAAGAACTAATTTAAAATGGGGGTAGGGAAGAGAGCTTTGGCGAAGGCTATGTAGGCCTTCACTGGCAATCGGCTAAGGTCGCTGGCCACTATCCAGGGCCTAGCGACTCCGGCAGACTCTCACCTTACCATCGTTGGCCCTTCCCAACAATGGTGGGGTGACAACGGTAGTGAGGGCCTTCACAGCCCTCGCCGAAGCTCTCTTCCCCTCTACCTTTTTCTAACTTTTTAAGTGATTTTGGAGGCTTATTGATGACGTGGCAATTTTTTAAAAAGTGCCACGCGGATAATTTTTTATAAAGAATTACCACATCAACAAAAAAAAGTTATTGAAAAATGCCAAGTAGGGAATTTGGTTGGAATTTTTCGCAATTGACACTTAAGTCATCCATTTTTATCCGATTTTGATATTTAATGGTGTTGAGGCTAGTTCAATCATCTAGAGGGGGTGAATATGTGATAATGCAGAATATAAAAAATTTAAGGATCAATATTGTAACATAACAACTTATGATGAATCGTGCTCAAATCTTATAAGTGTGCAAGCGTTCTATTTAATAAATTAAAGAGAGTAGGGATAGAAAATTGCACATAAATATTTATAGTGGTTTGGCTTAGACAAACATACATCCACTCAGTAACAACCTTTAGTTGGATTCCACTATTTGAACCAATCAAAGGTTACAAGATCTAAAGAACAAAATTTGAGTTTGTGAGATTAACTCCTTGCACACTCTCAACCTCTAAGTAGTTACACGTGTAGCACATTAAGACGAAAGTATTTGATCAAAAGTACTCTTCGAAACTTTGGAATTATAAGCTTTTGTTCTTGTTGCATTTGCTTTTGCGTTCACTACCACTTTTCTCCTTTGAGACCTCTTTATATACACCTTACCTGTCCAAGTTGACCGTTAGACATAATCTTCGGAGGATTATTCAACCAATCTACCCATTGACCTGAATCTCCAAGAAAATCTTATTGCTTCCGAGTTGCCAAGAATAAAACTTCCTTGAATACCGTCGCCCATACAATAGTTTGGGTTTCTATAAGTCAAGTACTTTTATTTGGAAACAAATCGCATCTATTTTGATGTTGTTGACACCCGAATTTTTGTCGACATGTTTTAAATACCCATTTATTTTACAAATATACATACATATAAAATATATAAATTTATAGAAAATATAAAAAAAATTAAAAAAATTAGATAAAAATTTGAAAAAGAGAGAGATTTGAGTCGAGTGGGCTGGCATAATCTAGCCCATTCTTTTACTCTTTCAACCCACCTCTTTGTTTCTTTGAAGCCCACCAGAATTACTTGAAGAGCCCAACCCATCACCATTTTTCCCTTCTCTTCACCTTTCCCTCACACACGCACGCGGCACCAACGACGCCGTTTTGATTCCTCAGATGGTGACGCCACAGCCACGACGTCAGTATTGGGACGCCAACAAGGGAATTTTCCCTTGCTGTGCTGTTATGCGAAGGAAGAAGGAGGGGTGAGCAGGAGAGGTGTGAGGAGAGGGGACCATATTTTCGGTTGAAGGCAACGAAAAAATTGAAGGAAAATGCAGGAGAATAACTGTAGGAAAAAGGGAGAGATGGAGGCTGGTTTTGGGGGTTGAAGGGGAGAAAACAAAAGCTGGTTTTTATTTTTCGACCTTGGAGAGTTTGGCTGCATTGAAGAGAAAGGGAGAGAGCGGTGAGTTGCAGAAAAATCAAGAGGCTGAGCGGGAGGAGAGAGCGAGTATGAGAATGAGAGTGAGGCTTGATAGGGTCTTCTATTGTTGTCGAAGGACCACCTAGCAGCCACCGCCTGTTGTAACCACTGAACGAACCAAGTTAGTTTATTTTTTTGCACTGAAATACTTGGTTTTTGCAAGGCATTCGGCCGGAGCTCGCGCCGACCAATGCATGAGCCCCGGCCCTGTTGTGCCTCCATTAATGTTGCTTTGTGTGTTGGCATGTTTAGCTAGAAGTTTAGGATCGGTATAAGTTCAGTTCGAGTTGGGAACCCCTTGTTTTACTCATGCATGCCAAGTGTTCGATAAAATGCCCAAATGAAGTCCCGAGCCCTTCATCGTTTAGTAGCCTAGTTTGATGTGTTTTTGTTCATGTGTAGTGGATCCTTGTTTTTTTTCGTAATCTTCCTTGTGTCTTTATGAGAGTTTATGGTTTGCCCGTTCATTTTTGTGAGTCGTCGGAATAGCAAACCGGAGGAGATGGGTGTCGGTCTGTGGAAACGATTAGCATGAGGCATTGTTTCAGTGATGATGCAGGAAGGTAGTAGTCGTCTAGAGAAGTGGCAACGACGGAGTTTTTTTTTTTTTTTTTTTTTTTTTTTTTTTTTTTTTTTTTTTCAGTTAGTTTGATGAGTTGCAAGTTTCTAGTTTAATGAAGAAAGGTGGTTGGAGGTGGTTGACGTCGGCCAGAGTGAAAGACCGATGGGTGGTGGTCATCGGCCGGAGTATTGGCTGTGTCAAGGATCTCTGATTCAAGTAAAAAAAAAAAGAAGTTGCAGAAGCAGTTTCAGAGGAAAGGGAACTGCAGGTGAGAGGGACTGCATCAAGGGGTTGAAGGCGTTGTATGGAGGAAGAAGGTGCAGCAGAAAAGGGCAAAATAATGAAAAAGACAAAGGGAGTTGCAGCCGAACGTCAATTGGCGGCCCTCGGTCGCCGGTTGTTGGCAGCCCCTGCCCACAGGTCATTGGTCATCGCTCGTTGCTGCCCGCCGTTGCGGGTCGTCGCCCATCACACCGGGTCACCGGGTTGCCGCCCATCCTCCGGTCATGCCGAGTTGCCGGCCGCCTCCGGTCGGTGAGGAGCGACAAGTGGTGGCGTCTAGCGGCGGCGGTGGCGAGAGGCCGCGGATTGGCGGCCAGCGACAAGTGGTGGCGATTGGCGTCTGGCGGTGGCGGCGGCAGCCGGCGACCGGCGGTGGCGGTGGTGGGTGGGTGGCGGTGTGCTATATGTGATGAGTAGTCCCTAAGAAATAATTTCTAGAAATTGTTTCTAGAAATAAGAAGCTACTTTTTTTTACTTCTCATTTCTATTCTAAATATATTCTTAGGAATAACTTTTTATTATTTGGAATAGAAAAATCAGTTGGCGTTACCAAACGCATTTTTGTTATTTTTTCTATTCCGGAGAACAAAAGAACAGAAAAATAGAGAAATAGAAACGTTGCCATGCGGAGCCTAATTGTCCCACGACCAACCTTACAATTGAGTGGCTAATCACCCTTAACTCTAGGGGACCATCCTACAAATCTAAAATATAAAAGGATGAGTCGAAACCAGCAAGTAAAATCTTTGAATCTAAGGTGGAAGATTAGCTTACCATTTAACTTGGTATCAATAAACAACATGAGATTGAAGCAACACAAAAACAACCATGTATAAAGAATGCATAAGGAAATACTATATCCTTACTATCATGATGTGCTAGTGGAAACCATTAACAACATTGCAAGTTTATTCACTTAAAAGCAAGTAAATGACATATTATCTTAGGATGGACAAGTATCACCTAGTAGCTCATCACTACACACAAGAATATATGTAAACAAGTTCATACTTATCATTAGAGTTCACCATTGCATATACAAGTAAATTCATACATATCATAAAGTTCATCACCATATACACATAAGTGAATCCATCCATGCTATGAAGTTTATACTTATCATACATTTTATACTTGTCATACATTTCATATTTGTCATTGGCCAGGACCCTTTTGTCTCACGAGGCATATTGACTTAATAGACATTGTCACCACCATCTCATTAGAGACAAATCATACATACCATTTGCCAAGCCTCAACCCATTAATCACGGATGCCTTCTATATCAATGAGGATCAATGCACTACTGGACATCCGCACAATGATGGTCAACATACCAAGACTATACAAACCATGTCATACCATGATTATAAAAGCTATGTTATACTTTGACTATACATACAAGCTAAGTCATACCATGACCACAAGGTTATGTTATAATAGGATTTCATATCATCCCAACCTTGTAGAGGAATGTCATATACGGTAGAACTAACTCCAAAATCTTGTCCCCATTCTCATACAAGGGAATTTGCTTGGTGGCAAATAGGCTGTGGCAAAAGTCTTAATCAATTGGCATCAATGACGTACACATCATTACACTTAACCATCACAGATTGAACATATTCTATGTCAACATTTATGTATTGCATCATTTCATAAAATCATCAACAACAAACTTATTCAACACAAACACTTTTCATTTGCCAAAAATAACATATATGCATTTATTAAATAATGATGTTGAAAAACATGAAGACTAGATATCCATATAATAGAAAGCATGAAAAAATAATTTTTTTATTTTAATTATTTTTTCCTATTATCATTAACTTTCTAAAATCAATAACTACCATATTTGGTGACTCACTAAAATTGGTAAATGGTAACTGTTACATTTGGTAACCTAACATAAGCGGCACTTAGTACTAACATCTTTGGTAACTCGTTATATTTAGTACTCGGTAACTACTATCTTTAATAAATTGCTATAATCAATAATCAATAATTGTTATCTTTGGTAACCTACCATAATTGGCACTGGGTACTGCCATCTTTGGTAAATTATTATATTCGACACTCGATAATTGCTATTTTCAATAAGTTGTTATAATTGGTAACTTTCTCATTTCGTATCTATTTTACTCTCCTTTCTCACCAAAATACTCCCAATCATCAAAGAATTAACTCATAAAATCATCAATAAACAACTTAACTTACCATCATTAAAATTCACATAAGTGATAAACCAAACATGCTATTGCTAAATTTAATCACACATGTTTGTAAAACTCACTTAAAGTAAGCACTCATCAAGTAACCAAGTCAAGTACTCATAAGAACAACCTAGCTTAGCGCATAGATTTTTCACTTACCATTAAATTCAAACTAAATTAATAAACATCAATCAACTAAGTCAAGAGCACTAAGTAGATCAACCCAACCTAGCGTCTAGAGTTTTCACTTACCTCGAAGATAGCTTGCGTTACTTTTTATTCAAAGTAATACAAAGCCAAAATCAATGATTTTTTTCTTGAAAACGAAATTAAAGATGAACCGTTATGATTTTTTCGAGACACGAGACTTAATTAAGGATAAATGTAGCACTTGTTTATTAGCTTGAGATATTTGTTGGTATTAACCGGATGACTAACTCAAATAAGAGTTAGGAATCCAAAACTAGTTGACAACTCACTTGGAAAAAAGTTTGATAAAACATTATTAAAGCTGATAATTTCATATGATTAGTAAATTTGAGGTGTTGTGCCACGAGCTCCAGCCTAGGGATGGAGGGTTTAAGCTCCTTTTGCTGTGGAGGTTAAACTAGAGGTGAATGGCAACTATGTTTTGGCTAATTCAAGAGAGAGATGGATGTGGATTGATGTAGTCATATCACTAGCAAACTTTTCTTTGTTTGTTATCTTTCTTTTTCTTTGTTGGTCATAGTCGTTTTTTCTTTTTCATCTTTTCTCTTTTCAAGAGTTGCACCCTGAAATGGGAAAAGTTGACAGAGTCTTCACTTAATCGGCAAGCACAGTCAAAGTCAATGCAAAACCTTTTCTCCTTTATTTTCTTCTTTTTCCTAATTGGAGGATTCACATTGATTTTGCCCGTGATTGCATATTGGCAATAGTCAAAAGTTCTAAAGGTGTTGGTGATCATGAAATTAGTGAACTCTTCTTCGATGGTAATAGCGAACCTTTTTTCTCATCCCTAGATTTTGTGCACAAGAAAAAAGCTATAAAAAACCTCAAATTATATCAACTGTGATATATTTACTTCATAAACTTTCTTTTATGAGACCAAAAATCCTAAACTCATGCTTGTATGACACATTTACCGCAAATTTTTTCTGTCGCACCAAAAATCCCCAAACTTATACTTGTGTGATACATTTATCCTAAAATTTTTCTTTTTGCAACATTAAAAACCTCAAATTTCTTTTGTGACACCAAAATTTTAAAGTAAATATGTCACATGGATACAAGTTTAAAATTTTTTGTGTCATAAAAAAAGTTTGGGATAAATATATCGATTTTCAGTATCACTAAAAAAGTTTGGAGTAAATATATCATAATAAATATAGTTTAGGGATTTTTCTTTTCATTTTCCTTTTGAATTTGTTTACCTTAGAGCTTCTAGAGTTTTCACCATCAGGATTTCAAATCGGTTTTTTCTACGAGGAAAATGCTTTTGGTTACTTTTTTCTCCACCACCTAACTATCTATATTATGGCAAAAAATTCGACCACCGCAAATTTAAACCTAAGTGTGGTGCCATAGTAATTCATTTTCTCCTTGATAATAGAATTACTTGATCTTGACGTTTATTTTTCCATGGTCACAACTTTAACTGAATTCTTTTCGTTTTACCAGTTTTTTCGTATTTGACTATATTGGTAAATTTTATTGCTTTTACCTTGAAATATAATAACTTATGGCATTATATCAATTTTAGTTTTTTTTGGTCAAATGTCAATTTTAGTTTGAATTGAAAGTTTATTAACTTATTTCTTTTGGTGCGTGTAGTTTACCCGCCCAGCAAGTGATTTAGAACTTGGTAATATACAAAATTTCGTGAAATAAAATATTTTAAAAAAGAAATGTATGCTTTATTTTCTTCAAATATTAAATCTTGAATCATAGTTTTAGGCCTTCTTTTTTTGGGATTAAACTATTGTTTATGAGGGCTTAAGCTTTGAAAGTTGGGGCATCTACTTTTTCCATAATTGGTGCTGTGTATGTGTGTGAGGTCGAATCTTGGCAACTGAAATAATTTTGCGGTCGGCTTGAGCGCGATAATGGCCAAACCCCGAACTTTTATTGTGTTGTGTACTTCCTGATCACTTAGGGTGCATTTGTTAATGCTCTAATTTTTCTATTGTTTTGTTCTTTTGTTCCTCGAAATAGAAAAAGAATAAAAATATATTTGGTAAAATCATTTAGTGTTTGTATTCCTTGGAATAGAAAGCTGTTTTAGAGAATAGATTTGGAATAGAAATAAAAAATAAAAAAATGTAACTTCTTGTTCCCGGGAATAATTTTTGGAATAAGTTATTTTGTTATTTTGTTTTTTTCTCTTCTTCTTCTTCCTCTTCTAACTAGTCGCCGCTCCCCCCCACTCATTGCCACTGGCTGCTGCCATCGCCGAAAGACGAAGAAATGAAAAAAAGAAAAGAAAAAAAAAGAAAAATCTCAAAAAATTATTAAAAAATTAAAAGAAATTTTAGGTCACAAAAAAAATTGTGGATCGTACTAAATGCATTCCTATTCTTTTTTTATTCCAGGAATAGAAATTTTATATAGTTACAAAACACATTCTTTTACTAAAAAATTGTTCTAGAGAATAGAAATAGAAAAACACTATTTCTAAAAAGAAATTGTTCTCGGAAATAGAATTGTTATCAAACACACCTTTAGGAACTCAGTGCATATCATCTATTAAATTACACAAGACTTACAAATGATTTTATGCTTGTCATTCTTTTATTCCATGTGCTTTGGAAGGCACCGAGGAGTTGTTCAATCGCTCACGCTTGTAACTTATCGATAGGAGAACTTGACCAGTTTTCCTAAGATTTCCTCCTACGATAGATGTGAATTGAGATGGTCTTGTAAGAACTACCACGTTCCTACACGTTATTGATTTGTGAAACTCTATCTAGCGGGTTTATAATCAATGTAGAAGAGGTCATACTTAAATTTACGGAGTAAGTGCATTGGAAGTTTTAAAATTTGTCATGAAGACACAATTAGATTCTAAAACTTTCAAAAAGTGCAATTAAGTTGAAAATTTATCACGAAGTACGGTCGAGTTCTAAAACTTATCAAATTAGTCCAATTTAAGTCCTTCTAATGAATACACTTTTTGAAAGTTTTAAGATTCAATTTGGACTTTTGTGACGAATTTTAGGATTTTCGATATACTTTTCACCAAATTCAAGCTAGAAAATTAGAGGGTGCCGATAATTCGTTTGGCAACTCATTCGAGCATGTGGGTTGCATATAAACTAGCTCGAACACCTTGTGCCCGCAGCAATGGGACTAAAAAAGTCAAATGTACATATATGAAAATGAAGGGGGAATCTTATTTGAAACACTCAAAGCCAAATTTGATCATCTAAAGTCAAATTATGGCCTGTTTGGTAACCATTATGTTCTCGGGAATAATTTTTGAAGAAATAATCTTTTCTGATTTTGTTTCCCAACAAGTTTCTACACATTTGAACCCGTTTAATAAATATATAAAATTTCTATCCCATAATAGAAAATGAATAAATATATATTTGATATGACCCTCAAATTTTTTTGATGTAGAATCTCTTTTAATTTTTAATAATTTTATGAGATTTTTCATTTTTTTTCTTTCTTCCTTCTCTTCTTCTTATTCTTCTTCCTCTAGCCGGTCACTGGCCTCGAGGGAGCCTTGCCAACGGTCAATGAGGCTTCAGCGAGTTCACCAAATCTCACCTTTGGCCGGTCACTGGCCATTGCCGAGCCCGACAACCGGCTAAAGGATGAAGAAGAAGAAAAGAAAAAGAAAGAAAAGAAAAGAGAAAAAAAATAAAATGGCTTGGACTTAATTCTAGAATTGTTCCTAGTAACAAAGAAATGACTTTTTCTAATTTTTTATTCTTTTCCAAATCTATTCTTGAGAACAAACCTATTCTTGGAAGAAAAAAAAATTAGCTAATGTTACCAAACGGATTTCTATTCTTTTTTTGTTTCGAGGAACAAAGGAACAAAAATAGCTAAAAATTGGTCAACTACCAAATATGCCTTTAAAGGTTGATGAATTTTGCATAATAATGTACATGGGTTGGCCTCGAGTTAATACAAAAGAGAATCTTCCAATGATGGACCTTATCTACCAACCCCACTACAACTGTGCAAATATAAGATTTATAACACCTAGAGATGAGCGGTTCCAAATTCCATATACGTTTCAGGTTTTGGGATCTATTCGTTGAAACATGTTCTTTATTTTTTAAAACCTAAAACCTACCCTACATACCCTATTATTGTTTCTAAGATCGGTTCTACATTTTACCTATATTATTAATTGAATGATTGTATTAAATCATTATCTTTAATTATCATCAACTTATTACTACAATTTACTAATCATAACTTATATTTAGATATATAAAGAATATGAAGTTTAACAAAGAAAAATACAAAAACTTGTTCCAGGTTCTAGGTTGCACCTACCAAGAACCTGGATAATACTCATTAAAATAGGTTCCTAAATATTTGGAAATCTACCCGGCATACCTTGCAACAGAATAATCGCAAAAAAAGAAATATTTTCCTAGCATTATAGTTTTTGGAATATGGTAATAACACAATTTATTGTAAGTCACAAATTTTTGAAGGAGTGAACCTTATAACCTTTGCTAGCATAACGATTTTAGGGTAAGGTGCATAATGGTATTGAGGTAACGTGACAATAACAATTTGTTGTGATCAACAAATTTTTGAAGGGATGAGTCCTACAACAATTTATAATTATTTATTATTTGATAATTTGTGGTCCAAATTACATTATCATTCTCATACTATCACCTAATTATTTTTTATTTATAATTTTTTATTATTTAATTTTTTGTGATCACTATTATTCTCACAATAAATTAAAATACTATCACCCAATATGTTTTTAAAAAAGACAGCAACATCACATTGACATCATCACCCTCATCACGGTCAGTCGTCGCAGATCTCTCTCGCATATTGACCACCGTCAACTCAAGATCTTATCGGACTCCGAAGGTCTCGGAACCCCAGAGTTCTCGCCGTGTCAAACACTGCATTCCACCTACCCCGGAGAGAGAGAGAGAGAGAGAGAGAGAGAGAGAGATGTCATCGCCATGGCACTTTCCAGAAAGAGAGAGATCATGGCTCTTTCCAAAAACCCTACTGTAGCATAAAGAAAGCAAGGGTGACGTGAATGACGAGACCCCAGAAGTCAAGCACCAGGAAGACGCTTCGATTCCGCCCTGTCTAGCTGGTTGAAGCTTTATGAGATCATCCGATTGAACCGGAGCTCATCTCGCGTTCTTGCTCAACCTTTCCCATTTCTTCTTCTCTTCTCTTCGAAGAGAACTGAGAAGGAATATTGATAGCTGAGCAATTCTGAAGCAGAGCCATGAAGTCAAGAGGAGAGAGCCCATCAATCGCTCTTCCTCTGCTCGCGCTCTCCTCGTTCTTCTTCTCTCTTGCCACCTCCAACCCTCGAATCACCAAAGCGGGCCTCCTCTGCGGTGCGAGCATCGCTGGAAAGGTCGGCCCCAACTTCATCACCGTCATGAGGGAGATCCTCAACAGCGTCAACAACCAGCGTTGGGGCACTTACTCCCTCACCTCGCCGCCACCGGCGGTGTACGGCCTCGCCCAGTGCCTTGGCGACTTGATTCAGACCGACTGCCTCCTCTGCTTTGCCGAGAGCCGGAACCGGATCCTCCACTGCCTCCCCAACTTCGGCCGGATCTACCTCGATGGCTGCTTCCTCCGTTATGACGGTTATGACTTCTTCAACGAGACGCTAGATCCAACGCATGACATGCTCAATTGTAGCTCCAATTCAGCAGTCCCGGGGGACCAGAAGGAGAGAGTGGCCAAGTTCTCGGATAGGGTGGACGGGGTGCTGAGGAATGTCTTGAAAAGTGCGGTGCTGAACAAGGGCTTCGCAGTGGCTGGGGAGGACGGAGCTGGAGGAGTCGCTGGAGTATATGCTTTGGCACAGTGTTGGAGCACGCTCGATGCCGGCAGTTGCAGAGTCTGTTTGGAGAATGCAACTTCGAAGGCGAGAAGCTGCGCACCCGGAGAAGAAGCGCGGGCCATGAATGCCGGATGCTTCCTTCGTTACTCGACAACAAAGTTCTACAGCTTCCCCGTTGGCAGAGGTAACAACTAGTCTCCTGATCACTGGTTTTCTGGCATTTGGTATAGATAATCTTTTGAGCACTTCTTTTAATAATAATTTTTTCTTTTTTCTTTTCATTTTTTTAAAAATCGAATTTTTTATTTTCTTTCTTTTTATTTTTTCTTCTTTTTTGGCCAATTGCCACCCACAATAACAACTTGCGACTAGCCTCGGGCGAGGTCAAGCTCAAATCTCGTTTGATCGACGTGGCCTTAGCATTGCCAAAACAATGAGCTCATCCCTTACCTATGGTCGATTGCTTGTCATTGCCATTGCTGGTGATTAGCCGAGGTAGAAGCAAAAAAGAATAAGATTTTAAAAAAAAAATGAAAGAGAAAATTAATTGAAAATTCAATTTTTTGAATAATTCAAAATTTGAATTTTTCAAAAAAATAAAAATAATTGAAAATTTTATACAAAAAATATATATAAGAATGGAGTTTCATTAGTCAAGTACTTGAGCCTCAGTGCTAGGGACTAGAGCTTAAGTGTCTAGGCCCAAGCTCGACCTTTATGGATGTTGGCTCAAGTGCTAAGGCATTGGACATGAGCACTAGGGGTTCAAGCTCAACCTTGATGGACTCGGGCATAGGTGCCACAAGCTCGGGCCTAGGAATGAGGTCTCGAGCTCGGCCTCAATTGACCCAAGTCTGATCTCAATGGACTCGTGCCCATGCATTAGAGACTTGGTCTTGACCTCATGGATCCGAGCCCAACCTTGATGGACCTAGCCCCAGCATTGGAGACTTAGGAACTAGCGTTGGGGTTCCATGATCAAACGTAGGGTTTCGGATCCAAGTGCCAATACCTAATAATATTTTGGAAAATATTTTCCAACTTTTTTTAAGAGATCATTTTCTTGAATATAAACATAGTTTTTTGTTGACCAGAAAAATATTTTCCGTTGACTTATTTTTTCAAGTGAACTGAACACCAAAAATTGAGAAAAATGTTCTCTTGGAAAATATTTTTCGCAAAATAAATAGAACCTAAGGGTGTGCTTGTTTGAGGAAAAGTATTTTCCTGAAATTAGTTTCCGAATTTTCACCATTTGGTTCAACAAAAATGATTAATCAATCAAAAACACTTTTCGACCACTTTCAAATATTGATACATAAAATTAGGAAAGTTAATTCCTAAGTCTATGAAGTCAAAAACACTTTCAAAAATTGCTCATGTGGAATTTTTTAATATTTTATTTAAATAATCGATTTTTAAAATATTTTTTCTCTCTTTTTTCTTTTCCTTCTTCCTACTCCACTAGTCGTCGGGCCTCAACGACCAGCCATGGGTGTGAAGTGCACACCGACCTTGGGCAAGCTCAAGCCTCGCTAGCCTCATCGCGACAACTCTAAGATCTGGTGAGCTCGACCTTGCCCAAGGTTGGTCACATTGGCCCTCGCTAGGCTTTGGCGATAGTGCCAATGGCTTGTCACAACATGTCATGGCCATCGCCAAGGCCTGGCGATTGGCGGAGGAGGAAGAAGGAAAGAGAAAGAAAATAAAATGAAAAATGAAAATATTTAAAAATGATTTTTTTTGCATGACATTGAATTATTTTCCAAATGAGATTTAAACACCAAAAAATATTTTTAGTCACATATCACCAAATAAAGGAAAATTAGCCATTTTCTTGAAAAATGATTTTCCAGAAAACATTTTTCCTTTTTTATGAAATTTTCCTCCAAATAAATGACCCTAAGTTTGATTTGATTGGTTGATTCTGCCAAAGTTTTGAAATTTCTAATGAACTCGCTCATCTCAACCTAATGTTGTCTTTATCATTTAGCAGGGTCATCTACAGTCCACATAACCATAGCAATAGCCTTACTAGCTACTGCAGTGACTTCGCTTGTTCTCATCGGTGCATACGTTGGATATAGAAAGTACTCAAGGAAGAAACAAGGTAAACAATTCGGTTCAAATGTGTAAAATGATCATCTTGGTGATTCTTGAACACAAGCTTCACAATGCAAATTTCAAATCCATCCATTTTCAGTGCAGAATAGCCTCATGCAATTACCCGCGAGGGTTAGCAAGTCTAGCTTATATTTCAAGTATGAGACGTTGGAAAAGGCCACCAACTTCTTCCATGAATCAAGGAAGCTAGGGCAAGGGGGGGCTGGTTCCGTGTACAAGGGGATTTTACCCAATGGGAAGGTCGTTGCTATTAAGCAACTGGTGTTCAACACGCGCCAATGGGTGGACAGCTTCTTCAATGAGGTGAACTTGATCAGCATGATCCAACACAAGAACCTCGTCAGGCTTTTGGGATATAGCATCGAGGGCCCAGAGAGCCTCCTTGTCTATGAATATCTTCCTAACAGAAGTCTTGATCTAGTTCTTTTTGGTAAGTGGCTGGTTTTTGCATAACTGCATTACACTAACAAAGTCATTGTTTGATGCCAATAAGAGAATGTTTCTTGTATTGCAAGCAATTTTTTTGTCTCATGATTTTCAAGTCGTACATTTCAAAAATTTGCTCCATTAGGGTCTTACCTTTCCATTTCTTTTGTTATCTCTCTTGCACTTTGCTCTGCTTGTCTTTCTAAAGTACGAGGCCATGCCAATAAGCAAATAGAATCTTTTGTTGCAGCCAACAATGCAATCCGTGTCCTAACTTGGGAGGAGAGGTTGCACATCATCATAGGAACAGCCGAGGGCCTCGTGTATCTTCATGGAGGTTGTGGAGTGAAAATCATCCACCGGGACATAAAAGCCAGCAACATCCTCCTCGACGAGAATCTCATGGCAAAAATTGCAGATTTCGGACTTGCCCGATGCATTGCTTCGGATAAGTCTCATCTTAGCACAGGAATTGCTGGCACATTGTAAGAATGCCTTTTCATTACTAGCCTGCTTGAAACCATAGTCGGCACTTCCTATTTCCTTAATCTGAATCAAGTTTGGCCTGTCAAAGTGTTTTTGTGTATCATCCTTCTCTTCACTTCACATCTTCTCTAGGCTAAATTTGGTTTATATTTAAAACATGGTTAATTATGCAGCGGTTACATGGCACCTGAATATCTCGTAAGGGGACAGCTAACAGAGAAAGCTGATGTGTATTCTTTTGGGGTGCTAGCTCTTGAAATCTTGAGTGGTAGGAAGAATAGCGTATACACACAGGGGTCAAGCTCAGTGTTACAGTCGGTAAGAATGCTTGTCCCTATGATCAGGAAGAACTTAGACCGACATTTACTTTACTGGTCACGCCACACCAGGATTATCTAATGTAAATCTTAATTTGCCCGACAACCTTGAATAAATTGTTGCTTTCTGCGTTAGTGTTAGCAGATTTATCTTCAGACGTAAGGGAGCCATGGAAATTTCATGACTGCTTTGCAGGTTTGGAAGCATTACAAGTCGAATAATTTAGCTGCGTGCATTGATCCGGCCTTACGAGGTGAATTCCCTGTCCTGGAGGCGTTGAATGTGATCCAAATCAGTCTTCTGTGCACTCAAGCCTTGGTGGAATTGCGACCATCCATGTCTGGAGTTGTCGAGATGCTCCACGACAAAGACCGTGTAGTCCCCCAACCGAAGCAACCCCCATTCCTCAACACTAGCGTGTTGTACGACAAATCCAGCAGCAGAAGTAGTACATGCACACATGCCAAGCTCTCGGCATCTGAGGTCTCTTCCAGCCTGACAGGAAGCCCGCAATCGAATAGTCGGCACATGATCGAACCATCAGAGCATAGGTAGAAGCGGGACCTCTTCTTTGTACGGGCAAATGGTAAAATCATATCTCACAAACAAAAAATCCATTCATAAACTGGGATCACACAGATTCTTAATTATACAACCAGGCAATGTTGTTGCATTCAATTTATTTTCCAGGAAGCACTCCAATAGTCGAGAATGTTTTCTGCTTTCTCCGCTCATAGTTGCAGACAACTTATGCACACACAAACAAATACGAACACTTGCCAACGAATGACAGAGGACCACTTTGCAAACGATTGGCAGTGTAGATTTTAGTGACATAGGGGCATGAGTCGAGTTATCCTTACTTGGTTAGCAGCGGCATGTTCAGATGACGAGTAGTACAATCCTAAATCAATAAATCATGAATATCCCTTGAATATATGAATCTAAGTGAGATGCGATTGCTCTGTTTTTTCGTAGTTTCACATCCCGATTGGAGAAGCACTCCATGTTGGGAGGTTTCCATTCCAGACTCAGTCGTAGATTTTTGGGATAAAAGGAAAGAAAAGGAAAAAAGAAACAAATGTCAGCTCTGTTTCGTCACAGTTCTATGTCGTTCTTTCTTCTCTTTTTTGGTCGAAATAGTTTTATGTCGCTTCAAAATCTGCACTGTCTCGCCTACACTTTGCTGCATATCGCTTCGATGCATCATCCCATTTCCTCTTCTGCATTGATTTCACGAAAAAAGCTATGACAAGGAGAAATTCTGCATTCCCGAAGGTGGCGACCGAGAGGGACACAGATCCTGAAGAAAGCTCCTCCAATGACGATGAAGGTGAAGATAGCCCTAAACCAGAAACCTCGGAAGAAGACAGACGAAGTAGAACTTCCAGAGAGAAGAGACTTTGATGGATGCTAAGAAGAAAAGCAAAGTACCCATCACCATTAGTCTTAAGAAATGCAGAAACATCAGATACTTAGGGCACGTAGGCCGTGTTAATTCATAATCATATATCGCAAATGCAATCTGAGCCTAAGATCCAACTTCACCAGAGACAAATCCCTTCATAAACAACATCACTCCTAGTATAGATCACGCGAGGGGAGGGTGAGGGAGGAACTTGGTACTCGTGAATGTTCAGACGGGGGGAGCTGGTGGTGCTGGGACTTGCCGGTCACCATGAAAGTGTTGGAGTCCAGCCTCCTCAGCAAAGTTCTCGCCATTTCTCAATTGCTTCCGTCGATTGGCGGAGCGATGAAAAACCTTATCTCGTGGAAAAGATGAAGAATCCCTCCTCTTCTCTTCTTGGGCGTCTCTTGATTTATGAGTAGAGAGGACCGAGATAAAAAGAAGGTTGACACAGAGCGAGTGAGCTATCGATACCATTGTCAAATTAGCCTGATCGAGAAAAGTGATGTTGGAAGCCCACGGTAGAAGCTTGATACCTTCACTTAGGGAGATCGCCAAGAGAAAACCAAGTCCGAGCTCATCAAGATATTTAGTTGGATCCAGCTTCACTTAAAAGCTTAAGCCAATGAGTTATAAATCACTTATGATATATTAATTGTTATACATCTTACTGCTTGTTCAATATGGGTTTTTTAATATAAGTCCCTGGTGCATCCTAACAAGTGTGGCGACCATGCGGGAGATAGTAGAAGCTCCAAGGTGCATCGGTCATGTCTTATGCTAGCCTGTGGAGTCAAAAGAACTCATGTGCATATTCTCATTCATTTCTTTCCTTTGTCCTCCATTTTCTCTTAGCATTGCCATTTCCACCCAATATGTACATGCAAATATAATGTGTTTTGATGCCCTTACTCTTGTATTTGGACTCGATTTTAATGAAATGAAAGTCTCTTTTCTAACAAGAGAAAAAAAGAAAAACCCAACTGGCCTGGGCCCACTCATACTTAAAGCCCATATGGTGTGGATTCTTCACCAGCTTTTCTGGACCCTTGCTCCAAAGTGTTTCTTTTCAAATCTTCATATTTTTTCTTTAGCTTGATTTTGGGATCACAAACTTTTACTTGTGAAAGGTAATGGCAATTCATCCCCCTAATGGCCATTCTATATGGCATATAACATAGTATTAGGGCCTTTGAGATTATTGAGTAGACGAATAACATATGATACTAACAATGAGTTAGCGAAGAAATGCATAACACAGGCATGACTCGAACTGAAGCTATCGGATGAGACCGGTGACTTCTTATTGTATTCCCAATGCTATAAAAAGTATTTGAAAACAGGTTATTCACCTATTCACAAGAAAAAAAAATTATATATTAATTGACGAGTTGGATCGCAAGATCAATGTCAACATGGTCTCCCTACCAAACATGTGCCAACATAAGATTAGAAAGGGTTGGAAAAAGCCATTGGATGAAGCTGCTCACTTTGTGCCAAAACATCACTTGCCTTGCAATATGAGATGAACGTGTGTTAGGTGATTGTAATGATTGCAATTGATCACAGCCTGTGAGCTAGGGTTTACCGTTCATCTTGACTCGAATGGAGACATGCATGGATCATGAGCTATAACCGGGACAAGGGTGTGCTTAGGGACAAGAGGACATACTCCCACCACTTAGCATCGCACGGTGCATGGCTAACATGCTGCAAATAGATATTACTACGTTCCCATCAGAGGTTTCACACCCAAAAAACTCTGCATGCATCTCACCATTGATTCTTCTTTCAAGGTTGAGAGAGAGAGAGAGAGATAGAGATGGTTTTTCTACACGTACATTTGACCGTGAGTTTGGTTTCTCTTGAATCTGGAAGATGATAGTACGAGCCATTAGGACAATAAGAAACAATGTGGCATTACTTCAGATTCCCTTTCTTACAACAAGCATGTATGTTTGTTAGGGCAGAGGGCTAACATTACCATGTTCCCAATAGGGGTGAGCATAGTTCTAATGTAAAACCCGGAATCTGAAAACCACACCGGTAAGAATCTATAAGTTCTAGGTTCCAAATTATGTAGGGTAGAATCTAGATTGCAAAATTTGGACAACCTATTTCGACAAATAGGTTATAAGTTCTAGTTGATAGAACTTGAAACTTGTAACATAGAACCTAAAAAATGTTTTTGTATTTTTTTAAATTTATGCTTTCACGGGATCCTAAGGTATTTTATGATGTTTGATGTTGAGTGTATAATTTGAAACCACTAGTCTAAATTTCCATTTTATGACTATAATTTTATTTTGTTAATGTTTCATATTTTTCATATGTCTAAATATAAGTTATAGTAAGTAAATTGCAACAATAAGTAGTTCTCATTAAAGGTGATAATTTATCACAATCATTCAATCAATAATATAGGTGAAACTTGAGTAGACCCATCTATAATAGGGTAGATTCCAAGATCCAAGATATGCAAGGTAGGTTCCAGGTTCCAAAAAATAAAGAATTTGTTTCAATGAGTATGTTCTAAATTCTAGGGGGCACCTGTATGTAATCTGGAACTGCTCACCCTTATATGTAGTTATTAAAATATAGAGAAGAAAGATGAGAGATCTCACTTTTGAATGAAATCAAGATAGGGTTTTATTCTGCAGTATGATATGTCTAGGTTCCAAGTTCAAATGGGTAGGTTTTCGTAGGAGTGAGCATGGTCCAGGGGGGTAGTTCTCACCTTAGAACTAGGAATCGCCCATTAAGGACTGGTTCTAAAAAATTGGAACTGAGAACCGTCAATTGATTCCATGGACTCACCCATGAACCGGACCGCTGGTCCGGTCCAGTTCTCGGGTGGGTTGATGGAACCGGTCCAACTAGTTAATTTAAGCATAATAAGACCTGTCCCTGTGGAAATTGACGATAGAAACTTGTTGTTAGGAGACAGAGTGAAGGAAATGGTTTGCCAGTTTCAAGGTTTCATTGCCACGGATCATGGACTCCATATTGTGGATCAAATGAAGTTAAAAAATCAAACTACTAGCTGCTTGTAGCCCTTAGAATTTCAGGTTAGTAAGGGCCTGCATGGTAACTTGCCAAATAGTAATAATTTATGTTCTTTTGTTCCCGAGAGCAAATTTGGAATAGAAATCCGTTTGTTAAAATTTTTGTTCCCATAAACAAATTTGTTCCCGGGAACAGATTTGAAACGGAATCAAGAATAAAAAAAAAGTAGCTTCTTATTCCCGAGAACAACTTCAAGAATCGTTCTTTTTTTTCTTTCTTTTTTTTTTTTCTTTCTTTCTCTTTTCTTTTCTTCTTCTTCCTCCCTCATCCTATTGCCACCCATTGCCGCCTACCGCCACCGCCGCCGGCGCGAGTGGTTGGGCCGACGAGTGGACCACCGGGCAAGGTCCGTCGAGGCTCACCCGGCTCGGCGAGTCCCGACCACCGACAAGCTTGCCGTGAGGCTCACCTCGCCCACCACCGGCGAGGCTCGACCTCGCCAGCCCACCGCCAGGCCGGCGTCGTCCAGCCAAGCCGACGTTGCCCTGGTAGTGGGCCGACGAGGCTGCGAGCGGCCGAGCTCGCGCAACCACTAGTGAGGCTCGGCCTCGCCAAATCTGGGCAAGGTGCCTCGCCAGCCAAGGCGAGGCCGAGCTTCGCCCAACTCACGGTGAGGCTAGGCATCGCCGGCTCTCGACGAGGGCGTTGGCCCTCATCTGGCCGGTCGCCGGCCGCTGGCGATCTATTAAGCAAAAAAAATTGAAAATGGAAAGGAAAAAAAAAGAAAATTATATTTAAATCATTAAAAAATTAAAAGAAATCATTTTGGACTAGAAATTTTCAGGTTTTACCAAACGCATTTCTGTTCCGGAAATAAAAATTTTGGATAGTTACCAAATACCTTCAAATGCTTAGAAATTGTTCCCGGGAGCAGAATAAAAAAGAATCACTTCCGAGCAAAAATTGTTCCCGAGCACAGAATGGTTACCATGCGCACCTTAAATGGCCACCATAAATAGATTGAACTTGCACTCTGTAAAGCCGAACGACAACACGAATAAGGATAAACTTTCAAATGACCATAAGAATAGAAAAACAGAGCAAAGCAACATATTCGAACTCAAAATGAATCAAAGCAAATCCAACACGAATCGACCCGAAAAAAGAAGTGACTAAGAGACTGAAGATCAACACAGAAACGGAATTTCAAAAAGTTGGAGCTCGGTTCATATTTGAGAATTGAGCGATGCAACGGTTCGACTGAGAGAAGTGAGGTTGACTATGAGGGAGGGAGGGCCGGAGGTGAGGCATTAGAGGAAGAGTGAGATGAGGAGGCTAGGGTTTCAATCTTCCTTTTCATTCTTTCTTTGAGTGGCCCGAGCAAAGGGAAAGGGCTTCAGTCTCTATTTGCACTTTGCCGTGAATAAAGTCAAATAATTTTTAAAAAATATATATATATATATACATATACATACACATACACACACATATATATGCATATATATATGTATGGAACAATTTTAATTGGAAACAACCTCAAAAATTATACCATAATAGAGCCACCCCTCTTGATATAGCTTTAGAAGAATCATCCTCCCAAAAGATACAACATAAATATTCCCCAGATGCTATCTATGAATGGAACATCCATGGCATAGCAGAATCCAACTTATTGAACATACTCAATAACATGATAATGTTAGCCAATGCTTATAAGACTCAACAAGATGTTTTTGACCAAGTTGTTGCTAATCTTTTACTAGCTGGTTTTACTGGACAATTGAAAGGTTGGTAAGATAACTATTTTACAGATGAACAAAAAACACAAATCTTGTTAGCCTATAAGAGAGATGATTTTGGCCAAATAATCTATGACGATGATGGCCATTCCATTCCTGATGCTGTCAATACCCTCATATATTCAATTTCTCAACATTTTATAGGAGATCCATCTCATATTAGAGATAGAAATGAAGAACTACTATCTAACATGAAATGTAAATCATTAGGAACATTCCGTGAATACAAAGATTTATTTCTTCATCGTATACTAGTTAGACCAGACTGTAATCAACCATTCTGGAAAGAAAATTTTTTAGATGGAATACCAAAACTTATAGGGGACCAAGTCCGAGACAAAATACGAGAGGATAATAATGGCCAAATTCCTTATGATCATCTTTCTTATGGAGAAATAGTTTCACATGTCTATAGACAAGGCACCCAGATGTGCAATACCATTAAGCTGCAAAAACAACTCAAGAGAGAGAAAAAATTAGGCAACAAAACATTAGGAGATTTTTGTGCCTAATATGATCCTTTCTATGAAGGAAAGACAAAGTCCAAATGTACAGGAGACTACCCCAAAGAAAGAAAATATAATCGTCACAAGTCATACCATAGGAAACCACGACCAGATAATTTAATCAACAAAAAATCTAAAACCTATAAAGAAAATCCCAAACATAAAAACTACCAAAATAATACAAAATACAAAAATATCAAATGTTATTCTTGCGGTAACAAAGGCCATACTACCAAATATTGCAGATTTAACAAAAAAATAGATGAACTATATCTAGAAGAAAACACCCTACAACAATTAAAAGGCATATTAGCCCAAACTGATACTAGTTCTTCTTCTGATGAATCAACAGAAGAAGGCATACAAGTTAATGAATTAGATACATCATCCGGATCTGAATATGAAGATACTTCTCCACAATTAAATATGCTTACTAAAGAAGAAGAATTTCTCCTTAGTACAGTTGACCAAATAGAAAATCCAAAAGATCGGCAAGAATACCTAGATAGGCTTCATTCTTCTATGAACATAGTTTCTAAAAGTAGTTCCTCCTATAATCTCAAAGATATCATTAACAGAAATAAATCCCAGACCAAACTCATAAACATAAATGATCTCCAAAATGAAATAAAAGCACAAAAGGTGGAGATACAAGCTCTAAAATATGCCCAAAAGAATATGTCCAACGAAATATACAAGATCCAAATAGCTCTCTCGAAATCCAAGACAGAAGCCCCTGAAGGAATCAATACTATCATTTATCCAGAAAGAAAAGAATCCGATATTAAAACAGATCTAAGCTATCTAATGTTATCAACAGAAATAACATCAAGAAAATGGATAATCAATATTTCCATAAAAATTAATAATGAGTATATAATTGAAACAACAGCACTCGAAATATTTTGATATGTTAGGTGAATTGCAAGTGTACAATATCAAGCAAATTCAAAATCACCAAGAGTTAGAGCATCCAATTTCACTTAACCATTCATAATTAATTTTCTTAACTTTTCATGTAACAAATTAATTTCCAATTGTGTTGGCGAAATTTCCCTAAGATGGATTAAAAGCCGACCTCGGTCTAATAATCCCTAATTAGATATGTTAACCCACACTAACCTTAGGTGAATTTAAACTACCTAAAAGCATTAAGTTCTTGTGGAAATTCCCGGATTTAATCTAAGTAGTCCCAACCTAGATTTACTACCGCAGCCACATAAATAACCTAGTGTACCTTGACCTAGATTTAATTTATGGTTCAATATCACTAATGCGCATGCACACAATCTCCACCCGGTATCATGTATACATAAAAAATCATTCAAAAGTTGGCCGGACTTCTAAAAGCATTAAGATCATGATAAAGAACGACACAATCAATAATTTTATTGCACGAAAGTCTTAGAAAATTAATCAATCATGATTAAGATCCATTGTAGCTCTAACAAAAGAAATTTAGAACATAGTAAAAATTAAACTAACAAGAATTAAAGAAAACATAGTACTAAATAAAAACAAATTCACCGAATTGAGAAACAAGGAGCTTCGGGTTTGTCTCCTCCTTCTCTCCTTGACATGCATCAACTCCACTAAAATAGAAGAACAAAATCTAAAACCTAAAATCTTCTGTAGAGATGGTGGCTCCCAGGATTCTCTCCTCTTTTGCGGCATAAAAGCAGTTTATATAGCCTCCAAAAATCTGCCCTAGGTTGGCTCCCAGGATTCTCTCCTCTTTTGCGGTAACCTAGATAGGTGATCGGCCACAAGATTCTCGGTCCCTTTCTTGTCCTTAATCTCTAAATCAAACTCTTGAAGCAACAAGATCCAACGAATTAACCTTGGTTTCGCATCCTTCTTTGCCAGCAAATACTTTAAAGCTGCATGATCAGTATAGACAATCACTTTAGAGCCAATCAAATAAGAACGGAATTTATCAAAAGCAAAAACAATTGCTAAAAGCTCCTTCTCAGTAGTGGCATAATTCAATTGGGCTCCATTAAGGGTTCGGCTAGCATAATAGATGACTTGAAAAATTCGGTCCTTCCTTTGACTAAGCACGGCTCAATGGCATAATCGCTAGCATCACACATCAACTCAAAAGGCAAACTCAATCTGGTGGTGTCATTATAGGAGCCGAAATCAGCTTCTCCTTTAATATCTCAAATGCCCGCAAACACTTAGAGTTAAAATCAAACTTAACATCTTTTTCAAGCAATTTTGTAAGTGGTCTTGCAATCTTGGAAAAGTCCTTTATGAATCGCCTATAAAACCCCGCATGTCCTAAAAATCCTCGAAGTAATTTAACGAAGTAGGAGGTGGTAATTTGGAGATAACTTCAATTTTGGCTTGATCCACCTCAATACCTCTAGCGAGATATTTTATGGCCCAAAACTATCCCTTCCGCACCATAAAATGACACTTCTCCCAATTTAGCACAAGGTTAGTCTCTTCGCATCTTTGTAACACCAAAGCTAAATTATGCAAGCATGAATCAAAAGATGTACCAAAAACGAGAGAAATCATCCATGAAAATCTCAATGTATTTCTCTATCATGTCGAAAAAATAGCCATCATGCATCGTTGAAAAGTAGCGGGTGCATTACAAAGACCAAAAGGCATCCTTCTATATGCAAATGTACCATATGGACAAGTAAATGTAGTCTTTTCTTGATCATTAGGTGCAATAGGGATTTGGTTATACCCCGAATATCCATCCAAAAAACAATAATATTCATGTCACGAAAGTTTTTCTAACAATTGATCAATGAAAGGTAAAGGAAAGTGATCTTTACGAGTAGCATCATTCAATTTTCTATAATCCATGCAAACTCGCCAACCTGTCCGCCCTAGTTGGAATTAATTCATTCTTTTCATTGGTTAGAACAGGTCATACCTCCTTTTTTGGCACTACTTGCACAGGACTTACCCAATCACTATCGAAATTGGATAGATAATACCGCATCGAGTAATTTAATTACTTCGGTTTTCACAACTTCTTGCATTTTTGGATTGAGCCTCCTTTGTGGCTGGATGACTGTTTTGTATTGCTCCTTCATCAGAATTTTGTGCATGCAAATCGAAGGGCTTATTCCTTTTATATCCGCAATGGTCCATCCAATTGCACTCTTATGCTCTCTAAGCACTCGAAGTAACTTCTCCTCCATCACCCCTGTCAAAGAAGAAGAAATAATCACCGGATAAGAAACACCATCAAGAAAAGCATATTTTAAATAAGAAGGTAAAGGTTTAAGCTCAAGAGTTGGTGGTTCTTCAATGGAAGGCTTGGGCTTCTTTGCACTTGACTCCAATTCTTCAAATTTTTGTGATTTCCATCTCGGACATAGTGGACTTGCTTCTAAAAACTCAACGGCCTCTCTAATTTCTTCATGCTCGTTTCTTTCTCTTTTGGCTGAACCAAACATGCCTCTATAGGATCTTGAGTTGTGGTCAATTCAAGCACGGTCTTTACTTCACCGTCTATGGTATCTATCTTCAAGCAATCACTTGGTCCCTCAGGGTTTTTCATGGCTTTGAGGACATTGAAAGTGACTTGATCTTCTCCCACTCTAAGGATCAATTTTCCTTGTTGTACATCAATGAGAGCTCTTCCCGTGGCTAGGAATGGTCGGCCCAAAATAATAGGAACTTCATAATCCTCCTCCATCTCTAGCACGACAAAATCCATTTTGGAAAGATAAATTTATCCACCTTTATTAAAACATTCTCCACTACGCCTCTTGGATATTTGATAGATCTATCCGCCAATTGTAAAGACACGGTGGTCGCTTTTACTTCTCCTACACCTAGTTTCACAAACACCGAATAAGGCATTAGATTTATACTAGCACCAAGATCACATAAAGCTTTATTAAAGTAAGCATCACCAATATTGCATGGAATAGTAAAACTCCCTGGATCTTTTAATTTTGGTGGTAGCTTATTTTGAAGGATGGCCGAACATTCCTCATTCAACTTCACAGTCTCATACTCCTCTAACTTCCTTTTGTTAGCTAGGATCTCCTTCAAAAACTTGGCATAGCTTGGCATTTGAGCTAGAGCATCTACAAAAGGAATATTAATGTGCAACTGTTTAAGATAATCAAAAAATTTTGAAAATTGCTTATCTTGCTTGTGTTTGGCTAGCCTCTCCGGAAAAGGAATAAGTGGAACATATGGCATTGGAGATGGCTTGCTCTTTTGTGGCTCATCCTTTTGTTTAATCTCAGTGGAAGATTTGTCCTTGTTCTCGTCTTCTACTTCCTCATCTTGATCTTGCTTTCCAACTTTTTTTTTCCACTTCTCAATGTAATTACCTTTGCGTTCTCCATGGGATTCCTCTCGGTATCACTTGGCAAGGCACCACTTTGTCTCTCATTAATTCTCTCGAGCTAGTTGCCCCACTTGCTTCTCTATGTTTCGAATTGATGCTTCTTGATTATGGAATCTTACATCGGTACTTCTCATGAAATCTTGAGTGGTTTGAGCTTGTTTTTCCACAGTTTGGGTTAGCTTTGCAACCAAAGCCTCCAAGTTGGAATTATGCTTCTCCATGGATGGTGGTGGTGCTCTCGGTCCTTGTTGATTTTGACCTCCCAAGATAGATTAGGGTGATTCCTCCATCCCGGGTTGTAAGTGTTGGAATAAGGATTGTTTTGAGGGCCCCCGTTAAAATTTGAAACAAAGTTAGCATGTTCGGAAGAAGAATTAGCATAAGGGTTACCTACTTGACAATCGTGCTAATATGATTTCCACCACAAAATTCACAAGATACTCCTTGAGTTTTTAGAGAAGCAATCATATTGCTTAATGCATCAAGTTTTGCATTCAAAGTCCTATTAGTGTCAACTTCATGAACTCCACTTGGCTTTCGGGCTTGGTATCTCTCGGTTGGCCATTGATAGCTATTGCTCGCGCCATCTCCTCAAGTAGATGAAAAGCTTCTTCGGGTGACTTGTTTTGCAAAGTGCCTCCAGCTGCCGCATCTAGACTAGCTCGAACGGTAGGATGCGCTCCGTTATAGAATGTATGTACTTGCATCCAAATTGGCAGTCCATGGTGCGGGCATCTCCTTAGCAGCTCTTTAAACCTCTCCCATGCTTCATAAAAGGGCTCACCATCCATCTGCATAAATGTAGTAATATCATTACGCATTTTGGCAGATTTTGCAGGAGGAAAATATTTACTTAGGAATTTTTGAGCCAAGTCTTCCCAAGTAGTGATAGAGCTGCGGGAAGAGAAGTCAACCAAGTCTTAGCTTTATCACGAAGAGAAAACGGGAACAATCTTAATTTAAGAGCATCATCGTAACGCCATTAAATTTAACGAGTGTCACAAATTTCAAGGAATGCTTCTAAGTGTAGATTTGGATCATCATTAGGCGATCCACCGAATTGCCCCGCATTTTGAAGCATTTGAATTAAGGATGGCTTGATCTCAAAATTGTTGGCTTGCACTGTCGGCCTCCTTATACTTGATTGTGCTCCTTGAATTGTTGGTGTAGCATAATCTTTCAAAGTCCTCCTTGGAGGTGCGACTTCTTGATTTTCAGCCATTGCAATGTGAATTGCTTATGATTGTTCTCTTCTTCTCCTAAGAAAGGTTCTTTCAATCTCAGGATCAAACTGTTCAAGGTCTCCTTGTTGGCTTCGGGTTATGCGATGCTCCTCCACCTTTTATAGAGAAGTGAGTTTGGCCTGCAAAAGAAACAAATTAAAAATAATATAAAGGCTAGTCTAAACTAAGAATTGCTCGATATCAATAGTAATTGGAAAATTGTCAAAACAATCCCCGCAACGGCGCCAAAAACTTGTTAGGTGAATTGCAAGTGTACAATATCAACAAGTAATAAAGTGATGAGTGAGTATCGTTCCCACAAGGACTTTTTTTATTTTATTTTATCCAATTACTTACTTGAAAGTGATCAATTCAAAAATCTAGCTAACCAAATCGAAAAGATGAGTAAAAAGTAAACTAAACCAACTAAAATACTAAAATATAGAAAATGTCAAAACTTAAAGAATTAAAAACTAAGTAAAATTAATCTAAAGCAAATTCAAGATCACCAAGGGTTAGAGCATCCAATTTCACTTAACCATTCATAATTAATTTTCTTAACTTTTCATGCAACAAATTAATTTCCAATTGTGTTGGCGAAATTTCCCTAAGATGGATTAAAAGCCGACCTCGGTCTAATAATCCCTAATTAGATATGTTAACCCACACTAACCTTAGGTGAATTTAAACTACCTAAAAGCATTAAGTTCTTGTGGAAATTCCCGGATTTAATCTAAGTAGTCCCAACCTAGATTTACTACCGCAGCCACATAAATAACCTAGTGTACCTTGACCTAGATTTAATTTATGGTTCAATATCACTAATGCGCATGCACACAATCTCCACCCGGTATCATGTATACATAAAAAATCATTCAAAAGTTGGCCAGACTTCTAAAAGCATTAAGATCATGATAAAGAATGACACAATCAAAAATTTTATTGCACGAAAGTCTTAGAAAATTAATCAATCATGATTAAGATCCATTGTAGCTCTAACAAAAGAAATTTAGAACATAGTAAAAATTAAACTAACAAGAATTAAAGAAAACATAGTACTAAATAAAAACAAATTCACCGAATTGAGAAACAAGGAGCTTCGGGTTTGTCTCCTCCTTCTCTCCTTGACATGCATCAACTCCACTAAAATAGAAGAACAAAATCTAAAACCTAAAATCTTCGTAGAGATGGTGGCTCCCAGGATTCTCTCCTCTTTTGCGGCATAAAAGCAGTTTATATAGCCTCCAAAAATCTGCCCTAGGTTGACTCCTACTAGGATTTGGAAAAGATTCCTCCTTGATTTTCTTTGAACTTTATCTTCAATCATGGTCAAATTCTCCAAATATTTGATTTGGGCTCTTTTTCTTCAAGATAAAATATTCGAAAGATATTGCAATATTCGGAAGATCGAAAATATTTCATACAAAATAAAATTACGTGAGTAGCAATTAAATTCACCCAAAAATTCCTCAAAATTTAGCAAATATCAAGTCTAAATTAGCAAGAATACTCTATTAAAAATAGAGTTATCACTTCAAAAACCTTAAAATCAGCCTCTGGAGATAGACTCAATATCAAGTATAAATTACCAGAAGCTCTAATAATAAAATACCAAGTTTCTTACAAAACCTCTTTTCTTCTTGTTAAGAATATGAGACAAGGAGTAATTTTTGGAACTCCTTTTGTACAATTAATCCAACCCTTCACAGTTAATAATGAAGGTCTTGAAACCCAGTCTTTTAACAGAAAAATAAAATTCGATTTCTAACCAAATCTCAAAAGCGGACTTTAAATCTCCTACAAGAAAAATCTATTTCCGAAATAAACTGTCTTATAAAAGACAAAGAAACACAACTTGAGTTTCTAAAAGAAGACTTAGAATTTAAAAGACTAGAAGGAAATCTTGCAAAGACAACCACCAAAGAAAGAATAAAATCCTTACAAACTCAAATAGAAGAAACCATATGTTCTACCTTACCTAATGCCTTTTGGGAAAGAAAAAAACATATTGTCACACTTCCTTATGAACAAGGATTTATTGAAACAGATATACCAACAAAAGCCCGTCCTATCCAGATGAATCAAGAAGTCTTGAAATTTTGTCAAAAAGAAATACAAGACCTCTTGAGCAAAAAACTCATAAGAAAAAGCCAGTCACCTTGGAGCTGTTTTGCTTTTTATGTTAATAAAAATGCTGAATTAGAAAGAGGTGTTCCCCGACTTGTCATAAATTATAAACCCCTTAATACAGCTCTTAGGTGGATACGATATCCTATCCCTAATAAAAAAGATCTATTAAGTAGACTTTGTAATGCAAAAATCTTCTCAAAATTTGATATGAAGTCCGGTTTCTGGCAAATACAAATTAATGAGAAAGACAAATATAAGACTGCCTTCACAGTCCCTTTTGGTCAATATGAGTGGAACGTAATGCCCTTTGGTCTAAAAAATGCTCATTCATAATTCCAAAGGATTATGAATGACATTTTTAATCTCTATTCAGAATTCATCATAACATATATTGATGATGTACTAATTTTCTCTTCAGGAATAGAACAACATTTCAAACATATTTCAATTTTCATAAAAATCATCATAAAAAGCGGTTTAGCAATTTCCCCCACTAAAGCATCACTATTCCAAACTAAAATTTGTTTCTTAGGACATAACATTCACTTAGGAACCATATTGCCCATAGAAAGATCAATTTCTTTCACTGATAAATTCCCTAATGAAATCAAAGATAAAACCCAATTACAACGCTTCTTAGGAAGTCTTAATTACGTCTTAGATTTTTTCCCAAATATTAATATAATTTGTAAACCTCTACACCAGAGGTTACAAAAAAATCCTCCACCATGGACGGATGTCCATACCAATATGGTCAGGACTATAAAAGCTCATATAAAAAATATATCATGTCTTCACTTAGCTGATCCAATTGCCTTCAAAATAGTTGAAACATATGCCTCAGAAATAGGGTATGGAGGGATACTTAAACAAATCCACAATAATAAAGAATCAATAGTGCAGTTTATATCCAAGCATTGGAACCCAACCCAGAAGATCTTTTGAACCAAAAAAGGAAATTCTTGCAATAGTCCTCTCCATTTCTAAATTCCAATGAGATCTTTTGAACCAAAAATTTCTTCTACGAATTGATTGCAAATCAGCAAAAGACATTTTGCAAAAAGATATTTTAAATATTGCATCAAAACAGATCTTTGCAAGATGGTAGGCCATTCTTTATGTTTTTTATTTTGACATATAATTCATAAATGGTTCATCCAACTCCTTGATTTTCTCACAAGAGAATTTTTACAGGGGATACAATCATCACAACTACAATCATGCCATGACCAAAGAAAAAAGACAAAGAAAAAGTCATAGAAGACCAATCATCCTCATCCAATACAAAAATGCCTAAAAACCCCATATTACCCATGAAATCCTAGGCACAAACAGTAGAAGAGATAGGTCTTATACCTGACAGAACATATTATCATAGTCAACCTGATAGCCAACCCATATCCAGTACCCCACAATCAATATCAGATATTTCGAATTTGCCAAAATATTGCCAAAAGAAACATTAGAAGTCTTTGCCCAATCTTTGCTTAAACAAGCAAAAGGACAAAACTTCCAATGCCATAACAGTGAGTGATAACCCCTCAACACTAGCAGCCCAACGGCAAGCAGAATACCAAATGATGAAATAGAAAAAAAATACTCAATGAGGTGGTTATTAAACCAGCAAAAACCCCTCAACAAACCTCTCAACAAACAAGATCCATTTTTTTTCCAAAACAAAAGCACAGACTAATCATCACAATTGAGGATAGTTTTTATGATAAAAATCCAAATCAATTTGCAAAAAACATATTTCCCGAAGGATGATTCTACAAACCACATGATATGGATAAACCATTAGCATTTTATGAGCACATATTGGTTGAAACTGATTCAGCTAAATTCACCCATTTCTCTGATAAAAATGACAGCAATCATATCCTTTACTCCACTGTTATGATTATCAGAATCATACATCCAAATGAATGGAGCGAGGAACCCCATACACTCAAAAAATTCAATGCTAGGCTCACACAAAAACTACCATACTGCATCGCATATTCATATTGGGACTACCAACAAGCTTAGTGGAATGTCTTTTACAGACAAAATGATCAAATGAAACATACCTGGTTGGTATATTTCAAAGACAAATTTGCAAGACAAAATCTCCCAAATTGGTTTAGCAATTGGTTGGCCTACTTTGGACCTACTGAAGAGATCATCCATCCCACACTCATATTTGGATGGCAGCTTTTCAAAAAAAGTTTCCATCCTTCCCAACACGACATAAGGTTTGCATATCTCCTCCATTATTTTGCCATATTCAGAATATATTGGGTAACTGCCTGGGAATTCGATTATTCTTACACCAATCGAGTACCCATTCTCATACGCCATCATAAAACAAAATGGTGGGACATATTTAAATTTCAAAACTGGGGCACAGAAGAAATGGTTTGAAGATGGTTGGATGAAAACAACCAACCCAAAAAATTATCGAACCTTCAAACCTCATGTTTTCAAGAAAAATCACAAATAATGTTAGACCTTGATGCCGCAAGCACCAAAGAAGAATGCTACCAGATCATTGGCCAACTATACCAACATGACCAAAGATCAAGAGAAGATTCTTCAAATAGCCAAGAAGGTAGCCAAGAAGCAACTTCAACATACCAATTGGCATCTCCATAAGAAGACAGAAGACACCAACGGCACCATATACTACTGTGCATTTACTGTTCACATTTTTACTGTGCACTTACTACTGTTCAAAACACTATTGACTCTGTAACACGAGCACTATAAAAGAGAACAACCTGCATAAAAGAAGGGGATTGGAGATACCACTTTGGAGAACACTTCGGAACTGGAACCTCTCTCCTCTCTTCCTCACCTCCCTTAAAACCCAGAAACCCTCGAAAATTCTCTTCACCTAGAAGTATCCCTATGGTTTTGAAGTAAGTTTTTGAAATCATATCAAAGTTTTCCTTCATATCAGATCCTGACTAACACATAGTTAGTTGATCTATCTATACCCCTCATATTAGTTCAGTGACGGAGAGTGGATTACCGCCCCAGATCTAGGACTGGTCTTTAGTTTTACTTTTGCAGTTGATTCGGTTCCTGCACTAGTACTTAACTTTCTTTAGTTTATGCACTTGTAATTTACAACTTCCCCATATTTGTAACTCATACGTCCATTTTATCATCATTTACCACCTATATGGTTGGGTTCTTCATCTATTGGTGTTCTTGCATAATTTTGCTCTTCATACTTTACATATTCTTTGCCTTACATATCATATTTAATGTTCAAGATTTTAATTAGTTTAATCTTCTTTTATATTTCTTTCCTTCAGTTAGTAGATTTCTTATATACCATAACTCTAACCTTTGAATTATTATACGATATCATATACACTTTCACAGAACTCTCTGACTACTTCGATTATATTAGGGACATAGAACCACTAGAGTTCTTCCATCTCATAAACAGATCTAGTCAAAACCAATAATCACAGATCGACCTATTTTCTTCTATTTTCTTTCATCTTTCTATATAGAACTTCGGATCCTGACCCCTTATGGTATATATATATCAATTTGGTTCAGGTGAATTAGTGGGCATTTCGACACTTGAAACCGAGACTAGACTGGTACTCACCGGTTCTAGTAAATCAGAACCAGGAACCAGACTAGTTCCCATTGGAACCACTGATTCCGATCCGGTTCGATCCTATTCCAAGCGGTTCAGGCCGTTACCGGTTCCTTTGTACAGCCCTAAGTTCCAAGTTCCAGAAAATGAGAAACCTGTGCCAGAGGATAGGCTTTAGATTTCAAGCATAACTTATAAAGAACCTAGATCTGCTCATCCATATTTCTCCACATACTTTATCTCTCATATATGCTCTTTTCCACAATGATGATGCCACCTTGTTCAAGGAAAAAAGCAAACACACCAACTTGGGGAATTGCATATGTTGGGATAATTCTACTATTTCATTAAAAAAAAGGACAATATATTTTCTTGCTAGTACAAATTTGAGATATTTCGTAAGTGTTAAATATTATTGATAAAATAAGTTATCGATTGCCCAATTTCTGGTTAACTTGCTCGTTGTGAAACTACCAAATCTTTCGATAAATTACAAGTTACCAACTTTTCTCACCAACTTTTACTTATCATTCTTACTAACGCCTTAAATTTAGTGACTCCCATATAAGTTTGTCAATCTTTCTTTGGATGACTTCCTAGTCTTTCTCCGATTATCTAGGAGTGAGTATGGTTTGGGTGGATGGTTTCCACCCCAGAACTAAGAATCTCTCACTAAAGACTGGCTCCAAAAAATTGGAATCAGGAATTGCCCGTTGGTTCCATGGATTTATCCGAGAATCGGATTGTCAGTCCGGTCTAGTTCCTGGGTAATCCATGGAACCAGTCTCACCAAACATTGACCAAATATCTCCATTCTTTTGACTGTGAAGTCCATACCATAAACAACCTTACTAAGCATTGAGTGTAATAATAATAGCCCTGTCTATTTATCGTTAGTATGCATTGCACGAATGCAGACTAGCAAATAACATGGACTGCACGCATGGATTGCACACGGCAACTTGCTTTCATTCCTGAGGGCATGTAAGCATACATTCTCTATGACTTTTATATTCCATCGAGCATAAGAATCATGCTTTCAGTAATTTTTTGCAGGGCTGCAGGGCTGCAGGGGGTGGGGAACTGTAACAAAAACATAAGCTTATACCCTTTACTGACAGGAAGAAAGACGCAAAGAACATCTCATGGACATCTAAACAAGTTAATAAGCAAAATACATCAAGTTATCCAGATCCTACTGAATTACATGCGTCTATTTCCTTTTTCTAGTGAACTAAAGCTAAAAAATTCTGCATAAGATAGATAAAAAAATTTAGAATTTTTATTTTTTATTAAAAATTAATATATCATTATAATATACAATTATAATACGGTTTGGTCCAGGTGACCGGGTGGGCAGGTTGGTAGTCCTGACCATGGAACTGGGAACCGGACCGATTCCCTTAGGAACCACCAGTTCCAGGCTAGTCCGATCCGATTGCGGGAGGTCTAGGCAGTTCCCATTTCTTTTGCACACCCCTACGATTACTAGCTTCTTTTGGGTTATGACTTTTAGCTCGAATTACTTACTAACTTTTATTTGGTTTTTTTTTAAATTTATCCACTCTTATAATCACTTCTTAACTTTTTTGAAATGTGAGGGAGCTCTTCGAACAAATTAGCAAGTTTTAGCATATTTCTTAATCTCAATTTATATTCTTCAGATCTGGCTTCCCAAAAACAATGTCATTTAGGAGACCCATTTATGGTATGAATTTTCAAGGGGATTCAAGTCATATGCCAATCGCCTGAGTTGCTTGCCAAATGTGTTTCCACATCAGCAATTATCTAGACCATTGGATAGAGGTTGACGGGTGAAGATTTGTCACGTATGTACAAGTTTGTTAATTTTTATTACATGAAAATAAGTTAAAGATAAATCTAGCATTAGTTTATTGGCTTGAGATATTTTTTGGTATCAACCGGGTAAATAATCCAAAATCTAGTTGATAACTTACTCGAATAAAAGTTTGATAAATTACTTGATTCAAGCTGATAATTTTATCTAAGAATCAGTAAATTTGAAGTGTTGTGCGACGAGCTTGAGTACTAAGATGAAGGGTCTAAGCTCCTTTCGCCATGAAGGTGTTAAACTAGGGTTGAACGCCAATTATATTTTGGCTAGTTTTTCCCCCTAAATTTTTTCTTCCCGATTCAGTTGATATATACTCTCCCCCATGCATCAATTTGCACATCAATTCTATGATTCTGAGCCATCGGCTCATACAATTTTGCCCGCAATTGAACACAGAGAACACAGACACCGAAATCGACAAGCAAGCAATGAAACACTACTCGGAATGAAAGCCGGGTAATGAAAATTCGACCGTGCCGGAGGAGCAGATCGCTCGACTGACGAGCGCCAGGAGGGCGAGCAGGGGAGAGAGAGGAGGATGAAAGGAGCGACCTGAACACGATGACGGGAGCCGACGAGACAATCTCCTTGGCCTTGTCCGTGGTCGTCGCAAGCTCCTTCTTGCTCAGACTGCTCGATGAGCTAAGGATTGACCCCATCTCCCTTCCGAATTTCTCTCATCGAGGATACAGAATGTATCTCTAATAGCGTCGGGAAAAATCTCAAAATCAAATTTAAAAGAGCGAATCTCATTGTAATTAACTCTTAAAATATTCTAACATCTTTTAGAGAGAGAGAGAGGGCGAGAGAATCAATAAAGATTACGTTTTTACTTAATTAACTTCACTTTACAACGTTATTAGAGAAAAATGGAATATCAAATAATATCTCTAACAGTATTTTTTAACAGAGAAATTTTTAATCTCCATAAAGAAACTTCATCAAGCTCGAGTTAGCCTTGAAAAATAGCTTGAGCCAACTTCATTTCCATTTACAACTGAAATAAAATTCATAAACCGTAGGATCCAACTAAAAACACGACCCTAGCGAGCTCTTCAACCCAAAACCCTAGCTTGCCTCAATGCTCTCCATCTCTTCACAGGTCATTTGGAACTAAAGTTAGTTCGAGATTCAGACAGCTGTACTTTGATAAGTTATCTATAAGGTTCTTCTCCCTCTTTGCTCTTAGGACATTGAGCCACTTATCATAGAATGTAAAGACCTCCTGTCCCTTTTTAACGAATCTTAGTAACTAGTTTCTTGCATTGCAAGCAATGTTTTAGTCTTACGATTTTCGAGTCGTAGGTTTCAAATATTTGCTTGATTAGTGTTTGCCATTCCACTTCTTCTATTATGTCTGTTGCACTCCACTCCGCCTTTCTAAAGAACGAGGCCATCCCGATAAGTGAATAGAATCTTTTGTTGCAATCAACAATGCGACCTGCCTCCTAACTTGGAAGGAGAGGCTGCACATCATCACAGGAATAGCCGAGGGCCTCACGTATCTTCATGGAGGCTACGGAGTGAAAATCATTCACCAGAACATAAAAGCCAGCAACATTCTCCTCGATGAGAATCTCAGGGCAAAAATTGCAGATTTCGAGCTTGCCCAATGCATTGCTCTAAATAAGTCTCATCTTAGCACAAGAGTCGCCGGCACAATGTAAGAATGCCTTTTCATTACTAGCCTGCTTGAAACCAAAGTCAGCACTTTCCATTTCCTTAATCTAACAAGTTTGCCCTGTCAAAGTACTTTCGCGTATCATCTTTCTCTTCACTTCACATCTTCTCTGGGCTAGGTTTGATTTATATCTAAAATACGGTAAACTATGCAGCGTTACATGGTGCCTGAATATCTTGTGAGGGGACAGCTAATGGAGAAAGCCAATTTTTATGCTTTTGGGGTGATGGTTCTTGAAATCTTGAGTGGTAGGAAGAATAGTGTATACACGCCAGGGTCGAGCTCAGTATTAAAGTGGGTAAGATTGCTTGTCCATACGATCAGGAAGAATGTAGACCAAAATTTACTTTCCTGGCCACGCCACACCAGGATTATCTAATGTAAACCTTAGTTTGCCCAACAACCTCGAGTAAATTGTTGCTTTCTGCGTTAGTGTTCTCAGATTTATCTCCAGGCGTAAGGGAGCCGTGGAAATTTCATGATTGCTTTGCAGGTTTGGAAGCATTACAAGTCGAATAATATAGCTGCGTGCATTGATCCGGCCTTACGAGGTGAATTCCCTCTCCTGGAGGCATCGAATGTGCTCCAAATCAGCCTTCTGTGCACTCAAGCCTCGGTGGAATTACGACCGCCCATGTCCGGAGTCGTCAAGATGCTCTACGACAAAGACCGTGTAGTTCCCCAACCGAAGCAATCCCCGTTCCTCAACGCTAGCGTGCTGTACAGCAAATCCAGCAACAGAAGCAGTACATGCGCACGTGGCTGTCCAACCAGCTCACAGCATCCGAGGTCTCTTCCAAGCCCACGGTGGAATATCCGTAACAGGATCGAAGCATCCAATCGTAGGTAGAAGCGGTACCTATTCTTTGTATAGGCAAATGGTAAAATCATATCTCACAAACAGAAATTTCATTCATAAACTGGGATCACACAGATTCTTAATTTTACAATCAGGAGACATTGTTGCATTCGATTTATTTTCCAGGAAGCACTTGAATTGTCGAGAGTGTCTTCTGCTTTCTCCGGTCGTAGTTGCAGACAACCTATACACACACAAACAGATACGAACACTTGCCAACGACTGACAGAGGACCACTTTGCAAACGACTGGCAGTGCAGATTTTAGTGGCATCAGGGCATGAGTCGACTTATCCTTGGTTTGCAGCAGCATGTTCAAATGATGAGGAGTCCAATCTTAAATCGATAAATCATGAATATCCCATGGATATATGAATCTAAGTGAGATGTGATCGCTCTGTTTTTTCGTAGTTTTACGTCCCAATTGGAGAATCAAACCATGTTGGGATGTTTCGATTCCAGAGTCGGTCATAGATTATGTGATAAATGAAAAGAAAAAGAAAAAGAAAAAAGAAACAAATGTCGCTCTGTTTCTTCGTAGTCCTATGTCGTTCTTCCTTCTCTTTATTGGTCGAAACAGTTTTGTGTCGCTTCAAAATCCGCGACTGTCTTGCTATTTTGTGCTGCCTATCGCTTTGACTCATCGTGGTACGTTCTCTTCTGCATTGATTGCATGGAAAAACATGACGGCAAGAAGGAGAAATTCTGCATTTCCAAAAGTGGTGATCGAAGACCCTGAAGAGAGCTCCTCCTTTGACAATGAAGGTGAAGATGGCACTGAACTAGAAACCTCGGAAGAAGATGAAGACGAAGAAGAACTTCCTGAGAAAAGAGACTTTGATGGATGCTAAGAAGAAAAGCAAAGCACCCATCACCATTAGTCTCAAGAAATGCAGAAACATACGATACTTTGGGCACATACGCCGTTTTGATTCATAATCATATATCGCAAATGCAATCCAAGACAAATCCCTTCATGAACAACATCCCTTCCCGTATAGATCACGCAAGGGGAGAGAGAGGGAGGAAACTGGAACTTGCGAATGTTCAGGTGATGGAGCTGGTGGTGCTGGGACTTGCCAACCGCCATGAGGGTGCTGGAGTCCAGCCTCTTCAGCAACTCTCTAATCATTTTCGATTGCTTCTGTTGATCAGCAAAGCGATGAAAAACCTTGTCTTGTGGAAAAGATGAAGAATCCCTCCTCTTCTCTTCTTGGGCGTCTCTTGATTTATGAGTAGAGAGGACCGAGAGAAAAAGAAGGTTGATATAGAGTGAGCGAGCTATCGATACCATTGTCGGAGTAGCCTGATCGGAAAATGTGATGTTAGCGACGCATAGTAGAAGTTTGATACCTTCACCTAGGAAGATCACCAAAAGAAAGTTAAGTCAGAACCCATCAACATATCCAATTAGACCTATCTTCATTTAAAAACTCAAACCAATGAGTTATGGGCCAATTAAGATATAATAACCGCTCTATGCCACACCACTTATCTAATGTAGATTCTTTAACACAACTAGGGGTGAGCATGATTTAAGGATAGAACCTGAAATTTGAGAATCGCATTGGTGTGCACGTGTAGGTTCTAAGTTCCAAAATATGCATGGTAGGTTTTAGATTCCAAAATTTAGAGAACCTATTTCGATGGGTATTTCTAAGTTTTAGATTGGTGGAACTTGAAATCTGGAATCTAAAATTAGTTTTTGTGTTTTTCTTAGTTGTTTTCACGCAATCTCGAGGTATTTCATGGCGTTTGATGTTGGGTGTATAATCTGGAAACCACTAGTCTAAACTTTTATTTTATGACTAATAATTTTATTTTTATAGACCATGAGACTAGTGGAAGTTCCAATTATTTCTTTGGTATAGTTATGTTCGGGCAATTGTTTCTTTGAAAATAATAATTCTATATATTACAAGAACAATCCGTGTATTGAAAACCATTAAATTTCCTTAATACTATTCGACATGTGTCTATGGATACTCGTTCTTAGGCAATCGATGATAAAATCCTTATTCATTTTTATTATTGCATTTATTTTCATTTTTATTAACTAAAGATGAAAAAAAAGAGAGAATATATTAAAACTTGGAATTGACCTTAGAACCTATAATAGGGAAGATTTTAGGTTCCACGTTTCAACGGATATGTTCCAGATTCCAAAAAATGAGAAACCTATGTCCGAGAATAAATTCCAGGTTTTAGGGGAAATCTGTAAAGAACTTGGAATCACTCACCCCTAAACACAACTCACTTGCATGTACATCCTAATAAGTGAGATAGCGCAAAGATGCAACTACTATGCAAGAGATAGTAGAAGCTTCGGGGTGCATTGGTCCCGTCTTATGCTAGCCTCTGGAGATAGGGAAAAGATGCAACTACTATGCAAGATAAGTAAAGATCACATTTTTTACTTAATTGACTTCACTTTACAGCATTATTAGAGAAAGACAAAATATCAAAATATCAAATAATATCTCTAACAATATTTTCTGATAGAGAAATTCCGTAAATAAACTTCATCAAGCTTGAATCAAACTCGAAAACAGCTTGAGCCAACTTCATTCCCATCTGCAAATTAAATTTATAAACCATAGGATCCAACTAAAAACACGACTCTAGCGTGCTCTTCAACCTGAAACCTTAGCTTGCCTAGATGCACTATGTCTCTTCACAGGTCGTTCGGAACTGAAGTTAGTTCGAAATTCAGACAAATATACTTGGATAAGTTATTTATAAGGTTCTTCTCTTGCTCTGCTCTCAAGACATTGAGCCACTTATCATAGAATGTAAAGACCTCCTATCCCTTTTTTACGAATCCTGAGATGGCCCACTACACTTGAGGATCAAATAGACTAGCAAACAAAATTATAATGACATCCATATATGACATGTTTTGATGCCCCTTACTCTTATATTTGGGCTTGGTTTAATAATATGAAAGTCTCTTTTTTTTTTATAAGAAAAAGAAAACTTAAAACACAACCGAGCTGGGTTCACTTATACTTGAGTCCATATGGTGCGGATTCTTCGCCAGCTTCTTTGTTTTCTTTTTTCAGTTTAATTTTGGGATCGACAAATTCTACTTGTGAAAGGTAATGGCAATTCATCCCCCATGGCCATTCCATATGACATATAACATAGTATTAGGGCCTTGAGATTATTGAGTAGATGTATAACATATGATGCTAACCATAGCAAGAAAATGCCTAATATAGGTATGACTCGAATCAAAACTATCATATGAGACTGGTAACATCTTATCGCATTTCCAATGGAATGAAAAGTCATTTGAAAGTGGATCCTTCACCTATTCATGATAATATATATACACTTGACGAGTTAGGTCGCGAGCATAAGGTCAACATAATATCCCTACCAAACATGTGCCAAAATAGGATGGAAAAGGGTTGGGAAAAGCCATTGGATGAAGCAACTCTTCACTTCAATCATGAAGGGGAGTTGTCCAAAAAGTCCTAAACCTATTGCACTTTTGCCTTATTTGGTCTAAAACCTTTCAATTTTGCCAATTTAATCATAAAAATTTTCACATTTTGCCAATTCAATCCTAAATATTTTCACTCCTCACCAATTTTGTCCATCCAACCATTGGCTGGAAATTGCTAACTTCAACGGCAACATTAACATGACACTTTTTAAATAATATTTTGAATTTTTTATGATTTTTATTCTTTTCTATTTTTTTTTTTACTTTTTTTTTACGGGTTTTTGGATATGGCCAACAAAGGTTGCCAACCCATCCTCACTAGCCACAAGTGAGGGCCAGCCGACCCTTGCTAGCTCTAGGGGAGGGCGCCGCGCCCATCGTCGGCTCTAGGCAAAGGCCTCATTGATGAAAGCGAGGGGGTTTGAGCTATCACTTGACCCTTGCCTAAGGTAGGCGATGAGGCTTCCAAGCCCTTGCGCTAGCCAGATCTTACAAGGGCATTGCAGCCCCCTCGCCATTTTTGGGCAAAGGCGTGATGGCCTCACCCAAAGTCATTGAGGGTTGGTCGGAACTCGCCTGTGGCTGGCGAGGATCACCGACCCTCGCCTGTGGCTGGTAAAGGTTGGCCAGCAACCCTTGTTGACCATATCCAAAAACCTTACCAAAAAAAAAAGAAGCAAAAAAAGTAAAAAGAAGAAAAGAAGAAAAATCCATAAAAAATTCAAAATATTATTAAAATATTTTTTACAAAGTGCCACATCAATGTCATTGCCAATCGGTCAATTTTAGCCAGATGAACTCAATTGACTAGAAGTGAAAAAATTTATGACTAAATTAGTAAAAGTGCAATAGATTGAGGATTTTTTGGACAATTTTCTCTTAGTCATGACCACAGTTCCATCTACTCTATGCCAAAACATCCGTCAATGTAACATCCCCGATTCTAACCTTATAAGGAACGGTCATAAGATCCGGAGTGAATTGACCATGGACCATTGGTCATGGAATCAATCAGTTCAATAGATGAGGAATCAAGAATCAATCATAGTTCGATCAATCGACCTACCATGAACTAGCCTAAGGGATTGGCCGTAAATCAGCCACCAATCATACAAGTGGGATCATATTATCTATTCATGAAATGATTTCATTGATCATGGAGTGATCATGGATCGTCATAAATCGGCAAACGGTCATCCATCGATTCCAACTGATCATGCTCAATCGCGTGGGTGATTTTGTCTGGCCATGCTTCGATACAAGGACGACTTGACTTGATCAGATGGGATTGTGTTCCAACAAAAAAATGCTCCCTATTTAATTATTAGTGGTCGGAAGCAAATTATGAATTGGTGATGTTCAATCACGGATCGGTTATAGACCAACTGTTGACACCAAAATTTTGGCGATTTATTTAAGTGTTTATTAATTGCATTAGAAAATTAGGGATTAACTTCTAACCCCTTAACAAAAAATCTTTTTCATTAAAATCACATCGCATATAGACATTAGGAGCACTCGCATCACTAGTTTTGAAATTTATCAAAAAAATATTTAAAAAATTAATTATTATTAAAAAATTAATTTAAAAAGAAAAGAAAACGTGGGTCCGGGCTAGGGCCGGCCCTGCCCGCCCCTTCCTCCTTTCCCTTCTCTTTTTGGTACCGGGCCGGCCCTTCTCCTTTGGTTTCGGCCCGGCCCGTCCGCCTCCTCCCTCTTCCCTTCTTTTTCTTCCCACGCGAAGCAAGAACCCGCGAAGAGAAATAAAAAAGCGACAGCAGCAAGTCGTCGAGGAAGCAAAGCGGGAGAAGGTCACACGGCGGGGGGTTAGGTCGGCAAGTCAGAGGAGAAAAAGGGACCCGAGGGAGAACTCGGACAGAGAGCCAGAGAGAAAAAGAGCAAGAGAGAGCCGAGTGCTGTGGGGGAAAAAAAACGAGATCCGAGAGAGCGGAAGGAAACCGAGGGAGAGTTCGAGAGAGAAACCGGAGCGGAGAACCGAAGAAGAGCGAGCGAGACCGAGAGCCGGGAGAGGGAGACGAGAACCGGAGGAAGAAGGGAACCTCGGGGCGGCGGTTCTTTGTCGCTGAAGCCCGTCCGCCGCCGTCGTCCGCCGCAGCTCGTCCCCGAACGAGGTAGGTCTCCCGAACCTCGGTCGTTCTATTCTTCGGGAGAATACCGGGCCGGAGCTCGCGGCCGACCGGCTCGCGCAAGCTCCGGCCCTCGTCGTCCTTGCATTTCGCTTCCATTTTCCTTGTATTACATGTCCGAAGACCCCTAGAGCATGTTCGAGGCTCGGTTGAGCCGGAAACCTTTGATTTTGGTAGTGCCCGTCAACTGTTCGATGAAATGCCTCAATGAGGAAACCGAACCAAACCCTTGACCGGAGCTCGGCTCTCGGTTTCTTTTGCGTCGTTCAAGGTTATACCGTTGTCATGCACCGTCTCAGTCATTTTCCTAGCTTTTTGGTAGGTCCCGCGCGTTTGGGTAGGCCGAGGTGCGTATCTCGCCGGAGCCAACCCGGCGACCCTCGAACACCGGCCAGTTAGTGGCCGACGGTGCTCGGCGTCGGTCGGACAGAACGACCGACGCCGGACGGTGACATGGCGGCCCCTCAAAAGCCGGCACGGGCTCGTCGTGCGTGGAGGCGGGCCGGCGAAGAAGTTGCAGGTGCTTCGGTCGGGCGTGCATGGGGGAAAGCATGCAAGTGCACGTGAAGAAGAAGGAGACCGCGAGAATAAGGAAGACCAGAAAAAGCATAAAAAAAGAGAAAAAGAAAAAGATTAAAAAACAATAAAAAAGGAAAAAACAAAAAAGGCCAAAAATGAGATAGGGGCCAAGGAAGTGGGCTTCGCCGCGGGCCTACTTCAGCTGGGTTGATTTTTTCATGGGCCGGGTTCTTTTTAGCCGGGCTAGAAAAGTAGAAATAAAATTGGGCTTTTGTTTAGAAAAAAAAAAAGAAGAAGAATTGTTCGTGGGCCTTCCTCGTGGATTTAGGGCCGGCCCGTTTCCTTTTAACCAACCAGGACCAATAGGGTCCGGGTCAGCTCGTAGGGCCGGTCTTTTGACCCGGTCCGAATTATCTTTTATATAATATAAAAATCCAAAAAAATCAAAAATTCAGAAAATCATAAAAAACATAAAAAATATTAAAAAATCATAAAAAATTTCGGAATTTCAGAAAATTCATGGAAAATTCAGAAACCTGAAAATTCATAAAAAATTTCAAAAAAAATAATAAATATTTTTTAATTAAGAAAAAATCAAAAAAAATATTAAAATATTGAAAATTCCAAAAATTTCAAACTCCAAGTTTGTTTTAGAGTTTCCTAAAAAGCTCTAAAATAATTCCTGGACCATTTTCTCAAAAAAAAAAAAAGTGTCGAAAAATCATCGGCATAAGATTATGCTTAAAATCGAACAAGCCTTCACGGCTTCACCTTAGGGTTTTAATTATCCTCGGATACAATTGCCCTTGAATGCACGCTTATGATGCGATGGTTATGGTTTCCCCTTTAGTTTAATTAGGATTGTATTATTTATCTCCTAATGCTAGGTGTTTATTTTCGCATGCAATTTATTTAATGCTTTCTTTAATTGCTGATTATTATTTTGATGATTGCGCACCTGCATGATCACCTCATATGTTAGTGGTTAAGTCTAAAATCAATCCAAACTGCCTGACAAAAGTCTTTTTGAAATGAACAAGATTAGGTACCGAAAGGGCACTAATTGGCTAATTAGTGTAATCAAGTCCCCGATCCTAGATTCTATGGTTGCGTAGAAAGTGAGGCACGCTCCCATGCTTCGCTTGGTTTCTAGCAGACCCCAATAGGCTAGTGGCGACTCCTTATTTGAAGGTTTTCATGAACACCCAACGTCACGCGGGGTATGGGCTTGGGAGAGCCCACGTCTAATTAAGGGTCTTCGACCCACCCTTTGGACAATACCCCTAAACCTATTTATCGATTTCTTTCCCCCACGGGACGAAAACATAGGTCGCGACACCAACTATGACCATTGATCCATGCGATGGATTGGGGACTGATCGGAATGAGTCTTAGGATTGACCTAGTGATTCCATCATTAATTCTAAGATCCATGAAAGCCTTGGCTTAGTGCTAGGCCGTAGATAGCTTTGAAACCACCCTTGAACCGATCGACGAACCATAAACCATGTAGGAGAATTGGTCACATGCAAGCCCTACGCCAAACCCGCAGATCGGCCTAAAGGCCAGTTCTGGACTCAATTAAGCTAACTATACTTACTCAAGGGCAAGCCATTGTGCCAACCATGGTGCTAACCCTCCTAGTCAATTGACCGTCCAAGGGAATGGTTTGGGCATCCAAGGGGCATGATGGCTTGAACCTTGGGCGCTTGAGATTTGATTTTTTAGGGCATACCTTGTGATCCCTCTCTCAGCTGTAGAACCAATTTAAATGATGGATTTATTGTGACCACCTTATTCCTAAAGAAAAAGAGAAATGAAGGAATTCTCTAGAAACCATCATTTAATGAGAATGATGAGTCATGGTGGTGAGTTGTCCAAGAAATAAATTTGGTCATGCTTGCATGAGGATTTGGCTTGATGGCCAAGCCGATGAGTCGCCACCTGTGTGGACCAATAAAAAATAGACACCCAAGACTCTCATCATGAGCCTAGGAGGTATAGACACTGATTTGGCACCTTAGGCGCCACCTCCTCAACAATGCATTAAATGTCATTAAATGAAAGGGAACTTAGGTGGACCAATGGCGGCAAGACAAATAGAATTCTAGAACCTTCATTGAAGCTCTAGATGGCCACTTGATCATGTTAGATTGCCACCTCAAGTTCTAGCCAAGCCACCTTATCAAAGTAGACGTACCACCTAAATAAAGTAGGCGTGCCACTTCGGAAAATTTGATTGGACCGTTTAGAAGTGCAATGATGAGAATGGAAACTATAAATAGGAGGGGCCTCTCATTATTTCTCACCATTTTGCCAATCCTCTCCTCATCCCTCTCTCTTTTCTCTCTCGCCTCCTTTCCTCTCTCCTTCGGCCGTACGATCGCTGCCCCTCACCAAGAAAAGTCTTTCAAGTCCTTGAGGATTGTCCAAGTAAGTAGAGCGTCATACTTCTCCCTGGTATTGCCATTTTTATCGTTAAGTCTAGATAGTCCTCTCTTGACAAGCCGTGGTTAGTATAGGAGACAATGTATATGTTTGTTTGTATGTGAGTCTAATGCATGTGCTTGAATCTTTCATAATCCAAATGATGTCATGGTTCGTTCCTTGTGTTTAACGCAAGTTGAGGTTCACCTAAAACCATAAGATTTGATTTGGTGACATGATGATGTTTTGGAACTCAAGTCTTATATGACACAAAGATCACCTAAGGTAGCAAGGTCTTAGATCGGCATTGAAGTGTGTCGGATCCTAGTCTTGTTTGGTACAGGGATCGCTCAAGGCCACAAGGTCTTGGTTGGCATCGAAATGTACTAAGTTCATATCTTGGATTAGTGCAGGGTCCTTGATACTTGACAATTGAGCTAAACCTTAGTCTTAGTGTCATTCATGGCATCATTAGAATCGGGTCATAGAAAGCATTGCACATATGATTATATGTGAGCACGCCCTCGTTAGACCATGAAAGTGTTGGCTTATGAAAATATAAGAACCAGCTTGTATGGTATACATGTGATCATTTAACAAAAGATAAGAACCATCGCCACTTGAAGTGGATGATGTTGGCCCCATGTCAACAGAATGCCTCGTTAATGAAAACGAGATGCCCTCACGTCAATGGAATGCCTTGTTAATGAAAATGAGATGCCCTCACATCATCAGAATGCCTGGGTTAAGCTCGGAAACCTCAGGAAGCCAACTCCAAGAAGCTTTGGTTAAGTCGAGGTGCCCTAGTTAAGTCGCGAAGCCTACCATGAAGCTAGAAGCATCGGTTGAGCCGAGGGGCTTGGTTGAGCCAAGTCAACGGAATGTCTCGTTAATGAAATCGAGATACCCCCACATCAACGAAATGCCTGGGTTAAGCCCGAAAGCCTTAGAAAGCTAGCTCCAAGAAGCTTCGGATAAGTCAAAATGCCCTAGTTAAGCCATGAAGCCCATCATAAAACTAGAAGCCTTGGTTGAGCCGAGAGAGCTTAGTTGAGTTAGGACAATATTAAGTGAATTACATGATTGTCGGTTGTGCTTAAGCTTGCTTGTATGCATTCTTGCATTAGCTGAAGGTTTAGTAAGTAAGACTCTTACATGTAGTCGAGGCGTAGCATATGAAATTGCTATTGATCTACCATTGACACTATTTAATGAGTTATTCTAGCTAGTCATTAATGAAGAAATGTCTTATTAACCAAGAGTTAAAAGTTTTACTTATTGAGTTCTCAAGGCTCATCCCCTATTTTACAAGTGAATAAGTATGGCTACCAAACGTTTTGACTACCTTGTAAAAATAGCGAATTCTACTATAAATGTGATAAATGTGGATACGGATATTACATACCACCCACCTGGGTGGCGTTTGAGTTCACCATCTAGGTCGAGAGTTGATGAAGGTGCTTGATCGGCGGGGTGCGGGGTTCCCTAGGTCACCAAAAAAAAAAAAAAAAAAAAAAGATATTACATACCGCAAGCTCGAGTTCACCATCTAGATTGATGAAGGGCTTTACGGGTTGGTACCTCTCCGCTTCAGGGTGAGGTACACGTGATTCAATGGTGATTGGCTTGGATCTCTCCGAAACTTTGACAGACCATCCAATGCGTCCAATGAGGCGACATTCGATTGGGATGGCCCCTAGCCCTTAAGATTGACCCGAGTGGAAGGGTTTCCAATTTTAGATAGCTACGGTAGTAGCGAAGCTAAAGAAACTCAGCCTTTTTGTATGTAATAGCTGAGAAAGAAGGATCGAGCTTGTAATGTAAACATGATGTAATATAGATAGTATGTTTGAAAGTTTTGCATCTCACGTTCCCCTTTCTATATGGACCCGGTTGATGTGTTTATGCTTCTGCATGTACATATAAATAAGATAAAATGAATCACGTAGGCGATAAGACTAGGATATTGCAAAAATAAGTAGCAGCTCGACCCCTGGTCAGGTTTGTGGCAGCTGCCCTGCAAGACGATATGATTTCATGTGTTAGGTGACTGTAGTTGATCACAAGCTGTGAACTAGGGTTTATAATTCATCTCAACTCGATCGGAGACATGCATGGATCGTGAGCTCTAACTGGGATAGGGGCAAGCTTAGAGAGGAGAGGACGTCACTTGGACCGCTCATTGTGTCATGCATGGCTCACATGCTGCAAATACATATTACTGTGTTCATTCTAGAGATTTCGCATTTGGAAACAGCGCATGAATCTTGCCATTGATTCTTCTTTTAAGTTTTCATATTCATGGTTCAGTTTTCACATAGAGGGAGAGAGATTTTTTGATAAATTATTCGTTATGAAATTATTAAATCTTTTGACAATTTACAAGTTATCAAGTTTACTCGCTAACTTTTGCTTATCATTCTTACTACCACTTCAAATTTACTAACTCCCATAAGAGTTTATCATTATTTTTTTTTGATGATTTACCAACTTTTCTCTGATTATAATCACCAACTTTTTTGGGGTCACGACTTCTTATTTAAATTACTTACTAATTTATTTGGTTTTTCTTTAATTTATCAACTCTTGTAGTCATTTCCCCACTTTTTGAAAGGTGAGGGAGCTCTTAGGACATATTAGTAAATTTAGCAGATTTTCAATCTCAGTTTATTTTCTTCAAATCCGGCTTTCCTAAAACAATATCATTTAGGAGACCAATCTATGGTAAATTTTCATGAGGTATTAAGTCATACATCGATCATCCAAATTATTTGCCAAGTGTGTCTTCATGCTCATAATTATCTAGCAGATTGGACCGAAGTTGACGAAGGAAGGATTGGTCAATATTTTTTATGACACGAAAACTAATTATAAATGAACTATTATGATTTATTCAAGACACGAAACTTAATTAAGGATAAATGTAACACTAGTTTATTGACTTGAGATATTTTCCGATATTATCACGATACTAACTCAAATAAGAGATAGGATTCCAAAAATTAGTTGATAACTCACTCAGAGAAAAATTTGATAAATCACTTGATTAAATTTAATAATTTCATATAAGAACTAGTAAATTTAAGGTGTTGTGCAACGAGCTCGAGTCTTGGGACGGAGGGTGAAGCTCATTTTGCTATAAAGTTAAACCAGGGGTGAATGGCAAGTTGGCAACTATATTTTGGCCAAGTTCGAGAGAGGGATATGGATTGATGCTGTCATGTCACTAGCAAACTCTTCTTTGTTTCTTATTTTTATTTTACTCTTTTTGGTCATATTCGTTTTTCTTTTTTTCGTTTCTCTTTCGAAGAGTTGCACCATGGAATGGAATGGGAAAAGATGACCGTACGGAGCCTTCGCTCAATTGGTCCTCTTTTTTATTTCTTCTTCTTCTCTTTTTTAATTGGGAGGGGGTCATAGTCAAACGTTTTGAAAGGTGTTGCTGGTTGGCAAACCTTATTTTATTTATATTATTATAAAAATCTTATCTAATTAACAAAGACACGTGAAAAATGTGTATTGAAAATTATAGATTTCTGTTAATTAGTTGTTTATTAAATGATTAGACAGCACTTTTTGACGTAATGGCGTTCTTTAATTATTTTTTCCTTTTCTATCATTTACCTTTTGAATTTGTTTGCCTTTGAATTTCTAGAGCTTTCACCATCAAGATTTCATATTCATCGGTTTTTCCTACAGGGAGAATGCTTTTGCTTAGACCCTTCATAGACGGATATTTTTCTTCCTCACATAGCAGGGAATAAGGAGGTAAGCGAGGTCTCTCACCCCTGAGTGAAGTTTCCGTCTATTGCTCCCTAAGTCTTTTAAGGACCTAATCAGATCTAATGTAATGGCATAATGATAATAGTCAAAAGTTTTAAAAGGTGTTAGTGATCAGCAAACCTTGTTTAATTTGTATTATTAGATATTACACATAGACGCGTGAAAAAATGTGCATTAAAAATTATAGATTTTCATTATTTGGTTGCTTAATAAGTGGTTAGCTAGCACTTTTCAACGGAACCCTCTCTTATATTGTTTTTTCCTTCATTTTCCTTTTGAATTTGTTTACCTTTAAATTTCTAGAGCTTTCACCATCAAAATTCCATATTCGGTTTTTCCTACAAGGAAAATGCTTTTGACTACTTTTTCTTCCATCACCTAACCATCTATCTCAAGGCAAAAAATTCAAGTGCGGAGAATTTAAACCTAAGCATGCGGCCATAGTAATTCATTTTCTCCTTGATAAAAGAGTTACGTGATCTCGACGTCCTCACGACTTTAATTACAACCTTTTGTGGATGGTAATAAGCAAACCTTTGCATGTAATAGGCAAACCATTTTTTGGTCCCTGGATTTCGTAGGCCTCGTTTTATTTGTATTATTATAAATCTCTTATCTAATTACACACGACACATGAAAAATCGTGCATAAAAATTAGAGATTTTCGTTATTTAGTTACTTAATAAATTGTTAAATCGATACTTTTTAATCTAATCCCCTTTTTAATTGCTTTTCCTTGTCATTTTCCTTTTGAATTTGTTTACCTTTGAGCTTCTAGAGTTTTCAAGATCAAAATCTCAAATACATCGGATTTTTCTACAGGAAAATGCTTTTGGTTACTTTTTCTCCGTCACCTAACCATCTATATTATGGCAAAAAATTTAAGTGCTGCAAATTTTAACCTAAGTGTTGTGCCATAGAAATTCATCTTGATTATAGAATTACTTGATCTTGACGTCCATTTTTCCATGATCACAACTTTAATTGCATTCTTTCTGTTTTACCAGTTTTTTGACATTTGACTCTATCGATAAATTTTATTGCTTCTACCTTGAAATATAATAACTTTTGATGTTATATCAATTTTAGTTTGAATTGGAAGTTTATTAACTTTTTTCTTTTGGTCGGTGTAGTTTACCCGCTAAGCAAGTGAATTAGAACTTGGTAAAATACAAAATTCGTGAAATAAAATGTTTAAAAAAAGAAATGTATGCTTTATTTTCTTGAAATATTACATCTCGAATCCTAGTTTTAGGCCTTCTTTTTTTTTTTGGGGGGGGTGATCAAAGTGCTGCTTATGTGGGCTTAAGCTTTGAAAATCGGGGCATCTACTTTTTCTCATAATTGGTGCTGTGTATGCGTGAGGTCGAATCTTGGCGACCGAAATAATTTCGCGATCAACTCGGGCATGGTAATGGACCCCGAACTTTTATTGCGTCGTGTGCTTCCTGACTACTTAGGGACTCGGTGCATATGATCTGTTGAAACATGGGGGACTTGGAAATGATTTTATGCTTGTCATTCTTTTATTCCACGTGCTTTGGAAAGCTCGGAATAGTTGTTCAATCACTTCACACTTGTAACTTACTGATACAAGAACTTGCTCAGTTTTCCTAAGATTTCCTCTTACTTTAGATGTGAATTGAGACAGACTTGTATGAACTACCACGTTCGGAATGTGTTTTTGATTTCATACGTAAATCTAAGGAATAAGTATATTGAAAATTTTAAAACTTGTCACGAAGTAATATCGAGTCCTAAAATTTATCAAATTAGTTCAATATAAGTCCTTCAAGCGATTATAATTTTTGAAAGTTCTAAGAGATAAGTTTAAGACTCAATTATATTTTTTGAAAATTTTAAAATTCAAGTTGAACTTTCATGACAAATTTCAGGATTTTCAATATACTTATCCCTAAATTCAAGCCAAAAAACAAAAGGGTAACCAATAGTAGTTTGGCGGCTCATTCAAGCAGGCGCACTATATATAAACTAGCTCAGGCGGTGGGGGCAGCGATGGGATTAGAAAAGTCAAACGTACATGAATTGGAAACGTTGGAGGCCAAATTTGACCATCTAAGGTCAAATTAAAGGTAGATGATACAAAAGAGAATCTTCCCATAACGGACAAAATCTGCTAAAGCCCAACCACCACCGTGCAAAAAATAGAATTTATGGTACCTAAAAGTCAGTGATTTCGCATTCCATGAAAGTTCCATCTAAAACCTAAAATTAATTTCTTAATTTTTTAGAGGTAGTTATCCCTCTCATCTCAGCCACCGTCGACCCAAAATCTTCTCGGGCTCGAAAGGTCTCGGAACCCCATCATTCTCCGCCGTGTCAAACACTGCATTCCACCCTCATTCTCTGAGGGTGAGTGGAGAGAGAGAGACATGTCATCGCCATCGCACTTTCCAAAAACCCTACTGTAGCATAAAGAAAGAAAGCAAGGGGTGATGCGAGAAACGGAGACCCAAAAAGTCGAGCATCAGTCTGTCACTTCGATCCCGCGTTGTGTAGCTGGTTGAAGCTTCATGAGATCATCAGGTTGACTTGGAGCTCCCCTTGCCTTCTTTGCTCAAATCTTTCCCTTTTCTTCTTCTTCTTCTTCCTCTTCTTCTTCGAAGAGAAGTGAGAAGGAATATCGATAGCAGAGCATTCCTCAAGCAGAGAGCCCATGAAGTCGAACGGAGCGAGCCCATCAATCGCTCTTCCTCTGCTCGCGCTCTCTGCTTACTTCTCTCTTGCTGTCTCCGACCCTCGAATCACCGAAGCGGGCCTCTACTGCGACAACTCCACTGAAGTCGACGTAAGCATCATCCCCAACTACATCGCCGTCTTTAGGGAGATCCCCAAGAGCGTCACCGACCAGCGCTGGGGCAACTACTCCCTCACCTCGCCGCCGCCAGCGGTGTACGGCCTCGCCCAGTGCCATGGCGACCTGACCGATAACGACTGCCTCCTCTGCTACGCCAGGAGCCGGATCCGGCTCCCCGCCTGCCCTAACTTCGGGCGGCTCTACCTTGACGGCTGCTTCCTCCGTGTCGACGGTTATGACTTCTACAATGAGACCGTCGATCCAACGCATGACGTGCTCAAGTGTAGCTCCAATTCGGCAGTCCCGGCGGACCAGAAGGAGAGAGTGGCCGAGTTCTCAGATAGGGTGGACCGGGTGCTGAGGAATGTCTCAGCAAGCGCGGTGCTGAACAAGGGCTTTGCGGTGGCTGGGAAGGACGGAGCCGGAGGAGTCGCCGGGGTATATGCTTTGGCACAGTGTTGGAGCACGCTTGATGCCGGCAGCTGCAGAGTCTGTTTGGAGAATGCGACTTCGAAGGCGAGAAGCTGCACACCCAGAGAAGAAGCGCGGGCCATGAATGCGGGATGCTTCCTCCGTTACTCGACAACAAAGTTCTACAGCGTCCCCGTTGGCAGAGGTAACAACTAGTCTCCTGATCACTGGTTTACTGACTTGAAAAATGATATTCCGAAAAACATTTTCCTTTTTAATGAAATTTTCCCCCAAACAAACGTACTCTAAGTTTGATTTGATCGATCTTATCATTCGATGCTGCCGGACTTTTGGAATTTCTATGAACTCGCTCATCTCAACCCGATGTTGTCTTTATCATTTAGCAGGGTCATCTACTGTCCGTGTCACCATAGCAATAGCCTTATCAGCTACTGCAGCGATTTCGCTTGTTCTCATTGGTGCATACATTGGATACAGAGAATACTCCAAGAAGAAACAAGGTAAACAATTCGGTTCAAATGCGTAAAATGATCATCTTGGTGATTCTTGAACACAAGCTTGACAACGTGAATTTCGCATCCATCCATTTTCAGTGCAAAGTAGCCGCACGCGATTACTGCCGACCATTAGCAAGTCTAGCTTATATTTCAAGTATGAGACGCTGGAGAAGGCCACCGACTTCTTCCATGAATCGAGGAAGCTGGGGCAAGGGGGGTCTGGTTCCGTGTATAAGGGGATTTTACCCAACGGGAAGGTTGTCGCGGTTAAGCAACTGGTGTTCAACACGCGCCAATGGGTGGACGATTTCTTCAACGAGGTGAACCTGATCAACAGGATCCAACACAAGAACCTCGTCAGGCTTTTGGGATGCAGCATCGAAGGCCCAGAGAGCCTCCTTGTCTACGAATATCTTCCTAACAGAAGTCTTGATCTAGTTCTTTCTGGTAAGTAGCTGGTTTTTGTGTAACTGCATAACACTAACAAAGTCATCGTTCAATGCCAATAAGAGAACTACCCGTTTACGACAAGCATTAGTTCAGCTTGCAATCTTAGTAACTGGTTTCCTGTATTGCAAGCAATGTTTCCGTCTCATGATTTTCAAGTTGTAGGTTTCAAAAATCTGCTCCATTAGGGTCTTGCCATTCCACTTCTGTTATGTCTCTCGCACTCCGCTCTGCTCATCTTTCTAAAGTACGAGGCCATCCCAATAAGCAAATAGAATATTTTGTTGCAGTCAACAATGCGACCCGCGTCCTAACTTGGGAGGAGAGGCTGCACATCATCACAGGAACAGTGGAGGGCCTTGCGTATCTTCACGGAGGTTGTGGAATGAAAATCGTCCACCGGGACATAAAAGCCAGCAACATCCTCCTCGACGAGAATCTCACGGCCAAAATTGCTGATTTCGGGCTTGCCCGATGCATTGCTTCGGATCAGTCTCATCTTAGCACAGGAATTGCTGGCACACTGTAAGAATGCCTTTTCATTACTAGCCTGCTTGAAACCATAGTCGGCACTTTCTATTTCCTTAATCTAACAAGTTTGGCCTGTCCAAGTGATTTCACGTATCATCCTTCTCTTCACTTCCATTTTCTCTGGGCTAAGTTTGGTTTATATCTAAAACACGGTTAACTGTGCAGTGGTTACATGGCACCTGAATATCTAGTGAGGGGGCAGCTAACAGAGAAAGCCGATGTGTATGCTTTTGGGGTGCTAGTTCTTGAAATCTTGAGTGGTAGGAAGAATAGCATATACACACAGGGGTCGAGCTCAGTATTACAGTCGGTAAGATTGCTTGTCCCTACAATCAGGATGAACTTAGATCGACATTTACTTTCCTGGCCACGCCACACCAGGATTATCTAATGTAAACCTTAATTTTCCCAACAACCTCGAATAAATCGTTGCTTTCTGCATTAGTGTTAGCAGATTTATCTTCAGATGTAAGGGAGCCATGGAAATTTCATGATTGCTTTGCAGGTTTGGGAGCATTACAAGTCGAATAATTTAGCTGCATGCATTGATCCGGCCTTACGAGGTGAATTCCCTGTCCTGGAGGCGTCACATGTGATCCAAATCAGCCTTTTGTGCACTCAAGCCTCCGCGGAATTGCGACCATCCATGTCTGGAGTCGTTGAGATGCTCCAAGACAAAGACCGTGTAGTCCCCCAACCGAAGCAACCCCCGTTTCTCAACGCTAGCGTGCTATACGACAAATCCAATAGTAGAAGCAGTACATGCACACATGCCCAGCTCACAGCATCCGAGGTCTCTTCCAGCTTGACAGGAAGCCTGCAGTCGAATAGCCAGTACATGATCGAAGCATCTGAATGTAGGTAGAAGCGGGACCTCTTCTTTGTAAAGGCAAATGGTCAAATCATATCTCACAAACAGAAAATCGCTTCATAAACTGGGATCACACAGATTCTTAATTATACAACCAGGCGACATTGTCACATTCGATTTATTTTCCAGGAAGCACTCAAATTGTCGAGAATGTCTTCTGCTTTCTCCGGTCGTAGTTGCAGACAACCTATGCACACACAAACAAATACGAACACTTGCCAACGACTGACGGAGGACCACTTTGCAAACGATTGGCAGTGCAGATTTTAGTGACGTCAGGGCATGAGTCGAATGATCCTTACTTGGTTAGCAGCAGCATGTTGAGATGACGAGGAGTCCAACCTTAAATCGATAAATCATGAATATCCCACGAGTATCTGAATCTAAGTGAGATGCAATTGCTCTGCTTTTTCGTAGTTTGATGTCCCGATTGGATAATCAAACCATGTTGGGATGTTTGGATTCCAGAGTCGGTCGTAGATTATGTGATAAAAGGAAAGAAAAAATAAAAAAGAAAGAAATGTCGCTCTGTTTCTTCATAGTTCTATGTCGTTCTTTCTTCTCTGTTTTGGTCGAAATAGTTTGATGTCGCTTCAAAATCTGCAACCGTCTCGCTTGCACTTTGCTGCCTATCGCTTCGACACATCATCGCACGTCCTCTTCTGCATTGATTTCACAAAAAAATGACGATAAGGGGAAAGTCTGCATTCCCGAAGGTGGCGATCGAGAGGGACACAAACCCTGAAGAAAGCTAGCTCCTCCTCCGACGATGAAGGTGAAGATGGCCCTGAACCAGAAACCTTGGAAGAACTTCCGGAGAGAAGAGACTTTGATGGATGCATGCTAAGAAGAAAAGCAAAGCACCCATCACCAATAGTCTCAAGGAATGCAGAAACATCAAATACTTTGGGCATGCACGCCGTATTAATTCATAATCATATATCGCAAATGCAATCTGAGCGTAAGATCCAACTTTCTCCGGAGACGAATCCCTTCATGAACAACATCACTCCTAGAATAGATCGTGTGAGGGGAGGGAGGGACCCGGTACTCGTGAATGTTCAGGCGGGGCGGAGCCGGGCACCCCGAGGGTGTTGGACTCCAACCTCTTCAGCAACGCTCTCGCCATTTCTCGATCGCTTCGTCAATCGGCCAAGCAATGAAAAACCTTGTCTCGTGGAAAAGATGAGTAATTCCTACTCATGTACATATTCTCATTCATTTTTTCCTTGTCCTCGATTTTCTCTTAGCATTGCCATTTCCACCCAATTTGTACATGCAAATATAACGTGTTTTGATGCCCTCACTCTTGTATTTGGACTCGGTTTTAATGAAATGAAAGTCTCTTTTCTAATAAGGAAAAAAAGAAAAAAGAAATAACACGCCAATGCCACCACAAGATGTTTGAGCTAGTTTATATGTAGCGCGCCTGCTCGAATGAGTCGCCAAACGAACGATTGGGCACCCTCTTGTTTTTTGGCTCGAAGATAAGTGTACCATGTTATATCAATATGTGATCCCACATTTTTGGGGTATAGTTTTAAATAAAACTTACCGTTAATATTGACCCACATTTTACTTTTGACGAACAGTTATTCCACGTGCGGTTTTTTCCACGTTTCGTGCCTTTTAGTGACAACCGCCCATTCGGTAACCGTCTTGATGGGAGAAGGTTTATAAGGACAAACGTTCAATTTTGAAGGCGAACACAAGGTCTAACAAAAACCCTCTTATTTGGAGTACACCATCAGTACGCGAGGGGATTGGATTAGTAGAGTGCACCCTAATCGCGATCGGATTGCTGTGAAGTTCTCGTGGATTTTGATAAATGCAAAGTCGAACAATGGCTGGAGGTTAAATTTATTTTTCGATCATGTTTCTGCATAAAAGCTTAATTGTGCTTGAATTTAGTTCATCAAGCATGATAATAACATTCAGTTTGATTTTCTAACATACCATTGTCACGAAAGTCCAAATTAAATCTTAAAACTTTAAAAAAGTGTATTCAAGTATGAAACTTATATCTTAAAACTTTTAAAAATTATAATCACTTGAAGGATTTATATTGAACTAATTTTATAAGTTTTAAGATTTGATTATACCGTGTGACAAGTTTTAGAACTTTTAATGTATTTATTCTTAAATTTATATATGAAATCAAAAACACATTCCCAACATGGTAGTTCATACAAGCTTGTCTCAGTTCAGATCTAAAAGTAGGAGGAAATCTTAGGAAAAGTGAGCGAGTTCTCGTATCAATAAGTTACAAGCATGAAGCGATTGAACAACTCTTCCGTGCTTTCCAAAGCACATGGAATAAAAGAATGACAAGCATAAAATTTTTTCCAAGTCCCCCGTGATTCAACAGATCATATGCACGATAAAAGTTCAGAGTTCGGCCATTATTGCGCCCGAGTCGACCGCGAAATTATTTCGGTCGCCAAGATTCGATCTCACACGCATAAACAGTACCAATTATGGGAAAAAGTAGACGGCCCAATTTTCAAAGCTTAAGCCCACATAAACAACAGCTTAAAAAAGAAGGCCTAAAACTATGATTCAAGATTTAATATTTCAAGAAAATAGAGCATACATTTCTTTTTCACGAAATTTTGTATTTTACAAGTTCTAATTCACTTGCTTAGCGGGTAAACTACACGGACCAAAAGAAAAAGTTAATAAACTTCCAATTCAAACTAAAATTGATCTGACACCAAAAGTTATTATATTTCAAGGTAAAAGCAATAAAATTTACCGGCTCTTGAAAAACTGATAAAACGAAAAGAATGCGACCACGGAAAAATGGACGCCTACGTTGTCTTAATTCATAATCATCTATCGGAAATGCAATCTGAGCCTAAGATCCAACTTCTCCGAAGACGAATCCCTTCATGAATGACATCACTCCCAGTTTAGTTCACACGAGGGAAGGGAGAGGCACGAACCTGGTACTCACGAATGTTCAGGCGGCGGAGCTGGGACTTGTCGGCCACCAGGAGGGTGTTGGAGTCCAACCTCCTCAGCAACGCTCTCTCCATTTCCAATAGCTTCTGTCAATTGCGGAGAATTTATATTTAATTATGGGACAGTAGTGTTAACACCTGATTTTTAGTTGACACATCAATAAAAATAAAATAAACTCAACATCAGAGTTTCCGATCACGATGAAACACTTTTCTCAAACGAAAAGTATCAATTTTTATTTCTTTTTCTGTTGTCTATTATTTTTAGGCAATTTCCTAACTATTTTTATCAAAAATCGAAAAAATAAAACGGTTGACTTTTGGTCAATTTTTTTTACCAAAAGTCAAAAGTCAACTCTCGGTCAAAAGTTGGCTTTTTACACAAAAAGGTTCTAAATGATTTTAATTTCACTTTAGCCAATAATTTTCAAAAATTTCAAAGATTTGATCATAAAATTAACTTTTTAGTTGAAAGTCAATTAAGGGTTGACTTTTTACTTAAACCTTTGAAAAAAATTTAAAAAAAAAAAATCCTCAAAAACATTTCTTTTAGCTTCTATTTGACTTTGGCATTTAAAATTTTGCAAAAATCAATTAAGAACCTTATTTTCCGAATTTTTCAGTTTTAGGTTCAAAATCAACCAAAAATAAAATTACTTTTATTATAGTCGTAATTAGGCATAGTTTCTTTTATGACATTTAATCAATTTTGAGATCGGGTGTGTCAAGATGCAAATTGACAATATCGCCCCTAATTGGGGGTCTGAACTAATTCTTCATGATTTAGAATCGACACCCCCATTCCACCCATTTTCTCAATGGGAATTCAAATTCGGGGTTAATTTTGGAAAATTCACTTGGGACATTACAATTTAAAGGATTTAGCTTCCTTGAGCTTAGGAAAATTAGGCTAATTAACTCTAATTGGCAAATTTCAAGTTGAATCCATTTAAGACTAAGGTTTAATTTCAATAATTGACGCCCAATTTCATTATTGGCCTTCAATTCAATTTTAGTATAAAGATCATGCAACCTTTTTAAGGTCAATTTAAATACCATGGGCCTTCAGGAGTATGAGTAATCTAATTAGTGTCTTGGGACATAAATTAGATTAAACTTGGTCAATTTGCATTTTAAGATGGGTAATTATCCAAATTAGCCTTTGAGACATCCTATTTGAGCATAGATTTCTTTTAGTTAGATCCCTAGGACCTAATTGCACAAGAAAAGAAAGGGGGACGAATCGGTCAAGACTAGCTCACATCGGTCTAACCGATTCAACTAGTCCCACTGGCCCAATGAAAAGTGACTCGGTCACTTTCCGATGAGGCCCCAGTGACCAGCGGCCACCCTAGGGTGGCCAAGCCATGGTTGATGCCCCCATGCCACTTTTTTTTAATTTGTATCTTTACTTCAAAGTTTATGAAATTTGCAAATTTGTTCCCAAGTTTTGAAAATTTGTAAAAAATCCCCTTGGCTTGTTGGTTTCATTGGCTCGATAAGATAATGCCCTTGGTATGGGTTTGTACTTGTAAACTTCTTAGGATTAATCAGTTAGTTAATAAAGCAACACTTTTGAATGTGTTCTTGTTGGGTTTTCCTGCTATCCTTGCTTTTGTAATTGACTGGGGGATTGTAATTCGCTTCCGCATGCGTTTAATTAAAAAAATAAAAATAATGATCGATGACGCGTCCTGGGACGTCACATCTAAATGACCACGAGTGAACAGGGGTTGCCGTATGCTCGAGGGTCGGGCGTGACATATATAACCAAAATTTCCCCTCAAAATTCAGTTTGAGGCCCCATTTGTAAAAAAATTCCAGTTCTAAAAAATCCCAAAAACCCTCAAATTCTCTCTCTCCCCCCATTTCCCGTTGGATCTCTCTCTCCTCCCTCTTTGCGTCATTGCCTCTCACCATCTCCACTGATCGCCGGCCTCACGCTAGCGAATATCTAACCGCCGCTTGGCCTCTCAATGGTCCTCATCCTCTGTCCAAGCTGCTGGTGATCAGCTCTTACTTCACCGATCACCAGATTCCTCCGTCCAACCTCCTCTTCACGCAGTGACAAAGACTGGCGTATGAGCCAGTAATAGCCCCGCCGACTTCCCCGCCGGCAATCAGCACCCTTTGGTGACCCCTAGTAGTCCAATCACCACCGATTGCTTCCTCGACATGTCCCTGACAGCCCCAGTGGTCAGGGCTTGACCGAACAGCCACCGGAAGAGCTTCAATGGCCTCTTCTACTATCGGGTGCAAAACCGATCCCACCAGACCTGATCCGGTGTCCAGCAGCAAATTGGAGCCAATCTGACCCCACTCCTCGAGTGTCCGTCTTCAATCCCTGAGTTGTTGTGGTGATCCAATGCCCTTCAATCGGTGTTCATCGAAGTTTGATCGATCGTGGTTCGAGATAAACACAAAAGGTAATATTTCGGGCTAGAATCCGATGAGGTGAGGTTGAGTTAGTTGACCGGAGCCAGGATTCAAAGTTTAGGATTTCTTACATGCTTAGAATCCATGATCAAAAGTGCTTTAATGATCCTCCAATGCATTGCCTGTTGATTGAAGAATTGAGACAATTCTGGAAATTCGGATGCCTTGAGTTATTGTTCTGTTATGGCTTATTCGAGGTCCTAAACCTTAAAATCATACTTCGAAGTGTTCTAGACTTTCACTTTTATTGAAATCCTCTTCAAAAGTTAATGATCCCTTCTAGAAATTTTACAAAACTGATAATGATTCTAATTTTTACCCAATGTTAGCATTTTTGTCGATTTTTGTTTATTTTTTTGCTTTGAAATTTAAGTTGGTGCCCATGAAAGTTGCTCGAAATTGTCTTAGTTATGACATATCTTTTTTCCGGGTTTTCTAAAGTAGGTTTAGTCAAGGAAATCCCTAAAAAATCGTCTTTTAGGCTAATCTACCATGTCTGAAGCCGATTCATGTTTTCTTAGAATTGAACCTATGAATATGGTTTTTTGACTTAGATGTCTTCATTAAAGTCATGATCGACTTCATTATCTTTCTAGTGATATATGGTACACTCCAATCGCATGTCATTTAGTATGTTAATTACTTTTTCAAAGTCAGTTTCAGAAGCTTTCATGATGTCTCAACATACTCATGTGTTTCATTTGTCATTTTTGTGTGGAATTTTACAATGAGAATTAGACTTGAGCTCCTGCATGAGTTAGAACCTCACATTTAGGTCTAATAATATGCAAATTTGTAGATTTTTACTACTTCACCTAGAGGTGCAAATTGATGTATCCACATGACATGTTCTGCTGCAATATTTTCCCGATCTGCCTCTCTATAGATAACTCTTAGTTTGTGCTCCTTATGAGCTAAATCATTGCATGATATCTTATAGACATACTGATGGGGCACTTCAAGCTTTGAGATGGTTATTGCATGTCTTATTTGAACCTCTTTTACTATATGAAAATTGCTTGTGAAATTTGTGCATTAATTCTAAAATTTAATGAACCTTGCCATGAATAGAGTTAGTTCACTTACCAATATTCATGAATTTGTATGATTTTTGTGCACTAATTTAGGAATGAATGTTTTCACCAAACTTGTTCATCGCATTGAGCTCTACTTCATGCTTAAACATTATAAATTTTATGCATCATATAAGTAGTCTAACTAGCTCACCTTCATGCATCATCATCTGCCATGCTTGTTGCTGAATTACATGCTTCTATAAATGCCATTGTTTGAGCATGTAAATAATCTTAATCGAATTTAATGTTTCTTAGGAAGTCTTAAAATACATCTTAGGCTTTCTAATGACACCAAATTTGCATCATTTGCATATCATCCCACTTTTCATTTTTGTGAACGTGCTCTGAAATCTGCCATGATTGAAATTCGAAATACCTATTTCACCCTTACACCCTTACTAAACCAAACCTATTGTCATTTTGGTGTGAATTTTTCCTCAAATGATTTTAAAGCTAGCTCCTTAGTAGAGTTTTATTGGCATTCATATGTCTATGTTGTAGCGAATTTTCATAATTTTTAGGTATCGTTTAACATGATAAATTTGTTAGATATATTGTTAATATAATCCAAATAATATGTTCACATACAAGCCCAATAGGTTAAAGTATTGTTATTTGGGCCCATATGGGCTGAAGCCCAATAACTTGCATATATACAAACTCTAGGATTTCCCTACACTGGAGATAACACTGTTGAGCGTTCCAAACTTGACGTCTCTTGGTGTAATACTTCAAGTAACCGAAAAGACTTTTTTCTCTCTCAAATCTATAACCTCCAACATTCTTAAAGTATTATGTTCGTATGTCGGATTTGAGCGAGTAAAGTGTCTTCTTGAAGATTTCATCAAGACGAATTCAAAGGTATAATTCACTTTCAATTTCGACGGTAGTATTGGGCAGGATCTGAGTTTGAAGATTCGGGTGACCGAAATCTTTGATTCAAAAACCCAAAAATTATAGTCAATTTTAGAGGGTGAAACCACTTGGGCTTTGTTCTACTTGTCGATACGAACATTTTGAGTGGTCACTCACGTCGATCGGAGGTCGGATGAAGAAGTTACGACACCCGGAAGTTTCCATTGGAATTTTCAACGAATTTTGGCGACGAAATTTCCAGCGAATTTCGACAACAAGGGTAGTCCATCTTAAGGTTTTTGGGTGCTCCAGATATGTTTTTTGGGGTTTGTTTTGGCAAGCGGTTTGATTAAGATTAAGAGAATTATTCAACTTTGTGGTTCCGAAGACTTCAAGGTGCACTATTTCTAACACTTTGCTCTGATTATAATGGCAAAGCGTAGTTCCTATGATATTCTAAAGTTGCAATCTTTTGATGTTACTGAGTTTCATGGATGGAAATTACATGTTCAATTTGGCATGAAAGAACGTGAGATATTCTATACTGTGTTAAGTGATTTTGCATCTACCATTGAAGATGTGGATGAATATCAATGGAACAAAGATGAAGATTTTTGTAAAGATTACTTGTTGAACTCTCTAAATCCTAATTTGGCTATGACCTATAGTGAATATAAGACGGCGAAAGAGATATAGGATCACTTGAATGCTCAGTTTCAAAAACAAGAGGAGCTCTCTAAAACTCTATTAGCGAAGAAATTCTTTGACTTTAAATTCACTATGAATTCAAGCATTACCTCTCAGTTAGTTGAATTTGAGAACATGAGGAACAAGCTGAAAGATGATAACTCCGATATGTCCGATAATCTCTTTGTCGGTCTTGTATTGAGCAAGCTACCAATTAAATGGAGTTCTTTCAAGACTGAAATGCACAGACTGAAGGTACAGATGGGACTAGATGAATTAAAGATGTATATTCACATTGAGGATCAAAACATTACTAGAAAGAGTTTGGAACAAGTAGGACAACAACAGTCAGTTAACAACTTAGTTTCATACTCAATAGACTTCAGAAAAGGTTCAAGTCACCAAAAGGTGAATCCTCTTTACAGTTAGAGACCAAAAAGATTATCTCCAAAAGGAAGAAGAAGGGCAAGTGCCATAACTGTGGAAAGTGGGGTCACTAAGCAGCAGAGTGTAAGTTACCAAAGAAGCCAAAGAATGACACACCACAAAATAAGGCTAATATGCTAATTAGTGAATCTAAGCCTCAAGCCTTCATTGGAATGATGAAGAATGGAAAGGCCAGCATCTCTTCTGAGTGGTGGTTGGATAGTGGCGCTACTGGTCATGCTACAAATGACAAGAACTTACTCACTAAGGTCACAGAAGTGAAAGATATTGTGGAAAATTGCAATGGTGGTGAGGCAGATGTGACTCATGCTGGAACTGCAAACTTGGTGCTTTCTTCAGGTAAATTACTAACTTTGAAACATGTTAGAGTAGTACATTTACTTAAAAAGAATTTGATATCTATGAGTTTACTTAATAAAGTCGGTATGTCTTTTTCAACTATGAATGGTAAAGTAACTTTATCTGTTAACTCATGTTATTTCGGTTGTGCATTCATGGTTAATGGTATGTATAAGTTGAGTTTAAATACTGATAGCATGAACCATGTGAATTCTACTTTGATTGATCCAAAATTGCTACACAATAGACTTGGACATATGAATTACAGGAAAATGCAACATCTGGCTAGAATTCACAACATCCCATTAGATACTTCAATTCGATTTGACAAATGTGAAGTGTGTACACAGGCTAAGATCACTAGAAAACCCTTTAAATTGGTTTCTAAAAGCACACAACTTCTTGAGTTAATACATTCTGACATTTGTGACTTTAGAAATTATATTACTAGAGGTGGTTGGAAGTATTTAATAACATTCATAGACGATTTTTCTAGATATTAGCATGTCTATTTGTTGAAATCAAAAGATGAGGCTTTTGAAAAACCTAAGATTTTCAAGTCTAGAGTAGAAAATCAACTCAACTTGAAAATTAAGAGGTTTAGGAGTGATAAAGGAGGAGAATATACAATGACAAGGTTCAAGGAATTTTGTGCTTCTAAAGGTATAATACTTGAAACCACTGCTCCTTATTCACCCCAATCAAATGGTGTTGCCGAGCGTAAGAATAGAACGTTAACTAAAATGTTAAATTCTATGTTACTTACAGCTGGCATGCATTCCTCCTACTAGGGAGAAGCAGTTTTAACTACTAATCACATCTTGAACATGTTGCCGCACTCTAAATTGTCTATGATACCTTATGAGATATGGCATAAGCATCCTTGTAGATATGATACTCTTAAGACTTTGGGTTGTATTGCTTATGTAAGCATACAAGATCCTAAGAGACCTAAGGTGGGACCTAGAACCATTACTTGTGTATATCTAGGTAATGCAGAAGATAGTGCTGCAAATAGATTTTTAGATCTATCTACTAACACAGTGATAGAATCTAGAGATGCAGTGTTCTTCGAAAATAAGTTTCTCAGAGATCAAGGCTTGAATGTTTCTGGATCTACAGATATGATTTCGGAATCTCCTGTAGAATCTGAAGTAGATCCTTTTGACACTAATTCCACACAGTTGGCTATTAAACAATTTCCAGTTAGAGTATCTACAAAAGAGAGAGTTTCCAAAAGTTTTGGTGAGGACTTTGTTACTTACCATCTTGAGGATGATCCAGTCTCCTATCAGGAAGCAATGAGATCTAGGGAATCCTTATTGTGGGCAAAAGCCATAGATGATAAAATGAGCTCTCTGTTGCAGAACCACACTTGACAGCTAGTAAATTTGCCAAAAGGGGTTAAGACTATAGGCTATAAGTGGGTATTGAAAAAGAAACTGAATAGTGATGGATCAATAGCCAAATACAAAGCACATTTAGTAGCTAAAAGCTATAAACAATAGAGTGGAATAGATTATTTTGATGTTTATTCACCTGTGTGTTATCTATCAACTATAAGAATTCTTCTTGCTTTGGCATCTATTGAACACTTTGTAGTGCATCAAATGGATGTAAAAATAGCTTTCTTAAATGTGGAGTTAAATGAGGAAATTTACATGGAACAACCAAAAGATATGTTATGAAAGGTCTTGAGGACAAAGTTTGTAAATTAAACAAATCCTTGTATGGCCTTAAGCAAGCACCTAAGATGTTGCATCTTAAATTTGACAAAGTGGTAAAGAGTTATGACTTTCAGTCTAGTTATTCAAATAAATGCCTTTACCATCGTTTTATGTCAAATAAGATAGTCATCATTTGCTTGTATGTTGATGACATGTTAATTATTGATTCCAATCATTCTGTAGTGAGTGACGTAAAAGCTACTTTAGCTAGAGAATTTGACATGAAAGATCTTGGTATTGCTAATACCATTATTGGTATGAAAGTAAGATTTAAACGGCAAGTCATCTCTCTTAGCCAAACTCATTATATTAAGCAGCTACTTTCTACTTGGGGATACGATAAGTGTAAACCGAGTGAGACACCATATGATTATAATAACAGACTAAGTCCTAATAAAAGAACTAGTGTGGATCAGTTAAAGTACTCAAAACTGATTGGTAGTCTCATGTATGCTATGAGTTGCACTAGACCCGACATAGCCTTTACAGTTGGCATGCTGAGTCGTTTCACTAGTAATCCTAGTAAAGAGCATTGGGATGCCCTCAATAGGCTAATGAGATACCTTAAAAGTACTAAAGATTATGCTCTATATTATTCTGGTTATCCTCCAACTGTGGATGGATATTCTGATGCCTCATAGTGTTCAGATATTGGAAATAGTAAATCCACTAGTGGATATATATTCACTTTGGGTGGAATTACTATTACTTAAAAATCCAAACGACAGACTTGTATTGCATTGTCGTCTATGGAATTAGAAATTTTTGCATTAGCCTCAGCCGACGAAGAGGCCGAATGGATAAAGAATCTGATTATGCATATTCCTTTGACTTAGCTAAAGATTAATACTTTAAGCCTATTCTGTGATAATCAAGCAGCTGTCCAAATCGTCAAGAATGCTCTCTTTAATTCAAAGCAAAGACATGTGAGACTGAGACATGCGTTGTTGAATTATCTGAGAGAACAAGGAGTTATCACTTTGATCGATGTGAGATCGAAGGATAACATAGCCGATACTCTTACTAAATGTATGCCTAAAGATCAATTATTCAAAACAGTGGGGGAAATGGGGTTAAAGACTATATAGGCAAGTCTTAATTACCATTTACTTACCTTCTAATTGTATGTTTTGAATTATCGAATCTTCCTTTATTGGCCACAATGATAAGCATAGTTTATATGTTTCATCGATGTTCACAGTTGCTGATTAATTTGAAAAGGGTGAGTTGTCTCATTCCAAACTTGATGAAGATGACTTTAACCTAATTCAATGTTCTATTTAAGAAGCTTGTGTCATTCCAAACTTGATGATACAATTCAACTAAGTAGGACTATTCTTTTGGTTAAATGATCTCATTCCAAACTTGATGCTAGATTATTTGACTTTAACTTGATGAATCTTTAAGGAATAAGAATCGTGACATTCCAAATTGAAACATAGAAACAGTTGTTTACATAAGAAGCCTATTGGTCTTGTTCTTAATTGAAACTTGATATTATATGACTAGGTTATTATAAATGACTTGACTATTGGTCATGTTCTTTGAAACTAGACAATAGTTATTCTCCTACAATAAACTTAAGTTAATGGCTCTTTGTAAATCACATTGTTGAGGTCTTGTTCCTAATTTATGAAACTGGCTTGATGCTTATGAACATGATATTATGATGCTTTATGACATCAATATTTGTTCTTTTCTGCCTGATGGAATGATGCTAAATTTTTATTCAAATTATTGAATTCATGATAATATGAAATTCATATTTGACATTTGACAGGGGATGGCAGAGATGGAGGAGAGCTTCATGAGTGGAATCTTGACTAGGATGATCTACTTGATGAATGAAGATATGTTATTTAGAGCGTGTGGAGACTTGACAGTTTATCTACTATTGCTTATTTTGATGGAGTCCATTTATTTGAGACTTGCATTTTGCTATCTCTATTTTATGAACATTATTATGATTGTTTCTTATATTTGTAAGGCCTTGGACTATTTTGACTGACCTACTTATACTTTACTATTATGCATATATTGGTTGTGAACCGAGTCTGAGATTTATTTTGGGAGTTAGGATTTGGATGAATTTAGATTGAATCTAAAACTTCTAATACTTATTTTGATTTGTTGATCTCAGAACAGATTCATGATAATGATGATTCACTTATTTGGATTGCAAATGATGATTGAGTTTAAAACTTTACTGCTGAAAAAAAAAATACTCTTTGACCGATCCGAGTTGATTGTCTTGGATTGAATGTGGATGATTCCTGTTTCTTTGAACATTACACTGACCACCGTATTGGATTGTGCTGTTTGGTGAACATAGGAGGAGATTGTTGGATATATTGTTAATATAATCCAAATAATATGTTCATATATAAGCTCAATAGGTGAAAGCATTGTTATTTAGGCCCATATGGGCTGAAGCCCAATAACTTGCATATATATAAACTCTAGGGTTTCCTTACACTGGAGGTAACACTATTGAGCGTTCCAAACTTGACGTCTCTTGGTGTAATACTTCAAGTAATCGAAAAGACTTTCTTCTCTCTCAAACCTATAACCTCCAACAAAATTGACATAGATGTATCCTAATATCTTATTAGCCTACACCATTTCTAATGTGTTGTTCCATGTTCTTTGAATTTTATAAATTTATGCATGACTTGTCTCAGGATGCTTCCTTCATAGAAATTGTTCTTATCGTGTGCTTGATGTACCATAAATTACTCACGGATCCTATTTCAATTGCTTGCATCTAGAATGTCTTGTTTTGACTTGCCTTGTTTTCCTTTTTATGATATGTTTTTTTTGTAGAAAATTATGCGTGATGAGCCGATCCTTGGTGTCTCCACGAGTTTAAGTCCTGACATTCTGAATTTTGTTCACAAAAATCTTCGAAAAATAAGAAAGTCATTCAATGATTTTACCGAGTCATTCCAAGTGCAGGGCATTATGGAATTTTACTTTTTCTACTTTGATTTGACTTCATTTCCATTCATATAATGTCAAATTGTGTTATTTTTGAATGTTTTGAACTTGACATTAATGTCATTAAGGTTTGAACCGTAGTTAGAGCATCTGCGAAGCCCAATCAGCTGTGCACAAGATGCACCTAGATCAATCTTGACGGCTAAATGTATTTCATAGCCTCAATGCACTTATATCTTGTTCTCACTAAACCTTTCCCAAATCCATGTTTCAATTAATTCGAGAATCATTTTTTGGGCACCATGCAAACCTTTTTAACATCTCAATCTTGCTTGCTTATTAGCGCATGGTAAATGAGTGAAGTGATCCGATGTCAATTTACTAGTTGTCAATTGAGTGAGAATTAAGGTCGTCAAGCTTGCATGCATGTTTACTTTCAAACCATGCGTGTGATTGTTAGATGAATGTATAGGTGTGATGCATGCACTCATGGGATACCTTGTGTAACATATTGAACTCGACTTAGGGACTTATGGTATTAATCACCATGGAAGAATGCCAATAATGGCTAATAACCACAATGAATGGATAAACATTTTGTGGCACGCTACATGCACAATTTTAAAGACCGACCCCAAGGCCATCTTCAACATTCCTTGATGATTTTGTCTGATGTTTTTGGATGTTTTTACTCCCTATGGTTGTTGTGTTTTCATGAATTGCCTTCCTATTCTAAGCATTAAATTAGGGTTAGAATAGGTTTAAGAAGGCGATCCATTGGAGATGACTATCCTGAAGATGGCAAATGGTCGATGTCATTTTGCAATCGATTTATTTGTAATAATTCATAATCCAACATGACTCGGGTTCCTTCTTATGTTGTATAAAAATCCAACGAGGTACGGATTTCTTCTTTTCTTTCTCTTTCCCTATCGTTGTTTTTAAAACTTCCTGATTAAATTTCATTTGCTTTCCTTAAAGTGTTTTGGGTGCTTATTTCTCATCTTGTATTTTCAATTCAATCGCTTGCTTTTCTTTTTCATGTTAAGTTGGAGTAGGATAGCATGAAACTAACCATCTATGCATAATCATTTCTTTGTAATAAATGGCATGAAAACGTAAAGTGACATGCATGATTACCTTAGGTAACATAATAACTATTAGGTACTGAAAAGGTGTTAATAATAATATTAATGTAACCCAAGTCTACAAATCCTAAAATCTTTGATTACGCAGATATTGAGGGATCACTTCTAACCCTTGATTGGGTTTTTTAACCGACCCCCAACAATTAGACTAGTGGCAACTCCTCAATGTCATATTAGGTTGTCTAAATACAATTTAATAAAAAAAAACATAACCCCTCTTGTCGGGGGTATGAGCTTTGGCTAAAGTTCATGACAACGGTTGAGCAAGCTCGAGTTGCCAGATCCAAAAGACAAGATGATGATGTCTTTTTCCCAATGTCCTCATTGAGAGCTCTTGCGATCAAATATCCCTTAAACATGACTTTCACACCCAATCTCTTTTTTGAAGGTATACCATATGTGTGAAAGAGAGTCATAACACCCTCCTCTGTCATGTAGGTTATGGGTTTGGGAGACATCGTAGTCGTGTAGACCTCAAACTCAATGGGCCAAAGCCGAAAGGCAAGGTGATGATGCCTTTGGTGGACATAACCCCAAGTGTGAGCTGTGACGCCCAGATGCGCACCAAGTGAATTGTGCATTTTAGACATTACATCAATTTCCTATGGTCAACCAAGAACAAAAGTGGTGTAAGAAATTAGGTAAGTCAGAAAAAAAAAATTTGGAAAAATTGGAGCATAATAATAGAATAAAGAGAATGTACCCATCAGCAGAACATGGGCAGCCAATTTCATCTTTTGTGGATGATTAGAAGGAAAAAAAAAAAAGAGAGAGGGGAAATTGAGAGTTGGCTTGGATGTTTCTCCACGTGTATAACAGGTGGAGAGAAGAAGGAGGGGATCACTTTTAATCTTTTCCCAAAAACACCAGCAGCCCCTTATTCAGTCTTCTTTGGACTCCCCTGAAGAAAACGCCATTTCCATACTCCCTCATCATCTGCTGGTTGCCTTTTGAACCAGAGAATTAGAGTCTCGTAGACAGCTGATCTCTCCAAACATCCCTAGCGCGGGAGGAAGTCCTTGAAGCTGGTTGCGTTGTCTAATGTCTGTTCGACGAATTGCATGCTCATCTGACCAGGCAAGTGAGCTAGTTGTTCCGTTCTTCCTGGCTAAAGCTGTTATAGGGTGTTTTAAGGGTAGGCGAGGTCAAGATCGGGTTGCATGTGGCAGATACATTCTCCTTGGTGAGAGAGAGACAGCGAGAGAGAGAGACTACGAGCGTTACTTTGGATAGCTTGGTGAGAAGGCGAGCTCATGTGTGGAGGAAGTGAACATTGTCTCCTCATCTAGGCTAGATAGATTGATCGCTGCTGAGCAAGGACGCCTCGGACTTGCTGTGTTTTAGTTGATTTTGCAGTTGTTCTGTATTAACCAGGCATTTCAGATGACACGCAGGGGTTTTGAGGTAGGTCTTACAGTAGATGGAACCCATAACCCTGTTTTTCGAAAACAAAGCTGTCCGTAAACCGATTTCTAGATTTTTACGGAATTTTCGGCTAGGAATTTAAACAAGTTTTCTTCACGAAAGTTGTAGGGTACAATCTAGTCTACAACATATAAAAATTTCAGAATTTTCTGAGCTCATTACGCCCTTTAAGTATTTTCCTCTTTGTTCTGATGTGTTCTGGAATTCGCTACCAGTGCCGGTCCGGATTATATGAATTGTTTAGAAATGTACAAGCTGAATTGGACTTCGATTTCTTCACACAAAATGTTTCTCTATGTCTTGACTACCTTAGGTTAAAATTTCGTAATTTTTGGAGTTCAATTACTAGATCAAAATGTATTGTTTCCAGAAGCATGCGGACAGTTGTGTAGGTCTTACAGTAGATGGAACCCATAACCCTGTTTTTCGGAAACAAAGCTGTCCGTAAACTGATTTCTAGAGTTTTATGGAATTTTCGGCTAGGAATTTAAACAAGTTTTCTTCATGAAAGTTGTAGGGTACAATCTATTCTACAACATATAAAAATTTCATAATTTTCTGAGCTCATTACGCCCTTTAAGTATTTTCCTCTTTGTTCTGATGTGTTCTGGAATTCGCTACCAGTGCCGGTCCGGATTATATGAATTTTTTAGAAATGTACAAGCTGAATTGGACTTCGAGTTCTTCACAGAAAATGTTCCTCTATGTCTTTACTACCTTAGGTTAAAATTTCGTAATTTTTGGAGTTCATTTACTAGGTCAAAATAGGCTGTTTCCAAAAGCATGCGGACAATTGTGTAGGTTTGTTAAGCTGCTTTTGTAACCTGTACTCCGAATGGTACTACCGACTAACCCATTTGCATTAATTCTGTGATTTGTGATTGAATATAGGAGGGTAATGGATTGTTCCTTGAGCATTAGCATAGTGAATGACATTGGTAAATTATATCATTGAATTGTTGCACCATGGATTGGACATACGGTTAATGTCATTGGACCTTGCGACGGCGGTGCCCCGGGTGTCAGGATGCCTAGAGAGGGGTGAAATGGAGTGGTTGCGTACTCTCCAGAGGACTGAGAGAGTTTAATAACTCTCAGGGGACCTCGCGATGCCAGGTGGGGTGCGAGGGGTACCGGGCGGAGCGTCACCTCCCCCGGGGTGATTGTTACAGCTAACCTACATAGACGTGTCGGTTTAATAGTTTCAATGTTATTTGAATTGCTAGTAGGAACCGCACTTATTAGTCTCTTATATTAGTACTGATTTTATCTTCGAGTGAATATTGTAGATCTTTGATACATGACAGACTAGTTTAGTCGTTAGCGGCTAACCCCCGAGCTCGGATCACTAGTTTGCTTGCTGAGTTTTATTTTAAAACTCACACTTGTTTACTATGTATTTTTTTCAGATTAGAAGATGTCATCCGCTCCACCGGCTGCCGCCACGACTATCCTCTATGGCGCCCCATCTGACTTCGTATGGCGACAAGAGGAAATCCACGATCGGCACTTCCCAGGCGTGACTTTCGTCAAGTTCACCTCTTGCTTGACGGTGGATACGGGGCTCCGAGGGGGCCAGCTCACCCGGCCTTCGTAGCCCTTTTTGCACGCGTGGAAGGCCGGCTGTTGGGACCTCTCGCCACTATACGACGAGGGTCCGGGCCATGGCGGTAGCCGGCCCGGTGTAGGTAGCGGTCCGATGAGCGCCGACTTTTGGGAGAAATTTTGTCTCTTTTTGTTTGTGCTAACCGGCTAACTAATGAAGGACTCGTGTATGTAGCCGAAGGGGGCGGGATATCTAATGTTTGTATTCCTAGTGTGTTTTTTTGTACAAATCCCCCTCCATAACTCCATCTCCCAACCTGTAAAAAGACAAATGTTAGTAATAAAGTCGAAGGCAGCTCATCTTCTGATATTTAGTGGTTGTGGTTGCAATGTACTGTCAAGAATTGTTTGTGTATAATTCTCATAGTTTAGCAACCCCGTAAGACAGGTGATCGAGAATCGGCGTGCTACATTTAGTGGTATTAGAGCTAGGTCTTGTTGGAGTGATAAGGTGTAGAAGGGGTTTAGATAGATTGTAGTATACTTGAGTGCTTAGATGATGACTCACGATCGAATGTAGTTGTCACGTGTAACTTGGGTCAATTATTGGCGGGGGCAGTTAGTTGTATGATTGGTGTGGTTTGAGTAAATTGGGAATATTATTATACTTTTAGCTAATCGCATAAATCTCTAACTTATGATGTGGGTAATGTGCAGAAAGTTTAGGAGAAAATGGTGCGATCAAGGAGTTCGTCTCCGCCTAGGAGAGAAGCGGCTGCGTCGGGGGAAGGGCCAAGGATGGAGGATGTGTTGCGAGCCTTGGTTTCTTTAGGAAATTTGGTGGAGAGACAGGCTCAATTACCATCGCAACAACCACCCCCGCCGCCACCTCACCAGCCACTTCCGGCGGAGCGTCGCACCCAGGGACTGGTAGAGCAGTTCCTGAAGTTAAAGCCACCTAAGTTCTCGGGAATGGTATGTCCCGAAGAAGCGGAGCACTGGATTAATAGTATGGAAAGAATTTTTAGGCTGCTAGGTTGCAATGATCAAGATAGGATAACCCTTGCAGAATATCAGTTGGAAGGGAACGCAATATATTGGTGGAGGGCATCGAAGGACACTATATTCCCTACGGGCACGGAGATGGTATGGGACGAGTTTGTGAAAGCTTTTTACAAGAAACATTTTTCTGAATACACGAAAGACCAAAAGATCACTGAATTTGTTCAGTTAAGTCAGGAAGAACTAACTGTGGATCAATATGAGGCGAAATTTTCAGAACTTTCTAGATATGCTCCTAAGTTGATTGAGGACCCTGAGGATAAAGCAAAGAGGTTTCTAAAGGGTCTAAGGACCGATATTAGGAAGCAATTAGTGCCCTTAGGTATAAGAGATTATAATGAAGTATATGCACGAGCCCAATGGGTTGAGCAAGAGCTCATTAGAGAGCAGATGGAGGACAAGGAAAAGGCTAGATCAGGACCGCAAAGAGCCATGAAGGATGTGCGTAGCGGCAAACGGCCCTTTACGTCGCAAGATGTGCCTTGGAGTTCCAGGAAGAGGCCTGCTTTTGGAAGTTCTAGAGGGACAAGTAAGGGACAACAGGTGAGTCGGGCTATATTCCACAGTGACTTGTGTCGACGATGTAACAGACGACACGGGCCAGGACCTTGCCCCTATTCCTCGAGATGTTTTAAGTGTGGGCAGAAGGGTCATTTCAAAAGAGACTGTCCCCAATGGAGACCTCGGGTTGACAATGACCAGACGCCTCATGTGCCGCAACACTCAGGAGGAGTACTCTCATCTGGAAAGACGCAGAGGCCGACGGCGGTAGGAAAGGTGTATGCAATGACTCGGGAGGAAGCGGAAGCTTCCAAGACCGTTATTGCAGGTACAGTTTCCTTGAATGATAAAAAGGCATATGCATTATTTGATCCGGGCGCAACCCATTCTTTTATCTCATAAAGATATAGACGGTTGTATGACTTAGAAGCGACACCCCTGGCAATACCTCTCAGCGTTTCCACGCCACTAAGGGATGAAGTATTATCCACACTAGTTTGTAGGAATTGCCAAATCTCAATAGGAGGAAGGACGCATTCGATCGACCTAGTAGAAATAGTTATGTATGACTATGACACTATCATAGGCATGGATTGGCTCTGTAAGCAGTGAGCCAATGTTGATTGCTATAGGAAGAAGATCCAGTTTAGTCCCCCTAATGAGCCTAGCTATGAGTTCTTTGGGCACAAAATGACTCCTTCCACAACCTTCATTTCGGCAATAGAAGCACATAGACTCTTAGGTAGGGGATGTCAAGGATATTTAGCGATGATTAAGGACCAGAGTAAGAAAGAAGCAAAGTTGGAGGAAATTTGTGTAATACAAGAATTTCCTGATGTTTTTCCTGAGGAACTCCTTGGATTACCCCCAAATCGAGAGGTTGAATTTGCTATTGAATTGCTTCCAGGAACGGAACCGGAATCAAAAGCCCCATATCGGATGTCTTTGGCAGAGTTGAAAGAATTAAAAATCCAATTGCAAGAATTATTGGATAAGGGATTTATAAGATCGAGTATATCTCCATGGGGGGCACCAGTCCTGTTTGTGAAGAAAAATGACGGATCAATGCGTCTTTGCATTGATTACAGAAAATTGAACCAAGTTACGGTTAAAAATAAATACCCTTTACCAAGGATTGATGATTTATTCGACCAGTTAGCTGGTAGTTTGGTCTTTTCAAAAATTGATTTGAGGTCCAAGTACCATCAATTAAGAGTTAAGGAGGAAGACATTCCCAAAACAGCCTTTAGGACTCGGTATGGACACTACGAATTTTTAGTTATGCCTTTTGGTCTGACCAATGCGCTTGCTGCTTTCATGGATCTGATGAATAGGATATTTATAACTTATCTAGATCAGTTTGTAATTGTTTTCATAGATGATATTTTGGTATATTCAAAAGGACCCGAAGAGCATAAGGAACATTTAAGGATAGTGCTGCAGATCCTTAGAGAACACAAATTGTACGCCAAATTTAGTAAATGCGAATTTTGGTTAGACCAAGTAGTATTTCTAGGTCATGTGGTGTCGGGGAAAGGTTTGTTAGTGGACCCAGCAAAGATTGAGACCGTAATTGAATGGCCAAGACCCACTACACCGACGGAGATTCGGAGTTTTTTAGGGCTTGCAGGGTATTATCGAAGGTTTATAGAAGGATTTTCACGACTCGCAAGTCCCTTGACGCACTTGACTAAGAAAAACGTGAGATTTGAATGGAATGGTGAGTGTGAACAAAGTTTTTAGGAGCTTAAGAGAAGGTTGACCTCGGCACCAATACTAACTCTACCTTCAGGGTCTGGTGGGTTCACAGTGTATAGTGATGCTTCCTATCAAGGACTCGGTTGTGTCTTGATGCAACATGGAAAGGTTATAGCCTATGCTTCGAGACAATTGAAACCTTATGAAAAGAATTATCCTACCCATGATCTAGAGTTGGCCGCGATTATTCTCGCGTTGAAAATTTGGAGACATTATTTATATGGGGAAAAGTTCGAAATTTATATTGATCATAAGAGTTTGAAATATTTATTTTTGCAAAAGGAGTTAAATATGAGGCAAAGGAGGTGGATAGAGTTATTAAAGGATTATGATTGTGAAATAGTGTATCATCCAGGGAAAGCCAATAAAGTGGCAGATGCCCTTAGTCGTAAGTCGATTGTGAATATGACAAACTTGAGGGTGAAAGGATGGAATCTTTTAGAAACCATTGCCAACTCCGACTTTAAGTTAGAAGTGGATCACCTTTCAGGCGTGTTGGCAACCTTGAGGATTAAGCCACAAGTGGTCCAGAGAATACGAACCCTACAACAGTCGGACCCGAAAATGTTAAAAATTCGTGATGAAGCGCAAATTGGTAAGAGGGCAAAATTTCAAGTGTTTGAAGATGGAGTTGTCCAATATCGAAGACGCCTTTGTGTGCCGAAAAATGAGGAGCTCAGAAAGGAGATACTGTCTAAGGCCCATAAAAGTGCTTATAGCATCCACCCCGGAAGTCCGAAAATATACCGAAATTTACGGCAACACTACTGGTGGAACGGTATGAAGACTGACATTGCTAGGTACGTTTCTCAGTGCTTGACTTGCCAACAAGTGAAAGCAGAGCACCAAAAACCTGCTGGTTTGTTGAAACCCCTAAATATTTCAGAGTGGAAGTGGGAACATGTCACTATGGATTTTGTGCAAGGACTCCTGAGAACCTTTAGTGGACATGATTCGATATGGGTAGTAGTGGATCGTCTGACTAAATTTGCACTTCATGGCGGTTCGAACAGATTATTCCGATGGATAAGTATGCAGAGATATACGTGAGGCAAATTGTTTGTTTACATGGTGTTCCCACATGACTATCACCTCTGATCGGGACCCGAGGTTTACATCAAAACTTTGGCGGAGCTTACAAGTTGCTTTAGGGACTAAACTCCAGTTTAGTACAGCTTTTCATCCTCAAACTGATGGACAATCAGAAAGGGTTATTCAAATATTGGAAGACATGTTGAGAGCCTGTATGTTGGATTTCAAGGGAAACTGGGATGAAAAACTGTATTTGGTGGAATTTGCGTACAATAATAGTTTTCAACAAAGTATTGGAGCTACCCCATTTGAGGCACTGTACGGGAGAGCTTGTAGGACTCTAGTGTGTTGGGATGAGGTAGGTGAGCGAAAAATAACTGAACCCGAATTAGTCCAAGTTACTGTGGACGCCATAAAAATTATCAAGGAACGGCTAAGAACTGCTCAAAGTCGACAAAAGAGTTATGCAGATAAACATAGGAGGCCTTTGGAATTTAAGGTGGGAGATAAAGTTTTTCTGAAAGTCTTACCGGTTAAGGGCGTATCGAGATTCGGTAGAAAAGGCAAGTTGAGCCCACGTTTTATTGGACCTTTTGAAATACTCGATAGGGTCGGAGAAGTAGCCTATAAACTGGCGTTACCCCCGAGATTAGTAGGTATACATGACGTATTTCACGTTTCCATGTTAAGAAAATATTACCCTGACCCTACTCATGTGTTAGACTATGAGACCATCGAAGTAGATCAAAACGTGAATTATACGGAAGAACCGGTACGAATTTTAAGCCGAAGAGAGCAAGTATTAAGGACGAAGGTAATCCCACTGGTTAAGGTGTTATGGCGACATCATGGGCTCGAAGAAGCAACGTGGGAAAGTGAAGAACAAATCCAACAATAATACCCCCATTTATTTAGCTGAAATCCAATTTCGAGGACAAAATTTTCTAAGGGGGGGAGGTTTGTGACGCCCAGATGCGCACCAAGTGAATTGTGCATTTTAGACATTACATCAATTTCCTATGGTCAACCAAGAACAAAAGTGGTGTAAGAAATTAGGTAAGTCAAAAAAAAAAAAAAATTTGGAAAAATTGGAGCAAATAATAGAATAAAGAAACGTACCCATCAGAATGCAGAACATGGGCAGCCAATTTCATCTTTTGTGGATGATTAGAAAGAAAGAAAAAAAAAAGAGAGAGGGGAAATTGAGAGTTGGCTTGGATGTTTCTCCACGTGTATAACAGGTGGAGAGAAGAAGGAGGGGATCACTTTTAATCTTTTCCCAAAAACACCAGCAGCCCCTTATTCAGTCTTCTTTGGACTCCCCTGAAGAGAACGCCATTTCCATACTCCCTCATCGTCTGCTGGTTGCCTTTTGAACCAGAGAATTAGAGTCTCGTAGACAGCTGATCTCTCCAAACATCCCTAGCGCGGGAGGAAGTCCTTGAAGCTGGTTGCGTTGTCTAACATCCATTCGACGAATTGCATGCTCATCGCCGAATCGACCAGGCAAGTGAGCTAGTTGTTCTATTCTTCCTGGGTAAAGCTGTTATAGGGTGTTTTAAGGGTAGGCGAGGTCAAGATCGGGTTGCATGTGGCAGATACATCCTCCTTGGTGAGAGAGAGAGACAGCGAGGGAGAGACTACGAGGGAGAGACTACGAGCGTTATTTTGGACAGCTTGGTGAGAAGGCGAGCTCATGTGTGGAGGAAGTGAACATTGTCTCCTCATCTAGGCTAGATAGATTGATCGCTGCTGAGCAAGGACGCCTCGGACTTGCTGTGTTTTAGTTGATTTTGCAGTTGTTCTGTGTTAACCAGGCATTTCAGATTTCATGCAGGGGTTTTGAGGTAGGTCTTACAGTAGATGGAACCCATAACCCTGTTTTTCGAAAACAAAGCTGTCCGTAAACCGATTTTTAGATTTTTACGGAATTTTCGGCTAGGAATTTAAACAAGTTTTCTTCACGAAAGTTGTAGGGTACAATCTAGTCTACAACATATAAAAATTTCAGAATTTTCTGAGCTCATTATGCCCTTTAAGTATTTTCCTCTTTGTTTTGATGTGTTCTGGAATTCGCTACCAGTGCCGGTCCGGATTATATGAATTGTTTAGAAATGTACAAGCTGAATTGGACTTCGAGTTCTCACAGAAAATGTTCCTCTATGTCTTGACTACCTTAGGTTAAAATTTCGTAATTTTTGGAGTTCAATTACTAGGTCAAAATGTGTTGTTTCCAGAAGCATGCGGACAGTTGTGTAGGTCTTACAGTAGATGGAACCCATAACCCTGTTTTTCGGAAACAAAGCTGTCCGTAAATCGATTTCTAGATTTTTACGGAATTTTCGGCTAGGAATTTAAACAAGTTTTCTTCACGAAAGTTGTAGGGTACAATCTAGTCTACAACATATAAAAATTTCAGAATTTTCTGAGCTCATTACGCCCTTTAAGTATTTTCCTCTTTGTTCTGATGTGTTCTGGAATTCGCTACCAGTGCCGGTCCGGATTATATGAATTTTTAGAAATGTACAAGCTGAATTGGACTTGAGTTCTTCACAGAAAATGTTCCTCTATGTCTTGACTACCTTAGGTTAAAATTTCGTAATTTTTGGAGTTCATTTACTAGGTCAAAATGTGCTGTTTCCAGAAGCATGCGGATAGTTGTGTAGGTTTGTTAAGTTGCTTTTGTAACCTGTACTCCGAATGGTACTACCGACTAACCCATTTGCATTAATTCTGTGATTTGTGATTGAATATAGGAGGGTAATGGATTGTTTCTTGAGCATTAGCATAGTGAATGACATTAGTAAATTATATCATTGAATTGTTGCACCATGGATTGGATATACGGTGAATGTCGTTGGACCTTGCGACGACGGTGCCCCGGGTGTCGGGATGCCTGGAGAGGGGTGAAATGGAGTGGTTGCGTACTCTCCAGAGGACTGAGAGAGTTTAATAACTCTCAGGGGACCTCGCGATGCCTGGTGGGGTGCGAGGGGTACCGAGCGGAGCATCACCTTCCCCGGGGTGATTGTTGCAGCTAACCTACATAGACGTGTCGGTTTAATAGTTTCAATGTTATTTGAATTGCTAGTAGGAACCGCACTTATTAGTCTCTTATATTAGTACTGATTTTATCTTTGAGCGAATATTGTAGACCTTTGATACATGACAGACTAGTTTAGTCGTTAGCGGCCAACCCCGAGCTCGGATCACTAGTTTGCTTGCTGAGTTTTATTTTAAAACTCACACTTGTTTACTATGTATTTTTTTCAGATTAGAAGATGTCATCCGCTCCACCGGCTGCCGCCACGACTATCCTCTATGGCGCCCCATCTGACTTCGTATGGCGACAAGAGGAAATCCACGATCGGCACTTCCCAGGCGTGACTTTCGTCAAGTTCACCTCTTGCTTGACGGTGGATACAGGGGCTCCGACAGGGCCAGCTCACCTGGCCTTCGTAACCCTTTTTGCACGCGTGGAAGGCCGGCTGTTGGGACCTCTGCCACTGTACGACGAGGGTCCGGGCCATGGCGGTAGCCCAGCGGTGTAGGTAGCGGTCCGATGAGCGCCTGACTTTTGGGAGAAATTTTGTCTCTTTTTGTTTGTGCTAACCGGCTAACTAATGAAGGACTCGTGTATATAGCGTAGAAGGGGGCGGGATATCTAATGTTTGTATTCCTAGTATGTTTTTTGTACAAATCCCCCTCCATAACTCCATCTCCCAACTTGTAAAAGACAAGTTAGTAATAAAGTCGAAGGCAGCTCATCTTCTGATATTTAGTGGTTGTGGTTGCAATGTACTGTCAAGAATTGTTTGTGTATAATTCTCATAGTTTAGCAACCCCGTAAGACAGGTGATCGAGAATCGGCGTGTTACATGAGCTCACGATCAAATATCCCTAAATGCCATCCCTTCCAATACTGACCATTGGCCCGAGAGGGGCGGATCACAACAAGTAGTAATTTATTTTCTCCTTGATAAAAGAATTAGGTGATCTTCATGTCCAATTTTTATGGTCGCAACTTTAATTGCAACCTTTTTTGGATGGTAATTAGGAAACAAAATTTGTTCCTAAGTTTTGTGTGCCTCATTTTATTTGTATTATTATAAAAATCTTATCTAACTACACATAGCACGGGACAATTCGTGCATTAAAAATTATAGATTTTTATTATTTGGTTGCTTAATAAATGGTTAAATCAACACTTTTCAGTGTAATCTCCTTTCTATTTTTTTTTTCTTGTCATTTTCCTTTTGAACTTGTTTACCTTTGAGCTTCTAGAGTTTTCACCATCAAGATTTCAAATTCATTGGCTTTTCTACGGGGAAAATGCTTTTGGTTACTTTTTTCTTCATCACCCAACCATCTATATTATGTTAAAAAATTCAGAGTGCCACGAATTTTAACCTAAGTGTGGTGCCACAGTAATTTATTTTCTCCTTGATAATAAAATTACTTGATCTTGATGTCCATTTTTCCGTGGTGGCAACTTTAATTGCATTCGCTTTTATTTACCAGTTTTTTCGACATTTGACTCTATTGGTAAATTTTATTGCTTTTACCTTAAAATATAATAGCTTTTGGTGTTATATCAATTTTAGTTTGAATTGGAAGTTTCTTATATTTTTCTTTTGGTGCGTGAAGTTTACCCACTAAGCAAGTGAATTAGAACTTGGTAAAACACAAAATTTCTTGAAATAAAATCTTTAAAAAAGAAATGAATGCTTTATTTTCTTGAAATATTAAATCTTGAATCATAGTTTTAGGCCTTCTTTTTAGGCCGATTGTGCTTCTTGATCACTTAGGGACTCAGTGCATGTGATATATTAAATCACGCAAGGCTTACGAATGATTTTATGCTTGTCATTCTTTTATTCCATGTGCTTTGGAAAGCACGGAAGAGTTGCTCGATGGCTTCGCGCTTGTTATTATTGATACGAGAACTTGCTTAGTTTTTCTAAGATTTCCTCCCACTTTAGATGTGAATTGAGACGGTATTGTACAAACCACCACGTTCCTAAGCATTTTTTATTTCCAGAACTCTATGTAGCGGTTGATAATTATGGTTGAAGAAGTCATACATAAATCTATGGAATAAGTGTCTTGAAAGTTCTAAATTTGTCACGAAATAAAATCGAGTTCTAAAACTTACAAAAAATACAATTAAGTCAAAAAACTTATCATATAGTGCAATCAAATCCTAAAACTTATCAAATTGATACAATCTAAATCCTTTTGGTGATTATACTTTTTAAAAGTTTTAACACTCACTTTGGACTTTCACGACAAATTATTTCCAATGCATTTATCCCTAAATTCAAGCTATAAAATGAGAAAGTGTCCGATCATTCATTTGGCAACTCATTCAAGCAAGCACGCTGCATATAAACTAGCTTAGGCACCTCGTGGCGGCGATGATGGGACTAACAAAGTCAAATGTACATGTATGAAAAATGAAGGGGAATCTCATCTCAAACGCTTGAGGCTAAATTTGATCATCTAAAGTCAAATTAAAGGTCAATGTATTTTGCATAATTATATACATGGGTTGGCCCCAATTAATACAAAAGAGAATCTTCCAATGAGAGACCTTGTCTATCATTCCCAATCACGACCATGCAAATATAGGATATATGGTATATAGGAGTTGGTGATTTCAAGTTCCATTAGGTTCCATTTGAAATCTAAAATCTAGAACCTATATGTTGAAATAGGTTTTTCATTTTTTGAAACTTAAAACATACCTTACATACCATATCGCAAGTTCCAAGTTTTATTTATATTATTAATTGAACAATTACAATATCATCATTTTTTATTATCACCACTTATTGCTATAATTTATTGATCAATTATTAAGACACATGAAGAATATGAAACAATTAACAAAAAAAATACAAAACTTATTTAAGATTTCTTGCTTCACCTATATAGAATATAGATAATATTCGTTGAAATAGGTTTTCTAATTTTTGAAACATAGAACCTTTTTTGCATACTTTGGAACTTGAAATCGGATAAGTTTCCACCAATCTAATTCTTTAGTTCTAAATTCTACCCTCAAGCCATGCTCACCTTAATTGTATCTTCCTTGAACTTATTTCAAAACTCTTTGGATTATCGTGAGCCATAAATTTTTGAAAAGTGAACTTTAAAATTTTTTATAATTATTTGATTTTTTTATGTTTTTATGGTTACTGTTATTCTCACACATTATAACCCAATTATTCTAAATAAATAAATAAAACAATGACGTCAACATCAACATCCATCACCCTCATCATAGTCTGAACCCAAAATCCTGTCGAACTCGAAAGGTCTCAAAATCGAGAAAATATTAGTGAAAATACCACCAAAAATCCCAAACTATGGCACTTGGGACGATTTTACCTTGAATTTTTGTTGTGCTACCAAAAACCCCAAACTATGTCACTTGAGACAAATTTATTTTGAACTTTTTCTTGTGCCACAAAAAAACCCAAATTATACCACTTGGGATATATTTACCCCAAACTCTTTAATTGAAGGGCATTTTCGTCTTTTTCTTCTTCTTTTTTTTTTTCTTTTCTTTCTCCTTCTTCTATCTACCATGGCCGGCAAAGGAAAGCCAGCGAGGGTGGCCCTCGCCGACAGCAAAGTCGAGCAAGGGCCGCCTTTGTTAGTGAGGGTGGCCCCCGCCAGATCCAATGAGGGCCACCCTTGCCTAACACCGAGGAGGGTTGCCCTTGCCAGATCTAACGAGGGCGTCCCTCACCTGGCCTAACTCATGCGAGGGTTGCCCTCACCAACGACCCTCGCCTGACTCCATTGCCAGCGAGGGTGGCCCTCGCTGGCTTCCTTTTGCGTTGGCCATGGCAAAAGGAAGAGGGAGAAAGAAAAAAATAGAAAAAAAATGAAAATGCATTTCAGTTAAAAAGTTTAGGGTAAATGTATCACAAGTTGCATAGTTTGAGGTTTTTTGTGATATAAGAAAAAGTTCAAGATAAATTTGTTCCAAGTAGTATAATTTAGGATTTTTGATGGAACAAAAAAATTTTAAGGTAAAATTATCCCAATTGACATAGTTTGGAGTTTTTGATAAAACAAAAAAAAAATTTAAAATAAAATTACCCAAATAATATAATTTGAGATTTTTTGTAAAATAAAAATTTATAATTATTTATTATTTGATTTTTTAAATTTTTTTATAATTCTTGTTAGGGAAAATTCCAATTAAAGGCCTGATATGCTTTCATTTTCTCAAAAAATGGCCCAAAGTGAACATGGTTTCAAATAAGGGCCTAAAGTGCCCAACCTTGTTTCAGTTAAGGGCCTAAGCTCGTCGGCCCGCCGCCCGATTTTTCGGTAACTAGGAACAAGGACATTTTTGTCATTTGCCACTTTTTTTTTTTTGCGTTTTCCTTATTTCATCTTTTTCATCATCGCCGGTGGTGGCCGGGCTAGCCACGGCGACACCCACAGGGCGGGCGAGGGTCGCCCTCGCCCGATCCGGCAAGGGCCACCCTCGCCGGCCTCGGGCGAGGGGACGGGCAAGGCCGTCTCTCGCCCGAAGAGGCCGTCTCGCGGCCATCCACGAGGTCGGCCCTCGCCGGCGGTGGACGAGGGCGAGGCGGCCCTCGTCGGCCACGGACGAGGGCGAGCCCTTCGTCGGCCGCGGGCGGCGACCTCGCTAGATCTCGGCGAGGTCGGCCCTCGTCGGCCGTGAGCAAGGAGCCCCTCATCGGCCGGGGACGAGGGCAAGGAGCCCCTCGTCGACCGCGGGTGAGGGCGACCTCGCTAGATCCGGCGAGGTCGGCCCTCGTCGGCCCGCTGCGGACGAGGGCCGACCTCGCGGATGGCCGCGAGGCGGCCTCCTCAGGGCGAGAGACGGCCTCGCCTGTCCCTCGCCTGAGGCCGGCGAGGGTGGCCCTTGCCGGATCGGGCGAGGGCGACCCTCACCCAGCCCTCTGTGGGCATCGCTGGTGGCCTGAAGAAGATGAAATAAGGAAAAACGAAAAAAAAAAAGAAGAAAAAGTGGAAAATGACAAAAATGTCCTTGTTCCGGTCATCGGAAATATCAGTTTTCGCCGGCCGGCGAACTTAGGCCCTTAACTGAAACAAGGTTGGGCACTTTAAACTCTTATTTGAAACCATATTCACTTTGAGTCTTTTTTTTAAAAATAGGATATTTCAAGCCCTTAATTGAAATTTTCCCTTTTTATTGTTCTCGTACATTATAATCTAATTATTCTATTAAAAAAAAAGACAGCGATGTCGGCATCGACATCCGTCACCCTCGTCACAGTCTGCACCCAAAATCCTGTTCAACTCGAAAGATCTCAGAACCCTGAAAATATTAAGTGAGACAATCCATCACCGACGTCTCTGAGACACTCCATCAATTGGCATCCACGTGTCCCAGTGGAGCCCATTAATTTCAATTTTTTTTTCTAGACAAGTCTCAAGGTTATTGAACGAAACAGAAGTAGTACCTGCTTCAAGTTAAAGAAACCTTCCTCGAAAATCACAAATACCTACACCTCGGAGAAACCCTAAGCCTGAGCCTTCCTCTCTCTCACCGTCGTTCCTAAGAACATGAAAGCGAACTTCAGCAGCTCCCTGATCTGCGAACTCGATGCCGACCACCACCATCCGGTCTCCAAGAACTTCGTTCGGAAGCTCTACAGCAGCGACTTCGCTTGGCAGCATTTCATCGTATGCGTGCGAATTTCAAGCGGTCGCGTTGAGCTCGTTGAGGCTAAAGCAGAGGTGAGCTGTCCAACTTTGACGCCATGAGTGAGAGAAGAGAGAGAAAAAGTAACGGAAGAGAGGGGTTAACAGAGGCAAGAAAGAAAATTGAAATTAATGAGCCCCACTAGGACGGGTGGAATCGATTAATGAAGTGTCCCGGAAATGACGAGGGTGGACTGTCTCACCTCATATTTTCACCTCGGACCCCATCATTCTCACCGTGTGAAACACCGCGTTCTAACCTCGCTACAGAGAGAGAGACAGAGAGGGAGAGAAAGAAACGTGTCATCGCCGCGGCATTTTCCAAAAACTCTCTATTTTCTTCTTTTTCGGACGATCACCGACCACACGGCAAAGAAAGCAAAGGGATGCTTTGAGAAACGAGGACCCCAAAAGTCAAGCATCACTCTCTCGCTTCCGTCCCCCGTTGTGTAGGGTTGAAGCTTCACGAGATCATCAGGTTGAATCGGAGCTCCTCTCGCCTTCTTTGCTCAAATCTTTCCCTCTTCCTCCTCTTCTCCTCCTTCTTCGAACAGAACTGAGAAGGAATATCGATAGCAGAGCGTTTCTCAAGCAGAGAGCCCATGAAGTCGAACGGAGAGAGCCCATCAATCGCTCTTCCTCTGCTCGCCCTCTCCTCCTACTTCTTCTCCCTCGCTGCCTCCGACCCACGAATCACCAGAGCGGGCCTCTACTGCGACAACCGTACTGAGTTCGACGCAAACTTCGTCCCCAACTTCGACGCTGTCTTAAGGGAGATCTCCGAGAACGTCACCGACCAGCACTGGGGCAACTACTTCCTCACCTCGCCGCCGCCAGCGATATACGGCCTCGCCCAGTGCCACGGCGACCTGATCGATGCCGACTGCAGCCTCTGCTTCGCCGAGAGCCATGACCGGATCAACTTATGCACCACCTTCGGGCGGCTCTACCTCGATGGCTGCTTCCTCCGTGTTGACGGTTACGACTTCTACAACGAGACCGTCGATCCAACGCACGACATGCTCAACTGTAGCTCCAATTCGACAGTCCCGGCGGAGAGAGCGGCCGAGTTCTCGGATAGGGTGGACCGGGTGCTGAGGAATGTCTTGGGAAGCGCGGTGCTGAACAAGGGCTTCGCGGTGGCTGGGGAGGACGGAGCCGGAGGAGTCACCGGAGTATATGCTTTGGCACAGTGTTGGAGCACGCTCGATGCCGGCGGCTGCAGAGTCTGTTTGGAGAATGCGATTTCGAAGGCGAGAAGCTGCGCACCCGGAGAAGAAGCGCGGGCCATGAATGCCGGATGCTTCTCTCCGTTACTCGACCACCAAGTTCTACAACGTCCCCGTTAGCGGAGGTAACGACTTTAGTCTCATGATCACTGGTTTACCCACTTAAATCGCCATTAAAGAAAAACCGAGGCTGTTCTATGTCTATCGCCAGAATTCGATATTTTCCAAGGCTGGTCAGGTGGCCCTCGCTAGGCCTAGGTCGTGGGTTCGAGAAAATATTACGTGCCTCTTCGAAGAAGGACCACATGCTTGAGGCACGTGTATTGAGGGCCCCACATATCAACTTTTCTCTCTCCTCTCCTCTCCTTCCACACGCTCTCTCTCTCTTCTGTCTCCTCTACAAGCTTTCTCTCTGCTCTCTCTTTCCCTGCACACTCTCTCGCCCGACTCTCTTCCTTCTTCGCCGCCCCTCTCTCCGCACTGAACCCTTGTCCGACCATGGAACTTCACACGGCGGAGGCGACCTTTTGAGGCGGAAGTGGAGGCCGCGCGTTGGTTCGTCGAACAAGGGCTCAGGTCATGACTCGAAGGGAGAGAGAGGTTGGTCGGACGAGGGCGCCGTGGCTCGTCCGACGAACCACCGCCCGGCCTCCGCCTCCGCCTCAAAAGGCCCCAGCCATCGCTCATCGGTTAAGTGCGGTGGTTCGTCAGTCGGACGAGGACGCGGTGGCTCGTCCGACGAACCACTGCGCGGCCTCCACCTCCGCCTCGACTCCGACGTCGCGAAGTTCGCCGGTCCGGTGATTCGTCAGTTGAACGAGTGGATGGCAAAGAGGGAGAGAGTCGGTCGAGCGAGAGAGAGAGCAGGGAAAGGGGGGAGAGAGGAGAGTGTGCAGAGAGGGGAGAGAGGAGAGATAAGGCTTGCAGAGGAAATTGAGTGTGCAAAGGGAGGAGAGAGAGAAGAGCTTATATGTGGAGCCATTTAGGACATGTGTCGTAAGCTTGTGGTCTTTTTCATTTGCTACACTGATACATGATAGGCACGGGTCATGGTGTTAATGACCTGTCCATTGCCAAAGCCCAGCAAAAGGAAAGAAAGAAAATAAAAATATTAAATCAATTTTTTTTGCATGATATTAAAATTATTTTCTAAATAAAATTTAAATGCAGAAAAACATTTTTTGTCGCATAACATTAAATAAAGAAAATTGATCATTTTCTTGAAAAATGATTTTTCCAAAAAACATTTTCCTTTTTTATTAATTTTTTTAAATAAATACACCCTAAATTTCATTTGATTGATTTTATGATTCGATGTCGGAATTTTTGGAACTTCTAATAAACTTGTCTCAACTCGATGCTATCTTTTATTATTTTGAAGGGTCATCTAGGGTCCGCATCACCATAGCAATAGCCTCATCAGCTGTTGTAGCGACTTCCCTTGTTCTCATTGGTGCATACATTGGATACCAAAAGTACAAGAAGAAACAAGGTAAACAATTCGGTTCAAATGCGTAAAATGATCCCTTGGTAATTCTAAACACAAGCTTGATCACACGAATTTCGCATTCATCCATTTTCAGTGCATAATAGCCTCATGCAATTACTGCCAAGCGAGAGCAAGTTTAGATTATATTTCAAGTACGAGACACTGGAGAAGGCCACCAACTTCTTCCATGACTCAAGGAAGCTTGGGCAAGGGGGGGCCGGCTCTGTGTACAAGGGGATTTTACCCGATGGGAAGGTTGTCGCGGTGAAGCGGTTGGTGTTCAACACGTGCCAATGGGTGGATGACTTCTTCAACGAGGTAACCCTGATCAATGGGATCCAACACAAGAACCTCATCAGGCTTTTGGGTTGTAGCATCGAAGGCCCGGAGAGCCTCCTCATCTACGAATATATACCTAACGGAAGTCTTGATCAAGTTCTTTTTGGTAAGTAGCTGGTTTTTGCATAACTGCATAACATTAGCAAAGTCTTCGTTCGATGCCAATAAGAGAAATGCCCTTTTACGACAAGCATTGGTTCAGCTTGCAATCTTAGTAATTGGTTTCTTGTATTGCAAGCAATGTTTCCGTCTCATGATTTTTGAGTTGTGGGTTTCAAAAATTTGCTCCGTTAGGGTCTTGCCATTCCACTTCTTCTGTTATGTACTATGCTCTGCTCATCTTTCTAAAGTACGAGGCCATCTCAATAAACAAATAGAATCTTGTGTTGCAGTCAACAATGCAACCCCCGTCCTAACTTGGGAGAAGAGGCTACACATCATCATAGGAACAGCCGAGGGCCTCACGTATCTTCACGGAGGCTGCGGAGTGAAAATCATTCACCGGGACATAAAAACTAGCAACATCCTCCTTGATGAGAATCTCACGGCAAAAATCGCGGATTTTGGGCTTGTCCGATGCATTGCTCCGGAGAAGTCTCATGTTAGCACAAAAATCGCTGGCACAATGTAAGAATGCGTGTTCAATCACTAGCCTACTAGAAACTATAGTCGGTACTTTCTATTTCCTTAATCTGACAAGTTTGGCCTTCTAAGTGCTTTCACATATCATCATTCTCTTCATTTCACATCTTTTATGAGCTAAGTTTGGTTTATATCTAAAAGATTATTAACTATGCAGCGGTTACATGGCGCCTGAATATCTTGTGAGGGGACAGGTAACGGAGAAAGCCGATGTTTATGCTTTTGGAGTGCTGGTTCTTGAAATCTTGAGTGGTAGGAAGAATAGCGTATACACATCGCGGTCGAGCTCTGTATTACCGTTGGTAAGATTGCTTGTCCCTACAATCAGGAAGAACTTAGACTGGCATTTACTTTCATGGCCACGCCACCCTAGGATTATCTAATGTAAACCTTAATTTGCCTAACAACCTTGAATATATCGTTGCTTTCTACGTTAGTGTTAGCAGATTTATCTTCAGATTTAAGGGAGCCTTGGAAATTTCATGATTGCTTTGCAGGTATGGAAGCATTACAAGTCGAATAATTTGGCTGCGTGCATTGATCCGGCCTTACGAGGTAACTTCCCCGTCCTGGAGGCATCAAATGTGCTCCAAATCGGCCTTCTGTGCACTCAAGCCTCCGTGGAATTGCGACCGCCCATGTCCATGGTCGTCGAGATGCTCCACGACAAAGACCATGTAGTCCCCGAACCGAAGCAACCCCCGTTCCTCAACGCTAGCGTGCTGTTCGACAAATCCAGTAGCACAAGCGGTCCATGCACACCTGGCTGTCCAATCAGCTCACAGGATTCGAGGTCTCTTCCAGCTTGACAAGAAGCCCGCAGTTGAATATCCGGGACAAGATCGAAGCATCCAGGTGTCGGCAGAAGCGGGACATCTTCTTTGTAAAAGCAAATAGTAAAATCATATCTCACAAACAGAAAATCCATTCATAAACTGGAATCACACGGACTCTTAATTATACAACCTGGCAATGTTGTCGCATTAGATTCATTTTCTGTTAAGCACTCTGATTGTTGAGAATGTCTTCTGCTTTCTCCCGTCGTAGTTGCAGACAACCCATGCACACACAACCAAATACGAACCCTTGCCAAAGACTGACGGAGGACCACTTTGCAAATGATAGGCAGTGCAGATTTTAGTGACGTCGGGGCATTAGTCAAATTATCCTTACTTGTTTAGCAGCAGCATATTCAGATGATGAGTAGTCCAATCTTAAATCCATAAATCATGAATATTCCGAAAATGAAAGGTGAGGGAGCTCTTAGTAAATTTTAGCAGATTTCTCAATCTCCATTTATATTCTTCAGCTCCAGCTTCCTGAAAATGGGGTTGTTTAGGAGACCCATCTATGGTGAAATTTTATAGGGATTCATGTCATACACTGATCACCTGAGTTTTTTGTGAAGTGTGTTTCCACGTTCGCAATTATTTAGGATATTTGATGGAAGTTGCTAGAGGAAATATTTGTGAAGTGTCTTGCTAATTGTTATGACATGTAAATTAATTATAGATAAACAGTTATGATTTTTTGAGACATGAAAATTAATCAAGGATAAATATAGCACTAGTTATTGGCTTGAGATATTTTGTGGTATTACCTCGGTGACTAACTCAAATAAGAGTTATTAATCCAAAACTAATTGATAACTCATTCGGAAAAAAAGAGAGTTAATAAATCACTTGACTAAAGTTAGTAATTCCATATAAAAATCAGTAAATTTAAGGTGTGGTGCGCAAGCTCAAGTCTAGGGATGAAGGCTTAAGCTCTTCTTGCTATGAAGCTTAAACTAGGGGGAATGCCAACTATATTTTGGCTAAGTAAAAGAAGATTATGGATAAGCTAATCTAATGTCAAATCTAAATTGCTATTAACTATCACTATATTCTCCATTGTCACTTTCAAGAGAGAGATGGATGTGGATTGATGTTGCTATGTCACCAGCATAATTTTCTTTGGTTTTTCTTTGTTCTTTTTTGGTCATATTTGATGGAACGGGAAAAGTTGACCGCACGAAGTATTCTCTTAATCGGTCCGCATCAAGTCAATGCAAACCCTTTTTAAAAAAAGGTTTACATTGATTTTGTCCGTGATTGCATATTGGGAATAGTCAAAAGTTTGAAGTAGGATGTCGGTGACGATGAAATGAGGAACTTTGCTTTGGACGGTAATGGGCAAATCATTTTCTCGTCCTCGGATTCCCGTGCGCCTCGCAGAGCTTGAACTAGCACAGTGTGAATGAAGCACCAAGTCAAAGAGGCTAAATAGAGTTTGAAGACTCCACGTGAAGACAAGCAAAGAGAAGTACAGAAGTATTCCTAAAAAATATCTCGTCTATGGGCAGCGTTGAAAGTGTATAGAGAGCACTAGAGCTTGTATTAAAATAATCTCTAATAGGTAGAATGGCTCTATATAGAGAGCACGTACTCATTCATGTAATTGAGGTGGGGAGTTAGAGAAATAAACCCCATACCTTGCACTCCTCCACCATTTACCCCTCTTGACTAGGTCAACCAATAATATTAGCAAGCGGTTCGGTCCAGAAAAACGTCTTGACAATAATATACATACATCTATAATGGATTCCCATCATAGCAATGTGAGCAAATCAACTAATATTTTTCTCACAACAACTCACAATCAACACTAGAATTTCATTTTATAAACCGTTTCATATAACCTATTACAATTTTATTTATCAAATTGCTTCTAGCAAATCCATCCGCAAAGCATTTAATCAAAACATTAAGATGAAACTATTTTCAACTAAGGCTTTTCAATGCCTTTCAGCCAACTAAAAAGCAGTAAAAGTCTAATCCAATTTACGCAAGAAACATGCTCTTACTAACTAAATTAAAATACTATCATTTTCGAGATATGAGTTTGTAAATTTGTAGAAGAAATAGTATCATTTACTTGAAAATGTCCAAGAACCAACAATGCACAGCTAAACGATCCAATGATCTTGTAATCCTGACAATTAAATGAGAATCGACATGAAAACTGAATAAAATACTACCTTAGTTACAAAATGGCTATACTAAGTGTAAACGCAAACAAAGCGACTCATATGCGATGACAGAACTCTCAACCAAAGCGAATGTTCAAAGTTATCTACAATGCCTCAATTGAGTGCAAAACTTGGCTGCACCCAAACTCTTTCCACCAAATCCCGTTGAAGTGAGCTTTTAGTCAAAAGGAAGATCTTTCAAAACACTAGTCCATAGTTTTTTTGATTCCAAATCAACTCGAAACCTGATGAAATTCAGCCCGCAAGTCATTGGATGTGCATTGTTCCTCACACGTTGGAAACTTCAAAAATTTGTTTTGGGATCATAAACTAAAATCAAGTTCCGTAAAATCCTATAACTCCACAACTAAATTATCATTCCCCATAATTTTTTAGCTTAATAACTCTTAAATTGAATTTTTTTTCTTAAATTGAATTTTATGACTCAAATTTCCCAAAATTTCGAATTTGTACCATAATCCTAAAAACTTCTCCGAATAGATAAATGAAAGGTGCGATCAATTACTTGATATTGCGAATTGGAGTTAAATTGGCTTGGCGAGATTTTGTGACTCAAATTCCTTTTCTTTCCCTTTTTCTTGTTTCTTTTCTTGCGCCCTTTTCTTTCTCCTTTTCCCCTCGTTTTCCCGTTCCCCTTTCTCGCGCGCGTCTCTCGGCCTTCAACGCGAGCGTCCACTTTCCTGACCTTGTTTGACTTTTCAAAGCTTTTTATTTTTTTGACTTTTTGACTATGAAAAACCCCACATTTATATTTTACACTCGTATTCTAAATTTCAACACCTTGCTGGTATTAGACCATATATTAACCCCCAAAAAATAAAGTTATTAGACCATCAGGTTGAATCGGAGTTCCCCTCCCGCTTTTGCTCAAATCTTTTTCTCCTTCTTCAATTACTGAGAAGGAAAATTGATAATCAAGCATTTCTCAAGCAGAGCCCCGATGAAATCAAACGGAGCGAGCCCGTCAAGGTGATCTCCGATTGCGATTTCCACTTACTTCGCTCTCCCTCTGCTCGTGCTCTCCTCGTTCTTCTCCTCGCTCGCCCTCTCCGACCCTCGAATCTCAGAAGCGGGCCTCGTCTACGGGAGCTCCACTGGGACCATCGCCGAAAACGTCTTCCTCAACTTCTACAACGTCACGAGGGAGATCACCAAGAGCATCATCGACCAGTGCTTGTGTTAGAATAATATAAAATTGATTGTTGAAGACTTAGCACATGTCTTGCTGCATGAAGACAAATGGAAAGAACAAAACAAACAACTTCTGCAAAGAGGATTCCAAAGTCAAAAGTGAAGCTCCTTTGTTCTTTCCTCATAAATGCTACTACAGAGGGCTTTGGAAAAGAAAGGAAAGAAGAGAAGGTTCTACGTCCAGTTTTTCTCTTCTTCATTAATGCATGCCTTGTTGAAGGGTGCTATTTGTGCTGCAGAAGACTTGTCTTGCAGACACTGCTTTTTGCTTTATGCTCTTTTTTCTTCTTGTTGTAGACTTTCTTGTATTGTTGTAGACTTTTGTGTGCTTCGCATTTAATGTTTGTCTACTATGTACGTGCCCAACCTCTTTAAAAGGTTGAGGAGTTCAGATTTGTAAATGCACCCCTGAATCCACTAAAAAGCATTTCCATTTCTATTGTTCTCCTCCAGTATTCATTCGTGCCTCATTCCAAAATTTTCCAAACGTTGCCATTTTTCTTTAGTATTTTGGTTCCAACAGCTTGGGTAACTACTCCCTCACCTTGCCGACGCCGGCGGTGTAGGGCCTCACCAGGTGCCTCAACCGTCTCGCTTGCACTTTGCTGCCTATCGCTTCGACACATCATCGCACGTCCTCTTCTGCATTGATTTCACACAAAAAATGACGATAAGGGGAAAGTCTGCATTCCCGAAGGTGGCGATCGAGAGGGACACAGACCCTGAAGAAAGCTCCTCCTCCGACAATGAAGGTGAAGATGGCCCTGAACGAGAAACCTTGGAAGAAGAACTTCCGGAGACAAGAGACTTTGATGGATGGATGCTAAGAAGAAAAGCAAAGCACCCATCACCATTAGTTTCAAGGAATGCAGAAACATCAAATACTTTGGGCATGCACGCCGTATTAATTCATAATCATATATCGCAAATGCAATCTGAGCCTAAGATCCAACTTTCTCCGGAGACGAATCCCTTCATGAACAACATCAGTCCTAGAATAGATCGTGTGAGGGGGGGAGGGACCAAGTACTAGTGAATGTTCAGGCGGGGCGGAGCCGGGCACCCTGAGGGTGTTGGAGTCCAACCTCTTCAGCAACGCTCTCGCCATTTCTCGATTGCTTCGTCAATCGGCCAAGCAATGAAAAACCTTGTCTCGCGGAAAAGATGAATAATCCCTACTCATGTACATATTCTCATTCATTTCTTTCCTTGTCCTCGATTTTCTCTTGGCATTGCCATTTCCACCCAATCTGGACATGCAAATATAACGTGTTTTGATGCCCTCGCTCTTGTATTTGGACTCGGTTTTAATGAAATGAAAGTCTCTTTTCTAATAAGGAAAAAAAAGAAATAAGAAATAACACGCCAATGCTGCCACAAGATGTCCGAGCTAGTTTATATGTAGTGCGCCTGCTCAAATGAGTCACCAAACGAACGATTGGGCACCCTCTTATTTTTTGGCTTGAAGATAAGTGTACCATGTTATATCAATATGTGATCCCACATTTTTGGGGTACAGTTAATATGGACCCACATTTTACTTTTGACGAACGGTTATTCCACATGCGGTTTTTTCCACGTTTTATACATTTTCGTGACAACCGCCCATTCGGTAACCGTCTTGATAGGAGACGGTTTATAAGGACAAACGTTCAATTTTGAAGGGCGAACAGAAGGTCTAACAAAAATCCTCTCATTGTACGCAAGGGGATTGGGTTAGTAGAGTGCGCTCTAATCGCGGTTGGATCGCCGTAAAGTTCTCATGGATTTCCGATGAATGCAAACTCGAACAATGGCTGGAGGTTAGATTTATTTTTCAATCCTGTTTCCACATAAAAGCTTAATTGTGCTTGAATTTAGTTCATCAAGCATGATAATAACATTCAGTTTGATTTTCTAACATACCATTGTCACGAAAGTCCAAATTAAGTTTTAAAACTTTAAAAAAGTGTATTCAAGTATTAAACTTATATCTTAAAACTTTTAAAAATTATAATCACTTGAAGGATGTATATTGAATCAATTTTATAAGTTTTAAGACTTGATTATACCGTGTGTGTGACGAGTTTTAGAACTTTTAATGTATTTATTCTTAGATTTATGTATGAAATCAAAAACACGTTCCCAACATGGTAGTTCATACAAGTTTGTCTCAGTTCACATCTAAAGTAGGAGGAAATCTTAGGAAAAAGGAGCAAGTTCTCGTATCAATAAGTTACAAGCGTGAAGCGATTGAACAACTCTTCCGTGCTTTCCAAAGCACATGGAATAAAAGAATGACAAGCATAAAATCATTTCCAAGTCCCCCATGTTTCAACAGATCATATGCACGATAAAAGTTCGGAGTTCGGCCATTACTGCGCCCGAGTCGACCGCGAAATTATTTCGGTCGCCAAGATTCGATCTCACACGCATAAACAGCACCAATTATGGGAAACAGTAGACGGCCCAATTTTCAAAGCTTAAGCCCACATAAACAACAGTTTAATCCCAAAAAAAAAGAAGGCCTAAAACTATGATTCAAGATTTAATATTTCAAGAAAATAGAGCATACATTTCTTTTTCACGAAATTTTGTATTTTACCAAGTTCTAATTCACTTGCTTAGCGGGTAAACTACACGGACCAAAAGAAAAAGTTAATAAACTTCCGATTCAAACTAAAATTGATCTGACACTAAAAGTTATAATATTTCAAGGTAAAGGCAATAAAATTTACCGACTCTTAAAAAACTGGTAAAACGAAAAGAATGCGACCACGGAAAAATGGACGCCTACGTTGTCTTAATTCATAATCATCTATCGGAAATGCAATCTGAGCCAAAGATCCAACTTCTCCGGAGACGAATCCCTTCATGAACAACATCACTCCTAGTATAGTTCACACGAGGGAAGGGAGAGGCACGAACCTGGTACTCGTGAATGTTCAGGCGGCGGAGCTGGTGGTGCTGGGACTTGCCGGCCACCAGGAGGGTGTTGGAGTCCAGCCTCTTCAGCAACGCTCTCTCCATTTCCGATAGCTTCTGTCAATTGGCGGAGCGGTGAAAACCCACAGAGCGAGCGAGAGAGCTTCTCTTGCCTTCCATGAATAGGTGAGGCTTCTCGTAAATTAACAGCATTGAACATGTAAAAAACACCGAAAAATAATTATTAGCTACCGGAATTCTCTCTTCTATATTGATCCCAAGAGCTCTTGTGCTGTGGAACCCAACTCTTGCTCGAGTAGCACGACTTTGCCGACGAGTTGTTTACGGGCTCGATGACATATTACGTAAGGACTCCGGACTTGACTAGCAACGTAAAATAGTCCGGTCATTCTGGAGGAACTGATTTTGAGACTTGAAGATGCACGTAGCTAAATAATTGTTTTGCATCTCCGCTGCCCATTCTTCAACATTGGCATTGGAGTGAGTTATGGGTTATTCGCATCGCGAATGTTAGAATAATTGTGTTATGTAGTTAAATAATCGTAGTTAAGTGGGAGTACGTTTTTAGTTAAGTTGAGAATTATTAGGCTACGTTTGGCAATACTTATGTTTCTCTATTTCTCTATTCTTTTGCTCCCCCGAAATATAAAAAAAACGAAAATCCGTTTGGTAACGCCAACTGATTTTTCTAGTCCCCAGAATAAAAAGTTGTTCTCGGGAATAGATTTGAAGTAGAAATGAGAAGTAGAAAAAAGTAATTTCTTGTTCCCGAAAACAATTTCTAAAAACAATTTATTGGGTTATTACTCATGACCAACTGTTGTCGACCGACCACCCCCCATCGACCTCCGACCGCCGACCACCGCAGACCGTTAGCCGCTGTTGACCTTTGACCATTGGAGACTATGATTGGCGGCCCGGCGATCGATGGCCTAGCGACCCTACAGCCGGTGTCCGGCAGCCCGGCATTCGGCGACTCGGTGGCCTGGCATTCGGCGACATGGCGTCCGGTGACCTGTGGCTAGTGACTGGCGTCTTGCAGCGGCGATCGGCGTCTAGTGGCGACAATCGGCATCTAGCGGCGGGCAACAGGTGGTGGGTGGTGGGCAGGGACTGACGATTGGTGATTGGCAACTAACGATCGGTGATTGACAGCCGCTAACCAACGGGCGGCGGTCAGTGGCCATCGATCGTTGGCCACCGGCCGTTGATCACCAATCACCGATCGCCGGTCCCCGCCTGCCGCCCTCGCCGATCGCTGCTCACCCCCCACCCCCGCCATCAAGGAAAAAAGAAATAAAAATTTTGTCAGTACGAAACACATTTCTATTCTTTTTCTATTCCAAGAATAAGAAATTTTTGTAGTTACCAAATGTCTTGTTTTACTTAGAAATTGTTCTAAGGAGTAGAAATAGAAAAGAACTATTTCTCAAAAGAAATTATTCCCAAGAGTAGCAATATTATCAAATGCACCCTTAGTTTTCTCTTGTGATCATTCAGATACTTAAGGGTAATGTCTTATATAAAACAACATTTAAGACTACATTTGGTCGTTTGGATTTCTAATCAGGATAAGACTAGATAGGAAATGATATAAAATTCAAGGATTTTGCTATATCTTACCAATTCTTTTATGATTGTGATAATAAAATATGATATATTCATATTATATCATGTACAATATTTGGTAGAAATGGTATATCAGTGTAAATGAACCTAAAAATTCATAAAACAAAGATGGTAAAAATCTTTCACAACACTTTTGCCTGCTTTATCTCTATTTGCTTTTTTATTTTATTTTTCCTCTCTTTTTTAATTAATTTCTTTTTTTCACCTTCCATCATTTTCTAATATAATTTAATTAAATAGTAAATTATACTAATATATCTAAAATAATTTAATATAAATATACATTTATATTTCTATATTGAATTTATATTATAAGATAGAATTAAATTTAAATATATAAATAAAAATAAGAGTAAATTAAAAAAATTAAATTGTTATTTTTAAATTTGAATTTCTTATATTAGAAATCAAATATTATTTATATTGGAAGAGAATTTTAATTTTGTTAATGTAAGAAGTATGTTTTTCGAGAAAAATAACTTTTCTATTATGGATATTACAAATTCTATCCACCTTTATCCCACCACTCCCATGGGATAAATTAATCTAACATATATTCTTCTATATCCAACTTTGTCCTATCTTGAGTAGGCACCAAACGCATGATATGATAATTTTATTTTATTTTATCATAATTGCCAAACACAGCCTAAGGGTGTTGTCTTCTATGATTCATGGGCTTAAGGCCGCTAGACAAAGCCTAAATCGAATTTGAGGGAGTGGAGAAGGAAATCGTGAATCCGGTAGGAAGCAATTTGAGCTTAGAGCAAGTCTTGGGGCTAGGTTCTAATAGAATTGATGGTGAGCTCGCGTGCAGTGGAATGATCAAATTCCCGTTCGCATCTGCAATTCTCGACGTTCTACTCCGATTGGAATTTGTCCCTAATTTTTTTTTTTGAACCCTGGGCTTCTCTTCTTCCCCCAAATTTCTTTTGCAACTTTTGCATGGCTCAAATCAATTTAAACAAGTGAATCTCGCGTAATCATCCCATCAAGCCCAAGTTAGTCTTGAAAAATAGCTTAACTCGGCTTTATTCCCTTCTGCAATCGAAATTAAATACATAAACCAAATGGTCTGACTGAAAACACAACCATAGCAACAATCTCTTCAACTTGAAACCCTAACTTGCCTCCATGCTCTCCATCATTGTACAGGCCAGAACTCGAGAGTTAGACAATTGTACTTTGATGAGCTATCTACAAGATTTCTCTCTCTTTGCCCTTGGGACATTGAGCCACTTACCACAGAATGTAAAGACCTCTTGACCCTTTTTACAGATCTTGATTTGGCCCACTGCACTGGAGAATCAAATAGGCATTGAGGGCAAACCGGCGGACTGGGTTATAAAGACATCGAGGAATGTGTTTTGATGCCCCCTTACTCTTGTATTTGGGCTTAGTTTTAATGAAAAAGAAAACTAAAACGCAACCTGAGTCCACTCATACTTAAAGCCCACATGGTGCAAATTCCTGACCAGCTTTTCTAGCCCTTCGCTCTAGAGTATTTCTTTTCAGATCTTCATATTCTTTTTTTAGTTTGATTTTGGGATCAACAACTCCAACTCATGAAAAGTAATGGCAATTCATCCCCCATGGCCATTCCATACAGCTTATAACGAAGTATTAGGGCCTTGAGATTATTGAGTAGATGTATGATGATAACAACAGATTAGCGAAGAAATGCATAACTAGAAATGACTTGGATTGAAACTATCACTGAGACCGGCGATATCTTATTATATTCCTAGTGATATGAAAGTCATTTTAAAATGGGTTCTTCACCTATTCGCGATAAAAAATATATATACATACTCAACAAGTTAGGCCATGAGAATAATTTCAACACGATGTCCTTGCCAAACATGTGCAAAAATAAGATTAAAAGGGGTTGGAAAAAGCAATTGGATGAAGCAGCTCTCCACTTAAGTCATGACCGCGGTTCCATCTACTGTGTGCTGAAACATCAATTGCCCAGCATAACTGAACCGCATGTGTTAGGTGACTGTAATGATTGTAGTTGATCACAGGCTATGAACTAGGGTTGTATCGTCCATCTCAACTCGACCGGAGACACACATGGATCATGAGCTATAACTGGGATAGGTGCGAGCTTAGAGAGGAGAGGACTTCATTTGGAGCGCTCATTGCGCAATGCGTGGCTAACATGCTGCAAATAGATATTACTGCATTCATACCAGAGATTTCGCATCCGAAAACGCGGCATGCATCTCGTCATTAATTCTTCTTTCAAGGTTTTGCATTCATGGTTCAGTTTTCAGAGATATATATATGGTTTTTCCGTAGGTATATTCCTACACGAGGACGACGCTACCTTGTTTAAGGAAAAAAGAAAACACACTGACTTTCCTTTATCTACTTAGGGAAATACTTATGGTGGGATGATTCTACTATTTCATTAAAAAAAAGAAGAAGATGTTTTTCGTGCTGGCAGAAATTTGAAATATCTCGTAAGTGTTAAAAAACCGTTGATTAAATAAGTTATCAATCACCTAATTTTCCAATAACTCATTCGTTGTGAAAAATTAGTAGATCTTTTTGACAATTTACAAGTTATCGGGTTTTCTTAATAACTTTTACTTGTCATCCTTGCCCCAGCCTTAAATTTACTAACTCTTGTATGAGTGTGTCAATCTTTTTTTTGCTGGTTTACCAACTTTTCTTCGATTATAATTACCAATTTCTTTTAGGTTATGACCTCTTATTTGAATTATTTACTAAATTTTTTTTTTAATATGTCAACTCTTGTCATTATTTCCCCACTTTTTGAAAGGCGAGGGAGCTCTTAGGACAAATTAGTAAATTTTTGCAGATTTTTCAATCTCAATTAATTTTCTTCAAATCCACTTTCCCAAAAACAATGTCGTTTAGAAGATCCATCTATGGTGAATTTTCACGAGGAGTCAAGTCATACACCGATCATCCAAATTGTTTGCCAAGACTAGTCACATGTGTACCAGTTTGCTATTTTTTATGACACGAAAATTAATTAGAGATGAGCCATTATATTTTTTCAAGACATGAAGCTTAATTTAGGGTAAATGTACCGCCAGTTTATTGACTTGAGATATTTTCCGGTATTAACCCGGTGACTAACTCAAATAAGAGTTAGGAATCCAAAACTAGTTAATAACTCACTTAGAGAAAAGTTTATAAATCACTTGATTAAAGCTAGTAATTTTATATAAGAATTAATAAACTTAAGGTGTTGTGCGACCAGGTCGAATCTAGGGATGATGAGTTTAAGCTCCTTTTGCTATGAAGGTTAAATTAGGGGTGAATGGCAACTATACTTTGGCTAAGTTCAAGTGAGAGATGGATGTGGATTGATGTTGTCATGTCACCAGCAAACTTTTCATTATTTTTTCTTCTTCTTTTTTTCTCTTTTGATCGTGCTCATTCTTTTCTTTTCTTTTTAAAATAAATACATTTAGAGTCTTAAAACTTGTCATAAAAGTATAATCAAATTCTCAAACTTTTTAAAAATATAATTAAGTCTGAAAATTTATTACGAAAATACAATCAATTAATAGCCTCACTAGAGCACGTGGAATCAATTAATGAAGGGCCTCAGAAATAACGTGGATGGACAGTCCCACCTGATATTTTCTCCTTGGACATCATTCTCACCGTGTCAAACACTGCGTCCCAACCTCTCTCTATAGAGAGAGAGAAACATACTCTCTATTTTCTTCTTTTTCGTACACTCACCGACCACACGGTAAAGAAAGCAAAGGGATGCCTTGACAAAAGAGGACCCCAAAAGTCAAGCATCACTCTCTCGCTTCCATCCCGCGTTGTGTAGGGTTGAAGCTTCACGAGATCATCAGGTTGAATCGGAGCTCCCCTCGCCTTCTTTGCTCAAATCTTTCCCCTCTTCCTCCTCTTCTCCTCCTTCTTCGAAGAGAACTGAGAAGGAATATCGATAGCAGAGCGTTTCTCAAGCAGAGAGCCCATGAAGTCGAACTTAGAGAGCCCATCAATCGCTCTTCCTCTGCTCGCGCTCTCCGCTTACTTCTCTCTTGCTGTCTCCGACCCTCGAATCACCGAAGCGGGCCTCTACTGCGACAACTCCACTGAAGTCGACGTAAGCATCATCCCCAACTACATCGCCGTCTTGAGGGAGATCCCCAAGAGCGTCACCGACCAGCGCTGGGGCAACTACTCCCTCACCTCGCCGCCGCCAGCGGTGTACGGCCTCGCCCAGTGCCATGGCGACCTGATCGATAACGACTGCCTCCTCTGCTACGCCAGGAGCCGGATCCGGCTCCCCGCCTGCCCTAACTTCGGGCGGCTCTACCTTGACGGCTGCTTCCTCCGTGTCGACGGTTATGACTTCTACAATGAGATCGTCGATCCAACGCATGACGTGCTCAAGTGTAGCTCCAATTCGGCAGTCCCGGCGGACCAGAAGGAGAGAGTGGCCGAGTTCTCAGATAGGGTGGACCGGGTGCTGAGGAATGTCTCAGCAAGCGCGGTGCTGAACAAGGGCTTTGCGGTGGCTGGGAAGGATGGAGCCGGAGGAGTCGCCGGGGTATATGCTTTGGCACAGTGTTGGAGCACGCTTGATGCCGGCAGCTGCAGAGTCTGTTTGGAGAATGCGACTTCGAAGGCGAGAAGCTGCACACCCAGAGAAGAAGCGCGGGCCATGAATGCGGGATGCTTCCTCCGTTACTCGACAACAAAGTTCTACAGCGTCCCCGTTGGCAGAGGTAACAACTAGTCTCCTGATCACTGGTTTACTGACTTGAAAAATGATATTCCGAAAAACATTTTCCTTTTTTATGAAATTTTCCCCCAAACAAACGTACTCTAAGTTTGATTTGATCGATCTTATCATTCGATGCTGCCGGATTTATGGAATTTCTATGAACTCGCTCATCTCAACCCGATGTTGTCTTTATCATTTAGCAGGGTCATCTACTGTCCGTGTCACCATAGCAATAATCTTATCAGCTGCTGCAGCGACTTCGCTTGTTCTCATTGGTGCATACATTGGATACAGAGAATACTCCAAGAAGAAAAAAGGTAAACAATTCGGTTCAAATGCGTAAAATGATCATCTTGGTGATTCTTGAACACGAGCTTGACAACACGAATTTTCCATCCATCCATTTTTAGTGCAGAGTAGCCTCATCCGACTACCGGCGACCATTAGCAAGTCTAGCTTATATTTCAAGTATGAGACGCTGGAGAAGGCCACCGACTTCTTCCATGAATCGAGGAAGCTGGGGCAAGGGGGGGCTGGTTCCGTGTACAAGGGGATTTTACCCGACGGGAAGGTCGTCGCGATTAAGCAACTGGTGTTCAACACGCGCCAATGGGTGGACGACTTCTTCAATGAGGTGAACCTGATCAACGGGATCCAACACAAGAACCTCATCAGGCTTTTGGGATGCAGCATCGAAGGCCCAGAGAGCCTCCTCGTCTACGAATATCTTCCTAACAGAAGTCTTGATCTAGTTCTTTCTGGTAAGTAGCTGGTTTTTTTTGTAACTGCATAACACTAACAAAGTCATCGTTCAATGCCAATAAGAGAACTACCTTTTTACGACAAGCATCAGTTCAGCTTGCAATCTTAGTAACTGGTTTCCTGTATTGCAAGCAATGTCTCCGTCTCATGATTTTCAAGTTGTAGGTTTCAAAAATCTGCTCCGTTAGGGTCTTGCCATTCCATTTCTGTTATGTCTCTCGCACTCCGCTTTGCTCATCTTTCTAAAGTATGAGGCCATCCCAATAAGCAAATAGAATCTTTTGTTGCAGTCAACAATGTGACCCGCATCCTAACTTGGGAGGAGAGGCTGCACATCATCATAGGAACAGCGGAGGGCCTCGCGTATCTTCACGGAGGTTGTGGAATGAAAATCATCCACCGGGACATAAAAGCCAGCAACATCCTCCTCGACGAGAATCTCACGGCGAAAATCGCCGATTTCGGGCTTGCTCGATGCATTGCTCCGGATCAATCTCATCTTAGCACAGGAATTGCCGGCACACTGTAAGAATGCCTTTTCATTACTAGCCTGCTTGAAACCATAGTCGGCACTTTCTATTTCCTTAATCTGACAAGTTTGGCTTGTCCAAGTGCTTTCGCGTATCGTCCTTCTCTTCACTTCCATCTTCTCTGGGCTAAGTTTGGTTTATATCTAAAACACGGTTAACCATGCAGCGGTTACATGGCACCTGAATATCTAGTGAGGGGGCAGCTAACAGAGAAAGCCGATGTGTATGCTTTTGGGGTGCTGGTTCTTGAAATCTTGAGTGGTAGGAAGAATAGCTTATACGCACAAGGGTCGAGCTCGGTATTACAGTCGGTAAGATTGCTTGTCCCTACGGTCAGGATGAACTTAGATCGACATTTACTTTCCTGGCCACGCCACACCAGGATTATCTAATGTAAACCTTAATTTGTCCAACAACCTCGTATAAATTGTTGCTTTATGCGTTAGTGTTGGCAGATTTATCTTCAGATGTAAGGGAGCCATGGAAATTTCATGATTGCTTTGCAGGTTTGGAAGCATTACAAGTCGAATAATTTAGCTGCATGCATTGATCCGGCCTTACAAGGTGAATTCCCTGTCCTGGAGGCGTCAAATGTGATCCAAATCAGCCTTCTGTGCACTCAAGCCTCCGTGGAATTGCGACCATCCATGTCTGGAGTCGTTGAGATGCTCCACGACAAAGACCGTGTAGTCCCCCAACCGAAGCAACCCCCGTTCCTCAACGCTAGCGTGCTGTACGACAAATGCAGTAGCAGAAGCAGTACATGCACACATGCCCAACTCACAGCATCCGAGATCTCTTCCAGCTTGACAGGAAGCCCGCAGTCGAACAGCCGGTACATGATCGAAGCATCTGAACGTAGGTAGAAGCGGGACCTCTTCTTTGTACAGGCAAATGGTAAAATCATATCTCACGAACAGAAAATCGCTTCATAAACTGGGATGACACATATTCTTAATTATACAACCAGGCGACATTGTTGCATTCAATTTATTTTCCAGGAAGCACTCAAATTGTCGAGAAATGTCTTCTGCTTTCTCCGGTCGTAGTTGCAGACAGCCTATGCACACACAAATAAATACGAACACTTGCCAACGACTGACAGAGGACCACTTTGCAAACGATTGGCAGTGCAGATTTTAGTGACGTCAGGGCATGAGTCGAATGATCCTTACTTGGTTAGCAGCAGCATGTTGAGATGACGAGGAGTCCAACCTTAAATCAATAAATCATGAATATCCCACGAGTATCTGAATCTAAGTGAGATGCAATTGCTCTGCTTTTTCGTAGTTTGATGTCCCGATTGGATAATCAAACCATGTTGGGATGTTTGGATTCCAGAGTCGGTCGTAGATTATGTGATAAAAGGAAAGAAAAAATAAAAAAGAAAGAAATGTCGCTCTGTTTCTTCATAGTTCTATGTCGTTCTTTCTTCTTTGTTTTGGTCGAAATAGTTTGATGTCGCTTCAAAATCTGCAACCGTCTCGCTTGCACTTTGCTGCCTATCGCTTCGACACATCATCGCACGTCCTCTTCTGCATTGATTTCACACAAAAAATGACGATAAGGGGAAAGTCTGCATTCCCAGAGGTGGCGATCGAGAGGGACACAGACCCTGAAGAAAGCTCCTCCTCCGACGATGAAGGTGAAGATGGCCCTGAGCCAGAAACCTTGGAAGAAGAATTTCCGGAGAGAAGAGACTTTGATGGATGCATGCTAAGAAGAAAAGCAAAGCACCCATCACCAATAGTCTCAAGGAATGCAGAAACATCAAACACTTTGGGCATGCACGCCGTATTAATTCATAATCATATATCGCAAATGCAATCTGAGCGTAAGATCCAACTTTCTCCGGAGACGAATCCCTTCATGAACAACATCACTCCTAGAATAGATCGTGTTCGGGGGGGAGGGACCAGGTACTCGTGAATGTTCAGGCGGGGCGGAGCCGGGCACCCTGAGGGTGTTGGAGTCCAACCTCTTCAGCAACGCTCTCGCCATTTCTCGATTGCTTAGTCAATCGGCCGAGCAATGAAAAACCTTGTCTCGCGGAAGAGATAAATAATCCCTACTCATGTACATATTCTCATTCATTTCTTTCCTTGTCCTCGATTTTCTCTTAGCATTGCCATTTCCACCCAATTTGTACATGCAAATATAACGTGTTTTGATGCCCTCACTCTTGTATTTGGACTCGGTTTTAATGAAATGAAAGTCTCTTTTCTATTAAGGAAAAAAAAAGAAAAGAAATAACACACCAATGCCGCCACAAGATGTCTGAGCTAGTTTATATGTAACGCACCTACTCGAATGAGTCGCCAAACGAATGATTTTTGGCTTGAAGATAAGTGTACCATTGTCACGAAAGTCCAAATTAAGTCTTAAAATTTTTAAAAAGTATATTCAAGTATTAAACTTATATCTTAAAACTTTTAAAATTTATAATCACTTGAAGGTAGGGGTGTCAAATGGGTGGGTCAGGTCGGGTTTGGGTCGAGTCGAAAATGGTCCAATCCACATTGACCCATTTAACCCATTTTGACTTATTTTTATGCAATGTAAATTTGATAACCCATACCCGACTCGACCCATACCTGACCCATATTACCAACACATATTAATATTTAACTTAATTTAAGAAAATTTACTCACTTATTTAGTCCACTTTAAACTTTTCACATATAAATTATTTGAATAAAAATTTCACATCAAATTTATAAAGTAAATTAAATAATAAAAATTAGTAAATAAAAAAATGTGGATACCTCTAAATTGAAATGGTTTTTGGAAATGGCAAGATCGGCAACGGCAAGCTCGGGCTCGACAATAGTGACAGTGGCGTGATGGCGAGATCAGCAACGGAGGTCGAGAAAGCATAGAGAAGGGGGATGGAAGGAGAGAGATGATAGGTCTACCTAATAACTCACTCAACCCATATTTGACTCATATTTAACTTTCACTTGACCCATATTTGACCCATTTAATTAAAAGTGAGTCATAATATGGGTTTATGACCCATATTGATACCTCTACTTGAAGGATTTATATTGAACCAATTTTATAAGTTTTAAGATTTGATTATACCGTGTGTATGACGAGTTTTAGAACTTTTAATGTATTTATTTTTAGATTTATGTATGAAATCAAAAACACATTCCCAACATGGTAGTTCATACAAGTCTGTCTTAGTTCACATCTAAAGTAGGAGGAAATCTTAGGAAAAAGGAGCAAGTTCTCGTATCAATAAGTTACAAGCGTGAAGCGATTGAACAACTCTTCCGTGCTTTCCAAAGCACATGGAATAAAAGAATGACAAGCATAAAATCATTTCCAAGTCCCCCATGTCTCAACAGATCATATGCACGACAAAAGTTTGGAGTTCGGCCATTACTGCGCCCGAGTCGACCGCGAAATTATTTCGGTCGCCAAGATTCGATCTCACACGCATAAACTGCACCAATTATGGGAAAAAGTAGACGGCCCAATTTTCAAAGCTTAAGCCCACATAAACAACAGTTTAATCCCAAAAAAAAAGAAGGCCTAAAACTATGGTTCAAGATTTAATATTTCAAGAAAATAGAGCATACATTTCTTTTTCACGAAATTTTGTATTTTACCAAGTTCTAATTCACTTCCTTAGCGGGTAAACGACATGGACCAAAAGAAAAAGTTAATAAACTTCCAATTCAAACTAAAATTGATCTGACACCAAAAGTTATAATATTTCAAGGTAAAAGCAATAAAATTTACCGATTCTTAAAAAACTGGTAAAACGAAAAGAATGCGACCACGGAAAAATGGACACCTACGTTGTCTTAATTCATAATCATATATCGGAAATGCAATCTGAGCCTAAGATCCAACTTCACCGGAGACGAATCCCTTCATGAACGACATCACTCCCAGTATAGTTCACACGAGCGAAGGGAGAGGCACGAACCACAAAGCGAGCAAGCTATCGATACCATTGTTGGATTAGCCCGATTGGGAAATGTGATGTTGGAAGCGTGTGGCAGAAACTCGATATCTTCACCTAGGGAGATTGTCAAGTTCAAGTCCGTCAACATATTTAGGTGAACCTATCTTCAGTAGAAAACTTAAACCAATAAGTTATAGGTCAATTATGATATATTAACTGCTTTATACCACACCACTTATCCAATGTGGATTCTTTAATTCAACTCACTTGCAAGTGTATCATAACTAGTGGGACAAGGCAAAGATGCAACTACTATGCAAGAGATAGTAGAAGTTGCAGGGTGCATCGGTCATGTCTTATGCTAGCCTGTGGAGTCAAAAGAACTTGTGTATATATTCTCGTTCATTTCTTTCCTTTCTCCTACATTTTCTCTTAGCATTGCCATTGCCACCCAATTTGTACATCCAAACATAACGTTTTTTTTTATGCCCCTTACTCTTATATTTGGACTCGGTTTTAATGAAATGAAAGTCTCTTTTCTGACAAGAAAAAAAAAGGACAAAAACACAATCGAGTTGGGTCTGCTCATACTTAAAGCCCATATGGTGAGGATTCTTCGCCAGCTTTTCTGGATCCTCACTCTAAAGTGTTTCTTTTCAAATCTTCATATTCTTTCTTTAGTTTGATTTTGGGATCAACAACTTCTACTCGTGAAAGGTAATGACAACATCCCCATGGACATGGCCATTCCATATGGCATATAACATAGTATTAGAGCCTTGAGATTATTGAGTAGACATATAACATATGATCCTAACAACGGATTAGCAAGAAATGCGTAACTTAGATATGACTCAAATTGAAGCTATCCGGATCTTATTGTATTCCCAATACTATGAAAAGTCATTTGAAAACAGTCTTCACCTATTCATGATAATATACATACACTCGACGAGTTAGGTCGCGAGGTCAATGTCAACATGGTCTCCTTGCCAAACATGTGCCAACATAAGATTAAAAAGGGTTCGAAAAAGCCAATGGATGAAGCAGCTCACTCTGTGCCAAAACATCAGCTGCCCTGCAATACATGGTGCGCTCATGTGTTAGGTGAACGGAACGACTATAGTTGATCACAGCCTGTGAACTTGGGTTTACCGTTCATCTCGACTCGGCTGAAGACGCGCATGGATCATGAGCTGTAAGCGGGATAGGGGCATGCTTAGAGACGAGAGGACTCACTCCCACCCCTGAGCATCGTGCGGTGCATGGCTGACATGCTGCAAATAGACATTACTGCGTTCAAACCAGAGATTTCGCATTCGGAAACACCACATGTATCTCGCCATTGATTCTTCTTTCAAGATTGCACGTTCATGGTTCAGTCTTCAGAGAGATAGGGATGGTTTTTCTGCAGGTATATTCGGCCATGAGTTTGGTTTCTCTTGGATCTGGAAGACGATAACACGAGTCATAAGGACAGTAAGAAACGATGTGGCGTTACTTCAGATTCCCTTTATGGCAACAAGCGTGTACGTTAGTCGGAAGAGAGGTCTAATATTGCTCTCTTCCCAATACATTTTATCTCTAATATATGCTCTTTACACGAGGATGATACCGCCTCGTTTGAGGGAAAAAGAAAACGCACTGACTTGGGGAAATACTTATATTGTTGGGATGATTCTACTGTTTCATTGAAATAAACAAAATATATTTTCTTGCTAGTAGAAATTTGAAATAAGTCGTTAAGTGTTAAAAAATAATTGGTAAAACAAGTTACCGACTGCGATTTCCCGTTAACTAGTTCGTTATGAAATTACCAGATCCTTTTGGCAATTTACAAGTTACCCAGCTTTCTCACCAAGTTTTACTTATCATTCTTATTGGGTTACGACTTCTTGTTTGAATTATTTATTGACTTTTATTTTTTTTAAAAATTTATCAACTCTTGTAATCATTTCTTAACTTTTTGAGACGTGAGGGAATTCTTACAACAAATTAGTAAGTTTTAGCATATTTCTCAATCTCAATTTATATTCCTCATATCTTGCTTCCCAAAAACGACACCGTTCTATGGCAAATTTTCAAGGGGATTCACATCATACTCCAATCACCCAAGTTGTTTGCGAAACATGTTTCCACGTCGACAATTATCTAGGATATTAGACGGAAGCTAATAAATGGGATATTTGTCATGTGTGTCTCAGTTTGCTATGTTTTTATAACACGAAAGTTAGTTATAGATAGATAGTTATGATATTTTTGAGACACGAAAATTAGTTAACGAAAAATATAGCATTGGTTTACCAGCTTGAGATATTTTCTTGTATCAACCTAGTGGCTAACTTGAATAAGAGTTAGTAATTCAAAACTAGTTGATAACTCACTCAAAGAAAAGTTGATAAGTCACTTGATTAAAGCTAGTAGTTTTATATGAGAATTGGGAAATTTAATGTGTTGTGCAATATGACCACCATTCCCACTTGAAAAGGGAGATATAGGAAGTTTGATTCCCTACCTTCTCAAGAGGCCAAGTAAGGATGCTTGCATGAAGAAGTGGAGTTTCGCAACATGCACACAACACTTAGCACACACAATGAATTGTAAAATAAATGGCTTATACCATATATATATATATGATAAGACGAGATAAAAGTAAATATGTTGAATGTCTTGTAAAATAGATATAAAATAGGATTAGATAAAAATAATAAAAAAAGGTGTCGTGCGACAAGCTCGAGTTCAAGTTGAAGCTCCTTTTGCCATGAAGGTTAAACTAGGGGTGAATGCAAATTATATTTTGGCTAAGTTAAAAAAAGTTGGGGATAAGATAATATAATGTCCAACCTAATCCATCTTTTACTATATTCTCCATTGTCACTTTGACGAGAGAGATGGATGTGTATTGATGTTGACATGTCACCAGCGTGCTTTTTTTTGTTTTTTCATTCTTCTTCTTTTTTCTTTTTTGGTCATATTTTATCTTTTCTTTCTTTCGAAGAGATGCACGATGGAATGGGAAAAGTTGACCGTATGGAGTGTCCTCTCAATCAGCCCGCATAGTCAAAGTCGCAAACCCTTTTCTCTCTTCTTTTCTTCTTCTTCTTTTTAATTGGGAGGGGGTCATATTGATTTTGTCTGTAATTGCATAATGGTAATAGTCAAAAGTTTTAAATGGTGTTTGACGATAATGAAATCAGTGAATTCTTCTTCGAATGGTAATAGGGAAATCTTTTTCCCCCTACTTAAGTCCCGTGCGCCTCATTTTATCTATACAGTTATAAAAAAATCTTATCTAATTACACACGATACGTGAAAAAGTGTGCATTGGAAACTATAAATTTTCTTTATTTGATTGCTTAATAAATTGGATAGACAGAACTTTTCAACATAATTCCCTTTTTAATTGTTTTTTTCCTTTCTACTGTCATTTTCCTCTAGAATTTGTTTACCTTTGATTTTCTAGAACTTCAACCATCAAGATTTCAAATTCATTGGTTTTTTCCCACGAGGAAAATGCTTTTGATTACTTTTTCTTCAATAGCCTAACCATCTATCTCATGGCCAAATATGGTGCCGCAGTAATTCATTTTCTTCTTGATAAAGGAATTACGTGATCTCAACGTCCATTTTTTATTGTTGCGACTTTAACCATAACCATTTCGTTTTATCAGTTTTTTTGACATTTCATTCTATCGATAAATTTTATTGTTTTTACCTTGAAATATGATAACTTTCGGTGTCATATTAATTTTAGTTTGAATTGGAGGTTTATTAACTTTTCCTTTTGGTGCGTGAAGTTTGCCCACCAAGCAAGTGAATTAAAACTGGGTAAAAGACCAAAAGTTAAATATAACTTATGAATTATATGCAAGTTTCCCTGGATTTAGAGCTAAAAGAAAATTTTTGCCCGTAAATCCAGATTGTATTCATCAAAATTTATAAAATAAAATAAAAAAAGACAAAGAGAGTTTTGAGCAGAAATCCTATTAGTTAGTAAAAAGAAAAAAGAAAAAAAATCAAATTGTGTTTCTTTTTTTAATATGGAAAAGGGTCTAAGAAAATTTCGTGAAATAAAATCTTAAAAAAAATTATCGTTATTTGATTGCTTAATGTATAATTAGACGGCTCTTTTCAACGCAATCTCCATTTCAATTGCTTTTCTTTTCTTCTTTTTTTGTCATTTTCCTTTTGAATTTGTTTACCTTTGAGCTTCTAGAGCTTTGTCGTCAAGATTTCAAATTCATCGGTTTTTCCTAGAGGGAAAATTGCTTTTTCACCTAACCATCTATATTACGGCAAAAAATTCAAGTGCTGCGAATTTTCATCTCAATATGGTCCCATAGTAATTCATTTTCTCCTTGATAAAAGAATGACGTGACCTCCACGTCCAATTATTCCATGGTCACGACGTTAATTGCATTCTTTTCGCTTTACCGGCTTTTTTTCCGACATTTGACTCTATTGGTGAAATTTATTGATTTTACCTTGAAATATAATAACTTTCGGTGTTGTACTAATTTTAGTTTGAATTGGAAGTTTGTTAACTTTTTTCTTTCGGTGGGTGAAGTTTACCCACCAAGTAAGTGAATTAAAACTTGGCAAAAGACCAAAAGTTAAATACAAAATTTCGTGAAATAAAATCTCTAAAAAAGAAATGCATGTATTTTTTTTTTCTTGAAATATTACGCTTTGAAAAATCGGGGCCATCTACTTTTTTCCATAATTGATGCTGTGTATGCATGTGGGGTCGAGTCTTTGGGGAGGGACCGATCTGGCCGTGTTCGAATTGATGAGAGAAAATTAGGGAGAATAACGTTTTGATAACGTTATGCCATAGTATTTTGAAGCTGGCCGATATTGCGTACACGATAATTCCTTGTGGTCGAGGTCGAAATCTTTTTTTTTTTTTATCGAAGGTCGAAACCTAATTGAGATTGACATCTCTAACGTGGAGGGAATTACACGCATAGAAATTCGAAAAAGACAATCAAACACTTGCAATTTAATTTTCTTCCTAGTAATTTTGCTCTTGGTGACCAAAAAGATTTCGTGTTCGACTCAAGCAAAGTGATGGCTGAACCTTAAACTTCTACTGCATCGCATGCTTTTTGACTATTCAGGGACTCAATGCATATGATCCATTGAGTTATGTCATGTGAGATTTAAGTGATCCAATGTTCGTCATTCTTTTGTTCCACATGCTTTGGAAAGCACGGAAGGGTTGCTTGTTCGCTTCACGCTTGTGACTTATTGGTACAAGGATTTGGCTCAATTTTTCCTAAGATTTCCTCCTACTTTAGCTGTGAAACGATCTTGTACAAACTATCATCCAATCAAGGTAAAAGAGGTCATACATAAATCTAAGGGATTAGAAGATTTAAAACTTATCATGAAAATTCAATCGAGTCCTAAAACTCTCAAAATATATAATTAAATCCCAAAACTTATTAAGAAGTTTAATCGAATCTTAAAACTTATCAAATTAATCCAATCTAAATCTTTTTGGTGATTGCACTTTTTGAAAATTTAAAAAGTTGGTTGCACATTTGCAACAAGTTTTAAAATATGATTGCATTTTTGGAAAAATTTTACAATTCAATTATACCATTGTGATAAGATTTAAGACTTTCAATGTACTTATAGATAAATATAAAGATAGTTGTGTCTTATATAGACTTCTCAAATTCTAATTTCAGGCCAAAAAAATTAACTGAAGGGTGCCCAATCATCTTTTTGTACATGTGAAGCACCTTAAACTGAACTCGGATCCTTTGTCGGCGACCCATTTGAGGAGGCGCACAACATAAAAACTTGTATGTTTTTATGCCTGAACGTCTCATGTCGATGGCGATGGACCCGAAAAGTAAAATGTACTTGTAAGGAAAAATGAATGGGGGGGAATCTCATCCAAAACGCTCTAGGTGAAAATTCGATAATCTAAAGTCAAAACTAAACGCCGGATGGATTTTTGCGGTACATGGTTTGGCCCTCGGAATCTTCTACCAACCCAACCACGACCGTGCACCACCATAGAATTCACCGTACCTGCCCCCCCTGAATTCAATGCCACACAATAATCGCTAAAGAGAAAATGACCACCATCCATGTCGTCATCATCCGTCGCCCTCGTCCGGTCGGCCATTGCAGCTCTCTCTCTCTCTCTATATATCCGTCAGAGACATCGGTCCGTGTTCTTCAGCCTCCGGATCGAATCGAGTCTGGTCCCGACCACCGTCAACCCGAAATCTTTCTCGGACTCCAAAGAAGCCTCCGAACCCCAACAATCGCCCCGTGTCAAACACTCCATTCCATTTCCCCCACCCACCCACCCACTACGGGAGAGAGAGAGAGAGAGATGTCAGCAAGCATGTCGTCTGCGGCAGCCCGTGGGACCTTGGCATCGCCAAACTCTCTCCACTGTTCAGCATAAAGCACAGCAAAGCAAAGCCAAGGGGTCGATATGATGTGAGAATTCAGACCCCGAAAAGTCAAGCACCAGGCTGTCCCTTCGATCTTGCCTTTTCATCTCCATCATTCTCTCCCTCTCTCTCCCTCCTCTGTTCGATGAGCAAAGATTTCAACCCAGTAGGGTCAATCATCATCACGCAGCCACCCCTCTTTCAAAAGCATGCCCCAGGCTCCCTAGGACTCATGAACCGAGCTGCATCACCTTTTCTCTCTCCAAACAGTAGAACCCACAACCCAAATTGCCTCCTCTCCACTGAAGAAAGCAAGAAGAAAGAAGAAGGGAGAGAATTGAAAGAAGGAAGATTTGATAACCAGAGAGCCCTTTCTCTCTCCAAACTGTACAACCCACCAAGCCATATTGTCGCTCCACTGAAGAAAGAAGAAAGAAGAAGAGCCCACGAAGTCGAACGGAGGAAGCCCATCAATGCGTTCTCCGATGGCGACCTCCGCTCACTTCGCCCTCCCCCTGCTCGCGCTCTCCTCGCTCCTCTTCCCCCTCGCCGCCCCCGACCCTCGGATCGCCGAGGCCGGCCTCCTCTGCGGGAACCCCACCGCCGCCGTCAACCGGAGCGTCGTCCCCAACTTCATCGACGTCATGAGGGCCATCTCCGACGACGTCGCCGACCGGCGCTGGGGTAACTTCTCCCTCGCCTCGCCGCCGGCGGTGATGTACGGCCTCGCCCAGTGCCACGGTGACCTGGTCGAGACCGACTGCCTCCTCTGCTTCGCCGAGAGCCGGACCCGGATCCCCCGCTGCCTCCCCAACTTCGGCCGGCTCTACCTCGACGGCTGTTTCCTCCGTTACGACGGCTACGACTTCTACAACGAGACCGTGGATCCGACGCACGACATGCTCAAGTGTAGCGCCAATTCCACGGTCCCGACGGAGCGAAAGGCCGAGTTCTCGTATAGGGTGGACCGGGTGCTGCGGAACGTCTCGGCCGATGCGGTGCGGAGTGGGGGCTTCGCGGTAGCCGGGGAGGACGGAGTCGGGGGAGCCGCCGGGGTATATGCTTTGGCGCAGTGCTGGAGCACGCTCGACGCCGGCGGCTGCAGGGTCTGTTTGGAGAATGCGACTGCGAAGGCGAGAAGCTGCCCCGGAGCAGAAGCGCGGGCCATGAACGCCGGATGCTTCCTCCGGTACTCGACGGCGAAGTTCTACAGCGTCCCCGTCGGCGGAGGTAACGACTCAGCCTCTCGATCACTGGTTTCCTCTATGTTCGTCTGTTAGGTTCGATCTGATTGATCCTGCGATTCAATGTCGCCGGAGTTTCGGAATTTCTGATGAACTCTGCTAATCTCGACCCGAATATTGGGTTGAACACGTCGATCTTTCATTCGAGTTTGTATAGAATCACTTGAAGGATGCGACGATGTTGTCTCTGTCATTTCGCAGGGTCGTCCAGGGTCCGCACCACCGTAACTATAGCCTCATCGGCTGCTGCGGTGACTTCGCTCATTCTCATCGGCGCATACATTGGATACAAAAAGTACTCCAAGGAGAAACTAGGTAATCGATTCGAATCCAATGCGTGAAAATGATATCTTGGTGATTTTCGAACACAAGCTTGACGAAGCGAATTTCGCATCCATGTCCATTTCCAGTGCAGAATAGCCTCATGCGATTACCGGCGAGCGTGAGCAAGTCCAGCTTGTATTTCAAGTATGAGACGCTGGAGAAGGCCACCGACTTCTTCCACGACTCAAGGAAGCTGGGGCAAGGAGGGGCCGGCTCCGTGTACAAGGGGATCCTGCCCGATGGGAAGGTCGTCGCAGTGAAGCGGCTGGTGTTCAACACGCGCCAATGGGTGGACGACTTCTTCAACGAGGTGAACCTGATCAACGGGATCCAACACAAGAACCTCGTCCGGCTTCTGGGATGCAGCATCGAGGGCCCAGAAAGCCTCCTGGTCTACGAATATCTTCCTAACAGAAGTCTCGATCAAGTGCTTTTCGGTAAGTAGCCGATTGTCGCATAACTGCATAGCACTAACATGGTAATCGATCGATGCTGAGAAGAGATCTACCCGTGTTACGACAAGCATCGGTTCAGTCTGCAATGTTACTAACTGGTTACTTGTATCGCAAGCAATGTTTCGATTGTATGATTTCCGAGTCATTAGGCTTCAAAAATCTGCTCCATTAGTGTCTTGCCGTTGCACTTCTTCTGTTACGTCGGCCGCACTCCGTTCTGCTGGTCTTTGAGGCAGCCCCGATAAGCAAATAGAATCTTCTGTTGTTGCAGTCAACGATGCGTCCCACGTCATGACTTGGGAGGAGAGGCTGCACATCATCACAGGAACAGCCGAGGGCCTCGCGTATCTTCACGGCGGCTGCGGAGTGAAGATCATCCACCGGGACATAAAGACCAGCAACATCCTCCTCGACGAGAATCTCACGGCAAAAATCGCAGATTTCGGGCTTGCCCGATGCATTGCTCCGGACAAGTCTCATCTCAGCACGGGAATCGCCGGCACGCTGTAAGAAGACTGCATGTTCAATCACTAGCCTGCTCAAAACCACAACCGGCACTTTCTATTTCCTTAATCCTCGTCTTGATCACTTCACATCTTCTCTGGGCTGAGTTTGGTTTTTCTCTAAAAGATGATTAACTATGCAGCGGTTACATGGCGCCTGAATATCTCGTGAGGGGACAGCTAACGGAGAAAGCCGATGTTTATGCTTTCGGGGTGCTGGTTCTTGAAATCTTGAGCGGTAGGAAGAGCAGTATATTCGCGCAGGGTTCGGGCTCGGTATTGCAGTCGGTAAGACTGCTTTCTGTGTTTAGCATTAGCAGATTGATGTATAGATGTGTGATAAAAAGTCATTCATGGAACTTCCATGCTTTGCTTTTCAGGTATGGAAGCATTACAAGTTGAACAACTTAGCCGCCTGCGTCGATCCGGCCTTACGAGGCAAATTCCCCGTCCCGGAGGCGTCGGGCGTGCTCCAGATCAGCCTCCTGTGCACACAGGCCTCCATGGAGCTGCGGCCGACCATGTCCAGAGTCGTCGAGATGCTCCGCGACAGGGACCGTGCCATCCCCCAGCCGAAGCAACCCCCGTTCCTCAACGCCAGCGTGCTGTCCGACGAGTCCAGCAGCAGGAGCTCCTACACGGAAACGTGGCTGTCGACCCAGCTGACGGCGTCCGAGGCATCGTCCAGCATGACGGGAAGCCCACGGACGAATGGCCGGCACGCGATCCAAGCGTCCGAGACGAGGTAGTAGGGAAGGCGGGTTCCGTCCTTTGTAAATAAGCTGGGATCGTCCAGGTTCTACATTCTACAGCCACGCCAATGCTGTCGCATTCCATTCATTCTTCTCTGGAAGCGCTCCTGTCAAAGAATGTCTTCCTGCTTTCTCCAGTCAAACTTTGCTGCGTTGACTTTTTCCCCGAAGAATGTCATAACGTGGGGCCCGGCATTCTCGGTAGGTTGTCCGGCCTGGATTCGAGGTGCTGACAGTCTGACTCGCGGCGGATCTAGGGTGGAGCCATGTGGCGCGAATCTCCTTCAGCACCAGATTAGGAGAGAAGATAGTGAAACCTTTTCTCTCTTTTCCTTCTTATGAATTTACTCTTAAATTTTACGTGAAATTTTAATGTAATTATTCCGATCCATTTTTGTCAAGAAATCATTGACGTGGCAATTTGATTATCACCGGCCATCCTAAGAATTAATCGGAAGGATCATATTGAAGAAAATTCATGCAAAAATTTCGAATTGAATTAGTAAAGTTAAAATATTTAAGACTAAATTATAATTCGTACATTAGATTCAAAGATGATTCTCTAAAATTTATCTTTGCCATAAAAATAGATTTTTTTAGATTTTCTCAATAAAATTTTAATCATTATGGTCAATTTTCATTAAAAATTCAATCATCGATGGTCATCCTATAAATTGATTGGAACGAACGTATTGAAATTTCACTATAAATAAATTCGGTATATAAATAATAGATTCAGGAGTGATTGAGTAATCAGGCTAAAATTAAAAGTTTATGGATAAATTCAAAAATTCAAAGACGAAATTAAATATTAAATTAAAATTAAGATAATATTATATTATACATTAAAATAAAATTCAGGAATATTTGTTTCATTTATACCCAAAAAATCCGCCTAACCTCCATTGGCGCCTTCTCAGTACGGACTTTTCTCTCTCTTCCCTGATGTCCGAACGCTACAGTGATCGGATAAGAGCGTCGAGTCGTCGTCGTCGTCGTCGTCTCCCTGCGTCTCCGTCTGCATCTCTGCGCGCGCGCGCGAGCGAGCGATCATGACTCCGAGCGCCGTCGGCTCCGGCGCGCCTCTCGAGTGGAAGCTCTGTCAGGTTTTCGGCGAGCCGTCTCCCGGAGAGGAAGTTCGCGACGGTGAGCCGCTTTGCTCAGTAGGCCGTTTCTTCTTTGAACTCCGGCGAGAGCTGTCCGAGGATGACGCTCCGTTTCGGAGAACGATCTCGTATAGTTTATAGTTTGATTGTTTTAGCTCGTGTACGTAAGCTGGTCGCGGTGGTGGCGACTGCGAACATGTGCCGCTGTGTCGGGGGTTCGGAAGTTTTCGAAATCGAAAGGCTCGAACTCGTACTTTTCGTGATTCGTATCACTGGCGATGCGGTACGGTTTTCTTATGCTGTCGGTTTGTGGACGTTCTTTCAGATGCTGTGATATCTGCGATTGAGTTCGATAAGACGGGGGATCACCTCGCCGTCGGCGACCGTGGTGGCCGTGTCATCATCTTCAAGAGAAAGGACGGCAAAGATGTGAGCGACGCGTCCTCTCTTTGGAATTTTCGCGATCTTTCTGACCTTTTTAAAATGCTTGCTTAATCGATCGCTCGTGCTTCGAATCAGCACCGTTTGCGGAGTCAGTTGGAGTGGTCGGATTCTGACTTCGCATGGCAGCCCGAGTATCGATATATGACTGAATTTCAGAGTCACGAACCTGAGGTGGGCCTGACCCTTTGTTCTCGAGCGTAGGTTAATTCTCTATTGTGCGATATTCAAAGATTTACTGTAGTTCTGTTGTCTTTCTTTCTTTTTTCCCTTGCTCTAGTTCGATTATTTGAAGAGTCTGGAAATTGAAGAGAAAATCAATAAAGTTAAATGGTGTCCGATGCCCAATGGATCCCTTTTCATGCTTTCAACCAACGACAGGACAATTAAACTCTGGAAGGTATGGATATATCTGGCAGCAAGGCCTTCCATGTTCAATTCTTCAAATTCCTGAGATATGTTCTTAGAATCTTGAAATTCACATGACAGTTGAATCTGATACTCAGAGTATGTACTCCTTCATTTACTATGTTTGGATGGGAGGAATTTAAAAGAGGGGAAATGATTTAGTTAATCTCTAGGGAGAAGTAAAGAAAAGAAACAGATCAACTCATGCATTGTGTTTGGTAGGGGCGATTAGGAGAAAAGGGAAAAAATTTAACCATCTCATTTTTGGAAGGATTCGGAACTTACTAAGAATGACCAAACAGGATTGCCTATAGATAATCTGCTTAGATTCCTTCTCTCCTCTCAAAACCAAACATATTGTGTTGATTCTAGCTCAAGTGAAGAACCACTCATGGTCATTGTGAAGATTTGCTTCAAAAAAAGTGTAACGTCTCCGGGAATATTTCTATATTGTGAATAACATGTATAGTTTCAATATTTCATAATTTATCAGATGAACAGAGAATCATTCTTTCAGCTCTTTCATACAAGGTTTTTGGAAATTAGCAGTCAATATCAGATGCTTTTCCTCTCCTTATATTGTTATAAATTTTTCAAAGATCAAGTGCTTTGATAATGTTGAGGGTAAATGTGCAGTAACTCCATAAGCATGTTCGTCAGATTATAGCATATTGATAAGGAAAGATGTGAGGAAATAGGCAGCGGCTAGACAGACTTTTAATATTTGTTGCTTGTGGGTATCTGCATTTGCATCTATGATTATTGATGAGGGTAATTTCTTAGGCCTTCTTGACTGCCTTTTCTTACCCCCTTTTTGCAGTTTGATTTGATTGTTCTCCTGCTCGAGCTTAGATGCATGCTTTTAGCTGTCCAATTTGTTCCATTTTGTTATTTTTGAAGCCAGGTAAAGGAACGTAAGATGAAGAAAGTGATAGAAAAGGATCTCAATCCATATATTTGTCCGGAGAATGCACTATTGGCAGAAACAAGTCACTTGAGTGATCAAGAGAATATTAATTTTGATAATGGCTATCATGCGGAATGGACAGAGAAAATAGCTCAGCAAGAGTTACCTTCGCACGAACTTCCAGGGGTATGTTCTGGTGTAGATTTACTGCTTTTCCCAACCTTATTCTTTGAGTGACAGGATAATAATGTGTGTTGATGCAAAACTAGATTGCCAATATTAGCGATGATGCTCTTGCGCGATGTCGAAAGATTTACGCTCATGCTCATGACTTCAACATTAACTCAGTTTCAAATAACAGGTGATGATGGTTATTTTGTTCAGTTAGTTGAATAACTATTTTAGGTTATATTAGAACTTGCTGCATAATATTTAGTTGCACTAGTCAAGCATGGCTTCCCAACTGGCTGTTCCAAAAAGAATTTAACAATGAAGAAATATTCTCTGTGCCTAATGATAGGTGTCTAGTGCTTCTTCGACACATGACAAGTTCCTAAGCGCGTGCATCTCTAGTCATTTTACACCAGTTTATTACTAGGGCATTCTATAGGGGAAGGTGAAGGTCTGGTTGCCTCAAATTTCCTTAAAACTTGCTTTTCCTTAAAACTGACACTTAACAGTTTCTGTTTTATAATCTCTCTACAGTGATGGTGAGACCTTTGTTTCCGCCGATGACCTTAGGATTAATTTGTGGAACACGGAGATCAGTAGTCAATGTTTCAATATAATTGACATAAAACCAACAAATATGGAGGATTTGACTGGTAATTTCGGTGCCTTGTTTGCTGACCATTCTTTACTTCTGCTGGTGGCTAACTGAATGATTGACTTAGCAATCACCCTTACTATACTGTGATGCTACTCCACTTTACTTTTGTTGTTATTTGTAAACGCTTCCATCTCCTGTGCAGAGGTCATAACTTCAGCTCAGTTCCATCCGGTTCACTGTAATCTGCTTGCTTACGGCAGTTCAAGAGGCTTCATCCGTCTAGTTGATATGCGGCAATCAGCCTTATGTGATCATAGTGCAAGGATGTGAGTCTCAGCCAACTATGTTGTTTGATTTTGCAGGTCCATTGTGCATTTATATCATAAGTTTTCTTGTCATCTGCACATGTTCTTGTTCCAATACCTGGCATCAAAAGCTTAGATATACAGGTTACAGGATGGAGAACAGTGTGGTTCTAAATCATTTTTCACAGAGATCATCGCATCGATCTCCGACATAAAATTTGCAGCTGATGGCCGGTACCTTATGAGCCGTGATTACTTGAACTTAAAGGTAAGCTAATTTTCATGGATTTATTTTGCTTGTGCTTTTGCAACATCCCTGAACAGCCAAAAAAGGAAGATTATAATGCAAACATACACACAAGGAGATGGGAAGTTGCAGGGTTGGTATCTGTTCCTCTATTCAATCATAGGAGAAAAATAAAATAATCAAGTCTTTCTTAGTCAATTATATCTCTGTCCTTTGGGATTTAAATAATTCATTATCTTAATAAATGCACTTCTCTTAAATGTCTTTCTCCCCTTAGTTGAAGTATAGCTGACAATAAAAGGTCTCTACAGATTATTGAATAATTCTATCTGATCCATCATTGTTATTTGATCTCTTTTAAGCAGAAAAAAGTGCTTTTTATTCGGTTCTCACGCTTTATCATCGCAAGTAGTGCACATTGGAGAAGCAACATTTCCATTAAGGGACTACTAAAATGAAGGTTACAGTTGAGAAATTTTACTTTTTGGCTTGCAGGATCCATTGACTGTTTTCACAGAAAACCATTAGAAAATAACTCCCCACTTCCTTGATATAGTGTGGAAATGTTGGGCAGTGTTAGAACTTAAAACAGGGTCATATGTGTCTAATGGAATTCAGTGAACAAAAGATAATCTTCTTGAGTATTTAACTGATGCATTATGCTGTATTTGAAGAAAAGATGAATCTAGTCAAGAACATTGACTGCTGAAACCTCACAGCTGAGGCCATTTTCTGTTTGTGTTTTTATCTTGCTTTTTTTTCTGTGGTATTTTAACCTTGAAATTCTATTGATTTGACTATTGTTTTCCTCTCTCTATTGCTTTCTGGACGTGTTCAAGTAGCTTTGGGATCTGCACATGGGTTCTAAACCGGTTGTGACATTCAAGGTTCATGATCATCTTTGGCCAAGGGTAAGCACATATCACATGATAGTCAATTTAGTAAGATTTATTCATCACAATATGGTAGGTAGCTATCTTTGTACATGTCAGTTGTTATGTTTTCGTTCCTTTAGTTTACGACAAGTAATTTTCAATATAAACAGGTATATTTCATCAGTCCATTATTGTTATCACTTATCAATGACAGAGTAATCAGAGTAATCTTTCTTTTTATTTTTTATTTGTAGCTTCCTCAGTGAAAGTCATAAAGATCTCTTCAATTGTACCCATATGCACTCTTACATATTTGGATTTCCAAGAAATCGTGCTCTAGTCAAATTTGATACTATGGCCTTGCTGATATTACGGACAATAAGTTCAGCATGAGTGAATAGATCATTGGAGGCATATCACATGCTCAATGCTATTCTAGAATCCTAATATATGTGCAAGCTGAAGCTTTCTTAGTAACAATCAGTCCCGCCCAGTTCTCTCTATAAATAATGTTCTCTATTGGCAGCAACTCTGGCACAGCATGGGTGTTTCCCTTCATCTTTCCAACTGCTAATGATACTTGTGTGTTTCAATGCCATAATCTCATTCTTTCCATTTAGAAGGCATTAGATATCATATATGATATAAGTACTATTGACTAGGTCATCTCTGGAAGTAGGGGCATATTTATCTTAACAGAAGGTACAGGCTGGCTATCGAGTTGATTGAGAATTCTTGCATTAAGTTGTTGTCAGACATTCTGGTATCAATCTTTATGTTAGAAGTTTGCATCTTCTATTCTTGCTTCTTTTCCTTGTCTTTCCACTAACGGTTAAAATTGCCAACATGATCGACCTCCTTATCTATATATATGAGAAGACCTCTTTGTAGATACCGTGGATAAAATGCCTATTTTTAACTTCTTTGTGTCATTTCTAAATTAGGGTAAGGTCGCTAACCATTGAATATATTTTCAACAGCTGTCTGATTTGTATGACAACGACTCCATATTCGATAAATTTGACTGCTGCCTACGTGGAGATGGACTTCATTTTGCAACTGGTTCATATAGGTCTGCCCTGTTACTGAGCAGTTGCATTTGCTATCTCGTGGATACTAATTCACAGCCTTAGGTTTTCTTCCTCCCGCTTTTATTTGACAATACATAATCTTGAATTTTCAGCTATCTTCTACGCATTTTTTCTCGTGGTGTTGGGAGTGCAGAAGGGGTCACAGTTGGGTCTCGTAAGAATCCAAGCAGGTTGGTGGTTTGTTGTTTCCCCTCATTATTATATCATATCTGCTTAGTTATTACAATTAGAAAGTTATCTGCTCCCCTGCTACTTTAAGACCTGTTGGAGTTATTCTTCACTAAACGGGGGCTTTATCCTGGGGTTAACTATTCTGGTTGATTTTTGTCATACGTTCTTTGCAATAGTTGACTTTTATGGATGGCCAACTAAGAGATCTTGAATATTTTCGCTTGCACTCGCTCACAGTCCTTTGTCGTCACTTGTCTCAATGGGCTAGTGCTATCATTTCAGTAATGGCCTGAAAAAGATGTGAAAATTTCGGGTGGGTGTGGAAAAGGGGGTTTTGAAATTTTTGGGAGAGAGAGATGAGAGGGAAAATTCAAAATTTAGTCATTTTCCTCACCATCTCACATTCCACATCTTCCTAAACATAGCTAGTGAGGCCTACTCTCTAACAGCTGCTAAGGATAGTAATAGCAGAAGCCGATGATGAATTAGGGAAAAAGCAGATTGGAAACTTGGCAAATGCGAGTTAATCACCCTTGAGACTGATTTTATTTACGTCTGAGTTTGCGTCTCCAAACTAGCATCCACTACTTGTAAATTTCCAATCTTACCGACAGGGCGTCTCTGCCTGCCGCCCGAAGGGCGAGGAGGTCATCAATAAGCAGCTTGGCACATGGATTTTACCGGCAAGGTCCGACTTCAAAATTTGTAAAAGTTCTTATTTTTCAGACATGTCAAATGCTGTTAGGTTCTCCATCCCTATGTCGTCTCAATCTCTCTCTCTATTTATACTTTTGCAGCGCCAGAAAATTCGAGCTCAGTTGCCAATGATACACCTTGCGACTTGAAGCAGAAGTTGCTGCATTTAGCATGGCATCCAACTGAAAATCTGATTGCTTGCGCTGCCGGCAGTAGCCTGTTCATGTACTACGCATGAAACGCTCCTTTTGACAAACCCATCAAGAAGCAGTAAAAGAGATAACCTTGTATCAATAGCTCAAGAGGTTGGTTCTTCCGTTCCGGTCCCAGGTCCCACGCGCAACATTGACTTCCCCATTTAATTTGGCAGCGTCCCCGGTCCCAAGGACCCGCACGGGGTCGCAAGTTTGAGCGTCTGTTGTAATTAGCTGCACGCATTTGTGTTCAGGGTAGGAGTAGAATCCGTTTAGAATCGACACATGAGCGATGGTTTGCGTAATTGCCGTCTCAGTTGTGAAATCCCTTTCGCCGACGAGGAAACCCACAAAAAAGTGGCACCATTTACCGACGGTAATGGGACATATGCTTAGGGACGAAGAGTTTCCCTAAATAGGTAAAGCTTTCTTTCTTCAGGACATCAGTAAAGACCATCTCGAGTCGGAAATTCGCGATGCAAAGGGGTTTTATGGGTGGGTCCCATCGTACAGACACGTGATCGACCGCACATGTTCTTTTTGCCAAAAGAACCCCAATGTTCTGATTTTTCCTCCCCAATCTCTCTCCCAACTTGCAGCCACGGCAGGCTGCCAACCCTGCACCAGGCGTACCTCGCGGTCGCGCCATCGACCATTGTCGTGGGTCGCGTCGTCTCCAAGTAGACGTCTCTGTACCTCTCTGTTCTCTCGAGCTGTGCCCATCGGCCCGGCACGAATGGTGCCGTCGACCTTGATCAGCATTGGATCTGGGTCACCCAAAGACCGGCGATGTCGGATCTGAGCCGGAAGGCGTCTGGTTGGACATTCCGAATGCAAATCTGATTCCGACTCAGGGCAAATTGAGCCCCTATACTAGCAAATTTATGCTTCCGGTCTTTACACTAAATAATTTGTTATAATGAGGGCCTTCGTTCGACTTTCTTAAGTGACGATGTTGGAAAGTTGCTGCACATGACACCAGTCTCCGTTAGAAGTACTCCCAGCCGTCGGACGGGGACTTTTTCACCGATATGCAAGCTCCGAAAGATTAAAAGTCAAATTATAAATTAGAAGGTTGCAGTGGATAAAAAATAATAGAACTTTAGCTCAATATGTAATATTATAAGTCCACGTATTAAATTGAACATGTATTGAAAATTCATAAATTATATTGAATAAATTAAAAAATTATGAATGATATTGTATATTGAACTAAAGTTCGGAGATTACATTAAATAAATTAAAAATTCAATGAAAACATTGTATTTTGAATCAAAATTTATTTGTGTAATTATCCAAAACTCCAAAATGCATTGAGGGCGGTGGATTCACCCTTACTTAAAATCATGGAGACAACTTAAAAATTAAGATTTTATGTTAAGGTTCGTCTATTTCGCAAAAAAACAAGTAAATTAATTTTTTTCTTTTAAAAAGATGGATTGTATCGCTTGAAATATTTCGTTAATGAAAAATGTTCAATTATCAATTATATAGTATAAATATTTTCGTGAATGATAAAGATTTTTTTTTTTTTTATGATCGAGGAATCGCCGAAGCTCACCCTTTGGGGAGCACACGACCCTCCAGTGCCCGGTGGCACCGTCGGGCCTCGCCGCAAGCCGCTATTTAGACATAAGCCTCAGGGAAGACTAGCCTAGGACCCCAACACTAAGACCCCCGCTTACAACAACACTAAGACCCCTGCTTACAACACTTTAGCAACGAGAGAGTCCAAACTCTTGACCTCGATGATGAGGGAAAGAACGCACATCAATTGCGCTGCCCGTGGTTGAGTTGATAAAGATGTTGAAGATATATTTGGAAATCTTGATTGTGTCGATTATTCTTGTTGAAGATCTCGATTGTGCCGATTATTCTAATTGATTCAGTAGAATTAGTAAATAGGAAATTCCTTATTCTTTATACATCAATTCCTTTTTTATTCTTCTTTCTTTACATTATAAAATGATCATTGTAATTGTACACATTTAGTATTGGAAATACACAGAAAAATTCCTCTCGATTCCTCTTTATTTTCTGTCATGGTATCAGAGCACTTGTTATGGGCCTAGCTTCCGCAAAAAATTCAGAATTGCCTTTCGCCCTCGTTCTCTGGAAATTGTTCCAAATCCTTCATCCTACACGACAAACCAGCAAGCGATTAGGAATTCAAAAAAAATTTTGATACCATGGCAAAGGACAAGAATTCCCAAAGCTCTCTGATGGAAGAGTTACCCCAAGATCAAACATCACCGTCTTCGGATCCGATGGCACTATCTGGAGAGGAGGAATCCCCTGCTTCAGATCAGATACAAGGATCCATTCACTGGGCTCCTGCATTTCCACCCGTGCATTGGTATCCTGTTCAAGGTCAATGGGCCATTGGGGCGGGACAGGCGTGGCCCCGAATCCTAGCCACTGGGCTGGGACAATCTTGGGTCCAACACCCATCCGGAGAAAATCATTCGGGCCTTGGAGCCCAACCCAATGAAAATCAGTCGGCCCATTCACAGGAAAACAACTCACCCGGAGATCCGACCCACTTGAATTCGGGTCACGGATCCGGATCCTATTCGGGCCAAGGAACGAATCCCTACCGGCACCACCACCCGGATTTCTACCGTACCCGTTCCCCATCGGCGGCAACGGCGGCGGCCGACCCGAGCCCGGTGATCCACTTTATACCTCGCCAACCAACGGACCGGAGCTCCGCCTCATCAACCTCCAACTGACCGGATCGGAAAACTACACAACTTGGGCTCGGGATCTTCGGTGAGCCCTCGTCACAAAGGACAAGGACGGGTTCCTCGACGGAACCGTCCCCTTTCCGTCGAAGGAACGTCAACAGTGACTATGGAAGAAATGTAACCAGCTAGTACGTACTTGGATCGGCAGTTGTCTCGCTCCGAACGTCGCAACTGGACTCCCGCCAACGGAGGACTCGAAGCTCTTCTGGGAAAACATCCGAGAGATGTATGGGCGCCTCGATCGAGCTAAACTCTTCTCAATCACCCAAGCACTAACCGAATTGAAGCAAGGGAACCTTTCGGTTACCGCTTGTTTCAATCGTCTCTCCGCACTTTGGAACGAACTCGAGGCGGCCGAAGAACACCTACAGGGACCCGAGAACACTCTAAGGCAGTACAAGGAGATAAGAGATCGAGAAAAGGCTACGAGATTCCTATTGATACTCAACGAATCTTACTCAGCCTTTCGCTCTCAAATTCTGGCCATGGAACCCCCGCCTCCGCTCAGCCGCATTTTTCAGTTGGCCGTCCAAGAAGAAAATCAGTGGCTCGCCTTGGCCTCGCATAGTCGGGATGGAGAAGGGATGAGTTTGGTTGCTTTTGGCGCAGGTGGATCGAGCACCAGCTCCGGTAGATCCATAGAAGCTGCTGGAAATGCAACTCCCATTAGACCAGTAGTTGCGGTGAGAAGAGTCCAAGAAGAGAACCTTAAGGTTTCTCAAATGGACGGCTGGGATAAAATAAAAAGATCCAATGGCTCTCCTCAGCATGCGATGATGGACGGTTCTTATTCGGCCACCACTCCGCACGGATCGGACGCCCCCTATCAAGCCATGTCAACCCCCACTTATAAAGGATCCAACGGCTCACGTGGAGCCACGTCATCAGGAAAATTCGGAGGGCAAAATGGTAAATTCAAAAATAAATATTGTGAATATTGCAAACGCCCGCATCATACAGTTGACACATGCTGAAAATTACATGGAAAACCTACTGATAAAATTAAAAAAGAAAAAAAATTGTCAGCTTATCAGGTTTCCACGCAAAGAGTTGATGGGGCACCACATGGAATTACTCAGGATCAGTATCAACATATTGTGCAAATCTTGAATCGATTAAAAATCGATGACAAGAACGCGGGATTCTAAGGTACTTTTCTTCATAAGGAGAATTTTTTTCCAGTTGATACATGGATAATCGATACAGGAACTAGTGACCACATTATATGCAACGAACATTTATTTTCTCATGTGGATAGAGGATCACAGTCTCCTATTACAATACGTCTTCCAAATGGAAATGTTATCCATGTTACTAAAGTTGGAAATGTTCAACTTAGTCCAAATTTTCTACTCAAAAATGTCTTATACATTCCTGATTTTGAATTCAACCTACTCTCTGTTTCCAAAGTATGCAAAGACAATTCATGTCGTGCAATATTTAGTTCAAACAATTGTTTCTTTCAGGACCTTTCGACTGGCAAACTGATGGGCTTGGGTAGTACTGCACAAGGACTATATTACTGGATCAATTTCCCAGGAGATTTAGATTTATTAAATAAGAGCATTTCCTGTAATGCAATCAGTAGAAATAAAAATCTCCTTTTCCATCAAAGATTGGGGCACAGTGCGTCTTTTCCTTATGCTAAATGTCCAGTATGTCCCTTAGCTAAATAGTCTCGAGCATCATTCCCTGCAAGCGCTTCTCGAGCCAGTAGAGCTTTTTCCTTGCTTCATATGGATATTTGGGGTCCATATCATACTCCTCACCGTGATGGTTCCCGTTTCTTTCTTACAATAGTTGATGATCATACGAGGGCCACTTGGGTTTATCTTATGCAATCAAAAAGCCAAACCTTCACTTACATATCCAAGTTCATCTCCTTAATTAAAAATCAATTTGATAAATCTGTGCATCAAATTCGTACAGATAATGGACGTGAATTTTTCACTTCTGATTGCATCAATTTTCTATCCTTCCATGGAATACTTCATGAAAGCTCTTGCACTTATACTCCACAACATAATGGAGTTGTCGAGCGTAAACATAGACATCTCTTGGAAGTAGCTCGTGCATTGAAATATCAAGCCTTTATACCTGAAGATTACTAGGGAGATTGTGTGGTCACAGCTGCTTATCTGATTAACCACATGCCAACTAGAATTCTTGATGGAAGAACTCCTTTTGAGATGCTCTACAACAAACAACCTAAGAATGAACATCTTCATGTTTTTGGTTGTTTATGTTATGCAACTAATCTGGGTCCCCTAGATAAAATGAGTCATCGTGCCACTCAATGTGTCTTCATGGGGTATCCTTCACTTCAGAAAGGATACAGAGTTATGGAAATTTCTACAGGACACTTCTTCATAAGTAGAGACGTAATATTTCATGAAGATGTGTTCCCGTTCAAGGACATGATTACTTCCTCAACTTCTTCAACGTCAGAAGGCAGGCGTTCTTTTCTATCTGAAGATGATCTATTAGTGGCTCCACAATATCTATTAGTTGCCCCGGAGCAATCTATGTCTATTCCTAGGGAATCACCTACTTCGCAGGCATCATCTGGAGTTGAACCTCCAGTATTATCCTAAGCTTCATTTGAGGATATTTTTACAGCTGCACCTTCATCAGAACACATGACAGATGAGTTTTCACTACAATCTGCACCCTCGCCGACGCAAACATTAGCAAAGACTGACCACAGGCGTTTAGGACGGCAAACTCGCCCACCTACATGAACTAAGGATTACATTTGCTCTGCGACAAGTTTTCCAGGTACAAAATATCCCGTCTCTTCATATGTCTCATTTAATAGACTGTCCCCAAAACACATGTGTTGCATCAGTCGTTTATCAGAAGCAAAGGAACCATCCTCTTTTAATGAAGCTTCACACGATCCTCAATGGCAATGTGCAATGGAATCAGAATTAAATGCCTTGATAGAGAATCATACATGGGATATTGTTCCACTACCCAAACATCGAAAACCAATAGGTTGTAAATGGGTGTACAAGATCAAGTTTAAAGCAGATGGTTCTGTTGAACGCTATAAAGCTCGGTTGGTAGCTAAAGGGTTCACTCAAAGGGAAGGTTTCGATTATCATGAAACATTCTCTCTAGTCGCCAAGGAGGTCACCGTCCGTTCTTTTCTATCCATTACTGCCATCCGAAATTGGTCATTGCATCAGATGGATGTCAATAATGCCTTTCTTCATGGAGACTTAGATGAAGAGATTTACATGGAACTTCCACCGGGATTACGCAGACAGGGGGAGTCACAAGTATGTCGTCTACGCAAATCCCTCTATGGATTGAAGCAAGCATCTAGGCAGTGGTATGCCAAGTTCACAGCGGCACTTACCAACGCAGGTTTTCAGCATTCTAAGCATGACTATGCCTTGTTTACGTGGAATGCTGGTAATTCATCAATTTATTTGCTCATATACGTTGATAATATACTTGTGATGGGCAATAATGATTCTCATGTTACGAAATTCAAAGAATATTTGCATACTACCTTTCACATCAAGGATTTAGGTCCTCCTAAATATTTTCTTGGTATAGAAATTGCTCGGTCAGATAAAGGAATCAGCCTTAGCCAAAGAAAGTTCATCCTTGAGATTATTGCAGAAGTAGGATTATCAGGATGCAAGCCAGCTGTTATACCAATTGAACAAAATACCAAGTTAACTACCCATGAGTACGATAGGAATTCCTCTCCTTCTACTGAGGATCCACTACTCAAAGATCCGTCAGGATATTAGCGACTGGTCGAAAAATTGATATATGACGATGACAAAGCCTGATATATGTTATGCGGTGCAAATGCTTAGCCAGTTCATGCACAATCCAAAAATGTCTCATATGAATGCAGCTTTAAAAGTTGTGAAATATTTGAAGGGATGTCCGGAACTTGGAATATTCTTATCTTGCCATTGTAACATGAAGATGTATGCCTTTTGTGATACAGATTATGCAACCTGCCCAATGACCAGAAGGTCCATCACTGGTTTTTGCATAAAATTGGGAAATTCATTAATTTCATGGAAGACAAAGAAGCAATCAACCGTATCGTTATCATCAACCGAGTCGGAATATCGAGCCATGGCAAAGACTACCTGCGAAATTATTTGGATACGAGGATTACTCTCAGATCTTGGATTGCAAATTAGTGGACCAACTGAATTGTTTTGTGACAATGATGCTGCGCTCAAATTGGCAGCAAACCCAGTTTTTCACGAAAGGACAAAACATATAGAAGTTGATTGTCACTTTACTCGAGATAAGATTACAGAGGGAATCATCGTAACAAGGGGAATTGGAACTGTGAATCAACCTGCAGATATCTTTACTAATGCACTATGTCAGAGACAACATACACACTTGTTAAGCAAGCTAGGTGTCCTTGATATATATAAGCCACCAGCTTGAGGGGGGAGTGTTGAAGATATATTTGGAAATCTTGATTGTGTCGATTATTCTTGTTGAAGATCTCGATTGTGCCGATTATTCTAATTGATTCAGTAGAATAGTAAATAGGAAATTCCTTATTCTTTATACATCAATTCCTTTTTTATTCTTCTTTCTTTACATTATAAAATGATCATTGTAATTGTACACATTTAGTATTGGAAATACACAGAAAAATTCCTCTCGGTTCCTCTTTATTTTCTGTCAAAAGATATTTTGATATTCATTCATCTTTATAAATAATAAAAGTAATTATTTTTTAAAAAATATTTATTTTTCGCGAAATAAACCCAACAAGAATTAAAGTAGGGAGAGCTTTCGTGGAAACTTCACTTAAGTGCGAGGAGAAGGCAAAGTTCATATTTAATAAAAGCGAAGGCCATGAACAGTGACAACCACATGATAATATATAAAAACTACTGTCCGATGTCCCCACCCTGCATGTCGAAGCAGACGATCACATAGATAGTAAGTACGCAAGCCGGCCAGGCCACGCGGTGAGTTGCCGCCCAGCCGCCGCCGAGTCGGCTGCCTCCTCCGCCCGATCCCCGCCGCGATTCTCGGACGGAAATCCTCGCCCCGGGCCGTTGAAACCCCTCCGGATTCCTCTCCCGGAATGCGCGAGGGTTTCGGCGAGGGAGCGAGCTAGGAAAGCGTACGGGGGGCCAGCCGGCGAGAATTCCCGGTTCCCGGACCTCATTGAGGTGCATCGCGAGCTCCCGCGCCTTCCGTGAGCGCCGTCGTGCCTCCGGGTTCCGGACCGAGCCCGCGGTGGGTTTTTCTTTTTCTCTCCGTCGGAGGAGGTGACGTCCCTTCGCCATCTTTCGTGGTTCTCTCTCTCGTTACGACTGCGTTCTTCTTTTGGGCCGCCCGCTTCAGAGCATCCGCGTCGCGTGTTTTGTACGTGGGTCGTCCGTTTGTCGTCGCCTCATTGCTTGCTACCGCGGCGGAAATGTGCTTCGCGTGATTACCTGTGCGGTTCGAACGTTCTTGACTCGTCTTTGTTTCGGTGGGGTGTGCGGTTTCGGATACATGCAGGTGGCGTGTCCAATGTACCAAGATTGTTCCATCAAACTCTTGCTCTTTTTTTTTTTTTTTTTTAATTTTTTTTTAATTTTTAGGGTTTGTTGAGGGGATGTCCGGGAGATTTCAGTTGTTTAAGACTCGAGTAGTCTTATGTTAGCTGCGCTTTAGCATTCAAGAAATGTATTGAGGGGATGGCTGGATTGTGTTCTGTTTATTATGTGAACATTATATAGATAGTTGGTAGTCAATTTAACTGGAAACATATCATAACCAATGTAGTCACAATTTTTATGAGCGCACTCTAGTTCATTTAGTAACCAAAAGAGTTGGTTTCCACCGGTTGCCGAATGAAAAGATTTGCAAGACATCCCTTTGAACCCTTTTTTTTTCTTACTAAATTTGAACTTCATACTGTCTTCCTGTTTCTCTGAGCAATTTTGTTCATTGACTCTCTTTGATTTGTTAGACAGTGCTAATTACAGGTGTTGCGGATTGCTTGGGCTTGCATAAAGCTGAACTTGTGAAGGTGGATGTGACAGTTTTGGACTAGACATTGCAGTGGCTTGGAGCATCATGTCTCGTGGAGTGTTTCAAAAAGTCCAGCTTCAGAAGCCCAAATCGCTTCTTGAAAAACAAGAATCTGGAGAAGAGAGAAGCTCAAATGCTTTAAGTAGTGGTAAAAGTGGAACCAGTATGTTGGATCAGGCGCAATCTACTCTGGATGACACAGGCCTTTCCTCAATGTCCACCATCTGTCCGGCACCACTCAACCGGCAGTTTTGGAAATCTGGGGGCTACAACAATAGGCATAGTGCCAAAACCTCAATTCAAAGTATTAGGCTCCTAAGTCCTTACTTGTGTATTTTAAGTCCTCATTACAATCTCAATTGGACACAGCTGGTGACTAGACATAAGAGTCCCAGTGATTATTGAGACTTAATACATTGGCCTTGTCAATTGTGTAATTAGCTGATCCTCCTGTCAACATGCACTGTAAATTGTAGATTCTTTGTATATTAACCACATTCCTACCTTTTTTTTACTGCTTGTTTCTCTTAACAGATGGAAGAAATTATCTCCATGTCCACCCTATGTTCCTTCATTCAAATGCCACTTCACATAAGTGGGCCTTTGGTGGTAGGTTGAACTTGATGGTTGTGAATTTTATATAACAGGGATTGTATTTCTTGACAGAAACCACATCAAGTCCTTTTTTTTCTTTCCAGTTTGGATTTACCAGCTTTTTCTTTTGCAGCCATAGCCGAGTTGCTTGACAATGCAGTTGATGAGGTGATCTTCTGTCCATAAGTTTTTAAAGTATTGTACCATTTTGTTTCAGGTGCTCCTCTGATGGTGATTGCTGATTATGAAAATATTGCTGACTAAAATATAATAGTTCTTTTCCTCCACAAGTGTTGACTATCCTAGAATAGTTGTAGGCTTGCTCTGAAATACTTTAAGAAAAATTTTAAGGCGAGGATAATGTATCACAGGAATTGGAATATCAACGAAAAGTTGACGCAAGAGTAACTGTCGAACAGTGAATTCCATCTTATTTTCTTTTTTATTGATTAACATTTAGTAGTCTACTGGCTGGGTTCCATGTATTTAAAGCTACGTGATGAGATTTTCATATTCATTTTTTGCCTGCAAGGACAGATCCAAAATGGAGCCACATTTGTTATTGTAGACAAAACCTTAAATCCAAGGGATGGAAGCCCAGCATTGCTAATCCAAGGTCTCTGCCACCTTCAACTTCTTTATATGGAAATTTAATTGGATGTTAGTTTGGAGTCTCTGTCATCATATTGTTTGAATAGGAAACACACTTGATTTATGTCTTCCTAAAACCTGACTCATTGCAACTAGATGATGGTGGTGGAATGGACCCTGAAGCACTGAGGCAGTGTATGAGTTTTGGATTTTCAGATAAAAAAGAGAAATCAGCTATCGGACAATGTACACCTCTGCTCACTTTGTGAAGTACTTTCTAAGTTTTGTGGCGCTCTTTTTATATTGACACGCAAAACTCATCTTTCAGATGGAAATGGCTTCAAAACCAGCACCATGAGACTTGGTGCAGATGTCATTGTATTCAGCCGCCATGTGGAAGATAGGTTGGCTCCCCTGACATTATCGCTTGTAAATTTAGGCTTGATCTCTATTTTCAGCAGATGTTATAAAATGTTGTTGGCTTCAGTAGAAATTGTACTTCTGTAATTAAGTTTTATCTGCGATGAAATGAGTTTAGAAGAATGGAAAGATTGGGAGCTCATTTGACTGGATGTTCTCTTTTACTCTCCTAGTTTGATGTTTAATGCCAGAAGCTAGTGATGATTGCACTTGTATGAGTAGATGTTTGATCAATTTTTTGCTTATTTATACTCTGAAAAATGCTCGACTTAAAAAATTGATATCTTCCTAAAGATTCTGTCTAATCACCAGCAACATATATAATCATTTCAGAGTTTGCTATTACACTATTGGACTATTATGTAACTAACTTGTCTCACCTTCAGGGTTTTGACTCAGAGCATCGGCCTTTTGTCATATACATTCTTGATGCAAACAGGGCACGACAGGATTGTGGTTCCAATGGTAATTTTGGATGCTTCAATCTATTCCATTGTTGCTTTAGATGCACTTTTTATGAAGAGCTAAAGTTGAGAAAGCATTATGTCTTTTATGTTGTTATCTCTATGATTTAATGCTGATGACACATTGGCTGTCTGTATGGTTAAATGTGCCGTACGCAATTATGGGTTTAGTATGAGTAGTTTTTAGTGTGAACATGCACGTTTGCAGGCCAACTTGTCGTTTTAGGATTTTGCCCTGGTAGAAGTGGTATGATATTTTAACTAGTGGCATTAGGTAAAGCAAACTACTAAAGTCTATATAAAGGCACAGGCCTGTCTCCTGGTATTTGAGTAAATGGAGTGAGGTTGGATTGTACCTCACTTCCTTGCAACTTAACTTTATGGTTGGATAATCCTTTAATGAGGTATCAAAGCATTTTGCTTTTCAGGTTTTTGCGGTGGCATGTTATCTTTCAAAAGTCTTTTACACTAGCTTTCATGCGTTCACATTTTATTGGTCTTCTCTTATCTGGTGAAAGTTTTCCTTTCCAGAGGTTTTAATGCGGATGATATTGCTCTCTTATTTCTTGCATGCTGTCTATCCCTTATAACTTCTCTGTCTTGTTTTTGGGGCCTTTTTTGAGATTTTTTTTTTGGGGTTTTAGTTTTTTGGGGGGGGGGTTGTCATATCAAATGTCATCATATGTTCTTGATTTTGACACTGCCGAACTGCTCCTTTCCTGAATGCTTGATTAGCACATCTTTGTTTATCATTCACTTCTAGATCCTGTTGCTTTCAGGTTGACTATGAGTTAAATGCAAGCACTGGGACTCTGGAGATGTCTCGTCGCTATGATAGAGAACATTTCATGGCAAATCTTTCCTTATTGTTGCAGTGGTCTCCATACTCAAATGAGGCAGATCTTGTCCAGCAAGCAAGTTCCTTCTTGTTTTTTTCTCCCCATCTATTGAAGTTAATTAATTTTTCTTGACAAGTCCTCCATCTATTATATGCAAATCTATTGCAAGTACAAGTCTTCCATCTTTTATTTTAACTTCTGTTTCTGATTATATTGCTTTATCATCTTCACAGATTTGATTTATCAAGTCTTGATTGTCACACTTGTTGGCTTGAATATGCTCATAAATCCACGCTGTGAGTTTTGTGATGGGGGCCTAGTGTACATGGGCGTAATGTGAAAGCAACGAATTCTGTTGGCTTTTGTGGAACATCAAGAGTATGATTACGCTTGCTGTGTTTATGGATTAGCAATTTTTATTTCCTTCTTTTAGTGCAATCATGATTATTGTACTAATGAGCATCTGGAGTTTGTTCATATGATACTTTGATGGTTAAGTAGTTCTGGTCTGGTTCATTAGCTTTCTGATTTGAACTTGTCATCATGGCTATGTGACAATGTATGCAATTCTGGAAAAGGTTAGCTGCTACTTGTCAATTAGTCTGCTGACCTGGTTATCTTGGGATTGGTATAGTCTATTTAAGAGAGAAGTTGCTGCAGACATTCTCTTTATTCATAATTCATGTGTAGCTCTTAAGTAACATTGCACAGTTCCTGGCATCTTATTGTGTTCAAAGTCTTAAATAAATGATTCCATCTTTCTTGTGGCAGTTTGATGACATTGGATCCCATGGTACAAAAATTATCATTTATAATTTGTGGTTCAATGATGATGGGGAAATGGAGTTAGACTTTGATGTCGATCCGCAGGTTTGAGCTTCCTATCCATTGTTCTTCCTCATGCTATTTGTTCTCATCTTATTCTCCATAAATTGACTTTTTTTGAATTTCTAAATGAAGGACATCCTTATTAGTGGAGATATTAGACAAGTTGACACACTTCCTGCCTGGAAATCAGTGAACGAGCAGCATATAGCTAATCGACTCCATTATTCTCTTCGTGTAAGTTGTATTATTATAGTTAGAGAAATGATTAAGTTTCAATTCTTCTGCTTTGACAAGTCTAATCTTTGTGGTGCTACAGGTATACTTGTCCATTTTGTACTTGCAAATACCTAAAAGTTTTAAAATAGTGCTCCGTGGTCAGGATGTGGAGCTTCATAATATTGCAGATGATCTCAAGTACATTCAATACATATTATACAGACCTCAAACTGCTGGATTCGTGGAGGTTATCTTGAATATTGAATTTCTTTCTTACCTACTGTCTTTGTCGTTAGTGACAATTATTTAGTTTGACCTAACACAATTATGTGCTCAAACTTGTGTTGTCTAATTTAAGGCATTATTGGTGTGTTGGTGTTTATTTATTTATTTTTCTTATGGACAACTAATAGCTTCATTAACTATTATCAACCCTAAAGTGACAAATCGAGCCTGGTGGCGGCGGTGTTAGGATTATGAAAACTTTATATTTCTGGATGTCAATAGCTGTCTCCTCCTGGATAAAATGCAATACATCCCTGAAGGTGCTTTGGAGTTCTGTGATTTTAGAATTTGTGTGAATGGGTGGGTGTTTTTTGTTGCATTGGGGGGGACATTGTGGAATATTCATCAGTCGAAACTTTCAATTTGCATTGCAAATCTCTCTCTCTCTCTCTCTCTCTCTCTCTCTCTCTCTCTCTCTCTCTCTCTCACGGCATGATCTACGAGGTGCATCTAATGTTGAAGCATGCATTTTTACGCTTGGATTGTTAGAAAATAGACATGCTTGTCTAATTGACATCTCTATATATATGCCACCTCTGTTAAAGAAAAATTGTGCTGCAAATACTTCATTGCTGTTCATGGGGTATTCATGCAGGGTGAGGTTGTGACTACCATAGGGTTTCTAAAGGAAGCTCCGCATGTGAACATCAACGGGTTTAATGTGTATTACAAGAATCGACTGATACTGGTAACAAAATCTTCTCCAGTACCTTCAGTGTTGGGTCTATTATTATATTGGGTAAAAGCTACAAAAGACCATAAACTATGCCAATTGTGACATATTTACCCAAAAAAAAAATTTTGTGACACCAAAATGTCAAAATTGTATCTGTGTGACACATTTACCCCAAAAATTTGGCATCACATAAAAAAGTTTGGGGTTTTTGGTGTCACAAAAAAAAGTTTGGGATAAATGTTCACAAGTATAAGTTTGGGGTTTTTGGTGTCATAGAAATTTTTTTTGGATAAATGTGTCATATGGGTACAAATTTGGATTTTTTGTGTCGAAAAAATGTTTGGGGTAAATGTGTCATAGTTGGCAAAATTTGGGGTTTTTGGTGGCTTTTTTTCCTATTATCTTTTGATGCTTTAAGTGTATTACATAAATGGCTAGATGGTTCCTTCTGTTGTTAGGGTATCGAGCAGTTTTTGAAATATCATTAGCTTCAAGCAGTTGTTGGAATGCTATTAATTTAATAGGGAGGCAACTTTGGGAAGCCACTGTAAAAGGTAAAAAATAGAAAGTGAAACAAACGACAAAGATTGGCAAAATGAAGAATATCAGTATTCTTTCTTCTAACTTTATGAATTTGTATTCTCTTTTCAGCCATTTTGGAGGGTCGTGGACAAGCCAACAAATGCCAGGGGTAGAGGTGTCGTTGGTGAGAAGCATCTTCGATCTTTGTTCACCACGTGTCTTGTGATAAAGTCCTGTCACTTCATCCTAACCCACATTATTTTTGAAGGTGTTCTGGAAGCAAATTTTATTCAACCGACTCATAACAAGCAAGATTTTGAAAGAACTTCCCTTTTTCAGAAGCTGGAAGTTCGGTTGAAAGAAATGACGTGGGAATACTGGTAGGCTACTTGTTATCCTGGCGGAATCTGTTGTGCTATAGAATTGGGACTTTTCAGTTTACATAGCAACATTTTTTCTCAGTTGCACTATGTTTCTTCTCATCTTTATCCATTTGACATTCAGTTTTGTGGTTCTTGTGAGCCGTATATGGCCCCCTGCTACTTTATGCTACAATTGGAGAAATGCTTATAGTTTGCCTTTCATGAAAAGCTGCCTCCCAATAGTCTCAAGTAGTCCTTCCATGCTCATTACATCTCGAGTTGCCAGCTGTAGCAGTTTTGGTACCACCTTTCCTAACCTTTTATTTTTATGTCTGTCTAGTAGCTTTACATGCGATCTTCAATAATCGATTCCAATGTGTATCTATTACCTCTATTTTCCATCATGGGAATTCCCGACTCTTTAGAGATTTTGTTCGTCACATTTGACGACTTTCCTCAGACCCAGCAGTTGCGACACTCTTGCACCCTGACATCTTTTTGGCATATCTTCTTCAGTTAGGAGGGAACCTCAAAATCAATTGAGTTATATGCTTAAAAGGCTTGTAGATGTTGTGTGGGTCATTTTTGTCATCCCTTCTCCAATTTACCATTTGAAGGTAAAGGCTCATAGATGTTGGGTGGGTCTGATTCAGACTTATCTGATCTTCTTGTGCACATCTAACTTCAGGGACTATCATTGTGGACTGATTGGGTATCAGGTCAGTAAGAAGGTTCCAGCATCGGTATGTGCAGAGAGTACCTCTCATTTCATTACTCATGGTGATCATGAAAAGCCCATTCTAGTGGGACAGAGTTTACCTCTTATGACATCTGAAGCATTTGATTGTGGACTGATTGGGTATCAGGTCAGTAAGAAGGTTCGAGCATCGCTATGTGCAGAGAGTACATCTCATTTCGTTCCTCATGGTGATCATGAAAAGCCTGTTCTATTGGGACAGAGTTTACCTCTTATGACATCTGAAGCATTTGGTGTGGCACTCAGAGATGAGTCTAAGCAAGGTGAACTTTTGAAGATGAGCTGCTGGTGACTTGTAGTTGTAATTTTCTAAAGCACTGCACTCAATGAATACAGGATCTGGTATAAAGCGCAAGGCAGTCAAGCTAACAGAAACTGAAACGGCAAATATGCAGACAACAGGGGAGGGCGGCTTTAATGACAATTGGGAGATTGCAGAGATACAGGTCTATCTACAAGTTGTATTTCAAATTGTGGTTGGCTTTGTGCACTGACTTCTTTAATACATGTGTTACAGCCTATCAATATCCCTGACAACCAGTTCAAAAATGAGGAGACTGCAAAGATGGTGCAAGAACACAAAAAGCTACTTGCAAAGTGAGTGGCTGCCTCATGGTTTTGATTTTCAAGTGATTGAATTGTGTAAGAGTAGCTATAAAATACCTGGACACACTGAAGCATCGTGAGTTAGTTTATAGTGTCCATTAGTTCCATTGTTTCCTTGCCAGGTTTGAACCTGGTCCATCATACTTCCCTGCACCAATATACTGATTGCTCTTCATTTTTCCCTGATGGAGGGTAATATTTACCCTCACCTTATTATGCAAGAAGATATATTCGTGAAATGCTAAACTTGACATTGTCTGTTTTTACTCGATCATATACAATCAATAAGCTTCATCTCAGTCTGTAATTACCCACTAGGTAGGGCCAGTACATTACTCCTTTCATGTCAATGTGTTCTGCTCTGTACGTGGACTGTGCACTAGACATTTATAAGCTTCTTGTGATTGCTTTCAGATGTGTGGGATATGAAAAGAGCGAGAAGGAGCTTAGCGACAAGGTTTTTCAACGTTTCTTGATGCTAATCTCTTCTCATCTCAGTTGATGATATTATGCCCTACTGAAAAGATTTGCTGTTTTCGGTGGTGCAGTTAGCTCAGCTCACAAGTGAACTAGGAGAAGCTCAGCGCAAGCATTCTCGACTCTTGGGCGAAGCTCTGTCTCTGGGCCCAAATCAAGAATGAAAACAATGTAAATATGTTGTCTTAGTAAAAAAGCTCTTAAGGTCTATTCAATTGAAATTTTTGGTGGCATTTGTAGCTCAGTCAGGCGGCGATCCAGAATTCTCAAGCGCCACGGACCTGATTGCGAAGAGAGAAACCTCAGCACCATCGCGGATCTCTTAGGGTACATCATCGGTTTCTGTCGGATTCTTGGCTAAATATGACTCAGAAGATCGTATTCAGGAATAATTATAGTTTAGCAATAGCCAACACTTCAATGAAAGAGGAAAGCATGCTTCGACTGTGGTGGATTTGCCAATGCGTTGCGATGAATCTACGCCTTGATGAACGTAGCAGGTAGTTTTAAATCTAGAAAAAATTGTCTATATAGCTAGATACCCATTAACTTTCAGGTGTATGTTGACCGGGGAATTGTGGTAAATTATCTCAGTTGCCTAGCCCTTTTACATTCGACAAATTGTTGGTCATGATTGCTAGAAACCCAACCTGAAGTTGGATTTGACAATACATCATGTGGAGTTGTCTGTCGAGGCTGCTAATTTATGAGTTGAGGAGTTTGTGTTATGATTTACCTGCAGTTGACTTGTGTAGCAGTGAGGAGATCTTGACACCAAGCCACAGTTATGTTCAGTACATAACTATTTAGGGATCTCATTATTCTAAGCTTCGTTTGTTTTGCAGAATTTTTTTTTTAATAATGATCAATTGTATCGTTTATAAAAATGAATAAATGAAAAATATAACTTTATAAAATATTCAGACATCGACAAATTATTTAACATTTTACATGAATTAATAATATCAAGCGTTACAAGTCATCATATTTATAAAAATGCTTCTCAAATTGTTTATGTTCTACTAAAATTCTTTTTGTCCTTTCTATAAATGCACAATCTGTGGTTTATGGGTTTATTCCTAGTTTTTGTAAATAGAAGTTGAGAAAGAATGTGAATGAAACATGTGATAAATATCAATGACCATGTAAAAAGAAAATACGAAACTCATTTACAAATTCATTTAAGTTTGTGTCTTCTAAAGGCTTTCTGCACATTTTTTATATGGTAATCTATCGTAATATTCCATTAATTAGAGGCACTTTTGTAATCATAATAATTGACATGCCAATGATGTTTTACATTAATTTTAATATGGAATTTTATGTAGTTCAAGTTACGCTAGATCTAATGTCAAAATTACAAAATGCTAAGCATGCCTTATTCATTGTGACACACGTATCACATAAGACCTATAATTGACATGCCAATGATGTTTTACATTAATTTTAATATGGAATTTTAATTTCTTATAACAAAATAATTCCTAACGTAACAACTAAAAGGAAAATTTAGAATGTTACTTGATACCCAAGTTTTCTAATAAATAAATTCCATATAATTAAAAAACTAATACTTTTACATTGCTTATTTTATAACAGTATCTTTTTGGAAAAGCAAATTTAAAAAAAAAAACAAATTCAAATCAAATGGCCTAATTACATATACTTTCCTCGTAAGTTCTTTTGGAGTGCCATTTACATAATAATAATATCTTTCTTGTTAAGATATCATACTTGAAATATTTGAAAATATGTATATTGATATGTAAATTCATATATAATATCTTTATAAAAAATATTTCCGATGCTTTTAAATTTAACAAGAATTTTTTTTTTTTTTTTAACCTCTATACAAAAAAACAGCGATAACTAACAACCGTAAGATAGAAACATACCGTCCAATGGCCACGCTCCGGAGAGTCACAGACAGTCGAACTGTAAGCTCGCAGCTGGTCTGGTGAGCCCAGGAGCGATCCACCTCAACTCAGTCACCGAGTCGGCTTTCGCTTCTTCCACCGTCACCGCATTTCTCCGCCGAATTCCCCGCTCTGGTCGTCTTCGAAACCGAATCTTCCCGGATTCGTCTTCGGACGGTGCTAGGGTTCCGGCGAGGAAGAGGACTGGAGAGTGCGCGGGCGGACGACCCACAAGAGCTAAGGTTCCGAACTCACTGAGGTTTCGGGAATTCGCGCCTACTGGACGCTCGCTGAATCGTGGGTAGGCCTTGCATTTTCTTTTTAAGCGCATCGTGCCTCTGAACCAAGAGCCCGCGTGATTGCTTGTGCCGTTTTGAGTGTTCTTGACTTCGTAGTCCTGCCATTGTTTGCTTTTTTTGCTTCGAAGGGATATGCGGTTTCATCTACATGCAAGTGGCGTGTCCAATGTACTTCGATGGTTCCATCAAATTCTTGCCGTTTCTTTTTCTTTTTTTCTTTTTTTGGGGTTGTCGGGCAAGAGTTCGGTAGTTCAAGACTTGACTAGTCTTATGTTAGCCAAGCTTTAGCATTGGAGAAATGGCAAAAACACTTTTGAATCTCTATGGCTGGATTGTGTTCTGTTTATGATGCGTGAGGACTGAAAGAAGTCATGGGGAGCAGAGGGGTCGACATTTTCAAATTCAGCTTACCTGCAAACCGGAGATGTGAACATTATCCAGATAGTCAGTAGTCGATTAAACAGGAAACGTATCATGATCAATGTCCTAACAATTTGTATTGAAAAAATCTGGTTGCCGAATCAATTGCAAGGCATTACTTTAATTGATCATGTTACCAAAATGTCAAGCAGATGTGGTGGCTCAAATTGCAAAATCAACAGAGCACTTAAATGAACAAGATTAGCGAAAATAGAAGAGTCACATCATGAGCATGGTTTCTGTGGACATGAATTTTGCTGTACACAAATTCTGGAACATTTTGAGTTTATCAGTATAACTTCCTAGAGGATGACAAGTGGCATTTTGTTTTTGACGCACTTGCTTCATCACCTTGGTCCTATCTGGTTTGTAACCTTTACTAAATTCGAACTCCATACTGTCTTCCTGCTTCTCTGGGCAATTTGTTTTTTGATTCTCTGTAACTTCTGTTACAGTGCTAAACACAGGCATTGCAGGTTGCTTGGACTTGCATAAAGCTGAAGTGGTAAAGGTGGATATGGCTGCTTTAGACTAGACATTGGGGTGGGTTCGAGCATGAAGCCTTCTGAAGTGTTTCAAAAAGTCCAGCTTCAGAATCCTAAATCACTTCTCGAAAAACAAGAATCTGGAGAAGAGAGAAGCTCAAATGCTTTAAGTACTGGTCATAGTGAAAGCAGCGTGTTAGATCAGGTGCAGTCTACTCTGGACGATTCAAGCCTTTCTTCAACTTCCACCATCTGTCCAGCACCACTGTGCCGGCAGTTTTGGAAATCTGGGAGCTACGACAATGGGCATAGTGCCAAAATCTCAATTCAAAGTATTATGCTCCTAAGTCCTATTTGTAATTTTTAATTCCTCATTACAATCTCAATTGGACATGGCTGGTGACTAGACTTAAGAGTTCCAGTGATTATTGGGACTCAAACCAGCCTTTTCAATTGTGCAATCAGCTGATCCTCCTGCTACCTGTGCGCTGTAAACTGTAGATGGTATGTATATTAACTGCATTTCTGACCTCTTCTTTTGCTGCTTGTTTTGCATAACAGATGGAAAAAATTATCTCCATGTCCACCCTATGTTCCTTCATTCAAATGCCACTTCACATAAGTGGGCCTTTGGTGGTATGTTGACCTAGATGGTTGTGAATGTTTTATTACAGGGATTAAATTTCTTGACAAACCACTTTTAAGTAATTTTGTTCTAGTTTTGATTTACCCACTCCTTTTTTTGCAGCCATAGCAGAGTTGCTTGACAATGCAGTTGATGAGGTGATCTTCTGACCCGAAAGTTTAAAGTATTCTAGTATTTTAGATCAGGTGCTCCTCTGTTGGTAATTGCTGATTTTGAAGATATCATTAGTAGTACCAATCAAAATATAATAGTACTTTTCCTCCGCAAGTGCCGACTATCCTATAATAGTTGTAGGCTTATTCTTAAATACTGTAAAGAAATTTTTAAGGTGAGGATGATGTATAACAAGAAGACTTGAATAGTTAGACCCATTTGGATTGGAATATGATAGAAAAAATCAAAGCGAGAGTAACTCGCGAACACTGAATTTTATCTCATATTCTTATACCCTGATTCTGGCTTTGTATTTTAACATTTAGTAGTCTACTGCCTGTTCCCCATATTTAAGTTGTGTGATCTGTTTTTCACATTCACTGTTTGCCTGCAAGGACAGATCCAAAATGGGGCCACATTTGTTATCATAGACAAAACCTTAAATCCAAGGGATGGAAGCCCAGCATTGCTAATCCAAGGTCTTTTACACCTTCAACCTTTTTTTATATGAAAATCTAATTTTATGTTATTTTGGTGCTCTCTCATTGAATTGTTTAAATAGGAATGGACCCTGATTCATGTCTTCCTAAAATCTGACTCGTTGCAACTAGATAATGGTGGTGGAATGGACCCTGAAGCACTGAGGCGGTGTATGAGTTTTGGATTTTCAGATAAAAAAGAGAAATCAGCTATCGGACAATGTACACCTTCTCTGCTCACTCTGTGAAGTACTGTCAAGTTTCTTTTGGCACTCTTTTGTGTTGACATGCAAAACTCATCTTTCAGATGGAAATGGCTTCAAAACCAGCACCATGAGACTTGGCGCAGACGTCATTGTCTTCAGCCGCCACATGAAAGATAGGTTGGCTTCCCTAAAATTGTTGTTTGGAAATTTAGGCTTGATCTCTTGTTTCAGCAGATATTGTAAAAATGTTGGTGGCTTCAGTAAAAGTTGAACTTCTTTGATTAGGTTTTATGTGACATGGAGTAAGTGTAGAAGAATAGAAAAGTTGTGAGCTAATTTGATTGGATCTTCTCTTTTACTCCTGGTTTTATATTTTATGCCAAAAGCTAGTCATTACTGCACGCGTACAAGGAGATATCTGATGAATATTGTGCTTATTTGAAGGATAGCTTCGTCCTTCCTTATAAAGTTCACTTCGATCATGTTCAGGAAGAGTTGTTAGAATAAAGCTCCACTTAAAAATCAATGCCTTCCTAAAGATTCTGTCTAATCACCAGCATATATAATCATTTCAGAGTATGCCATTACACATTTGAACTATCTTCTAACTAATTTGTCTCACCATCAGGGTGTCAACTCAGAGCATCGGCCTTTTGTCATATACATTCTTGATGCAAACAGGGCATGATAGGATTGTGGTTCCAATGGTAATTTTGAATGCTTCAATCTATTCCATTTGTTGCATTTTGGATGCTTCAATCTGTTCCATTTGTTGCTTTACATGCACTTTTTATGTAAAACAAGTGTTGCAAGAGCAATATGTAATTTTATGTTGATATCTCTGGGATTTAATACTTATGACACTTAGGCTGTCTGACTGGTTAAATATGACTTAAACAAATTGTCAGATTTGTTTGAGTAGCTTTTACTGCAAACATGCGCATTTGTTTTGTCAGCCAACTTCTTGTTTTAGGATTTTGCCCTGGTGACAGTGGTCTAATATTTAATCTGTTGGATTTAGGCAAAGCAATCTTCTAAGCCTATATATAAGCACGGAGAGGTATGCTGGTGTTTGAATAAATAGAGTGAGATAAGGAAAGATTATACCTCACTTCTGTACAACTTAACTTTATGGTTGGCTAATCCTTTAATGAGATATCAGAGCATTCCTTTTGCATTTTTGTGTTGGCATGTTATCTTTCAAAAGCCTCTAGCTCTCTTGTGTTCACATTTTATTGCCCTTATCTGATGAAAGTTTTCCTTTTTGGTAGGTTTTAATGTGGATAATAGTGCTTCTCTTATATCTTGGTGCTCTTTCTCCCTTCTAACTTCTGTCATTCAGCTGTTTCAGTTGTTTTTGGCATACTTTTACTTTCTTGGGGTTTTGGTTGTTGTTTGGGGGAAAAAGAAAAAGAAAAGAGAAAAAGGGGGTTGGGGGGGGGGGGGAAATGTCATCCCAATCAAGCATCATTATGTGTCCTTGATTTTGACACTGCTGAACTGCCCCTCTCCTGAATGCTTGATTAGCACATCTCTGTTTAACATTCACTTCTAGATACTGTTGCTTTCAGGTTGACTATGAGTTTAACGCAAGCAGTGGGACTCTAGAGATGTCTCGTCGCTATGATACAGAACATTTCAAGGCAAATCTTTCCTTGTTGCTGCGGTGGTCTCCATACTCAAATGAAGCAGATCTTGTCAAGCAAGCAAGTTCCTTCTCATTATCCCTCCCCCCTTCCCCCCCTTCCCCAAAAAAAAAAAAAAAAAAATCTGTTATTGTTATCTTTTCTTCTTCTTGACTAATCCTCATCCATCTATTGTAAGTACAAGTCTTGCATCTTTTTTTTTGTTTTTTCTCTCTCTTTATTTTGCTTTATCATCTTCACAGATTTGACTATCAAATTCTTGATTGTCACATTTGTTGGCTTGAATATTTTGATATAGGGATAAGGATATCACCAGTGCCATAACTTTTTTTCCATCACTTGAGTACCGTGACTTGTAAAAGATGTTCACTTAAATGCCATTACTTTTAATTGATTTCTTGAGTGCCATAATATTTAAAAAATGTTCATCAAAGTGTCGAAAATTTGATGTGGCATAGCAACTGTGGTGAACGTTTTTAAAAAGTTACAGCACTCAAGTGATTAATTGAAAAGTTATATGGTACTCAAGTAATTGAAAAAAAAGATTCAGCGCTCAATTGAGCATTGTATGAAAGTTATAGCACTTTGATGTCCTTTTTCCTTCAATAAATCCATCCTGTGAGTTTTGTGTTGGGGGCTGGGTATGCATGCACATAATGTGAAAGCAATGAAGATCAAGATTATGATTGTGCTTGCTATGCTTATGGATTAGCAACTTTCATTTCCTTCCTTTTGTGCAATCCTTATTATTTTATTAATGAGCATCTGCATGTTTTTCATATTATATTTTGACAGTTAAGTATTTCTGGTCTGGTTCAGTGGCTTTCTGATTTGAAAAATTCACTGGGGTATTGTGACAATTACAATTTCAGAAAAGGGGATAACTACATCATAAGTGTCATAACTTTTGTATGGCGCTCACTTGAGTAAGATAACTTTTTTTTTTACTACTTGAGTGTCATAACTTCTAAAAAATGTTCATTTGAGTGCCACAACTTTTCAAAAAATGTACATCCTAGTGTCAAAAATCTGATGGAGCATGGCACATGTGAACATTTTTAAAAAGTCGCAGCACTCAAGTAAAAATTGACACTCAAGTGATTGGAAAAAGAAGTTACGACACTCAAGTGAATACCATACAAAAGTTATGACCAATTGATCAAAGAAAAAGTTATGCTGCATTAAGTGAGCACTGTACGGAAGTTAAGGTACTTGTAGTGTTCTTTTCCTTTGGAAAAGGTTAGCTGCTACTTGTCAAATAGTCTGCTGACTTGGCTCTTGGGATTTAAGAGAACAAGTTGCTGGAGACATTCTTTTTCCTGATAATTCATGGGTAGCTCTTGAGTAACATTGTATAGTTGCTGGTATCATATTTTTTCCAAGTCTTATATAAGTCATTCTGTTCTTTTTATGGCAGTTTGATGACATTGGATCCCATGGTACGAAAATTGTCATTTATAATTTGTGGTTCAACGATGATGGGAAAATGGAGTTAGACTTTGATGCCAATCCCCAGGTTTTAAGCTTCCCATCCGTTGTTCTTCCTCATGCTATTTATTTTCATCTTATTTTCTGTAAGTTAACTTCTTTCGATCTTCTAATTGAAGGACATCCGTATTAGTGGAGATATTAGGGAAGTCAATACACTTCCTGCCTGGAAATCAGTAAATGAGCAGCACATCGCTAATCAACTCCATTATTCTCTTCGTGTAAGTTGTATTATTATAGTCATTATAGTCAATAAAGTAAGTTTCAATTCATCTATTTTGACAAGTCTTATCTTTGTGGTGCATCAGGTCTACTTGTCCATTTTGTACTTGCGAATACCTGAAAGTTTTAAAATAGTGCTCTGTGGTCAGAATGTGGAGCATCATAATATTGCGGATGATCTCAAATATATCCAATATATATTATACAGACCTCAAGCCGCTGGATTTGTGGAGGTTAGTTCGAATGTTGATATTTCGTTCTGATCTACTGTCTCAGTTGTTAGTGATGATTACTTTAGTTTGACCTAGCATGATGATATACTCGATTTTCTCTTGTCAACTTGATTTTTTGATGTCTTTATTGTTGTGGTTGTGTTTATCTTTTTAATGACAACTAAGGGCTTCATTTAGTAATATCAACCAAGTCAAACAGTGAGCCTAAAGTGACAAATCAGGCTCGGTGGTAATGGTGTTAGAATTATGTTAACTTTATATTTCTGGATGTTTGTAGCTGTCTTTTCCTGGATAAAATGTAATGTCCTGTAGATATATCTGAGTTCTATGATTTTAACCCCATGATATAAGCTTAAATCAGAGAAATAGTTGTTCTCTGTATGATTTTCCTCATCCATATTGGGGATCATAATACTGACAAAAATAATAGGGAGTAAGTCGAACATAATGGAATAATCATAAGTCAGAAACTTTTCTTTGGCACTGAGAATTTATGTGGGGTGTTTTTGGTGGGGCATGTGAAACGACGTGGTAGAACATTTATCGGTTGAAACATTTTTTTTTTTTTTTAGACTCTCTCTCTCTCTCTCTCACGCACGTGCGTTTGCGAGAACAAAGACATGCTTGTTGGGTTGGTGTCTCTATATATGTGCTGCCTCTGTTAAAGTAAAAATTGTGCTTCGAGTACTTAATTGCTGTTCATGGGTTACTCATGCAGGGTCAGGTTGTAACTACCATAGGATTTATAAAGGAAGCTCCGCTTGTGAACGTCCACGGTTTTAATGTGTACTACAAAAATCGGCTAATACTGGTAAAAAAACTTTGTTGAACTATGTCATTAAGTTCAAGCAGTTAATGAAATGTCAATAGTTTATAAGGAGGCTACTATGGGAAGCCACTATAAACGGGAAAAGATAGAAAGTAAAACAAATGATCAACTGTTGGCAAAATGATTACTGTAAACATTCTTTCTTCTAACTTTGTGAATTTGTATTCCCTTTCCAGCCATTTTGGAGGGTCGTGACCTACTCAGATAGCAGGGGTAGAGGTGTTGTTGGTGAGAAGCATCTTCGATCTTTTTCAACTTGTTTTCTGTGACAAGGTGCTGTTGCTTCATCCTGATCCACATTGTTTTTGAAGGTGTTCTGGAAGCAAATTTTATTGAACCAACGCATAACAAGCAAGATTTTGAGAGAACTTCCCTTTTTCAGAAGCTGGAAGTTCGGTTAAAAGAAATGACGTGGGAATACTGGTAAGCTAATTGTTATCCTGGTCACTTGCTCTAATGGAATTTGTCGTGCCATAGAATTGGAACTGTTCGGTTTATTTATGCAACATTATTGTTGGTTCTGCTTTGTTTTTTCTCATCTTTCTCCATTTGACATTCAATGTTGTAATTCTTGTGAGCAATATACCCTTTGCTACTTTATGCTACCATTGGAGAATTGCTTAAAGTATGCCTTTTGTGACAACCTACCTCCCAAATAGTCTCGAGTAGTCTTTCTTTCTCTTTACATCTGGAGTTGCCAGCTATAGCAGTTTTTGGTGCCCCCTTTCCTAACCCTCTATCTTCATGTCCATCTTAGGAGCTTTACATGCACTCTTCAATACTATGATTCTGATGTATCTCTGTTACCTTTTTTTAGTTGAGTGGTCATTAAATGAATGTTTCCGAGCTTCACACCTACGCATAAACTAAAGGTGCCATTATTCAACAAAGTTTCCACCATGATGAGTTCTGCTAGATAATGTTAGAATATTTAAATAATAAATTACGTCTTAATCTAATAGCTTAAGCTTTTAGAACAATTGGCAATAGTCCCACAAAGTCTTCTATGGAATCAAAGATAGAGGTCCTGAGTTCGAATCTTTTCAAGTCTTATTTGCCCTCCCAAATTAAATTTCCACGCTTAGTACTAAGCAAAAAGATCAAACTAAATGTGAGGGGAAGCGATAGAATTTTTAAATAATGAACAACGCTTTCATCTCACAGCTTAAACTTCTAGAACAGTTTGGCAGTAGTCCCAAAAATCTCATGATATCAAAGATGGAGGTTTTGAGTTTGAATTTTTTCCAAGCCCCATTTATCTCTCCAATTAAATTTCCACACTTAGTACTAGGCAAAACATCAAACTAAGCGTGAGAGGGAGTGTTCAAATAATTAAATATTAAATCACACTTTTTTCTAACTTAAACTTTTAGAACAGTTGGCAATAGTCCTACAGAATCTTACAAATAGGAATTATAATTTAATTGTGTGCTCATCCCCCCATTTGCTCATTTATGTTTTCACAAAAATTTGGCTTGATCTTCTTCTCTAACCCTTTTAGATGAGCTTATTGATGCCTATCGTCATGGGAAATTCCAGGCTCTTTAGAGATTTTGTTAGTCACATTTGATGACCTTCCTTGGACTCAGCAGTTAGCAAGCCTCTTGCACCATGACATCTTTTAGTCATCCTTTCTTCAGTTAGGAGGGAACCTCAAAATCAATTATGCCTTAAGGCTGGTAGATGTTGTGTGGGTCATCTTTTTGCCATCCCTTCTCCAATTGACCATTTAAAGGTAAAGGCTCGTTGATGTTGCATGTTCTGATTGAGACTTGTCTGATCTTCTTTTGCATATCTAACTTCTTCAGGGACTATCATTGTGGACTGATTGGGTATCAGGTTAAGAAGAAGGTTCGAGCATCAGTAGTTGCAGAAGATTCATCTCATTCTGTTCCTCATGGTGGTCTTGAAAAGCCCGTTATATTGGGACAGAGATCACCTTCTATGGCTAGCATGTCTGAAGCATTTGGTGAGGTACTCAGAGATAATCTAAGCAAGGTGAACTTTTGAAGATGAGCTACTTTTAACTTGTCATAATTTTCTAATGCACAGGACTCATTGTATAAAGGGTCTGGTATGAAGCGCAAGGCAGTTGAGCTAACAGAAACTGAAAGGGCAAATACGCAGACAACAGGAGGGGCTGGCATTAACGATGATTGGGAGGTTGAAGAGATACAGGTCTATCTACAATTTGTAGTTCAAGTAGTGGTTGTCTTTGTGCACTAACTTCTTTAACACGTGTTGCAGCCTATCAATATCCCTGGAAACCCGTTAAAAGATGTGGAGGCTGCAAACATTGTCCAAGAACACAAGAAGCTACTTGCAAAGTGAGTGGCTGCCTTATGATTTTGATTTTGTAGTGATTTATGATTTTGGTTTTCTAGTGATTGTTGTGTGTAAGAAATAATGTAACTATAAGAACACCTGGATACACGAAAGCATCGTGAGTTGGTTTGTAGTGTCCATGAGTTCCATGGTTTCCTCGCTAGGTTTCAACGTCATCCATCATACTTCCCTGCACCAATATACTGATTGCCCTTCCTTTTTCCTCTGATAGAGGGCGATGATTACCCTTCCCTTATTGCACAAAAAAGATATGTTCCTGAAATGCCAAACTTGTCATTATGCCTATCTTTACCTGGATCAAATACATTAAAGAAGCTTCATCTTGGACAGTATTTACCCACTAAATTGGGCTCAGTAAATTAATCCTTTTATGTCAATGCTCTCTGTTCTATATGTGGACCATGCGCTAGACATTTATAAGCTTCTTGTGATTGCTTTCAGATGTTCGGAATCCGAGAAAAGCGTGAAGGAACTAAGCGACAAGGTTATGCAACATTACTTGATGCTATTGTCTACTCATCTCCGTTGATAATATAATGCCTTTCTAAAAAGATACGCTGTTTTTGGTGGTGCAGTTGGCTTGGCTTAGAAGTGAACTAGAAGAAGCTCGGCGCGAGCATTCTCGACTCTTGGCTGAAGCACTTTCTCTTGGCCCAGTCAAGAATGAAAACAATGCAAGTATGCCATCTCGGTAAAAAGCTCTCCGGCTGATTCACGTGTAAAATATTTTGTTGTACTTGTAGCTTGGTCAGGTCATCAAGAACTCGCCAAGTGCCACAGGCCTGATCGCGGGGAAAGAAAACCTCGGTGCCCTCGCAGGTCTGTTGGAGTAATTCATCAGTTGCTAACAGAGGCTTTCATCCAGAAAAGTTGTCTTCTTGGCTAAATGCGACCGACCGATAAGATCATCGTTGTGACAGAATGAACTTCACCTGAAGTTGACTTGTACCTTCTATGACAGTAACAGTAGGGTTTGTCTTGTGATGCATCTAATTTTAACTTAGTCCTTTCTCATCTGTAATCACTTTGTTTTCCTAATTTCCATTTTTTTATTATGTTTATTCAACCTTAACACTTATAAGTCTTAACATATAAACGTTCCACATTAGTTTCAATCAATTTGTATGTGATATCTACAATTTTAGTTAACACCTTTTATTATCACTTTGAATTTATCATATGGCAGTAAAATAAATATAATGAGTGGCCTCATTGGTTGTTGTGTTGACGAGTTGAACAAGACCATTCAATGATGTTAAATTTAGTTTACGATTACATTTGCTTCGTGAAAAATAAATAATTTGAAAAATATTTTTTTAAATGATTATTTGTATCGTTTAAAAAAGTGAATAAATAAAAAATATGTCCATCGTTTATAGATATAAGTAGATATAAATTATTGCTAATAATAAAAATGTTTTTCATTAATCGATTATTTTAAACTATATAAATGATCATTTTTAAGAAAAATATTTTTCAAATTATTTATTTTTCACGAAACAAACAGAATATAAACAAAAACATCAGTGTATTAACATGCAAGCCCGGCTCTTTTTTCCTTTGCCATTTAAAATTATTCACTTTTTAGGAGCGATTCTTTTTTAAGCATCACCACCATAGTTGAATGAATATAAAATCGACGAATGTGCCTCTTTTTTCTCTTTAAATAAATAAATATATTTTCTAAGTTGGGACCTTAAAGAAATGCTTTGGTTCATCGTATTTCTCAAGTCAAAATATAGTATGTTTGGTGCCATAACCATTACATTTATGGTATAGCTTAAAAATAAGTATAATCAAAATATGTTAAAAGTAATTATTATGCGTGGCGAAATGCATTTGATGCGATCCTCTTTAAACTTCACCAGCATAGTTGAGCAAATATAAAATCGATGAATGCGCCTCTGTTTTCTCTTTAAATAGATAAATATATTTTATACGTTGGGACCTTAAAGAAATATCTTGGTTCATTATATTTCTCAAGTCAAAATATATTGCATATGGTGCCATAACCATTACATCTATGGTACAGCTTAAAAATAAATATAATCGAAATACGTTAAGTAATTATTAGGCGCAGCAAAATGCATTTGATGGTCTCACCCTTTTCGTTACCTATTCCCGCTCATTTTTATCTTCTTTTCTTAATTTTCTTTTCATATTTTTCCCCTTTTCAATCACTAATGCATATTTTGTGAAAAAAGGAAAATGGAAATACGTCTATTTTTCTATTAAATATACTAAAAAATATTTTTAAAGGACGTATCACGTATGTCACTCGTTCCCTCGTTTCTTCTCCTTTTGTTTATATATCTTTCCCTTATAACTTTCATTTCACTAAATTTATTTCAACTTTCACATTTGCTATTTCTTTCTCCTCCTTTCTGTTACTGTTTTCCATCAAGTTTTGATTTACTTAATTTTTTGAGTTATAAATGATTCGTTTTCTTTCAATATATTGTATGATTATAATGTCACATAATTTAAAATACGGTTGTGAATTTGATGTCGATAGTTTTTAAATGTCAAAATTTTTACTTTGAGTTCCTAAATAGAATTAATTTACACTATCAATACGCAACATTAAAATATCAATAAATGATTGCATATGACATGATCGCAAATTCATTATTTTCAAAGGAGACACATAATCTATTAATTATCTATTTTCTGACCAATCAAGTCAGAAAAACATTTAGAGTTAATGTGGGATTTCATTTAAAAAATTATCACTTTGGTTTTATTGTGATAACGTCTCCTACCCTAAATTCGACACATCTTCCTACAAGTAAAGGCAATTTTGAAGTCACTTTTTCCATTGGTCGATAGAAAAACCCTCAAACATCTTAAAATATGTACATAAGACTGCCTAAACTTTCTTTGAAAGAGTCTATCGATAAATTAAGATATATAAAGAGCACTACAAATATTGTAAGGAAAAAAAAAAAGCAATCCATCAAGCTACAATGTTAAATCTTTAGTGCAACGAAAAGATTGATAATGCGCGGGTTAGATATTCTAGTATATTCTTAAGGGGAGCCTTGGAGCTTAAATGAGAGACTCAGATAAATTTGCATTTTTTTTAATTGTAAATAGAAAAAGAGGAGCCTGTGAACATAATGAAATAATTTCTGCCAATCTAATGTCTAAAAGAGCATCCCATGCTTGTGTTCTTTTGGCTGGTAGCCTTCCTAACCTACAAAAATTCGTCTGTTGTACAAGAAAGTATAATAGGAAATGGCATCGAGATGACATAGGAACCGGTCTCAAGATGCAGAAAGATCGACCAGACAAAAAGGCCAATGATATAAACGAGATACACGGTGAAACAAGTCGAAATTGAAATCGAACACATGACAAAGGAAGATAATGAATGGATAAGCTCCAAAGGCTAATAATAGAAAGAAAAGAAAAGAAAAGGATTGCCGAATTATAATGTATGAAAGAGGAATATGCATCACAGTATAAGCTCAGATCCTAGAAAAGAAGATAAGCTCGACCACCAACTTGCAATATTAAACAACAGCGGGCAGCGGACAAGAACTGCCCGCCCCACCCACAAGTATGATCCATCTTGAAATGACTCTCGTGCTGCCCTCTGCCCGCTGCCCGAAACTCTCCTGCCGGCCCTCGCTCTTGCCCTAGAACACGCTTGAAACCTCTATAAAAACACCTTTACAGCAATACCTTCTTCGTTCCTGGTGTTGGCCTCCATTGGTGTTCTTTCTCCCTAGGCTGTGTTCTTGGCAGGTTTTCCTGCTCTTTGCTTTTGTCTAGAATCTTTTCTTGACCTCAAGAAAGATCCTGAAGATGTCTTGCATTCCATCTGTTGTTCGTTGTTCGCGCATTCATTTCTTGAAGTAGTGCAGAAGAGTTACACAACATCTTTCGAGGGTCGAATGATCTTGAGAGGAAGAGGTTGTTGTCTTCTTCTTTTCTTGTATGTCGTTTCTTATGGTTTTTCCACATGCGTGTGGTTACGTCCCGAGTCATAGCCCAAGTAACGAGTCTTGCGCACGTGCAAAGATCTTCCATCCGCATGCCACTTTGTTTGGTGGGCAGAGCGGCCATACTTTGCACAGATGAATCTCCTCGGAGAACGAAAGCTAATCTGTTTGCTTTCGTTGCTGATGGTTTTAGAGACTTTATGTTTCTTTCTTACGACACAAAGCTCTGAAGTCTTTTCCAGCGTACATTATGGAATGCATCATGCTTTTGCAACTCTTTTTGCTGTCTGATTAGCCTTCTTCCTCTTTCCAGGAACGACTGGCAAAATTAATTTCTTTTTAATTCTATGACAGTTAAGAACATGCTTATCCATGCGTGATCTACACCACCAAGATCCAATTTTTTTCGAAGGACCAAGCTCATGCATCTTCCATCATTTAGATCTCTATGGTTTTGATTTTGGAAAGCCAAGATAAGGTCAAGTTCGAACTTTTCCAACATCCTTGCTATTAAAAGAGTAACAAGGCCGGCCATCACCTAAACATCGGGAAAATAACCCGCATATGTTACATGTGAATCCTCAGATAAGGTGGATTTTAAGCGTCAGATCCGGTAAATCTAAGGGTCCACATGTGCCTGCGTCTGGTGTATTCAACAAATATATAAATATTAGGCGGTGGCCCAAAATAATCAAGAAGTGGGTATGCCTATTTTGGGTATGGGGAACTGACATTCGATGGATAGAGGACTACTAAAATAAGATATTTCAATAAAATTTTATTGAAATAAATTATAGAAATAGATTTTTAATCAGTGAAGTTTATTGAAGGCAATGAGTTTCCATATTAAGCTTTTTTTGGCTTACCCAACAGTCTTGTTTCCTCATATCTACTCTTATCATCCAACTTATAAAAGTTCAGGGGCGCAAGGCATGTGAAGGACATTTCTGTGACATACCCTTCAACTCAACTCCGGTATGAACGGATCAAAATACTAGTCGTGATCAATATAAGAATTGGTATCTTCATGAACAAAAATTCACAATCATTTACTGGCTAAGGCTTTTTCCAAGTTCAAACGCGCACATAACTTCTGCAATCCCTTTCAGTTTAACATCCATAACAAAGTGAGCATAACAACTTCCAGTCAAATCTTTCTTATATCACCACAAATAATCTACAATCCATGCACATAATCAGTTACCAGACTATCCTTCTCAAAGTGGAACTTTACAACCAACATGCCTTTTCTTGGAGGTGAATCATGCCTCACATATAACCAAATGCAGAATCAAACATCATAGTGATTCACTACTGGAATGATCCCTGCAAAATTTTGAGGGATACTGTCTCTGTAACTAAAAATTTGTAGAAAATCACGGAACAAAGTAGGAAATAACCATAAAACTTCAAGGACAAAAGGGTCTTGAAAAGTCATTTTCCCACTGCACATAAATTTTCGAATATCTTAGCGCAGGGTCAACCCACCTAAAATATCTAGAGTCAGTGCAGATACATTCAGAGATTCAAACTTCACAACATCTTCATGTTGCGTAAAGAAAACAACGAAACAAAAAAGAATAGATCGGAAATAGAACAAAGTGCTCCGCTTGGCGGTTCAGAATAGGCAGTCATTTCTGCTTCTCCCAATCAAATAACAGATGCAACCAGATAAAACGATTTATGACATGTCATACATGAATTAAAAAGTCGCCTGCAAAAAGCTATATATATCCCTGACTGCTTGCTGTCAACTCAACTTGATCAGGATCTAACCGAGAGCCCCAGGCCAAAATGGGCCTCTCAAACCATATCATGAATTCAAAAAACCATCTAAACAATCTTGATACTTAGCCCCGCCTTCTTGAATCAAGTTATGGAACTCAAATGAGATTAGCCCTCTTTAAGAATCTAATTGTTCTACAGTAATATGGCCATATCGACTCAACAAAATCCAAATACCTCTCCAGCAACAACTCTTGCAGTTCTTTGAGTTTCCTTCTAGAAAGCTCCTTGTAGTTCAAATTCTTTACATCCACCACAGGTTGCCAGACACGAGAACGTACTTCTTCTTTTAGCTTCCCTTTTGCAACATACTGATAAGCAGCGAGGTAGTACACAGGCAAGTTCTTGACTACTTTAACTGTCTGCTTGAAAGTGAACAAATAAAGCGCCCACAATCCTCGGATCAACTTGACATATAGGGCGACGAGGAGTGGCCCCAGGATCCACAAAGGGGTCAACTCCTTTGAGACTTCACTCCCATAGGCCACATTAATAGCCAGGTACAAAGGAGCGCTGCCAATACAACATAATTGAAAGTATGAGACTAAATCTTTGTAATGGCTCATTGACACTATGGAGCATTAGTCCACCAGCCATAAGCAATTTGATGTCAAAGGATTAATAGGACTTACAGGATTTATATGATTTACAAACAAAATCAAGGGAAACAACAGTTCTAGTTCTGAAAATCCAAAATCAAGTTTGACTCCCACCAGTGTCTTATTGTTTATCATTTCTTTTTTTCTTAGAGAGGTTGTTTCAAAATTCATCTCAAATTATGATAAATCTTAGCTCAGTATAACATCTCTTTCTATATAACTACAATATATCAAATAACTTTAGTTAAAATGTTACCCACGACTGCTCTGTTTCACAGAATGTTCTATCAAGCAAAAACAGATTTCTGATATCAACAGTCTGTTGACCTTCAGCAGAAAGAAAAAAGGTGCCCACCCCTCATCTATTTCCTTTCTCCTTCATCTATGTTAACCTGAACTATATCTCTATTATAATATATTGCAGCATCAGTAGTAAAGCCTGAAAGCATATGCGATAAGCAAGGAAGGATAGCACAGATGGCAGATCAGAGAACAAATGCCAGGAAAGGACCATGCCACTTACAATATTATTAAGGGAACTTTTATTGCCGCATCCAGACCCCAAAAATGGCACCACAATGCTTTCATAAGCTGACTCCTTTCCTTTACAGGCGTCCCAGTTTCACTTACCCCTTTTGGAGGCAAGGCTTCTCCTGAAACTTCATCAACTAGCTGATCAGGTGATCTTGTGCGCAATATTGTCAGCCATTTCCTGAATAATCTTTGGATAGCAGGTGAGCCACCAATACTTTCATCTGCTTCAGATGTATAAGAAACTGGCACATTCTGTGCCTTTGGTGATTCCACTATTGCCTCATCACTCTCATTTGGTAAGTAAGAGAGTTTAACAGAACTTTTGGAGGTTTTCCCATTGGCTCTGCCTGATGATTCATCATTTTGGGCACTGCCTTTAAAGGATGAAATCCTCAGACATTTGACCCTTGATGCAGAAAAACGAGGAGATGCTACTCTGCAAAACAAGCCATCTGAATCTCAATCCCAGTGAACTAAAGAAACGTTACTTGACAAAATAGAGTGCAATTCAGATCTAAAAGAGAGAGCATCCCAAAGCAATCTCAAACAATAGAACCAAGATGAACAAGGGCTCTACCATGACCCAGAGGAACTTGTCTGAACTAAAAGAGAAGTCACCAAAGTAAATGCGAAATGAGCAAATTAAACTGAAAGAATTCAGAAAGAAGAAACCATGTATGTGAGGCTCGTCCATAAAATTGAAGGCAATAATTTACTGATCTGGTTTGCCACAAAAAGTGGCCAGATCATGTAGTGACAGTGACCAGCAGAGAAGTAAGAGAGAGACTTTAAGCACGCAGCAGGTACATAAGACATCCACACTTGGTAGTCAAGCTAATTACAATCCCGCAATCTGTTGAAAGATTGCAACAGGTAGGCTTTTCTCAGTTTGAAGGAAAAATACTTGGTAATAATATGCCATGATTTAGAAATCTCCTGACCAACACAATGAACAAAAAACAGAAGACAATGTTTAGTTGACATAATCTAACAGAAGTCTTAAGAGATTTTGTACATATCAACAGTGACATAAGTTCGACAATATGATAAGAAACAGCCTCTAGGTTTCAGGCAATCAATTTGCATAAAGGTATGGACAAGGCGTATCCATTATTACATACCAAGGGATAGCTAATTGTCCACTCTGTCTCTTCTCGGACATTAATAACTCCCGATAATTATACAAGCAAATATGAATTATCAAGATTTTCCCATTTTTACACAACCAAAGATTTCTAATTGTGAACTTACCATCCGTTTGTTATTTCCCCCATTCAGATTGTAAATTTTGCCCAGCACCATGCCCATATGGATAGAATAGAAGCAGTTCTGCTTTTAATATAAGATGTATTCATCAGAACTTGGACTGCAACATTCAAATTTTAAATGCATCCTAAGTTCTAATTCCAACTTTTGCTTGGAACAAAGTTGAGAAGGATAAATTTCACCATTAAAACAACCCTCACTATGAGTAATTACATTCTAAAGAATGTCTTCATTTCTATCAAAGCGTCCATACACCTCCACAGCTCCTTGCTTATGCTGCTTAGGTACTGTGCACAAGTATAGAAATTAACCTAGTCGATTTCCTCGTTTTCAAGCCCTAAATTTTGTAATTATCTTCTCCTTCCATTAGGTTCTTTAAAAGTATATTTATGGATAATAGTCAGTAACCAGTAGGTGGTCATACACAATGAAATTAGGGTATTGTTAGTGTCTCTCATGCTCTTTATATAGAATCATCCTATGTACTTTTCATTAAGTTATTAATTCTACAGCTTTCAAGTATTTCTCTCACCCTCTCTCTTAAAGCTTGCTTACGTGGTATGAACAGCCACCAAGAGAGAGGGACCAAAATTAAAACACTAACTCATATCTTTCTTTTTTCCATCAGTCTTATAAATCAAAAGAATCCTCATTTCCGCCATCATCATTTCTACTCAGACACTCAGCCCATCACCTTTGTCACTCCAAATCCTTTGTTTTTTGTCCACAGGTCTTCAACCTCAAGAGCAGCCACAACCAGTCCTCCTCAAGAGCAGCATCATCGTCCTCTGCTTATTGCAGGCTCAGACTTGCTCCGGTTTTCTCCGAGAGCAACTCTATTTTGTGAACTGCTGGCATCTCCGTGATCATCAGAGGAGTTGTTGTTTACTACAGCCTCATTAGTCTTTTCACCAGCATGTGCTAGAGAAGTCCACCACAACTCGAGCCTCTCTATTCTCTAGCTTCATTCTGTCATGCATCTTTCTTGATTATGATCATTTGTTCTGCTTCTCCATCAAAATAGCCATTAGCACCCTAGTAAGACCTTTTCTCATTGATTATGCCTTCACCATGGGGTGACGCAGTTTACTTTGCCACAATTAAGTTGGGTTTCCACAAGGTTTTATCAAGGTTGAATGAGAAAGAAGTGTCAACTTTTATGGTCATGTGTTTCTGGAGTGCTTGTCAAGTCCAGTCACGGTGCAGATTACATTCAAATTTTCTTGTAAGGTCCAGCTTACATAATTGTCGTTATCTTAAATTCAATGTATCCACATTTCTTGTTGAAAGTTGCACCTGTCTTATGCAAGCTGGATACTCCAGCTTGAGGGTTAGTGTTGAAGTATATTTCTAGATATTAGTCAATAGTTAGTAGGTGGTCATAAATAAGGAAGTTAGGATTTTGTTAGTGTCTCTTGTGCACTATAAATAGAGCCATCTTATGTACTCTTTCATTAAGTTATTGAATGAAGATGTTACTTTTCAGCATTCTCTCTCCCTCTCTTAAAGATCCTACGATCTTTACACCTGCATTTATTGTATTAGGAGTATCTAATCCCAACCCTAGCACTCGCTTTGTCTTCATCCTTTCATCCTCCCTGCTGCTCCAAAAAAAATTAATTTTTCCTATTATTTAATAGATACTCTCTTTTTCCACCAGTACCATTGTGACATCAGCATCTCCACTCCAGCAAAAGTCTTTGTAGCATCATTGACATCAAGATAGATCATAGTTTTTCCCTTTGAGTCAAACTTATACAACTTCAGGAGTTCCCTTCATAGTTCATACTAACCGCCAACTAAAATTCTCATTGATATAAAGGTGACTTTGCCCCCAATGACACTAAATATCAAGGCCTTTTCTCTGGAAAAGGGAGACAAATAGCTACCCTCATGCGCGCGTGCAGAGCCCAACTCTAGTACCTACTACCTAGTGCCTGAGAACTTAACAATTTAAGTTCGAGATAACCATCCACTACATGTCCATTTTATACTGATAAAACTAAACTCAACACAAAAATACAAGACCTTACCAATATAAAAACTCTGATCTTTCAGATTTTCGTCAGTCATATGATTTTCTGATCACACAGGCAGAGATACATAATTTAAAACCTGTTCCCCCATGACAAAGTGGATACTCTATACAAAAAACATGTATAGTGGCAACAAATTGAGTGGAATCCAGACCTTAAAAGAATATGATGCTTTTGGGACAAAGGTCTATCTGTTTTCCCAACCACATAACATCGCCTTAGTGTCAGCACTTTGCTCAAGGATAAAGGTCTCGAGGGAAATTGCACATAAGAACCCTGCATTCAATAACGAGAGCAATGCTGTTGATTCATCACAATCTAGGAGAAATATCAATAAATTTATTTGAAGAGCAGCTTCAGATCTATTTTAACTCATAGAAGAGCTGTCAAAGATCATGTGAACTTAATGGCATAAGGACTCACAAGAACTGAAGACTAAACAGGGTATGTCTGGTACCTTGCACCTATTCTTATGGTAAATGAAAAGAGTATTGAAGCATAACCACAGGATGTGATGTGATTTGGTTCATGTATCTTCAGTTATAGCATTTCATCAATTTTTATCTGTTTAAATGTTAAACATTGCTATACAGTAAAGTGAAACACAAAATGCAGTTGGAATTTATTGTAAAATCCTATTTAGATATTTTGCTATATGTATGAAACTCTTTAAGAATATCTCTGCGCGAGATATATCTTTTATCACCACCTATGTAAACAATACTACCGCAGACTTATATGCACCAGAAGTCCTTTATCATTCAAATGTCATCTGATAACAAATTAAGATAGCAAGAAGTACTAGCAAGAAGTACGAGTCCTGTTCAGTTTAGAGAAAGTACGCAACTTCTAACACACCCACAAGAGGATAAACAACAGAAGTGAATGCACCTCATGAATGGCTCATTGCCGACCTTGTGAGGTAAACTGGTACTTTGACGTGTATGCAGACCCAACAATATCCTAATGCTAATAGACAACAGAAAAAGTTCATTCCAAGACCACAGAAATGCCACTAACAAGGAGCATCATCTCCCTAGAACAAATTAATTAAAGCACAAATGAGTGATCAACTGTCAAGTTCTTGACAGAACCTGAAATTGATGGGTCACCAATGCCATCTTCTCCAATTTAAGAGCCCAACCATTTACTCAAGCAAGCCTTATCTGAAGACACAGCCAAACAAGAAACACAGTTTAGCTAAAACTTCAGGTTACAATCAAGAGAAACTAAAGCAAAAAAAGCACAAAGCCTCACTTTTATTCCAGCAGATTGATTGAAGAAAAAAGATAGCTTTCGCCTGTTACTATCCAAGTGAGAGGAAAGCGGTGGCTCAGCAAACAAAATTAAGTCGACCCAAGCTATCTTTCCTAAATGTACAGTCCCCCTAAAGCAAAAAAGCACAAAGCCCCGCTTTTTGTTCCAGCAGATTGATTGAAAAAAAAGATAGCTTTCGGCTGTTAACATCCGAGCGAGAGGTAAGCAGTGGCTCAGCGGACGAAATTAAGCCGACCCAAGTCATCTTTCCTAAATGTTCAGTTCCCCAGACTGAAATTTCCCAATCCCAACGACAACAGACGATCCACCATCAAGAAAACGGTCGTGAAACAGGGCAAAACCACGAACACCCACCACCCAGAAAGCAATCCCCCCCGCCGGAAAATTCAACGTCGTTAAAACCGCGAATTCCCCACAACACAAAAAGGAGAGGAAAGGGTAAGAGAGCGTAGGTTCAGCGGCTTGCCTGAAGAGACGAGCTTCGGGGGCCTCCTTGTCGTACGAGCTGGGCTGAAAGATTGGGATGGTTGAAGAGGATAAGAACATGGAGAAACCCAACCCTTTTCGGCTTCGGGTCTACAGAGATGTCATCCTGGGGTAATCTCCGTACGCGAGGGAGAGAAACCGAGGAAGATGAGACGAAAGAGAGGAGGAGGAAGGGAAGGGAGGGTCTTCAAAAGGTGCAATCTTTGCGGATTGCTTTTTTATATCAAGACTCGTTCGTTGATTGATTCTCTCCAACACCGGAGGGAGAGTTTGAGGATAACAATACGGAGAGCGCAATAAACCGGATGGTAAGGTTAAAGGTAGGCGGTTGAATTAATGTATAAATAGAGATGGAAAAAGGGACGATCCATAAATTTTAACTCAACATATAATATGATTTTTAAAATTTCAATTTATTTAATATGACTTATAAACTTTAATCTCATATATTAAAGATAAGCATGGTTTCAGAATAAAACTTGAAATCTGAGAACCAAATCGGTATGAACTTGTCCATTTCTAGATTCCAAAGTATGAAAATTTTGACAAATAAGTTACAAGTAGGTAAAACTTAGAACATGTTTTTTTATTTTCCTACAATATTCCATAGCTTTCAATGATGAGTTTATAATTTGAAACCATCACTCTAAACTTTCATTTTTATAATTTGTAAAGGTAATATATGCAATTGTCAATTAATAATACAAGTAAAATCAGAGTAGATATTGAAACTAACCTCAAATTTATAACGAGGTAGGTTCTAGGATATCTAAGTTTTTGTTTCAATGAGTTGTTAATTTATACAGAACCTTAAACCGCTCACCTCTACGATATGCAATGTGGTATATAAACTTTAAATTTTATTTAATCCCTAAATTATGTATAATGTGGTCTTTTCATTAATTCAAGTTGAAGAACAACATTAAACATTTCATATAGTTTGGGGACGAAATTATGCCAAAATTAATTTAAAAGCTTAAGGAAATATTGCACTTTAAGCTAAAATTCAAGAATCACAATGTATATTAAGTTAAAATTGAAGAACCATTTATATCATTTTTCTGTAAAGAAATTGCAATTAGCAGCTTTTAAGGAACCACTGGGGTTAAAAAATAGGTTATGGGCCTAGATTTGAGATTCATTTGATTTGGGGTATTTATGGGCTCATTTCAGCCCAATACAAGCGCAACCTAGGTCTCATTCCTCGTCTATCTTTTCTTCTTTTTTCGTTACTTATTTATTTATTTTGGTTTTCCTCTCTTTGATTTCGATTTTCGTTTATGTTGGCTGCAGCATCGTGGTTTCGATTTTTGCTCGGTCCAAGAAAGGAAATTTTTGTTGACAACCATCATCGATGTAGTCCTAGGTCAAGTCTTGTTTGTGTCCATTTAGCTTTCTTTTTAGGGACCTTGTTTCAAATTCCGCATTCTATTCATGTTCGATGAGACCTAGCTTTATTTAGATCACATCGAGATAGGTCACAAGTGTTGAGATCACAGCATGTTAGTCGACTCAAACTGCAACCCTACCATTCCTAACGTGGGCACCAAGTCAAGTGCAACTAGAGACGCCATAAGTATTTCCTTGATCTTATGCAAATCACAGGAAACATAGGATTGCTACGTTCACCGCATCATATCAGCTGCATTGCATGCGCGATGCTAAAGTTTTGATAGTAGCAGTCATCAGAAAGTGATCTGGATGACACCTCGGTACGTTCAAAAATCGAAAGAAGCGACGTTCAGCGATTCCAGTTTTAAAGTGGCCTCTGATTCCAGGAATTTACCAAGACGCGTTTGAAAATCGAAGCGGCTCCCCAAAACTACATTAGAAAAGATCACGGTAGAAAATCTCATAGTTCATAGACATGCTCAGACACCGCATATAATCCGGAGAAATGAATAATCAAGCCCAATATATTCGCCTCACCACAAACCGAAATTGACACGACCTAGCATCCAGCAACACCGATGTTTATGAGCTCCAGAGTCATCAACAGACAAGCTATAAACCAGAATCCACCACAAATCCCACATAAATGATGGGGCAGATGGTGTCATATAAGTTCACTTATCACCTAAAAGGGAAGTCGATTGAAGTTTACGGCTGCCTATCGTTAAAGGGCAGCGAAGCTATTGGCTAATCAAGTAAAAAGGTCAAGGAAACATGTAAAAAGATCCATTGAAGATAAGCCCATGACCAAATAAAATTGTTCAGAACAATACATTTGTAAAAATAAGGTAAGGTGAGAAGCCCACCACATATTGTCAAAACCAACCCATATCCACTGAACATTTCCAAGACGCATCTGCTATGCTCTCAACCTGGACAACCATTGACATGACAAGCCGTCACTTGGAGATGGTACAGCAGCCCCCCTTCGTCCGCAGTAATCAGCAAATATCAAGACCTGAAGGCACAAGGGTATTACCAATCAAGACCAGAGGAGCCATCTACAACAGAACACGTCTAGGGCTCTACTCTCTACTAATTACAGTCAGCATCGACTCGACCAGTGCCAACTTGCTGGTCTGCATAGTTCCCTCCACCACGCCTGGAAGTGCCTTGACCACTCTTCTCCTTAAACTTCATGCCTGTACTTTGAGAACCATCTTTTGATCCTTCGACATGGTTTGATCTGTTATCGCTGTATGTCCCCACAGGCTGATATCTTAACTGTGAGTTGGGCCGCTGTCTTTCACGATGTCGAATGTTTTCCTGCCCACTTGAGTTCCAATCTCCATGAGATCCATTGCCTCTTGCATTTCGACTGCCCTGGTTCTTGTGGAACCCTGAAGGAAATTGGGACTCATGACGCACATCACCAGTTGACCTAACTGAACCATGTGTCGAAGAATGGGTATGAACTCCAACTGCTAGAGCCTTCGTTTCTATCTTACCCTCTACAGGCCCTGCTTCGCTCACATTATCTTTCAAAGAATTATATTTTCGATTGTCATTGGTGGACAAAGCTTCACGATGTTCCGTTTCATGCTGTGCTAAAGTGGGTGGGCCACCATGAGGGAGTTCTGCATCAATTCCACCACTCTCGGCCTGAATATTTTGACCTCCAGTCACCCTGCTTCCTCGAGAATTATGAGCAGAAGATGGATGGGATTTGGGTTGCCAATGAGAAGTTGAACGTTCGAAGACAACATGGTTTTCCTTGGGAACAACTGGACTTCTTTGGATCACCTCAGGAGCCAAAGATTGGTTCTGACTTTCATCCATTTCCTCAATGCCTTTCTTCTGATCACGATCTACAGTAACCCCTGTGGCTTTATGCGCCCGGAAAGCATGACGCTTTCCTCTTACTGCAACTCCTTGATCTCTGGTAGAATGAATTGTGACCTCTGCACCAGAGTTTGGTTTGCTTGGAAGGTTTGAACCATCACCAGAACCCAGCTCATCAGATCGTTTTGGCTTCTCATCCACCATTCTTAGTTCAAGTTCCTCAGCTTGGTGATGCCCACTCAACTTTTGAACATCTTTACCGATGTCCAAGGGGTAAGATTGTCCATCGGCCAAATCATGCACAGTTGATTCCTTCAGCCCACGTTGGCGCCATGATCCATGGACTCTTCCTGGCTTATTTAACCTACCGTCTCCACTCCTAGATGATGGTTTGGCAGGTTGAGCATTTTCAATGCTTTGCAGACCTGAACCTCCTCCCCCATCAACACTAGCATCTCCAGAATTCATATTGCCTTGAGCAACCATATGTTGTTGATGGATACTTCCTTGCTGAGCCATTTCTTTGGCAGCAGGCTTTGGAACATACCTCTCGATCTCTGCCCTCTTATTTTTTGGATTTTTCTCGACAGGATTGTCGATCTTGACAGTTGAAATAACACCCTCAACTACTGCCCTGTCACTAGCTTTATCAGAAACCTCAGTTTTGTTCTGTGATCGAACAGGTGCCCATACAACAGATTCACCACCATGGAGCTTATCTGCAAACCGGTTGGCTTGTTGATTTCTTGGTATCCTGCGAGAATGCTGTGCCTTCCACTGACAATTTACTCTAGTATGGACTTCTTCACCTGCACTAACTGGATGCCTCTCTGAAGACTGTTTGGCATCTACAGAATCAGGCAGTGACTCAACCTGTACAGAATCCAATTTGGACTCAGGAGACTTTAACTTACCGCTTTCGTCTATAGTGTTCGCTACAATAATTTCTTTAGGTGCAAGTACTGGTAAGGCAGATGATGACTCATCCACCTTATGCTTGTTCCTACTAGTCTTGTTGCCTTTTCTTCTTTGCTGAAGCATAGACTCAACCATACCATGTGGATTGACAGAAATTTTATCCTCACAGCTTGGAGTGCTCTCAGAGGGAACATCAGCAGATTTTGCGACACTATCTGCCCCATCAGCAGGGACTTTGGACGGCTCAAGAGCACACTTCTCATTTTTCTCTGATGAAATGTGTGATTTCTGTTTGGATCCCATACGCCTCTGCTTAGACGTACGACCATCTTCCATAGAGTCAGAAGAACCACCAGTTTTGCTTTCCTGCTTCAAAGACCCAGACTGGTTGCCGACCAATGCATGTTCCTCACAAGCACCATCATGTGGTTCTTGTGAAAGTTTGGATAGAGCAGTGCATCTTTCGATAACATCACTAACTTCAGAAACTATGATGGTACTAGAGAGAGACTCAGGGCTTAGCACTACAGACCTAGTAGAAGCCTTGGTCATTTCAACCACAGGCTTCAAGTTATGTTGCTTATTCAAAGTAGAGCTGGTTGACACATTTTCACCTTTTCCAATTGAACCATCTGTAGATTGTGCACGTCTGTCCAGTTCTTCCAATTTCATGCGTGCCTTTGCCTTCTGATCTCTAGCTCGTTCTTCCTCCTCAATCTGCCGCTGTTTCACCCGTTGCTTTGCCAACTCTCTCATTTTAGCACGCTGAGAAAACATTCAAATTGTATGTCATAGAAACTCAACTGGAGTAGAAAACAAACTTCTAAGAAGAAAAAATGTTACCTCTGCCACACTCTCACTGGGATCGTAAGTAATGGACACAGTTCCTCCCTCATCCTTTCCTTGGTAGAGTGGTGCACAGACATCATTAGCTTTCCCAGACATATGATGGGGCACATGAGTGTTAGAAATCTCTAGAGATGCATCAGCTCCAACAGCCAATTGGTCAGGCTCCTTAGATCTCTTCCACTGCTCATCAGGATCTTTAGTACTTGATCTTCCTTTACCACGATGATGAGATTTTCCTTGCACTCCATGAGGATACTGCCTGCGAAATTGCAAAATAGTTAATCAACATTCTAAACAGACAGAGCCAAGGGGGTGGCAATTCTGAACTAGCATTAATTGAAGTCCGAGAGAATAGTAGCAAACCTAGGAACTGTTGCCTCACTGACATCAACTTGCTCGAGGCTCTTACCCCCACTAGAAGCATCCATTTCAGATAGGCTAGGTTTAGTCACCTTACCAGCATGAATTCTTTCAACATGAAGAGCATCAGAGCCAATTTCTCTTGCGGAATGGCTAGACATGGTGTCAGGTCCTTGAAGGTTATTACCTTCCTCTGACCTATTGGAAACAAATGTATACTCATGGCGATCATCAGAAACCCGAGCTTTAGCATTTAATCCCTCAATTTTCTGGATTAAACTTGAATCCTTTGGGGCAGCAGCAGAAGATTTTAGAGCTTCTGGGACAACAGAGCTCTTATACAGTCCTCTCACTGAATCAGCATCATCAGCCCTTTGCACATTTTCAAGTGCCTTTACCCTGGTTGGACCAGGACCACCACCTCTATGATCAAACTTCTGAGAAGCCTCCTCAACTGGTTCTGCATTTTCTAGATCTTTCTCTTCATTGTTGCGATCCGATCTCCACTGGTTCTTCCACGATGCTTTCTTGCCAGGTTCGCCCTTGTCCAGAGATGATTCATCCTTTGTAACACTTCCCTCCCGTTTATGTCCTTCACCCTTTCCATCCCAACTCTCTTGTTGCTTCAAGAGAACTTTGTACTGCCCCCTAGTATCATGAGGACGACCCAAATCCACTTCCTCACCATCTGATGCTTTATTAGTGGAACCATAGCCACCAGATCTATGTGGAATTTCAGGAGCATTTTGGCCAGGATACCGGGGAGGGCCAGCTGCCATCCCAGTATATGCAATATCTCGTTCATTTGAATTGTGATAGTTCATTGGAGGACCAAAATAACCATCATAGGGCATAGGACCAGGGTAATACCCAGGCCTAAGAGGCATACCTGGGCGAATAAAACCATCTGGCATTTGAGGTCTATACATATCTCCACTAGTTGAGTGGTGTCCCCTAGGTCCAGCACCTGGAGGAGGATGCAGGGTGGGAAGAGCAGGAGGTGGAATTTGAGGACGGTAATAAGGAAATGGTTCCACAGGAAAGCCACCAGGTGCAACAGGAGCTCCATAAGGGGGGCCCCCTGGAGGCCCTCTGAACCAAACACCACTTGAGGGATTGTTAACTAGAGGACCATGCCAAGCACTAAACTGCTGAGGGAGAATGCCAGCATTTTGGTGAGGAGGATGATCCCCACGCCACTTGTCCACACCAGGTCCACCATCTTCACCACGAGCATTGTCTCTTCTCCATGAGTTCTCAACTCTACTCGTGGGATCAGCATCGACAGAGCTATCACCTGCAACATGAGAAAAATAGGCAGATTTGTCCTTCAACTAACTGTTAACAAGATCTAAGATGCAATATATCTCAGAACATAAGTAACAACTGCACAAAGAAAAGGTACCTTCTTTCACCAATACCACTGCATCAGAATATAACTCTGAACCTTGAGGAGCATGCTCTGCAGAAAGGTAGTCAGGTCATCAATCAAATGAATTGCCTATTATATAATCAGAAACTCTATGGAATCAAGCAAGAGTATCTATAATTTTCAATTAGAGTGATTCATTAGAAGAAGCTGACAATAGGGTTGATGTGAAACAAAATCTATACATTCTCATATAGTAAATTGATAAGAATAATGATGGGTACTCATTTGATTCAGAAAGACAAAAGAATTGCCATTGAAACATGCAAGGAATAGCAACAAATAGTGGACAAGAAGAAGACAACAATGTATTCAATCAAATTAAGCACATGCTCATCTCACACCAGTAGCCATGTTGCCCATCTATTTAGGATTCAATAATATATAAAAATATCAGGACATATTACCTTGTGAGCCTGCACTTTTCCCACAACCATTTTTCTCTGAACCAAGAACTGGGAAGTCCCCAGAACTTAAAGAAAACCTGTCTTTCTTAGAGGATGTTGGTCCCTATACATAAAACAGCATAAGAGTTGAATTAGCCTGTGCCTTTGCATGCATGTGAAAACAAAGAGTTAGGGACAAGCAAAAGATTAGATATGAGCTATCAGCTAGCTAAAGCAAACTCTAAAAGGCAGACCGTTTACAATGATAGGAAAAGGTTGCACAAGCTCACTCACTACATATATCATCAGATCCTGCCATAAAAACCAATCTACACATTCTTTTAGACATTAGCTTGCATTGAAAACAATGAGAGGTGAAACATTGGCAACATAACTTCAGCAAACATCCATAGTCTTACTTAACATTATAAAAGGGAGAATATTTGATGGAACAACTAAATATACTTTTTACTGAAGTTCTCAATTTAAATGATCACTTCCCACTTAAAATATACAATTATTATGCAGATAAGATTGCCCTCCTTTTCATTTAACAATAGATTTCTCTCAAAGCACAGACTCCACATGAAAAAAGGGATTATATCTTTCTGTTTGTATATTTGATTAATGCAAAAGATTGAGCTTATTTCCCCATAATTTCAACTCTATGCATTAAGCTCCCATCATTACAAATTATGGCAACAGGCTCTTACCAGTCTTTCAATACCCCCAGCCACTGAATTATCAAGCACAGATTCTGCAAAGCGAGATAACTGTGAGCTACCAGGCCTTGTTTCTGCACTCCGAGGACGTAATGATGCTAGTGATGTCTGACTGGATGACAATGCTCCAGAAGCTGAAGATGGCCGAGAATTTGAGCCCCATGCATTAATAGAATCAAGAGCCCTGTCGCTTCCTGCAGTTGATGGTCGGGTGCCACTTTCACCCGATGAAGGCCGAGCACTGAGGTGGCTCGGTGAATTACTACCGTCAGCACTGGGGGAGAGCAAAGATGAACCCCACGCATTGGGTGTAGACGAAGAGGATCTGCTGCCCCAGCTAAGGGTCCCCCTGAATTATACGGGGGCAAAGTAGAGAGAAAAAAATCTTTAACCAATGCTGAGAACCCTCTGCTGTTTGAAGATACTAGGATAAAGCACATACAGACAGATTAAAAACCCCAATAGCAGAGAGGCATACTTACTTTGGAACAATTTCCACATTTGGGTCCAAACCATGATTTTCAAGCCTTTAATAGCAGAAAGAAATGAAAAGGTTTAGCAACAAAGAAAGTCTCAAGGAGATGTGCATAAAACGCGCGGATGAAACCCCATACCTCTGGCTGGGCAGGTTTATGGGTTTGGGAACGGCGACTTTCCCTATTACAGTCATGCCACCTCTTCTTGACGAACCCCACCTGGAGCAATATAACAATTTAGCCAACTTAGATATGTCCTTGTGAATTCATAATTCCTAATAATGTTGACCTAGTGATGCAGAAGCATAAAAGAATATTTGTTAATTTATTTTCTCCAATTAATGTTCCCGATTACTCTAGCTAAGGTTTAATTTTGATTTTAAGGTCTTTATTTATGTTTTAAGAGTCCTAGTACTATCATGTTTACTACTTTGGGTAGGAGTCCTGTCAATAATGGGTTTTCTGCCTATTTGTCACTCATTGAGGTTGTTTTCAGATAAGAGTATTTTCTTATTAAATGAAGTTTCTTTCATAAAATTGCCCTTTCTTTTCCCTGGCTTTGATGTCCAGAAGACAATCTTTTAGATTTGGTAATTCCTTGTGAATTGTTCCAATTTGCTTCTTCAATTCTGTTCTCGGTGATGAACACCTTGTTACAGTTATCTTCCCTACATCACCTAGGTAGCCCACAAAACTAACAAGGGACTTTCCTTCATCAGATACGAAAACATGATGAAGATTAAAAAATAAAAAAACCTAATATTGGGGGATATTCTCAGTGATTATTTATACACACCTGACAGTGAAAGAAAAACAAAGCTTAGACTCACATAAAATAGATGATGAAAAGCAGGTTATCTCATGGGTCATGTATACTCAACTGGTGATGCTATTAACCAACCTATTGTGCTTTACAATCAAACATCTTTCCAGCAATTAAAAATCAAAATCAATTACATTGACAAAAATGTCACGTCAACTTTTTCTCTTAATATTTTACTCCAACCTTGCGAGTATAATTAATCTTAGCACCACCATCTCCAGAAAAAGAAAGCAGCCTCAATGAGATAACATGTTTACAGTCAAAGTTTGTTAAAAAGGGTGGAAAAACACCCAAGAACCCGAATTTCCATGTGGAATGATATCTGTTAGCCTCATTTAATTGACACTCTGGTTTTTTGGGCTGGAAGATGCATGTCATGTACATAAGAAACTGTGACAAATGTGTTATCTACAAAGTAAAGAATCCTACACACATCAATAAAGGAAAAGGATGATGATTGGCAGATATTAAGAAGTTTTCCAAGAGCCCACTCAACTTGCAAAACTCTAGTCATGAAACTTGGAATGTACTTAACATGCCATTAAATTTATTAAAGGCTGACAAGATTCAAGTGGACACTGTTGCAGGCAATTTGATAAGCTTAAAATTGCCTATTGAAGTATTATCTATCTTAAATAATTGTCATAACTTCAAAAGACAGCCAGGAGGCAATGGGGTTGAAAATATCATACCTTCGATCTCCAGTTGTACCTGACGCCATGGTTTCGAAGCTGCTCCAAGGTCATCCAAACAAATTGGACAAAACCTGGACACAAGCAAAAGAACATTATTCTCATCAGGTCATCACCCTTAACAACCCAAGAACAAAAATGTGAGTATCTGCTACAAAAGACGAAAAAAAGGAAGTCAATTGGAAAATGGACACCAAAACAAAACCATAAGAAAGTATTACCAAAGAGCAATGCTAGACATATTAAGATTGGTCTAGAAGATTAGTTTACTGAGTAATATGTCAAACTGTGAGTACTAAACAAGTTGGCACATTCAACAATCAATATCTACAGATATGTCAGTAAATTAATTAATTGTGTAAACCAGATATAGTAAGTTTCGCATTTCTCATTTCCAGATTGCAAAAAATTTATCTGAAACAATTTTATACAGACGAATTAGAATATATAACATCAAGAAGTTCACCAAGATAGCAACGGGTCGAATTATTGTTACTGCAATAAATACAATACAGACACCAGCCTTCTGATGTCAAATGACATGGCAACAAATGAGTGCTCAAAAGTCATGCCTAGCATCTTCATTGAAACCATATTATCATTGGAGCTAGACTTCCCAAATCAAAATGCTTCCACATACGCTAGACAATAAAAGTTGTTGGACGTTTACCAACCTCAAAAAACAACTTTGTGAGTTCATAACTGGGTAACCATGTTAGTCATAGGATAAACAACTTAAGAACGACTTAAAGACATCACTGTAATCATAGAGTTGCTCCTATTCATCCTAAAATATAAACTAACGTGCTTTGTCAGAAGATCATTCCATAAATTCATTAAAGACAATAGAAGAAGTAAGCTGCCATGCCTTGAGAAGACATTCTCAAATTTCATTCTACCGCAAGGAGCATGTTTTGCCCACATCTATTAAAGAATTCAACCGGACTAAAAACTCCGAGCGTCTTTATGCACACTAAGGAAGGTTTCAATTCTTTTGTGAAAAAAGCTTCAATATTCAACACTACTCACGGGCCAAAAAGTTAACAGTACTCTAGATTCAGCCATGACCCACCATCTACTCTGCCCCAATCAACCCTCACAACTATTTTAGGAAACTATCACAGGACTTCCGGAGGCAGGAATCCCCCACGCATAAGGGCTCAATATTTCCTAGAGGCGAACGGCTCCCCAAGAAACCTCCCAAAATCACGTCTTGATCACCCACACAATCCGTCCATACAAATCCAGAACTTCCTAACTCCTATTTCACGAAACCAGCCAACCTCTCTAGAACGGCCGGTCCAGCATCCCCCGTCAGAAATGCCCGTGGAGAAACCGGGCGAGGCCCCGGAGCTAAACACTCACCAGCAATCACAGTAGCTCCGAAAACCAAAACTTTAAACAAAACAAAACACGCAAAAAACGGACGAAATCATCAGCTGATCGCCATTGGCAGCGGCGTCGCCCGCCTCGACGACACGGGCCACGAGACGACGCCACAAAGACGCCCTAGGGCGAGGGGGGTAAATCACTTGCCTCGACGACGACGGAGCCGCCCCGATGCGAACCGCCGGAAAACCCTAGACGGCGGAGGCGAACGGGATGGGGGGGATCGACGGGGGGTAAGGCCGCTCCCCGGGCGGAAGAGGAGGGAGAGAGAGAGAGAGAGAGAGAAGGGCGGACGCGGGGGCCGGTGAAGCGATCGAGTACGGAGATCGCGGAGAAGGAAGGCAGCGGCGGATTCGGTATTTACAGGTTCTAGAGAGAGAAAGTGAGGGAGGGGGTAGAGAGAGAAAGCGACGGCCCTCGGATCGGGAAGCGAACCAGGAGAAGAAAAAGGGAGAGAGGAAGGAGGAAGGAGGAAGGAGGTGAGGAAGAAGAAGAAGAAGAAGAAGGGAGCGAGTGAAAAAAGAAAAAACCCGAAAATGGTCGATTTTCCTCTCAAATTTATACCCCTTTTTTCCCCCTAAAAAAGCTTTCTTTTTTAGGTTTTTTACCCCTAAAAATATGCTTAGGTATTAACATTTTTAGATTTGATTAGGTGAAATTAGACGGTCGGATCGGTCGGATCGGGTCGAGGTGTTCATCTCCACCGTTGAATGGTCGATGAGATATCAAGGGAAAAAAAGTTATTGTTAAGGATATGATTTACCCCTCGATCGAGGTCCGACGCGTCCTTCCATTTTCTCGTGAGGATTCCTTATTGAGAAATTTGTTCCGAAATTATCCGAATGATTATTTGATATTATGAACCGGCCAAAAAACCAAAAAGATTATTTGATATTATGAGGTGAGCTTCCGTTTCGAGCTCGACCATTTGGGGCAACCGAAGATTATTATTGATAGGATGAGGTTTCTCCTCGAGAGCTTGATTTCAAGAATACCAAATATGTTTAGCTCCGCTTATAATTATCGAGCGTGCATGTGCCAAAAACTCGACATTTAGAAGATCATAAGAAATTTTTTTATTGTACATTATTCGAATTATTAATTAATTAAAGAAATTATGGACACGATGCGAAGAAAATGTACATATATATGCGGAAAGAGAATAGTATTTTGTAATTTGAGCTATTTTTAGTAACGTTGTTTATAAAATACGAAAGATTTAAATTTGAAAATGTAAGAGGGCAGATGGAACTAAAATTTCGGGAAAAGAAAAAATGGATTGCGATTATTGAAAAGGATGGGTTCCTATTCACGTTTTATAAAAATTTCGTTGTCCGCACGCATGCTCGCTGACATTATATATTCAGGTAAATTAAAAGGCATGACTCACTTGGTGGAGGTTAATTTTAGTAATAGCCAAATCACAATTGTCATCTCTAATTTGTAATCTACAGTGTCTGTTTTGCGAAATATAAATTATTTAAAAATTAATTTTTTAAAAATTGTCCGTATACAAAATAAATCAACATAAAATATTTTCATCATTCACAAAAATGTTCAAACATAAATTATTATCATAATCAAAATATTTTTCATTGACTAATGATTCTAAATGATCATGTTTTTACAAATATTTTTTTCAAAATCATTTATTTTTTGTAAAACAAACAAAGCATTAATGTGAATTCCAACTTTCTAATTATTCATTTTCTTGAGGTTTAATTCCATAGGGACTTTATCGAATCGCATGACCTTAATTAAATTTAATTCTCTAATTTGTCTCGGGCGAGATTTGAAGACTGTCAGTCTTTCCCAAGTGAGATATGGAGGGCCAACAAAGATCTCACCATGGCAGGCACATTGGGTCGTGTGACCTCTAAAGTTCATTAGCTAAGGTTGCGTGATTGCAACACCACCTTTGCATAGTGTCACATGACCTCGCGCAACCCCCTTTGTCTTGGATCACATGACCTTAGTCATTGGCCATCGCCCACGTCGATGAGACATCTATTTTTCTTATCTAAAATCCTTTAAGTGTTTTGCAAATAGCATTTGCATTTCATGAAAATCATTTTGCTTGACATGACATGAGTTGCATTTAGTAATTAGTGTGACTTTTATTTTTTTTTATTTCTTTGCAACTTTTAAATTTTGAATTTTTTTCTTTTTCGACCCCGAACGCATTACATTTTAAAACAATACGAGTTTTTTGGTCGATTTTAAACAATCTGATTTTTTTTTTGTCAAAGCAAACCATACCATGAGTAGTGTGGTTTAAAATACTTTTTTATAAGTGGTTGACAATTAAGATATAAAGTTTTTTTTTTGGCAAATACCATTAAAAATCATAAATTATGCCACTTATGACAATTTTACCCTGAACTTTTTTTTGTGCTTCTAAAAACCCCAAAATAACCATACACTTTTTTTGTACTATAAATAACCCCAAAATATGCCACTTATGACAATTTTACCCTAAACTTTTTTTACGCCACAAAAAACCCAAAATTATGTCATTTGTGACAATTTTATCTTGAACTTTTTTTGTGCCACAGAAAACCGCAAACTATACTATTTATGACAAATTCACCCTATACTTTTTGATTGAAGGGCATTTTTGTCTTTTTCCATTTTTTTTTCTTCTCCTTCTTCCCTTTGCTATAGTTGGCAGAGAGGAAGTCGGCTATGGTTGGCAAAGGGAAGAAAGAGAATGAAAAAAAAAAATGAAAATGAAAAATGATTCAAAAAAAAGTTAGGATAAATTTGCCTTAAGTGGCATAATTTGGGGTTTTTTGTGACAAAAAAAATTTCAGGATAAAATTGTCATAAATGGCATAGTTTGGAGTTTTTAGTAGCAAAAAAAAGTTTAGGATAAAATTCTCACAAGTGGTATAATTTTAAGATTTTAGTAACATAAAAAAATTCAAATAAAATTATCACAAGTGATAAAATTTAGAATTTTTGGTGATATTTATCCCTTATTTTTTGGTCGGAATATAAAGTTCCCTATAGACCACCGGACTGTTCCCGTCTTCTTCCTCCGCATTCCCTCCGATCTCTCGTCGGCGAGAAGGAGGAGGGAATGAAATCCTCCGATTCCAGGAGCTCAGCACAGGTAAGCCGCTGTCCCGTTCATTCTCCAATCGTCTCGTTTCGGTGCTTCCGAGATCGGATTGCCCGCTCGGTCTCCTTCGGCGGGTGATCCGAGGTTGCCCATTAGTTTTTTCTTGCTGCTGAATCCGACTCGCCTTATGGGTACCGTCGGTTTTGTTTCCCGCTGATTCTGTGGCGGTTGAGTTCATCGATGTTGGCGTGTCGAAATCGGGCTGCCCGTTTCGCGTCCTGCGTGTTTGAGCTCGACTGCGATTTGTCTGAGCGAAAGGAGTAGTTTTTAACTTGTTATGATCCGGAGCCGGGTCGCTCCGGTGGGCCGTGGATGGATCCGAAGTCGCCTTCGAAAGTGAAAACCTCTAATGCCAGATTTGCGCATTATAGGGTGGCGCCGAAGATTGGTGTCGCGATCGTTCTTGCTGGGTTGTTGTTATTGAGTGGTTTGCTTTTAAGCTGGAAACGTGTTATGTCCCGTGATCCTAATCGATCCTACTTTACGGTTGTTGTGGACTGTGGAAGCACCGGCACGCGCGTGAATGTGTATGAGTGGATGGTGAGAGGTGCAAATGAATGGGAGCTGCCGATTCTAGTGAATTCTTACCCTGATAATTTGATCAAGAACCAGAGTTCCAACAGCTCCTGTCAGTATCACTGTCTGCAAACTGAGCCCGGTTTAGATAGATTCATCGGCAACGCTGGCGGAGTGAGGGCTGCTCTGGAACCGCTGATAAACTGGGCAAAACAATGGGTGCCCGAAGAAAGACATCCGGAGACTCCGATTTTCGTTCTCGCAACTGCTGGACTCAGGAGGTTGGCAGTTAAGGATGCGACGAGGGTCTTGGACGATGTCGAAGCTGTTGTCAAGGAACATGCGTTTGTTTATAAGAGAAGCTGGATAAGGGTGTTGCAAGGAAAAGAGGAGGCATACTATGGTTGGGTAGCTCTGAATTACAAAATGGGGAGACTTGGAAATCAATCTAGGTTGCCCACTTTGGGGCTTCTCGACTTGGGAGGTTCCTCATTGCAGGTAGCAATGGAAGTACATGATTCAGTGAACCATGAGCAGTTGGTAAGACTGAAGGTTGGTTCTATCGAACATCGGGTATTAGCCTACTCATTTCCGGCATTTGGTTTGCGAGAGGCATTTGACCGGACCCTTGTCATGCTAACACAAAATGAATCGCTAAGACGGAGGGATGGTAACTATATCCTTAGCCACCCTTGTCTGCATCCAAACTATCTGCAGAACTATACCTGCTATAATTGCCACGCAATGAATACAACCGATGAAATATTTTTGGGCAGTACAAAGCAAAAGGGAGAGTTTAGTATTTTGAATGTCGTTGGAGATCCGAATTGGGAAGAGTGCAGAATACTTGCAAGGGCTGCTGCTGCCAATTCAAGTTACTTAAAGCACTTTTCTGTGGCAGTTGGTAAAAACAGGAAAGAGGACGTCTTTTACCACAATGGTGAGTCGGCAACATCCCACTATCACTTCGATTTCAAGTTCTTCTCTTCTAGCCAAAAACATCACGGTTCATCCTAGTTCATCCTTGTTGAGCTGTGAAAACCACGTGCTGTATCCTTCACTGAAATTGTTAAGATATAGAAGTGAAACTGATGCTCCTTCCGTCCTTGCAGGTGGTGACTGGCAAAACATCACAGGGGTTGCCCTGCCTGACATGGCTTTTCATGCTTTGTCAGGATTTTTTGCTGTTTACAGTAAGTTAAGATTAAGCGGTAGAGCTAATTTCACGCGGTTGTTGGAGAAAGGCCATCAACTATGTTCAGAATCATGGATCAATTCAAGCCACATCACTGAACCTGAAAACTATGGAGGGCAGTTTTGCTTTCAGGTACCTTATTTGGCATTGCTCATCGATGAGGCGCTCCACATCAGTGATAGAGATATTATAATCGGTCCAGGGGATATATCTTGGCCTTTGGGAGCTTCTTTGGTTGAGGGCAAATTTATACAGTTGCGTCCCTTCAAAGTCGAGATGGCACTGTCATCTTTTGGGATTAGAACAGTGGGCTCCATCCCATCCCCTGTTTTCCTCTTTGTCCTACTTATATGCTTGGGAGCCTTCGTTTACCGTCGCCAGATCAAGCTGCCTATGCCCCAAAAGAAGGGTGCTGCTGGGGTTTCACTGCCATTATGTAATCCTAGACGCCAAAGAAGCCAATTATTTTGACCATGGTTGTCTTGGTCTTTGTAGATACTAGATACTCCATACGATTGTGTACCTTCACTCAACAGTTAGTTTTTTGCATCCTTCTAGGTTACAAAAAAGATTCATTCCATTGTAGTAAATTAGTCGAGTTTTTTGCGTTCTTCTAGGTTGCGATAAAGATTCATTCCATTGTAGGACAGGATTTACTTATTTTGATTTCTATTGCAAGTTCCCTTTTCCTTTATTGTAATGTATCGGCCAAATGGAATAGTTGAACATCAATAGCAGTGCAAAGTTAATTGCAGGGCATGGTCTTTCTACTATGTGCCAGATTGTAAATAACCATGAAAAGAGCAAGAGTCAAGCGATGCCTTCATCGCCTTGTCATACTTATCACATCTCTTCAGTGTAACAACTCGTGAAGTATTTGGCCACACTCTGTCTGAGAATAGTGTTAAAAGCCATTTCCACCCAAGAGCTAAAACTCTCACGGTTCATCATTCAACAAGAGCATCAGGAACCACTTTATCTTTACATCGGTTGATCGCATTGCGGCCTGTCTATCATCATTCAGCGGAAAGGTTCTACATTGCTCACTCATTTCTCAGAGAACTTCACAAATTCATGAACTCATCAGTTTTAATGGAGGAGAGAACAGTCATGTGAAACTGGATAGTATAATTCACATATGAGAGTTTTTACACAAGGATTCAAATATACAAGGAGATGTTTCAGAGACGCTTGATCGTATTTACATGTAGGGTTCATACAAAGACCCAGACTTTAAGTTCTTAACCTCAGTAGCAGGACCAGGAATCTATACTTATCTAAACAAGTCAATTGCCATGCATCAGTATGCAGCGACTCCACTGAACTCACAACCATTTGATCCAGGCGCGTCGACATCGACCCAGACTTCGTTAACACGACCGATCACTCGGAAAGGAGAATTATACTGAGCGATCGAATAGGCGTAGCTACTCTCGGAAGAGGTCATGTTAGCCCACGGCGACCTGCTCAAGCTGGACGCGAGCTTCTCCGCTTCCTTAACGATGTTCTCGTCCTTCGCAAAACCGGAGAACTTCCTGACCGCGACGCAGTGGCTCTCCCACACGTGCGGCTCCAGGTCGAGCTCCGGGAGAGGGGTCGGGGGGTCGGCCTGGAACTTGGGCGGCAAGTAGAACAGGATGGAGTAGGCCCACGAGTGGAGCGGTCCGGCTTCTGGGACGATGCTCGTCACGACCGGGAACGTCATCGGGATCCTGGAGAAGTTCAAGTTGGCTCCTTGAATGAACTGGAACAACCTGCGAAACAGAAAGCAGGATTTGCTCAGCTCGCCATCTGGGTACTAGGTGGTAAGCAGCAGAGAAAACACAATCACCATAGATGACTCAAGAAAAGGGTGATCAAGACCCAGCTCATGTAATCAAATCCCAACGATATCCACCAGAATCGTAACTAGACTCGAACAAGAAGATGATCATCTCCAAAATCAAGACTTGCAGACAAAACAACATCAGCCCGACCGATTCCTACGCGAAAGCTTGAACAAAACCGGGCGTGAAACCCGGACGAGTCGATCGAGAGAGAGGAGGGAAAAACCTGTGGAAGCCGTTGAGGGTGGCCTTCTCGAAGGAGATGTCGCGGACGGGGGCGGACATCCACGTGGACTCCCGGTAGAGCCGGACCTCGAAGTCGGATTCCTGGTGGACCACCGCGTACGGCGGCGACTCCGCCGCGTCGCACAGGAGCGAGACGCCGAGCAGGAGGACGACGCACGGGGCGATCGCGGACCTCGGGGAGATCTCCATTTTCTCTCTCTTCGAGCTTCTGAAGCTTGGGAAAGTCGCTCCGCCGGACGACAAGAATTTAGTAAGAGGGGGCGTTTCTGTGATTTTACCGTTCTGCCCCCAGTCGTTCTCCTTTCGGAGGGTCAAGTAGAGGGGTAAACTCGCCAGCCTGGCTTCTTCGACTAATACGAAATCCACATGGTCCGTTGACTTTTAACTTGTCGCTTTCTTTCTAAGAAGGCTAAATAATACGAATGCTACATAAATTTTCATTTAGCGTGCAATACCGTGTTTGAATTTTTAATTTATTTAATGTAAGTTCTAATTCAAGAACGATATTGAATATTTTCATTCAATTTAAAGATTAAATTGAATAAATATAAAAAATTAAGGATTACGTTAAATAAATTAAAACATCAATAACGTCATTGCACATTGAATTAAAGTTCATAGATCGTATTAAATAAATTTAAAATCCATGGACTATATTAAGGATCATTTGTATCACTATCCCTTATAGGAAACACTAGAAATTATGCATCTCTAATCTGGGTTTCATTTATATTCAAGAATGTCACCCTGTTCAAATCAAGTTGCTGCATTTACTGGCTCTTCTTCCACAAAATCTTGAACGAAACGCCCTGAGTTCTGAAAAATTCGCTTTTTATGATTCGATACGGGACGGACTTAACAGAACCTTCCGTTCTTCGGAACAGACGACACGAGCCATGGCGGCATTTTCCAAAGTCGCAATCTCCTTCACGAGAGGATAACGCAACATCTTTCATTACATACAAGAAGCAACAATTTGCATTGCCATGACTCAACATTATTCCAGGCACAAACCCTTTTGACTCAATCCAGTCAATGGCCCCCGCTTCAGTAGTTTTCTTGGGTGGTATTTTCTCAACTCAGAGATGCTAACTAGGAAACCAGATAAAGCAAAAAAAATTTGATGGGTCCTGGGTCGCATTCTTTATGCGCTTCTCTTCAGGATCTTGTTTGCTTGGTGGTCCACGAGCATGCCGCAGGAAACAAGAGTCAGTGTAGAATTCGGGAACTTGATAATCCTCGATCGCTTATCAGGCATGAAAGAAAGAGATTGCCCGTCTACAACTGCTGGCCAGAGACCTAGAAGCATAAAGCAAGACAGTTTACTTCACTGCTACAAGTAAAAGAATGACAGTCCAATCATGACAAGATTGCTCAAGAATTCTACCAGCCCTTTTTGTACAATATCTATCAAAACATGACTTTTATACCTGAGGGAGATGCACAATAGATGGATCGATGATGCCTCATACCCTGAAGTTAGCTGGCAGTGTTTCTTCAGTGAAATATTCATTCCTGACCGTCTCCACAGAGCAAAATCTCACCTATTGAAAGATAATTAAGTGCTCAGTAGGAATAATCATGAAGTCCGCAATGAGTAATGGTCATAGATGACTAATCACATGCTTATTGGTTGGCCTTTCCTCAGAAAATTCATAAACACAATATGTTACCACCTTCAAGTTTCCTATCTTGTATCATAGGTATATTACTGTGCGGTGAAACCTAAACACAGTTGGTAAAGAAAAGATGTGCATCTAATTGAACATGTTCTGGCAAAAGGCATTCTTTTGCTTCTCACCAGACTATAATCTGAAAGTATTACCAGCAAAAGCAGCCTATGCTTGATAGGGAAAATGTAAATATGTTGCTGGATCATACCAGAGAAGCATATGATTTCAGCAAGGGCTTTGCTAGTTGCCATATTGGCTTGAAGACAAATGGAGCTTCCACAAAGAGGACTTGTCCTAACCGCTTGGGATAGTAATAGTAAAACACGTCAAACTGCATAAAACAACGAAAAATCAACTCATCAGGCCAAACAGATTCCTCCAGTAACTGTGCTACTGCCTCTACTTCTTCAAATGGGCAGAAGCATATGAAGAATACTGACTTTTCCCATCTTCTAAGAGTACTTGAGCATCAGTCTCCTTGATTACAACAGTTAAAAGCAAATGGAGATCTTTCAGATCATATCAGAAAGAAATTTTTGGCAGTATTAAACCAGAAAAGCATCATCTCAACTATAATTTATTGCCAGCAGCAATGACCATGCATACAACCAATGCAATAGAGCTCCTGCATCATACCAGAAGACTAATATGCAAATGATTGCTCGTGAAGAGTAACACTATCTTGCCTTTCATGAACAGACATCTGTCGCACCAGCAGCTGATGCATATGCCAAATAAGCCAACATGTACCATTTAAGATACCAATTTAGTTCTACTTCAACACATGATTTGATGTGGAAATGGATTAGCCTCAATTGCCATTTCAACCTTATCATTCTGCCAATCTTAGAGGTGCATTTACTCATTTGTAGTTCTTTTCCCTCTTTTATATTGAAATGTGAAACAGCACGCCCGAATTCCAAGTATTCATGATAGAACCAGTGCAGGAATTACCATAAAAGTCAAGAACTTAAGATCTGCATTCTCAGTACCAAATCCTCGAAGGTCAAATATCCCAAGAATCTCTTCTTTTCCATCTGGAAGCTTGCTCAGTGCCTTTTCAATCATAAACACACACAGTTTCTCATTTTCAATAGGGTCCTGAACCTGGCCACGAGAAATGCAACCCTTAGAATTTGCTCTTAAAAGCAATAGACAAATAAAAAGATCATCCTCCATCATTGACAGAAGCAGTAGTCCTTCCAGAAAGGGTTACTCAAAATATATTTTAAGGAAGAATAGATCAAATGAGATAATAATATGTACAATCAATCTCGAACACACCAAGAAAGGAATAGGAGATTTTTCGTGAGTAATTGGAGCCATCAACATAGTTACTAAGATGCGACTTCATTCATATTTTTTCCAAATGAGGAACACAATTTGACATCCGTCAAACTCTTCTGCACAGATACCATTGATGTTTAAGAGACCAAGATTAATAATCAATCAGAAGAAGGTTACTCTGAATTCAACGTTTTTCATTTATCTACAACTGCCTAAGAGGCAATTGGGGTACTAGAAAAAGAAAGACAACAGAGATTGAGGACTAAGCTTGCGCAAAGTTTCAACACTTACGCCAGGAAAGTGCTTTGACACCACCACTACGAGCACAGGGCGGTCATTGACATCAAGAAAATCGTGCACATATGCCTTTCCAGTTTCCGCTATGCTTTTCACGGATTCTTCCGTCAACTCAGACACTTTGAACTCTTGACGCCATTTCTACATAAGCATAAGGATAACTTATAGAATATCTATCCACCATGTGATCAGTTTTCTTTCAGCAAGAGTGACATCGGTTGAAGGCACTGGCCACATAAGAGAATGAGAAACCCATATGCATCACGTCATCGATCCAATCAAGCACAAGCATAACATCAATTGCAGGAACTAGTGGCATGTGAGAACGAGAAACCAAAATGCATCACACCATCAATCTTATAAAGCGGGGTCATCACAGCATCCATGTTTCTACAACTAAAATTAATTGTCCCCAGAACGAGTGAACAATGCATCACAGTTTCATAAACTTGGAAAGCACAGGATTCATAAGGATACAATGGCTTTAGTCAGCTTCGCGACTGCATCTTCGACGACAAACTTCCTGTCCTTCAAGAACCAGTAGATCATGTCTTCATCATCTCTTCCATTCTTACCCACAGGAAGACCACCGTAATCTTTTTCAAGCTTCTCCTTTACTTCCAAAACCAACTGCAGATTCGAAATTACCATATCAAAAGGACCAGACCCGAGAGCTATCTTTCCCAAAATGCCAACTCTGATTTAGCAACCATATCCTTCTACCCAAGTAACCCAGACAACCCAGCATTGAAATTAACAGATAGACACAGGACCTAACCGAAAAAAGCAGACTTTTTGCCTTGACGAGGTAAAACCCGACAACGAAATACCCGCTAACCTCATCCTCCGAATAACCCGCGAACCAAAACCCCGATGAAAGCCCTTCTTGGAGCCTCCCTCGTCACCCCAGCTACATTAAAGAAAAGGAAAAAGAACAAGAAGACAAGAAAAGCAGGGGAATGCAAGGACCTTGCGAGCATCGTGGGAGTCGAAACTAGAGCAACGGACTGAGAATGCGCCGGTCCGAATGGAGGGCTTGCTCGAAACGAGCGGCGACGAGAAAGGATGACGAAGCGCGTGGCTCGCTCGGAGAGCCATTTTGCGTTGAGAGAATTGGCTTCGAGTAAGAGGAAAACGAGCGTGGGCGATAGGATTCCGAAGCTGATGCGATAACTACTGTCAGCTCTCTCCTGTCGCGTTTCGATTCCGAGGTAAAACCGGCGACCGTCGGCGGCCGTCCGACGACCGAGGAGTCGCTTCCCCACGTCGCCTGAAACGGCGGTCGTGTCGTGTCGTGTTGGACTTCGCCAGTGCATTGGGCCCTGGGCTTTTGCTTGAGCAGTGGGTGTTATACCGTGTCGTTTTGGGTTGCTCTAATTGTTGGGCCATTAGGGCCCATTTATCATTAACCCTTCCGATACCCACAGGGCCCAAAAACAATGTTGGGCGGGGTCGATTGGCTAGAAAGCCCATCCCCACCCGGTTGAGCCAGAGCCAGAGAGCCAGAGCCAGAGCCAGAGCTAGAGTCGAGTTTGATAAAAATGTGCAAACTCTTTAAAATGCATGGGCTTGGGTAACAAATCCAACGTGACTCAAATATGCTTGATCATGATCAACTCTGTTTGCAAACGCGTTATATTTTTCTCCAGTTTATATATTTGATCGACAGGTTGCGAGCATATTCATTAGTCATGATTAATTTTGGTCAAGTTTGAATTTTAGTGACATATAGAATTTAGGATGCGCATAATAACTATTGAATTTTTGTTTCAGAACTGATTTTCTATTCCAAACTTGATTTTCGAACAAAAATTCATTTGGTAATGTACTTCATTTTTCTATTTCTAAAACAATTTTTTTGTCCAAAAATATGTTTGGAACAAAAACGAGAAGTAAAAAATTTTCTCTTCTCTATTTTTGTAACGCAAATAAAAAATAAAAACCCTTTTGTTGCTCGTCTTAGCTACTAGCTGGTCCCCCACTCGCCGCTATCACATGCTATTTGCCGTCGTCTGCCACCACCTTTATCAAATGAATTTTTATTCCGAAAATAGAAATTTTGCATTATTATCAAACGTGTATTTTTACTCACAAAATTATTTAAAAATAAATATAAAACAATATATTTCTATTCCAAAAAATATTTTTGGTTAGAATTATCATCATTCGCATTCTTGACAACCTGTCAATTCTCCGATGGAAGGTGGACAAAAAATATCTATCTTCTTCTTCTTCTTCTTGTCTTTTTTCCCTTTTCATATGAGGAAAAGATGGCTCTGGAGCCGGAGTTGTCGCCATGATCGCGCCTATCTTTTTCATTGAGAAACTTTCTTTGGATGACAGTCTATTTCTCCCTCATGTGGCAAAATCATGGAATATGGATATGGATGCCGACTTTAGGGCTCCAATTTGCGCTCCCTTTTTTGACAATCGAGGCCTCCAGGGGCGCACATCAACCATACATCCTTTCGAAAGTGAAAAGATCGAATTGGACCGTATGATTCGTTTCGTTGACTGGCCTGTCTTCATGTCACCATTGCTTTCTGTTCTCGACCCCGTTGAATTTGGAACTGCATATGAGGGGGGTTTTCATTGATATTTTCCCATTCCACTTAGAAATTAATCGAAAAAATTATCTAAAAACTCATAAATTTATTATATGATGATCAATTTAATCATAAATCTTATAACAATTTGTCATTATAATTTTTTTGATCGATTTTTATTAAAAATCGCCGATATGACAATCCAATTAGCATCGACAATTTTATGTGGCAAGCCGACAACCATGGCCAATGAAGAGAAAAAAAGGAAACTTTAGAAAGCATAAAAAAATAAGATTTGTTAAAATGTTGATCATGTCATGTAGAATGATTTAGCAATTTCCGATGAAAATTGATTAGAAAAATTACATTGGCAAATCGCTAAAAAGTTTATGACTAAATTAATGAAATTTAAAAGTTTAGGACTAAATTGATTGTCGTATATTAGAGTTGCATTTAGTAGTCCATCAAACTGAGCAAATTATCTTATTTGGTGTTTGGCAACGTTCTCCAAACTAGATAAACCCTGATACATCCGGATAAAATTTTGGATAAGAAATCCGACATAAAGGGTGGAATAAACACAAATTAGATTAAAGATTTTAGAAAATTAAACTTAACAATTCTTGTTGATGGAGTGACACATTCGAATATTGCTAATATTGCTTTGCCAACCAGCATGCGAGGACCGCCAGCCAAGATAGCCGGTCATTGTCCCTTCCGACCACTGCACGATCACGTCGCCTTTGACGACCACATTAATCGTCACTGCCAACCAATGATCTTGTTCCGACAAATGAGGGCGAAAAGGAGTCTAAAGATGATCGCCGTGCATCATTCTTTCCACCACCTCCCTGTCGCAGACGTCCTTCATGTCGAGCCCGATCTTTCAGGTGTAACTCACGAGCTAGCTGCTCACTAGCTGGTCAGTGAAAAATGACCAGCACACCATCGGCTTCTTGACGAAAATGCTCTCGAGAACACTGCAACGGCACTGTGGTGCAGAGCCTCCTCCTGGGGACCCGCCCCATGATGCACCCCTTATCCGTTGTCGCCTTCCTTAGCTCCTTCGGAATGGTGCCACCACTTTCTTCGGTGATGGAGCTCGGCTGCATGACCCACGAGAAGCGCGTTCCGTTGTTCACAAGGCCATACCAAAACTTAATGAGGTCGTGTCTATGTAAAGGTGTCAAAATAGGTCATAAATTCATATTATAACTCATTTTTAGTTAAATTGATTAAACATGAGTCAAGTAAAAGTTAAATATAGGTAAAATATAGGTTGAGTGAGTTATTAGGTAGACCTAGGGGTGTCAAGATGGGTCATAGACCCATTTTATGAGTCATGTTCTGTCTTAATAAGTTGAAAATAGGTCAAAATGTGTGACTCATTTTCGATCCATTTTCAACCTAACTATAGAACATATATGTCATTTTTGACCCATTTTTTTATCATTTTTAACTTAACTGTAAAACATGTTTTTCTTCTTTTAGTCATCCTTAAGTTCGGTGAGTGGTGGTGACCTACCAGTGACCGCGACACTCTACCATTCACCTCCACCCCATCTCAATTTATAGGTTTTTTACAAAGATATATTTAATTGGTGAAATTCTTAAAAAATATTTCAATTTATAGGTTTTTTACATTTTTTATTTTATTTACTATTTTTTAATTTTTTTAATTTGATTTGAAGTTTTATTAATTTAACATAGAGTTTAGAGTGAGTTTAGGTTTTTCTACAATAATAATGACTTTTAGCAATACGGGTTGGGTCGGGTATGGATTGAGTATGGATCATTAGATTTACATTACATGAATATGGGTCAAAATGGGTTAAATGGGTCAATATTGGTTGGATCATTTTCGACTCGACCCAAACCCGATTTGACCCACCCATTTGACGGGTCTATGTCTATGTAAAGTCATCATGCTCCCGAGGTTGATTTCCCAGAGACCACCTGACGATAGGGGTCGAGAGGGTTTGAGTCATCGTGTACAATAGGAGAGAGTCAGGGATGAGATTTTCAAACGAGAATGATTTTAAAAGATTTTTAATCCTATCTTAGATTGCGGGTTTTCAATTTTTTTTCCAAAGATTTCAAATTCTATCTTAGATTGCACCAAACATATGATAAGATATTTTTATCGTCTGAAAGTAACTTGAATGATTTTAAACCTTTCTATCTTATCTTATCCTAATATGATTCCCAGCAATCAAATGCAGTCTAGATTTAGGACTTTTGAACGATTACCGCAACAAAGTTAGTTGCTAAAGCATGTTTAATTACCAACATATTTGTTGTTGGCCGGTGGTTGTGATGAGTTTGTCACTGGCTTTCATGATTAGGGAGACGAATAATTCTGTTGAACTGCTGAAAATTTGCCATTGGAATCGGATAATGATGCCCAGATTGATCCATTTGCAATCAATCCGATAAAGCTAAGCATGATTCTGTCTTCTTTTGCTTTTCATCTATTTACATGGGCCGATGCTAAATTCAAAGTCCTTTATTGACTCCGTCTCCTCTATCGGAATCATTTCATTGAAAAACAAGTGACACGGACGTGCGACAATCCTAGCTATTGCATCACAAGTTGAATCAAATCCGACATCAAATCTCTGATGAGAATGTAGGGGATTTGGCGTCATTGGACCAAGCCTTTAACTTTTAATGATGGTAATCAGTTTTCTAAAGGTAAATTGGAAATTCCAAGTAAATTGATACCGATCCCATGATTTCTAATAGAAGATACAGTACCGACAAATTAGTGGTCTTACAAACTTCAAAGGATATGTTGTGGATAGTGTCTATTAAATCCCAATAATGGGTAGATTTCCTATTTGTTACTCAAGTTCTTATTTGAACGAGCGATACTCAAAATCCACAAAAGTTTGAAAGGCCGTAGGTCATCTTATCTCATCATAATGATCAATGAGATTCAGATGCGTTCAAGATCGAACCCCTTCAACTTGTACTAATGGATTGGATTCGAGCTCATAAGGACTCTCCACATAGGAAATTTGTCCAAAAGTCCTAAATTGATTGTACTTTTGTTAATTCAGTTCTAAATCTTACAATTTTGTCAATTCAACCCTAAAATTTTTGACTTTTTGTCAATTAAGTCCATTTAGCTAATTTTGGCAAGAATTTGTTGACGTGGGCATTGATTGTCCTATATGATACAGTTAATACTAATGTGGACAATTTTTAATAGTAATTTTCATATTTTTTGAATTCTTTAAATTTTTTTTGAGTTTTTTTTCTCTTTCTTTTTCCTTTTGCTTGTGGCCGAGCAAGCTAGCCTCGCTTGCCACAGGGGAGGCTTGGGCAGGTGAGAGGAGCCCTCACCCAGGCAGGGTGGCCTTGCCAGGCATCGCCTTCACTTGAGTGACACCGGCTTGGCTTGGGTGAGGACTGGCCTTGCCAGATCTAGGCTACGTGAAATTGACCCTCGTCTGGCCTTGCTTGGTTGAGGGTGAGCCCAGTTGTGCCTTGCTTGTGGCAAGGAAGGCCAATCCGATTGGTCATTAACAAAAGGTAGAAGAAAGGGAAAAAATCAGAAAAAATATTAAAATATTATTAAAAATTATTTAGATTAGCGTCTATCATCTTGTGTAAGATCACGATCATCCATATTAGTGATTTTCGGTTAAAATTGACTAAAAAGAGATGACCCTCGATAGATGCATTGGGGAACTTGAGCCTTTTCGAACTCAAGTGGTAGAAAGATACCTTGTTCAATACTCACCTAGATGGACAACCAATTGACCTCGATTCCCTTAGCAGTGGTATTGTGAAAATGGAAAAAGAAGCTCTAGTACTTTTTGCCGTCTTTGAGAAGATAGGAAAGAGAGCTTGAACTGGACGTGAATCCAACTCCTGTAGCTTAATTGGTAAGTACTGGAGGACACCACTTTTGCTACCGAAGGGTATGGGCCAACATGGCCAGAGGCCATAGGCGAATCTGAACCCCCGAAAGATCAATTTTGATTGGAAAAATTGATAAAAGGATGAATTAGGTATAGGATCTTCCGGAAAATTTTTTCGGGCTCTGTCTTGAATCGTACTTCAACATGAATGCATCATACTTCATGGTCAGCCTTCCACCTTCGTGCAACCTTCGAACTCGAGCCTTTTCGTCTCCATTTTTTCCTCCTTCCTTTTCAAAAGCCACACCGCATTCCACAATTTCTCCACCGAGAGAGAGAGAGAGGAGAGAGGTGGGGGAAAGAGACGACACTCGACGCGTACCCCGTACTCCACGCATTAACTGCACCATCTAGACACGTCGCGTTCACATCATACACATCGGCTTCAGTGCCACAAGTCCCTCCCCACGACGCGTCGCCATCGGTCCTAAAACCCTAACGTAGGTAGAAGCTCGAACTGGTATGACGCGTCCCATAATACGTGTGTGCATAGCCGTAGAGCTTTCTTTCAACCTACGAGCCGCGTCCTACTCGTAGGTAGAGCTGCCACGATGTCTACGTCGGTTCGTGCGGGGAGATGGTAGATGTGAATCCAGCGCAATGTTGTTTTCTTTTGTGGGTTTAAGGAGAAATTGAAATTATGCGCTGGATGATATGCTTTGGTGAAGCAAAATAATGGCTTAGGGAGGGTCCTAGGTAAGAAAACTACATCTGCCCCTCTCATCATTGTCCTCCTCATAGATAAAATTAAAGCCCTACATGCATGCTTGTATGCACTAAAAACCCTAGAGCCATAACACCCTTACTTGGATCAGGGTGTAAACCTTGCTTGGATTAGGGTGAGGGCCGGATGCCCTTGCTTGACGCCCTCACCTAATCTAGGCAAGGGCCATAATACTTTTGCATCTAGTCATTGATGGTTGTTGGTCAGCAATCTTGTCAGTTCACAATTGAGAAAAAAGGGAAGGGAAAAGAAAGTAATAAAATATTAGAAAATTTCAAAATTTTAAAACTATTTATATTAACGTCGACTATGTCACGTAGAATAGTCGACATCCATGCCAACAATTCTTGATCAAAATTAATCGGATGAACTCAATTAACATAATTGTAAAATGTTTTGGACTAGGGGTGCATTTGGTTTAACATTGCCAAGGCTCTTTGGGGCTTCAAAATTCATTGGGCAAATGCAAATGGCATTTGGCAAAAGTTGAAAGTTTTGGAAAAATGCAATTGCATTTCTAAAGGCTTCTAAAGGCTTTGTAGGTCCGAAGGTGCCTTATAATGCCGCATTCAAAATGTAAATAGACTTTTTTTCTTTCATTTTACCCTTATTATACTTTCATAATCACAAAAATATCCTCAAAAATCCTAACGTTACCAGCAAAGGCCTCGGCCACTAATGAGCAATTGCTAGCCTTGCCTGAGGTCACACAACCTTAATTGGTGGCCCATTTGGCTCGTCAATAGCTAAGTTTCGCCGGATAGATTTGGGAATTTATAAAAAAATAGTAAAAATCATTTACTAGGTGTAGTTTTTACTAATTGGTATTCAAGTCTATTGTTTCCTAAAAAGTTTTTAAGTTATACTTTAGCAAATATTATTTGCATTCTAAAAATCCCTTTTAGGCTAAAGATTTTTTTATTCTCCCAAGGCATTTTTCAAAGTCGAACTAAATGTATCCTAAATTATTTAAATTAAAAATTTTAAAATTCAACGGACATAATATAATAAATTTAGGATATATATATATATATATATATATATATATATTTTGCACTTTTCCTAATGCACCCGGTATGTCACAATATACAGTAGATTCTCATTTGTCCTCGAACGTTGTCGTTGCGAGAGCAAGGGAGGAAGTTTCCCATTCCAAAGTACTGTGGGAGGAGGGCATGGCGTCGTTGTCAGCTTTTTCTTTAGGTCCATGGACATGTGGGCAACTTTTCTGTATTTAAAGCCATAACCCTGCAACTCACCTGGGTCACTTGGCTCAAATTTTCATGTGTTAAAGAGCCAGTCTTACCGCACGAAGACAACCGTCGGATGAGTCACAGAGGGACCAAAGGCAACGGTCCCATCTCAGACTGTAGTACGAGATGACAATAGGCATTTAAGGATTATTTATAGTTAACATGGATCTAAGACAGTGTATTTGAAGTACCAAGTGGGGGGAGAGACGTGATACATGTAACCGGAGCTAAATTGCCTTCATTGAAAAGAAAAATAAGGTTACATATTAACTTTCTTTCCTCTTAGCTTCTTAGGGTGATTTCCCACTTATCGAGACTATCTCCACCTGTTCAGCAGATATATTCTTGAAGAGCTGCAAGAATTTTTAAGCAATGAGCTCATTCTCAACATCTCAAGTTGACTTTAGATATTTTTCTTCCTAATGATCAAAGAATACGGATGACTCTTTAAGAAGTGGGGTAAGAGGCTCACTCCTAGGTTTTCTCCTTAAGTCTTTTATGGACTTACTCGGATCTTAATATCAATGAGATTACTGGAAGCAAATTAAACATCAAGTTCTCTTAGAAGAAGCTGTCATAAAGAAATACAGCATTTTCATGGGGGCTGCGGAGATAGGGAATCTGTTCTCTCTTTCTGAAGGACCCCGCTTTACATCAAAGGTGGGCAGGGCTCCACTTCTGCCGTCTGAGATGGGATGATGGGAGTGACTCCCAGTTGGATTCATAACATTCATTTTTTTCTTCTCTCTGCACGAGAGAGAAAGTGTTAGTGGGGTGCTTGTGAAAAGGAGAGAACTGCAGACCAGACCATAAAGAGAGCTTTTTTCGAAGTGGCAGAAAGCAAGACCATTATTCATATTAAAGCACTAGAGCCCTAAAAGCATGGCCAAGGTTAGGAGCCCCATGACCTTCTGCTCCCAGGCATGAACAATCTAAAAGAAAATTGTAAGTGCTGTTTATAATTGTTGGATTTATATAATACTAGCTCCTTTGCGTGGGCTATACGTATGTTCAATTCGTGATAGACTTGAATTTTTTTTAGCTAAGGATGTTGATATGAATATGAAAAGTGAGGAGATTTGTCAGGTAATTGTATAGAGATTTGAAATTTTTATGATCAATGGCACATAATGTTCGTCGTACTTAATCAATGTTGAGATGAGATAATGGTGTCTATCCTATGAAAAGTCTATGCTAGTTGGCTTTAATATAGGTATGCATATATATATATATATTTGTGTATTTTAAGTTTTGAAAAAAATGACATAAATGGTCTCTAAACTATATGAAAATGTGCAATGCAATTTGGACTTTAAATTTATTCGATGTGGTTCGTGAATTATTAGTAAATATTCAATGTAATCCTTAAATTATACGAAAATGTTTAACGTCGCCCTTCTGTTAATTAAAGTTAAAGGGATCTATTGATGTGTCTCTTAATGTATTAAGTTTGAATTGTGGATAGCAAAAGCAGGTTACATGTGAAATATTTAAGTAAGATATTCATCTCAAATAAAAATAGAACAATCTATGTCATCAAATAATAATGGATATGTTAATGTCCTAATTTTATTTTTCCTTTTCTAGAGCAAATGGATAAAAAAATGGACATGTTGACTCATCATCATTAAAGATCTAACTTAGCATATGATAATTTAATTAATCAAAGAACATATGACGTTTTCATTTGAGCAACTATAAAGACCAATACTAAACATTTGTCAATCATTTAAGAACCATGGTAAATAAATTAAAAATTCAGAAATTACATTGAATATTTGATCAAAAATTAGAGATCGTTTGAGTTATTTTTTCTTTGAAGTTTTTGTTTTGCACGAGGTAATTGTTACTCCATTCATGGAGAACCAACTAGAGAAGTAAAAGTAGGTAAAAACAAACAGGAATGAATGATGTCTTACCAATTATTTCTCAGTCCTAGGATGGACACTCTTTACCACAGGTAAGATTTCATTGGACAATCAATCGCCAAATTATGACATAAGACTTTTTGGCTTTGGGGGACCACGGCGCCTCATTAAAGTGTCTGTGCTGTCTTTCGGAGACATCCGCGGCGGACCCTTCTTCGGCCCCAGTCGAACTTACGAAATTTTGACAGGACTCCAATTGGGGGTAAGCCATTGGATCGGTTCAGTCAGGGAATTTAACCAACTTGGTCCGTTCACAAGGAACCGATTTAGTTCTTGATTTCAAAAACTGAGAATCCATCTTGATCAGTTCGATTCCTAGTTTTATATCCTGAACTAGTCAATTCTATTCGGAGACCTGAAATCCAAAATTCGCAATGTTGATTCCAGGGTAAAATCTGATATCGAATCAATTTACCTCTAACCCTAAGTAAGTTCTTTTACTCTCTTTTTTTTGTTTGTAAAGAAACATTTGTTAAATTTGAATATGTTTGACCTATTATCATCAACTAAAAACGATTGTATTCATGTTTGACACATGCATATTGTATATATAACAAATGAATTGAAAAACCTTGGCTTATTCCCAGGTTGACACTAAAATCGGCCAGTTTAGTCCTAGGTCAATTTTGGGGTTAAGGGGGTTGGTTCTCAATTCTAAAACCTGAGGATCGATTCTAATAGGATATGTTTCAAACCCGAAACCTACCTGCCCTAAAATCGGTTACTTCTAACTCAAGGGGGTCAAGTGAAAAGAATAATCTACACTCTAAGTGTGGAGCACAACTTACCATAGCATGAAATAACAAAGCTTAGACCGCCTGTTTATGACATGCTAGCAGTCTACATATGATTTTCCATCAATCAACATTCTAAATTTCAAAAACCCATATGCCTCCAGGATTTTAAGTTAGAATAATGTCCCTCTTCTTCTTATTTTTATCTATCATCATCACTAATTCTCCACATCATTGACACAATAGGTAGATTTTTGATCAACTAGGGCATATCTTGCATCTTTTAGTGGATCTCATATATATTTTTCTGGTCAGAAAACCTGCTTTTATTTATTATTAAGAGTATTTAAGCAAAGGATTATTAGGCATAGTTGCCCAACTAATCTGTGCCGCTTGAACTACAGCATGAGAGTCTTCTAGGGCATGCTAGGATGGAAGAAGGTATGGCCTACGCTTGGCCCAGGCTTGGCCCTTGAACACCTAATAAAAGGACAAGAGATAGTGACTTTCACTTTCAAGCCTCCCAATGCAAAATTTCTTTCAAGGTATAAAAAAAAAACACTAGAGGCACGTGAAGCGCAATTACAGTACAAACCCCCTTTTTGATTAAACAAAGATAATGAATAAGTAGCTTCATTTCATACAATCTTTGGTTATTATGGCATTGAACATTTTTAAAAGGAAAAGAAGAGCAAGGGGAAATGACATATAAGAATTTGAAGATAAGATGTAATTCTTCTTCCACAATGTGAAAGCAAAGACCAAAAAATGAGAACTGAACCAACCACCTAGCAATTTCACCTTTAACACGAAGGCCAATCCCAAATTCCTTTATTTGTAAATGGAAAAGTTGTTGTGTTGGGTGGCTGGCTATTACATTTAGTTTTAGGGACGAAATTCCGAAACGCTATGTTCACAAATGACTCTCGGGGGCAAGATTATCTATGTTCATTTAGGTGAGAAACAACATATGTCCCGATCATTTCCTGAACCATTAAATCAATTTTGCGGGCCGTGTCCGAATTAATAAGGAGATGAAAGATAAGATAAGGTATACATGTCATTTGGAATGATTTCTTTAATAAGAAAACTTTTCTTCTTTTGACCCCAACCCTTACGTGGGGAAAGACTCCCTAAAAGTACAATTTAGCCCATCCTCATCTATTTTAATACGCTCGTGCTTGAAGTTTCTCATGTGTCAGAAACCACATAAACCAAGCAAAGCAAGGCAAAGCAGAGCAAGACCCAAGAATCTCTCTGTTTCCGGGAGAGTTTTGAGTTGTTTATATGTTGGAAATGATGAGGCAGAGGCGGTGATCCTGCTCATAACTCCCCACAACTTGGTTTTTCCTCCGATTGCTTGGGGCTTCTGTTTTGTATGGATCTGAAGACAGAGTCACTCCCATTTGCAAAACGCACAACCGGCCAACCCTGCCCTCCTCGCCAAAACGCAACAGGACAACCCCAATGCATACAAACGAAAACTGCTCCGTTGCAACAAACAGCATCAAGAAGAAAACATTCCACACTTATGGCCTCTTCTTCTTCCTCTTCTTCTTCTTCTTCTTCTTCTTCTTCTGCTTCTGCTGCAGTTTCCACGTTTGTTGTTTTCCTCACCCTTGCCTCCGTCCTTAGCCCTTCCTTCTCTGCACACACCCCGACAGGCTCAGCCCATGACCTCCCGGTCAACCAGACATTTCAGCCGAGCAGACATTCACAGAGGCTGAAGAGAGGCATCAATGCTCATCTCAGAAAAATCAACAAACCAGCGGTCAAGACTATTCAGGCACTTTCCAGTTCTATCTGCTTTTGGCTTTGGACCGTTTCTAATCCATTCTTGTGGAGGCATTTGGTGATCTGGGTTTGTTTGTTTGTTTTTTTCTATGGACAGAGTCCTGATGGTGATTTGATAGACTGCGTCCTCACCCATCTTCAACCAGCTTTTGACCACCCCGAGCTCAAAGGGCAGAAGCCATTGGTAACTACTTCTCATGCTTTCCTCAGTGGGGACAAATTCGAAGAGTCCCCAAGAAAAAAAAAAGCCGACATTTCAGATTCAGCTTCGGCGTTGCTATCAAATTTGTATTATTGATTAATGAGCTTAAAATTTCGAATCCCCAGGATCCACCGGAGAGGCCTAGAGGAAATGAATCGGTAGAAGCAGCGGCACATGCCTTTCAGCTATGGACAGACAGTGGCGAGTCATGCCCAGAAGGAACCATTCCAATCAGAAGAACCACAGAAAAGGACATTTTGAGAGCCAGTTCCATCCAAAGATTTGGAAGGAAAATAAGAAGAAATGTGAGGAGAGACTCGACAGGCACTGGCCACGAGGTTGGTATTTTGGAATACTTTAGCATACTTGCAGTTAGAATTTGAACCGCTCCGAGTTGAACATGCAAGAGAGCCAGGAGTAAATAGTTCTTTACTGTTCTGTCGACCTTACTATTGGGTTCAGCAATAAAAGGGTACATCTGCTAGAATAGCAGAGAACTAATCTTCTTTTGGTTACAGCATGCAGTTGTTTTCGTGAACGGTCAACAATATTTTGGGGCAAAGGCGAGCATAAACGTGTGGTCGCCTAGCGTCACGGACATGTACGAGTTCAGTTTATCGCAAGTCTGGGTTATCTCTGGTTCTTTTGGCAACGACCTTAATACCATTGAAGCCGGATGGCAGGTTAGTTATTGAGGGTTATCTTGTCACAGTTCATTTCGTGGTAGATGTTGGCATTGAGTCCTCGGCAATTGCATCAGAACTCAGCTTCATAATTATGTTGTAACTTGATAAAGCTGAGTGTGCAACATAATTTACACATTAAAAAAGAACAAAATGCAGCACTGCAAAATTTCCGGTAGCGAACCTTTCAATCCAGCTTTTGGTTTGCTTAGGCAATTTCTTTTGAATTTTGGTTGCTGAGTTTGTGGCATGTCTCTCTGTTCAGGTCAGTCCAGAATTATATGGAGACAATTATCCGAGGTTTTTCACCTATTGGACAGTAAGTAATATGTAGTTATTTCATACCACTGGGAAGCTCTCGATGTTAACTCTACAATACAGAGGAGAAACCAATGAGACGAATGAACATAATTATCGACTAATGCATTTTACAGACTGATGCATACCAAGCAACTGGATGCTACAACCTGCTCTGCTCAGGCTTCGTCCAGACCAACAACAAGATTGCTATTGGCGCGGCAATTTCCCCGAGGTCATCCTACAACGGAAGACAATTTGATATTGGTGTAATGGTCTGGAAGGTGAGTTTTAGTATATATTATATGATTTTTAAAACTCATCCAATATTATTAAGAGAAAATGGCCTTTACGAGTCATCCTCACTTGAGCTTTCCCCAAGTTCATAGATTTACCTACAAACTAGAGATATCGCCCCCCGAAGAAAAGCCTTCGGAATTTAGCATTGAACCTCCATATTATAATGCACAAGAGTACTGTTGTCAAATGTGCACAAGGATGCATGAATTTGTGACGATATTTGTTAAATAAGCTGTTGACTAGAACAATCTCATTGACATCGAAGTTCCAGCTGCTGTTCAACTGTCCCTACTAATATATTCCAAGATTCTCTTTGATTTTCTTCGAGATGCGTTTCTTGTTTTGGTAGATTTTTTCTTTAAATTTATAAAAGTTTTCCATCCAAATCAGACTCTGCTCTGGTTTTTTTTTGGGGCATCATAGAGAAAAACCAATCTAGTCATCTTTCCATTCCCCCGCAAGTGGCTTTTCTCTTATGCAAGTTTCCAACAAGTCAATCGAAACAACCAAGATTTTAAACTTTTTATGTTTGCCACTATCGACTTATCTAGCCTAGCACATCAAACATAGCTGGATGTCGGTAACATCGAATACTGTTTGGATAATTATTTACAATCATTTGTCTTTCTGATACCAGGATCCAAAGCATGGACACTGGTGGCTGGAATTTGGTTCTGGGCTCTTAGTTGGGTATTGGCCGGCATTTTTATTCAGTCACCTGAGGAGCCACGCCGACATGGTGCAGTTTGGAGGAGAAATAGTTAATACCAGATCGACGGGGTTTCACACATCCACACAGATGGGTAGTGGCCATTTTGCAGAAGAAGGATTCGGGAAAGCATCCTACTTCCGAAACTTACAGGTCGTGGACTGGGATAATAATTTACTTCCTCTTTCGAACCTCCATCTTTTGGCGGATCATCCAAACTGCTATAATATCAAACAAGGGAGAAACAATGTTTGGGGGACTTACTTTTACTATGGAGGCCCTGGAAGGAATGTAAGATGTCCATGAACAGTGAACAAAATGAAATAGGTTAGGGAGTGTCATTTATTCTTCTTTTTCCACCCAATTTTTCAGGGAGTTAGCTCATCATCATCATCCCGGTATTCACATGTTTTTTGGGGCCAATTTTCCTTTTTTGATATTTCATTATTACTTTTAACTGGTTACTGATCAATTGTCCCACTTTGGGACTATGTATATGGCAAATGATTGAGGTGTTAATAATACTGGTTTGTGGCTTGTGTCATGGTTCTCAAAACTTCTGTCTTTCCACATCCTATGGTTGGCAATTTCAATGGGAACAGGCGACAGAAAGAGATTAGATTGATGGGTTAAGACAGTAAAATATCATAAGCAACTAAACTATGTAGTGACCCACAACAGTACAGACCTTGTCTTGGTTTTGATAATTGAGAAAACCTGTACTCCTGCATAATCTAACTGTTGTTTTATTGGAAATCCCAACTAAATTAGTGTTTTCATTGGAAAACAATAACAGCCTCTCTCTCTCTCTCTCTCTATTTGAGACTTTGCATGTGGGAACCAGCAACAAACAAATTTTAAAATATATCAGTCAGGCATAGGCGTAATAGCCACTGAACCTTCTTTATAATATCTCATTGTATCTAACTTCCACCACCACAGCTCTCAAAAATAAGACAGTAGTGTACCTCAGCGCCATTTTCTTGTAATTATATTCCACAACGCTGGTATGCTCGCTTTTAATTATGAGCTAGCAAGAGCATATAACAGAGTCAATCCGAGGGAAACAAATGCTGCAACCGTCAAGAGTCCGAGCCAAGCTTGGGTGTTTCCAACGTGTATTCATGTGGAGATCAATACAGTGTCTCATATTCTAAAGGACATATTTTGATGGTCTAATTTCAGGTTCTCGAAAGTCTTCAGAACCTTAAACACCTGTCTTTGCTTGATGTCATTGTAATGCTTTATTTATCCGGGTCAATCATTGAATATCTTAGTAGGAATGGAAAAAATAAGTCGATAGGTCACCGGCCTTAGTCTATGAGCGAGGTGACGCGAGGCTCCAGATTCGAAACGATTTGAAACTAGAAGCTCGAGGAACTTGTTGAAGAACCCATTTATTCATGGACAGAATTGTGCACAGGGAATTCTTAGTGGGCAAGTTGTGGTTGGTGACTCGAATGGAAAAGCCACAGAAAGATTCTTCAGCATAAAAAACAACTAAACCAAACTTTTTAGTGGGACTACTCAAACTAAAGCAGGAGGAAAGAGTCGTCTGCATCTCATGCTTGTGGCTGGCTGCTTTTAGAAAAGACGCTTAGACGCCGGCCTGACATTTCCATGGTTTCCATTAGGTGGTGTCCCATCCGGATGCTTAGAGTATAATTTATTGGGGGTAAAACTTTCCTGTCACGCATACACGCAATTGTGTGGTGTCCACGGTTGCTCGATTCCTTGGAAATTCACATGGTGAGGGGCCTATACATCTGCACACATCTAGGCATTCAGGCATATCAACAGCGTTAACATATAACAAGCAGACGCCAACACTTTCTTTCGTAGCAATTGTAGCAATTCAAGAGACTCTTGTTCTGTAGCAAAACAAGACTCTTGATGGCTAAAGAATTTCAGATTGCCTGAGAAATATGCAAAAAGATCTTCGTTCATTACATTACAAGGATTTTTAGGAGAAAGTAACCTCAATTGTTCAAAGCGGGGGATTAATCTTCGCAAGGGAACATGACCTCACACTAATTCCCCTAAATGAATGCTGCTTTTGCTGCCTTTCTTATTCAGGTTTTCAACAGCATTGTCTATACAACTCACTAGATCACCTGGAGTGCAAACCAGCGACCAATTTTTGATAAAGTCAGAGTCTCCTAAAACATCTACGCTGGCTTTGGCTGTGTTAAAAATCCAAGGTTGTGGTTCAAGCATCATCCTGTACGTGTTGCCAACTTTAATGCACAATTCAGAGAACTTGGGATTGTTTAAAGTTTCCGCTGTATCCAGGATGTCTTGATGTTTTCCAAAGCCCTCTGCATCTTTCATTTTCATCGCAATCTTTCTTATGGAAGCTAGGTTCAAAGCTAATTGCTGCACTGTTAAGGATGACTGCTGGATGGTATCATCATTGCCTTTCAAAAGATAGTACAGTTGGCCCAAGTATGCGAAGGCAAATCGTGTTATGAAAATAAGAAAGTCGTAGAAGTTCATGCCTGCGAAAGAATAGCTTCATATCAGCGCGCAACACAGAATAACCTCAACCAGAATTCAATGTTGTTAATTTAGCAAACTTCATACAGATTTGAGGCACAAATTCAACCTCACACTAGAGACTACCTTGAAGACGAAAATGACAATTGACTCCATTATGTCTACAGAAAAATCCAACAGAAGCCTAATAGACGGTAACTTGAACTAAAGAAGAAAAGAGAAAGAATGATACCCGTATTTGCAGCAAGATTGCGCTGACAAAGACCTTCAAAGTCATCACATATATCCCGAATGTCCTCTATGTACTCCTTTGCATCATTGTAGTCCCTTGAAAGCAAATCCCACTGTGAGAATGACAAGTAAAATGCATCATTAGCTTCATCACATCTCTCATTTCTTTCTCAAATACTACTATTAGGCTGAATTGGCAATACTTACAATCCAGGATAAGTTATGAGCATTGAACCAGTTATGATTTATGGATATGGTATCCTCCTGAAATATTAGGAGTACATGTTAGACAAAGCATGAAGCATCAAATGTACATTCACGCAATCTAAAGGCATGGGACAACCGTTAAGAGAACTGCAGTGAAAATTAACTTTCTATCAGCAAAGAAACTTTCATCCTATCTGCCACTAGTTGGATGTATGTAGTCATTAGTTGAAATATATCGAAGTGGGAAGTAAAGCCCTAGCATTAACAGAAACATATGAGAGAGAGAGAGAGAGAGTTACTAAATTTTGAACTTGATGGTACCATCCACTCGGAACAAAGATAATCTCATTCTCCTCTTGGATGCACTCCGTCCAGATTGTCTGCAGTTATTATGACAATTTCGCATATTAACTCAAGCACAACTAATGAGATAATCAATCAACTGGTATATCTCCAGACATTTGCTACCTCCTTGAAACCAGGAAAGGTTGTTTCGCTCACATCGCCGAAGATATCATACAGAGTGTTTTTCATATTCCTACAAGAGGAATGAGAAGGGATAGTGAACCAAATAAAACCAGAATCCATGAAGGTAGCAAATAGCAATACACAGTACCTAACAGTATATGTCTTATATCTGAGTGAGTACAACAAAGAAACACAAAAAAGAGTGAGAAAGGAGTGGAATGGAAGAAAATGGGCAAAAGTCACAAGAGTCGATTGATTATCGTAAAAATGACAATCCCATTGCTCAATCCGTAAGAAAAGGCTTTCAGAAAATCAAGCTAATTACTAGCTAAAAGGGTAAATCCAGCTATAAACCTGTCGAACACAAGGTGACGCTGTGAAGGAGACAGGAAAAGCCACTGTTTCTTCCCACATACGTTTGCAGACCAGCTATATGACCTGAACACATCAGCATGAAGAGGAGTCCAAGATCCTAAGACCAAAGCCAAAGAAAAAGTTTTACTGATCTGTGCATAATCAACTTCCTTCCCCCATCCCCCCACCTCCCCCCTTCTTTCTTCTGTGATAATGAGGTAAATTCATGCAAAGGGGTACTCATAACATCCAAGCTCGAACCTTTTGCTCCCATGTAAACAAAACGGTAATCAGAGCAACTTATATCATCAGACGCTTGGTACATTTCGGGATCCGTATGCATACGATAACAATCAAGATACAGGTTGAGCCAATCATCATGAAAGAATACTGGTGTTGTGTATGCTACATAGTCGGGATAGTCCTGAGATGTACATTAATGATCAACGAAAATGTCAGAGAGAAAAAAAGATAGTCCAATATTCTTTCTGCAAGTAAACAATGCTTTGAGATCACTATCGAAGAAACGACAAAAAAAGAAGAAGAAGCAAAGCCCCAAATAGGTCATATATAAGAACCCAAAGTGTAATATGCAATGCATAATCCTCTATGCAAAAGGAACAAAAACAATACCCCAAAGTTCATGTATGGTAATGCCTCAAGAGGTTAAGGAGGAGGGTCACTCCCTTTTAGGTAGAACTCCTGTTCCCTTCATGAATATATAACGTGCCAAGGCCTAGTATATCATTCAAAACTTAACTTTGTATGACTCTTAATAAGTTCTTATTTTATTATATCATACCTTCACTCAAATCTTCAAATTTTAGTAGAGTACAATTTATGCAAAGATACGCCCATTATTCCTAAATAATCATTTTAGCGACAAACCAAACAGGTAATGGAGGGCCCTGAACCAGCCTTTTGGCGCCCCTAATAAGACTATACTTTCATCCTACGGCTATTGATGCGTTAAATCTGGCAAGTAACACTTACTTTCACAAAATGCCAATCCTTCAAATAAAGCACAGGCGGTCTATCACTGGTTGGAATGTCACTTTTCTCCGGCTTGCATCCCATAAGCCAATGCCCAACAAACTCCGAGACCGACATCTCTACTCTCTTCTGGTCCGTAAATTCTCTCGTGCCACAATCAGCTACCTTTCACGAAACAATGGCTCAATTAATTAAAATAAAATGGCGGGGCGAACCTCCAAGCACGAATCTTATCTCCAAGATACCAAATTGCCATAGCGGGATCCTCTCAAAACGATCAAGAAATAGACTTTAAGCACGCAATCGATATCATGACCGTGGTTTGTCGAAATGGGTCCGTCGCCCTCACCACCTCAAATCCGGAATCACCGAACATCATTGCAATTGCAACTTGTTCTTTCGCATACCACGAACCCAACTATCGGGTCAATGATCCGACAACAAACAGCGAATTCGTCGAAGTCGATACCTGAACTCTGGATTTGCCGAAATGGGTAGCGAAAAATGGGAGATTGGGGCGTCCATCGCGGGTGACCCAGTCCTTGCAAGCTCTCCAGTCGTCCATGAGGCCCGTCAGCACCACCGGTTGGTTCTTGCGGAAGTATCTCTCCACGAACTCCTGATACGTCAGTTCTTTGCCGTTCACCCGCTCTATGTGACCCACGATTCGAAGACCCATCTCGGAATCAACGCAAGAAGTCGAAGCGAACGGCCAAGGTGTGATCTTTTTCCTCCTTCTCGGCGCTCCGATGGAGGAGGAGGAGCTCGAAATACAGCAGAAAGCTGAAGGGGGCGCGAGCAGGAAAGTAGCTTTGCTTCTTTCCCATTCATTTTTATTTATAGTTTCTCATGTTCACGTTTTCCACTTTATTATGATTTATGTTCACTTTTTTCGCCAAAAAAAATTTAATGATCAAAATTGGAGGAAAAGGAGGAAAGAAAAACAAGACAAATCTTGGCTTTATAATGGCTCATGAACTTTAATTTAATATATATTTAAATTTTTAAAATTTTAATTTATTTAATATGAATTTCAATTTTTATTTTTATATAATGTGATTTTTCAAAATTTTAATTTATTCAGTATAATTTGAGAATATATTATAATAATTTTAAGATAAAATTGAATATTTTTATATAGTATTGAAACTAATTTGAATAAGTACTAAATCTTTATGAATATATTATATTATATAAAAATTCGAGAATAATATTATATATTTTATTAAAATTAATAAATTATATTGAATAAATTTAAAATTTGAGAATCATTTTAAATATTATAATAAATAGAAGATCATTTATGTCAATTTTTTCCTTTTTTTTTCTTTTGCATTTATCGCACGATAAAGATCAGCGAAAAAAGGAGGTTCTAATTCGATTTCCAAAGTTTCCACCTTTTTACTCGAAAAACCGACCACGGAGGCTACGTGCCCGTGCGGAATTTGCAGAGCAGCTAAGGTGGGCATCGTCCATTGGTCGGGACACTGGGCACAACCTTCGCAAAACGGCAGGCGATGGACTCCCTCCCGGCACTTCTCGTCCTAATCTCAGCTCTTCTTCCTCTCTCGAAGCTCACCTGCGAGAAGTCGAAGTGGAACTTCTCCTGCAGAGAGCAGAGAGCAGAGAGCAGCTGTCCGGCAGCAGAGACATGGCGGATCCTGGAGCAAGCCTTCCCTCTTCTTCTGTTGGCGGGTATTCATCTATCGTCACCTTCTCTCTATCTCTGTTTTTTTTTTCGTAATTCGCTGCTCTTGAATCATCGCATGCTCTAGTTCTTGTTAATGTTAGTGTCTTCTGTTGATGGGTACGATGTATCTTGGGTGGGGTTTGTATATCTTTATCTTGGGGTTGGTTGGGGCATGTGCTTATTATGTAAAAAAGTGGGTTTTTTGTCAGTTCTTAGTGTAGGCTCAAGAGTGTTTTAAAAGGGTTTATCTTGCTATGCTTGTTTTTGTGTTTTCTTGTCTGTTCCACTGAGCATGAAATATGGAGATAGTAATTTAAAGTGAGAACTTTCCCACCGTGTAGTGGAAGCATGGTTATGGATCGAAGCCCTCAGGAAGGCCGTTTTCTCAGGCCAATCTTGGGGACCTTTATCTTGGTTGGTCTTGGTTTGGTGGGACAAAGGAACCATAGTGACCCAGTTGGATTATTGTCCTCCAAGATGTTCAGACATCTAACGTCATATAAAATGATCAGAAAAAAAAAAGAACCATGAAAAGATGGTGGTGCAGCCAAGACGTGCTCATGGTCAACTTACCGTTAAACTCCTTTGCAGCATAAATTCTCAAAATTTAATTTAACAGGGGTTTAGCAAACTTCAGTGTAGGCTAAACAAAATCTCAAAGCAGTACATGTTCGATTAAGCTTTTGCACTGGTTTACTTGTGACAGTCTTCTGCCGTGTCGCCATTGCCTTCCTCAGTGAATGTATTATTGTCAAAATGACATTATGTCTGGCTATGTCATTCCTAATTAGTTTCTTTTGACTTACTATGTTGAACTTAATGCTGGAGAAGTGGTAAGAAGGACTACTCCACTGCAATTCTGGAGCGTAAGAAGTCTCCTAATCGTCTGATTGTGGACGAAGCAATCAATGACGACAATTCTGTTGTTTCCATGCACCCTTCCACGATGGAGAAGCTTCAGTTGTTCAGAGGAGATACAGTTTTGCTTAAGGTGGGTTTTTTTTTTCTTCTCTCTAGCTGCTTGGAGATGGTTAAATAGTCTCTTACTCTCCCTTTCTTCATAAAAGGGCAAGAAGAGGAGAGACACAATTTGTGTCGTGCTTGCTGATGAACAATGCGAAGAACCAAAAATTAGGATGAACAAAGTTGTTCGAGCTAACCTTAGGGTGCGCCTTGGAGACGTCGTATCTGTCCATCAATGTCCTGATGTAAAGTATGGAAGGAGGGTTCATATTCTACCGATTGATGATACCATTGAGGGAGTGACTGGCAACTTGTTTGATGCATACTTGAAGCGTAGGGCTCAAACTCTCTCTCTATGTCACCATCCTCTCATTTCTGTAGTTTTTTTCTCACTGCAACTTTGTTTGAGATATGCAACTTATCTTTTATTGTTTTGCAGCCTATTTCATGGAATCTTACCGCCCTGTGAGGAAAGGTGATCTTTTCCTTGTTAGAGGTGGTATGAGAAGTGTTGAATTTAAAGTAATAGAGACGGAACCTGGTGAATACTGCATTGTCGCACCAGATACTGAGATCTTCTGTGAAGGAGAGCCCATCAAACGGGAGGAAGAGGAGAGATTGACTGAAGTTGGCTACGACGATGTTGGTGGAGTGAGGAAACAAATGGCTCAGATACGTGAGCTTGTAGAACTTCCTCTTAGACATCCACAGCTGTTCAAGTCCATTGGTGTGAAACCCCCCAAGGGTATCTTGCTTTATGGGCCACCAGGATCTGGAAAAACATTGATTGCAAGAGCTGTAGCTAATGAAACCGGTGCATTCTTCTTCTTAATCAATGGTCCTGAAATTATGTCGAAACTAGCTGGTGAGAGTGAAAGCAATTTGAGGAAGGCTTTTGAGGAAGCTGAAAAGAATGCTCCAGCAATCATTTTTATTGATGAGCTAGACTCCATTGCACCAAAGAGGGAGAAAACACATGGTGAAGTAGAAAGGCGGATTGTTTCTCAACTTCTGACACTGATGGATGGTCTTAAGAGCAGGGCACATGTGATTGTTATTGGAGCTACCAATAGACCCAATAGCATTGACCCTGCTTTGAGAAGATTCGGAAGATTTGATCGGGAAATTGATATTGGTGTACCAGATGAGGTTGGGAGGTTGGAAATTCTCAGAATCCATTCGAAGAACATGAAGCTTGCTGATGATGTGGGATTCTTTTGTTGCCTATGATGGATAAGTAGCAATAATTTTTATTCCTTTCATGAATGTAACTATACCTGATGTTTACCTAATGTTGTGTCCCAGGTTGATCTAGAAAGAGTGGCAAAAGATACCCATGGTTATGTTGGTGCTGATCTTGCTGCTCTTTGCACTGAGGCTGCTCTTCAATGTATCCGTGAGAAAATGGATGTGATTGATCTAGAGGATGAAACGATTGATGCTGAAGTTCTGAACTCGATGGCCGTGACAAATGAACACTTCAAAACTGCTCTGGGAGCTTCTAATCCTTCAGCCTTGCGAGAGACGGTGAGTTCATTTTATAGCTATTTTAGGGTGTAGGGTCATGTTTGTACTGTTTGCAGCACATCATGGTGAAGGGGATAAAGTTCTTTTTCTGTCTACTTGTTTGGTATGTCTGGATTAGTTTTGAAATGAAGTGGAGAGCAGAATTAAGTAAACATGCCTGGATATTTTTTGTTGGTAGGTTGTGGAAGTTCCAAATGTCTCCTGGGATGATATTGGTGGGCTGGATAATGTCAAAAGAGAACTTCAAGAGGTTTGTAGATGCTCAATAACGTTTTTCTAAAACAATTCCTATTGGCTTTTCTGATATTTAGATTTGTTGACAGACTGTCCAATACCCAGTGGAGCATCCTGAGAAATTTGAGAAATTTGGCATGTCGCCTTCGAAGGGTGTTCTCTTTTACGGTCCACCTGGTTGTGGGAAAACACTTTTAGCAAAAGCAATTGCTAATGAATGCCAGGCAAATTTCATAAGTGTTAAAGGTCCTGAACTGCTGACAATGTGGTTTGGAGAAAGCGAAGCGAATGTGAGAGAGATCTTTGACAAGGCGAGGCAATCTGCTCCTTGTGTTCTTTTCTTTGATGAGCTTGATTCCATTGCAACTCAGGTACATAATTTGTCCTCCCCTCAAATTCTAGACTGTATATCATATGCCTGTGCTTTTGGTCCTCTTTGAATACACAACAAAGTTGCTGTCTCATAGCAGATTGCCATGTTTTCACTTTTGACATATTAATAGAAAAATTTCTTCTCTTATGCTTTACATTAGTGGAGATGCTTACATAAGTTTATGTTGATGAATGATTTCAGCGTGGAAGTTCTGTGGGTGATGCTGGTGGGGCTGCAGATAGGGTTCTGAATCAGCTTCTAACAGAAATGGATGGGATGACAGCAAAAAAAACAGTTTTCATAATAGGGGCAACAAATAGGCCAGATATCATTGACCCAGCATTGCTCAGGCCTGGACGATTGGACCAACTAATTTATATTCCTCTGCCTGATGAGGCTTCTCGTCTCCAGATTTTCAAAGCATGCTTGAGGAAGTCCCCTGTCTCTAGAGATGTCGACTTGGCAGCTCTTGCACGTTATACTCACGGTTTCAGTGGTGCTGATATCACAGAAATATGTCAGCGTGCTTGCAAGTATGCTATTAGAGAAAATATTGAGAAGGTAATGGGATTATTCCCCTTAACTCAAAGTTGAAGCTTCCATCAATATGCAATGAGAGAAGTAATTGAATTTCATTTTCTGACTTCTCTGACTTAAATGTCAAAGCTTTTAAAGGCTTCCAATATGGTCCCATTCGTAGGGGAACCTCTTATTTGTGGATGAGTTATGTATAGCAATTAGGGCAAGTGGCATCACCATTCTTGTTACTGTTTGTGATGTAGTGAAAGAAAATTGAACTTGGAGGTCTGGGTACCAGAAGTTGATAGTTAAATGCATGTGTGTTTTGGTGTGTGGGGTGTTGCTCCTGTTATGCTTCTTAATGTTTTTTAATAATCCATTAGCAGAGGTTATGTTTGTGAATTCTGAACTAACAAAATAATGGTTCATTTATGTTTTTAACTATAATCCACGGGTATGGTGTGAGGCTCAGATGACTTCTTCCCCTTTCCTTGTAAATTTGCTTGATTTGTGTGGTTGCAGGATATTGAAAGAGAGAGACGGAAGAGAGAGAACCCTGAAGCAATGGAGGAGGATATTGCTGATGATGTCTCTGAAATTAAGGCAGCGCACTTTGAGGAGTCGATGAAATACGCGCGTCGAAGTGTCAGCGATGCAGACATCCGGAAATACCAAATCTTTGCTCAGACTTTGCAGCAATCCCGTGGTTTTGGATCTGAGTTCCGGTTCCCTGATCGTCCCGAGAATGCCGCTGCAGGAGGAGCTTCTGACCCATTTGCTTCTGCCAATGCTGCTGGAGATGATGATGATCTGTACAGCTGAGCTTTAGATAAATGCAAGTACCTGCTGCTCCAGTTTCACCAGTTGTAAAACTTGCACGTTTTTTCTACCTCCTAGTAGATATTCATGAGATTTTGTAACTTATCCAATACATGTTAAGAAATGATCCAATTCAATCCATTATGATTTGGATATTCAGTATACTGGTTTTAGTAAGTGCAAGCCTTCCTACTTAGGATTTTTAAAGAGGATAATCTGACTGCATTTTTTTACTGATTTTACAGGTATGTGGGCAAAGCTACTTCTTATGCGCCATGTCAGTGTGAACCCCGTATCATAATAAATTAGCAGCATGGATGTAAGGCCTTGCATGGAATGCGATGCTGCTGTCTTCCTGGCATCTATAACAGTGAGTAATACCTACTTTTTTTGCCTTTTTTTCTAAACTGGAGTTGCTAATCTGTTTCTAGGATTGCAACTCTTGGTGACTTTGTATTTTTCTCGAGTGTAAATAGTAAGTACATGGGGAAGTCTTTCCTTCCCTTAACCATGTGGCCCGTGACCAACACTTGGAAAAGGTGTGAATTTTCTTTCTTTCTGTATCATAAATAAAGTGGTCCTTTTGCCAAAAGTGATACGGCGAAAAACAGGGCTTTATGGTATATGCAACTCTTTTTGCTAAGATCCTTTGTAGCATTCACGTGAGATACAATGCAAATGTAATTTGCAATCCATGCATGTGCCAAGAGAGCCAAACATGAGACCCCTCCATGTTCTCCGGTGGGATTGAGTAATCTTCAATTCTTTAGGGCCAACACCATAAGATTGTGTATCTCCCTAGCGGGGGGTCCATCCACTCACTAGAGTGAGCCTGCGCTTTGTTTTTAACTCACGCATGCGCGTCACGTGTGAGTTGAGAAAGAGCCAAAGAGGCATCTTGGTCTTTTATAGGCTTGGTTGTCCTTGGTGTTTAACCACTTGTGGCATCCAGGAGATGCAGCAACACTTCCATGAGCAAGTTCCTCAGTTCAAAACGTTTTTACTCTTTCATCCATGTGGTTAACGGGAATAATGAAAACCAGTCAGTCTCAAGAGGAGCACATAGGTGAAAGATGAAGATAGCGGTGTCATATCATTATACCACTTTAAGGAGCTATCATGGCTTGTTCTTGTTTATGAGTTTGATCTGGAATGGCCTTTCCTTTGAAGCAAATTGCATTATATTCTCCATCACCTCCCTCACCTCCCTCTGCACATGGTGGGGGCCTGAACTTTTGCATGAAATGAATGGAGGCGTTAGCTTCATCTTATATTGTTCATGAGTGAGAGAAAAGGTTTTTTCTTCCCATTCTTTTTCTTTTTCCTTTATGCACAGTCCAATCACAATCCCATCAAAATCCCCACCACCACCACAGCCTTCCGTTCCCTTTATCTCCTATCAAATCACCAATTATTAAAAAGAGAAAAAGAAGGGAAGGGAAAATCATATGCAGAGCCAACAATGCATGCACCATACCAGCAGCACACACTGCCATCCATCCTCAGAGTCATGGCTGCTTTCACAAGATATGATAGAAAATGACCTCACGGTTGGGGCAAGATTTTGTTGCCCCCCTCTCTCTCTCTCTCTCTCTCTCTTTCTCTCTCAAACGCCTCACCACTCATCTTGGCGACAGATAAAAGAAAATGAGGGGCTTGTTTTTGCCAACAAAAGTAACATCAGCATTTTTCTATGTCAACACTTCTGCTCATCTAATTATATAGAAAAAGAGTGATCCTTAAAAGATTCAAAGAAGAAGAAATGGGCAAGAAATTCGTCTTGAGAGAGTCGAAGATCTCATAATATTACCTTTTGTATTTCTTGATTGCGGAAAAAAAAAATTCATCAATCAATAAAGAATTGAATCAGCTTCTTTCTATGTCAACACCTTTGCTCATCTACTTATATTGAAAAAGAAACACTTTTTGCTCATCTTGGTGTTGAATCAGCTAAAATATCAGATGCCCTTACTCCTAAAACTGATCTTTACAAATGACCTCTCACCTACTTCTAGCCAGTTATGAAAAAAGCTTAATAATTGGATTTATTTCAACTAAAACTAGACTTTCAGTTGTCAATGGTTTCCTGAGCCATAATTGGCCGAGGAGGATGAGTAAGCCAGGGAGCATTGTGATGACCCCTGGAGCATCAGTAGCTGAGCTGGAGTCACCGACGACGACGAATAGGATGGGACCTCCTCCCCCGCCGTCCTTTTCGCAACCTGGCAGCCGTTCGGCTTGTGGGCCTCGACCCCCGTGGCCGGTTCCTGCCGGATCTCCTTCAACAACGCCACGACGTCCTTCATCGTCGGGCGGTCCTCGACGCGGTTGCTCGTGCAGAGCAGCGCGATCCCGAGCGCCTGGAGCATCTCCTGCACCTGCGTGTCAGGATGGCCCTGGAGCTTCGGGTCCAGGATCTCCACCGGGTCCTTCTTGCTCTTCAGGTAGTCGCGGACCCACTGGATGACGTGCTGGCCGTCGGGGAACGATGGGTCCACCGGCATCTTCCCGGAGATGATCTCTAGCAGGACCACCCCGAAGCTGTACACGTCACTCTTTTCGGTGATCTTTAGCATGCAAGCGTACTCTGCAGATAGCAGTAGATCGAAAAATTCATCACTTTTACGAATGGTAAGTGGCAAAGTCATGCCATTGCAGCTGAAAAGAAGACAGGGGACATGCTTTTGCCTTTATGGCATGAACGTGCACGCAATGCAGAAGGAGCCAAACGGGTCAAATCACACATCCTTTAGCACAATGCATGCAAAATTTGCAATGTCACATCGTGCATGCAAAAGGCATATGGTCCTCTCCAACGTATGATGATTTCCATGTAATGCTGTCAAATGGGCGTCGTGTCATTTTATAAAGATTAGATGTTGATGCTAAAGAGTTTGTAATCCTCTCCTTAAAACTTGAGTCTGAAATTTGTCTCCTTTCTTTTATGAAATGACATGGAAGATGATGACGACGATGATGATTAGGGGAATATGAGTGTGTACCGGGCGCAATGTAGCCGTAGGAGCCGGCGAACTGCGGGCTGGCTGCTGAAAGAGAGGCGTCGCTGCCTTCGACCAGCCTGGCAAGCCCAAAGTCAGCCAGGCATGCCTCGTACCGGTCCCCCAACAGTATGTTGTGAGCCTTCACATCGCGGTGCAAGATGGGCGGGACGCAGTCGTGGTGCAAGTAGGCCAGCCCCTCGGCCACCCCTAAGGCGATCTTGAACCTCGTCTCCCACCCGACCGAACCCACGGGACCGCCCTCGTGTAACAGTGTGCCTAATGTGCCGTTGGGCATGTAGTCGTAGAATAGTAGTTTGGCTTTCTTGTTCGCGGCCCATCCCAATAATCGGACTATGTTCCGGTGCCGGATCTGCGCCAGCGTGGCGATCTCGGCCAAGAAGGCGGCCGCCGAGAACTTCTCTGAGACTCGGAACTTCTTCACCGCGACGGTCAGCCCGGACGGGATGGTCGCTTGGTAGACCACGCCGGACCGGCCATGCCCGATCACGTTGGCGGCCGTCAAGCACCTCGTCACGTCAGCGACCGACAGGTCGAGCTTCTGGTAGAGCGTCACTTCCCAAGGTGGGCCCATCTCCACGTCACGGTCCCCTTCGCTGGGCCCACCACCGAAGCCCAATGGGCCCCTCCTGGTCGGTCCGAGGATGATGTAGAGCGCCGCGAGGAGCAAGGCGCACGCGGCGCAGAGCAGGACCACCATCGCCACGCGCGCGGCGGAGACCCGCCTGGAGCCGCCGTGGCCGCCGGAGCCACAGCCGCCGCCGTTCTCTGCGAAGCATAGGGAGGGGTTCCCGGAGAGGACGCTGAGGGGGAGCTTCGCGAAGAAGGGCGTGTCCGGCACGTGCCCGGAGAAGTTGTTTTGGGAGATGTTGAGGACCACGAGGTTCTGCATGTCGGCGATGGACCGGAGGTCCCCGGAGAGCTGGTTGTGGGAGACGTCCAGCACGCCCAGCCGGTCGAGGTCGGCGAATTCCGCCGGGACGTCGCCGGAGAGCTGGTTGCAGCTCAGGTTCAGCGCGATCTCCAGCGCGGGGATCCTGCCGAGGCTCGCCGGGATGTTCCCGGTGAGCTGGTTGCTGCTGAGGTCGAGCAGCTGGAGCTTCGCGCACGAGCCGAGCTGGGTCGGGATGGGGCCGGAGACCCGGTTCTTGGCGAGGATGAGCTTGGTGAGCGAGCTGAGCGAGCCGAGGTTCGGGCTCAGCGGACCTTCGATCAAGTTGTCGGAGAAGTCGACGAACTGCAAGGCCGCCAGCCCGTTCATGCCGCTCGGCAAGTTCCCGGAAATCGAGTTTGCGTGCAAATCCAAGAACGTGAGGTTCTGGCAGCCGGAAATCTCGTCGGGGATGGAGCCGGTGAGCCGGTTCGACCCGAGGTCCAAGAAGATGAGGCTGCTCAGGTTCCCTATCTGAGGGGGGACCGGCCCGGTGAGCTGGTTGTCGTTCGCCCTGAACCGGACCAGCGACCCGCATTGCCCGATCTCCGGCGGGATCTCGCCGGAGAGGCTGTTCGACAGGAGCAGGAGCTTGTTGAGCTTCTGCAGTTGGAATATTCCCCTGGGGATGGGGCCGGTCAGGCCGTTCTGGGACAAATCGAGGGCCTCCAGATTTCGACAGTTGGAAATGGACGGCGGGATCATGCCCTGGAGCTTGTTCTGCCACAGGAACAGCAGCGTCAGGTTGGTGAGGTCGCCCAGCTCGGACGGAATGGTGCCCGTGATTTGATTGTTGTCGAGCTCGATGTGGGTCATCTCGCGGCAGTTGCCGAGCCGCCTCGGGATCGGGCCCGAGATCTGGTTGACGCTCAGCTGCAGCTCCTGGAGGCCGGTCAGGTTCCCGACGCTGTCGGGGATGCTCCCGGTGAGCGAATTCATCGATATGTCGATCAAGGTCAGGCTCGCGCAGCCGCCGATCTCAGGCGGGATGACGCCCACCAGCTCGTTCTGCCACAGCAGCAGGCTCTGCAGGTTCTGCAGGTCCCCAGCTGGCTCGGGATTGATCCCGACAGCGAATTCTCGTACAAGTAGATGTTTTGCAGGCTGGTGCACCAGCCGAGCTCGGGCGGGATCGGCCCCGATAGGAGCGTGGTGTATATGGCGAGGGTCTCGAGCTTCTTGAGCTCGCCGAGGCTCGAGGGGAGGAACCCGGAGATGCTGGTCTCGGCCAGGCCTAACATGAGCAGGTTGGTGCAATTGCCGATTTCTTGGGGCAATGGCCCACCGAGGTTCTTGTTCCCGCCGGCCCTCACGACTTGGAGTTTGCTGAGCTTCCCTATCCCGGCCGGTATTTCGCCGCCGAGCTGATTGTCGTATAGCGTCAGCCACGTCAAGCTGGTGAGGTTCCCTATCATGGCAGGTATCGAGCCTTCGAGCCGGTTCGAGTTCAAGTGGAGTTCCTCGAGCTTGGGCAGGCCGCACAGCTCGCTCGGGATCGCCCCCGTCAAGGCATTGTCGCTCAAGTCCAAGTACGTCAACTCGGGGAGCGAGCCAATCTCTTTCGGGATCGACCCAGTGAGGTTCGTCCCCGACAGGACGAGCTTCTGCAAAGAACGCAGCGAGCTCAGATTGGATGGCACGTACCCGAGCAAATCGACGTATCTCAGGCTCAGCTCCACGACCTCATTGTTGGAGTTGCAAGTGACGCCGAACCACCAGCACGGAGTCTCATCGGCCGGGTTCCAATTGCCCAACAACTCAAGCGACCTGTTGAGGCTCGCCTTCCACGAGAGGAGGGCCTGGCCCTGCGGGTCGATGCCGGAGGCCAGGGGGAGGAGTGGGAGGACGAGGAGCAGGAAAGAGAAGAGGCATAGGGAGGCGGGGGGAGTCCATGGATGCACAGGCATCAGAACAGGCGGACAATAAAGACTATAATGCTGCGAACTCCGAGGTGAGAAGGGGGGGCACAGAAAGGTTGGGAGGGGTGTTTGTGCCTTGAGCAGAGCCTAGGGAGGGGCGATGTTTGGGAGAAATCAAATCATGTCTTGGTGGGCTAAGTTGTTGTCCCCCCCCTTTGGTTTTTTCTTTCCCTCTTTCTGTTCCTCTTTTCTTTATGAATGTGTAGTATGAGTATGAGCACATGGATGTGCAGTGAGGAAATTAAATGTTCCCCAGAATCTCCGGATCCAAGAAACAGCTAGGCCATGAGGGCTTGTGCAGAGAGAGGGAGTGGAATTTTTAAGATTGGGTGTCTGTTTCTTCCCTTTTGCCATTTGTTTACTGAGGTGGGAAGGTGGGAAAGGAGAAAGGAGAAAGACAGACAGAGCACTTGCTGAACTTTTTTTTTTTTTTTAAATAATTTGAATTGGGAGTGGAGGAGGAGGAGAAAAGAGACAGAGTAAGAGATGATGGGCTAACTGGCAAAAGGTAAGAGTCTCGGTCTGTAATTTGAAGTCTAAACTATTCATATTAAGTTAATCTTACTGTGGCCTTGTGGTACAGGATCAGTTTGGAATTGCACATCTGAACACGGCTGAATCGGTTGATCTTGTCGGATGAACCGTCGAGTGAAACGGAAGGCAAAGCCCTTGTGTTTTCGGCTTTCCCATTTGATTTGCCATTGGTTGATGTTTCGGTTTCGCTCGAAAAGAGTCGCCATTCCGATATCGCATTAGAAAAAGTCACTAGGCCCGGTCTGCAGGTACCAAACAGTGCTCGGCTTGAGGCGAAAAGGGTTTTGGCCTTAGGGAACTAAAAATGCGATTGAGAGATCCATTAGAGGTCAGATTTAGATCTGAACCAACCGATGGTTAGAAAGATGCAGGCAGACAAGGGACACAGTCTGCAGGTAGAAAACTGATTCCTGCTGAATTTCTCTATTGTACCATGATGGGATCTATGACACGCTCAACGCTCCATTGGTACCATTTCCCTAATTCTGTAATTACATGACTTAGGAAATACAATAATAAACGTGGACTGTCAGAAAAGAAAACAAAGAACAAAAACCAAAAGATGGGTCTGAATGAAAACTCCCTCCTCTAGCAACATCAGAGTTTCTATATGACAGAGAATTAAGCAGCAAACTTTTTTCCAAATTACAATAAAAAATCGATGGTCGATGGAGATCCCATCATGTGACTCCATCGTCTACCCACCACAAAATCCACATCCCTTTCTAATTTAAACACTTAGCGAGGAAGAAGAAGAAGAAAGGAAAAGGTGGTGCCGGTCACGTGACGCCGTGCGACGGGCGGCCGTGTTCTACAGACGCTGCCTTCCTCGTGACTTAATCTGTGGAGTGCTTATTATGTTATTGCAAGGGGAACCCTTTTTCGGATTTGTCATACAGGTGTGTCCATTGGGAGGGAATCTTGGCACGAGAGACCGCACATGATGAGCTGAGAAAGAGGGAGAGATGATGAGCTCTCCGAGTTGTTTATCCGGTTTCTTGATTTTCTTTATCTTTGGGTTTTGAATTTGATAATCGCAGATGGGCAAAGAGAAAGAGACAGCCACCACCCATCAAAAGCAGAGAACTCCGCCTACCCACCACACCACCACCACCATCTCCATCGCCGCCACGGCCGCCGCCTTCTGTTCGCCCTATCGCTGCATTGACGTCGACATTAAGCTTCGCCCCTTATCATGAGCTCGTGCACGTTCTTGAATAATTGCGCCGTGCTGCATCGAACATCATCTGTAACAACACCAGTAGCTTGTTTTAATCCGACTGTTCGAAAGCGATTGCGATCAAAAAATGAATGGGCGTTCTACCACGCACGCACGGAGGGAAGTCCTATGTTTCATTGTCCGTCCCATGATGTTATCCTCCACACACTCTCCTTGGACAAGACGACACATGCATGGCATTATCCACAGTGATGTGGAATCTGTCATCTAGTGTTCGAGAGGTATGTAGGGCGTGTATATATAATTGGACTAGACCTTAATAGATTTTTTTGGGTAAGATCCGTAGGGATGTCACATGTTAGGTGTTTTGCTTCTCCATCTCCGCATAGTCCCAAAAAAAAAAAATGATCTCTAATTAATATTAGAGTTCGTTGAGGATACTAACTTTAAAGTCCGAAATTTGGTACTAGAGTATTTTAAGAAGAATACGTTTAGTTAAATTTTTCATTTTTCTCACTTCTCGTTGGAAGAAACTATCTTCTCTAATATTGAAGGTTTGGGTCACTATTGAAGCTTCGCCGAGGGTTGCACGAGGCCAGCATATTGTCGCCAACAGTTACCGAGGGTGGCCGAGGTTTGCCGACCCTTGTCGATTGTCATGGGTTTGTTGGGCGAGATCTGGAGAGTCATGGCTCATGCAAGATTTGGCAAGTTGAGAAATGACGAGGGCTACTGAGGCCGATGGTTGTTAGTTGTGAGGCTTGCTAAAGCTTTATTTTATCAAGCATCATGAGATTCGAGATATGTTCATCAAAGGTCGCTCAGATTTGTTCTACTGCAAAGCTTGGCATGGTTGCCTAACCTCACCTATAGTCACGGTGGTTCTCACTCAGATCTGTTTGTCACAAGGCTTGTCGAGGTTAGTGTTGTTTGAGATCGTGCAACCGCAACATCATTGCCTTGAGCTCACGTGACCTTGGAGGCCTCATTTGGACTTGAAACTGCCCTCTCATGAAAAATTGCTTTGTATTTTCCTAAAATCGAATCAAATGCACCTTAAAGAACTATTAATTTGGGCTTGTACCCCTCCTTTTCCCCTGAAAAAAAAATCGAGGCAAAACGTTGGACTTTCAAGCGAATCTTACATAGTGTCCATGAAATGTTATAAATTGAATTTTTAAGTCGTTCATCAATTAAATTAAATATAATGATTCTTCGTAGATAGCCCCCACAAAGTCTAAATTTCAAGACCACCATGCATGATACGTACTATATGGAAGAAATACGTGCGTGTGTGTCTATATATATATACATGTGCACAAGATAAATTATACCGATGGCTATATAAAAATAAGATGGTCTCGATGCATTTGACCGACGTATTAAAAGTAGCATTAATGCTTTTAAATTTCTTTATTAAGGAATTATTACGTTGGATTTGCCCAAAGAAAAAAATAGTCATTATGGACTTAACACTGAACCTGTACCTTTTGACGTACCTTAATCGGTCAAATTTAGCAGCTCTCGCTTATTTTAATTGGTCAAAAGCGAAAGCTTTTTGTACCCTCTTTTGAATAATTGAACGTATTTATCCATGTTCGAAGTTTTTTTTTTTTTAAGTACAAAAAAACCATACAAATCGAGCGTCTTCCTTTTTGTTCATTGATGAGATATGGACATCTTATATTTCAAATAAAGTTTTTTTTTTCTATATCACATATATAGAATGATGACACGTGTCATTGGCATTTTGAAAAATATTATTAAATTTCTATCGGATATATATTGAGAGTTTATCCATATATCAAATGGATCAGAAGATAATGTTTAGGAAAAGTTGTGCATTTTGGCTGCTTTAGAGAAATCATTGAAAACAATAATCGGAAATCATGTTAGGGAAAAGTTGGTAAAGCCAATGATTGGTCCATAGTTTGTAATGTGGCCCCAAACCGCACGATTGGATGGTGCATACTAAATAGATTTAAATTGTTTTATATCATGAAAATATTTATTTCACGAAAAATAAATAATTTGAAAAAAATTATTAAATAATCGTTTCTATCACTTATAAAAATAAATGAATGAAAAATATCTTCATTGTTCAATGACAATGTTTTCTATTTATTTATTGGAAAATAAACGATTTAGAAAATATTTTTCTAAAAATGATTAATTGTATCTTTTGAAACAATTAGTCGGTGAAAAGTATTTTTATTATCGAAAATAATTTGTGTTTATGCGATTATAATATGAAAAATGTTTTCAAAAATCTTAAATTTTTATGAAACAAACGCGTCCTAAATCGGTGTACTTTTCGGGAATTGGGGTGAAAAAAACACTTGAGGGCAAACCCTTCGTGCAAGCAATCCTTTCCTTGATGCTCCTCCATCCCCTTGTTTTGTTTTTTTCCCTTGTTTTGTTTATCTCTAGGCATTATTATCTTCTTTTATTATAATAATATTGTGTATGATGATCTAATCTTCCCGTCTTTTGAGGTTAATGGCCTCATTAGCTTTTCTCCTTTCGGCACCAAAAGAGGGGTTCACACCGGTGCATATATACAACTAAAGGTGAAAAGACAGATCTTGTGATAGTTAATTTGTCGCTTTATTATAAAAAAATAATCGTCACTTTTCTTAATTTTTTGGATGGACCGCAGCTATTGACAGCTAAAGCCATGCTAATCAAAGTCAAGAAAATGGAGAAGTAACTCTCTTCCCCTGATCAAGAAACTTTTTCTATAGGTCTTACGTATGTTATTCTCGAATTTACCATATCATATGCCCAGCCTTTGGTCATGACCGATGCTCAATTCTAGATCAGAGCTAACACATGTGAGGCTTTAACCCATTAGACTGACCTCGATTATTATGTTTAGATTAGTTAGGTTAGATTGGCCATCTCAGTGAGAATTTTCGTATCATAATAAATACAATACCACCGTTGCATGGGCGTTGAAAAATAGCAATTTCATGACATGTAGGCTTGGCAAATGATGAAAAAGCAGAACTAGCAAAAAAGATAACATTAACGAAAATCCAAACTACACCAAAAAAGAATAACGAAAATACCGAAAGTCCCTTTTTTTTTTTTCCTTTAAATACAAAAAAATAAAAATAAAGAACTAAAGGGAAAAGTCGCGGTTGACTTTGGAGCAGGCAAGCTTAGGGGGTAAGACCTCGGTATTCCAAGCGAATAAAGCAGTATTTTTAAGGTCAAAAATATAATCTAAAGAAGAATACAGATTATCGCATGCATGCATGTGGGGAAGAGCATCTAACGTTAACTTGCAGCAGCTGTTCAACTTGGGTTTGAAGATATGGTAGGAATCAAACCTAATATCGTAATGTCTTTGAGAATCTTGTCTATGGTGAAGATCTAAGCTGTTAAACCAGCGGTGATTGGTCTTGAATCTGTCTTTTAAGTAAGTAAGGAAGCACATGTAAGAGTTTCTTGGAATTTGAGAAACCCTCGTTTAATTTGAACATGCAAGAAAGAGTTTGTTAATTAGGGAGCGATCTCTTTCATGGGTTTTCTCCCAAGATAATCTCCTCCAATGATTGTCTTCTTGAACTTTCCAACTCTCTTGCCGTCTAGGCCTTCCTTCACCATAGTTTACGGAACGCCATGAAGGGACCATTTCTAGAACTTTTTTCTTTTTTAGTTGGTCGGATGAAGAGGCGCAATCAATGCTGCCCATCGCCTCTGAACGTTGTCACAAATATCTCCCACCAGTTACGAGATGTTCTATTTTGACTGTCCAAAGTTGGCGAGCCCCGTCATTGTAATCCCATCGAGTTACTAGCAGCTAGGGTATCTTTCTACATGAGGCATGCCGTAGCTAAAATGTTACACAAATTATTAAGACATTCATGTGAATCGAACTTGTGAAAGATGGGTGGCATAGGCTAACCACCTTTACAACATATTAGGCATGTACTATAGTATAATCAAATCATGGTAATGAGTTTCTCCGTAACACATTTAGACAGGGGGTTTGTGTCTTCTTGGACTTTCCAATTCCCTTGTTGTCTGGCCTTCCTACACTTTAGCTTGAGGAGAAGGAACCATCTCTAGATCTTTCTTCTCTTTATTAGTTAATTAAATGGGGAAAGGTGATCAATGTTAGCTATCGTGTCCGAACAATATCATAAGAATCTCATACCTACTACAAGATATTCAATTTCAGCCATAACTATTCCATACCACCCGTGGTTTGTAGTTTTGAAGTTGGTGAAACCCGTCATCACAGTCCCACCGAGTTAGTAGCAGCCAAGGTATCTCTCCAGACAAGGCATGCCACAACTAGAAAACACCACACGAGTTGATCAGAAATTCATTCACGACATGAATCGAACTCGTGAAAAATAGGTGACCCCTTTATCACTAGGCTAATCACCTTTAGACACATTTTAGGCATATACTATAGTGTAATTAAATTGATCACGTTAATGAGTGTCAAGATAACACTTGTTAAGAATATTTTATTTAGAATAATTAATTTAATTTTGCACCGATTGTATTGAGAACTATAAAGTTTCATTTAGTGTTGGCTTAACAAATATCCCTTGGGCACTTGTTGATACAAGCCTAATTAAAACCTTACATTTCAATTATGCGACTGCCTTTGTTATTGTCCTTCCTTCGGTGGAAGCTGAGTTTAATTAGTTTTTCCCACAAGTGGAGTTATAAAGATTAACGCACAAGTGTATGTCTTATTTTTAATAATCACATAACCATATTTGTGTTATGATATACGTGTGAGTTATGTTAGTTAAATTTCACATCAGATAAGTGATGTGGTGTAGAGCAGTTTATATATCCAAGTTGGTACATAACCCATTAGCTTAAATTTTTGAGTGAATATGGGTTCTATTGGATATATTGACAAGCTCAAACTTGGCCCTCTCTTAGTGATCTCTAAAAAGAATGTATTGGATTTTTTGTTGCGCACTCTAAACAAATAGTATTAGAGTCAATGATTGATTAATGGCCCACTTCCCAATTTGTATCCCGATTTCTGGATAGGTGGGCATTGTGGCATAGAAACATGGACCCGATGGTAGACTTTATGGTTCAGTCTGGAAAAAGAGACCAATGTTGAAGTTTGGCGTCGGAGATTCAAATTGAAATAAGTTGAGCAAGGAAAAAGAGACCAATGTTGAAGTTGGGCGTTGGAGATTCAAATTGAAATAAGTTGAGCAAACGATGACAAATTTTATGGTTTGGTCCCGAAAAAGGGACCGAAGATAAAGTTGGGTGTTGGAGATTCAAATTGAGATAAGTTGAGCAAATCTCACACTAGAGCTCACATGTGAGCTGGAGATTGTTAGAATGTACGTATAAGTTATGTTAAATATAGAGATATTATTAGGATGCACGTGTGAATTGTATTAAAGAGAGGGCAATTATTATGGTGAACATGTGAGTTGTGTTAAATAAGTCTCACATCGGATAAGTGATGTGAGGTTCGATTAATATATCTAAATTGGCTCATATGAGTCTAATTGGATATATTGATAAGTTCGAATTTGAGCTTACTTTTAGCAAACTCTCTAGAAGAAGGTATAATGCTTCTACTGTATGCTCTCAACAAATCCTTCCATAGGATAAGAAGGGATACGATAAGGATAAATAGAATTTCTTTTTAACTATATATCATTTGCTAGATATGACCTTACAATTGGTATTTATTAGTCGATTGGACATTTGGCACGTGAGATGAGATATAGCATGCACAAAGACGTGACTAGATCGAGTAGTGAATAATGATAATAAACTTTTAAAGAACAGGGGAAAAAAAAGGAAACATGGGCAAATGATGCTTCTTTGTACGCAAACTCATTTGCATGACACGAGACAAAACACGACTGTAAAGAGAAATCCGAGCATGAAATTGCACGATACAGATAAGCCTCGGTCAATAACACGACAAAATACATACGAAGTGACATGTTTTCATTGTGATTTGGTTATTTGATGTGTGGAATTGAAGTTATGATGTGTGTTTAGCAAATTGAAAAAACGATGAATATGATCGAAACTCGCCAACATGAATTGTGGTGTTGATTCAAGGCTCTATTTATTTGGTGGAAAATAAATGATTTGAAAAATATCTTCTTAAAAATGATCGTTTATATTACTTGAAATAATTAGTCAGTAAAAAATATTTTCATTATCGACAATAATTGATATATAAACATTTTCATAAATGATATAAGTGATATCGTTCATTTTTTTTACGAAACAAAGGTAGTCTAAGTTGTATGTTTTGTGAGGACCAATCTTACTTTTTCTTCGCAATGCAACACACCGGTGACTTGTGTGTTGGGCCGAAGTAGCTGGGCTTTCTCAGCTTCACACGGTCGGCCCGAATTTTAACTGGCCCAGTCCATCTAAAGGAGACCGACCGCGACCGATCCACTAGATTCATCTGTTGGCCCGCAAACCATGTTCTTTTTCCCAGAAAATTAGATTCAGCAGAGGTTATGATAGGGGAAAAAAAATAAAGGGAAAAAATTACGCGAATGATATTGATAGTGATGCATATTCATTTTGTCCAATAAAAATTGAAGAGGAGAATATTCAAAATATCAATACATTAATAGTGAAATAAACTCTACGTGGATAAGAAAATGTTTCTAAAAAAAGTTTGATAGAAATATATTTCATGTTAAACTCCCACATGTAATATTATAGATTTTTATTCCGATGTTAAATGAGTCTACTTATTATTGATGGTAATTGACTCTTGAAATATACTAAATCTAATTCAAAATTTTCATAGATGGAGTATATCAACTATTATAGTTATCAGTCAATACATAGATTCGGGTTGGGCCACAACTCAACCCCCATCTTATGAATTCCTTGTTCAACCAGCTAATGGCTCCATGCGCCCTACACACCTTGAAACAAGAACAGCCCTATGGAGACAAATTTTTGGGATTCTCCGATAAAAGTCCTAAACCTTTTGTATTTATATCAATTTAGCCCTAAACCTTTTATTGATGCTAATTTAGTCCTAAACATTTTGACTTGGTGTTAGTTTAATTCTAAAACTTTTAACTTAGTACTAATTCGGTTCTTTTGGCTAATTTTAGTTGAATTTTGCTGACGTAGACACCGGTCGGCTGATGTGGCATGGTCAGCACTAATATGGATAATTTTTAATGATATTTTAATATTATCCGAATTATTTTATTTTATTCTTTTCTTTTCTTTTTTTCCCTCTTCTCCTCCTACTTCTACCCAATTGCTAGCTGGGCGACTGGTTCAGAGTCAAGAGCCGGCAAGGTCGAGGCTCGACCTAGCTAGATCTGGTGAGGTCAAACCATGCTCAACCATTGGCGAGGCTTGAGTTGTTGCAAGTGTGACCTTTCGGCTTTTGGCGACGGCTCCAGGTCTTGGGTAGGGCTTGATCTAGTTGAATCTAGCGAGGTTGACCTCGATCTCATTGACCCTCACCTCTGGTTAATCGCCAGCTGGGCGATTGGCTGGAGGAAGGAGAGAATAAAAAAGAAAAGAAGAGAAGATAAAGAAAAAATAAAAGGAAAGAAAATAAATAAATAAATCGAAAAATATTAAAATATTATTAAAATTGTCTATGTTAGCGCCGACCGTACCATATCAATTGACTTATGTTCATGTCAGCAAAATTTAGTTAAAATTAATCGGAAGGGCCTAATTGGCACTAAGTTAAAAATTTTAGGACTAAATTGGCATAAAGTCAAAAAGTTTAAAAATAAATTGACACCAATTAAAAATTTAGGACTAAATTGGCATAAATTCTAAATGTTTAGCATTAAATTGACATTAACAAAAAGGTTTAGGACTAAATTAACATCAATGTAAAATGTTTAAGATTTTTTTGACACCTCTACCTACTTCAAATAGTGGTTTTACTAATCTTTTGCTGAAGTATTGAAGGCATGATGGTTGCTCTAATTCGTACCTTGCTTTCACCTGCTTTCGGTCCATCTTGTTCTTCTTTTGAACCTTCTTCAATAGCAGGCTCTTTAGACCCTGTTTGGTAATTAGCCAATTTTTTACTATTTTTATTCTTTTTTTCCCAAAATAAAAAAAGAACAGAAATTTGTTTGGTAACGTCAGTTAATTTTTCTTAGAGAATCAATTAGGAATAGAAACAAAAAAATTGAAAAAAATTACTTCTATGTTCCTATAAACAATTTTGAAAACAAGCCATTTGCTTTTTTCTTTTCTTTTCTTCTTCTTCTTCCTCCTCTAGACGATTATCGGGCTTGACAATGGCTGACGATCGGCCATAGGCGAGGTCTAGTGAGGCTCTCCCGAGGTTGCTGGCTCTAGTCTCTAGCCAGGCCTCAGCTTGGTGATTGGCTTGAAGAAGAAGAAGAAGAAGAGAAGGGAAAAGGAAAGGAAAAAAAAATCTTAGGAAGTTATTAAAAATTAAGAAATTTTACGTTACAAATTATTTTGAGAGTTGTTCTAAACGCATTTATATTCTTTTTATATTCTGAGAAAAGAAATTTTGTGCAATTACCAAATGCATTTGAATGCTTAAAAACTCATTCAGGAAATAAAATCAGGAAAAAAATATTTCGTGATAGAAATTATTCCCATAAACAGAATGATTACTAAACAAAATAAGTTATTAAGTAGCCAACTTAGTTTCAAATAACACTCGGGGCATCTTTCAAGCTATGGCCAGTAGCATTTTTGTCTTGGACATATTTCTTTCTTTCTCTCTTTCTTTTTTTTCCTCCCCTTTCTTCTGTTCGTTTTCATCTTCTTCTTTCCTTTTTCCCACTTCTGGTGTTTGATCTTGCTCGGTGTCATGAAGTGTTCTCTCTTCTCGCTTGTGACCATGGCCACTTTAGGTTAAAACTCGCAACGATGGCTTCTCTCTCTATTATAGAAAGCGAGTTCATTAATTGTGAAACTAAAATGTAAAATGCAATTTAGATATCCTCTAATTTTTGGATGTCTTTGGCCCTCAATCAATAATACTAAAGTTCAGATCAGGCTAATTGAGTTGATAACGGACCTCAAGTTAAGTTATAGCCAAAATATAAAGTGAGTACAAATTAACAAACTCAACAAATTAAATGAATGTTTCTTGTGGGCATTGCACGAGTACAAGGTTTTCTCATGCAAGTTTTGTAAATATTTGAGTTTCAAACGGATACTAATTTCGCTGTTTATTTATTTCAATATAAAATATCTATCCAAAATAACCCAATGTCTCCATTTTTCAGCCAAATCGTGCCATTTGTCACCCCTTTAGCTTAGCCATATGTCTTAATTCTCATATGGTATTTATCCAAATACTCTTAATTGAAGTCATTGAACCTAACTCATAAGATGACCTCATGCATCACATATTATTTTTAATTATAGTAACCTTATATCTATTATTAACTCTAGTTAATTGATCTCACTATTTTTTAACCCAAGTCAATTAATATGAGTTAAAATTACTCTTCAATAAAGTGTAAAAAGGGAAGACAAGATAGAAATATCCATTTCCCTTCATTAATATCTTTTAACCAAACTAATTTTGTTATTTTCTAAAGAACGAGAGCAGTTGATTTTAATGTTTATTTCGATTTCAAGGTCATTTGAAAGCTTTGTTTATTGAAGATTTCATCCAAAGTAAATGAAAAATTTAGAGACAAAAATAGAAAGATCTATTCAATACTCTCGAACTTGGTTGATCATAAGTTTGTTCATCAAATCTAGATTTTACTCTACATATGATTAGTGGAACCGATCTTTGCCCATGTTCAAGATTGCAACATTAATAATATGTTACACCAATTTCCCCGAATTTATACTAGTTACTCAAAAATACTTTCAGTCACATTTCTATCCATAAATGACAATCCAAAAATCCAACGTGATAGCATATGTGGACGATGCCACGTCGGATTTTCAGTGGCCGTTGTAAACGGCAGTTTGACGGAACATGTCACGGAATATACTTTCGATTTCAATTATTGGTAAAAGTTTGGGATATTGATGACATAAAAAAAAATTAAGGATAAATTTCTACTCTTTCGACCATAACGATTTCGTTGGCGTCGTTATGTTGTTTTCTTCGCTCGATTACCCCCAAATTGAGAAAAATTTCTAGGGTTTCCTCTCCCCAATTCCATGGCTTCCAACCATCTCGACGAGGTGAGTCGCTTCCGTCCCTCGCTCGGTCACGTCCGTCCGCCGGTGCAGATTTGCCGGTGCGGCATTCTAACGCTTCGTTTCCCGCTGTAGGACGACGATTTCGGAGGGGATTTGCCCGGGACCCACGATGCTCGGCGCTCAGGTTTTCACCTCGCGTTCGGTTATATGTCTTTCCTGTTGTTTATGCGACTTGGGTGGCGGTTTATCTTGGTGGTGCTGTTTCAGGCAGTAAGAGGAGTTTTGGGGACATCGAGGAAGATGAAGACGATGTCTTTTTCGGATCCAAGAAGGTAGCTTTGTGTTTTAGTGTGCCGGGGTGTCGAGCAGACGCCTCCATTTCGTTCCGATTTTTGGGCTGGTCGTAGAAATGCATGCTCGTGATTTGTGTAGCAGAGAGTGTGGGCTAGGCATGAAATGCAGTTCTTTGAGACCTGTGTGTGTGTGCATGCCGGTGGTCAGACGGTTTTTGAACTTCAGTTGTTGGCCAAATAAAAGTACTTAAGTTTGCTCCGGTCCAATTGATTCTCTCAAGAAGAAGAAAAGCACACACGCTCGCTGGCCACGAGCATGAGCATTCCGTTGTGTGTTGTTTGTCAACCGGTGGGCCTTGCAGAATATTCATCTTTGCTGTAATTTAGCACTCTGGGTTTTTGGTTCTGTTCTGGGATACAACGACCATTGAGACTTTTGCCATTGTTTCCTCACTTGAGTAGTTAAGCTTAAAAGCCATCTTTGGTTTTGTTGTGTGTTATGCTTATCATCAAAGAGTAGGTTCTCAGCATCTTAAGCAATTTGATATAATTTTTGGAAGTTTACATTTCCCCTGTTTCTTGTATACATATATTTTTTGAGTTTTGTTTTCACTTGGGTCTTCAATTCTAAGTGCCCCTGTTTTTAATCATCACTTTTCTGCATAAAAAATTAATTTCTTATTTTCGTTACAGGGTAATACAAAAGCAGAAGAAAATACTCCTGGTGCAGCTACCGGAATGATCTTGTCACTTCGTGAGAGGTTATTAAGCACTATAATTTTTTTTTTTGTGGTTTTGTACTTTTGGCATGCTTCCAACATGTATCTCAACCTATCCAGCTTGAGAATCTCATACATTTTATAATTTCTTTTTTCAGTCTTCAGAACTGCAAGGAAACTCTTACGACATGCCAAGTATGTATACTGCATTAGGTCTTTGTCATCTTGTCCTTTGCTGCTTCTTTTGTCTAACCATCTGCAGGTGGATTTGTTGGTTTAATTGTTTGTGGTACATTTCTTTGTGCAAGAATCATGTTTATTGTGAAGCTTTAACATTGATGAGGGCTGTGCTAGAGATGCTAAAATAAATTGAGGATTGTCTTTTCAATTATAGGTTGATCAATGTTCAAACTAGCTACACTTCCATGTATGACATATTTTTCGTGAATAATCCTCATCGTCAAGGCATCATCTTGGTTGAGGAGAATTTAGATGCTCTCTTTTTCTTGGTTTGACCTCTATCATAGCTTGAAGGCATTTGTCTGTGTTATTGTGATGGTATGTTAAACGAGTTGTGGCAATTTCTTATCCAAATTGAAGTACACAATTTATTTGCCTGATGGCTGATGTATGCTGCTTTTCTTGCGACTTAAGTTCCCATTATGGCTTAATGTTTGATATCAAAAGAGATCTAGTCTTACTTAGCAGAATGCAAATGTTTCATTCAATTCGGTCTATGACCTGTTTATTGTGTTTGTTCATATCTGAAACTGTTTGGATTGTTGATATCGTTGGGTTTCCAGACAGAACTTGAAGTTGCAAAATCTGAGATTGAGAAGTGGCATTCTTCATTCCGAAATGAGCCCTTCATACCCTCTGGGACATCCCCAGGTTAGTTTCGTGTTAATTCGGGCATTAATCTTCGGATTTTGATGTATGGCATGGGAATGAGAGGGTTGGTCAACCCTTATTCCTGTCTATGTATACTCTGATAGACTGACTTCTTCCTTGCAGAGCCCAAGATGATAATTAACTATCTTCAGACGCTTAGATCTTCAGAAGAGGGATTGAGAGAGCAGGTTGGTTCTTAGGCAGAATGTTTCATTTTTTCTTTTGTATGATTTTGCACTCAAAATTTTATTTTTATTTACCGATTCAATTTTCCTTTATTAGGTGGAAAAGGCAAGGAAAAAGGAAGCTGCTTTCATAGTAACATTCGCAAAACGGGAGCAGGAGATAGCTGAGTTAAAGGTGAATCTTTTATTGTGGATTGGAGATTGTTAGAACAGTATGTACGTGTGGTGCTGTTTTATCCTATATCTCCTTGTTTTACACATATGTTTATTTTCATTAACTATGTAGGCACTTAGGCTCTGCATGGCAACGATTCTGTTCCCGGGAACAGTTTCTGCTCAGAAATGTTTTTTTTTGTTTCTGTTCCTGGGAACAGTTTCTGAGCATTTGAAGGCGTTTGGCAACTGAAAATTTTTTTGTTCCGGGAACAGAAATGCGTTTGGTAAAAATTTCCGATCTTTTAATTTTTTTAATTTTTTTTTTTTTTTTCTTTTTTCTTTTTTTTTTTCTCCCTGTTGGCCGCCGCCGGTGAGGCTCCGGCGAGCTTGCCGGAGCCTCGCCCGGCCACCGGCGAGGCTCGGCCTCACAGATCTGGGCGAGGCCGAGCCTCGCCGGTGGCCAGGTGAGGCGAGGCTCGCCGGTGGTGACCGGGCGAGGCTCGGCCTCGCCCAGATCTGCGAGATCGAGCCTTGCCCGGCCAGGCGCCGCCTGGGCGAGGCTCGCCCGGCCTGGCGCCGCTTGGGCGAGGCTCGCCCGGCCTGGCGCCGCCTGGGCGAGGCTCCGGCGAGCTTGCCGGACCTCGCCCTGGCCTGGCGAGGCGCTGGCGAGCTTGCCGGACCTCGCCCGGCGGCGGCGATGGGGCGGCTGAGGGGTGGGAGAAGGAAGAGGAAGAGGAAGAGGAAGAGGAAGAAGAAGAAGAAAAGAAAAGAGAAAGAAAAAAGGAAAAAAAGAAAGAAAAAAAAAGTGTTTCTTGAAATTGTTCCCGGGAACAAGAAACAACTTTTTCTTGTTTCTGATTTCTACTCCAAATCTGTTCCGGGGAACAAATTTGTTCCCGGGAACAAAAAATTTACCAAATGCGTTTCTGTTCTCGGGAACAAAAAATCTGCTCCCGGGAACAAAAGAACAGAAACAAGTGTTCCCGGGAGTGTTACCATGCAGAGCCTTAGTTGACAAGCAAAACAAAATACATCTGATTCTGACTGCGTTGATACCCCAGTTATTAAGATGGATTATTTTAATAATCTTTTGCCTCCTTGGTAGTGTGGATTCTGTAGCTAGAATTTTAATTATCAAAAGATATTTCTTATAATTCTGTTAAGGTACTTTGTGACAAAGCAACAGGCACTAGACTTTTGGCAACAAAAGAAGAGAGTTTTTCCACAGAAGGATTATGAAGAATAAACAGGAACAATAACTTTGATAGTAGACAAATGATAATCATGTCAGGGGTAATATATAGTGGTCACCTTCACAACATTTGGCTGGGATCTTTTGATGTTTGCTTGTCACCTGGTAGCTGTTCAAAATTGCTTCCCATATGTAATACTTATGCTGCATTTTGTCCAACTCAAGATCTCCCTTTTATTTCAGTCTGCAGTTCGAGACTTAAAAGCACAACTCAAGCCACCATCTATGCAGGTAAAGCAGGATATATCTTGCTTCTTGAAATATGTTTCTTTTGTAAAGCAACAAGTGAATGCATGTGAAACCTCAATTAACCATGTATGCAGTCTAGCTTTTTGAAGAGAATTCTTTGAATATTGCCCTCTTCAGTTTTGACATGAATGGCTTGCAGTCATTTACTTTAAGTGTTCCATTTTTAAGTTTTAACATGAATGGCCTGTTGTCGTTTGCAGTCTACTGCTTGTTTGTAGTGACAAACCATACATTTCTGACTGTTTATAGGACCATATATGACTTTCAGCATGTTTGTAGTAGAGTCTGCTATGTGCCATCTATGCAACTTCTTGTCCTTTTTACGCATTTATACACATTCTATAGAAATCTTTGTACATGAAGAGAAGGAATAGTAGATGAATTCTTTGAATGCTAGTCTGAACTATATTAGTTTCATCTTGCTTTTAATTCAGAAGCTAATAGATATTTCATAAGGCTACTTTTTAGTGCTACTCTATTTGGTAAATCTGCTTGAATAATGATTTTTGGGTTTTAATGGGAAAGCTCAAGACTGTAAACATTGTGTTTTGATATTTGAGTGTTTCAGTTGATGACTCTACTTGATTATTAGTATCTTCATAATGTCATATGTTGGCCAGTCAATCCTCTTTTTATGTGCCATGGTAGATTACCTAAGTGTGTTTTTTCCAAGGATATCTATGGTGATGATGGGGATGAGACCTATATTTTGGTTAAAAAGAATTAGGATTTGGCTGGCTGTTGCTGTGCAAAAGATCTTCTTAATTTGCTTGATGACTCGGAGGGAACAACTTTTGGTAACTTAGTCTGTTTCAGTTGGGTAATCCTTAGGAATGGTCAACTTTTAAGCCACTAATTTGTGCGCGAGTTTTTGCTCTGGTGTTGGCATCTTAATTTTGGCTTATTCATATTTGTTTTGTTGACAGACGAGGCGGTTATTATTAGATCCGGCAATTCATGAAGAGTTCACCCGTCTAAAGGTTTGTGGATGAACTTTTGAATTGAACTTTAATTGGATATTGAACTTAGGTTTTCATTTTCTTTGCTATAAGGACATTGTATTAGTCAAAGCGTCTTGTTAACAAGTTTCTTAGGGAATTGTATTAGTCAAAGTGTCTTGTTAACAAGTTTCTTAGGGAAAAAGACATTAGCTGAGAAAGCTTGGCGGTGAATGTAATTGGATAAGTACACATCACAAGAAAAATGATATACCCTGCACGGGGGACTTTACATTTCCATGGCACATGTACATGAAGATGCTTCTCATCGTTTTTCTTAGGTAAAAATTTCTTTTTTTAGGTGCAATGTCGACCAAAGTTAAAATTTTTTTGAAGTCCTTTGACAAGAATTTTTCAATAATTGGAGAGTAAAACTCTTCCGAGTCTTTTAAAAATTTTACCTGACATTTAGTTTAAAGTAAACTTAATGATTTTGTGTCCAAGTTCTTAATGGCTACTTGCTCTCTCTCTCTCTCTCAAAATGTCAAAATAAAAGTAATATGTGCATTGCCGTTATCAGATCTCAATATTCATGTTCTCGGACTAGCTAATTTCAGCGCATCAATGTTTCCTGCTTTCCTTGCTCTACTGTTCCTGCATTCCGCCATATGCTATATGAATATCCTTTTTGAACCCAAATATGACTCAGATAATTCTGTCCTTGGTTGCGGATATTGGAAAAGATACCTGTTCATTGCTAATGCTTCTAAAATTTGAATGTTTGTTCAAATGCTAGAGTTTGGTAGAGGAGAAGGACAAGAAGGTGAAGGAGTTGCAGGATCATATTGCTGCTGTTACTTTCACTCCACAGAGCAAGATGGGTAAGATGCTCATGGCTAAATGCAGGACCCTGCAAGAGGAAAACGAGGAGATTGGGAATCAAGCAGCTGAGGGAAAGGTTCTGTGTCTTTCTCTTGATATCCAGCAAATGTGAATTACTGAGTATTTTTTTCTTGCTTGAGTCAAAGTTTAGTAATGGTTCTCTGAGTAAACTCTGAGGTTCAGTGTTTTCAGAAAACTAGTTTATGCTCCTATGCACCTTGTCCTAATCTGAATCACATAATTGAGTCTTGGCAAGGCATCAGAAATACCGTTGCTTTGCTTGGTGATTTTGCATTGAGGAGCACTTATCATGAAGAACCAGAGCATTTGAGCTTAGATGTGATATTTTACTTTTTGAACCATGTTGAAGATTCACAAGTTGTGAAAAACAGAGAGGATCCTTAGGCACAAGTTTTCTCAATTCGTGTGCTTTTATGACACCCATTGCATTGCTATCTACAGCCTTATGAATATAGTTAAATACAGCACTCGTCTGTGAGAGGCTATGAAGCCTAAGGGTTCTGTCCAACTATTCGAGAATAAGATGTTCAGGCTGGTTTACTTGTTTGTCCACTGTTATCCGGCTTGCAGATGCACGAATTATCAATGAAACTGGCTCTACAAAAGTCACAGAATGCAGAGCTGCGGAATCAATTCGAAGGTCTGAATTTACTCCATATGCACTCATCCTTGTCTTTCGAGTTTGTACAGCTCTTTTTGTAACTATTAGCTTAAGAGAACTTAATGTTTATGTCATGAGCTTTTGTTACTTTTTAAGTCTTGTAACCATTTTTCTGTTCTGGATTCTTGCATACTAAATGATCTGAGAGATGGTGCTTGCATGAACACTTTCACTTTTGTCTTTCAAGGAAAATAAGGATTTTGAGGTTAAGCATGCATACAGTTTCAAATGTGTATTATCACTATATAGATATTCAACGGTTTCTTTCTTCATGTTCCTGCAAGGCTCTTATATTAGCTACTAAACTCGCTAAGTACGCCGTGTTTGTTGCATGCAGGACTGTATAAACACATGGATGGACTCACAAATGACGTTGAGAAGTCAAATGAAATGGTCCCTCCCTCCCTCCCTATCTGTCTCTCTTTCTGTCTGTGCATAGTTCATAGGATCTGCTGTGTTGTAAGCCAAGGTAGAGAGAGACTGACAGCCTTGCTCTCTTCACTGTAGGTGCTCATCCTGCAAGAGAAGCTAGAAGAAAAGGACCAGGAGCTGAGAAGATTAAAGAACGAGCAGTCGCAGCATCAGAGAACTATGCCTGATGCCATGAGCGATAGAGTTTCTACTATTGAGGAGAAACAAGAAGCAATGATGGTTGAGAGTTGATTAAAAATGAATTTATTCGTAGGACCTTCATATTTCTTTGGATGGTTTATCCTCAAGTCCTTTTTTTTTTTGGGTACATTAGATTATTTTTTGTCATTATGCCTTCTTTTGCGCTCTAAAATATCTCAGTATTTTATTCTTCCAAAAAAGAATTTGGAAGTATTAATTGGCTGCATGTTCACGTCACTGGGTAAGTAGCATCTGAGAGGGACTGCAATAAGCATGCCGGGGAAGAGAGAGACGCCCTCAACCATGCCCAGGCGGCACGTTCGGCCAATAGCCGAGTGAAAGTGAGGCGTGATTTGTCAAAGAAAAGGGCACCTGGAAACGGATTTCTTAGCTTCTGCCACGTCAGTCCCCTTCCGTTCACGTCACAAGGTCCTTCGTTCCTTGGAACTACACTTCGTTACATACAACGCAAATGAAATGCAGATAGGAGCAGTAGTATCAGTTGAATGGTGTCTTGTCCAAATAGCACCGACCAGCTATTGCCGGTTTCTGTGGCTTTAGACACGCATGATACCACCATGTGTGATCTAACCGTCCTTATTCGAAACGATTGTCGTTGGTCTTGACGTTTGGAAACTTCACATTCCATGAAAACTGACGACCCAGATGACCGGAACTTCACAAGGAATCCCAAATGGACGCATTCGATGCTCTTTGTATGATCTCGGTAGAATCGAACATGGTCCCTTTCGGAGTTGTTTAGAGTGCGACTATTAGCGCTTCCATTAGCCTTCATGTAGAAAGTGAATAAGCTCGTCAGTAAAGAATATGTCCGGCATACAAGATCTCAATGAACACGAAGTTGCTCGAACTTTGTTCTTATGCTCATATGTTTGTGTGTGCATATATATAGGACCTCGGACCTCGGGTTTTCTTCATTCATTCATTCCTTCAGAATATGTCCACACCATAGTCCCCGTGTGTACAATCACTGTTCTACACATAAAGGAATAAGTCACAAATCTTCTCACTGGTTCTCCTATCTCTGTGTAACTGCAAAACCATAGCTTCTCTCTATGTCCCGCCGTTCTTCCTAATGAACAGCTCAGATTTTCATGGCTCCTCAGAGCCTGACCAAGAACGCCGTTGAAGCAACAAGGCTCCACGGGATTGGATTGGTGCCACCTGAGATGGTGCATGATAGGTAGGATGAACTCCATTCGCACCTTTGATCGGCGGGGATAGATGGTGCCAAGATTGATGTGATTCATGTATGTTAAAAAAGTATCAATTTGTTTTTATGTATATGATTGATTAGTCTATTGCATTCAAATTGGTTTTTCCCTTCGTTCTGGGTTATGAATGACATGTCCAGAACTTCGAAGGTACCATTCCTTCCTACTTCATGTCTGTTTCAGTTCGAGGACACTTCAGAGACTCAGGAAAATGCCAACGTTTATACCGAAAAGATTGAAGTATGTGAATTGATTATTGATAGAGGACATTACTCAGGCGGGTATTCTCCGTTATAATTGTAGCTGTTTTGAGCATTAACTTGCATTGCGAATGTGAAGAATCCAAGTCTAGGATTCATCATGTGACCGATTCATCATGGAGATATCTAAGCAGTAAACAAGAGGATTATCCGTGTGTGCAGTTACTTGAGATATAAGCTGAGAACTCTGGTGGTCGGGTGGAGCTCGGGAAAGCTTATTACAAAGCGCTGAATGCTTCCGTGAGGAAGAATTTCAAAGGGAACGGCATCATTGCGAGCATGGAGCATTGCAATGACTTCATGTTCTTGGGGACAGAGACCATCTCTCTCGGACGTGTCAGTACGTAGCTCACATTGAACATAACCTTATTCTGAATATCCTCATGCTGGAAAATTTTGGAGGGGTTTCAATCTGATATTCGTCTGTTCTCCAATTTATTTCAGCAAGTTGTTCGTTTATTACAGGCACGATTTCTGGTGCACCGAGCCATCTAGCAATCTGATGGCATCCTTTTGGCTCCGCGGGTGCCATATGGTGCATTGTGCCTACCATAGCCTCTGGATAGGGAACTTCATGCGCCCGGACAGGGACATGTTCCAATCCACTCACCCTTGTGCCAATTTCCATGCCGCCTCCTGCGCCATTTCTGGAGGACCTGTATACGTGAGTGATCATGTGGGACAGCACAACTTCAAGTTGCTGAGAAGCCTGGTTTTGTCTGATGGGTACATCTTGAGATGCCAATACCATTTGCTTCCCACCTGAGACCGCCTTTTCGATGACCCGCGGCACAATGGGAAGACCATGCTCAAGGTTTGGAATGTTAACAAAGTAAGTTGGTTGTGTAGCCGATCCACCGAATAATGTCCTGTTCTACCAGCTGAGATGATGATGAATCGCGTAAAGTGTTCCAATCAAACTGAATGGAATTCTCCTCTGCTGTGAATGGTATTCAGGTGTCGTAGGACTCTTCAACTGTTAAGTAGGGGGACGGTGCTGCCGGGTACAGACCAATAAGTCTCACTCTGAGTTCTGAAAGAAGATAACTTGCAGCGTAAGTCCCGAGGATGTAGAATGGACGAATGCGAATTCATCAGTGTTTGTCAAAGACGTGGACATCTTCACCGTGTTCTTGTTCCAGCAAAAGAGGCTTGAGCTCTTGAAGCCCTCAGGGAAGCTAGAGTTTATTCTCTAGCCATTCGATTATGGGTGAGCATGGTTTTAGGGTAATACCTTGAATCTGAAAACCAAACCGGTGGGAACCTATAAGTTCTAGGTTACAAGGTATGTAGTGTAGGTTCTAGATTCCAAAAATTGGGAAACTTGTTTCCATGGGTAGATTTCAAATTCTAAGTCACTGGAACCTAAAACCTGTAACTTAGAACCTATAACCTATAATTTGGAATAAATTTTTGCGTTTTTCATGGTCCATATTTTCATGCGATCTTGCAGTATTCCATGGTGTTTGATGATGAGTATATAATCTATAACCATTAGTCTGAACTTTCATTTTATGACTGAGACTTTTACTTTATTAATATTTCATATTTTTTGTGTGTCTAAATATAAGTCATGGTAAGTGAATTATAAAGCGAGTGGTGGTCTTTAAATATGATAATTCACTACAATTGTTTAATTAATAATATAGGTAGAACTTGAGTAGACTCTAAAAACCGTGACATGATAGATTCCAGGTATGCCGGGTAAGTTCTAGTTTCTAGAAAATGAGAAACTTGTTCCAATGGGTAGGTTCTAGGTTTCAGGTGGAACATGTAGGAAACCTAGAACCACTCATCCCTACATTCAACTATGAGCTCTTAACAGTTTTTCCAGTGACTGTCCTCCTAGCAAAACCCATCCAGTCTGCACCCATTGGGTTGGTGGACATGTTCAACACCGGCGGGGCTGTTCAGTCACTGGAGTTTTACAAAGAAGAGAGCTTGGTGAGAGTTGGAGTGAGTGGGTGCAGAGAGATGAGGGGGTTTGCATCAGAAAGGCTAAACGCTGGCAAGACGGAAGGTATGGATGGCGAAGTTTGGCTCTGGGCCAGACATGATGGTCTCCATTCAATTCCCGTGGCCTGGTTCTTCCAAATTGACTGCGATCGACTACTCTTTTTGACTCCCGAGTGCTTTTCTAGTCCCATAACTTTCTTCACCTAACCTGTTTATGTAATAAATGAAGGTGAAGTAAAAGCGGTATGAAAAACTCGGTGAAATGTGAACTACATTTCATAGAACCTTTCAACTGGTCAGTCGAGCTTCATAACGGCAGCTTCACCCCAAAAATAAGCTAGCTTAGCTTGTGGCAGTACATTAACATATCTAACAAGACCTCCAGTCATTCAAAAACATTAGTTATATATTATCAACGGATCTACCCCAAGATCAGATTTCCATTCAGGACCTTTTCACTTTTCATTCTCACACGTGCGCCTCAACAGAACACAAGCATTGATGTGGATGTTTCTAGCGGTGTTCTTGTTCCAACGAAAGAGGCTGGAGCTCCTAAAGCCCTTGGGGAAGGTACAATATCACGCTCCCGCCACTTGATCATGAGCTCCTAACAGTTTTTCGCCCCGACTGTGCGCCTGCCTCTACAGAAAATCCGTCAATTAGCACCCATTATGTTGGTGGACACGTTCAACGTTGGTGGACCTATATGGAGTATGACAAAAGAAGAGAGCTTGGAGAGGTGGGAGCGAGAGGGGCGGTGGAGAGATGGTGGGGTTTGCATCAGAGAGACAGGTCGAAAGGCCGGCGAGATTGATTTGTGTACTGTTAAATGTCAAGTTCGGCTATTGGATTAGCAGACACAATGGCCTCCATTCAAGCCGGGGGTTCTTCCATGATTGAGTACTCATTTGACTTCAGAGGGCCTTAGTCCACTCCAGGCATCAGTCCTCACCTAAATATCGTTTTGCATTGATGGGGAGAAGAAATTTGAGGTCCTCTACTGTCCTTAATGTCCCCTTCCTTTTTCCTGGCCGAAAAAGGAGATTCCAAGAGGAGAAAGGATGGAAAAACACGGTGAAATGATAGGTGGGTGGAATCCACAGGTCAAAACATAAGCTTTTGTTCCTCAACAGACAACCTCGTCAAAAGGAAAGAGCAAACCACTGGGGTATGCCCAGTGACCACCTTTCTCACATGAAAAAGGAGATGCGGGAGGTTCAAATTCCGCCATCTTCTTGGGATTGAGATGGTGACACTTAGTTTCAGGTGTATGTTTTAACTTTCATGCCCTATAAAGAGATTAGGTAAAAATCTAAGAGTGAGTTGAGAGTCAAAATAGGATAGACCAAAAGAAAATAAAAGAGCACATTGCAAACGATGCTTTCATGAGCTTTCTTATGTGACATTCCTAAATTAACTTGTTCCCAATATTGTTCGCTTTGACCCGTCCTATACAAAGCTTCATGCTTTTTCGTTTGGCATGCAGGTTAGGCAGTTTCCCAAATCACCCATCCTAGTAGTGTTTTAGTTTGGACTTGTTAAACTTTGAAGTTTTAAAGCAAAACTTGCTATTACGTCAAAAGATACCTCACTTATCACATATATATTTAAGAATTGCTTTTTCCCTGTTCAGTGTATAGTTTGGATCATTCCTACCCCCATCACCATCCTAGAAGCTTGTTAGGAATAGCTCATTGTCCAAGTCCTCCGATCCTAGCGATCACTCCCCACTTTCGTTAAATCGAGTCCTTACGTCTTCTCACGTTAAGAGGGTGCAAAATGGATTGCCTGAACTGAGAACTGCTCAAGCTAGACTGGATTGACTAGTTAGGTCCAATTCTCGCCAGTATTGATTTTGTTCTCGATTCCTAAAAGTAGAACCGGTGTCTAAGCTGTTTGGTTCTTGATTTCAAAGAGAATTGAATTGGACTGAACCGATTAAATATACTTTTTTTATTTTATTATTTCTTAAAAAATTAGTAAAATGTGAACTAAACACTGTCTCGGTCTGCTTCCAAGTAGTGGGAAAAAAGTAATGGGAAGAAAAGTAGTGAGAAAAAAAAGTAATCGGTTCCATTAGACTAGACTGGACCAATGGGCCTCGGTCGTAGAACCAATCGGTCTAGTCTTCAGTTTTGAATTTTGAAAACCGGTTCTCTTGGTTTGGTTTTTTGATTGAATTGAAAACCGATCATTCCTATTAATCATGCGAGATCTCTGGTGTAGACTAGGACTATTGACTGCTCCAGCTGAAACTGTCGACTTTATGAGCCTTGGAATGTTGGGGTGTTATATGGACCATGTGATGGCCGCAGATCATGTGACTTCTGGCCTTGTAGGGGACCCCCTGCTGCCTTTGAAAGATCCACTATTTCACTCTTACCCGCAACTTGAACTCTGATGATACCCGGGAAAGGACCATGCTCATTATGGGGATGTGGATTTCTACACACGCCACCATGGCTCTTTATTCCTAGACTTCCATATCCAAGGACCATCCTAGCTCGATGGCGACGATGGGCGGCCGCGACACCGACCCGCCTTAACTCCCGCAGCCCCTTCAGGAATTCCCATTGAGCAGAACTTCTACTCCTCTCTAATTCAAAGACCTGATACACATCTTCCCGTCGGTCGAGCATGGCAGTCGAGTTCAGCTGTGAAGGACAACGGTGGAGCTTGATCCGAGTACCGGGTATCTTAACTTTTAGGCAAGTCGAACGGGTCATGACCCAGAATATCGACCCGGAATGAACTATATAGTTGATTACAATGTTGGTTTGGAATTTTTTTTTGGGGTTTTTGTGGTGTTGGAGATGATGACGATGACTGAACTGTCGACGATGGTCCTGTCCTGGAATGCGATAGTGGCCCCTTAGCTCAGCTCAAACCTTTTCCAGAGTGCAGATTTTGTGGACCAGTCACACCAGCCCTCGCTGATCATGGAGGTATTGTCTAGTCACCTTCCTTCGTATGGGACAATTGGAATTTCCCAACATCATTTTTTACATATTTCCCCTCGTGCCTGTCCCGTGGGCCCCGCCCAACAACAACAACACAAGGGGTGCAAACCTCACGGGATGGTGGACTTTAGGTCAAGGTGGGGCCTAATGGTAAGGGAGAAATTAAAGGTTTTTAAGTCAACATTGGGCACAATGCAATGCTTGCATTGTGCTCTCATGCACTAATGATTAAGGCCAGCTACTCTTAGTTTGCTTGTCCCAGAGCAATCATTAAAGTCAACCCATTAATCTAATCGTGATTCTGTATGTTCACGGTCCGCGTTCAAAGACCCGTTTGACTTTTTTACTTCGAAGCAAAAGTATGGAGATACTAATCATCATGACACGTCTCGATTAGCATTTGAAGGGCAAGGAACCCCCACTACAATCATGCTCACACGTGGATCACTACAATCATGCTCACACGTGGATCATGTGCTTTATAATGGAAAATATCTTATTTCCAAGATTTTTGGACTTTCACGACATTTACTTATGCATGTCATCAAAATAAATATGAAATAATATTGAGAAAAATTAGGAAACCTCGTGCAATTTACTAGGAATTGTGTTTTTTTGCATATGACCTTTCTTCATTAGCACAATCCATCAAATTATAAAACTCCTACTTTGTATTGTCGTCATTCATTTCCTTTCGAGAAACAATGTTTATTAATTTTCATACTTTGCCCATTTTGACTAACATCTACTAGCCACTTATTGAAAAAAAGCTGATTTGATGATAGCATGTAAAAAAGTCAATTTTGAGATGATATCATCAGTCATTTTGACTTTTTTGAGAAATGAGATTTCTTAATTTTCATACTTCATCTATTTTGAGTAACATCGATCATCCACATGTTGAAAAAAGCTGACTTGATAATAATATGTAAAAAAGTCAACTTTAGGAAGATACTATTTTTGGAATAATGTCACGTTATTTGACCAATTGAGTATCGTACGAAAGAGTGAAAATCTTTAATTGTAATTTATTTATATGTTTTACACAAATGCAAAAAGAAAAAAAATAGAAGGATTTTGTCTTGTTGTTGTTGTTGTTGTTGTTGTGGGGGAAGTAGTGAAAAGCGATGGAAACCCACTCGCGGGAGTGGCAGCGACTTATAATAAATATTTCCTTTAATTCCTGTGAAAATGAGAGAGAGAGACGAAAGTTCTCACCTTTTTAAGCGGCAATCGGACACTTTCTCCACCCCCTCCAGGACCAGTTGCTCCTCCTCCCCACCCGTACAACAATGGTGGCCTTCCCCGGCCGCGCCGGCCTCCCCTCCGCCGCTTCTCCGGCCGCCCTCCGCCTCCGCAGCTTCCCCTACTCCCCGGAGCACCTGCTCGGTCGCTGATTCCTGGAGCGACGCCGAATCTGTTTTCTTTCCTTCCTTCCTTCCTTCGCTTGCTTTGTCTCGCTTCTTTCCGTCGCTTTCCGTCGCTGGGCGAGCCTGCCGTCCGGAACCAGCGCGGTGGCCGCGCCGCGTGAGCGGTGGAGGGGCCTCTGGGCTGAGCTGAGCGGAGCCGAGCTCAGCTTTCTCAGCTTTCCCTCTTCCCTTTCTTTCGCTTTTCGTAAGGTGTCAATGAGCGAGCGGGTTCGCTCGGCGTCTTAGCGTTTCTCGCCGCGCATTTCCTTCTCGGCTCGAGGGGGGTATCTCTGCTCTCGCGTGCGCTGTCGGGGTGAGTACTTCTCGTTCGAAGCGACGGCTTGTGTGTGTGTGTGTCTGTGCGTGTGTTTTTCTTTCTTGTTTGCCTGTTGAACTGTCGAGGTGTTTGCTTCGGGCAGCTGAGTGGTTTTTTTCAGCTTTCGCTTTGATGCGGCTGGTAGAACGCTACATGCAAGGATGATGGCGTGAGTGATTGCTGGTGGCCTTTTTTGGTCTCTCCTGGTGTCGTTTTCGTGTATGGTTCGTTGGTGGGATCAGGAATTTGTTGCGATAGAGATCGTTTAGCTCGGACGCTGGTGTTGATATGAGCAAAGCATGACGGCAACCAGGCGCGGATGAGTTGCGTCGCGTGTGCGGATTCTTTTAGGTGCCTGTACGGAAAGGCTTTTTGCATACACACTGTTCCTGAACAAATTTTCTCAAAAGTTCGAATTTGTCTGAGTGATCGAGTAGTTTTCGCTAATGTTCGATGTGAGTGGAACGGCATGGACTGAAGGATTGGAGAGCAGGACCATAGTGATGGAAGGAACATGCCCATTAAAGAAAGGAGAAATTGTGGGAGTTCCAACTCTCAACCGAGCTCTCAGATCATGTTAAGTGAATTAACGGTCTCTGCAGAAGTTTTAAGTGTTAGAAAATTGATTCACTTGGGCAGTCAAGAATATCATTTGCACAATAGTTAGCATTTGGTACTAAATATGGATCAGCTCGTTCCGTCTCTCCTTCTCTCCCTCAATTGTACTATTTGTGAGAAAGAAGCTGGCTTGAGTAGCTTGATTATTGATTCTATGTTTGGTAAATGGAAGCTTTTGTGAACTTTCGGATGAGTCATCTGTCATTATGCAGTTGAGGTCCTGGTTCCTCGTTCTATGCTAGATTTTTCTGTAATACGGTATGAATGTATGCTCTGATTTTGAAGTTGCATTGTACTCGCGGTACTTCGTTTGATGGCCATTATAACCAACAAAGATACACAAGTTCACTGAAGTACAAGATGGCACAGTTTTAGATATGTGGCCTGTTCTTTCCAAATCTGTTCCACCACTCTTCGGTTGTATGATAAGTCCCACATCTCTCCATGCATAAAGTGCCAAGACCTTTTGTCGACATTACTCCTGAATTTTTTGTCTATGGTCAAGTCATTGCTGAGGGGCTATCTCATCCGAAGCTCACTTTACTGGTTCTATGGATAAGGCGGAAGCCGAGCATTCTTTGCTAAGCATTTAAGTGCTTGGGGCTCAGTCCTATAGTAGAGCTTTGCAAAGTCAAAGTGCCTCTCCTCGAGATGTATTTTTTGCTAATTGCTGGCTGTTTTTATCATGTTGTTGAGTGCTGAACAAGTGTTTGGAATACACTCGTAAGGTAACTTCTAGGCAGTGCATATTTATATCCCAGTATGGTTGGAAATGTTAATGTAGAATCACTTTATAAGCATAAAGCTTTTTGACTCCTTTGAACTTCTAAAAATGGGCTTTGAATACTATGCCCTTGCTCCTTGCTTCATCTGATAAGATTGCATCCATTAACTGTTTCTTTTATTCTTTGCCAGCATCCACTGTCTGTCAAGCAGCCTATGAACTGCCAGCCTTTATAACTTCTTGAATAATTTGATGAAGATTGCATCCATAAACCTTTTCCTTTTCTCAGCATCTATTTACTGTTTCTGTTTACTTCTTTTCCTTCTGTGCATGTATACTTGATACTGCCTTTTCTGCTTATTTCAGTTAGTAATGCACTCATTTCCATATTCTTGGATTCAGATCTTGTTTCTCGAGCGAAATGGAAAATCTTCGGTCTCTGTTTTCACCAAGGCACATGTTAGTGCTATCCGTTGCACTTAATGTGAGCTTAGTGCTCAAAATTATTCGACAAAGAAAGAACATAAGAGAGAAAGTAAGAAGAGTTTCTATGGAGAAGCCAAAAGATGCTCAGATTGCTGAAGAGTCCCAAATTGAAGCCAGTTCCAATCAAAACATGCACCCAACACTTTCACCATTGGCTGTAAATTGGGGAGATGCAGATGACGGGAGAAATGTGATCAATCTTGACCAGTAAGCCTAAACATTTCTTTTTCAATATGTACTGTGATGTGTTAGTCATAAGATCCCTCATCAGTGAATCACTGTTAACATTTAATGTATTGGGTTTAGTAGTGATCTTGGAAATCTACTTTCTGCTTGCTTGGAATTGACAAGGAAATTTCCTTGTTAACACAAAGTAATGTGGCGGAAAAAGAAAAAGTATCTCCAAGCAATGACTTCTACTCCATGTTGTTTTGATTAGAAAGAAGTAATTCTGAAATCGCTAGGTAGGGCCTGGGATTGTGATTTTATCACTGATTTGTTGCCATGTCATTTTGTATGTTGTAGGGTCACCATGTATGCTGTCATGCGACTGATATAAGCATGGTGTTTAGCATGGTATGAGTGTCATATCAATCATATTGATATTTAGAAGATAAAGATAACTGGATGATTATCTCTAACATATCCACTTCTGAAAAGAAATCAGAGGATGTGAAAACTGTATGCTGGTAAGATGGTGAAAGATTATGTGGGAACAAGTACTTTTGTCACGTGACTACATAGGATGAAATTGTTTTAATATAGAATTGGAATGTAGTTCATGCAACATGAGTTATACTAGTTTGATATATGATGTAAGCCCTGAAATATATCTTACTTGAATACAGATGCCACTGGGGGATAAAAATTTTGTATCTATTCTTCACTATGAGGAAATCTTACTAGGATTACCATAGCCTTCTTGCCTGAGCATAGGAAATATTTTTTTTGAACTGGATAAGACTAATATTGTCAGGCCTAAATTTTTCTTTTGTTAGTCTGATGGACAAAATATTAGGCAGTTAGGAGGCAGAAATATCAAGGAGGTCGAATAATTTTATGGACCAATAAATTTACTACTTGTCACAAATCAATAGCCTTCCCCATAGAGCTTTTTCTTGTTGCATTGTTCCTCTTCTAGTTGTCTTTTTTCTATGTCCTCATGAGTTAAAAAGGTGAGCCATTTTTTGTGGACATATCATGTAAAAGCACATGCCATGGGTCTCATGGTTCTAAGTTCAACATTCCTTCATGCAGCGGTGATCCTACAATGTATGAGAGATATTGGCAAGAAATGGGTGACAAAACCACCGTGGTGATACCAGGCTGGCAGTTCACCAGCTACTTCTCAGATGCCGGGAACCTTTGCTGGTTTTTGGAGCCTGAGCTCGCCAAGGAGATTGTTCGGCTCCATAAAGTGGTTGGTAATGCAATAACAGAGGGTCGTCACATTGTGGTTGGAACTGGTTCTTCACAGCTGTTTCTAGCTGCTTTATATGCTTTCACAGATGATGCATCTGAACCCTTTAGTGTGGTGTCTGCAGCTCCATATTACTCAGTAAGTGTCACATCAGTAGTTGATGATATAGAATCGTATCTGTTTTATTTCAATTTGTGAGGAAGTCATTGTTTTTACTAGTCAAATATATGTTTGAATCATGTCGCCAAAGATAGAAATTGAAGCCATTTCTAAGTACAATATATTTTTTTGCAAACTATTGCATGATGAGGGTAGATTTTAGTTGATACGTGAGTGATTGTGATATAAAAGTGATGCTTTTGACATTATTCTTGGCTGTAGTAGCTTGATTTCTGATTAATGCCCATAAGTTCTTAAAATTTAAGTCTTTAAGTGTGTTGCTTTTCATAGTATGCAATTATACTTTTGGAAATATACTCCATGTTGCTTAGTATCCAAATGCCAATACTTGCAGTCATACCCAGCCGCAACTGACTGCCTGAAGTCAGGCCTGTATAAATGGGGAGGGGATGCACGCAATTTCACCAAGACAGGCCCCTACATTGAGCTTGTCACTTCTCCGAATAATCCAGATGGCTTTGTCAGGCAGTCAGTGGTCAATCGAAGGGGGGGAATATTGGTGCATGACCTTGCTTACTACTGGCCACAATATACTCCCATAACATCAGCTGCGGATTATGAACTGATGTTGTTCACTGTCTCAAAATCAACAGGCCATGCTGGGATGCGCATCGGGTAAGATAATCAGTATGTGCGACAATATCTTCAATTGATTTCTAATTGGTTCTAAACTCGAGTTCTCCCCCGAGTGTGGCAATCCCCCATCTTTGTCTACACTGGTAATTAGAGTGACAGCCCTGGGGTTCCTGGGGTTGGCCTCAAGGAATTGCTTTGATGTGGAATCAAACTCAAAACCTCTTGCTTCATTAGATGGAAGGCACAAACACTTTATGAACCAAACCACAAGGGGTTCATAATATCTTCAAGCAATTTATTGTTCAACTTCAAAATTAATTTTATATAGTCATCATCGTACAATGGGCATGATTATTCACCATCGGAATCATCATGTTGACTTTCTCTTAGGTCCAGTACGACTGCAGCTATACAGAACCTAATCAGCACATAACGGCATAACTGTGACAATTAGTGAAATTTCATTTCTTCAAATTATCAGAGAGACTCTCTGCCAAAAGCTGCTTTTGCAATCGGGGAGTAATTCACTCTACACGTGACAGAAAGTAATCTAACAGACTGCAGCTAAGACCAATGGTTTAACACTAAGGTACTTGGTCATACTTTAAACACTTAGTGTAGTATTTGCCTGGGGCTGCCATAGTGTGTGGCTAGGTCCATCTACCAAATTTTCAATAGCTGAGGAAGTGGAAAATGCATGTAGGTGAACACTGAACAAGATGTATAGGCCTTTTTGTGTCTTTAATTATGCTCATCTCTACATTTTGCAGTTGGGCCCTTGTCAAGGATCCATTAATTGCCAAGAAAATGGTCAAATACATAGAGCTCAGTACCATAGGCGTGTCCAAGGATTCTCAGCTACGGGCAGCAAAGGTGTTGAAAGTCGTTTCTGATAGCTGTGGAATAGCAGCCAGACCCAGAGAAAACTTCTTTACTTATTGCCACCTCCTCATGGCAGAGAGGTGGAAGCTACTAAGAGAGGCAGTACAACAAAGTGGAATCTTCAGTCTGCCTGAATTTGAACCGGGATTCTGCAACTTTTTCCAGTGTCTCTTCGAGCCTCTACCAGGTACATAGAATGTTGAAAGCTGTATAGGGAGGCACTGTGCCATTTATAATGAATTCTTGGTATATTTTCTTGTGGCTTTATTTCTTATGCCCTCTGTGCAGCTTTTGCATGGTTGAAATGTGAAGGCGGTATAGAAGATTGTGAAACCTTTCTTAAAAGCCATAACATCTGGACGAGGAGCGGAAGGCATTTTGGGGTTAGCCCTTCGTATGTCCGAGTAAGCATGTTAGACCGGGATAGAACTTTTGGCTTTTTCGTGAAAAGGTTATCGCAGATCCATATGTGATGATTATTAGTAGGAGCAAAATCTTTTGTACATCAAATTCCTCCCCCAAGTCTGCAGCTAGGATTCTTGTGCATTTATTCCAATTTTATTTAAATCCACTCGCGCCAAGTACGAGAGGACAGAGATTTTATTTGATTTATCCCTAAAATCCATCCTAGGTATGCGATACTATTTTTACCAAGATCCATCTGCGCTAGTTATGAGTATGGGTAACCACTCATGGACGCTAGATCCATCCGTCTCGTGCAGAAACGACTAAGATTCTCTACTCTGGAATCAAATCCGTTGTACGTGTAAGCTTATTTCTTTCTGAAATATCTTTGGTTTAATCGAGGGAACGGATGAACTCCATGTTGTGGATAGTGGCATCACTAGCAATCAAGTGTTCTCTATCTTGTGCATATGTTACGTTTAGCTCCTCTCATTCAGATTTGACATTCTTGAGTGTTAGAATATAATTAAATATTAAATCATATTTTCGTTTAAAAGTTTAAGTTTTTAGAACAGTTGACAGTAATTCTACAAAATTTAATATAGTATCGGAGCTGGAGATCTTGAGTTCAAATCTTTTTAAGTTTCATTTGTCTCTCCAACTAAATATGTCAACGCGTAGTAGATTAAGTGTGAGGGGAGTATTATAATATAATTAAAAATTAAATCATGTCTTCGTCTAAAAGTTTAAGTTTTTAGAACAGTTGGTAGTAGTCTCACAAAATATCACATCGAGTATGTTAATTTTGAGAATTGTTGCATAAAGTATTTGGAAGGAGCGACATTAATCTGCAATACCTTGAGAAAATTTCACTTGCTACTTGGCAATGAAGAGCGGTAGAATGAGGGATATCATCATGGCACATTGAGTCTTAGACCGGTTCAGGATCACATCATGTGTTCTAATTTGCAATTGCAGTTTCATGCTGAATATTACAGGAAAAAATTAGAGACGGCATAACATATTCAGAGTCTGTCGGGTGTCGGGTGCAACCATTCGCCTCCACGGAACTCATGAAGGTCAAGCTGTGTGTAAAAGCTCCTAGTTTCCTAATACTCCAACTAACGAAAGGCATTTAGAGCCGATACCCGGCCGTTGCCTTGAGTGCTCTTGTTTATCTTCCGTTCAACAACCCACTGAAGACTCGGTCAGTCCCTCCAAGTGATGCTTCCCACTCCATCGAGGACGTTAATATGTGAGAGAGTTCATGAACGACTTCTCTCATTTCTGGTCTGTTGCTAGCATCATCATTCAGACATCGCCAGGCTAAATCCGCCATCTGTGAGGCAAACACAAAAAATAGCAGGACCATCAGTTTATTGTTTGTTTTTTCAGTTCGTGTCCTGTTACTTTTTCAATTGTAAGCTTTTTGTTTGGATGAAATGTTCGAATAGAATAATTTCGCATAGAAGAACTGTTTCTCATTTGGCGTTCTAAGATATAGAGCAATCAGTACATATGGATGGACCTGTCCTGATATGGTAGACATGCTAATCACTTTAGAACTCATCACATGGATATGGAACATAAGAAATCAAGCGTACTGTTGCAATTTCACTGACCTTAAAAACCTCCTCAAAGGGGTAACTCCCTCTCAAGTTACAATCTATGATTGCTTCCAAAGCATTTTGTGGTTGTTGGCCTTCGAAAGTCGTTGTCATCTGAGAAAAGTAAGGTAAGTGGTGAATCCTGAGATGGGATGTTAGCAACAATTTCATGCAAATAGTTTCCTTGTATGTCAACCGAGTCTGACTAGGATACATGGGCCTTATGTTTCATTTCACGAGCTAATAGCATTTTTTGTCCTTACAGTTTACAGTAATGGGGAGATTCAATGACGGTGTGTCGTATGTCATGTATGAAAATTGGAAAGTGCGTGTAACTTGCACTCTCCCGTGAAAGCTGCACAAAAAACCAGTTAAGATCACAAAATGCTGACTTACAGTTGATACTAGGGTCCTAAACTTATTTGGGTCCCTGTCATCACGAGCGAGTGCGCGATGACCAGTTACTATTTCTGCTAAAACCACTCCAAAAGCATAGACATCTCCTTTCGATGTCATTTGCAGCTCACGGACAGATCTGCAGGGAAGCAGTAAGCTACAAAGTTGAGTCCGAAATGAAATGCATGATGTCCAAAAGAGTTTGCATCATCAGTGAGCATGTTCTCTGTTTCCTTGTCATAGTAAAAGAGCAAGGCACCCACTCAGGAGGAATATAGCCAGGTGTGCCAACTACACGTGTTGCAAATACTTCTTGTTCATTGGATCGTTCCACCAATCTTGCGAGTCCAAAATCAGCTACCTGCCGACGCAGCCTTTAGCTAAATCAACATCAGACTACGAGTTATTTATCCTAGTAGCTAAAGGCGAAGGCAAAAAGCCTAGAAGGAAACTCCATATGAAACTTCCATTGAACTCCCATAACTAAGAAGTGAATGCTTAAACCAGTTGTCCATTACCTTCGCTCTGAGCCCCTGGTCGAGTAAAATGTTACTTGTCTTGATGTCACGATGCACGTAGCGCGCCTTGGTGTGATCATGAATGTACTCAACACCTTTTGCAGCATCAAGTGCTATATTTGCTCTTGCCATCCAGGAGAGAGGTTGGTGACCTGCATGAACTAGCAATTGAGTACCTTTAGCAGCTTTTTTTCTCCACGCAGAAAAAGGATGTAGATCTATTACTATTGTAACCTTTCAGCAAAGGATCATGAAGGTGGTTGTTCAGTGAGCCATTCGGAACATACTCATATACCAAGTATAAATGGTTGTCACTGCTTGAATATCCAAGAAGCTCCACCTACAGAGCTAGAGAGATTAGTGAGATAGTAGCATGAACCTTCGCTTTTTCTTGATCACCATTTTGCACGAGAGATCTAAATCATTACCAAACTTTCTTTCCTTTTCGGCCAGTAGATGCTTACCACATTAATGTGATGTATTTTGCACAAAACTTTAAGCTCTGCAAAGAACTCCTTCGACCGGCTGGATTTCATCTTCTTAACAGCAACTTCCTGAAATTAAAATAACACATGTTCGGTCTTAGGATAGGAAAGCAGATCATTGTTCTGGATTGAGCTCGAAGAAAAAAGGTGGAGAAAAAAGTAAAAGCCCGACATGTGTATCATACCCGGTCTCCTAATTTGCCAAAATACACACTCCCATACCCTCCCTCTCCAATTCTCTGACTGTCATCAAAGTCTTTTGTAGCCTCGTAAATATCCTTCAAGCTGTACATAACTGGTTTATCTGATTCAAATTTCACATCTGGGACAAAAATAATAGCTTCATGTAAGTATATCATATACTATGCATGCCTTCACTTGCCTTGCCTTAGATAAACTCATGAAAGTATCATTGTCCAAGAAATAAAACTGAAAGTGGCTCTCTGAGGAAAGGCAAGCCTTTCAGTTTCTTCAGCTTGCATATGAGCCTCATACTTTTCTGTTTAAATCAAAATTTTATCTCTAGTGCCTTATCATGTCCCGTAAATCTCACTTGATCTCAGGCCATCATGAGAATTCCCGATTTTTCAGTCACCTAACTAACCTTCAAAGTCCTTTTTGTTGAAGAGTCGTTTCAGTGGGGTAGTCCTCTGGGCATCTGAGCTCTTAGTTGTCGCCTCAGGATCTACTTGTCCACCTTCGCCCCTTCTGTTTCTCATTTGATATAATAAAACTAGTATGCTCATTGACGCTAAAGTTACCACTGACAGGATTACTGCTATCTCAATCCACTTCTTCATTTTCCCTAGCACACGATAACAAACTGTAAGTGGATGTAAGATATTTGGATGAAAAAAATGTTTGACACCACTCATGATTCCATATATGTCTACAGTATAATGTCCCTGATTTGATCCCGCTTTATTTCAGTCTTAATATACCTACAATCATTCACTCTGTAAATGAAAATTTTAGGCCTTGCCATCTTAAAATGATAACAGAAGATCACTCTTAAACATAACGAGAAAGATCAGCTTACATTGCTTGTGACCTTGAGTTGCTCTATTTTCCATAGGTATGTACAGCACCCACCCGACATCTATATAACTTGGATCCTGAGTCAACGTTGGGTTTAGTTTCTCAACCTCACTCAAATTTGAGGACAGCAGATGTGCAATCTGTGATACAGTGTCCTGCTCTTGAACCGTGTAAGTCACAATTTCTTGAGATCCTTCTTCCACACAACCGCACAAGAGATGCATGGTTACTGTATTTCCAGCATTAAATACGTCCTCACCAGTATCATTATAAGCTTGTCCACTGTAGAAATCATTGTAGACTCTGGCAAATGAATCGTCTGGTTTTACTCTGTAAGAAGTATCATAGGAGTATCTGTTGGTGCCATTCAGGTATGTACAAGTGCAAGGCACAGATACCAGATAATCTTGCTTAGCTCCATGGATTATTGGTTTGATTTCTGACACGTTGACTGAGTAGAGGGAGGCTATTTCTTCTACATGACGTCCTCTAGAGATATGGTACAAGTAAGAATTGCAGGATTGCAGTGCTTCAGAACATGGGAAAGGGCGCATAAGACTTGTCTTGCTGAACACACTAAGGGAGAGAGCAGTTCTGGAGATAAAAATCAGCGAGATGAGACACAGGAAGAATTTGCTGATCAAATGAGCCATTCTTTGATGAGGAACCAATCGGCAAATAATAAAAATGTGCCTGTGAGCCTAGAGCTGTCTTTTGCTTTGCATCTTGTTGCTTTGGTGATGATGACTGACGAGAACATGGGGTACTGTAATTATTAACAATCCTTTTAAACTTGTTGAGATATAGATAAAAGAATATACAGCTGCACCTTTAGCCCGATCCTTGTCTTTTGCTTTGCATCTTTCTGATCTTGTTAAATCTGAGTGTGACAAGTGCATGTTCTCTCTTATTAGCAATAGAACAAACTGCTACATGTGTTTAAAGATAATGCTGAAGAAAGGGACATGCCCTTTTGTTTAAGTTCCATTCAGGCATATTGTGGAAGGCCAAGCGATGTCAAGGAGTGAGTTTCAGCACAAAAGTCCATCTTCTTGATACTAATTAGTCAGAACTGGCAGTGATTTGATATTTATGCAATGTGATTAGGTGATGCAAAAACGGACGTGGAGGTCTATTTCTGCTAGGTAATGGCACCATTTTTCTATGTCACTCAGAACAATCTGAGGTAGCGGCAAGCACTTCATTCCATAAACGTCTCTTTCATATACGTCATGTTTTTCTGCTAGGTAATGGCACCATTTTTCTATGTCACTCAGAACAATCTGAGGTAGCGGCAAGCACTTCATTCCATAAACGTCTCTTTCATATACGTCATGTTTTTGCGGTGATGATTTATATATTAACATAAAATATTTGAGCATCTGTGTCTTCATGGCTATGTCTTTTAGCAGTGTGGAAGCTAGCCGTGTCTTGATGTTCATGGAAGTTAACGGGCAAAATGAGACTTTCCCAGCCTATTTTATTGCCACAAATTGCTAACAAGGGTGGCCAATCTTAATATCGAAGCTGAAGTTTTACAGCGTTACACGGAGATCTTTAATGAGACCTTTCCCGGTTGCAATGAGCCAAATTTCTTTTCATTACAGAGCCAAATTTAACGAGACTTACGAGCTGATTGTTTAGCAGGCCGTGTACATTGCTTAATGCATCTAGTTACTTGGCTTGGTAGCAGCTTTGCTTGGCATTTGATGTGTAAGTTTGGTAAAACTGATAACAAGCAGCTAAACCAAACGGTACATCTTCAGATCAATTTGCTGCGTTAAACGTGATTCAAAATTCATCCGTTTTCATTTATCAGATTAGTAGACTAGTAGGGTCATGCTAGACATTCAATAAAAGTCTTGCGTAAGGGTTCGTTAACCAATTCGGGCGATAAGTCTTTATATATCCATTTGGTAATCTTGCAGACTGCAGTTGTTTTCTTCACGATCTTGCGGGTTGGTCCTTAACGTTTTTTTTTGGGACGGGCCTCTCTCAATTGTTAGATCAAATATCATTTGGAGTAAGATTGACCCACGGCCCCAACTGATATGCATCTATTATGGCCCAATAGGTCATCGGCTTCTCAATGGCCAACTTTTACTTCGTTTTCGGGAAAAAGGACACCAAAACATTATTCATCTCAATGTCATAGCTACTTTTTTTTTGGGATCATCTGAACACCAAATAAGTGAAAATTGATCATTTCAGTGCATTTGTTGACATATTCTTGCGATTGGTCATACATGACTTTTTCAAATGAATTAAGTCCAATGTGGCCTTATTTTTATAAAAAAAATGTTAAGTCCAACATGTACTAAGGCCAAGACAAAGTGACACTTTCATAAGAGAAAAAACTAATTCTCTCTTGCTCTGTCTTCTCCTTATATACTCTTTCTCTCTCTCTCTCCCCCCACAACAATGGTGATCCTCGCTCGCCTTCAGAAAACCTCAGCACTTTCGCAACTTGAAATTCCAAAACTTCCTCGGTAAAGTGAATCGTGAGGTTTTCACAGTAAAGCAATTGTTCACCATGATTTGCTAACAAATACTTTCATGAGATGATTCAGGAGGCGATGGCGGGAAGAAAGAAAGAAGGAAGGAAAGAAAACGATACAGGTTTCATTGGCATTAGAATCAAGAATGCATAAATTGATTTGCTTTACTGTGAAAACTTCGTAAGGGAAAACCTCAAAACAATTGCTTAACTGTGAAAATTTTATCCCTCGCTTCCTCCGTGTCATCTTATCTTATTGTCCGTTGCAAATTTTGGAAAGTAATTTTGCCCCAATTTGAGGAATTGGAGTTGGGATTATAAGCAATTTTATTCCAATTTGTTAATTTGGGGCAAACATTGTGATAGACGATGTCATTTAGATGCAATTTTACTGACTTTAGTTTGCCGGCAAGGCGTGTCAAATGGTTTATATTAAGAAATTGTCACGTCAGATTTTCAAGTAAATCGCTGATTGAAGTGATTGATTTTTTTTAAAAATCAAAATTGCACTGGAGTAATCGAAAAAAAAGAATGATTATGGCGTTGAGCGAGCGCCACTCACAAAATCCTTAGATCAAATATTATTTAGAGGAAGATTGACCTACAACCCACCTGTTATAAATCTATTATGGGGCATCAGGAACATGTTGATCAGGAAGCAAAGAGGCACTCGTTGGTGAAGGCAATAGATCCACCACGATGAGCGTATATGCCGCCACTGCTCTCGCTCCCTATTTTCTGTCGACGCCCTTCTTCATCATCGTCGCTCTCGGACCAATCACACTACGAGAGCGTCAGACGAAGAGCAAAGGACCGCAGACAAATTCCGAAAGTGAAAGGACTGGATGGCTTGAATAAATAATGTAGCGAGATTCTTCAGCCTCATTAAAGAGAAGATGGCTTTGTGGAATTCATGGTGTGATCCCAGTCGTCGGCTTTGATTTTCTGCATCCCAACATTGAATTCGTCTCCCCCGTGATGATCAAGCAAGTTGAGTGGATTGCTTGTAGACTGTGTCGAGATTGGCTATAGTGTTAACTTCACGGGTCAAGTACGGATGATACATATGAAATGATTATCGATATTTCAATTGATGAGTGCGTTTTTATTCTAATGTGTCCGGGACATCAAGCGTTCCATCAAGTCAAAGCCCGTTGCAAATTCAAGCGACAAGGAATGTATTAACCAATAAAATAATGTACCGTAAACTTTCATATTACCAAACTAAGCACAAACATTGTTGGTCTGATCAAAATACAACCTACAGGTCATTTGAAGTCAACTCTTTCTTCAACTAGGTAAAAGAAATATAAAAAAAAGAAAGATTTATTCTCATACACTTGGAAACAGAGCATATCTTGCAACTAGGTAAAAAGGGTTCAAAGTTGAATTCATGTTTGAAGAATTTGAAATTGTTCGCATAATGTTGGATTCATATTTATTCTACGTACGTATCATGTCAGTCTAGATTGTTATAAAGAGTTGCAACTAAGAGGACTGGACCTTGTGACCTCAACCGTGAAGTATGCAACACGGCCACTCACCTCAAAAGAGTTTGCTTAACATGAGGAATAGATAATAATATATTATAGCTCTAACTTGGGGAAAAAAAAACTTAGTTCTTGCGTAGAACAGCGAATTGGCCTCGAAACGACTGAGTCAGTTTGGTGCTGATTCCAAGAGCGCCTTGTTTAGTACATGGTTCCAATTTAGAATCAGGACTTATAGAGTTAGTTTCAAGTTCTGGCCTTGAAACCTATCACCTTTAATAGATGAGATTATATCATTATGTTAGAAAATGTTGCTCCAATGGGCTAAGGTAAGCAAAAGAGGCCTACTAACTGGAAAAGAGTTTAGGTTTCTAAGGGAGAATTTGTTTAAAAAGTCATAAACTTATTGTACTTTTGTTAATTCAGTTCTAAACTTTTTAATTTTGCCAATCGAGTCCTCAACTTTTTCATGTTTTACCAATTAAGTCAATTTGGCCAATTTTAGTAGGAAATCGCTAATGTAGACGCCGTCCATCTTACATGGTATTGTTGGTACCGACGTAGATAATTTTAAATAATATTTTAATATTTTTTCTATTCTTAGTAATTTTTTTATTTCCCTTTTTCTTTTTTCTAACCTAGGCAACAAGTTTGCCGGTTGACCCTTGCTAGCCATAGATGAGGGCCTCCGTGCCCTCGTCGGCCACAAGTGAGAGCATCAAACTTTGCCTAGAACTTGGTAGCCCTCGCTTGATTCTAGGCGAGGGCCTAAGACCCTTGCCTATGGTCATCGAGGAACTAGGCGTCGCCGGCCCTTGCTTGTGGTTGACAAGGATCGGCCGGTAGGGTTAGAAGAAAAGAAAAAAGAAAAGCAAATGAAAAAAGAAAAGAGAAAATTAAAAAATTATAAACTAATCGAAACAATAATAAAATATTATTAAAAAATTATCCATGTTAATATTGGTTAAACCATGTAGGACGGCCAGCGTCTACATGAGTGATTTCTAATCAAAATTGGAAAGATGTTCTTAATTAGCAAAACGTGAAAATGTTTATGACTCAATTAGCAAAATTAAAAGGTTTATGATTGAATTGATAAAAATGCAATAATTTAAGGATTTTTTGGATAATTTTCTCAGTTTCTAAGTAAGAATGTGGAAGCTGGACCTCGTAGCCCAATCAACCAATCACCGTAGCCCATATGCTATAGATCTTATCTTACTTGATGTCATATGTGTGATGCATCTCACTTTTGATTGACTTGTTACATTATGCATGATTGCCTTTGGTGTGATCGTCACATGAATTACTTATTTCCGAGGTAGGGAGATTAATTGATACGGTCTCATTAACATGTGATTTTCTCAAAAAGAAATTACCCTTAATGCCATTGCTATATCCCTCGGAAACTTATTAACATGACGATTTTCTTGAATTTGCCTTTTTTATTTTAATTTACATATTCATCCAATCAAACACACCACATTATTGGGTGAAACCCACTAAAAAAACCTAGTGCTTAGCTATGTAATAGAGTATGGGAAAATTACCAAAAATGTTATAAATCTATTATAATTATGCCAATTCAGTTCTAAACCTATTTTTTTGCCAATTCAGTCTTACAACTTTTGCAATTGTGTTAATTCAGTCCATCCGACAAATGTTGACCAGCTAATGGAGACAAAGGCCACCGGCCGTCGCTAGCTGTCCATCGAACAATGTTTTAATAATTTTATTTTTCCTTTTATTTATTTATTTATTTTTCTCTCTCTTCTTCCTCCTTGGCTTCTTCTCCACACACTGGTTGGTGAGGCTCTAATGAGGGCCATGAAGCCCTCGTCAGCTACTGATGTGGGTTGTGTCCCTTGCCTTCCCTTGCCGGTGGCCTCACCTAGATTTGGGTGAAGTTGCCTCATCTACAACCCTTAGGCCTCGCCCAAATCTCGACGAGGTTGCTGATTACGGTGGACGAGGGTTGTGACCCTCACTGGCTGGCGACGGCTTCGTGGCCCTCACCTAGTGGCCAACGAGCCTCGCTAGAATCTCACCGGCCACTGCATGGAGAAGAAGCCAAGGAGGAAGAAGAGAAGAAAAAAAAGAAAAAAGGAAAAAGAAAAGGGAAAAAAATTATTAGAAAATTCTAAAATAATTAAAAATTTGTTCGTCGAACAGCGAACACTGCCTCGTGGCCATGTCATCACTAGCTGGCCAAATTTCATTGGATTGATTGAATTGGCATAATTACAAAATATTTAGGATTAAATTGACATATTTGTAATATATTTAGGACTTTTTTGGTAATTCTCCCAATAGAGTCTCATGGAAAAACCAATATATATCATAATTTACTTGTTTAGATGTATAAAAGGTACCGTTATATATATATATATATATATATATATATATATATATCATAAAACCAATATATATCATAATTTACTTGTTGAGATGGAAAAACCAATATATCTCTAGACTTTCTAGAGATGCTACGGTGGCGGACCTATTCTCCCTTGCAGGTCATGCTATTCTTCAGGAGCTGCAATCATGGCATTGCCCGGTTCCTTTACTCACTCAAATCCAAGACAGATTTACTTGGGAAATGCATCCCTCGGGTTCATTTACTATCGCCTTGGCCTAGGAAGCATTGCGGAGAAAAGCCCCTGGAGTGTCGTGGTCCTCATTTGTCTAGAATAGGTCCATCGCACTGAGGCACCAATTCCACATTTGGTTGATCACGAAAAACCGTCTTCCCACCCAATCCTTCCTCTTAACGTATGGCCGAATCCCGGCGGCGGTGTGTGTCTTTTGCAATTCCGTGCCAAATTCCACGGATCACTTATTTTTTGGGTGCTATGTCTCTAGCTCTCTAGTTGGCTTTTGGGCGTATAGATGCAACCTCTCATGGGCCAACTCCACGTGGCTTGACAATCTCAGATGGGCTTCGAATCTCTGCTCAGGCACTGGTTTCTATAAAGAGATAATTCGTTTCTCTTTTGGAGTTCTTTGCTACGTAATTTGGAAGACTTAGAAACAACATGCTGTTTTGTGGCCAACCCCTTTCCATTCCCCTGATGAAACAACATCTTATAAGGGCCGTCAAAGACAAAGCTTCTACTTTCAGTCATGTTGACGACAACCCAAGAAACATGAGACTCCAACGGTGTTGGGGAATTGACCCGGCTATTTTTTGATAGATCTAGTGGCACCCGGGCAGAGTATGCAGGCTGCAGCCTACCGCTTCTAGTTGCCTTTTCCCCCTTAGTGTTGTTTCTGTCGGCCCGGGCAGGGTCCTCTTGTTGTAGTTTTATCTAGTTTCCCCTTGTTGTATACTTGGCTCCCTTTCACTCAATTGACAGTTGTCTGTTGAGTGCAAGATGGTGCCTTGTATCTCTCCTTTGTACAGCTTGTTTTGGTTGGAAATCTTATAAATATTTACCTTACCAAAAAAAAAAGGTACCGTTATATATAGAGAAATCAACCTTAGTATTGATGACTTATGGTGGTGAATACAAACATCAGGCTATTTCCTTTTTCAAAAATAGTGATTTCATCTTTCCATAACATGAGATCATATTCTTCTAGAATTTAATTGGTTTGTCTTAGATGTCAGTCGGATGAATTCAGCTATTTTGCTATCAATTTAGTTCTTTAATGAAGTGAGGATGAAGTTATGAGAGTGGGAAGTGGTTAATCTAATTAGTTCTATTGGAGATGAACGAGCTTTGACCTTCGATGGATGTTCACATACAGTACCAAAAAGAATGAGCTTTTGAGACAAGTTATGTCTTGTCAGAAAAGACAGACATAACTAGACATGGATATTGTATAATACATCTACTTACTGAACTTGGCAACAGCTTAGCTTGGCTCTTGATGAACCTGTTTGGTAAAACTGACAACAAGCTATTAATCTAACGGGACATTTTCTAGTCAATTTGATGCATTGAGCAAGATTCAAAATTTTTACCTTTTTATTTATCAGACTAGTAGGTTCATTCTCAACATCAATAAGAGCCTTGCATAGCGGTTCATTAATCAATTTTGGCGATGAGCCTTTATTAGACCTATTAAACGGGTGTGTTGGGTCGGGTTTGGGTCGGGTCATAAATGGTCCGACCCAAATTGACTCATTAACCCGTTTATGACCCATTTAAGCATAGTATAAAATTTTTGACCCATACCCAACTCAACCCATACCCGACCCGACCCATATTGTTAAAACATTTCTCTATCTAACTAAACTTAGGAAAACTTATTCTTATAATCTTTTTTAAAGATTTTAAACTTATTCAAGTTCATTAACAACCCATGTATTTTAGTCTTTTTAATTTTTAAACTCATTATATATACACATGTCAAAATGGGAGTATAACCCATTTATGACCCATTTAAATATTAAATTGGTCATAAATGGGTCAGGCTTTTTTTAAATGTGTCATAAATGGGTTATACTAAAAGAAAGCCTGACCCGTTTATGACCCATTTAATATTTAAATGGGTCATAAATGGGTTATACACCCATTTTGACAGGTGTAGCCTTTATATACTGACTCAATATATTTGTAGATTGCAGTTATTTTCTTCACAATCTTGCAGGCTAGGTCTTTTATTTTCTTTTTGGGCTTGTGAATGTTTGTTTTTGGAGATATTCTGGCAAGCCTATAAATTGGAGGGGCCTCTCTCAAAGTTGTTAACTTAATATTATTTGGAGTAAGATTGACCTACAGGCCAATTGTTATGCATCTATTATGGCCCTATGGGTGATCGGTTTTTTAAAGGCCAAGTTTTACTTTGTTTTTGATAAAAGAATATTACAAGTGTGATAATTTTCGCACGGTGCTCATTTCAATGTCATAATTTTTGTTTTGCGATCACCTCAACATCACATCAGTGAAAAACCAATCACTTTATTGCATCCGCCAACATATTCTTGCAATTTGTGAAATGCGACTTTTTTTTGAAGAATTAAATCCAACTCGGCTTTTTTAAAAAGAAAATGTGAAGTCCAACATGGACAAAGGACGAGTCAAAGTGACACTTGTGCTAAAACTACGTTGTTTCGTCAACGAAAAAATTAATTCTCTCTTGCTTTGTCTTCTTTTTTATTCACTCTCTCTCTCTCGCTCCATTACAATGGCGATCCTCCCTCATTTTCAAAAAACCTCAACACTCTCACAACTTGAAATTCCAAAACTCTATCAGTAAAGCAAATCGCGAGGTTTCCCCAGTAGAGCAATTGCTCACCATGATTTGCTAACGCATACCTTCATGTGATGGTACATGGGTTGATGGCCAACAAAAGGGCAGAAAGAAAGAACGAAAACAGACAGCTTTCCGTTGGCATTAAAATCGAGAATGCATAATTGGAAGTCTGTTTAGTTTACTGTGCAAACTTTGTGAGGGAAACCTCAGAATAATTGCTTTATTGTAAAAAATTTATCTATAGCTCACTCTGTGTCATTTTATCTTACTGTCCTTCGCAAATTTCAGAAAGTAATTTTCTCCCAATTTGAGGAATTGGGGTTGGGATTATAAGCAGTTTTGCTCCAATCTGTTAATCTGGAGAAGCAATTTTGCTGACTTTACTTTGCTGGCGAGGTATCTCAGACGGTTTATCTTTAATATTATCATGTCAGATTTTTCAGCACGCAAATCTCCTATTGAAGTGATTGAAATTTTTTTCATCAAAATGGCACTCAAATAATCGAATAAGAAAAGTTAAGGTGCCACGTAAGATGCTCACAAAAATCCTTAGATCAATATCATTTAGAGTAAAATTGACTTACAGCCCAACTGTTATACATCTGTTACTGGCCAACTTATCCTTGTTAGATCGGAAGGGGAGGGGGGTTAACACTCATTTGAATGGGTTTACTGACAAGCGGCGAGGGCGGAGACACAGTGAGCCTCACCCTCAGGCTCCGCGACTCCAGTGCTTTCCTCCTCTTTTTCTTCCAGAAATCAGCATAAGAATCAAGACTAATGTTCCCTTTGAGTTTGGCCTGTAGAATTTCTTAATATGAACAATCAATAAATTAAGAACGAATTCGATTCATACATGATTGTAAAACACCAAGAATTCATATATGTACAGCGGAATTAGAACATACCTGTTTGAGCCATGGCCTCACTTGATTGAAAACAGATCAACTTGATATAATCAGTAATCTGTCGGTATGCCGGATCTTCCTCTCTATGACCTATTTCGGTTTAGCAGCTTTAATGTGATTCAACGACTGATAGGTATAACCTACCCTTTTATAGGCTAGAGAGGGGACCTAGCAAACCCTAATCAATAGCGTGTCAACTGAGCCCCTCTCATTACGGGCTTCAGTTAAACACAATTGCCTACACTTTGCTGCTCAACTAGGCCCGTAATTAATAGATGCCAAAACCCAATTCAATAAGATCACTTGAGGGTTCAAAATATATTGGAATATCCATTAACCCGATTATATAAAATAGAAAATTAATTAATTAATGTAAGCCCATTATAGGAAATTTCCAACATTCTCCCACTTGGGCTACATTAATTAACTTATTTTATTTTTGAAAACGATTTTATTTTGAAAACGACACTCTCGGGTTAATAACTAAAAATTTGTTTTATGTGGCCACAATTTTGAAAAATAATATTCCAATAACGGCATCTCAAAACCAATCCAATCCTATATAATCCCATTGGAGGACTATGGCGATCAACGTGTTAAGAAAATACCATAACACATGACCTTCCATAATCACATATAATAAGCATTATATTTTCATGGATCATGGGCCTAGTAGTGTAGTAAGAAATAGTGCCAACACGTGATCAAAAAATATGCACTATTTCTTATCGGTCCTCAATGCAATTTCTCAACGACATGAAACTACATTAGCGCAATTTCTAAACAACATGAAATTGCCTTAGTGCGATTTCTAAACAACATGAAATTGCACAACTATGTCACAATCCAACATGAGATCTCATAATTAGTGACATCCAGTCGTCTTTAAACTAAAATTTGTTTAAAGATACTGTTTCATATTTCCATTTCTCAGTCGACAGGAGAAAGGATAACAATAAAATGATGATCATCAAAAGTAAATGCTTTAATAAACATTATAAAAGCATTATAAGTTTCCATATAACTATAATAGCTAGAAATACAAATTATATAGCTCCCACTAACAAAAGAGATCAAAAGACTCTAAAACACCCATATTCCTTACATGATCTTTAAATAAAATGGGTCGTAAATCTTTTGTTAGATGATCAATTAACATGGACTCAGTTCTGATATTCTCAATCACAATGTCTCCCTTTTTGACTAAGTCTTTATCAGTATAATATTTGATCCAGTTAACATCTCAACCGTGGCATTGTTGTTGTTCACAACAAAAGTAGCTGTTTGACACACATAATGCAATATGATCAATTATGGGCAATAATCAATTCCATAAAATAATTAGTACATTATAAACTCCCCTTTGGGCAGAGCGTATAATACACTATTATTTTCCACAGTTAACAACAACAAGGAGAATTACATATAATTGTCAATGATTCATCCCCTTTGGGCAGACAAATCATTTAAATTATACATCTCCATGATATCAATATATAGAGATAGATAAGGAGAATTACATATAATCTTCAAAGATCCATCCCCTTTGGGCAGACAAATCCTTTAAATTATACATCTCCATTATTCCAACATAGAGGGGAATTACACATAACTCTCAAAATTTATCTCCTTTAGGCAGATAAACCTTTTGAGTCACACATCCCCATCAATCATCTCTAATATATCAATAGAGAGGGGAATTACACATAACTTTCAAAAATTTATTCCCTTTGGGCAGATAAATCTTTTTGAGTCATACATCCCCATCTTTTAATTTTGGAATTTATCTTCATGCAATTTTTAAATTAATATACACAATAATCCCCTTTGGGCAGGTGATTGTATATACTAATTTTTATCAATAAGGAACTTCAATAATTTGCAAACTTTAACAATTTGTAAATAATATTCCATTTAATCAATGCCCAAAAATTCATCAAACAATATGAAGCACTTTACGACATGTGCTTCCCAAGATCATATTGCATTTATCAAACAACAATTTTTGCCACAATTTTATGTGCCTATTTCTATAATTAAGCATATAAGATTATCTAGTTAAACTCAAGCAAGAAAGTATAGATAATCTATGCTAAATTAGGGAAAGTGAATATTGTCATCTTATCCCTCATACCCTATAATAAATTTCCATAAATTAAAAATTGGAAAAATAGGCACAAAATTATTTTTCATGGAATTAAATATGGATAACAATAAATAATTCCAAATAAATATTTAAATATGCCAAAATTAAAATTTACCATACCAAAAAAATCATAAATTAAAAAATTAGGCATATTAAAAAAAATTGAAACGGGCCTTGGAGGACCCTACACTTGCCCTACACGTCATTCTGTGCACGTGGGGCTAACAGCTTGGCTGCACTACATCAATAAGCTTTGCTGATATCAAGGTAAACTATTGGAGAATGTTATAATTCATTTAAGACCTCACACTTCACACATGATGGAGGCAAACACATGGAGGAACGCAATCCTGCACTAGCTATAGGCACATGAGCATGACGACTGAAATTTACAGTGTCCAAAGGAGAAGTGAGGATAGCTCAAAATCTATTATCTCAGGTGCTTATTCAAATTAGCTGAATCTCATTAACACCAATAATAGAGAGACTTGAAACCAAACTAATTTGATAGCTTGACGGAGAGATGACGATAACAATGAAAGATAAAGGGAGCTCGTCAATGCACATGAATAAATTTATTGATGCAATATAACACTTATTAGCACTACATAACACTATTTTCTCTACAGTATTATGTTATACTAATGTTTTAGGAAGTAGTGGACAATTGCCCACTTCTCATACGTGGCTTTATATTAAGCATAGACAAAAGCCAAGTGAAAAGTAAGCCCATCTCCACTGATGTAGCCCAATAAATTAATGAAGTCGATATTTGTTCAAATAGCGACAATGTTACCAATCCTTCATGAAGACTATCCTTTTCATCAAATAGTTTATATTTTAATCACAGCAACCACAAAGTAGGCAAATATAACAGTAGCCATCGCATCTAGACCGTGAAATTCCTAAAAATAAGTTATTTCTCGCAAAAAAAAATAAAATCAGGGAAAGCAATCCATCATTTAATATATTAGGCACATACTAAAGTCATGATGGTAACTATAACAATAGGTATAATTAGATCCTCCAAATACATTTGCCAGATAAAGGCTTTTATAACCTTCTAAGGTAGAACCACTATATGAATCTCTCCATCGTAAAAAAAAAAAAAAAAAAAAAAGTTAGCCAATTGCAACTCTCCGAAATAATCTACTCATTAAACAAGTAACTAGCATCGACAACAGTAGTCAACCAAGGTCAGCAACGGGAGCAATTATTCCAAATAAAAATTATCCTTTCTATGAAAGAACTAAGCAATTGGTGGGTTCTTTCACAACTTGAAAACAATGATACAATTAACACATACAAATTGAAGCTCATTGCAGAGTCGAGCACCAAGCAGAATTAGTATCAACTTGAAATTACTAATTGTTTTTGAGAGAACATATAGGATACCAAACAAGTGCTTAATGATCTAATTATACAACAAGTAGAAAACATCCTTCAAAGCATGATCAGCTGATATGCAACATTCACATCACATGCTTGATGAGTAATACTCACTTACAAATGCTTGCTAAAAAGTTCTTATAATGAAGGTCTAGCCCACAAAAGAAGCCGTACAACCTTTTCTTCCTCATGCCTACTTAACCCAATGGGCAGAAGGCCATCTAGCACAATATGAGCAATCAATTTGCTCCCAGCAATAGAAGGATAGGGATTACCGATGCTTTTTGACTCATTTTACTATGCAAAACATCACAATTGACAGAAGACAGAACAGAACAATTACTGGCAATATAAGGGTGATTAGCTTGAAGGGATCAGATCAATAACAAAACAAGAATGGTCAACCTATGTCATTTAATCCGATATTAAAAGGGCTCTTAAGCCAATTCCTACGGTCCGACCTCCTAAAATACTTCGGTTAGTATGCATAGTTTCCTGTTACAGGCCTCACGTAAAGCGAGAACAAATCACACAAAAGTAGAGGACACACTCTCTCTGTGCGATCTCCGTCAAATCCAATAAAGAAGTATCTCCAGTTTCACCCCATCTAGAGGCTCTACATTTGCATCGTCGGGTTCGACAACTAATATTCAAAACAATGATGGACTCAATGTCTCAGCCATGACGTTGCAATTAACAACAGGTGAGGAGATCATGGGAAAGAAAAGAAGAACAAGCTAGATTGCCGCATTTTCTTCTACATGTATATAATCAAATAGAGCCTATTATTCAATCCAATAAAATCCATACTACTTTCTGGTAATCATTTCATATAATCAAACGAAAAAAAAAAAAAAAAAAAAAAAAACTTTTCATGTAGACCCTGTCTTACTAAAGAAAAGGTTAAAAAAGTGAAAACTACCTGAAACTCCAACCAAGGCAAACCACCACAAGATGGAACCAAGAATCAAACTACACATATAGATCGAGAAATACAAGAACCAGACCCAATCAATTAGTGCACTCGATCACGCATGGGAAGCAAAGGGATCCATCATCAACCATAGAGCCGAGCCTCAATTCACTCGAATAGATGGCTAAAAACCCGTAGATAGGCCGCAACACAGGCACCCGCAAAAGCCAAGAAAAACCAACAGATAAAGTCCAAAACCAAACAAAATCGGACTGAAAACAATCTACTCAAGAGACAACATGGGTTCGTGAAACAATTGAAAGGGAATATCGAGACCCAAAAAACGCAACTTCCGAATCTAAATCACATTGAACCCAAGAATCATAATATAACAATACCCATATAATAATTGCTTACATACATCGTTCAATTAAAAAAAAAAAAATTCAAAATTTTTAGAACCTTTTCAAAATTATGAATTCAAGAATTTCGAATTTCTCAATATATACTCAATGAAATTATACAAATTATATATGGTGGGAACAATCTCGACGTGTAGAACAAAAGCTTTAAAATTTCAAAATCGATTGATCTATGCATAAGGTTTTCATCCATTAATTATGCTCCAAAAAATCCAAAAATATTATATGTCGAAATTAAGACCTATATGAACATTTTTCATGAAGGAGTCGACCTCTAGATCTCAACACAGATATTGGAAAAAAAATCGACAAAAGTAATAGGCGGACAACATGCATAGCAGAACTGAACAGAAGATTTTACAGATTACTAAACTGACTTTGGATGATGATTTTGGATAGCAACTGACACCGGATCGGGGTGTTCTATGGCTTGTTGGAAAGCTCTTCAAGTTGACTTCGAATATCATGAAGATGCCAAACACTAAAAAGCTTGTTTACTAGCTCGTTTCCAGACATATGCATAGAGAGGTTTATCATAGATTCGAAATTGCAAAATAACGATCATCCAAGAAATCAATCATATCATCATCATCATAACTTATCTCTTCAATTCTAATGCATTATTTTTACCTATTAAATAAGTACTTTGATTTTATTTGACCCACAAAAAAAAATATTTTGATTGATTAAAGTCACATAAGAAATTGTAAATCACAAGCTGATATAAGCTCAAACCAAAAGAAAAAAAAACACGATAAACAACATGTCGGATTTGTTAAAAAAAAAAAATTGGGTTTTACAATCATATATGACCTGCTCTGATACCATTTGTAAGGACCTGGGGCTCGCTGAATAATATTGTCCGCTTTGGGCCGAGACCCGCACGGCTTTAAAACGCGTTACTCAGGGAAGAGGGATCCCGGCCTTATTAACCAGCCCAGGACTCCCCCCCTAAGCGATGTGGGACTCCCCCCTAGGCAAGAGACATGTGACCCCCTCCCTTGCGCACGTCCGAGGACCGAGGCGCGGATGCACCGCCATCCCTCCTCCTCGCGCACCGTCGCTCGGGCCGTCACATTCTCCCCCCTTCGGGCACAGCGTCCTCGCTGTGGCCCCACACGCGGTCGGAAGTCGGCTCTAATACCACATGTAGAATTTCTTAATATGAACAATCAATAAATTAAGAACGAATTCGATTCATACATGATTGTAAAACACCAAGAATTCATATATGTACAGCGGAATTAGAACATACCTGTTTGAGCCATGGCCTCACTTGATTGAAAACAGATCAACCTGATATAATCAGTGATCTGTCGGTATGCCGGATCTTCCTCTCTATGACCTATTTCGGTTTAGCAGCTTTAATGGGATTCAACGATTGATAAGTATAACCTACCCTTTTATAGGCTAGAGAGGGGACCTAGCAAACCCTAATCAATAGCGTGTCAATTGAGCCCCTCCCATTACGGGCTTCAGTTAAACACAATTGCCTACACTTTGCTGCTCAACTAGGCCCGTAATTAATAGATGCCAAAACCCAATTCAATAAGATCACTTGAGGGTTCAAAATATATTGGAATATCCATTAACCCGATTATATAAAATAGAAAATTAATTAATTAATGTAAGCCCATTATAGGAAATTTCCAACATGGCCAACTTATCCTTGTTAGATCGGAAGGGGAGGGGGGTTAACACTCATTTGAATGGGTTTACTGACAACCCACCACCTAATGCTTTTCTTGGGGATCCAGTTTTGCCTTCTTCACTTCCACCTTGATTACACAATTTAGAGAAAACCTAGAGTGAGTCTATCCAGTTGGAGAAAGAATCATACGCTCATTATATATTAAGGCGAACTTTCTCGCCATAAGGAAATGATGGTGATATGTATTACCAGGGGCATCAGGAACATGTTGAGCAGGAAGCAAAGAGGCACTCGCTGGTGAAGGCAATAGATCCACCATGATGAGCAGATATGTCGCCACTGCTATCGCCACCCACTTTCTCTCGACGCTCTTCTTTCGCATCATCGCTCTTGGACCATGCACAATCGCAATGCAATCACACTACGAGAATGGCGACAATGAGCAACGGGTCATATGCAAAGTCCGAAAGTTAAAGGATTGGAAGGATTGAATAAATAATGTGAGCGAGATTCTTCAGCCCCATCAAGAAAGATGGCTTTGTGGAATTCATTGTTTGATCACAGTCGTTCATCTCTTGACTCTGACTCTACAACAGAAACATAATTCCAATATATCGGGGCCCATCTGAACTTTTGGGAGGCTTCCTCGTACTTACCCTCAAACTCATGGTCGTCTCCGGATTCCGGAAATCAATGGGTCTCTTCCATAATGTTGGGAGCGTGCAGCAGAAGTCCGATACCTTTACCTGGGGAAATCTCTAAGGGGGAAGCCCAAGTCTGAGTCCGTCAATATATCTAGTTGGACTCACCTCAACTCAAAAGTTTAAGCTAGTGAGTTATGGGTCAATTAGGATATATTAACTGCTCTCAATTCTCCGACGTGGGACTATTTCTCTAACACAACTCACATGTGTATCTTAACACATAATTGAGTTCATCTTCCTCGTGGTGACCACGCAATCTAGCGGTCAAGAATTTTGCGGAAAATCTCTTCATTTGATCATTGAAAGCATAATGATAAATCAATAAATCAGAGGACATCTGTTTTTGTAAAATTTCATTTTTCGATTGCTAGTTACTTAAATTGTCTGAAAGGGAACCGATGATTATGCAATTGAAAGAGCAAGAACGTGCAAAAGAGCCTCCAATCTCTCTACCAATCAGTCCAGCCAAAACTTGACCAATTGACAGTCTCCGCTATTGTCATTCTTCTCTCTTCAGCTCCCATCGAAAACGCTAACACGCGAATTGGGTGTAGGGCAATCGGTCCTGTTTGTTTTTGTGGACATTACAAATGAGAGAGCTCTTGGTTTTTCTCTTTTTAAATATTCACGTGGAGAAAATGTTCCGGATGAAATGGAATAATAACAGTTGAGAATTGGCATAATTTGCTTAAATATTCACGTGGAGAAAATGTTCCGGATGAAATGGAATAATAACAGTTGAGAATTGGCATAATTTGCTGTTGTTGGGAGCGCGCAGCAGAAGTCCAATACCTTTACTGGGGAGATCTCCAAAGGGGAAATATAAGCCCGAGCCCGTCAATATATCCAGTTGGACCCACCTTCATTCAAAACTTTAAGCTAGTGAGTTATGGACCAATTAGTATATATTAACTGCTCCACACCATATCAATTTTCCGATGTGGGACTACTTCTCTAACACAACTCACACGTGTATTCTAACAGCTGTTTCTTTGTTTTCCTTGTTTAAAGAAGTCCATGTCGTGAACAGAAGGAGGAAGAGAAGGCCCGGGAGGGGGAGCTAAATGATCTATTCAAAATTGCTGTCAGTAACCCAAAAATGCTAGTCGGTATGTAATTTGTACTTGTATCGTGATTACTTTGTACTTTTAGCCTCATTTAGCCTTTTATTTAGCTGCCTTGAGATTCAAGCTATCCTAAAGTCCGGTGATAATTTGATAATCATCATAACCTTATAAAAATCATCACCTGGTAGAGTGTGTTAAAATATTTTACTATGTTAGACTTTACGAGCGAGTGCGGAGGATGATGAGTTTGAAACCAATATCACTATTTTATGTGCATGGGATATCAAGTGTCCCGTCCAATCTAAAATTTGCTGAAAATACAAAATGAAATGTATAACCAATTAAATAGTCTTGTTGAAAAAGTCAAGCGTGCAAAAGATAATCTTAACTTTCAAGGACGGAACTCAGGCTTTGATTGGTAAGCGTGGCCGTGTTGACTAGGTTATCATGAAGTTTTGCCTAGGTTTTTATCTTGATCGCCAAATGCAGTCTTAGAATACTATCTTTTGGAGTAAGATTGACCTATAGGCCCAACTGTTATGCATTTCTTATAGGCCAATGGGTCATTGGTTTTTAAAAGGCCAACTTTTACTTCATTTTTGGGAAATAAAAATTACAGCTCACTTCAATGCCATAACTTTATTTCAATCACTTGTGGACCTCATCGGTGAAAAATTGATCGCTTCAATGCATATGCCGACTTACTTATCTTACATGACTTTTTAAATATAATTTATGTCCGACATGGCTTTTTTTTTTTTTTTTAAAGAAAATTAATGTCCGGCTTGAACAAAGGATTAGAAGACATGAAAATTTTCAACCCCAAAAACAAAATATTTGCATGAACTTTCGAGTTGATTCTCGCTCTCTAAGTGTCTTGAGGGCGACTGAAACTTACTTTTTAGGCGTTCCCACGTTGTAGTCCAATCACCCGATCAAGATCCGCCGATGGCGTGATTTTTTTTTTCGATAAAGGTAAATAATTTCTTCGGAATTAAAATATATCCACCCAACGGCAATGGGTGATTTATTAACTATTGAGGCAAGAGGCGTTGCTCGTAAATAAAGGCAAAAAGTTTTTTTTTTTTCCTACCAAAATTCAAACATAATTTAAAATTTAAGAAATTGTGTAAAAAATTAATTTATGATTATACTGGCTAGTAATTGAAACCAATGAAAGTCGCTAGAATTTCGAATTTAGACAAGTCAAAATGCGTGAGTTGGAAAATTCGCATTACGGGTCCTTTTATTTATAAGAAATGAATGATTTAGATTATATTTTATTAAATATGATTATTTGTATTGCTTACGAAAAGGAAAAAAAATAAAAATTTCATGAAAAATATATTAGACATAAATTGTTATAGAAAATGAAAATTTTTTATTAACTAATTATTTCAATCAATACAAGCGATTAATTTTTAAAAATATATTTATTTAATATCTATTTTTGGTGAAACAATCGCACACTAAGGCTCCCTTCATTTCGCGGAAAACAACTTCCAAAAAAATATTTTTCCGATTTTTCGATGTTCGTTTCATGAAAAATGAACCGGTCGCAGAAAATAATTTCCCTAATCGGAGAAAAGTATTCTAAAATAGAGGAAAGTGTTTTCCACTTTTTAAGATGAGGGAAATATTTTCTTTTTTCACCTTCTTATCTGACACTCATGTTAACCTTTCTATCTTTTTTTTTTTTTTTTTTTTTTTTTTTTTTTTTTTTCATTTAAAAAAATTCGAATTTTTAATAATAATAATAATAATAATAATAATAATAATAATAATCTTTTATTTTTTACTTTTATCTTGCCCGATCGGCGGGGTGAGCGGAGACATGATGGAAGTCGCCCTCAGCTAGCGATGCCATCGCTTTCCTCCTCTTCTTCTTCCCCAAATCAACGTCGGAATCAAGACCAATTGCTCCCATGAGTTTGAACCCTCCACCTAATGCTTTTCTTGAGGATCCCGTCTTGCCTTCTTTGCTTCCACCTTCATTACACAATTTAGAAAAAGCCTAGAGTGAGTCTATCCAACTGGAGAAAGAATCATACGCTCACTATCTATTAAGGCGAACTTTCTCGCCATAAGGAAAGAAGAAGAAGAAGACGACAAACGATGGTAATAAGTATTACTAGAGGCATCGGGAACATGTTGAGCAGGAAGCAAAGAGGCATTCGTTTGTGAAGGCAATAAGACCACCACCATAATGAGCAGATATGCTGCCACTGCCATCCCCACCCACTTTCTCTCAACGCCCTTCTTCACCATCATCGCTCTTGGACCATGCAAAATCGCAATGCAATCTCACTATGAGAGCGTCGACGATGAGCAATGGATCATAGGCAAAGTCCACAAGCGAAAGGACTGGACGGATCAAGTAAATAATGTAGCAAGATTCTTTACCCTCACTAAGAAAGATGGCTTGGTGGAATTCATGGTGTGATACACTTCCCTCGTGATGACCACACTAGCCGAGTGATTGCTTGTAGAATGTGTTGAGAGTGTTTATAAGGTTAATCTTGATGAGTCATGTGCGGATGATATGTATGAAATGAATATCAATATCAATATTTCCATGGGTGAGTGCGCTTTATTATAATGTGTCTAGAACATCAAGCATTGTATCAAATCGAAGTTTATTGAAAATTTGAGCAATTAACCCATTGAATAATAGGGAAAATGATACCACAAGTGTCATTAAGGGACGAAATGGGCTAATTTGTGCAATTACCTAATAAAAAAGAATATTTTGTCAATTAAGGGACGAAATAGGAAAATGATACCTAATCTCAATTAAGGGACGAAACCGGCTAATTTGTGCAATTACCTCATCAAAAGCGCAAATTGATTGAAATTGAACCTAATGATATCATGAGACATTGTTTAATCTAATTAAACATGCTAATGATAGCTTTTTGCATTCAAATTGACATTGAAATAATGGCATGACTTTTATGTAAAAATTGAATTGAGGTCGAATTAAGGGCCAATGATGAAATTGGACCTCAATTCATTAAATTAAACTTTAGTCTTGATTGGGTCAACTTAAATTTCACTAATTGGCTAACCACCCACGAAATTGAAGGAGTTATTGCATTTTTTCGAAAAGGAAAAACAATTAACCCGAAAAATGCTAAAACAAAAATCCTAGCCTTTTGAATCATTGATTGATTTGCAAAACACTCCACCGAAAGTGAAAATGGGCATGCATAAAAATTAGCCTTGACAACCCTTCTTACTGTTTCAGCTTTGATTCTTAAAAACTGTGATAACTTAGAAATAATTAATGCCAATAGGTGGCCTAACAAGCTCCTTTTCAAGAGGCATTCCGATGGCAACACTATATTCTTCTAATGTTGGGTTAGTTCGAACTCACCAAATATGAAGGTGGAAGTTTGTGGACACCAAATGCGTGGTAATGCCTGCATAACACTAGAGTGGATGTTCATCTTCAGTGGTGGGAGAAGCTGGGTGATTTGGGCCTTCACATATCTTTGGCCTTCCTGATCTAACTAGCCGAGTCACACTTCAAGCTCTTTTTTAGGAGTGAAAATGAACTACATGTCGGTTCTCCCCATCGCATATAAAACGAGACTAGCGACGAAACCTATTGTCATGGACCGACGAAAATATAGTAAAGTAAGTAAATTACATAGTGAGAGTTCAAACAACTCACTTTCGCCGGGATAGAATGGCAATCACATGAACATGCGCATGAAACGTAAGGCTTGATTTCTATCTAGATGGCTTAGCAAAGTGGAGTTAAGAGGATGATCTGACCGTTGCAATTTCACGTTCAAAGTATCAGGTCCTCTTAATTTCGGCTCAATGGAAAAGAATGCCTTATAGTCTCGTAGTCTCGCAAATAAGGACAAACACAGACAACACCATGAAAAACTTTTCTCTAAAACTTTTCGGGAAGAGAAGGTCAATCTCTACACAGCAGTCTTGCTTTCGAGGAAGTGTCATTCTCAACACCATTCTAAAATCTTGTCGCAGCCCAGGTATGGTGGCATGGTTGTGTGTACAACAGTGCCATAGAATATTATATATTCTTCACTTCTTTCTTTCCTTTCCAGCTTACGCGCGAAATCTCCCTTGTCCATTCAATCTTTCCTCTCTTGAAACAGTAAATATATCATTCAATATACGGCTCTCGCCAACCGACTCTGCCTTAGCACGTTGTCCTTTTATTTCCCAATCTTTATTTCCCTTATATGTGCATGTTTGTGCCTTTGAGTATTCTCCGTTGATTTCATTTGATCGAACATTGCCAAAAAGTTCAAGATTGTAATAGAATTTTCCCGAATTCTAAATCTTGCAAAAATGAGCTCATAATATATTGTACTTACGCTTGCACTTATTGAAGATATATGAATATACGAATGATCCCGTGTCATATATCATAAAAAATTAGAAGAATAATATGAATACTTTTTGAAATATACCTATCTTCCAACTCGTAAAATCAAAGCTCATCCGTCGCTAGTCCAATGCAAATGCGATTAATGAAAATACAAACTAAATGCTCCTAAAACTATATGCTATTGATTCCAATATATTTTTGGAAAAAAATTAATCCCTAATTTTTTATGCAATAAATAAATAATTGAGTTGCTAAAATTTATGTTTCAACAAACTTTCTTTCGATAAAGGAAAAGAAAATAGAAGTAAAAAGTTGATCAGTTTTATTCTTATTATCATGAGGAGAGTTAGCAACTCATTTCCCCCTCTTGCCCACTATCCAATGGTGGGTACTTCAATGACATTTCCATTCTCATCAACTGACACAAAAACCCGATAGCAGCAACCAATATCTACCCTTACGGATCCCGCTGGTAATGGTATAACCTTCAACAGCGGATTCTCTTTCTCGATTGTTGCCTTGGCGCTGTTCGCATTTTGTCCTAAGAGCTCTGGCCAACTAGATTTGGGCGCTGTTATAATACATTAGAAACAATTAAGCGACTGACTAATGTCATTATGCTATAAAATCCAGAATACTATTTGCTCGAACTAAACATATAAAGCATCATTTAGGAAATGGTGCATGGAAACTCTTACGGAAAAAAGCAGAAAAAAGATACGCAACTGAGATCTTTGCCATACATAATATGAGGAAAAATGACAAAGTAATAGTTCTCAATGCCTTGTCAAATTCTCACTATTCGAAGCTCAGACGTCAATTGTGCAAGTGCATTTAATGTCTTGTTTCTATAGGGGGACAAGATCCTTCGATCTATTAGGTCCTTTGGAAGGACAAAATCATGAATCGAACCATATGTGCGAATTTATCACGTCGGTTGGTAATTCCTTTAGACTAATCCATCTTCTATAATTCAGTAAAAGAGTATACCTTTTTAAGATGATCTTGATTTTTATTACGCTAATCACCATTACGGGACAACAGTTACGAAGAAGAAACTAAAAAAAGTTGGCATATTACCTGCCCGACAGCAATGTGGAAGGCAGCAAGTATCAGGGACATGATTGCCATTGGTGGACATATTTTTCTGCCTTCTAATGTTCTTTTCTTGTTTTTGGTCGAATGCCTTCTGAAGTTGAAAGACACATTCCTATGTCTACATATAAATCCAATATAACTTGCATATTAGTTGAAAATGCTTGTCTGTTATAGAAATAAATCACAAAACCTGAACGGCTACCCTCAAGTTAATTATTGTAGTGAAAAAGAAGAAGATTTTTCCTATGCCAAAAGTGGCCGGATCATTATGTTTCTTTTCTCAAAATAGCCATCCAATTAAAGCAATATCACAAATTTCATATGCTTTATAGGGTACATATTTATCTACCTTCTAAATATCTACACATATATGTAGACATAAATCCACTATGACATGTATATCAGTTGTAAATGCTCGCCTTGTTTTTTTAAGAAATAAATCAAGGAATCTTCACATATCCCCATCATATGATTTACTGTAGCAAAAAGGTTAGATTTTTCTGTACCTAACGTGGTAGGATTATTATATTTCTTTCTCAAAAAAGTGGACAACTTCATCTAATTAAAGAAATACATCAAAATTTTCATTGGTGCAATGGTGGAGGTTCACTACGATTCTTTACGAAAAAAGAGAGGATGATATATGTAATTACACAGATCTCTACAAATTGAGTTTTTTTTTTTTTTTAAAATTTAAATAATTTAAGAAATCTGCGTCAATCGGCATGCGTTGAGCATAACAGCGATAAAAGATCGAAAGTTCAAAACAAAGGTAACAAAGGTATTATTGCTCAAAACCCCTTGAACTTTGCTACTGAGGTGCAATAGTCGCAAACTTTGATCCAAATGCCAATGTATGCTCAAATCGCTAAATTCCAATGCACTTTGCTGTGTTTGGCAATCGGAACAGCGCAGATTGTTGCTCAAAATACTGTCATTTAGTAGCACAAAGAGACCGCTGAATTTCCGATTACGCAATCTATTCCAACCAAAGGTTTTCCTCACCTTCAATGAGAGGGCCAACAACAGAATTACATAATGGCTCCAAGACCCATTCAGTCGACGTCCCAAAGTGGAGTCTTCAGCGTTAGACCCATAACGTATGCCTTTGGCGAACACTCTCTTCAACATTTACCTAATGACTAATCGGATGAAATTGATTCAAAGACTCAGGACCTCAACATTCGGGAATAACAAAATTTAATAAAATCAGTGTCAACTATTCTAAAAACTTAAGTTTTAGATAAATACATAATTTAGTATTTATATATTCTAACACATGACTTTAGAATTAGGAAGAATATCTTTTTTTTTATTTTATTTTATCGGTCCCACCCTACTTCTACTCAAACTCTCAATCTCAGACTTTTACCCTATTTTCTTGCAGAGCGTGGGAGTCGAAATTCATACTTGAAGTTAAATCATCCTCACACCAATTATCACATCCTGACCCCATCCTGGGGTCACGATAGGCAAGGGTTATTAATCCAAAAATGTAACGATCGCGACTGGCAATCGGAGGTTATCATTGCGACATCCCAAGCGCATCGCCAACCTTTTCCTTTTTATGTTGCCCTTATGAGCATGCAGAAACATGTACAAAACAATCTCCTAGACAACACAACAATCAGGCAGCTAGAAAACACAACACAAAACACACTACTTCTATTATGGATTGGTATGTTTACAAAGCCCTTTCTATAGGCACTTCCATATACACATTATTCTATATAACCATGTAGGCTGAGGAAATTCCTATCTCCTCTGGCATGACTGCAACTCCAAAACTGGTGTGAGACTTCTATGTCTATAAATCTAAGTAAAAACAACAGGATGAGTAGAGGACTCGGTAGGGAAGATCGCTAATCTTTAGATAGGAGGACAACTTGTCATCAAATCTAGCATGTGAACATCATGAGAACTACAACATCGATGACAGATCAATAGCATTACCATCACCATACCTCGACTACACGCATGCCGTCAATTCTGGCTTACCTTCAATGCATGATCCATTTTCAACTTACCAAACAAGATACCTTCAACTTACCACACAAGCTACCTTACCAAGTAAGATTATCAAACAACACACGACAACATCCATAAAAGGTTTCATTAACCATCTCGAATGGTTCTTCCCATGCTTTTAGGGGCTTCTAGTTTCAAGTTGGGCATTTGGCCATCAAGCCAAGCATCTTATTCTTTCAAGGGCTTACTAACTCAATTAGGGTATCTCGTTCTTATGAACAAGACAACGTAACACGCCATTTGAGATAGAGACGTGCTCTTGGACCATCCCTCATCCCAACTCGATATTGTCCTCTTTGGAGTGTGCTCCTAGACCATCCTCCTCAAGGATTTGCTCTTGGCATAGCCAAGACACATTTACAATATTTATCTTTCCTTTATGTGACCACATGTCATGTATCACACAATCATGTTCATTATTTTTTTTTATCTTAGCCGATGAAAACTAAGCCTGAAGGTGTGCTCATGTAAGTCTGTGTACCATGTCCTGCAATATCATAACCTTACAATATGTCAGGCGTGGCAAAAGGCTTATGACTCAAATCGACATGCCTAAGCATCAACCTAATGCCAAGTGAGGCTAAGAATCGATATGCCTCAATATCGATCCAAGGCCAAGCAAGGTTTGGTCTATCATGCCTCAACATTGATTTGAGACCAAGCATGACTTGTAAGTGGCCTAGGTCATGATATAACTTATGGACACCAACACATGAGCAAATCATACAAAATCAATCCTCATCATGCACACGACTACACACGGGTAAGCACACGAATAAATCTAAGAATGTAGTACATCACCCTAGCTAAGGGTTAGAAATTTACTTAATAAATCTAAGAATGTAGTACATCACCCTAGCTAAGGGTTAGAAATTTACTTACTCATGCAAAGACATGACTAGCATATTCACAATCGAGGACGAATGAGGTCATGGCTAAACCTAACAACATAGTACATCACCATAGCGAAAGATTAGAAATTCTACTTACAGTTGATGAAGTAATGTTGATTTGGCAAGAAATGCCCGAATGCTGAGGGCAGCGGGTGAGTGTGGCCGAGAGAGAGAGAGAGAGAGGGCGTGTTAGAGGAGAGGGGGAGGAGAAATGAGCCAATGTGAAGAATGAGGGGTTTTTGCCTCTATTTATAGGCTAACCCTCCATCATAACCTTTCCAAGTGGTCCAATGAGATTCTCTTGGGTGACAAGCCTAGGATGAAGAGGTGGCAAGTTTAGGGGGACGAGTGGCAAGCCTTGAATGATGTTGCGTTATGCTTAGCATCCAAGGGAAACACTTGTTATCTTTCTCATTGGGCCCTCCTAGGGAGGTTGAAGAGGTGAGGTTGGTCAAAGAGGGCAAGGCAGCATCGATACGAGAGCTTGAAGGTTGAGAAATGAAAGGGTTTTGAAGGTGTAGCACAAAGCAGAGACAAAGAAAAGAAGTGAGATCTTAGGGCGCAAGAGGTGGTGGCCAAGGGTCACAACCCTCCCCAACAACCAGCAAGGGGGCTAGCAAGTTTCGGCGACCCAGTCCGAGATAGTGGGAAAAAAAGAAAATTAATAAAAATAAAAATTAATAAAGAAGTCAAATTTTTGAAAAGATTTAAGATATTATTAAAATATTATAAAAAATATCCATTTCAACGCTGGCCGTGTCACATAAAATGGTTAGCGTCCACGTTAGTATTTTTTGACCTAAATTGGCTGGATGAACTCAATTGGCATAAATGCAAAATATTTAATATTAAATTGGCTTAATTGAAAGATTTAGATTTAAATTGACACCAATATGATAAATTGATTACTTTTGTGACACTTTTCCCTATTAAATATTGTCACGTTGGATCTATCACAAGAAGTTGCTGATGGTTTTCTTTATAATCAAAGTGGCACTCAAATAATCGAAAAAAAAGTTATGGTACTAAGAGAGCGCAATTCTCACAAAATCTTTACATCAATATTAATTAGAGTAAAATTGACCTATAACCCAACTATTATACATTTATTATGTGCCAACTCAGTGATGGCTCGGCTGGAATTCAAAATCTATGAAAGACTCCGGGGAGCAGCGAATATTGGGATTGAGCTGAGGGGAGGGCGGAGACACGATGGGACTCTCCCTCAGGCTACGCGACTCCACCCCTTTCCTCTTCTTGTTCTTCCCAAAATCAACGTAGGGGACAAGGTCAATTGCCCCCTTGAGTTTGAACCCGCCACCTAATGCTTTTCTTGGGGATCCGATCTATCAAGCCGGAAAAAGAATCGCGCGCTCATTATCTATTAAGGCGAACTTTGTCGCCGTAAGGAAAGAAGACGAATGGTGATAAGTATTACTAGGGGCATCAGAAACGTGTTCAGCAGGAAGCAAAGAGGCATTCGTTTGTGAAGGCAATAAGTCCCCCATGATGAGCAGATATGCTGCCACAGCTATCCACACCCACTTTCTCTCAACGCCCTTCTTCAGCATCATCGCTCTTGGACCATGAAAAATCGCAATGCAATCTCACTATGAGAGCCTCGACGATGAGCAACGGATCATAGGCAAAGTCCGAAAGGGAAAGGACTGGACAGGTCGAATAAATAATGCAGCGAGATTCTTCAGCCTCACTAAGAAAGACGGCTTTGTGGAGTTCATGGTGTGATACACCTCCCTCGTGATGACCACGCTAGCCGAGTAATTGCTTGTAGAATGTGTCGGGATTGTTTATAAGGTTAATCTTGACGGGTCATGTGCGGATGACATGTATGAAATGAATACCAATATATCCATGGACGGGTGCGCTTTATTCTAATGTGTCTGGAACATCAAGCGTTCCATCAAATCGAAGTTTGTTGAAAATTCGAGCAGTTAACCCATTAAATAATAAGGAAAATGATACCACGAGTCTCATTAAGGGATGAAATGGACTAATTTGTCCAATTACCTAATCGAAAAGAATCTTTTCTCAATTAAGGGACGAAACGGGAAAATGATACCTAATCGAAAACAATCTTTTCTCAATTAAGGAACGAAACAGGCTAATTTATGCAATTACCTCATCAACAGCGCAAATTGATTGAAATTGAACCTAATTGATATCATGAGACATTATTTAATCTAATTGCTCATGCTCATGATAGCTTTTTGCATTCAAATTGAGATTGAAATAATGGCACGACTGTTATGTCAAAATTGAATTAAGGGCCAATGATGAAATTTGACCTCAATTCATCAAATTAAACTTTAGTCTCGAGTGGGTCAACTAAAATCTCACTAATCGGAGTTCATTAACTTTGATTTCTCAAATTCATGAAAGCTAAATCCATTAAATAGGAGAATCCTTGATTGAATTTGCCAAAATTGACTCCAGATTTGGACTTATCTCAAGAAATTGAGTGGAATGGAAGTGTTTGCATGCAAATCATGTAGAATCGATTTAGATCCCTATTAGGGCTGAAAATGACAATTCGCCTCCCAACATGCCTGATCTTGAAATTGGTCAAACGAGTACATGAGTAATGACTTTAGATCAAATGTTGTAAAAGAAACTAAGTTAAAATATGAAAAGAATGAAAGTAATTTTATTTTTGGTCGATTTCGAACTTAAAACCAAAAAATTCGAAAATTGAGGTCTTAATTGATTTTCACAAAATTTTCAACGCTAAAGTTAAATTGAAACTAAGACAAATTGATTTATGGATTTTTATGTTTTCCGATTTTTTTGTCAGAGATTTGATGAAAAGTCAACCATTTAGCTGATTTTTTCTAAGATTGATTTTGTGGTCAAATCTTTGAATTTTTTGAAAATCAATGTGATCAAATGATATTAAGGCTATTTAGAACCTTTTTGTACTAAAAATCAATTTTTGACTTGGAGTTGACTTTTTGGTCTTTGACCAAAGATCAACGTGAAAGTCATACGTTAGACTTTTAGGTTTTTGGTAAAAATAGTTCAAAAATTACCTAAAAATGACAGGGTGAAGAAAAAAAATGAAAATTGATACTTTTGGTTGGAGAAGCGGGTTTCGTCGCATAATCTCAAACTTTTTACCTTCGGTGACGCATCGGCTAAAAACTAGGTGGCAACAATCGAGGATATATTTATCTACTTTCTAAATATTTCTACATAAATGTAGACATAAATTCACTATGACTTGCATATCAGTAGCACATGCTCACCCTTTGTAGAAATAAATTGCAGAATCTTACTATAGTAAAAGGATCAAATTATTGGATAACGAAGTGTTCATCACTGGCCAAGATATGAGAGCAAGTGATAGCATTGATTATTTTTCTTGACAAATTCGTTTTTGTGGAACGAGTGCATACCTAACCGTGCATATGCTTATTGATCCTCATTATTTTCTGGGTTTGGCTTTATTTTTCAGTATTCTGGACTTTGTTTTGCTTTGATTTTCTTTTCTATGAAGTTTATGTGCTTCTCACGTATCTTTTTAAGTAAAAAGTACAACTTTCTTTCGATAAAAGAAAAAAAAAATGAAAGTAAAAAGTCGATCAGTTTTATTCTTATTATTATGAGAAGGAGAGTTAACAACTCATTTCCCCCTACTGCCCACTATCCAATGGTGGGTACTTCGATGACATTTCCATTCTCATCAACTGACACAAAAACCCGATCGCAGCAACTATAATCCACCCTTACGGATCCCGTCGGTAATGGTATAACCTTCAACAGTGGATTCTCTTTCTCGATTGTTGCCTTCGCGCTGTTCGCATTTTGTCCCAAGAGCTCTGGCCAACTAGATCTGTGCCCTGTTATAATACATTAGAAACAATTAAGCGACTGACTAATGTCATTATGCTATAAAATCCAGAATACTATTTGCTCAAACCAAACATATAAAGCATCATTTAGGAAATGGTGCATGGAAACTCTTACGGAAAAAAGCAGAAAAAAGATATGCAACTGAGATCCTTGCCATACATAATATGAGGAAAAATGACAAAGTAATAGTTCTCAATGCCTTGTCAAATTCTCACTATTCGAAGCTCAGTCGTCAATTGTGCAAGTGCATTTAATTTCTTGTTTCTATAGGGGGACAAGATCCTTCGATCTATTAGGTCCTTTGGAAGGACAAAATCATGAATCGAACCATATGTGCGGATTTATCACGTCGGTTGGTAATTCCTTTAGACTAATCCATCTTCTATAATTCAGTAAAAGAGTATACCTTTTTAAGATGATCTTGATTTTTATTACGCTAATCACCATTACGGGACAACAGTTACGAAGAAGAAACTAAAAAAAGTTGGCATATTACCTGCCGCACAGCATTTTGCATTGCAGCAAAAATCAGGGACATGATTGCCATTGGTGGACATATTTTTCTGCCTTCTAATGTTCTTTTCTTGTTTTTGGTCGAATGCCTTCTGAAGTTGAAAGACACATTCCTATGTCTACATATAAATCCAATATAACTTGCATATTAGTAGAAAATGCTTGTCTGTTATAGAAATAAATCACAAAACCTGAACGGATACCCTCAAGTTAATTATTGTAGTGAAAAAAAAGAAGATTTTTCCTAAGCCTAAAGTGGCCGGATCATTATGTTTCTTTTCTCAAAATAGCCATCCAATTAAAGCAATATATCACAAATTTCATATGCTTTATAGGGTACATATTTATCTACCTTCTAAATATCTACACATATATGTAGACATAAATCCACTATGACTTGTATATCAGCTGTAAATGCTTGCCTTGTTTTTATAGAAATAAATCAAGGAATCTTCACATATCCCCATCATATGATTTACTGTAGCAAAAAGGTTAGATTTTTCTGTACCTAACGTGGTAGGATTATTATATTTCTTTCTCAAAAAAGTGGACAACTTCATCTAATTAAAGAGATATCAAAATTTTCATTGGTGCAATGGTAGAGGTTCACTACGATTCTTTACGAAAAAAGAGAGGATGATATATGTAATTACACACCTTACCAAAATATATATATATATATATATATATATATATATGTAATTACACAGATCTCTACAAATTGAGTTTTTTTTTAAATTTAAATAATTTAAGAAATCTGCATCAATCGGCATGCGTTGAGCATAACAGCGATAAAAGATCGAAAGTTCAAAACAAAGGTATTATTGCTCAAAACCCCTTGAACTTTGCTACCGAGGTGCAATAGTCGCAAACTTTGATCCAAATGCCAATGTATGCTCAAATCGCTAAATTCCAATGCACTTTGCTGTGTTTGGCAATCGGAACAGCGCAGATTGTTGCTCAAAATACTGTCATTTAGTAGCATAAAGAGACCGCTGAATTTCCGATTACGCAATCTATTCCAACCAAAGGTTTTCCTCACCTTCAATGAGAGGGCCAACAACAGAATTACATAATGGCTCCAAGACCCATTCAGTCGACGTCCCAAAGTGGAGTCTTCAGCGTTAGACCCATAACGTATGCCTTTGGCGAACACTCTCTTCAACATTTACCTAATGACTAATCGGATGAAATTGATTCAAAGACTCAGGACCTCAACATTCGGGAATAACAAAATTTAAAGTGTCACAAGACAAGATGTGAGATTTTGTAAAATCAGTGTCAACTATTCTAAAAACTTAAGTTTTAGATAAATACATAATTTAGTCTTTATATATTCTAACACATGACTTTAGAATTAGGAAGAATATCTTTCTTTTCTTTTTTTTTTTATCGGTCCCACCCTACTTCTACTCAAACTCTCAATCTCAGACTTTTACCCTATTTTCTTGCAGAGCGTGGGAGTCGAAATTCATACTTGAAGTTAAATCATCCTCACACCAATTATCACATCCTGACCCCATCCTGGGGTCACGATAGGCAAGGGTTATTAATCCAAAAATGTAACGATCGCGACTGGCAATCGGAGGTTATCATTGCGACATCCCAAGCGCATCGCCAACCTTTTCCTTTTATGTTGCCCTTATGAGCATGCAGAAACATGTACAAAACAATCTCCTAGACAACACAACAATCAGGCAGCTAGAAAACACAACACAAAACACACTACTTCTATTATGGATTGGTATATTTACAAAGCCCTTTCTACAGGCACTTCCATATACACATTATTCTATATAACCATGTAGGTCGAGGAAATTCCTATCTCCTCTGGCATGACTGCAACTGCAAAACTGGTGTGAGACTTCTATGTCTGCAAATCTAAGGAAAAACAACAGGATGAGTAGAGGACTTAGTAGGGAAGATTACTAATCTTCAGATAGGAGGACGACTCGTCATCAAATCTAGCATGTGAACATCATGAGAACTACAACATCGATGACAAATCAATAGCATTACCATCACTATACCTCGACTATACGCATGCCGTCAATTCTGGCTTACCTTCAATGCATGATCCATTTTCAACTTACCAAACAAGATACCTACAACTTACCGAACAAGCTACCTTACCAAGTAAGATTATCAAACAACACACGACAACATCCATAAAAGGTTTCATTAACCATCTCAAACGGTTCTTCCCATACTTTTAGGGGCTTTTACTTTCAAGTTGGGCATCCGGCCATCAAGCCAAGCATCTTATACTTTCAAGGGCTTACTAACTCAATTAGGGTATCTCGTTCTTATGAATGAGACAGCGTAACATGCCATTTGAGATAGAGATGTGCTCTTGGACCATCCCTCATCCCAACTTGATATTGTCCTCTTTGGAGTGTGCTCCTAGACCATCCTCCTCAAGGATTTGCTCTTGGCTTAGCCAAGACGCATTTACAATATTTATCTTTCCTTTATGTGACAACATGTCATGTATCACATAATCATGTTCATTATTTTTTTTATTCTTAGCCGATGAAAACTAAGCCCGAAGGCATGCTCATGTAAGTGTGTGTACCATGTCCCGCAATATCATAACCATACACTATGTCGGGCATGGCACAAGGCTTATGACTCAAATCGACATGCCTAAGCATCAACCTAATGCCAAGTGAGGCTAAGAATCGATACGCCTCAATATCGATCCAAGGCCAAGCAAGGTTTGGTCCGTCATGCCTCAACGCTGATCTGAGGCCAAGCATGACCTGTAAGTGGCCTAGGTCTTGATATAACTTATGGACACCAACACATGAGCAAACCATACAAAATCAATCCTCATCATGCACACGACTACACACGGGTAAGCACACGACTAATTGTAACAATGTAGTACATCACCCTAGCTAAGGGTTGGGAATTTACTTACTCATGCAAAGACATGACTAGTATATTCACAATCAAGGACGAATGAGGTCACGGCTAAACCTAACAACATAGTACATCGCCCTAGCGAAAGATTAGAAATTCTACTTACAATTGATGAAGTCATGTTGATTTGCCAAGAAATACCCGAATGGTGAGGGCAGCGGGTGAGTGTGGCCGAGAGAGAGAGAGAGGACGTGTTAGAGGAGAGGGGGAGGAGAAATGAGCCAATGTGAAGAATGAGGGGTTGGTGCCTCTATTTATAGGCTAACCCTCCATCATAACCTTTCCAAGTGGTCCAATGGGATTCTCTTGGGTGACAAGCCTAGGATGAAGAGGTGGCAAGTTTAGGGGACGAGTGACAAGCCTAGAATGATGTTGTGGTACGCTTAGCATCCAAGGGAAACACTTGTTATCTTTCTCATTGGGCCACCTATGCTCAAGAGTCATCTAGTAATGATGAAATAGCCAAGACAAAATCTTTAGGCAATGATGACATAATCTTTAGAGGGCCACATAAACAAGCCATTCATGTCTTCATTTAATGCCTCAAGATATGGTCATTTAGAGGCTTGGATTTTAGGCACACACTACTATCCAAACTTGCTCTATAAGTTTAGCTTCTAGAATCCTCTACTAAGTTCTTTTCATTTACTAGCTTCCAAAAACATTTAACAAAACATGAGAAGGCAGCCAATAGAAGCGTTAATATCATTGGGCGAGAGGTTTTCATGCTTAACCACAATCGAGAGCACCATTTGAGCCAAGGTGTGTGGCCATTTAACAATTGGGCAAGGTTAGTCACAACTAAGCCTACCCATGTTGGCTAGGTCGGTGGCCCATCTAATGGGCACCATGGTCTGCCTCGGCTGAGCTAATCGGGCCCAAAACTAGCTTCGAGCTTGGCACATGCTTGGCTCTTGTCCTGGTTCACGGCCAGGCTATTAACCTATCTCATGGCCTGTTCATTGCTTGGCACAAGGCCTCGCGATAAGGTCGCTTAGTGTGATAACTGAGTTTTCGTGTGACAAAACCGTGCAACCTTGAGTATCTAGCCGGACATCAACAACAAGAAAAAGTGTGTCATACGAGAACATGTCCGATAACCGAAGTCAGCAAGTGCTTAAGTTAATCAAATTTGAGCGCCAAGTTAAAATAAAGACATATTAAGTGAGTTTGATGATCGAAAATATATGAAACTCAATGTTCGCGACCCGACACAATGACCTCACTTGGTGTGCCCTCGCAATACCACCACAACTCCATCGTGTAGTCCCTGTCTGCGACACCTCAGCCATGCCACCCAGGCCATCTTCCATCAACTGGCGTCTTCTTCTTCTGCCAAAAATTACCATGAGATGGCACTCTAATTTGTTGCCATCTTGTGTATTAGACGGTGCAAAAAGAGAGAGACCAGTAGATTGATCATCAAAGTTCATTATTTTCTTCTTCATTTTCCTTATTGCGCTACTTAGCTCCACCTCTCAATCGTAGCTAGCGTCCATTTCCATTGCTCGATGTCGCACAAGATGGTACAAAATCTTGCTGTTGAATGTCATGCAAGGTGGCACTGAACCATGCTGCCAAAGTCCAAGACAATCTGTGGAAGTGAAGGAAACCAGAAGCATAAATCAGCGAGCGGCACCTCCTTCCTCCCTTTTTCCCACTTCAGCCCGACCCCTCTCATCTCTCCGCTTTCTTTTCATTTCGTGCACAAGACAATTGTGCTTTCAAGCCGTTCGACTCGTCGGTGACACCCTTCGCACTACCACACCTATACGTCTTGGTTTGTCTCGAAGCACTAGGCGAACATTGAAGGATCGAGGTCTCTTCAACACCACTGCACGACACCAGCTTCTCCAAGAAGTTAGAGGAAAGTATATATCCTACATTCTATCCTATATGAATTGATTGTTGTTCGGCAAAGATAGTTCCTCGGATTTCTGTGAATTCGGTAAGTTTGTACGTGTTTATGTCTGGTTGGCAATTTCGGAAGATTAATATAGCTATAATTTTCTAGTCCGTGAGTTATTTCATCTGTGAATGTGTTGTTGAAGTACTGTCTGTGGACTTTTGTGGATGCTTGGTGCTAGAATAATGTGGTTTGAGCAGAAGTAGCAGATGTCACCTAGGTCTGATTCGGCCTTGGAGCGACCCTCAAGTTTTACAAATTTTGTACTGGTTCGGGTAATATAAATTTCATAAGGCTTTCTTTGAAAGTCATGCCTATTATCCTGTTCTATAACATACTTATATTTCGGATCTTTCAGATTTCCTATAACAAAAATATATTTGAAAAACTACTGGTTTCATAAATCTGTTTCTCAGAAACGAAATTGACCTTTACCTAATTTCTATTTTCCATAGAATTTTTGACCAAGAATGTAAACGAAAGTCGTAGGGTACAATCTAAACTACAACATATAGAAATTTCAGAATTTTTCAAACTCATTAAGCCAATAAAACGTTATTTTTCTCTTCTGATACATCATGAATTTTACTACTGTTCTTGGTCCGGATTCATAAAAATTATTTAGAAATGTACAAGCCAAATTGGATTTCGAGTTCTTCATGAAAATGTTTATCTATGTCTTGACTACCTTAGATTAAAATTTCATAATTTTTGTAGTTCAATTACTTGGACAATGGTTGCAATTTCCAAAAGCGTGCGGAATGCCGTTATAGGGCATATTGTATGAATTTTGGATGACATTCTTTTTGTGACTTTTTTTGGTATTGTCTACTAATGAGTTTGATACTAGTCCTATGAGTTATGAGTGAATGAAAGTTTGTTGATTTCAAAATTGAGTTTTTCTCGTAATAACAAAGTGAACGATATGTTTTTATTGAATTATTGAATTGCTGCACCATCACAAGAGTGTTTGGCGAATGTCATTAGTCATTGCGATAACGATGCCTTGGGTGATGGTAAGGATGCTCGGATGGGTAACTAGGGTCCTCTGGATGCCTGGGGGTGTAACATGGGTCCTCTAGATGACTCACGATGTCGGATGGGTGCAAGATGCTGGGGGGCTAACAGGTTCCTCGGAAGATGGTGGCAGCAGAGTTATTAAACTAAATATGGTTATGGATGTTTTCATGTTTTGTTTGAGTTACTAATCCACTGTTTTTTGAGAAATTATTTTCCGACCTATTATGTCGATCTTAAAAAGGTTCTCAGGCAAGTTGATTTTAAAATGATTTCTCATATCTTATATTTTGGAAATTTCCTTGCATTTGCAACGATTAGTGTATGTAGTATAGATCGGTGGAACTTCTACATGGGTTAAAACTCACTGGTTATTGATTTTCCCTTTTCATAATAGTAGTAGACATGCCTATCCTTCTTGCTTCGACTTCCATCAGTTAAGGTGCCCCAGTGGACTTCACCTGGCATTTGTCTGAGTTTGTAGTTCCGGAATTCCTAGACCTTAGGTTTGTCCGATCTATAGTGATACTGACTGTTAAGATAGGAGCCTCGTTGAGCTTAGTATACATGGGGTTCCTCGCTGTGTATGTCCGCATCGGAGGATAGTTGGTAGGACCGATTCCCTTACCAAATGATGCCAGAGGTGACAATGGCGGTAGCATGATTGACTAAGGCAGGGGCAGATGATGAGGGAACATTTTTGGGATTTAGGCAACAATTTGGGTGTACCAGTGCGAAGGAATAAGTGACCATAGTGTATAGGTAGACCAGGGTCGGAGTAGTACAATGGGTAGTATTTTTGGTGTAAATAATAGTACTCTTTCGGAAATCCCCCGGTATACTCGGTCTTATCACCTAAAGTAAATAAATAAGAGATAGAATGCGTTAGCTTGGTTTATATTTATGCGTGTGTTTCTTTGAGTGTTGATTGCCCTGGGCTGTTCTTGTCCATATATGCTTTTGCATGCATAAAAAAGCAAAAGAACATAATAACTATGTTAGAAGTGACGTGATGGGGGCGTCACACTCAACCAATCCGCGACCGATCCGTGACCAATTCGTGACTTAATGTAAGTGATCCATGGTCGATTCTCGATTGGCATGTGGTTGTGTGAGATTGATCGATTTGTGATCGACACACGGTCGCACAAGATCGATTCATAATCATTCACGGTTGGTACATGACCGAGCAGAATCACTCACGATCAGAACATGAGCATGCGAAATCAATTCATGATCGTCCATCAATTCGTGGTGGTGGGTAACCCTCCCACAACCAATCCTTATGGTCGAGTGGCCGATCCATAACCAAATAGCTCGGGTTGACTTGCACGATCAGTGGATTAGTTCACTGCTGATCCTTCGATCAATCCATGGCCGATTCTTTGATCGGGCTATAACTGATCCCTCAATCACACTTCCGATCAGGCTGATCGGTCCACGACTGATCCTTGGATGGTCCATGGCTGACCTCCACTATTGGCACACTGATTCCATGGTCATTTTCCATGGGCCAGAGCTACGGATGTCATAGCAACCCTCGCTTGGATCTAGATAAGGGCGCTAGGCCAGAGTCACCGATTTAGGGTTAGACAAAAAAAAAATTATTGATGTTAGTATCGGCTGTGTCATGTCGGAAGGCCAGCGTCCACATTATCGATTTTCAGTTAAAATTGATCGGATGAACTCAATTAGTAAAACATGAAATGACTTGACTCAATTAAAAAGATAGATAGGTTTATGACTAAATTGACAAGATGCAATAGATTTAGAATTTTTTGGATAATTTTCTCGATGTCTAAGTGAAAATTGAATGTGGAAGTTGGAGCTGGTATGCAAATCAGAATTAAATGTGGTGAAATTTAGGCCTATTAATATGTACGATTTGGGTTTAACCCACCAACAACAATTCAACTATTGCTTTAGCTTCGAAACAGAATAATCAATCAATCACTATAGCCCATGCGCTATAGATCTTACCTTACTCGGCATCATATGTGTTGTGCATTTCATTTTTGATTGACTCGTCGCATCCCGTGGGATTGCCTATTGTTTAGATTGTCACATGACTTACTTACTTTGGAGATAGGGAGATTAACCGATGCAGTCTCATTAACATTTAATGTTCTCAAAAAAGCTTACCCTTAATGCCTTTGCTATATCCCTCAAAAACTTATTAACATGATGATGTTTTTTATTTTAGCTTTCTTATTTAATTTACGTATCATCCAATTGAACATACCGCATTATTGGTTGAAACCCACTCAAAAAAAAAAAAAACCTAGTGCTTGATTGTGTAATTAAGTCTTGCGAAATAATCAATATATCTTAATCTCACTTGATTAGACGTATAAAAGGTACCGTTATATATAGAGATATCAACCTTAGTTTTGGTGGCACATGGAAACATTAGGTTATTTCCTATTGGAGATGTACGAACTTTGAACGTCAAGGGATGTTCATATATAGTGCCAAAAAACGATGAACTTTTGAGACGAGTTAAGACATAATTGGACATATATATTGCTTAATGCCTCTCTACTTACTAAACTTGGCAGCAGCTTAACTTGTCACTTGATGTACCTGCTTGGTAAAACTGATAACAAGCTTTTAACCTAATGGGACTTTCAAATTAATTTGCTGCATTAAACGTGATTCAGAATTTTTTTCTTTTGTATTTATCAAACTAGTAGGTTCATTTTCAACATTCAATAAAAGCCTTGCATGGTGGTTCCTTAACCAATTTCGGTGATGAGCCTTTATATATCGATTCAGTATTCTTAGAAATTGCAATTATTTTCTTCACGATCTTGCGGGCTCAGTCTTATGTTTTCTTTTTGAGCTCATCGATGTTTGCTTTTGTAAATATTTTGGCCAGCCTAGAGATTGGATGGGCCTCTCTTAATATCATTTAGAGTAAGATTGACCTACAGACACAATTGATATGCATCTATTATGGGCCAACGTTTTATCGGCTTCTCAAAGGCCATCTTTTACTTTGTTTTCGAGAAAAAAGACATCATAATTGCCATAACTTTCGCACGGTATTTGAAGAACATGAAAGATTTTTGAGAAGCAAGAATTCTTTTTCATATATATTCGTATATTTCTCACTGATACAAAAACACACACACATATATATATATACACACACAAGAGAACCTTATTTTAGGCTAAACCTAAGATTCCCTTTAAATCAAGAAGCATAATAGCTAACAAGTTATTCTATCAAATTTCCTAATTTAGCCTTATTTTATGGCTCACTCTAACACTCCCTCTCAAGTTGGTGCATAAATATCTTTGATGCCCAAATTGCCAAGTGAACTGTATAAGACCCTGCTCGATAGGGCCTTTGTCAGTATATCAGCCAATGGTCTTCAGATTTAGCAAATGGAAATTAAACTACCTTGGATATCCACATTCCGTGTGATAAAATGTTGATCTACTTCAATATGCTTGGCACAATCGTGTTGAATTGGATTGTGAGAAATATCAATGGCTGCTTTATTGTTGCAAAACAAATTCATCTTAGATTGAAGAGTGAAGCTAAGTTCTGGCATCTACCTCCTACGCCAAAGAAGTTCGCAAAGTCTTTTAGCTATTCTCCTGAATTTGGCCTTTGCACTTGACAACGCCATCATTTTTTGTTTCTTGCTTCTCGAAGTGACTAAATTCCCTCCCACAAAAGTAAAGTATCTTGATGTCGATTTCCTTGTCAAAACACTCCCTACCTAATCTACATCTATAAAACCTTCAATTTCAAGATGACCATTCTTTGAAAAGAAAAGTCCTTTCCCTAGAGTGGACTTCAAGTAGCGAATGATTCAAACCATGACATCCATGTGATCTTCACTAGGTGTGTGAATAAATTGACTAACAATGCTCACAATATATACAATATCTAGATGAGTATGAGACAAATAGATTGACTTGCCCACTAATCTTTGATATGGATATTTTCCAAGTTGATTATTCTGAGTAATTGGAGTATCAGCTGGCTTAGAATCTAACATCCCCACCTCTGTCATAAATCAAGTACATATTTCCTTCGAGAGAGAAATATGCCTCCTTTTGATCTAACTACTTCAATTCTTAAGAAATACTTAAGTCTCTTGAGATTCTTCATTTCAAACTCCGTTGTTAATATCTTTGAAGTTTAGAAATCTCCTCTAGACCATCCCCTGTTATAATCATATCATCCACATGAATTATCAAAGCTGCTATCTTTCCTTGGTGTCGCCTTAGAAACAATGTATGGTCTAAGTTGCTTTGAAAGTACTCATATCTTTTCATAGCCAAGCTAAACCGGCCAAACCAAGCACGTGGTGATTGTTTCAATCCATGCAAAGAATGTTGCAACTTACATACAACACCTGACTATGAGGGAGCACTTTACCTAGGCAAGATATCCATGCAAACCTCTTATTTAAGGTCATTGTGAAAGCATTCTAGACATCAAATTGGTGTAGTTGCCAATCTAAGTTGGCTGCAAGAGACAATAAAACTCCAACAGTGTTAAGCAGGATATCCATGCAAATCTCTTCTTTAAGGTCATTGTGAAGGCATTCTAGACATCAAATTGGTGTAGTTGCCAATCTAAGTTGGCCGCAAGAGACAACAAAACTCCAATAGTGTTAAGCTTTGCAATTGGTAAGAACATCTCTCGATAATTCACACTATATGTCTGTGTATAACCCTTTGCTACAAGCCTTGCTTTGTATCTCTTGATGGACCCATCTGTCTTGTATTTAATAGAGAAAACCCATTTACACCTCACTGCTTTTTTTTTTTCCTTTGGACAACCCCACAAGCCTCCCGGTTTTGTTTTTCCATAACACCTCCATTTCTACTTTTATCACTCGAACCCACTTTAGGTCTTCCAAGGCTTCTCATACTTTGTCAGGAACATGAACTATAGATACTTTAGACATAAATACCTGTAGTGGCTCTGACATTCTCCTTATTGATGAGTAGTTTGCGATAGGATATTTCGATCTCCTTTCCTCCACACCTAGTGAGTATCATCAAGATTACATGATGTAGTAATAGAAATTACCTCAAGAATGTTCTATGAGATGAATCGAGTACTAGAGAGGGGGGAAATTGTTCTTGTACATCCTCTTCTCTATATAGCTGCCCATCTCATTGGGACCTGCCTATCATTCAACACCACTTGCGTATCTTCTATTGGGACCTATGCGACCTCCAGTACCACCTGCCCAACTTTTGTTGACACTATCGAGGCCTGCTCAGCCATCGGCCTAGCTTCCGCTCTAATGGGGCCACCACATTCCCGCCAATTTTTCTTGCCTTCTTATATCTCCCCATGATAGGGAGAATTGGATATTGACAAAAAAATTTCAGACTCCACGAAGGTCACATCCATAGTAACAAAAGTTTTCCTAGTATAAGAATTTTATAGCAATGATAGCCCTTTTACTATGTACCATACCCCACAAAAATACAATGCATTGCACAAAGGTCAAGTTTTGTATGCTAATTTACACACACACACACACACAAAGGCAAAACATCCAAAAGCTCTAGAGGAAATCGTTAAGATTGAAGGTAGAGAAATATGTGTTGATAAAGCTTGTAGTAAAGTCTGAAATGCCAACACCTTTGAAGGCATCCTATTTAGGAGGTGGACTGCTATGACAACTGCGTTGTCCCAAAAACTGTTCGGAACATGACCACCAATGAATAGTACACGGGCTATTTCTAGGATGTGTCTATTCTTTCATTCAGCTACCCCATTTGATGTAGTGTCTGTGTACAATATGTCTCACAAAGAAGACCATGTGTTAAAAATATATATATGAAGGTGTTGATTGACATATTCTCCTCTATTATCCGTACGAAGAACATGAACTTTAGCACCAAATTGTATCTGTATCATAATATGAAAACCAAGAAACACATTTGATAGAAGAAGTATATTATAAGTGCCTTAACTTATGTATAGCTCTCACTTTGGTACCACACCATTTTGGTGGGTCCCTTTAGTACCAAATTTTTTGGAAAACAATCAATTTAGTGCCAACTTCGATCTCTTTGGTCAAAAATCCAACATGGCCTTTTTTATTAATATTTTTAGCCAACGTGACTTACCGAAAAACATGAATGGTCAACGATGCCATTTAGTCAACTTTCATTGATTACTTAAGTGCCAAATTTTTTTAAAAATGATTTTTTAAAAAATTTTTACACTTAAGTGATCCGTGAAAAATTGGTTAAACGATGTCATTAAGCACTTAAGTGTCATGTCGACTAAAAATTTTAATAAGAAAAGCCACATGTTAATTTTGGCCGAAATATGCCGAAGACATTTAAGTGATTTTTTTTTCTAATTTTTGGTACTCAAGTGAGCCGGCGAAAATGTTGTGATGCTAAAGTGAGCGTTGTACACAAGTTAAGGCATTTCCAGTGTACTTCTCCCCACATTCGACACTTCATCTTTATGCTTCATCAGATATAGCGAAGTCATTTGAGTGTAATCATCAACAAAGTTCACAAACCATCTAATTCCTGAAACAATAGTAATGGGAGAAAGACCCAAAACATTGGAATGAATCAAAGAAAAAGGAACTTCACTCTTATTCAGACTCATTGGAAAAGGAACATGATGACTTTTTGTCAAAATGCAAGTTTCAATTGAAAAACTAAGTCTTGTACATTAGAAAACAACTCAAGAAATAAATATTTAATAAAATCAAAGAATGGATGCCCTAAATGACGATACCATGGCCAAATCTATCTCTCTTTGCTACTGGAAGAATGTTGTGTATGGTTCACACTCCCAAAATTGAAATCATCCATGTAGGACAACCCCTCTGTCTTAGTCCATGCCTAATGATCTCCTTCGTGAGAATATCCCGAAAAGGGTAAAAATTTGGGTATATTGTAGTAACACAATTGAGCTTTTCAATGGCTTGGTCGAAGGATATTAATTTATTTGATAATGATGAAATTAGTAGGGTATTAGATAAAGAGGGTGAAGGTAAAGAAGCAACAGTCCCAGCTGCTATCACAAGATAGGTGATTCAATTAACATTAGTAATACTGCCTTAACTGTGTAACCTTAACAAAGTTGTCTGGGTTGAAAGTCATGTGATTTATAGTCCTAGAATCAATAATCCATCCACTATATTCATCTTAATTAGAATTAAAAATAGAATGACCATGATTACCTTTACATGCTGTAGTTGAATTATTGTTTAGTTTTACTTGAGAATCCAATGACAAATGATGTTCTCTAGTTACCAATAAAGCTTTACCTTTTTTGCAATTCGCCTTACCTTCAACCTATTTTCGTGCCTTGAGTTCTTTTCACCAATCTGAATACCCATGTAACTCAAAGCACGTCTCACGGTTATGTTTCATGTTTCCACAATGCATGCATCCACCAAAAGGTTGAGATTTCTACATTAGGATTGTACTATTCTTTTCGCCACTCGTAGAGATGCCCAACTTGGACATTCGTAGCCTTGGCACCTCCCAAGTCCCCTCTTAATCCCCATCAATGCCATAACAGCGACATGTGTAGTGCCTATGCTCGCTAACATCACAGCTTGCCATATGTCTTCCCATCGAACACGAGCATAAACTTGCTCCATTGTAGGGAATGGTTGCATCTGGAGCACATCAGCTCGAACTTTATCCAAACGATCATCCAATCAGTCAAGGAAAAGATACACTCTATCTTCTTGTATAACTGAATTGTATCTCTCCATATCAGCGGGATATGACATCGAATTTGGATGGCTGAAATCAATCTCCCTCCAAAAGCCTTGAAGACCATTGTAGTAAGTTTCATTGGGTCCTCCAACCTGTCTCATTCTAGTTACATGTCTCTTCAAATCATAAACTTGAGAAGTATCAATTTCATCAGAAAAAGTAATAGCAACCGAATCCCAAACTATCTTTGTAGTTGGGAAACGGATAAATTTACCTATCAAGGTTGGATCCATGGAAATAATTAACCATCATTTCACTGTCAGATCATCGGTTTTCCACTTTCGAAAGTTTGGGTCTGTCGAGTGGGGTTGAAGAAGGTCCCCATTGATATATCCCAATTTGTCTTTGCCAGAGATATACATCTCGACAACTTGGGACCAAAGGCCATAGTTGGTGCCGTCAACCTTGATAATGATCTAGGCTACGAAAGACTCATGGTGTGATGTCTAAATCTAGGTTAGAATCTTCTCCATTTTGGTCGTCAAATCCTTAAGGATTGATGTTGTAGAGGGACTCTCATCGTGCTCTTATAGGGGCACTAATTCAATTTTATTTGCCATGGCTATTGCTCACGTACCAGATCGATAACACAGCATTGATTCCATTTGTTGGGAGCATCTAGCAAAAGCCCGATATCATCACATGAGGAGATCACCAAGAGGGAGCTCAAGTTCAAGCCTATCAATAAATTCAGTTAGACCTATCTTCATTCAAAAGCTTAAGCTAATGAATTATGGGACAACTAGAATATATTAGTTGCTCAACACTACACCAATTCTCTGATATGGGATTTTTCTAACACAACTCACTCACACATGAATCCTAAAATCTCCTCATCACATGTGAGTTTTAGTGTTAGGTTTGCTCTCCCTTAATTCAAGTATCCTTTTAGCCCAACTTCATCTCTACAGGCTCACGTTGCTACACCACAATGCCCACCTACTCAAAAACTGCAAACATTGGCTTTAATACCATGAAGAACAGGAAAGATTTTGGAGGAGGAAGAATTATTTTCCAATGTATTTTCATATATCTCTTACTAATACAAAAAACACACATATATACACAAGAGAACCATATATTTGGCTAAACCTAAGATTCCCTTTAAATTAGGAAGCATAATAGGTGATAAATTGTTATACAAAACTTCCTAATTTAGCCTCAATTTACAACTCACTCCAACAGTATTCACCTCAATGTCTATACCTTTTTTTTCCCCCGATTACCTTAGCACCACATCAGTGAATACCGATCACTTCAATGCATTTACCAACATATTCTTGCAATTTGTCATACATTTTTTAAAGAATTAAATCCTACATGGCTTTTTAAAAGAAAAGTGAAGTCTAAGGTGGACAAAGGGCAAATCAAAGTGACACTTGTAGCTAAAACAATTGTGTTTGATGAGAGAAAAAAACAATTCTCTCTTGTTTTGTCTTCTTCTTTACTCACTCTCTCTCTTTCTCTCTCGTTCCCTAACAATGGTGATCCTCGCTCATCTTCAGAAAACCTCAGCACTTTCGCAACTTGAAATTCAAAAACCTTTTCAGCAAAGTAATTCATGAGGTTTTCACGCTGAAGCAATTATTCACCATGATGTACTAACAAATACCTTCATCAGATGATACATGAGATGATGGCCAATAAAAGGGAAGAAAGAAGGAAACCAGACAACTTTCCATTGGCGTTAGAAGTGAGAATGTGTAGGAGGAAGTTCATTTGCTTTACCGTGCAAGCTTTGTGAGGGAAACCTTAGAACAATTGCTCTATTGTGAAAACTTTATCTCTTGCTTCTCCATTGCAAATTTTAGAAAGTGATTTTGCCCCAATTTGAGGAATTGGGGTTGGGGTTTTGTTTAGAAGAACATAAGCAATTTTGTTCTAGTTTGTTAATTTGGGGCAAACATTGTGATAGATGCATCATTTAGATGCAACTTTGTTGACCTTTACGTTGCCAACGAAACACGTCGAACAGTTTGTATTAAATATGGAAAAAACTAGGGAAAATTTCAAAAAAGGACCTAAAGTAAGCCTATTTTATCAAATAAGGACCCAAAGTGATCGTTGTCTCAAATGAGAACCCCAAGTAATTAAACTAGTCTCAAATAAGGACCTCAAATCGCTGGCCAGCCAAATATTCGCTGGCCGGCAAGTGTGTGGCAATTCCGATGGCCGGAATAAGGGCAATTTTGTCAAAAAAATATTGATAGAAATTAACAAACCCTAAAAACAAAACCCCCAAACTCTTCTTCACATTCTTCTTCTTTTGCACTTCATCTTCTAGGTTCCTTGTCCCCTCTTGCTCGGAGAACCCAAAATCTTTGTTAATAGAGCAAGATCCTTGACTCCCTGAGTTCCAAACAGACGTGTCGGCACCCCCCTTGGCTCTCTCTGTCTCTGTCTTTGTCTCTGTTCCTCTCTCTTTCTCCGTGGAAGTGGATTCGAATTGTGCCCGAGATGTGGGTCCTCGACATCGAGATGTTCTCTGTCTCTCGATTGGGAAAAGATGATGAAGAATCGAGGCTCGTGTTACATACGAGTGTCTGAATAATGAAGAGGTGGCTTTACTCGAGATTTGTTTTATTCGTTGGAAAGAAATGAAGACAAAAAAAAGAAAGGAAGAAAATGTGAAAAAACGAAAGTAGGGGTTTCTTGTTGTGCTTCAATTTGTGCTCCATTAACAGAAAATTTGGGTGCTCCAAGCGAGAGAGGACAGAGAACGAAGAAGATGAAGAGCATAAGAAGAAAATGTGAGAACGTGGAGAGTTTGAGGGTTTTGTTTTTAAGGTTTGGTAATTTGTATCAATATTGTTTTGACAAAATTGCCCTTATTCCGGCCACCGGAAATGTCACACGCTCGCCGGCCGGTGAACATTTGGTTGGCCGGCGATTTGAGGTCCTTATTTGAGACTGGTTTAGCCATTTCGGATCCTAATTTGAGACAATGGTCACTTTGGGTCGTTATTTGAGAAATAGGCTCACTTTGGGTCCTTTTTTGAAATTTCCCGAAAAAGTATAAAAAAAGTCCTAAACCTACTACATTTGCACAAATTCAATCCTAAACATTTTGCATTTGTACCGTTTGAGTTTATTTGGGCAATTTAAGCCGAAAATCACTTACATGAACATCAGCCACCCTATATGGCATTGTCAATGTTAACGTGGACATTTTTAATAACATTTTAATAATTTTTTTTTAATTTTTTTTTAATTTTAATTTTAATTTTGTTTTTCCTTGTTTTTTTTTTTCTTTTTTTGTTTCCTCTGTCTAGGCTAGGGTCACCAAAGCTCACTAGGCCCCTCATCGGCCACTGGGTGAGGGTCACAAAGCCCTCACCGATCACTGGTGAGGGCCGCAATTAAACGAGGCAGAGGTGGATGAGGGTGAGGCCACCTTGCCCTCCTGGGGAGGTTGAAGAGGTGAGGTTGGTCAAGGAGGGCAAGGCAGCATCGATATGAGAGCTTGAAGGTTGAGAAATGAAAGGGCTTTGAAGGTGTAGCACAAAGTAGAGACAGAGAAAGGAAGTGAGATCTTAGGGCGCAAGGGTCACAACCCTCCCCAACAACCAGCAAGGGGGCTACCAAGTTTTGGCGAGCCCATTCGAGATAGTGGGAAAAAAAAGAAAAAGGAAAAAAGGAAAAAATAAAATTAATAAAGAAGTCAAATTTTTGAAAATATTTAAAATATGATTGAAATATTATAAAAAATATCCATTTCAGCGCTGGCCGTATCACATAGAATGGTTGGTGTTCACATCAGTATTTTTCGACCTAAATTGGCTGGATGAACTTAATTGGCATAGATGCAAAATATTTAATACTAAATTGGCTCAATTGAAATATTTAGATTTAAATTGACACCAATATTATAAATTGAGGACTTTTGTGACACTTTTCCCTATTAAATATTGTCACGTTGGATCTATCACAACAAGTTGCTGATGGTTTTATTTATAATCAAAGTGGCACTCAAATAATCAAAAAAAAAAGAAAGAGTTATGGTACTAAGAGAGCGCAATTCTCACAAAATCTTTACATCAATATTAATTAGAGTAAAATTGACCTATAACCCAACTATTATACATTTATTATGTGCCAACTCAGTGATGGCTCGGTTGGAATTCAAAATCTATGAAAGACTCCGGGGAGCAGCGAATATTGGGATTGAGCTGAGGGGAGGGCGGAGACACAATGGGACTCTCCCTCAGGCTACGCGACTCCACCCCTTTCCTCTTCTTGTTCTTCTCAAAATCAACGTAGGGGACAAGGTCAATTGCCCCCTTGAGTTTGAACCCGCCACCTAATGCTTTTCTTGGGGATCCGGTCTATCAAGCCGGAAAAAGAATCGCGCGCTCATTATCTATTAAGGCGAACTTTGTCGCCGTAAGGAAAGAAGACGAATGGTGATAAGTATTACTAGGGGCATCAGAAACGTGTTCAGCAGGAAGCAAAGAGGCATTCGTTTGTGAAGGCAATAAGTCCCCCATGATGAGCAGATATGCTGCCACAGCTATCCACACCCACTTTCTCTCAACGCCCTTCTTCAGCATCATCGCTCTTGGACCATGAAAAATCGCAATGCAATCTCACTATGAGAGCCTCGACGATGAGCAACGGATCATAGGCAAAGTCCGAAAGTGAAAGGATTGGACAGGTCGAATAAATAATGCAGCGAGATTCTTCAGCCTCACTAAGAAAGACGGTTTTGTGGAGTTCATGGTGTGATACACCTCCCTCGTGATGACCATGCTAGCCGAGTGATTGCTTGTAGAATGTGTCGAGATTGTTTATAAGGTTAATCTTGATGGGTCATGTGCGGATGATATGTATGAAATGAATATTAATATATCCATGGACGGGTGCGCTTTATTCTAATGTGTCTGGAACATCAAGCGTTCCATCAAATCGAAGTTTGTTGAAAATTCGAGCAATTAACCCATTAAATAATAAGGAAAATGATACCACGAGTCTCATTAAGGGATGAAATGGACTAATTTGTCCAATTACCTAATCGAAAAGAATCTTTTCTCAATTAAGGGACGAAACGGGAAAATGATACCTAATCGAAAACAATCTTTTCTCAATTAAGGAACGAAACGGGCTAATTTGTGCAATTACCTCATCAACAGCGCAAATTGATTGAAATTGAACCTAATTGATATCATGAGACATTATTTAATCTAATTGCTCATGCTCATGATAGCTTTTTGCATTCAAATTGAGATTGAAATAATGGCACGACTGTTATGTCAAAATTGAATTAAGGGCCAATGATGAAATTTGACCTCAATTCATCAAATTAAACTTTAGTCTCGAGTGGGTCAACTAAAATCTCACTAATCGGAGTTCATTAACTTTGATTTCTCAAATTCATGAAAGCTAAATCCATCAAATAGGAGAATCCTTGATTGAATTTGCCAAAATTGACTCCAGATTTGGACTTATCTCAAGAAATTGAGTGGAATGGAAGTGTTTGCATGCAAATCATGTAGAATCGATTTAGATCCCTATTAGGGCTGAAAATGACAATTCGCCTCCCAACATGCCTGATCTTGAAATTGGTCAAACGAGTACATGAGTAATGACTTTAGATCAAATGTTGTAAAAGAAACTAAGTTAAAATATGAAAAGAATGAAAGTAAATTTATTTTTGATCGATTTCAAACTTAAAACCAAAAAATTCGGAAAATGAGGTCTTAATTGATTTTCAAAAAATTTTCAACGCTAAAGTTAAATTGAAACTAAGACAAATTGATTTATGGATTTTTATATTTTCCGATTTTTTTGTCAGAGATTTGATGAAAAGTCAACCATTTAGCTGATTTTTTCTAAGATTGATTTTGTGGTCAAATTTTTGAATTTTTTGAAAATCAATGTGCTCAAATTATATTAAGGCTATTTAGAACCTTTTTGTACTAAAAATCAATTTTTGACTTGGAGTTGACTTTTTGGTCTTTGACCAAAGATCAACCCGAAAGTCATACGTTAGACTTTTCAGGTTTTTGGTAAAAATAGTTCAAAAATTACCTAAAAATGATAGGGTGAAGAAAAAAAATGAAAATTGATACTTTTGGTTGGAGAAGCGGGTTTGGTCGCATAATCTCAAACTTTTTACCTTCGGTGACGCATCGGCTAAAAACTAGGTGACAACAATCGAGGATATATTTATCTACTTTCTAAATATTTCTACATAAATGTAGACATAAATTCACTATGACTTGCATATCGGTAGCACATGCTCACCCTTTGTAGAAATAAATTGCAGAGTCTTACTATAGTAAAAGGATCAAATTATTGGATAATGAAGTGTTCATCACTGGCCAAGAAATGAGAGCAAGTGATAGCCTTGATTATTTTTCTTGACAAATTCGTTTTTGTGGAACGAGTGCATACTTAACCGTGCATATGCTTGTTGATCCTCATTGTTTTCTGGGTTTGGCTTTATTTTTCAGTATTCTGGACTTTGTTTTGCTTTGATTTTCTTTTCTATGAAGTTTATGTGCTTCTCACGTATCTTTTTAAGTAAAAAGTACAACTTTCTTTCGATAAAAGAAAAAAAAATGAAAGTAAAAAGTCGATCAGTTTTATTCTTATTATTATGAGAAGGAGAGTTAACAACTCATTTCCCCCTACTGCCCACTATCCAATGGTGGGTACTTCAATGACATTTCCATTCTCATCAACTGACACAAAAACCCGATCGCAGCAACTAAAATCCACCCTTACGGATCCCGTCGGTAATGGTATAACCTTCAACAGTGGATTCTCTTTCTCGATTGTTGCCTTCGCGCTGTTCGCATTTTGTCCCAAGAGCTCTGGCCAACTAGATTTGGGCGCTGTTATAATACATTAGAAACAATTAAGTGACTGACTAATGTCATTATGCTATAAAATCCAGAATACCATTTGCTCGAACCAAACATATAAAGCATCATTTAGGAAATGGTGCATGGAAACTCTTACGGAAAAAAACAGAAAAAGATACGCAACTGAGATACTTGCCATACATAATATGAGGAAAAATGACAAAGTAATAGTTCTCAATGCCTTGTCAAATTCTCACTATTCGAAGCTCAGACGTCAATTGTGCAAGTGCATTTAATTTCTTGTTTCTATAGGGGGACAAGATCCTTCGATCTATTAGGTCCTTTGGAAGGACAAAATCATGAATCGAACCATATGTGCGAATTTATCAAGTCGGTTGGTAATTCCTTTAGACTAATCCATCTTCTATAATTCAGTAAAAGAGTATACCTTTTTAAGATGATCTTGATTTTTATTACGCTAATTACCATTACGGGACAACAGTTACGAAGAAGAAACTAAAAAAAGTTGGCATATTACCTGCTAGACAGCATTTTGGAAGGCAGCAAACATCAGGGACATGATTGCCAATGGTGGACATATTTTTCTGCCTTCTAATGTTCTTTTCTTGTTTTTGGTCGAATGCCTTCTGAAGTTGAAAGACACATTCCTATGTCTACATATAAATCCAATATAACTTGCATATTAGTAGAAAATGCTTGTCTGTTATAGAAATAAATCACAAAACCTGAACGGATACCCTCAAGTTAATTATTATAGTGAAAAAACAAGAAGATTTTTCCTATGCCTAAAGTGGCGGGATCATTATGTATATTTTCTCAAAATAGCCATCCAATTAAAGCAATATATCACAAATTTCATATGCTTTATAGGGTACATATTTATCTACCTTCTAAATATCTACCCATATATGTAGACATAAATCCACTATGACTTGTATACCAGCTGTAAATGCTCGCCTTGTTCTTTTAGAAATAAATCAAGGAATCTTCACGTATCCCCATCATATGATTTACTGTAGCAAAAATGTTAGATTTTTTTGTACCTAATGTGGTAGGGTTATTATGTTTCTTTCTCAAAAAAGTGGACAACTTCATCTAATTAAAGAAATATATCAAAATTTTCATTGGTGCAATGGTGGAGGTTCACTACGATTCTTTACGAAAAAAGAGAGGATGATATATGTAATTACACAAATCTCTACAAATTGAGTTTTTTTTATAATTTAAATAATTTAAGAAATCTGCATCAATCGACATGCGTTGAGCATTACAGCGATAAAAGATTGAAGGTTTAAAACAAAGGTATTATTGCTCAAAACCCCTTGAACTTTGCTACCGAGGTGCAACAGTCGTAAACTTTGATCCAAATGCCAATGTATGCTTAAATCGCTAAATTCGAATGCACTGTGCTATGTTCGGCAATCGGAACAGCGCAGATTATTGCTCAAAATACTGTCATTTTTTTTGGTCGAAATAAACACTTCATTAATTTAAATTGATGAAGAAAAGCCCGGGAGATGGACTTCATTACAGAGTAAGTCCCAAAGGCGATAAGGTGGAGATGAGACCCAGTTTGGAGGTAGGCCCTTTTTTCCGATGGGTTCTAGCGACCCAATCGGCTACGACATTGGCCTCCCTACGACAAAAAATAACCCGGACTTTAGGCATACACGACAGAATGGCTCGGCATTTCTGGATGGGGATATTGGCCTCCCACGAGAGTTGATTAGGGCTGGAGACAGCTTCAACAAGGAGTTGGCAATCTGACTCTACCTCGACGGCGTCGCTAGAGGAATCTGCAGCAACATCAGCGGGCCAAATAGCACCCGTTAGTTTACAGAACAGAAAACAGAGGGCATTAGCAAGGGCGAGCGCTTCAACGAGTAGAGCAGAGGCTGCCGGAACTGATTTTGCGTCGCCGTGCATCAATCGACCGATGGAATCCTAGAAAATCCAGGCTATTGACCCCGTTCAATCTCCAGGTGCGAAAGCCCCATCTGAATTTATCTTATAACTGTCTTTGCTTGGCGGGATCCAGCGAGTGTGGGGGATTATTGTGGGTTTGCTAGGTTTTGCTAAATTGTTCCATCTGTGGAAATTCTGGAGGTTGAGAAGGGCGGATTCGACCACCTCGCTAGCTTGTGGTGTTTACTTGTTGAGTACTGCCACATTGCGAGCTTTCCAAAAACTCCACAGAACCGTTGCAAGTATGGCCAGATCAAGTGCGTTTTTCTTTCTCTGAGTCTCCGCCAGCCATTCCTCAATTCTACTCAATCCCCTTGCTGTGATCTTGATTGCTATTGCTGGGTTGGCCCAGACAGATTTAGTCCATAGGCATAGAAGGCAAAAGTGTTATGTAGTTTCACTATGCTGATTGCAAAGGGGGCAGAGGGGGTCTTGAATTATCTTTTGCCTATGTAGGTTGTCCTTAGTGGGGAGTGCGTTGTTGCATAGATGCCACATGAATAGCTTGATTTGGGGGGGGTTTGTAGTTGCCATACCATTTTCCAAAATTGGCGGGGGTGGGGGGAGAATATGAAGTTGAGGTATCACCTTGCATATGCTTAGCCGATTTGTCTCGGATAAGGTGATAGCCACTCTTGACGGTGTATTGGCCTGCCTTTGTTCCTGTCTAGATGATGTGGTCTAGTTCTAGTTGAGGGTTGAGGGGAATAGTCAGAATTTCCTGAACTGTTTGCACATCAAAGTGCTCTAGAAGTGTTGTTTTGTTCCATACACCCTCGACTAATGTGATAAACCCGGCTAGGAGCTGAGGTTCGTTGTGTTTTGCTGGCCCATAGACACTTCCTCTAGGAAGCCACCTATCTTCTCTTGTCTTGATTTTGGTTCCATCTCCGACTATCCATTGCATGGCTGGGGATATGGAATCTCTACCCATGAGCAGACTTTGCCAGCCCTAAGAGGGTTGCTGTCCTTTTCCAGCATGCCAGAAATCCAATTGTGGATAGTAGAGGCCCTTGAACAAACGACCCCCAAGGAGAGTTGGGACTTGAGTTTAGGCGCCAAGCCTGTTTGGCCAGCATGGCATTATTAAAAGCCTGCAGGTCTCGAAATCCCAATCCTCCCTCTTCCTTTTTTTCCTTGAGTACCTCCCATTTTTTCCAGTGAATTCCAGCTTTCTTCGTGTTTGTTTTCCATCAGAATTGAGCTATTTTATGTTCGATGGCCTTACAAACTGAGACAAGAATTTTTAAAAACTGACATTGCGTATTGTGGCAACGCTTGCACAACTGTCTCGATGAGGATTTCCTTCCCCGCTTTAGAAATAACCGTTCTTTCCAGCCTTCTAGTTTAGAACTAACCCTGCCAAGAATCCAGGTGAACATCTGCTTCTTCGACACTCCCCAATCCAACAGGATGCCAAGGTATTTCCCCGTCTTTTCTATAATGGGCACCCGTAGTTCTCTAGCCATATTCCTTTGAAGGGGCATAGGACAATCTCTGCTGAAGATAACCCCGGATTTGTTGAGATTGATGGCTTGTCCGGAGGCTACACAGTATTGGTTTAGGATGGCAGCTAGGCTTTGACACTCTAACACTTGCCCATCCAAAAAGAAGATAGAGTCGTCTGCGAATAGAAGGTGGGAAAGAGTAGGGCACCATCGGTTTAAGGTGATGCCCCGTATGCTGTCGTCATCCACCGCCTTTTTCATTAGTGTGGATAGCACGTTAGCAACCAAAATAAACAAATAGGGGGACAGAGGGTCCCCTTGCCGGATACCACGGGATGGCGTGAAGTATGAAAGCTGCTCCCCATTTAGCTTGACACTAAAGGAAACTGTAGTAACACACTGCATAACCCACCCCACCCATCTGCTAGCAAACCTAGCCTTCAGTAGACAAGCTTCAAGGAAGTCCCATTCCACCCGATCATAGGCTTTTTTCATGTCTAATTTGAGGATTGCTTGGAATTTCCATTTTCTTTTCCTTTTTTTGAGCTGGTGGAGGACCTCTTGGACCACAAAAATGTTGTCCTGGATTTGTCTCCCGCCTACAAATGCACTTTATTCTTCAGCTATGATGTCTGGGAGTAGTGGTTTGAGTCTATTTGCCATCACCTTCGTTATAATTTTGTATCCAAAATTGCATAGGCTGATGGGTTGGAACTGGTCTAGCTTTTCGGGTTGCTGGATTTTGGGTATGAGGGTGATAGAAGTCTGGTTAAGAGTGGGCAGCATGTAGCTAGTGCTGAAAAATTCCTGGACCTCCCTAATAATGTCCGGTTTCAGTATCTCCCAGTGTTTTTGATAGAATAAGCCATTTAGGCCATCTGGGCCCGGGGTTTTCTCAACTCCCAATTGAAATGTCGCCTGTTGGATTTCCTTTTCAGTGATTGTTGCCAGCAGACCCTTGTTCATGTCGTCTGTTACCACTTTCATGCACTGGTCAAGTACAAGAGAAAATGCTCTTGGTCTTTCAGTTTGATAAAGTGCTCGAAAGAAATTCATAGTTGCCTATTTAATTTGATTCGGGTTAGAAATCCACCTTTCATCTGAGTCTTTGATCATGGAAATTCTGTTTTGTTGCATGCGCTAAACAGTGGTGGTGTGAAAGAATTTAGTGTTTTATCGCCCCACTTCAGCCAGTTAATGCATGAGCATAGTCTCAATACATCTCCTCATGTTTCCATAGCACTTCAATTTGATGTTGCAACCCCTGGATTTTGGCTTTCACATAAGGTCTGGTGCTGTCATTCATACATTGCTGCAATTCCTGTTTCAGTTTAGAGACCTGCTGGTGTCCATTCGCGAAGGTGGCTCTGTTCTAGTTTGCCAGGGCTCTAGATACTACGGTCACTTTGGTGGAAAACAACCGCCCATCATGAGGTACTGAATTCCATGCTTTGCTGATGATTTCTTGGCACTCTTCATGTTCAGTCCAAAAAACTTCAAATTTGAATGCCTTTTTCCTATTCACTAGACTAACTTCTAGGGAAAGAAGTAACGGGCTGTGGTCGCAATGGCGGGGAGAGCAAATATTTCAGCGGCCGAGTAGGTAAGTCGCCATTCTATATTGCAAAGCACTCTGTCTAGCCTTTCTTTTATGTTAGCCTCTCCCTTCCTCTGATTGGACCAAGTAAATGTGCAGCCTTTGCTGGCTACATTCATAAGCGAATAGTCATTCATAAAGTCTCGAAAGGCTATCATTCGGGCATTGTCTGCAATACGGGCCCCCCTCTTCTCCCAACACAAGAGCACCTCATTAAAATCGCCCATACAAACCCAAGGCAGTAGATTTGATGAGCCTATGTTGTGGATTTCAGCCCAGAGGTCGAGTTGATTTTGGAAAATATAGGGGGCATGAATAAAGGTGAGTCTCATCCTCCTCCCACTTCTTAGGCCTTTGTTTATTAGATTCATGAAGTGCTCCGATTGTGACTCAAATGATAGTTCGACGCTATCATCCCAAAAAATGGCCAGTCCACTAGCCGTTCCTCTAGGATTAACCACCTCTCAATGTGCGAAATTCAGTCTTCTTTGTATACGATGGAGGAAAGGTTCTTGATTTTTGGTTTCCATCAGGAAAACCACAGCAGGTCCATGGAGAGCCACAAGGGCTCTCAATTCTTGAACCGTCAAGGGTGTACCCAACTCTTGACAGTTCCAACAAAGAACATTCATATTTCCCGGGGTGGCTTATTAGGGCTAGCCACCAAAGCCCATTCAGTAGAATCCTTAGACACACGGATAGGTGTCTCCATAAGTTTTGATTCATCTAGCCAATCCTAGGAGGATGATGTTGGTTTATAGGGACTGTAGCATCGTTGTTTCTTGGCTAATGTTGTTTTCTGGCCCTTATAGTCCTTCTTTTTAAGAGCCGGTTCAGTGAGTCACTTAGGCAGCTCAGGAGACTGCAGAGTATTCTACTCTGGGGTGGGATTCTTTGGCTCTATGTCGTTATTGCTACTCACCGTTAGCTGTAGAAGTTCCTCCCTCCTTGGAGGAGTGTTGTCAGGGTCAAGACAGTTGAAAGTACTTGTCTCCGCCAATATTGTGATAGCCAAGGGGTGAGCTGTCGGTTCAGGGAACATCTCTAAGGGGTCAGCCCCCTATTCAATGGCCTGCTTCTCATAAAACACATCCCAAAAAGGACTGTGTTCGTTGACTTTTGCTCTTAGCCAATTTCCATAGCAGCTGCCCTGCTTCGTTTGGTACTTTGCCTCTTCGTAGGGGAGCTCTTTACAATGGCTAGCATAATGGCCCAGCTTCCCGCATGCGTAGCAATAGAACGTTAACCTTTCATATTTAAAGTCCAGCCATATCCTCTTACCTCCGTGGATAGTAGCTTGCCCCACTAACAGTTCCTTTTTGACGTTGAGCTCTACCCTAGCTTTGCCAACACGCTAAGCTACGGGTCCTTTATCTTCCATTTTCACAGCTAGAACATGACCCATAGTGCGAGCAATTTTCCGGACTATTCCTTCAAATTTCCATTCCAGGGGGAGACCCATGATTCACACCCAAAAGGCCCATTTTGTGAAATCATAGCAGTGGGGTGGGGTATCCGGCTCCCATTCTTTCAAGACAAGGAGATGATTGGAGAAACAGCATGGGCCCCTTGAAGAACTCTTTGTTTGTCTTCTTCAATGTTAAAGGTGAAGCAGAATACCCCATTTTCTAATGGCTTCATGGTAACATTATCAAGTCTCCAAGCTTTTTTCAAAGATACCAGAAGAGCGGGGATATTGATACTTGGGTTTTGATATATTTGTCCCATAACAAAGACTTTGCATTCCAATAGATTTTCTGCTGAGATTTCCTCGTCCCAAATGACAATTTCTTGTTTGTGGAGTAGTTTACCAAGTTTATTGCACAGGTTTTCCAGACGTGCCGAGGCTCCTTTGTCCTCTTCCATGAGTAGATGACTACCCCGACAAACGATGGCCCACACGGTCCCAGCTTTGTCAATAAAATATGGGCGGCAGAGGCAATTTGGCGCACCTGGATTTGCAGCTTGTGTGGCCTAAACGCACCGAAGGAGTTGAAGAGGGGCTGAGTGTGGTGGAGCTTGGGTCATTTCTCATGATGAGTGGCCCCGGTGGAACTGGATTAGATCATGTGTAGGAGAAGGGAGCAGTCACCGAGTTTAGGGTTTCCCGTAGGGATAAGGGTGCCGTCTCTTACCCATGATGACTTGTCGCCGAGGGTGAGCATAACCGCCAAGCTCAAAGGATGATCACAGCGAACAGGGGAGGGAGCTGGGGGATTTTGCAAGGGTTTTCAGGAGGTGGTGGGGGGGCGAGCGGAGGAGCTACGCAAAAGGTAGAGAGCTGACTTCGGGAGAAAGTCAGGGCACCGAGTCTTCCTTGTTATAATACGAATCTAATCCTACAAAAAAGAATCACCCTTCATCACTCAAAATACTGTCATTTAGTAGCATAATGAGACCGCTGAATTTCCGATTACGCAATCTATTCCAACGAAAGGTTTTCCTCACCTTCAATGAGAGGAGCAACAACAGAATTACTTAATGGCTCCAAGACCCATTCAGTCGACGTCCCAAAGTGGAGTCTTCAGCGTTAGACCCATAACGTATGCCTTTACCGAACACTCTCTTCAACATTTACCTAATGACTAATCAGACGAAATTGATTCAAAGACTCAGGACCTCAACATTCGGGAATAACAAAATTCAAAGTGTCACAAACTCCTCAAGACAATATGTGAGATTTTGTAAAATCAGTGTCAACTGTTCTAAAAACTTAAGTTTTAGATAAATACATAATTTAGCATTTATATATTCTATTGCATGACTTTAGAATTAAGAAGAATATCTTTCTTTCTTTTTTTATCGGTCCCACCCTACTTCTACTCAAACTCTCAATCTCAGACTTTTACCCTATTTTCTTGCAAAGGGTGGGAGTCAAAATTCATGCTTGAAGTTAAATCATCCTCACCCAAATTATCACATCTTGACACCATCCTGAGGTCACGATAGGCAAGGGTTATTAATCCAAAAATGTAACGACTGCGACTGGCAATTGGGGGTTATCATTGCAACGTCCCAGGCGCATCGCCAACTTTTCCTTTTTATGTTGCCCTTATGAGCATGCGGAAACATGTATGAAACAATCTCCTAGACAACACAACAATCAGGCAACTAGGAAAACACAGCACAAAACACACTACTTCTATTATGATTTGGTATGTTTACAAAGCCCTTTCTACAGGCACTTCCATATACACATTATTCTATATAACCATGTCAGGTGTGGCAAAAGGCTTATGACTCGAATTGACATGCCTAAGCGTCAACCTAATGCCAAGTGAGGCTAAGAATCGATACGCCTCAATATCGATCCAAGGCCAAGCAAGGTTTGGTCCGTCATGCCTCAACACTGATCTGAGACCAAGCATGACTTGTAAGTGGCCTAGGTCATGATATAACTTATGGACACCAACACATGAGCAAACCATACAAAATCAATCCTCATCATGCACACGACTACACACGGGTAAGCACACGACTAAATCTAACAATGTAGTACATCACCCTAGCTAAGGGTTAGAAATTTACTTACTCATGCAAAGACATGACTAGCATATTCACAATCGAGGACGAATGAGGTCACGACTAAACCTAACAACATAGTACATCACCATAGCGAAAGATTAGAAATTCTACTTACAGTTGATGAAGTAATGTTGATTTGGCAAGAAATGCCTAAATGGTGAGGGCAGCGGGTGAATGTGGCCGAGAGAGAGAGAGGGCATGTTAGAGGAGAGGGGGAGGAGAAATGAGCCAATGTGAAGAATGAGGGGTTGGTGCCTCGATTTATAGGCTAACCCTCCATCATAACCTTCCCAAGTGGTCCAATGGGATTCTCTTGGGTGACAAGCCTAGGATGAAGAAGTGGCAAGTTTAGGGGGACGAGTGGCAAGCCTAGAATGATGTTGTGGTATGCTTAGCATCCAAGGGAAACACTTATTATCTTTCTCATTGGGCCACCTATGCTCATGAGTCATCTAGTAATGATGAAATGGCTAAGACAAAATCTTTAGGCAATGATGACATAATCTTTAGAGGGCCACCTAAACAAGCCATTCATGTCTTCATTTAATGCCTCAAGATATGGTCATTTAGAGGCTTGGATTTTAGGCACACACTACTATCCAAACTTGCTCTATAAGTTTAGCTTCTAGAATCCTCTACTAAGTTCTTTTTATTTACTAGCTTCCAAAAAAATTTAACAAAACACGAGAAGGAAGCCAATAGAAGCATTAATATCATTGGGTGAGAGGTTTTCATGCTTAACCACAATCGAGAGCACCATTTGAGCCAAGGTGTGTGGCCATTTAACAATTGGGCAAGGTTAGTCACAACTAAACCTACCCATGTTGGCTAGGTTGGTGGCCCATCTAATGGGCACTGTGGTCAGCCTCGGCCGAGCTAATCGGGCCCAAAACTAGCTTTGTGCTTGGCACATGCCCGGCTCTTGTCCTGGTTCACGGCCAGGCTCCTAACCTATCTCATGGCCTGTTCATGGCTTGGCACAAGGCCTCGCGATAAGGTCGCTTAGTGTGACACCTGAGTTTTCGCGTGATAGAACCGTGCAGCCTTGAGTATCTAGCCGGACATCAACAAAAAGAAAAAGTGTCATACAAGAACATGTCCGATAACCGAAGTCAGCAAGTGCTTAAGTCAATCAAATTTGAGCGCCAAATTAAAATAAAGACATATTAAGTGAGTTTGATGATCGAAAATATATGAAACTCAGCGTTCGTGACCCGACACGGTGACCTCACTCGGTGTGCCCTCGCAATGCCACCACAACTCCATCGTGTAGTCCTGTCTGCGACACCTCAGCCATGCTACCCAGGCCATCTTCCATCAACTGGCGTCTTCTTCTTCTGCCAAAGATTACCATGAGATGGCACTCTAATTTGTTGCCATCTTGTGTATTAGACGGTGCAAAAAGAGAGACCAGTAGATTGATCATCAAAGTTCATTATTTTCTTCTTCATTTTCCTTATTGCGCTACTTAGCTCCACCTCTCAATCGTAGCTAGCGTCCATTTCCATTGCTCGATGTCGCACAAGATGGCACAAAATCTTGCTGTTGAATGTCATGCATGGTGGCACTGAACCATGCTGCCAAAGTCCAAGACAATATGTGGAAGTGAAGGAAACCAGAAGCATAAATCAGCGAGCGGCACCTCCTTCCTCCCTTTTTCCCACTTCAGCCCGACCCCTCTCATCTCTCCGCCTTCTTTTCATTTCGTGCACAAGACAATTGTGCTTTCAAGCCGTTCGACTCGTCGGTGACACCCTTCGCACTACTACACCTATACGTCTTGGTTTGTCTCGAAGCACTAGGCGAACATTGAAGGATCGAGGTCTCTTCAACACCACTGCACGACACCAGCTTCTCCAAGAAGTTAGAGGAAAGTATATATCCTCCATTCTATCCTATATGAATTGATTATTGTTCGGCAAAGATAGTTCCTCGGATTTCTGTGAATTCCGTAAGTTCGTACGTGTTTATGTCTGGTTGGCAATTTCGGAAGATTAATATAGCTATAATTTTCTAGTCCGTGAGTTATTTGATCTGTGAATGTGTTGTTGAAGTACTGTCTGTGGACTTCTGTGGATGCTTGGTGCTAGAATAATGTGGTTTGAGCAGAAGTACTAGATGTCACCTAGGTCTGATTCGGCCTTGGAGCGACCCTCAAGTTTTACAAAAAATTTTGTACTGGTTCGGGTAGTATAAATTTCATAAGGCTTTCTTTGAAAGTCATGCCTATTATCTTGTTCTATAACATACTTAAATTTCGGATCTTTCAGATTTCCTATAACAAAAATATATTTGAAAAACTACTGGTTTCATAAATCTGTTTCTCAGAAACGAAATTGACCTTTACCTAATTTCTATTTTCCATAGAATTTTTGACCAAGAATGTAAACTAAAGTCGTAGGGTACAATCTAAACTACAACATATAGATATTTCAGAAATTTTCAAATTCATTAAGCCAATAAAACGTTATTTTTCTCTTCTGATACATCATGAATTTTACTACTGTTCTTGGTCCGGATTCATAAAAATTATTTAGAAATGTACAAGCCGAATTGGATTTCGAGTTCTTCATGAAAATGTTTATCTGTGTCTTGAGTACCTTAGATTAAAATTTCATAATTTTTGTAGTTCAATTACTTGGACAATGGTTGCAATTTCCAAAAGCGTGCGGAATGCCATTATAGGGCATATTGTATGAATTTTGGATGACATTCTTTTTGTGACTTTTTTTGGTATTGTCTACTAATGAGTTTGATACTAGTCCTATGAGTTTTGAGTGAATGAAAGTTTGTTGATTTCAAAATTGAGTTTTTCTTGTAATAACAAAGTGAACGATATGTTTAAATTGAATTATTAAATTACTGCACCATGGCAAGAGTGTTTGGTGAATGTCGTTAGTCGTTGCAATAACGATGCCCTAAGTGATAGTAAGGATGCTTGGATGGGTAACTAGGGTCCTCTGGATGCCTGGGGGTGTAACACGGGTCCTCTAGATGACTCACGATGTCGGATGGGTACAAGATGCTGGGGGGCTAAAAGGGTTCCTCGGAAGATGGTGGCAGCGGAGTTATTAAACTAAATATGGTTATGGATGTTTTCATGTTTTGTTTGAGTTACTGATGCACTGTTTTTTGAGAAATTATTTTCCGACCTATTATGTCGATCTTAAAAAGGTTCTTAGGCAAGTTGATTTCAAAATGATTTCTCATATCTTATATTTTGGAAATTTTCTTGCATTTGCAATGATTAGTGTATGTAGTATAGATCGGTGGAACTTCTACATGGGTTAAAACTCACTGGTTATTGATTTTCCCTTTTCATAATAGTAGTAGACATGCCTATCCTTCTTGCCTCTACCTCCATCAGTTAAGGTGCCCCAGTGGACTTCACCTGGCATTTGTCTGAGTTTGTAGTTCCGAAATTTCTAGACCTTAGGTTTGTCCGATGTATAGTGATACTGACTGTTGAGATAGGAGCCTCGTTGAGCTTAGTACACATGGGGTTCCTCGCTGTGTATGTCCGCATCGGAGGATAGTTGGTAGGACCGATTCCCTTACCAAATGATGCCAGAGGTGACAATGGCGGTAGCATGATTGACTAAGGCAGGGGCAGATGATGAGAGAAGAGGGAACATTTTTGGGATTTAGGCAACAATTTGGGTGTACCAATGCGAAGGAATAAGTGACCATAGTGTATAGGTAGACCAGGGTCGGAGTAGTACAATGGGTAGTATTTTTGGTGTAAATAATAGTACTCTTTTGGAAATCCCCCGGTATACTCGGTCTTATCACCTAAAGTAAATAAATAAGAGATAGAATGCGTTAGCTTGGTTTATATTTATGCGTGTGTTTCTTTGAGTGTTGATTGTCCTGGGTTGTTCTTGTCCATATATGCTTTTGCATGCATAAAAAAGCAAAAGAACATAATAACTATGTTAGAAGTGACATGCTGGGGGCGTCACACTCAGCCAATCCACGACCGATCCGTGACCAATTCGTGACTTATTGCAAGTGATCCATGGTCGATTCTCGATTGTCATGTGGTTGTGTGAGATTGATCAATTTGTGATCAACACACGGTTGCACGAGATCGATTCATAATCGTTCACGGTTGGTACATGACCGAGCAGAATCACTCACGATCAGAACATGACCATGCGAAATCAATTCATGATCATCCATCAATTCGTGGTGGTGCGTAACCTTCCCACGACCAACCCTTATGGTCGAGTGGCCGTTCCATGACCGAATAGCTTGAGTCGACTTGCATGATCAGTGGATTAGTTCACTGTTGATCCTTCGATCAATCCATGGCCGATTCTTTGATCGGGCCATGACTGATTCCTCAATCACCCTTCCGATCAGGCTGATCGGTCCACGACTAATCCTTGGATGGTCCATGGCTGACCCCCACTATTGGCACACCAATTCCATGGTCATTTTCCATGGGCCAGAGCTGTGGATGTCATAGCAACCCTCGCTTGGATCTAGATAAGGGCACTAGTCCAGAGTCACCGATTTAGGGTTAGACAAAAAAAAAATTATTGACGTTAGTATTGGCTGTGTCAGTGGGAAGGCCAGCGTCCACATCATTGATTTTCAGTTGAAATTGGTCGGATGAACTCAATTAGTAAAACAAGAAATGACTTGACTCAATTAAAAAGATAGATAGGTTTATAACTAAATTGACAAGATGCAATAGATTTAGAATTTTTTGGACAACTTTCTTGATTTCTAAGTGAAAATTGAATGTGGAAGTTGGAGCTGGTATGCAAATCAGAATTAAATGTGGTGAAATTTAGGCCTATTAATATGTATGATTTGGGTTTAACCCACCAACAACAATTCACCTATTGCTTTAGCTTCAAAACAGAATAATCAATCAATCACTATAGCCCATGCGCTATAGATCTTACCTTACTCGGCATCATATGTGTTGTGCATTTCATTTTTGATTGACTTGTCACATCCCGTGTCATTGCCTATTGTTTTGATTGTCACATGACTTACTTACTTTGGAGATAGGGAGATTAACCGATGCAATCTCATTAACATTTAATGTTCTCAAAAAGCTTACCCTTATTTCCTTTGCTATATCCCTCAAAAACTTATTAACATGATGATGTTTTTTATTTTAGCTTTCTTATTTAATTTACGTATTCATCCAATTGAACATACCGTATTATTGGTTGAAACCCACTCAAAAAAAAAAACCTAGTGCTTGATTGTGTAATTAAGTCTTGCGAAATAATCAATATATATCTTAATCTCACTTGATTAGACGTATAAAAGGTACCATTATATATAGAGAAATGAACCTTAGTTTTGGTGGCACATGGAAACATTAGGTTATTTCCTATTGGAGATGTACGAACTTTGAACGTCAAGGGATGTTCATATATAGTGCCAAAAACGATGAACTTTTGAGACGAGTTAAGACATAATTGGACATATATATTGCTTAATGCCTCTCTACTTACTAAACTTGGCAGCAGCTTAACTTGTCACTTGATGTACCTGCTTGGTAAAACTGATAACAAGCTTTTAACCTAATGGGACTTTCAAATTAATTTGCTGCATTCAACGTGATTCAGAATATTTTTTCTTTTGTATTTATCAAACTAGTAGGTTCATTTTCAACATTCAATAAAAACCTTGCATGGTGTTTCCTTAACCAATTTGGGTGATGAGCCTTTATATATCGATTCAGTATTCTTGCAAATTGCAATTATTTTCTTCACAATCTTGCGGGCTCAGTCTTATGTTTTCTTTTTGGGCTCATCGATGTTTGCTTTTGTAAATATTTTGGCCAACCTAGAGATTGGATGGGCCTCTCTTAATATCATTTAGAGTAAGATTGACCTACAGACACAATTGATATGCATCTATTATGGGCCAATGTTTTATCGGCTTCTCAAAGGCCATCTTTTACTTTGTTTTCGAGAAAAAGGACATCATAATTGCCATACCTTTCGCACGGTATTTGAAGAATAGGAAAGATTTTTGAGAAGCAATAATTCTTTTCCATATATATTCGTATATCTGTCACTGATACAAAAAAACACACACACACACATATATATATATATACAAGGGAACCCTATTTTAGGCTAAACCTAAGATTCCCTTTAAATCAGGAAGCATAATAGCTAACAAGTTATTCTATCAAATTTCCTAATTTAGCCTTATTTTACTGCTCACTCCAACACTCCCTCTCAAGTTAGTGCATAAATATCTTTGATGTCCAAATTGCTAAGTGAACTGTATAAGACCCTGCTCAATAGGGCCTTTGTCAGTATATCAGCCAATGGTCTTCAGATTTAGCAAATGGAAATTAAACTACCTTGGATATCCACATTCCGTGTGATAAAATGTCAATCTATCTCAATATGCTTGGCACAATCGTGTTGAATTGGATTGTGCGAAATATCAATGGCTGCTTTATTGTTGCAAAACAAATTCATCTTAGACTGGAGGGTGAAGCTAAGTTCCGGCATCTACCTCCTAAGCCAAAGAAGTTCGCAAAGTCTTTTAGCCATTCTCCTGAATTTGGCCTTTGCACTTGACAATGGCATCACTTTTTGTTTCTTGCTTCTCCAAGAGACTAAATTCCCTCCCACAAAAGTAAAGTATCCTAATGTTGATTTCCTTGTCAAAACACTCCCTACCTAATCTACATCTATAAAACCGTCAATTTCAAGATGACCATTCTTTGAAAAGAAAAGTCCTTTCCCTAGAGTGGACTTCAAGTAGCGAATGATTCAAACCATGACATCCATGTGATCTTCCCTAGGTGTGTGAATAAATTAACAATGCTCACAATATATACAATATCTAGACGAGTATGAGACAAATAGATTGACTTGCCCACTAATCTTTGGTATGGATATTTTCCAAGTTGATTATTCTGAGTAATTGGAGTATCAATTGGCTTAGAATCTAACATCCTCACCTCTGTCATAAATCAAGTACATATTTCCTTCAAGAGAGAAATATGCCTCCTTTTGATCTAACTACTTCAATTCTTAAGAAATACTTAAGTCCCTTGAGATTCTTCATTTCAAACTCCGTTGTTAATCTCTTTGAAGTTTAGAAATCTCCTCTAGACCATCCCCTTTTATAATCATATCATCCACATAAATTATCAAAGCCGCTGTCTTTCCTTGGTGTCACCTTAGAAACAATGTATGGTCTAAGTTGCTTTGAGAGTACCCATATCTTTTCATAGCCAAGCTAAACCGGCCAAACCAAGCACGTGGTGATTGTTTCAATCCATGCAAAGAATGTTGCAACTTACATACAACACCTGACTATGAGGGAGCACTTTACCTAGGCAGGATATCCATGCAAATCTCTTCTTTAAGGTCATTGTGAAGGCATTCTAGACATCAAATTGGTGTAGTTGCCAATCTAAGTTGGCTGCAAGAGACAACAAAACTCCAATAGTGTTAAGTAGGATATCCATGCGAATCTCTTCTTTAAGTTCATTGTGAAGGCATTCTAGACATCAAATTGGTGTAGTTGCCAATCTAAGTTGGCCGCAAGAGACAACAAAACTCCAACAGTGTTAAGCTTTGCAATTGGTAAGAACGTCTCTTGATAATTCACACTATATGTTTGTGTATAACCCTTTGCTACAAGCCTTGCTTTGTATCTCTTGATGGACCCATCCGTCTTGTATTTAATAGAGAAAACCCATTTACACCTCACTGTTTTTTTTTTCCTTTGGACGACCCCACAAGCCTCCCAGTTTTGTTTTTCCGTAACACCTCCATTTCTACTTTTATCACTTGAACCCACTTTAGGTCTTCCAAGGCTTCTCATATTTCGTTAGGAACATGAACTATAGATACTTTAGACATAAATACCTTTAGTGGCTCTGACATTCTCCTTGTTGATGAGTAGTTTGCGATAGGATATTTCGATGTCCTTTCCTCCACATCTAGTGGGTATCATCAAGATTACATGATGTAGTAGGAGAAATTACCTCAAGAATGTTCTATGAGATTAATTGAGTACTAGAGAGGGGGGAAATTGTTCTTGTACATCCTCCTCTCTATATGGCTACCCATCTCCTTGGGACCTGCCTATCCTTCAACACCACTTGCGTATCCTCTATTGGGACCTATGCAACCTCCAGTACCACCTTCTCAACTTTTGTTGAAACTATCAGTGCCTGCTTAGCCATTGGCCTAGCTTCCGCTTTGATGGGGCCACCACATTCTCGCCAATTTTTCCTGTCTTCTTATATCTCCCCATGATAGGGAGAATTGGATATCGAGAAAAAAAGTTCAGACTCCACGAAGGTCACATCCATAGTAACATAAGTTTTCCTAGTATAAGAATTTTATAGCAATGATAGCCCTTTTACTACGTACCATACCCCACAAAAATACAATGCACTGCACAAGGGTCAAGTTTTGTATGCTGATTTACACACGCGCGCACACGCACACATGCACACACGCGCACGCGCACACACACACAAAGGCAACACATCCAAAAGCTCTGGAGGAAATCGTTAAGATTGAAGGTAGAGAAATATGTGCTGACAAAGCCTGTAGTAAATTCTGAAATGCCAACACCTTTGAAGGCATCCTATTTAGGAGGTGGACTGCTATGACAACTGCATTGTCCCAAAAACTATTTGGAATATGACCACCAATCAATAGTACACGGGCTATTTCTAGGATGTGTCTATTCTTTCGTTCAGCTACCCCATTTGATGTGGTGTCTGTGTACAATATGTCTCACAAAGAAGACCATGTGTTAAAAATATATATATGAATGTGTTGATTGACATATTCTCTTCTATTATCCGTATGAAGAACATGAACTTTAGCACCAAATTGCATGTGTATCATAATATGAAAACCAAGAAACACATTCAATAGAAGAAGTATACTATAAGTGCCTTAACTTATGTATATCTCTCACTTTGGTACCACACCATTTTGGTGGGTCCCTTTAGTACCAATTTTTTTGGAAAACGATCAATTTATTGCCAACTTCGATCTCTTTGGTCAGAAATCCAACAAGGCCTTTTTTATTAATATTTTTAGCTGACGTGACTTACTGAAAAACATGAATGGTCAATGATGCCATTTAATCAACTTTCATTGATTACTTAAGTGCCAAATTTTTTGAAAATTAATTTTTCCAGTGCCAATCTTTTTTTTAAATGATTTTTATAGTGCCAAATTAAATATAGTAAAAAACGACATCATTCAAAAAATTTGGCACTAAAAAAATTGTTTTTTTAAAAAATTTCACACTTAAGTGATCTGTGAAAAATTGGTTAAATGATGTCATTCAGCACTTAAGTGTCATGTCGGCTAAAAATTTTAATAAGAAAAGCCACATGTTAATTTTGGCCGAAATATGCCAGAGACATTTAAGTGATTTTTTTTAAAAAAATTTTGGTACCCAAGTGAGCCGGGGAAAATATTATGATGCTAAAGTGAGCGATGTACACAAGTTAAGGCACTTCCAGTGTACTTCTCCCCACATTCGACACTTCATCTTTATGTTTCATCAAATATAATGAAGTCATTTGAGTGTAATCATCAACAAAGTTCACAAACCATCTAATTCCTGAAACAATAGTAATGGGGGGAAGACCCAAAACATTGGAATGAATCAAAGAAAAAGGAACTTCACTCTTAGGGTGCGTTTGGTTCAGCTTTGGGGAAATGCACTTGGGAAAATGCAAGTACCTTTGGGCTAAAGGGGTTTTCCGAAATGCAAATACCGTTTGGTAAATTTTGCATTGTAAAATAATTTTGGCCTAAATGCCGTTTGGTGAATACTACATTTTGCTAAGGGACTTTTACGAAATTTTTTTATTAAAAAAAAAAAAATTTTAATAATTTTTTTTAAAAATTCATTTTCGGCGGCGGCCGATCGGCCGCCGAAAGGCCGCCCGAGGCCGGGCGACCTCGAGCCGCCCCCCGGGCCGTGCGACCCGGGTTCGCCATCGCCCGGGGTTCGCAACCGCCGTCGCCGGGTCGCGCGACCGCCCGAGGCGGCGACCTCGGCATCGCCGGGTCGCGCGACCCGAGCCCGCGACCACCCAAGGTCACCGCCGCCTGAGGTCGCCCGACCTCAGGTAGGCTCTCCGGCGACCAAATCTAGCCGCTGGAGCTTGACCAGCGGCCAGATCTGGCCGCCGGAGCTTGACCCGCGGCCAGATCTGGCTGCCGAAGGGTGTCTGGCGGTCGCCGGAGGGTGGCCGGAGGTGTCCGGTGGTCGTCGGAGGGTGGCCGGAAGTTGGCCGGAGGGTGGCCGGCGGTCGTCGGAGGGTGGCCGGTGGTCGTCGCTCCGACGACCACGCGGGGAAGATGCATTCCGAAAATGCAAGTTGCAAATGCACCTCTGGAGGTGCATTGAGCTAAGGGACTTTAAGGATACTTGGAGATGCAATCGCATCTCCCCAAAGTCTCCCCAAAAACTGAGCCAAACGGGTTTGCATTTTCCCAATGGGCTTTCGGGGCTGAAAGCCCCTTGGGAATGCTGAACCAAACGGGCTCTTATTCAGACTTATTGGAAAAGGAACATGATAATTTTTTGTCAAAATGCAAGTTTCAATTGAAAAACAGAGTCTTGTACATTAGAAAACAACTCGAGAAATAAATATTTAATAAAATCAAAGAATGGATGCCCTAAATGATGATACCATGGCCAAATCTATCTCTCTTTGCTACTGGAAGAATGCTGTGTATGGTTCACACTCCCAAAATTGAAATCATCCATGTAGCACAACTCCCCTATCTTAGTACCACGCCCAATGATCTCCTTCGTGAGAATATCCCGAAAAGGGCAAAATTTTGGGTATATTGTAGTAACACAATTGAGCTTTTCAATGGCTTGGTCGAAGGATATTAATTTATTTTATAATGATGAAATTTTTAGGGTATTAGATAAAGAGGGTGAAGGTAAAGGAGCAACAGTCCCAGTTGCTATCACAAGATAGGTGATTCAATTAACATTAGTAATACTGCCTTAATTGTGTAACCCTAACAAAGTTGTCTGGGTTGAAGGTCATGTAATCTATAGTTCTAGAATGAATAATCCATCCACTGTATTCATCTTAATTAGAATTAAAAATAGAATGACCATGATTACCTTTACATGCTGTAGTTGAATTATTGTTTGGTTTTACCTGAGAAACCAACAACAAATGATGTTCTCGAGTTACCAATAAAGCTTTACCTTTTTCGCAACTCACCTTACCTTCAACCTATTTTTGTGCCTTGAGTTCTTTTCACCAATTTGAATACCCATGTAACTCAAAGCACGTCTCATGGGTATGTTTCATGTTTCCACAGTGCGTGCATCCACCAAAGGGTTGAGATTTCTACCTTAGGATTGTACTATTATTTTCGCCACTCGTAGAGATGCCCAACTTTGACATTCGTAGCCTTGGCACCTCCCAAGTCCCCTTTTAATCCCCATCAATGCCATAACAGCGACATGTGTAGTGCTTATGCTCGCTAACATCATAGCTTGCCATACGTCTTCCCATCGAACTCGAGCATAAACTTGCTCCATTGTAGGGAATGGTTGCATCTGGAACACATCAGCTTGGACTTTATCCAAACGATCATCCAATCAGTCAAGGAAAAGATACACTCTATCTTCCTGTATAACTGGATTGTATCTCTCCATATCAGCGGGATATGACATCAGATTTGGATGGCGAAAATCAATCTCCCTCCAAAAGCCTTGAAGACCATTGTAGTAAGTTTCATTGGGTCCTCCAACTTGTCTCATTCTAGTTACATGTCTCTTCAAATCATAAACTTGAGAAGTATCAGTTTCATCAGAAAAAGTAATAGCAACCAAATCCCACACTATCTTTGTAGTTGGGAAACGGATAAATTTACCTATCAAGGTTGGATTCACGGAAATAATTAACCATCCTTTCACTGTCGAATCATTGGTTTTCCACTTTCGAAAGTTTGGGTCTGTCGAGTGCGGTTAAAGAAGGTCCCCATTGATATATCCCAATTTGTCTTTGCCAGAGATATACATCTCGACAACTTGGGACCAAAGGCCATAGTTGGTGCCATCAACCTTGACAATGATCTAGGCTACGAAAGACTCATGGTGTGATGTCTAAGTCTAGGTTAGAATCTTCTCCATTTTGGTCGTTAAATCCTTAAGGATTGTTGTTGCAAAGAGACTCTCATCGTGCTCTTATAGGGGTACTAATTCAATTTTATCTGCCATGGCTATTGCTCACGTACCAGATCAATAACACAGCATTGATTCTATTTGTTGGGAGCATCTAGCAAAATCGTGATATCGTCACATGACGAGATCACCAAGAGGGAGCTCAAGTTCAAGCCTATCAATAAATTCAATTAGATCTATCTTCACTCAAAAGCTTAAGCTAATGAATTATGGGACAACTAGAATATATTAATTGCTCAACACTACACCAATTCTCTGATATGGGATTTTTCTAACACAACTCACTCACACATGCATCCTAAAATCTCACCATCACATGTGAGTATTAGTGTTAGGTTTGCTCTCCCTTAATTCAAGTATCCTTTTAGCCCAACTTCATCTCTACAGGCTCACGTTGCTACACCACAATGCCCACCTACTTAGAAACTGCAAAAATCGGCTTAATACCATGAAGAACAGGAAAGATTTTGGAGAAGGAAGAATTATTTTCCAATGTATTTTCATATATCTCTTACTAATACAAAAAACACACATATATACACAAGAGAACCATATTTTAGGCTAAACCTGAGATTCCCTTTAAATTAGGAAGCATAATGGGTGATAAATTGTTATACAAAACTTCCTAATTTAGCCTCAATTTACAACTCACTCCAATAGTATTCACCTCAATGTTTATACCTCCTTTTTTCCCCTGATTACCTTAGCACCACATCAGTGAATACCAATCACTTCAATGCATTTACCAACATATTCTTGCAATTTGTCATACATTTTTTAAAGAATTAAATCCTACATGGCTTTTTAAAAGAAAAGTGAAGTCTAAGGTGGACAAAGGACAAATCAAAGTGACACTTGTAGCTAAAAGAATTGTGTTTGATGAGAGAAAAAAGTAATTCTCTCTTGCTTTGTCTTCTTCTTTACTCACTCTCTCTCTTTCTCTCTCGTTCCCTAACAATGGTGATCCTCGCTCATCTTCAGAAAACCTTAGCACTTTCGCAACTTGAAATTCAAAAACCTTTTCAGCAAAGTAATTCATGAGGTTTTCACGTTGAAGCAATTATTCACCATGATGTACTAACAAATACCTTCATCGATGATACATGAGATGATGGCCAATAAAAGGGAAGAAAGAAGGAAACCAGACAACTTTCCATTGGCGTTAGAAGTGAGAATGTGTAGGAGGAAGTTCATTTGCTTTACAGTGCAAGCTTTGGGAGGGAAACCTTAGAACAATTGCTCTATTGTGAAAACTTCATCTCTTGCTTCTCCATTGCAAATTTTAGAAAGTGATTTTGCCCCAATTTGAGGAATTGGGGTTGGGGTTTTGTTTCAAAGAACATAAGCAATTTTGTTCTAGTTTGTTAATTTGGGGCAAACATTGTGATAGATGCATCATTTAGATGCAACTTTGCTGACCTTTACTTTGCCAATGAGACACGTCGAACAATTTATATTAAATATGGAAAAAAGTATAAAAAAAGTCTTAAACCTATTACATTTGTGCAAATTCAGCCCTGAACATTTTGCATTTGTACCAGTTGAGTTTATCCAGGCAATTTAAGCCAAAAATCACTCACATGAACATCGGCCACCCTATGTGGCATTGTCAATGTTAACGTAGACATTTTTAATAACATTTTAATAATTTTTTAATTTTTTAATTTTTTAGAAAATTTTAATTTTAATTTTGTTTTTCCATGTTTTCTTTTTTCTTTTTTTGTTTCCTCTATCTAGGCTAGGGTCACCAAAGCTCACTAGGCCCCTCATCGGCCACTGGGCAAGGGCCACAAAGCCCTCACCGATCATTGGTGAGGGCCGCGATTGGATGAGGGCCACAAGGCTTTGATTTTCTTTTCTATGAAGTTTATGTACTTCTCATGTATCTTTTTAAGTAAAAACTACAATTTTCTTTCAATAAAAGAAAAAAATGAAAGTAAAAAGTCGATCACTTTTATTCTTATTATTATGAGAAGGAGAGTTAACAACTCATTTCCCCCCACTGCCCACTATCCAATGGTGGGTACTTCAATGACATTTCCATTCTCATCAATTGACACAAGAACCCGATCGCAGCAATTTTTATCCACCCTTGCGTATCCCGCCGGTAATGGTATAACCTCCAAATGCGGATTCTCTTTCTCGATCGTTGCCTTCGCGCTGTTCGCATTTTGTCCCAAGAGCTCTGGCCAACTAGATTTGTCTCTCATGCTCAATTTCCTTTTCATAAGACGTGTCGTGTGCATGGGAGCAAATCACAACACCTTCTCACAATTGCGCGAGATATGGATTTGAGAGAACCCGCGTTCGCGCAGACCTCAAACTCAATGGGTCAAGACCAAAAGGCAAGGTGATGACGCATTTGGTTAATATGGCCTGAGTGCGAGCCTGCAAACTACATGACATGCACGTGAAAAAATTTTTTATTTTTTATTTAAATTCGTAAGTAATAAATAGTCTAATTTAAACATGCAACATATCCTATAAAAAAAAGACTTTTTCTATATTAAAATTCGTAATAAAAATTTACTTAAATAGACAGTACCCTAAATGAAGGTTATCCTATCCGCACTAGGAAATAATTTAGATCAGATCTTATTTATATTATCTAAACATGCAATGCTATTTATATCATACAACGAAATCTAAATTATGCAATATTATCTAAATTATATGATCTATTAATAAAAACTCTATCTAAATTCTATTCTAATTTGTTCTTGAATCTACCCTGACATGCAACTTAACCTAAATATACAATGTTATCTAAACATCATATCTACTTTAGCATGCAATCATTTTGTATTTTTTTATAGAAAAGGAAGGTATTCAAAGGCATGCAAAATATCATCCGCCAAAGATGACGACAACTCAAGATTAGAAACAGTATCTCAACTTGACATTTTTACAAAGATAGAATTAATATCCTAATTAAATATCAAAATAAATATTCTAACTGCACAATTTAATAATCTCATCTAAAGGCTTATAGACAGAATCAAATCAAAGATTATGCTGCATTGCAGATTAGTGAATAAATAATAATCAATAAATGGCTGTCAATCAAAATATGCACGTTAGATGTTGATAAGCACAAAATAGGCAATAAACTATCTAAATCAAATTTAGATAAATTTTTACCTAATTCAACGATTAGGTTACTAAATTTGAACCGGCGGATGGTGACAAGTTCATGGCTTGGCTTGATGGGGTAGCTGCGGGGTGGTGTGGCCAAGGACAGCTTCGAGGTTGGCCACTCGGTGTGGAGCTTGGCTAGTTACCCGGCGGTGCTTCGCTGTCGATGACGTGGCTGGCGAGGCGGTTGCCGCCGTGATGGAGGATGGAGCAAGACGAGCTCACGGATGGCAGCGGACAAGCCTCCGATGAGATTGTGAGAAAAGAGATCAAACCCAGTAAGCTTGGTAAACTAGCTGGTCACGATGATAAAGACTTGCTGGTTGGTCTCCGGAAGTCTGCAAGAGCATAAAATAATCACTCATAGGACACTGAAATTGCGAAGCTCGCCAAATAAACTTGAATTGAGAAAGCAGCTTGCAAAAAAGAGATCTGGCGTTGCTAAGAATCTTGGAAAAATGTTAGATAACATGAAAAGAAAATTGATAAAAATCTGTTGAAAAATACAAAAAAATAAAAAATAAAACAAGCACCAACCTTAAATCAAGGTACAAAAACTCGGTGCATAAGGTTTTAACAACTATCCTCTTAAGATACAACAGATCTTCCATATTTTGCACTGAATATTAGAAGAAAACAAGAACGTGTATAAATATTATTGTTTTTGATATATCGATATTACTTTTTAATTATGTTCAAAGTAACTATTTATAGGTAAAAGAAAGAGAGAACGGTTTTGATAATTATTTATTAAAAAATAAATCAAACGCCATTTTAAATCCATTTTGGAAGCCATTGCAAAACGGTTATAAAAAAATATTTTTTATGGTGATCATAACTATTATCACCGGTGCGATCTAGAACTGCTCGAATCGACAACAGCAGACCACGGCTTAGAATTTGTTCGACCAACAGGATGTATCGGGGTTTTGGTGGACTCCGTGGCTACGCCGCTTGGATTGGACTTGCTACGTTGAAGTTCGTCGCAATTAAGAGGATCGGAACCAATGAACTCAAACATGAAGTATGCAACACAACCACTCACCTAAAAAGAGTTTGCTTAAGATGAGGTATAAATAATAGTATATAAAAGCTCTAACCTAGGGGGAAAAAAACTAGTTCTTGCCCAAAACCCTGAACTAGCCTAGAACCGATTGAGTCGGTTTCATGCCGGTTCCAAGAGCACCATGTTTAGTACACGGTTCCAACTTTTTAGAATCAGGATTTATGAAGTTAGTTCCAGGTTCAGGCCTAAAACCTATCACCTCTAGTAGTTATATTGTTATATTATGATAAGTTGCTCCAAATGGGCTGAGGTAAGCAGAATAGGCCCACTAACAAGAAAGAAGTTCAGGTTTCTAAGTGAAAATTAAATGTGGAAGCTGGACCCACACATGCAAACCAGAATTAAACGGGGTCAAATTTGGGCCTATTATGTTTGACTAGGGCTTAAGCCACCAACAACACAATTCAACTATTGCTCTAGTTTTAAAACAGTATAATCGAGCAATCACCATGGCCTGTGTGCTATATATCTCATCTTACTCAGCGTCATATGTGTTATGCAATATGCATCTCACTTTTGATTGACTTGTTACATCACGTGTTACTACTTTTGGTGCGATCTTCACTTAAAATACTTACTTCGGAGGTAGGGAGTTTAACCGATGTGGTCTCATTAACATGTGATTTTGTCAAAAAGCTTGCCCTTAATACTATTGCTATATCCCTCGGAAACCTGTTAACGCAATGATTATTTTGAATTTACCTTTCTATTATAATTGACATATATACCCAATCGAACACACCAAAAACTAGTGCTTGGTTATATAATTAAGTCCGCAGAAAAACCAATATATATCTTAATTTTACTTGATTAGAAGTATAAAAAGATAACATTATGTATAAAGAAATCAAACTTAGTTCTGGTGACACATGGTGTTGAACACAAACATTAGGCTATTTCCTATTTTAAAAAGAGTGATTTCATCTCTCCATAACATGAGATTATATTCTTTTAGAATTTCATCGCTTTGCCTTAGACGTTAGTAGTATAAGTTTGGCTATCATACTATCAACTTAGTTCTCTTTAGAGAAGTGAGGATGGAAATTATGAGAGTGGGAAGTGGTTAATTTAGTTCTATTGGAGATAAACCAGCTTTGAACTTTAAGGGATGTTCATACATAGTACCCAAAAGGAAAAGCTTTTGAGACAAGTTATGTCTTGTCTGAAAAGACAGGTATAACTAGACATGGATATTGCTTAATGCCTCTACTTACTAAACTAGGCAGCAACTTAGCTTGGCACTTCATGTACCCCTTCGGTAAAATTGATAACAAACTATTAATCTAACGGGATATTTTTAGATCAATTTATTGCATTAAACGAGACTTAAAATTTTTACTTTTTTATTTATCAGACTAGTAGGTTCATTCTAAACATTTAATAATAGCCTTGTAAAATGGTTTGTTAAGAAATTTCGGCAACGAGCCTTTTATATAATTCTTGCATATTGCAGTTATTTTCTTCACGATCCTGTAGGCTAGATCTTACTTTTTTGAGGGGGGTGGGGGTTTGTCGTGAACGTTTGTTTTGGAGATATTCTGGCAAGCCTATCAATTGGACGGGCCTCTCTCAAAGTCATTAGATCAATATCATTTGGAGTAAAATTGACCTACAAGGCCAATTGCTATGCTTCCATCGTGGGCCAATGGGTCACCGGCATCTCAGAGGCCAGCTTTTACTTCAATTTTAGGAAAAGGACACCACAAATACTTTAACTTTTGCACAGTGCACACTTCAATGTCATGGATTTTTTTTTCAATCACAGTAAAGCAATTAGAATTGAGAATGCTTAAGTGAACGGTCGTTTGATGTATTGTGCAAACTTTGTGAGGGAAACCTCGGAACAATTGCTTTATCTTTTATCTCTCGCTTATTCGATATTATCTTATCTTACTCTCCATTACAAATTTCAGAAAGTAATTTTGCCCCAATTTGAGGAATTGGGGTTGGGGTTTTGTTTTGAAGAACATAAGCGATTTGCTCCAATTGTTGATTTGGGGCAAACATTGTGACGGATGATGTCATTTAGATGCAATTTTGTTGACTTTATTTTATTAGCGAGGCACGTTGGACGGTTTTATATATGTCGGATCTGTCACACGAATAGTTGATTGAAGTGATCGATTTTTTTATTTGTCAAAATGGCACTCAAGAAATCGAAAAAAGAGAAGTCCAGGCGCTAAGTGGGTGTCGCTCTCACGAAATCCTCACGTCAATACTATTTAGAGTAAGATCGACCTATGGCCAATTGCTATAAATCGTTTGTCTGCCAACTGGTCGTTCGTACGTCCAAGAAGGTCCTCGGAAGAGTAAGGATTGGATAAGCGCTCGGCGGGATGCGGGGAGGGCGGGGAATTGCTGGGACTCACCGCCCTCAGGCTACGCGACTCCACTGCTTTCCTCCTCTTCTTCTTCCCAAAATCAACGTAGAAATCAAGACGAATTGCTCCCTTGAGTTTGAACCGGCCACCTAATGCTTTTCTTGGGGATCCTGTCTTGCCTTCTTCGCTTCCACCTTCATTCATTACACAATTTAGAAAAAACCTGGAGTGAGTCCATCAAGCCGGAGAAAGAATCATGCTCTCATTTTCAACTGATGCGAACTTTTCCGCCATAAGGAAAGAAGAAGACAGAAGAACGATGATGACACAGATTACCAGGGGCATCAAGAAGAGCATGTTTAGCAGGAAGCAAAGAGGCACTCGTTGGTGAAGGCAATGGATCCACCACGAAGAGCAGATATACGGCCACTGCTATCACCACCCTCTTTCTCTCAGCGCTCTTCTTCTTCATCATCACTCTCGGACCATGCAAAATCGCACTGCAATCACACCACGAGAGAGGAGACAATGAGCAATGGATCATAGGCAATGTCCGATAGTGAAAGGACTGGACGGCTCGAATATATAATGGAGCGAGATTCTCCAGCCCCACAGAGAAAGATGGCTTTGTGTAATTCATGGTTTGATCACAGTCGTTCATCTCTTGACTCTGAGTCTACAACAGAGCCATATTTCCAAAGTATAGTGGCCCATCAGAACTTTTGATAGGCTTCCTCGTCCTTGCCCTCAAAATTATAGTCGTCTCCAGATTTGAGAAACCATTTGTGGTCTATTCTATCATTGACTTCATCTTCCTCGTGATGACCACGCATGCTAGCGGTCAAGGATCTGCAGAAAATCTCTTCAGGAGTGCCTCCAATCTCTCCACCAATTAGTCCAGCCAAAACCCGACCAATTGACAATCTCCGCTATTGTCATTCTGTTGTAATATTTATTAATATGATCCCAATCCAGAAATTCCCTATTGATTCCGATTTATTGCCCGATTTAATACCCACGTTGATTGTGTGATAATGTTTTAATTATTACCATATCAGTCTTGATAGAAGACGTCACTAACGTAAGAAACAAAATATATACATACATAAAGTCGTCTAGACCAAACCCCAATCAATACAGAAAACACACCATCGAATTTTGAGGGGATATTGGCTAGTGAAACAAGATTTTCAAATCTGGAGATTCCAAATTCAAATCAATATATACTTCGCGCTTCAGTTCAAAGTTTTGAGGTTTACCACCTTTGCAGAATTTCATCAATGGCTGGAGGTGTATACTGATCATTTGTGTTTCCACAAATCGTTCCCAATTTTGCACGAATCTTTTCATGAATGATAAATAGGGATCGTTGATATTTTTCTTTAGATTTAGTCTAACACATTCTTCTCTCTTCAGCTTCTATCGAAAACGCTAACACACAAATTGGGTATAAAGCAATCGGTCCTGTTTGTTTTTGTGGAAATTACAAATGAGAGAGCTAGTGGGTTTTCTATTTTTAAATATTCATGTTGAGAAAAATGTTCTGGATGAAATGGAATAATAACAGTTGAGAATTGGCAAGATTTGCTGTTTCCTTTATTTCCTTGTTTGAAGAAGTCCATGTCGTGAAAAGAAGGATGAAGAGAAGGCCCGAGAGGGGGAGCTAAATGATCTAATCAAGATTGCTGTCGGTCAGCCAAAACTGCCGATCGGTCGGTAATTTGTATTTGAATTGTGATTACTCTGTACTTTTAGCCTGTTTTAGCCTTTTATTTAGCTGCCTTGCGTCTTATATTTGCTCTATCCTACGGTCCGATGACCATTTGATAATCATCGGAACTTTATCACTGTCATCACCTTGTAGAACGTTTTTAAATTGTTTCTTCACAGGCCGAGTACGAAGGATGATGAGTATGAAACGAATATCATTATTTTACCGGACAAGTGCCATATATCATGATGTGCATGGGACGTAAGGTGTCTCATCAAATCTAATGTTTGTCGAAAATTAAGTGAAAAAAAAATGTGTAACCAATTAAATAGTCTTTTTGAAAAAGATAAGCGTGCAAAAGATCGTCTTAACTTTTGATGACTGAACTTAGCATATGATCTTTGATCATGGCCATCTGGATTGGGATAATGAGAAACTTCGCCTACCGATGGATTATAGATTGGAAATTCTTTAGCACATTGGAAAATAAATAAATGAGCTTTTTCTATGGGGTGTGTGGGTCTGAATGCACGTATCGTAGCAATGTGCTATGTGATGTCTAATCGGTTGCACATGCATTATAGAGAGTTGCAACCTAGAGATTTGGAGCCTGTGACATTGTCAAACGTTTTAAAATTGTTTCTTATGTTAGACTTCACAGCCGAGTATGAAGGATGATGAGTATGAAACAAATATCATTATTTTACCGGGCAAGTGCCATTTATCATGATGTGCATGGGACATAAGGTGTCTCATCAAATCTAATGTTTGTTGAAAATTAAGTAAAAAAAAATGTGTAACCAATTAAATATTTTTTTTTGAAAAAGATAAGCGTGCAAAAGATCATCTTAACTTTTGATGACCAAACTCAACGTATGATCTTTGATCATGGCCGTCTTGACTGGGATAACAAGAAACTTCTCCTACCAATGGATTATGGATTGGAAATGCTTTAGCATTTTTTTTTTTTTTTTGATCGGGAATAATTTCCATTCATTGCTAAGTGGAAGTTTCATTACATACGTCTCGATACTCATGGCATAAAATAGATACGAGAGGTTGTGGGGGACGGGACACCCAATTGAGTGGGAGTGAACCAGCAAGGTGGGCCTTTGCTACCCAGTCTGCAACCCGATTCGTCTCTCTTGGCTCATATAATAGTTGGACATTGTTAAGTTGGGCCATTAAGTGCTGGCAGTCCTCCACAATAGATTGTTCGGCCCATGGCGCATCAGCGAAGCCCAGCACGTGCAGTACCGCAACTTTGCAGTCAAAAGCGAGGAGCAGCTTTGAGTTGGGAGTCAAAGCTTCAGTTTCAGATCTGGGGCATACGAACTCCCTGCTTTTGTCGTGTATCCACTGGAGAGCCATTCTAATGGTTAGGGTTTCTGCTAAAGATGCTGATGAAGCTCAAATTTTTGCTGCAAAGCCGTCGGTGAGCAGACCGTGGGCGTCCCTGCAAACCGCAGCAGCTGGTCCTTCCATGTCCAAGCTGCTCCAAGCAGCGTCCAGATTGAATTTAAGGGTGCCCAGATCTGGAGGTTGCCAGATCTCCATACATGGGTTTGTTCTTCCGATGGTACTGCTTTTCGTCGGGTTCCACTTGGTGAAGTTTTGAAATTCCTGATCTGCTTCATTGATGGTTTCAGCAGGTTTGGGTGGCTGCCCTCTGAAGATTCGAGCATTCCTCTGCTTCCAAATTCTCCAAAGCGTACCAGCAAATCGGGCTTTCAGTTGAGGGGGTGCATCGGAGGTAAGGGTTTCGCATACCGTTTTCTCCATTCGCGGGATCATTGTTGGTTCGGTATTCACTTGTAATCGGGGATCTGACCATATCGCTTTCGTCCAAGCACAGAGAAGAAAGAGGTGCTCGGTTGTTTCTGGTTCGGTGCCGCACATAGGGCAGCGCGAATCAGGTAAGATCTTCCGTCGGTACAAATTTACTTTGGTTGGGAGGGTGTTGTTGCAGAGCGCCCACATGAAGAATTTGACTTTAGGAAAGATCTATAGTTTCCAAATCTCGGTCCATAGTCGCCTGGGAGTTTGGTAGGAGCTTGAAGCTGCTTGTGCTAAAGTGTCTGCCTGTTGTGCTCTAAGTGCGTTATAACTGCTCTTTACTTGATATATACCTGAGGAGTTGGCTGTCCATTGTAGTCGATCTGGCTTTGGTTGTAGGCTTAGGGGTACTGAGAGGACCTCCTTCACCATATGGTCAGAAAATAAGTCAGCCAGGAGTTGGGAATCCCATTCCCTTGTTTCTTTGTTTATAAGTTCTGATATTAGTGTAGGGTCAGTTCGATTTGCTGGACCTCCTATCTTCTCAGATAATAGCCATCTGTCTTCCCTTATTTTAATGCTACTTCCATTGCCTACTTCCCATTTAACTTCTGGTTCGATGAGGTCTCAACCCATGAGAAGACTTTGCCATCCCCATGATGGTCTAGGGCCTTTGTTTGCTGTCCATAGACTCTTCCCAGGAAAATAAAGGCCCTTTAGTAACCTGCTCCACAGTGCATTAGGTTCTTGGCTAAGCCTCCATGCTTGCTTTCCTAGTAAGGCTCTATTAAAGTTCACTAGGTCTCTGAAGCCTAGTCCTCCCTTATCTTTTCGCTCTTTCAGGATGTTCCAATTTTTCCAGTGTACCCCTTTTCGGGAGACATTTTGTTTCCACCAGAAGTTTGCAATTCTCCTCTCTATGGCCCGGCAAATTGATATAGGTATTCGAAAGAGAGACATGGCATATTATGGGAGTGCTTGGATGACCGTTTTGAGTAGGATTTCCTTCCCCGCCTTTGAAATGAGTTGTTACTTCCATCCCTCCAACTTTCTATCTACTTTTGCAAGTATCCATGAGAACATTTGTTTTCTTGTTTGGCCCCAATCCGACGGTATTCCCAGATATTTCTCAGTTTTTTCCATGATGGGGACTCTAAGTTCTGCTGCAATATTTGACTTTAATCCAGGAGGGCAACCTTTGCTAAAAAAGACTCCTGACTTGTTCAGGTTGATGGCATGTCCTGAGGCGAAACAATATTGGTGCAGAATATTAGTCAGATTCTGTGCCTCTCTTGTGGTGCCTTCTAGAAAAAAGATTGCATCATCCGCGAACATAAGGTGAGATAGTGTGGGGCAATGGGGATTTAGAGTAATCCCTTTTATCAAACCCTCCTGCACCGCCTTGGTCATAAGGTGTGATAGAGCGTTTGCCATAATGATGAAGATGTAGGGTGATAGAGGGTCTCCCTACCTTATACCCCGAGTCGGCTTGATGACTTCGGTGGGTTCTCCATTCACGTTTATCGTGAAGGAAACTGTAGTAATGCAGAAACGAACTAGAGAAACCCACTTAGCACAGAAACCCATGTTCAACATATAATTGCATAGGAAATCCCATTCCACCCTATCATAGGCCTTTTGCATATCTAGTTTTAAGACTGCTTGAAACGTCCTCTTCCTTGTCCTAATTCGGAGCTGGTGCAAAACCTCCTGGACTATGAATATGTTGTCTTGTATTTGACGCCCCTCCACGAAAGCACTTTGCCCCGGCATGATAATGCTAGACAGCCAGGGTTTCAATCTATTTGCCATCACCTTAGCAATTATCTTGTAGTTGAAATTGCATAGGCTAATAGGTCTATTCTGAGTTAAGCTCTCCGGGTTGGTGACTTTAGGGATGAGGGTAATTTGGGTTAAGTTCATATCAGGGGGGAAGGTGCTTTGGTTAAAGAAGGTGGCCACAGTATTGAAAATATCATCTTGAATTACTTGCCAACTGTGCTGATAGAACAGACCGTTTAGCCCATCCGGCCTAGGTGCCTTTGTAGAATCCATTTGGAACACTGCTGTCCGAACTTCCTCCATTGTTATTGGTCGTACTAGGTCATCATTCATTGCATTTGTGACGGTCCGGGGGCATAACTCTAGTACTGGCTGAAAATTTCGAGGACCAACCGAAGTGAATAAGTCTCTATAAAAATCAGTAATGTGCTGTTTAAGTTCAGTTGGTTCCCTGCACCAATGCTGGTCGGTAATTTTCAGCATTGAAATCTTGTTCCGCTACCTTCTTTGAATAGTAGTTGCATAGAAATATTTTGTGTTCCGGTCACCCCATTTCATCCAGTTGATTCTAGACCGCATATGCCAATACATTTCTTCTTGTCGCCATAGCACTTCGATTTGGTCAATAGTCTTTTGGTACTCCTCCCCAACCGATATCCGTGTCACACTATTTGTTAGAGCTGTGAGTTTGGCATTGAGTTGATCCAGTTGCCGAGAAGCATTCTTAAAGGTCTTTTTGCTCCGTGCCCCTAAATCTCTGGTCATTCACTTTGTCTTACTAATAATATCCTTTTGGTGCTGTGGATTACCCTCCCAAGCCCTTTGCATCACTTCAAGCCAGCGAGGATTATCCAACCAGAATGCTTCGAATCTAAACATTTTTTTTCCTTTTTCTATTTCCATCTGTTGGTATTTGTAGAATTATCAGACTGTGGTCCGACCCAATGATAGGGAGGGCAAAGGCCTCCGCTGTTGGGAAGGAGGTCCTCCATTCAATGTTGCAAAGAGCACGATCTAGTCGCTTTTTAACAAGTTGCTCCCCCGTTCTCTTATTCGACCACGTGAAAGTACAACCTTTACTCTCAATGTCCATCAAGGCACATGAGTCCACAAACTCTCTGAAAGCAGCCATCCGGTGTCGGTCAGCCTCCCGAACTCCAACTTTCTCCCGATGATATAGTATATCATTAAAGTCGCCAAGACATAACCATGGGAGACCATTAGAGAGATTTCCATTTCGCACCTTTCGCCATAGATCAAGTCTATCATGGAGGTTTGTGGGAGCGTGGAGGAAGGTGATTTTCATCAATGTATTACTTCTAGGCTCCCGACACTATATTTCTATGTAAACACCAGAACTTAGCATAATCTCTACTTGCACCTCTTCATCCCACATTAGGGCCAATCCACCTGCTATGCCCACCGGTTCAATTACTTCAGAAAAACTCAGTTTTAGACGTTGCTGGATTCTTTGTACAACCCCTCTTTTATTCTTGGTTTCCATGAAGAAAACCAAATTAGGCCTTTCGCGAGCCATTAGGACTCACAGGTGCTGGGCTGTCAAGGGGTTGCCCAGCCCTTGATAGTTCCAGCTCATAATTTTCATATCTGCTGCGGTGGCTTATTAGGGCTAGCCACCAAAGCCCGTGTGTGTCCGCCTTCCCACAGTTGGATAGGAGTGTCCAGGAGTTGATCCTCAACTATGGGTTCGATGTTCCCTTTAATACCATATGGGGCAAATCGTTTCTGCTTTTTTGGGGCTGGGGTTTTCAGGACCGCTTTGCCTTTTTTTGATAACTTTGTATATTGTTGTGTCTCTAGTGGTGCCTGGGAAGTATTCTTCAACGACTGTCCTCTTTTGCTCCTATTTGGGGTGCTATAATTTGGCATCTCAGTATGGCAAAGTTGCTGGGTTTTTGCTGGGTTGTAGATAATCAGAGCCTTTTCATTCAGTTGGGTGTTTTCTGTTTGCAGGGTTGCAGCTGTGGGAGATGGAGGAATTTCAGCCACCATTTCCTCTTCTCCGCCCATTTGATTCATATCCCCGAAGAAGGTTTTCCAGCATGGGCTTAACTCCTTGACTTCAGCCTTAAGCCACGATCCATATCTTCCAAGTTGGTCTTTTGGTAAGCCTGACTCTTCATAGGGGAATTGTGTGCAGTCATTTGCATAATGGCCAATACAGCCGCATGAATAACAATAATGTGGGAGGCGTTCGTACTTAAAATCGATCCACCACTTCCTTCCGCCCACAACTATGATGGTACCTGTTTTAAGGGATTGCAATAGGTTCAGTTTAACTTTGGCCTTGCTGACTTTGCACATATTATTGCTCCTTGCTTCCATTTTCACTTCCTCAACTACTCCTAACTTTCCAACAACTTGTCTTATAGCGGTATCTGAAATTGCAGCTCGAGGCATCCCAATAAGATGGACCCAGAAAGCATATTGAGTGAAGTCATAGCGGTGTTCTGGAATTGCTGGGTTACCCTCTTGGAGCACCAGAAGGTTGCTGGCAAAAGACCAGGGGCATGTTTCTAGCACACGGTTTTTTTCCTCTATTGTTTGGAAGGTGAATAAATAGAATTCTTGTTCAGTAATCTCACATTGGGCTGTTTCTGTCTTCCACACTCTCTTCATAGTACTCCAAAATGCTTGGAAATTCACATTTGGTCTAGAAAACAGTTTGTCATAGAGTGTTGCTTGACTTACCTGAAAGTCCTGCGTCGGGATAGCATTACTGAGGTCAGTAAGATCTGCTTCTGACCACATGTCGCCCATTTTGTTACACAGGGCCAGCATGCGAAGGTTATCTTCATTCTCCTCATCCATTGTCGACGACTTTTCCTGGCTGAAGGCTATACGTAACTTGTGGAATGAAGGGGGCTCTATCTCGGTGAAGCGTGGTGGGGTCGGGAGCTTGTGCTGGGGTGGGATTTGACCGAGAAAAACGTAGGGCATGGAGGGCTGGTCGGGGTGGGGGAGATCGGTTTCTGTCATGGGTCTCTACTGGGTTGTGGGTGGGATTGCAAGTAAGAGGATTTTTGGGTGTGGGGGAGATGATCAGTGGTTAAGGAATGGCAGGAAGATGGCACACAGTCATGGGCTTCATCGCACAGACTGAGAAATGGGATTTAGGGTTAGGGTTTCAGAGGTTAGAGCTATTCACCATGGGAATAGAGAGAGCTCACCCTGCTGGTGAGAGAACAGTAAATGCTTTAGCATATTGGAAAATAAGGAAATGAGCTTTTTCTATGGGGTGTGTGGGTATGAATGCATGTACGGTAGCAATTTGCTATGTGATGTCTAATCGATTGCACATGCATTATAGAGAGTTGCAACCTAGAGGTTTGGAGCCTATGACCTTGTAGAATGTTTTTAAATTGTTTCTTATGTTAGACTTCACAAGCCGAGTACGAAGGATGATGAGTATGAAACGAATATCGTTATTTTACCGGGCAAGTGCCATATATCATGATGTGCATGGGACATGAGGTGTCTCATCAAATCTAATGTTTGTTGAAAATTAAGTTAAAAAAATGTGTAACCAATTAAATAGTCTTTTTGAAAAAGATAAGTGTGCAAAAGATCATCTTAACTTTTGATGACTAAACATAGCGTATGATCTGTGATCATGGCTGTCTTGATTGGGATAACGAGAAACTTCGCCTACCGATGGATTATGGATTGGAAATTCTTTAGCACATTGGAAAATAAAGAAATGAGCTTTTTCTATGGGGTGTGTGGGTATGAATGCACGTAAATTTGCTACATGATGTCTAATTGATTATACACGCATTATAGAGAGTTGCAACCTAGAGGTTTGGAGCCCGTGATCTCAAATATGAAATATGCAACAGGACCACTCAACTCAAAAGAATTTGCTTAACATGAGGTATAAAATAATAATAAATAATAGCTCTAACCTAAGGGGGAAAAACCTAGTTTTTGCATAGAATCGTGAATTAGCCTAAAACTGATTGAGTTGGTTTCAAGTTCCAGCGTGAATCTATCACCTCTAGTAGAGGAGATTATATCATTATATTGGGGAATGTTGCTCCATATGGGCCGAGGTAAGCAAAATGGGCCCATTGATAGGAATACAGCTTAGTTTTCAAAGTGCAAATGGAATGTGGAAGCTAGACCTGTATGCGATCAAAGTTGGGCCTATTATATTTGATTTAGGCTTAACCCACCAACATCAATTTAACTATTGATCTAACTTTATAACAAATTGATCTAACTTTATAACAAAATAATCGACAAATCACCATAACCCATGTGCTATAAATCTCATCTTACTTGGCATTATATATGCCGTGCATCTCATTTTTCCTTGACTTGTTCCACATGTCACAACCTTTTGGTATGATTGTCACATCAATCTCTTGCTCCGGAGGCAAGGAGATTAATTGATATGGTCTCATTAAAATATGATTTTCTCAAAAAACTTACCGTTAATGCTATTGCTATATCCCTTGAAAACTTATTAGCATGATGAATTTCTTGAGTTTATCTTCTTCTTTTTTATCTTAATTGATATATACATCCAATCGAACACGCCACATTATTGGGTGAAACCCACTCAAAATATGTAGCGCTGGGTAATGTAATTGAGTCTCATGCAATACCAATATATATCTTAATTTTACTTGATTAAAGGTATAAAAGAATACCATTATATATAAAGAACCTTAGTTTTGGTGACATATGGCAGTGAATACAAATATTAGGTTATTTTCTATTTAAACAAGGGAGAATACCACAAAAAATCTCAAACTTTACCCGTATGACACATTTACCCTAAACTTTTTTTTTGATACAAAAAACTCCAAACTTTGACCTGTGTAACACATTTACCCCAAACTTTTATTCTGAAGGGTATTTTCGTCTTTTACTTTTTACTTTTTCTTTCATTTTTCCTGTTTTTTCCTTTTTCTTTCTTGCTTTTTTTTTCCTCCTACGCCGCCACCAGAGGAGCCGCCAGCGTCGACCCTTGCCCGACTCAGGCGAGGGTTGCCCTCCCCAGATTCAGCGAGGGCTGCCCTCGCCTGTGTGAGCAAGGCCAGGGCGAGGGCTGCCCTCGCCCGCCCAGGTGAGGGCAACCCTCGACCGACGCCGGTAAGGGCAACCCTCGACCGACGCCGGTGAGGGCGGCCCTCGCCGAATCTGGCAGGGGTTGCCCTCGCCTGCTAGGGCTAGGGCAATGGTAAAGGCCGCCCTCGCCGGATCTAGTGAGGGCAGCGAGGGCCTCCTAACCCAAGTGAGGGCGACGGCGAGGGCCACCCTCGTCCTACCCAGGGGAGACCAACCCTCGCCTAGGCTGGCTAGGGCCACCCTCACTGGAGGGCCAACTCTAGCAGCTTCCCTCTGCCGTTGGAGGAGGAGGAAAAAACAGAAAAAGGAAAGAAAATGACGAAAATACCCTTCGAGTTTGGGATAAATGTGTCATAGTTTGCAAAGTTTAGGGTTTTTGATGTCACAAAAAAAAAATTTATGATAAATATGTCACAACGGGTAAAGTTTGGGATTTCTGGTGGTATTGTCCCTTTAAAAAATAGTGATGTCCTCTCTTCATAACATGATATCATATGCTTCTATAATTCCATCTTTTTGCCTTAAGTGTCAGATAAATCCATCGTACTATCAGATTAGTTCTAATGAAGTCAGGATTATATTATCAAAGTGGGAAGTCGTTAATGTAATTAGTTCTCTTGGAGTTGAATGGCCTTTGAACTTCAAGTGATGTTGATACCCAAAAAGATGAACTTTTGAGACGAGTTGTCATGTCTAAGTAGATGACATTACTGGCCATGGATATTGGTTAATGTCTCTACTTACTAAACTTGGTAGCAGCTAGCTTGGCACTTGATGTACACGTTTGATAAAACTGATAACAAGTAGCTAACCTAACGGAATATTTTCATATCAATTTGCTGCATCAAACGAGACTCAAAATTCTTCCTTTTTCATTTATCAGACAAATAGATTCATATTCGACATTCAATGATATAAGTTCATATATCGATTTTTGTGACTCGATTTTTATGTATTGATTCAGTATTCTTTTACACAGGTAGTTATTTTCTTCACAATCTTGTGCGCTGGGTCTTACGTTTTCTTGTTCGGCTTGTAAATGTTTGCTTTTGGAGATATTTTGGCTAGTCAGGATTGCACAAGCCTCTCTCAAAGAACTTATAGCAATATCATTTGGAGTAAATTAACCTATAGGCCCAAAATCTGTGCATCTCTTATGGGCCAATGGGTCATCGGCTTCTTAAAGGCCAACTTTTACTTCAGTTTTTGGGAAAATGACATTATAAGTGTCATAATTTTCATACAATACTCACTTCAATGTCATAACTTTATTTCCATCACTCAAGTACCTCATCAATGAAAAATTCATCACTCTAATGCATCCGCCGACATACTCATCTTACATGACTTTTTTAATAAAATTCATGTACAGCAGGACTTTTTTTGAAAAGAAAATTGAAGTCCAACGTGAACAAAGGATTAGAAGACGTGGTACTTGTGACTAAAACGATGCCGTTACCTCCTAAGAAAAACTGATTCTCTCTCCTATGTCTTCTCTCTCTCCTCCCTCCCCTCCCTGCAACAATGGCGGCTCTTTCTTATCTTCAGAAAACCTAAGCACTTTCGCAACTCGAAATTCCAAAACTTCGTCAGTAAGCAAATTATGAGGTTTTCGAAGTAAAGCAATTGCTCAGCATGTTTTGCAAACAAATACCTTCATGAGATGATGTTACGACACTCCATAACGTTACGCGTGATACTGTCCTTTCCATTTTATTATTGGCATGCAGAAGAACAATGAAACACATGACACAATAAACGTAGTTGGAAAGTTATAATAATATATAAATACAATTGTTCCAATTATAACCCTCTTCCAATTATAAATACAAGTATCAAAAGAAACAAAATATAGGACATTAACTATGTTGATACTACCCTATATTCCCGCATCCAAAAAACTTGTCAATAAAAAGTCTCATACTAAACTATGTATCAACAACCTCGCCCATCAACAAGTCACTGTCGCCATTAGAACCCCTCAACAGTCCAACTAGCTCACCATTGATATTCAAGTACCAAGCGACAAATCGATGGGGAATCCATTTTAAATACCCCATGTTGACCCAATGGAACTACTACACTTAGTATATACTAAGGTGAACCAGGTACAAGCACATTGTCATAAACACAATCAAAATGCATGAAGGCTCCCAAAAGCAATGGAAAAATAAGAAATGAGCCAAAATCCAGTAAATGAATCTCAAAGATTAACGTAGGAAATCGTCTTACCACTCAACTTGGTATCCATGTAATGATATTAAGTTCAAAACAAGTACATAATAGTTGTGTATGATAAATGCAGTAGTATATGCACTATATTTCTTATTGTGATATGCCAATGGAGTTAACAACATTGCATAAGATGGTTCACTCAAAAGCAAGTGGATCACATAATAGACTACTATACATATGAAGATGATAACAACATATGAAGACTATTATACTATATTTCTTATTGTGATATGCCAATGGAGTTAACAACATTGCATAAGTGGGTCACATAAGGAAAATGATACCACGAGTGTCATTGAGGGATGAAATGGACTAATTTGTCCAATTACCTAATCAAAAACAATCTTTTCTCAATTAAGGAATGAAACGGGCTAATTTGTGCAATTTCCTCATCAAAAGCGCAAATTGATTGAAATTGAACCTAATTGATATCATGAGACATTATTTAATCTAATTGCCCATGCTCGTGATAGCTTTTTGCATTCAAATTGACATTGAAATGTTGGCACGAATTTTATGTCAAAATTGAATTAAGGACCAATGATGAAATTGGACCTCAATTCATCAAATTAAACTTTAGTTTTGAGTGGGTCAACTAAAATCTCACTAATCGGAGTTCATTAACTTCAATTTCTCAAATTCAAGAAAGCTAAATCCATCAAATTGGAGAAAAAGTAAAAAGTTATGCATGATCACTTTAGGTAAACACGATGACTGTTAGGTATCGAAAGGGCACTAATAAAAATATTAATGTAACCCAAGTCTCCAAACCCTAGATCTTTGGATGCATAGAAATCGATAGAATACTCCCGACCCTCGATAGGGCTTTCTAGCCGACCACAAAATTGAGGTTGGTGGCGACTCCTAAAATATTATCTTAGGTTGTTTAATTGACTTAGATAATAAAATGAACCTATCATGTGGGGTATGAGTCTCGTTAGGCACTCACAAACTACAATTTAGCATACTCAAAATGAGGGGCCCAAAAGATGAAGTAATGTCATCCTTAGGGAGTTACTGTTTGAGAGGGCTATTGTAGTGGAAGTACCCCTAAATTCGTCTCTCACGCTCAATTTCCTTTTCATAAGACGTGTCATGTGCATGGGAGCAAATCACGACACCTTCTTACTGTTGCGCGGGATATGGGTTTGAGAGAACCCGCGTTTGCGTAGACCTCAAACTCAATGGGTCAAGACCAAAAGGCAAGGTGATGACGCATTTGGTTAATATGGCTCGAGGGTGAGCCTGCGAACAAATGCCCCTAAACTCCATCCCTCCTGACATCAACTGTCACCGAGGGCAAGTCGCAACAATGTAGACATTTTTAATAATATTTTACTAATTTTTTAATTATTTTCAAAAAATTTAGTTTTTTTATTTTTCTTTTTCCTTGTTTTCTTTTTTTGTTTCCTTTGTCTCAGTGAGGGTCACTGGCGCCCAGAAGGGCGTTGGAGAGTTCTGGAAACCCTAGCCTAGACATAGAAAAATAAGAAAAAAGAATAGAAAATTGAATAAAGAATCAAAAATTTTGAAAAAAAAATTAAAAAATTAAAAAATTATTGAAAAATGTTATTGTCAGTGCCGGCCGTGCCATGTAAAACGGATGGAGTCCACGTCAGCCATTTTCAGCCTAAATTAGTTAGATGGACTCAACTGGCCTTAAATATTGTCACATCAAATTAGTCACACAAGTTGCTGATCGAAGTGATCAAATTTTTTATTTTATCAAAGTGGTACTTACGTAATCGTGGAAAAAAAAAGTTACGGTAATAAGTGAGCACTACTCTCACAAGATCCTTACATCAATATTATTTAGAGGAGGATTGACCTACAACCCAGCTATTATACATTTATTATGTGCCAACTCAGGGATGTCTTGGATGGAAACCAATGAGTCCAGAAAACTGGGTGTGGCGCATGTTGAGAAGAGGGGAGGGCGGAGAAATAATGGTACTCTCTCTCAGGCTACGCGACTCCACCACTTTCCTCTTCTTGTTCTTCGCGAAATCGACGTAGGAATCAAGGCCAATTGCCCCCTTGAGTTTGAACCCACCAGCTAATGCTTTTCTCGTCTTGCCTTCTTTGCTTCCACCTTGATTACACAATTTAGAGAAACCTAGAATGAGTCTATCAAGCTAGAGAAAGAATCATACGCTCATTATCTATTCAGGCGAAATTTCTCGCCATAAGGAAAGAAAAATGATGGCGATACGTTTTACCAGGGGCATCAGGTACATGTTGAGCAGGAAGCAAAGAGGCACTCGTTGGTGAAGGCAATAGAGCCACCATGATGAGCAGACTTGCCACCTCTGCTATCACCAACCACTTTCTTTCGACACTCTTCTTCTTCTTCATTGCTCACGGACCATGTAAAATCACAACGCAATCACACTACGAGAGTGGCGACGATGAGCAACGGATCATAGGCAAAGTCCGAAAGTGAAAGGATTGGGCGTCTTGAATAAATAATGTAGCGAGATTTTCGGCCTCGCTAAGAGAAAATGGCTTTGTGGAATTCATGGTTTGATCACAGCCCTTGGCTTAGATTGTCTCCATTCCAACATTGAATTCATCTCTCTCGTGATGACCCCGCAAGCTGAGAGGATCACTTGTAGAATGTGTTGAGATTGCTTTTAGGTTAGATATAACATGGCTTGTAGAATGTGTTGAGATTGCTTTTAGGTTAGACATAACATGTCATGTGCGGATGATATGAAATGAATATCAATATTTCAATGGACAAGTACACTTTATTATAATATGTCTAGAACATCAGGCCTTCCATCCAATCAAAGTTTGTCGAAAATTCAGGCAATTAACCTGTCGAATAATGGGCCATCAACTTTCATATTACCAAACTAAGTACAAATGTTTTTTATTTGATTAAAATACAGTTAACAGGTCATCTGAAATCAACTCTTTCTCCAACTAAATGTTCAAAAAGACAAGTGTGCAAAAAATCACTTTGACTTTTGATGACCGAAATCCGTGGACGATCTATGCTGGTGGCCATCGACTTGGATGACGACAAGCTTCCCCGACCAATGAATCATGGGGGTGGGACATTTTTTGTCTCGTTCGGACAAATTGAAATGAGTCATTTCTATAGTGTACCTTTGTATGTATGTGTGTGTATACACAGGGCCTATCCAGCAACCACGTAAATTGTTTCAAAGTTGGATTCATGTTTGAAGAATTTGAAATTAGTGCTCGCATAAGTAAAGCAAATCGTGAGGTTTTCACAATTGTCGTGACCTACCCTCCAATGGCCCCTTGGGGAGAAATAGGTTTTAGAGGTATATGCTCATAAGACGGTTTGAATGATCCATCCAATTGACTGATTCTAAGGGTCCAAACAGTCCATCAATTGGAGCCTATACCTTGCGTGACATCGGTGTTTCATTTTCTTAATAGCTTAAAAAAATTTTGGGAATAGCCACTAGTCATTTGGGATTAGCTAGAAACCAAATAAAATGTGGGAATTTCATCTTGTTTCCTACACAACTAAATATTCTAAGCATGGGGACTTAATTATGCTAGTTAACTAATGCCTTTCGGTACCTAAACTTGATTATTTGTCAACTAAAGTGTCCAAGCAGTCTTTTTATCCAATTATAAATCCTAAAGTTCTTGTCCGCTAGGTATCCATGCGATATTTTTATTAGTGTCTATTATAATCCTAAAAAAGATGACCTAATTATTCAGCTAAAGTAGACAATGGAGAACATGTGAAAACAATATAAAAGAAACATAATCAATTGGTCCAAGAAAGTAATGAGAAGCGAGTAAAAAGTGTCAACTAATTCATATAGATCCGGCTATTGTGCGATTAAATAAGTTCTCTTTACCTAAGAGAGGATGAAATTACGGAAGTGGGTAGTCGTGAATTTAATTAGCTCTGTTGGAGATGAATGAGCTTTGAACTTTTGGAGTGACATTAATATGTAGTACCAAACAAGATGAACTCAAAAGACAAGACATCTCTTGTTGGGAGCGCACTAATACCTTAGGAGATTTCCAAAGGGGAAACCCAAGTCCGAGCCCGTCAATATATCTAGTTGGACCCACCTTAACTCAAAAGCTTAAGTTAGTGAGTTATGGATCTGATACCTTAGGAGATTGCCAAAGGGGAAACCCAAGCCCAAACCTGTCAATATATTTAGTTGGACCCACCTCAACTCAAAAGCTTAAGCTAGTGAGTTATGAGCCAATTAGGATATATTAACTGCTCCACACTACATTAATTTTCTAATGCAAGACTAACACCACATTAATTCTCCAATGCGAGACTACTTTTCTAATACAACTCACACATATGAGCCAATTAGGATATATTAACTGCTCCACATCACATTAATTCTCTAATGCGAGACTAACACCACATTAATTCTCCAATGCGAGACTATTTTTCTAATACAACTCACACGCGTATCCTAACAATCTCCCTCTGACGTGTGAGTTCTAGTGTTAGGTCTACTCCCTCTTAAATCAGATATTGGCCCAACATCATCCTCACCGGCCTACACCTAGGCTATCCTCACGAGCCAGTTATTGGGAGCACGCAATGGAAGTTCGATACCTTTGGACTAGAGAGATTGCCAAGGGGAAACCCAAGCCCAAGCCCGTCAATATATCTAGTTGGACCCACCTCAACTCAAAAACTTAAATTAGTGAGTTATGGGCCAATTAGGATATATTAATTGCTCCACACCACATCAATTTTCCGATATGGGATTACTTCTTTAACATAACTCACACGTGTATCCTAACATCTCTCGACCTAGATACTGCTTAATGCCTCTACTTACTGAACTTTAGCTTGGCACTTGATGTACAAGCCTAGTAAAACGGATAACAAATTGCTAACCTAATGGGAAATTTTCAGATGAATTTGCTGCATTAGACGGGAAATAAAATTCTTCCTTTTTTCAATAACTAAATTAGTGGGACCATAGTCGACATTCAATAAAAGTCTTGTATATTGGCTTGTTAACCAACTTCGGCGACAAGTCTTTTTAAGAATTTAGTGTTCTTGATGCGGTTATCTCTTCATGGGCTGGGTCCTTTTTTGGGGGGGGCGCTTGTGAATGTTTGATTTTGGAGATACTCTGCCTAAACTATAGATTGCACATGCGTCTTAGATCAATATCATTTGGAGTGAGATTAAGCTATAGGGCCAGCTGTTATTCATCTATTGTGGGCCAACGGGTCATCGGCTTCCCAAAGGGCAGCTTTTACTTCGTTTAAAAAAAAATTCACAAGTATTATAATTTTTATATGGTATTCACTTCATTGACAATAACGTTTTTTTCAATCACCTTGAGTACTATATCATTGAAAAATTGATTACTTCATTATATCTACTAACATACTCCGACAATTCATCCTACGTGGTCTTTTCTAATGAAATTAATTCCAACGTGGCATTTTTTCAAAAAAAATTTGAAATCCAACGTGGACTAAGGACATGAAGACGTGGCACTTGTGAATAAGAGGACGCCGATTCATTCAAAGAAAAGCTGATTCTCTCCTCTGTCTTCTCCTTTACTCTCTCTCTTCTCTCTCCCCCCCGGGCGATCCTCTCTCATCTTCAGAAAACCTCAGAACTGTCGCGACTCGAAATTCCAAAAATTCATCAGTAAAACAAATCGCAAGGTTTCCACAGTAAAGCAATCGGGAAGAAAGAAAGAAAACATACATGTTTCATTGACATTAGCATCAAGAATGTGTAATAGGATGTTCAAAACTCCGTGAGGAAAACCCCGAACCAATTGCTTTAGTGTGGAAACTTCATCTCTTGCTCACTTTAAGCTATCTTATATTACTCTCCATTGCAAATTTTGGGAAGTAATTTTCCCCGAATTTGAGAAATTGGGGGTGGGGTTTTTTAAGAACATAAGCAGTTTTGCCCCAGTGAGGCAAACACATGTAGGAATGATTTTGCTGACTTTGTTTGATGGCGAGTCACATCGGACAATTATATTAAAATATTATCGAGTTAGATTTTCCTACTATATAAATTGTCGATTAAAGTGATAGATTTTCTTATCAAAGTAGCATTTAAGTAATTGGAAAAAAAATTATGACTCTCTCACAAAGTCCTTAGATTAATATCATTTAAAGTAAGATTGACCTATAGGTCCACCTGTTATACACCTATTATGAGCCAACTGGACATCGGCAAGGCCAGCCATTAACCTCTAGAAGTAGTGGAACATAATATACCTAAGAGAGATCAACAAGCTTTGATAATGACCTGGCACAGACATTTCATGGGCAAAGAAAGGAAAATGATACGGTCGATATGGATGTCTAATTTATTAGGTAAGGAGAGGCCCCAATGTCGTGGTAGGAGCCTAGACTAATGCGAAGGTGAGGGCGTATGTGGCGAGGGCGGAGACAAAATGGGAGTCACCCTCAAACTCCGCGACTCCACTGCTTTCCTCTCCTTCTTCTTCCCAAAATCAACGTAGGAATCAAGGCCAATTGCCCCCTTAAGTTTGAACCTACCACCTAATGCTGTCCCTGGGAATCCTGTCTTGCCTTCTTTGCTTCCACCTGGATTGCACAATTTAGAGAAAGCCTAGAGTGAGTCTTTCCAACTGGAGAAAGATTCCTAGGTTTATTATATACTGAAGGTGAACTTTCTCGCCATGAGGAAAGAAGGAGGAGGAGGAGGAGGGGGAGGAGGAGAGTAATGGTGATATGTATTCCCAGGGGCATGGTGAACGTGCTGAGCAAGAGCAAAGAGGCATTCGTTTGTGAAGGCAATAAACCCAGTGCGATGAGCAGATATGCTGCCGCTGCTATGACTACCCGCTTCCTCTTAACGCTCTTCTTCACCATCATCATTCTCGGACAATGCAAAATCGCAATGCAATTACACTACGAGAGCGTCGGTGATGAACAATGGATCATAGGCAAAGTCACAAGTGAAAGGACTAGACGACTTGAATAAATAATGTAGCAAGATTCTTCAGCCTCACTAAGAGAAAATGGCTCTGTGGAATTCATGGTGCGATCCCAGTCGTTGGCCTTGATTTTCTGCAACCCAACATTGAATTCATCTCCCTCGTGATGACCACGCGAGCTGAGTGGATGGCTTGCGGAATGGGTTGAGATTGTTTATAATGTTGGACTCGACGGGTCAAGTACGGATGATATGTATCAAATGAATATCAATATTTCAATAGATAGGCGTGCTTTATTATAATACGTCTGGAATATCAAGCGTTCTATCAAATCAAAGTTTGTTGAAAAATCAAGCCATTAACCCATTGAATAATGGGCCATCAACTTTCATATTACCAAACTAAGCAAAAGTACTGTTGACTTGATCAAAATACCGTCCACAGATCATCTAAAGTCAACTCTTTCTCCAACTAAATGTTCAAAAAGACAAGCGTGCAAAAAATCATTTTGACTTTTGATCACCGAACTCGGTGGATGATCTCTGACGGTGGCCATCGACTTGGGTGATGACAAGCTTTCCTGACTGATGAATCATGTGCATCGGACATTTTTTGGCTCATTTGAACATAAAGAAATGATCCATTTCTATAGTGTGCATAAGTATGCACGTACGAGAATATGTATACACATATAGACATTTGACGGGCAAATAAAGGAAAATGATTCAGTCAATATGGGTGTCTAAGGGTGTGTTTGGCAACGATTCTATTCCTGGGAACAATTTCTAATTAGAAATGATTTTTTTTTATTCTGCTCCAAAGAATAATTTCTGAGGATTTAAGGTGTTTGATAAACTGTTTAAAATTTTTATTCCGAGAATAAAAATGCGTTTGGTAAAAAAATTTGATCTTTTGATTGTTTTAATTTTTTTTCTTTTTTCTTTTTCTTTTTCTCTTTTCTCCCCTTCTTTCTCTTGGCCGCTACCACTGGTGGTGGCCGTCAAGTGACCGCACGAGGTCTGGCAAGCTCGCCGGAGGCTTGCCAGGCCAAGGCAAGGCCCGGCCTCGCGCCGCCTAGGCGAGCTCGAGCCTCACCGAGCTGGGCGAGGATCTGGGGAGGCAAGCCTTGCCAGGCCAGGGCAAGGCCCGGCCTCGCACTGCCTGGGCAAGCTTAAGCCTCGCCGGTGGCCCGGCGAGGCTCGACCTCACCCCAGATCTGCGAAGGGTGAGGTCCAGTAAGCTCGCCGGACCTCGCCCGGCCGCTCACCAATGGCGGCCCAAGGGCGGTGATGGGGTGGGAGGAGGAAGAGGAAGAAGAAGAAAGGGAAGGGAAGGGAAAAAAAGAAAAGAGAGAAAAAGAGAAAAAAAAAACTGATTCTCAAAATAGTTCCCGGGAGCAAGAAACAACTTTTTTTTGCTTCTCGATTATACTCCAAATCTATTCCCCGAAACAAATTTGTTTCCGGAAACAAAAAATTTACCAAACGAATTTTTGTTCCAAATCTACTTCCGGGAACAAAAGAACAGAATCAGTTATTCCTGGGAGTGTTAACAAACAGGCCCTAAGTCATTAGATGAGAGGCAGAACGACCTGGGTGCAGCCAAAATTGTGAGGCGGCGAGGGCAGAGACACAATGGGCCTCGCTCTCTAGCTTCGCGACTCCACGGCATTCCTCTTGTCCTTACCAAAATCAACGCAGGAATCAAGTCTAATTGTTCCCTTAAGTTTGAACCCCACCACCTAATGCTTTCCTTGGGAATCAGGTCTTGCCTTCTTCGCTTTCACCTTGATTCAACAATTTAAAGAAAGCCTGGAGGGAGTCTATCCAGCTGGAGAAAGACTCCTACGTCTGTTCCATCATTGATTTCATCTCCCTCGTGACGAACACGCAAGCTAGCGGTCAAGAATTTGCAGAAATCTCTTCATGAGATCATTGAAAGCATAATGATAAATCAATAAACCAGAAGACATCTGTTTTTTGTAAACTTTCATATTCGATGGCTGGTACTTAATTTGTCTAAAAGGATTCGATGATTATGCATTCAAAACAAGAATAAGAGCAAGAGCGAGAACGTTCGGAAGTGCGTCCAATCTCTCCACCAACCTGTCCAGCCAAAACCTAACCAATCGAAAATCTCCGTCAAGATCATTCTTTTCTCTTCAGCTTACCCTGATAATCAATTCAAGATTGCTGTCAGTCAGCCAAAAGAGCCAGTTGGCAAGTGATTTATACTTAAATTGTGAGAGCAACTATTTATCGTCTATTCCATCATTGATTTCATCTCCCTCGTGATGACCACGCAAGCTAGCGGTCAAGAAATTGTAGTAAATCTCTTCATGAGATCATTGAAAGCATAATGATAAATCAATAAATCACAAGGCATCTGTTTTTGTAAACTTTCATGTTTCAATGGCTGGTTATATTGTCTGAAGGGAATCAATGATTATGCATTTGAAACAAGAACATGAGCGAGAGAGAGAGCGAGAACGTTCAGAATTGCCTCCGATCTCCCCTCCAATCTCTCCACCAATCGGTCCAGCCAAAACCCGACTAATCCCAATCTCTGCTGAGGTCATTCTTCTCTCTTCAGCTCATATCGAAAACGCTAACACACAAAAAGGGTATAGAGCAATCGGTCCTGTTTGTTTCGTGGACATATTAGTGAAAAATCAATCACTTCAGTGCATTCGCCGATATATTACAGCAATTCATCTTATTTGATTTTTTTTTTTAATGAAATTTTGAGTCCAACGTGACTTTTTTGAAAGAAATTTGATGTGCAACATGGACAAACAACATGACAACCAGGCACTTGTGGCTAAAACAATACTGTTTTCATCTATGGAAAAATTGATTCTCCCTCGCTCTATCTTCTCCTTTACTCACTCTCTCTTGCTCCTCTCTCACTCTATAACAATGCTAATCCTCTCCCAACTTTAGAAACTTCAGAACTTTCGCAACTTGAAATTCCAAAACTTCATTGGTAAGGTAAAGGTTTTCATAGTAGCAATTCCTCGTCATGATTTGCTAAGAAATACCTTCATGAGATGTTACAAGAGGCGAAAACCAACAAAACAGAAGAAAGAAAGAAGAAACAAAATGATACAGGTTTCATTGGCGTTAGAATCAAGAATTTGTAAGAAATGTAGAGTGCGAGACCTTTCTTTGATAGTGATGGTAGGTTATTCAGAGACACAACTCTGATACCAATTATTGAATTTATAGAAGCATCGTGATGTAACATAAGAGAATTGTAATTTGACACCTCTAAACACACTTGTTATATCAAAATATGATACTTAAAAAGCTCACACAACTATTATAATCTACTTTGTCTCACCACACTCAAAGCAATGCTTGCTTATTTGAGGACACACTGTCAAATTATTGTGTTCGTCTTTCACTCGTATAGAAAAACTCTCTCTCTCTCTCTCTCTCTCTCTCTCTCTCTCTCTCTCTCTCTCTCTCTCTCTATCTCTCTCTCTCTCCTCGCGGACTGCGTTGCCTCTTCTTTCAAGCTCACCTTTGCATGTGGTGACTTAACTTCGAAACATTCATTCTAAGCCTTAATTATAGGCCCAAGTTCCACCGCCTTATCAAGTCGGTGAAGTCCATTTACTTGTTGAACAAGTTGGCAAGTTCTAGGTGCCATCTTGTTCATGGTGGAAAAAGTACCAAAAAGGTCCTAAACATATTACATTGATACTAATTCAATCATAAATCTTTATTTGGACCAAATTAATTCCAAACATTTTCACATTGATATCATTTCAATCCATCTAGCCAATTTAGACCGGAAATCACTATGTGGATGTCAATTGTCTTACGTTGCACAATTGGCACTAACATTGACATTTTTAAATAAGTTTTTGATTTTTTATTATATTTTTAAAAAAATTCATTCTTCCTTTTGCTTTGGACTATGGCTGATCTTAGCCATGTCCGGCGAGGGCATTGTGGCTCTCACCGGCCACTGGCGAGGGCACAACCTTCGCAGCTTGGGTGAGGGTTGCCCTCACCAAATCTAGCAAGGGCTTGATCCTTGTGAACTAGGCAAGGGCCACTCGCACTAAATCTAGTGAGGGCCACCCTCGTGACCTCTAGTGGGTGAGGGTTGCAAGGGCAACCCTTGTGGAGGCCGCAATGGTCGTGCCCTCACTTGTGATGGGCAAGAGCCGTGATGCCCTTGTTGGCCCTTGCTTGTGGCCCATCGCCGACCACAGTCTAAAGGAAAAAAGGAAAGGAAAGGAAATGCCAAAAAATAAAGGGAAGTGGAAAAAAAAATTAATAAAAAAACAATCAAACCAACAATGCCATGTAAGACGGCCGGCATCAACGATTTATGGCCTAAGTTGGATGGATGGATTGAATTAGTACGAATGTAAAACAGTTTATAACTAAATTTGTCCAATTGAAAGATTCAGAATTGAATTAGTATCAATGTAATAAGTTTATGACTTTTTTGATACTTTTTCCCATTGCTAGCCTATTAGTTGAAAATCTACTTTAAATTGTCTTCCTTTACTGACTTCATGTGAGAGGAAGTTCTTTTTGAACTTACTTGGACTTTTCTTTTTCTAAGTCGTCAAGGTTGGGATCAATTAAGGACCACAGTCCAATTAGTACTCATCTTTCTCTCATATAAGTTGCTGACTCCAACAAGAGGAAGTTGGTTAGCTTCATTGTGAAAACTTAGCGAGGGAAACACCTCAGAACACTTGCTTTACAATGAAAACTTTGTCTCTCGCTCACTCTGAGTGACGGGTTCCAAGTTTCACCTAGAACTTACCCGTCAAAATAGGTTCTCTAATTTTTGAAATTTGGAACCTACCTTATATATTCTTGAACCTTAAACTTACCCCGTCATAGATTCCAAGATTGATTTTAGGGTCTACCTAGGTTTCACCTATAGTCTTAATTGAACTATTGCCATGAAGCATCACCTCTAATAACTATCATTTGCTACAATCCACTTATCACCAGTCCTATATAAACATATGAAAATTATGAAATATTAACAAAGTAAAAGTCTCAATCATAAATATTGTCGGAAATGGAAACTCATACTAATAGTTTTATATTATATACTCTTCATAAGACTCTATGCAATGCCACAGGATCACTCAAAGACATAAGACAAGAAAAACATAAAAACTTGTTTCAAACTCCAAAGTCTAAGTTCCCTATAACCAAGAATCAACTTGTCGGAATAGGTTTCCCAATTTTTGGAACCTTGAACATACCCTACATATCCTAAAACGTAGAACTAAACCGGTTCCAAAACCGATCTAATTCCCAAGTTCCGGATTGCACCCTGAAACCGTGCTCACCCCTATCACTCACTGTTAGCCATCTTATCTTACTCTTCATTGCAATTTATGAAAGTAATTTTGCCCCAATTTGAGGATTTGGGGCTAGGGTTTTTTTTAAGAACATAAACAATTTTGCTCCAATTTGTAATTTGGGGCAAAGAATCTGACAGATGATGTCATTTAGAAGCAACTTTACTGACTTTATGTTGCAGGCAAACCACGTCAGACGATTGATATTTAATATTGTCACATCGAATTTTCCGATCATGCAAATTGTCGATTGAAATGATCCATTTATTTATTTATTTATCAAAGTAGCATTCAAGTAATAAAAAAAAAAAAAAGTTATGGCGCTGAGCATCACTCTCACAAAATCCCTACACCAATATTATTTAGAGTAGGATTGACCTACAACCCAACTATTATACATTTATCATGGGCCAATTCTTGGGTCGTAACTCATACTAGGCACCGTACTGTGAATAGTGAATATTGGGACGAGGTGGGGGCAGAGGCGCGATGGGGCTCGCCCTCAGGCTGCGCGATTCCATCGCTTTTCTCCTCTTCATCTTCCCAAAATCAACGTAGGAATCAAGACCAATTGGCCCCTTGAGCTTGCACCCGCCACCTAATGCTTTTCTTAGGGATCCCATCTTGCCTTCTTCGCTTCCACCTTTATTACACAATTTAGAGAAAGCCTAGAGTGAGTCTACCCAGCTGGAGAAAGACTCCTCTGTTCATTATACATTGAAAGTTGAAGAAGAAGAAGGATGACGGTGATACGTATTACCAGGGGCATCAAGAACATGTTGAGCAGGAAGCAAAGAGGCAATCGTTGGTGAAGGCAACAGATCCACCATGATGAGTAGATATGCCGCCACTACTATTGCCACCCACTTTCTCTCGGCGCTCTTCTTCTTCATCATCGCACTCAGACCATGCAAAATCACGATGCAATCGCACTACAAGAACAGTGATGATGAGCAACGGATCATAGGCAAAGTCCAATTGTGAAAGGACTAGACGGCTTGAATATATAATGTAGCGAGATTCTTTAGCCTCACCAAGAAAGATGGCTTTGCGGAATTCACGGTTTGATCAAAGTCGTTCATCTCTTGACTCAGTCTACAACAGAGCCAAAATTCCAATGTATCCTGGCCCATCTGAACTTTTGGGAGGCTTCCTCGTCCTTCCCTCAATCTTATAGTCGTCTCCGCATTCGAGCAACCACTTGTGGTCTGTTCCATCATTGACTCCATCTCCCTCGTGATGACCACGCAAGCCAGCGGTCAAGAATTTGCAGAAAATCTCTTCGTGAGATCATTGAAAGCATAATGATAAATCAATAAATCAGAAGACATCTGTTTTTGTGAAATTTTATGTTTCGATGGCTGGTTACTTAAATTGTCTGAAGGGAATCGATGATTATGCATTTGAAACAAGAACAATCGACAATCTCTGCCTAGGTCATTCTTCTCTCTTCATCTCATGTCAAAAACGCTAACACACGAATTGGGTATAGAGCAATCGGTCCCGTTTGTTTTTTGCGGACATTACAAACGAGAGAGCTCTTGGGTTTTTTCTTTTTAAATATTCATAAAATGGAATAACAACGGATGAGAATTGACAAGATTTGCTGTTTCTTTTGTTTTCCTTGTTTAAAGAAGTCCATGTCGTGAACAGAAGGAGGAAGTAAAGGCCAGAGAGGGGGAGCTAAATGATCTATTCAAGATTACTGTCAGTCAGCTAAAAGTGCCAGTATGTAATTCGTACTTATATTGTGATTACTTCGTATTTTTAGCCTCATTTAGCCTTTTATTTAGCTGCCTTGCGTCCTATATTCGAGCTATCCTACAGTCCAATGATAATTTGATAATCATCATAACTTTATCATTATCATCACCTTGCAGAGCGTTTTAAAATTGTTTATTATGTTAGACTTCACGGGCTGAGTGAGAAGGATGATGAGTATGAAATGAACAACGTTGTTTTACCGGGCAAGTGCCCTGTATCATGATGTCCATGGGACCTCAGGTGTCCCATCGAATCTGAAGTTTGATGAAAATTCAGGCAAAAGGAATGTGTAACCGGTTATATAATCTTTTTGAAAAAGATAAACGTGCAAAAGATCATCTTAACTTTTGATGACCGAACTCAGCATATGATCTTTGATCATGGTCGTGTTGACTGGGATAACGAGAAGCTTTGCCCACCCATGGATTATGGATTGGACATTCTTTGGCCCATTTGAAAATAAAGAAATGACCTTTTTTTCTATGGTGAGTGTGTGAGTATGAATGCACATATCATGTCAATTAGGATTGCTACGTGATGCCCAACCAGTTTCACACGCATTATAGAGAGTTGCAACCCAAAGGTTCGGAACCAATGACCTCAAACATGAAATGTGCAACAGGACCACTCAACTCAAAAGAATTTGGTTAACATGAGGTATAAAATAATAATATATAATGGCTCTAATTTGGAAAAAAAAATCTAATTTTTGCGTAGAATTGTAAATTAGCCTAAAACTAACTAAGTTGGCTTCGTGCCGGTTCCAATAGCACCCTCTTCAATACACGATTTCAATTTGTCATAATCAAGACTTATAGAGTTGGTTTTAAGTTCCAGCCTCGAAATCTATCACCTCTAGTAGAGGAGATTATATCATTATATTAAGGAATGTTGCTCCAAATGGGCCGAGGTATGCAAAACGAGCCCACAGATAGGAAAAAAGCTTAGGTTTTAAAGTGCAAGTGGAATGTGGAAGCTGGACCCGTATGCAAACCAAAATTATATGTGGTCAAATTTGCGCCTATTATGTTTGATTTGGGCTTAACCCACCAGACAATTGAACTATTGCTCTAGCTTGAAAACAAAATAATCAACAAATCATTATAACCCGTGTGCTATAAATCTCATCTTACGCGGCATACATGCCATGCATGTCACTTTTCCTTGACTTGTTCCACCACATGACACTGCCTTTTGGTATGATTGTCACATTAAATACTTGCTCCAGAGATAGAGAGATAACCGACGTGGTCGCATTAGAATGTGATTCACTCAAGAAATTTATCCTAAATGCCATTCCTATATCCCTCGCAAACTGAGTAACACGACGAATTTCTTGAATTCACTCCTTTTTTTTCTTAATTTACAAATACAACCAATCGAGCACACTTCATTATTAGATGAAACCAACTCCAATGACGTAGTACTAGGTTTTGTAGTTAACTCTCACAAAAACCCAATAGTGTCTTAATTTTACTCGGTTAGAAGTATAAAAAGATGCCATTATGTACAGACAAATCAACCTTTGTTTTGGAGACATATGGCGGTAAATCCAAACATTTGGCTATTTCCTATTCCAAAAATTTTGACTCCGGTCTCTCTATAACAGGATATTACATTTTCTAGAATTTCATTTGTTGGCCTTACGGTGTCAAGGATGATGATAGTCGTATAGATCTGGCTATCGTATTATTCAATTAGTTGTCTTTAACTAAGTGAGGATGAAATTATAAAAGTGGGCAGTGAATTTAATTATTTCTGTTGGAGATGAATGAGCTTTGAACTTGAAGCGATGTTCATATATAGCACCGAAAAAGATGAGCTTTTGAGACGTAAGTCGACGTGGATAATTGAGCGTGGCAGCAGCTTGCTTGGCACTTGATGCACAACTTGTGTAAAACTGATAACAGCTAACCTAATGGCACATTTTCCAGATCAATTTGCTGCATTAAACATGATTCCAAATTCTTTCTTTTTCATTTACTAAATTAGTAGGTTCATACTCAACGTCCAATAATGAGTATTTATTTTTTACGATGTTGTAGATTGGGTCCTATCTTTTCTTTTGGGCTCATGAATCTTTGATTTTGGAGATTTTCCGGGGAGCCTATATATTGACCTAGAGGTGCAAGGGTCATACATCTTTTGCGGGGGATCAACAAGCATTGATAATGACTCGGCATTGACATTTATTTCATTGGCAAAGGAAGGAAAATTACATTGTCGACACGGGTGTCGAGTCATTGGATGGAAAGAGGAGGAGGGGCATGAGACCCTCAGGAGGTGCACCGATTGCGAAGCGGCAAGGGCGGAGACACAACGGGAGTCCCCCTCAGGCTACGCGACTCCACCACTTCCCTCTTCTTGTTCTTACCGAAATCAACGTAGGAATCGAGACTAATTGGCCCCTTGAGTTTGAACCCAACACCTAATGCTTTTCTTGGGGCTCCGGTCTTGCCTTCTTCCCTTCCACCTTGATTACACAAGTTAGAGAAAGCGTAGAGGGAGTTGATCAAGTTGGAGAAACAATCCTGTCCTTCATTATCTGTACAAGGAAAACGAGAAAGAGGAAGAAGAATCGTGGTCAGTTAGATGTACCATCAGGGGCATCAGGAAGCTGTCGAGCAGGAAGCGAAGAGGTGATAGTCGGTGCAGGCACTATATCCACCATGATGAGCATATATCCCGCCACTCCTATCACCGCTCACTTTCTCTCAAAACTCTTCTTCATCGCATCATTCCCGGACCAATCACACAACGACAGCTCCGACGATGAGCAGAGTTCGAAAGTGAAAGGACTCAACCACTTGAATAATCCTTATAGAAATATCCTGCAGCACCACTAAGAGTTATGTTCCTGTGAAATGATGAATGGCGTGATCACAGTCGTTGACGTCTCGACTTTGCGTCTTCAGGCGGACAGAGTCACAATGTGTCGAGGCCCCATGTGAAAACTTCGGGAGGCTTCCTCGTACTTGCCCTCGAAATTACAGTCTGTCCCTGAAGTCGACCAACCATCCGTGGACTTTGACTTTATCCACCCCATCGTTGAGTTTATCCTTCCTGATGGCCACCCAAGCTGATTGCAAGTGTGACTGCGAAAGTCATCACTATCTTGCCGAGACTGACGTGACCACGATCATGATCATGAGAAAAAGAAAAAGGCTGCAGGTCATCATCTGCAATGCGTGTGAGAAGACTCATGAGGAATGACTTCTTGATTGAACTGCCTACTCTTCTGAGTCTACTCCAAGAGAGATTCACTGAAACTCTCGAATAAACAAAGGGCAGAGAAGTTTTTGTGGGTTACAGCCAGGCTGTGTCCCTCTGAAGTCAACTCTCTCTCCAAGGTGACATTCAAAAGTTTGCAGTGAATGATGACTCCCAGACAATGGTGCAAAGGATCACTTTGACTTTTGAGGACGAAATTCGGTATATGATGTGTGATCATGGGCCACAGCGACTTGGATAACAACGAGCTTCAACTTGGAGAACATCCTTTGTTCCATTCGAAAAATAAAGAAACGATTCATTTGTATGGTGTCTATATATATCGAGTTTGCAGCCTCTCCTGATGAAATATCAGAAGAAGAAATAATGGCTCAAATCTCCCCCCCCAGATAGATTATATGTAGCAACTAGGTCAAAGGATTAAAAGACTAAACATATGTCAAGTGAGCCCTTCGCTTCCAAGCACTTGAAAGTAGAGTTCAAATAATGTTGGATTCCTGCTCGTTCTAAACACAGATCATGTCAATCATGAGGTATGCAACATGATCATTTGAATAAGAAAAGTCTACTCAAGATGAGCTATAAACGATAGTGTATAATAGCTGTAACTTGATTTTTATGGAAAAAGCCAACAAAAAAAAAAAAAATGATTACCCCGTAGAACCATGAACCAATCGAGAACCAACATGTTGGGTTTCATGCCTATTCCAAAACCAATCAATTCAGTTCATAGTCCCGATTTTTCAAAATCGAGACTTACAAAATAAGTTTCAGTCTCTGACTTTGGAATCGATCACTTATCACTATATCAAGAAATGTTGCTCCAAATGAGTCGAGATAAGCAGAGTGCACCCACGGATTAAGTTTCAAAAAAAAAATTTGAATGTGGAAGCTGGACTCCCCTGTGTAAAACAAGATATAGGCCCAACGTTGGGCCTTTTATGTTTGAATTCGGCTTAACCCCCAACAGCCAATTGAATTATTGCTCTAGCTCTAAAATGGTCTAAGCCTCAAGTATAATGTTTACACCACTTGGCTTTGACGACATATTATCACCGACCAATCACCATTACTTACTTGGCACCATATGCGTCCTGCATCTTACTTTGATTGGCTTGTCAAATCACATACTAGCGCCATATGATGTAGTCATTACATGAATTACTTGCTTTGGGGTAGGGAGATTAACTGACAGAGATCTCACTGACACATGATTTTCTCAAAAAGCTTACCCCTGTTGCTTTATCCCTCACAAACTTATTAACACAACAAATTTCTTGGATTTATCTTATTTTACGAATACAACCAATAGAACACACGTCGTTATTGGGTGAAACCCATTGAAATGACGTAGTGCTAGGTTATGTAGTTAAGTCACACATAAATCCAGTGATATCTTGATTTTATATTTGAAAAGATAGCATTATGTATGAAGAGATCACCCTTAGTTTTGGTGACGCATGGCAGTAAATCCAAACATTTAACTATTATCGATATTAAAAATAGTGATTTTATCTATCTATAACGTGATATCACATCTTTCAGAATTTCATTGATTTACCTAGGATGTCGGTCATATAGATCTGGCCATCATACTATCAATTAGGTATCTTTAATGAAGTGATGATGAAATTATGAAAGTGGGCAGTTGTTAATCTAATTAGTTCTCTTGGAGATGAATGAGCTTTGAACTTCAAGAGCTATTCATATGGAGTACCAAAAGAAGAAGAGCTTTTCAGATTATGTTTGTCTAAAAATATCTTGCGCTACTTGTCAAATAAAGTTGGCAATTCAATAGTTTTGTCTTTTAGATAGCAGAGGTCGAATTTTGACTTCAAAATCGAAACACCAATCTCTAGCCTTCGTGGAGGACCCCACGTAATCAAGTTTGCTGAAAATAAAAAATTAGCTTGGTAAGGGCTAAAGCTAACTTCATAATATCCGATTATGCAAGTAAGCTCTTTTTGCTCAATAATATTTTGTGGGAAGAATTATAAAAAAAAAAATCTAAACCTATTGCATTTATATCAATTCAGTTATAAACTTTGTAATTTTGCCAATTTAATCGTAATTCTTTTGGCAATCTACCAAATTAGTCCTTCCAACCAAATTCCTCCAAAAATCGCCTAGATAACGATCTAGTCCATGCCGACTATCCTATATGGCATGGCCGACACTAACGTAAATAATTTTTTCAATATATGTTTTTCTAAATTTTTATTGTGTTTTTCTTCTTTTCATATTTTCCTTTATTTTTCCAATCCTAGGCCGATAAGGGCCGTGACACCCACACCCAAGTGATTGTCACTAGCGTGATTGTCACTGGCCCTTACCTGTAGTCGACAACCTCACCGGCCCATAGTTGGGGAGAAAAAGAAATTTAAAAATTTATCCATGTTAGCGTCAGTCATACCACGTAGAATGACCCATGCTAACTAAATCGCCACATTAGTGATTTCCAATCAAAATTAGCCAGAAGGCTAAAGTGGCAAATTGCCAAAAAGTTTAAGACTAAATTAATATGTCATCAAAAAATTTAAGACTAGATGACATAAATACAATGAGTTTAGGTATTTTTTATTATTTTTCAATATTTTATATCATTCATTAGATTAGTGGAATATCCTATGAATTGGGGATTTCTGTATGACCGTTTGGTCCGCTAAATATGCTTTACTATGGCTGAAAATTCATTAGAAACGACAGAAATGATGGCGTCCACAAAGCACTCGCCTAAAATCACTGTCGGCATGTACAATTGACATCGATCATGCTCGATTCGTGCGACACTCTCACTGTCGTGTCTTCCACTTTATATTACCATGTTACTTCCCACCTTTCCTCCTTACTTTTGCTTTTAGCACAAGTCAAATTGTACGGCACATACAATAATTCACTCGAATGTGAGGAGAAATGGATCGAAAAGAAAGCAAGATGTCGACCTTTATTTACCTCGGCGTTGAGCTATAAAAGGGTTTTTATTACTCTTGTTAATGTCGAATCAAATATAAACAGACATCAATTCAAGAGATGAGACTTTAATCAAAGAGAGTGGCCAACTTAGGGTTTGTGATTAGACATGTGAGGGGGGTTTGTGTTCCCAAGGCACTCTAATTGCAACTTTTGACTTGGAAAAAGCTGAGTGGTTTTGGTGCATGGATGAATTCATGGGGACCATGGGGAATCTTGAAACTCGATTGCCCCCATCTTAATAAAGGTGTTGAAACTGGTTAATAGCCTAGTTTTCAAGTTAACCGTGTAATCATTCGATTAGATGTCTATTGACTCGATTTTGTCAAGCAAGGTTATGATAAAAGTAACCCAATCTTAACAATAATGACGAGAATTTTAAGTTATTACAGAGAAAGCGACACAAACAATCATACCCGCAATTTAAAATAGTGTTTTTTATATTTACTTACTTAGAATTTGCACAAGTATAATGATCATCAATTTGTGAGCCACTAAATAACGATAATATTAAATATATATTAATTACTCAATATGACTATCGCGCTTGCATTAGTTCTATTTTGTCAGTACTCCAATTACTAATCGCCTTTGGCCATTTGTTACCCGGCGGTGCATCATCTGGATGGAAACACGACCCAAACAAGCTTTTCCTCGACTAATATCTGAGCAATTCTTCCCGTTGCTTTTTTTTTGTTTTCAAAGATACGTGGAGGTGGCATGGAAGAGAGAAATTGCCCATTTTCAAGGGCCAGGTCAGTAATCCCACCCTCGACAAGAATTATTCTTTTTTCATCTTTCCTTCTTCCCTCCCCAAAATCCCAATTAGGGCAAAGGACCTAATCATTTGGGAGGGAAGCACGAGGGGAGAAGAATTCCCCAATGTCTAACGCTCACTATCATTTTGTGATCATCATCTCTTGAAAGGACGCTTTATTTGTTGGCTGATGGAGACTTGTTTCGACAAAAGGACAGCGACTTTATAGTACACGCACAGAAAGATAAAGACACCAGTTATTCTTCCCACCTGACTTTGAGGTAAACTAATATGCGTCCAACGAAACAATCCTAGAATCGAATTGTACACTCGCATCAACATAAAGAATTGGAGTCCATGTCATAGGAGCTAGAGAAAATTGGCTGTCCTCTTGTCCATGCCTACAAATTCTTAGGGGTAGTTGAGAGTCTGCCTCGACGCATTGAAGCAGCCAATAGGAATGGCTAGAAAAAGAATCTTCTTACTTGAAAATAGATGTTTTGAAAGCGATATTTTTTATACTTACTTATCGTACCGATATTGGACCGACGAGAGTGGAAAGTGATTGCAGCGGCCGAAGGGTTTGTATAACAAGTGATTTTTAGTAAGCTTCTAAAATGATGAAAAGAGAATGAATAAATTGAATTGCGCACCTGATAAAGAGAGAGCGTTTTTAGAATATATATGTGAAAACTGAAATTAACTTACGATGCCATCTTTTTATGTTACGGTAACATTTAGTTTTGAAATTTTAAAAAATTAAGCGTGCTCAAGTGATAGCACTATCAAAATGGACGAACTCTTGGAAAAGTGCCCATCTATAAACCAAGGGACAAAACTGTGGTGTCTAGTATGAGACGGACTAAAACAAATAATACTTCAAGTGAATTAATTCAAGGGAGTCATATTTATGATGCTTGCTTTGAATAGGGAGGTTTTAAATTGGAAGATTGGTATTATACATATGACTATGCTAGCGAGTAAATTAAATCTCACAAAAAAAGAAAAAAGGAAAAAATGGAGTCAAAGAGATAGCATTGCTCAATAGAGATAACTAAAAGTTCAACACCAATATATGCATAGTTACATACAGGTAATATTGATACGTCAATTTGTTTAAAGCTATATGGCTTATGTACCGAGTTTATAAACTAGTATTAGGCCACGTAGCATTTTGGGAAGGATAAGTACCAAATCAATCATACTCTATCACGCATGTCAATTCAATTCAAAGCTTCTCATTTCCCCAATGCAATCCAAAATCTTTGCAGGAAATCCCAATGTTCTCCCATTGGCTAGTTGCCATTGAAAATCATCAACGTCACATAGTCATTGTCAACCGTCCTACGTAACACATTAATGTAGACAACTTTATTCAAAACGATGTCTTAAACATATTGCAATATGTCAATTCAATTATAAATATTTTTTCTACTAATTGAATCTTAAATTTTTTGCATGCGTACCAATTTAGTTCATCCAACTTATTTTAAATGGCCAACATTTCATGTGGCGTGACTGGCGCTAATTGCGAATAAATTTTATTGATTTTTTATTTTTCTTTTCTTTTCCCTTTTCTTCCTTCTTTCCTTTCTTCTTTCCTTTATTCCTTCCTTCACCCCCAAAAGCTAGCAAGCTGTGGCCAACTAGGTTCGTCGGAGCTCACCAACCACAGGCAAGGGTCGCAAGCCTCACTCAACCTCGCCCTAATCTCGGCAAGGGCAGCCTCACTGGCCACAAACAAAAGCAGCCTCATCATGAGTCCCATCTTGTTGATCACCTTCTTGGTTTTACAACCTTTTGTATGACATTCCATGCCCTAATATGCATTTTCCTTTCTATAATCTTTTCATCTTCTTTTTTTTTGGTTGAAAGAAAATTGTATTCATTACTCAAAAGGATATAGAAGTACACAGTCTTCATGAGAAACCAAATTGAATCAAAGCAAGAATATTGAAAAATAAAGCCAAACTTTTTATAATAAAAAAAAAGAGGATCAATGGAGCACTAGTAAAGTTAAGCACATGCTCATTCCACAAGAACGGATCAATTAAACAAAACCAGTAGCCAATCAATTGATCTTGCGTATATATCAGTGATGAGCACACATCGAAAATTCATTTTCCAATAACTATGACGATACCAATTGACGGTGTGCGCCTATGTTCAACTTCTTCTACACCATCATCGTACGAAGAACAAACACAAATCTAATATGTGGAGAAGCAAATCTTCATAATTCAACGAGACGTCAAAGCTCTTGCGATCATTATTAAAACTAAAGGCAAAGAACATATATATGAACAGAGCAAAGGGGCATTGAGTCCCCAAAAGTATATTATTAAACTCTCAAATCTATATCGAGAGAGGATAGTACTCAAATCTAAAACTAAATTGGGAGAATTTGAACTCTCAAATCAAGAACTATACTAGAAGAAAAGAGCTCCCAAATCTAAATTGGGGAAAAAGGAAAGGCAACAATAAAACGCAAACAAAATCAACTAAAGAGGGAGGGTGAAACTAGCTCAAAACCCTCCCCACATGGCTGAAAGCTAAAGAAGACAATAGAAAAAGAGAGAGGAGAGAGGAAGGACTTTTATTTCTTCATCTTGCTTTGTACTTTTCCTAGGTTTTGTTGTGGTCGTAGATTAGCCTTGGGATTGTTTTGGTGTTTACAGAGATGCAACAACAAGGGTTGTCGTGTCTAGATTTTGGTTTTTTGAGGTTAGACCGTGAGTTATGTAGGCTAGTGCTTGTGTGCGGTCGCAAGTGAGGCCTCATCACACAAATCTAAGCAAGGCTGCCATGGCCTCACCACATAAGACACCCAACATCCAATCAGTGCTAGCCTGCCATAATAGCTGAATGGATTAAATTGGCACAAATATAAAAAAAAAATTGAGATTCAATTAGCCAAAAAAAAAAGTTTAAAACTGAATTAATATAATTATAATATGTTTAAGATTTTCTTTAATAAAGTTCATACAATTTTTTATGGCAATTGGGTGGAAGGACTATGTTGAAATTTTGCATAGCGGTTTAGAGCTATGTTAACAAAATTAAAAAATTTATAACTGGATTGACATCTGTATAATAAATTTATGGTTGATTTTGTAATTTGTCCAGCTGCACTGTACACATGTATATATAAAAAGTCCCTAGTAATGAGAGGTACATTCATCAAGTCGTGAGATGCATGAACTCTTTCTTTTGCGTTGGTCCGTATGTGGAGATGCATGAACCCTCTCCATATAGCCAGACAAAATTTATTCGCTTTGAAGTCTGATGATAAATGATGCTATTTCCGAGAGATACAACGGTGACATTTCTCGCCCTTAATTCTCACGTGGACTTTACCTTGGCCGGTAATCTTCACATGCAATGTATTTACTAGAAAATCAACTCACGACATCTATTCTCGGAAAGGCATAGCTTCTTAACAATTTCGACTCCAATCACATGTTGAATGTGGCCTCTTCGAGATAAAAAAGTATCCAATCAATTTTACATTTATTATACGGATGTTAATTAAATACTAAATTTTTTTTAATTTTATCGACTTAATCTTAAAATTTGTGCAAAATATCCCAATCAATTTTTGCCGGAAATTACTGATGTGGTGATTCAACCATTGTTCGCCATCCTACGTAGTACATTATCACATTAGCGATTTTTATCAAAAATTGGCTGGAATGATGAATTCCGCATAATAATTTAAGACTAAATTAGCAAAATGAGAAAGTTTAGGATTAATTGGACATTTTTTCCACTCCGAGCTCACTAGAGCGTCTGTGATCTTTTGTATATGTGTATCCAAAGAGACTAGGAGATTTAATTTGGGAAAGTACCAAAGACGTGTGAGTTTTCATCCAATGATCAAAGATACACCTCCATTTTTATCGTCCTATTTTCCAAACTGCCCTCTTGCTAAGCCAATACGACACAAAAATATTACACAAACCCTAGCATCCCTATTCAGCCACGGCCGCCGACAAACCCCGGCCCCCATCGCCCATCCTAGCACTAGACATCTCTTGTGCAACAGATGTGCCGCCGTGCCTAGCACCTTGATCCAAGGTCACCCCTCACGTCGTGATCTTGGATCAAGGCAGCAGACACCATGATCGACCTCATGATCTCAATACAGGTTAGCTTTATTCCGAAACGTCAAGCAGTCAAAGAAAGACGCGGGGACACACTTCATACCTTATCAAAACTTTCTCCAAAATGACATAAATTTTCAACCCTTTGATATGACAGCACGACATAGTAACAACCGAGGTATCGGATACCAAAGCTATAGCACCCAAAACCCATTCCGACTAATCAACAACTTCCTCGTGTTCAACAACAAAATCCCTAACTTTCAACAAATCTTGTGATCTTGACCATAATGTCTTAATGGGGCATGGCCGATTAGTTATACATCATTGTGACCTTCTTAGTGACTACTCGTAACATTCATAGCAATGTTGAAAATTGCCTGCCGATCCAGCTGGATGCGCAGAGGCCATTGGGCCCCCGACCACTTCTGTTTGATATTCTCTCTCTAAGGGTTTCCTTGAGAAGAATGCAATGATCGAGTAGGTGAGCTTCGTGATCGAATTTAAACGGCCCATTTTTTTTAAAAAAATTACGTTTAAGAAACCATTAATCTCCCCTTTGAAAATCCTCTCGTCGGATCCCCCAAATCCATCCAATGATTGAAGGCCAGGAAGCTTTTCCTTCCTTTTCTCTCTCTCTCTCTCTCTCTCTCTATTTGAGGCTTACTTTATAATTTGTCGGACCACGAGGGAGATTTTTCGGGAAAAGAATAATAATTAAAAACCATTTAAAGTCATTGTCGAAGTGATTAAAGAATATTTATCTTTCAGTTAGTTAAGCGCAATCGTTGTACTTATTTATTTACCATGTGTGGTGTCTACCACATATCATATTCATATAATTGTTCACTCTAGATCTTCAAGAGTTGGTGGTGTCTGTAAATTGGTAATTGAACATATAAAAGGAAAATGACATAAATAATCCTTGAAATTTAACCCGTTCTCAAAATTTTAATTTTTTCAATGTAATCATTGAACTTTGATACAATATTCAACATGATCCTTGAACCTCTATAAACATTTTCATAATTGAACATATAGCAATAATTTATAAATTAAAAATTTAGAAACAACATTACATATTGAGCGAAAGTTCAAGAGTCATATTGCACAAATTAAAGAACGGAATTAATATTGTACATTAGACTAAAATTTCGCCTACCTCTTCCTTGATTAATTCAGGAAATTCAATTGTTTATTGCCCTAGTTTTGAGCGCAGCAAGAAGAGCAGCTAAGCATCTTCACGTTAAGTTGTTCATGTGAAGCTGCATTGTCTACAACTTGTTTTGTTTTTACAAGGGAGATTGTAGCAGATAAAAGGAACAATCCCATACCGTACACGCTAGATCACTAAAATGCTATCAATTATCATGTGTAAAATGGCATCACTTTGAAAGTGTTTTTTTTTTTTTGGCACAAGCCAAAACTTAACCGGTTTTGTGAAATCTTCAGGGCATTTCATAGAACTTCCGGTAGTCGGATGTTTACGCTTGTGTGTACCTGAATTACCAAGACACAAAATTTTGCAAAGTGAGAAAGTAATGCGAATAGAGGAAGATTTGTAGCATTTTAGGCGTAATTGATTTTCAATGGACATAGGCGCCATAAACACAAAATGTTTAGAACAAAAGTTTCCACTCGAACACATATGCCTAAGTTTAGTGGGATTATCAAGTTATTCATAAACACGTTCCTCACTCGTTAATGACGATACAACTTTTCTAGCGATATTTTGTAGTCCCACAAGATAAACAAGGGAATCAATCTAAAAGCGACATTACAACCCCTTTGGAAACCAGGTGATCGAACAATGATACCGAACCCGACAAACAAAAGGAATTAATTGAATGGCATTTTACATAATCGATGCGAAAAAAAAGAAGGAAGAAAAAAAGCCGGAAAATAAGGGAGAAAAATTTGGCGATTGATGTGAAAAAAGAATTCTAGTTTTCATTCGGAAGCCGACAAAATGATGTGATGTGTTCTTTCCGCGTCCCGACAAGTTATTTTTCACGTGCGATCCAAGATACAGAGGGAGGGAGGGGGGCTCTCCCCGGCGTAAGGATCGCATGCTCCACGTTTTTCCTCTAACAGATCATCCCAACCGTCAGCCTTGCCTTCCACGCCAGATCAGCCACCGCATCCCGGGGTCAAGTCAAAGGTTTCCCGGCGTCTGCTGGGGCGCGCCGCACCGGATCGCGGCCGCTTTCGCATTGTGGTCGCTTTCGAAACGGAGGACGACAGACGGAGCAAATGTTTGTGGCCACGAGGGGGGCAGTGATCCCGTGCGTCGCGCCCTGATCGCGCGATCTCATTGGCTCGTGATGATCAGGCACGTGCCGAATCGTGAATCATCTCCGCGACCGTCTGTGACCATGACGTCCCGGAAAACTTTCGACGATTGGACGAATGGGTTTTTCTCTCTCTTTTTTTTTTTTTTTTTTTTTGGTCGGAGGGCGAATGGTATTGAGGAACAATTTCGTCGCACTATTTTTGTGAGGGCTATTTTTTTTTATTCCCCTTCCACAGTGCATTTAATGCATATATTTAAATTTCTATTTGTTTTCAATTATAAGGATTTCATAATAAAAAATTTATTAAGAAAATAAATTTCAAGGAAAATGGTTGATTTTGATTTACTTGATGATTTAAGAAAAGTAATTCCTTTCTTACTAGAAGAGGAAGTCATTTTCCCCTAGTTTAAATTTGTTGCTTTTAGTTTATAGAAAACATTTTTTATAGATCAATTAGTTTTTCATCATCCAAATATCGGAAAGTCATAAAATAATATCTTGAAAACGGTTTTCTTTCAAATGAACGAATCCTTAGTTTTGCAAAACGTACTATTTTTTTTCCGAAAAAAAAATTAATATATTTGTCAAACTTTAAATGATTAAAATGTTATATTAAATTTATTTATCAACGTGATAATGTTGCGAAAGTTCCTAATGTCTCCAATTCAAACAAAAAAAAAAGTTAAAATGTGCAATCCAATCATACCTTAAATCCTTCTTTTAAGGCATTGAACTACTGCAACCCAATGAGAATTTATTCAACAAGGAGATGCTACCGTAACCCGTGACGTGAACTATGAAGTGTTGTAATATGTGCGTTTAGGTTTATCTTTAGAATCATAGCATCTTAAAAGTAACTAATTGAGACGATAAAATTGTTACAAACTACAGCTGTGAAGGCATTGTGGCGTTTGAGGACTCTTTTTAATTGAGGGATAATGCTATGTATAGCCTATGAACTTTGGCTCGATATTTAATTTGGTCCCCAAATCTCTTTTCTTTTTTCAATTTAGTTGCTGAACTTTTGAATTGGGTTTGATGTTGTTTTTACATTTGACTATGTGTGGATGTGGTGTAGAGTAAGGGAATAAACTGTTCCGTTCGGTTCGAGTTTTCAAAAAGAACCAAACCGAACCAAACCGATAAGATACAATTCCGAATCTAACCGAAAACTTAGTTCGGTTTGATTCAATTCGGTTTTTCAATTTTTCTATTTTTACTTTACTTTGGAATTAAAATGAAGAAGATTTGAAAAAAAAAAAAAGAGATTTTAAATTGATTGCTCAATTTTTATTGAGTATTTTGGTTTGAATCGATTAACCGAATCAAACCAAAAAAATTAACAGTTATTTTTCAGTTATCAAAACTGAGAATGCATGAAATTTTAGTTGAATTCAATTCAGTTCTGGCATCTCTAATGTAGAACACGTGATTTGGCATTGCATTTGATAAGTACTATACGAGCGAATTGCACAAAATCTATGGACTAAATTGAAAAAAGAAGAAGAGAAGATCAAGGACAATATCAAGCATCGAAAAAAATATCACTGACTATTTCTAAGATTATCACTTCAATTAATAAACCTGTCACGAAAAAATCACATCAAATAACTTTTACAAAACATCGATCGGATATGAAATTTCAAGTTGATCTGTTCAAGAGAATTGGTAAACACAGATGATCATACACGCGATATTAGCTACACCAAGACTGGGGAAAAGGAGGTTCATTAGTATAATTACTTTGAAGTTGATGGAGTAGACAAAGTCAACCTCGGTTCATTCTTAAATGGTCCGAGACAACCATGCAGGCATAATAAAAGTACTCAGCGACCGCATGACGTCATCAGCAGGCTCGGACCTTTTCCCGACCCAACACCACGCGTATCCAAAACAGGAGCCACCGACAGCGGGAACGCTCCGGCTGCCGCCAGAGCAGACCCGACCCGGGTGTCCGGGGCTCCGGAAGAGTCCTCGTCGGAGTCGTGGTTTGTCCGCGCTGACTTCATCGGGAATTGCGCGGGTAATGATTGTCGGAAATTCGGAACCTTCCGCGTTTCGGACCCCCTCCTCTCTTTTTTTAAAATTCTTTTTATTCCCGATTAATCTTTAGCATTTCCATCGAATCTCGATCTCCTAGAGTCAAATCTATGCATGGACCCCACGCCTCTCCTCGACAAACATATGGTGTCGGCCAAATTATTTAATATTCCCTATTAATCAGAAGGAAGCAACATAATCATCAAATACATTGCACTCTCTCGTGCATAATTCACCTAATTTTTTATCAGAAAAAAAATCAGGGAAAATATTATCTTTTCTCACCCCATCCTTTGATCATCCCGAAAAGATTTTTTAGAAGAGTGAATTTCACGATAATTTATAATTATTTATTATATAATTTTAATCATTTCTCGATTCTTTTTCTCCTTGATTTTTTTCTTTTTGGGTTCGGCTTTGAAAGGCCATAAAAAGAATCGTTTTTTATGTGATACGAACGGGTGAATCCTACGTTCTTGCCGAGTCTCTAACGCAGCTGTAATTTGCTCTGATCTTTGCGTCCCTCCTCGTTGATTTTCGTGGCGGCAGCGAGATGTCTTAAAAACCAATCCAGTTGCCGTTCCAAAAGCAGCACCCGATTTGCGTAAAACCCACTTGATTGCTTCACCTTCCTCTCCCTCCCTCTCTCTCTCTCTCTCTGAGCTTAACTTGGATCCTAAGTATGATTCATGTCCCTCCTCCTGGCCTTTGAAATCTGTCTCAAACCGGTTCTTGATCCTTCCTCGTGTTCGCTGCTCGTCGGACACCCCGCGAACAGCGCATAAATCCCCATCCGAACCTCTCTTATTCACTGGCTTACAGGCCTGCCTGGTGGATTAGTTCTTTTCTATAGCTCATATCGTTGTCCTTACGGTTATCCTCTCCTCTCCACTTCTCTGGCACTCTGCTCTGTCCAAAAGATGGGGAGACATTCTTGCTGTGTGAAGCAGAAGCTGAGAAAAGGGCTGTGGTCGCCCGAGGAAGATGAGAAGCTCTTCAACTACATCACCCGATACGGCGTCGGCTGCTGGAGCTCTGTGCCGAAGCTCGCCGGTAATGACAATATTAGCGCCTTTTCTTTTTTGGGTTTTGGCTGACAGGCGAGACACGACGACAGACGAGAAAAGACAAGCTGATTCACAGTTGTTTTCTGGGAAAGATTTCTATTCTTGGAGAGAGTTTGATTCGAAAACCATTCGAATGATCGAATTGTCTCATCGAATGCAGGGCTCCAGAGATGTGGGAAGAGCTGCAGATTGAGGTGGATAAACTACCTGAGGCCTGACCTCAAGAGAGGGATGTTCTCTCAAGAGGAGGAGGATCTCATCGTCAGCCTCCACAAAGTTCTTGGAAACAGGTACAGATACTGCTCCATCTGATTTCAAGAAACGCCCGCCAAGAACGTTCTCTTGTTGTTGTTTTTAATTTCCCTCTTGAATGAATTCTTCTGGAATATTCGTGGAACGACTTATAGGTGGGCTCAGATTGCGGCGCAGTTGCCGGGAAGAACCGACAACGAGATAAAGAACTTCTGGAACTCCTGCTTGAAGAAGAAGCTGATGAAGCAAGGCATCGACCCGGCAACGCACCAACCGATCAGCGATGTCCAACTGATTCAAAGAAGAGAAATGCACCGAAAACGAGTCCTTGGAAGTGCCGCAACTCAAGGGACTCGCCCCAGCTGTATCGAGTTTGAGAGCGCACGAGCCGGCATTCTTAATGAACGACACTTTCTGTGAAGCCGGAGGACTACTAGAAACATCCAGAGAGTCCGCCGACAATAATAACTATATGATCAGGCCGGTTTTCGATTCTTTACCTTACTTTGAATTCCAGTCCGGGGTCGACCCGGCCGGCTTTAATTCCAATCTTCTGAGCCAGTACCACGACCCTCCTCAAACCATCGATCAAAGCCATCTCGAGATGAGTTCTAACTTTGAGTTTTCCTCAATGCCGAGCCTGACTAATTTTGACCACCCGGGCGGGACGATGAGCGGGTCGGAGTTCTCAAACAATTCCACTTCGAGAATGAGTCCGTTGTTCTTCCACGAGGCAAAAGACCAATGCTCAACTAATAATAGCTCGAGCATCGGCAACTACACAGGGTTTCAGATGAACAGCTCAGTCGAAAATGCTGCTTTCTCTTGGTGTTCTAGTGAGAACAAGTTGGACTGCCTGTTCCAGTACCAGGTCAATAATGGGACAGGCAAGTGTGAAGAACTGAAGCCACAAGGTTCATGGCAAGAGGACCAGCTACACATCGGTCCTGTTAACTCATCGTCGGTAGATTTCGGTAGCTTTCAGCTGACATCACTTTCGGAGGATCTAACTGCGGCGAATTTCGACATCTTTCAGCAGATGTGAACTTGTACATCCGGTTCGCCTCCTTTTTCTTTTCCCGGTTTTGCTCTAATCACAAAAGATACACACAGATGTCGATATACACAGGAGATCATTCCCACTGAGAGATTGGAAAGTGAGCTTAATTTTTCCTTTTTCCCTTTTTTGTGTAAGTTTCCCTTTTTCGTTCCATGTTTCGGCACACGGCAATACATCGCAATGCGAATGTCTTAGGAATGCAGATCTTGAATGATCTCGATCTCATTGTCTTTGCTATTGAAAGGAATAAGTAAAACACTTGGATTCTTCTTTTTTTGGTTTCTCTCTCCTGTAAGCTTCCATGATTGCAATTCAGTTTTGTGGTCCTGATCAAAAGCTCTATCCCCTCACAATATCCAATTGTCTAACTTCCAAAAAACAGTGCGCAGTTTAATGCCATTCTTCCATGGCTGCCTTCTCGGACTCGCTCGGGGGTCAATCATTGGATATGTCTCTGTATTCTTGGTGACGTGTGTGGTTTTTCAACCACATGATAAGTGGGACAGAAGTCACCGGACTGTTGTGGACATCAGAGATATTTCAATAATCTCGGCGTTCACATCCAGATGCGCAAATTTGGAATACGTTCTAGCGAAGCATTATGCATGACCCAGCTGCGGCCACACTGCTTTGGCTTTCATGCATCGACCCAAAAAGATTGATTCGGCCATGGAGTTGAGTCCCACCTAAAGGCTCAAATTGGCTGGCATATCCATTATTGAGAGAGAGAGAGAGAGAGAAGAGTCAGAAGTCTTTTCTGTGTATATGGGACATTGAATCCATGGAAACTTGTGGTGCAATAATCTTCCAATCCATAGAAAAGTTTAGATAAGGCTCCACTAGAAAGACTAAAGAAGTACAGAGAAGAAAGGAGTAGCATGTGATATTGCTTTTTCAGATTTTTAATCCTTCCTGAAGCCCGCCGCTACAGCGCCGGCCTCGGTGGCATACTAGTTCAAGATATTAAAGGACAGCATGAGACTAAAAACACGATAAGTTTAGAGAAAACCAGATAAGTTCGGTTGTAAAAGTGCATAAACTGTTGTACGGTACAAAATCCCCAACTTATCCATGATACATTAGTGGCGATATCTTTCTCGTCGTGAATTTCAACATGCACGTCATGTAATTTTGGGAAATAATTTCCGTTTCCAAAGAAGGCGTAGGAAAGATCTGTAGATGCTTATGTTTATAATCTTACGATAATCAACTAATCTATCGCTCTATGTACGGTGATATAGCTTAGAAACTAATCTTCTTTTTCATGTGATGATCGTGTCCTTGTTTAATTAAGGAAAGGACCACCACGATGCTGACATTATATACTTTTGTTTAAATAATCTCCACATGCCCAAAAGTGCGATAATGAGAAGGAGAATGAGCAAATGGCGCCCATGTTAAGCATGATTTACCTTCTTTAGAAAGTTCTTACGGCAAGCATCTAATCTGGAGCCCCCAAATTAAGATTGAAAAGGGTGAGGTCAGCTAAAAGTGACTAATGGGACCACTTTAGCCCATCAATCAATCACTGTGCATTGATCTGGATTGACTTGGTGAGCATTGCTCAATTAACTTGTGAGGTAACCGACTCTGAAATATCAAGGTAAAATTACTATAAAAAATTTTAATTTTATTGTATATATGCCAATTTAGTTCTAAACTTTTGATTGTACTAATTTAGTCATATACCATTTAATGATTTGCAAATTTTAATCGAAAAGTGATGATTCAGTGATCTACTTAGTACCAGCCATCCTACATAAACGATTGACACTGATGCACTGTCTTTCTTTTTTTCCAACTTTGCATGGGCAACTCTTGCCGAGTCTAGGTGAGGGCTTTAAGCCTTGGCCCTAAGGGTAATCAAGATAGACTGACCAAATTAGAAACTGATTGAATCAACTAATTTATTCCAATCCTTGAGAGTGTTGGTCTAGTTCTAAGTTTTGAAAAGTAAAATTACTGTTTGGGCAGTCCGACTCTTAGTTCCAATGAGGGAACCGACCCACTCGAACCGATTATTTTTTATTATTTTTTAATTTTTAAATGTCTTATGCATGTCTCTTCTTCTCTTTCAATCTTTCCCTTTCGCCCCACATGCTCATGCTTACTCTCCTTGTTCAATCTTTCGCTTTCTCTAGGCCTCCTCCACCCAGTCCACTGAACAACCCAGGAACTTATCACCCCTACCCAAAAGTGAGAGCCAGCAAGCGAGTTGGAAAAGAAAAGACAATTACTATTCAAAAAATTTAAAATTTATAAAAATTAATCATGTCAGTACCAATTATGTCGTGCAAAACAACCGGAGCTGATTAGGCCACCATGTTAGCCATTTCTGACCAAAATTAACAAATCGTCAAAAGGTTCAAAAGGTGTAGAATTAAATTTGCAAAATTGAAAGGTTCAGAATTAAATTGGCAAATTGTCAAATAGTGTATGACTAAATTGATATGATTGAAAGGTCAGTAAAATATTAAAAGGTTAAAAATTAAATTTGTATAATTAGAAGGTTTAAAACTATCATGACCACCATATAAAAGGAATATGACTTTTTGACTAAATTTTCCTAGTATGATATTCGCATTGTCGGCCAGAGTGGGTAAAACGTTTATTGTTGCGGACGGTCAAAGCAGAGTGTCGATTGAAAGGGAGAAAAGCTATTCAAACATGAACGGTAGGGTAAACCGAGAGATAAAAAAGGTGAAGGGTGTAGCTCATCCCCACCTATACTCGGTCAAACTGAGGTACACGACGTGTTATGCTTTTTCCCCATGCTCGTGTCGTACTCGAAAGCAAAAGAATGATGTCTGTCTCGCCATTCTTGACCGGCACAAAACGCACCGACACGGCGGCAAGACAGAAGAGAACAAGAAACCACCCCTGTCGTCGCCTGTCGACACAGTCCAAGGAGGAGGATATCAAGAAAACCCTTTTTAAGATTTTTCTTGGAACTGGTAACTTGGATGTTTTCCCGCATGAAAAGGCTTCCCCGTTGAACCTCAGGACAAGTATTCTCCTACCAAACTTGGACTCCCTCTCTTCCGAGTCAGGATTAGGACATAGAATAACCAGAACTTGAACCTGACGGTTGCTGTCGCTTCATCCGAAAGCTCCCTCCCTGTGGCTTCATTGCAAAGCCAGAGGGCGCGATCCGGGTTGCTCCAGGGGGGACGTTGTTTTCATGTCACTGTCGATTGCTCTTTTAGCAAATTAGGCCCAGGCGATTAGCCTTATTAATGATTGTTTTCTCTGCAATTAGTGATTAGTTTTCACTCCACTTGGAGACCCGGTTACATTGCTTCGCTTAAATATGATGTTAGGTGAACCGGGGACTTCAGCCTCCTATCCTTTTTCAACTCCTAATTCCCATCACATCGGCACATAGAATCATCAGAGTGGTTACTAATGTAAGAATTAGTTAACAAAGAATTGAGATTTTGTTACTCAAGGACCAAACACAGCAGACATGAATACTACTTATGACAGCTTCCAAAGAAGTCAAACGAGGCCCCAATCAAGCTTTACAGGGTGGGAAAGAAATAATGGAAAAGGCAAAAAAGTATGAAGAACAACCAACCCCCACCCAAAGCGCACAAGAAGAGACATGGTAGAAATGCAAACTAGACCTGATCAGATGTGAGCTGGGGCCTAATTTTTTTGCCCAAGCCCACCAGCTGCCCCCTGAAAAAATTCAAGATGGACTTCCGATCGGGCCAAGCCGGGCCTAGTCGAAAAGTAAAAATGTTTTTTATTCCCCTTCTTCTTCTTCTTTGAAGATGCTCCAAAACTGATTTGGAACCGGTTCAACTCAGGAACCAACATGGTTGAACCAGTACCCAGGTACAACCGGCGGTTCCCCCTTAGAACTGGTCAGTGCAGACCAGTTTGGCTAGGATCCCAGATTGAACTGGACCCCATGCACAACCCCAGTCAAAAACAGGCAGGCCACGATCAATCCACACCCCTACTTAAAATGAGTATTTCACCAGCCAAAATGGGGATACAATAGTCGCTGAAATGGTACTCGTACTAACCAGTCACATTACCATCTACATCAATTGAGAAAGAAAGAAAGTCCGCCAGAGAACTCATCTTCGATCTCTTAGCCTGGGACTCGGTGAAAGGGTTCTCGAGGAAAACGGCATTGAATAAGACACAACTGAAGCAGGAGAGAATTTCAACAACCATATCCAACAAATACAGCAGTTTTACGAACTGGCATGAGAAAGCAACCCACCATAGAAATGTAAATCAAAGTCATACAAGATTTGTTAAACTAGCTTGAAGACCGTCTAGGTGGCTCAGAAAGAAGTGCAAAATCACTAAGTCATATAAGATTTGTTAAACTAGCTTGAAGACCGTCTAGGTGGCTCAGAAAGACGTGCAAAATCACTAGTCATAACTCATAAGAAACCACTGACAAGAATTAACAAAAGACCCGTTGAATTATCAACTAAAAACTTCATCAACCAAGAGTTTTTTAGCCGACAGAAAGAAGAGATCATAAAAAATAACGAAACAAACTAGTCATCTTAACATGTTCAAGTCATTACAGGCACAACCAGCATCTCAACTGAAAGGTATCCTTTCTATGGCACTCAGAAATGGTTTCTGTTAAGGAAAAACTTGGAGTACAGTGCATATGAAGGGCCAAGACTTCCCAAAACAGAATAAGGAGTCGAGAGAGATCGGCTAAGTCATGACATCAACAGTGGAAATCAAGTCAAATTATGTGCAGCAAATCATGGTACACTGTCCAGGTGTCAACTGAATACAACCGTCCTATACAATGAAAAGCTCTCCTCACAAGCATCACTCTCGTATCCCTGATATCACACTTAAGTAATCAGACAGACCTGCATGGATGATTCGTCTTGAACTCTAAGAAAACTAATCATGGTGCACGTGATTGCCAGTGTGAGTGAGTTCCAGCATGATAAATAGTTAGATGGTTTACTGTCTTGGCAAACAAGTCTTTCAGCTCAGGATGCTGAGAAGCGACGAAACGAGTCATAGACTCGACGGCATTCAGTACTCGTTCTTGTTCAAGCACCTTACTGTCGCTGACATGAAGTGAAAGGTAACATAGCAGAACGAGCGCATGTAGTCGAGCCTGATCATTAGTCTTCAACAGTTTAAGCAGAGGAGGAAGGCCTTCAAATTCAATAATTGCCTTGGAGTGCTCCACGCGATTGAAATTCTCTGGACAAGCAAACTTTCCCAGGGCAATAGCAGCTTCAATCACCACGTCCATCTCTCCATGAGAGAGGTGGCAAACTAAAGGTTTGATAATTCGGGATTCTTTAGCTGGGAAAGTCCTAGCCAGGGATCCAATGGACTTGATGGCAGGAACCAGTAACGTCTTATTGCTTTCTTCTCGAACAATCCTTAGTAATTGGTCTAAAACTGCCTTTGCAAAGGGAATGTTGGGCTTGAAAGCCACTCGTCTAAAATCAGTATCGGATTCTGCCGCCGCAGCTATCTCAGTCACGATCATCAAGCAGTTATACTGCAACTCCCCTCTCTCTGCCTCAATAATCTTCGCCAAACAAAGCAATTCTTTAATCTCCGTAATCTTCTTGCTATTAACCAAACTTCCCATAGACAACTTCCACAAAGCCCCAGCACAACTAACCTTAAGGCTAAGCTTTGTTTCGGGGGTTTCAACCTCTTTCTCCTTCCTATGATGCCCACCCCTGCTACTACCATCCAAATGCAAAGAATTTGCCCCGATATGACTATATAAGTGCTTCCCTGATGCTAACTCCTTGTTAATCTGAACAAGCGAATGAATGCTAGTCCTACCTGTTTGAATTTTAGGGTCATCTACAACAATATCCATGGACAATAAGTTCATCAATGGCTTAATCACGTTCTCTCTGGAGAACTCCTCCTGCGCGGCCTTGTCTGACTCCACCATTTTTGTAACTAAATTTGCCACCGCGACCTGAACCCTCATGGGGGAATCATTAAGAACCTGCACTATGGTACGAACTCCAAACTCTTCGACGATCATTTTAACTCTTTGCGGATCAGTCGCAAGATTACTAAGGGCATTGGCAGCCACAATCTGAGCCTCCGGAGATCCTCCCTCCTTCAACATCTTCAAAAGAGGATGAATTCCACCTTCATCTACAATCATCTTCTTGGTGCGTTCGCTGTCGCGGGCCAGCGAAGCCAGCTCATTAGCAGCTTCAACGCGGTCTTTAAGCTGACCCATCTGAATAGTAGCTAGATAAGTCCAAACCCACGCAAGAATGGGGTCATTGCTTGCAATAGGCGGCATAGCAATATCAGTGCCATCAGATTCAAAGATTGAAAGGACCCATGTCATGTCGCCGATAGAATTCTCAAGAAGCGTCGATACCTTGCGAAAATCCGCGGTGGTGGTGATGGCAAAGACCTGCCGGAGAACACCAGCGCCGTGTTTCTTGCACTTGCGGACGAGGGTAAGCGCCTTGTCGAGGTTCTTGGAGACATCGGCGACAATTCGGCGAATGGGTCGTTCGTACAGGGACTGGGGCAAAGAAGCGAGACGAACGGTGGATCGGAGGAGTTGGGACAAGCGGCCGGTCTGCTTGGCGAGGTCAGAGCACTCGTTCTTGGAGTACTCGGCTTCTTGAGCCGATTTGATGACTCGGTCTGCCAATATGATGGGTAGAGAGAGTTCTTGTTGGAGGGTTCTCTCCACTTGAAAAGCAGCAGCTTCCATTGTCCCGCAGAGACCCAACAGACAAAAATCCAAGTACTCTGTTACAGTTTCTGCTTCTTGGACTGTGCAGAGGAGAGAGAAAAGAGAGAGAGAGAGAGAGAGAGAGAGCAGAAATATCTGCTCCGGCTTATTTTAAGCCCGTGATCATTCAGTAAAGGGGGTTTATTGGTTGCTTTGTTTGGCTAAGAATAGGAAAGATGCTTTGGCCGCTATCAGAAACTTTAAAGAATTCAGAGTCCGTTAAAAAAATTCGCCTGCCAAGTCGTGTTTCCACCGAGGACCGTGATGTCCTGAGTGCCTCCCCAGTGGGAAAAATCATTGTCTGAAAAGTAAAAAACAAGAATAATAAGATGGGCGAGAGGCATTGACTGAAGAGCCCATCATAAGTATGGACACCGTGCAGACCCCACCGGAGTAAAGAAATCAACTTGAAATTTGGCCTTGGGCGGTGTCCGTGGACCGCAGCCTCACAGGGCAAAGAAGGGTAAGTAAGGCATTGACCGTTCAACAAATTCAAAGCTCATCGTCATCCATTCCTGACGCTTCCATCATTCTCCACCGGTTACCTGTGTCCCAACCATAAAAAGATTGAAGCAAAAGCAACGGATTCATTGAATTCTCCGAAACGTTTCTCAATCCAAAGATTCGGCAAAAAAAGGATTCAATGGATCCACCGGGCACAATCCGATGGCTGTGGAGGATCTAACGGTGACTTCATCCACATACGCGCTCAGGATCTGCCTCGATAGCTTGAGGAATAGGATATGATCCTCCAGGCAAGGCCGGCCAAGCTAACGACAGTACAGACTGGTGAAATTATAGGAAGCAATATAAACAATCAGCTCCTAAGATAGGAGAACCCATTCAACAAAAGCATCATGAAAATTGCACATGCCAGAAGTCATTTTCCGGAACTGCAGAGTCGCAGTATTGTTGAGTCATCAGAACCAATCAACCAAACGATGTCTGAAAGGGAAGAAATATCCCAACACATGAAAATGTTATTTAGGACACTGGACATTATTAATGATTTTTACGGTCTTGTCCCGTGTCATTGAAAAACAAAACCACAAGTTTCAAGTCATGGGCAACTCCAAAGCCTGCTTTGTCAGAACGAGGAATGCTGGTCAAGAGTGACAAAAAGAAAGCACGGCATTTGCTTATAGCATCCTAAGCGAGGAGAAGACCACTATGCTGAATCTTCTTCAAAGCTTTGCGGGAATTCCACCAGGGACTTGTTTATTATCACCATTGTCTTTCACCTCGTCCTTGGCTTCCATATCACAGGTACTGGGAGGGACATCAACTGCAGGCGAGCAATTGAAGAATCCGTGTGGCTTCAAGCATGAATGTCAACAAAGAAAGGATCAGAAATAGGGTGGGTGGATACAAAGGTAACCCAGCTTAAGAGAATTAAGACATGGATTATATGAAGAGAAAGATTGACCGAGAATGTACCATGAGCATAAAACCAATGCGCTCCACCGGCATAACAGGCCAGTCTTCCAATCGGGGAACATGGGTGATTCCAAATACATACCTATAATTGACACAATCAGTGGCATATAAACATTAATAGCATCTCATTGCAGTCAACAAGGATGGAACTGTAAAATCTCCTGGGCCCAAATCACATCCCACGTTTCAGGGATAACAAAAAGCTTACATAATCATTACTGAGTACCTTCAAAATCTATAAGATAGCAATCCATGAATGGACACAAGTAGGCTTTCTTCACACAGAGAGAGAGAGAGAGAGAGAGAGAGAAGACCTACCAAAGAACCACGTCAGTCTCTTCTAGAGGTCGATTCTGCTTAACCCATGTAGACAGTCCTTCACCAACACGTGGATTCTGATTAGGGAACTCTCCCCCGGGAAACATCTCATCTCGTGCATAAGCTGTAACCCAAAGGTTATGCTTCAAAAAAGCAGCTCGTCTCAAAAACTTGGCCTCAGAACCTGCTAGCGGCAGACAGTTTGAACCAGGCACTAACTTGTAGCCTGTTAGCTGTCCAGTTCTATTTACGGTCCTAGTATTCCTCACCTGAATTAAGGAATAGCATACGTGCCATTAGATTTCAACAATGGTGTAAAAATGTTCGTGTTAGTGAATCAGGTCGTCAATGAAATAGTCCATGGTGTTCGCAACTCTGGGCCATGAAGGGTTATCCAAAAAAACGAATTTCAAGAAAGAGGAAGCGGGCAGATCCAAGTCATACAATACAAGCTCTTCAGACTTCATCATTTATGAGAACCCAAAGGCAGCAGCAGATTTTGAAATATTAGCATGCAGATGCAAGACCATGCCATAGCAAATATAAAATAACTGGCATATTAATTTTGAACAACACTTTAAAGCATTGACATGTAAAACAGGTTTAATAAGTACATAACACCAGTTTGCAGATTGAAAATCCTTCAAACCATAAACAATTAATGCCCAAGCAGTTCCAAGAAATTAAAGAAATGCCTTACAATCCAATGGCGTGCAGTCAAAGGATTGCAATCACGCATTGCCTGCAACTCGGATCTAAGTAGTGTCTCCTCAGCATAGAATGCATTGTTATGAACATTTTTCTCCCCAGGTGCTTCAACCTTAACATCAACCTCAACAACCTGCAAACAACAGGAAGGATATTGAGAAACTGGAATTAAAATCAAACAGTGCAAAGGTGTTATTGCCGCTAATAAGATTTTCTTTTCATCAATTGGTAATCAGAAAAAAAAAATTAAAATGCTGAATGCAACCACGAAATATTGACATTATTCCCTCTTATCATCTTAACACATTGAAAGACAGTCAAGAAGTATCGCGACTGTGACAGCATGATAGGACTTCACACAACCTTGGGTATGATAGTGCGCAAGTCTTAGGATATATAGTCATTAAATGTGCTCAATCTGAATAGGGTTGAAGGCAGTCTAAGGTCCTCCACCAATCGTTTGGGGAATGAGCAAATGGCTTCTATTGCAACCTCAAACGATTAGTGTACCTTAAATCAGGAGAAATCTCAAGCTTTTACCAATACCTTGTCTTAGGGGTTTTAGACCACCTTTATTGACACTTTCCAATCTGAAAAAACCAAGCGTCAGGAAATATATTGTTCCTAATAGCCAAATATAACAAAAGTATGGTTACAGGACAAGGCTATTTACAACAGTAATTGATGCCTGCGTTGACAACCATACTGCAAACACAGTTGTGTATCCATTAAAGTCCATCAATATAAGAAAAACAAGCCTCCAGCTTTCATACTCATTTTTCTCATAATCTACTATAATGAAATGGATAGACAAGTAGTCAAATGCTACAACAACAATAAGCCATTCTCCACTATGCGAGTTTGGTGACAAGTGACGTGGATCATTTTAAGTTATTTAAGTTCTATCTAGCAAACATGAAAAGTTTCAGCAAAACCAAGGCAATCTACCTGATTGAATGATTCTCCGGGTTTGCAGTCAACAGCCATATCCATACGTGCAACAAAGAAATGCTGATGAACTGGTGCATAAAGACCAGGTGCAATCATTGTACCATATTTTCGAAACTCCCCAGGTAGCAAAGCTCCTAAGCTGAGGATTCCAGTAAGTTTAACTTCAGCTTCAATTTTTCCATCCTGTACACAGTATTCAATTTACATGTCATCCCAACTTCCAACAACATAATTATTTCACCAACATTAGTTACAACAATCCTGGCTTGGATTGCAATCTTTCCATCAGATCAAAGACGTAAATTCAGACATAAGAGACAGGACTGGAAAAGAGATTTTTTGTCCCAAGGTTAATGCATCTCCGCTCCCAGATATCCATAACACGAATGAGAAATCAAATATTGCATAATTGAATGTGTAGGGAGGCAATTCAGAATATTTCTTACAATAGGTACTTAGCTTTTGTAACATCTGAAAAATATCAGAGGAGATGCATGCAATCAGATAAACAACCACACCAATTAAATACGTCATGCACAAGGTATAGGGTAAAGTTATTTCAGTTTTGGACTTACTTGGTAAAAGTGCCAGAAGAATCCATACTCATAATTCGCCACGGTACATATGAAAGATACACTTAACCGTCTAGACCTCCTAACTTCTGCCAATTCTGTTCTCCAGTCTTGATGCTTCCATAGGATCCCATGATCCTCTTCATGTAAGCATATACAATTTTCAATAGTGTCGACCCCTCCGGTGAAATTGATCAAACAAGCATCGAAGTACTTAATGTAGCCTAAACAATCACATCCCTGCAGGATGATTTATGTTCCAGGAAAAATGCAAAGTCAATTAAAAAGATAACAAAGTTAACATGAAGGGGCTCATATTCATTTTACTACTGAATTAGTTCCAGACCTTCTTAAGAGAATGTGCATTCTTCCCAAGGCCATCTTCACCAGCATCAAAAGCATTTTTTCTGTAATGTGGGTCATTTGGATCTCCATAAGGCACAACCATCTCCACGAAGCTCAGCCTATGAGCTACAGGTCTTCTACCACGACTACCATCTACATAAGCAACAGAATGTATAACAAGGCCCTCCCTTGGTGTGAAGCCAATGCGGAAATTCCACTGCAAAACAACCAATACAAAGATGAGATTCAGCAGAAATTCACCATATACAACTACAAAACCAAGCGTGAAATAAAGAAATAAGATTCACCTTCTGCCACGCTACATAATGCCCATTAACACGAAAACTAGGACCTTCAGGCTGAATTATTTGTAAGGGCTTTACATCACTCCGGTCAACACCACCTCTGGTTTCGCCAGCAGTATAGTTCCTTAATGGATCGGCTGGAGGTAGGGGAACAAGTTTACGATCCTCGAACTCAATCACCACCATGTTCTGCATATCAACTACTATGTGAATGCCCTCGACTGGACGTGCATAACCATTTTCCATGGGGCAGTCACTCTCAGTTCTACAGAAAATAAGAGGCTTGGCGAGTCTTCGACTTGGAGCATCAGCATCACTATGATAACCAGCACACCTGAAGAGATAATGCAATAGCTAGGATAAATAAAAAAGCAAAAACAAATGCAAGATGTAAAACGACACAGGTCAAGTCAACACACCACGCGTCAACCATAACGAGATCCATGTCCTCGATACCCCTTTTCTTCATAGCCTCTCTAAATAGCGGAAATTCCTTCACAGCAGCTTCACATTCAGCATACTCACTTGCATCCTAATTTTAAGACAAGATCATATCCATGATGAAGTTATTGCAAGAGTGGAAAATGCTAAATAAAGTGAAACAGTGAGAAAAAGGAGTCCAGAGGTCAAATTAGATCTCTATATTGGTTGGATGAACATCAACTACTCTCTGGACGCTGCATGTTCTAGCATCAAGAAGCCAAAGGAAGATTTTTCCAGAAATTCAGAATTCAGAACCAGACAGATTTGTGCCATTGATTGACTTAGTATCGAAGTCCATAAAACAACTTAATTGATGACATACAAACCCAGCACCCTCCTCCAAAAGAAGCATAGTTACAATTACACGTCTTGATTAATAGTCATCGTCAGGGAAACTCGTCCAAATATTTTCTAACTCCAGACATATCGGGGAAAAGAGTACAAAATAGCTCAGCATTTAATAAAATAATTCCCATTTTCAAAGGAGCAACTTAGAAATAACTTTCATGATAGTATAAGCGGCCACATATCCAGGAGTTAATTAGAAAAAGTCTCAAACATTCTTTCATGGTATTACCACTACAGCTTGAACGCTGTACATGCGAACATGAACGAAAATCAAACGAAGACTACTCACCATTGGAGGCTGAACATCAGGAATAATCTTTGATGAGATCACTTTTCCTCGGTGATGTCCACCTCTAGTTGCTGCATGCACTTCTGATAGCTCCACAATCCATACACTCGTTTCATTGGACTTCTTATTGTAAACAACAAACCTAGCTCGCCTCAGAGGGAGCTTGGTGGGAATTACAGGTCCACCCTTGGTTCTGGGGAGTAAGGAAGGTTGGAATGGGGGGAAAAAGTAGGCATCCGCCAATGCAACAACATGTTTATCAGGTTCCAACAAAACCACTTCAACAAACCGCATGCCATCCCGGATCTAAAAGTCAAAAATAGAGATGAGCAGCTCAATCAAACGGGAAGACTAGCATAGAACTCCTAAAATGAGACCAGTTAGACATAAAAATATGACGTATGCAGACGACTTTGTGTAAAGAAAACAATCTGATTTACGGTAAGACCTCAGGAGTGGCTCCTGCAGCTCTAACCGTCGCCACTGCCACAGAAATTTCAGCGCTAGATAAAGGGTCCAAAGGGTGACTAGTCTGAGCCCTTGGCATGACTGCAACACCTGCAGAAGCAAAAGAGTGACGGTGTGGACAATTTAAGGAATGACCGAAAAGAGAGAAAAAGGGTTGATTCAATCTTTATCAGAGTAAATGTAGACAGATGGCTCTTACCTACTATTGACTTTGTTGACCAGAAAAAACCAAGAACATGCCAAAAAAAAGTCCAAAGAGCACACAATGCAATTCCAAGAAAAAATTAAACCAGCAAAGCAACTCGGCCATGCATCCATCCGCGCGTTAAAGAAATGTGACCGACCATGTTTCCATTTCGGATCCCCCAGGACTTAGAACGTACACAATCATTAGAAAAGCCACCGAAACACTTGATATTTAATAAGATAAACCGATCACATAGCAACCACCAAAACGCATCTTCACGGAAAAGTACCACCCATCAAGAAAAACGATCACAAACAACACAAGTACGAATCAAGATCACCCAGAAAACCAGGCCAAAGAAGCACAAGCCAACACAAAGAAATAGAACGAACGAACCAAAATATAAGACATGTACAAGAACCTTTCGTCGAAGCAGCTGCGGAAGGCTCGGGAAGCGAATCAACCGGCCGGATCACCGAAGCCTGCTTCGGGAGCTGGCCGTCCCGGGGATCGGCGCCCGACGGCGCGCTCCAATCGGAGGCGGCGGCCGGGGGGAGAGGAGCAGCCTCCCTCGCCGCGCCGCCGCCCTGGAGGCCACAGGAGGAGAAAGGCGTCGCTTTTTGCGGAGTTGAGGCCATTGTAGAGGGTTCGTGATCGCTCCTAATCCACCGTTGCACAGACTCTCCACGCAATCTACTGACATACAGCAAGAACTCTCCGCCACCCTCTCTCGCTCGCTCGCTCGCCGACCCACCACCCAAAGCTCGAATCTTTTCTCACGGAAACTTCAAGAACTCGAGGGGAAACGAAACGGGGGAGGGACGATAAAGGAGAGAGCTTTATTCAAGGAAACGAGAGATGCCCGTGATCCAAGATGCGCTGATATCCATGAACCAGGGACACCAGCGAAAATGTGAAAACACAGATCATACGACGCATGCGGAGAACCACGGGTGGCTGCTTTTCTGGCTGCGCGAGGAAGAGGGAGAAGGATGGAGAGAGGGGCTGGCCATATATACATGAAAGAGCAAGGACACCACGTGCATAGTTCCCACTTGAGAGCTTTTTTATGCCAAAACTTTACTGATATTTTTTGGCCTTTTTTTGGGTTTTTTTTTTTTTTTTGGTTGGGTAGGGATAATGCTGGGTTTGGATGGGGAGAGAGAGAGAAAGAGAGTTTGATTGAAAAAGATTCAATTTTTACTTTCTTTTCTTGGTCTTCACTTTATATACATGAAGGGTCTTATCAAAGGGGACCCAATAAGATAAGTAAAGTGGGGGGTTGGGGTGGGTTTTCATGATAGGGGCATCTGCTTGTGGTGGTAATGGACAGGCACCATCAGCCAAAATTGTACTTGTACTCATTCAATGACATTTTAGAATCATAAGTCCATCTTGATTTGCTTATCTTAGCATAAGGACTTGAAAGGATCTTCTACGCCCTCTTAGCCGCCCTCATTTTTGTACTAATCTATACAGGACCATTTGATCGAGTCTAATCGAGTCGATACTTTGTTAAGCCGAGCTCAGCTCTAGTATTTGGCACTCGATGCTCAAACTTGAGCTCCATCGAATATTGGTTTTCCTACTTGACCTCGAACTAGATTAAAAAATTGAAGTATTAGGCTCAATTACAATCAACAAATAAATAAATAAAATGTCAATATCATGAAAAACTCGAAACTAGTATATTTATGACTTACTCCAAACTAATTTTTTAAACGCCAAAAAATTCAAAATAATACACCTATAACAAATTTACTTTAAATTTATCAAAAATCCTAAATCAATGCACTTGTGATAAATTACTCCCAAACTGATATAGATTTTCATGTAAACTTATTATGGCAATTGAGTTATTATCATCATCGTTTTTGTTATGATTTATGCGTCCAAAGAGGAGCACAAAAATGAAGAATTATGATTTGTGAACGGATTTGTGTAACGTTAATTATACGAATGCCCACACGTCCAATTTACACACCATTAAATGTAAACTAATTTCATCGTTAGGCTATTAAAGACGCTCCTATGATTGATACACTGCCTAATCTAGATATATACTGGAAAACGACTGTAAAAGGACAGTATGGAATGTGAGAAAGGAAAATCTCTTGATTAAGGAATTGATTTTCCTCTTATGGTATGATATGAACGTTATACCATCACACGGAGTATCAGAATTTTCTAAAATCATTCGACCATAGAGCGTGTCAAAATTGGCTTCCTAAGTATTACCAAAAATCGAAAGGTGCACATTTGTCCAACGATGCGTGCGCCCTTCTAGTTATCATCTACGCGAGCCTAAATTAAATTACTGCCAAGTTTGTCATCTGGTGCCCAATTGACAAGACTTGGGTTCACATTATCAGAAAGATGCTAAAGATTAACAGGTTATCTTCCCTCATGATTATGCGTAATCTCCTGCAATACATTTTTTGTGATTTGAACGGGTGAACGTCTTAGAAGGATAATTTTAATGTAGCCGATTTATGATCTTTTGTAATCAATTTGGCTCACACACCCGCTATTATACGTAATTGTCCACCTTTTTTTATGTGTGATTTTCCTCTGCAAGATATTTGAAGTACAAAATTAAAGCGTGCAATTCTTAATTTTCAATTATTTCGAAATAAATAAATGATTTGAATAATATTTTACTTCTAAAAATGATCTCTTGTATAGGTTCAAATAATTAGTTAATAAAAAATATTTTTTGCTCATTTAGCTTTGTAAGTAATATAAAAAATTATTTTTTAAAATGCGTTTTTCAAATCATCCATTTAATGCACCTAAATCAATTAAAGAACGCATTCAAGGGTAAAACAATTGAATTAGCCAAAATTAAAAAGGTAAGACTATGGAAAAGCATATAATTTAATGTGAAATCATGCTACGGACCCCACTCCTTGTCCCAGGTGTACCAAGTCCACTTTTAGACGTCATTAAGGTGCTAAAAGCATTTTGATCTTCATATTTTTCACCAAATTTCGTAAGAAAACTCGAATTGTTTGGATAATCGTCCTTGGAAGAAAATCATCTTCTCATATCAAATTACTTTAGAAGTCCAATTTGCAAAGAGCTAGCTCATAAATTTCGGTGGGGATTGCTCTTATCATGTGGAATCCCTATTTTCGATTAATGTCATCCACTCGATCTCATTGAAATGCGATTTATGCAAAGATGCCATTCATATCTACTGTATCTTGACAATATTTCTTTGGTTTGACTAGTTTTATCAAATGTGCTTATCGAAGCTTGGCTACAAAGCACTGGTACGGCATTTTTAACCACAAGAAAAGAAGAGTCTTTACCTACCTAAGAAAAGTCAGATATCATGATTCCTGAGGTCATCAACAAAGATTACTGAGGTAAAATCATAAGTCAAGCTTTTTAAAAAGTGGAGAAGACACTGCCAACTACTTAAAGAAAAAATGTCCAACATTATCTTCAAAAGAAAAGGAAATATGATATAAATGACTCTTAAATTTCAATTTATTATGTAATATTATTCCTTAATTTTTAATTTATTCAATGTGATATTTAAATTATGATTTAATATTTTTATATAATTTAGAAATTATATTGAATATTTATAAATAGTTAAGGGATCATGTTGAATAAATTAAAAATAATGATAATGAAATTACATATTAATTCAAAAATTTAAAAATTTTATTGAATAAATTAAAAAAATTTAGAGGGATAATTCAAAAAAATTATGTCATTATTCCAAAAGCAAATATATGAATAGGTGCATCGTAGTCCGCAACATTATCATTGCTTCCTAATCACCTTTTTCTTTTTCACTTCCCCATCAATGTCAATGGTCGTCAGAGAGATCCTTTGTTGATGGTGGAACCAAATAGACACCCACTTCACTAATATATTAATCAACTTTACATATCATAAAATGACAAAAGCTGAGTCATCATCTTTCCCACCTACCACCCACCAAAATTATTCTAAATATTTTTTACTCTGCATGTATAAAAAATTTTAAAGTTATTGCCTCACCTTGCACATTGATCCGTACTGTTACTTGCTCAAGTACAAAACTTTTGAATGCTAACGTGAATGTGACATGGGAGATTTGGACGCATTTGTGGCGAAACTATGTCCCAATCCACCATCTCTTTGTGGGAAAATTTGCGGGTTGATGAAAGATTGGCTCATAAAGGATGACGAAAGAAAGACCTGAATTGACCCCCAAATAATGTCCCCTCGAATCCAATGTGCTCGTAAAGAAGTGCGATATAACTATTCTAAAATTCAATTTAATTTGATAAGGCAAGCGATGCTTTTTAATTTTATAAAAGAAAACTTTGCTCCTTTAAAAGAAAAAATAGGGTCATGCCAAAACATCATGTCCCTATCCAAGGAGGGAGGGAGATAAAGTAAACCCAAATTGCCTTTATAAAAATAATAATGAAAATGAAGTGGGAAACCCTAGTGATCTTTCGGGGTTGCTCATGTTTAACCAATTGCAATTCTGCTTAATGGATCAAAACGCGCCGGTGGGAGGTGACGGGGTTGACTCCTTTTGTGGAGTGACGGGATACATCATGCTCATTTATGTTGCTCCAATCCGATATGAACTTTATCATCTCAATGATGTATAGATGACACATCGATCGTAGCATTAATGATGGGTCCACAAATGATGCAATACAATACCACTATACCAGCACGTCAAGATTTGTCCCTACAGTCTTTGAAAGACTATCCACTATTTTTTGTTAATCCACACAATTTTAAAGTTAGGGCTCTTGTTGAATTCCTCATCCTCACCTTGATCCATTCATTGCCATGTCATCGCTCGCTATGTCATCACTCCTCATATCAGATAGGAATTAATGTTGAAGTTATAGAATATATAAAGATTACTTACGTATTAAAAGAGAATAATGTCAAACATATCTGATACGGATCTAAATTGAAAATGGGAAACGTCATGAATGATTACGTTGGAATCAACAATAATGGGAGTGTCCATAAAATTTAGCATACTTGCAAATATAGAAATCATAAATTAGTAGTTGCGTGCAATGTGATGTCTTAATAGAATTTTACATAGAAAGGCAACGAAAGTAATTTAAGTTTATGTTCAAAAGTAATATCCGAACACACCAACAAATACCAATCGTCCCTAAAAGTGGGGAGACCAAAAGCCACAAATCAATGACCGTACTCGACAATTCCCATTAAATTCCAAATCGAAATTTTTGCTCGAAGGACTTATATTTTTCACAAAACCCCCGAGGAGACTTGTGGAGTTGCTCTTTTGTTCTTCAATCCATTGAAGAGAGAAGAATTGGGCCGGGGGGGAGGCTATTTTTTTCTCTTTTTTTGGGCGGGGTAGGCAGGAAAGAAAAAGTTGGAAGACCAATTTTGCTTTTTGGTCATGAAACGAATGGCTTAAAACTAAGAGCGCCAAGGAGGAACCGATTCTAAAAGAAAGTGCGGTCCGATGTCACGTTATGCAAAAGCCGAAAAGTGGGAAACCGTGGGGCGGTGGCTCCACCACCTTTCGTTGACCCTCTCTTGGCCTTTATGTTATCAGCGCAAAAAAAGCCAGAAAGTTTGGGGACCATCACCCCGCCGGTCGATTGAAACTGAAGCGAAGCAAAGGATCGATGACCACTCCCCATTGTCGCCATCCAGCTTTCGGACACGGTCCACAATTCGGTCCTGTCGCTGACAGATGTGATGGCGATCGCTGTGGCCCATCTCAAATAAGTTGTAGCTTGTATCAGCTTTTTTTCCGGTCTCTGACATCCCACCATCCCTGAGGTGACTTCTACAGATGTTGGTGTTTCCATCTGTACAAGTCGCCATTCGAGTTAATTGAGAGTGGTTTGATGCTAAAAGGGTATTAGTCTTGTCAAACCAAGTGCGTAGTCTCGGTCCGTGGTGGAAGGACCCGCACCCGATCCTTGTTAGACTCGGTAGAAGTACTCTTATGCACCTACGTTGCTCTACTCGCGTGGATATCGGCCCCCTTATGTTATGGAAGAATTGGACTTCTTACCGGGCTGGTTTATTCATCTCATCGCTAGCCATTCTTGGAGTGTTTTGCCTCTTACTTGCAGGGCCCTACTGCCACCACGATTCATTACAATCGCTCCGGGTGAGAATTCCTCATCTCAGTTAAAACCCAGAAAACATCGCTCTGCCCGTTGCAGCGTGTTTGGTTACAAGCTAAACTCCATCACAAGTCCATCGCACAGTTTTTTCTCCAGCCACAGAGACGAGGCAAGAGATTGGAACAATTCTCTAACCTCAATCGCTGTAACAGTCGTAATAGTGTATCAGCCAAGAAAGAGAACAGATTAAGATCCAAAAGTGTTGGGACAATCTTTGTGTTCTGTAATTATTCGTCTGTTGCTATCACAGTTTCAAATGAAGGAATCCAAAGATCCCAACTACTACATCGAATAGAGTAAATCCATCCACGCTCTGTTCTATTACAAACGAACCATCAATCCAGCCCTTAATTTTATCACATCTGAACCGTAAATGCAACCCAACGCATGTTGCTTGATCTGAGATGCGATCGGGAAAACTATATGGCGGCCAAAAGACCATCTTGCATTTCCACAAGGGAAGAAGGGTCATGTACCTCATTTTTTACAAAGGTATTCAATTGACAACAACTCTGAGGTCGATGGCAAGGTGGTCTTGTTCCAGGCCTAAAGAGAGATTCTGGTCGGGGACAATTTGACAAGCCACATCAAGGTCAATTTGGTGCAAAAACACAAGAAAGAACTGCTGCTACTACATTGTCAATGATCCAGAAAGTATGATACACAGAAACATGAAAGAAATTCAGCAACTATAATATCCTAAAATAATAGAGTAGGATCCAGACAGCTTGTTCAGCACTAATTCTAACACCTTCATGAAAACAAACATGGTCATCGGGTGGCTTAAGGGACAAGATATCACGCATATTGGCTATCGGAGAGATAAGGTGTGGGGCCAACAAACACCAACCAGGACACAACCTAAATTACCAATGCCTCCTTCCACCACCAAGAGGAATTGTATTGGATCCAGAGATACGGCCCCTGTTTCCAAACCCTCGATGTCCTCTTGAGCGAACATTGTTGCCTGAACATATAACGTCAAAAAGGAACAACTGGTCACAACCTAACAAAAACCAGAGAGAGAGAGAGAGATAGAGAGAGAGAGAGAGGTTACCGGCTCCATAAAAGGAGACTGAACGAGCCAAGTCAGATAAAGCTGGAGGGACAACTTGCCCCGCATCTTGCAAGATTTTAAGAAGTTCCCCAGCAAACCTTGAATTAGAATCAGTGAAGAAGGTGAAGGCAGTGCCCTTTGCTCCAGCTCGGCCAGTTCGGCCAATTCTATGCACATAATCCTCTAGTGTCATTGGAAAATCATAGTTTATGACACATTTTATATCCTTGACATCTGCATCATTAAGTACAAAACAGTCAGAAAAGAATCTATCTTAGAGTTTCAGGAGGGGAAAATGGAAGAAAAAAGGCAAGCACCCCTTATCCCTGCACACCTAAAACTCAGAGATCAAACTTATGACGACATATATGCATCACTTAAATGTGCCCACCTTAACCTGGCAGGGATAAGGAGAATCTCCACCATCACCAATCCATTTCCAACCCCAAAATAAGCATGAGCGAGTCAACCGGGCTGCCACGAAAACCAGCTTCCTAATAGTGAATGGGGCAACTATTATTCAAATTAATTAACTTGAAAAAGACAGGAGCCGTGCAATTTCAGGCAACTCTAGCAGTTGAAAAATTTGCACGACCCAAGTTTCTGCCTCTATAACCCCTACACATATGGTCAAGCAAAATGCACTTTACCAACATATTAGGAATATAAACCATGATAATCCCTATATCCTAGGAAAATCAGCTATAAGCATCACTTAATAACTTAGGTGGACATTCTGTGTAATACACTAGTGAATGCCAGATGAGAGAACCATGCTTCCCATCCCACTTTACTTCAATGGCAAAAAGTATCAGGCTCTTGTAATCTAAGGAAACTGGAAAGCAGCCGGCCAACTCGCCTACCTTGAAATTTTCAAGCCTATATGAAGAGACCTATGAACCTAACACACAGTGATCCTACCAAGACCCCTTGCAGCAACATCAGTGGCAGTCATTATGAGACTTCTGCCACTCTTAAATTCAGCCAAGACCCATTCCCTCTCAGACTGGCTTTTGTCTCCATGTATAGATAGAGCTGGCCATCCATCCATCCTCAGCTGTTTTGTCACTTGATCACATCCCTTTTTTGTTTCTACAAATATCAGAATTCGACTCCCATCCATAACTGCTTTCAGTAGTTTGATCAGCCTGCAGCAGCGATAGATGCTCAGGTATTTGACAGAGAGCCAACTGTCATATAGCAGATATAGCCACCAAAGACAAACCTGCTGTACTTTTCACTGTCTTTTATTACTTCCACAATTTGACTTATAGATTGGTTTGCTTTCAGATCAGGGGATCCGATGATAACCTAAAGAAGACAATATCAAGAAGGTACTAAAATCAATGAACATTCATTTCCATCAAAATGTTACCCCGCAATAGATAAAATCTCAAACCTTGTACGGATTGGTCAAGAACTGTCTAGCCAGAGCTCCAACCTCCCTTGGCCATGTTGCACTCCACAATAGTGTCTGCCTATCTGGTCGTATCTGCAAAATTTCCAAAATTCCTCACTTGAAGTAATGACAAAAATTCACAGGAACGACTAAGCATGTGCATGTCATGACCTAAATCTAGTGTCTCAGATTTGAGCAAATAGTCCCCCCCCGCCCCCAAAAAAAAAAAAAAACACAAAAATAAGACAATAAGTAAATAATAAATAAATAAAAACAGAGACATAAAGAAGTCATATAGAAGACTTACTTGAGTCAAAATCTTCCTTATCTGAGGTTCAAATCCCATGTCTAGCATTCGATCCGCTTCATCCAACACGAGATAAGTCACTCTCCGTAAGTTTGTCTTATATGCTTCCAACATATCTAAGAGACGACCAGGTGTAGCGATGACGATCTCAACACCTAGAACACACAGAAAATTAAACCACCAGCTTCCCCAACATAAGAACTGGAGCAAATAGTAATATAAATACTAAAGAAAACAAGTCCTGTACCCTTATTAAGATCATGAATTTGTGGTCCCTTAGGGGCGCCACCATAAATGCATGTACTCCTGATACTGATCTTTGCTTTTGATCCGATTGAGCCAAATTTCATAGCTTCCTGTTGAATCTGCACTGCCAATTCTCTAGTAGGTGCAAGCACCAGCACAATGGGACCGTCCCCTCTAACTGAAGTAAATGTAACAAGAATATTCAGTAAGAGCGAAAACAATGCAACAAGTAACCCACCAGGAGAAAGGTTACCGATCCCAACCTAAGGGTGGCTGTGCACTGACATGCACCAAAGCCGGTAGCAGATAAGCCAGAGTCTTGCCAGAACCTGTCTCAGCAATTCCGATTAAATCCCTACCCTTTAAAGCCATTGGCCATCCCTGAGACTGGATGGGCGTTGGCTCAACAAACCCCAAATTCGCAATCACATCAAGACAGTAGCCTATCACAAAAAACAAGGACGATTCGAGCAACATTAACCTCAACCATTGGTAGACAAAAATGCGATCTAAAAGTAAAATCCTAACAGACCAAGATAACAATACCAGGAAAACTAGCCTCTTGGAACGTTCGAATAGGCTTGGGAACACCGTCCCCCTCGATGGTAATATCCCTTCTTGCACGGTAAGTCATGACTTCATGCTCAGACATTGCAGCCACCATAGGACTCTCCACGTACAAATTCTTCTCAAACGGCACCAGCTGGTCGAAATTCGGCTTCGGAAAATCAAACTTATCGTGATCCCTCTGCGACGACCAGCCGCCCTGCCTTCCACCTCTCCCACCGCCACGGCCAGCACCAAAACTCCTATTCCCATCATGTCCTCCATACCCTCCACCGCCTCGGCCACCCCTTCCGCCTCGGGCTCCACCTCCTCCTCCTCCTCGGCCCAATCGACCTCTCTGGCCACCCATATACCCATCGGCCATCCCTCCGCCGCGACCGATCTCGAATCCTCCGGGCGGAGACTGGAAAGGCGGGTACACGGAGCCTCCCATGCCCGGAGGCGGACCTTCATAAGGACCCTGGCTGCCGCCGCCGCCGCCGCCGTAGCTCGGGGCTGCGTAGACCGGCGGTGCCCTCGGCGGCACGAAATCGCTGCAATCAGAAATGAACAAAAGCCGTGTAATCCACGAAACAACACGAACCAAACCGCTGGATGTTCCAGGTAACGATCCGACGACGAGGGTTTCAGTTCGGGGCAATATCGGAAGCGTACCTTCTGCGGTGGCGGAAAGAGGTGGGGTCCGAGTATCTCGGGTCGGTCGGGTTCATCCTCGCGAGCGCCGCCGCAACGTCGAGGCCGGTGGTGATCGGCGGAAGCGAATCTGGGGGCAAAAGCTCGACCGCCGGCCTTCTGCTGCTTCTCTCTCCCTCCGTGGCTCCGTTGATTCGATGGCTAAAGTGCGAATTAGGGTTTTCGTTTGAATGGGGGAAAAGGGGAGAAGCGGGCCCAGCGATTATAAGGAACGTGAAGATATTTTTGGGCTTTCAAATATGACGTCAGCAACGCGCCTCCGTGGGCTACAGCATATGGAGATATTTTATTTCTGACGTCATGTTTGATGAGTCCTCCTCTTGCTTGTCGGAGAAATCTTTTCTTGCTCGCGGATGACCATGCTGGAAGTCAGATTAGAAATGTCATAACATGGCGCTTATTAAGGCTGCGCAGGATGAAATTTCTATTTTTCTATTACTCTATTGTTTTCCCAAAAATAAGTTTGATAGAAATCCGTTCCGTATCATAATTTTACTTTTTCTGAAATCAGAAAATTATTTATTTATGAAATAAAAGTGAAGATTAAAATTTTTTATTATTGCTCGCTCTTGTCACCACCCCGCCCACCCGTTGGCCACTGCCACCACCATCCCCTGCCACTAGCCATAGGCCCTTCATCGCCGCTCCGAAATGAGAAATATTTATATTGTTATTAAACATCTACTTTGTCTCAAAAATTTGTCCAGAGAATAGAAATAAAAATTCAATTTCTAATTATAAATTGACTTTTAGAATAGAAATTTTATAATGCGTAGCCTAAAACTTTTTGCTAGATCATTTCAGGATTGTATCAGAGAAAAAATGATTTTTTTAACGGTGCATTTGGTAATATTTTATTCCGGATAACAATTTTCGTTAAGAAATATCTTTTCCATTTTTGTTCCCTATACAATTTACGAGCATTCGAACTCGTTTGTCAATTATATAAAGTTTCTATTCCCAACAACCAACTAGAGAAGGAAGAAGAAGGAAAAGAAAAAAAAAAATGACTTGTTTTAGAAATAGTTGGCTATTCATCTGTTCTAGATAATAAAAAAATTAGCTAACATTACTAAACGAATTTCTATTTTTTTCTGTTTTAGGTAACAAAAAAACTAGACAAATTGAGGTATAAAAACGTCACAATATAGGCCTAAATGTCTCTACAACAAATTCAAGTGAGTCTTCCTAGTTAGCATTTTTAATAAAATCCTCCATGGCCACTCTTTTCATATGGAAAGAAAAAGGTGGGAGATTCAAATCCCCATATTCTTAAGAGATTGGGGTACATAAAGTTTTAATTATGAATTTCAACTCCTATGCTCGCAAAAAATATAGAACAAAAGCCTGAGTAGGACAGGTAAAAAAAAAAGTGAAGATGACTTGGCCCTCATGCTAGAATTTAATTTCTCTCTCAATGTAAGGACCCGGGCCTATCACTGTGTAAAATTGTCCGCTTTGGGCCGAGGCCCGCACGACTTTGTTCTCTGTATTTCGCCCAAAAACGCGTTACACAGGATACAGAACCCAAACCTTATCAACTAGCCCAAGACTCCCCCTAGGCGATGTGGGACAAGAGACGCGCCCCTCCCTGTGCACGTCCGAGGATTCTGTCCCGCCCCGCACACCGCCGCCTAGGCCGTCACATTCTCCCCCCTTCGAGAAGAACATCCACTCCCCCTAGGAGATGTGGGACAAGAGACGCACCCCTCCCTATGCACGTCCGAGGACTCCGCCCTGCCCTGCACACCGCCGCCTAGGCCGTCACATTCTCCCCCCCTTGGAGAAGGACATCCTCGCTGGGTACATGACCCACCTCCATGGCCATCCTGTGGCCCCACATGTAGTCGGGGTTCGGTGCCCCTCCCTACGCACGTCCGAGGACTCCGCCCCGCCCTACACACCACCGCCTAGGCCGTCACATTCTCCCCCCTTCGAGAAGGACATCCTCACTGGATACATGACCCACCTCCATGGCCATCCCGTGGCCCCACATGTAGTCGGGGTTCGGTGCCCCTCCTTGCGCACATCCGAGGACTCCGCCCCGCCCCGCACACCGCTACCTAGGCCGTCACATTCTCCCCCCTTCGAGAAGGACATCCTCATTGGGTACATGACCCACCTCCATGGCCATCTTGTGGCCCCACATGTAGTCGAGGTTCGGTGCCCCTCCCTGTGCACGTCTGAGGACTTCGCCTCGCCCCGCACACCGCCGCTTAGGCCGTCATATTCTCCCCCCTTCGAGAAGGACATTCTCACTAGGTACATGACCCACCTCCATGGCCATCCTGTGGCCCCACATGTAGTCGGGGTTCTCCTCCCTTCGAGAAGGACATCCTCGCTGGGTACATGACAACGTCCGAGGACTTCGCCCCGCCCCGCACACCGCCGCCTAGGCCATCACATTCTCCCCCCTTTGAGAAGGACATCCTTACTGGGTACATGACCCACCTCCATGGCCATCCTGTGGCCCCACATGTAGTCGGGGTTCTCCCCCCTTCGAGAAGGACATCCTCGCTGGGTACATAACCCACCTCCATGGCCATCCTCTTGTGGCCCCACATGTAGTCAAAGTACAGGACCCACCTCCATATGACCCACCTCCATGCCATCTTGTGGCCCCACATGTAGTCGGAGTACACAACCCACCTCCACGGCCATCTTGTGACCCCACATGCAGTCGGGAGTAGACTCTAATACCATTTGTATGGACTCGGACCTATCACTGTGTAATATTGTCAGCTTTGGGCCAAAGCCCACACGACTTTGTTCTCTGGGCTTTGCCCAAAAATGCGTTACACATGACACAGAATCTAAGCCTTATCAACTAACCCAGGACTCCCTTTTAGATGACGTGGGACAAGAGACGCGTCCCTCCTTGCGCACGTCCGGGGAGTCCACCCCGCACACCGCCACCTAGGCCTTGCACTCAATCTCTCTCCAGACTCCCTCTCTCTCTTTTTCTTATACGAAATGATTATTCCAAACTCAAAATATCATCAACAATGAAACTTAAAACAGAATAGTCCCTCGCCAAACTCAGTATAAGAATTTTTCAGAAACAAAAAATTATGAGCCTAACGCATTCATTTGGAAATTCAAGCTGCCTTGATAAAGAATTGACCCGCCGAGCAGAAGTGAAGGTCTGATCAAAAGCTAAAATTTCAAAGAGATAGGATGGCAATTTGTTGGAAAAGGAGAGGGACAATAGAAGACCTTAGCACTTGAGTGAAGCATTCTTACATGGCAAATCGAATGAATTGCAAACAAATTTTCAACAGTGACAATTGGATTTTCTAATTGTTCAAATTGGCAATGGCACTAAAGTGATTGGTCTTTTTACAAAAGCGATGATTAAACGGTCATCCAAAAAAAATTTTGATACTAAAATGAGCATCGTACGAAATTATAATACTTTTAGTGTCATTTTCTCAAAATTAGCCCAACCAATGAAGAATCGATATGTGGACCAACATTGGTAAAATTAAAGTGAAGTGGCAGTGACCTAATAATACAATGACATGGGCATTTACAAGACTTCACCATAATCCTTGTCGGAGCCAGCTTTATCATATTAGACTAAACCCGATTACTACCTATCTGGCATGTTGGCTTCTCATCATGGATTGAAATTTGGTAGCAGCCAGTCGGCCGGATCATGAGCCTAAGATAAAATCACCACAGTGCCAAGAGTCCCGAGAGATATCTATTGGAACTAGCAAATTCTCTTTTTTTCTTGCTTGCTTCATTGAAATTTGAAGCTCCTCCTTACCATATCCACATATTTCAGGAGGTGACTTGGTGGAAAACATGGAATATTTCTCGGCAGCCCCTTCGCCGCCTCTCCCAACCTTTCCTCATGGCATGCCACCGAGGGTCGACCCAGAGCCGACCCCATCCAAGTGGCACGCTAAGTCGAGGCCAAGCCGGACGTTGAAGAAAGCCAAAGCTAGAGGACACGGAGGAGATTTATCCTAGCTCTGGGTTTCAAATTGCTTGAAAATTTCATAATAAGTAAAGGTGATACCTAGGTATAAACATAATTTTCTCGTATTCTTATTTGTATTTGCAAAAATATTTAAACTTCCATGAAAAAGTTTTAAAAAAGATTCATGAGCCCTGAGATGTTGTTGAGCCAGTGACATCCAAATTGTTTGAAATCCACAAGTGATTGGCCTTTCAAAGGATTATGATGGGATAGGACAAAGCTTGATAAGAAAATCCCTTGGATGGTAAATGTACACATATTCAATCCTGTTGAGTGTTTGGCACATTTCTAAATAAGATTGAAAAACCAATAAATTAATTCCAATTAAATTAAATAACCGAAAAGGGAAAGACCCTTGATGTTAGGATTGTGGCCATCGTCACACCAATGGTCACAATCGAAGACTACAACCACCAGCATTGCCTCTACATGGTGACATAAATTTGTAGATTTGAGACCATGATAAAGAGAGAAGGTGAGGGAAATATAGGGCGACCACCAACATCGCATCACAGAGATTGCGGGTTAAGGTTGTCGACAACTTATGGGTCGAGGTTGTCAACAATGTCAAAGATCTCCAGCCTCTCCATCATCACCTTCACCTTGTCCCTCAAAAGGTCTGCGTCCTCCATCAAGATTCTCTCGTCATATGCTATCATCGCTATTAACAAGATAATAAAATTAAGAAGTCTCACAGGTTGATTAACAAGTTTAGGATTGGTTTTTTTACATCAAATTCCAACACAATCAAGAATTTGCTACCCTCACGCAAGGTGTGGGAACCATAGCCTTGAGGTGGTTACAATTCCTTCAAGCTCGTTAAAAAATTGTGAAATTAAATCAACAACAGCTTGTTTTTAAGTCATTTTTTAAAATTTTTATTTATTCAATTCAAATTCATTCCATCCTCCCTGAAATTTCTCATCCGTTATTTCATCTAAATGTATTCAATTTAGAAAATGTCTCTAAATACTAGATAAGAAAATTTGTTATTTTATTCAGATTTAAATCCGGATTATAATTTATTATTATAGCCCCTATTGAATCGTGATTTAAAAAGAAAAAGTTGTCATCTCTCCATCATAGTTTCTCCTCGATCAAAGAAAACTTTCCCCGGGCTGTTGGCCAGTCTCCCGGGGAAAAGAAGACCGCAGGGAACAAAATCCTCGTCGTTTCCCGAGGACGATGCGGAGTGGCGGGATGACGTCAGCCCGATTCCTCTTCCTTCCTTGTCCTTTACCCACGAAACAAAACAAAAAATTCAACGGAAAAATTCAGAAGATTCCTCGACCGAAAACGACGTAACGGCGGGTGTCCACCCGGACCATGCTCCGCGTGTCGGCCAGCTCATTCGCAGTCCTCCACGTGTCCACCTCCACGTCCTCTCCCGCCACCGGAAGCGACCACCTTGGACAAGACAACACTAAGACTTTTTTTTTTTTTATTATTAGCTCATTACTTCTTTTTTATTATTTTGGGGTTCATATTTGCACTTTGAGGTCGCGGAGAAATAAACCATCAACTGTAAACATCTTTCCCCTTGACTACAATGGCCCTGAATGTAAACGGCAAGTAGGAGTAAATGATTCTAAATTTTATATAAATTTTACTTGAAACTTATTTATTTGATTAGATTATTTATTTTTGAAACTCGACAACCGATCATACATATTTTGAGACTTAAAATTTATCTTGCTATATGTTTCATGTTTCAAGTATATTATTAAATATTTGTAATGATTCGCTTTTATAATCTACTAATCACAATTTATATTTAATTACATATAAAATAAAACGGATCCAAAACTCGTATTTTTTATGTGAATCCTCTCATTTTTGAGAATTGCAACGGAGGACGAGTTGTCCTTTTTGGGTGGGGGTACTTGTCTGTCGGCGATTCGACAGGTTTAAGAGAAGTTGCGTCGGCTACAAATGCGAGGCAGCCATCGCAGGACTTGTTTGCAAATTTGCCATTTTTCACATTAGACCAAAATTGTCGACCAAAAAAAAAACATAGGACCCGAGAAAAATTCAGGCATTTCGCTTTATCCGTCCCCCCTCTCTCTCTCTCTCATCCTTCATTTCCACGTATCAAATAAATCCAAATCAGCGAAATTCCAAATTTGAAAATCAAATAGAATTTGACTAATCCCAGCATGAAGACAATTAGGAGTGGCGTCGAGTCGGAAGATAAGAGTGACGTGACGAAAGGGGACAGTTATTGCAGTAATATTCATCTATTTATTTTGCGAAAAAGAGTTATTAATTTAAATAATATTCTTTTGAAAAATCATCTGTGGTATTATGTGTGAAAAATTTAAATTTATTAATAATAAAAATATTTTTATAAACTAATTATTAATAAATAAATAACCATTTTAGTAAAAAGAAATTTTGAATTTTTATATTGATGAAATAAATGGACTTATAATTTGGTAGCAAATTAGTTCTACGTGTAATCTTAAATCGCTTCGTTTGAAATTTCGTGTGAATTTTGCACTCTTATCAATCGGTCAATAGCATATTTTTTGGATAGGCAGAACGGTCCCTAGTGGCGTTCTCTAGTGGCGTCGCGAAACACTTTTCAACAATCTAAGGGGAACCCTTGGTTTTACTGATTTAAGTAAAATTTTTATTTTTTATTTTTGACGAAATAAATGGACCTATAATTTGGCAGGAAGAGATTCCGGTCGGCGAGGAGATTTGTGGGAACTCGCAGGGGAAGGCGGCCGACGTGTGGTAGGTCCACGCGACGTTTTATGATTAAAAGGATGGCATCCACTACAACTTTTCTCTTTTTGTTTTCTTCTTTTTCAGTTTTGGAAAAAGCACGAATTGGTAGATCAATATATAAAAGAAGGAGATCAATATAGCGGGGGACGACATATAAGTTCAACGAAAATTTGCAAAGAAATTTGCTAACGTCGCCTATAATAAATACATGCAAAATCTACCATAGGAAATGTTACAAAAGATCCCTTTGCATCCCAAATAAAACGCAAGTGATCTTTCCGTCAAGTGACATATTGAATTATAAGAGGAAATTTACTTAATTGGTCATAAATATATTATACAAAAGCTAATTCAATGTCAAATTTTTTAATTTAACTAACTTAGTGCTGAACTTTTGTATGGACTTATCAATTAAAGACTAAATTGATAAAATTAAAAATCTTATGGTTGAATTCATGTAAAGGTTCGGGATGGGATTATAATTTCAGAAACCTAAAAAAGAGAATTCCGGTAAAACGCGAGGAAATTAGTCGGATTGTTAGTAAATAAAAAAAGCCAGCCTCCTCGTCGAATGCCACTCTCTCTTCCCTCCTCCTTATAAATAACCGCCACTCTCTCTCTCTCTCTCTACTTCCAACGGCAGAGAACTTCCCCACCTAGCTCCCGACAGATTCCTCCCCGCGAAGGAAACGATGGTGGTGGCGAATCAGGAGACCGCGCCGCACCGGAGCTCCGCCGCCGCCACCGCATTGAAGTTCCTCTGTAGCTATGGCGGGCAGATCCTCCCCCGCAGGCCCGACGGCCACCTCCGCTACGTCGGCGGCGTCACCAGGATCCTTGCCGTCGACCGCTCCATCTCTTACGCCGGTTCGTACCCCCACCTCCCCTCTTGCTTTCGGTTCCGTTTCTGTTTTGATTCGATGCTTTGGTTTAGTGAGACGCGAGAAAATACATCTACGGTTGCAGAGCTGATGGCGAAGCTCGAGGAGTTCTGCGGCTCCTCTATGGCGCTCAAGTGCGAGCTGCCGAGCGGCGACCTGGAGACTCTGGTCTCCGTCAAGTCCGACGAGGATCTAGCTAATCTGATTGAGGAATACGACACGGCCTCGCTGAGATCGAGATCTTCTTCGTCTTCCTCTCCTCTCGATGCGCGCCTCCAGATCAAAGCCGTCCTCTTTGGGCCAAGGCCGCGCATGCCAACGTCCTTGCCTCGGTCTCCATCTCCGTCTGCCACCTCGAGCTTTGGCTCTATGATGTCCTGAATTTCTATTCATTTCGGGATATATAAAATGGTTATTTTATCAATGCACTGTTAATCACATTTACTTTAAAACTGACCACTCATGAGTTAATTGATCCATTCGAAAAGGTAATTAAAGATCGATATACGTATAACTAGTGAATTCAATTAAGGATAGACCGCTTGACGGATCAAAGAGGAACGATACTACGTTGTTATAAATCAGTTAGCAAACATAAATAAATCAATTCAATAGAAGTACGTGATCGGATTGTGAATGATTTCGCACGACTACAATACTGACTATGTACGACGTTAAACCGATTTCCTTTTTAGCTTTGTACTCAAGGTGAACAATCAAATCCTCGCGATTACATGATAACCAAGGGTCACCCATGATTCGAAGAGGTCTGAATATAAATTGAAAAATTATCAATCACAGGTCAAACACATATAATAACCCATGTTTCACTTGCTGTCATTAGAATGAGACATCTTAAGATATGTCACCAATCATTATTTTTATATTTTTAGTTAAATGCATGCGGAAGCTTATCACAAAAGTGTCATTTTTGACTAGTAGATTGCCAAAAAGAAAATTAGTTTAACGTCGTTTTTGACCAATAAACCTTTGACGTATAATGAATGCAGTCTTATCAGTCCGTTAATGATATATCTTTTAGATAGGCAAAACAGTCCTAGTGACGTCGCAAGACACTTTTCAAGAATCTAAAGCGTACCCCCTGGTTTTACTGATTTTAGTAAAAAAAATTTATTTTTTATTTTTGACGAAACAAATAGACCTATAATTTGGCGGGAAGAGATTCCGGTCGGCGAGGAGATTCGCAAGAACTTGCAGGGGAAGGCGGCCGACGTGTGGTAGGTCCACCGGCCTTTTATGATTAAAACCACACGTCGGCGTTTTCTTCTTTTTCCAAAACTGAAAAAAGAAGAAAATAAATTTGTTTTCTTTTTTCAGTTTTGGAAAAAACACGAATTGGTAGTAGAACTCAGTGACTTCTGAACAAAGACAAGCTATCGATAGTTGTAACTTATAAAACAAGGAGATCTCAATATAGTGGGGGACGACATATAAGTTCAATGAAAATTTGTTAAGATATTTGCCGCCGTCATGCGCAATAAATATGTGCAAAATCTATCACAAAAACGTTTCAAAAGAACCCTTTGTATCTTAAATAGAACATGAGTAATCTTTCGGTCAAGCAATATATTAAATTAAAAGAGGAAATTTACTTAGTTGGTCTTAAATTTGTTATATATAAACTAATTCGATCTTAAACTTTTTAATTTGATCAACTCAAATCTAAATTTTTGCACAAATCACTAGTCATATTGAAATTTTGTGTTAAAATTCAAGATTAAATTGATAAAATTAAAAAATTTAGAGTGAAATTCGTGCAAAGGTTGAGGATGGGATTGTAATTTTGGAGATCTAAAAAAGAGAATTTCGTGAAAAACACAAAGGAAATTAGTTGGATTGTTAATGAAAAAAGCCAGCCCGGTCATATGCTGGTCGCCCAAAAACAGAAACTTCCAAAATCGCCCCCCGCCCCAAATCCTTCTCTCTTCCCTCCTCCTTATAAATAACCGGCCCTCTCTCTCTCTCTCTCTGTACTTCCAACAGCAGAGAACTTCCCCACCTCACTCCCGACAGATTCCTCCCCGCGAAGGAAACGATGGTGGTGGCGACGAATCAGGAGACCGCGCCGCACCGGAGCTCCGCCGCCGCCGCCGCGCTGAAGTTCCTCTGCAGCTACGGCGGGCGGATCCTCCCCCGCAGGCCCGACGGCCTCCTCCGCTACGTCGGCGGCGTCACCAGGATCCTTGCCGTCGACCGCTCCGTCTCTTACGCCGGTTCGTACCCCACCTCCCCTCTCGCTTTCGGTTCCGTTTCTGTTTCGATCCGATGTTTGGTTTAGTGAGACGCGAGAAAATATATCTGCGGTTGCAGAGCTGATGGCGAAGCTCGAGGAGTTCTGCGGCTCCTCCTCCGTCGCGCTCAAGTGCGAGCTGCCGGGCGGCGACATGGAGACTCTGGTCTCCGTCAAGTCAGACGAGGATCTGGCCAACCTGATCGAGGAATACGACGCGGCCTCGCTGAGATCGAGATCTTCCTCGTCTTCCTCTCCCCCCGGCGCGCGCCTCCAGATCAGAGCCGTCCTCTTCGAGCCGAGGCCGCGCAAGCCAGCGTCCCCGCCTCTGTCCCCGTCTCCGCCCGCCGCCTCGAGCATCGGCTCCTCCCCTCGCGGGTCGCCGAGGGGCGGGGCCAGCGGCGGCTGGAGCCCCCGCCGGAGCTTCTCGCCGAGGATCGCCGCCGGCGTCGGATCTCCGGCGATCGGCCACTACCGCAACTTCTACGGTCCTGGACTGGCGTGCGCTGCTGCTCACTGTTGCCGCAATTACTGCCAATGACAAAGGCCAGGTCGCATCTCGTAGCAGTAGCAGTACTAGGGCCATGAAAATCGAGAGACTCACAGTTCAGTTCAAACAGCAGTAGGGAATCAGAATGTTACAGAAAAGGGACAGAAAGGGATGACGACGATGGAGTCATGAGCTTTGGTTTTTTGAAGCCTTTGTGCTCTGTAGAGACTGCCTTTTTTTCTGGATTTCCGATTCGTGAGGGACAGAAAGACCCCCTTCCCCTCCGATTCTCGTCGTTGTTTCCCCTTCATCTCGTTCCTTCTTGCGTCCTTGAACCGTACCTTTGTTTGAGGCGACGTCTGGGTCGCGTCGGTTCGGTCCCTTCTCGTCGCTCGTTCCCATGCCGGGAGCGCTTTCTTCGTGCCGAATGACCGGTACACGATCCTCGAGAGCTCGATGCGCGTTTCGATGCTGTGGAGGGGGCTTGCGGCTTGCGGCCCCTCACGCTAAACGCAACGCGTTTAAGTGCTGGGCCCCCTGGCTCGGTTTTTCCACCTTCCGCAAGACGCTGTCTTTCTTTTCTCTGGAGTGGGATTGGGTCCTCAAATTGACTGGGGCGTACGCCTCGTGCTGGTACGGATACGGTGATTATACTCGTAGAGATCGAATGAATCGTAGACCTGGATGATCTTTCTTTCTATTGCTAGCGGGGAAAAGAAGAAGAGTGAAACCGGAATCTGGCTCTGTCCAGTGCTCTGCGGTGGTTTGGTTTGCCTATTCCTAAGTGCATTCTAAGCGCATGCTAAATGAGAACCTATGCATAAATTTTTTTTTTTTTTTGGTAAGGTACCTATGCATAAATTTCGGTGCTGATTATACATCGAAATGAAAAACTAACTCGTGTGGAGCTCCTACGGCAACAATCGAGAGGAATTTGCCGACTGTCGGTCGCCATTTCCTTCTATTTCCATCAATAGAACAAAAAAGACAATTTGATCTGCAAGTCCTTATTTGATTTAATCTCGAAAAGATAATGTATAATATAAGAGGTAAACAAACTTTTATACACCTTTTATGCCTAAATCATAATTAGGAAGCATTGGACAGAATACAATAGTAAATGCAATCTTGTTGGTAGAAGGATGTCCATGGACCGGAGCATGGGCGTGATAACAATTATGGCCCGACTGGCATAGAAGTTAAATGCGGGCATAGGTTAGAGAGCAAGGGCGAAATAACAACCTTGGCCAAGTGTAGGAATTTGAGGAAAAGGCTTTAAATGGAAAATGTTCGATGTGGATAATTGAGTCCTGATCCCGAATCAAGAAATCACCACATAAAAATGGCGAAAAGGCTCTACATAAGACGGGTCAATGCAAATGATTAAGCACTAATCCTAACTTGACAGATCATTAGATAATTTTTCATAACGAATGGATATGAGTAACAATAGGATCTGACCACCGGCTTAATTGGGTCCAATGCCAATTAACGTACCCGCAATGCATCCCTCTCGACCTCTCTCGGCAACCAAAAATCTACATACGGCATTGACTTTGAACTTTAAGTTGATGTTCGCGTCAACTACGTCACCTTATCCAGACAAAGGACCACTCTACCCTAATTTGAATGATAACTGCATTTTAGGACCACGAAATTAATCCTCGTGAGGATCAAATCAAAGCCACTCTAGTCTATATCCTATTACAAAAGCTACATATCACTACCAAAGTCCGTTTTCTCTTCCCTGACAATTATAATGTAAATTAGAAATGAGCGGTTTCATGTTCTATACATATTTCAGATGGATTTAGAACTTGTCTATCGGAATAGATTCCTTATTCTTTGGAACTTAGGACCTAAACTTGAAATATACTCTGAAATGTCACAGGTTTTAAAATCAATCTATCGCTTTTACATGTATTAATGTGAAATATTAATAAAGTCCAAAATCTGAGTCATAAAATAGAAATTTAAACTAGTAGTTTCTGATTATAAACTCATTATTGAACGCTATGAAATGTTACATAATCGTGTAAAAACATAAATTAATAAAAACACAAAAAATTACTCTATAAGTTTCAAGTTCAAGTTCCATTAATCTAGAATCTAGAATTTATCCATTAAAATAGGTTTTTCAATTTTTGAAACTAGCAATTTATCTTGTTCGAAACCTATTATATATACTGTTCTCAAATTTTAGATTTTACCTTGAAATTATGCTCAATCTTAATATAAATCTCCTAGAAACGTATAGGAAACAGCGAAAGCACCGGCCCGGCCCGGCCTGGACTCTCCAAAAAGAAGAAGACGCCCACGAAAAATCACGTCCTTTTCACTCTTTCCAACGAAGAGGCGTGAAGGATTCCAAGAAACCGAAACAATAAACGCTTGGAGATAAAAAAACCGTCTTCGAGAAGATGTCGTCCTTCCTCGACATCACCGAAACGCTAATACCGAACCGCCTAGCTCTCCCTTTTCTTGCACTTTTTCAATGTTTTCGCTCTCGTCACCTTCGTGTCCCCATCTCTCGCGTCCACGTTCGCACTTTCTCAACTTCTCTCCTTCTCTCTCATCCACCATCACCACCAACAACGGCGTGGGCAGGAAGGCACGCCCGCATTCCACATCCAAAATCAATAGCAAACCCACTCGAGATCTCTAGGACTCGTCCAAGGTCGGCCCTTTGGCCATGAGGGTGTACGTGTACGTGTTGGGGGCAAAGGGGTTGCCCGTGAAGGACTCGTACGTGAAGGTCCAGGTCGGGAAGCTCAAGTCCAAGACTAGGGTCGTGCAGCGCACCGAGAACCCGTGGTGGAACGAGGAGTTCGTTTTCAGGGTGCACGACTGCGAGGAGGAAGTGGTCCTGTCCGTTTATCACCACGAAGACAGTCCTGGGCTCTTCGGCTCGTCGGGGGAATTGCTGGGTCGGGTCAAGATTCCGGTTTGGTCGGTCGCCGACGAGGAGAACCGGATATTGCCGCCGACGTGGTTCTCCGTCGAGAAGCCTAAGGCGGGGAAGTTCATACAGAAAGATTGCGGTCAGTGTGTTCAGTCATTCTATTTTATAAATTGATTGGCCATTCTGCTGTTCCTTGTCCTGTCGTGTTTGATCAAAGCAGTGTGACGTGAGTTGGGTAGTAAATTAGTAATGTGAACTCCATGACCATTTGTCTTGCTTGCATATATTGTGATCTGTCTATCCAGTATCAGCTCCTAGATGTGCAAATATTACATATTGTTATTCCAGATTCTTCGTTGAGCAAATTGTTAGAGCTGTTTTTGAGTAATTTGTGTTAATGTGGATGTTGAGGAGAGCAATGAGCCTGTGGTGATTAAAGGAAAATTACTGCACATTGCTGTTGTCCCGATTGAGAAAGAGAATTAACTAAACTGGGAAATGACTGATCGTCCAGGACGAGAACTAGTTTTTGTGATGATGGCTCTTCAAGGAGACAAATTCTTCACACATTAGGGAGCTAGGAACTTAATGACCTCGTTGATCAGGTTATGTAAGGTTGAGGAACTGGGACTGTGTCCTCCAGACAGCATGTGAATCTTCAGCAACTTGTTTCTCTCCTCGTGAAAACCATGGGGAACCTTTCTGGAGATACCTAAATTTTACTGCTAAAAATGTCCCCTCATGGATTTACCCAACTTGGGCTGTTTTTTTCTGGATCTCATGGTGGCCAACAGTCCAAATGACCTTTGTTGATCTTGCATTTTTAATTTCGCGAGGCATTTGGCTATAGATCATTTATGTGATGGCACGAGTCATTTTATCAAGCGTCTGAAATCATTATATAACCCATGACGAGAATTTCCTTTCACACATCAATGCTATCTTTATCTGGTGCTAAATCTGGAAACCAGCTTTGTGGAAGCTACTTTGTTTTAGTCTCACGGCTTCCATAGTAAATGCGAGGTTTATCTATGATCCTTCAATGTATTTGTCACTTAAGATTTAGTGGCATTGTCCATTCAAACTTGTAAAGTTTGTCTGGGCAGGGGGAAAAGTAATTCTAAAGTTTGATGCCCCACACAATGCAGGGAAGATACTTCTATCGATTTCTTTGCATGGAAGTCTCCAGGACACATCTTCCGACAATCCGCTCTTTCCCAGTTCCAATGTCAACTCCAATCAGGCTGAAGAAGAAATGGATTTAGCTAAATCTCAAGCCCAGACGATACAGGATGGGAAACATTGGATGAAGGCTATGGCAAATCGTTTGGAGAGAATCTTTGCCAAACATGAGGATGTGTCAGAAACTTGTGCCTTATCGGAAGTACCTGGCACTCCATCAGATTATGAGGATTGCATGGAAAAACAACAGTCTGATTACAGCTTCGAAGAAGCTATTGCAATGATGCAGTCAAGGGATGGCCAAAAAGAATTGCCTGAAGATCTTCAAGGAGGCATCCTGTTTGATCAGATTTATGTTGTACGGCCATATGATTTGAACATTTTTCTCTTTGCACCAGGCTCTAAGTTCAGGAGAGACCTGGCTAACTTGGAGGGAACAACAGATTTAGAAGAGGAGCCCTGGACATTTAAACAAGAAGATCCGCCACTTTTGACACGAACTGTTTCCTATACTAAGGCTGCTACAAAGTTAATCAAGGCTGTAAAAGCGAGCGAGCAACAATCTTACCTCAAAGCAGATGGAAAAAACTTTGCTGTCTTTGTAGAGGTAAACACTCCTGAGGTACCATATGGGAATGCATTTAAAGTGGAGTTGCTTTACAAGATAATGCCTGGACCAGAAGAAGGATCAGGAGAAGAGTCCGCATGTCTTACAATCTCTTGGAGGGTGAATTTCCACCAGAGCACCATGATGAGAGGTATGATTGAAGGAGGTGCTCGTCAGGGTCTAAAGGACAATTTTTATCATTTTGAGAACTTACTGGGTCAAAGTTATAGGATACTGGATTCTGCACAGTTGTCAGACAAAGATCAGATTATTGCATCTCTGGAAAATGAACAGCAGTCGGATTGGCAATTGGCTATCAAATACTTCTGCAATTTCACTGTGCTCTCCACCATTTGTATGGTTGTGTATGTCATTATACACATTCTACTTTGCAAGCCTAGTGAACCGCGGGGTTTGGAATTCCTAGGTATTGATTTGCCAGATAGCCTTGGAGAGCTTGTTGCATGCGGAATAATAACCATTCAGGTGGAACGTGTTTTCTACATGGCTTCACATTTTGTGCAAGCCAGGTTGCGGAGAGGTATGTGCTTCATAATCTTTCAAGCACACTTTAAACTCCGTTTTGACTCTGAATGATTAACCAGTCTGAACGAATATGGGCATATGTTTTTGTTAGGCAGCGACCATGGTGTCAAAGCCCAAGGTGATGGATGGATTCTTACTATAGCTTTGATAGAAGGGACGAACATGGCATCCTTGGCTTCAACCGGATATTCTGATCCATATGTGGTTTTCACATGCAATGGTAGAACAAAGACAAGTTCTGTTAAGCTGCAAACTTGTGATCCTCAATGGAATGGTGAGAGCCTATATTGTACAGGTCTATTTGTGTTTCCATCATATCACGGGCTAATAATAAGGCCTCTGGATGCATATTTTGCAGAAATAGTGGAGTTTGATGCTATGGAAGAACCACCTTCAGTTTTGGATGTGGAGGTTTTTGATTTCGATGGTCCATTTGATCAGGCCACTTCTCTGGGGCATGCAGAGATCAATTTTTTGAAACATACATCCACTGATCTTGCGGATATGTGGATCTTCCTTGAGGGCAAGCTGGCTCAGTCCGCTCAGTCGAAGTTGCACCTGAGAATCTTTTTGGACAACAACAATGGAGTAGAAACAATTAAGGAGTATCTAACAAAGATGGAGAAGGAAGTGGGAAAGAAGGTAGGCATTGTTCAGACTCTAGTTTTGACAACTGTTTGTTCAGTTTGATAATAATGGCATCTCATTAATTCAATTTGTGGCATGTGCAGTTGAGTCTGAGGTCACCTCACAGAAATTCTACTTTCCAGAAGCTGTTCAAGTTGCCACCGGACGAGTTTCTCATCAGTGATTTTGCCTGTTCGCTCAGGAGAAAATTGCCTTTACAGGTTCAATCACGTCCCTTGTTAGTGCTTGTATCATTTACTGCAATTGGTTCTTCTGTGCATAAGGGTTACTCATGAATTGGATTCTTGGAAGTTGCAATTGTATGGAAATATGCCAAAAAAAGGGAAAAGATTTGTAAAGCAACACAGGTAATTAAAATCTCATGGTGAATTTTTTGCTCGACCAACAAACTGGACATAAATTCTAGTGAAAAAAAAAGAGAGCTATAATCACCAAATGTAAGGGACTTTTTGAGCATTGCTTTGTGACTAATGTAAGGCCTGAATGACGTGGGCTCGGCTCATATGCATGATGTTGTTACGTGTTGGTTTATCTGATTCAGTGGCCAGTATGTTCAATTTGCTTATCATTGTCTCCTTGCTTGACGTTTATCCCATAAACAAGTATATGACTAGCTTAGATCTTGTACAACTGATTGATGTAGGGCCGCCTTTTCCTATCTTCAAGAATTGTCGGGTTTTACGCCAATTTGTTTGGTCATAAAACCAGGTTTTTCTTTCTTTGGGAAGATATTGAAGATATTCAAGTGCTTCCACCTTCGTTCCTTGCTGTTGGTAGTCCATCCCTTGTCATCCTTTTGCGTAAGGGTCGAGGTATGGATGCGAGGCATGGCGCAAAGTCTCAAGATGAAGAAGGCAGGCTTAGGTTCCATTTTCAATCATTTGTATCCTTTAATTCAGCCACCAGGTATAGGTGTTACATTGTACTTACCTGAATGAATTCAATTACTGGAAGTGGAAGGTGATCAATCATGATTTTCGGTGGATAGGACAATTGTGGCCCTGTGGAGGACTCGAGCTCCGATGCCCGAGCAGACGGAGCAGATTGCGAAAGAGCAGCATGATCAAGAAAATTCTACTTTGTTGAATGACGATGCGACCATTCTTGATACAGAAGATGCAGACATGTCCAAAATCTACTCTGCTGAACTCCCTATTGAGGTCAGCAAACAAATATTTCCCAATTCTGCTTCGTAATATTGCCTTGCAACATCTCCCTTTTATAAACCGAGATCTTGGGGCAACAAAATGTGATTCCTATGAAATTTGTAAGGCTCTATATCATGTAGAATTGAGTACTTAGGTGTTCTATCTGTACTGGTTGTTTCTCCTTTGTGGAATTGTTGACTGCGATTCATTATTCCGGATAGAAATGCTGCCTGTGCAGTGTGTTTCCAATGCCTGGGACTATCTTCTTTTTTCTTCTTCTTTTCGTTTTATTATTTTCCCCATGAGGTGAACATAATTCTGCGAAAGTCGAACCTGAAATAATCTGTTCCTGGTTCCCTGCCTCATTTCATGTCCTTTTCAAGTCAAACCAAACCAGTATGTAAATTCACTCGCCAACCAATGGAGAGATCGAGAACATTTTTTTTCCTGATGCGTTGCTGGCTGCTTGGATGACTACATGGGATGACATTTCAAGCGACATGCAGATGAGCTCCTTGATGGAACTCTTTGGTGGAGGGAAGGAGGAGTATCAAATCATGGAAAAATCCGGTTGCCTTAATTATTCGGCTACTGAATGGGAACCTGTGAAGCCCGGTACCTTCGAGCGCTCGGTATCGTACAAATTCAATCGCTACATTTCGATATTTGGAGGCGAAGTCACCAGCATGCAGCAAAAAGTTTCTACCGATCATGGGTGGACAGTCAACGAGGTCATAGCCCTCCACGGTATCCCATTTGAAGAGTATAATCGAGTACGTCTTAGCTCCTATTTTTCCATTCTTTTTTTGGATCAATCACCCTCTTTTGGGCACTCAAAGCCCTTTTCATAGAATTTCTCTGTCAAAGTCCCCTGCCATCGCATTTCCTTGAGCTACTTGGCTACCTAAATCTTGTCTCATAAGCCTGAAGAGTTTATTTTTTTGGTATTTGCAGGTGCGGTTAACATACCAGATCGAGAAATCAGGCCAAAATCACGGCTCCTGCAAGTGCGACGTCTATATTCACATCATCTGGCTCAAAAGCACCAAGTTCCAGCACAGGATTACTCGCAACATTACCAGTAAACTGTCCCAGAGATTAAAGGACATTTTCGAGCTAGTAGAGAGAAACTCTCTTAGTGATGCGTCTTCTTAAGCCTGCTTGACAGGTATCCCGACTCTTACACTAATCACTGTATCAACAAGTCAATTCGAGACATCATATACGTGGTCATATGCCTTTTTTTTTCTTCGTTGATTGAATAGGAAGACAAACTTTATTTTATTTCCCGGAATTGGCTGTTAAGTGTGGCAGAATGGACTGAAAGAGTACTTCATCATGCTCTGACTTGGTATGTTGCAATGTGCCCGTTCTTCACCATCTTCCGGGCGGCATTTATGGCTATTGTCATTTCGCTCTGCAGTTTGATCCTGCACTCACATTGAATGGATTCGAATGTGGCATTGTCTGGTTCAGTTTCCTCTTTTGATCAATAGGATTGTTTACCCGACTGCAGTCCCTGTCGTACTGCCATCTTGCTAGCATCTGTCTGGTTCGTTCAACGCGTTAGTCCGATGAATTGAACAGTTCCATTCGATCCAAACCAGGAGGAGCGAAAAGATCCGAATCATTCTGTAACATGTTCCGAGAATTCCGTGTCAAACGTGCGAAAACGGTGACTTGGTACGTGAGCTTTTAAAGATTACGAAAGTTGCGTGACAAGATGTCCTGGGTCTGACGGAGACAGGGTCAGTGTGATAAGCAATGTCGTGCTTGTCTTATCCAGAGGCCTTATCACTCGTCCTATCTTTGCAGCAACTTGGTGGCCATTATCTATCCTACCCAAAAAAAATATATAAGGACAAGAATCTGTCAAGCGTCTGTCTGACAGGAAAAGAGAGATACCGTCCGTTGCCCAAGGGGTCCATCTTCTTCAAGAATCAGAGTAACATCAGCTGAGAGATTGGCTGATGGAAAGGGGAAGGGGGACCGTGAGGAAATCCTACCTTGGCCAATCCTTCACTTCACTTGAAGATTGATGAGCCGTATGATCTCATCAGATGGTACATAAACGGTAAAAACCGATGGATGGTCGATGTCGTGAAGTTCAGATTAGGAGTGTCGAAGTTCAGATTAGGAGTGTGCAAAAAAATCGGTATCCGCCCGGACCCAGACCGGACCGGTCCGGAACCAGTGATTCCTAAAGGGACCAGTCCGGTTCCTGATTCCAATAAATTGGAACTGGTGGATATCGGTCCGGCTTGGTTCCATGGGCGGATTCGCCCGCCCGCCCACTCGTATTATAATAATAATAATATATATTAATTTTTATTATAAAAAATAAATTTTTTTGGTTGAAAAAAAATTAAAATTTTGAAACCCCATGTCTAGAAGTCTTATTGTTCTATTTGGAGCCCTAATTTCTTATTTACCGAATAGCCCTTGCAATTCTTATTGTCTAAGTCTTGAAGAGCACAACAAAAGTTAAAAAACTGGTTCATTAATGCATATTGAGTAAGCGAAATCACTTATGAGACCGGTTCTATGGATCCACCCGGAAACCGGACCGGACTAGCGGTTCGGTTCTTAGGTGGATCCATGAAACTAATGGGTGGTTCTCGGATCCAAATTTTTGGAACTGATTCTTAGCGGGCGGCTCCTGGTTCTAGGGTGAGAACTGTCCACCCGGACCATGCACACCCCTAATTCAGGTACTTAGAGGTTCTTTCCCCCAAAAGCAGACGTGGTCCGTCCTTGTTGGAAAATAGATCGGAGATGCACCGCATTTGGTACGTGAGGAAGGAGAGTCCCACACGAGTCCACGACGGGAAGATTGTAGGAAAATAAAGAAATTCAAAAACGCAAGAGATATTATTAACACGAAATTCAAAGTGATATTCATGTAAAGCCAAATTTGTAGCCAAATAGGAAGGAAATAGAAATTTACGGACAACCCTAATCGGGATTCTATATGGGGTTTTTGATTTTTACCATTTTAGCTCTGTATTTTTCAATTCAATCGAAAATTCCGAGTAAGATTGCCCAGCTTTAGTTGTTGGAGCAAGTTGACCAATGAGAAGTTGGCTCAACTGATTGGTTCGAGCTTTTATTCGAGAGACTTCACATCTTTTTAGATTGGTCCAACTAAACTTCATATAGAAAATTGAAAGGAAATCCAATGCTAGAAAAAAAAAAAATAGGGAAGATTAAGGGAATTTACAAAATGAGAGAGTAACAAAGATCAAGAGAATCGCATTTCGTCGTAATTAATTGACTTAATCAAAGGACCTTTCTCTCTTTCCAAAGAAGGCAAAGGCGGCAAGCCGACGTGGCGCTGACGTGGCGTTTCCTCAAATGGGGTTAAGTTCCATCCGTTAGAAATCCGTTTACTCCTGAACTCGCCCCCATAGCCAACGCCCTTCGCGGCCATCCACGCTTTCTTCCCCTTCCTCCACCTCCCCGCTTTAAACTCTCTCTCTCTCTCTCTCTCTCTCTCTTCCTTCATCTTCCTCCATAGCCAGCCGCTCTCGCACCTCCCACGCCGCCGCCGCCGCCGCCGCCGCCCCCAATCTCCCCTGAGCTCTTCCCGCCCTCCGCCGCCGACGCTCCGACGATGGACCCGAACCCGAAGACCCACCCGGTCCTCTCCTACGTCATGGCCCGCCTCCCCTCCATCGGCCCTCGCTTCACCCCTCCCGGCCCCTCCGATTCCTTCCACGCCGTCGACATCGAGCAGCCTCCGCCTCCTCCGCCCCCCGACCCCTCCTCGTCGTCGCTTCCGCCCCAGATTACCGACCAGATGCCCCACCTCGCCCACCCCAAGCTCCTGGCCTCCATGGCCAACGCCGTCACCGACGTCGCCCAGACCCGATCCGTGCTCAAGACCCTCGGCGACCGCCCCGACCACGAGGCCGTCGACAATGCCCGGTCAAAGCTGGCCGAGGTCGAGTCCGCCCTCTCGAAGAAGCTCGAGGAGATCGTGCTTTCCCCGCGGCCCTCCAACATCGACCGGCTCGAGTGGCGGGCGCACCTCGCGGAGAAGGAGAGGGAGTGCCGCCAGGCGGCGGAGAGGGAGAAGAGCGCGTACAGGGCGGTGATCTCGCTCGACGAGATGCATGAGGCGTATGCGAGGATGCTGAGGGAGGCGGAGGAGAGGCTGGTGAAGATGTACGAGTCCTCCGTCGTGGCTGGCGAGAATGATGAGGAGTGCGATTTGAACGTGGGAGAGGAGATGAACGAAGAGGTCGTGGGGATATTGCAGGAGGGGACAGGGAATGGAGGGTTGGACAGGGTCGATTTGTCCGGGAGAAGGTTGCGGATCTTGCCGGAGGCGTTCGGGCAGATTCTCGGATTGCTCGTGCTTAATTTGTCAAATAATCAGCTTGAGGTACGTATGGTGAATGGGTGATTCATTTTGGCTTTGTCTTGTCGATAATGTTTGTACTTTCCATAGCTGCTGTGTGCTAAATGAAAGATGGTGGCCTGTACTCATTCTTACACCCTCTGCCGATTCCGCTCAAAAGAACCCCACACATGTTTCTTGAGTGGTAACTGTGGATTGAGTCTATTCGATTTCTTTCTGAAGTTACTTTCTTGTTTAGGCACCATCGTATGCAGATTTGAGATTGAATTCTGGCATACAAATAGTAGTGTGAGATAAGTTTCTTGAAAAATTGTTAGGGAGTTGGGAGTTTAGAGGGAAGTAATGTGGCCCGATGAATTTGTTCGATGTTAATTTGTAAAACGTGTTGTCTGCGTGGCTGGGTTTTGCTGCTTTTCCCATTGGATGCCATTGGATATCTAATCTAATGAATCAATAGCTGATTGTCTGTGTTGGTAGGGGAGCACTTCTTTGGTGGTTAGTGCAGTTAAACCCAATATTGGTTTTTGTTATTGTGAATCACGCATAGATTTTGTTTACGGGGGCTAACATCCGTGTAGATTAGCTAACTGGTACTTTCTTCCCTGAATCAGATATTATGTGTACTGTGTGCTAGAACTGCCTTGTTGAATGGATGGCTGACCAACGAAGGCATCCTTTTTTGTTATGCCTCTTTGGTCTCTATCCTATGATATTTGGCGCATGTTGTTTATATTCACTTGCGAAGATAATGCCTAATTATGTACCAAGAACTTGACAAGCTGCACCCTCTTTATTCTCATGCATTGAGTCATTGACCCCTTAGTTGCTCAAGGCAAGTGTGTGAGCTGCAGAAGATCAATCCAAATTATTGGGGCTCTAGCAAGAATGTTCAATTAGCAATTGATGACTTGATGTATTCTATAATAGCAATAAAATCCACCCTTATGCGTGTAATTTGCACTAGGTACATCTGGGTACATCTTTCTCCTTTCCTCCTTTGTATGCTTGCTTTAGCCTTAATAAGTTGAAAAACCATATTTTTTTACCCTAGCATAATATTCCCGATTCTTATGCAACTTCGAAAGGAATTTCCACTGTCTCTACACACAGAGACTATCAATTTTTGAATGCATAATGCGTCCATGAGAACATATTGTGTGTAACATGTCTCTTATGACCAAGCAATACCAAGACATCAACTACAGCTTTGGAATCCTGCTTGGAAGAAAGAAAATTCTAGAAAGAGGGGCTTTTGAACAATGTGCATTTGGGGTGTTAGGTTTTTGTTGTTTTGGATGATATTTCTGACTTCTCAATTGCCTGCAGACCATTCCTGACTCCATAGCTGGGTTAGCAAATCTGGAGGAGCTTAATGTTTCCTCAAATCTCTTGGAGTCTCTGCCAGACTCAATTGGGCTGCTACAGAAGCTTAAATTTCTCAACGTATCAAGCAACAAACTTTCTTCCTTACCGGACAGTATCTGTCACTGCAGGTGATGTCAACTTTTAGCATGAACCTTGACATTGCTTGTGATTGTATTTGCCATATTGTCTGATTTTTGTCTTGCCTGCCTTAGATCAATGGTGGAGCTGGATGTGAGTTTCAACAATCTCACTTACTTGCCAACCAACATTGGTTCTGATTTGCCCAATCTACAGAGGCTTTGTATCCAATATAACAAGATTCGTTCGTTACCGACTTCCGTCTGTGAAATGTACTCTTTGCGGCATTTGGATGCTCACTTCAATGAGCTTCGTGGACTGCCAGCTGCTATTGGGAAACTGACAAACCTTGAGTTTCTTAATCTGAGCAGCAATTTTAGCGACCTGACAGAACTTCCTGACACGTTTGGGGACTTGACAAACCTCAAGGAGCTTGACCTAAGCAACAACCAGATTCATGCTCTTCCGGACACCTTCGGTCGGCTGGACAACTTGGCCAAGCTTAATCTGGACGAGAATCCCCTAGTAATACCCCCGGCAGAAATTGTCAAGGAGGGGGTTGAAGCTGTGAAGGTTTTCATGGCTAAGAGATGGCTCGACATTCTGGTGGAGGAAGAGAAGAGGAGCATGCTTGAAGTGAAAGAGCCAGAGCAAACTGGTTGGTTGACACGCAGCACCTCTTGGTTGAATAATTTTGTTTCGGGTGTTTCGGGGAGTGTTTCTGGATATGTGGGCTCCCCCAGGACTCCAAGGGACCCCTATCTTGATCAGCAACTATGATTAGGGGGAAAAATTCTCCGAGTTGCACGCCTTCTTGTGATGGCGGAATGAAATCTGATGAAAGAGTGAAAAGGTCAGACGTAAGCTGCAGATTATTCTAATATCTCTAGCTTGCGAAAAGGATAAAGCTCAGCGATTTTGCTCTCCTTGGGTTACATTTTTATGAGGGGTTATGCAGGAAACAAATGGGTCGCTAACAGCCGCTGCATGATTCGTCTTGGATGGTATCATCTCATGGACGTAAATCGAAGCCGCCGCGACGTTTCTGGCTGCATCAGTGCAGATACTTTTCCTAGCGTTTTTTGTTTTTTACATAATTGTAATGAAATTTTCTCCGATGGCTGATGACGTCTACTGTTTTTTTGGGTTTCTTGATTCGGTTATTTCAGTTGTTTCTGATTTTCTCAAGGAGAACAAGCGACGGTGGTCGGTGAAACTGATTGATGTTTATATCATAAAGAAGTAATTAATACGGAATGTTAATACTTCATGCACGAGTTGATTCCCAGCAGGAAATGCTGTGAAGTAAGTGATAAGGTTTGGCCCGGTCGGCTGTTGAAACGATCCAGCGAAATGTTGACGAGGTTCTAGGCTAAAACCCTCTTCTTCATACGGTAATCTTGCGTACTTACCTTGCACTGCAAACCTGCTGACTGAGGTTTAGAGTAAGTTTTCGCACATGTGCCGGAAATCGACCTCTGCGGTCTGATCTCATCCCGTGCCCCGTGCTTTCTGCAGCGAAGTAGGCACGAAATCTAAGTCGCCCGCCCTCCCATCGCGAGCAGAGGAAGACCCGCAACATGAGAACGTTGAATATGGGCAAAAAAAGGAACTTTACAGTGAAGGAGCCACGCATCTCCCATGGATGCCGCGAGAGGCATTTTATAAATGAAAGAAGAAGCTGGTCGCCAACCTCCCCATGTGCGCACATGTCTCCTCCCATTCCTTCCCACTCACCTCAATCATGTCTCAGGCTTAATCAAACTCAACGACAATCCTTAATCTCTTCCATTCCAAATCATAAAACACCACACGGAGCTCCTCCTCCTCCTCCTCCTCCACCACCTCGTCGCCGCCGCCACTATCACCACCGTCACGTCCAATTCAACATGAACTCGATGAACATTGACTTCCATGAGACAAAGATGACAAGGACGACGTTGCTCTTCTCGTTCTTCATATTCTTCCACGCTCTCTTGTACTCCATCTCCATCAACACCGGCTGGTTAGCCCTGTGCGCCTCCATTCTCCCAGTTGCCGGGGTCTTGTTAACGGCCGCGTTGCTGGTCATTGCAGCTCGGGCCACGCTTATGACGTGGATCACCGTCCTGGTGCTGCTCGCCTTCTCGGGGAAGCGTCGCCGGTTCCTCGCTCTCCAGGGGAGGAAGATCACCACCGACATCGCTGTGAACGTTGTCAAGGTTGCTTTCCGGGGGAAGGGACTGGCTGCTTTGGTTTGTGCAACCTTCCTCAGCTTCCTACTCATCATAGCTCGGTGACAGTCAGTCAATTGGAGGCTGCTGCTGATCTTGAGGAAGCCCCTTGAGTTTTGCTTTTCTGATTGCAGCTTCAAGACTTCAACACAAACTTAGACACAATCAATATACTCATGATGTCCCTGCATTCTTTCCTTCCCTGATTGGAAAAAGAAAAATCTCAAGAAATGTTCTTTAGCTCTTTGATGGGCTTGTTGTAAGTTGCGATGATAAGTCACACGAATGTTGTAAAACTTCAAACTTGAAGATGCAGATCAATCCAATCATGATTGCAACTCTCATTTTAGATGTGTATCTTCCGACCGTATATTTTTGTCTATGGGCAGATTTCATCTTTTCTATACTAATTTCTCCAACACTTCCAAGCCAGCCATTTTCATTCACATTGCAACAGATTCATGATAAAACATGTTCTGCAATGTCACAAAACCACACATTTGCAAAAGCTGACTAATACACAAAAGCTATGGTTCTCAAGGCGCATTCCTGGGGAAGAGCTACTGTTAGCATCCCGTTTTTGGCATTGTACCCGAGATCTTCTTCCTTCCCGTCGACGCTACAAGACCTCGGCTTTGAATTGGAGTAGGCACCGAACTGTCCACACCCTCGCACCCAAATCTCGATCTTACATCCAGATGAGTCAAGGAAGCTGTTCATTACTTCAACTGCTCCACCAGAGTTGTACATGTCCACTAACCCGAGTGGAGCAAATTGATATTTCTCGTTGAATACCTGTTTTGCAGAAAATGGATATCACATAACTCAGGATGATTTATCCTACTCCAGTGATTAAGATCTCATGTGAATATCCAAAAGATTTTGCTTTTAAGGGAAGCCCTGCAAGAATCACTGACCCTTATAGGAGACACCGTAAATACTTCAAATCCTAGAAATCCTAAGGTCATTTCGAGCCTTCCTTTCTTTGGCATTATTGACACCACCCCTACAATACAATATAGTAGATTGTCAGAAAACTAATTCATGGAAAAAAAACTTATCTAACAGCATCTGAAGCTCAACTTGTAAGTGGAACCTGTAGTATATGCATAGACTGCGCAGTCTCCAAGCCAGTCTTCTCCTGCAACCTCGCTGAGAAATTCGACATCTGTAGGACTAACAGTGCCTGATATGATGAAAGGTTCAGATTCTGAAGGTGGATTGTATGGAGCACCTCTTATAGGTGGCCAAATTCCACCTCTTTGGCAATTGAAAACACCCAGGACACCCGTTATTTTGTTCAAGTTCCATATCTTCATCAAACTGCAATTGCCAATTCAGCATAGTTAATCGATGGCAAATAATCAATTTCAAAATGGAAATAAAAAAAAATTGTGCATTTTTCTGGATGATTTTCACCTCCTCCCATCTGTTACAGGGTCACTGAATAAGCAATCTCGGGTAGGTCGACCAGCACATCTCGCTCTTAAGATAGATCCATCGGGCAGTACTAATCTCTTGATGACATCAAAGTTGTGTTCACCTGGCTTGTCACTGTATTACCAGTTTCATGAAAGAAGGGTGTAAGCTTCTTTTCAGGTGAAAATTTCTCTATGGAGAATATCATTGACATAAATGTTAAATAGCCACCTGACATATACTGCACATCCACCTATCGCTCTCGCTGCAGCATGGAATTTGGCCGTATAGTGATTGCTCTGAGACAAACGCCTAAAGTTAGCTCAGATTCTCACTAGTATGATTCAAACTTGCTTTTGAATGTCACTAATGCAAATAAGGCAAAACTTATTTATCAAAATGCTAGGGGACATTTCAATGTTATGAGCGGAAGCCATCTAACATGAAACATGTCCCAATCTGGCACAATTATTTCTCCTGCCAGAAGACATGTGTAGGCAACGCCAGCAATGTGCATTGTCTGAAATGTTGGCTCTGTTGGCATGAAATCCTCTGATACTCTAGCGACAGCAACCTTCTTTGCACTGTAAGAGATAGGAGTCATTTTAACTCATGTTGTCTGCTACATTTTGCTTCTCATAAACAGAAGACAAACCTATACAAGTAATCTGTACTCATGCACATAGAGCTGATCAAGCTGATATCCTTGAAATTATTGATCACTGATTCCTCGAGAGCTCCTAAGAATTCTCTGGTCAAGGCAACACGGCCTCCATAACCAGAACCAAGAAGTTCTAATAGATTCTGATCATCTACCTTCACTCCATCGACACCACAACTTGCGAGGTAGCAGTGGAAATCTTCATAAAAGTCACGAATTCTTGGGGGCTCAATGAATGCAACCCCTTCATCCTCTACACAAAGGATGGTGCCACAAACGACATGGCTTAAGTTACCGGGTGACTGAATTGGATAAATGATCTTGGCTGCATATTTCTTCATTTCCTCTGATGTAGGACTTACCCCTGCCCAGTAACCTAGTGCTGTATGCCAGGCGTAGACATATCTGCATTTTCTTTTCATAATTATATTACTAATCTTGAAAACAACAAGGTGAGGGGGGGGCGCTTCCCAATATATGAATTATATCAACAATGATCATAATTAAATGAAGAATCTCACTTCACCCCATATTTTTCCTTGATGCTTTTGCAAAACTCCTGTAATTCGATAGGCTTTCCTTGTCCAGAACCCTTGAACTTTGGATTGGCATCAAAATTTACTTGCCTCGATACAAATCTGCAAAGCAACATGTGAGAGACCTACTAGTTGATAAAACAAATTGATGCTACAAGATCTCTGCTATCTCTGCAGATGACTAAATTCGATGAAGAGAAGACTCACTTTAATCCTTCCACATCGGCTAGTTTACGATTGTCCGTAGTGTCATTTAATATGTTTTGCCAACCATCATCTATGACCAACCATTTAGGCGGGAATCCTCCTTCCGACAGACTTACTCCAGAAGGGAAAAATTAGGCCAAATAAGCACCCGCTTTATAACCAATAAAAATGAATTCATAAAATACCTTTTGAGACCCTCTTCAATTCCGATTCGGTCGACTGCATCATAGAAGGCATCCCAAGTGCTCCATCCAAACAAGTCTACTTGCGCAGGGAGCTATTGATGATGATCCAACAAAATTCTTCACTAAATGTTTATAAATTGTATACAAAATTATGAAAATGAAAAAAAAAATTGCAATCTTTCAGATGAAAGATGTCTTCTTTTTCACCTTCTTGTGTTCTACGCTGCTGAATGTACCTTTATGCTTCTCCAATATCCTGGACAAATTAGCTCATCACAAGACCGCTTCAGAAATATATCATTTTCTCATGTGTTCCCTAATCAAGATCTAGGATGGAATGCGGTTACAAACCTGATAGATTTCTTGATGAGATCAAATGGGTTGGTGTCCGTGTTTATCATTACAGCTTCTGAAAATTCGAAAGTCTGGACATTGGGATCCCCTAAAACAGACATAGTCATAATAGTACTCTCAGGACAGAATAACATTGACGACAGTGCAAGAAAATGCTGGTTCCTTCCAATTCTAACTAACCACTCTCGGCGCAAAATTGGAGCGTATCAACATCTGTTCCCTGCAGACTAGTCCTGAATGGTCCATCCAACACGGGCAAAATTAAAATGTAGAAGATTTTGTCGGCATCCTTGTCAGCTGGGACGATTGTCCGGCTGGCCAGGGCAGAGGCTTCTCTCGCCTCCAAGAGAAGCATTTGAGTGTCCACAGGAACTTTGCTGGCAGCATCTCCGAAAGAAGGGATCATCCACCAGAGCTTGAACCTGAAGAGACTCAGGAACCTGTATCCCCTGCAATTAAGCCTGAAACTGTTACAGAGGCTTAAGTATCACCAATAGTCGTTTGGAGATTTCATTACTTATGGTAACACGCAACACGATCACTGCTATGCAAAGTGAAGTAATGAATTGACTTCTTCGCATCCCCAGATATTCTTAATAATCTGTTTTCATCATACAATGACCGTAAAGAATAGTGGAACAAGAAAGCTACCCACCTGAGAACTCCAATGTTGAAGACATGGCGGCTGCTTGAGCTCCTCGAAGTTGCTCCAACAAAAGCAGCCCCATCTTTCAACGGCGTGAGGGTGATATTGGGCGCGACTTTGCTCAAAACGACCTTGTCTCGCACCATGAGACACCCCTCTCTGATCTGCCATGAACTAGCAGCAGAAGAAGTAGCCATCGTTTTACTGCAATTCCGTGAGACGATCGCTTTCAAACAAGAGACAGCACTAGAATTGGGCAGAGAGAATATGCAGCAGTGGAGGCTTTTATAGCAGGCGCAGCTTTATATGAAAGATAAACATTAAAGGAATGAACTTACATGGACATTCTAGCAGCTGGAACAAGACACTGCTTTTTATCCATCACAAAGGTCCGAAAGACCACCGCTCGGGTTTCCCAGTTAATGCTTTCTTAATTTCTCCTCTTTCGGGGAACTGCCAGCAGGAACAGGGGACTGTGAGGCAAAGGAAAGAACTCGGGACTCGGTGCATGGCGACGTGTCGTGAATACCACAAACCCAGACAACGTGCTTGTGATCAAGGTGGCTACACGTTCAGCAAAGAAAGACTGGCCAAAACCTCGGTTCGAGGAAGCTGGTACTGCATCATGCATTTGAACCCCATGGAAACCTCCAGATGCGAGAGTCTTTAGATCAAAGTGAAGGTGGCATTCAAGGGTCCGACCTCATTTGTCATTGAGCCACACCAGTACAGAGAAAACTTCAACACCAATTAATATCGTCTGCGCAACACAAATTTCTAATGATTAAAATTCTCACTTTGGAATTTATCATAGTCCTTAAATGAAGAACTAGAAAATTTTAATTTTTAGCACTTATTTTGGGATATTTGCGATCGGAGAATGTATTTAACTTTAATTTTTTCTTTCGTGAACTTTCTGTAATTATGAATGTTGTCACTTGAGAACTTACCTTAGCCCTTAATTGAACAGTTATAAGGGATGTGAATTCAAGTATTTGATTTTATTTGTGATAATTGATTGTAGTAACTGATAACATTTATCGTGTAATCCTATAAAGGGATATCCTTCGTGTAGCTTTGTTTTTGTAAAAATAATTTGAATATCACACAAATAAGTCTTAATGATAGTGATAAGAATTATCATTGTCTCGAAACTTCGATGCGGAACTTTGTTATCATTTTAGTGATAACATATGTCATGTATTACGTTCCCAATTCAAGAAAAAAGATACGAGGACAAACTAAAATTTTGTCTGCCTTTGATCTTTAATCATTCATCTAAATAGAATCAATATATTCATACATAATTATTATTGTTTATTACCGAAATATGCATAGCTCTATTATTTTTTGTACATGGACCGGAGAATTAGTACTAAAATCTGCATAAAACTTTAGAGATTTGCTAGGATTAGAGATTTTTAAAAGTGACCATGAAAATCAAATTACCGAATAGAGCTCACACGTGAGCATACCATGCGGCTCATCCCGCGCGAGATTTACCCTCTCTTTTTTTATTATAATTGTCTCAGCAAATTTTGATGCTTGTGAGGAAAGAGAGATTCTTTTTTCTTTATTCATGGCGTCCTATGAAAGCAGAGGCAATCACGTGGACCATTATTATAATAATCAAGCCGAGTACCCCCGCTAAATTAATATGTGGGGGCAGCTCCATCTGTTAATTATTGCATGACAAGGGGAAAAAAGTACAAGAGAGCCATTTCAAATTATGATGACTTTTTTATCTTCTGACTACTGTGTGTACTTGGATGGTACTTTAGTCCATGCCATGAACCAAATGCTCACAATTGCAGATACACCGTACACATGCAACATCTCTTGTCTTCCACATTCATCATCGTCATCAACATTGTGGGCTGCGTGTCGGGTTTTAGTAGGAACCCCGTAGGCTAAGTTTTATGGACAGATACAGTGGACTGTCATCTTTATTCATAATGTCTTTTTGTGCAAGACACAGGACATATGAATTTTGTGGGTGGGGGGTTGTAAATGATTCAGCTCAGACATACGTAATGTAAGTCCAAGAAACCTTTTTCACGACTACCATCTTGTGATCTTGGATTGCTACACCATCCATCATCCTGGAATCGTGACATGAAAGAGAAGAGGAAAGGTGGGATTGTTGATGTAGAGGGTTCCTGAGTTGATGTACTCAATTTTTCTGGATGTTGCGTTTATTAATTGTCAATGCTTGAGATAAAAATGCTGCATTTGTCTTAGACTAGACAAGAAATCAGGGAGTGGGTAGAACCAAGTACAAAATTAGGCAGTGGGAGTCACCCACAAGACAAAGCCTGTCTGCCCCATCTTGCCACATCCAACTCTTTTACTGTTGAAGTTTTCCACTGAACTGTGAAGGAGACTGTACCGCAAGTTTTTACGGACGGTACCATCTTTCTCCTGCTTATGCTTCATCCACCCATGTTTGACGATCAGTCCACATGTGCACATTGATTAGTTTATGTCTTCCAATCCATGTTACATTATTCACTCACTCTCTCTCTCTCTCCTCTTCTTTGTTTATTGAACACGCACTCTTATCTTTTTCCGTGATTCTGTCTGCAGATCAAGAGTCCGAGTCCTGCACACCCACAAAGATTTATAATCAAAATCAAGACTCCCAAAAGCCTATCGACCCTTTTAATAGCTTCCCATCTCCATTGTGGTTCACTGATAAAAGAGTGGATCTTTCCGCGAGAAATCATGTTGATTGCTTCTCTTCCCCTGTTCCACTTTTTGGGGATTCTTCTCTTTTCCCGATGAATTCGGAAGCATCTTTTTTTTGGGTCTCCGAGCTCTCTTGTTTTCTCTGTTCTGTCCTTATCAAGAACTGCATTCTGTCTTCACCTCCTTCTTCAGGGCTCTCTCTCTCTCTCTCTCTCTCTCTCTCACTATCTGAAACGTTTGGGGTTCCCATTTCTCTTTGCCACACCTTGAAGTTTTGAAGGGGGTTTGGTCTTTTCGAAAATATAAAAAGAAAAAAGGTTCTTGATTTAAGGGACAGTGCATTTATGCATATGCAGTAAATCGTTCAGACATGTCTTATCCGTTTATACTGCTCAGCGAACCTTTTTCCTATTGTTTCTGGAGTGCGTTTTGCAATTTTAGTCCGAAATGACATAGAGCTTCTATAATGACGTGCTTCAGATAGTTATCATGTTCTTTTTTGCTTGAGAGAGAGAGAGAGAGATGGAATCTGGAGGTGGAATTTACTCAGGCGATGATTTTCGAGTGGATGCTAAATGGCTTATTGATGCGAAGAATCTGTTTGTTGGGCCAAGAATTGGAGAAGGAGCGCACGCCAAAGTCTACGAGGGAAAGTGAGCTTTTTTTACCCCATGTTGATTTGAGTTTCTTTCTTGGATTCTCAAATCATTGAACTTGTGTTCTGCTTTGGCATTTTGTTTGTTTGCATGTGAAGTTGCTTGAGATCTTGGTTCAGGCTGTGTGGTGTTGCTGATATGGGTCTGTTCTCTTTTGGACAATTCTGTTTGACTTGATTTTGCGCAGATGCGCCGCAACTTTGCTATTTTGATGGTTATGGGATCCGACATCTCTTGATTTTTTTTTTTTTTTTTTGGTCGATTAAGACATCTCTTGATTGAGTGTCCAGGAAAAGTTCACTTTGGAACTCTGTTAGAATGTACTTCTTTTCAGTGGCTATGTGCAGCAATCTTCTGAAATGGATGTTCTACTGTTCGGTTTTTATTCCGGCTGGAAATTGTCTCCTGAAGATTCATGTTCTTGTTGGGATCACTTGATTTTCTTTTGATTCTTTTTATGGTTAGGCAATTTATTGGTTGATCTTCTTTACGGAGTTTTTTTTTTTTTTTTTTTTTTTTTTTGGGCATTCTGATAAAGGGTGTTGAATTAATGAGAAATTCACGTTGTCGGTGTTTTCCAGATACAAAAACCAGACAGTTGCCATTAAAATTGTCCATAAAGGGGAAGCTCCAGAGGAAATTGCCAAGAGAGAAGCACGATTTGCAAGGGAGGTGGCCATGTTGTCTAGAGTTCAGCACAAAAATCTGGTCAAGGTAGGATTGAGAAGTTTACTCTTGTTGCTTTATTTTGTATCTTCATCATTACATGCTAGTGGAAGAGATTGGTAGCTTGTGAATGTGAGACCCTTTTGCCGACACTCTGCTAAACCTTGTGTGTGGCCAGTTTATTGGAGCCTGCAAGGAGCCAATAATGGTGATAGTCACCGAGCTTTTATCAGGAGGGACTTTACGTAAATATTTGCTAAATATCCGCCCAAGATGCTTAGAGACACGGGTTGTGATTGGTTTTGCCCTTGATATTGCACGTGCAATGGAATGCTTGCACTCCCATGGGATTATACATAGAGATCTCAAACCCGGTAATCTTCACATTTCCAAGTCTTGGATGCTTGATTATGCTTGACAACATGCTCAAGTGCCCCTTACTGGATTTCTCTGCAGAAAACTTGCTGTTGACTGCCGACCAGAAAACGGTTAAATTAGCTGATTTTGGCTTAGCCAGAGAGGAGTCATTAACGGAGATGATGACTGCTGAAACAGGGACTTATCGTTGGATGGCTCCAGAGGTACTAGATACATGGACACACACAATCACGTCATTGCATAATGGATTTGCCCTAACTTAAGCACAAGCGTGATTTTGACTACTTATATAAGCTCTGGCTGTTTGTGGTTGTTACATTTGGGGCAGTTATACAGCACTGTTACATTAAGGCAGGGAGAGAAGAAGCATTACAACCATAAAGTGGATGCTTATAGCTTTGCCATTGTGTTGTGGGAACTTCTACACAACAAATTGCCTTTTGAAGGCATGTCAAATCTCCAGGCAGCTTATGCAGCTGCTTTCAAGGTAATAGTCATTCTCTCTCATAAAAGGATCTTGTTAACTAGTGGACAAGGCCACTTTTTAGACAACCAATTGAGATATTTTGACACTTTCAAAGCATTGTCATTGTGGTATGCAATGTGTTGAACTATTCCATATAAAGTATGCTTGACAAATGTCTCGAGGGTTATGGGAACCCTCATAAAGTGGTGTTTTTCTGGTTTGGCTTAGCTATGTCTAACGGTGTGGAGCGTTGTCCTGAAATTTCAGAATGTGAGGCCTAGTGCTGAGGATCTTCCGGAGGAATTGGCTATTATTCTCACTTCATGCTGGAAAGAGGATCCTAATGATCGCCCCCACTTCAGTGAAATAATCCAAATGCTCCTTAATTATCTATACACCGTATCTCCTCCTGAACCAGTCATTCCTTCGCGAATCTTCACTTCTGAGAACAGAGTCTTGCCGCCGGAATCACCTGGCACAAGCTCCTTGATGGCAAGACGTGATGCCTCGGGAGAAACACCTAAAGCGAGGCAAAACAAGCCAAAGGGCTGCTTCTTCTGCTTTGACCAATGTTACTAGCTGTTCTTGATAAAAATAGAATGGTTGGGAGCCTGGTTCTTCATTGAGTCAGACACCTGTATAAGAAGGGTAAGTTTAGTCTTGCCCCATCTGTTCACTTTGTACCCAGAAAGGCTCATCTATGTCCATTCATTGCACATTCCAAATGAAAAGGAAAAAATTGAACACCTTTTTGACACTTTGTGAAAATACTACAAATCTCAAATGCTATATTTCCTAAGTGTCTAAGAATGTAATTCAGTGAAGCTTAGCAAGTTTCAGGTCATCGTCCTTGCTTCAAAATTAGAGTAGCTCAAGCATTTTAATCAATCTGATACATTTTCTCAATTTACAGGATCCTAGTTGATTGTCTAGTTGTCTAGCTATGTCATGAAAGAAACTAGAGTATTTAATTTTGAACGGGAAATTGTTCAATGGTCTCCTGTTCAATGTTCTGCGTGATGGACAGGGAAAACTCTGACGCCTCTCCTTGAAATGTTTGCGTGTATTAAGTCTATTTGTCCCCATCTGTTTATTCTCATCCTAGCTTGTTACTACAAAGATGCATTTTCTGGTTTTCACATTTGGGAGAAAACCATTGTCCATGTTGATCTGTATGTCCCACGGTTTTAATTTTTATCAGCTTCAATCTAGCAAATAAAGTTAAATATTTCCTTTTTCTGAAAAACTAGTGATTGACTAGACAGTTTTCCTAGACATGATTCTGTCAGTGAGTTCATAATCGAAGCAGTCCGTTTGTACTTCAAAATAGGGGTATAAAATTTTATTCCATGCATGATACGCTGAGCATACAGATAGTTGAAGTCTATGGAGACGAGGGAAGTTTTATTAATTAAATCTGTTAATGTGAGTGACTGCCTAGACAAGCAACTGAGCAGATCGTAACTAATGCTGAATAGAAAGAATAAATAGTAGCATCTGCAAAATTCTGATGCTGAGGTATGGTTGTATCAACAGAACTATAGACTGAATGGCGATTAGTGCTATCCTGAGACTTCTCTTCTTTCAGTGCAATGCGTGCACAAATGTTAAAATGTCCGCATGATTCTGGTTCGGACTTTCCTGACATGAGAGCAATTCTTGCCACGATAATTTGCACTTATGATTTCGGATTCCTAATAACTATGAATCTTGAGTTTCTAATCATTTGAGAGTATTATCTGAGTACTTAAGGGCAGATGGCCCAATTAGTTAAAGATACAGGAGGTGGCTTTTCCCTGCAAAAAAAAATGTTCTTCAAAATCAGAGGTTTAGGAAGGTGCTGGACCAATTTGTTCGAGGACTTCACATAATGACAGCATGTATGACAGAAATGGTAATTTTACACAGAGGTTCTCATCTCTTTTCAGGAGACTTCGGAGAGAATCATTCTCAGCTCAGGGATGGAGTCTGTACTGGACCACACACTTTTTTTCCAAAGGAGGCTGCCCAAAGAAAGCTGTATTATTGCCCCTCCATTGCTAAAGAAATGAGTAAATTTTTGTAACGGCAAATAGGACACAGTAAAAGAATTTTATAGTTGACTTGGAGACCTAACATGATGCAGCTCGAACACTTAACCTACCCAAGTGTTCACCAGTAGTCATTGCAGGAACATTGCCCATCTCTGAAATGGTGGAATCTGTTCCTGTCTCTGACAATGATCTCTCTATTAAATACCTTAGAAATCATCTTTGTGGCATTATGGCAATCCAAGCATACTCTAAGGTTTTTTGTTACTCTGATGGCCATTCCTGGAGGGGTTCTGATAAGACCAAAAGCAATTGCCAGCTTCTCGCTGTGATGAGAAACCGAGACTTCCTTATCTTCTTCCTCTGCATCAAATCTAGCCTCCGCCGTGTTGGGCACGTAGCCTGCAGATTTGATCTCCCCTAGCATGTCCTCAGTTGCCCTGTATATCTCCTTCGAGTGAGCATGCACGTCATCTTCAGAAAGAAATTCGTGAATGACTCCATCGACTTCAATCAGGCTGCAGCCAGGTGTCTTCCTAATCCCTCTCTTCTTCATCTGACTCCTCACCGTCATTGCGTCTTCCAATCTCCCAACAGATGCATATAAATTCGAGAGAAGTATGTAATCCCCACTATGCATGGGTTCCAATTTGACTAGATGCTTCAATGATTCTTCCCCGAGTTCCACATTCTTATGAACCCTGCATGAAGCCAACAATGTTCTCCAAATAACAGCATTCGGATTAATAGGCATGTTTTGTATAAACTGGTATGCCTCCTCGATCAACCCGGCTCGTCCAAGAATGTCAACCATGCAGCCGTAGTGTTCCATCCTGGGCTCGATGTCAAAGTCTCTACTCATACTGGCAAAGAGACATCGAGCCTCATCAACCAGACCTACATGACTACAAGCAGAGAGCACAGCGATGAAAGTCACGTCATTCGGTGGAACATTTTTGTCCTGCATCATGTTGAAGAACTCAAGAGCCCTCTTTCCTTGTCCGTTGCTAGCAAGACCTTGAATTAGCACCGTCCAAGAATACACATTCTTCACTGGCATCTTCATAAACACATCGATGGCACTAACAATTGATCCACATTTGGCATAAAAATCAACTAATGCAGTTCCAAGAGAAACAGTGAGCTTCAACCCTCTCTTCTTTATGAAGAAGTGAACCCACTTACCAGTTTCTAGGGCTCCAAGGACTGCACATGAAGAAAGAACACTCACTAATGTGATCTCATTGGGTTCTACGTTTGCAGCCTGCATCTCATGGAAAAGATCGAGCGCCTCCTTGCATTCCCTTGCTTGGGTGTAACCGGATATCATGGCACTCCAAGCAACAACATCTTTTGGTCCCATCTGATCAAACAATCTCCTTGCAACATCCAAACGACCACATTTTGCATACATATCAACAAGACAAGTGATCAAGGTACCGTTATCCCGCATCCCATTTACCTCTACATAGTCTGCAATCCACTTTCCTAGCTCCAAATCAGCTAACCTCCCACAAGCAGTCAATACACTGATCAGTGTAACTTCATCAAACCCAACACCTGATTCTCGCATCCTCATAAACAACTTGACAATCTGCTCCCAATGCCCACCCTTACTGTAACCTGCAAACATCGAATTCCAAGCCATAATGTTCCTTTCAGTCAATCCATCGAACACTTTACGGGCAATCTTGATTTTGCCACAGTTTGCATACATATGAATGAGAGTGTTGCCAACGAACCCATTTAATCTAATCCCTATTTTCAAAACCTGGGCATGGATTTGTTCGCCTTCATCTACAGCTCCTAACCTAGAGCAAGCCTTCAAAATACAAGGAAAAGTAAATTCATCCGGCGGCACTGAGTGTTCGAGCATTTCCTGGTACAAAAGCACGGACTCAAGCGGGGACTGATTCAAAGTGAAACCTCTGATCATTACGTTATAAGCCGACGTATCAGGCCTGTCAATTTCATTAAAAATGGAGGCTGCATACTCCATAGCGTCAGGGACGATGAGGGCCGCCGACTCTAGGAGGTTCTCGGCTATGGAGGGGTTGAAGAGGAGGCGGGTCTTGACGAGGTGGGCGTGAATTTGGTTCAGGTCTCTGACGGTCTTGCATTGTTGAAGAATGAGAGTCTTTGGGTTATCTGGAAATTGAGGTATGGCAGTCAAGGAGTTGATGTTTTTGGCAGGTGTTGCTGGAGTTGCAAAAGCCATATTTTCTTGCAACGGCTAACATGAAAGTCAAGCTCTCCTATATATATATATTATATATGAACCAGAGTAACCTATTTGTCATGAACTGGCATTACTTTTTCTGTCAAAATGAATGCTCATGCTCAGTTAAGCTTTAGCATTTATGTAAGCAAGTCTTGTCGAAGATCGGATTTTCGGGGACTTTCTTTGCAATAGAACTCCTGCTTGACTTGCCCCTGATGGGCAGATATTGGCCGGGTCGAGGAAAAAGAATTCATTGCTGATATAGCAAGATGTAGAGAGGCAAACACAGCTATGTGCCTGTATCAGATAAAATTTTCGCCTGGACGCAACTCTTTTGTGTTCATTTTCACCTCTGATCTCTTGTAACTATATTCGATCGACATAGATCGAAAGAGGGCTAATGTGGACTTCTGGTCAGATTCGATACAGTGACATGTGCAGTGAAACTGATATGAAGGCGAGAATTGTCCTCAGAGGATGCTTTGGAGAGATTCTTTGTGCATTTCATGTTCATCGTCAGGAATTTATTCGGGTTTTTCGCCTTTGCGGGATGCCCCCACGAATTGTTGTTGCCACTTGCCAGGAATTAGATGTGGGTGACCTTTGCTAGAAAATGAATAGAGGACCAGGAATTAGATGCAACACTTATCACTTGGAATACCAAGAAAAAGCAGCAACCCGCCTATAAATTCACTTCAGCACTGAACTTCAAAATGTCGAGGAGAAGAAAACGCCTAAAGACATGTATAGGAGGGATGAATGCCAATCTTGGCAGCAGGGTGGCTGGGACACCACATCCCAAGATTACCATGAACATGTCTCGAGAATAGCGAGGATGCCCAGTATTCATCCGAACGTCCCTCAATACCCCAATGTGTACCCCGCGTTCAACAACAGAGTCACCTGGGAAGAGGAGAGGGAATCTCACCACAACCATCATCAGCACAATCCCCACCATCGCTCCCCTCACTTCCAGGAGAAGGTCGAAGTGATAGAGTTCCAGGGGAGAGGGTCGGGCGTAACAAGGTCGATGAGGTCGAAATGGTTGAAGAAGTTGTCGATGTGAGGGCCGATGGCTTTGTTGAACAGAAGCACCGGGGATTCGAACTGTCCAAGTGGAACACCGCCAGAGTGCTTTAGGCCTGTCGAGCTAAGAATGTCCGGGCTTAATTTGGCAGGCAAAATAACCTCCCTAGTCATAAGGGTGTTATCAGCAACCTTAATTTAAATAAAATGCCTGTCTTTGTTGTCATCTCTCAGTTTCTTTTATGTCATGCTTGCTTATATGGCCCGTTAACGTGGTCGCCTGTCACAAAACTGAGAAACTGCATATAATTTGCCCTCTCTAAATCAGACTAAACTGGCAGATTCAAAATGTTACGAAGATAAGCGTTCACGGAAATCAACATCGATTGAAGGAATATTACATGTCAGCAATGGAAATTTACAGAAGTCTATCCGAGAAATGAAATTGAATTGACAACAGTCAAGAGCTGGGGCTAATGTCAGATGAATATCTTCAAAATTGATCGTCTTGTGAACTCGGACTCGGAGCATCAGGCTCATTAAATCTTCTTGAGGACATCAGGTTGAACAGATTCCTCAAGCTATTCCTACTCTCCTTCCTCCTCCTAACGATTTTACCGGCCCCTGGCAACTCCCCGAAAGGGTCGTGCAAATTCAACTGCGCCTCGAGCTTCTTGGTGACCGTCACAATCTCATACGAATCCCACAGGGATTGCCTGAAGTCCCAGGAGCCGCCACTGGGACCATCCTTGCCCTTGAAAGGCACAACTGACTTACTGCTCATCGCCTCGATCCTGAACCGAGAAGGCTGGCTCTTGAAGCTAAGCCGGTGGGCGTCGAACTCGCTGCTGGCGGCCGCTCTGGAGCCGCTGGAGTGGCTGTGCCAGGCTTGCGCCACCGCCTTGAGGATCTCAAGCTCTTGCTCGGATTCATGCTTCTCTGGCTGCTTCTTCTTCATCAGCTTTGAGGGTTGGCATGAGGGTGGCTGGTGGTTTGAGCCATGGGTGGGAGAGAATCAGGGCCTTACATTGGCTTGTTGCTATTATGAGCTGGGATAAGTTGGTTTGCATCCCTGTCTGGTTTTTTCAGAGAGAATAGTGGAATGGCCATTATAGGATAAATGATGGAAGACGTAGGATTTGTCAGATTGTTCTAATCCCACATCTAATCTGATGGAGCTGGATGTTTTGGTTGTGTGGATGTGAGATGCTGCTGTTCCACAGAACTCTTGGGTAGGACCAGGCTCTTGTCTCTGTCTGGTTCCTATCAGGTACATGAGACAGTGAGCTCCCATGATGATGCCTAGGATAAAGATTTGAAGTTTATGAAATTTATGGAGTGAACCTTAAATATAGAAAAAGAAAAAAGAAAAAATTCTAGGTACACTAAGATTAATTTGCCATGTAACATATATACCGAGTTATGTTGTAGGATTTTATGAATGATAGATATACCCTATTTATTTAGAGGCCCATTAGCAACTTATGACGGAATTTTTCAATTTAGTATTAATTGGAACAAGATAAATATATTTTCAAATATTATAGATCAATCCTATATAACCATATTTTCGTTTTTATGGACCACCATGATGCAATCACAATGATAACCATCGCCTTCATTTTAACATTAAATTTTGAGTAGGGTAATTGAGTCAAGTTGGTGCCAAGCTCAAGCTCGACTTGACTCACATAAGACTCGAAACTTGAGTCGAGGTAGATTAGGCATTAGAATTTAGTCCCAAACCCGGTGCAATTACAATAGAGTTATATATGACCTCGAGCCCCAATCTATTAAGCTTGAACATTTTTCTTCTTCATATGCTTACAAGGCTTAACTATATGATTCAACAATTCCCATGTCTTTTTTTTTAATTACAAAAAGATATATGAAAAAAAATACAATAGAAACCCGATCAGGCTCGTGAACTTGTCGGCTCGAGTATTAGTGTCGACCAGATACTCGAGTAGCTCGAGCTCAAGCTAGGGGTGTCAATGGCTCGGGATTTCATGACACCCGACCTGAAATTAGATGAGTCGATCTCGAGTAACTATCGAGCCGGGCCCTGAGCTACTTGTGAATAGCTTTAACTGTGTTGGGCCCTAATTTTTTTTAACGGCCCATCAAGATCGGCCGGCCCAATCATAAAATTGCCATCAGAAAACCAATACGTTTGGCCGCGTATGATTGCATCGGAGCTTCCTTTCATTTTTCCCTCCCAAATTTCAAAACAGACTGGAAGACGAAGGCCCCTCTCTCTCTCCTCTCCTCTAGGGTTCGCGACGGAGACGATGAGCGTTCCGATGGAGATCTCCGTGCAAGACCTCACCGATCTGGCCATCTGCGAGCAGAACGGCGGAGCTCCTCCACCTCCATCTCCGCCTCCGCCTCCGCCTCCGGCAGCGACGCCGGTCTCCGATGACAAGATCCTGGTCCCCGGTAAGCTCTCGCTCCGCCTCCTTTTTTTCCTCGTCGAGTCCCGTCCGTTCCGTAGATTCGGTTTCCGAGCTCGCGGTTCGAGACACGGCGCTTCGTGTTGTTTCTCAAGTGGAGCTTCGCGTGTGTTGGATGATTCAGTCGAGGTCTGCTTGAAACCCTCCAGCACGGCTCGCGCAGGCGACGTCAGATCTGCCGTCGAGAGGTAAACTCCGAGAAACTCTCCGAATTACTTGTTTCTATTGTCGACACAACGCGTGCGATGGGCGGCCATGGTTCGTTTGACTTTTAGCTGGTTAAAAAAACGAAGCATGAGATGCTCTGTTCACAAAGAAATGTGTACAGCCTAAGTGGTTATGAAGCATCTGTTCTGTTAAGAGATTAGACCGAAAAATGAGGAAGCTGAGGTGGACTTTTGGTTATATCTCCTTTTGTGTTTCTATGCCATTTCCAGCCCAGTGATTTGAGAGAGTAGGTTGCTCCTCAGGTGAGAGCTTAGAAATAAATTACTCATGTTGAATGTTCAGGATGCTTGAAAAGCGCAGTTTGAGCTACAGTGATGGCCCTGTTCCCGTGCCGATTGACGATGTCTTTCTCGTGGATAATGTCCAAAGAATTCGTATTTGCGAGACAGGTATGTTCTTTCTCTTGGGAGAAAAAAATTCCAGTTTCCTCATAAAGAAGATGTAGCAGATTGAGAAACAAAACCTGATGACATCCCTGATGCTATGCTTTGTCGTTTTGTGGTTTAGGATGATTGGTTTTGTGTAGTCGGGCAATGTCCAAGTTGATTATGTAGGAATCTTTCTTCTTCTTTTCGGGAACTTCTTTTGTCTAATGGGAGAAAAAATTTACACACAGCATGATTATTTTCCACGGTACATGAGCTCTGTTTATTCGATAGCTTTTTCCTTGTAGATGAGGGTGTCAAAGACCATGGCGTTCTTTTGTTCTGGCAAGTCAAGCCTGTCGTGCATGTTTTCCAGGTAACTTTCGCCTAAACTTACAGGATATACTTATTTTTCCTCTCCCCTTCCCCTTACTGATGTGCAGTTCTTCCACATATACTCACTTACTTGATTTTCCATCTGCTTGGTGTGTGACTTAATTTGATATTCCAAAATACTGCATTCCAGCAAGCCTATTAAACTCACTGCTCAAATGGTTCTTGGCAGCTTAGCGAGGAAGGACCGTGTGAAGAATCAAGCACTGATGGCCAACTCTCTAGTTTCCACGAGTGGATACTCCCTGCAAAAGAATTTGATGGGATGTGGGAAAGGTGTGTTTGCAACTTTTTTCCCGGGAAACCACAAGAAGTTTGTCGGTCATAACTGTTGTATATCCAAATGCAGCTTAATTTATGAACCTGGTCTGAAGCAAAGGCTGTTGCGGTATGCTCAAAGTGCACTACTTTTCACTGAAAAGGGTGTGGATCCCTTTTTAGTGTCTTGGAACCGGTCAGTGGCATTTGCATGTTTGTTTTGTTTTGCTTTATTTTTTATTTTTCAAGTATTTTTAGCATGTTTTCCAATATATTGAATGGAAATGTAGCCTTGGAAAAATCATAATCTTGTCAGCATTTGCTTAGGATCAATGGATAGCTATGTAAATGTGCAGTCATTTAATGTATCACATGGAAATAAGAAACCAGTAACAACATCTACTGCGTAAAATCTCTAGTGCATTGTTTTACAATGATACTGGCACAAGCTAGTAGTAATCTTATCATATCATTAATCACTTGCTTCCCCTAATTAAAGTGTTGTTAGCTTTTTGCAGCATCATTCTTTTACATGGACCTCCTGGGACAGGGAAGACATCGTTATGCAAAGCTCTAGCACAGAAGTTGTCTATACGTTTTAATTCAAGGTTGGCATGTGACTTAAAGATTTCTATGTCCTGTATGTTTTTGTTGGAATTTTGTAAAATCTGGTATTGGTCTTTTGAAATTTTCCACTTTTTATATTCTTCTTCCCTCAGATATCCACAGTGTCAACTAGTTGAAGTTAATGCACACTCTTTGTTCAGTAAATGGTTCTCTGAAAGTGGCAAATTGGTATGTGCCTAATTCATCTCAAGATAATTTTTCTGATGCCTCCTCGTTTCCTTCATATAGTCTACATTTAGTTTTTTATTAATTAATGAAATTACTTAGAAGAAATAGTAATACGAGGATAGTCATTTAAATCATCTAAGCATCTGATGACTTGAATTCTGCCCCTGAGAAATGCCTCTTAATCAACACGCTATGCTCATGGACAAAAGATTACCTCTTGTTCTTCTACTTTTCTTCTGAAAGGAACATGAAGGCTTAATTTGTAACTGATGTCACTTTGTGCTGGTCCAAAAAATAAAGAGCCTTCTTTTGCTTTTAAAATTTCTACTACTCCCTTCCTTCAAGAATTCATGAATTAGGCTCCGTTTGTTTCGCAAAAATGATTGATTTAGAAAATATTTTTTTAAAAATGATCGCCCATGTCGCTTATAAAATGAACGAACGAAAAATATTTTTGTTGCCTGCAAAAATGTTTGGACATAAAGTGTTTTCGATGATGAAAATATTTGTTATGACTATTATTTCTACCAATTATTTTCAAGAAATTTTTTTTCAAACCATTCAATTTTCGTGAAACTAATGCGCCCTTAGTGTGCTCAAAGCACTATTTCTTCTTCAGTGGAAATAGTTTGTTTGATACTCTTCACATGGGCAAGTGGCAATAATTAGTGTGTAGCCATGCCACAGTAGTAATTTTAGCCTCACCGTGGAGACCTACAGCAGATATGCATCGCCCTCATATCATGTACACATATGATTAAGATTTCCACTAATAGGAGTTTTTCCCAGAAGTTGGGAGGTATGGAGCATGTTGCTCATGTTTTTTAATTTCAGGTTGCAAGGCTTTTTGAAAAAATTCAAGAGATGGTGGAGGAAGAAAACAATCTGGTATTTGTTTTGATTGGTGAGATTATCATTGTGGCATTTTTGCAGTTTAGCACTCTTTGCTCTTCATTTAGACTGATATCACATGGTAATAATGCAGATGAAGTGGAAAGTCTTGCAGCGGCCCGAAAAGCTGCTTTGTCTGGTTCTGAACCTTCAGATTCGATTCGGGTACTAGTGCATTTCTCTGACTTTACAAACAGCAGCAAATTTACATGTCTATTCTGCTCTTTAGTCAAGCACTTGCCTGAGAGAATACAGTATCGAGGAATGAGAGACTAATTTAATGTTCTCTTAATGCATTGTACAAGAATGAGTGTAAATTCACCATGAAAATGTTTCCTCAGGTTGTGAATGCGCTGCTGACTCAGATGGACAAGTTGAAGTCATCACCAAATGTCATAATTATGACAACATCAAACATTACGGCTGCTATTGGTAAGACTGATTTATATCAACTTTATATCAAGTAATTTCCTCTCTACAGGATGCTGCACACTATGTAGGACCTTTTTGTTGATTTTTTCTATCTAGTACGTTCATATCTTTGATTGCACTTTTCTACATTAATAATATTATGTCCTTATTTAGTGTTTTCTGAATTTGGTCTTTGCAGCTGCTTTTTTTCTGAAAACTGTTCTGTAGATTTCAACAGATTTTCTAGAAATTAATCACAATGTTTTATCGGAGTCCCTCATTTAAGTTACTTTGTTATAGTTCATTGTTATTTGCAGGGCTGATTCTTGTTATTGCTTGTGTGATCTCATAGTGTTCTAATGTAAGAATAGGGTTGAAAAGTATTAACTTAAAGACTACGCCTTGCTGCATTGCAGATGTTGCGTTTGTTGATAGAGCTGACATCAAAGCGTATATTGGTCCCCCAACTCTTCAAGCTCGATACGAAATATTACGTTCTTGTGTGCAGGAACTTATGAGAGCAGGAGTACTGTCAGTCACACAGGTATAGATACAGCCACGACTATACTTTTCTGGAGGTTGTTTTGCCATGTAGGAAGCATATTCATTTTTCTGCTGTTGTCTATCAAATCTTGAATTTCATACCTTGTTGCTATGCCTTATGCCATCACCTGTCTAGCTAGAGACTTGGACTAGCACCAACACTAAGTGCCAAGTGAAACCATTTCAGGAGCTGGGTAAGTTCACACTTCCAAATTATGCGACTGCTCAAGAAAGGCAAGTTGCCCAGGGACCGGAGATGGGAGAACTTTGCAAAAAATTGCTTGAAGCTGCAGAGACATGTGAGGTCAGCAAGTTCCATTCTTCATCATTGTCTTAGCTTTCCAAGTTCCCAGGTGGAGGAGATTGTGCAATATGTAAGATTTTTTATATTGACTATGCTCTTTTGTCTTGTGTAGGGACTGAGCGGAAGGTCATTAAGGAGGCTTCCGTTCTTGACACATGCATCTCTTGCAGATGCTTATTCTTGTGATCTAGCCAAATTCCTGTGTACGTTGATAGACACAGCAAAAAAGGAGCAGTCTGAGCTACCTGATTGAAGTCACCTTTAGCGTACACGAGATGTGATGCTTAAGTTTACCAGGTAAAGTGACAGTTCTTGCAATTCCCTATGCCATCTGCTGTCTGTGTTTTGGAAAGGATTTCTGTCCTGGACAAACATTATGAACGAGAAGGTGCACCATCCAGTATAGGGATAACCTAATCTGCATGGATAAACATTTTCTGGTCGAGATGGCATAAGTATTATGTCCCCATTTAGCCTTTTCTAAAATCAAACCAGCCTCCTCTTTCTGCAGATAGTTCTGTAGATTTCAACAGATTTACTGAAAGATCAATCATTAAGTTTTATGGCAGGCGCTACAGCTTTGGGAGGATAAGGAAGCATGTCGCACGAGAAGGTGCACCTATCCAATTATTCAATCGGCGGAAGAATGCTCCACCTGTTGTAGAGAAAATAGCAGCTTTTCCATTTCTTGGTTTCTCATATATTCTATTGTTTTCCTATATTTTGTTCGTGCATTCCTTGAATTTGAATCTGCATCTGGATGTATGCGCTATGCCTCAGAGGACTAGAGGGTGATTAAGCGTTGTGATATAGCAGTGGGAATCTAGTGATATAGATTGCTTGAGGAAAAGTTATTATTGAGCAATGTTGGGGCCAGAACACAATGGGGTGACCCCTTGCTTACGGCCCAAAGTCATAAAAAGATTAATCTTAACCCTCGGTTAAACAGAACTGTTAATGACGGTGAATGAAAAATGGCCTTTGTCTGGAGCGTAGTACAGGACAAGCATGAGATACGTACAACACGTTCAAGCATATGGGCCTGGGTTGGTCCTAATGCGTGTCTCAGCATATGGACCCTGATTGGGTCTGGAGCGTAGGCGTAAATAATGGGCCTCGGCTCTGGAATCCCAGTTTTAGGCCTTATTTGGCCCATCAAACCAAGAATTGTCCCTTACGATCTCAATACGCAGATTCGGCCCAAGAAAAATGGACCTCGCCCCATTTAACCAAATTTCAGTACATAAATGGCCCACAAAACGAATGGGTTCACTTCGAGAAACCTTTTGGGTCTTATTAGGCCATGTCAGAAGATCGGGCCTAGCATAGGGCCGAGGCCCATGAAACCAAGTTTTCGGCGCTGCACACCTTCCCAGATTGGGCCTAGGCCGACTATTTAAATGGGCCTCAGCCCAGGAAATATAAAAATTTTCGCGGCCCATGGACCTTGGCCAATGAAATCTCTTTTGGGCCCATGAAATCTTGTTTTGGGCCTAATGGGCCCACGGGCTGAGCAGAAAAGTGGGCTACCACGCAATGGGCCTACTTCGGGCCTTAGAGGCCCAGTAACCAAATGGTCCTCGGGCCAGAACTTGGCCCGACTTACTGGGCATAAGCGGCCCATGTGCATATATAAATGGGCCTGGGCCCATTAAAATTTTGGGCTTTCTTTGGCCAGTGTATCTTCCCAAGATGTCAGTTTTTGCTTAATCGGCCCATGGGCCGAGAGGTCCTTAGTGGTCCATGGGCCTAATTTTCTACCGAGACTATGGTCCAGTGGGCTACCACGCAATAGGCCTACTTTGGGCCTTAGAGGCCCAGTAGCCAAATAGTCGGCCCAGAACATGGCCCGACTTACTTGGCATAAGCGGCCCTTGTGGATATATAAATGGGCCTTGGCCCATTCCATTTTGGGGCTTTTTTAGGCCCATGGATCTTCCCAAGAAGTCCAAGTTTTGATTAATCAGCCCATGGGCCGAGAGGTCCTTAGTGGTCCGTGGGCTACCACGCAATAGGCCTACTTTGGGCCTTAGAGGCCCAGTAACCAAATAGTCGGCCCAGAACATGGCCCGACTTACTTGTCATAAGCGGCCCATGTGGATATATAAATGGGCCTTGGCCCATTACATTTTGGGGCTTTTTAGGCCCATGGATCTTCCCAAGAAGTCCAAGTTTTGCTTAATCGGCCAATGGGCCGATAGGTCCTTAGTGGTCCGTGGGTCTAATTTTCTACCGAGACTCTGGCCCTAAGCTACTAGGCCATATGGGCCATTGCCCAAATATTGGTCTTCGGCCCATTACATTATTTGGCCCAACTCATGGGTCTAAACAATAGGATTAGGCCTTTTAAAGCAAAGTTTTGCGGTTTGCGCGGTCAATGGGACCAGCAGACGGGCCTACTGAGCAATGGGTCTTCCATGGCCCAGGTAAGGCCCAATGCAGAAGCCCCTCAAAGGTCGACCGTTAGTGGCACACAGGACAGGCCTAAGAGTGGAGATTGGAAGGGCCGCAACAGTTGAAACAGGAGGTTTGGTGGGGCCCAATTTCCTAACCGGGGCCGATGGGCCTAGGCCAAGGCTTATGGGCCGAAATTCCTATGGCTGTATGGGCCGAAAAAGTTGCGCCCATTACCATTCTTGCTCCCATGACGCCTGTAAAAGATCCAAAGCTCAATCAAAGTGCCTTAAACATTCACTCCATCCATCGATAACCAACTATAGCGACGCCTACCAGGATAAAAAATGTCAAAATGCTCCAAGCATGGCCTAGATACCACTAGATAAACCGCACATACTCCTAAGAACGCACAAACTACAGACATCCTGTCTATCTTGCATCGCCGAGTCCTCATTCTGCTGATTGCAAGTTGAGTTACACGGACCAAAAGTATTTATTGGCCTCGGAAACACAAACAAAACAAAATTGCATCTCGTATGAAGCCCCTATTAAGATTTGACATCAGAATCATCCTGTCCACCCGTAGAGTTTAAAATCTTCGTGACTCCCATCTGCCCATCGAATGAAGTCGTAGCCATCAGGCGCTGCAAACAAGTAAAAACCAAATTCAGCATTACTAGGTCGCATATTATGTTTACCATATTCCCAGCTAACCGCATAAAGATTTTTGATTTAGTACTTTCCACTTCATTTCACTTAGTGTAAGCAAGTTCAATCGAATTTCTTTTGGCCCAAACAATTTATAACTGATTTGCTACTCTCAATATTCTGTGATCTATTATTCTAAACGAGAAAAGCATAACTGAAGCAAAAAACTTACAGAGATATTTACTGTCCTATCTAGTTAATCTACATCAGGCATTCCATCTAAAATACAGCTCATCCTGTCATCTCAACCCCAAAGCACAATTATAAGATTCCTTCTGTTTTCAGCTAAATCTCATGTACCATGATTTTACAACCATGTGTCAACAACACCTGATAGTTATGAAGATAACACTGTGGAAACTGACAATAAGCTTAACAGGAATGGGCATGGCTTTGCTATTTTTCATTGGAGAATGCTGATTGTACAATGAATCGGTTACAAGCTCTCCACCAAGTTAAACAGCATTAACTTGCATTTTGTTATGGTCAGCATTCTTCTACAAATTTTTAGGCATCTAGATATCCCAATTACCCAAATCCCGTTATTGACATACTAATGATCCCAACCAATCCATGCAATGGGTGCGTAATATATCATGGTATGCATTCTTATACAGAAACTAGCTTAAGCTTAAAGTTTATCTACCATTAATATACAGTTTCAACTTCATGTCCTTAGTTGTCCTAAAATCTAACACCTTAATAAAGAAGATGTCTCTAGGGATCTATTGGATCTCTACGTATTTCGGCCGAAGAAGTGAAAAGAATGAACAGAGTAGTTGGAGCAAATTTGGTCACCTTGAAAAACTTGGATCTGCACCCACTGCTTGCACCCAGCAGTTAGAGGGCAGTTGACTGGAAAATGGTATTAAAATCCTTGAACCAGAGTCTGTAAAAGTAACAGAATCTGTTCATAAGGAAGTTCATATGTCATTGTAGCTTCAGTTTGTTGAGTAATCAAACAGCCATTCAGCTACCTTCAACTGGACTCATCAGCAAAATAAAAAACCAGGTCTAGTGGACATGTAGGTTGGCATTGTCTTCTGAGGAAATTCATCAGATACACCATTGCAGTTTTAGTTAGACCAACAGAGCATATTTACACAAGTGGATTCTAAGCAACAACATCAATCTGAATATAGAACTAACATGCATGTACACTAGTGTCTTTGACATGCTTGGTCTATTAAATGGTCAATCAATGTTCAGGCAAAAGGTTTTCTGAGTCAATACAGAAACATGGCCTTTAAATTGAACCTCAAGGAATAACTGTAGAAGTCCTATCTAACAGAAATGCAAATCCCTTCAAAACCTCATCGCAACACAACAGTTTCACCATATGTGAGTAGTATCAATAACACATAAAGAACCAAAAAATAGAATGAAGCACTAAAAATTTTCATAGTAACAAATAAATTACTTCAGCTCTATCGAAAAGAGAATGGCAAGTGCAAGGCCATATGAAAAATGAGAATAAAATGGCATTAAACCCTAAGACCCCAGAAATTCCAAAGCAATGCCTTACTTACAACAGACATTAAGAGAAAGATAGTAAACAAGTCTATCTAAATCATGAGAAGAGTATAGTCCGAAGAGACAACAGATCAACAGAATAATGCATAAAGAACTGATATGCATTCAAAAATCTCCTGGTGAAAATCAATCAATGACTACTTCAGCTCCATCAACAAGGAGAATAGCGAATGCAATGCTATCCTATCAAATGAGGGTCACGTTAGTGACATATAAATATTCTTTCCATCCACAAAAAGAAAAAGCTGGAAAATCATATTAAACCCAAGCACTCTAGAAATTCCAATGCAATGCCAGAACTGCTCGAAAAGCAGATCAAGAGAGAGATGATGGACAAGTCCATCTGAATTATGAGAAGACCATAGTCCAGTAGACTACCGGAGGAAATGGAGTTGACAAGAGACAATTTTCATCACATCTCAAAAAATAAAGAGCAGCTCAAATTAAATGTCTCTGTTACTCACTAATGGACCGAATAACACCACCCGCAACAGTCTTCCCACCTTCTCTGATAGCAAACCTCATTTCTTGCTCACAAACCAGTCACAAGGCATAACCATCTTAGACTCTTCATCTCTATCATCATGATTGACATCACACTTGCTTTGGCATCAGTAGCTCTTATGTAGGATTAGGGCCTTAATTGTAAAAAATGGTGAATGCCTGCCACCTTCTTTCTTCTTCAACACATACATAGTAGCAAACAATTAAGTGGTGGGTGTTATTGTTCTAGGCTTTCAAAAACCATCCCTCTAAGAATGTCAACCTAATGAATACCTCAAAGCAAAAGACCCACAATATCCCCAGCATTGCCTTATTGAGCTTTTTTTATAACATTTCAACACCAGTAACAATAGTGTTTCTGTTTTCCCTCAAGCCAACAACATTTATGATCTCTCTGACCCTAACTGAGCCCCTCTTATGACAGCCTGTGGCAACGGTGCCATGACCAGCAACTGGGAACACATCTTCAAAAGCAAGTAAAATGAAAGATTCTTGCATTGTCTCTTGCCTTGTTGATGTGAGGATTAGCCATCAGAGCCTCTAAAGCCAACTAGACCAAACCCGAAACTAAGGGAACATTGTCTGCAAAGAATTTATGTGGTTAATAAATTATTCATGTGATTAGTATATGATATATCTACAATTTGTAATTTACACGTGATTACAAACTTTTGTAGTAAGGGCCCCAGATTTCATCCATTTTTTAACCCCACAATAACCCCATGATAGCATGAATATAACCCTACTCCATGCAAAGAGTTTTCAGAAAATAACCATCAACCATGGGGGAGAGAATAGAGAGAATAATATTCTAAGAAACAGAAACATAGGATAATAATGAAAATAACGCCACAGGAAAGATACAAATAGCTATAAAGCTCTGAAATAAGCTTTAACAGTAATTGGTACAATGGATCTGCATGGCCGGTCATTGTTCTTAGGAGAGTGATGATTGTACTATGAATCAATTTATAATATGCAGTTAATCAGCATTGACAGGCTTGTTGTCATGGTTAGCACTCTTCTATAAGTTATAGGCATCTAAAAAATCCAAAATCCACATATTAAGATACCATTGATCACAACTACTCCTGGCAGCTAAAATAAATAATTTGATCAGTATGATAAGGTTGGCCATTCCTTTATAGAAATAGGCTTTTTGTTATCTGTTATTATGCACAGTTCCAAATTTATCTCCTTAGTTAGCCACAAGGATCGTAGCCTAGTGTTAACACATGCCCAGTGGCATGCAGGAGGTGGGGATTTGAAACCCACCTTTTCACAGAAGATGTTTCAAGCTAAGTAATTCAGCCAAAGTAGTGAAAAGAATGGACAAAGTAATTGAAGTAAATTTTGTTACCTCATAGATCTTCAATTTCTGAAACAGCACTGGTACCCAGCATTATCAGAGAGTTGACGTGGTCATGTTTCACACACATTAACTTCTCGATCTAAAGTCAGCAAAAGTATCAGCATCTGTTTCTGTTCATAAAGCAAGTTCGTGTGTCATTTTGTCTTTCAGTTTAATGAGTTCTCAACCAGCCAATCGCCACCTTCTATAGAAGTTAAACCCACATTCCAATAATAAACAGCTGACGTTGTTCGAGTAATAAATAAATTAAGAGAAAGATGATGAAAAGTTACATCAGAATTAGAGAAGAGTGTAGTCCAACTACACCGTATATCATCACAAAGCAAATCAAAGACAAAAAAGAAATATGGGAAAAAACAGTTACATCAATGGTCGCCATATCTGTGAAAGAGAGCGAACTGATTGGGTGGAATCGACAAAATACAACTTTCATCACAACTCATAAAATTAAGAGCACTTCAAACCCAAACCAGATGCTTCCAGTGTCACTATTACTCAATAATGGACTAAATGACACCTGCTCCAACAGTCTTCCCACCTTCTCTGATAGCAAACCTCATTCCCTGCTCACAAGCCACAGGCATAATGAGCTCAACCACCATCTTAACATGGTCACCTGGCATGACAATCTTAGACTCATCATCTTTATCATTCAAGATTGAAGCCACCCTTCCTGTGACATCAGTTGTTCTCATGTAGAATTGGGGCCTATACCCAGCGAAAAACGGTGAATGCCTACCACCTTCTTCCTTCTTCAACACATACACAATGGCAATGAACCTAGTATGGGGCATAATTGTTCCAGGCTTTGCCAAAACCATAGCTCTCTGAATATCGACCTTCTGAATACCTCTAAGCAAAAGACCCACATTATCCCCTGCCATTGCCTCATCAAGAATTTTCTGGAACATTTCAACCCCAGTAACAGTAGAGTTCCTAGTTTCCCTCAAGCCAACAATATCAACTGTCTCTCCTACCCTAACTGTGTCCTCTCAACACGGCCTGTGGCAATGGTACTGCGACCTGTGATTGAGAACACGTCTTCAACGGCAAGTAAAAATGGAAGATCAGTTTGCCTTTGTGGAATAGTTATGTAACTGTCCACAGAATCCCTGAATTCATAAATTTTATCAACCCATGGGTTCTCTGTTTGATGTTAGGATTAGCAATCAGAGCCACTAAAGCCAGCAAGGCTGAACCAGAAAATATGGGAAAGCAACTCCCTGACTTCCAATTCCACAAGCTGCAAAAGCTCCTCATCATCTACCTGGTTTTGCTTGTTTAGGAAAACCACCATATTGGGAACAGCCACTTGCTTAGCCAATAGTTTGTCTGAGGCATAGGTCCATCAGCTCCTGAAACAACAAGACCAGCACCATCCATTTGCGCCGCACCGATTATCATGTTCTTCACATAATTGGCATGTCCTGGACAGTCAACATGTGCATAGTGGCAATTCTCAGTCTCATACTCCACTGTAGCACTTTTAATGGTGATACCTGGTGAAGAAAAGGTAATGTCAGCACTCTTGAAAAGTCATCATACAGATCTATTGGCTAGTGAAATCAGCCAATAACAGAGCATAGAATGCAGTATCCAAAAAAGTCTAGGTCAAGCTTACTTGTTATAATGCTGTAATCAGCTCATTGATTCTATTAATGTCAATGTAGATAACTAAACAGTCTCCTTGTCACAGGATATTCCAAAAGAAAGAGTTTCCACATGACAGAATTGGCCAATAGCAGAACAATTTATTGACATTCTCTGTGTACTATCTGATATGAGAATCTTGAGTCTATTTCAAGCCAAAACATTCTTTCTTGAATGCAAAACTTAGTCAATAAATCATAAAATTCCACTGCAGACTCCAATGCAGGCCTCAGTTTTTCCAGAATAAAACAGAGTATCCATGTGGATTGGCTTAGAGTTGATCCAAAGAGAGTATTCTTATCATTTATCTGCTCCTCACAACAACTCTATCTCTTCCTCAAATAACTATTAAAACACATCCAAACAAGTAAGAATATACAGAATCAGAACAAATGATCAGAGAAACCTCGAGCGCGCTCTTCAGAAGCAGCGTCGATCTCATCGTACTTCTTCGGAGCGCTGTTCCCTATGGCGGCCAACGCCATGGTGAGGGTGGCGGCTCAGGGGGTGTCTTCCCATGGTCGACGCAGCCAATCGTCCCGACGTTCACCTGCGGCTTCTTCCGCTCGAACTTCCCCCGCGCGGCGTGCACCGCGAAGGATCCGCGGCGGACGGAGGGGGAGGCGCCGGCGTGGAGCCGATGGCGAAGGGGTCGATGAAGGAGGCGGCGAGGCGGGTCGGCTTTGGGAGCCTGGCGCGAAAGCGGCGGCCCCGGCGACGGAGGGGAGAGAGGACGGCGGCGGCGGCGGCGGCGGCGGAGGAAAAGGAGGCATGCGGTGGGAGTAGTTTCGAGGAAGAAGTGGACGCTGCCATTGGCATTGCGATTGCGATTTGGAATTTGGGTTTTGGAAGAGCAAATAAACCCCACAAAGAGAGAGACTTTCAAAAGAAATGAAAACATGAAGCACAGGAGACGAGCGGTATATTTGAACGGGGTCAGCTATAAATTCCATTTCTTTTAAGTAAGGTCGCTCTCCATGGAAGTAGGGGAGGAAAAATGACACAAAAAAATCCATAAATTAAGTTTAATAGTAATTTAATTTTTAAAATTTTAATTTCTTTAATATAGTCCATGAATTCTTGGTACATATTTATTATAGCCTATGAAAATGTTCGATATAATCATTGATTTGAATTAATAAAACGACTATATTAAATATGTATCAAAAGTTCAGAGATTACATTAAATAAATTAAAATGAATCATATTATACATTGAGATAAAATTCAGGACCGCGTTAAATAAATTAAAAATTTAAAGATTAAATTACACATTAGACTTTGTGTCATTATCCCAAAAGAGAAGTGCTAAGCTTGTTTCTTTACTCAAAGCTTTGATTCTTCAATAATTGAAAATTAGATAACTGACGGTCACACTCAATTCAAAAACTAAACAATTGTCAATCGACAATCATCCGTATAAATATAAGGTTTTTTCACCGACGAAAGGATAAAAATGTTGATGGGCTGGTATTTAGTCCTACAATGTGGATGAAAATATTCTTTTTCTTGGGAGTTAAAAAGAGCAATTGACATTCACATCATATCGCTTTGGAACCAAAGGATGAGAGTACATTTGAGTTCAAAAGAGCAAGAAGAAAAGTTCTGCCCCAGACTGAGACATCCTCAGTTTTTTTCAAAGAAGAACCACCACAGGAAAAACCAAATTGGAGCAACACAGATGGGTGTGCTATCTGTAAATTTCCAGCAGCACATGATATTTAGAATAACCTTTTTGTATCTGTACATGTATACAGGCCAACAAATTGTAGGGGACAGATCAGACCAAGAATAAACAAACAATGAATGAAAACCCACAACATGGATTCATCTCCCAAGCACACAATTTCATATTCAATTGTCATGCAAACTGAGATTATGACTGTCGTCTCGAGCATCTCCCGCATCAAACCAGGTCCTCCTAGCAGCTAATGGAATCACGTCTTCAGAGGTTGAATCGGTACCCTTAATTGGCTATCTCAATTCCCAAGTCTCTTTAGCCAAATATTCTTTAATTGCCATCTCTCACACCCATGATCGTCCATATACGAGAGTCACGAGACAAGTTTCCCATTTTAAAAGTAATGTGTATCATTGAGTTGGCAGGGTGCCTTACTCTTCAATCCACGGAATTTTCTTCTTACAGATATTTAGAACCATTTCACGGGTTTCAGGAGAAAGTTCATCCAAAAGATCTGAAATGGCGGCTTCATGCTTCCTCTTTAGCTCCTGTAGCTCCTCCTGCTGCTTCATCAGCAGATGCTCGAGCTTATCAGCAATTATATTTAACTCTTCAGATCCAACACCATCCGCAGCTAGTGAGTTAGCACACTCACTGCCACCAAGCAGATCTTTGGTTGCACTACCTGCACCATCACGTTGTCCTCCAGATGCAGTATCTTCTTCATCTGTGCTCCTACCACCCCCAGAAGCAGATCCATGCTCAGGCTGTTCGAGTTCAGGAATGCCATTTGGCCTCTCTCCATCACAGTGGCTGACAGGAAGATTGCATGTTTTCTTCAAGCAAACAACTTTCAATAGAGGCTGAATCCACAAAAGATAAGTTAGAAGGGCCATATCGAGCAGGAGAGATTCCATCTGGTTTTGATAAGTCAGCCCAGTACTTCCGACCAGAATTTGTTCTTTCCAACAAAAGATTACCAGAAGCAGAGGGCTCAGTCGTCAAAGCAGTGGTATCATCTCTATTTGCTGAGGCACAGGCATCAGAGTTTTGAACTTCTTCACTAAAGTCATCCCCAGAAGGCTCTGCCGGTGCCCAGTGTGGTATATGAGAACGAATTTCGTCATCGATCATCGCAGCAATCACTGAAACATCCTGATCAGTCAAGTCTAGTTCCTCGACCATTTCGCTGGCAACTGCAGTTGCTGTATCTACCTCACTATCAAATGGAAAGTGGATATTCCGAAAGTGACCTGTACAAGTTCAAGGAAATGTATCAACATATCTCAAAGAGGGATGACAACACTCACTTGTAGTAAAATGAAACCATTGAACTGCTAAAACGCAAGGAAATGCTCGCACCTGAAGAATCTGCAATCCTCAATTTCAGAAATATTGTATTGACATCTTTTCTTTGACCCTGCACAGTAAAGTCCCTACTAGTCTCTGCTGTAAAATTGTTTGCCCCATTTCCAGCATCGACATTATGAGGATTACCTGCATTTATTTAAAAAAGCACATCAAGTGGCAGGACAATGAGAGCAGAAGCTAAGAAGCTCAGCAAAGCTCTAGAACTTACCCATCGCTGGGGGTCTCGATGAAGGTAATGATCTGCCAACACTCATACTTTCTTCATCTGACTGCAGAAAAGGATCCATCAAAAGTTCCTTGGCAGTCAGTCGGTCAGAAACGTCTGCAATGCATTTTTCTATGAATTCTCGGACTTGATTGTCTTTCACTTTTTCCAGTGATGCAGGTTTTATTCCCTACCAAGAATGAGATTACATATTACAGACATGATCAAGGAGCTGAAGAGTGCAACAGTGTGTAACCCCTGATATAACCAGATTAACTGCTGCTGCTGGACATATGTAAATTAACTCAATTATACATGCATGCATGCATGACTATGCAGGCACAAATGAAAATCTGCACTAAGAAACATAACTTAATCTCCAGTTCCTAGTGATGTAGAACATAAATATATCCTCCCACAGTACATTTAGTGGAAAAACAGATGTAATGTCAAGCTCAAAGAGTTGATAAATAAAAACTTTCTAAAACTTGATTAGAGGCCCTTAGATATTTAAGTTTTTATACTTTTATAGTCATATCTAAGCACAATCCTCAGTTTCAAAGTGGAACTAACAATCATCCAGGAAGGCAAACTTTTAAAAGTTCAAATATTCCACTACTTAAGTTTCAGTGATGGGAAGGACTAGAACATACAGTCGGAACAAGAAGACCAAATGTGAATTAAGCAACTTCATTGAATGTATGCTGTGTAATTTGCAGCCAAAACAAAGGATACGAAAATGATCATATTGAGGAATTGCAAATTGAACTTTGTATTAGAGACAGCACTGTCAGTGTGCCTGAAATTTCTGCCAAAAACACTATGTAGAGACTTAGACATCAGGCTATAAACATTTCAACTTGTGCCCAAGCCTGTTCCCTTATTCAGCTGGCCATTTAGTAATCAACAATGGTATCTATCACAGCCTCAACTCCTATAAACAAGAGGAACCTAACTAATGCCGAGTGTACACTGACATTTGACCATGACTTGACTCGCTCACACAGAAGTTGTGAATCCACAGCACGGATTAACTTAGAGCTACTGCAGTAAAAAAGCATGACAAATAAATAAAAATGATGATATTAGTGCCTTACAGATGTCACTTTTTTGTATATTTGAGCTGCATTTGAGCATTCAACATATGGATACTCAAAGGTCACCAACTCCAGCAAGCACATTCCAAATGCATAAATGTCCACAAGTTCATTGTATTCCTCCTCATAAAGCTCAGGTGCCATAAACTCTGGGGTTCCTGCAAGTGCAAAACCGTTGAAACTTTTTCTTGGGTCACAGAGATATGTGCCATGTGTCATACTCTCTGCAAGAGTAATTAAGCACAAAAATATAACAGGGTCCTCACCAATGACACTGTGCGCTGAATGAGCATGACGCAGAATGGTAGCAAATCCCAAGTCACCGATTTTCAATTCACCTTGGTTACCATTGACGAAAATGTTGTCACACTTCAGATCCCGATGAATAATAGGTGGATCGTGACTATGCAGATACAGCAGCCCCTCAAGAATCTGTCTAGACCATTTCTTCAACGCCCTCAAATCCACATGCTTGTGCTTCTTCCGGTACCTAGAGAGGATGGTCATTTAATCATCCCAACAAGCCTATCTCTGATTGATGGAAGATTAAATTGACAAAAACTCACTGCCGCAATGTTCCTGACGTGAAAATCTCGGTGATGAAGTTAATATTCTCTTTTTTCGTATCAACCCACGAACTGTAGAATTTGATTATGTTCTTGTGCTTCAAAGTGCTAAGCAGGTGAACCTCTGAATAGAGACGCTCTAAATCCTCTGAATTTCTCAAGAGATCTGTCACCTTAGCCTGACTCCAGGCCACTTCAATTCCTTCCAACTCATCAAATGCTCTATATCTACATTTCCATGTGCCGTCAAGAAGAAACTTGAACCCGTGACCAAGAATTTACACAATGCATTTCAACTAGAAGAAAATCATGCAACTTTTATCTAAAGAACAGAATAAGGAGTGCAGTAGCAAATTGAGAAAGGATACACTTTCTTGAAAGCCCCTTTTCCCAGAACTTCCTTGTACTGCCATAAGAAACCATTTTCAAGAGAATGTCAAACACTAGAATAAGAAGGACGAATTCATCCCATCTCCGAATTCAACCAAAAACAACCATCAGATGACCATAATCGAAATGCGACATAGAGCAGTGACTTGAATTCATGCCAAAGCAAGCAATCAGCCACAAAAGAATCGCGCATTTTAGTCACCAGCGAATGACATCAGAAATTAAAACTACCCAAAAATGGGCATCGCAGCAGGAACTCAGAAGATAATCAATTGCGGTGAAAGACGGACCCGAACGTATCGACCAGTGGGATCAATTTCGACGTACTCGGCATCGGGGTCATCGGGTTCTTGATCAGAAGACACGTCCTGCGGCATTCTCGAGCAAGCACTGACGATTTCAAGAACCTCCGACGCAAGCCCTCGAGGTCAAACCAGGGAAAAGGGCACGAAATTGTCCTGATCCCACGGATTATGAAAGCTCCAAGAAGACCTCGACCCACCGACGGGGACGAACAGAACTCCAAGAGGGCGAGGGGAATTCTGCCGAGGGAGAAGAAGGAGCGTGCGTAAACAGGGTGTCCGTCGCTTGTCAAAAGCAAGAAAGGAGCTCGAGCTCTTGATCCCAGACAGAACCCCAGCCGGATTGACTTGCGATTATAACGTTGTTACCTACCTAGTGTCCTCCTTTTGAGTTTTTCTTCTGAACTGTATTGTGGCGTTGCTTATCTTTTAATATAGTCATTTATTGGTTCTTGATCTTCTTGAATTCGGGGGAGCGTTTTCTTTTGTAATTATCTTGATCCGACAGAGCTTTGGTCGACCCTCAGAAGTCACCTCGGCGGTAGAGAAATTTAAGGTGGTCCCGTCCATGTGCTAAGGAGATGAAAAGAGGACGTGTGGTAGTGGAGCAACCAGGATGCACAACTAATTAAAAAACCAATCTTGTCCCGCAATAATTTGCGTGCTTGCCATTGCAATGTCAAAGTATAGTAAAATTCATCTCATTTATCCCATCCCATATATGTTAGGGTTGTTCAATTTAGAACATTTTCGAAAATTGGCTTTGTAAAAGAAAATCATATATGGGACAGAAATCAAATGAAGTGTGATGCAGACATTTGCATGTCACCTCTTTCTTTAGAAGTGTGTGAAAAAAAACTCGATGATATTACGATTGAATTTATAAATCTTGTTAGAAGAGTTTATAAATGAATAAAATTTGCACATAAAAATAGACCTAATCTAATTGTATGTTTTTATGAAGATATTGCATTCGAAAAATGAATTTTTGATATTATCGCGTGACATCTAAATGATAAATTAAAAAGATATAATACTTGCTCATGTGATTATGACATAATACAATCATGTCTTGATTATTGTCATGACATATAAAAAGGTGTAAAAGAAGTAAAAAGGTAGAAGTATTTTTACATCCACATGGGAATTTTACTAGCAAAGATTTGTGTGACTTTTTTAGCCATTTTCAAATTTTACAGTATACCTATTTTGACATTTTTTGTTTCAATTTTAAGCATATGAAGCTTTCAAAATATGCCTATTGACACATAAATATATATACTTTAGTTCCATAACTTGTAGAATTTGAATAATATTTTAATGTAGGGCGAGAAATTAGGTAAGTTGCTTTTTGTTTCTTAGGAGACGTAAGCAAATAAACTTTCTGCTCCCTACAATAGAAACTCATCTTATAAAAATGCTAGATAAGAACAGATTATACATTTTTCTTCTCTATTCTGTCTTATGAAAGTACGAATTTCAAATTTAACTTTCTTAAAGTTATAATAAAATCGGTGATTGGCACGCAAGTTAACTATTACAACGAATCTCTTCATCTTTTTTAGGGAAAAGCAATGTACCGATCCCTCCCTTAGAGGGTCAATGAAAAATATGGATTGGTGGGGCAGCGTGATATGGTGCGAGAAGAGAGAATGGTCAGTGGGGCATGTTCTTTCCGTGACTTTTCATTACAAGAAATATGTTCCTTTTTGACCAACCGGAATCGAAGAGCCGTATAGTAAATTGATTTAAACTACTTTAAAAGGGGATCCAAATACCGAAACGCACAAGGAATTTTTTTCAATTTTTTAGATCTAAGGGCACGGAAGTAGAGACATACCTAATTTATAAGCACGTGGACCACTATGTAAAAACCCCATGAACAAATTCAGTTCGGGCCCTTGGACGGTGCAAGCGATCTCACAATTCCCACGAAGCATGAACAGCCGACACACCGAAAAAGTTTCGACCTTGACGAGGAAAGCTACCGGCACGAAATTATGATGCGTAGGGAAGCAGCGGGACCTCATAGCACCAGCAAAACTTTCGAGAGAAGATGAGAAAAGAGAGTCGATTCGAGCACGCAACATCTTGCCTTGAATTTCCTTTTCACGAAACATGCAAAATCCAACGCGGCTGCCGACCCCCCGATTCGTCGTCACATAGCCTCAAAATCTACGAGTTCGTCTGGTTTTACGGGACAGGAGGGGCCCCAGGACAGCGACAAGGCGAGATGCTATCGAAGCGTCACGTCACATCGCACCGGAGGACTACTCGAGAAGCAGGCAAAGTTTCGCAAGAACCCACCGAAACCAGTTTGAGCACGTCCGGGTTGGGACTAGGATTGGCTTTTTCTGGCAATAAAATACGAGGCTTGATGTTCAAGCTCGGCACGAGGGAGGAACTACTTTAAAAAAACAAGAACTCCTTCGTTTGACCTGGCGGGACAGGACAGTGCTAAACCTGGCTGTGACATCTCTTAACGTGCGCGAGATCCCCCCAGAACCTGGGGATTCCCTTTATCCATGCCTTCAGGGCAAATCAAGACCCGAGTATGAGATTAGTATTGAATGAGGTTCACGTTGACAGAGGGTTGGCCGTCCAGGCCGTCCAGCTCACCCCACCAGCTAGCAAAATAGTTCGGGAATCGCTGCTGAATGAATGGTGCAGTTTTGACCTTGAAAGATCCCATCCATATTCTCTTTAAACAAAAGGAGTGTAGCTGTCGACAATAGTTTCCATTAGGGATAATGATACAATAGTTTAACGCGCAATTCGATTCATAAACTTTTAATTTATTTAACATGATCCCTAAACTTCAATCAAATGTATAATGTGATCTTTAAATTTTTAATTTGTTTGATATAATTCTGAACTACATGAAAATATTTAATATAATTTCTAGTCTTAAATTAATAGAATGATTACATTAAACATTACTAAGGACTATATTAAACATTTTCATACAATTCATGTACTATTTTGAACATGTACTAAGAGTTCATGGATAATATTGAATAAATTAAAAATTTAATAACGACATTATACATTAGGCTAAAGTTTATGGACTACATTGAACAAATTAAAAGACCAAATTACACATCAAGTCAAAATTCAGAAATTATCTATATTATTATCCCTTTCCACTATTTAGGGCTACTTCTCTTTTCTAAGGTTCAAGGCAACTAACAAAGATCTATGCACAGCGATCGTTCATTGTTCAGCGAATTGCCTTATGATATGTACTTGAGAATATTACACCAAGTAGCGGATGGACGATGACACTGTTGTAGAATCGAATTTTGTACCCTCTGTGTTTATAGGATCATCGTGCATCGCCTCATAACATTCTGATTTTTTAAAATTCATCCCAACTTTTTTAAATTCGTACCATTGTGACCCCTATAGTTGACTTCGTGCAAACCTCTTTTCACCTATCAAACGACATGACTAGTTATGAGAAGCAAATTGATTATTATTCATCCATTATCCGCACGAAAAAACAATTATAGCAGCACATCCATGTATATTGGCATCGAATCCGATCAAAACCTCATCGAAATTTTAGTCAATTGCTCTCACATGTGATATATTTTCTGAATTATTTCTTCTACTATTTTATATGCATATACTTATACGAGGAATTTGCCTTCATAATCCTCACGTGCCAACAATTTCTACAATTTAATTGGCAATTTGCAACCATCCTACAAACTTTTGAGAAGGGCGGGAGGGCAGTTTGTAACATTTAATTTGCCCATAATATTACTTACTTAGAACTTCTGTTTTTTCCATGTTAAGTGTATATGTAACACAAGCAAATTTTTTACGGTGAAGTAACAATTTGTCTTTTGGGCCAGAGAGGAACAGGTTTATCCGTTTCTAAGGCTAGCTCATCGGTAAAGAAACCAGATGAAAATAAACCTGTTCAAACATTCTCCATCACGACAGCTTTTCAAGATGCTAGGTGAACTGTACAACAAGGACAAGCACAATCATATGGCACAAAAGATGTAGCATCCCAATACGATCATTAGTTGAACCAAAAAACAAATGCAGCTGTTATTGAGAACTCAGAACCTGGTCGAAGAAACATTTCCTGTGCGCGCTACATCAATTAGCTAAGTCTCTTGAAACTATAACATCACAGCTACAGCAAAAACAAGAACACCTTTGGAAGCTCAGCAGGCAATCATTGTATAGACCTGAACTAGAATTCCAGGAACATCCACATATTAACCCAAGGAAGACAATAATCATGATAAATTGCACCATTTCCCATCAACAAAAAAGACCCTACTCCATTTCTGCACTAAAGTGCGAATTGCCATGCGCTAACTACAGATGTTGCTATTTCTTCTTAAGTGGATTCAGCCTCTCTCTTAGATAATAAAGCTTGGCCCTCCTCACTTTTCTCTTGTCCAGCACCTTTATCTCCTTTATGTTTGGTGAATACCTATCACAAGGGACCATTGTAGGTGTCAACCCAGCCATTACTAAAGAGAACAAGAAAATCCAAGGACAAGAGCTTAATAAACGAGCCAAATTATAGTAAAAATACCATATAATCAAAGTAAGAGCTCATGCAATACCTTGCAAGCAAATCATTCATATTCTAATTGAGAGTAGCAAAAGAAAGAATGGAACTATGAAATTGAACTATGAAATTCATATTGCCAAAACATTAAAGAAAAGACTACCTCAACTACTGGAGCATATTAATATTTGTGAGTTATATGATCAAGCCCAAATGCCATCCTGGACTAGTCAACTAAGAAGCATGTGGCACATGACAGCTTTGAAATCCAACTAACCAGACACTTCCAAGCTCTCCCATGAATCTCACTCACCAATCCAAGCATTAACACGGCACTTCACATTATGCCAGCACAGTGTAGTATAAACAAATTCAGTAAATAGGCTGCTTTCCGATACACTAAACGACTAATCAAAAGGAATATCAATAAATAGCAACCAAATTGGGGAAGAAAGTGAGCTAAAGCTTACTTACAGCGGGAAAAGAGATTCAATTCCAACTCCAGCAACTAGTCTCCTTATTCTGAATGTACTATTTAAACCAGCATTACGTCTTGCTATGACAATCCCCTCTAAGGTCGATAAACGTCTCTTGTTCTCAGGAACTTCCTGCCCATCATGCAGACAGATCTCGTCAATTGACTTGACAAGGGAGAAGTCAGCAAATCCATGAATAAAAACACAAGACGCCCTGGTCAGAACTTAATATACCACTTTCATTCGAACTAAGTAACCAGGTCTTATATCAGGCATGTCCCTCCGAGCCTTCACTTCCTCCACTGCTTCCTTATCTAGAATCTACACATAAGAACTGATAACAATCAATATGTAGCCATTCTTTACAGGGAACTCATCATGCTTAGATACACACCTTCATTATGTTCCTAGCAGTTTTGTCCAGCCTCTTAAATTTGATGCGAGGAGGCATTTCGGTCAAATGCACCGAAGAATCTTGCAAAGGGGCTTTGACCAAATCTCCCGCTGTGGTTATGCATCTATTGAAGAGAGAAGGCAATGCCGCAGCCCACGATGCTGTAGGAAATGCAACATCACGAGCCATAGTTGGTGTCACAGTTTGGGACCCGGTTGTCGACTGTTAAATTGGTAAGTAAGTATCACACATTGTGGTATTTTATCAAATTCTATCAAGTGAACAGAACCAAAATCTTTATTGGCATTATAACCAAAATCAGAAATCCCATGACCATCACAACTCAAACTGCACCTAAGCTTGCGACGCACTATTTATACTATTGAAATTCACGTAATTGACTTCTTCCCATATCGATAAGAAAACTTTGCAATCGAAAAAGAGAACACTTAAGAGAAGAACGACATCATCAAAGGGTAGCAGTAAACAGAAATTATCAATGGTCGAAAGAAAGCTCGCGGGAGGAACTGCAAGCATTGAGTAAAACGAAAGAGATCGATGAAAGAAAATTCCGGGCATGCAAGGAAATGTTTACTCGGGGCAGTTCCAGACGGCCATAGCAATTCAAGATTGCAAACCGACAAGTCCAAAAACAACTATCTTATGAAAGCGTGATCCGAGAGACAGACAGTCGCAAATGCTCTCCTAAGACGAAGGCATAAACGTGGAGACGGCTCAATGGATCCAAACCACAGCAAGAGAGCATCGCAGTATGAGAAACGTCCAGACAACAAGACACGAGTGTTCAAAAGAAACAGCTCGACGAGACACGAACAACGCACCGCAGGGCCAAACGGCACGGCATTTCTCGCCGGGAAGCCGGCGCCGCCTCCTCCGACGGCTCGCCATTGCGGAGCTCCGATCCCACGACGGAGGAATTGCATTGTCGGGGGAAGGAAGCGAATTTGGGGGTCGCACGAGCTGGCGCGATGGCTTTGACCAGAGAGGAATCGCGAAGAGAAGAACCCTAGCTGGGAGGGTTTACGGCAGTGAAGGAGGAGAGAGAAAAGAGCAAGCCGAGCGACACGAGCGCGCGCTATGTTGCTCTGGGCTTCTACAAGTTTAGGCCTTGGAATCGACAAGCCCAATCCACAGTCACCTCAAATGTTGGGCCGGCCCACTCTCCTGCTTAGGCCCCCAACGTTTGCTTTCTTGACGAGCGCAAGGCGGGCGTGTATTCTCCATCACCCGTCATTGCAAGTCAAAAGTCAACGATGTCCCATGCCTCTACTCTACTCTATCCCTCTGGCCACCCTAAAGTCAATGCCTATATATTAAAATGAAAAAAAAAGGAAAAGAAGAAGGAAATATCGAATGTCTAGTGATGGTGGAAATGGAATATTAGCAAAGCCGGACAAATCAATGGTACAAAAAACTGTAACTACCCTATTTGGTGCGTAATTTTCCATTATCAATTCATCGAATTTCATTTCGGTGGAGTAACAATTCATTGATCAGCACGGCCGAACCATCTTCACAAGTAGACAACAGGAAAACGGACTATGATAAATAAACAAGTGTCCGAAGTTGACAACGGTGCCAAGTTGTAGGAATGACGAACGTTTCTCTGCACACAAGGCCGTTGGCTTTATCCTCGACCGTATGGCTGAAGCTCTCTTGTTTGCTTGCTCTTTCCAAGGCACGAGGGGACAGGGACAAAATCAGACTTTGAATAATGAGTTGATGAGCCAAGAAAAGAATCTCATCTGATCTTGCGAATGCTGATGCTGTGCGATAGCTTCCTCGTCGACGAACCCTCGTTTTCCACGCATCGTCCAGGACAGAAGCATCGATCCGAGGTCAAGCAAATGGACTACGACCTGAAACGCATCCGTCCCGACCCACATATCGTACCCCTTCGCCATGACATAGGGCCACTTCTGTCCTGCGCATCCCTTCACTGTTCTCATCGTTCGAAGTCGTCTTTGAGGGCCGTTGACTTGCTCTAACTTACAATACGCCCCACCCTTTGGCCGTTTTATTAGTAACATCTCCCTTATTTAATGGTGGGGATGTTAAAAATTTGGACTTTCATTAATTAATTAATTTTCTATTTTAAATAATCGAGTTAATAGATATTTCAATATATGTTAAACTCTTAAATGATCTTATTGAATTGGGTTATGGCATTTATTAATAATAATTTCAGTTGAACAGCAAAGTATATGCAATTGTGTTTAACTGAAACCCGTAATGGGAGGGGCCTAGTTAACATACTATTGATTAGGGTTTGCTAGGTTCCCTTTCTAACCTATAAATGGTAGGTTATACCTATCAGTTACTGAATTTCAAGATTTGGCATTCCGATAGATCGCTGATTACCGTCATTTTCATCAAGTAAGGCTATGGCTCAAACATGTACATTTTAATTCTGCTGTACATATAAATTTTGGTGTTTTACAATTATGTATGAATCAAATTTACTCTTAATTTATTGATTATTCATATTGAGAAATTCTAAGGGGGATTGCCAGGTTATATAAGGGGGGAGATGGGTTTCGTTCAGACGGTATCAGAGGGGATCCCAAAGCCCTTCTCGCATCTCTCTGTCTCTCTCTCTTCTCGCCCTCCCCTTGAATCAACCCTCTTGAGCTTTGCGTGTGTGGCGACTGCTTGAGAGTTGGGAGGAAGGCATCAATGGCGGCACGGCGGACCATTCTGGCATCACTGGTTCTGGCTAGCTTGGCTCAGGCTTGTTATGGCAACGTCCTCTTCTCTTCTCTCCAGAGGACTCTCATCGTCTCGGCTTCGCCTCAGCCTGGCCAAGGTCTCTCTCTCTAAAGTACACCCTTCTCTTCGTTCGAAATCTGTTGATTACCTCGCAAGGGAAAACCCATGTTTCACCTGTTATGTGAGTTTAAGATTCTTGAGCTCAGGATTGATTCTTATGTCAAGATCTATGAGCTAATTTCGTGGCTTGAACTGAAATCTGTCAGTGCTGAAAGCCGGGGAGGACAAGATCACGGTGACATGGCGGTTCAACGAGAGCTTCGCGGCGGGGACGGACTCGGCCTACAAGACGGTGAACGTGAAGCTGTGCTACGCCCCCGTCAGCCAGGTGGACCGCGCGTGGCGCAAGACCGTGGACAACCTGGCCAAGGACAAGACCTGCCAGCACGCCATCGTGTCCAAGCCCTACTCGCCGGCCAACCAGAGCTACGAATGGCTGGTCCAGAAGGACGTGCCGGAGGCCACCTACTTCGTGCGCGCCTACGCCCTCAATGCCGAGGGCGTCCAGGTCGGGTTCGGCCAGACCACGGACAAGAACAAGACCACCAACCTGTTCGTGGTCCAGGCCATCTCGGGACGCCACGCGTCGCTCGACATCGCCTCCGTGTGCTTCAGCGCCTTCTCAGTGGTCTCGCTGATCGGCTTCTTCTTGGCCGAGAAGAGAAAGGCCAAGCCGAGTTCCGCTCCGAATTAACAGCACCATCAAATTTAGGTGTGACTCGAAGTTTCCATGGTCTACAGTATATGGAGCACTTCTCTCTTTTTATTTTACTTTTGCTAATACGTCATTTGTCATATATCACTCTCTTCGTACCTTGACGTTACGGTTGTATCTACACCGTCCATGGAAAGCCGGTTTGATTTGGAAAATTAAGGCTTGGACGGTCGAAGATTTAATTCGAGCTCCTAATAATGGGGCACTAGTGTGTATATTGGGTGTGGCTTTACTTGGCGGTGTGATGGACTAGGGAGTTCATGATCATAGGGGAAGGGATGTTTATTACTCAATAGTTTTGAAAATAAAAAGTTCACGATGTTTTCATAATTTATAAGGGTGTGTTTGTTTGAGTGAAAATTTTCCATGTAAATTAGTTTTGAATTTTTGCACATATGAATTACCAAAAATGATCGGAGAGGAAGATATGAATATTTAATGAGAATTGATTTTTAAAAAATAGTTTTTATTTTTTTAATGATGCGCCCCTTCTAGTATAAGAGATTGATGTGATGGAGAAAAAATAAGAAAGGTATGCAGGGCGCCTTAATTCCGGATTTGTGCGCATGGTCAACATCAGATTAGCACAGGTGCCCTGCCATGTGCCCTGGCATAATGTGAAATGAACTTCAAAAGTCAAGCGTAGCTCGTTCGCTGACTGAATCAACGCCGTGAGGCTCAAGAGACCACCACCCGACAAGTCCCTTTGGAAAGTTTGAGACGCAATGAATTCGATTCGTGGGTTATGTCAGGGTTCTGTCGCGGTCGTGGTCATCAGCTTTCCTCGATCGAAACAGGTTTCTGCCGTGCATCCAACATCCTCGGGAGCTGGTCTTGTGGCCGGAGAGCAGGGCTGTCTGATCAAAGCAAAAATTAGTGGCTTACCCTGAGGAGAGCACCGAGGACGAGCCAATGGCAATGGTTGTGCGTGGGTTCGTGGGATTAAACATAGGCATTGACTAGAACTAGTGTCATGTACGTGAAGCGCAATGATCCAGCCGCTGAAAGTGGGTCAATTGCTACTGGCCCACTACCGCCCCATTTGTAAAACAAAAAAAAGGAAAGCGATGCCGAAAGAAGCATGTTCCGTTGCCCGAATTGCACATGTTTTAAATGACTTACTGCAAGGAACGATTAAAAGGATTGCTGTCTTTAGTAGTTGCTTACCATAAAGATATACGAGAATTAGATACATGTCTTGCTTTCATGTTTGGTGTGGGATGGACACTAGTACGAAGCCGAAACTCTAGCAAGCTCGACACTTAGCTGCAGCAAGGTCCCTTTCAAGTTCCATGCTGGACACCACCGACCGAGATGCAGCAGAGAGACAATGGATCGTGATACCCTTTTAACATCTATGCGTCGGTAGATGTACAGGTCGATCCATCATATACTTGTAACGAAGCTATATGGGTATGACGAATGAATAGAAAGTCGCGTTTTCGTGAGCTGTGAGAAACGAAACTCGAGCATGCTGGCCTTTCAAGTGAAACAATGCTTCATATCCGAATGAGGGAAGAAAAGGAACGATTGGGTAAGATAATGGCGACCATCCACAGTAATATTCTCAGAATTTTATCAGGCAAATGACTGCCTCATGCACCACACTTGATAGATCAACAATTGCATATCAAGCTGCATTGCGTCAGCGCTCCATATTTTGACAAAACTTCCCCAGGCTACGTAAAAGGAAGCCGGGTAATCAATCGGGTCCCAACACAAAGACATTCTCTACAATGATGGCGAAAATAAAGCAAATTCTATACACTCTGATGTGTTTAAATGAGCTCAAAGGTTAAAATGCATATCGCAGTTATCCATTCTACCAGTACCAAAAAGCGATAGCCTGTCGTCATACACATCAATATACCCATAGGCATCTGTACCGGGTGGGCACTCCAATGCAGCTTCAAACACTTTGTGATGTACTCCATGCGAATCGATCGAGTGGCCACCTTTATGATCATGCCCAGCAAGGCAGACCTTTACACAGTTGTATTTATGGATCACAGCCATTACCTCATCGAAATTCCACAAGAGTGCTTCTGCACTTGATGCACCTGGATCTAGAGGCAAGTGACAACACACCACCACCTTCTGTTTTAAATTTGTAGCATCACGAAGAACACTATCCAACCAGCGAAGCTGTTCTTCCCCAACAGCTCCATTAAACATAAGGAACCGTCGCTCAATCCCCGCTAGCCCAGCCGGACTATTCTTGTCCAAATTTGGATTCTGATCCTGAAGAAATTTCAAAGCCTGCTGGGTCTTGGGATGATCTTGAGGCCAACCAATGGCACTTATGTCATATCCATCCAGCACAACAATTCTGTATTCTGATGTTGGAGAAAAATCGTAATAGGCGCAGCCATCAATGCTTGGAATCTTCAACAATGGAAGTAATTTGCTGCGGGGCAGATTGTAAAGGCAATGGTTGCCAATCATGTGATAGACTGGACCATTAAATTTCTCAAATTCATTCACAACTCTCGAGACGGTATCAAGAGAATGTTCCTTGGGGCAGAACCCATCAACAATATCCCCAAGATTTACTGTGAATCTGAGATTCCCATGATAGTTCCATTGCTTAACTGCCCTTTGCAATACGACAATGCTATGCCGATAGTATCGTGGAACGCCAAGGAATGACCGACCGTCAGGAATATCAGCATGTTGGACATCGGAAATGACCCCAAAAGAGAAGAGGGGTTTCTTTCCTCGCAAGCTTGTCAACCCGTTGACCGAGCCCATAATGCTGCAGACACAGCTCCAATCCTGGATTAAAGACTATGAAGCAAAACAACTAAGAGTAAATTTCCACACTTCAATCATTGTATTGCCACTCATCTCAAAATAAATGTAGACTGACCAATTGTGCGGACACGAGCTTAAAAAATAAGTCGAGTAGTAAGATTTACCCAACCATAGAGAAAATGAAACATGTGAAAAACAGAATTTTCTTTTCAAGGGTCATAATAAGACCAAACGGGCCACCAGCATCACTGCATGATCAAGTTCAAGACCAACTACAGGTTTCTTTCTCTTCCTGTCCCTTCAATCACTCAACATAGATAAGAGAGCATTGTTAAAGAGCACTGACAGCAGGGGCCGTGAAACCATCTTCAGAATGGTTACAACAAGAGAACCGATCCAAAAATGCACAATGGGATGTCCATTCAATGAGCGCCCACCTTGGGACCAAAACTCACAGAGAACGGATGCAGTGCACTATATTTCACCACAACCTTAATAAGCTAACTAGCACCGAGCAGTACCAGCATTGGTTCATAATCCACCTTAAGATCACCATGCTTTTCCACTATGCGCATATTTACATATGTACATCCATGTTCTGCCCACTTCATTGCTAGATCTTTCTAATAATCTTCTGTATTAGTTACAGTGTGCTGCATTTTAATCCTATTTTTTTGCCATTAGCCCTCTGCAACAGAACAAACAGTCTTAGTACATCAAGTTGATCTCAGAGGTAACCATCCTGAATCCTGAAAATGTAAGTACAATTACATTTATTTAGAAAGTCGTTCAACCCATACGAATTTGGCTGAGCACAATCATTCAATAAAGTGCGAGGCCCAATTTACTTGGTAATCATAGAACATTAGAAACGGTTAAACCCTTCAAAGAAAAGAAAAGAAAAGAAAAGAAAAGAAGTCAATTGAGTTTAATCTGTTATCGCCTCATTTCAACCAAATTCCTACACAGCTTATACAGCCAAATTACAGCACTCGTTGTTAGAAAACCAAAGGCCTGGAAGGAACTAGCATAGTCCTGGAGATTATGTCCAAAACAGACCCCATATGTAAGCTCAGTCCAAACCCAAATTCTCGAAACAAAGTTAATTTTCCCACTTAGACGAAATGTAATAAAAGGCTGTTATCTACAGCATTTGTAGTCATAATCCCATAACGGCTACAGCGCACGCACTGTGGCGGCACAGATATATGCTCTTGTGACCCTTGATCCTACAAACCAAAACTTGAAATATAAATTCCTAGGAATCTACCCTTGCTCTTATGACCCTTGATCCTGTTCCTTTCCATCTACCGGCAACATAATCACATTCGTCCCCTCCTCCGGCACTCGACAAAAGGGGACACGGAGAAGGAAAACCCAGGACCCAAATTTCTGCATAGCAGATTAGGGGGGGACCCTGGAGCATACATTAGCCCATCTAAATCACGAACAAAACCACACGAGCGAAACACGAGGAGATCAGATGAAGTACGAAACTCGCAAATTGGAATCACAGGGATCAACAAGGTCCATCGGAAAAGAAGAAAAAGAAAAAAACAATCGCCCGCAGAGACATACGATGACAACGACGAAGCGCAGGAGTTTCCGTAGGATGCAAGGATTAAAAACTGAAGGCGAGAAGAGCGAGGAGCTACGAGGGAACATACGTGTGCCGGTACGAAAGCGCTCGAGGTCTCGTCGGCGATGGCGCTGCGTGTGCGCTCTTCGCCGTTCGTCGGAGGGTCAGTCGTTGGCGGAGGACAAAAGGACGATCGCGGGCGGACGACGCTGACGACGCAGAATTTGTTCCCAAAGCAAATAGTAAGAAAAAGTGTCGGTAAAAATTCGGGGTCGGTGTTTGGTAGGCAGGTGTGGGGGTACAAATGTAATTTCAATGAAAGGCCTATCGAAATTTGTCCTGGCCCATCGAATTTTTTTTTAATCTTTATTTGGTGAATTCAATTTAATTGAATGATTTTTTTTATTAATCGACTGACGGAAAATTAAAGACTACGGATGAGGTCGGTGCGACTGGTTGGGGATGCGATGAAGTCAACGAGAACATAGCGCACGCGGTCCACTCCAAAAACTTTTTCGTCTGGATCACGTGAGATGAAATTGTTTGCCCTGATTATTACGAGGATCAATTCACGTAAATATCATATTTAAATGCTATCTTTGCGTGAGCACATAAAAAACACACGTAGATCTAATTTTCATCTTTAAACATAAAATAGGGAAATCACAAAAATTATCTTGAAAATTATAGAAAACATAGATGACAACCTTGATATGATCTCGATTTTAATTTAATCACATGATAAGAATGTCCATCTAGCCATCTTTCATCATTAGAAAAACAATTTTTAATATGACATCTACTGTGTAATTAAAAAAAATTAAAAATTTCTATGGTCGTTCAAGATTATTAACATTATAGCTTTACTTTTATTCCATATGAGTGCGAGGGTGATAATGGAGATACGTTCAGATAACAAACCTCTAACCGATCCCGATGTCGATAATTTAGTAAAAAATTAATCATGGCTATTTTTTACTATTTGGAAAAATTAAAGATTACAGAAAAAGTCGATGATTTCTCAGACCTAAACAAATTCGTTAAAAAGTTACTTCCAACCAGCTCAAATTTCGATACATAATTTACCGGGGTTTATTATTCTCTTATGTATTATTCTCTCGTTATGAATTTTTGAAACAAAAGGCAACACATGTAAGCCTATAACCAAATTTGCTGCTTTTCGGTGTGCTTGTCAATGGTTTGGTAGTGTGGGGTACTCTTTTCTCGAACAGTTGGGAGGGACCAAATGAAGAAAAATTCTCAGCCAAACAACAAATTATAAACACAAGGATTTGCAATAAGTAGTAATAAATCACTAATTCAGGTTATATGTTGCTGTTAACTACACATCATCAGAATTTGGAGGGCAATGGCCCCGAAGTTAGATAGCATCGCAGGGGCCATTTGGTGAAGGGGGGCCACAAAGGAGAATTTTATTCACGAGGTGCTGCCCGCAAACGCCACCCGCACTCGCTATATACAGGGGTCTTGGCCGCTCTGCCATAGCAGATTGGAGGGGTTACCGGCGGAGGTGATCCCTCGTGAAAAAAGGGTGCCTGAGAGCTTCCCGAGCTGTCAGCCTGTCCAAGGGATCGTATCTGAGTAACCCTTGTAACAAATGTATCAGGTCTCCTGCCGAATGGTCTACGTGCTGCATGATCAAGTTCTACAATCGCAGAGTATCAGTCAGCAACGGAATTCAAGAGGGCACTGCCTAAAAACCGAGAAGACTCATCACACCGGGGAATCACCTGAAGACGCGGAAGCTTGAGAACTGCTCTGATGCTTTCTCTAGAGGCGGCACCTTCTGGCCAGTCTAACCTACCCCTTCTAATGTACTTCTCCGCATGTCGGCTGAAAACCCCCGATGCATCCAAGAATTATTAGTATGAGTAAAGCTACAGTAGAATAACATCAGAACCACCAAAATAGATGAGCACTGACTCTGCTCTCTTCAACATGTGCGGAGGCAGAGGACCTAGTACTCTTTCCATCATTGCAAGGTGCTCCAAGTTCTCGTGGGTTTGGAATAATGCCTCACCCTGTCATTAAGCAAGTCAACAAAAACCATGAGTTTTAAAATCGCTTTGTCATGATGGCAAGTGACTAAGATAGAGACTTGAAGGTGACTCATACCGTGCACAACTCCACAAGAATGCAACCAACACTCCACACGTCACAAGGATAGCTCCATCCAAGTCCTGCAAAGCATCAACTATTAAAACCATTCTCACTGGAGTGACAATATAAAGCAGAGTAACTATTCCCTTACCAAGAATGACCTCAGGAGCACGATAATGTCGTGTTGATACAATGTATGTCTGGTCCTGACGTTCATATGTTGTGCTACCAAAATCAATCACTTTAATGGCACTCGATTTAGGGACCCTTTTAAAGTAGGAACTGTCCCTTGGTGACCGAGACGAGCCCTGCCAACACCGTATTGATGAATACAGTCATTCTATATTTTACACCATGAGAGAAAACAATGCTTAATGAACACATGAAGTGAACATCAAAGTAAAGGTGATAATACCTTGTAATCTGGGACTTTCAAATAGTCTGGAGAAACAAGAAGGATATTCTCAGGTTTCAAATCAGTGTGTATGAGGCGCAAATCATGCATAACTGCACATAAATCCCAAAATTGAGGTGAGAACTCAGGTATATTCAACATAAAAACTATCTCTTGTTTGGTTTCTGAAAATACCGATTATTTTAAAAGGCAACAACTGTTCCTACTCTCAGAAGAAAAAGAAAAGAAAGCAAAAACAAAATATGCCTCTCTCCCACGACAAATATATTAAGATGAAATTCAACTGCATTCCAAACTATAAAGCAGATGTGTGAGTAGAAGAGACTAGCTTAGTGATTACTACACACATGCTACACATTCCAACAGTTGTCTTCCAATCTCACGGACAAGATCAACGGGAAATGAGCGATAATTGTTTTTCCGTAGAAAATCGTATAAGCTTGGTCCAAGCTTCTCAAACACCTGTTCATCACCATTTAAATTCATCCAAAACTTCAACCCCCAAACTGTTGGTTAATTGGGGAAATCAATTTATCACAAACCAATCATATACTTACAATACAGATATGGTTACGATAGTCAAACCAGTTCCGTATTTGTACACAACTGCAAGGAATAAACCCATTCAACCATTGACAGAGTTTTAGATGTTAAAACAAAAAGGAAATGTCATGTTACACATAAAAGTAGGAGAAATCTAACCAAGAGGGGGGCAAGCTTACCGATTGCCACCCTTATCATGCCTTCCCAGCTGCTGTAGAACATCGATTTCGATCATTGCTGCCTCACGATACTTCTTAATCCCCCTAACAATCTTAATAGCAACCATTTCCTTCTTTTCCCTGTCCCAGCATTCTAATACTTGGCCAAATGTTCCTATTAAAACAAAATGTACAGCATCCATCACATGCTGTTAACATTAAAAAAAAGAACTAATGAGATGCGCACAAAAATCTTAGTACCTTCACCCATTTTGCTGTGAATCCTGTCTGCAAAATGATAAAGAAAGTCAGAAACGTACATTTGCTGATTAATCAAAATGTAACAATTCAATCAAAAGGAATGACCCATTTTAGTTTCAGTTGCCACTTTGCAGTATTCAAAGAACTTCACTAACAAAGAAGTACTAAAAATGTACATTTGATAATCAAGTCATGAGCAAAAAATTTCTAAACAGGCAAAATTAGATGATTAAAATGACATTGCCCACACAAAAGAGAAGGCTATTGTTGCTTAAAGACAAAATGGAGAATTTTAGAATGATAAAGAAACAAGTAAAACAATGATTACTGAAAACATTTTTTAATGCAAATCGGATTCAACAACACTTCACTAGAAAGTAGTAAGTGTGATTACAGCGTGATGTTAAATTATCTCCAAGCTCAAACATGTAATGCCCATCTTTGTCATCTTCTCTCCAGGGAGGAGAACCATTTCGAGCACCTCCCTTTACAAATAGAGAGCTAGTAATATAGTCTGAGGGTGCTGTTGATGGTGCAAAGCTTGTCATAATGCCAACCTCTTGTCCACAAAACATTCCTACCTGAGCCTACACACAGCCATCCATCCATGTACCACTCAATAATATAAATCAAAATTTCCATCATCATACCTCAGACCACCAATACAATTCTGTCAGAATTAGTTAAGACATTCAAAAATCGGAAACATCACTGAGAAATGGCATACACGATTCTACCGTTTCTAACAACACGCAGCGCCCAATAAACCAAGCAAGTAAATTAGCACACACCCTTGTACTAATAACAACATAAGCCTTTAGCCCGAGCATAGAAAAAACTAACCAGGCAAAAACCCAGATCTCAATTACATCCAAAATTCAAAATCAACATCAAACATTAAGCGCACGAAATTCTGTTAAGTCAAACCATGTTTTACAAAGATCTTGAGCTCTACCTTTCTTGATGCTTAACATCAACCGGAGAGATAAATTATCAGAAGAAGATCGGTCGACATGTACAACGAAAAAAAGAGATAACATGCACATGTGCTATCAATTTACATCTGCACAGATATACCGCTCAGAATATATTGACCAAGGACAAGAAATTCTTCTAAAAATCCATACACAGACAAAGATATATTTTCCGATCCGCTTCCGAAAATACAAAAAACAACAACAATAGCCACATCAATCTCGGATCAGAGACATCGCAAAAAAGATTTAGCCAACCAGATCGAAGCGAATCAAACCAACACAACAACCGAGGCAAACACAGATCTCTCAGATCCGGTCAAACACAGGTTCAAGAAAACGCAAAAAAGCGACAGATCTCCGATCTGAGAATCGGATCGATACCTCAGGAGCCTCAGGCGCGTCCCAGCCCAGGCGAGCCCTTTTCCTGGGCCGCCGATCCATGTGCGTGTGCGGGAAATCGGTCACGCGTTCCATCTCCATGATCTGGAAAACCCTAAAATCGCAGGAACAAATCAACGGAGAAAGCAAAGCAAAGCTCGCGATGTACGCAGAGAGAGATAGAGAGAGAGAAAGAGGACAATGTCGAAGGAACGCGACCCGGACCAAACCCTAATTTTAGTTAGCCTGACAACGAAGCGTGAGGCGGTTGCGGGGAGATCCGGACGTACACGTGGCGATCCGTTAGCCGTGAGTTGGGAGGATCCTTCCGATGAGGGTATGAGATGCGCTTTCGCTGAGCGTAATATTCCCTCTAACCGCGGTCGGGACGTTGAGCTGGATCCTAACCATGGTTGAGTCAAGTGACTTTATGCTCTTTGTTGTTGTGTGAAGAAATGGTCCCTACGCGCGCTTGTTTGCACGTGCTGAGCCGAATGGAATGTTGGATGGATTGGAGAATGGGCCGGCCTCTTTGTGTAATAGGCCGAATGGGTGATTGGCAGCCCAGTGAAGTCCAAATGGAGACCTGATTGGAGGGCCGAGTTTTAGGCCCAATAATCAATCAGGGAGACCCCCAAACCCTCTCTTAGGTTTTTTTTGGGGGGGGTGTTTACGATGTTGCGATGTTCGGCATTCAATTGGCGACTTACTAGTTCCTCGTAGGATGTGATAGTCTCCCTATTTGCTCTAGGCCAAGTAATTTTGAGGCCACAAGATTATGCTGGGTACTTGCGAGAGAGTCGTAAACTTATATGTTTCTAGAATCATCGATTGGTGTTGTCCGAACAAATCAAGACTGGGGAGTACAAGATCACGTACTGAGTTGAATGCCCTTGATACCCTAAGACTGCGTTTAATCAATCGGATAAAAGTTAGGATATGATATGTTTTATCCTATCTCGTATTTGGTAGCGGTCTAGGATAGGACAAGGTTGGATATAGACCGAAAATAGCCCATATAAAAAAAGCTGAGGGGTGGAATAGATTCGGATAGGATTTCTATTACCTATTTTTTTAGAAACCTTACGCTCTACTCGCCATCATTTTCATCCCCACACCCTGCATGCCTTCACCAAAAAATTTTCTCGGCTTCTTTTCCTTCACCGCCTCCCCAGGCAACTATATCCTTGACGTTAGCTACAGAGTCGGCGGCCCCATGCAAGCCATCGTTGCCCACTCCTACCTTCACCGCCGCTGCTCATCTTCAAGACAAGGTTCGTGATTCTCTCCTTCCTCACCATCACCATCACCATCGCCACCACTGCCAAACCCTTCTCCTCCGATCTCTCGCCCTGCCTCCGCCGTGAGGCCATTATGTGGCTACCATGTTGCAGCTGCTGCCCTCCACCTCTTCTCCTCCCTCAAACCCTTCTCCCCCAAGTCGCCCTTCGATTGCCCCTTGGTCGACGGCTTTGATGCCGAGCAAATTTGACAGCAAATTGATCTCTAGTCGTAGTCGTTTTTGTCGAGCTTGTGGTACGAATTAAGGCGGCTTGAGAAGAACTTGTATGAAATTTCGAATGTTTTCGGGTGTAGTGGGGCTTCGGAGGAGAAAAGGGAGGGTCTTGGAGGAGGTGGGGATGTTGAGGAGAGCGAATGTGGTGGCAATGTTGATGATTTGGGCAACGTTGATGATGTCGATATTGAAAATATCCAACTTCAAATCCACAATTCATCAAACAGTGGATGGGATATGAAGAAATCTCAGGATTTCTTATCTTATCCTATGTAGTCTTATCCCATTTAAAAATCCGGACGACTAAACGTAGCCTAAAGTACTATGGAAGGATTCATATAAAGAAAAGGCGAAGCAGGAGAAGTTGTTTGCCAAACGATGGTAGTGCTAGATACAATAAATTGATAGATCGATCATATGGGTATATAGATAAATGGTGGGAGAAGTGCTAGAACTTTGAGTTGTTTGATAAATAGTCATTCTCAAGAATAAAATAGGAGGCTCGTATGCACATGTGTGATGGACCGGGTTACTCATTGAGTACATCTGTCAAAATGGGTACATAACTCATTTATGACCCATTTAAACATTAAATGGGTCATAAATGGGTCAAGCTTTTTTTTAGTCTTTTTAGTTTTAAACCCAACTAAAAGAAAGCCTGACTCATTTTGATAGGTGTACCTATAATGGGTTTAAAATTAAAAAGACTAAAATACATGGGTCGTTAATGGGTCAAAGCTTAAACCTACTTAGAACCTAGCTATTCCTCAGTCCTCAGAGATGACTCATCTTCTCTCTGCTCTCAGATTAAAACAAAGAAACCTTCCTCATTGCACGACAGCGTGTCGTCTCGCTCCCACCGCTCGTACAATAGCTCCTCCTCTCGCTCGCACGGCGACGCTGTTGCACGTGGTCGCCACCATCGTTGGATGGTGGCTTGATTGGCCATCAAAACCCAGGTGAGTTTCGTTCTCACATATGTGTGCATGATTTTTTTTTTTAAATAATTAAAAATATTTAAAATAAAAATTATTAATAATTCGATTTTCTTAAAAAATAAACAATATTAAAGGAATATAATATTTAAAAAAATTATAAGAATAAGTTTTCCTAAGTTTAGTTAGATAGGGAAGTGTTTTAACAATATGGGTTGGGTCGGGTATGGATTGGGTATGGATCAAAAATTTTATACTATGCTTAAATGGGTCATAAACGGGTTAATGGGTCAATTTGGGTCGGACCATTTATGACCCGACCCAAACCTGACCCGACCCACCAGTTTAACAGGTCTATTACTCATGAAGAGGGGAAATTGAAGTGGGCTGTTGAGACAGAGAAAGAATGATGGAAAAAGCAAGAGAAAAATTACACAACAAGTCGTAAACCTTATAAGAAGTGATAACTAAAAACGCAATCTAAGTCATAAACTTTTTTATTGGTTCAATTGATCCTAAAATTTTATTGGAAAAATTTAATCGAGTCTTAAAACTTTTCTTTGGTTTGATTAAGCCCTAAATACTTACTAACATATGCAATTATGCCTCAAAACTTATGTTGAAAAGGGCAATTTAATGATGTCACTTACACAATATTTTAGTGAAGCGTAGACAATTTTTCAGATATTGTTCAGAACGGATTTAATGATGCTTTCTGAATCTAATTGAATCAAATAAAATGTTTAGAATTTGATTGTATTATGAAGGGTTAAGACTTTTAGTGCACTTTCTAAAAAAGCTCATGATTGGAGATGTTCAAATGGATTGAGATTGTCCTTCTTTTATAAATCACACAAATTTCGTCCTTGACTTTTCCTTGACTTAACTCTTTTTTACCCCCAAATTTCAAAGATCAACCTTCTCACGTGGGAAAACTTTCTAACACTAAAGTCTATGATTACAAAACGATGTGACCCCAAATCCACAAGGCAACATTGACATAAAGTGCCATATCATAATCTTTTGGGTTAATATCACGACTAATTTAAATTGGTACACAAAGATAAATTTATTCCAGAATGATATATATTTTTACATGGATTTATAATATCAATTGAGTTATTGTCTTGTGTTATCCAATTTAACAATTTCAAGGTAAAATTCGATAGAAGTTAAAAGAGGATAAATATTTCATGAATATATCGGTTTGGAGTTTTTGGTGATCTAAAAATTAATCAAAAGAAATTTATCACTAGTATATTAATTTTGAATTTTTCGTAATATTGACCTAAATAATTTCAACTCATGTCCGTCTTTTGGACGGTCCTATGATAGATACTGGCGATATGTGTTGTTTTACTAGGAAAAAGGGGAGAGAGAGGTGGTTAGATTGAATTAGTCAATAGAGCAAAAGTTTTCCAGCTAAGGCCTGTTAAATCAATTTCAATTGTTTGGTATTTTGCATTCTTGGACAAATCCTCTTTGTTGCCGAAGTAGGTACGAAGTCCCGAGGACTCGTAATTTCTGATCCATCAATTACCTCAATCACCCACAATCGCTCTCTCCAAGTAAGAGATCCCATCTTCTAATATGCTCCAGTGCGTACATGAACTTAACTTTCACGCAACGACTACATCTATTTCATTGATCACGTTAGAGACAATATCTTCCACATAAGTACAAGCGGCTTTTTGAGAAAATTATATACGAACATAATTCATCGGTATCTTAATCACCCTATTCAAGAAGGAGATCTTGTCTTCTTACATGATTTCAGGCCGTTTTCGAGCTAACTTTTACACATTGACAACATCGTTTTCATTGATCATGTCGGAGTCATATCATTCACATACGGTACAAGCGATTATATACGTATAATTCATGAGACGGCTCCTAGAGAAATTATACAAAATATAGAAGCTCACACTCGTTGGCTCCTTAGAAATCCTAATTGCTAGAGATTTCATGCTCGTTAATCACTTGGTATGATTTGTCCTAGAAAGTTCTCAAGACAGGTTAGATTAATGAAGTTTATCAAGGTGGGCCAACTTCTCCCACTAAAAAATCCAAAAAATTTATTTAATTGGTCTATTGAATTTGATGAAAGTGATTCGTCAGATATTTATCATATGAATATTGATTTAATTCTAAAATTTTTAATTTTATCAATTTAGTTTTACATCTTTGCGCAAAATTTTGATATATTCTAAATTTATTAGAGAGGTCAATTATTGTAATAAGAAAACGATCCATATCGGAGTTGAAATCAAAAGACATTAGTAATGAATATCATGAACCGATGCACGAGCTTTTATGCTAGAGGAAGGTGGTGGGCTCTTTGTGAAAACGAACCATAATTGTCCTATAGGACAGGCCAACATATGTATGACCAAAAACATGAGTTTTTAGTTCAGCCCTGTAGATCCAATTGAGGGTCGGATTCATCGATCCAAATATTGGATGGACACGGACCATATTCACGTGAATGACGTTGGAAAATAAGAATCTCTCTCTTTTTCCTTTATGACTAAATTGTTGAAGTAGTCAAGAAAGTCTAGCATATAATGATTTCCCTTATTGGAGGGGCAACTCAAGATTGAAGGGTGAAGCAACTAATTTCCTAGCATTATAAGTCGACAAGAAGGGGAAGAGGATTTTACATACTTTGTTTATTTTGCGAAAAATGAATCATTTAGAAAATATTTTCCTATAAATGATTGCTTAAATCTCTTATAAAAATGAATGAACAAAAAATATTTTCATTAGAATATCTTTAGTTGTAGTTATTTTCGTCCAAAGTAGGGATGGGTAGTTTTTGTGAGGCAATGTTTAATAGAGGTTTAATATTGGAAATATAGTTGGGTGTTTTATTTATTTATTTTATAGAGGTTGGTTGGGACAAATGCACAATACCAACCCAACAACACTCTATGACTTTAGCTCTAGCTCTGGCTTTGTTGGCTTTTGCTCGGGCTCAAGCTTTGGCTCTAGCTCTAGCTTTGATTTTAGTTGAGGATGGTGAGGACAAATGCCCAAAACCATCCGAACGTGCTTAGCTTTGATACCATGTTGAAAATTAAGGATGTGCAGAAGATGATTTTGATACTAATGATAATTTTTCAATAATGATGTGCAAGTGTATGTGTGTGGTATGTATTTGGTAGAGGATGAACAAGGGACAAGGTAGGATACTTTAAGGATATTGGAAATGGGAGACAATTTAATAGTTCATGAAAATGGTATTACAAATGTGTTTCAGAATTTTGTTGAAAATGGATCACAATTTCCAATACCGACGGTATTTTAATTGGACCATTCTTACTATTTCTGACGGTGTTGAAAATGGATCACAATATCCAATGCCGCCCACGTTTTGTCTTCAAGAGGTCATCTCCTAATTGGACCATTCTTACTATTTCTTTTGTTGTTGCTTGCTTGCTTGCTTTCACACTTTGCTTCTCACGTTGTTCAATTCTTCTTTCACTTGCTTCAGCAGCTGGTGTAAACTTGCTGCTCACATTTGGCTACTTCTTGATGATGAAAATGTGTTTTAGGATTTTGTTGAAAATGGATCACAATTTCCAATACTGACGGTATTTTAATTGGACCATTCTTACTATTTCTGACGGTGTTGAAAATGGATCACAATTTCCAATGCCGCCCACGTTGTCTTCAAGATTTTGTACCAAAATGTGTTTCAGGATTTTGTTGAAAATGGATCACAATTTCCAATACTGACGGTATTTTGATAGATCGATCATATGGGTATATAGACAAATGGTGGGAGAAGGGCTAGAGCGTTGAGTTGTTTGGTAAATAGTCATACTCAAGAATGCAATAGGAGGCTCATATGCACATGTGTGATGGGCGCGGTTACTCATAAAGAGGGGAAATTGAAGTGGGCTGTTGAGACAGAGAAAGAATGATGGAAAAAGCAAGAGAAAAATTACACAAGAAGTCGTAAACCTTATAAGAAGTGATAACTAAAAACGCAATCTAAGTCATAAACTTTTTTATTAGCTCAATCGAGCCTAAACTTTTATTGGAAAAGTTTAATCGAGTCTTAAACCTTTTCTTTGGTTTGATTAAGCCCTAAATACTTACTAACATATGCTACTATGCCTCAAAACTTATGTTGAAAAGGGCAATTTAACGATGTCACTTACACAATATTTTAGTGAAGCGTAGACAATTTTTTGGATATTGTTCAGAATGGATTCAATGGCGCTTTTTGAATCTAATTGAATGAAATAAAATGTTTAGAATTTGATTGTATTATGAAGGGTTAAGACTTTTAGTGCACTTTCTAAAAAAGCTCATGATTGGAGATGTTTAAATGGATTGAGGTTATTTTTTTATAAATCACACAAATTTCGTCCTTGACTTTTCCTTCACTTAATACTTTTTTACCCCCAAATTTCAAAGATCAACCTTCTCACGTTAGAAAACTTTCTAACACTAAAGTCTATGATTACAAAACGATGTGACCCCAAATCCACGAGGCAACATTGACATAAAGTGCCGTATCGAAATATTTTGGCTTAATATCACGAATAATTAAAATTGGTGCACGAAGATAAATTTATTCTAGAATGATATAGATTTTTACATGGACTTATAATATCAATTGAGTTACTGTCTTGTGTTATCCAATTTAACAATTTCAAGGTAAAATTCGATAGATGTTAAAAGAGGATAAATATTTCATGAATATATCGGTTTGGAGTTTTTGGTGATCTAAAAATTAATCAAGAGAAATTTATCACTAATATATTAATTTTGAATTTTTCATAATAGTAACCTAAATAATTTCAATGCATGTCCATCTTTTGGACGGTCCTATGATAGATACTGGCGATATATGTTGTTTTACTCGGAAAAAGGAGAGGGAGAGGTGGTTAGATTGAATTGGTCAATAGAGCAAAAGTTTTCCAGCTTAGGCCTGTTTAATCAATTTCAATTGTTTGGTATTTTGCATTCTTGGATAAATCCTCTCCTATTGCCGAAGTAGTTACGAAGTCCCGAGGACCCGTAATTTCTGATCCATCAATTATCTCAATCACCCGCAATCGCTCTCTCCAAGTAAAAGATCTCATCTTCTAATATGCTCAAGTGTGTACTTGAACTTAACTTTCACGCAACGACCGCATCTATTTCATCGATCACGTCAGAGACAATATCATCCACATAAGAACAAGCAGCTTTTTGAGAAAATTATATACGAACATAATTCATCGATATCTTAATCACCCTATTCAAGAAGGAGATCTCGTCTTCTTACATGATTTTAGGCCGTTTTCGAGCTAACTTTTACACATTGACAACATCGTTTTCATTGATCATGTCGGAGTCATATCATTCACATAAGATATAAGCGATTCTTGAGAAAATTATATACGTATAATTTATAAGACGGCTCCTAGAGAAATTATACAAAATATAGAAGCTCACACTCGTTGGCTTCTTAGAAATCCTAATAGCTAGAGATTCATGCTCATTAATCACTTGGTATGATTTGTCCCGGAAAGTTCTCAAGATAGGTTAGATTAATGAAGTTTATCAAGGTGGGCCAACTTCTCCCACAAAAAATCCAAAAAAATTATTGAATTGATCTACTGAATCTGATAAAAGTGACTCATCAGATATTTATCGTATGGATATTGATTTAATTCTAAAATTTTTACTTTTATCAATTTAGTTTTACATCTTTGCGCAAAATTCTGATAAATTTATGAGAGAGGTCAATTATTGTAATAAGAAAATGATCCATATCGGAGTTGAAATCAAAAGACATTAGTAATGAATATCATGAACCGATGCACGAGCTTTTATGCTAGAGGAAGGTGGTGGGCTCTTTGTGAAAACGAACCATAATTGTCCTGTAGGACAGACCAACACATGTATGACCAAAAACATGAGATTTTAGTTCAGCCCTGTAGATCCAATTGAGGGTCGGATTCATCGATCCAAATATTGGATGGACACGGACCATATTCACGTGAATGACGTTAGAAAATAAGAATCTCTCTCTTTTTCCTTTATGACTAAATTGTTGAAGTAGTTAAGAAAGTCCAGCGTATAATGATTTCCCTTATTGGAGGGGCAACTCAAGATTGAAGGGTGTAAAGCAACTAATTTCCTAGCATTATAAGTCGACAAGAAGGGGAAGAGGATTTTACATGCTCTGTTTATTTTGCGAAAAATGAATCATTTAGAAAATATTTTTCTATAAATGATTGCTTAAATCTCTTATAAAAATGAATGAACAAAAACTATTTTTATCAGAATATCTTTAGTTGTAGTTATTTTCATCCAAAGTAGGGATGGGTAGTTTTTGTGAGGCAATGTTTAACAGAGGTTTAATATTGGAAATATAGTTGGATGTTTTATTTATTTATTTTATAGAGGTTTGCACAATACCAACCCAACAACACTTTCTGACTTTAGCTCTAGCTCTGGCTTTGTTGGCTTTTGCTCGGGCTCAAGCTTTGGCTCTAGCTCTAGCTTTGATTTTAGTTGAGGATGGTGAGGACAAATGCCCAAAACCATTCGAACGTGCTTAGCTCTGATACCATGTTGAAAATTAAGGATGCGCGGAAGATGATTTTGATACTAATGATAATTTTTCGATAATGATGTGCAAGTGTATGTGTGTGGTATGTATTTGGTAGAGGATGAACAAGGGACAAGGTAGGATACTTTAAGGATATCGGAAATGGGACAATTTAATTGTTTATGAAAATGGTATTACAAATGTAGTTGGAGGAGAAATGGTGGAGGAGCTAAGGGATATGGAATTTTGTTGTAGTATTCCCCTCTCTCTTGGTATTGATGGAGGTCTAAACCTCACACAAACTACACGAATAATTCTAAGCTCTATTCATAGAGCAACTCCACCAACTCTCTCCCACAATTGTCAACCTAATTTGCCGACATCTTCAAGCCTCAATCTTTGATAACTTCTCAATCTAGATTCCTCTTGACTGCCGCCCACGTTGTCTTCAAGAGGTCATTTTCTAATTGTACCATTCTTACTATTTCTTTTGTTGCTGCTTGCTTGCTTTCACACTTTGCTTCTCACGTTGTTGAATTCTTCTTTCACTTGCTTCAGCAGCTGGTGTAAACTTGTTGCTCACATTTCGGCTACTTCTTGATGAAGAAAATGTGTTTCAGGATTTTGTTGAAAATGGATCACAATTTCCAATATTGACGGTATTCAGGACAAAAAAATTTGGCCATGGGACACTACCTTGCATGTGAATGGCTTTGTCCATGTCCAATGCATCATATAATTACCAGAGGACATTTTTCTTAAGACTGACATCGACTAAAATGAAAACAAACAGCCAGCAAATCAGATAGATAGTTTCAGTAACTTCTATATATAGAACCGGGTAGGAATCTAATAAGAAGTAGAGAATAGCAATATCTCACATACCTTGCAATGCCTCTCCTTCAGGGTCTGTTTCTCCCAACATGCTTGGTCCTAGTAGCTTTGCTGATAGTTTTCGGGAAGAGCAAGTCTAGGAAAAGAAAGAGCAACCTCCCACCAAGCCCTCCAAAATTGCCGATCATTGGCAATCTCCACCAGCTTGGCAAATCGCCACACATATCTCTCCATCACCTCGCGAGGAAGTATGGGCCGATCATGTCCTTGCAGCTCGGCAAGGTCCCCGCCATAGTCGTTTCCTTGGCTGCAATGGCCAAGGAGGTCATGAAAACCCATGACCTAGCGCTCGCAAACCGCCCTCAAATCTTCTCCGCCAAGCACTTGTTTTATAACTGCACGGACATGGCCTTCTCTCCATATGGCACTTACTGGAGGCACATAAGGAAAATCTGCATACTCGAATTGCTTAGCGTGAAAAGGGTTCAGTCATTTAGTCATGTCCGGGGGGAAGAAGTTGCCCGTTTAGTTCACCGGGTGGCGGAGTCCTGTCCAGGCACTATAAATCTATCTAAACTACTGATATTATATTCGAATAACGTCCTTTGCCGGAGTGCTTTTGGGAGGGGCTTTTCGGTAGGAGAGGATAACGATAAGCATGGGTTTCAAAAGATGCTAGAGGAGTTTCAGGAGCTGCTTGGGGGGTTTAGCATAGGAGATTTCTTTCCTTCCTTGGAATTCATTCATAGCTTGACCGGGATGAAGTCTAGACTTCAAAACACTTTTAAGCGTTTCGATCGCCTTTTTGATGAGATACTAAGCGAACATTCAAATGAAAGGAAAGCTACGGAGGCGCAAAAGGATATTGTGGATGTTTTGATCGATATCGAGAAGAACGGTTACAGTGATATGCCTCTTACAAGGCCTAACGTCAAAGCTCTCCTCCTGGTCGGTGAATCATTCTACTCCCTAGCTTGACATTCCATTTAAGTTTTTGGTGGATAGACCTGATCGTGGGTTTTAGACCTCTGCTTCCTTAGGATAAATGGATTGGAAGAGCATTTTTTTTTTAAAGTTTGAGCAAGACATTATAGTTATAAGCCCAACTAAATTCAGGGCAAGCCCTATCTGGCCTAAAGAATTATACATGTGGATTTCGTTTGGCATGAACAGGGTTGAGTAACAAGTTAGGCCTGACTCGGCCCAAGCCTCTCCCAATGATCTTTAATATAGAAAAAAGTTCACATAACAAAGCATATTGACTTGGCTTGAAAATATTGCTAATACCTAGCCCATGCATCTTGTAGGATTTTTTTGCAGGGGGAACAGATACAACATTCATCACTCTTGATTGGGCAATGACGGAGCTTGTCATGAAGCCAAAAGCCATGGAAAGAGCACAATTGGAATTGCAAAGAGTTGTTGGAGAGAGAAAATACGTGCAAGAGACCGACCTAGCTCAATTGCCATACTTGAAGGCTATCATCAAGGAGGTATTTCGACTACATCCTCCTGCTCCTATGTTAGTCCCAAGAGAATCCATGGAGGACATAACCATTGACGGATACCGCATTCGGCAAAAACGCGCTTCTTCATTAATGCTTGGTCAATAGGGCGTGATATGCAATCGTGGGTTGACCCTGAAACATTTCTACCAGAGAGGTTTTTGGATAGCACCATTGACTTCAAGGGACAAGACTTCGAGCTGATACCATTTGGTGCAGGCCGAAGAAGTTGCCCAGCTATTGCATTTGGAAATGCCAGTATTGAGATTGTGTTAGCTCAGCTTCTACACAGTTTCAATTGGCAACTTCCTCCTGGTGTCCAACCAAAAGATTTGGACATGGATGGAGCTTTTGGCATCACAATGCATAGGATCGAAAACCTTGTTGTCGTTGTAAAACCCCGCTTCTCCTAGACAACAGTGAACAACAAACAAGATAGTTGAAGATCTCCTCTTCCACTTCGTATAATTATCCATAAGCTTTTGCTTGTTATAGAAGCCTAGAAAGGAGAAGAAGCTAGATGCTATCTATAATTGAAGAGTTAGGAATATGCTTTAAGTCTAGATATCCTCGATGTTGAAATATCATTAGTGGACTTCATTACCTTTAATAAGTGGGTGTTAAAAAGGAAGTCAGGTTTTGAAGTTTCTTTCTATGTTCTAAAGTATGGTCTTTATGTAGTATTTATTGAAGTCAGATAAACAGCCACTCTATAATGCTAAGGAAGAGTTTCACTTATTTTTGCATCTTTAGGATGGTCTCCTCCCATACACATCTATAATTTGTCCAATTTGGCACTGTTTTTAGATAGATTTGGCATATGAAGTTCTTTCTTCCCATTTTCCAAAAAATTCACGCGTTACATATTTACTATATGGTCTGATACTTGTGATACACTTTTTTCACAAAGGAAGGTTCAAAAGAGTACCGATTGGAGTATATATTTGAAATTTTAGATATGGTAAAAACCGCAAACAAGGACATGCGTGCACATGCGGGTTTTAGTTTGCCAAATAGATATGCAAGTGTGTGGATAGCGTTGGCTGTCTGTTGACATTTAAATTTTGGCGACTCAGTTAGTTATTAATTACATAGAAAATTTGAGACTAAATTTTTAGCCCTTAGCAAAGTTATTAAGTTAAATTGCATGTAGTTATAATGAGCATATTTCAATTATTTACACATTCACTGGTCTGGCCGGGGCTGGACTTAGATAGAAGATTATGAACCTAATCAATAAACTGGACCGAACTCATCGGAGCATGTAATTTTGGTCAAGCCCTTAGAATATCTATGTAGCTAGAAATTTGCATTGTAGAGCAAGTTGGAATAATTGAATTATTGAATTATGAGATAAGATACTTCGAAGATAATTCATATTAATCTATGAATATTCAGCTAAATAGGAAACATTCAGAAAATTGCCTAAATTGAATGTCATAATTTGGAAGTAAAATATTTTGCTTTTGAAAGAAAAACCCTACAGTTGAAGCCTGCACAGTATAGTACACGGCCACATCGGGACAGATGAAAAGGGAGAAAAGAAAATGGGGAGAGAGGAATCGGGAATTTGTCTTCATCCGTAGATAGGCTATCTTTTGGTCCGACGCAACACCGTGGAAAAAAGGAAAGACAGGACAAGAGAGGGAGTAAAAAGGGAGATAGACAAAGGGTCATCTTCTTCTTCTTCGGGCGAAGACGGCCGTGACCGTAACTTCATCAACCCCACGACTCAGCGCAATTTCTTTGCCGCTCTAATCGGCGATGACAAAGTAGTGCCGCTCTCTGCTGATCTGAGTCACACCGAGTCCCGTCTTCTTGAGCCGTTGTTAACACCCAAACTTTTGTTTATTTTGTCTTAAATGCCCATTTACTTTGCTTATATAAATGCATATTAATTTCTAGAAAAGATAAAAAAATTAAATTAAAATTAAATAATTAAAAAATTAAAAAAATTCGAATTTTTTTTTTTTCGGTCCAGCTCACTTTTTCCTTCTTTCCCAGCCCACCTTTTTCTTTCCCTCTTTCTTTTTCCTCGGCCCAGCCTGCTTCCCTCTTTCTCTTTTCCTCGGCCCAGCCCCACTTCTCTTCTTTCTCCTTTGCTTCTATCTTTGGACGTTTGCGAACGACAGGAAGGACGAAGGACGGTACAACGAGGAACGTCGCGCGCGACGCAGCTGCTACAACCTGGCAAGTGACAGTCGGCGTCGTACTGGAGAGAGGAGGCTGAGGCGAGCTTGAAAGAGAGCCGAGAGGGAGATTTTGAAGGGGGGTCTTCTTCGAAAAAAAAAGAGGGGAGCGAAGAGGAGCCTACTTCTGGTTTTGAGGGGAGAAGAGAGAAAAGGAGCGAAAAAAAAAAGAAAGGGACTGAGAGGGAGACAGGAGAGGAAGAAAAAAAAGACGATCTGGGGAAAAACAGCTGGCTGTTCTCGGACGGAGAGAGGGAGCAAAAAAAAAGGAGGCAGCGTTTTTCTGGTTTTGGGGGCAATGGAGAGCTGAAGAACGAAAAAAAAAAAAGAGAAGCAAAAAAAAAAGAAAGAAGAACGAGCAACCGAGCTAAGAAAAACGCAGAGGAGGGTGCCGGTTTTGGTTCTCGGAGAAGAAGGCGCCAAGAAGAAGGAAACCGGAGAAGGAGAGGAGCGACTCGAGAGATGTAAGATGATCGTACATAATATTCTACTCATGCTTGATGAACAAAATTCAAGCACAATAGAGTTTTATGCGGAAACATGATCAAAATAAATCTAACCTCCAGCCATTGTTCAAGTTTGCGTTCGTCGGAAATCTATGGGAACTTCACGGCGATCCGACCGCAATTAGGGCGCACTCTACTAACCCAATCCCTCGCGCATCGATGGTGTATTCCAAATGAGAGGGTTTGTGTTAGACCTTGTGATCGCCCTTCAAAACTGAACGTTCATCCTTATAAACCATCTTCCATCAAGACGGTTACTGAATGGGCGGTTGTCACGAAAGGTACGAAGCGTGGAAAAACTGCACGTGGAATAACCGCTCGCCAAAAATAAAAATGTGGGTCAATATTAATGGTAAGTTTTATGTAAAAACTATACCCCAAAATGTGGGATCACATATTAATATTACATTCTCCCACTTGATCCCAACATTTTCATGAACGAATTATCCAACCAATCCACGAAACTTTATGCTTAAGAAAAGAAACAAAAACGCATGAATCATGGCGACATGTCCTCTTAAAGCGAGTAATATCTTCCATGTATCACAATGCATCTTATTCCTTTTATATTAGGCCATATGTGACAACACATCTTAATGAATAAACCCTATGTTTATTCCAAAACCAAGGATAGTTGTAATTCTCATAAAGAACGAATGTGTACACCAAAGTTGAGAATAACATTACAACCGAATAAGAGTTTCATACAACAAAGATCGTTCACATGACGATAGACTACATAATGGGACCTAGTCCCATACTAGCTACATGATCCTTATACTTCATTGGTGGCATGCCTTTAGTCAAAGGATCGCTATCATCAATTCGGTGCGAACGTGCTCAATGACCACTTTATTCTCCTTAACACGTTCCCTTATGGCTAAATACTTTATGTCGATGTGCTTACTTCGACGCCACTTTTGGCATTTTTAGCCATAAAAACCGCAGCTGAATTGTCACAATATATCCTTAATGGCCTAGAAATAGAATCAACAATTCTAAGCCCGAAATGAAACTCTTTAACCATACACCATGCGAGGTAGCCTCAAAACAAGAAACGAACTCAGCCTCCATAGTGGAAGTAGCGGTCAAAGTACGCTTCGCACTTCTCCATGACACGGCTCCGCCGCCTAACATAAAAATGTATCCGGATGTTGATTTTCGAGAATCAACGCAACCAGCAAAGTCCGCATCCGAATAACCAACTACTTCCAAGTTGTCAGTCCGTCTATACATAAGCATGTGACCTTTGGTACCTTGAAGGTATCTCATCACTTTCTTTGCAGCTTTCCAGTGGTCCATACCCGGGTTACTCTGATATCTTCCCAACATTCCGACAAAGCAAAAGCAATGTCGGGTCGAGTGCAAACCCGAGCATACATTAGGCTTCCGACAGCGAAGCATATGGAATGTTTTTCATTTGTTCCCTTTCTAGATCATTCTTCGGGCACTGGTTCAAATTGAACCTATCACCCTTCACAATGGGTGCTATACTTGGTGAACAATCTTTCATCCGAAATCTCTCTAAGACCTTATTGATATAGGTTTCTTGAGATAGTCCTAAAACTCCTCGAGGTCTATCTCTATGGATCTTAATGCCAATGACATAAGATGCCTCACCCATATCTTTCATGTCAAAACTCTTAGAAAGAAATTGTTTCACCTCATGTAGCAACCCCTTATCATTGGTCGCAAGTAGAATATCATCCACATATAGCACAAGAAAACAAATTTTGCTCCCACTAACCTTGGTATATACATTGATCCATGACATTTTCTACAAAACCGAATGAAGAAATCACATCATGGAACCTTAAGTACCATTGGCGGGATGCTTGTTTCAAGCCATATATAGACTTCTTAAGCTTGCACACCAAATGCTCACCTTTACTAGAGGGGAATCCTTCGGGTTGTTTCATGTACACCTCCTCCTCTAGTTCCCCATTGAGGAATGCCGTTTTCACATCCATTTGATGTAATTCCATATCAAAATGGGCGACCAATGCCAAAATAATACGAAGAGAATCTTTCTTAGATACAGGAGAAAATGTCTCCGTGTAGTCGATTCCTTCCTTTTGAGTGAATCCTTTGGCAACAAGTCTGGCTTTGTATCTCTCAATGTTGCCTAATGAGTCTTTCTTAGTTTTGAAGACCCATTTACAACCAATGGCCTTCGCACCATCAGGCAACTCAACTAAATCCCAGACTTCATTTGATGCCATAGAACTCATCTCTTCCTTCATGGCATTGTACCACAAATTGGATTCATCACTACTCATGGCTTGTGAAAACGTTTCAGGGTCATTCTCAGCTCCAATATTATAGTCAGATTCTTGTAGATACACAATATAATCACTAGGAACTGCTGCTTTCCTCATTCTAGTAGATCTTCTTAATGTTGTATCAACTGGTTGTTCAACGGTTTCGGTACTTGCCGAACAACGGGATCTACTAGATCAATATCGGCGAGGTTGTGGAACTTCAATGGTTTGTTGTTCAATAGCCGGTTGAACTGTAGGGGCATTATGAACAACAACCAACTTAATACTTGAGGTGGGAGATTGGGTATCTCGAATGATCCTTTTCGGGAATAAGTTCCTTCAAATGATCGCTCCCACTAATCAAGTCATTTTCAAGAAACTTAGCATTTCTTGATTCCACAATCCTAGTAGTGTGAGATGGACAATAGAACCTCGTACCCCTTGGACTTTTCGGCATATCCAATGAAACACCCACTTATAGTCCTTGGATCTAACTTCTTTTCCTATGGATTATAGACTCTCACTTCAGACGGGCATCCCAAACGCGTACATGTCTCAAACTCGGCTTCCAACCCTTGAATAACTCAAAAGGCGTCTTTGGAACGGCCTTGGTTGGAACTCGGTTTAATATGTACACCTGCCGTCTTCGAGTTTCAGATCCACAAGGACTTATGAAGTTTAGAGCTACTAAGCATACTTCGCACCATGTCCAATAAGGTTCGGTTTCTTCTTTTCGCTACACCATTTTGGTCCAGGAGAACCAAGCATAGTGTATTGAGCAACTATCCCATTCTCTTGAAGAAACTTCGCAAATGGACCAGTGCTTGTCCATTCTCGGTGTATCTACCATAGAATTCTCCACCTCTATCGACCTCACGATCTTAATTTGCTTATCGCATTGTTTCTCTACTTCCGCCTTAAATACCTTAAAGGCATCTAATGCTTCAATTTTATTATGAAGCAAGTAGAGATACATGTAACGTGAGTAATCATCAATGAATGAGATGAAATATTTTCGACTATACGAGTCCATATCCGGACTACAAATATCCGTATGTATGATTTCTAATATGTCTGTACTCCTCTTGGCACCTTTCTTTGTCTTGTTGGTCCGCTTTCCCTTTATCCAATCCACACAAGTATCAAAATCAGTAAAATCCAAAGTACTAAGTACTCCATCATTTCCTAATCACTTAATTCTTTCTATGGAGATATGACCCAATCTCCGATGCCACAACATAGAGGAATCTTCATTCATAACACATCGTTTCACACTAGCATTATCATGAACATGCATCGCATCATAATAGGCATTGTTTTGCAAATTAATTCGAAAAAGACCATCAGAAAAAGTACCACTCCCAACAATTTCAGATTTAAACAACAAAGGCGAAGTTTGAACCGAAAAGTGAAAAGAGTAACTCAAAGGTACAAGTCTTGAAACTGAAATTAAGTTTCTAGAGAAACTAGGTACATAAAAGGTCTTTTCCAAATTCAAAACAAAGCCACTATCGAGAACTAAACTGCATGTCCTAATAGCTTCCACATGCGAACGCATCTTGTTTCCCGAATAGATGCATTGTTCACTTCCTACTGGCTTCCTGTGGTTTTGAAAACCCGTAAGGAATTCGAAATGTGGATTGTAGAACCGAATCAATCCACCAAGTGTTGCGACTCACATCAGCCATATTAGATTCATAACAAACACAAGAGATTGGATTACCTTTCTTCTCGAGCCGGGCCTTAAATCGACGCAATCCTTCTTCATATGCCCCTTCTTTCTACGTAAGAAACATTTGGATTCTTTCTTAATGTCGGCTTGGGAGGTATTTTACCTTTTCCCTTATTGTCGCCATGACCCTTATTCTTTCCTTGTGTTGCCAAATGAACACTTTCTCCGATTCCATAATCAACCTTTCTTCCTCTTGAACACACATGGTCATAAGTTCATTAATTGACCATTTATTCTTATGTGTGTTATAAGAGATCTTGAAAGGTGCATACGTGTGGAAGAGTGTTCGGGATGTAGTACACAAGAAAAGACTCGATATCTCAACCTCAAGGTTCTTCAATTGAGTGCAATATCCCTCATCTTCATGATGTGCTCACGCACACCACTAACACTAGTGAGCTTCATAGATGAAAACTTCATAATCAGGGTCATAGCATGCGCTTTTTCAGAACTCTCAAACTGCGCATCAATGGCTTTCAATAAAGCCTTAGCATTGCTATGTTGAGCAACCGAACCACGGATACTAGGAGACAATCTTGCCCTTATGAACATCACACTAAGGCGGTTGGACCGCTCCCATTGTTCATAAAGGGCTTTCTCTGCATTTGCAAAGTGCTCGTATCGGTAGGGAGCGGGTGGTTCGTCTTTCCTTATAGCATAGTCAATGTCCATGCACCCCAATTGAAGAAGAATTAACTCCTTCCAAACTTTATAGTTTTCACCATTCAAGCATGGGAACATCACACTTAAATTCAGAGAAATTCACAGGTTGCAAAACCGCATATCAAATAATCATGCTTATGTCACAAAATATGAGGCAAAATTTACATAAATCATGCTTTACCAATGTAAAACATGGCACAAAATATGAATCACATAACATAAAAACTGCCTGTGGGCTAAGTTTTTAATTTAAATAGATTCATAATAACTTTATGAAGAAACTATTATATTATATTCCTTTCCTTAATCCCTGTGGGTAAATTAAGAAAAATAATATGATATTTCAACCTAATTAATCATATTAATATAATGAAAATTCCTGTGGGATAAAATTCATCATATTAATAAGATTAATTACAATCAATGTCCATTTCCAAATGTAATCCAGGAGGCTCTTAATATATAATTTAACTAATTAAAGATGCTTTGTGGCTACTCTCTAATTAATTAAAATATATGGATCACTTTGACATTTTAATTTCATACATAAATTACTCACAAAATGCATCAATGGCAGAATGGTAATTTAACATCACAAGGGCGGAAACAGTAATAAATTAATTCGGCTAAGGGGCAAAATTGTAAAATACACAAAAAGAGGGCAAACGTAAAAAAGCGGGCCCGCGGCCGGCGCGTGGCGCTCACGCGCTGCCCTTGCGCGGGCGCGTGGTGCTCACGCGCCTTCTTCACCGCGCGAGCGCGTGAGACGCACGCGCGGGGGCGGTTGCGCGCGCGTGGCGCCACGCGCGCCCGGCGGTTCCCGCGCGTGGGATCCACGCGCCTTCACGCCAGCGCGCGGACGACCGATTTTCGGTCGGTTTTCGCCGTCTCCGCCGCGATTCCGCCGAATGGGTCTCCTCCGGCAATCGATTTTAGACCAAAATAATTAGTGGGTGTCGGAGAACACATCGGTGCGACCACATAGACCCAAACATCGGCGAAAATGATCAAGAAATTGGTCCGAATCAAGCAAAAATTCCCTTTATGCAAATCCTTAGCCACCGCGACTTCCGCCGCGCGATTAGCCTCCGGCGGTCACCGATATGCCGGAAAACTTGCGGGTATTCTACCCCATGGCGGTGCGGCCGTGCTTGGTCCGAAGTCGGGCGATGGGTCGCCGGAATTTCGCCGGAAACGACAAATTTCTCTCTTGACCCCAATTCCGATTTACTGTTCATTTAATTCCGAAAAATGCACCCAAAAATTTGCAAAAACAAGGCGGAGGCACTAACACGCTCGATACCAAATGTAAGATGATCGTACATAATATTCTACTCATGCTTGATGAACAAAATTCAAGCACAATAGAGTTTTATGCGGAAACATGATCAAAATAAATCTAACCTCCAGCCATTGTTCAAGTTTGCGTTCGTCGGAAATCTATGGGAACTTCACGGCGATCCGACCGCTTGATTAGGGCGCACTCTACTAACCCAATCCTCGCGTGCGATGGTGTATTCCAAATGAGAGGGTTTGTGTTAGGCTTGTGATCGCCCTTCAAAACCGAACGTTCATCCTTATAAACCATCTTCCATCAAGACGGTTCGAATGGGCGGTTGTCACGAAAAGGTACGAAGCGTGGAAAAACCGCACGTGGAATAACCGCTCGCCAAAAATAAAAATGTGTGGGTCAATATTAATGGTAAGTTTTATGTAAAAACTATACCCCAAAATGTGGGATCACATATTAATATTACAAGGAGATCCAGGAAGGAATTTCGGCCGTATACCCAGTCGTCCAACGATCCTCCCGGCGATATCCTCAGGCCGAAACAGCTCCTTCCGAACCAGGTCAGTGTCCTCTGCTCATTTTCTGCCTTGTTCGGACAAGGGAGCGGGCCAGAGCTTGTGGGCGACCGGTTCCTACAAACTCTGGCCCTGAAGATGATCCATAGATGTTTTTCTACTTGCTCGTATGTTTTTTTAGAAACTCAGAATCGATTTGAGCCCTCATCGAACCCGACAGCCCCTCGTTCACATAATGCATGCCAACTGTTTGTAGAAATGTCCAAGAGAAGGCCGAGACAGCAATCCGTGTTTAAGTTTGATCGTTTCATGTTTACGTATATGTTTGTTGAAGTACATCTGAGTGGTGTTTTCACCGTGCTTTCATGCCATTTCTAAAAAAAAAAATCGGTCGTCGTTCGTGGGTTGTTTTTGGTCTGGATTGTTTTTTTTTCTTCGTTCCTGCGTTTTGCGGTCGCCGGAAGGGTACGTCGGAAAAGATGGGTGTCGATCGTTGGAAGCGGCCGGTGGTTGGGGTCAGTTCTGTGCCGGCATGGGCCGATGGTCGGCGGCCGAAAGTGTGGTGTCGATGGAGGCAGTCTCGGCGAAGTTGCAGGCGAAGTTGCAGGCGAAGAGGGTGTCGAGAGGTTGAAGACGCGCAGGGAGGAGAGAGGAAAATGCATGCAGAAAAAGACAAAAAGTGAAAAAAGAGCAACAAAAAAATAAAAAAGGGAAAGCAGAAGAGGCCGAAAATTTGTATATGGGCTGATTTCGAGTGGGCCTGAACTGGGGAGTGGGCCGAGTTTTGAAAAAAGGAAAAATAGGCTGTTTTTAATTTCTTTGCTAATGGGCCATTTTAAAAGAATTTTCGACCGGGCCGTTCGGCCAGCCCAGCCCGGACCAATAGGGTTCGGGTCGGTTTAGTAGGGCCGGGTCACCCGACCCGGTCCGAATCACCTTTTTAATAAATTAAAAAATTAAAAATTCTAAAAAAATCTAAAAAATTCAGAAATTAAAAAAAAAAATATTAAAAATATTTAAAAAAAATAAAATTTTTCTAAAATCATTAAAAATTAAAAAAATGTTTTTTAATTTCAGAAAGGTTTTAAAAATTTATTTTTATTTTATTTTATTTTTCTTTCTTTTTTTCGAATATTCAAAAATCCCAAAAAATGAGAAAAAATTTAAAAATTCAAAAAACCTAAATAAATGTTTTTTTTTAAAAGTCAGAAAAACCAAAAATTTTAAAGAAATCTCTTAAAAGCTTGTTTTCTTTAATTTCGGAAAATTCGAAAATATTAAAAAATATTAAAAATTCAGAAAATTCAGAAAACCCTTAAAAAAAAAAAAAGACCAAAATTGAATAAGCCTTTAGGGCTCTAAAATAGTTTTTTTTTGTTTTATGGTATATTCCCGTGCCTCGTTTCGTTGCGACTTTTGGATGTTATCTCCTTATTGTAGAACGGTTAGGATAAATCTTAGAATTCTCGAATAAGTTGCCAAGACCTCACTAATGCACGATCAAGTTAGGTACCGAAAGGGCGTTAGTCGCGTAACTAACGTAATCAAGTCCCCAACCCTAGACCCTCTGGTTGCGTAACAAGTGAGACACGCTCCCATGTCTCGCTTGGTTCCTAGTCGACTTCAATAGACTGGTGGTGACTCCTTAGTTGAAAACTTTCATGAATACCCAACGTTGCGCGGGGTATGGGCCTGGGAGAGCTCGAGTTAATGATGGGTCGTCGGTCCAAAGTTAACAATACCCCTAAACTTATATTTTCGAAAAATTTTGGTCGCGACAGCCGTCACCCCCAGTTACTTCGGCCGTCACCCCCAGTTACTTCGGCGACGCCAAAGCATGAGAGATAGAGTATGAAAGGCCCCCAAAAAATAAAAATAAAGATTGGAATTCATATAATACAAGTTAGGTAATTGCATATAAAAAGCGAACAAATAGTCTAGGAAATGAAAGGTTACTAGAAATGTAAATTTACGAGAAAATTAATGAAAAACATACGTGTTATCATTGATTGTGTGAGTTGTTGTTACAAAGATTGGAGTGTGGGCTTTTATATCCCACTAGTTATTACATACGGTTTTGGATTTTAAATTCATAAATAATTTCCTAATTATTTGTTATGATAAGAAGTTACAAACTCTAGACACCATCTTTTAATAAAAGACTTTTATTATCTAGTAATGGTTATCTACAAAAAGTTACAAATCTGGACAACACTGATGCATCGACAGGCTTCTGCTTTGTTCATCAATGGTAGAACTTCAACATTTAACCAAATTTGGGATCGATTATTATTGATAACTTTGTCAATTAACCTCTCTTAAGTCAGTTGATTGCCTAATTAGTTTTGATGTAATTTTGGTTATCTATTTTAAACACTTTAAGGGAGTGTTTCATCTCCCTCTCTATACGGTGATGGTGTTCGAGATGCTAGGGGTGTGAAAAATGGATCGCCAAACTGGGAACCACCTAGTTTGGTCCAGTTCTTGAGAGTATCGGTTTGGTTCTTGGTTTCTAAAAGTCGAATTGTTGTTTGGGCGATCCAGTTTCCGATTCCAATAGGAAATCAGATCGGATTGGATCAACTAAATATACTTTTTTATTTTATTATTTCTTCAAAAAAAAATTAATAAAATGCGAACTAAACATTATTTTAGTCCGATTCCAAGTAGTGGGAAAATAAAGTAATGGGAAAAAAAGAAGTGGGAAAAAAAGTGATTGGTTTATTGGATTGGACTGAACTAGACCATTGGTTTGCTTCTTGGTCCTAGGACCAACCTATCAGTTCCCAGTGTTGAATTTTGGGAACCAGTCTTCCCAGTCCGATTTCTAGTTCCGCTTTGGAACCGAACTAGGAACCGATCACTTCTAGGAGACGGCTCTAGACACACACTGCCAAAAGGCAAAGTTGTGACTATAGTTGAAGATTCTGGTGTGTGCTCATAACTAATGATGATGTGTAATTCGGTGATCGGTCGCTGATAATTTTGCTTGGATGTAGTCACAGATTTATTCATGAAGGACGAGCATACAATTATTTCTGCCAACCATGCTTTGAAAATATACCTTAATTTCTGGTTTTTGGTTTGTTTTGGAGTACTATGAGCTTGCCTTGTTATGATGACTTTTGAGATTTCCCATAAATCTTGTCATGTATTATTTTGGTAATAAATGAATATTTCTTTTGACAAAAAAAAAAAATTCTCCTAAATCGCGGTGAAGGTTTTTGTAGATTACTTTCGCATTGTGAGTTGTCAAATTTCTCTTAAGGTCGACAGCTTGTAGTTCGTCAATTGTCTTGTTCATTTATGACTTCTGAATTGACCGGACTTTGTTCTTGTCGACAATGCCCCCCACTTGTTGATAACGAAGAATTGGTTATTTTTTGGTGTCTAACAGTATGATTTCTTAGAAATTCTCAAGGCTAGTTAGATTAATAAAGTCCATCAAGGAAGGTCGCTATACTATCCCACTATATAAATCAAGATATTTATTGAATTGGTCAATGAAATCTGATGAAAGGACTCGCGGATTCGTAGAAAGGAACACAAACGAATATTATAATGAACGTCTCGTTCAAAGGGACTTGTGGACTAGTAAGAATCGATTGATTTCTATTACATAAAACGAATCCATCTTGCGGAATTAACCGGGGGAGTGACCAACTATGGTGGCAAAGTCAAGAATGGACTCAGGATATATTATCAAATTAACTACTAATCGTCATACCACGATTAAGTTTATCACATGATTTTTCTTTTGCTAATTTAACAAATATTGACACGGGAAATATAATCATTAGATAATCAACCGAATCTCCTGCTATACGACATTTACTTACCAACTCAAAAATTTAAGTTTATAAGTGGATGGAGACCACATAAACACAAATCCGTTTTAAAGTATATGCAGCATGTGGAATTTGAGTGGACGCACCTGCATGAAAGCTTAAGTATGATTACCTGAATATAAAGAACATATAAAACTGGTCGTTAAGTGAAATGAGACAATAATTCAAGATTGAAGAAGCTCATGACCATCTTCCTGTAGGGTCTCCCTTCATCACCGACTTTGGTTTTGAGGCTTGTCGCGATGAGCTCGGACCGAGCTTGGCCACCACAATGCTGCCTTCTTCCCATCCTTCGAGAACAGGAACTTGTTACCCACCGGTACACGGAATCGCCATCTGCTCGCCCGCCAGTGAGGTCTAGAAGACGCGGGACCCATACTTGTTGATCTGGTCCAGGATGAACTTGCCCTGGCTCCTGCCCCGGTTGGCCCGGAGGAACTTGAGGCTCTCACGGCTGAGCATGGTCCAGAGGCTCATAACCAAAGCCGGGCGACGAAGAGAGGGCCTGCAAGGAGATGCTCACTAGCTTCAATCCTGAGGCGTGTTGGTGAGGTTTGTGGGGCACCATGGATGAGGTTATTCAGCACCATCTCAGGACTTGATGGCAAGGTACGTAATTGTCAGCATGACAGTTGCAATTTATATGTTGGTATATGTCGATTTGTCACGAGAAAAATCATGTGATATATATAATCGCAGTATGACGATTTAGAAAACAATCCAAGGTTCACGGATAATATATTCTTGTTAGGCGTGCTACACATTCTTAGCAGTTAACTAAAAAGATTTCAAAATCAAAATATAGTATTTGAGTCAGTGATAAGAAAAAGAAAAAAATGTGAACGGTGATTGGATTGATGATAAAATCGAATCCTAGTTTAGGCATAGTTAATTGATCATTCAATGTATAAGACCCTAGCAATGACAATTCTTTCTTTATGTTTTTGCCTATCTAGTACCACGTATGTACACCTCGAGTTTTCATGTGTTTGATCCAATCAAAGGCAAGTAATCCATACGAGTATCAAGAGTTTCAGAAAGAGTCATAGTCCAATCACCTAACTCTAGAAGCTCGAATCGAGTGTACAAGTCAAGCGTGCGACCTTAGGTTTCTTTTAGGCCGGTCATTATATCCTCGCTTGGCCCACCCCTTATATTTCTTATTACCTACTTACCCTTATCAATGGACCTTACAACACTAGTAATCATCGTATTAAAAGAGCATATGATAGATCCCATGACCATTTTATAATGTTGAAGTTGACGTGGGGGCATTTATCAATATATGTGACGAAAAAAAATTATTTTTTCTTGAAAACGAGAGGAATTGTCCACAATCTGCAAAGAGTAGGTGCAGTTCACACAAATCATCCAACCTAGAGAAGACCCCGTGTGGCAACAGGACACTCGTGATATCTCTATCTGGCACACTGCAAAATGCAAATGTTGTGTGGAACCACACAGACGCAGTCAACTTTTTCACATTGATTTGATGGAGATAAGAACGGAATCATGCCAATCCCACCCATGGAGAAGGGGAAGAAAATTAGACATTGAATGTATAGTCAAAATCTCGCAAGCGAATGTCGGCAATGGGCCCCGTTATCATGTCCATCACCAAATATCTTTTGCTTTTGAAGGCTTAGTGGAGTCGAACTCTGTCTTACGTATTGGTGACCGATAAGATCAGTCTCGATCCCAAAATCGAGAATTGGATTAGAACAGTCAATTCTGGAATTAACAATCAGTACATCTAGCCTTAAAATCGGGCCGATTGGTCTGGTCTGACTCCTGGGCCGATGGAATTAACAATCAGTACATCTAGTCAATTCTGGAATTTCTGGCAAACGTGATTGCATAGCCTAAGCTCTTATTATTTAGCGTTTTGGAAAGACGCTAAAGGGGTAATAAAATATCATCAAGTATCATTAACTTGTTAGTAAAAAAAGTATCGATCCAATCCAAACAATCTTTGACTGAAAAAAAACAATTCCAAATAGTCCGAATAATTTGTTCCTCACCTGAAATCGGGAATATGACCGACAATTGCCGATTCCAAATTTCAAGAACTAGAAATTGCTCAAAACTAGTTAGTTTGGTCTGATTTAGTCCGATGATTTCTGTACTCACCTTTAGTCATATGGGCACGCTTCATTCAGAGCAACTTGGCTCCTATGTCCAAATTGTTGAGTGACATGTAGTGCAAGAGAAGAAGTTGGACTTATCTTCCATTTTAATGCACATCACATTTTGATAATAATAAATTACATCTCTCGTGACTTTAGTTCGCTCATTTCGATAGGATAGCGAGTATAGTTTCCTCCACGCCTGCTCCTCCTATAAAAAGAACCAAACGCATAGGGAAGCAAATCGGATCTGGAGTATTGATCGAAGAAAATTATGTCAAGTGAACTCCTGAGGCAATATCTTTATCTCCTTTTAATTCCATTTACCTTCTTCATCTTACTCCTCTTCAAATGGTTGCTTCCGCCTTCCACCACCCAAAAACACCACCGCCCACCACCTTCCCCACCAAAGCTTCCCATCTTGGGAAATCTCCACCAGATCGGCTCGCGCCCTCACTTCTCCCTTGCAAACTTGTCCCTTAAACATGGCCCTCTCATGCTCCTACGACTTGGCCGCGTGCCAGTGCTTGTCGTCTCGTCGGTGGATGCTGCCCGCGAGATCATGAAGACCCAAGACCTCGTCTTTTCCAACCGGCCGAAGTTGAGGATCTTTGAAAAGCTTGTGTATGACTCCAAGGACGTGGCGATGGCACCGTACGGTGAGTACTGGAGGCAGATGAAGAGCGTGTTCGTGTTGCACCTCCTGAGCAACAAGAGGGTCCAGTCGTTTTCCCCGGTCCGGGAGGAAGAGGTGGCCAACCTGATCGCCGACATTGAGGGCTCTCTTTCTTCTGGGTCGCCAACGACCGTGAATTTGGGCGAGAGGTTTGCGGTGCTAACAAACGACGTGGTGTGTAGGGTGGCTTTGGGGAGGAAGTATGGGGGGAAGAGGTTCAAGGCGATGCTCATGGAGTTTGTGGAGTTGTTGGGAGCTCTCAGCTTTGGGGATTATATTCCATGGCTTGCTTGGGTGGATCGAGTGAGCGGTTTGGATAAGCGGATGGACAAGGTGGCTAAAGAGTTTGATGATTTCTTGGATGAAGTTGTGGAGGAGCATGTCCAGAAGAGGATGAAATATGAGGGTGGAGTGGACGGACAAGAAGGCAAAGAAGATTTTGTGGACATTTTGCTTTCCATCCAGAAGGAGAGCAGCCTCGGTTTTCCCATCGACAAAGTCAGCATCAAAGCTCTTATCTTGGTACGCAAAAATTCTTGCACGGCCTTTTTGTTTATTGGCAAATTCTTAATCCTAGAATTAATCTACGGTGTGCGGAGCTATATGAAACATCGAATTTGTATGGCCTCGATCTCTTCTAATGTTTCAGATCAGTCGGTCCAATATAGACTTTTGCCTCCGCATGTTTTTCAATTTGTTAGTTAAGAACATATCTCGGAAAAATTACCAATAAATCATAAATTTATTACAATTATATCAATTCAATCCTAAACTTTTTATTTTCCAATTTAGTCATGAACCTTTTACATTTGGGTCAATGCAGTACATTTAGCCAACGCTAACATGAACAATTTTGATAATATATATTTTCCAATTTTTTTATTCATTTTTATTTGTTCCTTTTTTCTTTCTCTTTTTTTCCCCTCCTTCTGCCGGTGACTAGCTAGAGGTGAGGCCTAGTGAGGATGCTAGCCCCACTAGATCTAGGGAGGCTTAACCTCGCGAGCCATGGCGAGGCTCGACTTTGCTGGTGGCAAGATTTGGTGGAGCCTCACCCTTACTAGTGGTCGGGGGGCCAAGCCTTGCCATTGGCCGGTGATTAGTTGGAAGAAGAAGGAAGGAGGAAGGAGTAGGGAAAAAAGAGAGAAAAAAAAGAAAAAAGAAAAAATATTCAAAAAAATAAAATATTATTAAAAATTTTCCATGTTAGCAATGGCTAGACAGCTGGGGCCAGCCAATATACCATTGGCGAGGTGGACTGAATTAACATAAATGTAAAATGGGATTGAGTTGAAAAAAAAAGAAGTAAAAAATTAAATTATCACAATTGCAATATTTTTAGGATTTTTTTCGTAATTCTTCCTTTATATCTCTTACAAAAAGATGTGGCTTAATTTCCTAAAAAATCTCAATTTTAGGTCAATTCCAACTCTTTCTGAACTTTTTTTCCTTGAAAAAATCACAAAGTTTTCTCTCTAGTTCTAAATCTACTTTAGCGTCTTAAAACAACAAGAGACTATTGTTGTTCCATAAGAAAGTGGGGGTGTTGCGGGAGCAGATTTCATACTATAGTGAAAATTTATGATTTTTTAGACCAAAAGTTTGGGGGCGAGTGGGATTGGACCCAAATTTGGATTTTTTCTTTTAGGAATAGGCCCGAACAAACGATGTAATACCTCTTTCAATCCTGAGCATGCTATGTTAGTCGATTTCATTCTAGCAATTTGTGCTTAAATTTATTGCCAAATTTGCACTTTAAAGGCCTGTTTGTTAACTGGCCAAATAATATTTGATTATGTTATTTTGTTCTCGAGAATAGATTTGGCACATAAATTCATTTGGTAAAATTTTTGTTTTCGATAACAAATTTGGAGTAGAATCAAGAATAAATAAATAAAAGTTTCTTTTTTGTTCTCGGAAATAATTCCAGAATCAAGGCCAATTTTTTTTCATTTCTCTCTCTTTTCTTTTCTTTCATTTTCTTCTTCTTCCTTTTGGTTGGTTGCCGACCTTGGCCATGATCAACGATCGGCTAGTGATTGGCCGGCGACCAACTAGATGAGGGTCGACGCCCTTGCCCCCCCCAATGACGCTAAGCCATGGCAAGGCTCGCCGGCTCAAGCCTCGTTGGCCCATCGCTAGGTTGGTGTCGACTTGGCTGGGCGACGCTAGCTTGGGGGTGGGCCGGCGAGGTCGACCCCACCTAGCCACAACGAGGCTCGGCCTCATCGGCAAATTGCTAGGTCAGCATCGCCCAGCCAAACTGACATCGACTTGGCGGTGGGCCAGTGAGCCTCGTCGGTGGCTGGGCAAGGCCGACATCGCCTAGCTCATGGGGAGGCTCGCGGCCCTAAGCCTTGCGTGGTTTAGTGTTGTTGGGGGCTAGCGATGCTTTGGCGGGCGTTGGCGCTCGTCTGGTCAATCACTGGCCGTCGGCAAGTTATGGAAGAAGAAGGCGAAAAGGGAAAAAGAAAAACAAAAAAGAGAAAAATGTATTTAAATCATTAAAAAATTAAAAGAAAATATTTTGTTCTAAAAATTTTAAGGTTTTACCAAATGCATTTATATCCCGAGAATAAAAATTTTAGACGATTCCAAACACTTTCAAATACTCATAAATTATTTCAGGGAACAAAATAAAGAATAATTTATGAATAGAAATTGTTTTCGGACACAAAAGCATTATCATATCCACCCTAATTGTACTATGAAAAAAGTTGGAATCACTCTAGACCACTACATGATAGTACTGATCATATAGGTAGGGATAGATTAAAATGGAACGGAGTCTTGTATAGTCTAGATCCTAGCACTCTCCTTCTTGATTGATCTTACTACTTTTGATCAAGGAGCACTATTTTGGAACACTTTAGATTGTTGGGCCAATTATAGTTTCATTTCAATGTTAATCCCCTAATATTGGTAACATGGTTGATCATCAGGCAAGAGTACTTTCGAGCAGGCGTACGATAGTAAGGCTGACCACATTGTCATAATTGCAGGATGCATTTGCAGCCGGAACGGACACTACATACACTGTCCTAGAGTGGGCAATGACCGAGCTTCTCAGGCATCCAAATGCAATGCGACAAGCACAAGCTGAAGTCAGAAGGATTGCCGGTCACAAATCGAGCATAGCTGAGGACGACCTGGACCAACTACGCTACGTGAAGGCCGTGATCAAGGAAACACTCCGATTTCATCCTCCGATCCCACTACTAGTCCCCGAGAGTCAACACAAGACACCAAAGTGATGGGCTATGACATCGCAGCGGGGACGCAAGTGATTGTTAACACTTGGGCCATCGGGAGAGACCCTTCGCTGTGGGACTTGCCGGAGGAGTTCCGTCCCGAGCGGTTCTTGAACTCATCCATCGATTTCAAGGGACATGACTTTGAGCTCATTCCATTTGGTGCTGGTCGGAGGGGTTGTCCAGGAATCGCCTTCTCCATTGTTGTTGATGAGCTTGTTTTGGCCAGTCTCTTGCACAAGTTCGATTGGAGATTGCCTGATGGCGTGGAGCAGCTGGACATGACCGAGTCCATTGGGCTAACCATTCACAAGAAGTTCCCTCTCGTTGCTTCTGCTGCTATAGCCACTCCATGACGCTACCGAAGATTTTTACTTATTTTCGCATCTAATTCAGGCAATGTTGTCAGACAGATCTGGTGGATGAAGTTCCTTCTTTCCCTTTTCCAAATATTTCTGGTAATGCAAAGTTATTATTCAGTTTGATAGTCAGGATACACTTTTTCATAAAAATAGGTTCAATGAGTATCGATTAAGTCTATATTGATAATTCAGTTATGGTGAAAATTAGGGGTGTAAGTGGTTTGGTTCGGACCGAACCAAACCGATAAGGAAATGTAACGAACCAAATTGAAATTTGATCCGAACTAAGCTGAAATTCTGGTTTGGTTTGGTTTTTCGGTTTTTGCCCTCTTTTTTTTTGGCTCGTTGTCCTTCTTGATTGCAGGAATTCTGGGTCATCATTAGCGAAATTAAAGCATAACAGGAAAATTATGTGTGAAGCACCATTAATACATTGCGTCAAAGATGCCTCAAAAATGAGATTTTTAAGCATACATCTGATATGACAAGCAATATCATGGATCCATTCAGATCCCCTACAGCAACGATTCCTCTCTTGCAAATGGAAAACGGAAAATCCCATTACAAGGTCAATAGCAGCGTGTCCTGCATCAGCAGCAACCAGGGTGCTGCTAGACGGATACCCACCAGTTATCTACCATACCCCGACACGAATTGATATGAACCCAACTCTCACGAGCCGAAAGGAAGTGAGAGCCTGTATAGAACAGTAGTAACCTCCAGGTTCTTAATCAGAATCACGTTCGTGCTGTGGATAAAAAGTCAACGACTTGGTTTCAAGAACTGCAACACAACAAAATTCCAGAATTTCAAGCTTTCATTACCATTTTTTTTCCCAGAAAATATTATCCGCACGCCAAGAACAGAAGCAACATGAAGTTAAACTCACACGACAAAGACAAAACATGAAAGGGTTATCGTTTTTGATCCCCAAATCACTGCTTCTCACCCAAAAAAAGGAAAAAAAGGCAATGTTTTGGAAGAAAAAACCCAACCCATTTCCAGAATCATCACATAATAGGCCAACAATGACACCGGAAGACATACACACACGTCTATGCACACAACCAAATTAACTTGAGCTGATCTCACTTTAATGGATACTACACGTACAAGAACAAGATGCAACACCAGCCCCATCACTTTCAAGAACAAGAAAGATTCAACTTACTTGAGCTGGACCTGAAGTCCGCAATTTTAGGACAAAAGCGAGCTGGTCCCAAATCGACACATCACTTGTCACGGTCTCGATATTACATCGCCTCCTCGAATGATGCACAAGCTCCATCAACTAACAGAGAATTTCACTACCCCAAAAGTAAGTATTATGGGGACAAATGCAACAAGAGGAAATGTCAGACGTTCTGATTTTCCAGAGATTCGAGTCGAATCAACGGACGAGCAGGCGAAAAGGGATTCAGCCGGAAACCCCCCCATGCATTCCTCCTCTCCCCCGCCCTCTTCAATTTCTCCGACCACTCGAACCCTCGGATATCCATTAAACAGCGGCAAGAATGCCGACAACCAGCGACCCAGAAAAGAAAAAGAAAAAAGCCCGCTGATCTGTCGCCTCATCCTCCTCACGAATATATAAAAAGAAGAACAAAAAAATCTGACCCGAGAAATCGAATCATGAATTGGATCTGAGACGAGGACGATACCCTCCATGGCGCGTCTCAACTTCCGATTAGCTCGACAAGCAAATTTGATGTGAAACAAGTCTGTTTGGATCGAGAGAGAGAGGGAGACGACCGAGCAAGCGAGCGAGAGAGATGGAGGCGGATCGAGTCGGAGATGAAGGTGGTTCGACTCGGAGATGGAGGTGGAGGTGGATCGAGCGAGAGAGAGGGACAGGTAAGCGATTTTTGTTTTGAACTTTTTACGGCTGGTTGAATTTGGTTGACTGAATCCGATATATGCCAAACTGAGATAAATCGTTTGATTTTTTTTTTTTTTCCGTTAACCGAATCGAAAAACGCATAAAATTTCGGTTCCATTCAGTTTAATTATTGACGCTCCTAGTGAAAACTACGAACAAGGACATGCGTGCGAATGTGGAAAACAATTTTCTGATGCCAATTGGGCGGGTGACCAGATGGACCGTCACTCCGTTGGTAAGTTCTATGTCTATCACGTACCAAATTTCATCTCTCGGTCATCATCTCACAAGCAACAAACTGTGGCTCGTTCAATAAAATACAAAAGGTAACAAATATTCCCTAAATATTTGCTGAATATTTTCTTTCCTTAAAAAATTCAATCCTAAACCTTTTGTAATTGTGATAATTCAATCCGTCTTCGATAATCTCCAACTTTGGTTCAATGTATTAGGCCGTGTCTAGCTTTCTCATCTTCTTTTTTTTTTTTTTTTTTTTTTTTGCAAATTCTAGCTTTATCTAGGCGGTCATTATTCACGCCAGCATATCTCAGTTTTAATCTCTTCCTTGTCGCCATGTACAGCAGCCTTGCAGTGCAACAACCACTCATCATCAACTCGGAACAACTTCTATACCATAAGACCCTTGATGGCCCATGGTCTGTATTCTGCCAAACCAACTGTAACAACCATTTTTGGCTGGCAAACGTGTTGATCATCTTGAGAAACGTTCTCTTGGATATACAATCAAACACGAAACCCCATTTAGGCCAAACCAATAAATTATGCTCTGGAATGATTTTGTTCACTAATCTTTGAGTGTACAAATGCAATTCCAACAAGATTAGAACATAGAGAATACATGAAGAAAGAGAGAAACTTGAATTCAATACGGCATGAAGGCGATGTCAATTCAAAAGTTAACACAATTTGACATGTCTCGATCCGTTTGCCAAACTAGAAGGACACGACCCATGAACCCCCTGATCAATATGAAGCCGTGTCACAAAAGGAATGCACCATATTTCTGGTTTGCCTTTCGCATCGCTCCTGTAGATTAGACAAATGTATTGGGTTTCTGTCCATTTCGATCTTGGCCAAATCAATTCCGATCCCTCCTTTTTCTGGCCGCTAGACGAAACTAACAGGTAGTGATAATTGCATTTCCAGGCGGACCCGCGGTCGATGACGTTGGGAGATTTTTGTTAAGTTCCGTGGAAATGGATGCGTGCATGTTTACGCGTCCGACTCCTGGTGGTTATACTTGCTTTCAATCTATCGATTATACTTTATTGAACTCCTCATATCATAACTTACGCATTGGTCAAAAAGATTAAAGTTTTTGTCACAGGGATTATTGTTAAGTAAATCTTACAGTTGGGCCCAAAAAATAGTGATTTAGACGATGATTACAAAATTGATTTATTATTATTGTTATCGTTCTCGTCGTTGTGGTTGCCGTCATCATCATCATTATTATATTTGTCGAATTCGAAGAAAATCATTGTTGGTGATGTATAGTGATCCAAAGACAAAATAATAGAAAATATTTATATATCCTTAGCAAAGCTGTTTATTCAAAATCACCGGAGGGGAACCAGTAAATTCTCTCTCATGACAAGTGAACAAGATAGGAAAATTCCTGATATTCTGCATTGGAAAACTCATGTGGAGCTCCCCAACAGCACGAGCAATATAATACCACATGTTCGCTCCATGTCCCTCCACCCCTCGTCTTCACAACCCTAGAAAGAAAAGCATTCCTTCGAGACGCAGAAACAGCGAAAAACCACCGTCGCCACCGGCAATGTTTAGCTTCAACGTCTCACCGCTACTCTCCTTCACTCCCTCGCTGACCTCAATCGCACTCGTCCTCTTCGTCACCTTCCTCACCCTCAAATGCCTCCGCTTCCTCTTCTCAGCCGCCGCCATCACTGACCTCCACCTTCCGCCGTCACCGCCAAAGCTCCCTATCATTGGGAACCTCCACCAGCTCGGTGATTACCCTCACCGCTCGCTACAAGCCCTGTCGAGACGCTATGGCCCCTTGGTGATGCTCCACTTCGGGAGCGCGCCCATCCTCGTCGGATCTTCCGCCGACTGTGCGCGTGACATCATGAAGACCCACGACCTCATTTTCTCTGACCGAGCCAGGTATAACCCAAGCCTGTCAACCCATGTTCATGCATCTTAATTCTCTGTTAGAGTTAAATTTTCTAGGATTCATCATTGGAAAAGGTCCCGGTGGACTAGGACATTAACCATGTGTCTACTCGTGCTATTTTTCAACCAATAAAAAAGGACTTGTGCTATTTCAAAACGTTATATTTTTTATTTAACAAGACAAAAGCTTCATGTGTAGTAAATACATGCCGATCCATGTCATTTCTTCGACTCAGGTCAACCCTGTCCGAGAGGCTTCTATACCACCGCAAGGACGTGTCACTGGCGCCGTACGGCGAGTACTGGAGGCAAATGAGGAGCATCTGCGTGCTCCACTTGCTGAGCAACAAGAGAGTCCACTCGTTTCGGACAGTCCAAGAAGAAGACATCTCTTTGTTTATGGACAAAATCGAGCAGCATCGCTTGGTGGACCTGAGCGATGGGTTCACGTCACTGATGAACAACATCATTTGCCGGGTGGCTCTGGGGAGGAAGTACAGTGACGGCAAGCAGGGCAAGAAGTTCAAGGGCCTGTTGGCGGACCTGATGGGGTTGATCGGCATTTTCAACATTGGGGACTTCATTCCTAGACTCGCATGGATCAACAAGCTGACTGCTGACTGGTGTAGATGCAAAAGCAGAGCTGGTCGTGAGGGAGTTCGACCAGTTCCTCAACGTGGTGGTGGAGGAGCACCGGAGGAAGATGGAGGAGAAGAGCATCGGCGGAGGTGAAGATAGGAGAGACTTCGTGGACGTTTTGCTGGAGATGGAGAAGGATAAGACTGTTGGTTTTGCTCTTGGTGCCGATAGCATAAAAGCACTCATCTTGGTAAGCTCCCTCTTTTCTCCAACAAACCATTCCACACACTCGATTTTTCTTTTCAGGCAATGTTGTCTGCCCGTAATTATCGAAGAAAATATTCTCCAACCAATTGTTTCTAGACGAACTAAAACTATAAATGTCACTTACATTTAATTTAAATTAATTAATTTATGTATATCATGTTCATAATTGCACCCTACAAATCATATAACATTAAATGATACAACATACGCAGTCGTGGATTGGGAAATGACCGAGCTCTTAAGGCACCCTCAAACTATGAACATTCTCCAAACCGAGGTCCGCAAAATCGCCAATGGCAAGCCCAACATAACTGATGAGGACTTGAAGAACATGCATTACCTGCGAGCAGTTCTCAAAGAGACTCTCCGCCTACACCCTCCAATCCCACTCCTCGTCCCGCGATTGTCGAGCCAGGACATCAAAATCCGAGGCTACGACATTGCGGTGGGGACTACGGTGATCACGAATGTGTAGACCATCGGGAGGGACCCCAGTACGTGGGACGAGCCGGACGAGTTCAAGCCTGAGAGATTCTTGAACAGCTCGGTGGACTTCAAAGGACAGGATTTCGAGCTGATTCCGTTCGGTGCTGGGAGGAGGGGTTGCCCCGGCACGTCACTCGCGATGGCGACGAACGAACTTGTCTTGGCAAATCTGGTGGACAAGTTCGATTGGGCATTGCCCGAGGGTCTGAAAGCGGAGGATTTGGACATGACAGAATGCACCGGTCTTACCATCCACAGGAAAGTTCATCTCCTCGCTGTTGCCACTACATTCCCGAGTTAAGGTTGTTCAAGGCTGTGAACATGACGAGCGTGTGATTATTTAATTATGTAGTGAAGTACAACAAGTGCCGACCAAAAAAAAAGTACAATAAGTAATTACATGTCATCTGTGTACGTGGATATTTTCATCGTTCGTACTATTTTTGTGAGGGATTCAAAAATAAGTTAATGATTAATTCGGCACAATCGCAATAGATTTAAAACTTTTTTGGAAATTTTCCCTCTAATCATAGAAAGATATGACATGTACAAAAACCCATGGACTATAGTTGTCTATGTATAGTATCTATTCAGTTGGTAAAGCAAGCTTGATGCTAGAGATTTCGTGCTTGCTAATTACTTGGTATGATTTCTCAGAAATTCCCAAGACTAGTTGGATTAGTAAAGTTCATCAAGGTCACCATCTTCTCGCACTAAATAAATGCAAGATATGCTTATAATGAATTGGCCAATCATAAATGATGAAAGGATTCACGGATTCGTCAAAATGCACACCTTGATCAACCCTTTGTTAAAAGGCACATATGGGTCAACGCTAGACTCTATTTATTTGTGAAAAATAAATAATTTAGAAAGCATTTTCTAAAATGATTACCTCTAGTGTTTGAGGTAATTAGTCAATCAAAAATAATTGCATTACGACAATAATTTATGTTTAAATATTTTTTTGAATAATAAAAATATTTTTCATTTGTTGATTTCGTAAATGATATGAGTAATCATTTGTAAGAGAATATATTTTAAATTATTCATTTTTCGCTGGACAAATGGAATATAAAACTTTAGTTATTTCCACTAAATAAGAGTGAAGCCATTTTGCATAATTAATGGGGTGAGTGAGTGACCAACCAGTATAGTGGTGAAGTCAATAATGGAGGACTTATATCTTCGTTGGAGTCGGGGATGTAAATGGTTCGGTTCGGTTCGGTTTTTTGGAAAAATCGAACCAAACCAAACCGATAAAAGATGATACCGAATTGAACCGAAACCGTCCTGAACTGAATACGAACCGAACCGAAAATGCGGTTCGGTTCGGTTTAGTTCGGAACGATTTTTCGGTTTTCCTATTTTTACTTGCTTATTGAAATTTAAGTAAAAAATAGATGATAAAGACGAGAGATTGTTCAATTTTTATTAAGAATTCCGATTCGGTTTGGTTAATCGAACCGAACCAAAAAGGTTAACGGTTATTTTTCAGTTAACCGAATCGAACCGAAAACATACGAAATTTCGGTTCGGTTCTTGACACCTCTAGTTGCAGTCCATTCATCATCGCTAAACGACAAAAAAGCCTGCAAATCTATGCATTTGGATGATCACGCGTATCATTTAAGGGCGGTTACTTGATATAGTCTCAATGGTATCAAACTTATTATTGACTTTTTTTTTTTGCTTTCTTGGCCATTTTGGTGTTACGAATATAGATTCCAAGTCACCTTCCGATCATCGAACTAATTCCACATGTTGGAACAAAGAGAGATCTATAAGGACTTATACTCTCTTGATCTAACTCTAAAAGCTTGGATTCAGCATACAAATCAATCCTGTTGCCTTCGCTTTCTTTTAGGACAGTCGTTTGACTCTCGCTCGGCCTACCCTTTGAAGTTCTTGTTACCAGCTTGCCTTCACTGTTCATCTTTCGGTACTTGTGATTATCGTACTAATGGAGCAAAGGCCACATCTCATGACCATTTTTGTCATGTTCTAGTTGAGGTAGGGACACTTATTCACGCGTACCCTTTAGAGTCGCTTTCTTGTAGTATATGTTTCAGCAATGCGCAAGCCACGCAAAGGGCATTATGGTGTTGACCACGTCGTTCTTGGATCGTGACAAATGCTTACCGAGCCATCCCAGACGATATTCCCAATTCTATGCTTTCCTCTCCATGTAGTTTTGTTTCTTCTATATGATACCGGTCTAAAAAGAGTAGGTGATTTAGAATATAACAAAAGTACGACAACATGAATATTAATCACCAAAGAAAATACAAAAAAAATTAAAAAAGTCCAAAATCTATTCATTGATGCTAATTTAGCCATAAATCTTTTATTGGTGTCAATTTAGTCATAAACTTTATGATTGTAATTCAATCATTCTAGATAATTTTGGTTGGATTTTGCTAACGTGAAATCATGTCAGTTTACATGACACGCCGGTGTTGATGTTGATGACTTTTAATAATATTTTAATATTTTTTCAAATTTATTTATTTTTCTTCATTTTTTTCTCTTTCCTTTTTTCCCCTTTCTTTCCTTCTTTCTCCAGTTGATTGCCTCGCCGGTGGCTAGGATGCATGACCTCACCAGCCCTCACCTTTGGGCGGTCATTGACCATTGATCAACTAGAGTAAGAAGGGAGGGAAGAGGAAATATAGGAAAGAGAAAAGAAAAGCAAAAAGGAAATAAAAAATAAAAAATAAAAAATAAAAAATAAAAAATAAAAAATATTAAAATATTATTATAAGTTGTCAGCATTAGCATGTAGGTTGACTGGAGGGCATGTCAGCAAAATTAAGCAAAAATTAGTTGGAAAAAATCTAAGACTGAATTGGCACTATGTTAAAATGTTTAAAACTAAATTGATATTAGGTCAAAATGTTTAGAACTAAACTAGTACTAATGCAATAGGTTTAACACTTCTCTAACCTTAAGATACATGGGATATGACTCACGATTTGAGCGAATCTATCGAAGAGATACCAAGTTCTTTCGTGATATTGTAATCTAAGAGCTCAATTTCAAAAAATACATTAAGATACACACTTACCCTCAAAACCTTAAAAAGGATTTGTATAGAGTCAATTTAGGACCACCGTCCAAGCATAAACAAATCCCGTGACTTCTAACATTTCTATTTCCCAAGATGAGGCTAACAATAAATAAGAACATTGACTCTTGACTCTAGAGAGAAAGTACATTGTGCAATGGACTTGACAAGAACGCAGAAATATTAAAAGACCGGCTCTCGGATTTGCCGACCACCTTAGGAAGACCCGAACTTCCTCGATGCTTGATTCATTTGATATTTAACACATAAGTTTTTCCAATCATATATCAGCCGGCCACATTGAAGCATGAATTTCTCTTAACTATATGATGCAAGTGGTGAAATCTAAAATCGGCACTTAACCCTTCATGTTGTTTTATAGGAGATTGCATCATTTACTTTGAGCTAATCGATGAGTTGTACTTCATACGCCTTATCAATCTCTCCGGTAAAATTGGAACTACGATTTGTTCTTTCTTTTCCTTTGCATGGTTAATTGGCAAATAGAAAGAGTACGTGATGATTTCTACAAGTATTGACGCTGGACTAGGGATACAATGGTGATGAGGGAAAAAGATTGAGAAGCTTTGAACAAAATACACTTCGAGCCAAAAACCTTTGGGAAAATGATGTATTCCCAAAGCTTAATCAGACACAACTGATGACAGGTTAATATGTTTTCAAAATCCACGAAAGTAGGAAGATTAAACCCTAATTTTGTCCTTTTGCAATTAGAATTATTCAATAATGCGTGTTAATTTTTAAGGATGTTTGGAGATCTCCATGTTTAACTGATTAAGTAGAGAGCGGAGGATCGAGTCCAAGTCGAGCCTTTTGGTCTTGCTTCCTTGTCCGTAGGCGTGGAATAGACTAATTGAGTTGGACTTTGCAGACCTGCAGGCCATGAGATTGCCACATTCCTGAGATTTGCGGAGGGATAATAAGCCGAAACGCCAAGTACTAGGCGACAAAATATCACATCAACGCGGCAAAGACTTTAAGAAAGGAAAAGTGATGTCTGACCAGGAGGTCTAATCCACCCTTGGATTTGGTGTTTAGTGAGGGATTGGGTAGCTTAAATCCCCAAATTAAAGGTGGATTAAACTGTTTGCGTGAAGCTTTTCTTGTGGTGCATGTTCTAATTTTCGGAACTTCACATTGTCTGGCTACAAATGGAGAAAAGAAACCAAAAATCCCAGAAAGATATTGCATGGTATTACTGTGGAGATGAAAATGTGACATATGACGAGCTTTATTAACATAATAGTTTTTAAACTATTGTGAGAATAAGAGCTTATGAGCCATAAATTTCTAAAGGAATAAATCCTACAATATTTTATAATTATTTATTATTTAAATTTTTATAGTCCAAAATAAACTGTTATTTTTACAGGAAATTAAAAATTATCACCAAATTATTTTTCATTTTTTTATTTATTTTCATCATCATTTCTGAACAGCTTCTATACTAGAACACCCGTCGTGACCCATGGTCTTTATCCTGCCAAACCAACTGTAATGACAATTGTTGGCTGACAACCGTGTTGATCATCTTGAGAAAACTTCTCTTTGATATTTAATAAAAAAGGGATCCCCATTTAGGTAAAAATTTCAGCTTTAAATGAATCTTGTTCACAAAATTTTGAGAGTACAAATGAATTTCTAGTGGAAATTGAACACAGAGAATTTACTAAGAGTGAGAAACTCCAATCCAATATGACATGAAGACGATATCACCCCATTTGGAAAAAGTGTAAAAAAAGTTCTAAACATATTGTATTTGTACCAAGTTAGTTCTAAACCTTTTGATCTAGTGCCACTTCAGTCTTAAACTTTTTGACTTAGTGCTAATTTAGTCACTCTGGCTAATTTTGATTGGATATTGCTAATATGGATAATTTTTTAATATAATTTTGCCAATTCAGTCATTTGCATTAATTTTGGCGGGATATTGCTACAAAGACATTTTTAAATACTTTTCAAATTACTGAATTTTTATTTTTTCATTTTTTTCATTTTCTTTTCCTTCCCCTTCCTCTACCTAGTCATTGCACCTCGACGATTGGCCAGAGGTGAGGGCTAACGAGAGCCCTCCCTGGTCTCTAGCTAGCCTTGTTAGCCACTATGGAGGCTCAAGCCCTTGCGAAAGTCCATGAGGGTGGTCTCACGCTAGGCTGGTGAGGGTCAAGCCCTTGCCAGATGCCACAAGGTTGTGGCCTTTGGTCACGGCATCTTGCGAGGGGCTCGAGCCTTGCCATGGTCAAGCAAGGCTTGAGCCTCTCTAGATTCAGCAAGTATGAGCCTCGCCAGTTAGTGTGAGGCCATCTTTGCGACCTCTGGCAAGGTCCCTCATTGGCAATCCTCACCTCTAGCAAGTCACTAGTCGGATGGATGAAGGAAAAAAACAACGTAAGAAAAGGAAAAAGAAAATAAATAATAATCTAAAAATATTATTAAAAGTTGTCCACGTCATCACTAACTATGCTACGTCAGCCAACCAATGCCCATGTCAGTAATATCCAACCAAAATTAGCTAAAATGACTAAATTGGCACAAATAAAAAGTTTAGAACTAAATTGACATTAATATAATAGGTTTAATACTTTTCTGACACTTTTTCCCACCTCATTCTCTATGTGGCGGGCGAGGTTAGCCTCACCAGGGCTGGGTGAGTTCGACCTTCCAAGTGAGGAGAGGTTAAGCCTCGCTAGGGATGAGTGAGGTTGACCTCACTTGTCGCTGACTGGCCAGACGATGAAGATGAAGGTAAGAAAAAAAGAAAAAAAGAAAAAGAAAGAAACATGAGGGAAAAAAGAAAAAAATTTAAATCAAAAAAATATTAAATATTATTAAAAATTATCAGCATAAGTCTTGGTCGCACTACATAGGATGTTTGGTATTCACATCAGCAAATTTTAGCCAAAATTGGCCAAATTGACTAAATTAACACAAATATAAAATGTTTACGAGTCAATTGACAGAAAAGGCTTAGGATTGAATTTTCACAATTGTAATAAGTTTATAATTATTTTGTTCATTCTTGTTAGAGTTATTTTACATTGGTTGTGAAAGGAGTTAATAGTCGGTTCATAAATGTAAGGGAAAGTTTCACCCTTCGAGCTCGCTTTCGGGATGAGAAAGGTCCAAGACCATCCAACAATTCTCATCGTCAGAAAGTAATTATTCCATTTCCTGGCGGACTCACCTCCGATTCGATGATATTGAGAGACATTTGTAAGTTATGTGAAAATAGACACGCCCATGTTTACACGTTCAACTCCCCTTAGTATTCTTGCAATCAAACTGTCAACTATAATTTAATGAGCTCCACATATCATAACTTACTCATCGGTCAAAAAGATAAAAGGTTTCGTCAAATGTGGATTAGTTGGCCCAAAAAAATCGAGATTTTAGAGGATGGTTAAAAAATCGATCTACCCATAATGATAATAATATTAATATATTTGTCGCATCCGGAAGAAAATTGTTGTTGGTCATGCACAGTGATCACAAGGCAAAATAATAGTAAATAATTATTTATTTATCCCCGGTAAGGCTGTTCATTCAAAATTACTGGAGGGGAACGAGTCAATTCTCATTCATGGCAAGTGAACAAGATAGGAAATTTCCTGATATTCTGCATAGGAAAATTCATGTCGAGCTCCACAGCAGCAGTCAGCACGAGCAATATAAATCAACATGTTCGCTCTTTGTCCCTCCACCACTCGTCTTCACATCCCTGAAAAGAAACGCAGTCACCTCGAGACGCAGAAGCAGCGAAAAACCGCCGTCGCCCCCGGCAATGTTGAGCTTTGACGTCTCACCGCTACTCTCCTCCACACCCTCGCTGGCCTCAATCGCACTCGTCCTCTTCATCACCTTCCTCATCCTCAAATGCCTCCGCCTCGTCTCCTCCGTCGCTGCTACTGGCCTCCGCCTGCCTCCGTCACCACCGAAGCTCCCGATCATCGGGAACCTCCACCAGCTCGGCAATTACCCTCACCGCTCGCTTCAAGCCCTGTCGAGACGCTATGGCCCCTTGATGATGCTCCACTTCGGGAGCGCGCCCGTCCTCGTCGTATCTTCCGCCGACTGTGCGCGTGACATCATGAAGACCCACGACCTCATTTTCTCCGACCGACCCAGGTAGAGCCCAAGCCTGTCAACCCGTGTTCATGAATCTTAATAATTCTGTATTAGAGTAATATTTTCTGGCATTTATGATTGGAGAAGGTCTCGGTTTATTACAGATATGGGGTTAACCACGTGTCAACTTGTGCCGTTACAAAACATCATAGTTCTACACGTCGAATGCTTCAGTTAAACTAATTTTGTGCCGAATCATTTAGATCAACCCTGTCCGAGAGGCTTCTGTACCACCGCAAGGACGTGTCGCTGGCGCCGTACGGCGAGTACTGGAGGCAAATGAGGAGCATCTGCGTGCTGCAGCTGCTCAGCAACAAGAGGGTCCAGTCGCTTCGGACAGTCCGAGAAGAAGCGATCTCTCTGTTGATGGACAAGATCGAGCAGCATCGCTCGGTGGACCTGAGCGACGTGTTTGCGTCGTTGACGAACGACATCATATGCCGGGTGGCTCTGGGGAGGAAGTACGGCAACGGCAAGCAGGGCAAGAAGTTCAAGGGCCTGTTGACGGACCTGACGGGGTTGATCGGCATTTTCAACGTTGGGGACTTCATTCCGAGCCTTGGTTGGATCAACAAGCTGACTGGTCTAGACGCGAAAGTGGAGCTGGTCGCGAGGGAGTTCGACCAGTTCCTCGATGAGGTGGTGGAGGAGCATCGGAGGAAGATGGAGGAGAAAAGCGTTGGCGGTGGAGGTGATGATAGGAGAGACTTTGTGGACGTTTTGTTGGAGATTGAGAAGAACAAAACTCTTGGTTTTGCTCTTGGTGCCGACGGCATCAAAGCACTCGTCTTGGTAAGTCAATATTAATAAGATATTATGTATTCTTCAAACTTATGAGTCATAATTGAGTGACAAGCTTTATTAGTTGTCCATGACGATTGATTATCAAGTTTTCTTGTGCTTGCGCAGGACATATTTGCCGGTGGAACTGATACAACGTACACAGTCCTGGAGTGGGCAATGACCGAGCTCTTAAGGCACCCTAGAGCCATGTACATTCTCCAAATCGAGGTCCGCAAGATCGCCAATGGCAAGCCAAACATAACCGACGAGGACTTGGAGAAAATGCATTACCTGCGAGCAGTCCTCAAAGAGACTCTACGCCTACACCCTCCGATCCCACTCCTCGTCCCGCGATTGTCGACCCGGGATGTCAAAATCCGAGGCTACGACATCGCGGCGGGGACTATGGTGATCACGAATGCGTGGACCATCGGGAGGGACCCCGGCACGTGGGACAAGCCGGACGAGTTCAAGCCTGAGAGATTCTTGAACAGCTCGGTGGACTTCAAGGGACAGGATTTCGAGCTGATTCCGTTCGGTGCTGGGAGAAGGGGTTGCCCCGGTACGTCATTCGCGATGGCGACGAACGAACTTGTCTTGGCAAATCTGGTGGACAAGTTCGATTGGGCATTGCCCGAGGGTCTGAAAGCGGAGGATTTGGACATGACCGAATGCACCGGTCTTACCATCCACAGGAAAGTTCATCTCATTGCTGTTGCCACTCCATTTCCGAGTTGAGGTTGTTCAAGGCTGCGAGCATGACGAGCGTGTGATTATTTAATTATGTAATGAAGTACAATAAGTAATTTTCATGTCATCTCTGCACATGGATATTATCATCGTTCATAATATTTTTGTGAGGAGATTCAGCCATTGCATCATCTTTTATTTGACATAGAGAACATCCTAATAATTAAACAGCGTTATGGCCATAAGACCCATTGTCATTTCTTTATACGTATGTCTAAAGGAAAAAGGTTCTGACTAAACTTGTTTTAATAATGCTAATTGCGCATCATTATATGGAGATTACATTAGGCTCTACTTGACAAAAGTTGGAGGTTATTAATTTTTTGATCTGAGTAATTCGTTCTAACGATGAACGTTCATGGTACCTTATTTATTAACGTTCTTTCAAGTAGCTTACACGTGTTCTATCTCCAATCCAATCAGAACACAATTTATGTGGGCTTAATGCTATTGAATGAAAATGCTCCTAATATACAAATGCATATTAATATTTTTGTTTAAGGGCCGGGCTTAATTCCTAAGTAATGAATGACTAAATAAGGTTGCCAAAAGTTAGGTGTTAACCTCATCTAATAGGGAGAAAAAGATTGGAATGATGGGAGGTTAATCAGTCCTCAAGATCCACGGAAACGTAATATACGTGTGATTTTTAGTTGGCTCCTTATAAACCCTAACCATAGAAGGATATGACATGTACAAACACCTATAGACTATAGTTGTCTATAGATAGTATCTGTTCAGTTGGTAAAGCAAGCTTGACGCTAGAGATTTCATGCTTGCTAATTACTTGGTATGATTTCTCAGGAAATTCCCAAGACTAGTCAGATTAGTAAAGTTCATCAAGATCACCATCTTCTCCCACTAAATGAATCCAAGATATTTTTGTAACGAATTGGCCAATCATATATGATGAAGAACTCGTAGAATCCTCAAAGGCACACCGGTTATAATTTTGATCAACCCTTTTTTCAAAGGCACGTATAGGTCAACACTAGACTCCATTTATTTCATGAAAAATAAATGACTTAAAGAATATGTTTTTTTAAAAATGATTGTCTGTATTGCTTGAAGCAATTAGTCAATGAAAAACAATTGCATTACCAGCAATAATTTATGTCTAAATATCTTCAAGGATAATGAAAATATTTTTCGTTTATTCAGTTTCATAAGTGAAATAAGCGACCATTTATAAGAGAATGCATTCGAAATTATTCATTTTCTGCTAAAAAATGGAATCTAAAAATTTAGTTATCCATCTTGCATAATTAATGGGGTGAGGGACCAAATAAGGTAGTGGTGAAGTCAATAATGGAGGACTTATCTCTTCTATTGGACTCCGTTCCTCGTTATTAAATGACGAAAATGCAAATCTATGCATTTGGCTGACCACATGTATCATAACTTCGTGAAATGTTCAAACTTTAGGGACGATTACTTGATATAGCCTCAACGGTATCTAACTTATCATCAACTTTTTTTTTCCTTTCTTGGCCTTTTTGGTGTTAGAACATACATTCCAAGTCACCTTCTGATGGTCGAATTAATTCCACTTGTTCGATCCAGTCAACAGTAAGTCATCTACGTCGGAATAAAGAGAGATTCACAAAGACTTATACTCTCGTGACCTACCTCTAAAAGCTTGGATAAAGCATACATATCGAGCCGGCGACCTTCGGTTTCTTTTAGGCCAGTCGTTATGCCGGCCCCTTGAAGGCCAAATCATCACCGCTTTGTAATGTTTTCAAGTTGAGGTGGGGGCACTTATTCACGCGTACCCTATGTTTATGCAATGCGCAGGCCACGTCAAAAGCATTATGGTGTTGACCATGTCGATTCTGGATAACGACAAATGCTTACTGAGCCATCCCAATCGATATTCCCAATTCTTCTATTTCCTCTCCTATATGATACTGGTCTAAAAAAAAGTCAGTGATTTAGAAGTTAACACAAGTACGACAACATGAATATTCATCACCAAAGAAAATCCACTTTAAGATACATGGGATGTGACTCACGATTGGAGCAAATCCATCAAAGAGATATATGGTCATTTTCGTGATATTGTAATGTAAGAGCTCAATTCGAAAAATTCATTAAGATACGCACTTACCCTCGAAACCTTAAAGAGGATATATATAGACTCATTTTGGGACGACCGTCCAAGCATAGACAAATCCCGTGACTTCTAGCATTTTTATTTCCCAAGACGAGGCTAAAAATCCCCATACCAAAACATAAATAAGAACTTTGACTCTCGACTCTAGAGATAAAGTACATTGTGCATTGGACTCGACAAGAATGTAGAAAAATTGAAAGACTGGCTCTCAGATTTGCCGACCACCTTTTAGTATTTTGAAAACTAATTCCCCCGGAAGACCCCAACTTGCTCGAAACTTGATTCATTTGATATTTTACACATGAGTTTTTCCAATCATATATCAGCCGACCACATTGAAGCCCGGATTTCTCTTAATTATCTGAGGCAGGTGATCTTTAAAATCCAGCAATAAGCGTTGCACTTAACCCTTCATGTTGTTTTATGTATAGGGGATTGCATCATTTAATTTGAGCTAATCGGGGAGTTGTACGCTTTCTCAACCTCTCCAATAAAATTTGGAACTACGATTTGTTCTTTCTTTTCCTTTGCATGGTTAATTGACAAATTGAAATAGTACGTGATGATTACTATCAATATTGACCCTGGACTAGGGATTCGAATACTAGGTAACGGTAACGGTGATAAGGGGAAAAAAATTAGGATGCTTTGAACAGATACACCTGAGCCAAAAGTTTCGGGGAAATGATGCATTTCCCAAAGCTCAGTCAAACGCAGCCGATGATGGTTAATGCGTCCTCAAGATTCGCGAAAATAAGGAGATTAAACCCTAATTTTGTCCTTTTGCAACTTGAATTATTCAATAACGCGCGTTGATTTTCAAGGATGTTTGGAGAACTCCATGTTTGACTAATTAAGTAGAAAGCCGAGGATCGAGTCGAAGTCGAGCCTTTTGTTCTTGCTTCCTTGTCCATAGGCGTGGAATAGAGTAATTGAGATGGACTCTGCAGACCTCTAGACCTTGCGATTGCCACAATCCAGAGATTTGGGGAGGGATAATACGCCAAAACGACAAGTAATAGATGACAAAATATCAGATCAACGCGGCGAAGACTATAAGAATATAAAAATAATATCTGATAAGGAGGTCTAATGCACCTTGGATTTTATGTTTAGTGGGGGATTAGGTAGCTTAAATCCTCAAATAAGGTGGATTAAACCGTTTGTGTGAAGCTTTCTTTATATTGGCGGTGGATGTTCTAATTTTCCGAACTTCAAATTGTTTGCTAGAAATGGAGAAAAGAAACCAAAATTCCCAAAATGATATTGCATGGTATTACTGTGGAAATGAAAGAGAGAGAGATATGATAGGGGTTTTGCCAGCACCGCATTTTTTTGGGTTACTGTGAAAATAATAATTTGTTATGAATTACAAATTCTTAAAGAAATAGACCTTATAATAATTTATAATATTTGTTATTTGAATTTTTGTGGGTTCCGAACCTTATGATCGTTTCTCATGGGGTCGTAATCGAGGACGTTACAGTAGCAGTCAGCACGATGAATACAAATCTACATGTTCGCCCTTTGTCCCCCCACCACTCGTCTTCCCATCCCTGAAAAGAAACGAAGTCGCCTTGAGACATAGAAACAGTGAAAAACCACTGTGGTCACCGACAATGCTGAGCTTTAACGTTTCACCGCTACTCTCCTTCACACCCTCGCTAGCCTCAATCGCACTCGTCCTCTTCATCACCTACCTCACCCTTAAATGCCTCCGCCTCCTCTTCTCCTTTGCCACCGCCACTAACCTTCACCTTCCGCCATCACCGCCGAAGCTCCTGATCATCGGGAACTTCCAGCAGCTCGGTGATATCCAACTGCGCCTCACTTATATTTGGTTTCTTGGTTATATCCAACTGCGTCTCACTAGGTAATTCGAGTATGATAGTAAAAAGATCTTATAGACTGTTCACCTTAATACTTTCAAATTTGTATAAACTTCCCATTCTTCTAGACTTGTTCACGTAGGTCCTTCAAGCTATTTTGAATCTTTTCATTTTGTACATCTAAGTTCATTTTGTCAGACATTATTTGAGGCATGAATAACACTTATGTATATCAAACTTGTAAAGAATCATGGATTGTTTTTATAACTACAAAATATATCAGGATGTTTTCTCAATATCATCAAGCACCTATCAATCTCTTGCTAAAAAGGTGCGAATCGAATCTCCTTTTGAGATTCTCCCATCTGGATTTCTGCGACCTGAATAGGAAAGCATAGAAGAAAGAAGAAGAAGAAGAAGGTGAAACTAGGAAAATGTTATCTGAAAAAGAGAAAAGGCAATGGAGACAAAATGCTCATCTCTCTCATTAGACGATGAATAAACTTGTCAACCTTATGCTGTATTATTGGTACTTGTCGATTGTACATTGCATTATTGGTACTTGTTGGCCATTCGAGTTGTATTGTTGGCCATCCAAGTTGTATTGTTGGCCATCCAATTTGTCGTCGCATTGTATTGTTGGCCAGTAGTTTGTTTTCGTTTAATGCTTATATAAGGCATTGATTGTAAGTTTTAAGGGGTAGACTAGTCTCTAATAATAAAGTTGTGTTTGTTTGTGTTGAAAATATAACGCGGAAACGATATGATCTTGCAATTTATGTCAACACGAAAATACTAGAGAAAAATAAGGGCACCAGAAATTTACGTGGTTCGGTTCGAGTATCGGTACCTACATCCACGGGGAGAGCCAGCATCAAATAATCCACTATAATCGGAGAATCAGAGTTACAATCACTCACACGCTCGAGTGTTTCCCACACCTAGATTTAACCCAAACCCAAAGTGTTTACAAATAAACAATGTAAACTCACAGCACAAAATCACCGAATGTTCAAGCCCTCCTGCAATTCACTCACAAACATACGAAAAACAAGAACTCCGTTCTTTCTTGTATGCTTCGTACGGCAATTGCAGCTTCTTGGCTTGGCTTCTATTTTTGTGTGGCGCTCTTATCTTCTATATGCTGAAGAAACCTTTTATATATATATATATATGTGTAAACCTAGCACTACTAGGTTTCTCCTATAGATAAGAGAGGAAACCCTTGTCTTTATTCTTTTGTGCAAAAGTAATCCTAGTCAAACTTGGAATAACAAGAAAACCAATCTTGAATAGGATATGAAATATTTTGAACAAATCAAAATCCTTCTATGGATTGAGTTCGTGAAAATTCAAACTCGAGTCATAATTTAACAGTTTGTAAACACCATGAGCTAATCCTCTTCTTTCTTCTCTTCAACATCTCTAATTATATTAGAGATTTTAGAATGGTGGGATAGCACCTCATCCTAGTAGTATGCCCTACATTTGCCTCCATAATAATCTTGTGCATCATTATTTTGAGGCCAAAAAGGCCTTATGCTTAGCATATGGATTTAGTTGGATGCTAAAAGTCCATCTCAATAGGACAAGGCTTGAGTGAGGCACCGAACTCAAGGGGACTAACTACCTACATCCGTTGAATTCTATTCTAAGCATAGACCCATGATTGGTATCAAAGCTAGGTTTCGATGGATCATTAGATTGGTTTAACTCCTTTGCTACTATAGTCCCACATCGCCTATGTGAAATTGGGCTACATTTGGTCGTTCAGATTTCTAACCAGGATAAGAGTAGATATGATAATAAATTACATTTAAAGATTTTGCTATATTCTATCTACTATTTACATTATACTATGTACATTGTTTGATATAAATTGTATATTAGTATAAATAACCAAAAATTTACAAACAAGAGATGGAAAAAATCTCTTGCAACATTCTTGCCTATTTTATTTTCATTTTTTGCCTCCCCTTTTAATTTATTTCTTTTTTATTTCTTTCTTCCACTTTTATCATTCTCTAATATAATTTTATTAAATAGAAAATTTACTATACCTAAAATACCTAAAATATGTAATATATATTTATATTTATATAAGAATTCATATTATAAGATAGGATTTAATTCAAATATGTAAATAAAAATAAGATTAAATTTAAAAAAATAAATTTTTATTTTTTTGTTCTTTTGAATTTCTTATGTTAGAATTAAAATATTATTTATATTGAAATATAATTGTAATTTTTTTAATTTAAGAAATTTGTTATTTGGGAAAAATAACTTTCTTATTATGGATATTAGAAATCCTATCCACATTTATCCCAACTCCCCCATGGAATAATTTTATTTGGCCTATATACCCCTTATATTTGACTTCATCATATCTTGAACAAGCATCAAATACAATATATGATAAATTATATCATATACTAAATTTTATCCTGACTACCAAACACGGCCTTGGTAATTTGAGAAAGAGAAATGAACATTGGTAACTAACTTAAAAAGAGTTGGTAAAACAAAACTAGTTGGGTTTCTTGTCCTTATGCACCCTATCAAAATAGGATTGTAGAATGGAAATATCGACGTATAGTCAACACTGGAGTCCATCAGTTTTTTGGATGTTTCCTTTTGAAATTGCAGTATACTTAATTAACTGCATGCCAACACCAGTTATTGATAATATTTCACCTTATGAGTCTTTATTTCACACTAAACCAGATATTACGTATTTACGTGTTTTTGGTTGTACAATATATCAATTTCTTTGCCTTTACTAGCTCCATAAGCTCACGTCTAGATCCAAAGTTTGCATCTTTAAGGGCTATCCTCTAAGATATAAAGGATATCGCTTCTATTGCCCCAAGGATAAGCATTTTTATGTTGTTGCGGATGCCACTTTTGATGAGGTCACCTATCCTCTTGCTGCCACGCTAAACTCCTCTTAAAATGCCTTAACACCAAAACCTGTGGAACTATTTTTGCCTGTTAATTTTTCCCTATCATCTTGGGCACCTGTTGGACCACCCAAGTCGCCACGGGTTTTTCCACCAAATCTGGAATTTTCACTTCTTGACACCACTGAAACTGCAATTGAACATGTTAAGGCTGCGCATGGTAACCATTTTGTTTCTATTTATGGAATAGATTTTTATTCCGGATCTATTTCTAGAATAGAAATCCGTTTGGTAAAAAAAAAATTTTCACTTTATTTTGGAACAAATTTATATTCCAGAAATAGGTTTGGAATAGAAATTAGAAACAAATTTTTTTTGCTTTTCTATTTCTAGAATAGAAATCAGAAATTGTTTTTCTCTTTCTTATTTCTCACCCAAAGAAGTTTTTTTTCGTCCGCCGCTCACGACCACCACCACCACCCCCCGCCCACCGCCGGGCCCCGGCCGCCGCCGCCGCCCGTTGCCGCCGGTTGTCCACCGCCACCCGGTTGCCACTCCTCCCATTATCGCCGCCACTTAGAAAAATAATTTTTTTTTGATTATCAAACGAATTTCTATTCCAAGAGTATAAATTTTTTGTCGTTATCAAACTTTTTTTGGCTCAGAAACTCATCCAGAAATAGAAATAGATTTCTGGAACAGAAATGTTATCATTCGCACCCTAAGGTACCACAAGAAACTCTTGCCATAGTACCAGCATCATCTTCACATCCTATGATGACCTATCTTTGAAACGGGACCATAGCTCATCGAACTTTTAAAAGAAATCATACCTCAGCTCTTGTGGTTTAGTCTAGTAATCCTGAAGAACCTACTTATTTTTCCAAGGTCGCAAAGGATGAGAAATGGCAGCTTGCAATATAGTACAAATACAAAGCACTAATGGACAATGGCACATGGGATCTTGCTCCGTCCCTGCTCATGCTCAACCTATTGGATGCAAATGGGTGTATAAAATTAAACTCCCCTCTGACAAAACTATTGAATGATATAAAGCAAGATTGGTCACCAAGGGTTTTCATCAACAAGAGGGTATCGATTATAAGGGTGATCGGTTGGTTCCATGGTCGAACTAGGAACTGAATTGGGAGGACCGGTTCCCATTTTTTGGGACCGAGGACCGGACCAAATAGTCTTAGGACTTGGAATCGGACCAACCAATTGATCCGGTCCAATGGAACCGAACATTTAGTAAAAAAAAATTAAAATTTTAAAAAATACTAGAATTATTATTATTTTAGAGTTTATTGCATTTTTTAAATAAAAAATAGTCGGTCCGGTCTAGTCCAATTCCCCCTGGAACTAGGAGCTAGATCGAAAATCACTGGTTCCATTTTTATGGAACCGAGAACCGGACCGACGCTGCGGGGAATTGGACCAAACTGGTCGGTCTAGTCTGGTCCAGGCGGTTCTTAGTTCGAGGCAGTCTAATGTGCTCACTCCTAATCAATCACACTGAGATGATTAGTTCGATGGCCAAGTCAATTACCATACACATGGTCTTGTCTTTGGAATATTCTCAACATTGGTCCATTCGACAATTGGACGTCTCTAATGCGTTCCTACACGGATTACTTGAGGTGGAAGTTTATATGACTCAACCGTAAGGTTTTGTTAATGTGGGTAAGCTCAACTATGTTTGTCACCTTCGAAGCTTGTTATATGGTCTTAAACAAGTGCTTTGCACTTGGCACACCCGCTTGAGTTCTTACTTGTGCAACATGGGATTTGTCATATCCAAGGCCAACATCACCTTACTTGTCAAACACATAGCTGGTTTCACTGTAACATCCTGAAATTCGAGCCATTTGAGGGAGAAATGAACGTTAATTTCGTCAATGCATTGTTGGTTGATCTCGCTTGGAACTGATCACTCCTGAGATACTGACCTTGAGGGGAAAGGCTAATGAGGACAGAACTCGTGCGACTAAAGAACTTGACCTGGGAAAACGACTCGACCATGAGACTTGCGTAAGGACGATCCTGTAGATATGCAGGCCGATTTCAGGGACGACTAGAAGTCAATTCGCGGATAGAAAATAATGGGACGACGGGTGATTCCGTTTACTGTTATCGAGCCCGCGAACGACCCTATGTCGATCCTTGGTAATCGTGTACTTTGAAATAAGAATTGATCCTTCGCAATTTCATGTAGTCAAAGACGTTCATGTGTCGAGAAGTCTTGAACGTGAATTAGCACGAGTCGGTTACGCGTGAATCCTCAAAGCCGCCCGTCGCCCGAGTAGTACCAAAATGGCATTCGGGCAAAATTGACATGGCATGAGAATCCAAGTATTGGACTTTGAATTTTCGGGAACGTTCGAGAAGGACTTTTGGACGATGCTTCTTTGTCAGTCGACAGTGCCGGCTGAGCCGAGTAATTAGAAAAGGGATTTTCGGACCGAGGAAACGAGCCCACGAGGACGTGGGCCGAGAAAGATCAGTGTGGGCCTCACGCCCAAGGTGCGACAGCCGCCATGGAAGGCCTGAGACAAGCAAGTGAGCCCGTTGGGCCAAACCGACAATTTACCCTCCCGAGCCCGTTGTCTAATCTTGAGTCGTTTCGAGCCCAACAAATTCCCGAGCCCGTTCCTATTAATTTTCCTAGCCTTTTCCTAGGCCCGCCCTTCATTTTCAGCCTAAGGGCACATTGGGAAATGTGCAAGGTGGAAATGACCAAAATGCCCTTGGATATTTTGAAGAAAAGTCAAAAGGAAGAAAGAGAAGATGAGGTCATTTTCTTGGCAAGTGGGGGCAAGCATTAATGGCTTTTATGAGGCCTATCTCCAGCCTTCACTTCACTCTCTCTCTCCTCTTCATCTTCTCCAAAATCGCAGCCCCTCTCTTCCCTAGTTTTCCTTCATTCCTTCAGTTTTTCAATTCTGACCTTTCACCGAAAATCGAGTTGTTCATTGCCTTTCCGTTGGAATCTCGGCCCGTGCCACCCGGCGTTACGTTCAGAAGACGAAAAGCGTTCAGATGGTGTCGGCCGTTCGCCAAACGGAGTCGTCAGCCGTCCTGTACGGCCGCCGGAAGTTGCTGCTCGCCGTACCGTCACTATTCCGCCTGCAGCAGCTTTGTTCCGCCTTTTCCCCTGTTTTTCTCCCATTCCAGCGAAACCACCGCCCATACCAGCCACAAGTGGTTCCCCCTCGACCCCCAGGTGCCGCCGGTTGCTGGCCCGCCGCTCGCCGGAGCTCCGGGCAGCCCGTTCAACTCCGATCGCCTTCTTTCCTCGTGTGCGGTCGGTTTTCAGAGTTGCAGAGGGATTCCGAGTTTTTTGCTGCTGTTTTGAGCCCGGGACCGCCTTGGATCGTCGTGGTAGAGGTCCCTGGGTGTCGGGTTCGTCGCCGCCGCCGCGTCCGTGTCGCCGGCCCGCTTAACGGGTGAGTTTAGCTCCTAATCCCTATTTAGTGCCTAAACTTGCTTAGAGTTGGTTAGTTAGTGTTAATTTTGGGTTAAGGGGTTTAATTAAGTTGTATTAGCCCTAAGATAAGTGATTAGATAGATGGTTAGGATTAGATTAGCTTAATTTTGCTAATTGTGCTTAATTATTGCTTAAATGAGGGTTATGTGATTTTTGTGATTAATTAAGCATGATTTGATTTAATTGAATTGATTAATTATTTTAATTATTGTTTTTGTTTAATTTCTGGATTAAATATTTTAATTAATTGAATTTCGGGAAAATCACTGTTCACAAATTACTATTCACGGATTACTGTTCACTAATCACTGTTCACGACACTGTTCATGCAGAAGCTAATTTTTGGCTTATTTTGATGTGTTCTTGGTTGTTATGATTTATTGAAGTGCCGATTATTAATTATACTCGTGAATATTGATGAAATGCGTGATCGAATGTTGATTGGAAATTGGATTTTGGAATTGTCGAGTGAGATCGCATGACATGTTGCGTGGGTTATCTGAAATGGCATGTCGCATGAGCATGAGCGCATGAGCGATGTTGCATTCACGACCAAGCAAAAGCGAAGACAAGAATGAACTGTTTGCTGATGTGTTGCATGGTCAGATTAAAGTTGATAGCCCGGTTGAGCCGGATGACCGCCAATCCCCATTGGGGTTGTGCCGTGACCATTGGGTCGCCTGACAGTGGTCAGATGCGGGGCTGCGGCAGTGAGCGGGCCCCATGCTCCATAGGGAATGCCGTCGATGGGAGAGAGCCCGTGACGTTGCTGTGCCTCATGGGGGAGGACGATGCCTAGTCTTCGACCGGTAGACCGCCAACCATAAGGTTGTGCCGTGGCCCTAGTGGTCGTAATAATCGGAGCACGTGTGAGTGTGAGGCATGAGAAAGTTATGTGAGATGCTCTGATTATTCGCATGCTCTTAATGTCGTGATGATTGCATTAATTATGGTACGCACGCATGAGTTGTGGTCGTGCGGGGGTGTGGCAATGGCCGAGTGTGAGATCGCTTGTGACGCGATTCGCATGTGATTGATGAACTGTTTCATCTAACGGCCATGTGCCTTGATTGCATTGTATGAGATTGAACGTGCAGGGTATGGCATACCGGGTAAGGTTGCATGCGAACCGAATGGTGTTTATTGATTGACCCTGGTGGTTGTTTGATTGTGGGTTGTCTGTTGTCTGTTGTGGGTTGAGTGAGGGGTGGTTCTGGAGAAATACCCCGGGTTGAGTTGGCGTATTAACCGGGGCTTAGGGGAAAGAACTCGCTGAGATTTTATCTCAACCCGTCGTGGTTAACCATTTTCAGGCCTTTAGAATGGCGTACCCGCAGTGGAGGATCCTGCCCCCGCTCCTCCAGTGATCGACCTGACGGAGCTTGAGTCCGATGGGTCCGAGTGATGATGGTTCTGAACCTGAGGGTTCTTCTTGTTTAATTGGATTAGCCTAGTTTCTTTTTGGTTTGTCTTAGAGGATGGATCGGCCCTTTTTGTCGAGCTTGTAATTTGGAAAACGATCCTCCGTTGGTTAATCCAGTAAATTGAATAATTGAGTAGTTGCTGTTGTTCTCGTTGTTCATCCCTCTATCCCTGTTTGATTGTATGTTTGTCTGGGGATGGTTCGTCTTCCGCTTGCGCATAATCAAAGATAAAATGAATGGTCGTCGATGGGTCTTGGGACGTCGCTTTCAATCGACCAAGGTACTGGGGTTGCCGCGAGCTCGAGAGTCGGGGCGTGACAACCCGTCGGTTTTGGTATCAGAGCGAGGTCGAGACTTGGAGTGATAAGGTGCATGGGATTTTTTGGGATAGTGAGATAGGGATGGCTTTTACTTTACATGCCTGTGATTGCTTTTGTGGTTTCGTGTGGTGGCGGGTTGCTCATAGTCTAGAGTGATGAGCAATCCTGAGCAGTCAGCCCCTAGGCGTAGGGTAGCGTCTGGTCAGGCCAGTGCTTGATGTAGCGTATAAGCAGATCCTAGGTTAGACGGGATCCTGCTGGCGCTAGAGACCTTGTTAGGACAGCAAGCTGTGTGCTTTTGCTGTGGTCCTTGTGGTTCCCCTAGTGAGAGGAGAGGCCTGTGAGAGAGACCGATGCCTAGGCTGGTAGAGCAGTTCCTGAGACTGAAACCTCCGAGGGTTAATGGCGTGGGCGACCCTGAAGCTGCAACCCTTTAGATAAGGAATTTCGAGAGGACTGTTACAGTGTTAAGGTGTTCAGAGGAAGATCTGGTACTTCTGGCGGCTTATCAGTTTCAAGGTAATGCCAGTACTTGGTGGGAAGCCACTCAAGGAAGAGTGTTCCCTAAAGGCATGGCTCAGATTTGGGGTGCCTTTCGTGAAGCTTTCAATGGAAAGTACTTCTTGGACAGTGCGAGGGAGTCATCGATGGCAGAGTTCCAACAGTTTCGTCAGAATCAGATGTCAGTGGATCAGTATAAGACGAAGTTCGCTGAGTTGGCCTAGTATGTACCGAGATTAGTGGAGGACCCTTGGATAGGGCGAGACGGTTCAGAGATGGCTTGAAGCCGGAATTGAAAGCCAGCTGGTGCCCTTGAGTTTAAAGAGTTTTGATAAGATGTACGAGAGGGCCCAGATGATCGAGAAGAACATGATAGAGAGGGCGTCCGCATCTGGCTCGCGGTTCGTGCCTAACAGAGACAATCATCGGTTGGAAAAGGGACCAATGATGGGGAGAAGGAATCTCATCCCACCCAATAGAAAGTGGATTGTCATGGAAAGACAATTCAGTTTAACCCAGTAGTGGGTGACAGTTTTGAGTTTGTGGGAAATCGAGGAGGACCCTTGACCCCTTTGAAATTCGTCGTTGGAAGTAACTCGTTTATTAGACGAAGGTTGCTAAGGTTATTGGACAACTGAGGTTAATGGGTTAGTTGAAGAATCAAGGATGGATCGTTGTACTTATGCATCGCTTATCAGTAACTCAACCAAAGGACGGTCATGAGCAAGTATCCATTACCAAGGATGGATGACTTGTTTGACCCATTTCAAGGAGCTTCGATGTGTTCCAAGATAGGCCCAAGGACGGGCTATCAGTAGTTGAGGATTAAAAAGGAGGATAAACTAAAGACGACATATCGTGTGTGATTTGGTCACTACGAGATTACCGTACTGTCGTTTGGATTAACTAATATGCCAGTTGCTTTTATGGATTCGAGGAATTGAGTGATTAAGGCGTATTTGGAGCAAATTGTAATTGTGATCGTGAGCGATATGTTGGAATATTCGAGGAATTTAGAGGAACGCGAATAGCACTTGAGGGCGGTGTTATAGACCATTCGAGAGCATAAACAGTATGCCAAGTTTAATACGTGCGAGTTTGGGTTTACTCGCGTTGCTTTTGTTATCGTGTGATTTTGGACGAAAGGAATTTCTATGGATCCGCTAAGATCAAAGTAGTCATGAATATGTCATGGCTTATGACGGTGACAGAGGTTCGAAGTTTTCTAAGTCGGACAGGTTAGTACAAATGATTCGTAGAAAGGTTCTCTACGATAGCTACACCTCTGACACGAAGGTTAATGAAGGACGTAAGAATTTGAATGGACGAATGAATGAAATTTTTAAGAGCTTAAGATAAGCTGATTACCGCACCAGTTTTGAGGATTTAGTCTACTATTGGAAAATACGAGATTTGCAGTGAGGTGTCGTATAAGGGATTTGACTGCGTGGTAAGGCAACAAGGAAGATTGTTGCTTACGCATCACGACAATTGAGGTCATTGGATTTGATGGAAGTCAAATAAGTTTATCTTGATGATTTGAGGAGTTGTAGGTATGGGATCATAAGAGATGATCTATTAAATGGTGATGATCTTTGATAAGAATTACGGTGGATGATTTATTGCTCGGAAGTCTTAGATTCGATTAAGATGTGAATTTACCAAGGTGGATTATTTCAGGAGATATATAAGATAGGGATTTGAGGAATGGATTTTTGTCTTCGGTGGATTAAGAATTAATTATCCCCTGATGCTAGACGGATGAGTGAGGAAATGGCATTGTCGATGATTTCTTCTCGAGGTATCAGAAAGGATTTGAAGAGGTATCTGAAAGCTTTTGGTGCAATAAATGACATTTGGTTTGCACTAATTTTCAAGTGGTTGAGGTGAATTCTTGGTTTGGTTATTAAATGGGCGTGAAAGGAGTATTGGAAGAAAAATCTGTGGTTTGTGGAATTCGAACAGCGTTTTGATGGAAATTCAGTAAATCAGATTTCAAGTGTTGATAAGTGACCCCGTGGAAATGAACTCATGGTTGACGAGCTGGAGAAAGTTTTGCACTTTGAGGTACTTAGACGAGGTTAAAACCGTGAGGCTTGGTATGGGACGGGCCAAAGCGGATAATACCTCTATGAGATGGTGCATGTCAAAAAGGGACTTTTGCTAGTAGTGGTGCAGTTCGAAGATGCTCATAACGACTGATCCGATGAGGGCGGGGAGTGGACGCGGGGCCGAGTGCTCGAGCAAGGAGCGACTCTGGCGAGCTTCTAGGATGTCGAAAGGGGCGAAATGAACCGAACTACGCCTTTGTGCAAAAAGAGAGTGCTTGTGGGATAAGATTTTATCGGAGTGGTATAACAGAAATATGGTCAAGTTTGTGGAACTCCAGTCTATGGAACGAGGTCAGAGAACTGGGAATCGCTGATTCAAAATTGGTTTAGCATTTATTGAATGCAGTTCATATTATCAAAGACAGATTAAAGACCGCTTAGAATCGTCAGAAGAGTTATGCAGATAAGTATCGTAAACCGTTGGAGTTTAAGGTGGGCGATCATGTATTTTTGAAAGTATCGCCGATGAGGCGTACTTCTAGATTTGGCAAGAAAGGAAAGTTAAGTCCGAGGTACGTTGGACCCTTTGAAATTTTGGAAAGGATCAGGGTTTTAGCGTATCGTCTTGCGTTGCCACCGAAACTTGCTCAAGTACATGATGTTTTCCACGTGTCTATGTTGAGAAAGTATGAGCCGGACTTGACACATGTTTTGAATTTTGAGGAATTGGACGTAGACTACAGGGTGTCGTACATGGAGAGGTCGATACAAATAGAGGATCGTAAGGAGCAAGTACTTCGAAACAAGACTATCGCCTTAGTTAAGGTGATCTGACAGTATCACGGAACAAAGGGAGCTACACTAGAAAGTGAAGAAGTAATGAAGCATCAGCACCCCCATTTTTTTTTGAGGACTTGTTAGTAGCAGCAAATTTCGAGGACGAAATTTTTATAAGAGGGGAAGAGTTGTAACATCCTGAAATTCGAGCCATTTGAGGGAGAAATGAACGTTAATTTCGTCAATGCATTGTTGGTTGATCTCGCTTGGAACTGATCACTCCTGAGATACTGACCTTGAGAGGAAAGGCTAATGAGGACAGAACTCGTGCCACTAAAGAACTTGACCTGGGAAAATGACTCGACCATGAGACTTGCGTAAGGACGATCCTGTAGATATGCAGGCCGATTTCAGGGACGACTAGAAGTCGATTCGCGGACAGAAAATAATGGGACGACGGGTGATTCCGTTTACTGTTATCGAGCCCGCGAACAACCCTATGTCGATCCTTGGTAATCGTGTACTTTGAAATAAGAATTGATCCTTCACAATTTCATGTAGTCAAAGACGTCCATGTGTCGAGAAGTCTTGAACGTGAATTAGCACGAGTCGGTTACGCGTGAATCCTCAAAGCCGCCTGTCAGTCTGAGTAGTACCAAAATGGCATTCGGGCGAAATTGACATGGCATGAGAATCCAGTATTGGACTTTGAATTTTCGGGAACGTTCGAGAAGGACTTTTGGACGATGCTTCTTAGTCAGTCGACAGTGCCGGCTGAGCCGAGTAATTAGAAAAGGGATTTTCGGACCGAGGAAACGAGCCTACGAGGACGTGGGCCGAGAAAGATCAGTGTGGGCCTCACGTCCAAGGTGGGACAGCCGCCATGGAAGGCCTGAGACAAGCAAGTGAGCCCGTTGGGCCAAACCGACAATTTACCCTCCCGAGCCCGTTGTCTAATCTTGAGTCGTTTCGAGCCCAACAAATTTCCGAGCCCGTTCCTATTAATTTTCCGGCCTTTTTCCTAGGCCCGCCCTTCATTTTCAGCCTAAGGGCACATTGGGAAATGTGCAAGGTGGAAATGACAAAAATGCCCTTGGATATTTTGAAGAAAAGTCAAAAGGAAGAAAGAGAAGATGAGGTCATTTTCTTGGCAAGTGGGGGCAAGCATTAATGGCTTTTATGAGGCCTATCTCCAGCCTTCACTTCACTCTCTCTCTCCTCTTCATCTTCTCCAAAATCGCAGCCTCTCTCTTCCCTAGTTTTCCTTCATTCCTTCAGTTTTTCAGTTCTGACCTTTCACCGAAAATCGAGTTGTTCATTACCTTCCCGTTGGAATCTCGGCCCGTACCACCCGCCGTTACGTTTAGAAGACGAAAAAAGTTCAGATGGCGTCAGCCGTTCGCCGAACGGAGTTGTCGGCCGTCCTGTACGGCCGCCGGAAGTTGCTGCTCGCCGGACCGTCACTATTCTCCGCCCGGCAGCCGCAGCAGCTTTGTTCCGCCTTTTCCCTGTTTTTCTCCCATTCCAGCGAAACCACCGCCCATACCAGCCACAAGTGGTTCCCCCTCGACCCCAGTGCCGCCGGTTGCTGGCCCGCCGCTCACCGGAGCTCCGGGCAGCCCGTTCAACTCCGACGCTTCTTTCCTCTGTGCGTCGGTTTTGAGTTGCGAGAGGGATTCCGAGTTTTTTGCTGCTGTTTTGAGCCCGGGACCGCCTTGGATCGTCGTGGTAGAGGTCCCTGGGTGTCGGGTTCGTCGCCGCCATCGCGTCCGTGTCGCCGGCCCGCTTAACGGGTGAGTTTAGCTCCTAATCCCTATTTAGTGCCTAAACTTGCTTAGAGTTGGTTAGTTAGTGTTAATTTTGGGTTAAGGGGTTTAATTAAGTTGTATTAGCCCTAAGATAGGTGATTAGATAGATGGTTAGGATTAGATTAGCTTAATTTTGCTAATTGTGCTTAATTATTGCTTAAATGAGGGTTATGTGATTTTTGTGATTAATTAAGCATGATTTGATTTAATTGAATTGATTAATTATTTTAATTAATGTTTTGTTTAATTTCTGGATTAAATATTTTAATTAATTGAATTTCGGGAAAATCACTGTTCACAAATTACATTGTTCACTGACATCGTTTCACTAATCACTGTTCACGGATTACTGTTCACGAATCACTGTTCACGGCACTGTTCATGCAGAAGCTAATTTTTGGCTTATTTTGATGTGTTCTTGGTTGTTATGATTTATTGAAGTGCCGATTATTAATTATACTCGTGAATATTGATGAAATGCGTGATCGAATGTTGATTGGAAATTGGATTTTGGAATTGTCGAGTGAGATCGCATGACATGTTGCGTGGGTTATCTGAAATGGCATGTCGCATGAGCATGAGCGCATGGGCGATGTTGCATTCACGACCAAGCAAAAGCGAAGACAAGAATGAACTGTTTGTTGATGTGTTGCATGGTCGATTAAAGTTGATAGCCCGGTTGAGCCGGATGACCGCCAATCCCATTGGGGTTGTGCCGTGACCATTGGGTCGCCTGACAGTGGTCAGATGCGGGGCTGCGGCAGTGAGCGGGCCCCATGCTCCATAGGGAATGCCGTCGATGGGAGAGAGCCCGTGACGTCGTCGTGCCTCATGGGGGAGGACGATGCCTGGTCTTCGACCGGTAGACCGCCAACCATAAGGTTGTGCCGTGGCCTTAGTGGTCATAATAATCGGAGCATGTGTGAGTGTGAGGCATGAGAAAGTTATGTGAGATGCTCTGATTATTCGCATGCTCTTAATGTCGTGATGATTGCATTAATTATGGTACGCACGCATGAGTTGACAGTCGTGCAGGGTGTGGCAATGGCCAGGTGAGATCGCTTGTGACGCGATTCGCATGTGATTGATGAACTGTTTCATCTAACGGCCATGTGCCTTGATTGCATTGTATGAGATTGAACGTGCAGGGTATGGCATACCGGGTAAGGTTGCATGCGAACCGAATGGTGTTTATTGATTGACCCTGGTGGTTGTTTGATTGCGGGTTGTCTCGTTGTTATGTTGTGGGTTGAGTGAGGGGTGGTTACGGGAGAGATACCCCGGGTTGAGTTGGCGTACTAACCGGGGCTTAGGGGAAGAACTCGCCGAGATTTTATCTCAACCCGTCGTGGTTAACCATTTTCGGGCCTTTAGAATGGCGTACCCGAGTGGAGGATCCTGAGCTCCTCCGGTGATCGGGTCCGGAGCTTGAGTGATGGTGAGTGATGAAACCCGAGGGTTCTTCTTGTTTAATTGGATTAGCCTAGTTTCTTTTTGGTTTGTCTTAGAGGATGGATCGGCCCTTTTTGTCGAGCTTGTAATTTGGAAAACGATCCTCCGTTGGTTAATCCAATAAATTGAATAATTGAGTAGTTCTTTGTTGTTCTCGTTGTTCATCCCTCTATCCCCGTTTGATTGTATGTTTGTCGGGATGGTTCATCTTCCGCTTGCGCATAATCAAAGATAAAATGAATGGTCGTCGATGGGTCCTGGGACGTCGCTTTCAATCGACCAAGGTAATGGGGTTGCTGCGAGCTCGAGAGTCGGGGCGTGACATTCACCATTCACTTATTGGTGTATGTTGATGATTTTATTTTAATCAATTCCCCAAATGCTCCATTACATGATCTCATGCAATCCCTTTAGTCGGAATTTGTTATCAAGGATTTAGGGGACATTCATTATTTTTTGGGGATTGAAGTGCTTCATACCAACAATGGGTTACATCTTCACTTGGGTCAATTTGTGAGGAAAAAACTGAAAAATGCTAATATACAATCTGCCAAACCCACTACTACTCCTACCAATTTTGTGGAACCAGACACGGTCGCTTCTCATGAGCCACTTGTGAACCCATTTTAGTTTCAAAGCATTATAGAAGCACTTCAATATCTAACTCTTACATGGCCCGATATTGCATACGTGGTGAATTCGGCTTGTCAACATCTTCATGCCCCCACTATGACAAATTAGGGTCATGTAAAATAGATTACATATATGTTACAATAGTTTTCAATTAACACATGTCATTAGAGTTAGGTCATTTAAATTGCATGTCATATGTCGTTAGAGTAAAAAAAATCATGCATATTAAATCTAGACTAGAGTTACATATAATTAATTTTACAAAATTTTTTTAAAAAAAAATTAGATGTCAACCCATTTAGAAATTATGTTTAGAGCATGCATTTTAGTTATAGCTTATTTTGCTTTAAGGTTGATCATGATTCTTACATTTATTCCTTTGGACTTATTGAATGTTATTGATTGTGATTCGCATAACCACTCTTTTCCATGTTAGTGGCTTATGTTAAAATCAACCGAGACTGCTTTCAAAAAAATGTTTTTGAAACTTAAACAGAAATGGTACCGAAAGGGCGCTAGTTTAACTTAGCGTAACCATGTCTCCAAACCTATTGAATCTCTGGTTCGTAGAAATAAAGTATTCTCCCATACTTTACTTAGGTTTCTAATCAACCCTAATTGATAAGTGGCGGCTTCTAATTGAATAAAATTACATGTTTAAATAGGACAAATTTTGAGTACCAAGTAGCGGTCGGTAGGGTTTGGGAGAGCCCGCACTAAGTCATCGGACTTAATAATCTATTAATTTTCCCATGGTGATTCACTTTCGAGAAAGTCGCGACAAAAGCCATCTTGCACAATTAATGGGGTGAGTGGCCAACCAGTATAGTGGTGAAGTCAATAATGGAGGACTCATATCTTCTATTGTAGTCCATTCCTCATCGCTAAACAACAAAAATGCCCGCAAATCTATGCATTTTGATGATCACGCCTATCATTTAGTGGCGGTTACTTGATATAATTTCAATGGTATCAAACTTATTATTGACTCTCTTTTTTCTGCTTTGTTGGCCATTTTGGTGTTACGAACATAGATTCCAAGTCACCTTCCGATCATCAAACTAATTCCACATGTTGGAACAAAGAGAGATCTATAAGGACTTATACTCTCTTGATCTAACTCTGAAAGCTTGGATTCAGCATACAAATCAAGCCGGTGGCCTTCGCTTTCTTTTAGGACAGTCGTTTGACTCTCGCTCGGCCTACGCTTTGAAGTTCTTGTTAGCAGCTTTCCTTCACTGTTCATCTTTCGGTACTTGTGATTATTGTACTAATGGAGCAAAGGCCACATCTCATGACCATTTTTGTCATGTTCTAGTTGAGGTAGGGAAACTTATTCACGCGTACCCTTTAGAGTCGCTTTCTTGTAGTATATGTTTCAGCAATGCGCAAGCCACGCAAAGGGCAATATGGTGTTGACCACGTCGTTCTTGGATCGTGACAAATGCTTACCGAGTCATCCCAGACGATATTCCCAATTCTACGCTTTCCTCTCCATGTAGTTTTGTTTCTTCTATATGATACCGGTCTAAAAAGAGTAGGTGATTTAGAATATAACAAAAGTACGACAACATGAATATTAATCACCAAAGAAAATACAAAAAAAATTAAAAAAGTCCAAAACCTATTCATTGATGTTAATTTAGCTATAAATCTTTTATCGGTGTCAATTTGGTCCTAAACTTTTTTATTGTAATTTAGTCATTCTAGATAATTTTGGTTAGATTTTGCTAACGTGAATGCATGTTAGTTTACTGATGTTGCTGACTTTTAATAATATTTTAATATTTTTTCAAATTATTTATTTTTCTTATTTTTTTTCTCTTTCCTTTTTTTCCCTTTCTTTCCTTCTTTCTCCAGTCGATTGCCTCGCCAGTGGCTGGGATGCTTGCTCAACCTCACCAGCCCTCACCTTTGGGCGGTCGTCAACCATCGATCGACTAGAGTAAGAAGGAAGGGAAGAGGAAAAATAGGAAAGAGAAAAGAAAAGCAAAAAGGAAATAAAAAATAAAAAAATAAAAAAATAAAAAAATATTATTATAAGTTGTCAGCATTAGCATTGATCATGCCATGTAGGTCGATCGAAGGGCATGTCAGCAAAATTAGGCAAAAATTAGTTGGAAAAGATTTAAAATTGAATTGGCACTACGTCAAAATGTTTAAAACTGAATTGATATTAGGTCAAAATGTTTAGAACTAAACTAGTACTAATGCAATATGTTTAACACTTTTGTAACCTTAAGATACATGAGATATGACTCACGATTTGAGCGAGTCTATCGAAGAGATACCAAGTTCTTTCGTGATATCGTAATCTAAGAGCTCAATTTCAAAAAATACATTAAGATACACACTTACCCTCAAAACCTTAAAAAGGATTTGTATAGAGTCAATTTAGGACCACCGTCCAAGCATAAACAAATCCCGTGACTTCTAACATTTCTATTTCCCAAGATGAGGCTAACAATAAATAACAACATTGACTCTTGACTCCTGACTCTAGAGAGAAAGCACATTGTGCAATGGACTCGACAAGAACGCAGAAATATTAAAAGACCGGCTCTCGGATTTGCCGACCACCTTTTAGTAACACAAGTTCCTCCGGAAGACCCGAACTTCCTCGATGCTTGATTCATTTGATATCTAACACATATGTTTTTCTAATCATATATCAGCCGGCCACATTGAAGCACGAATTTCTCTTAACTTAACTATATGATGCAAGTGGTGAAATCTAAAATCGGCACTTAACCCTTCATGTTGTTTTATAGGAGATTGCATCATTTAATTTGAGCTAATTGGTGAGTTGTACTTCATACACCTTATCAATCTCTCCGGTAAAATTGGAACTACGATTTGTTTTTTCTTTTCCTTTGCATGGTTAATTGACAAATAGAAAGAGTACATGATGATTTCTACCAGTATTGACGCCGGACTAGGGATACAATGGTGATGAGGGAAAAAGATTGAGAAGCTTTGAACAAAATGCACTTCGAGCCAAAAACCTTTGAGAAAATGATGTATTTCTTAAAGTTCAATCAGACGCAACTGATGACACGTTAATATGTTTTTAAGATCCATGAAAGTAGGAAGATTAAACCCTAATTTTGTCCTTTTGCAACTAGAATTATTCAATTATGCGCGTTAATTTTCAAGGATGTTTGGAGAACTCCATGTTTAATTGATTAAGTAGAGAGCGGAGGATCGAGTCCAAGTCGAGCCTTTTGTTCTTGCTTCCTTGTCCGTAGGCGTGGAATAGACTAATTGAGTTGGACTTTGCAGACCTGCAGGCCATGAGATTGCCATAATAAGCCGAAACGCCGAGTACTAGGCGACAAAATGTCAGATCAACGCGGCAAAGACTTTAAGAAAGGAAAAGTGATGTCTGATCAGGAGGTCTAATCCACCCTTGGATTTGATGTTTAGTGAGGGATTGGGTAGCTTAAATCCCCAAATTAAGGGTGGATTAAACTGTTTGCGTGAAGCTTTTCTTGTGGTGCATGTTCTAATTTTCGGAACTTCACATTGTTTGGCTACAAATGGAGAAAAGAAACCAAAGATCCCAAAATGATAATGCATGGTATTGCTGTGGAGATGAAAAAGAGATACGATAAGAGCTTTACTAACATAATAATTTTTAAACTATTGTGAGAATAATAACTCGTGAGCCACAAATTCCTAAAGGAATAAACCCTACAATAGCTTATAATTATTTATTATTTAAATTTTTATAGTCCATAATAAATAGTTATTTTTATAGGAAATTTAAAACTATCACCAAGTCATTTTTCATTTTTATTTGTATTTTCATCACCATTTCAGAACAACTTCTATACTAGAACACCCGTCGTGACCCATGGTCTTTATCTTGCCAAACCAATTGTAATGACAATTGTTGGCTGACAACTGTGTTGATCATCTTGAGAAAACTTCTCTTTGATATTTAATAAAAAAGATCCCCATTTAGGTAAAAATTTCAGCTTTAAATGAATCTTGTTCACAAAATTTTGAGTGTACAAATGTATTTCTAGTAGAAATTGAACACGGAGAATTTACTAAGAGTGAGAAACTCCAATCCAATATGACATGAAGACGATATCACCCCATTCGGAAAAAAGTGTAAAAAAAATTCTAAATATGTTGTATTTGTACCAATTTAGTTCCAAACCTTTTGATCTAGTCCCACTTCAGTCTTAAACTTTTTGACTTAGTGCTAATTTAGTCACTTTGGCTAATTTTGATAAGATATTGCTAATATGGATAATTTTTTAATATAATTTTGCCAATTCAGTCATTTGTATTAATTTTGGCGGGATATTGCTACAAAGAAATTTTTTAATACTTTTCAAATTACTAAATTTTTCTTTTTTCATTTTTTTCTCTTTTTTTTCTTTTTCTTTTCCTTCCCCTTCCTTTGGCTAGTCACTGGACCTCGACGATTGGCCAGAGGTGAAAGCTAACGAGAGCCCTCTCTAGTCTCTAGCTAGCCTCGTTAGCCACTGTGGAGGCTCAAGCCCTTGCCAAAGTCCATGAGGGTGGCCTCACGATGGGCTGGTGAGGGTCAAGCCCTTGCTAGATGCCACAAGGTTATGGCCTTTGGTCACGGCATCTTGCGAGGGGCTCCAGCCTTGCCATGGTCAAGCAAGGCTCGACCCTCTCTAGATTCGGCAAGTATGAGCCTCGCCGAATTAGCGTGAGGCCACCTTTGCGACCTTTGGCAAGGTCCCTCATTGGCAATCCTCACCTCTAGCTAGTCACAAGTCGGTTGGAGAAAGAAAAAAAACAATGAAAGAAAAGGAAAAAGAAATGAAATAGAAAATAAATAATAATCTAAAAATATTATTAAAAGTTGTCACGTCATCACTAGCTATGCCACGTCAGCCAACCGACGCCCATGTTAGCAATATCCAACCAAAATTAGCTAAAATGACTAAATTGGCATTAGGTCAAAATGTTTAGGACTAAATTGGCACAAATAAAATGTTTAGAACTAAATTGACATTAATATAATAGGTTTAATACTTTTTGACACTTTCCCACCTCATTCTCTATGTGGCGGGCGAGGTCAACCTCACCAGGGCTGGGTGAGTTCGATCTTCCTAGTGAGGAGAGGTTTAAGCCTCACTAGGGATGAGTGAGGTTGACCTCACTAGTCGTTGACTGGCCAAAGGGTGAAGAGGAAGGTAAGAAAAAAAGAAAAAAGAAATAGAAAGAAACATGAGGGAAAAAAAGGAAAAAATTTAAATCAAAAAAATATTAAATATTATTAAAAATTATCAACATAAGTATTGGTCACACTACATAGGATGTTTGGTAATCACATTAGCAAATTTCAGCCAAAATTGGCCAAATTGACTAAATTAACACAAATATAAAATGTTTACGAGTCAATTGACAGAAAATAATTATTTATTTATCCCCGGTAAGGCTGTTCATTCAAAATTACTGGAGGGGAACGAGTCAATTCTCATTCATGGCAAGTGAACAAGATAGGAAATTTCCTGATATTCTGCATAGGAAAATTCATGTCGAGCTCCACTGCAGCAGTCAGCACGAGCAATATAAATCCACATGTTCGCTCTTTGTCCCTCCACCACTCGTCTTCACATCCCTGAAAAGAAACGCAGTCACCTCGAGACGCAGAAACAGCGAAAAACCGCCGTCGCCCCCGGCAATGTTGAGCTTTGACGTCTCACCGCTACTCTCCTCCACACCCTCGCTGGCCTCAATCGCACTCGTCGTCTTCATCACCTTCCTCATCCTCAAATGCCTCCGCCTCCTCTCCTCCTCCGTCGCTGCTACTGGCCTCTGCCTGCCTCCGTCACCACCGAAGCTCCCGATCATCGGGAATCTCCACCAGCTCGGTAATTACCCTCACCGCTCGCTTCAAGCCCTGTCGAGACGCTATGGCCCCTTGATGATGCTCCACTTCGGGAGCGCGCCCGTCCTCGTCGTATCTTCCGCCGACTGTGCGCGTGACATCATGAAGACCCACGACCTCATTTTCTCCGACCGACCCAGGTAGAGCCCAAGCCTGTCAACCCGTGTTCATGAATCTTAATAATTCTGTATTAGAGTAATATTTTCTGGCATTTATGATTGGAGAAGGTCTCGGTTTATTACAGATATGGGGTTAACCACGTGTCAACTTGTGCCGTTACAAAACATCATAGTTCTACACGTCGAATGCTTCAGTTAAACTAATTTTGTGCCGAATCATTTAGATCAACCCTGTCCGAGAGGCTTCTGTACCACCGCAAGGACGTGTCGCTGGCGCCGTACGGCGAATACTGGAGGCAAATGAGGAGCATCTGCGTGCTGCAGCTGCTCAGCAACAAGAGGGTCCAGTCGCTTCGGACAGTCCGAGAAGAAGAGATCTCTCTGTTGATGGACAAGATCGAGCAGCATCGCTCGGTGGACCTGAGCGACGTGTTTGCGTCGTTGACGAACGACATCATATGCCGGGTGGCTCTGGGGAGGAAGTACAGCGAGGGCATGCAGGGCAAGAAGTTCAAGGGATTGTTGGCAGACATGATGGGGTTGCTGGGCATTTTCAACGTTGGGGACTTCATTCCGAGCCTTGCGTGGATCAACAAGCTGACTGGTCTAGACGCGAAAGTGGAGCTGGTCGCGAGGGAATTCAACCAGTTCCTCGATGAGGTGGTGGAGGAGCATCGGAGGAAGATGGAGGAGAAGAGCGTTGGCGGCGGAGGTGGAGATAGGAGAGACTTTGTGGACGTTTTGTTGGAGATTGAGAAGGACAAAACTCTTGGTTTTGCTCTTGGTGCCGACAGCATCAAAGCACTCGTCTTGGTAAGCTCTCCATTTTCTCCACCAACCATTTCATACACTCGAAATTTTTTTGTCATGAGATAATTATTGGATGATGTTGGGTCTCTCTCATTTTTCTCTCGCACTTATAAATTGACCCCAAGCCTCTTTCACAATCGACAGAACTAAATGAGAAAGTTTTTGGGAATAACAAAAATATAACCATTTGTATTTTCTGTTTCTACAAAGATATCTCGGGTAACCAAGTTGACGACTTAATTAAGAGAATTCTAAAGATATAATAATTACAAAATTATATAATAACTTCTCGTTAAATTTTGAACATACCTCACAAATTTAGATACTACTTTTTAAAGTCACACTAGAATTTTTAAGTCAATATTAATAAGATATTAAGTATTCTTCAAACTTATGAGTCATAATTGAGTGACAAGCTTTATTAGTTGTCCATGATGCTTGATTATCAAGTTTTTTTGTGCTTGTACAGGACATATTTGCCGCTGGAACTGATACAACGTACACAGTCCTGGAGTGGGCAATGACCGAGCTCTTAAGGCACCCTAGAGCCATGTACATTCTCCAAACCGAGGTCCGCAAGATCGCCAATGGCAAGCCAAACAGAACCGACGAGGACTTGGAGAAAATGCATTACCTGCGAGCAGTCCTCAAAGAGACTCTACGCCTACACCCTCCGATCCCACTCCTCGTCCCGCGATTGTCGACCCGGGATGTCAAAATCCGAGGCTACGACATCGCGGCGGGGACTATGGTGATCACGAATGCGTGGACCATCGGGAGGGACCCCGGCACGTGGGACAAGCCGGACGAGTTCAAGCCTGAGAGATTCTTGAACAGCTCGGTGGACTTCAAGGGACAGGATTTCGAGCTGATTCCGTTCGGTGCTGGGAGAAGGGGTTGCCCCGGTACGTCATTCGCGATGGCGACGAACGAACTTGTCTTGGCAAATCTGGTGGACAAGTTCGATTGGGCATTGCCCGAGGGTCTGAAAGCGGAGGATTTGGACATGACCGAATGCACCGGTCTTACCATCCACAGGAAAGTTCATCTCCTTGCTGTTGCCACTCCATTTCCGAGTTGAGGTTGTTCAAGGCTGCGAGCATGACGAGCGTGTGATTATTTAATTATGTAATGAAGTACAATAAGTAATTTTCATGTCATCACTGCACATGGATATTATCATCGTTCATAATATTTTTGTGAGGAGATTCAGCCATTGCATCATCTTTTATTTAACATAGAGAACATCCTAATAATTAAACAGCGTTATGGCCATAAGACCCATAGTCATTTCTTTATACGTATGTCTAAAGGAAAAAGGTTCTGACTAAACTTGTTTTAATAATGCTAATTGCGCATCATTATATGGAGATTACATTAGGCTCTACTTGACAAAAGTTGGAGGTTATTAATTTTTTGATCTGAGTAATTCGTTCTAACGATGACCGTTCATGGTACCTTATTTATTAACGTTCTTTCAAGTAGCTTACACGTGTTCTATCTCCAATCCAATCAGAACACAATTTATGTGGGCTTAATGCTATTGAATGAAAATGCTCCTAATATACAAATGCATATTAATATTTTTGTTTAAGGGCCGGGCTTAATTCCTAAGTAATGAATGACTAAATAAGGTTGCCAAAAGTTAGGTGTTAACATCATCTAATAGGGAGAAAAAGATTGGGATGATGGGAGGTTAATCAGTCCTCAAGATCCACGGAAACGTAATATACAGGTGACTTTTAGTTGGCTCCTTATAAACCCTAACCATAGAAGGATATGACATGTACAAACACCTATAGACTATAGTTGTCTATAGATAGTATCTGTTCAGTTGGTAAAGCAAGCTTGACGCTAGAGATTTCATGCTTGCTAATTACTTGGTATGATTTCTCAGGAAATTCCCAAGACTAGTCAGATTAGTAAAGTTCATCAAGATCACCATCTTCTCCCACTAAATGAATCCAAGATATTTTTGTAACGAATTGGCCAATCAAATATGATGAAGAACTCGTAGAATCCTCAAAGGCACACCGGTTATAATTTTGATCAATCCTTTTTTCAAAGGCACGTATAGGTCAACACTAGACTCCATTTATTTCGTGAAAAATAAATGACTTAAAGAACATTTTTTTTTAAAATGATCGTTTGTATTGCTTGAAGCAATTAGTCAATGAAAATCAATTGCATTACCAACAATAATTTATGTCTAAATATCTTCAAGGATAATGAAAATATTTTTCGTTTATTCAGTTTCATAAGTGAAATAAGCGACCATTTATAAGAGAATGCATTCGAAAATTATTCATTTTCTGCTAAAAAATGGAATCTAAAAATTTAGTTATCCATCTTGCATAATTAATGGGGTGAGGGACCAAATAATGTAGTGGTGAAGTCAATAATGGAGGACTTATCTCTTCTTTGGACTCCGTTTTTTTTTTTTTTTTTTTTTTTTGTGACCCGGGAACCCCGTTCCGGGGAGTAAACCCAGGGCGACACGTGCTAGCCACCACAAACCAGGGGTAAGTCAACTGCTGCACGGGGATTCGAACTCCTTCCCTTTGTGAGGGGAAGAGAGCCCGAAGCCATTCTTTGGACTCCGTTCCTCGTTATTAAATGACGAAAATGCAAATATATGCATTTGGATGACCACGTGTATCATAACTTCGTGAAATGTTCAAACTTTAGGGACGGTTACTTGATATAGCCTCAACGGTATCTAACTTATCATCAACTTTTTTTTTCCTTTCTTGGCCTTTTTGGTGTTAGAACATACATTCCAAGTCACCTTCTGATGGTCGAATTAATTCCACATGTTCGATCCAGTCAACAGTAAGTCATCTACGTCGGAATAAAGAGAGATTCACAAAGACTTATACTCTCGTGACCTACCTCTAAAAGCTTGGATAAAGCATACATATCGAGCCGGCGACCTTCGGTTTCTTTTAGGCCAGTCGTTATGCCGGCCCCTTGAAGGCCAAATCATCACCGCTTTGTAATGTTTTCAAGTTGAGGTGGGGGCACTTATTCACGCGTACCCTATGTTTATGCAATGCGCAGGCCACGTCAAAAGCATTATGGTGTTGACCATGTCGATTCTGGATAACGACAAATGCTTACTGAGCCATCCCAATCGATATTCCCAATTCTTCTATTTCCTCTCCATGTACTTTTGTTTCTTCTATATGATACTGGTCTAAAAAAAGTCAGTGATTTAGAAGTTAACACAAGTACACAACATGAATATTCATCACCAAAGAAAATCCACTTTAAGATACATGGGATGTGACTCACGATTCGAGCAAATCCATCAAAGAGATATATGGTCATTTTCGTGATATTGTAACGTAAGAGCTCAATTCCAAAAATTCATTAAGATACGCACTTACCCTCGAAACCTTAAAGAGGATATATATAGACTTAGCTTGGGACGACCGTCCAAGCATAGACAAATCCCGTGACTTCTAGCATTTTTATTTCCCAAGACGAGGCTAAAAATCCCCATACCAAAACATAAATAAGAACATTGACTCTCGACTCTGGAGATAAAGTACATTGTGCATTGGACTCGACAAGAACGTAGAAAAATTGAAAGACTGGCTCTCGGATTTGCCGACCACCTTTTAGTATTTTGAAAACTAATTCCCCCGGAAGACCCCAACTTGCTCGAAACTTGATTCATTTGATATTTTACACATGAGTTTTTCCAATCATATATCAGCCGACCACATTGAAGCCCGGATTTCTCTTAATTATCTGAGGCAGGTGATCTCTAAAATCCAGCAATAAGCGTTGCACTTAACCCTTCATGTTGTTTTATGTATAGGGGATTGCATCATTTAATTTGAGCTAATCGGGGAGTTGTACGCTTTCTCAACCTCTCCAATAAAATTTGGAACTATGATTTGTTCTTTCTTTTTCTTTGCATGGTTAATTGACAAATTGAAATAGTACGTGATGATTACTATCAATATTGACGCTGGACTAGGGATTCGAATACTAGGTAACGGTAACGGTGATAAGGGGAAAAAAATTAGGATGCTTTGAACAGATACACCCGAGCCAAAAGTTTCGGGGAAATGATGCATTTCCCAAAGCTCAGTCAAACGCAGCTGATGATGGTTAATGCGTCCTCAAGATCCGCGAAAATAAGGAGATTAAACCCTAATTTTGTCCTTTTGCAACTTGAATTATTCAATAACGCGCGTTGATTTTCAAGGATGTTTGGAGAACTCCATGTTTGACTAATTAAGTAGAAAGCCGAGGATCGAGTCGAAGTCGAGCCTTTTGTTCTTGCTTCCTTGTCCATAGGCGTGGAATAGAGTAATTGAGATGGACTCTGCAGACCTCTAGACCTTGCGATTGCCACAATCCAGAGATTTGGGGAGGGATAATACGCCAAAACGACAAGTAATAGATGACAAAATATCAGATCAACGCGGCGAAGACTATAAGAATATAAAAATAATATCTGATAAGGAGGTCTAATGCACCTTGGATTTTATGTTTAGTGGGGGATTAGGTAGCTTAAATCCTCAAATAAGGTGGATTAAACCGTTTGTGTGAAGCTTTCTTTATATTGGCGGTGTATGTTCTAATTTTCCGAACTTCAATTGTTCGCTAGAAATGGAGAAAAGAAACCAAAATTCCCAAAATGATATTGCATGGTATTAATGTGGAAATGAAAGAGAGAGAGAGATATGATAGGGGTTTTGCTAGCACCACATTTTTTTGGGTTGCTGTGAAAATAACAATTTGTTATGAATTACAAATTCTTAAAGAAGTAGACCTTATAATAATCTATAATATTTGTTATTTGAATTTTTGTGGGTTCCGAACCTTATGATCATTTCTCATGAGGTCGTAATTGAGGACGTTACAGTAGCAGTCAGCACGATCAATACAAATCTACATGTTAACAATGTGTTAAATAAATATGCAAAATTTAGGTGTTAACAATGTGTCGAAAGCCGTTGGTAAAAAAAAAAATTAATTCGTAACTTATTTCCAGGTAATTTTTTTATAATAACTTTGAGTTTGAAGATTTTGGTAAAAAAGGTATATGAAAGTTTATAAAAAAAATAAGAAGTTTTTTTTTTTTGTCAAATATTAGAGTACTACTTGGTATCTTAAATAACAAATAAATGTTGGTAACTAACTCAAATAAGAGTTTGTAATGATATCTTAATCAAAAAAATGTTAGCAATCGTTGTAATTAAGGATGGTAATTTCTAAAAAGTTGTTGGTAAATATAAGGTATTGCTAAGAAATTCAAATAAAAGTAGTAACTTAACAGAAAAGTATGTAAAATTAAGAAAAAATAAATAAGTATTGATAAGCAATTTCAATGAGAGTTAATCATAAAAAAAAACTAATTGATAACTTAATTAGAGAAAATTGGTAATTCACACGACTAAAAAATTGCAATTTCATATGATACTTTGTAAGAAAAGTACATAAAATCCGATAAACAAATAGGACATACCTAACCAGGTTATCGCACTTATTGATACTAAAACTAGTGCATATGTTATTGATCCTAAACTTCTTCGTGATAAATTCGGGGAACCACATATCAAACACTTTTAGGCTACACCTGAAATAGGATTCTTCGCTATAATAAGGAGTAAATATGTAAATATTCAATTCTTTCCTCAATTCTCCATTACTACTAGAATTCTCGATTCTTCATACCCAAGCCAAGATATTAATGTTGGTTGGGATATTTTAAACTAATTACCTACTCTCTGGATACTGCCAAATGGTCTATGTTTTAATGAACGATTTAAAGAGTTTGTCAACATCAAAAGAATGTATTCTTTGCAACCAGCATAAGTTGAGCCAATTCTGCAATAGTTGCTTAGTTTGTGCGTGAAAACACATTCAGAATTTTGGAGAAATGGTCTAATTCATTGTGATAGAATTCTAAGTTCTTTTTCCATTAGTCTTTCACGAAAAATGAAGATATCAACCAAGCAAAGAAACTCATTCAGGAATTAAGCCTGAAGATGTAGCTTTAGTTCTTCAAGAATGTCAACAGTTGGTCTTGCAATGACTAATTAAGCCCTCTCACTCGCAGTGGGCATGTGAGGCATTTTATGTCAACAAGAGAGCTGAGTAGAATAGAAGAAAAAAGAGACTGGTAATAAATTACTAGCCTCTTAACCATTTCCTGCAAGATGATAAGTTTGCTTTGCCAAACAAAAAAAGCTTTGTTCTCATGTTTATAAATGCAGGGACTTACTACAAATTCGAATCAACATTACCAGTGAAAGGTATTCCCTTTTGGTTTCAAAATTACTTCTCTTTTCTAGAAGCTAGTGCAAGATTTTTCAACCAATCAGCGCTAGCTCACAAATTTACATTGATGACATCCTTTTATTCAATCCTGATGAGGAATCTCATGGTAAACTACTAGCTCAATCTGCTGACATTATCAAGTAGGCTGGCATTATGCTCTCACAGATTAAGATGGTCATAGCCTAGAAAGAAATAGAATATCTTGGGATACATTTTAAGAAAGGTTATTACTATCCTAACAATCAAATTGCTATGGAATTGTTGAAATTTCCAAATTAGAATCTTTATTATAAGTACAACAATATCTAGGTATTATCAATTTCCTAAGAGACTTGGTACCAAAAACCTCAAAGATTATGCATCAATTGCAGAAGATGCTCAAGAAAGATCCTTCTCCTCGAGGAAAGTCTCCGACAAATGCAATGAAATAAAGAGAAACTTCGATTTACCCCATTACAAATCCCTTTTGATGGCAAAAGATCCTCCAAAACTAATGTCAATGATAGATATTGGGCAGCTATTCTCTTAGAAGAAGTTGAGTGCAAAAAATGTATACGTGGGTTCAAAAGTGAAAGGTTCATAAATGCAAAATTGCACCATCATTCCACTTTTAAGGAAATTTTAGTCGTCAAGTATGGAATGAAAAAATTTGAGTTCTATCTTGGTTGTCATTTTCTTGTTAAAATATGTCTTCAATTAACTAAATGATGAAAATTAAGTAGAAACAAGTGCCTCATCCATAGTTGCTTAAACGGGCTGAATGGTTTTCTAAATGCTCTTATGGGTCCAAACACATTGATGGAGACAAAAATGTCCTTTTAGAGATCCTATGTAGGCCTAAGAAGATTCTTCATTATTTATATTTGTTTCCATAAGTCCAATTAGTAAATTTTGAATGCTAAACATGAGACCCAAATTCTCCAGCTGTATGTATCCACCTAAAGTTCTAGAATTTATGAAGTGATTTTTTTTTTTTTTATAATCTTACAAACCTTATGTAAGAATATTATTACAAAAACTTCAAAAAGTGTGGTGAAGTGAATCTTTGACCCAGTGACAGGCATCTAAATTTTCAATCCATATCCTATATCCTCCTCAGCAAATGAGGAACTTTCGAAAGAAGTTAAATGGTTTTTATCGTTATGCCTTTAATTATCATACTATAGCCATTGAGTTTCCAACTGTAAAGATGCTAGGAATTATCAACCAAGCAATACGAGAAATTGGAAGTGGCAAATACTTTTACTTTGCAGAAATGCTTTGTTGGTTCAAGACTTTGGGAGGATGGAAAGTTTTCTTCACAGAGCAATTAAAAGTTTGCAGACTAGATCCAAAATTACATACATTATCCTTTTTTACGGGCCATGAGTGTTTATCAAGCCAAACAACATTTGTTCGAAATACCTTGCAAATGTAGGAGTAATGACCAATAGAGCACAGATAATCCCCACTAAACCTCACAAAACACTTCCATGTTATATTGGTGCTCTTCTTTGGGAATACAGAGGACTTCAACAAACCTTTTGTGAAACCAATCGCATCATTTCACCTGAAGTTTGGCCAAACGACAACACTAATGTACCTTGGGATTATTTGTGGGATTATCTCGAAATAAAGCCATTGAATAAGGTTGCTTTAGTAGAATTGAAAGAAAACAATTCTAATTAGCCATCATCATCATAGGATCCGTGGGGTGCATTTTTCTCTCGAGTTCCCTTTGATTATGGACTAAAAGGCTCTTCATCATTGATGAATATGGACAATTCGTTTCAACAAATCATGCCTAGAATGCACCTATCCCTTGGCCTAGGAAACCTTGCACTAGAGATTCCATCAAGGTCTAATGACATCCCATTTGAAGTTGGCTAACGATATTACTTAGAAGGGATGAGGAGGTAATTTCAAGAAACTTGATAAAATATTGCATAAATAAAAGCGTCAAATTTGATATAAGTGTAAATCGGGTAAACATAATGTGTTGATATACGCAAGAGGATGTTATATTAGTTAGAGCAGTTTGCTTCTATTAGACAAAGTAATAAATAAGTAGAAAGATAGAGAATGATGCACACAAAACTTTATAGTGATTCGACTTGGTGTAAGACTTGGTCTACTCTCCTAGACTAATAGCTTACATCTACTAATTGGATTCCACTAACAACCTTTTAGTAGTTAAGATAGCATGCATTGCTTATACCCAAGCACTTTTTATCGAAGCTAATGCTCCTTATACCCAAGTAGATAGACATCACTATTGCATACATAAACAGGAACTATAACACCGACAATACTTCTCAAGAGATTACAAATTCAGTGTAATTAGAAGACAGTATAAGAATGGGAGCTTTCTCTATCTTTGGATTGATTGTCACTCTTAATCTCTTCTTCTTCTTCTTCTTCTTTTTCAATGTCTTGTTGATCTTCTCTTATACTGATCAGCATCCAATCTTCCCGTTGAATGATCTTCAATCTCTAAGCTATTGAGCATATCAGTTTAGTGATTGAAGTTAATCAATCTGAGTTCCTATAGATTGGTCACCCATACCATCAAATCCTTGGTTACAAAAATAGAGTAGCTTGACTAAGGAAAGTAACTTGTCTTCGGATGATTGTCAATCAACCATGTGTAATTGATATCTTTCGTGTAGATAATCTTTGAGATTGATGATCAATCACCTTCTTCTGAAAAAAATAAAAAAAATCCATACCAAATCACAAATTGTCAGAAGATAAAATAACTTATCTCAAGATATCATTGTCAAAACACGTGACAAGGTTGTTATCCAAGATAGTATGGTCTCTCCACATATATCAATAGTCTCTCGTTCTATTTGGTTTCCTGCTGATATCAAACTTCGACTTATATTAGGCTTCTAGTAATATCATATATTAATTATATATGATTTCCTAATTATATCCAATTGCGTCTCACTAGGTACTTTGAGTACGATAGTAAAAAGATCCTATAGATTGTTCACCTTAATACTTTCAATTTTTTTTTTAACTTCCTATTCTTCTAGATTTTTCAAGTAGGTCTTTCAAGCTATTTTGAATCTTTTCACTTTGTACATCTAAGTTCATCTTGTGCAGATATTATCTAAGGCATGAATAACACTTGCATACATCAAACTTGTAAGGAATCATGGATTGTTTTTATAACTTCAAAATATATTAGGAAGTTATCTTGGTACCGTTATCAATTTCCTCCTAGAAAGGTGCAAATCGAATCTTCTTTTGATATTCTCCCATCTAGATTTTTGCGACAAGGATAGGAACATAGAAGAAAGAAGAAGAAGAAGAAGAAGAAGAAGAAGAAGGAGAAGGAGAAGGAGAAGGAAGAAGGAGAAGGAGAAGGAGAAGGAGGAGAAGGAGAAGAAGAAGAAGAAGAAGAAGAAGAAGAAGAAGAAGAAGAAGAAGAAGAAGGGTGAGGGTGTGAAAGTGCTATTTGAAGAAGAGAAAAGGCAATAGAGATAGGATGCTCATCTCTCTCATCAAATGATGAATAAACTTGTCAGCCTTATGTTGCATTATTGGTACTTGTGGGTCATATGTTGTGTTATTTGTACTTTTCGGCCGTATGTTTTATTATTGGTAGTTGTTGGCTATGCAAATTTCATTATTGGCCATCCACGTTGTCATCATATTGTTTTATTGGCCACTCATTTGTTTCGGTTAATGCTTATATAAAGCATTGATTGTAACGTTTAAGGGGTAGACTAGCCTCTGATAATAAAATTGTGTTTGTTTGTAAACACCGTGAGCTAATCCTCTTCCTCCTTCTCTTCAACATCTTTCTTACAAGAGATTTTAGAATGGTGGGATAGCACGTCATCCTAGTAGTATGCTCTACACTCGCCTCCATGAGATTCTTATGCATCATTATATGAGGCCAAAAAGGCCCTTATTTTAGCATTTGGATTTAGTTGGATGCTAAAAGTTCATCTCGATAGGATAAGGCTTGAGTGAGGCACCAAACGCAAGGGCATTGACTACCTACATCTGTTGACACCTAATTTTTAATTAATACGTTAATAAAAATAAATAAAAAAACTCGAGATTGGGGTTTCTAATCATGACAAAACTCATTTCTCAAACCATAGTGTTAGTTTTCATTTCTTTTTCTTTTGCCTATTATTTTGAGGCAAATTTCTATCCATTGCCATCAAAAACCCATAAAGCCAAACGGTCGACTATTGAGTTTAGGTAAAAAGTTGGCTTTTTATACAAAAAATGTCCTAAACGATCCTAATTTTATTTTGGCCAACTTAATTTTCAAAAATTTCAAAAATTTGATCATAAAATCAGCCTTTTAGTAGAGTTGACTTTCAGGAAAACCTTTGACAAAAAAATTTGAAAAAATCGAAATCCTCAAAAACATTCCTTTTAGCTTCAATTTCATCTTATAATTGAAAATTTTGTGAAAATGGATTAAGAACTTTATTTTCTGAAATTTTTGATTTTATGTTCAAAATCGATCAAAATAAAATTACTTTCACTACAGTTGTAATTAGATGTAGTTTCTTTTAAGACATTTAATCTAGAGGTCATTATACATTCACTCATTCGCTCAATTTTGAGATCAAGTATGTCGGAGTGCAAATTGCCAAATTTTCCTTTAATTAGGAGTCTAAATCAATTCTACGTGACCTGCAAACAATTATTATCATTTGATATGTTTTTATGAGATAAACATGGAAATTCACTTGGGAACATTGCAATTTGAGTGATTTAGCTTTCTTGAGCTTAAGAAAACTAGGCTAATGAACTATAATTGGCAATTTTAAGTTGACCCATTCAAGACTAATTTTTAATTTCAAGAATTGATGTCCAATTTCATTATTGGCCTTCAATTCAATTTTAGCGTAAAGGTCGCACAACGTTTTTAAGTCAATTTGAATACCATGAGCCTTCATGAGCATGGGTAGTTGAACTAAGTAATGTCTTTTAACAACAATTAGATTCAATTTCAATCGGTTTGCGTTTTAAGGTGGGTAATTGTACAAATTAGCCTTTGAGATACCCTTTTAGAGCAAAGATTTCTTTCAATTAGGTGACCTAATTGTAGAAGAAAAAGTGAGGGACGAGTGAATTGGTCAGGACTGACTCATGTCGGTCTGATCGACTCGACAAAAAGTGACTAGTTTAGTCACTTTCCAACAAGTCACTAGCAACAGACGACCACCCTAGGACGGCCTGCCTCATGGTTGATGCCTCTGTGCCATTATTTCTGTAAATTTGCACTTGCACCCCCAAAGTTTATGAAATTTGCAAATTTGCTCCCAAGTTTTAAAAATTTACAAAAAGACCCCCGATTAGCCTTCTATCTCAAGATTAATCTTAGGGATTAATCACTACCGTCCATCAAGAGCACTGTATGCATCATGACAGTTAAAATTGGCATGTGCTTATTTGATTTGTTAAGCGGATCAAACCTTAGCTCTTGCATTAGCCTTTGGATCAATCCAAGGGCTAAGATTTGATCTTGCCCTCACCTATGTAGTCAAATTTTCCGTCCAAAATTCAATTGGAGGCCTCATTACAAAAATCCAGGTCTGAAAATTAGGGAAAATCTGTCGAATCTCTCTTAAGAACTGACTTCTCCTCCTTTCTCTCTTCCCGCCATTTCCCTCCATCGGCATCCCTCGCCGCCGCGCCAAACCAACGGCTACTCCTCTAACGCGTACTGCTACAACCTCTGTCACGCCCCTCCTGAGCCTCCACTGATTGGCACTACCCTTGATAGGTCCTCAATCCACCCACTGGCAACCTTCCTTCCTTGTGTGCGCGAAGAGGTGATCCTCTTGCCGATCGCTATTTCGGTGAAGTCCGATCCACTCCGGTGATTCACTAGCATCCAACAACTTCTCAAGACATTCAGCAACCTCCTCCGAGCTTCGTCGGGTTGATCACAGCAGCTAACCACCGTCAAAGTGCCCAACGTTTATCGATCTCCCTCACTAACTCAATCCAGGGCCTGATCCTCCACTTGCCGCCGATTAGCAACAAGCCAGTGCTGTCTGTTCCTACTCCAGTGTCCTCTAGTACTCTCGGAGATCCCTCAACATATCCTCATGGCTGTGGTGATTCGGTCACATCTTGTTCAAGTTTAATCGGTCTCAATTGAAATCAAGCGCAAGGTAGGAATTCTTGAGCTCGAGTCCGATGAGGCGAGGTCAAGATAATCAATCAGGACCATGATTCAAAGTTTAGGATCTCTTTTATACTTGGAATCTATGATTTTGAGTGATTTGATGATCTTTGAATGTTGATTGAATGATTGAACCAATTTTGGAAATCCAAAGATTCTACACCTGTGTTCTGTGATAATTGATTTGAGATCCTAAATCTCATTTTCTAACTTCGATGCCTTCTAGACCTTTGAAGTACACTTGACAAGCTTCATTTTGACATGTCATGGGCCCCTAATTGACTTCGTTTAATATTTGAAATCATCTTTAAAAGTTAAGGATCTATTCTAGAAATTTTGCAAAACTGATGTTGATTCTAGTTTTTATCTGATGTTAGCATTTTTGTCGATTTTTTTTATTAATTTTTGTGCTTCGATCCTTGAGTTGGTGCCTTCATGAAAGTTTCTCAAAATTTTTTTGACTATGACATATATTTTTACCAGAATTTTCACAGAAATTTTAGCTAGTGAAATCTTCAATAAATCGTCATTAGATCATTCTACCTTGATTTTACCCGATGTTAGCATTTTTTTTCAACTTTTTACTGATTTTTATGTTATGATTCAAGGGTCAGTACCTTCATCAAAGTTGCTCGAAATTTCCTTGATCATGACATATATTTTTTTCAGATTTTTTTAGTAAACTTAATCAAGAAAATCCCTAAAAAATCGTCCTTAGGCTAATCTACCCTACTTTAACCCGATTAACGTTTGCTTGGAATTGAGCTTGTAAACATGATTTTTGACTTAGGTATCTTCATGAAAGTCATAGTCAATTTCATTATTTTTCTAATGATGTATGGCACACCTCAATCGCATATCATTTAGTATGTCCATTGCTTGTTCGAAGTCAGTCATAGAAGCTATCCTGATGTGCTTCATATGTGTCATTTGTCACTTTTGTGTGGAATTTTACAATGAGAACAAGACTTGGGGTGTAACATCCTGAATTTCGACCCATTCCGGAATATATGAAATGATTATTTTATCAATACGCTGTTAGACTTTTATTATTTTTGATTGTTGAATTTTGTATCTCATATTTGGAAAGATAATTGATAGAGTTGGCCACACTCGGCGATTTAATCGATGGGAAATAATGGGCTGGCCAAAGGATCAAAGATGAAGCGAAACCAATGGCACGAGGTTAGTATTGAATAATGTTAAATAAATCGATTCGCTTGAATTTGATTTCAAAAGTACGAGGTTGGATTGCAAGTGATGCCGCACAACTTTGATATCGACTTTAAACGGCGTTAAACTGATTTCCTTTTGGCCATGTACTCAGCGTGAGTAATTAACCCCTTGTGATTACATGTCAATCGAGGATTGCCCTGATTTGAATATGCACGATCGTAGATTGAAAAGCTACCAACCACAGGTCAAACGCGTGAAAACCCTAAATGCCGCCCGAAAGTTAGGTTGTACTAAAGTCGTGATTTTGACCACGAATTTCAATCCGATATCAAGTATCGAACTTTTAAGAATGTCAAGACTAAAATATTGGACGTTGCCTCATTGATTCTTGAATTTATCAGTAAGCCTGAAAATTATCGGAAAATGATTAAATGGGCCGAATTTTGAAGCCAAATATTTGGGAATTTGTGTTTCAAAGGCAAAAAGACAAAAATGCCCTTTCTAAAAGCTTGTTAAGTATTTTCTTTTTCTTTTTCTCTCTCCCCCATCTTCCTCCGCACGTTTTCTCCCCCTTCTTTTGTTGACTTTCCTCCCCCCCCCCCCCCTCTCTCTCTCTTTCTTCCCCTCCCCAAAGTCTGCACGCCATTTCCCCTTTTTCCTTTCCCCTCCCCAGAACCGAAACCCTCATCCCCTTCTTCTTTTCCCACCTTGGCTCGGCAATCACCCCTCATCACCGCTCGCCGTTGTTGTGCCGTCCACCGCGCCTAGCCACTACACACCATTGTCCCCGTCCGTGCCATTTCGAGCCATCCAAGCCGCTCATTTGCCGCCATCCGCTTCTCGGTCTCACCATTGCCGAGACCCATTTTCGTCGCCACTTGTCTTGATGTTTCGGACGTAGCCGTGCGTCGCCCTCATTGCCGCTGTCATGCTTGTGTTGTCGGAATCGCTAAACCGTGAGTCGATTTCCTAATCCCTTAGTTAGGGGTTAATCTTGCTTAGGAGTAGTTTAATTTGTTTAAACTTTGATTAATGCTTTGGATGATTATTGATTAGCATTAAAATATTATTTGATTAAGCTTGCTTAGTGTTAATCATAGTTAGAATAAAATAATTGCGGTTAGATTAAAGTAATCTTGGTTGGGTTAGTTAACCGTAGTTGGGTTAGAATAGTAACCGTGGTTAATATTAATAAATATTATTATTATTTTTGGAATAAATAATAATAATTTATTATTTTTCGGAATTATTAATTAATTAATTAAATTATTTTATAATTTCGAATTATTATTATTATTATTATTATTATTACTATTCATTTCTGAAAATTAATTATTTTGGGGAAAATAATTAATTGTGATTATTTATGGGAAATGGTTTTAATTGAGTAATTTTGTGGGAAAATTACTATGGTCTAATTTTCTAAAGTCAATAGTATTTATATACTATATTATTAAATGACATTGGTTTATTAAAGAATGGTTTTATTAAATGGAATTATTTGGGTTGGATAATTAATTATGGGATTAGAAAACAATTATAAGTATTTTGTGGGAGTTAAATTATTTTATCAGAATAATCGACTATAGTATTATATGCATCGTAAAAATGAGTATTTTTTTAGTATAATCATAGTTTATACTTATTTTGGGATGATGGCTTATTTATGGGAATAGTTGATTGTCGTAATCAGGAAAACACGTGTTTATTTATTTTGGAATATGGAGACACATGGTTGGGTACGTAATTATTTTGGAAAAGCATATAAGTATCGTGATGTTAATTGGTCAGAATTGATTGTCAGACTGTGACTTGAACTGCTGATTGTTGCAACTTTCGTGAGTGATTGGAATGTTCTTTGTTTGTACGTGGATCTTTGGACACTACTGCATTTCATTATACGTGTGTCAACTGCAATAGAATGCTGCGTGAACACGAATTATGTTGCATTCATGACCAAGCAAAAGCAAATACAAGAATGAACTGATTGATGATATGTTGCATGGTCAGATTAAAGTTGATAACCTGGTATAGCCGAATGACCGCCAATCCCCATTGGGGTTGTGCCGTGACCATTGGGTCGCCTAACAGTGGTCAGATACAGGGTTGCGGTAGTGGGACGGGCCCCATGCTCCTTAGGTAATGCTGTCGGTGGGGGAGAGACCATGATATTGCTGTGCCTGAGGTAGAGGACGATGTCTAGTCTACGACTAGTTGACCGCCAACCATAAGGTTGTGCCGTGGCCTTGAGGGTCGAAATAATCGAAGCACGTGTGGACATTGAGATATGTGAGTATTGTGCAATCAGCATATCTTCCAATATTATTGTGAGAGGATTTACAGTTTCCGCAGGTTGCGTGTGCCAAGGCTAGGTAGAGTCGCCTGTGTTTGCATATGCTTATTGAATTGTCGTCTGATAATGTTGCTTGAAGTGTGGTATCGTGTTGATTGCCAAAACTAGGTTGCATGTTAGACTACCCTCTGTTGACACTTAAATTTTGGCGATTTGTTTTAGATTTATTAAGCTGCGTTGGAAAATTAGAGATTAGTTTTAATCCCTTAACAAAAAAATTATTTCATTAAAATTGCATCGCATATAGACATTAGGAGCATTTGCATCACTAGTTTTAAAGTTAATATAAAAAAAATTAATTAAAAATTAAAAAATTAAAAAATTAAAAAATTAAAAAATAATTAATTAAAAAAATCGAAAAAAAAGAGGCCGGGCCAGGGCTGGGCCCGCCCGGCCCCCATTCGGCCATTTCCCTTGCCTCGCATGGGCTTGGCCATTTCCTTTCTTCTTCTTCTCCCTTTTGTTTCGGCTCGGCCCACCCGTCTCCTCCTTCTTCTCTTCTTCCACGCGCGGAAAAGCAACAAGGCAGCAAGTCAAAGCAACAGGTGGCAGCAGAGAGGGCAGCAGATCAGAAGCAGAGCAGAGGCAGCAGCAGCGGCAGCAAAGCAATAGCAGCAAGTCAGCAGAAGAAAAGCAGCAACAGCAAGTCAGCAGAGAGCAGAAGAGCAGAAGCAGCAGCAAGTCAGCAGAGCAGAAGCAGCGCAGAAGCAGCAGATAGCCAGCAGCAACTAGCAACAAAAGCAAAAAAAAAAGCTTCTGCAAAAAAAGGGGGGACCGAAAGAAAAAACCCGGAAGAAGCCAGAGGGAGGGAGACCAGAGAAAAAGGAGAGAGAGCGCGAACCGGAGGGAAGAAGGAAGCTCGAGGGAGCAGCTAGCCGTCGCCGGAGGCCGTCCGCCCGCCGTTGTCCGCCGCAGCTCTTCCCCGAACGAGGTAAGTCCCCTGCATCCTTGTAGTCCTATTTCGGAAAACACCGGGCCGGAGCTCGCGGCCGTCCGGCTCGCGCAAGCTCCGGCCCTCGTCGCCCTTGAATTTTGTTCCCACGTTCCTCGTATGTCATGTTCGAGGACCCCTAAAGCATGTTCGAGGCTCGCTTGAGTCGGAAACCCTTCGTTTTACTCATGCCCGCCAAGTGTTTGATGAAATGCCTCATAGAAAACCGAAGGGTGTTCGTACTTTTAGTCGAAAGCCGATCTGTAGAATCATTCTGTATTCATTCATATTCGAGGTTCCATGATGATTTGTATGAAAAACCCGTGTACCGTCGAATCGGTGATGGTTTCGCGGCCATCGGAGTTTATGGCCGGCGGTGGCCGATGTCGACGGGGATGAGTGGCTGATAAAAGGACGGTGTCTCGGTGAGGAGAGAGGAACCATGGCGGTTTCGGTTGGAGTCAAAGGTCTTTCGGATCAAAAAAATAAAAAATAAAAAAAATAAAAAAGAAGAGGAAGAAGTTGCAGGCGAGAAAGCGTCGGGGCTGCGTGAAGGGAAGCATGCAGGAGTCCACGTGAAGAAGCGTGGAGACCAGGAGGAAGAAGACCAGAAAAAGAAAAAAGAATAAAGAAAATAAAAAGAAATCAGAAAAAACAAAGAAAAGGGCCGAATAAAAATAGGGGGCAAGGAGATGGGCTTCGCCGCGGGCCCGCTGCCGTTGGGCTGAATTTGTCACGGGCCGGGTTTTTCAGCTGGGCTAAAAAAATAGAAATCAAGATTGGGCTTTTAAGAAAAATCCGTGTGGGCCTTTCTTGTTGTTTTATAGTGGGCTTAAGGCCAGCCCGGTTCCTTCAGCCCGACCCGGACCGGCGGCATCTGAATCGGGTCAGCAGGGCCGGGTTTCCTGACCCGGTCCGAATCATTTCTTTAAAAAAATATAAAAAAATCGAAAATTCAGAAAATCATAAAAAATATAAAAAATATTAAAAAATCATAAAAAACTTAGGAATTTCAGAAAATTTATGGAAAATTCAGAAACCTGAAAATTTATAAAACTTTTCAAAAACAAAAAAATATATTTTTTTAATAAAAAAAAAAATAAAAAATATTAAAATATTGAAAATTCCAAAAAAAAAAAAAAAAAAAATTCAAAAATCCCAAAAACTCCATGTTTGTTTTAGAGTTTTCCAAAAAGTTCTAAAATAATTCTTGGACCATTTTCTCTAAAAAATGTCGGAAAATCATCGGCCTAAGATTGTGCTTAAAATCGAACAAGCCCTTACGGCTTCACTTTAGGGTTTAAATTATCCTCGGATACAATTGCCCTTGAATGCATGCTTATGATGCGATGATTATGGTTTGCCCCTTAGTTTAATTAGGATTTATTTTCGTCCGCAATTTATTTAATGCTTTCTTTAATTGCCGATTGTTATTTTGATGATTGCGCACCCGCACGATCACCTCATATGTTAGTGGTTAATCCTAAAATCAATCCAAACCGCCCGACAAAAGTCTTTTCGAAATGAACAAGATTAGGTACCGAAAGGGCACTAATTGGTTAATTAGTATAATCAAGTCCCCGACCCTAGAATCTCGGTTACGTGAAAGTGAGACCCACTCCCATGCCTCGCTTGGTTTCTAGCCGACCCCAATAGGCTAGTGGCGACTCCTCATTTGAAGATGTTCATGAACACCCAACGTCGCGCGGGGTATGGGCTTGGGAGAGCCTACGTCTAATGAGGGTCCTGGACCCACCCTTTGGACAATACCTCTAAACCTATTTATTTATTCAGATATTCGTTTCCCTTCGGGACGGAAAAAAATAGGTCGCTACACCCTCGAGGCAAGCGAAATTCCTAACCGAGGCTTAGGATCTTAAATTACTAAGATTTTATCTCATTGGTTATTGTATAACCATTTTTAGGTCCGTAGGATGGAGAATCGGCATGTGTTATGGCGGGTGGCCGTATTTGAAGGGAGTAGATTAACCCTGGCTTGTTGGTTTCATTGGCTCGATAGGACGATGCCCATGGTAAGGGCTTGTACTTGTAAACTTCCTAAGGTTAATCAGTTAGTTAATAAAGCGATATTTTTGAATGTGTTCTTGTTGGGTTTTCCTGCTATCCCTGTTTTTGTATTTGACTGGGAGATTGTGATTCGCTTCCGCATGCATTTAATTAAAAGATAAAAATAATGGTCGGCGACGTGTCCTGGGACGTCGCATCTAAATGACCGCAATAGAATAGGGGTTGTTGCGTGCTCGAGGGTTGGGGCGTGACATGAAGTCCTTCATGACTTAGAACCTTCACATTTAAGTCTAATGCCACGCAAATTTGTAGATTTTTGGTATCTCATCTTGAGATAAAAATTCATGCATTCACATGTCCTGTTCTGCTGCAACTTTTTGCTGATTTGCCTCTTCGTAGACAATTATTTGTTTAAGTTCCTTAAGAGCTAAACCGTTGCATGATGTCTTCATAAACATACTTAGGAGACATTCCAAGCTTTCAAATGGTTTATTGCGTGTCTCATTTGAATCTCATTTACTATGTGAAACTCGCTTGCGAAGTTGCACATTAATTTTCGAATTTAATGAGCTTTGTCATGAATAGGGTTAGTTACTTACTGATATTCATGAATTTGTATGATTTTTGTGCATTGATTTAGGGGTTAATGTCTTCACCAAATTTGTTCACCATATTTAACTCAGCGTCATGCTTAAACATCATAAATTTCATACATCATATAAGTAGCTTGACTAGCTCACCTTCATGCATCATGATCTGCTACGTTTGTTGCTGAATTGCTCACTTCTTCAAATGCCATTGTTTGAGCATGTAAATAACCTCAATCCAATTCGATGTCTCTCAGAAAGTCTTAGAACACATCTTAAGTTTTCTAATGACGCAAATTTCGCATTATTTACATGTTATTAGACCCTTTTTTCTGTTTTTGCAAAATTTACTCTAAAAATTGTCAAATGAAAAATTCGGAATGCTATTCTGTTCTTGCTAAGCCAGACCCGTTGCTATTTCTGTATGGATTTTTCCTTAAGGATTTAGAGGTTGAGTGCTGAACGGAATTTGATCTCCACCTATATCTCTATGTTGTTGTGAATTTTCAGAATTTTTAGGTATCGTTAACCATGACAAATTGACATAAATGTGCCCTGATGTCTTGTTGCCCTGCACCATATCTGATGTGTTGCTTTGCGTTCTTTGATTTTTTAAAATTCGTGCGTGACTTTTCTCAAGCTACTTCCTCATGGAAGTTGTTCCTTATTGTGTACTTGATGTACCATAAATTTTTTAGGGCCAATTACTCATGGGTCCTATTTCAATTGTCTTCATTTTAAATGTCCTATTTTGGCTTGCCCTATTTTCCTTTTTATGATACGTCTCTGTTGCAGCATTTTTAGAAAAATATGCATGTTGAACCAGTCTTTGATGTCTTCATGAGTTTTAATCCTCACATTTTGAAATTTAATAAAAAAAATTTCGAAAAATAAGAAGCTCATTCAATGATTTTACCAAATCCTTCAAAGTGCAAGATATTTTGGAATTGTGTTTTCACTATGATTTGACTTCATTTTCCATTCACATGGTGCTAAATCGTGTCATTTTCTTTTGGGCATTATGTAAACCTTTTAAATATCTCAATCTCACTTGCTCGACGCATGTGATTGTGATTGACGCATGATGAATGAGTGAAATGACAAGATGTTAGTTCACTAATTGTTTGATTGAGTAAAAATCAAGATCTTTGGACCTACATGGATGTTTGCTTTCAAGCCAGTGCTTGTGATTGTTAGATGCATATATAGATGCGATGTATTCACTGGTGGAACATCTTAGGTGACACATAAAACCCGACTTAGGGAGTTTATGATGTTAGTCATCATGGCTAAATACCAATAATGGCTAATTATCATAAGTTATGTGTAAAATGAATGAGAAAACATTTTTGTGGCATGTTACATCTACAACTTCAAAGGCTGACCCGAGCCCAATTTGAATTGATTGATTGTTTATTACTTGATTCTTTGACATATTTTGATTACCCCTTTGCATTATTTGATATTTGTTTCAAATGTATATGAAATTTCATATGCTAGTTAGCATAAGTCCGAGGAGGCAATTCATTGGAGATGATGATCTCCAAGATGACGAATTGTCTATATCCTTTCCGACTAATTTATTTGTATCATTCATTTATTACCTGATATATGTATTACCTGATATATGTCTCAGGTTTTCTTTTGTATTACCTGATATATGTCTCAGGTTTTCTTTTGTGCTGTATAAAATGCCCAACGAGTTGCGGGCTTTTCATTTTCTATCCTTTTAGAATTGTTTAAGGTTTTTACCACTATCCTTTGATTGCTTTGGGTGTTTTTTTTTTTTTGGGTCTGAAATATGAGCTTTATTAATAACGTGGATATAAGGGACCCGGTGACGGGATTTCAAAACAGAGCAGTGCTTGGAGGGCTTGCGGAATTTCAATCGTTTGCTTTTCTTTTTCCCTTTTAAGTAGAAATAGAATGGCATGAAACCAATTATTCATGCATGATCACTTCTTTGTAATAAATATTAAAAAAACATGGAAAGACATGCATAATCACCTTAGATAACACAATAACTATTAGGTACCAAAATGGTGTTAATAACAATATTAACATAACCCCAGTCCTCAAACCCTAGAATCTTTAGTTGTACATATATCGAGGGACCACTCCCCAACCCTCAATTAGGTTTTCTAGTCGATCCCCAAAAATGAGGCTAATAGCGACTCCTAGGAGATTTATTAGGTTGTTTAAATACAACTAATAAAAATGAATTCGTCATGCGGGGGTATGAGCTTTAGTTAAAGCTTGCAATCGCCATTGAGCAAGCTCGAGTTGCTAGATCCGAAAGACGAGAGAATGACGTATTTTGCTTGATGTTCTCGTAGGAAGCTCTTGCGATCAAATGTCCCCTAAACCCATCTTTCACATTCAATCTCCTTTTTTTAAAGGGTACTATACGTATGGAACCTTCTTGCTATTGCACAGGGTATAGGTTTGAAAGAACCCATGTTTGTGTAGACCTTAAACTCAAGGGGCTGAAACCGAAAACAAAGTGATGACGTCTTTGGTGGACATGAATCAAGTGCGAGCTCACGTGCAAATACCCCTAAATGTTGTCCCTCTCGATATCGACCTTGGTGAGGGCAGGTCACAACAACATTCATTGCATTCTATTCTATGCATAGACCCACGATTGATATCAAAGTTAGGTCTCGGTGTATCAAGGAAGTGGTTTAACTCATTTGCTACTAGAGTCCCACATCGCCTACGTGAAGTTGATAATTTTAAAAAGACAAATGAACATTGGTAACTAATTTAAAAAGAGTTGGTAAGGCAAAATTAGTTGGGTAACTCAATCGAAAAAAAGTTGGTAATTAGTGTAATCAAGATTGATAATTTATAACAAGAATTGATAAATTTAACAGATTGATAAGTAAGACAAATAAAAATTGAAAAACAAATAGATATTGGTGAGAGATTTGAATAAGAGTTCATAAAACAAAACTAGTTGGTAACCTAAGGTGAGAAAAATTGAGAAGTTATACAAATAAAGGTTATTAAATTTATTTAAGAGTTGATAAATTCAAGACATCCGTAAGAAACACAAATAAAAATTGGCTAATGACAACAAAGGTTGAAAACGATAAATAAGTATTGGTAATTAACTTGACTGATGTTGATAACCCAAATTTAATCAATAATTTAATCAGAATAAAGTTGGTGAAAAGATTGGTAAATTTATGCAAGAGCTAGTAAATTTAAGACGTTTATAAAAAAAAAAAGACAAATAAAGATTATTGAAAGACAAGAAAAGTTTATAAATTGCTAACTGTAAGAAAGAGTTGGCCATTTATAAAAGTATTTGTATATCATCCATAAATTACCAAAAAAAAACCGATAAAATTTTTATCAATATATGTGATGAAGAAAATTTTATTTTTTCTTGAAAACGAGAGGAATCGTCCATAATCTGAAAAGATTAGGTTCAGTTCACACAAACCATCCAACCTAGAGAAGACCCCATGTCACGAGAGGACACTCGTGAGATCTCTCTATCTAGCGCACGGCAAAATGCAAATGTTTGTCTTATACCGTGGCGGCTGATAGGTGTGGGACCACACAGACGCAGTCAACTTTTTCACATTGATTTGATGGAGATAAGAACGGAATCATGCCAATCCCACTCATGGAGAAGGGGAAGAAAATTAGTCATTGAATATATAGTTAAAATCTCGCAAGCGAATGATCGGCAATGGCCCCCGTTGCCACGTCCATCACCAAATATCTTTTGCTTTTGAAGGCTTAGTGGTGTCGAACTGTCTTACGGTCAATTCTGGAACCGACAATCAGTACATCTAGCCTTAAAATTGGACCGATTGGTCTGCTCTGACTTATGAGTAGTTCCAGGAATTAGCGGTGATATTTTTCTTTTTCGTTTCCCTATTCCCCTGCAAATGTGATTGCATAGCCTAAACTCTTATTCTTTAGCTTTTTGAAAAGACGCTAAAGGGATAATAAAATATCATTACATATCACTAACTTGCCGGTAGAAAAAGTATCAATCCAATCCAAACAATCTTTGATCGAAAAAACAAAATTCCAGACAATCCGAATGATTTGGTCCTCACCTGAAATCAAGAATCTTATTGACAATTACCGATTCCAAATTTTAGGAACTAGAAACTGCTCAGAACCGATTGGTTCGGTGCTGGTAAAAAAAGTATCAATCTAATCTAAACAATCTCTGACCGAAATTTTTTTTCCAAACAATCCGAATGATTTGGTCCTCACCTGAAATCGAGAATCTAACCGACAATTATCGATTCCAATTTTCAGGAACCGGAAACTGCTCAGAACCGGTTGGTTCGGTCTAATTCAGTCCGATTTCAGTACTCACCTTTAGTCATATGGGCACGTTTCATTCAGAGCAACTTGGCTGCCATGTCCAAATTGTTGAGAGTGATGTATACTGCAAGAGAAGAAGTTGGACTTATGTTCCATTTTACCGCACATCTTATTTTGATAATAATAAATTACATCTCTCGTGACTCTAGTTCGCTCGTTTCGATAGGATAGCGAGTAGAGTTTCCTCCACACCTGCTCCTACTATAAAATGAACCAAACGCCTAAGGAAGCAAATCGGATCTGGTGTACCGATAGAAGAAAATTATGTCAAGTGAACTCCTGAGGCAATATCTTTATCTCCTTTTAATTCCATTTACCTTCTTCATCTTACTCCTCTTCAAATGGTTGCTTCCGCCTTCCACCACCCAAAAACACCACCGCCCACCACCTTCCCCACCAAAGCTTCCCATCTTGGGAAATCTCCACCAGATCGGCTCGCGCCCTCACTTCTCCCTTGCAAACTTGTCCCTTAAACATGGCCCTCTCATGCTCCTACGACTTGGCCGCGTGCCAGTGCTTGTCGTCTCGTCGGTGGATGCTGCCCGCGAGATCATGAAGACCCAAGACCTCGTCTTTTCCAACCGGCCGAAGTTGAGGATCTTTGACAAGCTTGTGTATGACTCCAAGGACGTGGCGATGGCACCGTACGGTGAGTACTGGAGGCAGATGAAGAGCGTGTTCGTGTTGCACCTCCTGAGCAACAAGAGGGTCCAGTCGTTTTCCCCGGTCCGGGAGGAAGAGGTGGCCAACCTGATCGCCGACATTGAGAGCTCTCTTTCTTCTGGGTCGCCAACGACCGTGAATTTGGGCGAGAGGTTTGCGGTGCTAACAAACGACGTGGTGTGTAGGGTGGCTTTGGGGAGGAAGTATGGGGGGAAGAGGTTCAAGGCGATGCTCATGGAGTTTGTGGAGTTGTTGGGAGCTCTCAGCTTTGGGGATTATATTCCATGGCTTGCTTGGGTGGATCGAGTGAGCGGTTTGGATAAGCGGATGGACAAGATGGCTAACGAGTTTGATGATTTCTTGGATGAAGTTGTGGAGGAGCATGTCCAGAAGAGGATGAAATATGAGGGTGGAGTGGACCGACAAGAACGCAAAGAAGATTTTGTGGACATTTTGCTTTCCATCCAGAAGGAGAGCAGCCTCGGTTTTCCCATCGACAAAGTCAGCATCAAAGCTCTTATCTTGGTACGCAAATTCTTGCACGGCCTTTTTGTTTATTGGCAAATTCTTAATCCTAGAATTAATCTACGGTGTGCGGAGCTATATGAAACATCGAATTTGTATGGCCTCGATCTCTTCTAATGTTTCAGATCAGTCGGTCCAATATAGACTTTTGCCTCCGCATGTTTTTGAATTTGTCCTTGTTAGCAATGGTTAGATAGCTAAGGCCAACCAATGTCCAATTAGCCAAGTGGACTGAATTGGCATAAATGCAAAAATGGATTAAATTGATAAAAAAAGAGAGTTAAGAACTAAATTAGCATAATTGCAAAATTTTTATGATTTTTTTGGTAATTCTTCCTACATATCTCTTACAAAAAGATGTGGCTTAATTTCCTAAAAGTCCCAATTTTAGGTCCAATTCAACTCTTTCCAAACTTTTTTTCCCTAAAAAAATCACAAAATTTTCTCTCTAGCTCTAAATCTGCTTTCGTATCTAAAAACAACAAGAGGCTACTATTGTTCCATAAGAAGGTGGGAATGTTGTAGGAGCAGATTTCATACTATAGTGAATATTTATGATTTTTTCAGACAAAAATAAGTTTGGATAGAATAGGGATTGAACCGAAATTTGGATTTTTTCTTTTAGGGAATAGGCTCGAACAAACGACGTAATACCTCTTTCAATCTTGAGCATGCAACGTTAGTCGACCTCATTCTTGCAATTTGCACTTAAATTTTCTACCAAATTTGCACTTTAAGGGCCTATTTGTTAACTAGCTAAATAGTATTTGATTATGTTCTTTTGTTCTCGGGAATAAATTTGGCATAGAAATCTATTTGGTAAAATTTTTGTTCCTGAGAATATATTTTGAGTAAAATCAAAATTAAAAAAAAAATTGATTCTTTGTTCCTAGAAACAATTCTAGAATCAAGACTAAATTTTTTTCGTTTCTCTTTCTCTTCTCTTTCCTTTCATTTTCTTCTTCTTCCTTTTGGCCGGTCGCCGGCCTCAGACATGACCGGTCGCCGGCCTCAGACATGACCGGTGACCAACCGACAACCGACCAGACAAGGGTTGATGCCCTCGCTAGCCCCCAATAATGCCGAGCCACAGTGAGGCTCGGGCCAGCAAGCCTCATCGTGTCTAGCCGAGACCGAGCTCATCCAACCATTAGCAAGGCTCAGCCTTCCCGGCCCATCGCTAGGTTGACCATGCGCACCCTAATTGCACTATGAAAAAAGTTGGAATTACTCTAGACCGCTGCATGATGGTACTGATCATGTAGGTAGAAACAGATTAAAATGGAATGGAGTCTTGTATAGTCTAGATCCTAGCACTCTCCTTCTCTGATTGAGCTTACTTATTTTGGTCAAGGAGCACCATTTTGTGACACTTTAGATTGTTGGGCCAATCATAGTTTCATCTCACTGTTAATCCCCCAATATTGGCAACATGGTTGATCATCAGGCAAGAGTACTTTCGAACAGGCGCACGATAGTAAGGCTGACTACATTGTCATAATTGCAGGATGTATTTGCAGCCGGAACGGACACTACATATACCGTCCTTGAGTGGGCAATGACCGAGCTTCTGAGGCATCCAAATGCAATGCGACGAGCACAAGCTGAGGTCAGGAGGATTGCCGGCCACAAATCGAGCATAGCTGAGGACGACCTGGACCAACTATGCTACTTGAAGGCCGTGATCAAGGAAACACTCCGATCGCATCCTCCAATCCCACTACTAGTCCCCCGAGAGTCGACCCAAGACACCAAAGTGATGGGCTATGACATCACAGCGGGGACGCGAGTGATTGTTAACACTTGGGCCATCGGGAGAGACCCTTCGCTGTGGGACTCACCAGAGGAGTTCCGTCCCGAGAGGTTCTTGAACTCATCCATCGATTTCAAGGGACATGACTTTGAGCTCATTCCATTTGGAGCTGGCCGGAGGGGCTGTCCGGGAATCGCCTTCTCCATTGCTGTGGATGAGCTTGTTTTGGCCAATCTCTTGCACAAGTTCGATTGGAGATTGCCTGATGGCGTGGAGCAGCTGGACATGACCGAGTCCATTGGATTAACCATTCACAAGAAGTTCCCTCTCGTTGCTTCTGCGGCTATAGCCACTCCATGATGCTACCGAAGATTTTTACTTATTTTCACATCTATTTCAGGCAATGTCGTCAAACAAATCTGGTGGATGAAGTTCCTTCTTTCCTTTTTCCAAATATCCAAAGTTTTTTACTTATTTTCGCATCTAATTTAGGCAATGTTGTCAAACAGATCTGGTGGATGAAGTTCCTTCTTTCCCTTTTCCAAATATCTCTGGTAATGCATAGTTATTATACAGCCTGATAAGATACACTTTTTCATAAAGATAGGTTCAATTAAGTATCGATTAGGTCTATATCGACTCAGTTATGATGAAAACTAGGAGTGTAAGTAGTTCGATTCGATTCGATTTTCCAAAAAAACCAAACCGATAAGGAAATACAATGAACCGGGTTCAGTTCGGTTGGGTTTTTCGGTTTCTACTCTCTTTTTTTTTTTTAAAGGCGCCGTCCTCCTTGAATGTAGGAATTCCAGGTCATCATTAGTGAAATCGAAGCATAACAGGAAAATTATGCGTGAAGCACCAGTAATACATTGCGTCAAAGATGCATAAAAAATGCGATTTTTAAGCGTACATCTGATATGACAAGCAATATCATGGACGCATTCGGATCCCCCACAGCAACAACAAACACCATATACAACTCTCACTAGCCGAAAGGTCAACAGCAGGATGTCCTGCATCAGCAGCAACCAGGGTGCTGTTAGACGAAAACCCACGAGTTATCTACCATACCCCGACAGGAATTGATATGAACCCAACTCTCACGAGCCGAAAGGAAGTGAGAGCCTATATAGAACAGTAGTAACCTCCAGGTTCTTAATCAGAATCACGTTCGTGCTGTGGATAAAAAGGCAACGACTTGGTTTCAAGAACTGCAACACAACAAAATTCCAGAATTTCAAGCTTTCATTACCATTTTTTTCCCAGAAAATATTATCCGCACGCCAAGAACAGAAGCAACATGAAGTTAAACTCACACGACAAAGACAAAACATGAAAGGGTTATCGTTTATGATCCCCAAATCACTGCTTCTCACCCAAAAAAAGGAAAAAAAGGCTATGTTTTGGAAGAAAAAACCCAACCCATTTCCAGAATCATCACATAATAGGCCAACAATGACACCGGAAGACATACACACACGTCTATGCACACAACCAAATTAACTTGAGCTGATCTCACTTTAATGGATACTACACGTACAAGAACAAGATGCAACACCAGCCCCATCACTTTCAAGAACAAGAAAGATTCAACTTACTTGAGCTGGACCTGAAGTCCGCAATTTTAGGACAAAAGCGAGCTAGTCCCAAATCGACACATCACTTGTCACGGTCTCGATATTACATCGCCTCCTCGAATGATGCACAAGCTCCATCACCTAACAGAGAATTTCACTACCCCAAAAGTAAGTATTATGGGGACAAATGCAACAAGAGGAAATGTCAGACGTTCTGATTTTCCAGAGATTCGAGTCGAATCAACGGACGAGCAGGCGAAAAGGGATTCAGCCGGAAACCCCCCCATGCATTCCTCCTCTCCCCCGCCCTCTTCAATTTCTCCGACCACTCGAACCCTCGGACATCCATTAAACAGCAGCAAGAATGCCGACAACCAGCGACCCAGAAAAGAAAAAGAAAAAAGCCCGCTGATCTGTCGCCTCATCCTCCTCACGAATATATAAAAAGAAGAACAAAAAAATCTGACCCGAGAAATCGAATCATGAATTGGATCTGAGACGAGGACGATACCCTCCATGGCGCGTCTCAACTTCCGATTAGCTCGACAAGCAAATTTGATGTGAAACAAATCTGTTTGGATCGAGAGAGAGAGAGGGAGACGACCGAGCAAGCGAGCGAGAGAGATGGAGGCGGATCGAGTCGGAGATGAAGGTGGTTCGACTCGGAGATGGAGGTGGAGATGGATCGAGCGAGAGAGAGGGACAGCGGACAGGTAAGCGATTTTTGTTTTGAACTTTTTACGGCTGGTTGAATTTGGTTGACTGAATCCGATATATGCCAAACTGAGATAAATCGTTTGATTTTTTTTTTTTCCGTTAACCGAATCGAAAACGCATAAAATTTCGGTTCCATTCAGTTTAATTATTGACGCTCCTAATGAAAACTACGAACAAGGACATGCGTGCGAATGTGGAAAACAATTTTCTGATGCCAATTAGGCGGGTGACCAGATGGACCGTCACTCCGTTGGTAAGTTCTATGTCTATCACGTACCAAATTTTATCTCTCGGTCATCTCACAAGCAACAAACCGTGGCTCATTCAATAAAATACAAAAGGTAACAAATATTCCCTAAATATTTGCTGAATATTTTCTTTCCTTAAAAAATTCAATCCTAAATTTTTTGTAATTGTGCTAATTTAGTCAATTTTTGATAATCTCCAACTTTGGTTCAATGTATTAGGCCATGTCTAGCTTTCTCTCTTTTTTTTTTCGCAAATTCTAGCTTTATCTAGGCGGTCATTATTCACGCCAGCATATCTCAGTTTTAATCTCTTCCTTGTCGCCATGTACAGCAGCCTTGCAGTGCAACAACCACTCATCATCAACTCGGAACAACTTCTATACCATAAGACCCGTGATGGCCCATGGTCTGTATTCTGCCAAACCAACTGTAACAACCATTTTTGGCTGGCAAACGTGTTGATCATCTTGAGAAACGTTCTCTTGGATATACAATCAAACACGAAACCCCATTTAGGCCAAACCAATAAATTATGCTCTGGAATGATTTTGTTCACTAATCTTTGAGTGTACAAATGCAATTCCAACAAGATTAGAACATAGAGAATACACGAAGAAAGAGAGAAACTTGAATTCAATACGGCATGAAGGTGATGTCAATTCAAAAGTTAACACAATTTGACATGTCTCGATCCGTTTGCCAAACTAGAAGGACACGACCCATGAACCCCCTAATCAATATGAAGCTGTGTCACAAAAGGAATGCACCATATTTCTGGTTTGCCTTTCGCATCGCTCCTGCAGATTAGACAAATGTATTGGGTTTCTGTCCATTTCGATCTTGGCCAAATTAATTCCGATCCCTCCATTTTTCTGGCCGCTAGACGAAACTAACAGGTAGTGATAATTGCATTTCCAGGCGGACCCGCTGTCGATGACGTTGAGAGATTTTTGTTAAGTTCCGTGGAAATGGATGCATGCATGTTTACGCGTCCAACTCCTGGTAGTTATACTTGCTTTCAATCTATCAATTATACTTTATTGAACTCCTCATATCATAACTTACGCATTGGTCAAAAAGATTAAAGTTTTTGTCAAAGAGGGATTATTGTTAAGTAAATCTTACAGTTGGGCCCAAAAAATAGTGATTTAGACGATGATTACAAAATTGATTTATTATTATTGTTATCGTTCTCGTCGTTGTGGTTGCCGTCATCATCATCATTATTATATTTGTCGAATTCGAAGAAAATCATTGTTGGTGATGTGTAGTGATCCCAAGACAAAATAATAGTAAATATTTATATATCCTTAGCAAAGCTGTTTATTCAAAATCACCGGAGGGGAACCAGTAAATTCTCTTTCATGACAAGTGAACAAGATAGGAAAATTCCTGATATTCTGCATTGGAAAACTCATGTGGAGCTCCCCAACAGCACGAGCAATAAAATACCACATGTTCGCTCCATGTCCCTCCACCCCTCGTCTTCACAACCCTAGAAAGAAAAGCATTCCTTCGAGACGCAGAAACAGCGGGACCCACCGTCGCCACCGGCAATGTTTAGCTTCAACGTCTCACCGCTACTCTCCTTCACTCCCTCGCTGACCTCAAATGCCTCCGCTTCCTCTTCTCAGCCGCCGCCACCACTGACCTCCACCTTCCGCCGTCACCGCCAAAGCTCCCTATCATTGGGAACCTCCACCAGCTCGGTGATTACCCTCACCGCTCGCTACAAGCCCTGTCGAGACGCTATGGCCCCTTGATGATGCTCCACTTCGGGAGCGCGCCCGTCCTCGTCGTATCTTCCGCCGACTGTGCGCGTGACATCATGAGGACCCACGACCTCATTTTCTCTGACCGAGCCAGGTATAACCCAAGCCTGTCAACCCATGTTCATGCATCTTAATTCTCTGTTAGAGTTAAATTTTCTAGGATTTATCATTGGAAAAGGTCCCGGTGGACTAGGACATTAACCATGTGTCTGCTCGTGCTATTTTTCAACCAATAAAAAAGGACTTGTACTATTTCAAAACGTTATATTTTTTATTTAACAAGACAAAAGCTTCATGTGTAGTAAATACATGCCGATCCATGTCATTTCTTCGACTCAGGTCAACCCTGTCCGAGAGGCTTCTATACCACCGCAAGGACGTGTCACTGGCGCCGTACGGCGAGTACTGGAGGCAAATGAGGAGCATCTGCGTGCTCCACTTGCTGAGCAACAAGAGAGTCCACTCGTTTCGGACAGTCCAAGAAGAAGACATCTCTTTGTTTATGGACAAAATCGAGCAGCATCGCTTGGTGGACCTGAGCGATGGGTTCACGTCACTGATGAACAACATCATTTGCCGGGTGGCTCTGGGGAGGAAGTACAGTGACGGCAAGCAGGGCAAGAAGTTCAAGGGCCTGTTGGCGGACCTGATGTGGTTGATCGGCATTTTCAACATTGGGGACTTTATTCCTAGACTCGCATGGATCAACAAGCTGACTGGTGTAGATGCAAAAGCAGAGCTGGTCGTGAGGGAGTTCGACCAGTTCCTCAACGAGGTGGTGGAGGAGCACCGGAGGAAGATGGAGGAGAAGAGCATCGGCGGAGGTGAAGATAGGAGAGACTTCGTGGACGTTTTGCTGGAGATGGAGAAGGATAAGACTGTTGGTTTTGCTCTTGGTGCCGATAGCATAAAAGTACTCATCTTGGTAAGCTCCCTCTTTTCTCCAACAAACCATTCCACACACTCGATTTTTTCTTTTCAGGCAATGTTGTCTGCCCATAATTATCGAAGAAAATATTCTCCAACCAATTGTTTCTAGACGAACTACAACTATAAATGTCACTTACATTTAATTTAAATTAATTAATTTATGTATATCATGTTCATAATTGCACCCTACAAATCATATAACATTAAATGATACAACATACACAGTCGTGGATTGGGCAATGACCGAGCTCTTAAGGCACCCTCAAGCTATGAACATTCTCCAAACCGAGGTCCACAAAATCGCCAATGGCAAGCCCAACATAACTGCTGAGGACTTGAAGAACATGCATTACCTGCGAGCAGTCCTCAAAGAGACTCTCCGCCTACACCCTCCAATCCCACTCCTCGTCCCGCGATTGTCGAGCCAGGACATCAAATTCGAGGCTACGACATCGCGATGGGGACTACGGTGATCACGAATGTGTAGACCATCGGGAGGGACCCCAGTACGTGGGACGAGCCGGACGAGTTCAAGCCTGAGAGATTCTTGAACAGCTCGGTGGACTTCAAAGGACAGGATTTCGAGCTGATTCCGTTCGGTGCTGGGAGGAGGGGTTGCCCCGGCACGTCACTCGCGATGGCGACGAACGAACTTGTCTTGGCAAATCTGGTGGACAAGTTCGATTGGGCATTGCCCGAGGGTCTGAAAGCGGAGGATTTGGACATGACCGAATGCGCCGGTCTTACCATCCACAGGAAAGTTCATCTCCTCGCTGTTGCCACTACATTCCCGAGTTAAGGTTGTTCAAGGCTGTGAACATGACGAGCGTGTGATTATTTAATTATGAGTGAAGTACAACAAGTGCCGACCAAAAAAACAGTACAATAAGTAATTACATGTCATCTGTGTACGTGGATATTTTCATCGTTCGTACTATTTTTGTGAGGGATTCAAAAATAAGTTAATGATTAATTTAAGCACAATCGCAATAGATTTAAAACTTTTTTGGAAATTTTCCCTCTAATCATAGAAAGATATGACATGTACAAAAACCCATGGACTATAGTTGTCTATGTATAGTATCTATTCAGTTGGTAAAGCAAGCTTGATGCTAGAGATTTCGTGCTTGCTAATTACTTGGTATGATTTCTCAGAAATTCCCAAGACTAGTTGGATTAGTAAAGTTCATCAAGGTCACCATCTTCTCGCACTAAATAAATGCAAGATATGATTATAATGAATTGGCCAATCATAAATGATGAACGGATTCACGGATTCGTCAAAATGCACACCGATTATAATTTTGATCAACCCTTTGTTAAAAGGCACATATGGGTCAACGCTAGACTCTATTTATTTGTGAAAAATAAATAATTTAGAAAGCATTTTCTAAAATGATTACCTCTAGTGTTTGAGGTAATTAGTCAATCAAAAATAATTGCATTACTGACAATAATTTATGTTTAAATATTTTTTTTGAATAATAAAAATAATTTTCATTTGTTGATTTAAGTAAATGATATGAGTAATCATTTGTAAGAGAATATATTTTAAATTATTCATTTTTCGCTGGACAAATGGAATATAAAACTTTAGTTATTTCCACTAAATAAGAGTGAAGCCATTTTGCATAATTAATGGGGTGAGTGAGTGACCAACCAGTATAGTGGTGAAGTCAATAATGGAGGACTTATATCTTCTGTTGCAGTTAGGGATGTAAATGGTTCGGTTCGGTTCGGTTTTTTGGAAAAATCGAACCAAACCAAACCGATAAAAGATGATACCGGCGAACCGAAACCGTCCTAAACCGAATACGAACCGAACCGAAAATGCGGTTCGGTTCGGTTTAGTTTGGAACGGTTTTTCGGTTTTCCTATTTTTACTTTGCTTATTGAAATTTAAGTAAAAAACGAGATGATAAAGAAGAGAGATTGTTCAATTTTTATTAAGAATTCCGATTCGGTTTGGTTAATCGAACCAAACCAAAAAGGTTAACGGTTATTTTTCGGTTAACCGAACCGAACCGAAAACATACGAAATTTCGGTTCGGTTTTCGGTTCAGTTCTTGACACCTCTAGTTGCAGTCCCTTCCTCATCGCTAAACGACAAAAAAGCCTACAAATCTATGCATTTGGATGATCACGCGTATCATTTAAGGGCGGTTACTTGATATAGTCTCAATGGTATCAAACTTATTATTGACTTTATTTTTTTTGCTTTCTTGGCCATTTTGGTGTTACGAATATAGATTCCAAGTCACCTTCCGATCATCGAACTAATTCCACATGTTGGAACAAAGAGAGATCTATAAGGACTTATACTCTCTTGATCTAACTCTAAAAGCTTGGATTCAGCATACAAATCAATCCTGTTGCCTTCGCTTTCTTTTAGGACAGTCGTTTGACTCTCGCTCGGCCTACCCTTTGAAGTTCTTGTTACCAGCTTTCCTTCACTGTTCATCTTTCGGTACTTGTGATTATCGTACTAATGGAGCAAAGGCCACATCTCATGACCATTTTTGTCATGTTCTAGTTGAGGTAGGGACACTTATTCACGCGTACCCTTTAGAGTCGCTTTCTTGTAGTATATGTTTCAGCAATGCGCAAGCCACGCAAAGGGCATTATGGTGTTGACCACGTCGTTCTTGGATCGTGACAAATGCTTACCGAGCCATCCCAGACGATATTCCCAATTCTATGCTTTCCTCTCCATGTAGTTTTGTTTCTTCTATATGATACCTGTCTAAAAAGAGTAGGTGATTTAGAATATAACAAAAGTACGACAACATGAATATTAATCACCAAAGAAAATACAAAAAAAAAAAAAATTAAAAAGTCCAAAATCTATTCATTGATGCTAATTTAGCCATAAATCTTTTATTGGTGTCAATTTGGTCATTAACTTTTTGATTGTAATTCAGTCATTCTAGATAATTTTAGTTGGATTTTGCTAACGTGAATGCATGTCAGTTTACATGACATGCTGGCGCTGACTTTGATGACTTTTAATAATATTTTAATATTTTTTCAAATTATTTATTTTTCTTCTTTTTTTTCTCTTTCCTTTTTTCCCTTTTCTTTCCTTCTTTCTCCAGTCGATTGCCTTGCCGGTGGCTAGGATGCTTGCATGACCTCACTAGCCCTCACCTTTGGGTGGTCGTTGACCATTGATCGACTAGAGTAAGAAGGGAGGGAAGAGGAAATATAGGAAAGAGAAAAGAAAAGAAATAAAGAAATAAAAAATATTAAAATATTATTATAAGTTGTCAGCATTAGCATGTAGGTCGATCGGAGGGCAGGTTAGCAAAATTAGGCAAAAATTAGTTGGAAAAGATTTAAGACTAGATTGGTACTATGTTAAAATGTTTAAAACTGAATTGACATTGAGTCAAAATGTTTAGAACTAAACTAGTACTAATGCAATAGGTTTAACACTTTTCTAACCTTAAGATACATGGGATATGACTCACGATTTGAGCGAATCTATCGAAGAGATACCAAGTTCTTTCGTGATATTGTAATCTAAGAGCTCAATTTCAAAAATACATTAAGATACACACTTACCCTCAAAACCTTAAAAAGGATTTGTATAGAGTCAATTTAGGACCACCGTCCAAGCATAAACAAATCCCGTGACTTCTAACATTTCTATTTCCCAAGATGAGACTAACAATAAATAAGAACATTGACTCTTGACTCTTGACCCTAGAGAGAAAGTACATTGTGCAATGGACTCGACAAGAACGCAGAAATATTAAAAGATCAGCTCTCGGATTTGCCGACCACCTTAGGAAGACCCGAACTTCCTCGATGCTTGATTCATTTATTATTTAACACATAAGTTTTTCCAATCATATATCAGCCGGCCACATTGAAGCACGAATTTCTCTTAACTTAACTATATGATGCAAGTGGTGAAATCTAAAATCGGCACTTAACCCTTCATGTTGTTTTATAGGAGATTGCATCATTTAATTTAAGCTAATCGGTGAGTTGTACTTCATATGCCTTATCAATCTCTCCGGTAAAATTGGAACTACGATTTGTTCTTTCTTTTCCTTTGCATGGTTAATTGACAAATAGAAAGAGTACGTGATGATTTCTACAAGTATTGACGCCGAACTAGGGATACAATGGTGACGAGGGAAAAAGATTGAGAAGCTTTGAACAAAATACACTTCGAGCCAAAAACTTTTGGGAAAATGATGTATTCCCAAAACTCAATCAGACGCAACTGATGACAGGTTAATATGTTTTCAAAATCCACGAAAGTAGGAAGATTAAACCCTAATTTTGTCCTTTTGCAACTAGAATTATTCAATAATGCGCGTTAATTTTCAAGGATGTTTGGAGAACTCCATGTTTAACTGATTAAGTAGAGAGCGGAGGATCGAGTCCAAGTCGAGCCTTTTGTTCTTGCTTCCTTGTCCGTAGGCGTGGAATAGACTAATTGAGTTGGACTTTGCAGACCTGCAGGCCATGAGATTGCCACATTCCTGAGATTTGCGGAGGGATAATAAGCCGAAACGCCAAGTACTAGCGACAAAATATCACATCAACGCGGCAAAGACTTTAATAAAGGAAAAGTGATGTCTGACCAGGAGGTCTAATCCACCCTTGGATTTGATGTTTAGTGAGGGATTGGGTAGCTTAAATCCCCAAATTAAGGGTGGATTAAACTGTTTGCGTGAAGCTTTTCTTGTGGTGCATGTTCTAATTTTCGGAACTTCACATTGTCTGGCTACAAATGGAGAAAAGAAACCAAAAATCCCAAAATGATATTGCATGGTATTACTGTGGAGATGAAAAACTGTGAAGATGAAAAAGAGACATATGATGAGGTTTACTAACATAATAATTTTTAAACTATTGTGAGAATAAGAGCTTGTAAGCCACAAATTCCTAAAGGAATAAACCCCACAATAACTTATAATTATTTATTATTTAAATTTTTATAGTCCATAATCAATTGTTATTTTTACAGGAAATTAAAAATTATCACCAAATCATTTTTCATTTTTATTTATATTTTCATCACCATTTCTGAACAGCTTCTATACTAGAACACCCGTCGTGACCCATGGTCTTTATCCTGCCAAACCAATAGTAATGACAATTGTTGGCTGACAACCGTGTTGATCATCTTGAGAAAACTTCTCTTTGATATTTAATAAAAAAGGGATCCCCATTTAGGTAAAAATTTCAGCTTTAAATGAATCTTGTTCACAAAATTTTGAGTGTACAAATGAATTTCTAGTAGAAATTGAACACAGAGAATTTACTAAGAGTGAGAAACTCCAATCCAATATGACATGAAGACGATATCACCCCATTCGGAAAAAAGTGTAAAAAAAGTTCTAAACATATTGTATTTGTATCAATTTAGTTCTAAACCTTTTGATCTAGTGCCACTTTAGTCTTAAACTTTTTGACTTAGTGCTAATTTAGTCACTCTGACTAATTTTGATTGGATATTGCTAATATGGATAATTTTTTAATATAATTTTGCCTATTCAGTCATTTGCATTAATTTTGGCGGGATATTGCTACAAAGACATTTTTAAATACTTTTCAAATTACTGAAATTTTCTTTTTTCATTTTCTTTTCCTTCCCCTTCCTCTGCCTAGTCACTGGACCTCGACGATTGGCCAGAGGTGAGGGCTAATGAGAGCCCTCCTTGGTCTCTAGCTAGCCTCGTTAGCCACTATGGAGGCTCAAGCCCTTGCCAAAGTCCATGAGGGTGGCCTCACGCTGGTTGGTGAGGGTCAAGCCCTTGCCAGATGCCACAAGGTTGTGGCCTTTGGTCACGGCATCTTGCGAGGGTCTCGAGCCTTGCCATGGTTAAGCAAGGCTTGACCCTCTCTAGATTCGGCAAGTATGAGCCTCGCCAGTTAGCGTGAGGCCACCTTTGCAACCTCTGGCAAGGTCCCTCATTGGCAATCCTCACCTCTAGCTAGTCACTAGTCGGTTGGATGAAGGAAAAAACAACGAAAGAAATGGAAAAAAAAAAAGGAAAAAGAAAATAAATAATAATCTAAAAATATTATTAAAAGTTGTCCACGTCATCACTAACTATGTCACGTCGCCCAACCAACGCCCATGTCGGTAATATCCAACCAAAATGAGCTAAAATGACTAAATTGGCATTAGGTCAAAAGGTTTAGGACTAAATTGGCACAAATAAAAGGTTTAGAACTAAATTGATATTAATATAATAGGTTTAATATTTTTCTGACATTTTTTCCCATCTCATTCTCTATGTGGCGGGCAAGGTTGGCCTCACCAGGGCTGGGTGAGTTCGATCTTCCTAGTGAGGAGAGGTTTAAGCCTCGCTAGGGATGAGTGAGGTTGACCTCACTGGTTGCTGACTGGCCAAAGGATGAAGATGAAGGTAAGAAAAAAAGAAAAAAGAAATAGAAAGAAACATGAGGGAAAAAAGAAAAAAATTTAAATCAAAAAAATATTAAATATTATTAAAAATTATCACATAAGTACTGGTCGCACTACATAGGATTTTTGGTATTCACATGGACAAATTTCAGCCAAAATTGGCCAAATTGACTAAATTAGTACAAATATAAAATGTTTACAAGTCAATTGACAGAAAAGGCTTAGGATTGAATTATCACAATTGTAATAAGTTTATAATTATTTTGTTAATTCTTGTTGGAATTATTTTACATTGGTTGTGAAAGGAGTTAGTAGTCGGTTCATAAGTGTAAGGGAAAGTTTCACCCTTCGAGCTCGCTTTCGGGATGAGAAAGGTCCATGACCATCCAACAATTCTCATCGTCAGAAAGTAATTATTCCATTTCTTGGCGGACTCACCTTCGATGATATTGAGAGACATTTGTAAGTTATGTGAAAATAGACACGCCCATGTTTACACGTTCAACTCCCCTTATTATTCTTGCAATCAAACTGTCAACTATAATTTAATGAACTCCACATATCATAACTTACTCATCGGTCAAAAAGATAAAAGGTTTCGTCAAATGTGGATTAGTTGGCCCAAAAAAATAGAGATTTGAGAGGATGGTTACAAAATCGATCTACCCATAATATTAATAATATTAATATATTTGTCGCATCCGGAAGAAAATTGTTGTTGGTCATGCACAGTGATCACAAGCAAAATAATAGTAAATAATTATTTATCTATCCCTGGTAAGGCTATTCATTCAAAAGTATTGGAGGGGAACGAGTCAATTCTCATTCATGGCAAGTGAACAAGATAGGAAATTTTGCGATATTCTGCATAGGAAAATTCATGTGAGGCTCCACAGCAGCAGTCAGCACGAGCAATATAAATCCTCATGTTCGCTCTTTGTCCTTCCACCACTCGTCTTCACATCCCTGAAAAGAAACGCAGTCACCTCGAGACGCAGAAACAGCGAAAAACCGCCGTCGCCCCCGGCAATGTTGAGCTTCAACGTCTCACCGCTACTCTCCTCCACACCCTCGCTGGCCTCAATCGCACTCGTCCTCTTCATCACCTTCCTCATCCTCAAATGCCTCCGCCTCCTCTCCTCCTCCGTCGCTGCTACTCGCCTCCGCCTGCCTCCGTCACCACCGAAGCTCCCGATCATCGGGAACCTCCACCAGCTCGGCAATTACCCTCACCGCTCGCTTCAAGCCCTGTCGAGACGCTATGGCCCCTTGATGATGCTCCACTTCGGGAGTGCGCCCGTCCTCGTCGTATCTTCCGCCGACTGTGCGCGTGACATCATGAAGACCCACGACCTCATTTTCTCCGACCGACCCAGTTAGAGCCTAAGCCTGTCAACCCGTGTTCGTGTATCTTAATAATTCTGTATTAGAGTCATATTTTCTGGCATTTATGATTGGAGAAGGTCTCGGTTTATTACAGACATGGGGTTAACCACGTGTCAACTTGTGCCGTTACAAAACATCATAGTTCTACAGGTCGAATGCTTCATTTAAACTAATTTTATGCCGAATCATTTAGATCAACCCTGTCCGAGAGGCTTCTGTACCACCGCAAGGACGTGTCGCTGGCGCCGTACGGCGAGTACTGGAGGCAAATGAGGAGCATCTGCGTGCTGCAGCTGCTCAGCAACAAGAGGGTCCAGTCGCTTCGGACAGTCCGAGAAGAAGAGATCTCTCTGTTGATGGACAAGATCGAGCAGCATCGCTCGGTGGACCTGAGCGACGTGTTTGCGTCGTTGACGAACGACATCATATGCCGGGTGGCTCTGGGGAGGAAGTACAGCGAGGGCATGCAGGGCAAGAAGTTCAAGGGATTGTTGGCAGACATGATGGGGTTGCTGGGCATTTTCAACGTTGGGGACTTCATTCCGAGCCTTGCGTGGATCAACAAGCTGACTGGTCTAGACGCGAAAGTGGAGCTGGTCGCGAGGGAGTTCAACCAGTTCCTCGATGAGGTGGTGGAGGAGCATCGGAGGAAGATGGAGGAGAAGAGCGTTGGCGGCGGAGGTGGAGATAGGAGAGACTTTGTGGACGTTTTGTTGGAGATTGAGAAGGACAAAACTCTTGGTTTTGCTCTTGGTGCCGACAGCATCAAAGCACTCGTCTTGGTAAGCTCTCCATTTTCTCCACCAACCATTTCATACACTCGAAATTTTTTGTCATGAGATAATTATTGGATGATGTTGGGTCTCTCTCATTTTTCTCTCGCACTTATAAATTGACTCCAAGCCTCTTTCACAATCGACAACACTAAATGAGAAAGTTTTTGGGAATAAAAAAAATATAACCATTTGTATTTTCTGTTCCTACAAAGATATCTCGGGTAACCGAGTTGACGACTTAATTAAGAGAATTCTAAAGATATAATAATTACAAAATTATATAATAACTTCTCGTTAAATTTTGAACATACCTCACAAATTTAGATACTACTTTTTAAAGTCACAGTAGAATTTTTAAGTCAATATTAATAAGATATTAAGTATTTTTCAAACTTATGAGTCATAATTGAGTGACAAGCTTTATTAGTTGTCCATGATGCTTGATTATCAAGTTTTTTTGTGCTTGTACAGGACATATTTGCCGCTGGAACTGATACAACGTACACAGTCCTGGAGTGGGCAATGACCGAGCTCTTAAGGCACCCTAGAGCCATGTACATTCTCCAAACCGAGGTCCGCAAGATCGCCAATGGCAAGCCAAACATAACCGACGAGGACTTGGAGAAAATGCATTACCTGCGAGCAGTCCTCAAAGAGACTCTACGCCTACACCCTCCGATCCCGCTCCTCGTCCCGCGATTGTCGACCCGGGATGTCAAAATCCGAGGCTACGACATCGCGGCGGGGACTATGGTGATCACGAATGCGTGGACCATCGGGAGGGACCCCGGCACGTGGGACAAGCCGGACGAGTTCAAGCCTGAGAGATTCTTGAACAGCTCGGTGGACTTCAAGGGACAGGATTTCGAGCTGATTCCGTTCGGTGCTGGGAGAAGGGGTTGCCCCGGTACGTCATTCGCGATGGCGACGAACGAACTTGTCTTGGCAAATCTGGTGGACAAGTTCGATTGGGCATTGCCCGAGGGTCTGAAAGCGGAGGATTTGGACATGACCGAATGCACCGGTCTTACCATCCACAGGAAAGTTCATCTCATTGCTGTTGCCACTCCATTTCCGAGTTGAGGTTGTTCAAGGCTGCGAGCATGACGAGCGTGTGATTATTTAATTATGTAATGAAGTACAATAAGTAATTTTCATGTCATCTCTGCACATGGATATTATCATCGTTCATAATATTTTTGTGAGGAGATTCAGCCATTGCATCATCTTTTATTTAACATAGAGAACATCCTAATAATTAAACAGCGTTATGGCCATAAGACCCATTGTCATTTCTTTATACGTATGTCTAAAGGAAAAAGGTTCTGACTAAACTTGTTTTAATAATGCTAATTGCGCATCATTATATGGAGATTACATTAGGCTCTACTTGACAAAAGTTGGAGGTTATTAATTTTTTGATCTGAGTAATTCGTTCTAACGATGAACGTTCATGGTACCTTATTTATTAACGTTCTTTCAAGTAGCTTACACGTGTTCTATCTCCAATCCAATCAGAACACAATTTATGTGGGCTTAATGCTATTGAATGAAAATGCTCCTAATATACAAATGCATATTAATATTTTTGTTTAAGGGCCGGGCTTAATTCCTAAGTAATGAATGACTAAATAAGGTTGCCAAAAGTTAGGTGTTAACATCATCTAATAGGGAGAAAAAGATTGGGATGATGGGAGGTTAATCAGTCTTCAAGATCCACGGAAACGTAATATACATGTGACTTTTAGTTGGCTCCTTATAAACCCTAACCATAGAAGGATATGACATGTACAAACACCTATAGACTATAGTTGTCTATAGATAGTATCTGTTCAGTTGGTAAAGCAAGCCTGACGCTAGAGATTTCATGCTTGCTTATTACTTGGTATGATTTCTCAGGAAATTCCCAAGACTAGTCAGATTAGTAAAGTTCATCAAGATCACCATCTTCTCCCACTAAATAAATCCAAGATATTTTTGTAACGAATTGGCCAATCATATATGATGAAGAACTCGTAGAATCCTCAAAGGGACACCGATTATAATTTTGATCAACCCTTTTTTCAAAGGCACGTATAGGTCAACACTAGACTCCATTTATTTCATGAAAAATAAATGACTTAAAGAATATATTTTTTTAAAATGATCGTCTGTATTGCTTGAAGCAATTAGTCAATGAAAAACAATTGGATTACCAACAATAATTTGTGTTTAAATATCTTCAAGGATAATGAAAATATTTTTCGTTTATTCAGTTTCATAAGTGAAATAAGCGACCATTTATAAGAGAATGCATTCGGAATTATTCATTTTCTGCTAAAAAATGGAATCTAAAAATTTAGTTATCCATCTTGCATAATTAATGGGGGTGAGGAACCAAATAATGTAGTGGTGAAGTCAATAATGGAGGACTTATCTCTTCTGTTGGACTCCGTTCCTCGTTATTAAATGTGACGTCCTGGATTTTCCGACCCGCGACGGATTTTATGAGTGCATAGTCATCAATGCACTGCTAGTCGGTCTCGCTCTGAATTGATCACTCACGAGCTACTAACCGAAGGGGAGAGGCTACTAAAGACTTCGCGGACGCGCGATTCTTGAAAAAGCCACCCGTTAGTTTGAGACACACTGGAGTTGCGATTGATTGACTTGGCCACGATTTCTATCCAAATTCGGATATCGGACTTTTCGGACGTCAGGATTAATTATTGGACTTTGGCCTCGTTATTTTCCAATTTTTCGGGTTCTCGTAGACGTAGGACGTAGGACCGTCGCGCCAAATTTCGGATCCGAGACCCCGCCATTTTCCTTTTCTCTTTTCTCTCTCCCACGTGCGTGTCTCTCTTTCTCTTCCCTTTTCTCTCTCCTCTCTCCTTCCTTTTGGCATGTTCTGCCGCAATTACTCCCCCATCTCTCTCACGTCCTCTCTCCTCTCCTTTCACCACTGCTCTCTTATCTCTTCCCTCTGCTCTCTTTGCCCCCTGTCCTTTCTCCCTTTTGTCTTTGTTGACTTTTCAAACTGTACTCTCTCTCTCTCTCTCTCTCTCTCTCTCTCGACAGCTGCTGCATCGAAGAAACTGTCCCCCTCCTTCTCCGTCTTCATCTTCTTCGGCGTCCCTGGCTGTGAACCGACCACCGCCACCGCTGCATTCTCAGTGCCGCCACCTCGCCGGCCACCACCACAGCCCCGTCGTCCCCTCCTGCTCGTCGGCAAGTCGCTCGCCGGCTTCGGGCCGACCGCCCTTTCCCCCCCCTGACCAGTTGTTGCTCCGCCCTCCTCGTCCGCAGTTCGCAATTGTGCTCCCTCGGCCGGCCGTCACCCGTCACCGCCGTAGCCCCCTCGGGCTGCTTGCTCGTCGTCAGGCCGCCGTGAGCCGTGGCCAGGCCACCCCCGACGCCAGCTCCTCCTCTCCCCTCCGGTTTCCTCCTCTCCCCGGCTTCGAGCCGAGCTCCGTCGCCGCCGCTCGCCCGTCCTCCTCTCCGTCGTAGCAGGCACGCCGGCTGACACCGGGGGCCGCCGCTTGACTGCCCCTGCCGTCCGAACCAGCCGCCATCCTCTTCGCTGGACTGTCTCTCTCCCTCTCGGTGCTGTGCAACCGGACCAGCTGCGGTTGCGGCCGTCCCGGCCTTCGGCCATTGGCCACGACCGCCGTCCGCCGCCCCCGGCCGACCGGAGAGCTGCCCCCAGCTAGCCCTGAGCTGCTGGCCGCCTCCTTCTTCGCCGGTTCTCTCCTTTGGCCGCTTGGACAGCGGGTCTTGGGCCAAGATCCGGCCACCACGTTGTCCGTCCCGACACCCCGGAGGCACCCGTGCGACCGCCTCGTCGTCCCCGTCGCAACCGCACCTTCGCCGTCGTTAAACGGTAAGTTTCGGCTCTAAACCCTTGTTTAGCGTGTTAATCTCGTTTAGGGTTAGTTTAGTTAGGACTAATCGGAATTAGGTGGTTAGTGATGGTTATTTGATTAATTGGGGTTAGTGGTGGTTAATTAGTGACTAATGGTGATTTATGCTAATCATGTGATTATTTTATTATCTATATTAATTTATTCCGAAATTAATATAATATTGTTTTATTATTATGTTGATAATAATAAATTATATTGTTGGTAATTAGTGTGCTTAGTGGTGGTTGATTGGGATAATTCCCCAGGTTTAGATTAATTACTTTTCGATAAGTAATTGTGATAATTAGTGATTTACGGGAATTATTGGTCGTCGCATTATTGTGAGACGAATATTGTCTGAGGCAATAATTGATTCATTTGCCGATTGTTTATTTATGCCTTATTGATTGAAGCACGTATATTCCGGGAATTATGTAGTATTTCCTTATGAAGTTGGTTGATTATTGAATTATCGCAATGTGGCGATTCTTGGATAATATGTGGAATACCTACTGCTTCGTATGTGGACCTCATGCATGCCGTGTGCGGATTACGATGTGTGTTTATGAGTCCACTTGTGCCCTGAGGTGTGTTGACACGGGGAGGCAGAGGAGATCGTGCCCTGATGCGTGTTTACGCGGGGAAAAGGGAGAGCCCTGAGGTGTGTTTACACGGGGAGGTAGAGTGCTTGTGCCCTGATGCGTGTTTACGCGGGGAAAAGGTAGAGCCCTGAGGTGTGTTTACACGGGGAGGCAGAGGAGATTGTGCCCTGATGTGTGTTTACACGGGGAGGCAGAGATGATTGTGCCTTGATGCGTGTTTACGCGAGTATGTGTATAATTAGAACACGCCTGACTGTTGGGTGCATGAAATGCATGTGTCGTGTTCTGATTGTGTGGTAGCCTGTACACGTGTGTTGTGTACCGTGCATGGTATGTGAAACGATTTGATTGTCATTTGTTCTCGTGAGGAACGTGTCTGTCAGGTACGCAATGCCCGGTTATATCCGATAGACCGCCAACCTTTGGGTTGTGCCAGGACTCGAGGGGTCGTAATGATTAGAACATGCTTAATTGCGGTATGCGTGAAATGCATCTGTTGTATTATGATTATGCGATTATATGTTTGCCCTATATTTGGCACGTGTGGTTACTATCGTGCAAGGCAGGTACAGCTGCAAGGTAAGACTGTTTGTGATTGGTTTGTGATTACATGGTTTGTGATTGGATGTCTTTATGAGAGCCATGCCTGTTAGGTACCCCTGAGGTGGATTGGTGCCCTAACCGAGGCTTAGCGCCCAAACTTACTGAGATGTTATCTCACTGGTTATTGTATAACCATTTTCAGGTCCGTTGGATGAAGAATCGGCACGTGTTGCGATTCGTAGCCTTGGTTGGAAGAAGTAGATTAACCCTGACCTTGTTGGTGTCATTGGCTCGATAGGGAGATGCCCGTGGTAAGGGCCTGTACTTGTAAACTTCATAGGGTTAATCATTAGATAAATAAAGCTGTACTGTTGATGGTGTTTTCTGATTAACTTTCTTGGCTATCCCGATTGTTATGTGGTACAGGGATTATTTATTGCTTCCGCATGTGTTTAATGGAAAGATAAATAATGGTCGGCGACGCGTCCTGGGACGTCGCATTCAGATGACCAAAAGTGAAAAAGGGGATCGTCGCGTGCTCGAGGGTCGGGGCGTGACATTAAATGACGAAAATGCAAATCTATGCATTTGGATGACCACATGTATCATAACTTCGTGAAATGTTCAAACTTTAGGGACGGTTACTTGATATAGCCTCAACGGTATCTAACTTATCAACAACTTTTTTTTTTTTCTTGGCCTTTTTGGTGTTAGAACATACATTCCAAGTCACCTTCTGATGGTCGAATTAATTCCACATGTTCGATCCGGTCAACAGTAAGTCATCTACGTTGGAATAAAGAGAGATTCACAAAGACTTATACTCTCGTGACCTACCTCTAAAAGCTTGGATAAAGCATACATATCGAGCCGGCGACCTTCGGTTTCTTTTAGGCCAGTCGTTATGCCGGCCCCTTGAAGGCCAAATCATCACCACTTTGTAATGTTTTCAAGTTGAGGTGTGGGCACTTATTCACGCGTACCCTATGTTTATGCAATGCGCAGGCCACGTCAAAGTGCATTATGGTGTTGACCATGTCGATTCTGGATAACGACAAATGCTTACTGAGCCATCCCAATCGATATTTCTATTTCCTCTCCATGTACTTTTGTTTCTTCTATATGATACTGGTCTAAAAAAAAGTCAGTGATTTAGAAGTTAACACAAGTACGACAACATGAATATTCATCACCAAAGAAAATCCACTTTAAGATACATGGGATGTGACTCACGATTCGAGCAAATCCATCAAAGACATATATGGTCATTTTCGTGATATTGTAATGTAAGAGCTCAATTCCAAAAATTCATTAAGATACGCACTTACCCTTGAAACCTTAAAGAGGATATATATAGACTCAGCTTGGGACGACTGTCCAAGCATAGACAAATCCCGTGACTGCTAGCATTTTTATTTCCCAAGACGAGGCTAAAAATCCCCATACCAAAACATAAATAAGAACATTGACTCTCGACTCTGGAGATAAAGTACATTGTGCATTGGACTCGACAAGAACGTAGAAAAATTGAAAGACGGCTCTCGGATTTGCCGACCACCTTTTAGTATTTTGAAAACTAATTCCCCCGGAAGACCCCAACTTGCTCGAAACTTGATTCATTTGATATTTTACACATGAGTTTTTCCAATCATATATCAGCCGACCACATTGAAGCCCGGATTTCTCTTAATTATCGAGGCGAGGTGATCTCTAAAATCCAGCAATAAGCGTTGCACTTAACCCTTCATGTTGTTTTATGTATAGGGGATTGCATCATTTAATTTGAGCTAATCGGGAGTTGTACGCTTTCTCAACCTCTCCAATAAAATTTGGAACTACGATTTGTTCTTTCTTTTCCTTTGTATGGTTAATTGACAAATTGAAATAGTACGTGATGATTACTATCAATATTGACCCTGGACTAGGGATTCGAATACTAGGTAACGGTAATGGTGATAAGGGGAAAAAAATTAGGATGCTTTGAACAGATACACCTGAGCCAAAAGTTTCGGGGAAATGATGCATTTCCCAAAGCTCAGTCAAACGCAGCCGATGATGGTTAATGTGTCCTCAAGATCCGCGAAAATAAGGAGATTAAACCCTAATTTCGTCCTTTTGCAACTTGAATTATTCAATAACGCGCGTTGATTTTCAAGGATGTTTGGAGAACTCCATGTTTGACTAATTAAGTAGAAAGCCGAGGATCGAGTCGAAGTCGAGCCTTTTGTTCTTGCTTCCTTGTCCATAGGCGTGGAATAGAGTAATTGAGATGGACTCTGCAGACCTCTAGACCTTGCGATTGCCACAATCCAGAGATTTGGGGAGGGATAATACGCCAAAACGACAAGTAATAGATGACAAAATATCAGATCAACGCGGCGAAGACTATAAGAATATAAAAATAATATCTGATAAGGAGGTCTAATGCACCTTGGATTTTATGTTTAGTGGGGGATTAGGTAGCTTAAATCCTCAAATAAGGTGGATTAAACCGTTTGTGTGAAGCTTTCTTTATATTGTCGGTGTATGTTCTAATTTTCCGAACTTCAAATTGTTCGCTAGAAATGGAGAAAAGAAACCAAAATTCCCAAAATGATATTGCATGGTATTACCGTGAAAATGAAAGAGAGAGATATGATAGGGGTTTTGCTAGCACCGCATTTTTTTGGGTTACTGTGAAAATAACAATTTGTTATGAATTACAAATTCTTAAAGAAGTAGACCTTATAATAATTTATAATATTTGTTATTTGAATTTTTGTGGGTTCCGAACCTTATGATCATTTCTCATGGGGTCGTAATCGAGGACGTTACAGTAGTAGTCAGCACGATCAATACAAATCTACATGTTCGCCCTTTGTCCCCCACCACTCGTCTTCCCATCCCCGAAAAGAAACGAAGTTGCCTTGAGACATAGAAACAGTGAAAACCACCGTGGTCACCGACAATGCCGAGCTTTAACGTTTCACCGCTACTCTCCTTCACACCCTCGCTAGCCTCAATCGCACTCGTCCTCTTCATCACCTACCTCACCCTTAAATGCCTCCGCCTCCTCTTCTCCTTTGCCATCGCCACTAACCTTCACCTTCCGCCATCACCGCCGAAGCTCCTGATCATCGGGAACTTCCAGCAGCTCGGTGATATCCAATTGCGTCTCACTTATATTTGGTTTCTTGGTTATATCCAACTGCGTCTCACTAGGTAATTCAAGTATGATAGTAAAAAGATAGTAAAAAGATCTTATAGACTGTTCACCTTAATACTTTCAAATTTGTATAAACTTCCCATTCTTCTAGACTTGTTCATGTAGGTCCTGTTGAGAAAACTCCTAGTTTTGATGCTTACAAAACATTCTATGAATGATATTTATTTCAATCTCTTTAAGGAAAAGAACTCAGAAAGACATAGGCTTTAAAGTCTGCTTGTAGCAGAAGAAAAAGCAAGAGATGTCTTAGAGTCTGACCGTACCAGACGGAAAGACTCGTCCAGACTGAGATTTAAGTCTGACCGTACCAGACTAAGATTTTAAGTCTGAATGAACCAGACTGAAAATCTAGGCAGACTCAGGACTTAAGACCGTCAGACTTAAGATGAACTTATACGATAAGATCACCAACGGTACAGTATTTCACTTACCTTATTTATGTTGATTCTGTTATACTAATCTGATTGACAGGATCAATTAGTGGGCAACTTCCAAAAGAAGAATAGAGCACTTATGGAAGCCCAGATTCTGTTTGTATGGGCGAACAGAATCTAAGGGGATCTGATCTACCCTCAACGGTCAAAAAGACTTGCCTTATAAAGTCTGTCCAAGAAAGGGAAGACAAAAACTCTCAAGGAAAGAGCCAACGGTCGAGTGTGGCTTGGAGAGTATTTAAGGATAGGTTGAGACTTAGGGGGAGAGAAGATGAACATTATTCCAAAGCTGTTTTCGTTCTTCAATTGTTGTTCACAGTGCGCATTTGAGTGATCTCAGTGTATTACCAAAAGAGAGTGACTTAGTGAGACAGATCATCACCGAGTACAAACACTCGAGACTGTGTAATCACCGTTGATCATATAGTGAAATACAGCCGATTCGCTGGTCGCCCGGAGAGTGGACGTAGGCTTGTCTAAAAGCCGAACCACTATAAACAGTGTTTGCAATCTTCTCTCACTCTCTCTACTTGGTTTCAATTCGTTGATTGCAAAAGTTACATATATTTGCGTGGTTAATCTCTCTACACCTATTCACCCCCTCTAGGTGTTTATACTAGTTATAACAATTGGTATCGAGCCTCGTGCTCGAGATCTTGAAGTGTTTATTACTTCGAGTTAAAGATCCTCTATGGCTAGTATTCTTGCACCAGGTTTGATTGAGGGGCAGAGCAACACTCGTCCTCCCTACTTCGACGGCAAAGATTACAATATTTGGAAGAATAAAATGAAGGCTTTTCTCAGATCGAAAGATCCACTCGAATGGGATATGGTTGAAAGGGAATTGATCCCACCGACAAAACCGAAAAAACATCAAAGAGAAACGATGGGAAAAAAAGAAACTTCAGCCACCATCTCTCCGAAGAAATGACGAAGAGACAAACTCTCGATGCTAAGGCTATCTACTCTGTATTGTGCTTTATCACCTAATGAATATAATCGAATATCTTCGTGTGATACAGCTAAGGAAGTTTGGGATAGACTACATGTGACATACGAAGGAACTGATTGTGTCAAGGAAACCAAAGTAAATATATTACTTGGTCAATATGAATCTTTTAAGATGAAACAGGGAGAATCCATCGGAGATATGTTCAGTCGTTTTACAGAAATTGTAAACGGTTTGGCATATCAAGGACAACCTGTTCTGGACCAATGAAGGTCAACAAACTTCGAGAGGATTTGTCACAAAGGATTGGAACAATGTGAAGACATCTATCGAGAAACTCGCGAATTTCACCATTGATTTGTCGATGAGCTCGTTGGTACTGCAGTCCTATGAAGCGTAACAAATGAACGAGGAAGTGGAATCCGAGGTAAAAATCCATTGCTCTTAAGTCTAACATTGATTCTGATGTTACAGATTTTGAGGAAGAACTGGATGACGAAGAACTTGCACTGCTGATCAGAAAAGTGAGGAAATTAAACAAGAAAGGCAGGAAGTTCAACAACAGAAAACAAAACAGACAATCTGGACAACGCAGAATCCGATGACGAGGAAGATTATGCCAAAGATGTCATTTGTTTTGAATGTAAGAAAAAGGGTCATATTAAACAGAATTGTCCCAAGCTCAAAAAGAACAAAGGGAAATTCGAGAAATACAAAAAGGCCCTGAAAGCTGAAACATGGAGTGACACAGAAGTTGAGGAGGACAGTGAAGACGAATATGGCAACATCTGTCTTATGGCTCATTCAGACTCGGACTACGAGGGACTCGGGATCGACTCGGATTCGGACGAGAAATTGAGGTAAATCAGTCCGATATTCTAATAGAAATCTCAGATTACATAAATGAGCTTTGTTTAAATTTAAAAACTACCTTGAAAAAGATCTCCAGTTTAAAAGTGAAAAATCGTAAGTTGAGTCATCAGAATTGTTCATTAAAAGAAAGATTTGATGATCTCAAAAAGGAATTTTCAGAACTGGAGGAAAGTCGTGATTCTATTTTAAATGAAGGTGAGACTCTCAAAAAGGAACTTTTAGAAATAAAAAAATCAAAGTTCTTTACAAAATGAGAATATGTTTCTTAGAAAGGAAATTTCGAGTATTAATGCAAAGTTTTACGTAGGGACGAAAAACCTGCAAAGCATATTCTTTCTATCCAAATTCCTTATTATGATAAGTCGGGACTTGGGTTTTGCAAGGAAAGTAAATCGTTAATTGATTTTCCTAAAGTTAAGGAAAGAATTAAAAGAGACTTCCTCGATGAGGCTTACAAGAATCATTTTAAAAAGAATTTTGTTAAACCTGTTGGTCAAGCAAATCTAAAGTGTTCTAATTGTGGAGAAAGAGAACATTTCGAGAATAAATGTCCTAAAGTCTCGGAGACTGTTCAAAAGAAATGGATAGAAAAAGCTTATACTACTAACTTCAATGGACCCAAGAAAATTTGGGTACCAAAGAAAAAATGAGTCTGTGTTAACATTGCAGGTAAGCTTTCGGAGTAAGAAGAAATGGTACTTGGACAGTGGATGTTCAAGACATATGACAGGAGACTCAAAAATGTTCGTTGGATTCGAAAGAATCAAGGGAGGAACAGTTTCGTTTGGAGGAAACACCAAAGGAAACATTATAGGGAAGGAACTGCCAAGATCGGTAGCTTAATCATCAACAACGTTTCTCTAGTCAAAGGATTAAACTACAATCTTCGAGCATCGATCGGTTATGTGATGCCGGTTTGAGAATAAACTTCAAAGAGAATCTATGTTCGGAACAAGCAATGATTCTTCAGACTTTTTCGGACGAAGGCATGGGAACATTTATCTTACGGACATAAATGAAGACACTGCAAAATGTCTATTATCAGTTCAAGATGAAGTTGATATGTGGCACCGCAAACTTGGCCATGTCAGCATGAAACAAATTTCCAAGTTTGCCAGCAAAAAGCTCGTTCGTGGCTTGCCTTCACTAAGTTACAAGAACACAGAGCTTTGCTCTGCATGTACACTGGGAAAACAGGTAAGAAGCTCATTCAAATCTATAAAACAGATTACTACTAATCGTGTGTTACGACTTCTTCACATGGATTTATTTGGACCAACCGAGAACCCGAGCATTGGAGGTAAGAAATCTTGTCTTGTGATAGTAGATGATTACTCTCGATTTACATGGGTATATTTTTTAGCAAATAAAGGAGATACCTTTTCATATTTCTCAACATTTGCAAAGAAGGTCCAAAATGAAAAAGGATACTCCATTTCAAGTATCAAAACAGATCATGGGGGTGAATTTGAGAATCAAGACTTTGCAAATTTTTGTGACAAATATGGTATACAGCATACTTTTTCATCTCCCTACACTCCAGAACAAAATGGAGTGGTAGAAAGAAAAAATAGATCTTTGCAGGAAATGGCTAGAACATTGCTTATAGAAAGCAAGGTGGCAACTCGGTTTTGGGCGGCAGTTTCTACTTCTTGTCATATTATTAACGAGTATTTCTTAGACCAATTCTTGAGAAAACCCCTTATGAGATTTTTAAGAAAAGAAAACCTATTGTTTCCTACTTTCGAATCTTTGGTTGTTTATGTTATATCCTTAAAAATATTAATCATCAACCTAGTAAGTTTGAAGAAAGGTCAGATGAAGGTATTTTTCTGGGCTATTCAAACTCTAGTAAAGCATTTAGAGTGTTCAACAAGAACACTCAGACAGTGGAAGAATCCATGAACGAAAAGTTTCTAGAGAAAGAAGTTTCAAAACAAAGCAGTACAACTATTGAAGAATCAGATGATGCTCCTGAAAGATCTGGTCTCAACAAAGAAGCAGAATCTTCCCAGGAAATGGTCAAAGGAGCAACTCATGAAGAACAAGTAATTCAGCGTGATATTCTGCATCGCGAAGATTCCAATAATGATGAAGTTCCAAGCCGAAAGCGGAAGCACAAGTCTAGTCATCCTAAGGAAGGCGGTGATTGGAAACATCAACGAAGGGATTCAAACCAGATCGAGAAACAAAAAGGACACAGGTAACATTGCATTGATTTCTAAAATTGAACCAAAAGGAATTGATGAAGCTCTGGAAAATGAAAGCTGGATAGAGGCAATGCAAGAAAAGCTTCAACAGTTTAAGAGAAATGATGTATGGGAATTGGTGCCCAAACCCAAAGGAAGAACTATCATTGGTACTAAATGGGTCTTCGAAACAAAGTCAATGAACTTGGAAAAGTCACCGAAACAAGGCAAGGCTCGTGGCAAAAGGTTATTCTCAATCGAAGGAATAGACTATGATGAAACCTATGCTCCAGTTGCAAGACTAGAAGCAATCAGACTATTACTTGCCTATGCGTGCTATCAAAATTTCAAGTTATATCAAATGGACGTGAAAAGTGCTTTTCTAAATGGGTTTATCAAAGAAGAAGTCTTTGTAGAGCAGCCTCCTGGTTTCGAAGAACCAAGAAAGCCAGACCATGTATACAGATTAAAGAAGGCACTTTATGGTCTGAAACAGGCACCTCGAGCATGGTATGAACGATTGAGCAAGTTTCTACTAGACAATAAATTCAAGAAAGGTATGGTAGATACAACCTTGTTTATTAAGAAGGAAGGTAAAGATATACTATTGGTACAAATTTATGTAGATGATATTATCTTTGGTTCATCTAATGAGCACTTGTGCAAGAACTTCTCAAAGTCTATGCAGGAAGAATTTGAAATGAGCATGATGGGAGAATTGACATTCTTTCTAGGACTTCAGGTCAATCAAACAAAACGCGGAACTTTTATTAATCAAGAAAAGTATGCCAAAGACTTGATTAAAAAGTTTGGAATGGAGAACTGCAAAAGGACTGAGACTCCAATGGCAACCTCCATCAAACTAGATCAAGATGAAACGGGAAAGAAGGTTGATTAGAAGAATTATAGAAGCATGATCGGTTCTCTTCTCTATCTTACTGCATCTAGACCAGATATTCTATACAAAGTGTTTGTCTCGTGCTAGATTTCAAGTAGATCCTAGAGAATCACATCTTTCGTTTGTTAAACGTATAATCAAGTATATAGCCACTTATCCACACTTGGGTTTATGGTATCCAAAAGAAACAGATTTTACTCTTCTTGGCTACTCAGATGTAGACTTGGCAGGTTGCAAAGTAGACAGAAAGAGTACTTCAGGAACATGCCAACTTATAGGGAAAATGCTGGTTTCATGGTTTTCCAAAAAGCGAGAATACGTGGCTCTTTCAACAGCGAAGCGAGAATATATTGCGCTTGGAAGTTGCTGTTCACAAATTCTCGTGGATGAGACAAAGCAACTAAGAGACTATGGAAAGGAGGAATCCTGTACGAAATAAGATGTGATAATACGAGCGCAATAAATCTTACCAAGAATCCGATTCTACACTCCAGGGCGAAGCACATTGAGATCAAACATCATTTTATTAGAGACCATGTGCAAAATGGAAATATATATGTGGAATTCATTGATTCCAAGAATCAATTGGCAGATATCGTCACAAAGCCGCTGGACAAAGGTACATTCGATTCAATATGTGGAAGATTAAATATTATTAACCCGTTTTTATAAATTCTATGAGAACAGGACAAAGTCGATGGAAGAAATCGTCGAATAGACTAATCTTCGAAGAAGATTGAAGAAGGAAATAGTGGTATTTTAGGATGGTATGTTATTTCCTTATTTAAATTTGGTAAAACTTTAGTAAGTTTTTGATCTGATTGATTGATTTGCATATTTTTAGCACATGTCTATGATGATTGAATATTCTTGTTAAGTTTAGAATAACTGCCATTTTAATTTGTTTTGGGTTGCGACTTGTTCATTTGTTCTCTCAACGAGGGTATAAAAAACGTCTAAAAGTCGGGTCTTTTCCTCACAACTCTTCAAGAACGTTTTGTCTACAAACCCTAACACAGAAAAACGCTTTCTAAATCAATCTTCTCCAAAACCTACATTCTTCGAACATGGTTTCGAGATCCTCCGTATCTAAATCAAGATCTCCATCTTCAAGAAGAAGATCAAATAGGATTGCTGGAAGAGGAGGAAGAAGAGTCGACAGAGGGCAGACACATTTCGACCTCACACAGACTTCCGAAGATACTCAAGGACAATCTCCAAGAGTTTCTTCTCAAAATGACCCGAAGGAATCTCAAAAACTCTCCGCCCACAATCGAAGAAACGAATGTCTCACGAAGAGGTACGCCTGGTTTAACTCTACCGATACCCACTGATAATCCCCATGTAATACTGAGGACATACGAAAAAATGGTTCAAAGAAAGGTTAGGGATGATGTCAAATTATTCTTTTTGAGAGAAAAAGGGTATGCGAATGAACTCCGTCTCATTCAAGCAAGATACGGACCACGAGAATCACCATCTACTCGTACGAACGAGTAAGTGATAAAGGAAAAGAGAGATAATGTGAAGGAAGATGATGAGAACATATACGAAATTTCGAAGTGAGAATGGGAATAGGCTGCGTAGCAGAAACACAACGGGAAATTATTTCGTTCCGAGAGCATAAGACTTTCTTCAACGGATCGATGGATCGAGGAATCATGAATCACGAAATTGTGGATTTTGATTATTTGGATCTGCTGAAGTAAATCTGAGAGAATGCTTTGAAAAATTGCAGATGGACCAATTTTACACTGATTCTGCTGCTGTTTATCCTGAATTAACAGCATACTTTTACTCGAACTTGACATTTCTATCTCCAAAGAGAATGCAATTCAGTGTGAATGACAGGTTCTATGATGTTAGTTCAGACACTCTGGCTGACATTATAAAAGTTGAAAGAGGAGCATTCAGGCCAATAGACGTCTCCTATGATACAGTATGTAAGTTTCTTACAAAGTACGTAAGGGCCACTATAACTTATCCTCTTCTAACTTCGCAAGAGCTATTTTGCATAAGATCATTATCACCGCATTCGTCCAAAAGCCTCATCAAAGATCGATGTATCTAAATTTGAGGCCAAAGCGATGATGTGGGCTATTGAAAGGGGAGTCTTGTTCTTACCGCCTCACACAATAATATTGCATATGTATCGGACGGTGTCAAAGGATAAAGGACAGCTACCCTATGGAGCTTTAGTGACAAGGATCTTTGAACACCTAAAGATAGACATACCGAGGAGATTCAGCACTAAAACTCTTCCCACAATGGCCATTGACATGAAAATGATCAACAAGATGAGGCGAAAGATGTTGCGAGAGACATGGAGAAGAAAAGAAAAGGAATTGGCTAGAGTAGAGACAGCAAAACGAAAAGGTAAAGAATCGGTTTCTTGAGCCAAGTTCTAAAAGGAGAAGACAACTCCTACTGGTAGATGAAGAAGATGAAGAAGAAAGTATCTCCGCAATTCTGGCAAATATGCGTCAAACTTCTCAGAGAATGTCTGAACCAGAAACAGAAACACATGCAGAAAACATTCTCAGCACAGAACATGAGAAGAATGATGAATCTGAATCAGAGGAAGATCCAGAAGAAGATCCAGAAGAAGAAGAAACTGAATCAGAGGAAGAAGCAGAAGAAGAGGAAGAAGGAGATCAGGATAGGGAAAAAGAAAGGGATCAAGGTCGAGAATGAAGCATCAAATCGGGGGAGCATCCTGCGATAATATTAACATTCAAGTAATCGCACCTTCATGCGGGAATGCGATTATCAAACAGTCATAGCACTGCTAACGAGAGATCGAAATCAGCAAGTAGCAATGGAAACCTCCTTCAACAAAGGGTGGAGACTCTCGAGAAGACGGTTAATCAATGCATTGACAGGATTGAGAAGTCGCATCGGATATGGAGGATTTCACCCTTGTTCGAACCCCAAACAAGAAAACTTCTTAAAAACATCTTTCGCTTTAGAAACCGGTTTGTTTTTGAACCGACTAACTCTTTTTGAGGTTGACAAAAAGGGGAGAGTAGATATGACTATCTCGAGATATGGTTAATTTCTGGTTAAATCTAACAATTCGAGCTTTTGCATCTTGTGCATGACATAGTTGGCTTTATTAATGCATGAAAGATCGATTGTCTATACGATATTTTATTATATGCTGATTAAACTGAATCATGTTGAGCTATGATATGAAGATATGTTCTTGCTTTGGATTGTCTATACGGGGTTAATATGAGCTATTCTTATGAGTTGAACGAGAATAGTTGGAAGCGAGGTTCTATCTAACCATATTTTGCGGGGACATTAAGCCATATGTATGAAATGTTTTGTCACCATCAAAAAGGGGAGATTGTTGAGAAAACTCCTAGTTTTGATGCTTACAAAACATTCTATGAATGATATTTATTTCAATCTCTTTAAGGAAAAGAACTCGAGAAAGACATAGGCTTTAAAGTCGCTTGTAGCGAAGAAAAAGCAAGAGATGTCTTAGAGTCGACCGTACTGGACGGAAAGACTCGTCCGGGCGAGATTTAAGTCGACCGTACCCGGACTAAGATTTTAAGTCCGAATGAACCAGAGGCGAAAATCTAGGCGGACTCGGGACTTAAGACCGTCGGACTTAAGATGAACTTATACGATAAGATCACCAACGGTACAGTATTTCACTTACCTTATTTATGTTGATTATGTTATACTAATCTGATTGACAGGATCAATTAGTGGGCAACTTCCAAAAGAAGAATAGAGCACTTATGGAAGCCCAGATTCTGTTTGTATGGGCGAACAGAATCTAAGGGGATCTGATCTACCCTCAACGGTCAAAAAGACTTGCCTTATAAAGTCTGTCCAAGAAAGGGAAGACAAAAACTCTCAAGGAAAGAGCCAACGGTCGAGTGTGGCTGGAGAGTATTTAAGGATAGGTTGAGACTTAGGGGGAGAGAAGATGAACATTATTCCAAAGCTGTTTTCGTTCTTCAATTGTTGTTCACAGTGCGCATTTGAGTGATCTCAGTGTATTACCAAAAGAGAGTGACTTAGTGAGACAGATCATCACCGAGTACAAACACTCGAGGCGTGTAATCACCGTTGATCATATAGTGAAATACAGCCGATTCGCTGGTCGCCCGGAGAGTGGACGTAGGCTTGTCTAAAAGCCGAACTACTATAAACAGTGTTTGCAATCTTCTCTCACTCTCTCTACTTGGTTTCAATTCGTTGATTGCAAAAGTTACATATATTTGCGTGGTTAATCTCTCTACACCTATTCACCCCCCTCTAGGTGTTTATACTAGTTATAACAGGTCCTTCAAGCTATTTTGAATCTTTTCATTTTGTACATCTAAGTTCATTTTGTCAGACATTATTTGAGGCATGAATAACACTTATGTATATCAAACTTGTAAAGAATCATGGATTGTTTTTATAACTACAAAATATATCAGGATGTTTTCTCAATATCATCAAGCACCTATCAATCTCTTGCTAAAAAGGTGCGAATCGAATCTCCTTTTGAGATTCTCCCATCTGGATTTCTACGACCTGAATAGGAAAGCATAGAAGAAAGAAGAAGAAGAAGGTGAAACTAGGAAAATGTTATCTGAAAAAGAGAAAAGGCAATGGAGACAAAATGCTCATCTCTCTCATTAGACAATGAATAAACTTGTCAACCTTATGCTGTATTATTGGTACTTGTCGATTGTACATTGCATTATTGGTACTTGTCGGCCATCCGAGTTGTATTGTTGGCCATCCAAGTTGTATTGTTGGCCATCCAATTTGTCGTCGCATTGTATTGTTGGCCAGTAGTTTGTTTTCGTTTAATAATAAAGGGGTAGACTAGTCTCTAATAATAAAGTTGTGTTTGTTTGTGTTGAAAATATAACGCAAAAATGACAGGATCTTGCAATTTATGTCAACACGAAAATACTAGAGAAAAATAAGGGTACCAGAAATTTACGTGGTTCGATCCGAGTATCGGTACCTACATCCACGGGAGAGCCAGCAGCAAATAATCCACTATAATCGGAGAATCAGAGTTACAATCACTCACACGCTCGAGTGTTTCCCACACCTAGATTTAACCCAAACCCAAAGTGTTTACAAATAAACAATATAAACTCACAGCACAAAATCACCGAATGTTCAAGCCCTCCTGCAATTCGCTCATGAACATACGCAAAACAAGAACTCCTTTCTTTCTTGTATGCTTTGTACGGCAACTGTAGCTTCTTGGCTTGGCTTCTATTCTTGTGTGGCGCTCTCATCTTCTATATGCTGAAGAAACCTTTTTATATATATATATATGTGTAAACCTAGCACTACTAGGTTTCTCCTATAGATAAGAAAGGAAACCCTTGTCTTTATCCTTTTGTGCAAAAGTAATCCTAGTCAAACTTGGAATAACAAGAAAACCAATCTTGAATAGGATAGGAAATATTTTGAACAAATCAAAATCCTTCTATGGATTGAGTTCGTGAAAATTCAAACTCGAGTCATAATTTAACAGTTTGTAAACACCATGAGCTAATTCTCTTCTTTCTTCTCTTCAACATCTCTAATTATATTAGAGATTTTAGAATGGTGGGATAGCACCTCATCCTAGTAGTATGCCTTATATTTGCCTCCATAATAATCTTGTGCATCATTATTTTGAGGCCAAAAAGGCCTTATGCTTAGCATATGGATTTAGTTGGATGCTAAAAGTCCATCTCAATAGGACAAGGCTTGAGTGAGGCACCGAACTCAAGGGGACTAACTACCTACATTACCGAACTCAAGGGGACTAACTACCTACATTCATTGAATTCTATTCTAAGCATAGACCCATGATTGGTATCAAAGCTAGGTTTCAATGGATCATTAGATTGGTTTAACTCCTTTGCTACTATAGTCCCACATTGCCTATGTGAAATTGGGCTACATTTGGTCGTTCAGATTTCTAATCAGGATAGGAGTAGATATGATAATAAATTACATTTAAAGATTTTGCTATATTCTATCTACTATTTACATTATACTATGTACATTGTTTGATATAAATTGTATATTTGTATAAATAACCAAAAATTTACAAACGAGAGATGGAAAAAAAATCTCTTGCAACATTCTTGCCTATTTTATTTTCATTTTTGCCTCCCCTTTTAATTTATTTCTTTTTTTATTTCTTTCTTCCACTTTTATCATTCTCTAATATAATTTTATTAAATAGAAAATTTAATATACCTAAAATACCTAAAATATGTAATATATATTTATATTTATATAAGAATTCATATTATAAGATAGGATTTAATTCAAATATGTAAATAAAAATAAGATTAAATTTAAAAAATAAATTTTTATTTTTTTGTTCTTTTGAATTTCTTATGTTAGAATTAAAATATTATTTATATTGAAATATAATTGTAATTTTGTTAATTTAAGAAATTTGTTATTTGGGAAAAATAACTTTCTTATTATGGATATTAGAAATCCTATCCACATTTATCCCAACTCCCCCCATGGAATAATTTTATTTGGCCTATATACCCCTTATATTTGACTTCATCATATCTTGAACAAGCATCTGATATAACTAGTATAAACACCTAGAGGGGGGGTGTATAGGTGTAAAGAGATTATTTTCACAAATATGTATAACTTTTGCAATCAACGAACTGAAATCAAGTAGAGAGAGTTAGAGAAGATTGCAAACACTATTTATAGTGGTTCGGCTTTTGACAAGCCTACGTCCACTCTCTGGACGACCAGCCAATCGGCTGTATTTCACTATATGATCAACGGTGATTACACACTCTCGAGTGTTTGTACTCGGTGATGATCTGTCTCACTAAGTTACTCTCTTTTGTAATACACTGTGATCACTCAAATACGCACTATGAACAACAAGTTGAAGAACAGAATCAGCTTTGGAATTATGTTCATCTCATCTACCCCTAAGTCTCAACCTATCCTTAAATACTCTCCAAGCCACACTCGACCGTTGGCTCTTTCCTTAAGAGTTTCGTCTTCCCTTTCTTGGACAGACTTCATAAGGCAAGTCTTTTTGACCGTTGAGGGTAGATCAGATCCCCTTAGATTCTGTTCGCACATACAATCAGAATCCGGGCTTCCATAATTGCTCAATTCTTCTTTGGAAGTTGCCCACTAATTGATCCTGTCAATCAAATTAGTATAACAGAATCAACATAAATAAGGTAAGTGAAATACTCTACCGTTGGTGATCTTATCTTGTAAGTTCATCTTAAATCTGATGGTCTTAAGTTCGAGCCGCTTTAGGATTTCGCCTCGGTTCGTTCGGACTTAAGATCTCGATCGGTATCTGATCGAGACTTAAATCTCCGTCTGGTAAGAACAGACTCTAAGACATCTCATGCTTTATCTTCTGCTACCAGCAGATTTTAAAGCCTATGTCATTCTTTATCCTTTTCCTTCAAGAGATTAATATAAATATCATTCATAAAATGTTTTGTTAACATCAAAACTAGGAGTTTTCTCAACAGCATCAAATACAATATATGATAAATTATATCATATACTAAATTTTATCCTGACTACCAAACACGGCCTTGGTAATTTGAGAAAGAGAAATGAACATTGGTAACTAACTTAAAAATAGTTGGTAAAACAAAACTAGTTGGGTTTCTTGTCCTTATGCACCCTATCAAAATAGGATTGTAGAACGGAAATATCGACGTATAGTCAACACTGGAGTCCATCAGTTTTTTGGATGTTTCCTTTTGAAATTGCAGTATACTTAATTAACTGCATGCCAACACCAGTCATTGATAATATTTTACCTTATGAGGCTTTATTTCACATTAAACCAGATATTACGTATTTACGTGTTTTTGGTTGTACAATATATCCATTTCTTTGCCCTTACTCGCTCCATAAGCTCACGTCTAGATCCAAAGTTTGCATCTTTAAGGGCTATCCTCTAAGATATAAAGGATATCGCTTCTATTGCCCCAAGGATAAGCATTTTTATGTTGTTGCGGATGCCACTTTTGATGAGGTCACCTATCCTCTTGTTGCCACGCTAAACTCCTCTTAAAATGCCTTAACACCAAAACCTGTGGAACTATTTTTGCCTGTTGATTTTTCCCTATCATCTTGGGCACCTGTTGGACCACCCAAGTCGCCACGGGTTTTTCCACCAAATCTGGAATTTTCACTTCTTCACACCATTGAAACTGCAATTGAACATGTTAAGGCTGCGCATGGTAACCATTCTGTTTCTGTTTCTGGAATAGATTTCTATTCCAAACCTATTTCTAGAATATAAATCCGTTTGGTAAAAAAATTTCATTTCTATTTGGAACAAATTTCTATTCTAGAAATAGGTTTGAAATAGAAATCAGAAACAAAATTTTTTTACTTTTTTATTTCTAGAATAGAAATCAGAAATTGTTTCTCACTTTCTTATTTCTCACCCAAAGAAGTTTCTTTTTCGTCCGCCACTCACGACCACCACCACCACCCCCCGGCCACCGCCGGCCCCCGGCCACCGCCGCCGCCGCCGCCGGTCGTCCACCGTCGCCCGGTCGCCACTCCTCCCATTATTGCCGCCACTTAGAAAAATATTTTTTTTTTTATTATCAAACGAATTTCTATTCCAAGAGTAGAAATTTTTTATCGTTGTCAAATGCCTTTTTTGGCTCAGAAACTCATCCAAAAATAGAAATAGATTTCTGGGACAGAAATGTTATCATTCGCACCCTAAGGTACCACAAGAAACTCTTGCCATAGTACCGGCATCATCTTCACATCCTATGATGACCTATCTTCGAGACGGGACTATAGCTCATCGAACTTTTAAAAGAAATCATACCTCAGCTCTTGTGGTTTAGTCTAGTAATCCTGAAGAAGCTACTTATTTTTCCAAGGTTGAAAAGGATGAGAAATGGCAGCTTGCAATATAGTACAAATACAAAGCACTAATGAACAATGGCACATGGGATCTTGCTCCGTTCCCGCTCATGCTCAACCCATTGGATGCAAATGGGTGTATAAAATTAAACTCCCCTCTGACAGAACTATTGAATGATATAAAGCGAGATTGGTCACCAAGGGTTTTCATCAACAAGAGGGTATCGATTATAGGGGTGATCGGTTGGTTCCATGGTCGAACCAGGAACTGAATTGGGAGGACCGGTTCCCATTTTTTGGGATCGAGGACCGGACCGAATAGTCTTAGGACTTGGAACTGGACCAACCAATTGATCCGGTCCAATGGAACAGAACATTTAGTAACAAAAAATTAAAATTTAAAAAAATACTAGAATTATTATTATTTTAGAGTTTATTGCATTTTTTAAATAAAAAATAGTCGGTCCGGTCTAGTCCAATTCCCCCTGGAACTGGGAGCTAGACCGAAAATCACTGGTTCCATTTTTATGGAACCGAGAACTGGACCGACGCTGCGGGGAATTGGACCAAGGCGGGTCGGTCTAGTCTCCCCGGGCGGTTCTTAGTTCGAGGCAGTCTAATGTGCTCACTCCTAATTGATCACACTGAGACGATTAGTCCGATGGCTAAGTCAATTGCCATACGCATGGTCTTGTCTTTGGAATATTCTCAACATTGGTCCATTCGACAATTGGATGTCTCTAATGCGTTCCTACACGGATTACTTGAGGTGGAAGTTTATATGACTCAACCGTAAGGTTTTGTTAATGTGGGTAAGCTCAACTATGTTTGTCACCTTCAAAGCTTGTTATATGGTCTTAAACAAGTGCCTTGCACTTGGCACACCCGCTTGAGTTCTTACTTGTGCAACATGGGATTTGTCATATCCAAGGCCAACATCACCTTACTTGTCAAACACATAGCTGATTTCACCATTCACTTATTGGTGTATGTTGATGATTTTATTTTAATCAATTCCCCAAATGCTCCATTACATGATCTCATGCAATCCCTTTAGTCGGAATTTGTTATCAAGGATTTAGGGGACATTCATTATTTTTTGGGGATTGAAGTGCTTCATACCAACAATGGGTTACATCTTCACTTGGGTCAATTTGTGAGGAAAAAACTGAAAAATGCTAATATGCAATCTGCCAAACCCACTACTACTCCTACCAATTTTGTGGAACCAAACACGGTCGCTTCTCATGAGCCACTTGTGAACCCATTTTAGTTTCAAAGCATTATAGAAGCACTTCAATATCTAACTCTTACATGGCCCGATATTGCATACTTGGTGAATTCGGCTTGTCAACATCTTCATGCCCCCACTATGGCAAATTAGGGTCATGTAAAATAGATTACATATATGTTACAGTAGTTTTCAATTAACACATGTCATTAGAGTTAGGTCATTTAAATTGCATGTCATATGTCGTTAGAGTAAAAAAAATCATGCATATTAAATCTAGACTAGAGTTACATATAATTAATTTTACAAAAAAAAAAATTTTAAAAATTAGATGTCATCCCATTTAGAAATTATGTTTAGAGCATGCATTTTAGTTATAGCTTGTTTTGCTTTAAGGTTGATCATGATTCTTACATTTATTCCTTTGGACTTATTGAATGTTATTGATTGTGATTCGCATGACCACTCTTTTCCATGTTAGTGGCTTAGGTTAAAATCAACCGAGACTGCTTTCAAAAAAATGTTTTTGAAACTTAAATAGAAATGGTACCGAAAGGGCGCTAGTTTAACTTAGCATAACCATGTCCCCGAACCTATTGAATCTCTGGTTCGCAGAAATAAAGTATTCTCCCATACTTTACTTAGGTTTCTAATCAACCCTAATTGATTAGTGACGGCTTCTAATTGAATAAAATTACATATTTAAATAGGACAAATTTTGAGTACCAAGTAGCGGTCGGTAGGGTTTGGGAGAGTCCGCACTAAGTCATCAGACTTAATAATCTATTAATTTTCCCATGGTGATTCACTTTTGAGAAGGTCGCGACAAAAGTCATCTTGCACAATTAATGGGGTGAGTGGCCAACCAGTATAGTGGTGAAGTCAATAATGGAGGACTCATATCTTCTATTGTAGTCCATTCCTCATCGCTAAACAACAAAAATGCCTGCAAATCTATGCATTTTGATGATCACGCCTATCATTTAGGGGCGGTTACTTGATATAATTTCAATGGTATCAAACTTATTATTGACTCTCTTTTTTCTGCTTTCTTGGCCATTTTGGTGTTACGAACATAGATTCCAAGTCACCTTCCGATCATCGAACTAATTCCACATGTTGGAACAAAGAGAGATCTATAAGGACTTATACTCTCTTGATCTAACTCTGAAAGCTTGGATTCAGCATACAAATCAAGCCGGTGGCCTTCGCTTTCTTTTAGGACAGTCGTTTGACTCTCGCTCGGCCTACCCTTTGAAGTTCTTGTTACCAGCTTTCCTTCACTGTTCATCCTCCGGTACTTGTGATTATCGTACTAATGGAGCAAAGGCCACATCTCATGACCATTTTTGTCATGTTCTAGTTGAGGTAGGGACACTTATTCACGCGCACCTTTAGAGTCGCTTTCTTGTAGTATATGTTTCAGCAATGCGCAAGCCACGCAAAGGGCATTATGGTGTTGACCACGTCGTTCTTGGATCGTGACAAATGCTTACCGAGCCATCCCAGACGATATTCCCAATTCTATGCTTTCCTCTCCATGTAGTTTTGTTTCTTCTATATGATACCGGTCTAAAAGGAGTAGGTGATTTAGAATATAACAAAAGTACGACAACATGAATATTAATCACCAAAGAAAATACAAAAAAAATTAAAAAAGTCCAAAACCTATTCATTGATGCTAATTTAGCCATAAATCTTTTATTGGTGTCAATTTGGTCATAATCTTTTTGATTGTAATTCAGTCATTCTAGATAATTTTGGTTGGATTTTGCTAACGTGAATGCATGTCAGTTTATGACACGCCGACGCCGACGTTGATGACTTTTAATAATATTTTAATATTTTTTCAAATTATTTATTTTTCTTCTTTTTTTTCTCTTTCCTTTTTTCCCCTTCCTTTCCTTCTTTCTCCAGTTGATTGCCTCGCTGGTGGCTAGGATGCTTGCATGACCTCACCAGCCCTCACCTTTGGGCAGTCGTTGACCATTGATCGACTCGAGTAAGAAGGAAGGGAAGAGGAAATATAAGAAAGCGAAAAGAAAAGCAAAAAGGAAATAAAAATAAAAAAATAAAAAATATTAAAATATTATTATAAGTTGTCAGCATTAGCATGTAGGTCGACCGGAGGGCATGTCAGCAAAATTAGGCAAAAATTAGTTGGAAAATATTTAAGACTGAATTGGCACTACGTTAAAATGTTTAAAACTGAATTGACATTATGTCAAAATGTTTAGAACTAAACTAGTACTAATGCAATAAGTTTAACACTTTTCTAACCTTAAGATACATGGGATATGACTCACGATTTGAGCGAATCTATCGAAGAGATACCAAGTTCTTTCGTGATATTGTAATCTAAGAGCTCAATTTCAAAAAATACATTAAGATACACACTTACCCTCAAAACCTTAAAAAGGATTTGTATAGAGTCAATTTAGGACCACCGTCCAAGCATAAACAAATCCCATGACTTCTAACATTTCTATTTCCCAAGATGAGGCTAACAATAAATAAGAACATTGACTCTTGACTCTTGACTCTAGAGAGAAAGTACATCGTGCAATGGACTGGACAAGAACGCAGAAATATTAAAAGACCAGCTCTCGGATTTGCCGACCACCTTAGGAAGACCCGAACTTCCTCGATGCTTGATTCATTTGATATTTAACACATAAGTTTTTCCAATCATATATTAGCCGGCCACATTGAAGCATGGATTTCTCTTAACTTAACTATATGATGCAAGTGGTGAAATCTAAAATCGGCACTTAACCCTTCATGTTGTTTTATAGGAGATTGCATCATTTAATTTGAGCTAATCGGTGAGTTGTACTTCATACGCCTTATCAATCTCTTCAGTAAAATTGGAACTACGATTTGTTCTTTCTTTTCCTTTGCATGGTTAATTGACAAATAGAAAGAGTACGTGATGATTTCTACAAGTATTGACGCCGGACTAGGGATACAATGGTGATGAGGGAAAAAGATTGAGAAGCTTTGAACAAAATACACTTCGAGCCAAAAATCTTTGAGAAAATGATGTATTCCCAAAGCTCAATCAGACGCAACTGATGACAGGTTAATATGTTTTCAAAATTCACGAAAGTAGGAAGATTAAACCCTAATTTTGTCCTTTTGCAACTAGAATTATTCAATAATGCGCGTTAATTTTCAAGGATGTTTGGAGAACTCCATGTTTAACTGATTAAGTAGAGAGCGGAGGATCGAGTCCAAGTCGAGCCTTTTGTTCTTGCTTCCTTGTCCGTAGGCGTGGAATAGACTAATTGAGTTGGACTTTGCAGACCTGCAGGCCATGAGATTGCCATAATAAGCCGAAACGCCGAGTACTAGGCGACAAAATGTCAGATCAACGCGGCAAAGACTTTAAGAAAGGAAAAGTGATGTCTGATCAGGAGGTCTAATCCACCCTTGGATTTGATGTTTAGTGAGGGATTGGGTAGCTTAAATCCCCAAATTAAGGGTGGATTAAACCGTTTGCGTGAAGCTTTTCTTGTGATGCATGTTCTAATTTTCGGAACTTCACATTGTCTGGCTACAAATGGAGAAAAGAAACCAAAAATCCCAAAATGATATTGCATGGTATTACTGTGGAGATGAAAAAGAGACATATGACGAGCTTTACTAACATAATAATTTTTAAACTATTGTGAGAATAAGAGCTTGTGAGCCATAAATTCCTAAAGGAATAAATCTCATAATAATTTATAATTATTTATTATTTAAATTTTTATAGTCCATAATAAACTGTTATTTTTACAGGAAATTAAAAATTATCACCAAATCATTTTCATTTTTATTGGTATTTTCATCACCATTTCTGAACAGTTTCTATACTAGAACAACCGTGGTGACCCATGGTCTTTATCCCGCCAAACCAACTGGAATGACAATTGTTGGCTGACAACCGTGTTGATCATCTTGAGAAAACTTCTCTTTGATATATAATAGAAAAGGGATCCCCATTTAGGTAAAAATTTCAGCTTTAAATGAATCTTGTTCACAAAATTTTGAGTGTACAAATGAATTTCTAGTAGAAATTGAACACAGAGAATTTACTAAGAGTGAGAAACTCCAATCCAATATGACATGAAGACGATATCGCTCCATTCGGAAAAAGTGTAAAAAAAGTTTTAAACATATTGCATTTATACCAATTTAGTTCTAAACCTTTTGATCTAATGCCACTTTAGTCTTAAACTTTTTGACTTAGTACTAATTTAGTCACTCTGGCTAATTTTGATCGGATATTGCTAATATGGATAATTTTTTAATATAATTTTGCCAATTCAGTCATTTGCATTAATTTTGGCGGGATATTGCTACAAAGACATTTTTAAATACTTTTCAAATTATTGAATTTTTCTTTTTTCATTTCTTTTTTCATTTTTTTCATTTTCTTTTCCTTCCTCTTCCTCTGCCTAGTCACTGGACCTCGACGATTGGCTATAGGTGAGGGCTAACGAGAGCCCTCCCTGGTCTCTAGCTAGCCTCGTTAGCCACTATGGAGGCTCAAGCCCTTGCCAAAGTCCATGAGGGTGGCCTCACGCTGGGCTGGTGAGGGTCAAGCCCTTGCCAGATGCCACAAGGTTGTGGCCTTTGGTCACGGCATCTTGCGAGGGGCTCGAGCCTTGCCATGGTCAAGCAAGGCTTGGCCCTCTCTAGATTCGGCAAGTATGAGCCTCGTCAGTTAACGTGAGGCCACCTTTGCGACCTCTGGCATGGTCCCTCATTGGCAATCCTCACCTCTAGCTAGTTACTAGTCCGTTGGATGAAGGAAAAAAACAACGAAAGAAATGGAAAAAAAAAAGGAAAATGAAAATAAATAATAATCTAAAAATATTATTAAAAGTTGTCCACGTCATCACTAACTATGTCACGTTAGCCAACCAACGCCCATATCAGTAATATCCAACCAAAATTAGCTAAAATGACTAAATTGGCATTAGGTCAAAATGTTTAAGACTAAATTGGCACAAATAAAAGGTTTAGAACTAAATTGACATTAATATAATAGGTTTAATACTTTTCTGACACTTTTTCCCACCTCATTCTCTATGTGGCGAGCGAGGTCGGCCTCACCAGGGCTGGGTGAGTTCGACCTTCCTAGTGAGGAGAGGTTAAGCCTCGCTAGGGATGAGTGAGGTTGACCTCACTGGTCGCTGACTGGCCAGAGGATGAAGATGAAGGTAAGAAAAAAAGAAAAAAGAAATAGAAAGAAACATGAGGGAAAAAAGCAAAAAATTTAAATTGAAAAATATTAAATATTATTAAAAATTATAAGCATAAGTACTGGTCGCACTACATAGGATGTTTGATATTCACATCAGCAAATTTCAACCAAAATTGGCCAGATTGACTAAATTAGCACATATATAAAATGTTTACGAGTCAATTGACAGAAAAGGGTTAGGATTGAATTATCACAATTGTAATAAGTTTATAATTATTTTGTTAATTCTTGTTGGAGTTATTTTACATTGGTTGTGAAAGGAGTTAGTAGTCGGTTCATAAATGTAAGGGAAAGTTGCACCCTTCGAGCTCGCTTTCGAGATGAGAAAGCTCCAAGACCATCCAACAATTCTCATCGTCAGAAAGTAATTATTCCATTTCCTGGCGGACTCACCATCGATGATATTGAGAGACATTTGTAAGTTATGTGAAAATAGACACGCCCATGTTTACACGTTCAACTCCCCTTATTATTCTTGCAATCAAACTGTCAACTATAATTTAATGAACTCCACATATCATAACTTACTCATCGGTCAAAAAGATAAAAGGTTTCATCAAATGTGGATTAGTTGGCCAAAAAAATAGAGATTTTAGAGGATGGTTACAAAATCGATCTACCCATAATGACAATAATATTAATATATTTGTCGCATCCGGAAGAAAATTGTTGTTGGTCATGCACAGTGATCACAAGGCAAAATTATAGTAAATAATTATTTATTTATCCCTGGTAAGGCTGTTCATTCAAAATTACTGGAGGGGAACGAGTCAATTCTCATTCATGGCAAGTGAACAAGATAGGAAATTTCCTGATATTCTGCATAGGAAAATTCATGTCGAGCTCCACAGCAGCAGTCAGCACGAGCAATATAAATCCACATGTTCGCTCTTTGTCCCTCCACCACTCGCCTTCACATCCCTGAAAAGAAACGCAGTCACCTCGAGACGCAGAAACAGCGAAAAACCGCCGTCGCCCCGGCAATGTTGAGCTTTGACGTCTCACCGCTACTCTCCCCCACACCCTCGCTGGCCTCAATCGCACTCGTCTTCTTCATCACCTTCCTCATCCTCAAATGCCTGCGCCTCCTCTCCTCCTCCGTCGCTGCTACTGGCCTCCGCCTGCCTCCTTCACCACCGAAGCTCGTCCCGCGATCCCGCTCCTCGTCCCGCGATTGTCGACCCAGGATGTCAAAATCCGAGGCTACGGCATCGCGGTGGGGACTATGGTGATCACGAATGCGTGGACCATCGGGAGGGACGCCGGCACGTGGGACAAGCCGGACGAGTTCAAGCCTGAGAGATTCTTGAACAGCTCGGTGGACTTCAAGGGACAGGATTTCGAGCTGATTCCGTTCGGTGCTGGGACGAGGGGTTGCCCCGGTACGTCATTCGCGATGGCGACGAACGAACTTGTCTTGGCAAATCTGGTGGACAAGTTCGATTGGGCATTGCCCGAGGGTCTGAAAGCGGAGGATTTGGACATGACCGAATGCACCGGTCTTACCATCCACAGGAAAGTTCATCTCCTTGCTGTTGCCACTCCATTTCCGAGTTGAGGTTGTTCAAGGCTGGGAACATGACGAGCGTGTGATTATTTAATTATGTAATGAAGTACAATAAGTACCGACCAAAATAAAAGTACAATAAGTAATTTTCATGTCATCTCTGCACATGGATATTATCATCGTTCGTAATATTTTTGTGCGGAGATTCAGCCATTGCATCATCTTTTATTTTACATAGAGAACATCCTAATAATTAAACAGCGTTATGGCCATAGGACCCATAGTCATTTCTTTATACGTATGTCTAAAGGATAAAGGTTCTGACTAAACTTGTTTTAATAATGCTAATTGCGCATCATTATATGGAGATTACATTAGGCTCTATTTGACAAAATTTGGAGGTTATTAATTTTTTGATCTGAGTAATTCGTCCTAACGATGACCGTTCATGGTACCTTATTTATTAACGTTCTTTCAAGTAGCTTACACGTGTTCTATCTCCAATCCAATCAGAACACAATTTATGTGGGCTTAATGCTATTGAATGAAAATGCTCCTAATATACAAATGCATATTAATATTTTTGTTTAAGGGCCGGGCTTAATTCCTAACTAATGAATGACTAAATAGGGTCACCAAAAGTTAGGTGTTAATATCATCTAATAGGGGGAAAAAGATTGGGATGATGGGAGGTTAATCAGTCCTCAAGATCCCCGGAAACGTAATATACATGTGACTTTTAGTCGGCTCCTTATAAACCCTAACCATAGAAGGATATGACATGTACAAACACCTATAGACTATAGTTGTCTATAGATAGTATCTGTTCAGTTGGTAAAGCAAGCTTGACGCTAGAGATTTCATGCTTCCTTATTACTTGGTATGATTTCTCAGGAAATTCCCAAGACTAGTCAGATTAATAAAGTTCATCAAGATCACCATCTTCTCCCACTAAATAAATCCAAGATATTTTTGTAATGAATTGGCCAATCACATATGATGAAAGAACTCGTAGAATCCTCAAAGGGACACCGATTATAATTTTGATCAACCCTTTGTTCAAAGGCACGTATGGGTCAACGCTAGACTCCATTTATTTCATGAAAAATAAATAATTTAAAGAACATTTTTAAAAAAATGATCGTCTGTATTGCTTGAAGTAGTTAGCCAATGAAAAACAATTGCATTGCCAACAATAATTTATGTCTAAATATCTTCAAGAATAATGAAAATATTTTTCGTTTATTCAGTTTCATAAGTGAAATAAGCGACATTTATAAGAGAATGCATTCGAAATTATTCATTTTCTGCTAAAAAATGGAATCTAAAAATTTAGTCACCATCTTGCATAATTAGTGGGGCGAGGGACCAGATAATGTAGTGGTGAAGTCAATAATGGAGGGCTTATGTCTTCTGTTGGACTCCGTTCCTCGTTTTAAAATGAAGAAAATGCAAATCTATGCATTTGGATGACCACATGTATCATAACTTCGTGAAATGTTCAAACTTTAGGGACGGTTACTTGATATAGCCTCAACGGTATCTAACTTATCATCAACTTTTTTTTCCTTTCTTGGCCTTTTTGGTGTTAGAACATACATTCCAAGTCACCTTCTGATGGTCGAATTAATTCCACATGTTCGATCCAGTCAACAGTAAGTCATCTACGTCGGAATAAAGAGAGATTCACAAAGACTTATACTCTCGTGACCTACCTCTAAAAGCTTGGATAAAGCATACATATCGAGCCGGCGACCTTCGGTTTCTTTTAGGCCAGTCGTTATGCCGGCCCCTTGAAGGCCAAATCATCACCACTTTGTAATGTTTTCAAGTTGAGGTGTCGGCACTTATTCACGCGTACCCTATGTTTATGCAATGCGCAGGCCACGTCAAAGTGCATTATGGTGTTGACCATGTCGATTCTGGATAACGACAAATGCTTACTGAGCCATCCCAATCGATATTCCCAATTCTTCTATTTCCTCTCCATGTACTTTTGTTTCTTCTATATGATACTGATCTAAAAAAAAGTCAGTGATTTAGAAGTTAATACAAGTACGACAACATGAATATTCATCACCAAAGAAAATCCACCTTAAGATACATGGGATATGACTCACGATTCGAGCAAATCCATCAAAGAGATATATGGTCATTTTCGTGATATTGTAATGTAAGAGCTCAATTCCAAAAATTTATTACGATTAGCACTTACCCTAGAAACCTTAAAGAGGATATATATATAGACTCAGCTTGGGACGACCGTCCAAGCATAGACAAATCCTGTGACTTCTAGCATTTTTATTTCCCAAGACGAGGCTAAAAATCCCCATACCAAAACATAAATAAGAACATTGACTCTCGACTCTGGAGATAAAGTACATTGTGCATTGGACTCGACAAGAACGTAGAAAAATTGAAAGATTGGCTCTTGGATTTGCCGACCACCTTTTAGTATTTTGAAAACTAATTCTCCCGGAAGACCCCAACTTGCTCGAAACTTGATTCATTTGGTATTTTACACATGAGTTTTTCCAATCATATATCAGCCGACCACATTGAAGCCCGGATTTCTCTTAATTATCTAAGGCAGGTGATCTCTAAAATCTAGCAATAAGCGTTGCACTTAACCCTTCATGTTGTTTTATGTATAGGGGATTGCATCATTTAATATCAGCTAATCGGGGAGTTGTACTATGTACGCTTTCTCAACCTCTCCGATAAAATTTGGAATTACGATTTGTTCTTTCTTTTCCTTTGCATGGTTAATTGACAAATTGAAATAGTATGTGATGATTACTATCAATATTGACACTGGACTAGGGATTCGAATACTAGGTAACGGTAGGGGTGTCAAATGGGTGGGTTAGGTCGGGTCGAAAATGGTCTAACTCACATCGACCCATTTAACCCGTTTTGACCCATTTTCATGCAATGTAAATTTGATGACCTATACCCGACCCATATTACCAACACATATTAATATTTAACTTAATTTAAGAAAATATACTCCTACTTATTTAGTCCACTTTAAATTTTTTACATATAAATTATTTGAATAAAAATTTCACATCAAATTTATAAAGTAAATTAAATAATAAAAAATTAGTAAATAAAAAAAAAATGTGCATACCAATAGTTTTGGAAAATAATTTTTTAAAAAATCGATTTTTTAATTATTTTAAAAAATTGAATTTTTAATTATTTTTAATTTAATTTAATTTTTCTTTCTTTCTTTTTCTTTTTCTTTTTATTTTCCCTTTCTTTTCTCTTTTCTTTCTTCTTCCTCCTTTTCCTTTGCTGGTGCCACCCAATGGTGACTAGCCAAGACGCAGGCCAGCGAGCTCGAATTCGACCAAGGTCGATGAACTCGAGACTCGGCAGATATAGGCTTTGCCGAGGTCGCTGACAGTGGTCAAGCTCGGGCTGACCCGGATCTGGTGAGCCACGAGCTCTATTGCGGCCAACGAGTTCAAGGCTCGCTTACCCAAATCCGGGCGAGCCACAGCTCGGCCAAGGCTGGCGACCTCGTGGCTCTCTTGTCCAGATCTAGGCCAAGCTCCGGCCAGCGAGCTTAGGGCTCGCTAGCCCAAGCTTTGTCATGGCTCACCTGCCCAGATTTAAGTTGAGCTCCAGCCAACGACAGCAAGCTCGGGATCGGCGATGGTGACGATGGCGTGATGGCAGGATCGACAACGGAGGTCGAGAACGCATAGAAGAGGAGATGGAAGAAGAGAGATGATGAGTTTACCTAATAACTCACTCAACCCATATTTGACCCATATTTAATTTTCACTTGACCCATATTTGACCCATATTTGACCCATATGTAATTTTCACTTGACTCATATTTGACCCATTTAATTAAAAGTGAGTCATAATATGGGTTTATGACCCATTTTGATACCTCTAGGTAACGGTAACGGTGATAAGGGGAAAAAGCTTAGGATGCTTTGAACATATACACCTTAGCCAAAAGTTTCGGGGAAATGATGCTTTCCCAAAGCTTAGTCAAACGCAGCTGATGATAGTTAATGCGTCCTCAAGATCCGCGAAAACAGGGAGATTAAACCCTAATTTTGTCCTTTTGCAACTTGAATTATTCAATAACGCGCGTTAATTTTCAAGGATGTTTGGAGAACTCCATGTTTGACTAATTAAGTAGAAAGCCGAGGATCGAGTCGAAGTCGAGCCTTTTGTTCTTGCTTCCTTTACCATAGGCGTGGAATAGAGTAATTGAAATGGACTCTGCAGACCTCCAGACCTTGCGATTGCCGCAATCCATATATTTGGGGAGGGATGATACGCCAAAACGACAAGTAATAGATGACAAAATATCAGATCAACACGGCGAAGACTATAAGAATATAAAAATAATATCTGATAAGGAGGTCTAATGCACCTTGGATTTTATGTTTAGTGGGGGATTAGGTAGCATCCAATCTTCCCGATGCTAGCTGGCCGGCATCCATATCAGCACTGATCCCGGATGGACTGAATTGGCATAATTGCAAAAGGTTTATGACTCAATTGGCCAACAAAAATAAGTTAATGACTAATTCGGCACAATTGCAATAGATTTAAGACTTTTTTGGTAATTTTCCCTCTAATCATAGAAAGATATGACATGTACAAAAACCAATGGACTATAGTTGTCTATGTATAGTATCTGTTCAGTTGGTAAAGCAAGCTTGATGCTAGAGATTTTGTGCTTGCTAATTACTTGGTATGATATCTTAGAAATTCCCAAGACTAGTTTGATTAGTAAAGTTCATCAAGGTCACCATCTTCTCGCACTAAATAAATGCAAGATATGCTTATAACGAATTGGCCAATCATATATGACGAAAGGATTCATGGATTCGTCGAAAGGCGCACTGATTATAATTTTGATCAACCCTTTGTTCAAAGGCACATATGGGTCAACGCTAGACTCCATTTATTTCGTGGAAAATAAATGATTTATAAAGCATTTTCTAAAAATGATTGCCTCGTAGTGTTTGAGGTAATTAGTCAATGAAAAATAATTACATTAGTGATAATAATTTATTTCTAAATATTTTTATGAATAATGAAAATATTTTTCATTTATTCTGTTTCATAAACGATATGAGTAATCATTTATAAGATAATATATTCTAAATTATTCATTTTTCGCCGAACAAATGGAATATAAAACTTTAGTTATTTCCACTAGATAAGAGTAAAGCTGTTAACACCTAAATTTAGATTATTTCACTTGTTCATCACATATGTATTATTCATTGCATTTAGATTTATCAGAATGAGAGAATAATCCGATTGTGGAGGGAGGTTTAAAAGTTTTTAAATTTTGATTTTTGAAAATGATTTTAAATTTTGGAACCATTTTCGATTGAGCAGTTTTCTTTATATGCGAAAGATCGTCATTTGTTGAGTGAATATATGCTACAATCGAGGGAAATATTTGCGGAATAACAAATCATTTTTTTTCCTCTATAAATAGAAGCCAAGAGGAGGGGGAACGGCGAAGGCTGAAAGAATTCGTAAAGGAGGGGGAGTAAAAGGAAGATTCAGGGGAAAGTGAAAAAAAAAATAAGAGGGAGGCGAGAGTTCGTCCCCATTAGGGGGATTAAGTTGCCGTTTGCAGGAAAAAAGAGAAAGAAATGTTGGCAAAGCAAAAGGAGAGGGGGACAGAAAAATTGGTGAGAAAAACACATGTACGTGAGACGATGAAGTACTCTCCTTGCGCCGCTACCGCCAAATCATTCACGCGCTGAGTCCCCCAACGCCAATTGCAGCCCTCCAGCCCCGACGTTTCTCAACCCGTCGTTCAGCCTTGATGCCTCGCCTGGTCCTCTCGTTACTGTGCCCAGTTTCCAATAACCATCCCGAACGAGTCCTCGCAGTTCTTCCTTTTTCAGGGTCCTGCTCCGGTGGTTTAATTAAGCACCACCAAACCGTCCAGTAGCATTATCAAGTCTCAACGCACAGCTGTCACCATTGTTCGTCTAGCCCGTGTTGTTGCCTCAGCGTTGCCCCTTCTTTCCATAGACGGGTTTTGAATTATCACTTATCGGAATCGATGGAGAGGGAGCGTCACTCTTTGCAGCACAACCGGCAGTCCCCTCCCGACGCTTCCTCCAAAACTGTTGACTCTGCCCTGTCCAGTTGACGTGGCGTGTTGATTCTTCTTTTCATGTTCAGGTTCTCGGTGCATTAGCTTACTTAGGGTGACCAACTTTCGATCACCTCGCAAGCCTCGCTGCAGCCACCGCCCTCGTGAAAGTAATGACTTAAACTAGACGAATTCTCACGCTACTTGGGAACTCATCATTGGGACCTGGGCATTATTCTTTGTTAATCGCATTCTCCAAGATAATTCTCTTCTGAATCAAATAGTTTTCTTTAATCAAAATTAATTTGGTCATTTTCTTATTTAGTTTTACAATTATTTGGTTCTTATTGCGATTGGTGATTCGTTAGGTATTATCCAATTAAGAATATTTTCGTGTCGAGGGTCATAATAATAAAAAATACTGAACTGAGAGACATCGGATTAGATTTTTGATTATCGTAACCTTCCGCGTTTGGTCGTGATGAGTTATATGTTTATATAGTTGTGTTCGTTGTTTGTGTTGGTTTTATATTAGTAAATTTTCTCATTAATACAAAATACAAAAAAAAATTTCACATTGCATCGCATGGTAATTTAATTGCATGATAGTGTGGTATCTATGTTGCATCTTAGATTTATATATATTTTTAGATAAAATTTTCTATATTAGACTCATCTTGGTTTTGTGCTTTGATTTTAATAAAAATAAAAAATGAAAATGTAAAAAAAAATGTAAAAAGAACATGCATATGCATATAGCATTATTACATCATTCATCTTACATCACGTAGCACATGCATATTTAGGGTCATGTAAAATAGATTACATATATGTTACAATAGTTTTCAATTAACACATGTCATTAGAGTTAGGTCATTTAAATTGCATGTCATATGTCGTTAGAGTAAAAAAATCATGCATATTAAATCTAGACTAGAGTTACATATAATTAATTTTACAAAAAAAAATTAAAAAAAAAATAGATGTCATCCCATTTAGAAATTATGTTTAGAGCATGCATTTTAGTTATAACTTGTTTTGCTTTAAGGTTGATCATGATTTTTACATTTATTCCTTTGGACTTATTGAATGTTATTGATTGTGATTCGCATGACTACTCTTTTCCATGTTAGTGGCTTAGGTTAAAATCAACCGAGACTGCTTTCAAAAAAATGTTTTTGAAACTTAAACAGAAATGGTACCGAAATGGCGCTAATTTAACTTAGCGTAACCATGTCCACGAACCTATTGAATCTCTAGTTCGCAGGAATAAAGTATTCTCCCATACTTTACTTAGGTTTCTAATCAACCCTAATTGATTAGTGGCGGCTTCTAATTGAATAAAATTACATGTTTAAATAGGACAAATTTTGAGTACCAAGTAGCGGTCGGTAGGGTTTGGGAGAGTCCGCACTAAGTCATTGGACTTAATAATCCATTAATTTTCCCATGGTGATTCACTTTCGAGAAGGTTGCAACAAAAGCCATCTTGCACAATTAATGGGGTGAGTGGCCAACCAGTATAGTGGTGAAGTCAATAATGGAGGACTCATATCTTCTGTTGTAGTCCAGTCCTCATCGCTAAACAACAAAAATGCCCGCAAATCTATGCATTTGGATGATCACGCCTATCATTTAGGGGCGGTTACTTGATATAATCTCAATGGTATCAAACTTATTATTGACTCTCTTTTTTCTGCTTTCTTGGCCATTTTGGTGTTACGAACATAGATTCCAAGTCACCTTCCGATCATCAAACTAATTCCACATGTTGGAACAAAGAGAGATCTACAAGGACTTATACTCTCTTGATCTAACTCTAAAAGCTTGGATTCAGCATACAAATCAAGCCGGTGGCCTTCGCTTTCTTTTAGGACAGTCGTTTGACTCTCGCTCGGCCTACCCTTTGAAGTTCTTGTTACCAGCTTTCCTTCACTGTTCATCTTTCGGTACTTGTGATTATTGTACTAATGGAGCAAAGGCCACATCTCATGACCATTTTTGTCATGTTCTAGTTGAGGTAGGGAAACTTACTCACGCGTACCCTTTAGAGTCGCTTTCTTGTAGTATATGTTTCAGCAATGCGCAAGCCACGCAAAGGGCATTATGGTGTTGACCACGTCGTTCTTGGATCGTGACAAATGCTTACCGAGCCATCCCAGACGATATTCCCAATTCCACGCTTTCCTCTCCATGTAGTTTTGTTTCTTCTATGATACCGGTCTAAAAAGAGTAGGTGATTTAGAATATAACAAAAGTACGACAACATGAATATTAATCACCAAAGAAAATACAAAAAAAATTAAAAAAGTCCAAAACCTATTCATTGATGCTAATTTAGCCATAAATCTTTTATTGGTGTTAATTTGGTCATAAACTTTTTGATTGTAATTCAGTCATTCTAGATAATTTTGGTTGGATTTTGCTAACGTGAATGCATGTCAGTTTACATGACATGCCGACGCTGACGTTGATGACTTTTAATAATATTTTAATATTTTTCAAATTATTTATTTTTTTTTTTTTTTTTTTCTCTTTCCTTTTTTCCCCTTTCTTTCCTTCTTTCTCCAGTCGATTGCCTCGCCGGTGGCTAGGATGCTTGCATGACCTCACCAGCCCTCACCTTTGGGCGGTCGTTGACCATTGATCGACTAGAGTAAGAAGGGAGGGAAGAGGAAATAAAGGAAAGAGAAAAGAAAATAAAAAAGGAAATAAAAAATAAAAAAATAAAAAAATAAAAAAATAAAAAAATATTATTATAAGTTGTCAGCATTAGCATGTAGGTCGATCGGAGGGCATGTCAGCAAAATTAGGCAAAAATTAGTTGGAAAATATTTAAGACTGAATTGGCACTACGTTAAAATGTTTAAAACTGAATTGACATTAGGTCAAAATGTTTAGAACTAAACTAGTACTAATGCAATAGGTTTAACACTTTTCTAACCTTAAGATACATGGGATATGACTCACGATTTGAGCGAATCTATCGAAGAGATACCAAGTTCTTTCGTGATATTGTCATCTAAGAGCTCAATTTCAAAAAATACATTAAGATACATACTTACCCTCAAAACCTTAAAAAGGATTTATATAGAGTCAATTTAGGACCACCGTCCAAGCATAAACAAATCCCGTGACTTCTAACATTTCTATTTCCCAAGATGAGGCTAACAATAAATAAGAACATTGACTCTTGACTCTTGACTCTAGAGAGAAAGTACATTGTGCAATGGACTCGACAAGAACGCAGAAATATTAAAAGACCGGCTCTCAGATTTGCCAACCACCTTAGGAAGACCCGAACTTCCTCGATGCTTGATTCATTTGATATTTAACACATAAGTTTTTCCAATCATATATCAGCCGGCCACATTGTAGCACGAATTTCTTTTAACTTAACTATATGATGCAAGTGGTGAAATCTAAAATCGGCACTTAACCCTTCATGTTGTTTTATAGGAGATTGCATCATTTAATTTGAGCTAATCGGTGAGTTGTACTTCATACGCCTTATCAATCTCTCTGGTAAAATTGGAACTACGATTTGTTCTTTCTTTTCCTTTGCATGGTTAATTGACAAATAGAAAGAGTACATGATGATTTCTACAAGTATTGACGCCGGACTAGGGATATAATGGTGATGAGGGAAAAAGATTGAGAAGTTTTGAACAAAATACACTTCGAGCCAAAAACCTTTGGGAAAATGATGTATTCCCAAAGCTCAATCAGACGCAACTGATGACAGGTTAATATGTTTTCAAAATCCACGAAAGTAGGAAGATTAAACCCTAATTTTGTCCTTTTGCAACTAGAATTATTCAATAATGCGCGTTAATTTTCAAGGATGTTTGGAGAACTCCATGTTTAACTGATTAAGTGAGCGGAGGATCGAGTCCAAGTCGAGCCTTTTGTTCTTGCTTCCTTGTCCGTAGGCGTGGAATAGACTAATTGAGCTGGACTTTGCAGACCTGCAGGCCATGAGATTGCCACATTCCTGAGATTTGCGGAGGGTTAATAAGCCGAAACGCCAAGCACTAGGCGACAAAATATCACATCAACGCGGCAAAGACTTTAAGAAAGGAAAAGTGATGTCTGACCAGGAGGTCTAATCCACCCTTGGATTTGATGTTTAGTGAGGGATTGGGTAGCTTAAATCCCCAAATTAAGGGTGGATTAAACTGTTTGCGTGAAGCTTTTCTTGTGGTGCATGTTCTAATTTTCGAAACTTCACATTGTCTGGCTACAAATGGAGAAAAGAAACCAAAAATCCCAAAATGATATTGCATGGTATTATTGTGGAGATGAAAAAGAGACATATGACGAGCTTTACTAACATAATAGTTTTTAAACTATTGTGAGAATAAGAGCTTGTGAGCCACAAATTTCTAAAAGAATAAACCACACAATAGTTTATAATTATTTATTATTTAAATTTTTATAGTCCATAATAAACTGTTATTTTTACAGAAAATTAAAAATTATCACCAAAATCATTTTTCATTTTTATTGGTATTTTCATCACCATTTTCGAATAGCTTCTATACTAGAACACCCGTCATGACCCATGGTCTTTATCCTGCCAAACCAACTGTAATGACAATTGTTGGCTGACAACCATGTTGATCATCTTGAGAAAACTTCTCTTTGATATTTAATAAAAAAGGGATCCCCATTTAGGTAAAAATTTCAGCTTTAAATGAATCTTGTTCACAAAATTTTGAGTGTACAAATGAATTTCTAGTAGAAATTGAACACAGAGAATTTACTAAGAGTGAGAAACTCCAATCCAATATGACATGAAGACGATATCACCCCATTCGGAAAAAGTGTAAAAAAGTTCTAAACATATTGTATTTGTACCAATTTAGTTCTAAACCTTTTGATCTAGTGCCACTTCAGTCTTAAACTTTTTGACTTAGTGCTAATTTAGTCACTTTGGCTAATTTTGATCAGATATTGCTAATATGGATAATTTTTTAATATAATTTTGCCAATTCAGTCATTTGCATTAATTTTGGCGGGATATTGCTACAAAGACATTTTTAAATACTTTTCAAATTGCTGAATTTTTCTTTTTTCATTTTTTTAGTTTTCTTTTCCTTCCCCTTCCTCTGCCTAGTCACTGGACCTCGATGATTGGCCAGAGGTGAGGGCTAATGAGAGCCCTCCCTGGTCTCTAGCTAGCCTCGTTAGCCACTATGGAGGCTCAAGCCCTTGCCAAAGTCCATGAGGGTGGCCTCATGCTGGGCTGGTGAGGGTCAAGCCCTTGCTAGATGCCACAAGGTTGTGGCCTTTGGTCACAGCATCTTGCGAGGGGCTCGAGCCTTGCCATGGTCAAGCAAGGCTTGACCCTCTCTAGATTCGGCAAGTATGAGCCTTGCCAGTTAGCGTGAGGCCACCTTTGCAACCTTTGGCAAGGTCCCTCATTGGCAATCCTCACCTCTAGCCAGTCACTAGTTGGTTGGATGAAGGAAAAAAACAACGAAAGAAAAGGAAAAAAAAAAGGAAAAAGAAAATAAATAATAATCTAAAAATTTTATTAAAAGTTGTCCACGTCATCACTAACTATGCCACGTCAGCCAACCAACGCCCATGTTAGCAATAACCAACCAAAATTAGCTAAAATGACTAAATTGGCATTAGGTCAAAAGGTTTAGGACTAAATTGGCACAAATAAAAGATTTAGAACTAAATTGACATTAATATAATAGGTTTAATACTTTTCTGACACTTTTTCCCACCTCATTCTCTATGTGGCGAGCGAGGTCGGCCTCACCAGGGCTGGGTGAGCTCGACCTTCCTAGTGAGGAGAGGTTAAGCCTCGCTAGGGATGAGTGAGGTTGACCTCACTTGTCGCTGACTGGCCAGAGGATGAAGATGAAGGTAAGAAAAAAAGAAAAAAGAAATAGAAAGAAACATGAGGGAAAAAAGAAAAAAATTTAAATCGAAACAATATTAAATATTATTAAAAATTATCAGCATAAGTACTGGTCGCACTACATAGGATGTTTGGTATTCACATCAGCAAATTTTAGCCAAAATTGGCCAAATTGACTAAATTAGCACAAATATAAAATGTTTACGAGTCACTTGACAGAAAAGGCTTAGGAATGAATTATCACAATTGTAATAAGTTTATAATTATTTTGTTAATTCTTGTTGGAGTTATTTTACATTGGTTGTGAAAGGAGTTAGTAGTCGGTTCATAAATGTAAGGGAAAGTTTCACCCTTCGAGCTCGCTTTCGGGATGAGAAAGGTCCAAGACCATCCAACAATTCTCATCGTCAGAAAGTAATTATTCCATTTCCTGGCGGACTCACCTTCAATGATATTGAGAGACATTTGTAAGTTATGCGAAAATAGACACGCCCATGTTTACACGTTCAACTCCCCTTATTATTCTTGCAATCAAACTGTCAACTATAATTTAATGAACTCCACATATCATAACTTACTCATCGGTCAAAAAAATAAAATGTTTCGTCAAATGTGGATTAGTTGGCCCAAAAAAATAGAGATTTTAGAGGATGGTTACAAAATCGATCTACTCATAATGATAATAATATTAATATATTTGTCGCATCCGGAAGAAAATTGTTGTTGGTCATGCACAGTGATCACAAGGCAAAATAATAGTAAATAATTATTTATTTATCCCTGGTAAGGCTGTTCATTCAAAATTACTGGAGGGGAACGAGTGAATTCTCATTCATGGCAAGTGAACAAGATAGGAAATTTCCTGATATTCTGCATAGGAAAATTCATGTCGAGCTCCACAGCAGCAGTCAGCACGAGCAATATAAATCCACATGTTCGCTTTTTGTCCCTCCACCACTCGTCTTCACATCCCTGAAAAGAAACGCAGTCACCTCGAGACGCAGAAACAGCGAAAAACCGCCGTCGCCCCCTGCAATGTTGAGCTTCGACGTCTCACCGCTACTCTCCTCCACGCCCTCGCTGGCCTCAATCGCACTCGTCCTCTTCATCACCTTCCTCATCCTCAAATGCCTCCGCCTCCTCTCCTCCTCCGTCGCTGCTACTGGCCTCCGCCTGCCTCCGTCACCACCGAAGCTCCCGATCATCGGGAATCTCCACCAGCTCGGTAATTACCCTCACCGCTCGCTTCAAGCCCTGTCGAGACGCTATGGCCCCTTGATGATGCTCCACTTCGGGAGCGCGCCCGTCCTCGTCGTATCTTCCGCCGACTGTGCGCGTGACATCATGAAGACCCACGACCTCATTTTCTCCGACCGACCCAGGTAGAGCCCAAACCTGTCAACCCGTGTTCATGTATCTTAATAATTCTGTATTAGAGTCATATTTTCTGGCATTTATGATTGGAGAAGGTCTCGGTTTATTACAGATATGGGGTTAACCACGTGTCAACTTGTGCCGTTACAAAACATCATAGTTCTACACGTCGAATGCTTCATTTAAACTAATTTTGTGCCGAATCATTTAGATCAACCCTGTCCGAGAGGCTTCTGTACCACCGCAAGGACGTGTCGCTGGCGCCGTACGGCGAGTACTGGAGGCAAATGAGGAGCATCTGCGTGCTGCAGCTGCTCAGCAGCAAGAGGGTCCAGTCGTTTCGGACAGTCCGAGAAGAAGAGATCTCTCTGTTGATGGACAAGATCGAGCAGCATCGCTCGGTGGACCTGAGCGACGTGTTTGCGTCGTTGACGAACGACATCATATGCAGGGTGGCTCTGGGGAGGAAGTACGGCAACGGCAAGCAGGGCAAGAAGTTCAAGGGCCTGTTGACGGACCTGACGGGGTTGATCGGCATTTTCAACGTTGGGGACTTCATTCCGAGCCTTGGTTGGATCAACAAGCTGACTGGTCTAGACGCGAAAGTGGAGCTGGTCGCGAGGGAGTTCGACCAGTTCCTCGATGAGGTGGTGGAGGAGCATCGGAGGAAGATGGAGGAGAAGAGCGTTGGCGGCGGAGGTGGAGATAGGAGAGACTTTGTGGACGTTTTGTTGGAGATTGAGGAGGACAAAACTCTTGGTTTTGCTCTTGGTGCTGACAGCATCAAAGCACTCGTCTTGGTAAGCTCTCCATTTTCTCCACCAACCATTTCATACACTCGAAATTTTTTGTCATGAGATAATTATTGAATGGTGTTGGGTCTCTCTCATTTTTCTCTCGCACTTATAAATTGACCCCAAGCCTCTTTCACAATCGACAGCACTAAATGAGAAAGTTTTTGGGAATAAAAAAAATATAACCATTTGTATTTTCTGTTCCTACAAAGATATCTCGGGTAACCGAGTTGATGACTTAATTGAGAGAATTCTAAAGATATAATAATTACAAAATTATATAATAACTTCTCGTTAAATTTTGAACATACCTCACAAATTTAGATACTACTTTTTAAAGTCACAGTAGAATTTTTAAGTCAATATTAATAAGATATTAAGTATTCTTCAAACTTATGAGTCATAATTGAGTGACAAGCTTTATTAGTTGTCCATGACGCTTGATTAATATTTTTGTGAGGATATTCAGCCATTGCATCATCTTTTATTTAACATAGAGAACATCCTAATAATTACACAGCGTTATGGCCATAAGACCCATAGTCATTTCTTTAAACGTATGTCTAAAGGAAAAAGGTTCTGACTAAACTTGTTTTAATAATGCTAATTGCGCATCATTATATGGAGATTACATTAGGCTCTACTTGACAAAAGTTGGAGGTTATTAATTTTTTGATCTGAGTAATTCGTTCTAACGATGACCGTTCATGGTACCTTATTTATTAACGTTCTTTCAAGTAGCTTACACGTGTTCTATCTCCAATCCAATCAGAAGACAATTTATGTGGGCTTAAAGATATTGAATGAAAATGCTCCTAATATACAAACTTAAGGGGCCGAAACCGAAGACAAGGTGATGACGCCTTTGGTGGACATGAATCAAGTGCGAGCTCGTAAGCAAATACCCTTAAGTGCCGTCCCTCTCGATACTGACCTTGGTGAGGGCGGGTCGCAACAACATTCATTGCATTCTATTCTATGCATAGACCCATGATTGGTATGAAAGTTAGGTCTCGGTGTATCGTAGGAATGGTTTAACTCCTTTGCTACTAGAGTCCCACATCGCCTACCTGAACTTGGTGATTTGAAAAAGAGAAATGAGCATTGGTAACTAACGTAAAAACAGTTGGTAAGGCAAAATTAGTTGGGTAACTCAATCGAAAAAAGTTGGTAATTAGTGTAATCAAGATTGATAATTTATGACAAGAATTGGTAAATTTAACAAGTTGATAAGTAAGACAAATAAAAATTGAAAAACAAATAGATATTGGTGAGAGATTTGAATAAGAGTTCATAAAACAAAATTAGTTGGTAACCTAACGTGAGAAAAATCGAGAAGTCATACAAATAAAGGTTATTAAATTTATTTAAGAGTTGATAAATTCAAGACATACGTAAGAAACACAAATAAAAATTGGCTAATGACAACACAGGTTGAAAAAGATAAATAAGTATTGGTAATTAACTTGAATGATGTTGATAACTCAAACTTAGTCGATAATTTAATCAGAATAAAGTTGTGAAAAGATTGATAAATTTATACAAGAGCTAGTAAATATAAGACATCTATAAAAAAAAAAAAAGACAAATAAAGATTATCGAAAGACAAGAATAGTTTATAATTTGCTAACTGTAAGAAAGAGTTGGCCATTTATAAAAGTATTTGTATATCATCCATAATTTACCAAAAAAAGCCGACAAAATTTTTATCAATATATGTGACGAAAAAAAATTTATTTTTTCTTGAAAACGAGAGGAATCGTCCATAATCTGCAAAGAGTAGGTTCAGTTCACACAAACCACCCAGCCTAGAGAAGACCCCATGTGACAAGAGGACACTCGTGATATCTCTATCTAGCACACGGCAAAATGCAAATGTTGTGTGGGACCACACAGATGCAGTCAACTTTTTCACATTGATTTGATGGAGATAAGAACGGAATCATGCCAATCCCACCCATGGAGAAGGGGAAGAAAATTAGACATTGAATGTTTAGTCAAAATCTCGCAAGCGAATGTCGGCAATGGGCCCCGTTATCATGTCCATCACCAAATATCTTTTGCTTTTGAAGGCTTAGTGGTGTCGAACTGTGTCTTACGTACTGGTGACCGATAAGATCAGTTTTGATCCCAAAATCGAGAATTGGATTAGAACAGTCAATTCTGGAATTAACAATCAGTACATCTAGCCTTAAAATCGGGCCAATTGGTCTGGTCTGACTCTTGAGCCGATTGGAATTAACAATCGGTACATCTAGTCAATTCTGGAATTTCCGGCAAACGTGATTGCATAGCCTAAACTCTTATTATTTAGCGTTTTGGAAAGACGCTAAAGGGGTAATAAAATATCATCAAGTATCATTAACTTGTTAGTAAAAAAAGTATCGATCCAATCCAAACAATCTTTGACCGAAAAAAACAATTCCAAATAGTCCGAATAATTTGTTCCTCACTTGAAATCGGGAATATGACCGACAATTGCCGATTCCAAATTTCAAGAACTAGAAACTGCTCAAAACCAATTAGTTTGGTCTGATTTAGTCCGATGATTTCTATACTCACCTTTAGTCATATGGGCACGCTTCATTCAGAGCAACTTGGCTCCTATGTCCAAATTGTTGAGTGATGTGTAGTGCAAGAAAAGAAGTTGGACTTATCTTCCATTTTAAAGCTCATCACATTTTGATAATAATAAATTACATCTCTCGTGACTTTAGTTCGCTCATTTCGATAGGATAGCGAGTATAGTTTCCTCCACGCCTGCTCCTCCTATAAAAAGAACCAAACGCATAGGGAAGCAAATCGGATCTGGAGTATTGATCGAAGAAAATTATGTCAAGTGAACTCCTGAGGCAATATCTTTATCTCCTTTTAATTCCATTTACCTTCTTCATCTTACTCCTCTTCAAATGGTTGCTTCCGCCTTCCACCACCCAAAAACACCACCGCCCACCACCTTCCCCACCAAAGCTTCCCATCTTGGGAAATCTCCACCAGATCGGCTCGCGCCCTCACTTCTCCCTTGCAAACTTGTCCCTTAAACATGGCCCTCTCATGCTCCTACGACTTGGCCGCGTGCCAGTGCTTGTCGTCTCGTCGGTGGATGCTGCCCGCGAGATCATGAAGACCCAAGACCTCGTCTTTTCCAACCGGCCGAAGTTGAGGATCTTTGAAAAGCTTGTGTATGACTCCAAGGACGTGGCGATGGCACCGTACGGTGAGTACTGGAGGCAGATGAAGAGCGTGTTCGTGTTGCACCTCCTGAGCAACAAGAGGGTCCAGTCGTTTTCCCCGGTCCGGGAGGAAGAGGTGGCCAACCTGATCGCCGACATTGAGGGCTCTCTTTCTTCTGGGTCGCCAACGACCGTGAATTTGGGCGAGAGGTTAGCGGTGCTAACAAACGACGTGGTGTGTAGGGTGGCTTTGGGGAGGAAGTATGGGGGGAAGAGGTTCAAGGCGATGCTCATGGAGTTTGTGGAGTTGTTGGGAGCTCTCAGCTTTGGGGATTATATTCCATGGCTTGCTTGGGTGGATCGAGTGAGCGGTTTGGATAAGCGGATGGACAAGGTGGCTAAAGAGTTTGATGATTTCTTGGATGAAGTTGTGGAGGAGCATGTCCAGAAGAGGATGAAATATGAGGGTGGAGTGGACGGACAAGAAGGCAAAGAAGATTTTGTGGACATTTTGCTTTCCATCCAGAAGGAGAGCAGCCTCGGTTTTCCCATCGACAAAGTCAGCATCAAAGCTCTTATCTTGGTACGCAAAAATTCTTGCACGGCCTTTTTATTTATTGGCAAATTCTTAATCCTAGAATTAATCTACGGTGTGCGGAGCTATATGAAACATCGAATTTGTATGGCCTCGATCTCTTCTAATGTTTCAGATCAGTCGGTCCAATATAGACTTTTGCCTCCGCATGTTTTTCAATTTGTTAGTTAAGAACATATCTCGGAAAATTACCAATAAATCATAAATTTATTACAATTATATCAATTCAATCCTAAACTTTTTATTTTCCAATTCAGTCATAAACCTTTACATTTGGGTCAATGCGATACATTTAGCCTAACGCTAACATGAACAATTTTGATAATATATATTTTCCAATTTTTTTATTCATTTTTATTTGTTCCTTTTTCTTTCTCTTTTTTCCCCTCCTTCTGCCGGCGACTAGCTAGAGGTGAGGCCTAGTGAGGATGCTAGCCCCACTAGATCTAGGGAGGCTTAACCTCGCCGAGCCATGGCGAGGCCCGACTTTGCTGGTGGCAAGATTTGGTGGGGCCTCGCCCTTACTAGTGGTCAGGGGGGCCAAGCCTTGCCTTTGGTCGGTGATTAGTTGGAAGAAGAAGGAAGGAGGAAGGAGGAGGGAAAAAGAGAGAAAAAAAAAAAAAAAAGAAAAAATATTCAAAAAAATAAATATTATTAAAATTTTTCCATGTTAGCAATGGCTAGATATTTGGGCCAGCCAATATACCATTGGCGAGGTGACTGAATTAACATAAATTTAAAATGGGATTGAGTTGAAAAAAAAAGTAAAAAATTAAATTATCACAATTGCAATATTTTTAGGATTTTTTTTTTCGTAATTCTTCCTTTATATCTCTTACAAAAAGATGTGGCTTAAATTTCTAAAAAATCTCAATTTTAGGTCAATTCCAACTCTTTCTGAACTTTTTTTCCTTGAAAAAATCACAAAGTTTTGTCTCTAGTTCTAAATCTACTTTAGCGTCTTAAAACAACAAGAGACCATTGTTGTTCCATAAGAAAGTGGGGGTGTTGCAGGAGCAGATTTCATACTATAGTGAAAATTTATGATTTTTTTAGACCAAAAAAGTTTGGGCAGAATTGGGATTGGACCCAAATTTGGATTTTTTCTTTTAGGGAATAGGCCCGAACAAACGATGTAATACCTCTTTCAATCCTGAGCATGCTATGTTAGTCGATTTCATTCTAGCAATTTGTGCTTAAATTTATTGCCAAATTTACACTTTAAAGGCATGTTTGTTAACTGGCCAAATAATATTTGATTATGTTATTTTGTTCTCGAGAATAGATTTGGCACATAAATTCATTTGGTAAAATTTTTGTTTTCGATAACAAATTTGGAGTAGAATCAAGAATAAATAAATAAATAAAAGTTGCTTTTTTGTTATCGGAAATAATTCTAGAATCAAGGCCAATTTTTTTTTCATTTCTCTCTCTTTTCTTTTCTTTCATTTTCTTCTTCTTCCTTTCGGTTGGTTGCCGACCTTGGCCATGATCAACGATCGGCTAGTGATTGGCCGACGACCAACTAGATGAGGGTCGACGCCCTTGCTAGCCCCCAATGACGCTAAGCCATGACAAGGCTCGCCAGCTCAAGCCTCGTTGGCCCATCGCTAGGTTGGTGTCGACTTGGCTGGGCGACGCTAGCTTGGGGGTGGGCCGGCGAGGTCGACCTCACCTAGCCACAACGAGGCTCGGCCTCATCGGCAAACTGCTAGGTCAGCATTGCCCAGCCAAACTGACATCGACTTGGCGGTGGGCCAGTGAGCCTCGTCGGTGGCTGGGCAAGGCCGACCTCGCCCAGCTCATGGGGAGGTTCGCAGCCTAAGCCTTGCGTGGTTTAGTGTTGTTGGGGGCTAGCGATGCTTTGGCAGGGCGTTGGCGCTCGTCTGGTCAATCACCGGCCGTCGGCAAGTTATGGAAGAAGAAGACAAAAAGGGAAAAAGAAAAACAAAAAAGAGAAAAATTTATTTAAATCATTAAAAAATTAAAAGAAAATATTTTGTTCTAAAAATTTTAAGGTTTTACCAAATGCATTTATATCCCGAGAATAAAAATTTTAGACAGTTACCAAACACTTTCAAATGCTCATAAATTATTTCTGGGAACAAAATAAAGAATAATTTATGAATAGAAATTGTTTTCGGACACAAAAGCGTTATCATATCCACCCTAATTGTACTATGAAAAAAGTTGGAATCACTCTAGACCACTACATGATAGTACTGATCATATAGGTAGGGATAGATTAAAATGGAACGGAGTCTTGTATAGTCTAGATCCTAGCACTCTCCTTCTCTGATTGATCTTACTACTTTTGGTCAAGGAGCACTATTTTGGAACACTTTAGATTGTTGGGCCAATTATAGTTTCATTTCAATGTTAATCCCCTAATATTGGTAACATGGTTGATCATCAGGCAAGAGTACTTTCGAGCAGGCGTACGATAGTAAGGCTGACCACATTGTCATAATTGCAGGATGCATTTGCAGCCGGAACGGACACTACATACACTGTCCTAGAGTGGGCAATGACCGAGCTTCTCAGGCATCCAAATGCAATGCGACAAGCACAAGCTGAAGTCAGAAGGATTGCCGGTCACAAATCGAGCATAGCTGAGGACGACCTGGACCAACTACGCTACGTGAAGGCCGTGATCAAGGAAACACTCCGATTTCATCCTCCGATCCCACTACTAGTCCCCCGAGAGTCAACCCAAGACACCAAAGTGATGGGCTATGACATCGCAGCGGGGACGCAAGTGATTGTTAACACTTGGGCCATCGGGAGAGACCCTTCGCTGTGGGACTTGCCGGAGGAGTTCCGTCCCGAGCGGTTCTTGAACTCATCCATCGATTTCAAGGGACATGACTTTGAGCTCATTCCATTTGGTGCTGGTCGGAGGGGTTGTCCAGGAATCGCCTTCTCCATTGTTGTTGATGAGCTTGTTTTGGCCAGTCTCTTGCACAAGTTCGATTGGAGATTGCCTGATGGCATGGAGCAGCTGGACATGACCGAGTCCATTGGGCTAACCATTCACAAGAAGTTCCCTCTCGTTGCTTCTGCTGCTATAGCCACTCCATGACGCTACCGAAGATTTTTACTTATTTTCGCATCTAATTCAGGCAATGTTGTCAGACAGATCTGGTGGATGAAGTTCCTTCTTTCCCTTTTCCAAATATTTCTGGTAATGCAAAGTTATTATTCAGTCTGATAGTCAGGATACACTTTTTCATAAAAATAGGTTCAATGAGTTTCGATTAAGTCTATATTGATAATTCAGTTATGGTGAAAATTAGGGGTGTAAGTGGTTTGGTTCGGACTGAACCAAACCGATAAGGAAATGTAACGAACCAAATTGAAATTTGATCCGAACTAAACTGAAATTCTGGTTTGGTTCGGTTTTTCGGTTTTTGCCCTCTTTTTTTTTGGCTCGTTGTCCTTCTTGATTGCAGGAATTCTGGGTCATCATTAGCGAAATTAAAGCATAACAGGAAAATTATGTGTGAAGCACCATTAATACATTGCGTCAAAGATGCCTCAAAAATGAGATTTTTAAGCATACATCTGATATGACAAGCAATATCATGGATCCATTCAGATCCCCTACAGCAACGATTCCTCTCTTGCAAATGGAAAACGGAAAATCCCATTACAAGGTCAATAGCAGCGTGTCCTGCATCAGCAGCAGCCAGGGTGCTGCTAGACGGATACCCACCAGTTATCTACCATACCCCGACACGAATTGATATGAACCCAACTCTCACGAGCCGAAAGGAAGTGAGAGCCTGTATAGAACAGTAGTAACCTCCAGGTTCTTAATCTGAATCACGTTCGTGCTGTGGATAAAAAGGCAACGACTTGGTTTCAAGAACTGCAACACAACAAAATTCCAGAATTTCAAGCTTTCATTACCATTTTTTTTCCCAGAAAATATTATCCGCACGCCAAGAACAGAAGCAACATGAAGTCAAACTCACACGACAAAGACAAAACATGAAAGGGTTATCGTTTATGATCCCCAAATCACAGCTTCTCACCCAAAAAAAGGAAAAAAAGGCAATGTTTTGGAAGAAAAAACCCAACCCATTTCCAGAATCATCACATAATAGGCCAACAATGACACCGGAAGACATACACACACGTCTATGCACACAACCAAATTAACTTGAGCTGATCTCACTTTAATGGATACTACACGTACAAGAACAAGATGCAACACCAGCCCCCATCACTTTCAAGAACAAGAAAGATTCAACTTACTTGAGTTGGACCTGAAGTCCGCAATTTTAGGACAAAAGCGAGCTAGTCCCAAATCGACACATCACTTGTCAGGGTCTCGATATTACATCGCCTCCTCGAATGATGCACAAGCTCCATCAACTAACAGAGAATTTCACTACCCCAAAAGTAAGTATTATGGGGACAAATGCAACAAGAGGAAATGTCAGACGTTCTGATTTTCCAGAGATTCGAGTCGAATCAACGGACGAGCAGGCGAAAAGGGATTCAGCCGGAAACCCCCCCATGCATTCCTCCTCTCCCCCGCCCTCTTCAATTTCTCCGACCACTCGAACCCTCGGACATCCATTAAACAGCAGCAAGAATGCCGACAACCAGCGACCCAGAAAAGAAAAAGAAAAAAGCCCGCTGATCTGTCGCCTCATCCTCCTCACGAATATATAAAAAGAAGAACAAAAAAATCTGACCCGAGAAATCGAATCATGAATTGGATCTGAGACGAGGACGATACCCTCCATGGCGCGTCTCAACTTCCGATTAGCTCGACAAGCAAATTTGATGTGAAACAAGTCTGTTTGGATCGAGAGAGAGAGAGGGAGACGACCGAGCAAGCGAGCGAGAGAGATGGAGGCGGATTGAGTCGGAGATGAAGGTGGTTCGACTCGGAGATGGAGGTGGAGATGGATCGAGCGAGAGAGAGGGACAGGTAAGCGATTTTTGTTTTGAACTTTTTACGGCTGGTTGAATTTGGTTGACTGAATCCGATATATACCAAACTGAGATAAATCGTTTGATTTTTTTTTTCCGTTAACCGAATCGAAAACGCATAAAATTTCGGTTCCATTCAGTTTAATTATTGATGCTCCTAGTGAAAACTACGAACAAGGACATGCGTGCGAATGTGGAAAACAATTTTCTGATGCCAATTAGGCGGGTGACCAGATGGACCGTCACTCCGTTGGTAAGTTCTATGTCTATCACGTACCAAATTTCATCTCTCGGTCATCTCACAAGCAACAAACCGTGGCTCATTCAATAAAATACAAAAGGTAACAAATATTCCCTAAATATTTGCTGAATATTTTTTTTCCTTAAAAAATTCAATCCTAAAATTTTTGTAATTGTGCTAATTTAGTCAATTTTCGATAATCTCCAACTTTGGTTCAATGTATTAGGCCATGTCTCGCTTTCTCTTCTTTTTTCGCAAATTCTAGCTTTATCTAGGCGGTCATTATTCACGCCAGCATATCTCAGTTTTAATCTCTTCCTTGTCGCCATGTACTGCAGCCTTGCAGTGCAACAACCACTCATCATCAACTCGGAACAACTTCTATACCATAAGACCCTTGATGGCCCATGGTCTGTATTCTGCCAAACCAACTGTAACAACCATTTTTGGCTGGCAAACGTGTTGATCATCTTGAGAAACGTTCTCTTGGATATACAATCAAACACGAAACCCCATTTAGGCCAAACCAATAAATTATGCTCTGGAATGATTTTGTTCACTAATCTTTGAGTGTACAAATGCAATTCCAACAAGATTAGAACATAGAGAATACACGAAGAAAGAGAGAAACTTGAATTCAATACGGCATGAAGGCGATGTCAATTCAAAAGTTCACACAATTTGACATGTCTCGATCCGTTTGCCAAACTAGAAGGACACGACCCATGAATCCCCTAATCAATATGAAGCTGTGTCACAAAAGGAATGCACCATATTTCTGGTTTGCCTTTCGCATCGCTCCTGCAGATTAGACAAATGTATTGGGTTTCTGTCCATTTCGATCTTGGCCAAATCAATTCCGATCCCTCCTTTTTTCTGGCCGCTAGACGAAACTAACAGGTAGTGATAATTGCATTTCCAGGCGGACCCGCGGTCGATGACGTTGAGAGATTTTTGTTAAGTTCCGTGGAAATGGATGCGTGCATGTTTACGCGTCCGACTCCTGGTGGTTATACTTGCTTTCAATCTATCGATTATACTTTATTGAACTCCTCATATCATAACTTACGCATTGGTCAAAAAGATTAAAGTTTTTGTCACAGAGGGATTATTGTTAAGTAAATCTTACAGTTGGGCCCAAAAAATAGTGATTTAGACGATGATTACAAAATTGATTTATTATTATTGTTATCGTTCTCGTCGTTGTGGTTGCCGTCATCATCATCATTATTATATTTGTCGAATTCGAAGAAAATCATTGTTGGTGATGTGTAGTGATCCCAAGACAAAATAATAGTAAATATTTATATATCCTTAGCAAAGCTGTTTATTCAAAATCACCGGAGGGGAACCAGTAAATTCTCTTTCATGACAAGTGAACAAGATAGGAAAATTCCTGATATTCTGCATTGGAAAACTCATGTGGAGCTCCCCAACAGCACGAGCAATATAATACCACATGTTCGCTCCATGTCCCTCCACCCCTCGTCTTCACAACCCTAGAAAGAAAAGCATTCCTTCGAGACGCAGAAACAGCGAAAAACCACCGTCGCCACCGGCAATGTTTAGCTTCAACGTCTCACCGCTACTCTCCTTCACTCCCTCGCTGACCTCAATCGCACTCGTCCTCTTCGTCACCTTCCTCACCCTCAAATGCCTCCGCTTCCTCTTCTCAGCCACCGCCATCACTGACCTCCACCTTCCGCCATCACCGCCAAAGCTCCCTATCATTGGGAACCTCCACCAGCTCGGTGATTACCCTCACCGCTCGCTACAAGCCCTGTCGAGACGCTATGGCCCCTTGGTGATGCTCCACTTCGGGAGCGCGCCCATCCTCGTCGGATCTTCCGCCGACTGTGCGCGTGACATCATGAAGACCCACGACCTCATTTTCTCTGACCGAGCCAGGTATAACCCAAGCCTGTCAACCCATGTTCATGCATCTTAATTCTCTGTTAGAGTTAAATTTTCTAGGATTCATCATTGGAAAAGGTCCCGGTGGACTAGGACATTAACCATGTGTCTACTCGTGCTATTTTTCAACCAATAAAAAAGGACTTGTGCTATTTCAAAACGTTATATTTTTTTATTTAACAAGACAAAAGCTTCATGTGTAGTAAATACATGCCGATCCATGTCATTTCTTCGACTCAGGTCAACCCTGTCCGAGAGGCTTCTATACCACCGCAAGGACGTGTCACTGGCGCCGTACGGCGAGTACTGGAGGCAAATGAGGAGCATCTGCGTGCTCCACTTGCTGAGCAACAAGAGAGTCCACTCGTTTCGGACAGTCCAAGAAGAAGACATCTCTTTGTTTATGGACAAAATCGAGCAGCATCGCTTGGTGGACCTGAGCGATGGGTTCACGTCACTGATGAACAACATCATTTGCCGGGTGGCTCTGGGGAGGAAGTACAGTGACGGCAAGCAGGGCAAGAAGTTCAAGGGCCTGTTGGCGGACCTGATGGGGTTGATCGGCATTTTCAACATTGGGGACTTCATTCCTAGACTCGCATGGATCAACAAGCTGACTGCTGACTGGTGTAGATGCAAAAGCAGAGCTGGTCGTGAGGGAGTTCGACCAGTTCCTCAACGAGGTGGTGGAGGAGCACCGGAGGAAGATGGAGGAGAAGAGCATCGGCGGAGGTGAAGATAGGAGAGACTTCGTGGACGTTTTGCTGGAGATGGAGAAGGATAAGACTGTTGGTTTTGCTCTTGGTGCCGATAGCATAAAAGCACTCATCTTGGTAAGCTCCCTCTTTTCTCCAACAAACCATTCCACACACTCGATTTTTTTCTTTTCAGGCAATGTTGTCTGCCCGTAATTATCGAAGAAAATATTCTCCAACCAATTGTTTCTAGACGAACTAAAACTATAAATGTCACTTACATTTAATTTAAATGAATTAATTTATGTATATCATGTTCGTAATTGCACCCTACAAATCATATAACATTAAATGATACAACATACACAGTCGTGGATTGGGCAATGACCGAGCTCTTAAGGCACCCTCAAGCTATGAACATTCTCCAAACCGAGGTCCGCAAAATCGCCAATGGCAAGCCCAACATAACTGATGAGGACTTGAAGAACATGCATTACCTGCGAGCAGTCCTCAAAGAGACTCTCCGCCTACACCCTCCAATCCCACTCCTCGTCCCGCGATTGTCGAGCCAGGACATCAAAATCCGAGGCTTCGACATCGCGGTGGGGACTGCGGTGATCACGAATGTGTAGACCATCGGGAGGGACCCCAGTACGTGGGACGAGCCGGACGAGTTCAAGCCTGAGAGATTCTTGAACAGCTCGGTGGACTTCAAAGGACAGGATTTCGAGCTGATTCCGTTCGGTGCTGGGAGGAGGTGACAGAAAGTGAAGAGAATGCAGAAAGTGAAGGGAAGACTTTTCTGTATTTCTGTATGTGTGAATGTACAAGTTCGAGACTGTATTTATAGTACAAAAAGGATCAGAAAAAATAACAGAAAATATTCTGCAATATTGTCTCCCGATTTTATCTTGCTAAATATTCCGATATTATCTGATCACGGATGTAGAGTATCATAACAAATCCGATCTCCAACACTCCCCCTCAAGCTAATGGCCTATATATATCGAGGACACTTAGCTTGCTCAGTAAATACTTGTGTTGCCTCGACATAATGGTTTGGTGAAGATATCGGCAGGCTGTTCTTCAGTTCCAATTCCTTTTGTCATGAGAACTCCTTCTTTGATCTTATCTCGAGTGAAATGGCAATCAACTTCTATGTGCTTTGTCCTCTCGTGAAAGACTGGATTTGCTGCCAACTTTAGTGCGGCATCATTGTCACAAAATAATGCAGTCGGCCCATCAACCCGTATTCCAAGGTCACATAACAATCCTCGTATCCGGACAATTTCGCAAGTAGTCTTTGCCATAGCTCGATACTCTGCTTCAGCTGATGATAATGATACAGTGGACTACTTTTTTGTTTTCCATGAGATCAAAGAGTTCCCAAATTTGATGCAGAAACCAGTAACAAATCTTCGGTCATGGGACAAGTAGCATAATCGTGTCACGAAGCTGTCATCTTCATGTCACAATTACGAGATAAGAAAATACCAAGTCCTGGGCACCCTTTTAAGTATCTCACAACCTTTAGAGCTGCATTCATATGTGACTGTTTCGGTCTATGCATAAACCGACCGAGTATTTGAACCGCATAACATATGTCGGGTCTTGTCATGGTGAGATATATTAATTTTCCAACAAGTCGCTGATACCCCGATGGGTCTTGGAGTAATGGATCCTTGATGGATGATGAAGAATTCTGATCATATTCATGAGTGGTTAACTTGACATTCTGCTCAATTGGGATGACAGCTGGTTTGCAACCAGATAATCCTGCTTCTAAAACAATTTCCAAAATGAACTTTCTCTGACTAAGATTAATTCCTTTGTCAGATCGAGCAATTTCAATCCCAAGGAAGTATTTGGGAGGTCCCAAATCTTTGATATGAAAAGTGGAATGCAAATATTCCTTGAACTTTGCAACATGATATTCGTTGTTTCCCATGACAAGTATATCATCAACATATATTAGCAGATAAATTGATGAATCTCCTGTAGTCCATGTAAACAAAGCATGATCATGCTTGGAGTGATGAAACCCTACATTGGTTAGTGCAGCTGTGAACTTTGCATACCATTGTCTAGATGCTTGTTTTAGCCCATAAAGGGATTTGCGCAGACGACATACCCGTGACTCCCCCATGCTCGCGTAAACCCGGAGGAAGCTCCATATAAATTTCTTCATCTAGATCACCATGAAGAAATGCATTGTGGACATCCATTTGATGTAATGACCATTTGCGAATAGCTGCAACAGACAAGAAGGAGCGAACCGTAACTTCTTTGGCAACAGGAGAGAAAGTTTCCTGATAATCGAGACCCTCTCTTTGAGTGAACCCTTTAGCAACCAATCGTGCTTTGTAGCGTTCAATAGAACCATCAGCTTTAAATTTGATTTTGTACACCCATTTGCAACCTATAGCTTTCCGATGTGGAGGCAATGGGACAATGTCCCAGGTGTGATTTTCCATGAGTGCACTGAGTTCTAATTCCATGGCGCGTTGCCAACGTGGATCACGTGCCGCCTCAGCAAAGGAGGATGGTTCATGTTCTTCTGATATACTGCTAATGCAACATGTATGTTCTGGTGATAGCCGACTAAAAGAAACATATGAGGAAATTGGGTATTGTGTACCTGTCGAACTCATGGCTGAACATATGTAGTCCTTGGTCCAGGTAGGTGGACGAATATGTCGTTGTGAACGCCGAGGCTGAGTAGGTAATACTTCTTCCTGTATTGGTGATTCAAGATCCTGTGAAGGACTAGGAATAGTATCTGATGTGGTGGCTATCGATGAAGATGGAGATATTGCATCTGCTGTTGCTTCAATGACAGGTGGCATGGACTCCTCTGTAACTTGCATAGAATATTTTGGTGCAAAGAAATATTGTGGTGCTATGGATAAATCTTCATCAGATAAAAAAGGTCGCTGTTTTTCTGATGATAGTGAAGTCGAGTCTGAATGCATCATCTCTTTGAATGGGAAGGTATCTTCATGGAAAATAACATCCCTGCTGACAAAGAAATTCCCTGTGGAAATATCCATAACCCTATATCCCTTCTGAAGGGTGGAATATCCCATGAAAACACATTTAGTGGCACGAGGGTCCATCTTGTCCCGAGGCCCTACCTTCGTTGCATAACATAAACAGCCAAATACTCGGAGATGATCATTAACTGGCCTTTTGTTATAGAGTATCTCAAAAGGAGTCTTACCATTTAGAATCCGAGTTGGCATACGATTAATCAGATAGGCTGCAGTGATCACACAATCTCCCCAAAAATCTTCAGGAATAGAAGCTTGGTATTTCAATGCACGTGCTACTTCTAGAAGATGTCTATGCTTGCGTTCAGCAATCCCATTTTGTTGTGGTGTATAGGTGCAAGAACTCTCATGCAATATTCCGTGAGAAGACAAAAATTCTTTGCAATCAGAAGTGAAAAATTCACGACCATTATCTGTACGAATGCGTTGTACGAGACTTATTGAATTGATTTCTAATCATGGGAATAAATTTCGATATGTTGGAGAAAGCTTGACTCTTTGATTGCATGAGGTATACCCAAGTAGCACGTGAATAATCATCAATGATAGTAAGAAAAAAACGAGATCCATCACGATGAGGGGTATGATAAGGACCCCATATGTCCATATGAAGTAAGGAAAAATTCTATCTCGCCCGAGATGTACTTGTTGGAAAAGGTATACGAGATTGCTTAGCCAAAGGACAGATTGGACAATTTGGATGAGGAACACTCGCACTATGACCCAATCGTTGATGAAAAAGGAGATTTTTATTTTTGGTAATTGCATTACAAGAAATGCTTTTATTTAAAAATTCCAAATCTCCTGGGGAATTGATCCAAAAATATAGCCCTTCTTGAACTTTACCCAAGCCCATCAGATTGCCAGTCGAAAGGTCCTGAAAGAAGCAATTTTCAGAACTGAATATAGCACGGCAAGAATTATCCTCACATACTCTTGATACAGAGAGGAGATTGAATTCAAAATCAGGAATATAGAGTACATTCCTGAGGATAAATTTTGGACCGAGGTGCACAGTACCAATTTTGGTAACATGGGTAATATTTCCATTTGGAAGTCTTACGGATACGGGAGACTGCGATTCGCTGATATGAGAAAAAATTTGCTTGCTGCAAACTATGTGATCACTAGCCCCTGAGTCAATAATCCATGCATCATTTGCAAAAGAATTTTCCTTATAAAGAAAAGTACCTGAAAAACTTGCATTGTTATCGCTGGTCTTCAAATGACTCAGAACTTGTATGATGCTTTGGTACTGCTCTGGAGTGATTGTCTGATGTGCTCCATCAAATTTCTGTGTGGATAACTGATAGGCAGTAGATTCCTTTTCCTTCTTGTTTCTATCACTGGGCTTTCCATGCAATTTCCAACATGTCTCTATGGTATGGTGCGGACGTTTGCAATATTCGCAATATTTATTTTTAATTTTAAAATTTTGTCCACTAACCTTCCCGAGATGATGTGGCATTTTTGAGCCATAGGATCCTTTATAAATTGGGGCTTGATACTGGCCACTTGATTCGGTCAATCTGGGACCGTCAGATCTCTCACGCGCATCCCAGCCGTTCGATGGTGTTCGTGCATCCCAGCCATCAGATCTGGCGCTTGTATCCCAGCCGTTCGATCGTCCGCGAGTGTCTCCACCATTGGATCCTCCGTTTGCATCCCAGCCGTCCATCCTAGGGTTGCCTTCTCTTCTGGATGCTGCAGCCACAGAAGGTTGTCCTCCAGATCTGGCTTCCTTCCTCTCTCCCGAAGCCATGCCCGAAGGAAAAATCGCCAGGCTGATTCCATCCCCTGCTCGAACGTGCTCGGCTGCGGCTAATTTTTGGCTCTCCTCTTGCACGGCTAGCTGGTAGATCCGTCCGAGTGATGGCGGAGGATCCATCGCAAGTATTTGTGAACGAAACGGTGAGTACAATTCGTTTAGGGCTAGCAAAAATCTTGTCGCCTTTTCTCTTTCCTTCATTTCCTTGTATTGCTTCAAGGTGTTTTCGGGCCCTTCAAGCCGTTCCTCAGCCGCTTCAAGCTCATTCCACAGAGCTGATAAGCGGTTGAAGCAGGCGGTCACACTGAGATTCCCTTGCTTAAGCCCTGAAATTGCTTGTGTAATGGTGTACAGTTTGACTCGATCAAGTCGGCCGTACATTTCCCGGATGTTTTCCCAAAAACGATGGGAGTCTTCGGTCGGTGGGAGCCCAGCAGCGACTTCGGGCGACAAGCAGTTGCCAATCCACGACTGATAAGGGTTGCCCCGGCACGTCACTCGCGATGGCGACGAACGAACTTGTCTTGGCAAATCTGGTGGACAAGTTCGATTGGGCATTGCCCGAGGGTCTGAAAGCGGAGGATTTGGACATGACAGAATGCACCGGTCTTACCATCCACAGGAAAGTTCATCTCCTCGCTGTTGCCACTACATTCCCGAGTTAGGGTTGTTCAAGGCTGTGAACATGACGAGCGTGTGATTATTTAATTATGTAGTGAAGTACAACAAGTGCCGACCAAAAAAAAAAAGTACAATAAGTAATTACATGTCATCTGTGTACGTGGATATTTTCATCGTTCGTACTATTTTTGTGAGGGATTCAAAAATAAGTTAATGACTAATTCGGCATAATTACAATAGATTTAAAAAAATTTTGGAAATTTTCCCTTTAATCATAGAAAGATATGACATGTACAAAAACCCATGGACTATAGTTGTCTATGTATAGTATCTATTCAGTTGGTGAAGCAAGCTTGATGCTAGAGATTTCGTGCTTGCTAATTACTTGGTATGATTTCTCAGAAATTCCCAAGACTAGTTGGATTAGTAAAGTTCATCAAGGTCACCATCTTCTCGCACTCAATAAATGCAAGATATGCTTATAATGAATTGGCCAATCATAAATGATGAAAGGATTCACGGATTCGTCAAAATGCACACCGATTATAATTTTGATCAACCCTTTGTTAAAAGGCACATATGGGTCAACGCTAGACTCTATTTATTTGTGAAAAATAAATAATTTAGAAAGCATTTTCTAAAATGATTACCTCTAGTGTTTGAGGTAATTAGTCAATAAAAAATAATTGCATTACTAACAATAATTTATGTTTAAATATTTTTTTTGAATAATAAAAATATTTTTCATTTGTTCAGTTTCGTAAATGATATGAGTAATCATTTGTAAGAGAATATATTTTAAATTATTCATTTTTCGCTGGACAAATGGAATATAAAACTTTAGTTATTTCCACTAAATAAGAGTGAAGCCATTTTGCATAATTAATGGGGTGAGTGAGTGACCAACCAGTATAGTGGTGAAGTCAATAATGGAGGACTTATATCTTCTGTTGGAGTCAGGGATGTAAATGGTTCGGTTCGGTTCGGTTTTTTGGAAAAATCGAACCAAACCAAACCGATAAAAGATGATACCGAATTGAACCGAAACCGTCCTAAACCGAATACGAACCGAACCGAAAATGCGGTTCGGTTCGGTTCGCCGAACGATTTTCGGTTTTCCTATTTTTACTTTGCTTATTGAAATTTAAGTAAAAAGAGATGATAAAGAAGAGAGATTGTTCAATTTTTATTAAGAATTCCGATTCGGTTTGGTTAATCGAACAGAACCAAAAAGGTTAACGGTTATTTTTCGGTTAACCGAATCGAACCGAAAACATACGAAATTTCGGTTCGGTTCTTGACACCTCTAGTTGCAGTCCATTCCTCATCGCTAAACGACAAAAAAGCCTACAAATCTATGCATTTGGATGATTACGCGTATCATTTAAGGGCGGTTACTTGATATAGTCTCAATGGTATCAAACTTATTATTGACTTTATTTTTTTTGCTTTCTTGGCCATTTTGGTGTTACGAATATAGATTCCAAGTCACCTTCCGATCATTGAACTAATTCCACATGTTGGAACAAAGAGAGATCTATAAGGACTTATACTCTCTTGATCTAACTCTAAAAGCTTGGATTCAGCATACAAATCAATCCTGTTGCCTTCGCTTTCTTTTAGGACAGTCGTTTGACTCTCGCTCGGCCTAACCTTTGAAGTTCTTGTTACCAGCTTGCCTTCACTGTTCATCTTTCGGTACTTGTGATTATCGTACTAATGGAGCAAAGGCCACATCTCATGACCATTTTTGTCATGTTCTAGTTGAGGTAGGGACACTTATTCACGCGTACCCTTTAGAGTCGCTTTCTTGTAGTATATGTTTCAGCAATGCGCAAGCCACGCAAAGGGCATTATGGTGTTGACCACGTCGTTCTTGGATCGTGACAAATGCTTACCGAGCCATCCCAGACGATATTCCCAATTCTATGCTTTCCTCTCCATGTAGTTTTGTTTCTTCTATATGATACCGGTCTAAAAAGAGAGGTGATTTAGAATATAACAAAAGTACGACAACATGAATATTAATCACCAAAGAAAATACAAAAAAAAAAATTAAAAAGTCCAAAATCTATTCATTGATGCTAATTTAGCCATAAATCTTTTATTGGTGTCAATTTAGTCATAAACTTTATGATTGTAATTCAATCATTCTAGATAATTTTGGTTGGATTTTGCTAACGTGAAATCATGTCAGTTTACATGACACGCCGGTCTTGATGTTGATGACTTTTAATAATATTTTAATAATTTTTCAAATTTATTTATTTTTCTTTTTTTTTTTTTTCTCTTTCTTTTTTTCCCCTTTCTTTCCTTCTTTCTCCAGTTGATTGCCTCGCCGGTGGCTAGGATGCTTGCATGACCTCACCAGCCCTCACCTTTGGGCGGTCATTGACCATTGATCAACTAGAGTAAGAAGGGAGGGAAGAGGAAATATAGGAAAGAGAAAAGAAAAGCAAAAAGGAAATAAAAAATAAAAAATATTAAAATATTATTATAAGTTGTCAGCATTAGCATGTAGGTTGACTGGAGGGCATGTCAGCAAAATTAAGCAAAAATTAGTTGGAAAAAATCTAAGACTGAATTGGCACTACGTTAAAATGTTTAAAACTAAATTGATATTAGGTCAAAATGTTTAGAACTAAACTAGTACTAATGCAATAGGTTTAACACTTCTCTAACCTTAAGATACATGGGATATGACTCACGATTTGAGCGAATCTATCGAAGAGATACCAAGTTCTTTCGTGATATTGTAATCTAAGAGCTCAATTTCAAAAATACATTAAGATACACACTTACCCTCAAAACCTTAAAAAGGATTTGTATAGAGTCAATTTAGGACCACCGTCCAAGCATAAACAAATCCCATGACTTCTAACATTTCTATTTCCCAAGATGAGGCTAACAATAAATAAGAACATTGACTCTTGACTCTTGACTCTAGAGAGAAAGTACATTGTGCAATGGACTTGACAAGAACGCAGAAATATTAAAAGACCGGCTCTCGGATTTGCCGACCACCTTAGGAAGACCCGAACTTCCTCGATGCTTGATTCATTTGATATTTAACACATAAGTTTTTCCAATCATATATCAGCCGGCCACATTGAAGCATGAATTTCTCTTAACTATATGATGCAAGTGGTGAAATCTAAAATCGGCACTTAACCCTTCATGTTGTTTTATAGGAGATTGCATCATTTAATTTGAGCTAATCAATGAGTTGTACTTCATACGCCTTATCAATCTCTCCGGTAAAATTGGAACTACGATTTGTTCTTTCTTTTCCTTTGCATGGTTAATTGGCAAATAGAAAGAGTACGTGATGATTTCTACAAGTATTGACGCTGGACTAGGGATACAATGGTGATGAGGGAAAAAGATTGAGAAGCTTTGAACAAAATACACTTCGAGCCAAAAACCTTTGGAAAAATAATGTATTCCCAAAGCTTAATCAGACACAACTGATGACAGGTTAATATGTTTTCAAAATCCACGAAAGTAGGAAGATTAAACCCTAATTTTGTCCTTTTGCAATTAGAATTATTCAATAATGCGCGTTAATTTTTAAGGATGTTTGGAGAACTCCATGTTTAACTGATTAAGTAGAGAGCGGAGGATCGAGTCCAAGTCGAGCCTTTTGTTCTTGCTTCCTTGTCCGTAGGCGTGGAATAGACTAATTGAGTTGGACTTTGCAGACCTGCAGGCCATGAGATTGCCACATTCCTGAGATTTGCGGAGGGATAATAAGCCGAAACGCCAAGTACTAGGCGACAAAATATCACATCAACGCGGCAAAGACTTTAAGAAAGGAAAAGTGATGTCTGACCAGGAGGTCTAATCCACCCTTGGATTTGGTGTTTAGTGAGGGATTGGGTAGCTTAAATCCCCAAATTAAGGGTGGATTAAACTGTTTGCGTGAAGCTTTTCTTGTGGTGCATGTTCTAATTTTCGGAACTTCACATTGTCTGGCTACAAATGGAGAAAAGAAACCAAAAATCCCAAAATGATATTGCATGGTATTACTGTGGAGATGAAAAAGAGACATATGATGGGCTTTACTAACATAATAATTTTTAAACTATTGTGAGAACAAGAGCTTGTAAGCCACAAATTCCTAAAGGAATAAACCCCACAATAACTTATAATTATTTATTATTTAAATTTTTATAGTCCATAATAAATTGTTATTTTTACAGGAAATTAAAAATTATTACCAAATCATTTTTCATTTTTATTTGTATTTTCATCACCATTTCTGAACAGCTTCTATACTAGAACACCCGTCGTGACCCATGGTCTTTATCCTGCCAAACCAATAGTAATGACAATTGTTGGCTGACAACCGTGTTGATCATCTTGAGAAAACTTCTCTTTGATATTTAATAAAAAAGGATCCCCATTTAGGTAAAAATTTCAGCTTTAAATGAATCTTGTTCACAAAATTTTGAGTGTACAAATGAATTTCTAGTAGAAATTGAACACAGAGAATTTACTAAGAGTGAGAAACTCCAATCCAATATGACATGAAGACGATATCACCCCATTCGGAAAAAGTGTAAAAAAAGTTCTAAATATATTGTATTTGTACAAATTTAGTTCTAAACCTTTTGATCTAGTGCCACTTTAGTCTTAAACTTTTTGACTTAGTGCTAATTTAGTCACTCTGACTAATTTTGATTGGATATTGCTAATATGGATAATTTTTTAATATAATTTTGCCTATTCAGTCATTTGCATTAATTTTGGCGGGATATTGCTACAAAGACATTTTTAAATACTTTTCAAATTACTGAAATTTTCTTTTTCATTTTCTTTTCCTTCCCCTTCCTCGCCTAGTCATTGGACCTCGACGATTGGCCAGAGGTGAGGGCTAATGAGAGCCCTCCTTGGTCTCTAGCTAGCCTCGTTAGCCACTATGGAGGCTCAAGCCCTTGCCAAAGTCCATGAGGGTGGCCTCACGCTGGTTGGTGAGGGTCAAGCCCTTGCCAGATGCCACAAGGTTGTGGCCTTTGGTCACAACATCTTGCGAGGGTCTCGAGCCTTGCCATGGTTAAGCAAGGCTTGACCCTCTCTAGATTCGGCAAGTATGAGCCTCGCCAGTTAGCGTGAGGCCACCTTTGCAACCTCTGGCAAGGTCCCTCATTGGCAATCCTCACCTCTAGCTAGTCACTAGTCGGTTGGATGAAGGAAAAAAACAACGAAAGAAATGGAAAAAAAAAGGAAAAAGAAAATAAATAATAATCTAAAAATATTATTAAAAGTTGTCCACGTCATCACTAACTATGTCACGTCGCCAATCAACGCCCATGTCGGTAATATCCAACCAAAATTAGCTAAAATGACTAAATTGGCATTAGGTCAAAAGGTTTAGGACTAAATTGACACAAATAAAAGGTTTAGAACTAAATTGATATTAATATAATAGGTTTAATATTTTTCTGACATTTTTTCCCACCTCATTCTCTATGTGGCGGGCGAGGTTGGCCTCACCGTGGGCTGGGTGAGTTCGATCTTCCTAGTGAGGAGAGGTTTAAGCCTCGCTAGGGATGAGTGAGGTTGACCTCACTGGTTGCCGACTGGCCAGAGGATGAAGATGAAGGTAAGAAAAAAAAAAAAAAGAAATAGAAAGAAACATGAGGGAAAAAAAGAAAAAAATTTAAATCAAAAAAATATTAAATATTATTAAAAATTATCACATAAGTATTGGTCACACTACATAGGATGTTTGGTATTCACATGGACAAATTTCAGCCAAAATTGGCCAAATTGACTAAATTAGTACAAATATAAAATGTTTACAAGTCAATTGACAGAAAAGGCTTAGGATTGAATTATCACAATTGTAATAAGTTTATAATTATTTTGTTAATTCTTGTTGGAATTATTTTACATTGGTTGTGAAAGGAGTTAGTAGTCGGTTCATAAGTGTAAGGGAAAGTTTCACCCTTCGAGCTCGCTTTCGGGATGAGAATGGTCCATGACCATCCAACAATTCTCATCGTTAGAAAGTAATTATTCCATTTCCTGGCGGACTCACCTTCGATGATATTGAGAGACATTTGTAAGTTATGTGAAAATAGACACGCTCATGTTTACACGTTCAACTCCCCTTATTATTCTTGCAATCAAACTGTCAACTATAATTTAATGAACTCCACATATCATAACTTACTCATCGGTCAAAAAGATAAAAGGTTTCGTCAAATGTGGATTAGTTGGCCCAAAAAAATAGAGATTTGAGAGGATGGTTACAAAATCGATCTACCCATAATATTAATAATATTAATATATTTGTCGCATCCGGAAGAAAATTGTTGTTGATCACATGCAAAATAATAGTAAATAATTATTTATCTATCCCTGGTAAGGCTATTCATTCAAAAGTATTGGAGGGGAACGAGTCAATTCTCATTCATGGCAAGTGAACAAGATAGGAAATTTTGCGATATTCTGCATAGGAAAATTCATGTGAGGCTCCACAGCAGCAGTCAGCACGAGCAATATAAATCCTCATGTTCGCTCTTTGTCCTTCCACCACTCGTCTTCACATCCCTGAAAAGAAACGCAGTCACCTCGAGACGCAGAAACAGCGAAAAACCGCCGTCGCCCCCGGCAATGTTGAGCTTCAACGTCTCACCGCTACTCTCCTCCACACCCTCGCTGGCCTCAATCGCACTCGTCCTCTTCATCACCTTCCTCATCCTCAAATGCCTCCGCCTCCTCTCCTCCTCCGTCGCTGCTACTCGCCTCCGCCTGCCTCCGTCACCACCGAAGCTCCCGATCATCGGGAACCTCCACCAGCTCGGCAATTACCCTCACCGCTCGCTTCAAGCCCTGTCGAGACGCTATGGCCCCTTGATGATGCTCCACTTCGGGAGTGCGCCCGTCCTCGTCGTATCTTCCGCCGACTGTGCGCGTGACATCATGAAGACCCACGACCTCATTTTCTCCGACCGACCCAGTTAGAGCCTAAGCCTGTCAACCCGTGTTCGTGTATCTTAATAATTCTGTATTAGAGTCATATTTTCTGGCATTTATGATTGGAGAAGGTCTCGGTTTATTACAGACATGGGGTTAACCACGTGTCAACTTGTGCCGTTACAAAACATCATAGTTCTACAGGTCGAATGCTTCATTTAAACTAATTTTATGCCGAATCATTTAGATCAACCCTGTCCGAGAGGCTTCTGTACCACCGCAAGGACGTGTCGCTGGCGCCGTACGGCGAGTACTGGAGGCAAATGAGGAGCATCTGCGTGCTGCAGCTGCTCAGCAACAAGAGGGTCCAGTCGCTTCGGACAGTCCGAGAAGAAGAGATCTCTCTGTTGATGGACAAGATCGAGCAGCATCGCTCGGTGGACCTGAGCGACGTGTTTGCGTCGTTGACGAACGACATCATATGCCGGGTGGCTCTGGGGAGGAAGTACAGCGAGGGCATGCAGGGCAAGAAGTTCAAGGGATTGTTGGCAGACATGATGGGGTTGCTGGGCATTTTCAACGTTGGGGACTTCATTCCGAGCCTTGCGTGGATCAACAAGCTGACTGGTCTAGACGCGAAAGTGGAGCTGGTCGCGAGGGAGTTCAACCAGTTCCTCGATGAGGTGGTGGAGGAGCATCGGAGGAAGATGGAGGAGAAGAGCGTTGGCGGCGGAGGTGGAGATAGGAGAGACTTTGTGGACGTTTTGTTGGAGATTGAGAAGGACAAAACTCTTGGTTTTGCTCTTGGTGCCGACAGCATCAAAGCACTCGTCTTGGTAAGCTCTCCATTTTCTCCACCAACCATTTCATACACTCGAAATTTTTTGTCATGAGATAATTATTGGATGATGTTGGGTCTCTCTCATTTTTCTCTCGCACTTATAAATTGACTCCAAGCCTCTTTCACAATCGACAACACTAAATGAGAAAGTTTTTGGGAATAAAAAAAATATAACCATTTGTATTTTCTGTTCCTACAAAGATATCTCGGGTAACCGAGTTGACGACTTAATTAAGAGAATTCTAAAGATATAATAATTACAAAATTATATAATAACTTCTCGTTAAATTTTGAACATACCTCACAAATTTAGATACTACTTTTTAAAGTCACAGTAGAATTTTTAAGTCAATATTAATAAGATATTAAGTATTTTTCAAACTTATGAGTCATAATTGAGTGACAAGCTTTATTAGTTGTCCATGATGCTTGATTATCAAGTTTTTTGTGCTTGTACAGGACATATTTGCCGCTGGAACTGATACAACGTACACAGTCCTGGAGTGGGCAATGACCGAGCTCTTAAGGCACCCTAGAGCCATGTACATTCTCCAAACCGAGGTCCGCAAGATCGCCAATGGCAAGCCAAACATAACCGACGAGGACTTGGAGAAAATGCATTACCTGCGAGCAGTCCTCAAAGAGACTCTACGCCTACACCCTCCGATCCCGCTCCTCGTCCCGCGATTGTCGACCCGGGATGTCAAAATCCGAGGCTACGACATCGCGGCGGGGACTATGGTGATCACGAATGCGTGGACCATCGGGAGGGACCCCGGCACGTGGGACAAGCCGGACGAGTTCAAGCCTGAGAGATTCTTGAACAGCTCGGTGGACTTCAAGGGACAGTATTTCGAGCTGATTCCGTTCGGTGCTGGGAGAAGGGGTTGCCCCGGTACGTCATTCGCGATGGCGACGAACGAACTTGTCTTGGCAAATCTGGTGGACAAGTTCGATTGGGCATTGCCCGAGGGTCTGAAAGCGGAGGATTTGGACATGACCGAATGCACCGGTCTTACCATCCACAGGAAAGTTCATCTCATTGCTGTTGCCACTCCATTTCCGAGTTGAGGTTGTTCAAGGCTGCGAGCATGACGAGCGTGTGATTATTTAATTATGTAATGAAGTACAATAAGTAATTTTCATGTCATCTCTGCACATGGATATTATCATCGTTCATAATATTTTTGTGAGGAGATTCAGCCATTGCATCATCTTTTATTTAACATAGAGAACATCCTAATAATTAAACAGCGTTATGGCCATAAGACCCATTGTCATTTCTTTATACGTATGTCTAAAGGAAAAAGGTTCTGACTAAACTTGTTTTAATAATGCTAATTGCGCATCATTATATGGAGATTACATTAGGCTCTACTTGACAAAAGTTGGAGGTTATTAATTTTTTGATCTGAGTAATTCGTTCTAACGATGACCGTTCATGGTACCTTATTTATTAACGTTCTTTCAAGTAGCTTACACGTGTTCTATCTCCAATCCAATCAGAACACAATTTATGTGGGCTTAATGCTATTGAATGAAAATGCTCCTAATATACAAATGCATATTAATATTTTTGTTTAAGGGCCGGGCTTAATTCCTAAGTAATGAATGACTAAATAAGGTTGCCAAAAGTTAGGTGTTAACATCATCTAATAGGGAGAAAAAGATTGGGATGATGGGAGGTTAATCAGCCCTCAAGATCCACGGAAACGTAATATACATGTGACTTTTAGTTGGCTCCTTATAAACCCTAACCATAGAAGGATATGACATGTACAAACACCTATAGACTATAGTTGTCTATAGATAGTATCTGTTCAGTTGGTAAAGCAAGCTTGACGCTAGAGATTTCATGCTTGCTAATTACTTGGTATGATTTCTCAGGAAATTCCCAAGACTAGTCAGATTAGTAAAGTTCATCAAGATCACCATCTTCTCCCACTAAATGAATCCAAGATATTTTTGTAACGAATTGGCCAATCATATATGATGAAGAACTCGTAGAATCCTCAAAGGCACACCGGATCAACCCTTTTTTCAAAGGCACGTATAGGCCAACACTAAACTCCATTTATTTCATGAAAAATAAATGACTTAAAGAACATTTTTTTTTAAAATGATCGTTTGTATTGCTTGAAGCAATTAGTCAATGAAAATCAATTGCATTACCAATAATAATTTATGTCTAAATATCTTCAAGGTTAATGAAAATATTTTTCGTTTATTCAGTTTCATAAGTGAAATAAGTGACCATTTATAAGAGAATGCATTGAAAATTATTCATTTTCTGCTAAAAAATGGAATCGAAAAATTTAGTTATCCATCTTGCATAATTAATGGGGTGAGGGACCAAATAATGTAGTGGTGAAGTCAATAATGGAGGACTTATCTCTTCTATTGGACTCCGTTCCTCGTTATTAAATGATGAAAATGCAAATATATGCATTTGGATGACCACGTGTATCATAACTTCGTGAAATGTTCAAACTTTAGGGACGGTTACTTGATATAGCCTCAACGGTATCTAACTTATCATCAACTTTTTTTTTTCCTTTCTTGGCCTTTTTGGTGTTAGAACATACATTCCAAGTCACCTTCTGATGGTCAAATTAATTCCACATGTTCGATCCAGTGACCAGTAAGTCATCTACGTCGGAATAAAGAGAGATTCACAAAGACTTATACTCTCGTGACCTACCTCTAAAAGCTTGGATAAAGCATACATATCGAGCCGGCGACCTTCGGTTTCTTTTAGGCCAGTCGTTATGCCGGCCCCTTGAAGGCCAAATCATCACCGCTTTGTAATGTTTTCAAGTTGAGGTGGGGCCACTTATTCACGCGTACCCTATGTTTATGCAATGCGCAGGCCACGTCAAAAGCATTATGGTGTTGGCCATGTCGATTCTGGATAACGACAAATGCTTACTGAGCCATCCCAATCGATATTCCCAATTCTTCTATTTCCTCTCCATGTACTTTTGTTTCTTCTATATGATACTGGTCTAAAAAAAAGTCAGTGATTTAGAAGTTAACACAAGTACACAACATGAATATTCATCACCAAAGAAAATCCACTTTAAGATACATGGGATGTGACTCACGATTCGAGCAAATCCATCAAAGAGATATATGGTCATTTTCGTGATATTGTAACGTAAGAGCTCAATTCCAAAAATTCATTAAGATACGCACTTACCCTCGAAACCTTAAAGAGGATATATATAGACTCAGCTTAGGACGACCGTCCAAGCATAGACAAATCCCGTGACTTCTAGCATTTTTATTTCCCAAGACGAGGCTAAAAATCCCCATACCAAAACATAAATAAGAACATTGACTCTCGACTTTGGAGATAAAGTACATTGTGCATTGGACTCGACAAGAACGTAGAAAAATTGAAAGACTGGCTCTCGGATTTGCCAACCACCTTTTAGTATTTTGAAAACTAATTCCCCGGAAGACCCCAACTTGCTCAAAACTTGATTCATTTGATATTTTACACATGAGTTTTTCCAATCATATATCAGCCGACCACATTGAAGCCCGGATTTCTCTTAATTATTTGAGGCAGGTGATCTCTAAAATCCAGCAATAAGCGTTGCACTTAACCCTTCATGTTGTTTTATGTATAGGGGATTGCATCATTTAATTTGAGCTAATCGGGAGTTGTACGCTTTCTCAACCTCTCCAATAAAATTTGGAACTACGATTTGTTCTTTCTTTTCCTTTGCATGGTTAATTGACAAATTGAAATAGTACGTGATGATTACTATCAATATTGACGCTGGACTAGGGATTCGAATACTAGGTAACGGTAACGGTGATAAGGGGAAAAAAAATTAGGATGCTTTGAACAGATACACCAGAGCCAAAAGTTTCGGGGAAATGATGCATTTCCCAAAGCTCAGTCAAACGCAGCTGATGATGGTTAATGCGTCCTCAAGATCCGCGAAAATAAGGAGATTAAACCCTAATTTTGTCCTTTTGCAACTTGAATTATTCAATAACGCGCGTTGATTTTCAAGGATGTTTGGAGAACTCCATGTTTGACTAATTAAGTAGAAAGCCGAGGATCGAGTCGAAGTCGAGCCTTTTGTTCTTGCTTCCTTGTCCATAGGCGTGGAATAGAGTAATTGAGATGGACTCTGCAGACCTCTAGACCTTGCGATTGCCACAATCCAGAGATTTGGGGAGGGATAATACGCCAAAACGACAAGTAATAGATGACAAAATATCAGATCAACGCGGCGAAGACTATAAGAATATAAAAATAATATCTGATAAGGAGGTCTAATGCACCTTGGATTTTATGTTTAGTGGGGGATTAGGTAGCTTAAATCCTCAAATAAGGTTGGATTAAACCGTTTGTGTGAAGCTTTCTTTATATTGGCGGTGTATGTTCTAATTTTCCGAACTTCAAATTGTTCGCTAGAAATGGAGAAAAGAAACCAAAATTCCCAAAATGATATTGCATGGTATTAATGTGGAAATGAAAGAGAGAGAGAGAGATATGATAGGGGTTTTGCTAGCACCGCATTTTTTTGGGTTACTGTGAAAATAATAATTTGTTATGAATTACAAATTCTTAAAGAAGTAGACCTTATAATAATCTATAATATTTGTTATTTGAATTTTTGTGGGTTCCGAACCTTATGATCATTTCTCATGGGGTCGTAATCGAGGACGTTATAGTAGCAGTCAAGACGATCAATACAAATCTACATATTAACAATGTGTTAAATAAATATGCAAAATTTAGGTGTTAACAATGTGTCGAAAGCCGTTGGTAAAAAGAAAAATTAATTCGTAACTTATTTCCAGGTAATTTTTCTATAATAACTTTGAGTTTGAAGATTTTGGTAAAAAAGGTATATGAAAGTTTATAAAAAAAATAAGAATTTTTTTTTTTTTTGTCAAATATTAGAGTACTACTTGGTATCTTAAATAACAAATAAATGTTGGTAACTAACTCAAATAAGAGTTTGTAATGATATCTTAATCAAAAAAATGTTAGCAATCGTTGTAATTAAGGATGGTAATTTCTAAAAAGTTGTTGGTAAATATAAGGTATTGCTAAGAAATGCAAATAAAAGTAGTAACTTAACAGAAAAGTATGTAAAATTAAGAAAAAATAAATCAGTATTGATAAGCAATTTCAATGAGAGTTAATCATAAAAAAAAACTCATTGATAACTTAATTAGAGAAAATTGGTAATTCACACGACTAAAAAATTGCAATTTCATATGATACTTTGTAAGAAAAGTACATAAAATCCGATAAACAAATAGGACATACCTATCTAGGTTATCGCACTTATTGATACTGAAACTAGTGCTTATGTTATTGATCCTAAACTTCTTCGTGATAAATTCGGGGAACCACATATCAAACACTTTTAGGCTACACTTGAAATAGGATTCTTTGCTATAATAAGGAGTAAATATGTAAATATTCAATTCTTTCCTCAATTCTCCATTACTACTAGAATTCTCGATTCTTCATACCCAAGCCAAGATATTAATGTTGGTTGGGATATTATAAACTAATTACCTACTCTCTGGATACTCCCAAATGGTCTATGTTTTAATGAATGATTTAAAGAGTTTGTCAACATCAAAAGAATGTATTCTTTGCAACCAGCATAAGTTGAGCCAATTCTGCAATAGTTGCTTAGTTTGTGCGTGAAAACACATTCAGAATTTTGGAGAAATGGTCCAATTCATTGTGATAGAATTCTAAGTTCTTTTTCCATTAGTCTTTCACGAAAAATGAAGATATCAACCTAGCAAAGAAACTGATTCAGGAATTAAGCCTGAAGATGTAGCTTTAGTTCTTAAAGAATGTCAACAGTTGGTCTTGCAATGACTAATTAAGCCCTCTCACTTGCAGTGGGCATGTGAGGCATTTTATGTCAACAAGAGAGCTGAGTAGAATAGAAGAAAAAAGAGACTGGTAATAAATTACTAGCCTCTTAACCATTTCCTGCAAGATGATAAGTTTGCTTTGCCAAACAAAAAAAGCTTTGTTCTCATGTTTATAAATGCAGGGACTTACTACAAATTCGAATCAACATTACCAGTGAAAGGTATTCCCTTTTGGTTTCAAAATTACTTCTCTTTTCTAGAAGCTAGTGCAAGATTTTTCAACCAATCAGCGCTAGCTCACAAATTTACATTGATGACATCCTTTTATTCAATCCTGATGAGGAATCTCATGGTAAACTACTAGCTCAATTTGCTGACATTATCAAGTAGGCTGGCATTATGCTCTCACAGATTAAGATGGTCATAGCCTAGAAAGAAATAGAATATCTTGGGATACATTTTAAGAAAGGTTATTACTATCCTAACAATCAAATTGCTATGGAATTGTTGAAATTTCCAAATTAGAATCTTTATTATAAGTACAACAATATCTAGGTATTATCAATTTCCTAAGAGACTTGGTACCAAAAACCTCAAAGATTATGCATCAATTGCAGAAGATGCTCAAGAAAGATCCTTCTCCTCGAGGAAAGTCTCTGACAAATGCTATGAAATAAAGAGAAACTTCGATTTACCCCATTACAAATCCCTTTTGATGGCAATAGATCCTCTAAAACTAATGTCAATGATAGATATTGGGCAGCTATTCTTTTAGAAGAAGTTGAGTGCAAAAAATGTATACGTGGGTTCAAAAGTGAAAGGTTCATAAATGCAAAATTGCATCATCATTCCACTTTTAAGGAAATTTTAGTCGTCAAGTATGGAATGAAAAAATTTGAGTTCTATCTTGGTTGTCATTTTCTTGTTAAAATATGTCTTCAATTAACTAAATGATGAAAATTAAGTAGAAGCAAGTGCCTCATCCATAGTTGCTTGAACGGGCTGAATGGTTTTCTAAATGCTCTTATGGGTCCGAACACATTGATAGAGACAAAAATGTCCTTTTAGAGATCCTATGTAGGCCTAAGAAGATTCTTCATTATTTATATTTGTTTCCATAAGTCCAATTAGTAAATTTTGAATGCTAAACATGAGACCCAAATTCTCCAGCTGTATGTATCCACCTAAAGTTCTAGAATTTATGAAGTGATTTTTTTTTTTATAATCTTACAAACCTTATGTAAGAATATTATTACAAAAACTTCAAAAAGTGTGGTGAAGTGAATCTTTGACCTAGTGACAGGCATCTAAATTTTCAATTCATATCCTATATCCTCCTCAGCAAATGAGGAACTTTCGAAAGAAGTTAAATGGTTTTTATCGTTATGCCTTTAATTACCATACTATAGCCATTGAGTTACCAACTGTAAAGATGCTAGGAATTATCAACCAAGCAATACGAGAAATTGGAAGTGGCAAATACTTTTACTTTGCAGAAATGCTTTGTTGGTTCAAGACTTTGGGAGGATGGAAAGTTTTCTTCTCGAGCAATTAAAAGTTTGCGAGACTAGATCCAAAATTGCATACATTATCCTTTTTTACGGGCCATGAGTGTTTATCAAGCCAAACAACACTTGTTCCAAATACCTTGCAAATGTAGGAGTAATGACCAATAGAGCACAGATAATCCCCACTAAACCTCACAAAACACTTCCATGTTATATTGGTGCTCTTCTTCGGGAATACAGAGGACTTCAACAAACCTTTTGTGAAACCAATCGCATCATTTCACCTGAAGTTTGGCCAAATGACAACACTAATGTACCTTGGGATTATTTGTGGGATTATCTCGAAATAAAGCCATTGAATAAGGTTGCTTTAGTAGAATTGAAAGCAAACAATTCTAATTAGCCATCATCATCATAGGATCCGTGGGGTGCATTTTTCTCTCGAGTTCCCTTTGATTATGGACTAAAAGGCTCTTCATCATTGATGAATATGGACAATTTGTTTCAACAAATCATGCCTAGAATGCACCTATCCCTTGGCCTAGGAAACCTTGCACTAGAGATTCCATCAAGGTCTAATGACATCCCATCTGAAGTTGGCTAACGATATTACTTAGAAGGGATGAGGAGGTAATTTCAAGAAACTTGATAAAATATTGCATAAATAAAAGTGTCAAATTTGATATAAGTGTAAATCGGGTAAACATAATGTGTTGATATGCGCAAGAGGATGTTATATTAGTTAGAGCAGTTTGCTTCTATCGACAAGTAATAAATAAGTAGAAAGATAGAGAATGATGCACACAAAACTTTATAGTGATTCGACTTGGTGTAAGACTTGGTCTACTCTCCTAGACTAATAGCTTACATCTACTAATTGGATTCCACTAACAACCTTTTAGTAGTTAAGATAGCATGCATTGCTTATACCCAAGCACTTTTTATCGAAGCTAATGCTCCTTATACCCAAGTAGATAGACATCACTATTGCATACATAAACAGGAACTATAGCACCGACAATACTTCTCAAGAGATTACAAATTCAGTGTAATTAGAAGACAAGTATAAGAATGGAAGCTTTCTCTATCTTTGGATTGATTGTCACTCTTAATCTCTTCTTCTTCTTCTTCTTTTTTCAATGTCTTGTTGATCTTCTCTTATACTGATCAGCACCCAATCTTCCCGTTGAATAATCTTCAATCTCTAAGCTATTGAGCATATCAGTTTAGTGATTGAAGTTAATCAATCTGAGTTCCTGTAGATTGGTCACCCATACCATCAAATCCTTGGTTACAAAAATAGAGTAGCTTGACTAAGGAAAGTAACTTGTCTTCGGATGATTGTCAATCAACCACGTGTAATTGATATCTTTCGTGTAGATAATCTTTGAGATTGATGATCAATCACCTTCTTCTGAAAAAAATTAAAAAAATCCATACCAAATCACAAATTGTCAGAAGATAAAATAACTTATCTCAAGATATCATCCTCAAAACACGTGACAAGGTTGTTATCCAAGATAGTATGGTCTCTCCACATATATCAATAGTCTCTCGTTCTATTTGGTTTCCTGCGATATCAAACTTCGACTTATATTAGGCTTCTAGTAATATCATATATTAATTATATATGATTTCCTAATTATATCCAATTGCGTCTCACTAGGTACTTTGAGTACGATAGTAAAAAGATCCTATAGATTGTTCACCTTAATACTTTCAATTTTTTTTAACTTCCTATTCTTCTAGATTTTTCAAGTAGGTCTTTCAAGCTATTTTGAATCTTTTCACTTTGTACATCTAAGTTCATCTTGTGCATATATTATCTAAGGCATGAATAACACTTGCATACATCAAACTTGTAAGGAATCATGGATTTTTTTATAACTTCAAAATATATTAGGAAGTTATCTTGGTACCGTTATCAATTTCCTCCTAGAAAGGTGCAAATCGAATCTTCTTTTGATATTCTCCCATCTAGATTTTTGTGACAAGGATAGGAACATAGAAGAAAGAAGAAGAAGGAGGAGGAGGAGGAGGAGGAGGAGGAGGGTGAGGGTGTGAAAGTGCTATTTGAAGAGAGAAAAGGCAATAGAGATAGGATGCTCATCTCTCTCATCAAATGATGAATAAACTTGTCAGCCTTATGTTGCATTATTGGTACTTGTGGGTCATATGTTGTGTTATTTGTACTTTTCGGCCGTATGTTTTATTATTGGTAGTTGTTGGCCATGCAAATTTCATTATTGGCCATCCACGTTGTCATCATATTGTTTTATTGGCCACTCATTTGTTTCGGTTAATGCTTATATAAAGCATTGATTGTAACGTTTAAGGGGTAGACTAGCCTCTGATAATAAAATTGTGTTTGTTTGTAAACACCGTGAGCTAATCCTCTTCCTCCTTCTCTTCAACATCTTTCTTATAAGAGATTTTAGAATGGTGGGATAGCACCTCATCCTAGTAGTATGCTCTACACTCGCCTCCATGAGATTCTTATGCATCATTATATGAGGCCAAAAAGGCCCTTATTTTAGCATTTGGATTTAGTTGGATGCTAAAAGTTCATCTCGATAGGATAAGGCTTGAGTGAGGCACCAAACGCAAGGGCATTGACTACCTACATCTGTTGACACCTAATTTTTAATTAATACGTTAATAAATAAAAAAACTCGAGATTGGGGTTTCTAATCATGACAAAACTCATTTCTCAAACCATAGTGTTAGTTTTCATTTCTTTTTTCTTTTGCCTATTGTTTTGAGGCAAATTTCTATCCATTGCCATCAAAAACCCATAAAGCCAAACGGTCGACTATTGAGTTTAGGTAAAAAGTTGGCTTTTTATACGAAAATGTCCTAAACGATCCTAATTTTATTTTGGCCAACTTAATTTTCAAAAATTTCAAAAATTTGATCATAAAATCAGCCTTTTAGTAGAGTTGACTTTCAGGAAAACCTTTGACAAAAAAATTTGAAAAAATCGAAATCCTCAAAAACATTCCTTTTAGCTTCAATTTCATCTTATAATTGAAAATTTTGCGAAAATCGATTAAGAACTTTATTTTCTGAATTTTTCGATTTTATGTTCAAAATCGATCAAAATAAAATTACTTTCACTACAGTTGTAATTAGATGTAGTTTCTTTTAAGACATTTAATCTAGAGGTCATTATACATTCACTCATTCGCTCAATTTTGAGATCAAGTATGTCGGAGTGCAAATTGCCAAATTTTCCTTTAATTAAGAGTCTAAATCAATTCTACGTGATCTGCAAACAATTATTATCATTTGATATGTTTTTATGAGATAAACATGGAAATTCACTTGGGAACATTGCAATTTGAGTGATTTAGCTTCCTTGAGCTTAAGAAAACTAGGCTAATGAACTATAATTGGCAATTTTAAGTTGACCCATTCAAGACTAATTTTTAATTTCAAGAATTGATGTCCAATTTCATTATTGGCCTTCAATTCAATTTTAGCGTAAAGGTCGCGCAACGTTTTTAAGTCAATTTGAATACCATGAGCCTTCATGAGCATGGGTAGTTGAACTAAGTAATGGCTTTTAACAACAATTAGATTCAATTTCAATCGGTTTGCGTTTTAAGGTGGGTAATTGTACAAATTAGCCTTTGAGATACCCTTTTAGAGCAAAGATTTCTTTCAATTAGGTGACCTAATTGTAGAAGAAAAAGTGAGGGAGGAGTGAATTGGTCAAGACTGACTCATGTCGGTCTGATCGACTCGACAAAAAGTGACTAGTTTAGTCACTTTCCAACAAGTCACTAGCAACAGACGACCACCCTAGGACGGCCTGCCTCATGGTTGATGCCTCTGTGCCATTATTTCTTTAAATTTGCACTTGCACCCCCAAAGTTTATGAAATTTGCAAATTTGCTCCCAAGTTTTAAAAATTTACAAAAAGACCCCCGATTAGCCTTCTATCTCAAGATTAATCTTAGGGATTAATCACTACCGTCCATCAAGAGCACTGTATGCATCATGACAGTTAAAATTGGCATGTGCTTATTTGATTTGTTAAGCGGATCAAACCTTAGCTCTTGCATTAGCCTTTGGATCAATCCAAGGGCTAAGATTTGATCTTGCCCTCACCTATGTAGTCAAATTTTCCGTCCAAAATTCAATTGGAGGCCTCATTACAAAAATCCAGGTCTGAAAATTAGGGAAAATCTGTCGAATCTCTCTTAAGAACTGACTTCTCCTCCTTTCTCTCTTCCCGCCATTTCCCTCCATCGGCATCCCTCGCCGCCGCGCCAAACCAACGGCTACTCCTCTAACGCGTACTGCTACAACCTCTGTCACGCCCCTCCTGAGCCTCCACTGATTGGCACTACCCTTGATAGGTCCTCAATCCACCCACTGGCAACCTTCCTTCCTTGTGTGCGCGAAGAGGTGATCCTCTTGCCGATCGCTATTTCGGTGAAGTCCGATCCACTCCGGTGATTCACTAGCATCCAACAACTTCTCAAGACATTCAGCAACCTCCTCCGAGCTTCGTCGGGTTGATCACAGCAGCTAACCACCGTCAAAGTGCCCAACGTTTATCGATCTCCCTCACTAACTCAATCCAGGGCCTGATCCTCCACTTGCCGCCGATTAGCAACAAGCCAGTGCTGTCTGTTCCTACTCCAGTGTCCTCTAGTACTCTCGGAGATCCCTCAACATATCCTCATGGCTGTGGTGATTCGGTCACATCTTGTTCAAGTTTAATCGGTCTCAATTGAAATCAAGCGCAAGGTAGGAATTCTTGAGCTCGAGTCCGATGAGGCGAGGTCAAGATAATCAATCAGGACCATGATTCAAAGTTTAGGATCTCTTTTATACTTGGAATCTATGATTTTGAGTGATTTGATGATCTTTGAATGTTGATTGAATGATTGAACCAATTTTGGAAATCCAAAGATTCTACACCTGTGTTCTGTGATAATTGATTTGAGATCCTAAATCTCATTTTCTAACTTCGATGCCTTCTAGACCTTTGAAGTACACTTGACAAGCTTCATTTTGACATGTCATGGGCCCCTAATTGACTTCGTTTAATATTTGAAATCATCTTTAAAAGTTAAGGATCTATTCTAGAAATTTTGCAAAACTGATGTTGATTCTAGTTTTTATCTGATGTTAGCATTTTTGTCGATTTTTTTTATTAATTTTTGTGCTTCGATCCTTGAGTTGGTGCCTTCATGAAAGTTTCTCAAAATTGTTTTGACTATGACATATATTTTTACCAGAATTTTCACAGAAATTTTAGCTAGTGAAATCTTCAATAAATCGTCATTAGATCATTCTACCTTGATTTTACCCGATGTTAGCAGTTTTTTTCAACTTTTTACTGATTTTTATGTTATGATTCAAGGGTCAGTACCTTCATCAAAGTTGCTCGAAATTTCCTTGATCATGACATATATTTTTTTCAGATTTTTTTAGTAAACTTAATCAAGAAAATCCCTAAAAAATCGTCCTTAGGCTAATCTCCCCTACTTTAACCCGATTAACGTTTGCTTGGAATTGAGCTTGTAAACATGATTTTTGACTTAGGTATCTTCATGAAAGTCATAGTCAATTTCATTATTTTTCTAATGATGTATGGCACACCTCAATCGCATATCATTTAGTATGTCCATTGCTTGTTCGAAGTCAGTCATAGAAGCTATCCTGATGTGCTTCATATGTGTCATTTGTCACTTTTGTGTGGAATTTTACAATGAGAACAAGACTTGGGGTGTAACATCCTGAATTTCAACCCATTCCGGAATATATGAAATGATTATTTTATCAATACGCTGTTAGTTACATTTACTCTGAGTTGGCCACACTGTTGCAAGCCAATTAGCGAACGGAAATAAATCGATTCGCCAAAAGTACGAGGTCGGATTGCGAGTGATGCCACACAACTTTGATATCGACTTTAAACGACGTTAAACTGATTTCCTTTTGGCCCTGTACTCAGCGTGAGTAATTAACCCCTTGTGATTACATGTCAATCGAGGATTGCCCTGATTTGAATATGCACGATCGTAAATTGAAAAGCTACCAACCACAGGTCAAACGCGTGAAAATCCTAAATGCCGCCCGAAAGTTAGGTTGTACTTAAAGTCGTGATTTTGACCACGAATTTCAATCCGATATCAAGTATCGAACTTTTAAGAATGTCAAGCACTAAAATATTGGACGTTACCTCATTGATTTGAATTTATCAAGCAGTTCCTGAAAATTATCGGAAAATGATTAAATGGGCCGAATTTTGAAGCCAAATATTTGGGAATTTGTGTTTCAGAGGCAAAAAGACCAAAATGCCCTTTCTAAAAGCTTGTTAAGTATTTTCTTTTTCTTTTTCTTTTTCTTTTTCTCTTTTTCTTTTTCTTTTTCTCTCTCCCCCATCTTCCTCCGCACGTTTTCTCCCCCCTTCTTTTGTTGACTTTCCTCCCCCCTCCCTCTCTCTCTCTCTCTCCCCTCCCCAAAGTCTGCACGCCATTTCCCCTTTTTCTTTCCCCTCCCCAGAACCGAAACCCTCATCCCCTTCTTCTTTTCCCACCTTGGCTCGGCAATCACCCCTCATCACCGCTCGCCGTTGTTGTGCCGTCCACCGCGCCTAGCCACTACACACCATTGTCCCCGTCCGTGCCATTTCGAGCCATCCAAGCCGCTCATTTGCCGCCATCCGCTTCTCGGTCTCACCATTGCCGAGACCCATTTTCGTCGCCACTTGTCTTGATGTTTCGGACGTAGCCGTGCGTCGCCCTCATTGCCGCCATCATGCTCGTGTTGTCGGAATCGCTAAACCGTGAGTCGATTTCCTAATCCCTTAGTTAGGTGTTAATCTTACTTAGGAGTAGTTTAATTTGTTTAAACTTTGATTAATGCTTTGGATGATTATTGATTAGCATTAAAATATTATTTGATTAAGCTTGCTTAGTGTTAATCATAGTTAGAATAAAGTAATTGCGGTTAGATTAAAGTAATCTTGGTTGGGTTAGTTAACCGTAGTTGGGTTAGAATAGTAACCGTGGTTAATATTAATAAATATTATTATTATTTTTGGAATAAATAATAATAATTTATTATTTTTCGGAATTATTAATTAATTAATTAAATTATTTTATAAGAAATTATTATTATTATTATTATTATTATTATTATTATTATTATTATTATTATTACTATTCATTTCTGAAAATTAATTATTTTGGGGAAAATAATTAATTGTGATTATTTATGGGAAATGGTTTTAATTGAGTAATTTTGTGGGAAAATTACTATGGTCTAATTTTCTAAAGTCAATAGTATTTATATACTATATTATTAAATGACATTGGTTTATTAAAGAATGGTTTTATTAAATGGAATTATTTGGGTTGGATAATTAATTATGGGATTAGAAAACAATTATAAGTATTTTGTGGGAGTTAAATTATTTTATCAGAATAATCGACTATAGTATTATATGCTTCGTAAAAATGAGTATTTTTTTAGTATAATCATAGTTTATACTTATTTTGGGATGATGGCTTATTTATGGGAATAGTTGATTGTCGTAATCAGGAAAACACGTGTTTATTTATTTTTGAATATGGAGACACATGGTTGGGTACGTAATTATTTTGGAAAAGCATATAAGTATCGTGATGTTAATTGGTCAGAATTGATTGTCGGGATCGTGACTTGAAGCTGGCGATTGTTGCAACTTTCGTGAGTGATTGGAATGTTCTTTGTTGTACGCGATGGCTGGACACTGCGCATTTCATTATACGTGTGTCAACTGCAATAGAATGCTGCGTGAACACGAATTATGTTGCATTCATGACCAAGCAAAAGCAAATACAAGAATGAACTGATTGATGATATGTTGCATGGTCAGATTAAAGTTGATAACCTGGTATAGCCGAATGACCGCCAATCCCCATTGGGGTTGTGCCGTGACCATTGGGTCGCCTAACAGTGGTCAGATACAGGGCTACGGTAGTGGGACGGGCCCCATGCTCCTTAGGTAATGCTGTCGGTTGGGGAGAGCCCATGATGTTGCTGTGCCTTGAGGTAGAGGACGATGTCTAGTCTACGACTAGTTGACTGCCAACCATAAGGTTGTGCCGTGGCCTTGAGGGTCGAAATAATCGAAGCACGTGTGGACATTGAGATATGTGAGTATTGTGCAATGCTCTGATTATTTGCATATCTTCCAATATTATTGTGAGAGGATTTACGGTTCGCAGCGGGTTGCGTGTCGCTAGGTAGGTAGAGTCGCTGTGTTTGCATATGCTTATTGAACTGTCGTCTGATAATGTTGCTTGAAGTGTGGTATCGTGTTGATTGCCAAAACTAGGTTGCATGTTAGACTACCCTCTGTTGACACTTAAATTTTGGCGATTTGTTTTAGCATTTATTAACTGCATTGGAAAATTAGAGATTAGTTTCTAATCCCTTAACAAAAAATTATTTCATTAAAATTGCATTGCATATAGACATTAGGAGCATTTGCATCACTAGTTTTAAAGTTAATATAAAAAAAAAATTAATTAAAAATTAAAAAATTAAAAATTAATTAATTAAAAAAAATCGAAAAAAAAGAGGCCGGGCCAGGGCTGGGCCCGCCCGGCCCCCATTCGGCCATTTCCCTTGCCTCGCATGGGCTTGGCCCATTTCCTTTTCTTCTTCTTCTCCCTTTTGTTTCGGCTCGGCCCACCCGTCTCCTCCTTCTTCTCTTCTTCCACGCGCGGAAAAGCAACAAGGCAGCAAGTCAAAGCAACAGGTGGCAGCAGAGAGGGCAGCAGATCAGAAGCAGAGCAGAGGCAGCAGCAGCGGCAGCAAAGCAATACCAGCAAGTCAGCAGAAGAAAAGCAGCAACAGCAAGTCAGCAGAGAGCAGAAGAGCAGAAGCAGCAGCAAGTCAGCAGAGCAGAAGCAGCGCAGAAGCAGCAGCAAGCCAGCAGCAACTAGCAACAAAAGAGCAAAAAAAAAGCTTCTGCAGAAAAAAGGGGACCGAAAGAAAAAACCCGGGAGAAGCCAGAGGGAGGGAGACCGGAGAAAAAGGAGAGAGAGCGCGAACCGGAGGGAAGAAGGAAGCTCGAGGGAGCAGCTAGCCGTCGCCGGAGGCCGTCCGCCCGCCGTTGTCCGCCGCAGCTCTTCCCCGAACGAGGTAAGTCCCCTGCATCCTTGTAGTCCTATTTCGGAAAACACCGGGCCGGAGCTCGCGGCCGTCCGGCTCGCGCAAGCTCCGGCCCTCGTCGCCCTTGAATTTTGTTCCCACGTTCCTCGTATGTCATGGTCGAGGACCCCTAAAGCATGTTCGAGGCTCGCTTGAGTCGGAAACCCTTCGTTTTACTCATGCCCGCCAAGTGTTTGATGAAATGCCTCATAGAAAACCGAAGGGTGTTCATACTTTTAGTCGAAAGCCGATCTGTAGAATCATTCTGTATTCATTCATATTCGAGGTTCCATGGTGATTTGTATGAAAAACCCGTGTACCGTCGAATCGGTGATGGTTTCGCGGCCATCGGAGTTTATGGCCGGCGGTGGCCGATGTCGACGGGGATGAGTGGCTGATAAAAGGACGGTGTCTCGGTGAGGAGAGAGGAACCATGGCGGTTTCGGTTGGAGTCAAAGGTCTTTCGGATCAAAAAAATAAAAAAAGGAAAAATAAAAAAGAAGAGGAAGAAGTTGCAGGCGGGAAAGCGTCGGGGTTGCGTGAAGGGAAGCATGCAGAGTCCACGTGAAGAAGCGTGGAGACCAGGAGGAAGAAGACCAGAAAAAGAATAAAGAATAAAGAAAATAAAAAGAAATCAGAAAAAACAAAGAAAAAGGCCGAATAAAAATAGGGGGCAAGGAGATGGGCTTCGCCGCGGGCCCGCTGCCGTTGGGCTGAATTTGTCACGGGCCGGGTTTTTCAGCTGGGCTAAAAAAATAGAAATCAAGATTGGGCTTTTTAAGAAAAAATCCGTGTGGGCCTTTCTTGTTGTTTTATAGTGGGCTTAAGGCCAGCCCGGTTCCTTCAGCCCGACCCGGACCGGCGGCATCTGAATCGGGTCAGCAGGGCCGGGTTTCCTGACCCGGTCCGAATCATTTCTTTAAAAAATATAAAAAAATCGAAAATTCAGAAAATCATAAAAAATATAAAAAATATTAAAAAATCATAAAAAACTTAGGAATTTCAGAAAATTTATGGAAAATTCAGAAACCTGAAAATTTATAAAACTTTTCAAAAACAAAAAAAAAAAAAATATTTTTTTAATAAAAAATCAAAAAATATTAAAATATTGAAAATTCCAAAAAAAAAAAAAGAAATTTCAAAAATCCCCAAAACTCCATGTTTGTTTTAGAGTTTTCCAAAAAGTTCTAAAATAATTCTTGGACCATTTTCTCTAAAAAATGTCGGAAAATCATTGGCAAGATTGTCTTAAAATCGAATGCCTTTCGACGCTTCACTTTAGGGTTTAAATTATCCTCGGATACAATTGCCCTTGAATGCATGCTTATGATGCGATGATTATGGTTTGCCCCTTAGTTTAATTAGGATTTATTTTCGTCTCGCAATTTATTTAATGCTTTCTTTAATTGCTTGATTGTTATTTTGATGATTGCGCACCCGCGTGATCACCTCATATGTTAGTGGTTAATCCTAAAATCAATCCAAACCGCCCGACAAAAGTCTTTTCGAAATGAACAAGATTAGGTACCGAAAGGGCACTAATTGGTTAATTAGTATAATCAAGTCCCCGACCCTAGAATCTCGGTTACGTAGAAAGTGAGACCCACTCCCATGTCTCGCATTTTGGTTTTCTAGCCGACCCCAATAGGCTAGTGGCGACTCCTCATTTGAAGATGTTCATGAACACCCAACGTCGCGCGGGGTATGGGCTTGGGAGAGCTACGTCTAATGAGGGTCCTGGACCCCCCTTTGGGACAATACCCCTAAACCTATTTATTTATTCAGATATTCGTTTCCCTTCGGGACGGAAAAAAAATAGGTCGCTACACCCTCGAGGCAAGCGAAATTCCTAACCGAGGCTTAGGATCTTAAATTACTAAGATTTTATCTCATTGGTTATTGTATAACCATTTTTAGGTCCGTAGGATGGAGAATCGGCATGTGTTATGGCTCGTGGCCGTATTTGAAGGGAGTAAATTAACCCTGGCTTGTTGGTTTCATTGGCTCGATAGGACGATGCCCATGGTAAGGGCTTGTACTTGTAAACTTCCTAAGGTTAATCAGTTAGTTAATAAAGCGATATTTTTGAATGTGTTCTTGTTGGGTTTTCCTGCTATCCCTGTTTATGTATTTGACTGGGAGATTGTGATTCGCTTCCGCATGCATTTAATTAAAAGATAAAAATAATAGTTGGCGACGTGTCCTGGGACGTCGCATCTAAATGACCGCAATAGAATAGGGGTTGTTGCGTGCTCGAGGGTTGGGGCGTGACATGAAGTCCTTCATGACTTAGAACCTTCACATTTAAGTCTAATGCCACGCAAATTTGTAGATTTTTGGTATCTCATCTTGAGATAAAAATTCATGCATTCACATGTCCTGTTCTGCTGCAACTTTTTGCTGATTTGCCTCTTCGTAGACAATTATTTGTTTAAGTTCCTTAAGAGCTAAACCGTTGCATGATGTCTTCATAAACATACTTAGGAGACATTCCAAGCTTTCAAATGGTTTATTGCGTGTCTCATTTGAATCTCATTTACTATGTGAAACTCGCTTGCGAAGTTGCACATTAATTTTCGAATTTAATGAGCTTTGTCATGAATAGGGTTAGTTTCTTACTGATATTCATGAATTTGTATGATTTTTTGTGCATTGATTTAGGGGTTAATGTCTTCACCAAATTTGTTCACCATATTTAACTCAGCGTCATGCTTAAACATCATAAATTTCATACATCATATAAGTAGCTTGACTAGCTCACCTTCATGCATCATGATCTGCTACGTTTGTTGCTGAATTGCTCACTTCTGCAAATGCCATTGTTTGAGCATGTAAATAACCTCAATCCAATTCGATGTCTCTCAGAAAGTCTTAGAACACATCTTAAGTTTTCTAATGACGCAAATTTCGCATTATTTACATGTTATTAGACCCTTTTTTCTGTTTTTGCAAAATTTACTCTAAAAATTGTCAAATGAAAAATTCGGAATGCTATTCTGTTCTTGCTAAGCCAGACCCGTTGCTATTTCTGTATGGATTTTTCCTTAAGGATTTAGAGGTTGAGTCCTGAACGGAATTTGATCTCCACCTATATCTCTATGTTGTTGTGAATTTTCAGAATTTTTAGGTATCGTTAACCATGACAAATTGACATAAATGTGCCCTGATGTCTTGTTGCCCTGCACCATATCTGATGTGTTGCTTTGCGTTCTTTGATTTTTTTAAAATTCGTGCGTGACTTTTCTCAAGCTACTTCCTCATGGAAGTTGTTCCTTATTGTGTACTTGATGTACCATAAATTTTTAGGGCCAATTACTCATGGGTCCTATTTCAATTGTCTTCATTTTAAATGTCCTATTTTGGCTTGCCCTATTTTCCTTTTTATGATACGTCTCTGTTGCAGCATTTTTAGAAAAATATGCATGTTGAACCAGTCTTTGATGTCTTCATGAGTTTTAATCCTCACATTTTGAAATTTAATAAAAAAAATTTCGAAAAATAAGAAGCTCATTCAATGATTTTACCAAATCCTTCAAAGTGCAAGATATTTTGGAATTGTGTTTTCACTATGATTTGACTTCATTTTCCATTCACATGGTGCTAAATCGTGTCATTTTCTTTTGGGCATTATGTAAACCTTTTAAATATCTCAATCTCACTTGCTCGACGCATGTGATTGTGATTGACGCATGATGAATGAGTGAAATGACAAGATGTTAGTTCACTAATTGTTTGATTGAGTAAAAATCAAGATCTTTGGACCTACATGGATGTTTGCTTTCAAGCCAGTGCTTGTGATTGTTAGATGCATATATAGATGCGATGTATGCACTGGTGGAACATCTTAGGTGACACATAAAACCCGACTTAGGGAGTTTATGATGTTAGTCATCATGGCTAAATACCAATAATGGCTAATTATCATAAGTTATGTGTAAAATGAATGAGAAAACATTTTTGTGGCATGTTACATCTACAACTTCAAAGGCTGACCCGAGCCCAATTTGAATTGATTGATTGTTTATTACTTGATTCTTTGACATATTTTGATTACCCCTTTGCATTATTTGATATTTGTTTCAAATGTATATGAAATTTCATATGCTAGTTAGCATAAGTCCGAGGAGGCAATTCATTGGAGATGATGATCTCCAAGATGACGAATTGTCTATATCCTTTCCGACTAATTTATTTGTATCATTCATTTATTACCTGATATATGTCTCAGGTTTTCTTTTGTATTACTTGATATATGTCTCAGGTTTTCTTTTGTGCTGTATAAAATGCCCAACGAGTTGCGGGCTTTTCATTTTCTATCCTTTTAGAATTGTTTAAGGTTTTTACCACTATCCTTTGATTGCTTTGGGTGTTTTTTTTTTTTTTTTTTTTTTTTTGGTCTGAAATATGAGCTTTATTAATAACGTGGATATAAGGGACCCGGTGACGGGATTTCAAAACAGAGCAGTGCTTGGAGGGCTTGCGGAATTTCAATCGTTTGCTTTTCTTTTTCCCTTTTAAGTAGAAATAGAATGGCATGAAACCAATTATTCATGCATGATCACTTCTTTGTAATAAATATTAAAAAAACATGGAAAGACATGCATAATCACCTTAGATAACACAATAACTATTAGGTACCAAAATGGTGTTAATAACAATATTAACATAACCCCAGTCCTCAAACCCTAAAATCTTTAGTTGTACATATATCGAGGGACCACTCCCCAACCCTCAATTAGGTTTTCTAGTCGATCCCCAAAAATGAGGCTAATAGCGACTCCTAGGAGATTTATTAGGTTGTTTAAATACAACTAATAAAAATGAATTCGTCATGCGGGGGTATGAGCTTTAGTTAAAGCTTGCAATCGCCATTGAGCAAGCTCGAGTTGCTAGATCCGAAAGACGAGAGAATGACGTATTTTGCTTGATGTTCTCGTAGGAAGCTCTTGCGATCAAATGTCCCCTAAACCCATCTTTCACATTCAATCTCCTTTTTTTAAAGGGTACTATACGTATGGAACCTTCTTGCTATTGCACAGGGTATAGGTTTGAAAGAACCCATGTTTGTGTAGACCTTAAACTCAAGGGGCTGAAACCGAAAACAAAGTGATGACGTCTTTGGTGGACATGAATCAAGTGCGAGCTCACGTGCAAATACCCTAAATGTTGTCCCTCTCGATATCGACCTTGGTGAGGGCAGGTCACAACAACATTCATTGCATTCTATTCTATGCATAGACCCACGATTGATATCAAAGTTAGGTCTCGGTGTATCAAGGAAGTGGTTTAACTCATTTGCTACTAGAGTCCCACATCACCTACGTGAAGTTGATAATTTTAAAAAGACAAATGAACATTGGTAACTAATTTAAAAAGAGTTGGTAAGGCAAAATTAGTTGGGTAACTCAATCGAAAAAAAGTTGGTAATTAGTGTAATCAAGATTGATAATTTATAACAAGAATTGATAAATTTAACAGATTGATAAGTAAGACAAATAAAAATTGAAAAACAAATAGATATTGGTGAGAGATTTGAATAAGAGTTCATAAAACAAAACTAGTTGGTAACCTAAGGTGAGAAAAATTGAGAAGTTATACAAATAAAGGTTATTAAATTTATTTAAGAGTTGATAAATTCAAGACATCCGTAAGAAACACAAATAAAAATTGGCTAATGACAACAAAGGTTGAAAACGATAAATAAGTATTGGTAATTAACTTGATTGATGTTGATAACCCAAATTTAATCAATAATTTAATCAGAATAAAGTTGGTGAAAAGATTGGTAAATTTATGCAAGAGCTAGTAAATTTAAGACGTCTATAAAAAAAAAGACAAATAAAGATTATTGAAAGACAAGAAAAGTTTATAAATTGCTAACTGTAAGAAAGAGTTGGCCATTTATAAAAGTATTTGTATATCATTCATAAATTACCAAAAAAAAACCGATAAAATTTTTATCAATATATGTGACGAAGAAAATTTTATTTTTTCTTGAAAACGAGAGGAATCGTCCATAATCTGAAAAGATCAGGTTCAGTTCACACAAACCATCCAACCTAGATGGGCACGTTTCATTCAGAGCAACTTGGCTGCCATGTCCAAATTGTTGAGAGTGATGTATACTGCAAGAGAAGAAGTTGGACTTATGTTCCATTTTACCGCACATCCTATTTTGATAATAATAAATTACATCTCTCGTGACTCTAGTTCGCTCGTTTCGATAGGATAGCGAGTAGAGTTTCCTCCACACCTGCTCCTACTATAAAATGAACCAAACGCCTAAGGAAGCAAATCGGATCTGGTGTACCGATAGAAGAAAATTATGTCAAGTGAACTCCTGAGGCAATATCTTTATCTCCTTTTAATTCCATTTACCTTCTTCATCTTACTCCTCTTCAAATGGTTGCTTCCGCCTTCCACCACCCAAAAACACCACCGCCCACCACCTTCCCCACCAAAGCTTCCCATCTTGGGAAATCTCCACCAGATCGGCTCGCGCCCTCACTTCTCCCTTGCAAACTTGTCCCTTAAACATGGCCCTCTCATGCTCCTACGACTTGGCCGCGTGCCAGTGCTTGTCGTCTCGTCGGTGGATGCTGCCCGCGAGATCATGAAGACCCAAGACCTCGTCTTTTCCAACCGGCCGAAGTTGAGGATCTTTGACAAGCTTGTGTATGACTCCAAGGACGTGGCGATGGCACCGTACGGTGAGTACTGGAGGCAGATGAAGAGCGTGTTCGTGTTGCACCTCCTGAGCAACAAGAGGGTCCAGTCGTTTTCCCCGGTCCGGGAGGAAGAGGTGGCCAACCTGATCGCCGACATTGAGAGCTCTCTTTCTTCTGGGTCGCCAACGACCGTGAATTTGGGCGAGAGGTTTGCGGTGCTAACAAACGACGTGGTGTGTAGGGTGGCTTTGGGGAGGAAGTATGGGGGGAAGAGGTTCAAGGCGATGCTCATGGAGTTTGTGGAGTTGTTGGGAGCTCTCAGCTTTGGGGATTATATTCCATGGCTTGCTTGGGTGGATCGAGTGAGCGGTTTGGATAAGCGGATGGACAAGATGGCTAACGAGTTTGATGATTTCTTGGATGAAGTTGTGGAGGAGCATGTCCAGAAGAGGATGAAATATGAGGGTGGAGTGGACCGACAAGAACGCAAAGAAGATTTTGTGGACATTTTGCTTTCCATCCAGAAGGAGAGCAGCCTCGGTTTTCCCATCGACAAAGTCAGCATCAAAGCTCTTATCTTGGTACGCAAATTCTTGCACGGCCTTTTTGTTTATTGGCAAATTCTTAATCCTAGAATTAATCTACGGTGTGCGGAGCTATATGAAACATCGAATTTGTATGGCCTCGATCTCTTCTAATGTTTCAGATCAGTCGGTCCAATATAGACTTTTGCCTCCGCATGTTTTTGAATTTGTCCTTGTTAGCAATGGTTAGATAGCTAAGGCCAACCAATGTCCAATTAGCCAAGTGGACTGAATTGGCATAAATGCAAAAATGGATTAAATTGATAAAAAAAGAGAGTTAAGAACTAAATTAGCATAATTGCAAAATTTTTATGATTTTTTTGGTAATTCTTCCTACATATCTCTTACAAAAAGATGTGGCTTAATTTCCTAAAAAGTCCCAATTTTAGGTCCAATTCCAACTCTTTCCAAACTTTTTTTCCCTAAAAAAATCACAAATTTTTCTCTCTAGCTCTAAATCTGCTTTCGTATCTAAAAACAACAAGAGGCTACTATTGTTCCATAAGAAGGTGGGAATGTTGTAGGAGCAGATTTCATACTATAGTGAATATTTATGATTTTTTCAGACAAAAATAAGTTTGGATAGAATAGGGATTGAACCGAAATTTGGATTTTTTCTTTTAGGGAATAGGCTCGAACAAACGACGTAATACCTCTTTCAATCTTGAGCATGCAACGTTAGTCGACCTCTGTCACGACCCGACTCTCGAGTCCGCGACAACCCCTGTTCTCTTGCGGTCATTTGATTTGCGACTCTCTAGGATCCGTCGCCGACCATTATTTTTATCTTTTAATTAAACGCATGCGGAAGCGAAACACAAACCCCGGCCAAATACAAAAGCAGGGATAGTAGGAAAACCCAACAAGAACACATTCAAAAGTACTGCTTTATTTATCTACTGATTAACCCTAGGAAGTTTACAAGTACAAGCCCTTACCACGGGCATCTTCCTATCGAGCCCATGAAACCAATAAGCTGGGGTTAATCTACTCCCTTCAAAAACGGCAACGAGCCGTAACACGCGTCGATCCTCCATCCTATGGACCTGAAAATGGTTATTCAATAACCAGGTGAGATAAATCTCGTAAGTCAAAATCCTAAGCCTCGGTTAGGAGACCTACTCGCCTCGAGTGCGCCCTGACGTGCAATGTCTCTATCGCCAGCAATTCAACAACATAATAATACCCAATCGACCATTAACAGGCGCACGATTAAACCAAGGCTCATATGCAATTATTAACAGTTAACAATTGCAATCACAGGCATCCTTACCTCGCTTTTGCCACACGCAACTTGCATGATACAGTTTATTGTATGCTCATCTCAATGCAGCAATCATATCAAATAATCAAAACACTTCTCAAGTTGTTTCATGCACCATGCACTTGCTCGTTTTCCATTTATTAACACCTTTGGGGGAATTTCCTTCCAACACACAAGTTGGTAGTCAACCGGCATAACTTAGGGCATCGTCCCACCGCATTGGGCACGGCACGTCACGGCGCCAGGAGACGGCATTCACAAAGAGCATAGGTCCGGCTCTACCGCGACCCGCATCCGGCGCCGGGCATTCCGATAATACGGACTTCGTCCACCAGATCCCCCACTGGGTGACGGGCTCTTACGTGACCACGCAAGCATACCAATTAATCATGCTCATTTTATTCTCTTTCAGGACAGCCAATGCAGACATGATTCGTGCTTGCACATATTAATTCATCGCAATCTCTACATGTAATGCGATAATATTTCACACGTGGTCACGCGAATACAAATGCCTTTCACACGTAGTCACACGAATATGCTGAATACATTAATCCTAATTCACAATCGCAGTCCATGAATTTACTCCACCGAGTACATATTAAACAATAGCGTCAAGGGCAGCATATATATATGTATTCGGTATATAATCCACGTGAGGAAAGTACGAACAATAATCCATCGAAATTAATCGATACTAGCACAATTACTAAATATGTACTTTCCAAAAATAATACTTTACTCCAAAAATATTCCATTAATAATTATTTAACAATAAATATTCAACATCCAACAATAATTAATCATCCACCACTAATTAATTAATTATTCTCCAAAAACAATTAATTAATTATTACCCAAAAATAATAACCACCAATTTCGAAATTAATAATAAATTAATTAATTCCGAAAATAATAAATAATAATTCCGAAATTAATAAATTATTATTATTTTGTCCCAAAAATAATAATAATATTTATTAATACTAATCATGGTTACCGGTCTAACCCAACTATGGTTAATTAACCCAACCAAGATTACTTTAATCTAACCGTGATTAACCAACCATAGTTACTCCAACCGCAATTAATTATATCTAACCACGATTAACACTAAACATGCTTAATCAAATAATAATAAAACACTAATCATCCATCATTCAAAAGCACTAATCAAGCTTAATATTAAACTAATCACCCTAAGGGAGTTTAGCACCCTAAGCGAGGATTAGAAAATCAACTCACGGGTTTAGCTAATCCGACGACACGAGCGCGACGGCGGCGGCGAGGACAACGAGCGGCTCACTCGGGGACAACGATGGGCGACAACCGGCGGCCGGTTTCCAACAAAACAGCTTCCGATGAAGCTGTTTTGTGCTGAACAGCAGCCGAACAGCGGCTGGTGATGCTGGACAGCGGCTGGCTGTGTCCCGAACAGCGGCCAGCAGCAACCAGCAGCAACGACAGCAACTTCCAGCGGCAGAAACAGCAAGAAACAGCAGCGGACAGCAGCAAACAGCAAGCAGAAACAGCAGAAACAGCAGTAGACTCGGACAGAGGAGGAGGGGGAGCGGTGCAGCTAGCTCGCGGGGCCGGCGGACGACGAGACCGGCGGACCGGCGGCGAGTTGGCTGGACGGCGGTGCTGCGGTGGTGATGGGTGGCAGCAGCAAGAAAACGCAGCAGCAGTGGCAGCAAGCCAGCGTTGGTCGAAGGAGGAGAAGAAGAAAAAAAGGAAGAAGCTGCTGGGAAGGGGGGCTTCGAACGTGCAGAGGAAGGAAAGAGGAGAGAGAGAGAGAGAGAGTTGACAAGTCAAAGGGGAAAAAGTGAGATAAGATGGGGACAAGGGGGATTGTCGACCAAGGGAAGAAACGTGAGGGGGAAGACAAAGAAAAGGGGGAGAGAGAAAGGGGAAACGTGCGGACGAAGGAGGGGGAGAGAAAAGGAGAAAAAGACAAAAGAAAGAGAACACCACAAAAATCTAAACAAGCACCTAAAGAGGGGTAATTTGGTCTTTTTACCCCTGAAGCACAAACTCTCCAATATTTGGCTCCAGAACTCAGCCCGTTAAATCCTTTTCCAATATTTCGAACTACTGATAAATTTGAGAATCAATGAGACAACGTCCAATATTTTAGTCTCGACATCTTTAAAAGTTCGATACCCGTCTGGGATTGAAATTCGTGATTAAAATCGATCAATTGCGACTTTAGTACGACCTAACTTTCGGGCGACGTTTAGGGGTTCTCGCGCGTTTGACCCGTGGTTGATAGCTTTTCAATCCACAATCGTGTATTCAAATCGGGCGATCCTCGGTGTCATGTAATCACGAGGGGTTAATTGCTCACACTGAGTACAGGGCCAAAAGGAAATCGGTTTAATGTCGTTTGCAATATCGAAGTCGTGCGGAATCACCCGCAATCCGACCTCGTACTTTTGCCGAATCGATTTATTTCCGTTCACTAATTAGCCTGCAACAGTGTAGTATTATTCCTCTTTGATCCTTATGGTCGAGCGGCCTATCCCTGATTAAATTCACTAGTCGCACGCGTACTGATCCTTAATTGCCTTGCCGAACAGTTAGTTAACTCGTGAGGGGCCAACTCAGAGTAAACGTAACTAACAGTGCATTGATAAAATAACCATTTCATCTATCTCGGAATGGGTCGAAATTCAGGATGTTACAACCTCATTCTTGCAATTTGCACTTAAATTTTCTACCAAATTTGCACTTTAAGGGCCTATTTGTTAACTAGCTAAATAGTATTTGATTATGTTCTTTTGTTCTCGGGAATAAATTTGGCATAGAAATCTATTTGGTAAAATTTTGTTCCGAGAATATATTTTGAGTAAAATCAAAATTAAAAAAAAATTGATTCTTTGTTCCTAGAAACAATTCTAGAATCAAGACTAAATTTTTTTCGTTTCTCTTTCTCTTCTCTTTCCTTTCATTTTCTTCTTCTTCCTTTTGGCCGGTCGCCGGCCTCAGCCATGACCGGTGACCAACCGACAACCGACCAGACAAGGGTTGATGCCCTCGCTAGCCCCCAATAATGCCGAGCCACAGCGAGGCTCGGGCCAGCAAGCCTCATCGTGTCTAGCCGAGACCGAGCTCATCCAACCATTAGCAAGGCTCAGCCTTGCCGGCCCATCGCTAGGTCGACCATGCGCACCCTAATTGCACTATGAAAAAAGTTGGAATTACTCTAGACCGCTGCATGATGGTACTGATCATGTAGGTAGAAACAGATTAAAATGGAATGGAGTCTTGTATAGTCTAGATCCTAGCACTCTCCTTCTCTGATTGAGCTTACTTATTTTGGTCAAGGAGCACCATTTTGTGACACTTTAGATTGTTGGGCCAATCATAGTTTCATCTCACTGTTAATCCCCCAATATTGGCAACATGGTTGATCATCAGGCAAGAGTACTTTCGAACAGGCGCACGATAGTAAGGCTGACTACATTGTCATAATTGCAGGATGTATTTGCAGCCGGAACGGACACTACATATACCGTCCTTGAGTGGGCAATGACCGAGCTTCTGAGGCATCCAAATGCAATGCGACGAGCACAAGCTGAGGTCAGGAGGATTGCCGGCCACAAATCGAGCATAGCTGAGGACGACCTGGACCAACTATGCTACTTGAAGGCCGTGATCAAGGAAACACTCCGATCGCATCCTCCAATCCCACTACTAGTCCCCCGAGAGTCGACCCAAGACACCAAAGTGATGGGCTATGACATCACAGCGGGGACGCGAGTGATTGTTAACACTTGGGCCATCGGGAGAGACCCTTCGCTGTGGGACTCACCAGAGGAGTTCCGTCCCGAGAGGTTCTTGAACTCATCCATCGATTTCAAGGGACATGACTTTGAGCTCATTCCATTTGGAGCTGGCCGGAGGGGCTGGACATGACCGAGTCCATTGGATTAACCATTCACAAGAAGTTCCCTCTCGTTGCTTCTGCGGCTATAGCCACTCCATGATGCTACCGAAGATTTTTACTTATTTTCACATCTATTTCAGGCAATGTCGTCAAACAAATCTGGTGGATGAAGTTCCTTCTTTCCTTTTTCCAAATATCCAAAGTTTTTTACTTATTTTCGCATCTAATTTAGGCAATGTTGTCAAACAGATCTGGTGGATGAAGTTCCTTCTTTCCCTTTTCCAAATATCTCTGGTAATGCATAGTTATTATACAGCCTGATAGGATACACTTTTTCATAAAGATAGGTTCAATTAAGTATCAATTAGGTCTATATCGACTCAGTTATGATGAAAACTAGGAGTGTAAGTAGTTCGATTCGATTCGATTTTCCAAAAAAACCAAACCGATAAGGAAATACAATGAACCGGGTTCAATTCGGTTGGGTTTTTCGGTTTCTACTCTCTTTTTTTTTTTTTTTTTTAAAGGCGCCGTCCTCCTTGAATGTAGGAATTCCAGGTCATCATTAGTGAAATCGAAGCATAACAGGAAAATTATGCGTGAAGCACCAGTAATACATTGCGTCAAAGATGCATCAAAAATGCGATTTTTAAGCGTACATCTGATATGACAAGCAATATCATGGACGCATTCGGATCCCCCACAGCAACAACAAACACCATATACAACTCTCACTAGCCGAAAGGTCAACAGCAGGATGTCCTGCATCAGCAGCAACCAGGGTGCTGTTAGACGAAAACCCACGAGTTATCTACCATACCCCGACAGGAATTGATATGAACCCAACTCTCACGAGCCGAAAGGAAGTGAGAGCCTATATAGAACAGTAGTAACCTCCAGGTTCTTAATCAGAATCACGTTCGTGCTGTGGATAAAAAGGCAACGACTTGGTTTCAAGAACTGCAACACAACAAAATTCCAGAATTTCAAGCTTTCATTACCATTTTTTTTCCCAGAAAATATTATCCGCACGCCAAGAACAGAAGCAACATGAAGTTAAACTCACACGACAAAGACAAAACATGAAAGGGTTATCGTTTATGTTCCCCAAATCACTGCTTCTCACCCAAAAAGGAAAAAAAGGCAATGTTTTGGAAGAAAAAAACCCAACCCATTTCCAGAATCATCACATAATAGGCCAACAATGACACCGGAAGACATACACACACGTCTATGCACACAACCAAATTAACTTGAGCTGATCTCACTTTAATGGATACTACACGTACAAGAACAAGATGCAACACCAGCCCCATCACTTTCAAGAACAAGAAAGATTCAACTTACTTGAGCTGGACCTGAAGTCCGCAATTTTAGGACAAAAGCGAGCTAGTCCCAAATCGACACATCACTTGTCACGGTCTCGATATTACATCGCCTCCTCGAATGATGCACAAGCTCCATCACCTAACAGGGAATTTCACTACCCCAAAAGTAAGTATTATGGGGACAAATGCAACAAGAGGAAATGTCAGACGTTCTGATTTTCCAGAGATTCGAGTCGAATCAACGGACGAGCAGGCGAAAAGGGATTCAGCCGGAAACCCCCATGCATTCCTCCTCTCCCCCGCCCTCTTCAATTTCTCCGACCACTCGAACCCTCGGACATCCATTAAACAGCAGCAAGAATGCCGACAACCAGCGACCCAGAAAAGAAAAAGAAAAAAAGCCCGCTGATCTGTCGCCTCATCCTCCTCACGAATATATAAAAAGAAGAACAAAAAAATCTGACCCGAGAAATCGAATCATGAATTGGATCTGAGACGAGGACGATACCCTCCATGGCGCGTCTCAACTTCCGATTAGCTCGACAAGCAAATTTGATGTGAAACAAATCTGTTTGGATCGAGAGAGAGAGAGGGAGACGACCGAGCAAGCGAGCGAGAGAGATGGAGGCGGATCGAGTCGGAGATGAAGGTGGTTCGACTCGGAGATGGAGGTGGAGATGGATCGAGCGAGAGAGAGGGACAGCGGACAGGTAAGCGATTTTTGTTTTGAACTTTTTACGGCTGGTTGAATTTGGTTGACTGAATCCGATATATACCAAACTGAGATAAATCGTTTGATTTTTTTTTTTCCGTTAACCGAATCGAAAACGCATAAAATTTCGGTTCCATTCAGTTTAATTATTGACGCTCCTAGTGAAAACTACGAACAAGGACATGCGTGCGAATGTGGAAAACAATTTTCTGATGCCAATTAGGCGGGTGACCAGATGGACCGTCACTCCGTTGGTAAGTTCTATGTCTATCACGTACCAAATTTTATCTCTCGGTCATCTCACAAGCAAGAAACCGTGGCTCATTCAATAAAATACAAAAGGTAACAAATATTCCCTAAATATTTGCTGAATATTTTCTTTCCTTAAAAAATTCAATCCTAAATTTTTTGTAATTGTGCTAATTTAGTCAATTTTCGATAATCTCCAACTTTGGTTCAATGTATTAGGCCATGTCTAGCTTTCTCTTTTTTTTTTCCGCAAATTCTAGCTTTATCTAGGCGGTCATTATTCACGCCAGCATATCTCAGTTTTAATCTCTTCCTTGTCGCCATGTACTGCAGCCTTGCAGTGCAACAACCACTCATCATCAACTCGGAACAACTTCTATACCATAAGACCCGTGATGGCCCATGGTCTGTATTCTGCCAAACCAACTGTAACAACCATTTTTGGCTGGCAAACGTGTTGATCATCTTGAGAAACGTTCTCTTGGATATACAATCAAACACGAAACCCCATTTAGGCCAAACCAATAAATTATGCTCTGGAATGATTTTGTTCACTAATCTTTGAGTGTACAAATGCAATTCCAACAAGATTAGAACATAGAGAATACACGAAGAAAGAGAGAAACTTGAATTCAATACGGCATGAAGGTGATGTCAATTCAAAAGTTAACACAATTTGACATGTCTCGATCCGTTTGCCAAACTAGAAGGACACGACCCATGAACCCCCTAATCAATATGAAGCTGTGTCACAAAAGGAATGCACCATATTTCTGGTTTGCCTTTCGCATCGCTCCTGTAGATTAGACAAATGTATTGGGTTTCTGTCCATTTCGATCTTGGCCAAATCAATTCCGATCCCTCCTTTTTTCTGGCCGCTAGACGAAACTAACAGGTAGTGATAATTGCATTTCCAAGCGGACCCGCGGTCGATGATGTTGAGAGATTTTTGTTAAGTTCCGTGGAAATGGATGCGTGCATGTTTACGCGTCCGACTCCTGGTGGTTATACTTGCTTTCAATCTATCGATTATACTTTATTGAACTCCTCATATCATAACTTACGCATTGGTCAAAAAGATTAAAGTTTTTGTCACAGAGGGATTATTGTTAAGTAAATCTTACAGTTGGGCCCAAAAAATAGTGATTTAGATGATGATTACAAAATTGATTTATTATTATTGTTATCGTTCTCGTCGTTGTGGTTGCCGTCATCATCATCATTATTATATTTGTCGAATTCGAAGAAAATCATTGTTGGTGATGTGTAGTGATCCCAAGACAAAATAATAGTAAATATTTATATATCCTTAGCAAAGCTGTTTATTCAAAATCACCGTTGGGGAACCAGTAAATTCTCTCTCATGACAAGTGAACAAGATAGGAAAATTCCTGATATTCTGCATTGGAAAACTCATGTGGAGCTCCCCAACAGCACGAGCAATATAATACCACATGTTCGCTCCATGTCCCTCCACCCCTCGTCTTCACAACCCTAGAAAGAAAAGCATTCCTTCGAGACGCAGAAACAGCGGAAACCCACCGTCGCCACCGGCAATGTTTAGCTTCAACGTCTCACCGCTACTCTCCTTCACTCCCTCGCTGACCTCAATCGCACTCGTCCTCTTCGTCACCTTCCTCACCCTCAAATGCCTCCGCTTCCTCTTCTCAGCCGCCGCCACCACTGACCTCCACCTTCCGCCATCACCGCCAAAGCTCCCTATCATTGGGAACCTCCACCAGCTCGGTGATTACCCTCACCGCTCGCTACAAGCCCTGTCGAGACGCTATGGCCCCTTGATGATGCTCCAGTTCGGGAGCGCGCCCATCCTCGTCGTATCTTCCGCCGACTGTGCGCGTGACATCATGAAGACCCACGACCTAATTTTCTCTGACCGAGCCAGGTATAACCCAAGCCTGTCAACCCATGTTCATGCATCTTAATTCTCTGTTAGAGTTCAATTTTCTAGGATTTATCATTGGAAAAGGTCCCGGTGGACTAGGACATTAACCATGTGTCTACTCGTGCTATTTTTCAACCAATAAAAAAGGACTTGTGCTATTTCAAAACGTTATATTTTTTATTTAACAAGACAAAAGCTTCATGTGTAGTAAATACATGCCGATCCATGTCATTTCTTCGACTCAGGTCAACCCTGTCCGAGAGGCTTCTATACCACCGCAAGGACGTGTCACTGGCGCCGTACGGCGAGTACTGGAGGCAAATGAGGAGCATCTGCGTGCTCCACTTGCTGAGCAACAAGAGAGTCCACTTGTTTCGGACAGTCCAAGAAGAAGAGATCTCTTTGTTTATGGACAAAATCGAGCAGCATCGCTTGGTGGACCTGAGCGATGGGTTCACGTCACTGATGAACAACATCATTTGCCGGGTGGCTCTGGGGAGGAAGTACAGTGACGGCAAGCAGGGCAAGAAGTTCAAGGGCCTGTTGGCGGACCTGATGGGGTTGATCGGCATTTTCAACATTGGGGACTTCATTCCTAGACTCGCATGGATCAACAAGCTGACTGGTGTAGATGCAAAAGCAGAGCTGGTCGTGAGGGAGTTCGACCAGTTCCTCAACGAGGTGGTGGAGGAGCACCGGAGGAAGATGGAGGAGAAGAGCATCGGCGGAGGTGAAGATAGGAGAGACTTCGTGGACGTTTTGCTGGAGATGGAGAAGGATAAGACTGTTGGTTTTGCTCTTGGTGCCGATAGCATAAAAGCACTCATCTTGGTAAGCTCCCTCTTTTCTCCAACAAACCATTCCACACACTCGATTTTTTCTTTTCAGGCAATGTTGTCTGCCCGTAATTATCGAAGAAAATATTCTCCAACCAATTGTTTCTAGACGAACTACAACTATAAATGTCACTTACATTTAATTTAAATTAATTAATTTATGTATATCATGTTCATAATTGCACCCTACAAATCATATAACATTAAATGATACAACATACACAGTCGTGGATTGGGCAATGACCAAGCTCTTAATTCACCCTCAAGCTATGAACATTCTCCAAACCGAGGTCCGCAAAATCGCCAATGGCAAGCCCAACATAACTGATGAGGACTTGAAGAACATGCATTACCTGCGAGCAGTCCTCAAAGAGACTCTCCGCCTACACCCTCCAATCCCACTCCTCGTCCCGCGATTGTCGAGCCAGGACATCAAAATCCGAGGCTACGACATCGCGGTGGGGACTACGGTGATCACGAATGTATAGACCATCGGGAGGGACCCCAGTACGTGGGACGAGCCGGACGAGTTCAAGCCTGAGAGATTCTTGAACAGCTCGAGGGACTTCAAAGGACAGGATTTCGAGCTGATTCCGTTCGGTGCTGGGAGGAGGGGTTGCCCCGGCACGTCACTCGCGATGGCGACGAACGAACTTGTCTTGGCAAATCTGGTGGACAAGTTCGATTGGGCATTGCCCGAGGGTCTGAAAGCGGAGGATTTGGACATGACAGAATGCACCGGTCTTACCATCCACAGGAAAGTTCATCTCCTCGCTGTTGCCACTACATTCCCGAGTTAAGGTTGTTCAAGGCTGTGAACATGACGAGCGTGTGATTATTTAATTATGAGTGAAGTACAACAAGTGCCGACCAAAAAAACAGTACAAAAGTAATTACATGTCATCTGTGTACGTGGATATTTTCATCGTTCGTACTATTTTTGTGAGGGATTCAAAAATAAGTTAATGATTAATTCGGCACAATCATGATAGATTTAAAACTTTTTGGAAATTTTCCCTCTAATCATAGAAAGATATGACATGTACAAAAACCCATGGACTATAGTTGTCTATGTATAGTATCTATTCAGTTGGTAAAGCAAGCTTGATGCTAGAGATTTCGTGCTTGCTAATTACTTGGTATGATTTCTCAGAAATTCCCAAGACTAGTTGGATTAGTAAAGTTCATCAAGGTCACCATCTTCTCGCACTAAATAAATGCAAGATATGCTTATAATGAATTGGCCAATCATAAATGATGAAAGGATTCACGGATTCGTCAAAATGCACACCGATTATAATTTTGATCAACCCTTTGTTAAAAGGCACATATGGGTCAACGCTAGACTCTATTTATTTGTGAAAAATAAATAATTTAGAAAGCATTTTCTAAAATGATTACCTCTAGTGTTTGAGGTAATTAGTCAATCAAAAATAATTGCATTACTTGACAATAATTTATGTTTAAATATTTTTTTGAATAATAAAAATATTTTCATTTGTTCAGTTTCGTAAATGATATGAGTAATCATTTGTAAGAGAATATATTTTAAATTATTCATTTTTCGCTGGACAAATGGAATATAAAACTTTAGTTATTTCCACTAAATAAGAGTGAAGCCATTTTGCATAATTAATGGGGTGAGTGAGTGACCAACCAGTATAGTGGTGAAGTCAATAATGGAGGACTTATATCTTCTGTTGGAGTCAGGGATGTAAATGGTTCGGTTTGGTTCGGTTTTTTGGAAAAATCAAACCAAACCAAACCGATAAAAGATGATACCGAATTGAACCGAAACCGTCCTAAACCGAATATGAACCGAACCGAAAATAAGGTTCGGTTCGGTTCAGTTCGGAACGATTTTTCGGTTTTCCTATTTTTACTTTGCTTATTGAAATTTAAGTAAAAAAGAGATGATAAAGAAGAGAGATTGTTCAATTTTTATTAAGAATTCCGATTCGGTTTGGTTAATCGAACCGAACCAAAAAGGTTAACGGTTATTTTTCGGTTAACCGAATCGAACCAAAAACATACGAAATTTCGGTTCGGTTCTTGACACCTCTAGTTTCAGTCCATTCCTCATCGCTAAACGACAAAAAAGCCTGCAAATCTATGCATTTGGATGATCACGCGTATCATTTAAGGGCGGTTACTTGATATAGTCTCAATGGTATCAAACTTATTATTGACTTTATTTTTTTTGCTTTCTTGGCCATTTTGGTGTTACGAATATAGATTCCAAGTCACCTTCCGATCATCGAACTAATTCCACATGTTGGAACAAAGAGAGATCTATAAGGACTTATACTCTCTTGATCTAACTCTAAAAGCTTGGATTCAGCATACAAATCAATCCTGTTGCCTTCGCTTTCTTTTAGGACAGTCGTTTGACTCTCGCTCGGCCTACCCTTTGAAGTTCTTGTTACCAGCTTGCCTTCACTGTTCATCTTTCGGTACTTGTGATTATCGTACTAATGGAGCAAAGGCCACATCTCATGACCATTTTTGTCATGTTCTAGTTGAGGTAGGGACACTTATTCACGCGTACCCTTTAGAGTCGCTTTCTTGTAGTATATGTTTCAGCAATGCGCAAGCCACGCAAAGGGCATTATGGTGTTGACCACGTCGTTCTTGGATCGTGACAAATGCTTACCGAGCCATCCCAGACGATATTCCCAATTCTATGCTTTCCTCTCCATGTAGTTTTGTTTCTTCTATATGATACCGGTCTAAAAAGAGAGGTGATTTAGAATATAACAAAAGTACGACAACATGAATATTAATCACCAAAGAAAATACAAAAAAAATTAAAAAAGTCCAAAATCTATTCATTGATGCTAATTTAGCCATAAATCTTTTATTGGTGTCAATTTAGTCATAAACTTTATGATTGTAATTCAATCATTCTAGATAATTTTGGTTGGATTTTGCTAACGTGAAATCATGTCGGTTTACATGACACGCCGGTGCTTGATGTTGATGACTTTTAATAATATTTTAATAATTTTTCAAATTTATTTATTTTTCTTCTTTTTTTCTCTTTCCTTTTTCCCCTTTCTTTCCTTCTTTCTCCAGTTGATTGCCTCGCCGGTGGCTAGGATGCTTGCATGACCTCACTAGCCCTCACCTTTGGGCGGTCATTGACCATTGATCAACTAGAGTAAGAAGGGAGGGAAGAGGAAATATAGGAAAGAGAAAAGAAAAAAGCAAAAAGGAAATAAAAAATAAAAAATAAAAAATAAAAAATATTAAAATATTATTATAAGTTGTCAGCATTAGCATGTAGGTTGACTGGAGGGCATGTCAGCAAAATTAAGCAAAAATTAGTTGGAAAAATTTAAGACTGAATTGGCACTACGTTAAAATGTTTAAAACTAAATTGATATTAGGTCAAAATGTTTAGAACTAAACTAGTACTAATGCAATAGGTTTAACACTTCTCTAACCTTAAGATACATGGGATATGACTCACGATTTGAGCGAATCTATCGAAGAGATACCAAGTTCTTTCGTGATATTGTAATCTAAGAGCTCAATTTCAAAAAATACATTAAGATACACACTTACCCTCAAAACCTTAAAAAGGATTTGTATAGAGTCAATTTAGGACCACCGTCCAAGCATAAACAAATCCCGTGACTTCTAACATTTCTATTTCCCAAGATGAGGCTAACAATAAATAAGAACATTGACTCTTGACTCTTGACTCTAGAGAGAAAGTACATTGTGCAATGGACTTGACAAGAACGCAGAAATATTAAAAGACCGGCTCTCGGATTTGCCGACCACCTTAGGAAGACCCGAACTTCCTCGATGCTTGATTCATTTGATATTTAACACATAAGTTTTTCCAATCATATATTAGCCGGCCACATTGAAGCATGAATTTCTCTTAACTATATGATGCAAGTGGTGAAATCTAAAATCGGCACTTAACCCTTCATGTTGTTTTATAGGAGATTGCATCATTTAATTTGAGCTAATCAATGAGTTGTACTTCATACGCCTTATCAATCTCTCCGGTAAAATTGGAACTACGATTTGTTCTTTCTTTTCCTTTGCATGGTTAATTGGCAAATAGAAAGAGTACGTGATGATTTCTACAAGTATTGACGCTGGACTAGGGATACAATGGTGATGAGGGAAAAAGATTGAGAAGCTTTGAACAAAATACACTTCGAGCCAAAAACCTTTGGAAAAATAATGTATTCCCAAAGCTTAATCAGACACAACTGATGACAGGTTAATATGTTTTCAAAATCCACGAAAGTAGGAAGATTAAACCCTAATTTTGTCCTTTTGCAATTAGAATTATTCAATAATGCGCGTTAATTTTTAAGGATGTTTGGAGAACTCCATGTTTAACTGATTAAGTAGAGAGCGGAGGATCGAGTCCAAGTCGAGCCTTTTGTTCTTGCTTCCTTGTCCGTAGGCGTGGAATAGACTAATTGAGTTGGACTTTGCAGACCTGCAGGCCATGAGATTGCCACATTCCTGAGATTTGCGGAGGGATAATAAGCCGAAACGCCAAGTACTAGGCGACAAAATATCACATCAACGCGGCAAAGACTTTAAGAAAGGAAAAGTGATGTCTGACCAGGAGGTCTAATCCACCCTTGGATTTGGTGTTTAGTGAGGGATTGGGTAGCTTAAATCCCCAAATTAAGGGTGGATTAAACTGTTTGCGTGAAGCTTTTCTTGTGGTGCATGTTCTAATTTTCGGAACTTCACATTGTCTGGCTACAAATGGAGAAAAGAAACCAAAAATCCCAAAATGATATTGCATGGTATTACTGTGGAGATGAAAAAGAGACATATGATGGGCTTTACTAACATAATAATTTTTAAACTATTGTGAGAACAAGAGCTTGTAAGCCACAAATTCCTAAAGGAATAAATCCCACAATAACTTATAATTATTTATTATTTAAATTTTTATAGTCCATAATAAATTGTTATTTTTACAGGAAATTAAAAATTATTACCAAATCATTTTTCATTTTTATTTGTATTTTCATCACCATTTACGAACAGCTTCTATACTAGAACACCCGTCGTGACCCATGGTCTTTATCTTGCCAAACCAATAGTAATGACAATTGTTGGCGACAACCGTGTTGATCATCTTGAGAAAACTTCTCTTTGATATTTAATAAAAAAGGGATCCCCATTTAGGTAAAAATTTCAGCTTTAAATGAATCTTGTTCACAAAATTTTGAGTGTACAAATGAATTTCTAGTAGAAATTGAACACAGAGAATTTACTAAGAGTGAGAAACTCCAATCCAATATGACATGAAGACGATATCACCCCATTCGGAAAAAGTGTAAAAAAAGTTCTAAACATATTGTATTTGTACCAATTTAGTTCTAAACCTTTTGATCTAGTGCCACTTTAGTCTTAAACTTTTTGACTTAGTGCTAATTTAGTCACTCGACTAATTTTGATTGGATATTGCTAATATGGATAATTTTTTAATATAATTTTGCCTATTCAGTCATTTGCATTAATTTTGGCGGGATATTGCTACAAAGACATTTTTAAATACTTTTCAAATTACTGAAATTTTCTTTTTTCATTTTCTTTTCCTTCCCCTTCCTCTGCCTAGTCACTTTGGACCTCGACGATTGGCCAGAGGTGAGGGCTAAGGAGAGCCCTCCTTGGTCTCTAGCTAGCCTCGTTAGCCACTATGGAGGCTCAAGCCCTTGCCAAAGTCCATGAGGGTGGCCTCACGCTGGTTGGTGAGGGTCAAGCCCTTGCCGAGATGCCACAAGGTTGTGGCCTTTGGTCACGACATCTTGCGAGGGTCTCGAGCCTTGCCATGGTTAAGCAAGGCTTGACCCTCTCTAGATTCGGCAAGTATGAGCCTCGCCAGTTAGCGTGAGGCCACCTTTGCGACCTCTGGCAAGGTCCCTCATTGGCAATCCTCACCTCTAGCTAGTCACTAGTCGGTTGGATGAAGGAAAAAACAACGAAAGAAATGGAAAAAAAAAAGGAAAAAGAAAATAAATAATAATCTAAAAATATTATTAAAAGTCGTCCATGTCATCACTAACTATGTCACGTCAGCCAATCAACGCCCATGTCAGTAATATCCAACCAAAATTAGCTAAAATGACTAAATTGGCATTAGGTCAAAAGGTTTAGGACTAAATTGACACAAATAAAAGGTTTAGAACTAAATTGATATTAATATAATAGGTTTAATATTTTTCTGACATTTTTCCCACCTCATTCTCTATGTGGCGGGCGAGGTTGGCCTCACCGGGGCTGGGTGAGTTCGATCTTCCTAGTGAGGAGAGGTTTAAGCCTCGCTAGGGATGAGTGAGGTTGACCTCACTGGTTGCCGACTGGCCGAGAGGATGAAGATGAAGGTAAGAAAAAAAAAAAAAAGAAATAGAAAGAAACATGAGGGAAAAAAGAAAAAAATTTAAATCAAAAAAATATTAAATATTATTAAAAATTATCACATAAGTACGGTCGCACTACATAGGATGTTTGGTATTCACATGGACAAATTTCAGCCAAAATTGGCCAAATTGACTAAATTAGTACAAATATAAAATGTTTACAAGTCAATTGAGAAAAGGCTTAGGATTGAATTATCACAATTGTAATAAGTTTATAATTATTTTGTTAATTCTTGTTGGAATTATTTTACATTGGTTGTGAAAGGAGTTAGTAGTCGGTTCATAAGTGTAAGGGAAAGTTTCACCCTTCGAGCTCGCTTTCGGGATGAGAAAGGTCCATGACCATCCAACAATTCTCATCGTCGAAAGTAATTATTCCATTTCTGGCGGACTCACCTTCGATGATATTGAGAGACATTTGTAAGTTATGTGAAAATAGACACGCCCATGTTTACACGTTCAACTCCCCTTATTATTCTTGCAATCAAACTGTCAACTATAATTTAATGAACTCCACATATCATAACTTACTCATCGGTCAAAAAGATAAAAGGTTTCGTCAAATGTGGATTAGTTGGCCCAAAAAAATAGAGATTTGAGAGGATGGTTACAAAATCGATCTACCCATAATATTAATAATATTAATATATTTGTCGCATCCGGAAGAAAATTGTTGTTGATCACAAGCAAAATAATAGTAAATAATTATTTATCTATCCCTGGTAAGGCTATTCATTCAAAAGTATTGGAGGGGAACGAGTCAATTCTCATTCATGGCAAGTGAACAAGATAGGAAATTTTGCGATATTCTGCATAGGAAAATTCATGTGAGGCTCCACAGCAGCAGTCAGCACGAGCAATATAAATCCTCATGTTCGCTCTTTGTCCTTCCACCACTCGTCTTCACATCCCTGAAAAGAAACGCAGTCACCTCGAGACGCAGAAACAGCGAAAAACCGCCGTCGCCCCCGGCAATGTTGAGCTTCAACGTCTCACCGCTACTCTCCTCCACACCCTCGCTGGCCTCAATCGCACTCGTCCTCTTCATCACCTTCCTCATCCTCAAATGCCTCCGCCTCCTCTCCTCCTCCGTCGCTGCTACTTGCCTCCGCCTGCCTCCATCACCACCGAAGCTCCCGATCATCGGGAACCTCCACCAGCTCGGCAATTACCCTCACCGCTCGCTTCAAGCCCTGTCGAGACGCTATGGCCCCTTGATGATGCTCCAATTCGGGAGCGCGCCCGTCCTCGTCGTATCTTCCGCCGACTGTGCGCGTGACATCATGAAGACCCACGACCTCATTTTCTCCGACCGACCCAGGTAGAGCCCAAGCCTGTCAACCCGTGTTCGTGTATCTTAATAATTCTGTATTAGTCATATTTTCTGGCATTTATGATTGGAGAAGGTCTCGGTTTATTACAGATATGGGGTTAACCACGCGTCAACTTGTGCCGTTACAAAACATCATAGTTCTACACGTCGAATGCTTCATTTAAACTAATTTTGTGCCGAATCATTTAGATCAACCCTGTCCGAGAGGCTTCTGTACCATCGCAAGGACGTGTCGCTGGCGCCGTACGGCGAGTACTGGAGGCAAATGAGGAGCATCTGCTCAGCAACAAGAGGGTCCAGTCGCTTCGGACAGTCCGAGAAGAAGAGATCTCTCTGTTGATGGACAAGATCGAGCAGCATCGCTCGGTGGACCTGAGCGACGTGTTTGCGTCGTTGACGAACGACATCATATGCCGGGTGGCTCTGGGGAGGAAGTACGGCAACGGCAAGCAGGGCAAGAAGTTCAAGGGCCTGTTGACGGACCTGACGGGGTTGATCGGCATTTTCAACGTTGGGGACTTCATTCCGAGCCTTGGTTGGATTAACAAGCTGACTGGTCTAGGCGCGAAAGTGGAGCTGGTCGCGAGGGAGTTCGACCAGTTCCTCGATGAGGTGGTGGAGGAGCATCGGAGGAAGATGGAGGAGAAAAGCGTTGGCGGTGGAGGTGATGATAGGAGAGACTTTGTGGACGTTTTGTTGGAGATTGAGAAGAACAAAACTCTTGGTTTTGCTCTAGGTGCGGACGGCATCAAAGCACTCGTCTTGGTAAGTCAATATTAATAAGATATTATGTATTCTTCAAACTTATGAGTCATAATTGAGTGACAAGCTTTATTAGTTGTCCATGACGATTGATTATCAAGTTTTCTTGTGCTTGCGCAGGACATATTTGCCGGTGGAACTGATACAACGTACACAGTCCTGGAGTGGGCGATGACCGAGCTCTTAAGGCACCCTAGAGCCATGTACATTCTCCAAACCGAGGTCCGCAAGATCGCCAATGGCAAGCCAAACATAACCGACGAGGACTTGGAGAAAATGCATTACCTGCGAGCAGTCCTCAAAGAGACTCTACGCCTACACCCTCCGATCCCGCTCCTCGTCCCGTGATTGTCGACCCGGGATGTCAAAATCCGAGGCTACGACATCGCGGCGGGGACTATGGTGATCACGAATGCGTGGACCATCGGGAGGGACCCCGGCACGTGGGACAAGCCGGACGAGTTCAAGCCTGAGAGATTCTTGAACAGCTCGGTGGACTTCAAGGGACAGGATTTCGAGCTGATTCCGTTCGGTGCTGGGAGAAGGGGTTGCCCCGGCACGTCACTCGCGATGGCGACGAACGAACTTGTCTTGGCAAATCTGGTGGACAAGTTCGATTGGGCATTGCCCGAGGGTCTGAAAGCGGAGGATTTGGACATGACCGAATGCACCGGTCTTACCATCCACAGGAAAGTTCATCTCATTGCTGTTGCCACTCCATTTCCGAGTTGAGGTTGTTCAAGGCTGCGAGCATGACGAGCGTGTGATTATTTAATTATGTAATGAAGTACAATAAGTAATTTTCATGTCATCTCTGCACATGGATATTATCATCGTTCATAATATTTTTGTGAGGAGATTCAGCCATCGCATCATCTTTTATTTAACATAGAGAACATCCTAATAATTAAACAGCGTTATGGCCATAAGACCCATTGTCATTTCTTTATACGTATGTCTAAAGGAAAAAGGTTCTGACTAAACTTGTTTTAATAATGCTAATTGCGCATCATTATATGGAGATTACATTAGGCTCTACTTGACAAAAGTTGGAGGTTATTAATTTTTTGATCTGAGTAATTCGTTCTAACGATGAACGTTCATGGTACCTTATTTATTAACGTTCTTTCAAGTAGCTTACACGTGTTCTATCTCCAATCCAATGAGAACACAATTTATGTGGGCTTAATGCTATTGAATGAAAATGCTCCTAATATACAAATGCATATTAATATTTTTGTTTAAGGGCCGGGCTTAATTCCTAAGTAATGAATGACTAAATAAGGTTGCCAAAAGTTAGGTGTTAACCTCATCTAATAGGGAGAAAAAGATTGGAATGATGGGAGGTTAATCAGTCCTCAAGATCCACGGAAACGTAATATACGTGTGACTTTTAGTTGGCTCCTTATAAACCCTAACCATAGAAGGATATGACATGTACAAACACCTATAGACTATAGTTGTCTATAGATAGTGTCTGTTCAGTTGGTAAAGCAAGCTTGACGCTAGAGATTTCATGCTTGCTAATTACTTGGTATGATTTCTCAGGAAATTCCCAAGACTAGTCAGATTAGTAAAGTTCATCAAGATCACCATCTTCTCCCACTAAATGAATCCAAGATATTTTTGTAACGAATTGGCCAATCATATATGATGAAGAACTCGTAGAATCCTCAAAGGCACACCGGTTATAATTTTGATCAACCCTTTTTTCAAAGGCACGTATAGGTCAACACTAGACTCCATTTATTTCATGAAAAATAAATGACTTAAAGAATATGTTTTTTTAAAAATGATTGTCTGTATTGCTTGAAGCAATTAGTCAATGAAAAACAATTGCATTACCAGCAATAATTTATGTCTAAATATCTTCAAGGATAATGAAAATATTTTTCGTTTATTCAGTTTCATAAGTGAAATAAGCGACCATTTATAAGAGAATGCATTCGAAATTATTCATTTTCTGCTAAAAAATGGAATCTAAAAATTTAGTTATCCATCTTGCATAATTAATGGGGTGAGGGACCAAATAAGGTAGTGGTGAAGTCAATAATGGAGGACTTATCTCTTCTATTGGACTCCGTTCCTCGTTATTAAATGACGAAAATGCAAATCTATGCATTTGGCTGACCACATGTATCATAACTTCGTGAAATGTTCAAACTTTAGGGACGATTACTTGATATAGCCTCAACGGTATCTAACTTATCATCAACTTTTTTTTTTTCCTTTCTTGGCCTTTTTGGTGTTAGAACATACATTCCAAGTCACCTTCTGATGGTCGAATTAATTCCACATGTTCGATCCAGTCAACAGTAAGTCATCTACGTCGGAATAAAGAGAGATTCACAAAGACTTATACTCTCGTGACTTACCTCTAAAAGCTTGGATAAAGCATACATATCGAGCCGGCGACCTTCGGTTTCTTTGAGGCCAGTCGTTATGCCGGCCCCTTGAAGGCCAAATCATCACCGCTTTGTAATGTTTTCAAGTTGAGGTGGGGGCACTTATTCACGCGTACCCTATGTTTATGCAATGCGCAGGCCACGTCAAAAGCATTATGGTGTTGACCATGTCGATTCTGGATAACGACAAATGCTTACTGAGCCATCCCAATCGATATTCCCAATTCTTCTATTTCCTCTCCATGTACTTTTGTTTCTTCTATATGATACTGGTCTAAAAAAAAGTCAGTGATTTAGAAGTTAACACAAGTACACAACATGAATATTCATCACCAAAGAAAATCCACTTTAAGATACATGGGATGTGACTCACGATTCGAGCAAATCCATCAAAGAGATATATGGTCATTTTCGTGATATTGTAACATAAGAGCTCAATTCCAAAAATTCATTAAGATACGCACTTACCCTCGAAACCTTAAAGAGGATATATATAGACTCATTTTGGGACGACCGTCCAAGCATAGACAAATCCCGTGACTTCTAGCATTTTTATTTCCCAAGACGAGGCTAAAAATCCCCATACCAAAACATAAATAAGAACTTTGACTCTCGACTTTGGAGATAAAGTACATTGTGCATTGGACTCGACAAGAATGTAGAAAAATTGAAAGACTGGCTCTCGGATTTGCCGACCACCTTTTAGTATTTTGAAAACTAATTCCCCCGGAAGACCCCAACTTGCTCGAAACTTGATTCATTTGATATTTTACACATGAGTTTTTCCAATCATATATCGGCCGACCACATTGAAGCCCGGATTTCTCTTAATTATCTGAGGCAGGTGATCTCTAAAATCCAGCAATAAGCGTTGCACTTAACCCTTCATGTTGTTTTATGTATAGGGGATTGCATCATTTAATTTGAGCTAATCGGGGAGTTGTACGCTTTCTCAACCTCTCCAATAAAATTTGGAACTACGATTTGTTCTTTCTTTTCCTTTGCATGGTTAATTGACAAATTGAAATAGTACGTGATGATTACTATCAATATTGACCCTGGACTAGGGATTCGAATACTAGGTAACGGTAACGGTGATAAGGGGAAAAAAATTAGGATGCTTTGAACAGATACACCTGAGCCAAAAGTTTCGGGGAAATGATGCATTTCCCAAAGCTCAGTCAAACGCAGCCGATGATGGTTAATGCGTCCTCACGATTCGCGAAAATAAGGAGATTAAACCCTAATTTTGTCCTTTTGCAACTTGAATTATTCAATAACGCGCGTTGATTTTCAAGGATGTTTGGAGAACTCCATGTTTGACTAATTAAGTAGAAAGCCGAGGATCGAGTCGAAGTCGAGCCTTTTGTTCTTGCTTCCTTGTCCATAGGCGTGGAATAGAGTAATTGAGATGGACTCTGCAGACCTCTAGACCTTGCGATTGCCACAATCCAGAGATTTGGGGAGGGATAATACGCCAAAACGACAAGTAATAGATGACAAAATATCAGATCAACGCGGCGAAGACTATAAGAATATAAAAATAATATCTGATAAGGAGGTCTAATGCACCTTGGATTTTATGTTTAGTGGGGGATTAGGTAGCTTAAATCCTCAAATAAGGTGGATTAAACCGTTTGTGTGAAGCTTTCTTTATATTGACGGTGTATGTTCTAATTTTCCGAACTTCAAATTGTTCGCTAGAAATGGAGAAAAGAAACCAAAATTCCCAAAATGATATTGCATGGTATTACTGTGGAAATGACAGAGAGAGAGATATGATAGGGGTTTTGCCAGCACCACATTTTTTTGGGTTACTGTGAAAATAACAATTTGTTATGAATTACAAATTCTTAAAGAAATAGACCTTATAATAATTTATAATATTTGTTATTTGAATTTTTGTGGGTTCGAACCTTATGATCGTTTCTCATGGGGTCGTAATCGAGGACGTTACAGTAGCAGTCAGCACGATCAATACAAATCTACATGTTCGCCCTTTGTCCCCCCACCACTCGTCTTCCCATCCCTGAAAAGAAACGAAGTCGCATTGAGACATAGAAACAGTGAAAAACCACTGTGGTCACCGACAATGCTGAGCTTTAACGTTTCACCGCTACTCTCCTTCACACCCTCGCTAGCCTCAATCGCACTCGTCCTCTTCATCACCTACCTCACCCTTAAATGCCTCCGCCTCCTCTTCTCCTTTGCCACTGCCACTAACCTTCACCTTCCGCCATCACCGCCGAAGCTCCTGATCATCGGGAACTTCCAGCAGCTCGGTGATATCCAACTGCGCCTCACTTATATTTGGTTTCTTGGTTATATCCAACTGCGTCTCACTAGGTAATTCGAGTATGATAGTAAAAAGATCTTATAGACTGTTCACCTTAATACTTTCAAATTTGTATAAACTTCCCATTCTTCTAGATTTGTTCACGTAGGTCCTTCAAGCTATTTTGAATCTTTTCATTTTGTACATCTAAGTTCATTTTGTCAGACATTATTTGAGGCATGAATAACACTTATGTATATCAAACTTGTAAAGAATCATGGATTGTTTTTATAACTACAAAATATATCAGGATGTTTTCTCAATATCATCAAGCACCTATCAATCTCTTGCTAAAAAGGTGCGAATCGAATCTCCTTTTGAGATTCTCCCATCTGGATTTATGCGACCTGAATAGGAAAGCATAGAAGAAAGAAGGAGAAGAAGAAGGTGAAACTAGGAAAATGTTATCTGAAAAAGAGAAAAGGCAATGGAGACAAAATGCTCATCTCTCTCATTAGACGATGAATAAACTTGTCAACCTTATGCTGTATTATTGGTACTTGTCGATTGTACATTGCATTATTGGTACTTGTTGGCCATCCGAGTTGTATTGTTGGCCATCCAAGTTGTATTGTTGGCCATCAATTTGTCGTCGCATTGTATTGTTGGCCAGTAGTTTGTTTTCGTTTAATGCTTATATAAGGCATTGATTGTAAGTTTTAAGGGGTAGACTAGTCTCTAATAATAAAGTTGTGTTTGTTTGTGTTGAAAATATAACGCGGAAACGACATGATCTTGCAATTTATGTCAACACGAAAATACTAGAGAAAAATAAGGGTACCAGAAATTTACGTGGTTCGGTCCGAGTATCGGTACCTACATCCACAGGGAGAGCCAGCATCAAATAATCCACTATAATCGGAGAATCAGAGTTACAATCACTCACACGCTCGAGTGTTTCCCACACCTAGATTTAACCCAAACCCAAAGTGTTTACAAATAAACAATGTAAACTCACAGCACAAAATCACCGAATGTTCAAGCCCTCCTGCAATTCGCTCACAAACATACGAAAAACAAGAACTCCGTTCTTTCTTGTATGCTTTGTACGGCAACTGCAGCTTCTTGACTTGGCTTCTATTTTTGTGTGGCGCTCTCATCTTCTATATGCTGAAGAAACCTTTTTATATATATATATGTGTAAACCTAGCACTACTAGGTTTCTCCTATAGATAAGAGAGGAAACCATTGTCTTTATCCTTTTGTGCAAAAGTAATCCTAGTCAAACTTGGAATAACAAGAAAACCAATCTTGAATAGGATATGAAATATTTTGAACAAATCAAAATCCTTCTATGGATTGAGTTCGTGAAAATTCAAACTCGAGTCATAATTTAACAGTTTGTAAACACCATGAGCTAATCCTCTTCTTTCTTCTCTTCAACATCTCTAATTATATTAGAGATTTTAGAATGATGGGATAGCACCTCATCCTAGTAGTATGCCCTACATTTGCCTCCATAATAATCTTGTGCATCATTATTTTGAGGCCAAAAAGGCCTTATGCTTAGCATATGGATTTAGTTGGATGCTAAAAGTCCATCTCAATAGGACAAGGCTTGAGTGAGGCACCGAACTCAAGGGGACTAACTACCTACATTCGTTGAATTCTATTCTAAGCATAGACCCATGATTGGTATCAAAGCTAGGTTTCGATGGATCATTAGATTGGTTTAACTCCTTTGCTACTATAGTCCCACATCGCCTATGTGAAATTGGGCTACATTTGGTCGTTCAGATTTCTAACCAGGATAGGAGTAGATATGATAATAAATTACATTTAAAGATTTTGCTATATTCTATCTACTATTTACATTATACTATGTACATTGTTTGATATAAATTGTATATTAGTATAAATAACCAAAAATTTACAAACAGAGATGGAAAAAAATCTCTTGCAACATTCTTGCCTATTTTATTTTCATTTTTGCCTCCCCTTTTAATTTATTTCTTTTTATTTCTTTCTTCCACTTTTATCATTCTCTAATATAATTTTATTAAATAGAAAATTTACTATACCTAAAATACCTAAAATATGTAATATATATTTATATTTATATAATAATTCATATTATAAGATAGGATTTAATTCAAATATGTAAATAAAAATAAGATTAAATTTAAAAAAATAAATTTTTATTTTTTTGTTCTTTTGAATTTCTTATGTTAGAATTAAAATATTATTTATATTGAAATATAATTGTAATTTTTTTAATTTAAGAAATTTGTTATTTGGGAAAAATAACTTTTTATTATGGATATTAGAAATCCTATCCACATTTATCCCAACTCCCCCCATGGAATAATTTTATTTGGCCTATATACCCCTTATATTTGACTTCATCATATCTTGAACAAGCATCAAATACAATATATGATAAATTATACCATATACTAAATTTTATCCTGACTACCAAACACGGCCTTGGTAATTTGAGAAAGAGAAATGAACATTGGTAACTAACTTAAAAAGAGTTGGTAAAACAAAACTAGTTGGGTTTCTTGTCCTTATGCACCCTATCAAAATAGGATTGTAGAACGGAAATATTGACGTATAGTCAACACTGGAGTCCATCAGTTTTTTGGATGTTTCCTTTTGAAATTGCAGTATACTTAATTAACTGCATGCCAACACCAGTCATTGATAATATTTCACCTTATGAGGCTTTATTTCACACTAAACCAGATATTACGTATTTACGTGTTTTTGGTTGTACAATATATCAATTTCTTTGCCTTTACTCGCTCCATAAGCTCACGTCTAGATCCAAAGTTTGCATCTTTAAGGGCTATCCTCTAAGATATAAAGGATATCGCTTCTATTTCCCCAAGGATAAGCATTTTTATGTTGTTGCGGATGCCACTTTTGATGAGGTCACCTATCCTCTTGCTGCCACGCTAAACTCCTCTTAAAATGCCTTAACACCAAAACCTGTTGAACTATTTTTGCCTGTTGGATCTTGGGCACCTGTTGGACCACCCAAGTCGCCACGGGTTTTTCCACCAAATCTGGAATTTTCACTTCTTGACACCACTGAAACTGCAATTGAACATGTTAAGGCTGCGCATGGTAACCATTTTGTTTCTATTTATGGAATAGATTTTTATTCCAGACCTATTTCTGGAATAGAAATCCGTTTGGTAAAAAAATTTTCACTTCTATTTCTGGAACAAATTTCTATTCCAGAAATAGGTTTGGAATAGAAATTAGAAACAAATTTTTTTTACTTTTCTATTTCTAGAATAGAAATCGGAAATTGTTTTTCTCTTTCTTATTTCTCACCTGAAGAAGTTTTTTTTTGTCCGCCGCTCACGACCACCACCACCACCCCCCGCCCACCGCCGGGCCCCGGCCGTTGCCGCCGCCGGTCGTCCACCGCCACCCGGTTGCCACTCCTCCCATTATCGCCGCCACTTAGAAAAATAAAATTTTTTTGATTATCAAACGAATTTCTATTCCAAGAGTATAAATTTTTTGTCGTTATCAAACGCTTTTTTTTGGCTCAGAAACTCATCCAGAAATAGAAATAGATTTACGGGCAAATGTTATCATTCGCACCCTAAGGTACCACAAGAAACTCTTGCCATAGTACCAGCATCATCTTCACATCCTATGATGACCTATCTTCGAGACGGGACCATAGCTCATCGAACTTTTAAAAGAAATCATACCTCAGCTCTTGTGGTTTAGTCTAGTAATCCTGAAGAACCTACTTATTTTTCCAAGGTCGCAAAGGATGAGAAATGGCAGCTTGCAATATAGTACAAATACAAAGCACTAATGGAAAATGGCACATGGGATCTTGCTCCGTTCTCGCTCATGCTCAACCCATTGGATGCAAATGGGTGTATAAAATTAAACTCCCCTCTGACAGAACTATTGAATGATATAAAGCAAGATTGGTCACCAAGGGTTTTCATCAACAAGAGGGTATCGATTATAAGGGTGATCAGTTGGTTCCATGGTCGAACTAGGAACTGAATTGGGAGGACCGGTTCCCATTTTTTGGGACCGAGGACCGGACAGAATAGTCTTAGGACTTGGAATCGAACCAACCAATTGATCCGGTCCAATGGAACCGAACATTTAGTAAAAAAAAATTAAAATTTTAAAAAATACTAGAATTATTATTATTTTAGAGTTTATTGCATTTTTTAAATAAAAAATAGTCGGTCCGGTCTAGTCCAATTCCCCCTGGAACTGGGAGCTAGATCGAAAATCACTGGTTCCATTTTTATGGAACCGAGAACCGGACCGACGCTGCGGGTAGGGGTGAGCACGGTTCCTGGGTAGAACCGGGAACCGGAGAACCGAACCGGAGGGTCCGGTTCGGTTCCTGGTTTTAGGGAGCCGGTTCCGGTTCCCGGTTCCTCATATTCGGAACCGGAACCGTGAACCGGAACCAGAACCGGAACCGGTCCAATCCAGCTTCCCTCCTTCCCAAAAAATCCTAATTCTATCCCCAATTCCATCATCCACACGCGCTGCAGAGAGAGAGACATGGATCATCTTCGGCTCCTCCACCAGCCACACCTTCGCGTCCAATGCTCGCCGTCGCCGCCGCCGCCGCCGCTCCTTCTTGAGCTCGAACCCAACTCTATGGTGGCCACCGGTCGTACCCGTAAGTGCTCTCTCTCTCGCTCTCTCTCTGCTTGTGAATTTGTGTTGAATCTGAGCTGCATTCCTCAATGCGAAGCCAGAATCTGAGGATGGTTTGGAGTTTTGGGTGTCAAAACCTTGTTTTGAGTGCTGCAGAGTCCGCAAGATCGTTGTTTTCTCTGTCATTGTTGACCATTGGAATCTGCTAGCTCGCTCTGGCTTTGTGATGCGTTTGATTTACCTGAGCCGAATGAAGGGTCGGATCTTGTTTCCCTTTTTTCTCCGCGCGCTGTTCTTCATTGGGTGCATCAGATCGGTTCTTGATTGAGCTAAAGTTTGGTTTTTTAACGGATCGTGTGTCCTTGCTTTGACTTGCGGAGAAACCCATGATGGCCAATTTTTGTTTTTATATTTTTTTTACGAATTTTTGGGTTGATTACCCTGTATTTGCTCTTCTGGGTATCTGGTTGATCCACCATGCGAGAATTGTGATCTGTTCTTATCATGAATCTGTAGCTTCTATCTGAATGATTGTAAATAGCTGCTGCCAGAACTGTTTAATGAGTATAAAGCGACAGATTCATCACTGGACGAGCCTGGACTGATACATAAGGATCATCCCACTCAACCTTAGCAACAGGCTGTGCCTTTACATGTTGCAAGTAGAAAATGCGATGAGCGAAAAAAGCCAATCTGGCCAATACAGTTCAATTCAATGTCGTCGTTTTCTTTCCCTAGACTAAAACCTACGCCAATTATGAATCTATCTCTTCGAAGATACTGCGCTAAAGCACAAAGAGGATTACTTCCTCTTGCAGGCACATTAGCAGCCAACTAGTGACTGCCTTTTACTGCTCTTAAAATGAAATTCTGGTCTTTATGCATTCTTCATTTGACTTTTTATGTTTACAAGCGATGGGGTCTAACTCTCATGGTTACTTGCAGCTCATGTGCTTGGCTGATCTGGAGTTCGATTACATAAACCCTTATGATTCTGCCTCGCGGATTAATGCATTGATCTTACCAGAGTTCATTGGACAGGGAGTCTTCTTGTTGTTTTGAGTAACGCATTTTTTGTGATTTTTATCATTATAAAGACTATGTTGGAAGGGATGATCATGGTTCCTGGTTTTAGGGAGGGAGGTTCCGGTTCCCGGTTCCTCTTTTTTCGGAACCGGAACCGGTTCCACTTAAATGAAAAAAAAAAAAAAAAAAAACCTGTTGGACCACGGAACCGATCACGGAACTGTGAGAGGGTAGGTTCTAGGTTCGGATTTCGACGTGTAGGTTCCGGGTTCCAAAAATTGAGGAACCTGTACCCAGGGTAGGTTCCAGGTTCCAAGCGGAACCTGTAAGGAACCTGGAACCGCTCACCCCTAGCTGCGGGGAATTGGACCAAACTGGTCGGTCTAGTCTGGTCCAGGCGGTTCTTAGTTCGAGGCAGTCTAATGTGCTCACTCCTAATCAATCACACTGAGACGATTAGTCCGATGGCCAAGTCAATTACCATATGCATGGTCTTGTCTTTGGAATATTCTCAACATTGGTCCATTCGACAATTGGACGTCTCTAATGTGTTCCTACACGGATTACTTGAGGTGGAAGTTTATATGACTCAACCGCAAGGTTTTGTTAATGTGGGTAAGCTCAACTATGTTTGTCACCTTCGAAGCTTGTTATATGGTCTTAAACAAGTGCCTTGCACTTGGCACACCTGCTTGAGTTCTTACTTGTGCAACATGGGATTTGTCATATCCAAGGCCAACATCACCTTACTTGTCAAACACATAGCTAGTTTCACCATTCACTTATTGGTGTATGTTGATGATTTTATTTTAATCAATTCCCCAAATGCTCCATTACATGATCTCATGCAATCCCTTTAGTCGGAATTTGTTATCAGGGATTTAGGGGACATTCATTATTTTTGGGGATTGAAGTGCTTCATACCAACAATGGGTTACATCTTCACTTGGGTCAATTTGTGAGGAAAAAACTGAAAAATGCTAATATACAATCTGCCAAACCCACTACTACTCCTACCAATTTTGTGGAACCAAACACGGTCGCTTCTCATGAGCCACTTGTGAACCCATTTTAGTTTCAAAGCATTATAGAAGCACTTCAATAACTAACTCTTACATGGCCCGATATTGCATACGTGGTGAATTCGGCTTGTCAACATCTTCATGCCCCCACTATGGCAAATTAGGGTCATGTAAAATAGATTACATATATGTTACAATAGTTTTCAATTAACACATGTCATTAGAGTTAGGTCATTTAAATTGCATGTCATATGTCGTTAGAGTAAAAAAAATCATGCATATTAAATCTAGACTAGAGTTACATATAATTAATTTTTCAAATTTTTTTTTAAAAAAAATTAGATGTCATCCCATTTAGAAATTATGTTTAGAGCATGCATTTTAGTTATAGCTTATTTTGCTTTAAGGTTGATCATGATTCTTACATTTATTCCTTTGGACTTATTGAATGTTATTGATTGTGATTCGCATAACCACTCTTTTCCATGTTAGTGGCTTAGGTTAAAATCAACCGAGACTGCTTTCAAAAAAATGTTTTTGAAACTTAAACAGAAATGGTACCGAAAGGGCGCTAGTTTAACTTAGCGTAATCATGTCTCCGAACCTATTGAATCTCTGGTTCGCAGAAATAAAGTATTCTCCCATACTTTACTTAGGTTTCTAATCAACCCTAATTGATTAGTGGCGGCTTCTAATTGAATAAAATTACATGTTTAAATAGGACAAATTTTGAGTACCAAGTAGCGGTCGGTAGGGTTTGGGAGAGTCCGCACTAAGTCATCGGACTTAATAATCTATTAATTTTCCCATGGTGATTCACTTTCGAGAAGGTCGCGACAAAAGCCATCTTGCACAATTAATGGGGTGAGTGGCCAACCAGTATAGTGGTGAAGTCAATAATGGAGGACTCATATCTTCTATTGTAGTCCATTCCTCATCGCTAAACAACAAAAATGCCCGCAAATCTATGCATTTTGATGATCACACCTATAATTTAGGGGCGGTTACTTGATATAATTTCAATGGTATCAAACTTATTATTGACTCTCTTTTTTCTGCTTTCTTGGCCATTTTGGTGTTACGAACATAGATTCCAAGTCACCTTCCGATCATCGAACTAATTCCACGTGTTGGAACAAAGAGAGATCTATAAGGACTTATACTCTCTTGATCTAACTCTGAAAGCTTGGATTCAGCGTACAAATCAAGCCGGTGGCCTTCGCTTTCTTTTAGGACAGTCGTTTGACTCTCGCTCGGCCTACCCTTTGAAGTTCTTGTTAGCAGCTTTCCTTCACTGTTCATCTTTCGGTACTTGTGATTATTGTACTAATGGAGCAAAGGCCACATCTCATGACCATTTTTGTCATGTTCTAGTTGAGTAGGGAAACTTATTCACGCGTACCCTTTAGAGTCGCTTTCTTGTAGTATATGTTTCAGCAATGCGCAAGCCACGCAAAGGGCAATATGGTGTTGACCACGTCGTTCTTGGATCGTGACAAATGCTTACCGAGTCATCCCAGACGATATTCCCAATTCTACGCTTTCCTCTCCATGTAGTTTTGTTTCTTCTATATGATACCGGTCTAAAAGAGTAGGTGATTTAGAATATAACAAAAGTACGACAACATGAATATTAATCACCAAAGAAAATACAAAAAAAATTTAAAAAGTCCAAAACCTATTCATTGATGTTAATTTAGCTATAAATCTGTTATCGGTGTCAATTTGGTCCTAAACTTTTTTATTGTAATTTAGTCATTCTAGATAATTTTGGTTAGATTTTGCTAACGTGAATGCATGTTAGTTTCGATGTTGATGACTTTTAATAATATTTTAATATTTTTCAAATTATTATTTTTCTTATTTTTTTTCTCTTTCCTTTTTTTCCCTTTCTTTCCTTCTTTCTCCAGTCGATTGCCTCGCCAGTGGCTGGGATGCTTGCTCAACCTCACCAGCCCTCACCTTTGGGCGGTCGTCGACCATCGATCGACTAGAGTAAGAAGGAAGGGAAGAGGAAAAATAGGAAAGAAAAAAGAAAAGCAAAAAGGAAATAAAAAATAAAAAATAAAAAATAAAAAAATATTATTATAAGTTGTCGGCATTAGCATTGATCATGCCATGTAGGTCGACCGGAGGGCATGTCAGCAAAATTAGGCAAAAATTAGTTGGAAAAGATTTAAAATTGAATTGGCACTACGTCAAAATGTTTAAAACTGAATTGATATTAGGTCAAAATGTTTAGAACTAAACTAGTACTAATGCAATATGTTTAACACTTTTGTAACCTTAAGATACATGAGATATGACTCACGATTTGAGCGAGTCTATCGAAGAGATACCAAGTTCTTTCGTGATATCGTAATCTAAGAGCTCAATTTCAAAAATACATTAAGATACACACTTACCCTCAAAACCTTAAAAGGATTTGTATAGAGTCAATTTAGGACCACCGTCCAAGCATAAACAAATCCCGTGACTTCTCACATTTCTATTTCCCAAGATGAGGCTAACAATAAATAAGAACATTGACTCTTGACTCCTGACTCTAGAGAGAAAGCACATTGTGCAATGGACTCGACAAGAACGCAGAAATATTAAAAGACCGGCTCTCGGATTTGCCGACCACCTTTTGGTAACACAAGTTCCTCCGGAAGACCCGAACTTCCTCGATGCTTGATTCATCTGATATTTAACACATGTTTTTCTAATCATATATCAGCCGGCCACATTGAAGCACGAATTTCTCTTAACTTAACTATATGATGCAAGTGGTGAAATCTAAAATCGGCACTTAACCCTTCATGTTGTTTTATAGGAGATTGCATCATTTAATTTGAGCTAATTGGTGAGTTGTACTTCATACGCCTTATCAATCTCTCCGGTAAAATTGGAACTACGATTTGTTTTTTCTTTTCCTTTGCATGGTTAATTGACAAATAGAAAGAATACATGATGATTTCTACCAGTATTGATGCCGGACTAGGGATACAATGGTGATGAGGGAAAAAGACTGAGAAGCTTTGAACAAAATGCACTTCGAGCCAAAAACCTTTGAGAAAATGATGTATTTCTTAAAGTTCAATCAGACGCAATCCATGATGACACGTTAATATATTTTAAGATCCATGAAAGTAGGAAGATTAAACCCTAATTTTGTCCTTTTGCAACTAGAATTATTCAATTATGCGCGTTAATTTTCAAGGATGTTTGGAGAACTCCATGTTTAATTGATTAAGTAGAGAGCGGAGGATCGAGTCCAAGTCGAGCCTTTTGTTCTTGCTTCCTTGTCCGTAGGCGTGGAATAGACTAATTGAGTTGGACTTTGCAGACCTGCAGGCCATGAGATTGCCATAATAAGCCGAAACGCCGAGTACTAGGCGACAAAATGTCAGATTAACGCGGCAAAGACTTTAAGAAAGGAAAAGTGATGTCTGATCAGGAGGTCTAATCCACCCTTGGATTTGATGTTTAGTGAGGGATTGGGTAGCTTAAATCCCCAAATTAAGGGTGGATTAAACTGTTTGCGTGAAGCTTTTCTTGTGGTGCATGTTCTAATTTTCGGAACTTCACATTGTTTGGCTACAAATGGAGAAAAGAAACCAAAAATCCCAAAATGATATTGCATGGCATTACTGTGGAGATGAAAAAGAGATATGATAAGAGCTTTACTAACATAATAATTTTTAAATTATTGTGAGAATAATAACTCGTGAGCTACAAATTCCTAAAGGAATAAACCCACAATAGTTTATAATTATTTATTATTTAAATTTTTATAGTCCATAATAAATAGTTATTTTTATAGGAAATTTAAAATTATCACCAAATCATTTTTCATTTTTATTTGTATTTTCATCACCATTTCAGAACAACTTCTATACTAGAACACCCGTCGTGACCCATGGTCTTTATCTTGCCAAACCAATTGTAATGACAATTGTTGGCTAACAACCGTGTTGATCATCTTGAGAAAACTTCTCTTTGATATTTAATAAAAAAGGGATCCCCATTTAGGAATAAATTTCAGCTTTAAATGAATCTTGTTCACAAAATTTTGAGTGTACAAATGAATTTCTAGTAGAAATTGAACACAGAGAATTTACTAAGAGTGAGAAACTCCAATCCAATATGACATGAAGACGAAATCACCCCATTCGGAAAAAGTGTAAAAAAATTCTAAATATGTTGTATTTGTACCAATTTAGTTCCAAACCTTTTGATCTAGTACCACTTCAGTCTTAAACTTTTTGACTTAGTGCTAATTTAGTCACTCTGGCTAATTTTGATAAGATATTGCTAATATGGATAATTTTTTAATATAATTTTGCCAATTTAGTCATTTGTATTAATTTTGACGGGATATTGCTACAAAGAAAATTTTTAATACTTTTCAAATTACTAAAATTTTCTTTTTTCATTTTTTCTCTTTTTTTTTTTTTTCTTTTTCTTTTCCTTCCCCTTCCTTTGGCTAGTCATTGGACCTCGACGATTGGCTAGAGGTGAAAGCTAACGAGAGCCCTCTCTAGTCTCTAAGCTAGCCTCGTTAGCCACTTTGTGGAGGCTCAAGCCCTTGCCAAAGTCCATGAGGGTGGCCTCACGATGGGCTGGTGAGGGTCAAGCCCTTGCTAGATGCCACAAGGTTGTGGCCTTTGGCCACGGCATCTTGCGAGGGGCTCCAGCCTTGCCATGGTCAAGCTTGAGCCTCGCTGGATTAGCGTGAGGCCACCTTTGTGACCTTTGGCAAGGTCCCTCATTGGCAATCCTCACCTCTAGCTAGTCACAAGTCGGTTGGAGAAAGAAAAAAAACAATGAAAGAAAAGGAAAAAGAAATGAAATAGAAAATAAATAATAATCTAAAAATATTATTAAAAGTTGTCCACGTCATCACTAGCTATGCCACGTCAGCCAACCGACGCCCATGTTAGCAATATCCAACCAAAATTAGCTAAAATGACTAAATTGGCATTAGGTCAAAAGGTTTAGGACTAAATTGGCACAAATAAAATGTTTAGAACTAAATTGACATTAATATAATAGGTTTAATACTTTTTTGACACTTTCCCACCTCATTCTCTATGTGGCGGGCGAGGTCAACCTCACCAGGGCTGGGTGAGTTCGATCTTCCTAGTGAGGAGAGGTTTAAGCCTCACTAGGGATGAGTGAGGTTGACCTCACTAGTCGTTGACTGGCCAAAGGGTGAAGAGGAAGGTAAGAAAAAAAGAAAAAAGAAATAGAAAGAAACATGAGGGAAAAAAAAGGAAAAAAAATCAAAAAATTTTTTTAAATATTATTAAAAATTATCAGCATAAGTATTGGTCACACTACATAGGATGTTTGGTAATCACATTAGCAAATTTCAGCCAAAATTGGCCAAATTGACTAAATTAGCATAAATATAAAATGTTTACGAGTCAATTGACAGAAAATAATTATTTATTTATCCCTGGTAAGGCTGTTCATTCAAAATTACTGGAGGGGAACGAGTCAATTCTCATTCATGGCAAGTGAACAAGATAGGAAATTTCCTGATATTCTGCATAGGAAAATTCATGTCGAGCTCCACTGCAGCAGTCAGCACGAGCAATATAAATCCACATGTTCGCTCTTTGTCCCTCCACCACTCGTCTTCACATCCCTGAAAAGAAACGCAGTCACCTCGAGACGCAGAAACAGCGAAAAACCGCCGTCGCCCCCGGCAATGTTGAGCTTTGACGTCTCACCGCTACTCTCCTCCACACCCTCGCTGGCCTCAATCGCACTCGTCGTCTTCATCACCTTCCTCATCCTCAAATGCCTCCGCCTCCTCTCCTCCTCCGTCGCTGCTACTGGCCTCTGCCTGCCTCCGTCACCACCGAAGCTCCCGATCATCGGGAATCTCCACCAGCTCGGTAATTACCCTCACCACTCGCTTCAAGCCCTGTCGAGACGCTATGGCCCCTTGATGATGCTCCACTTCGGGAGCGCGCCCGTCCTCGTCGTATCTTCCGCCGACTGTGCGCGTGACATCATGAAGACCCACGACCTCATTTTCTCCGACCGACCCAGGTAGAGCCCAAGCCTGTCAACCCGTGTTCATGAATCTTAATAATTCTGTATTAGAGTAATATTTTCTGGCATTTATGATTGGAGAAGGTCTCGGTTTATTACAGATATGGGGTTAACCACGTGTCAACTTGTGCCGTTACAAAACATCATAGTTCTACACGTCGAATGCTTCAGTTAAACTAATTTTGTGCCGAATCATTTAGATCAACCCTGTCCGAGAGGCTTCTGTACCACCGCAAGGACGTGTCGCTGGCGCCGTACGGCGAATACTGGAGGCAAATGAGGAGCATCTGCGTGCTGCAGCTGCTCAGCAACAAGAGGGTCCAGTCGCTTCGGACAGTCCGAGAAGAAGAGATCTCTCTGTTGATGGACAAGATCGAGCAGCATCGCTCGGTGGACCTGAGCGACGTGTTTGCGTCGTTGACGAACGACATCATATGCCGGGTGGCTCTGGGGAGGAAGTACAGCGAGGGCATGCAGGGCAAGAAGTTCAAGGGATTGTTGGCAGACATGATGGGGTTGCTGGGCATTTTCAACGTTGGGGACTTCATTCCGAGCCTTGCGTGGATCAACAAGCTGACTGGTCTAGACGCGAAAGTGGAGCTGGTCGCGAGGGAATTCAACCAGTTCCTCGATGAGGTGGTGGAGGAGCATCGGAGGAAGATGGAGGAGAAGAGCGTTGGCGGCGGAGGTGGAGATAGGAGAGACTTTGTGGACGTTTTGTTGGAGATTGAGAAGGACAAAACTCTTGGTTTTGCTCTTGGTGCCGACAGCATCAAAGCACTCATCTTGGTAAGCTCTCCATTTTCTCCACCAACCATTTCATACACTCGAAATTTTTCTCATGAGATAATTATTGGATGATGTTGGGTCTCTCTCATTTTTCTCTCGCACTTATAAATTGACCCCAAGCCTCTTTCACAATCGACAGCACTAAATGAGAAAGTTTTTGGGAATAAAAAAATATAACCATTTGTATTTTCTGTTTCTACAAAGATATCTCGGGTAACCGAGTTGATGACTTAATTAAGAGAATTCTAAAGATATAATAATTACAAAATTATATAATAACTCTCGTTAAATTTTGAACATACCTCACAAATTTAGATACTACTTTTTAAAGTCACAGTAGAATTTTTAAGTCAATATTAATAAGATATTAAGTATTCTTCAAACTTATGAGTCATAATTGAGTGACAAGCTTTATTAGTTGTCCATGATGCTTGATTATCAAGTTTTTTTTGTGCTTGTACAGGACATATTTGCCGCTGGAACTGATACAACGTACACAGTCCTGGAGTGGGCAATGACCGAGCTCTTAAGGCACCCTAGAGCCATGTACATTCTCCAAACCGAGGTCCGCAAGATCGCCAATGGCAAGCCAAACATAACCGACGAGGACTTGGAGAAAATGCATTACCTGCGAGCAGTCCTCAAAGAGACTCTACGCCTACACCCTCCGATCCCGCTCCTCGTCCCGCGATTGTCGACCCGGGATGTCAAAATCCGAGGCTACGACATCGCGGCGGGGACTATGGTGATCACGAATGCGTGGACCATCGGGAGGGACCCCGGCACGTGGGACAAGCCGGACGAGTTCAAGCCTGAGAGATTCTTGAACAGCTCGGTGGACTTCAAGGGACAGGATTTCGAGCTGATTCCGTTCGGTGCTGGGAGAAGGGGTTGCCCCGGTACGTCTTTCGCGATGGCGACGAACGAACTTGTCTTGGCAAATCTATGCACCGGTCTTACCATCCACAGGAAAGTTCATCTCCTTGCTGTTGCCACTCCATTTCCGAGTTGAGGTTGTTCAAGGCTGCGAGCATGACGAGCGTGTGATTATTTAATTATGTAATGAAGTACAATAAGTAATTTTCATGTCATCACTGCACATGGATATTATCATCGTTCATAATATTTTTGTGAGGAGATTCAGCCATTGCATCATCTTTTATTTAACATAGAGAACATCCTAATAATTAAACAGCGTTATGGCCATAAGACCCATAGTCATTTCTTTATACGTTTGTCTAAAGGAAAAAGGTTCTGACTAAACTTGTTTTAATAATGCTAATTGCGCATCATTATATGGAGATTACATTAGGCTCTACTTGACAAAAGTTGGAGGTTATTAATTTTTTGATCTGAGTAATTCGTTCTAACGATGACCGTTCATGGTACCTTATTTATTAACATTCTTTCAAGTAGCTTACACCTGTTCTATCTCCAATCCAATGAGAACACAATTTATGTGGGCTTAATGCTATTGAATGAAAATGCTCCTAATATACAAATGCATATTAATATTTTTGTTTAAGGGCCGGGCTTAATTCCTAAGTAATGAATGACTAAATAAGGTTGCCAAAAGTTAGGTGTTAACATCATCTAATAGGGAGAAAAAGATTGGAATGATGGGAGGTTAATCAGTCCTCAAGATCCACGGAAACGTAATATACAGGTGACTTTTAGTTGGCTCCTTATAAACTAACCATAGAAGGATATGACATGTACAAACACCTATAGACTATAGTTGTCTATAGATAGTATACATTGAGTTGGTAAAGCAAGCTTGACGCTAGAGATTTCATGCTTGCTAATTACTTGGTATGATTTCTCAGGAAATTCCCAAGACTAGTCAGATTAGTAAAGTTCATCAAGATCACCATCTTCTCCCACTAAATAAATCCAAGATATTTTTGTAACGAATTGGCCAATCATATATGATGAAGAACTCGTAGAATCCTCAAAGGCACACCGGTTATAATTTTGATCAACCCTTTTTTCAAAGGCACGTATAGGCCAACACTAAACTCCATTTATTTCATGAAAAATAAATGACTTAAAGAACATTTTTTTTAAAAATGATCGTTTGTATTGCTTGAAGCAATTAGTCAATGAAAATCAATTGCATTACCAATAATAATTTATGTCTAAATATCTTCAAGGATAATGAAAATATTTTTCGTTTATTCAGTTTCATAAGTGAAATAAGTGACCATTTATAAGAGAATGCATTGAAAATTATTCATTTTCTGCTAAAAAATGGAATCGAAAAATTTAGTTATCCATCTTACATAATTAATGGGGTGAGGGACCAAATAATGTAGTGGTGAAGTCAATAATGGAGGACTTATCTCTTCTATTGGACTCCGTTCCTCGTTATTAAATGACGAAAATGCAAATATATGCATTTGGATGACCACGTGTATCATAACTTCGTGAAATGTTCAAACTTTAGGGACGGTTACTTGATATAGCCTCAACGGTATCTAACTTATCATCAACTTTTTTTTTTCCTTTCTTGGCCTTTTTGGTGTTAGAACATACATTCCAAGTCACCTTCTGATGGTCGAATTAATTCCACATGTTCGATCCAGTGACCAGTAAGTCATCTACGTCGGAATAAAGAGAGATTCACAAAGACTTATACTCTCGTGACCTACCTCTAAAAGCTTGGATAAAGCATACATATCGAGCCGGCGACCTTCGGTTTCTTTTAGGCCAGTCGTTATGCCGGCCCCTTGAAGGCCAAATCATCACCGCTTTGTAATGTTTTCAAGTTGAGGTGGGGCCACTTATTCACGCGTACCCTATGTTTATGCAATGCGCAGGCCACGTCAAAAGCATTATGGTGTTGACCATGTCGATTCTGGATAACGACAAATGCTTACTGAGCCATCCCAATCGATATTCCCAATTCTTCTATTTCCTCTCCATGTACTTTTGTTTCTTCTATATGATACTGGTCTGAAAAAAAGTCAGTGATTTAGAAGTTAACACAAGTACACAACATGAATATTCATCACCAAAGAAAATCCACTTTAAGATACATGGGATGTGACTCACGATTGGAGCAAATCCATCAAAGAGATATATGGTCATTTTCGTGATATTGTAACGTAAGAGCTCAATTCCAAAAATTCATTAAGATACGCACTTACCCTCGAAACCTTAAAGAGGATATATATAGACTCAGCTTAGGACGACCGTCCAAGCATAGACAAATCCCGTGACTTCTAGCATTTTTATTTCCCAAGACGAGGCTAAAAATCCCCATACCAAAACATAAATAAGAACATTGACTCTCGACTCTGGAGATAAAGTACATTGTGCATTGGACTCGACAAGAACGTAGAAAAATTGAAAGACTGGCTCTCGGATTTGCCGACCACCTTTTAGTATTTTGAAAACTAATTCCCCGGAAGACCCCAACTTGCTCAAAACTTGATTCATTTGATATTTTACACATGAGTTTTTCCAATCATATATCAGCCGACCACATTGAAGCCCGGATTTCTCTTAATTATCGAGGCGGTGATCTCTAAAATCCAGCAATAAGCGTTGCACTTAACCCTTCATGTTGTTTTATGTATAGGGGATTGCATCATTTAATTTGAGCTAATCGGGAGTTGTACGCTTTCTCAACCTCTCCAATAAAACTTGGAACTACGATTTGTTCTTTCTTTTCCTTTGCATGGTTAATTGACAAATTGAAATAGTACGTGATGATTACTATCAATATTGACGCTGGACTAGGGATTCGAATACTAGGTAACGGTAACGGTGATAAGGGGAAAAAAATTAGGATGCTTTGAACAGATACACCTGAGCCAAAAGTTTCGGGGAAATGATGCATTTCCCAAAGCTCAGTCAAACGCAGCTGATGATGGTTAATGCGTCCTCAAGATCCGCCAAAATAAGGAGATTAAACCCTAATTTTGTCCTTTTGCAACTTGAATTATTCAATAACGCGCGTTGATTTTCAAGGATGTTTGGAGAACTCCATGTTTGACTAATTAAGTAGAAAGCCGAGGATCGAGTCGAAGTCGAGCCTTTTGTTCTTGCTTCCTTGTCCATAGGCGTGGAATAGAGTAATTGAGATGGACTCTGCAGACCTCTAGACCTTGCGATTGCCACAATCCAGAGATTTGGGGAGGGATAATACGCCAAAACGACAAGTAATAGATGACAAAATATCAGATCAACGCGGCGAAGACTATAAGAATATAAAAATAATATCTGATAAGGAGGTCTAATGCACCTTGGATTTTATGTTTAGTGGGGGATTAGGTAGCTTAAATCCTCAAATAAGGTGGATTAAACCGTTTGTGTGAAGCTTTCTTTATATTGGCGGTGTATGTTCTAATTTTCCGAACTTCCAATTGTTCGCTAGAAATGGAAAAAAGAAACCAAAATTCCCAAAATGATATTGCATGGTATTAATGTGGAAATGAAAGAGAGAGAGAGATATGATAGGGGTTTTGCTAGCACCGCATTTTTTGGGTTACTGTGAAAATAATAATTTGTTATGAATTACAAATTCTTAAAGAAGTAGACCTTATAATAATCTATAATATTTGTTATTTGAATTTTTGTGGGTTCCGAACCTTATGATCATTTCTCATGGGGTCGTAATCGAGGACGTTATAGTAGCAGTCAGCACGATCAATACAAATCTACATATTAACAATGTGTTAAATAAATATGCAAAATTTAGGTGTTAATAATGTGTCGAAAGCCGTTGGTAAAAAAAGAAAAATTAATTCGTAACTTATTTCCAGGTAATTTTTTTATAATAACTTTGAGTTTGAAGATTTTGGTAAAAAAGGTATATGAAATTTTATAAAAAAAATAAGAATTTTTTTTTTTGTCAAATATTAGAGTACTACTTGGTATCTTAAATAACAAATAAATGTTGGTAACTAACTCAAATAAGAGTTTGTAATGATATCTTAATCAAAAAAATGTTAGCAATCGTTGTAATTAAGGATGGTAATTTCTAAAAAGTTGTTGGTAAATATAAGGTATTGCTAAGAAATGCAAATAAAAGTAGTAACTTAACAGAAAAGTATGTAAAATTAAGAAAAAATAAATCAGTATTGATAAGCAATTTCAATGAGAGTTAATCATAAAAAAAAACTAATTGATAACTTAATTAGAGAAAATTGGTAATTTACACGACTAAAAAATTGCAATTTCATATGATACTTTGTAAGAAAAGTACATAAAATCCGATAAACAAATAGGACATACCTATCCAGGTTATCGCACTTATTGATACTGAAACTAGTGCATATGTTATTGATCCTAAACTTCTTCGTGATAAATTCAGGGAACCACATATCAAACACTTTTAGGCTACACTTGAAATAGGATTCTTCGCTATAATAAGGAGTAAATATGTAAATATTCAATTCTTTCCTCAATTCTCCATTACTACTAGAATTCTCGATTCTTCATACCCAAGCCAAGATATTAATGTTGGTTGGGATATTTTAAACTAATTACCTACTCTCTGGATACTCCCAAATGGTCTATGTTTTAATGAACGATTTAAAGAGTTTGTCAACATCAAAAGAATGTATTATTTGCAACCAGCATAAGTTGAGCCAATTCTGCAATAGTTGCTTAGTTTGTGCGTGAAAACACATTCAGAATTTTGGAGAAATGGTCCAATTCATTGTGATAGAATTCTAAGTTCTTTTTCCATTAGTCTTTCATGAAAAATGAAGATATCAACCTAGCAAAGAAACTGATTCAGGAATTAAGCCTAAAGATGTAGCTTTAGTTCTTCAAGAATGTCAACAGTTGGTCTTGCAATGACTAATTAAGCCCTCTCACTCGCAGTGGGCATGTGAGTTATTTTATGTCAACAAGAGAGCTGAGTAGAATAGAAGAAAAAAAGAGACTGGTAATAAATTACTAGCCTCTTAACCATTTCTGCAAGATGATAAGTTTGCTTTGCCAAACAAAAAAGCTTTGTTCTCATGTTTATAAATGCAGGGACTTACTACAAATTCGAATCAACATTACCAGTGAAAGGTATTCCCTTTTGGTTTCAAAATTACTTCTCTTTTCTAGAAGCTAGTGCAAGATTTTTCAACCAATCAGCGCTAGCTCACAAATTTACATTGATGACATCCTTTTATTCAATCCTGATGAGGAATCTCATGGTAAACTACTAGCTCAATTTGCTGACATTATCAAGTAGGCTGGCATTATGCTCTCACGATTAAGATGGTCATAGCCTAGAAAGAAATAGAATATCTTGGGATACATTTTAAGAAAGGTTATTACTATCCTAACAATCAAATTGCTATGGAATTGTTGAAATTTCCAAATTAGAATCTTTATTATAAGTACAAAAATATCTAGGTATTATCAATTTCCTAAGAGACTTGGTACCAAAAACCTCAAAGATTATGCATCAATTGCAGAAGATGCTCAAGAAAGATCCTTCTCCTCGAGGAAAGTCTCCGACAAATGCAATGAAATAAAGAGAAACTTCGATTTACCCCATTACAAATCCCTTTTGATGGCAATAGATCCTCCAAAACTAATGTCAATGATAGATATTGGGCAGCTATTCTTTTAGAAGAAGTTGAGTGCAAAAAATGTATACGTGGGTTCAAAAGTGAAAGGTTCATAAATGCAAAATTGCACCATCATTCCACTTTTAAGGAAATTTTAGTCGTCAAGTATGGAATGAAAAAATTTGAGTTCTATCTTGGTTGTCATTTTCTTGTTAAAATATGTCTTCAATTAACTAAATGATGAAAATTAAGTAGAAGCAAGTGCCTCATCCATAGTTGCTTAAACGGGCTGAATGGTTTTCTAAATGCTCTTATGGGTCCGAACACATTGATAGAGACAAAAATGTCCTTTTAGAGATCCTATGTAGGCCTAAGAAGATTCTTCATTATTTATATTTGTTTCCATAAGTCCAATTAGTAAATTTTGAATGCTAAACATGAGACCCAAATTCTCCAGCTGTATGTATCCACCTAAAGTTCTAGAATTTATGAAGTGATTTTTTTTTTTTTTTTTATAATCTTACAAACCTTATGTAAGAATATTATTACAAAAACTTCAAAAAGTGTGGTGAAGTGAATCTTTGACCCAAAGGATGGCATCTAAATTTTCAATTCATATCCTATATCCTCCTCAGCAAATGAGGAACTTTCGAAAGAAGTTAACTGGTTTTTATCGTTATGCCTTTAATTACCATACTATAGCCATTGAGTTTCCAACCTGTAAAGATGCTAGGAATTATCAACCAAGCAATACGAGAAATTGGAAGTGGCAAATACTTTTACTTTGCAGAAATGCTTTGTTGGTTCAAGACTTTGGGAGGATGGAAAGTTTTCTTCACAGAGCAATTAAAAGTTTGCAGACTAGATCCAAAATTGCATACATTATCCTTTTTTACGGGCCATGAGTGTTTATCAAGCCAAACAACACTTGTTCCAAATACCTTGCAAATATAGGAGTAATGACCAATAGAGCACAGATAATCCCCACTAAACCTCACAAAACACTTCCATGTTATATTGGTGCTCTTCTTGGGAATACAGAGGACTTCAACAAACCTTTTGTGAAACCAATCGCATCATTTCACCTGAAGTTTGGCCAAATGACAACACTAATGTACCTTGGGATTATTTGTGGGATTATCTCGAAATAAAGCCATTGAATAAGGTTGCTTTAGTAGAATTGAAAGCAAACAATTCTAATTAGCCATCATCATCATAGGATCCGGGGTGCATTTTTCTCTCGAGTTCCCTTTGATTATGGACTAAAAGGCTCTTCATCATTGATGAATATGGACAATTCGTTTCAACAAATCATGCCTAGAATGCACCTATCCCTTGGCCTAGGAAACCTTGCACTAGAGATTCCATCAAGGTCTAATGACATCCCATTCGAAGTTGGCTAACGATATTACTTAGAAGGGATGAGGAGGTAATTTCAAGAAACTTGATAAAATATTGCATAAATAAAAGTGTCAAATTTGATATAAGTGTAAATCGGGTAAACATAATGTGTTGATATACGCAAGAGGATGTTATATTAGTTAGAGCAGTTTGCTTCTATCAGACAGTAATAAATAAGTAGAAAGATAGAGAATGATGCACACAAAACTTTATAGTGATTCGACTTGGTGTAAGACTTGGTCTACTCTCCTAGACTAATAGCTTACATCTACTAATTGGATTCCACTAACAACCTTTTAGTAGTTAAGATAGCATGCATTGCTTATACCCAAGCACTTTTTATCGAAGCTAATGCTCCTTATACCCAAGTAGATAGACATCACTATTGCATACATAAACAGGAACTATAGCACCGACAATACTTCTCAAGAGATTACAAATTCAGTGTAATTAGAAGACAGTATAAGAATGGAAGCTTTCTCTATCTTTGGATTGATTGTCACTCTTAATCTCTTCTTCTTCTTCTTCTTCTTTTTTCAATGTCTTGTTGATCTTCTCTTATACTTGATCAAGCATCCAATCTTCCCGTTGAATAATCTTCAATCTCTAAGCTATTGAGCATATCAGTTTAGTGATTGAAGTTAATCAATCTGAGTTCCTGTAGATTGGTCACCCATACCATCAAATCCTTGGTTACAAAAATAGAGTAGCTTGACTAAGGAAAGTAACTTGTCTTCGGATGATTGTCAATCAACCACGTGTAATTGATATCTTTCGTGTAGATAATCTTTGAGATTGATGATCAATTACCTTCTTCTGAAAAAAATAAAAAAAATCCATACCAAATCACAAATTGTCAGAAGATAAAATAACTTATCTCAAGATATCATCCTCAAAACACGTGACAAGGTTGTTATCCAAGATAGTATGGTCTCTCCACATATATCAATAGTCTCTCGTTCTATTTGGTTTCCTGCTGATATCAAACTTCGACTTATATTAGGCTTCTAGTAATATCATATATTAATTATATATGATTTCCTAATTATATCCAATTGCATCTCACTAGGTACTTTGAGTACGATAGTAAAAAGATCCTATAGATTGTTCACCTTAATACTTTCAATTTTTTTTTAACTTCCTATTCTTCTAGATTTTTCAAGTAGGTCTTTCAAGCTATTTTGAATCTTTTCACTTTGTACATCTAAGTTCATCTTGTGCAGATATTATCTAAGGCATGAATAACACTTGCATACATCAAACTTGTAAGGAATCATGGATTTTTTTATAACTTCAAAATATATTAGGAAGTTATCTTGGTACCGTTATCAATTTCCTCCTAGAAAGGTGCAAATCGAATCTTCTTTTGATATTCTCCCATCTAGATTTTTGTGACAAGGATAGGAACATAGAAGAAAGAAGAAGAGGAGGAGGACGTGAGGGTGTGAAAGTGCTATTTGAAGAAGAGAAAAGGCAATAGAGATAGGATGCTCATCTCTCTCATCAAATGATGAATAAACTTGTCAGCCTTATGTTGCATTATTGGTACTTGTGGGTCATATGTTGTGTTATTTGTACTTTTCGGCCGTATGTTTTATTATTGGTAGTTGTTGGCCATGCAAATTTCATTATTGGCCATCCACGTTGTCATCATATTGTTTTATTGGCCACTCATTTGTTTCGGTTGATGCTTATATAAAGCATTGATTGTAACGTTTAAGGGGTAGACTAGCCTCTGATAATAAAATTGTGTTTGTTTGTAAACACCGTGAGCTAATATCCTCTTCCTCCTTCTCTTCAACATCTTTCTTATAAGAGATTTTAGAATGGTGGGATAGCACCTCATCCTAGTAGTATGCTCTACACTCGCCTCCATGAGATTCTTATGCACCAAACGCAAGGGCATTGACTACCTACATCTGTTGACACCTAATTTTTAATTAATACGTTAATAAAAAAATAAAAAAACTCGAGATTGGGGTTTCTAATCATGACAAAACTCATTTCTCAAACCATAGTGTTAGTTTTCATTTCTTTTTCTTTTGCCTATTGTTTTGAGGCAAATTTCTATCCATTGCCATAAAAAACCCATAAAGCCAAACGGTCGACTATTGAGTTTAGGTAAAAAGTTGGCTTTTTATATGAAAATGTCCTAAACGATCCTAATTTTATTTTGGCCAACTTAATTTTCAAAAATTTCAAAAATTTGATCATAAAATCAGCCTTTTAGTAGAGTTGACTTTCAGGAAAACCTTTGACAAAAAAATTTGAAAAAATCGAAATCCTCAAAAACATTCGTTTTAGCTTCAATTTCATCTTATAATTGAAAATTTTGCGAAAATGGATTAAGAACTTTATTTTCTGAATTTTTCGATTTTATGTTCAAAATCGATCAAAATAAAATTACTTTCACTACAGTTGTAATTAGATGTAGTTTCTTTTAAGACATTTAATCTAGAGGTCATTATACATTCACTCATTCGCTCAATTTTGAGATCAAGTATGTCGGAGTGCAAATTGCCAAATTTTCCTTTAACTAGGAGTCTAAATCAATTCTACGTGATCTGCAAACAATTATTATCATTTGATATGTTTTTATGAGATAAACATGGAAATTCACTTGGGAACATTGCAATTTGAGTGATTTAGCTTTCTTGAGCTTAAGAAAACTAGGCTAATGAACTATAATTGGCAATTTTAAGTTGACCCATTCAAGACTAATTTTTAATTTCAAGAATTGATGTCCAATTTCATTATTGGCCTTCAATTCAATTTTAGCGTAAAGGCCGCGCAACGTTTTTAAGTCAATTTGAATACCATGAGCCTTCATGAGCATGGGTAGTTGAACTAAGTAATGTCTTTTAACAACAATTAGATTCAATTTCAATCGGTTTGCGTTTTAAGGTGGGTAATTGTACAAATTAGCCTTTGAGATACCCTTTTAGAGCAAAGATTTCTTTCAATTAGGTGACCTAATTTTAGAAGAAAAAGTGAGGGAGGGGTGAATTAGTCAAGACTGACTCATGTCGGTCTGATCGACTCGACAAAAAGAGACTAGTTTAGTCACTTTCCAACAAGTCACTAGCAACAAACGACCACCCTAGGACGGCCTGCCTCATGGTTGATGCCTCTGTGCCATTATTTCTGTAAATTTGCACTTGCACCCCCAAAGTTTATGAAATTTGCAAATTTGCTCCCAAGTTTTAAAAATTTGCAAAAAGACTCTGATTAGCCTTCTATCTCAAGATTAATCTTAGGGATTAATCACTACCGTCCATCAAGAGCACTGTATGCATCATGACAGTTAAAATTGGCATGTGCTTATTTGATTTGTTAAGCGGATCAAACCTTAGCTCTTGCATTAGCCTTTGGATCAATCCAAGGGGTAAGATTTGATCTTGCCCTCACCTATGTAGTCAAATTTTCCATCCAAAATTCAATTGGAGGCCTCATTACAAAAATCCAGGTCTGAAAATTAGGAAAATCTGTCGAATCTCTCTTAAGAACTGACTTCTCCTCCTTTCTCTCTTCCCGCCATTTCCCTCCATCGGCATCTCTCGCCGCCGCGCCAAACCAACGGCTACTCCTCTAACGCGTACTGCTACAACCTCTGTTACGCCCCTCCTGAGCCTCCACTGATTGGCACTACCCTTGATAGGTCCTCAATCCACCCACTGGCAACCTTCCTTCCTTGTGTGCGCGAAGAGGTGATCCTCTTGCCGATCGCTATTTCGGTGAAGTCCGATCCACTCCGGTGATTCACTAGCATCCAACAACTTCTCAAGACATTCAGCAACCTCCTCCGATCTTCGTCGGGTTGATCACAGCAGCTAACCACCGTCAAAGTGCCCAACGTTTATCGATCTCCCTCACTAACTCAATCCAGCGCCTGATCCTCCACTTGCCGCCGATTAGCAACAAGCCAGTGCTGTCTGTTCCTACTCCAGTGTCCTCTAGTACTCTCGGAGATCCCTCAACATATCCTCATGGCTGTGGTGATTCGGTCACATCTTGTTCAAGTTTAATCGGTCTCAATTGAAATCAAGCGCAAGGTAGGAATTCTTGAGCTCGAGTCCGATGAGGCGAGGTCAAGATAATCAATCAGGACCATGATTCAAAGTTTAGGATCTCTTTTATACTTGGAATCTATGATTTTGAGTGATTTGATGATCTTTGAATGTTCATTGAATGATTGAACCAATTTTGGAAATCCGAAGATTCTACACCTGTGTTCTGTGATAATTGATTTGAGATCCTAAATCTCATTTTCTAACTTCGATGCCTTCTAGACCTTTGAATTACACTTGACAAGCTTCATTTTGACATGTCATGGGCCCCTAATTGACTTCGTTTAATATTTGAAATCATCTTTAAAAGTTAAGGATCTATTCTAGAAATTTTGCAAAACTGATGTTGATTCTAGTTTTTATCTGATGTTAGCATTTTTGTCGATTTTTTTTTATTAACTTTTGTGCTTCGATCCTTGAGTTGGTGCCTTCATGAAAGTTTCTCAAAATTGTTTTGACTATGACATATATTTTTACCAGAATTTTCACAGAAATTTTAGTTAGTGAAATCTTCAATAAATCGTCATTAGATCATTCTACCTTGATTTTACCCGATGTTAGCATTTTTTTTCAACTTTTTACTGATTTTTATGTTATGATTCAAGGGTCAGTACCTTCATCAAAGTTGCTCGAAATTTCCTTGATCATGACATATATTTTTTTCAGATTTTTTTAGTAAACTTAATCAAGAAAATCCCTAAAAAATCGTCCTTAGGCTAATCTACCCTACTTTAACCCGATTAACGTTTGCTTGGAATTGAGCTTGTAAACATGATTTTTGACTTAGGTATCTTCATGAAAGTCATAGTCAATTTCATTATTTTTCTAATGATGTATGGCACACCTCAATCGCATATCATTTAGTATGTCCATTGCTTGTTCGAAGTCAGTCATAGAAGCTATCCTGATGTGCTTCATATGTGTCATTTGTCACTTTTGTGTGGAATTTTACAATGAGAACAAGACTTGGGGTGTAACATCCTGAATTTCGACCCATTCCGAAATATATGAAATGATTATTTTATCAATACGCTGTTAGTTACATTTACTCTAAGTTGGCCCCTCATGAGTTAACTAATTGTTTGGAAAGATAATTAAGGATTGATACACGTACGACTAGTGAATTTAATCAGGGATAAGCCGCTTGACCATAAGGATCAAAGATGAATAATACCACACTGTTGCAGGCCAATTAGCGAATGGAAATAAATCGATTCGGCAAAAGTACGAGGTCGAATTGCAAGTGATGCCGCACAACTTTGATATCGACTTCAAACGACGTTAAACTGATTTCCTTTTGGTCTTGTACTCAGCGTGAGTAATTAACCCCTTGTGATTACATGTCAATCGAGGATCGCTCTGATTTGAATATGCACGATCGTAGATTGAAAAGCTATCAACCACAGGTCAAATACGCGAAAACCCTAAATGCCGCCCGAAAGTTAGGTTGTACTAAAGTCGTGATTTTGACCACGAATTTCAATCCGATATCAAGTATCAAACTTTTAAGAATGTCAAGACTAAAATATTGGACGTTGCCTCATTGATTCTTGAATTTATCAGTAAGCCTGAAAATTATCGGAAAATGATTCAATGGGCCGAGTTTTGAAGCCAAATATTTGGGAATTTGTGTTTCAGAGGCAAAAAAAACCAAAATGCCCTTTCTAAAAGCTTGTTAAGTATTTTCTTTTTCTTTTTCTCTCTCCCCCATCTTCCTCTGCACGTTTTCATCCCCCCTTCTTTTGTTGACTTTCCTCCCCCTCTCTCTCTCTCTCTCTCTCTTCCCCTCCCCAAAGTCTGCACGCCATTTCCCCTTTTTCCTTTCCCCTCCCCAGAACCGAAACCCTCATCCCCTTCTTCTTTTCCCACCTTGGCTCGGCAATCACCCCTCATCACCGCTCGCCGTTGTTGTGCCGTCCACCGCGCCTAGCCACTACACACCGTTGTCCCCGTCCGTGCCGTTTTGAGCCATCCAAGCCGCTCATTTGCCGCCGTCCGCTTCTCGGTCTCACCGTTGCCGAGACCCATTTTCGTCGCCACTTGTCTTGATGTTTCGGATGTAGCCGTGCGTCGTCCTCATTGCCGTTGTCATGCTTGTGTTGTCGGAATCGCTAAACCGTGAGTCGATTTCCTAATCCCTTAGTTAGGGGTTAATCTTGCTTATGAGTAGTTTAATTTGTTTAAACTTTGATTAATGCTTTGGATGATTATTGATTAGCATTAAAATATTATTTGATTAAGCTTGCTTAGTGTTAATCATGATTAGAATAAAGTAACTGCGGTTAGATTAAAGTAATCTTGGTTGGGTTAGTTAACCATAGTTAGGTTAGAATAGTAACCGTGGTTAATATTAATAAATATTATTATTATTTTTGGAATAAATAATAATAATTTATTATTTTTCGGAATTATTAATTAATTAATTAAATTATTTTATAATTTCGAATTATTATTATTATTATTACTATTCATTTCTGAAAATTAATTATTTTGGGGAAAATAATTAATTGTGATTATTTATGGGAAATGGTTTTAATTGAGTAATTTTGTGGGAAAATTACTATGATCTAATTTTCTAAAGTTAATAGTATTTATATACTACATTATTAAATGCCATTGGTTTATTAAAGAATGGTTTTACTAAATGGAATTATTTGGGTTGGATAATTAATTATGGGATTGGAAAACAATTATAAGTATTTTGTGGGAGTTAAATTATTTTATCAGAATAATCGACTATAGTATTATATGCTTCGTAAAAATGAGTTTTTTTTAGTATAATCATAGTTTATACTTATTTGGGAAAATGCCACGAAAAACCCTGAACTTTGCCCCCCGTGACACATTTACCCTAAACTTTTTTTTGTGACACCAAAAATCCCAAACTTTGCCATGTGTGACACATTTACCCCAAACTTTGCCCCGTGTGACAAATTTACCCTAAACTTTTTTTTGTGACACGAAAAACCCCAAACTTTGCCTCGTGTGACACATTTACCCTAAACTATATTACTTATGACAAATTTACCCCAAAGTTTTTTGAGCTGAAGGGCATTTTCGTCATTTTAGTTATTTTCTTTTTTTTTTTTTATTGAATGGAGGAAGCCGGCGAGGATGCCTCGCCGGCGCGGAGTCGAGTCGCGAGGGTCGCCTCGGCGCCCTTGCCGGCGTCGGCGAGGGCGGCCCGGGCCCGGGCGACCCTCGCCGGCGGCGGGCGAGGGCCGTGCAGCTGGGTGACCCTCGCCGGTGTCGGGCGAGGGCCGCCCGGGCAGATCCGGCTCGGGCGGCCCTCGCCGAACGCCGGGCGAGGGTCGCCCTCGCCCGACGCCGGCGAGGGCCGCCAGATCCGGCGAAGGGCCACCCTCGCCGGATCGGCTTGGGCGGCCCTTGCCCTTGCCTTGCCGCCTAGGTCGCCCTAGCCGGATCCGGCGAGGGCGACCTTGCCCGATCGGGCAAGGGTGCCTCGCCTAGCGAGGCTCGGGCGACCCTCGCGCGGCGTCGGGCGAGGGCCGCCCAGCCGATCGGGCGAGGCGGCCCTTCGCCGGACCCTCGCCGGGGTCCGGCGAAGGGGCGCCCGCCCGATCGGCTCGGGCGGCCCTCGCCCGACGCCGGCGAGGGGCGGCCCCCGCCGGATCGGACACCGCGCTCCTCCGCGGAAAAAAAAAAAGAAAGAAAGAAAAGGGAAAAAACAGAAAAAAAGAAAGAAAAAATAAAAAGTAAAAGACGAAAATGCCCTTCGAATAAAATTTTGGGGTAAATGTGTGTCACTTGAGGGGGCAAAGTTTAGGGTTTTTGGTGTCACAAAAAAAATTTAGGGTAAATGTGTCACAATGGGCAAAGTTTGGGGTTTTTCATGGCATTCTCCCTACTTATTTTGGGATGATGGCTTATTTATGGGAATAGTTGATTGTCGTAATCATGAAGACACGTTTTTATTTATTTTTGAATATGGAGACACATGGTTGGGTACGTAATTATTTTGGAAAAGCATGAAGATATCGTGATGTTAATTGGTCAGAATTGATTGTCAGACTGTGACTTGAACTGCTGATTGTTGCAACTTTCGTGAGTGATTGGAATGTTGCTGTTGTACGTGACTACTGGACACTACTGCATTTCATTATACGTGCGTCAACTGCAATAGCATGCTGCATGAGTACGAATTATGTTGCATTTACGACCAAGCAAAAGCAAATACAAGAATGAACTGATTGATGATATGTTGCATGGTCAAATTAAAGTTGATAACTTGGTATAGCCAAATGACCGCTAATCCCTGTTGGGGTTGTGCCGTGACCATTGGGTCGCTTGACAGTGGTCAGATATAGGGCTGCGGTAGTGGGACGGGCCCCATGCTCCTTAGGTAATGCTGTCGGTGGAGGAGAGCCCATGATGTTGCTGTGCCTCGAGGTAGAAGACGATGTCTAGTCTATGACCAGTTGACCGCTAACTATAAGGTTGTGCTGTGGCCTTGAGGGTCGAAATAATCGAAGCACGTGTGGACATTGAGATATGTGAGCATTGTGCAATGCTCTGATTATTTGCATGTCTTTCAATATTATTGTGAGAGGATTTACAGTTTCCGCAGGTTGCGTGTGTCAAGGCTAGGTAGAGTCGCTTGTGTTTGCATCTGCTTATTGAACTGTCGTCTGATAATGCTGCTTGAAGTGTGGTATTGTGTTGATTGCCGAAACTAGGTTGCATGTTAGACTACCCTGGAGGTGAGCGAAATTCCTAACCGAGGCTTAGGATCTTAACTTACTGAGATTTTATCTCACTGGTTATTGTATAACCATTTTTAGGTCCGTAGGATGGAGAACTGGCATGTGTTATGGCTCGTGGCCGTATTTGAAGGGAGTAGATTAACCCTGGCTTGTTGGTTTCATTGGCTCGATAGGACGATGCCTATGGTAAGGGCTTGTACTTGTTAACTTCCTAGGGTTAATCAGTTAGTTAATAAAGCGATATTTTTGAATGTGTTCTTGTTGGGTTTTTCTACTATCCCTGTTTTTGTATTTGACTGGGGGATTGTGATTCGCTTCCGCATGCATTTAATTAAAAGATAAAAATAATGGTCGGCGACACGTCCTGGGACGTCGCATCTAAATGACCGCAATAGAATAGGGGTTGTTGCGTGCTCGAGGGTTGGGACGTGACATGAGGTCCTTCATGACTTAGAACCTTCACATTTAAGTCTAATGCCATGCGAATTTGTAGATTTTTGGTATCTCATCTTGAGATAAAAATTCATGCATTCACATGTCCTGTTCTGCTGCAATTTTTTGCTGATTTGCCTCTTCGTAGACAATTATTTGTTTAAGTTCCTTAAGAGCTAAACCGTTGCATGATGTCTTCATAAACATACTTAGGAGACATTCCAAGCTTTCAAATGGTTTATTGCGTGTCTCATTTGAATCTCATTTACTATGTGAAACTCGCTTGCGAAGTTGCACATTAATTTTGGAATTTAATGAGCTTTGTCATGAATAGGGTTAGTTACTTACTGATATTCATGAATTTGTATGATTTTTTGTGCATTGATTTAGGGGTTAATGTCTTTACCATATTTAACTCAGCGTCATGCTTAAACATCATAAATTTCATACATCATATAAGTAGCTTGACTAGCTCACCTTCATGCATCATGATCTGCTACGTTTGTTGCTGAATTGCTCACTTCTGCAAATGCCATTGTTTGAGCATGTAAATAACCTCAATCCAATTCGATGTCTCTCAGAAAGTCTTAGAACACATCTTAAGTTTTCTAATGACACAAATTTCGCATTATTTACATGTTATTAGACCCTTTTTTCTATTTTTGCAAAATTTACTCTAAAAATTGTCAAATGAAAAATTCGGAATGCTATTCTGTTCTTGCTAAGCCAGACCTGTTGCTATTTGTGTATGGATTTTTCCTTAAGGATTTAGAGGTTGAGTCCTGAACGGAATTTGATCTCCATCTATATCTCTATGTTGTTGTGAATTTTCAGAATTTTTAGGTATCGTTAACCATGACAAATTGACATAAATGTGCCCTGATGTCTTGTTGCCCTGCACCATATCTGATGTGTTGCTTTGTGTTCTTTGATTTTTTAAAATTCGTGCGTGACTTTTCTCCAGCTACTTCCTCATGGAAGTTGTTCCTTATTGTGTGCTTGATGTACCATAAATTTTTTAGGGCCAATTACTCATGGGTCCTATTTCAATTGTCTTCATTTTAAATGTCCTATTTTGGCTTGCCCTATTTTCCTTTTTATGATACGTCTCTGTTGCAGCATTTTTAGAAAAATATGCATGTTGAACCAGTCTTTGATGTCTTCATGAGTTTTAATCCTCACATTTTGAAATTTAATAAAAAAAATTTCGAAAAATAAGAAGCTCATTCAATGATTTTACCAAATCCTTCAAAGTGCAAGATATTTTGGAATTTTGTCTTTTCACTATGATTTGACTTCATTTTCCATTCACATGGTGCTAAATCGTGTCATTTTCTTTTGGGCATTATGTGAACATTTTTAATATCTCAATCTCACTTGCTTGACGCATGTGATTGTGATTGACGCATGATGAATGAGTGAAATGACAAGATATTAGTTCACTAATTGTTTGTGTTGAGAAAACTCCTAGTTTTGATGCTTACAAAACATTCTATGAATGATATTTATATAAATCTCTTGAAGGAAAAGAACTCGAAAAGACATAAGGCTTTAAAGTCGATTTGTAGCAGTGAAAGAACAATGAAAGCATGAGATGTCTTAAGAGTCGACCGTACTTAGACGGAAAGACTCATCCAGGAGACCGAGATTTAAGTCGGACCGTGAAACTGCACGAGATTTAAGTTTGACCATATGAAGGGTCGAGATTTAAGTCGACCGTACCTGCTCCAGGTATCGAGATTTTAAGTCTGAACGAACCAGACTGTAAATCTAGGCAGACTCAGGACTTAAGACCGTTAGACTTAAGATGAACTTACACGAAAAGATCACCAACGGTAGAGTATTTCACTTACCTCATTTATGTTGATTACGTTATACTAATCGATTGATTTGGGATCAATTAGTGGGCAACTTCCAAAGAAGAATAGAGCACTTATGGAAGCCCGGATTCGATTGTATGGGCGAACGGGATCTAAGGGGATCCGATCTACCCTCAACGGTCAAAAAGACTTGCCTTATAAAAGTACTGGTCCAAGAAAGGAAGACAAAAACTCTCAAAGGAAAGAGCCAACGGTCGAGTGTGGCTTGGAGAGTATTTAAGGATAGGTTGAGACTTAGGGGTAGATGAGATGAACATTATTCCAAAGCTGATTTCGTTCTTCAATTGTTGTTCATAGTGCGCATTTGAGTGATCTCAGTGTATTACCAAAAGAGAGTGACTTAGTGAGACGGATCATCACCGAGTACAAACACTCGAGGCGTGTCCGTTGATCATATAGTGAAATACAATCGATTGGTTAACCATGACAAATTGACATGGTCGCCCGGAGAGTGGACGTAGGCTTGTCTAAAAGTCGAACCACTATAAACAGTGTTTGCAATCTTCTCTCACTCTCTCTACTTGATTTCAATTCGTTGATTGCAAAAGTTATATATATTTGCGTGGATAATCTCTCTACACCTATTCACCCCCCTCTAGGTGTTTATACTAGTAATATCAGTTTGATTGAGTAAAAATCAAGATCTTTGGACCTACATGGATGTTTGCTTTCAAGCCAGTGCTTGTGATTGTTAGATGCATATATAGATGCGATGTATGCACTGGTGGAACATCTTAGGTGACACATAAAACCCGACTTAGGGAGTTTATGATGTTAATCATCATGGCTAAATACCAATAATGGCTAATTATCATAAGTTATGTGTAAAATGAATGAGAAAACATTTTTGTGGCATGTTACATCTACAACTTCAAAGGCTGACCCGAGCCCAATTTGAATTGATTGATTGTTTATTACTTGATTCTTTGACATATTTTGATTACCCCTTTGCATTATTCGATATTTGTTTCAAATGTATATGAAATTTCATATGCTAGTTAGCATAAGTCTGAGGAGGCAATTCATTGGAGATGATGATCTCCAAGATGATGAATTGTCTATATCCTTTCCGACTAATTTATTTGTATCATTTATTTATTACCTAATATATGTCTCAGGTTTTCTTTTGTGCTGTATAAAATGCCCGACGAGTTGCGGGCTTTTCATTTTCTATCCTTTTAGAATTGTTTAAGGTTTTTACCACTATCCTTTGATTGCTTTGGGTGTTTACTTACAGCATTATCTTTTAATTTCAATCGTTTGCTTTTCTTTTTCCCTTTTAAGTAGAAATAGAATGGCATGAAACCAATTATTCATGCATGATCACTTCTTTGTAATAAATATTAAAAAAACATGGAAAGACATGCATAATCACCTTAGATAACACGATAACTATTAGGTACCAAAATGGCGTTAATAACAATATTAACATAACCCCAGTTCTCAAACCCTAGAATCTTTAGTTGCACATCTATCGAGGGACCACTCCCCAACCCTCAATTAGGTTTTCTAGTCGATCCCCAAAAATGAGGCTAATAGCGACTCCTAGGAGATTTATTAGGTTGTTTAAATACAACTAATAAAAATGAATTCGTCATGTTGGGGGTATGAGCTTTAGTTAAAGCTTGCAACCGCCATTGAGCAAGCTCGAGTTGCCAGATCCGAAAGACAAGAGAATGACGTATTTTGCTTGATGTTCTCGTAGGAAGCTCTTGCGATCAAATGTCCCCTAAACCCATCTTTCACATTCAATCTCCTTCTTTAAAGTGTACTATACGTATGGAACCTTCCTGCTATTGCACATGGTATAGGTTTGAAAGAACCCATTTTTGTGTAGACCTTAAACTCAAGGGGCTGAAACCGAAAACAAAGTGATGACGTCTTTGGTGGACATGAATCAAGTGCGAGCTCACATGCAAATACCCCTAAATGCTGTCCCTCTCGATATCGACCTTGGTGAGGGCAGGTCACAACAACATTCATTGCATTCTATTCTATGCATAGACCCACGATTGATATCAAAGTTAGGTCTCGGTGTATCAATAATTAATTCAGAATAAAGTTGGTGAAAAGATTGGTAAATCTATGCAAGAGCTAGTAAATTTAAGACGTCTATAAAAAAAAGACAAATGAAGAATATTGAAAGACAAGAAAAGTTTATAAATTGCTAACTGTAAGAAAGAGTTGGCCATTTATAAAAGTATTTGTATATCATCCATAAATTACCAAAAAAAACCGATAAAATTTTTATCAATATATGTGATGAAGAAAAATTTAATTTTTCTTGAAAACGAGAGGAATCATCCACAATCTGAAAAGATCAGGTTCAGTTCACACAAACCATCCAACCTAGAGAAGACCCCATGTCACGAGAGGACACTCGTGAGATCTCTCTATCTAGCGCACGGCAAAATGCAAATGTTTGTCTTATACCGTGGCAGCTGATAGGTGTGGGACCACACAGACGCAGTCAACTTTTTCACATTGATTTGATGGAGATAAGAACGGAATCATGCCAATCCCACTCATGGAGAAGAGGAAGAAAATTATTCATTGAATATATAGTTAAAATCTCGCAAGCGAATGATCGGCAATGGCCCCCGTTGCCACGTCCATCACCAAATATCTTTTGCTTTTGAAGGCTTAGTGGTGTCGAACTGTCTTACGGTCAATTCTGGAACCGACAATCAGTACAGCTAGCCTTAAAATTGGACCGATTGGTCTGCTCTGACTTATGAGTAGTTCCAGGAATTAGCGGTGATATTTTTCTTTTTCTTTTCCCTATTCCCCTGCAAATGTGATTGCATAGCCTAAACTCTTATTTTTAGCGTTTTGAAAAGGCGCTAAAGGGATAATAAAATATCATTAGATATCACTAACTTGCCAGTAGAAAAAGTATCAATCCAATCCAAACAATCTCTGATCGAAAAAACAAAATTCCAGACAATCCGAATGATTTGGTCCTCACCTGAAATCAAGAATCTTATTGACAATTATTGATTCCAAATTTTAGGAACTAGAAACTACTCAGAACCGATTGGTTCGGTGCTGGTAAAAAAAGTATCAATCCAATCTAAAAAATCTCTGATCGAATTTTTTTTCCCAAACAATCCGAATGATTTGGTCCTCACTTGAAATCGAGAATCTGACCGACAATTATCGATTCCAATTTTTAGGAACCGAAAACTGCTCAGAACCGGTTGGTTCGGTCTGATTCAGTCCGATTTCAGTACTCACCTTTAGTCATATGGGCAAGTTTCATTCAGAGCAACTTGGCTGCCGTGTCCAAATTGTTGAGAGTGATGTATATTGCAAGAGAAGAAGTTGGACTTATGTTCCATTTTACCGCACATCCTATTTTGATAATAATAAATTACATCTCTCGTGACTCTAGTTCGCTCGTTTCGATAGGATAGTGAGTAGAGTTTCCTCCACACCTGCTCCTACTATAAAAAGAACCAAACGCCTAAGGAAGCAAATCGGACTGGTGTACCGATAGAAGAAAATTATGTCAAGTGAACTCCTTAGGCAATACCTGTATCCCCTTTTGATACCATTTACCTTCTTCATCTTACTCCTCTTCAAATGGTTGCTTCCGCCTTCCACCACCCAAAAACACCACCGCCCACCACCTTCCCCACCAAAGCTTCCCATCCTCGGAAACCTCCACCAGATCGGCTCGCGCCTTCACTTCTCCCTTGCAAACTTGTCCCTTAAGCATGGCCCTCTCATGCTCCTACGACTTGGCTGCGTGCCAGTGCTCGTTGTCTCGTCAGCGGACGCTGCCCGCGAGATCATGAAGACCCAAGACCTCGTCTTCTCCAACCGGCCGAAGTCGAGGATCTTTGAAAAGCTTGTGTATGACTCCAAGGACGTGGCGATGGCACCGTACGGTGAGTACTGGAGGCATATGAAGAGCGTGTTCGTGTTGCACCTCCTGAGCAACAAGAGGGTCCAGTCGTTTTCCCCGGTCCGGGAGGAAGAGGTGGCCAACCTGATCGCCGACATTGAGGGCTCTCTTTCTTCTGGGTCGCCGACCGTGAATTTGGGCGAGAGGTTTGCGGTGCTAACAAACGACGTGGTGTGTAGGGTGGCTTTGGGGAGGAAGTATGGGGGGAAGAGGTTCAAGGCGATGCTCATGGAGTTTGTGGAGTTGTTGGGAGCTCTCAGCTTTGGGGATTATATTCCATGGCTTGCTTGGGTGGATCGAGTGAGCGGTTTGGATAAGCGGATGGACAAGGTGGCTAAAGAGTTTGATGATTTCTTGGATGAAGTTGTGGAGGAGCATGTCCAGAAGAGGATGAAATATGAGGGTGGAGTGGACCGACAAGAAGGCAAAGAAGATTTTGTGGACATTTTGCTTTCCATCCAGAAGGAGAGCAGCCTCGGTTTTCCCATCGACAAAGTCTGCATCAAAGCTCTTATCTTGGTACGCAAATTCTTGCACGGCCTTTTTGTTTATTGGCAAATTCTTAATCCTAGAATTAATCTACGGTGTGCGGAGCTAAATGAAACATCGAATTTGTATGGCCTCGATCTTTTCTAATGTTTCAGACCACTCGGTCCAATATAGACTTTTGCCTCCGCATGTTTTTCAATTTGTCCTTGGTAGCAATGGTTAGATAGCTGAGGCCAACCAATGTCCCATTAGCCAAGTGGATTGAATTGGCATAAATGCAAAAATGGATTAAATTGATAAAAAAGAGAGAGTTAAGAACTAAATTAGCATGATTGCAAAAAAATTTAGGATTTTTTTAGTAATTCTTCCTACATTTCTCTTACAAAAAGATGTGGCTTAATTTCCTAAAAAGGTCCCAATTTTAGGTCCAATTCCAACTCTTTCCAAACTTTTTTTCCCTAAAAAAATCACAAATTTTTCTCTCTAGTTCTAAATCTGCTTTCATATCTAAAAAAAACAAGGGGCTACTATTGTTCCATAAGAAGGTGTGGGAATGTTGCAGGAGCAGATTTCATACTATAGTGAATATTTATGATTTTTTCAGACCAAAATAAGTTTGGGTAGAATTGGGATTGAACCGAAATTTGGATTTTTTCTTTTAGGGAATAGGCTCGAACAAATGACGTAATACCTCTTTCAATCCTGAGCATGCAACATTAGTCAACCTCATTCTTGCAATTTGCACTTAAATTTTCTGCCATATTTGCACTTTAAGGGCCTATTTGTTAACTAGCTAAATAGTGTTTGATTCTGTTCCTGAAAATATATTTGGAGTAAAATCAAAATTAAAAAAAAATTGATTGTTTGTTCTTGGAAATAATTCCAGAATCAAGACTACATTTTTTTCATTTCTCTTTCTCTTCTCTTTCCTTTCATTTTCTTCTTCTTCCTTTTGGCCGGTTGCCGGCCTCAGCCATGATCAGTGACCAACCGACAACCGACCAGACAAGGGTTGATGCCCTCGCCAGCCCCCGATAATGCCAAGCCACGGCGAGGCTCGGGCCGGCAAGCCTCACCGTGTCTAGCCGAGACCGAGCTCATCAAACCATCAGCAAAGCTCAGCCTTGCCGGCCCATCGCCAGGTCGACCATGCGCACCCTAATTGCACTATGAAAAAGGTTGGAATTACTCTAGACCGCTGCATGATGGTACTGATCATGTAGGTAGAAACAGATTAAAATGGAATGGAGTCTTGTATAGTCTAGACCCTAGCACTCTCCTTCTCTGATTGAGCTTACTACTTTTGGTCAAGGAGCACCATTTTGGGACACTTTAGATTGTTGGGCCAATCATAGTTTCATCTCACTGTTAATCCCCCAATATTGGAAACATGGTTGATCATCAGGCAAGAGTACTTCTCAACAGGCGCACGATAGTAAGGCTGACTACATTGTCATAATTGCAGGATGCATTTGCAGCCGGAACGGACACTACATATACCGTCCTTGAGTGGGCAATGACCGAGCTTCTGAGGCATCCAAATGCAATGCGACGAGCACAAGCTGAGGTCAGGAGGATTGCCGGTCACAAATCGAGCATAGCTGAGGACGACCTGGACCAACTGTGCTACTTGAAGGCCGTGATCAAGGAAACACTCCGTTCGCATCCTCCAATCCCACTACTACTCCCCCGAGAGTCGACCCAAGACACCAAAGTGATGGGCTATGACATCACAGCGGGGACGCGAGTGATTGTTAACACTTGGGCCATCGGGAGAGACCCTTCGCTGTGGGACTCACCAGAGGAGTTCCGTCCCGAGAGGTTCTTGAACTCATCCATCGATTTCAAGGGACATGACTTTGAGCTCATTCCATTTGGAGCTGGCCGGAGGGGCTGTCCGGGAATCGCCTTCTCCATTGCTGTGGATGAGCTTGTTATGGCCAATCTCTTGCACAAGTTCGATTGGAGATTGCCTGATGGCGTGGAGCAGCTGGACATGACCGAGTCCATTGGAGTAACCATTCACAAGAAGTTCCCTCTCGTTGCTTCTGCTGCTATAGCCACTCCATGACGCTACCGAAGATTTTTACTTATTTTCACATCTATTTCAGGCAATGTCGTCAAACAAATCTGGTGGATGAAGTTCCTTCTTTCCTTTTTCCAAATATCCGAAGATTTTTACTTATTTTCGCATCTAATTTAGGCAATGTTGTCAAACAGATCTAGTGGATGAAGTTCCTTCTTTCCCTTTTCCAAATATCTCTGGTAATGCAAAGTTATTATACAGCTTGATAGGATACACTTTTTCATAAAGATAGGTTCAATTAAGTATCGATCAGGTCTATATCGACTCAGTTATGATGAAAACTAGGGGTGTAAATAGTTCGATTCGGTTCGATTTTCCAAAAAAACCAAACCGATAAGGAAATACAATGAACCGGGTTAAGTTCGGTTGGGTTTTTCAGTTTCTGCTCTCTTTTTTTTTTTTTTAAAGGCGCCGTCCTCCTTGAATGTAGGAATTCCGGGTCATCATTAGTGAAATCAAAGCATAACAGGAAAATTATGCGTGAAGCACCAGTAATACATTGCGTCAAAGATGCATAAAAAATGCGATTTTTAAGCGTACATCTGATATGACAAGCAATATCATGGACGCATTCGGATCCCCCACAGCAACAACAAACACCATATACAAGGTCAATAGCAGGATGTCCTGCATCAGCAGCAACCAGGGTGCTGCTAGACGAAAACCCACGAGTTATCTACCATACCCCGACATGAATTGATATGAACCCAACTCTCACGAGCCGAAAGGAAGTGAGAGCCTATATAGAACAGTAGTAACCTCCAGGTTCTTAATCAGAATCACGTTCGTGCTGTGGATAAAAAGGCAACGACTTGTTTTCAAGAACTGCAACACGACAAAATTCCAGAATTTCAAGCTTTCATTACCAATTTTTTTCCCAGAAAATTGTATCCGCACACCAAGAACAGAAGCAACATGAAGTCAAACTCACACGACAAAGACAAAACATGAAAGGGTTATCGTTTATGATCCCCAAATCACTGCTTCTCACCCAAAAAAAAAGGAAAAAAGGCAATGTTTTGGAAGAAAAAACCCAACCCATTTCCAGAATCATCACATAATAGGCCAACAATGACACCGGAAGACATACACACACGTCTATGCACACAACCAAATTAACTTGAGTTGATCTCACTTTAATGGACACTACACGTACAAGAACAAGATGCAACACCAGCCCCATCACTTTCAAGAACAAGAAAGATTCAACTTACTTGAGCTGGACCTGAAGTCCGCAATTTTAGGACAAAAGCGAGCTAGTCCCAAATCGACACATCACTTGTCAGGGTCTCGATATTACATCGCCTCCGCGAATGATGCACAAGCTCCATCAACTAACAGAGAATTTCACTACCCGAAAAGTAAGTATTATGGGGACAAATGCAACAAGAGGAAATGTCAGACGTTCTGATTTTCCAGAGATTCGAGTCGAATCAACGGACGAGCAGGCGAAAAGGGATTCAACCGGAAACCCCCATCCATTCCTCCTCTCCCCTGCTCTCTTCAATTTCTCTGACCACTCGAACAGTCAGACAACCATTAAACAGCGGCAAGAATACCGACAACCAGCGACCCAGAAAAGGAAAAGAAAAAAGCCCGCTGATCTGTCGCCTCATCCTCCCTCACGAACATATAAAAAGAAGAAAAAAATCCGACCCGAGAAATTGAAGCATGAATTGGATCTGAAACGGGGACGATACCTTCCATGGTGCGTCTCGACTTCTGATTAGCTCGACAAGCAAATCGCCATTTCAGCCAACAATCCCATCTGGATCGAGTGAGAGAGAGAGAGAGAGAGGGAGGGAGACGACAGAGCGAGCGAGCGAGAGAGAGAGAGGGAGGCGGATTGACTCGGAGACGGAGGCGGAGGTGGATCGCACCGGAGATGGATCGACCGAGCGAGAGAGAGGGGGAGGTAAGCGATTTTTGTTTTTTACTTTCTAAGGCTGGTCGAATTCAGTTAACCGAATCCGATATATTCCAAACATGATTTTTTTTTGGTTAATCGATTTGAAAATGCACGAAATTTCGATTTGATTTTCAATTTTCGATTCGGTTATTGATACCATCAACGAAAACTACAAACAAAGGCATGCGTGCGCATGTGACGATCCAAATTAGGGATGAATTCAAAGATATGAGCAATGAACATCATGAACTGATGTGCAAGCTTCAGTATCGGAGGAAGGTGAAACGGAACAGGCCAACAAATGTCTGAGCAAAAGCACCAGATTCTATTTTAGCCCTGGAGTTCCATCTGAGAGTCGATTTGGTCGATTCAAATCTTGGATGGATTTTAATTTACAGAATTCGGAGTTGCTCTGCTTTCTTAATCATCGAATAGTTAAAGTAATCAAGAAAGATTAGTGTATGAAGATTTTAATAATGGATGGGTAATTAAGATGGAAGGGTAAAGTAGCTTATATTTCCTGGAATCATTAGTCGACAAGAAGGCGTGAACTCCTAATTTTTAATATGTAGCTGATTGAAACTTAATTCAACCAAATCAATTGATCTTAAAGAGTTCAATTTGTTGACAACATCTCCACAAAGGATTCCCAGTAAACTAAACAATAAGACAAACAGACCAGTCAGTCATCTCTTTGATTTCCCCAATCGCTTAAAACACTTAAAAAAGACCTAAGCACCTAATTATTATTTCACAGAAATCTATCAAAAAGCGACATTCTTAAAGTACGATGATCTCGTGATCAACCCCATCCCCAGATGATTGGAGCAGCATCCATGATTAGTCAGAAGCGCACTAATTTAGCGTCGCTATTGGCATCACTAATCCTAGCCGCATTCTTTTGTCGCCCTGCACAGGGCGGTATCCTAGGACGACTTTCAGGATATAAAAAATTCGACCACGGGACACCACCTTGCATGTGAATGGCTTTGCCCATGACAAATGCATCATATAATCACCAGAGGACTCTTTTTTTTTAAGGCCGACATTGACTAAAATGAAAAACAAATGGCCAGCAAATCAAATAGATAGTTTCAGTGACTTCCATATATAGCACTGTGAGGAATCAACAGAAGTAGAGTATAGCAATATCACATACCTGCAATGCCTCTCCTTCAGGGTCTGTTTCTCCCAACATGCTTGGTCCTAGTAGCTTTGCTGATAGTTTTTGGGAAGAGCAAGTCTAGGAAAAGAAAGGGCAACCTCCCACCAAGCCCTCCCAAGTTGCCGATCATTGGCAATCTCCACCAGCTTGGCAAATCGCCGCACATATCTCTCCATCACCTCGCGAGGCAGTATGGGCCGATCATGTCCTTGCAGCTTGGCAAGGTCCCAACCATTGTCATTTCCTCGGCTGCAATGGCCAAGGAGGTGATGAAAACCCATGACCTAGCACTCGCGAACCGCCCTCAAATGTTCTCCGCCAAGCATTTGTTTTATAACTGCACGGACATGGCCTTCTCTCCCTATGGCACTTATTGGAGGCACATAAGGAAAATCTGCATACTCGAATTGCTTAGCGTGAGAAGGGTTCAGTCATTTAGTCATGTCCGGGAGGAAGAAGTTGCTCGATTAGTTCACCGGGTGGCAGAGTCCTATCCAGGTACCATAAATCTATCTAAACTACTAATATTATATACGAATAACGTCCTTTGCCGGAGTGCTTTTGGGAGGGACTTTTCAGTAGGAGGGGATAATGATAAGCATGGGTTTCAGAAGATGCTAGAGGAATTCCAGGATCTACTTGGGGGATTCAGCATAGGAGATTTCTTTCCTTCTTTGGAATTCATTCATAGCCTGACCGGGATGAAATCTAGACTTCAACACACTTTTAAGCGCTTCGATCGTCTTTTTGACAAGATAATAAGCGAACATTCAAATGAAAGGAAAGCTACGAAGGTGCAGAAGGATATTGTGGATGTTTTGATCGATATCGAGAAGAATGGTTATGGTGATATGCCCCTTACAAGGCCTAACATCAAAGCTCTCCTCCTGGTTGGTGAATGATTCTCCCTCCTAACGTGAGATTCCATTTATGTTTTTTGTGAAAGGGTTTGACAGTCACTGTTTGCTTAGGATAAATGGGTTGGAAGAGCATTTTTTTTAGCAAGTTTGAGCAAGACTTCATAGTTATGAGCCCAACTAAATTCAGGGCAAGCCCTCTCTGGCCTAAAGAATTATACATGTGGTTTTTGTTAGGTATGAGCAGGGTTGAGCAACAAATTGGGCCCGACACGGCCCAAGCCTCTCCCAATGATCTTTAGTATAGAAAAAAGTTTGCATGACAAAGCATATTGACTTGCTTGAAAATATTTCTTATACGTAGCCCATGCACCTTGTAGGATTTTTTCTCAGGAGGAACAGATACAACATTCATCACTCTTGACTGGGCAATGACGGAGCTTCTCATGAAGCCAAATGCCATGAAAAGAGCACAACTAGAACTACAGAGCATTGTTGGAGAGAGAAAATACGTGCAAGAGACCGACCTACCTCAATTGCCATACTTGAAGGCTATTATCAAGGAGGTATTTCGACTACATCCTCCTGCTCCTGTGTTAGTCCCAAGAGAATCCATGGAGGACATAACCATTGACAGATACTACATTCCGGCAAAAACGCGCTTCTTCATTAATGCTTGGTCAATAGGGCGTGATTTGCAATCGTGGGTTGATCCTGAAACATTTCTACCGGAGAGGTTTTTGGATAGCACCATTGACTTCAAGGGACAGGACTTTGAGCTGATACCATTTGGTGCAGGCCGAAGAAGCTGCCCAGCTATTGCATTTGGAAATGCCAGTATTGAGATTGCTTTAGCTCAACTTCTACATAGTTTCGATTGGCAACTTCCTCCTGGTGTCCAACCAAAAGATTTGGACATGGATGAAGCTTTTGGCATCACAATGCATAGGATCGAAAACCTTGTTGTCATCGCCAAACCCCGCTTCTCCTAGACAACAGCAAACCACAAACAAGATAGCTGAAGATTTCCTCTTCCACTTCATATAATTATCCATAAGCTTTCGCTTGTCATAGAAGCCTAGAAAGGAGAAGAAGCTAGAAGCTATCTATAATTGAAGAGTTAGGAATATGCTATAAGTCTACATATCCTCGGTGTTGAAATATCATTAGTGGAGGTTGTTACCATTAGTTTATAAGTGGGTGTTAAATAAGATAGTCATGATTTGAAGCGTCTTTCTATGTTCAAAAATATGGTTTCTATGTAGTTTTTTATTTAAATCAAATAAATAGCCACTCCATAATGCTACAGAAGAGTTTTGCTTAATTTTGCACCTAATTTAGGACGGTCTCCTCCCATATACATACGTAATTTAACCAATTAGGCACTGTTTTCAAACAGATTTGACATATGAAGTTCCTTCTTCCCATTTTCTAAAAAATTGTCGCGTTACATAGTTGTTATATGATCTTATGCTTGTGATACACTTTTCATGAAGGAAAGTCCAACAAAGTATCAAGTAGGGTGTACATAGAAAGTTCAGACACGGTAAAACCGCAAACAAGGGCCCGGGTGCACGTGTGGGTTTTAGTTCGTGTAATAGATGCGCAAAGTGTGTGGATAGTGTTTTGGCTACTCCCGGCAAGGAACTAGGACCAAGAGATAAGGAAATACTATGGTTTTTTATCGAGTGAGAAATGGCTACAGGGCCAGGCTATGGGACTAGTTCTTAGGCTGAAGGGCGCAGCCATCTTTAGTTGGTGTCGTCCATTGGTTTCTTTTATGCTGTTACGTGAGCACTATCAAGCCTAGTCATTGGCTGATTTCACTGTCATACTCTTGTACAAGAGGTAAAGACAGAGGCAACGTGTCCTTCATTTTAATCTTTACACGCTTTTACTTTTATCCACGATTTTTTTCACAAAAGCTCCTGACAACTCCATATATAATGACCCAATTTGATGGAGTCCGACAATGTGCAACTCCAAATTTAGGATGGCAATGAAGATAGGAATAAATCGAATTTCACATCGCTTAGATGGAATGAGATAAAGTGTCATACATATCTCACTTGTAACAATGTCTTTTCTAAGCAAAGCTTAGAAGAATAAAATCATGTGAACTCTGATTTAGAATAGATAATATATTTAAGAGTGAGGCTTAGATTTAACAAATGTGGTTACAAGGGTAGGCACCATGGGACTAGTTCTTAGGCCGCAGAGGATAGCTGTCTTTTAGCCGTTGTCTTCTGTTGGCTTCTTCAATGCTCTTTCGCGAGCACCATCAAGTCCTATTTATTATGCAGATTTCAACGCCATACCCTTTGTCCAAGAGATAAAAACATAGGCTATGTGTCTTCCTTTTTTACCTGTACACTCTTTTACTTTTATCCAAGATGTTCTTTTTACGAAAGTTTTAAACAACTCCACAAATTTCAACAGCCGCCTAAAGATTAGATATTTTGTAAAAATTTCTAGATTTCTCTTGTAAATGGATTGCTACTCAACGGTGGGAAATGTCATTATTATAATTTATAGCACAAAGAAACCCTTCGAATCTGAGTAATTCCTTAAACTATTTCGTCTGAATTCTTGGACGTAAAATTCGAGAATATTCCTATATTAAAAGGAAAGAAAAATATTTCTCCTACCAACAAAGAATGCAAGGCATGTAGGTACCAATACGTTAAAATAAAGAACACAGCTTGGATGTGGAGGAATTACCACAAACAGCCCTCATAGGTGGCAACACCCTTGGAGGAGGATAAGCCGGTGGAGTGGTATCCAACCGTTCTTCATTACGTGTTAATGACCCTCTAACAAATACCCAGTTAAATAAAAGTAAAGGAGTGTACTGGCAAAAAAGGAAGACACGTAGCCTATGTCTTTACCTCTTGGACAAGAGTATGGCCATGAAATCTGCATAATAAATAGGGCTTGATGGTGCTCGCGAAAGAGCATAGAAGAAACCAACAGAAGACAATAGCTAAAAGAAAGCTCTAAACAACTCCACAAATTTCAACCACCGCCTGAAGATCAGATATTTTTTAAAAATTTTCTAGATTTCTCTTGTAAATCGATCACTTCTCGACGGCAGGAAACTGTCATCATTATAATTTATAGCATGAAGAAACCCTTGAGAGAGACCGGTCATTGTAATAAGAAAACGATCTATATCAGAGCTGAAATCAAAAGACATCAATAATTAATATCATGAACCGATGCCCCACCTTTTATGCTAAGGGAAGGTGGTGGGCTCTTTGTGAAAACGAAAATACGATATATGCCCCACAGGATAGGCCAACACATGTACGAGCAAAAACACTAGATTGCTGTATATCCAGCCAAGCGTCGGATTCATCCATCCAAATATAGGATGGACATGGACCATATTCACGTGGATGACGTTGGAAAATAGGAATTTCTCTTTTTTCTTTATGACTAAATCGTTGAAGTAGTCAAGATGGTCCAGCGTATAATGATTTTCCTTATTGGAGGGTAACTCAAGAGTGAAGGGTGAAGCAACTTATTTCCTAGCATTATAAGTCAACAAGAAAGGGAAAAGGATCTTAAATCCTCTTTTTATTTTGCGGAAAATGAATCATTTAGAAAATATTTTCCTATAAATAATTGCTTAAATCTCATACAAAATGAATGAATCTTGATCAAAACATCCTTGATTGTGGTTATTTTCACCCAAACCCAAGCCTCATCAATATATTCAGTTGGACCCATCTCAACTCAAAAGCTTAAGCTAGTGAGTTATGGGCCAACTAGGATATATTAATTACTCTACACCACATCAATTCTCCGATGTGGGACTACTTCTCTAACACAACTCACATGTGCATCCTAACAATCTCCCCCTCACGTGTAAGCTCCAGTGTTAGGTTTACTCCCCCTTAAATCAGATATCCTTCTTCGTAAGGATCGGCTTTGATAGCAATTAGGTTTACTCCCCCTTAAATCAGATATCCTTCTTCGTAACTATCGGCTTTGATAGCAATTGTTGGGAGTGCGCAGCAGAAGTCCGATACCTTCACCTGGGGAGATTTCTAAGGGGAAGCCCAAACTCGAGCCCATCAATATATCCAGTTGGACCCATCTCAAATCAAAAGCTTAAGCTAGTAAGTTATGGGCCAAGTAGGATATATTAATTGCTCTACACCACATCAATTCTCTGATATGGGACTAATTCTCTAACACAACTCACACGTGTATCCTAACATAAACCTCACACACACTACATGAATAATTCTAAGGTCTACTCATAGAGCAACGCCACCGATTCTCTCCCACAATTGTCGACCTATTTTGCCGACATCTTCAAGCCTCAATCTTTGACAACTCCTCAATCTAGATTCCTTTTGAATGCCAGCCACGTAGTCTCCAAGATGTCATCTCCTACTTGGACCATCTTACTATTTCTTTTGCTGCTGCTTGCTTGCTTTCGCACTTTGCTTCTCACGTTGTTGAATTCTTCTTTCACTTGCTTCATCAGATGTTGTAAACTTGCTGCTCACATTCGGCTACTTCTTGATGAAAAAAATGTGTTTCTTGATTTTGTTGAAAATTGATCATAATTTCCAACACAGACGGTTTGAAGGACATAAAAAATTAGGCCACGAGACTCCACCTTGCATGTGAATGGCTTTGTCCATGACAAATGCATCATATAATTACCAGGAGACATTTTTCTTAAGACTGACATTGACTAAAATGAAAGAGAGGGCTGCTAAGCTAACTGTACCGTTAATTATTCCCAAGAAGTAACGGTGCCTTTTCTTTCCACAAACGGGACCTCCAAGATTCTCCCTGTCCTTCTCTCTGCATGTCTTGGTGACAGTGTCTTGCGGATGATAGAGAATGAATAAGAAAAGAGAAACCGGTAAAGCAAGTTGATCATTTTCTCTTGCAATATGTGCGGTGGTGAATGCACCGTCAGCTTATCATTTTCCAATGCGAAACAAACGGCCAGCAAATAGTTTCAGTGACTTCCATATATAGAACCGGGTAGGAATCGAATAAGAAGTAGAGAATAGAATTATCAAATACCTTGCAATGCCTCTCCTTCAGAATCTGTTTCTCCCAACATGCTTCATCCTAGCAGCTTTGCTTATAGTTTTCAAGAAGAGCAAGTCTAGGAAAAGAAAGAGCAACCTCCCACCGAGCCCTCCCAAGTTGCCGATCATTGGCAATCTCCACCAGCTTGGCAAATCGCCACACATATCTCTCCATCACCTCGCGAGGAAGTACGGGCCGATCATGTCCTTGCAGCTTGGCAATGTCCCCACCATAGTCGTTTCCTCGGCCGCGATGGCCAAGGAGGTCATGAAAACCCACGACCTAGTGCTCGCGAACCGCCCTCAAATCTTCTCCGCCAAGCACTTGCTTTATAACTGCACGGACATGGCCTTCTCTCCCTATGGCACTTATTGGAGGCACATGAGGAAAATCTGCATACTCGAATTGCTTAGCGTGAGAAGGGTTCAGTCATTTAGTCATGTCCGGGAGGAAGAAGTTGCCCGTTTAGTTCACCAGGTGGCAGAGTCCTGTCCAGGCACCATAAATCTATCTAAACTACTGATATTGTATGCCAATAACGTCCTTTGTCGGAGTGCTTTTGGTAGGGACTTTTCGGCAGGAGGGGATAATGAAAAGCATGGGTTTCAAAAGATGCTAGAGGAGTTGCAGGAGCTGCTTGGGGGATTTAGCATAGGAGATTTCTTTCCTTTCTTGGAATTCATTCATAGCTTGACAGGGATGAAGTCTAGACTTCAAAACACTTTTAAGCGCTTCGATTGCCTTTTTGACGAGATACTAAGCGAACATTCAAATGAAAGGAAAGCTACAGAGGCGCAGAAGGATATTGTGGATGTTTTGATCGATATCGAGAAGAACGGTTACGGTGATATGCCCCTTACAAGGTCTAACGTCAAAGCTCTCCTCCTGGTCGGTGAATCATTCTACTCCCTAGCTTCACATTCCATTTAAGTTTTTTGTGGATAGACATGATCGTGTGTTTTAGACCACTACTTGCTTAGGATAAATGGGTTGGAAGAGTATTTTTTTTTAGCAAGTTTGATCCAGACATTATAGTTATAAGCCCAACAAAATCCAGGGCAAGCCCTATCTAGCCTAAAGACTTATACATGTGGATTTCGTTTGGCATGAGCAGGGTTGAGTAACAAGTTAGGCCCGACTCGGCCCAAGCCTCTCCCAGTGATCTTTAAAATAGAAAAAAGTTCGCATAACAAAGCATATTGACATGGCTTGAAAATATTGCTAATACGTAGGCCCATGCATCTTGTAGGATTTTTTTGCAGGGGGAACAGATACAACATTCATCACTCTTGATTGGGCAATGACGGAGCTTGTCATGAAGCCAAAAGCCATGGAAAGAGCACAACTGGAACTGCAAAGCGTTGTTGGAGAGAGAAAATACGTGCAAGAGACCGACCTAGCTCAATTGCCATACTTGAAGGCTATCATCAAGGAGGTATTTCGACTACATCCTCCTGCTCCTGTGTTAGTCCCAAGAGAATCCATGGAGGACATAACCATTGACGGATACTGCATTCCGGCAAAAACGCGCTTCTTCATTAATGCTTGGTCAATAGGGCGTGATATGCAATCGTGGGTTGACCCTGAAACATTTCTACCAGAGAGGTTTTTGGAAAGCACCATTGACTTCAAGGGACAAGACTTCGAGCTGATACCATTTGGTGCAGGCCGAAGAAGTTGCCCAGCTATTGCATTCGGAAATGCCAGTATTGAGATTGCTTTAGCTCAACTTCTACACAGTTTCAATTGGCAACTTCCTCCTGGTGTCCAACCAAAAGATTTGGACATGGATGAAGCTTTTGGCATCACAATGCATAGGATCGAAAACCTCGTTGTCATCGCCAAACCCCGCTTCTCCTAGAAAACAGTGAACAACAAACACGATAGCTGAAGATCTCCTCATCCACTTCATATAATTATCCATAAGCTTTCGCTTGTCATAGAAGCCTAGAAAGGAGAAGAAGCTAGACGCTATCTATAATTGAAGAGTTAGGAATATGCTATAAGTCTACATATCCTCGGTGTTGAAATATCCTTAGTGGAGATTGTTACCATTAGTTTATAAGTGGGTGTTAAATAAGAAGCGTCTTTTTGTGTTCAAAAATATGATTTCTATGTAGTTTTTTATTTAAGTCAAATAAATAGCCACTCCATAATGCTACCAAAGAGTTTCACTTAATTTTGCATCTAATTTAGGATGGTCTACTCCCATGTACATACGTAATTTGCCCAATTAGGCACTGTTTTTAGACAGATTTGACATATGAAGTTCCTTCTTCCCATTTTCCAAAAAATTCTCGCGTTACATAGTTGCTATATGATTTTATACTTGTGATACACTTTTCATGAAGGAAAGTCCAACAAAGTATCAAGTAGGGTGTACATAGAAAGTTCAGATATGGTAAAACCGCAAACAAGGGCCCGGGTGCACTTGTGGGTTTTAGTTCGTGGAATAGATGCGCAAAAACAAAGTGTGTGGATAGTGTTTTGGCTACTCCCGGCAAGGAACTAGGACCAAGAGATAAGGAAATAATATGTTTTTTTATCGAGTGAGAAATGTCTACAGGGCCAGGCCATGGGACTAGTTCTTAGGCTGAAGGGCGCAGCCATCTTTAGTTGGTGTCTTCCATTGGTTTCTTTTATGCTGTTACGTGAGCACTATCAAGCCTAGTCATTGGCTGATTTCACTGTCATACTCTTGTACAAGAGGTAAAGACAGGCAACGTGTCCTTCTTTTTAATCTTTACACGCTTTTACTTTTATCCACGATGTTTTTCACAAAAGCTCCTGACAACTCCATATATAATGACCCAATTTGATGGAGTCCGACAATGTGCAACTCCAAATTTAGGATGGCAATGAAAATAGGAATAAATCGAATTTCACATCGCTTAGATGGAATGAGATAAAGTGTCATACATATCTCACTTGTAACAATGTCTTTTCTAAGCAAAGCTTAGAAGAATAAAATCATGTGAACTCTGATTTAGAATAGATAATATATTTAAGAATGAGGCTTAGATTTAACAAATGTGGTTACAAGGGTAGGCACCATGGGACTAGTTCTTAGGCCGCAGGGGATAGCTGTCTTTTAGCCGTTGTCTTCTGTTGGGTTCTTCAATGCTCTTTCGCGAGCACCATCAAGCCCTATTTATTATGCAGATTTCAACGCCATACCCTTTGTCCAAGAGGTAAAAACATAGGCTGTGTCTTCCTTTTTTACCTGTACACTCTTTTACTTTTATCCAAGATTTTCTTTTTACGAAAGTTTTAAACAACTCCACAAATTTCAACAGCCGCCTAAAGATTAGATATTTTGTAAAAATTTCTAGATTTCTCTTGTAAATGGATCGCTACTCAACGGTGGGAAATGTCATTATTATAATTTATAGCACGAAAAAACCCTTCGAACCTGAGTAATTTCTTAAACTATTTCGTCTGAATTCTTGGACGTAAAATTCGAGTGTATTCCTAAGGTTAGAAGGGAAGAAAAATTTTCTCTTATCAATGAGGAATGTGAGGCGTGTAGGTACCGGCACGTTAAAATAAGGAATGCATCCCGGATGTGAGGGATTACCGTAAGCAGCCCTCATAGGTGGCAACACTTTTAGAGAAGGATACGCTGGAGGAGTGGCATTCAACTGTTCTTCATTACGTGCTAATGACCCTCTAACAAATACCGAGTTAAATAAAAGTAAAGGGGTGTATTGGCAAAAAAAGGAAGACACGTAGCCTATGTCTTTTCTCTTAGACAAGAGTATGGCCATGAAATCTGCATAATAAACAGGGCTTGATGGTGCTCGCGAAAGAGCATAGAAGAAGCCAACAGAAGACAACAGCTAAAAGACATCTCTAAACAACTCCACAAATTTCAACTACCGCCTGAAGATTAAATATTTTTAAAAATTTTCTAGATTTCTCTCGTAAATGGATCACTTCTCGATGGCAGGAAACGTCATCATTATAATTTATAGCATGAAGAAACCCTTGAGAGAGACTGGTCATTGTAATAAGAAAACGATCTATATTAGAGCTGAAATCAAAAGACATCAGTAATAAATATCATGAACCGATGCCCCACCTTTTATGCTAGGGGAAGGTGGTGGGCTCTTTGTGAAAACGAAAATATGATATATATGCCCCACAGGATAGGCCAACACATGTACGAGCAAAAACACTAGATTGCTGTATATCCAGCCAAGCGTCGGATTCATCCATCCAAATATAGGATGGACATGGACCATATTCACGTGGATGACGTTGGAAAATAGGAATTTCTCTTTTTTCTTTATGACTAAATCGTTGAAGTAGTCAAGATGGTCCAGCGTATAATGATTTTCCTTATTGGAGGGTAACTCAAGGGTGAAGGGTGAAGCAACTTATTTCCTAGCATTATAAGTCAACAAGAAAGGGAAAAGGAACTTAAATGCTCTTTTTATTTTATGAAAAATGAATCATTTAGAAAATATTTTCCTATAAATGATTGCTTAAATCTCATACAAAATGAATGAATCTTGATCAAAATATCTTTGATTGTGGTTATTTTCATCCAAAGTAGGGATGAGTAGTTTTTGTGAGGCAACGTTTAACATAGATTTAATATTGGAAATATAATTAGGTGTTTTTTTTATAGAGGTTGCAAGACAAATGTCCAATATCAACCCAACGACACCTTTTGAGTGTTTTTTTTTCTTTTATGGAGGTTGGTTAGGACAAATGCACAATACCAACCCAATGACACTCTCTGACTTTAGCTCTAGCTCTGGCTTTGTTGGCTTTTGCTCAGACTTGGGCTTTGGCTTTGACTCTTTATTTTATTTTAGTGGAGGATGGTGAGGCCAAATGCCCAAAACCATTTCACTATCTAAATGTGTTTAGCTTCGATATCATGTTGAATGTGAGATTTTATGAAATTACTACCAAGTGTTCTAAAAATTTAAGTTACTAGATGAAGACAAGATTTAATATTTAATTATTCTAAAAATTTAAGTTACTTAGTCTAGTCTTTTTCCTAGTATTAAGTGTGGAAATTCAATTGGAGAGGTAAATGGGGCCCGGTGAGATTTAAACTCAAGACCTCCGATTCTAGTACCATGTGAGATTTTGTAAAACCACTATCAACTGTTTTAAAAGCTTAAGCTATTAGATGAATATGTGGTCTAACATTTAAATATTCTAACATTGAAAATTAAGGATGTGTGGAAGATTGTTTTGATAATAATGATAGTTTTTCGATGATGATGTGCAAGTGTATGCGTGTGGTATGTATTCAGTAGAGTATGGACAAGGACAGGGTAGGATACTTTAAGGATTTCGGAAATGGGAGATAATTTCATTAGTTTATGAAAATGGAATTACAAATGTAGTTGGAGGAGAAATGGTGGAGGAGCTGAGGGATATGAATTTTGTTGTAGTACTCCCGTCTCTTAGTGTCGATGGGGGTCTAAACCTCACACACACTACACGAATAATTCTAAGGTCTACTCATAGAGCAACGCCACCGATTCTCTCCCACAATTGTCGACCTATTTTGCCGACATCTTCAAGCCTCAATCTTTGACAACTCCTCAATCTAGATTCCTTTTGAATGCCAGCCACGTAGTCTCCAAGATGTCATCTCCTACTTGGACCATCTTACTATTTCTTTTGCTGCTGCTTGCTTGCTTTCGCACTTTGCTTCTCACGTTGTTGAATTCTTCTTTCACTTGCTTCATCAGATGTTGTAAACTTGCTGCTCACATTCGGCTACTTCTTGATGAAAGAAATGCATTTCTTGATTTTGTTGAAAATTGATCATAATTTCCAACACAGACGGTTTGCAGGACATAAAAAATTAGGCCACGAGACACCACCTTGCATGTGAATGGCTTTGTCCATGACAAATGCATCATATAATTACCAGGAGACATTTTTCTTAAGACTGACATTGACTAAAATGAAAGAGAGGGCTGCTAAGCTAACTGTACCGTTAATTATTCCCAAGAAGTAACGGTGCCTTTTCTTTCCACAAACGGGACCTCCAAGATTCTCCCTGTCTTTCTCTCTGCATGTCTTGGTGACAGTGTCTTGCGGATGATAGAGAATGAATAAGAAAAGAGAAACCGGTAAAGCAAGTTGATCATTTTCTCTTGCAATATGTGTGGTGGTGAATGCACCGTCAGCTTATCATTTTCCAATGCGAAACAAACGGCCAGCAAATAGTTTCAGTGACTTCCATATATAGAACCGGGTAGGAATCGAATAAGAAGTAGAGAATAGAATTATCAAATACCTTGCAATGCCTCTCCTTCAGAATCTGTTTCTCCCAACATGCTTCATCCTAGCAGCTTTGCTTATAGTTTTCAAGAAGAGCAAGTCTAGGAAAAGAAAGAGCAACCTCCCACCGAGCCCTCCCAAGTTGCCAATCATTGGCAATCTCCACCAGCTTGGCAAATCGCCACACATATCTCTGCATCACCTCGCGAGGAAGTATGGGCCGATCATGTCCTTGCAGCTTGGCAATGTCCCCACCATAGTCGTTTCCTCGGCCGCGATGGCCAAGGAGGTCATGAAAACCCACGACCTAGTGCTCGCGAACCGCCCTCAAATCTTCTCCGCCAAGCACTTGCTTTATAACTGCACGGACATGGCCTTCTCTCCCTATGGCACTTATTGGAGGCACATAAGGAAAATCTGCATACTCGAATTGCTTAGCGTGAGAAGGGTTCAGTCATTTAATCATGTCCGGGAGGAAGAAGTTGCCCGTTTAGTTCACCAGGTGGCAGAGTCCTATCCAGGCACCATAAATCTATCTAAACTACTGATATTGTATGCGAATAACGTCCTTTGCCGCAGTGCTTTTGGTAGGGACTTTTCGGCAGGAGGGGATAATGAAAAGCATGGGTTTCAAAAGATGCTAGAGGAGTTGCAGGAGCTGCTTGGGGGATTTAGCATAGGAGATTTCTTTCCTTTCTTGGAATTCATTCATAGCTTGACAGGGATGAAGTCTAGACTTCAAAACACTTTTAAGCACTTCGATCGCCTTTTTGACGAGATACTAAGCGAACATTCAAATGAAAGGAAAGCTATAGAGGCGCAGAAGGATATTGTGGATGTTTTGATTGATATCGAGAAGAACGGTTACGGTGATATGCCCCTTACAAGGCCTAACGTCAAAGCTCTCCTCCTGGTCGGTGAATCATTCTACTCCCTAGCTTGACATTCCATTTAAGTTTTTGTGGATAGACATGATGTGGGTTTCAGACCACTACTTGCTTAGGATAAATGGGTTGGAAGAGCATTTTTTTTAGCAAGTTTGAGCAAGACATTATAGTTATAAGCCCAACAAAATCTAGGGCAAGCCCTATCTAGCCTAAAGACTTATACATGTGGATTTCGTTTGGCATGAGCAGGGTTGAGTAACAAGTTAGGCCCGACTCGGCCCAAGCCTCTCCCAGTGATCTTTAATATAGAAAAAAGTTCGCATAACAAAGCATATTGACTTGGCTTGAAAATATTGCTAATACCTAGCCCATGCATCTTGCAGGATTTTTTTGCAGGGGGAACAGATACAACATTCATCACTCTTGACTGGGCAATGACGGAGCTTGTCATGAAGCCAAAAGCCATGGAAAGAGCACAATTGGAACTGCAAAGCGTTGTTGGAGAGAGAAAATACGTGCAAGAGACCGACCTAGCTCAATTGCCATACTTGAAGGCTATCATCAAGGAGGTATTTCGACTACATCCTCCCGCTCCTGTGTTAATCCCAAGAGAATCCATGGAGGACATAACCATTGACGGATACAACATTCCGGCAAAAACGTGCTTCTTCATTAATGCTTGGTCAATAGGGCGTGATATGCAATCGTGGGTTGACCCTGAAACATTTCTACCAGAGAGGTTTTTGGATAGCACCATCGACTTCAAGGGACAAGACTTCGAGCTGATACCATTTGGTGCAGGCCGAAGAAGTTGCCCAGCTATTGCATTTGGAAATGCCAGTATTGAGATTGCTTTAGCTCAACTTCTACATAGTTTTGATTGGCAACTTCCTCCTGGTGTCCAACCAAAAGATTTGGACATGGATGATGTTTTTGGCATCACAATGCATAGGATCGAAAACCTCGTTGTCATCGCCAAACCCCGCTTCTCCTAGAAAACAGTGAACAACAAACACGATAGCTGAAGATCTCCTCTTCCACTTCATATAATTATCCATAAGCTTTCGCTTGTCATAGAAGCCTAGAAAGGAGAAGAAGCTAGAAGCTATCTATAATTGAAGAGTTAGGAATATGCTATAAGTCTACATATCCTTGGTGTTGAAATATCATTAGTGGAGCTTGTTACCATCAGTTTATAAGTGAGTGTTAAATAAGGTAGTCAGGATTTTAAGCATCTTTCTATGTTCAAAAATATGGTTTCTATGTAGTTTTTTCACTTAAGTCAAATAAATAGCCACTCCATAATGCTACTGAAGAGTTTCACTTAATTTTGCACCTAATTTAGGATGGCCTCCTCCCATATACATACATAATTTGCCCAATTAGGCACTGTTTTTAGACAGATTTGACATATGAAGTTCCTTCTTCCCATTTTCCAAAAAATTCTCGTGTTACATAGTTGCTATATGATCTGATACTTGTGATACACTTTTCATGAAGGAACGTCCAACAAAGTATCAAGTAGGGTGTATATAGAAAGTTCAGATATGGTAAAACCGCAAACAAGGGCCCGGGTGCACATGTGGGTTTTAGTTCGTTGAATAGATGCGCAAAGTGTGTGGATAGTGTTTTGGCTATTCCCGGCAAGGAACTAAGACCAAGAGGTAAGGAAATAATATGGTTTTTATCAAGTGAGAAATGGCTACAGGGCCAGGCTATGGGACTAGTTCTTAGGTCGAAAGGCGCAGCCATCTTTTAGTTGGTGTCTTCCATTGGTTTCTTTTTTTGCTGTTACGTGAGCACTATCAAGCCTACTCATTGGCAGATTTCACTGTCATACTCTTGTACAAGAGGTCAAGACACAGGCAACGTGTCCTTCTTTTTAATCTTTACACGCTTTTACTTTTATCCACGATTTTTTTGACAAAAGCTCCTGACAACTCCAAATATAATGACCCAATTTGACGGAATCTAAACAATGTGCAACTCCAAATTTAAGATGGCAATGAAGACAAGAGTGAATCAAATCTCACATCGCTTAGATGTGATGAGATAAAGTGCCATACATATCTCACTTATAATAATATCTTTTCTGAGTAAAGCTTAGAAGAATTTCGATTTAGAATAAATAATATATTTAAGAGTGAGGCTTGGATTTAACAAATGTGGTTACAAGGGTAGGCACCATGGGACTAGTTCTTAGGTCGCAGGGGATAGCTGTCTTTCAGCCGTTGTCTTCTGTTGGCTTCTTCTATGCTCTTTCGCGAGCACCATCAAGCCCTATTTATTATGCAGATTTCATCGCCATACCCTTTGTCCAAGAGGTAAAAACATAGGCTATGTGTCTTCCCTTTTTACCTGTACACTCTTTTACTTTTATCCAAGATTTTCTTTTTACGAAAGTTCTAAACGACTCCATAAATTTCAACTGCCGCCTGAAGATTAGATATTTTGTAAATTTCTAGATTTCTCTTGTAAATGGATCGCTACTCAATGGTGGGAAATGTCATTATTATAATTTATAGCACGAAGAAACCCTTTGAACCTGAGTAATTCTTTAAATTATTTCGTCTTAATTCTTGGACATAAAATTCGAGTGTATTCCTAGGTTAGAAGGGAAGAAAAATTTTCTCTTATCAATGAGGAATGTGAGGCGTGTAGGTACCGGCACATTAAAATAAGGAATGCATCCTGGATGTGAGGGATTACCGTAAACAGCCCTCATAGGTGGCAACACTTTTAGAGGAGGATACGCCAGAGGAGTGGCATTCAACTGTTCTTCATTACGTGCTAATGACCCTCTAACAAATACCGAGTTAAATAAAAGTAAAGGAGTGTACTGGCAAAAAAAGGAAGACACGTAGCCTATGTCTTTTCTCTTGGACAAGAGTATGGCCATGAAATCTGCATAATAAACAGGGCTTGATGGTGCTCGCGAAAGAGCATAGAAGAAGCCAACAGAAGACAACAGCTAAAAGACATCTCTAAACAACTCCACAAATTTCAACTACCGCCTGAAGATTAAATATTTTTTAAAAATTTTCTAGATTTCTCTTGTAAATGGATCACTTCTCGACGGCAGGAAACGTCATTATTATAATTTATAGCATGAAGAAACCCTTGAGTGAGACCGGTCATTGTAATAAGAAAATGATCCATATCAGAGCTGAAATCAAAAGACATCAGTAATGAACATCATGAACCGATGCCCCACCTTTTATGCTAGAGGAAGGTGGTGGGCTCTTTGTGAAAACGAAAATACGATATATGTCCTATAGGACAGGACAACACATGTATAAACAAAAACACTAGATTTTAATTCGGCCCTGTACATCTAGCGAGGGTCGGATTCATCCGTCCAAATATAGCATGGACATGGACCATATTCACGTGGATGACGTTGGAAAATAGGAATTTCTCTTTTTTCTTTATGACTAAATCGTTGAAGTAGTCAAGAAGGTCCAGCGTATAATGATTTTCTTTTTTGGAGGGTAACTCAAGAGTGAAGGGTGAAGCAACTTATTTCCTAGCATTATAAGTCAACAAGAAAGGGAAAAGGATCTTAAATGCTCTTTTTATTTTGCAAAAAATGAATCATTTAGATAAATATTTTCCTATAAATGATTGCTTAAATCTCATACAAAAATGAATGAATTTTGATCAAAACATCCTTGATTGTGGTTATTTTCATCCAAAGTAAGGGTGAGTAATTTTTGTGAGGCCGTGTTTAGCATAGATTTTATATTGAAAATATAATTGGGTGTTTTTTTATAGAGGTTGCAAGACAAATGTCCAATATCAGCCCAACGACACCTTTGAGTTTTTTTATTTTTTTTTTTATTTTTTTATTTTTATTTATGGAGGTTGGTTAGGACAAATGCACAATACCATCCCAACGACACTCTGACTTTAGCTCTAGCTCTGGCTTTGTTGGCTTTTGCTCCGGCTTGGGCTTGGGCTCTGGCTTTGACTCTTTATTTGATTTTAGTTGAGGATGGTGAGGCCAAATGCCCAAAACCATCCAAACGTGCTTAGCTTCAATATCATGTTGAATGTGAGATTTTATGAAATTACTACCAAGTATTCTAAAAATTTAAACTATTAAATGAAGACGTGATTTAATATTTAAATATTCTAACACTTCTCATCATGCTTAGTCTAGTCTTTTTCTAGTATTAAGTGTGGAAATTCAATTTGAGAGGTAAATGGGACCACCGGATTTGAACTGAAGACTTTCAGTTTTGATACCATATGAAATTTTGTAAAATCACTATCAACTATTCTAAAAGCTTAAGTTATTAGATAAATACGTGGTTTAATATTTAAATATTCTAACATTGAAAATTAAGGATGTGTGGAAGATGGTTTTGATAATGATGATAGTTTTTCGATGATGATGTGCAAGTGTATGTGTGTGGTATGTTTTCGGTAGATGATGGACAAGGGACAAGGTAGGATACTTTAAGGATTTCGGAAATGGGAGATAATTTCATTAGTTTATGAAAATGGTATTACAAATGTAGTTGGAGGAGAAATGGTGGAGGAGCTGAGGGATATGAATTTTGTTGTAGTACTCCCCTGTCTCTTGGTGTCGGTGGGGGTCTAAACCTCACACACACTACACGAATAATTCTAAGGTCTACTCATAGAGCAACTCCACCGACGCTCTCCCACAATTGTCGACCTATTTTGCTGACATCTTCAAGCCTCAATCTTTGACAACTCCTCAATCTAGATTCCTCTTGAATGCCAGCCACGTAGTCTCCAAGATGTCATCTCCTACTTGGACCATTCTTACTATTTCTTTTGCTGCTGCTTGCTTGCTTTCGCACTTTGCTTCTCACGTTGTTGAATTCTTCTTTCACTTGCTTCATCAGATGTTGTAAACTTGCTGCTCACATTCGGCTACTTCTTGATGAAAAAAATGCGTTTCTTGATTTTGTTGAAAATTGATCATAATTTCCAACACAGACGGTTTGCAGAACATAAAAAATTAGGCCACGAGACACCACCTTGCATGTGAATGGCTTTGTCCATGACAAATGCATCATATAATTATCAGGGGACATTCTTCTTAAGACTGACATTGACTAAAATGAAAGAGAGGGCTGCTAAGCTAGCTGTACTGTTAATTATTCCCAAGAAGTAACGGTGCCTTTTCTTTCCACAAACGGGACCTCAAAGATCCTCCCTCTATCTTTCTCTCTGCATGTCTTGGTGACAGTGCCTTGCGGATGATAGAGAATGAATAAGCAAAGAGAATCCGGTAAAGCAAGTTGATCATTTTCTCTTGCAATATGTGCGGTGGTAAATGCACCGTCAGCTTATCATTTTCAATGCGAAACAAACGGCCAGCAAATAGTTTCAGTGACTTCCTTATATAGAACCGGGTAGGAATCGAATAAGAAGTAGAGAATAGCAATATCACATACCTTGCAATGCCTCTCCTTCAGAATATGTTTCTCCCAACATGCTTCATCCTAGCAGCTTTGCTTATAGTTTTCAGGAAGAGCAGCCTAGGAAAAGAAAGAGCAACCTCCCACCGAGCCCTTTGAAGTTGCCGATCATAGGCAATCTCCACCAGCTTGGCAAATCACCGCACATATCTCTCCATCTCCTCGTGAGGAAGTACGGGCCGATCATGTCCTTGCAACTCGGCAAGGTCCCCACCATAGTTGTTTCCTCGGCCGCAATGGCCAAGGAGGTCATGAAAATCCACGACCTAGTGCTCGCGAACCGCCCTCAAATCTTCTCCGCCAAGCACTTGTTTTATAACGGTATGGACATGGCCTTCTCTCCCTATGGCACTTATTGAAGGCACATAAGCAAAAGGTTTTGGAGCACATATTGAAAATGACATTGATTGTAATTAATCATGTTAATATAATAATTTTTTTCCTATATGAATTTTTATTATATTGATATTATTAATTAGGATGAAATATCACATTATTTTTCTTAATTTACTCACAAGGATTAAGAAAATGAACATAATATGATAGTTTCTTCATAAAGTAATTATGAATCTATTTAAATTAAAAACTTAGTCCATAGACAATTTTTATGTTATGTGATTCATATTTTGTAACATATTTTACATTGGTAGAACATGATTTATGTATCTTTTATCTCAAATTTTGTGACATAAGCATGTTTGTATATTATACAATTTTACCACATGTTATCAATGTTCTCAAGTTCAACAATGACAATTATAAAGTTTGAAAGGAATTAATCATTCTTCAATTAGAGTGCATGGACATTAATTATGCTATTTGGAAATATGAACCACCTACCCCTACTGATACTAGCACTCGACCAAAGTTGCTCTTTATGAGTAGTGGGAGCGGTCTAATTGCCTCAATGTAATGTTCATAAGGACCTTTCTACTAATATTCGTGGTTTAATCACTTAGCATAATAATGCGAAAGCATTGTTGGAGGCTATTGGTGTGCAATTTGAAACTTCTGAAAAAACACATGACGTGACCCTAAATATGAAGTTTTATCATTGAAACTCACTCATGTCAAAGATGTGCGTGAGCACATCATGAGGATGAGGACATTGTGGCTCAACCGAGGAACCCTAAGATGAGATACTTGAATCTTTACTTGTGTATTATATTATGAATACTCTCCCATAACAATATGCACCTTTCAATATCTCTTATAACATACATAAATAATCAATTGATGAACTCATGATCATATGTTTTCAAGAGGAAGAAAGGTTGCTTATGGAATCAAGTGAGAGTGCTTATTTGGCAACACAAGGAAAGTTTTAAAAGCAAGGCAAGCAAAAGGGAAAGGGTAAAATACCTCCACAAGTTGACATTAAGAAAGAATCCAAATGCTTATTCAGTAAAAAAAAGAAAGGGCATATGAGAAAGGATCGTGTCAAATTTAAGACCTGACTCAAAAAGAAAAATAATCCGATCTCATGTGTTTATTATGATCTAATATGGTTGATATAAGTTATAACACTTGGTGAATTGATTTTGGATCTACAATCCATATTTTGAATTTCTTGCAAAGTTTTCAAAACCACCAAAAATCATTGAGAAGTGAACAATGCATCTATTTTGGAAATAAGATACGTCTGATGCAATGCCCATCAATTATCAGTTTGAGCTTTCACAAATATGTTACTGACATATTTCCATCGAATAGAAAAATTATTGTTCTCCATCTTAACAAATGCAATAATATTTATATATCTGTCATAAATTATACAAGTATCTCCTTTAAAGCATAGAGAGTACCCATTTTATATCATTTAGCCCACACTAAGTAGATCTTGGACAAGACTAAGCATTGGACATGCATTGTGAATTTGGGCCTTTATTTGTTTCAATGGCAATAGTGCCTTGATTCCACATCGACTAGTGCATTATTGTCCAATTTTACTTGGGTTTTCACCCATATATCAATATCAATGAAAAGAAATTGGTTTCCTATCATATGATTGCTGCACGCCCACTATCAATGTACCATATATTATTATTTTTTTATCATTTATTGCTTGGCTTGTGTAGAATGTATTGTCTTCACTATCTTTTCTTCAACTTAGCTGGTTCAATAACTTGTTTTCAAGAGACAATCTTTTTCTATGTGGCCAATCTTTTACAAAAGCAGCATTGTGGCTTATCTAAACCAAAAAAAATTCACCAAATGACTAGCTTTCTTGCAAATACTGCAAGGTGGATATTTTTCATTTTGAATAGTTTCTCCTTCTCTTTTACTTTTCCATGAGCTCCTTCCACCTTTTTAGTTTTATGAGATCATATAAATATTTTAGACTGGAAGACACTTTCAACTAAACTTTCATCTTATGCCATCATTCCTTTTTCATATGCTTCTAAAGAGCTAATTAATTTACTCATAAATAATTTACTCAATGGCAAGGCCTTTAAATTGTTAGTTCCTTTTATAGTGGTGACAATAGGATTGCATTTTCTGATAAGTGACCTCAATATTTTTTTCAACAATCCTTTGGTCATTGATTTCATCTTCATAGGCTCTTATTTGATTAACTAATTCTTTTAGTCTTCCACAATATTCTTGAATAGTCTCATGATTTTTCATCTTAGTTTTCCCAAATTCCCTTCTCAAAGTTTGATGTTGAATAGTGCATACCTTTTCTATGCCTTGAAATTCTTCTTGTAGTATCTCCTATGCCCTTTTGCAGTTTGTGCTCCAATTATTTTTGAAAATACCATTTTTGAGAGTACTTGTTAAATAATACACAGCGCCCTTGCATCCTCTTATAGTTGTTTGTTCTAAACGCTTGTACCTTTTTATAGAGCTGCATAACCTTTTTCTAGGGAAAATTGTCCAGAATAAACTTAAACCTATTGCATTTTCTTCAATTTAGTCATAAACATTTCACGTTTTACCAATTGAGTCAATCTGAACAATTTTGATCGGAAATCGCTAACGTGAATGTGGTCACTGACCATCCTACATGATAAGGTCAGTGTTGACATGACCAATTTTTAATAATATTTTAATATATTTTCTAATTTTTTATTTTTCATTTTTTCTTCTCTTTTCCTTCTATATTTTTTTCCTTCCTCTTATTTTTTTCTATTTTCTTTTCCTTTTTCCCTCTACCGGGCCTTGTCGATAGGGAAAGAGGAGAGATGGGAAAAACGAGAGAGAAAAAAAACAGTAAAGAAGGAAAAGAGAAGAAAAGTGAAAAAATTAATACAAAAGTTTGAAAAAAATATTATAATATCATTAAAAATTATTCATGTCAACGCTAATCGTATCACGAAGGACAACCGACATTCACGTCAGCAATTTTCGATCAAAATTGATCGTATAGGCTTAATTGAAAAAAAATCGAAAAGATTTAGAACTCAATTAACACAACTAAAGGTTTAATTCTGAATTGTCAAAAATGCAATAGATTTAAAAAAATTTGGATAAATTTTTCCCTCTTTTCTGTAATATCTAATAAATATTGGACCATCAAGAAAGTAGTGATTTGGTGTCAAAATGCTCCAATTATCGTAGTTATTCCCATCAAAAATTGGAACGGGAAATAAGGATGAGGCAGCGTTGGCCATGGATTTGGCGTCAGAAAATTTGGATGGGTGATCTGAGTAGAGGTTGGTTAGGACAGTCGCCTAATCCCAAGGGACTCTGACATTGAGGGAGAAATGGTTACAAGGCTAAGCTATGGGCTGAAGGGTGTAGCTATCTTTTAGTTGGTGTCTTCTGTCGGTTTCTTCTATGTCCATATACAAGCACCATCAAGCCTATTTATTCGTTATCAGACTTCACCACCATACTCTTGTCCAAGAGGTAAAGACGCAGGCCACGTGTCTACCTTCTTAGCCTATATACACTCTTATACCTTTATCTAAGATTTTATCTTTTACAAAAGCTCTAGACAACTCCACTCCACGCACTTCAACTACGGCCCGAAGATTACTTTTTTTGCAGAATTCTTTTAGATTTCTCTTGTACATGGATCACTTCTCGACAGCGGAAAACATCATTATTATAGCACGAAGAAACCCTTGAGAGAGATTAATCATAGAAATAAGAAGACGATCCATATTGGAGCTGAAATCAAAAGACATCAATAATGAATATCGAACTGATGTACGAACTTTTATGCTAGAGGAAGGTGGTGGGATCTTTGTGAAGACGGATATACAATATTCGTCCTACACGACAGGCCAACCCATGTATGAGCAAAAACACGAGATTTTAGTACAGCCCTCTAGATCCAACTGAGTAATCTTGGACGGACATGGACCATATTCATGTGGATGACGTTGGAAAATCAGAATTTCTCTTTTTTCTTTATGACTAAATTGTTAAAATAGTCAAGAAAGCCCAACACGTAATGCTTTTCCATATTGAGGGAGTACTCAAAGATTGAAGGGCGACCGCGAAAAGAATATTAAAACCTTAAACAGAAAGAAAAACAAATTCGTCAGTCATCCTAAGATTCCCTCAATCACTTAAAACATTAAATAAAGATCGAACAACATGATTATTGTTTAGCAGATATCTATCAGACAGCAACTTTCTTAAAGCAAGACAATTCGTCAGTCGTCCTATGATTCCCTCAATCACTTAAAATATTAAATAAAGATCTAACAACGTGATTATCATTTAGCATATGTCTATCAAACAGCGACTTGCTTAAAGCAAGATAATCCATAAAAAAATGGGCCAGCTCCAATAATTAGTTAGAAAAGCATGGATTATTGGTCGCTATTAGCATCACTAACCCTAGCTAACCCTAGCAGCACTCTATTGTCACCCATGTAAACAGGGGTTACCTTGGATCCTTGGTTTTGTGTAAAGGGTATCCTCACCAAGGTAAGAGAGTTTCCACTCTACAAGGCCTCCTCCACCTGTTTTATAACTAGCGGGCTGCGAGAATGCGTTTCTTATTTTAATATGCTAATGCCTGCATGCCCTATACCCCTCATTGAAGTCTATATATTTTTGTTGCCTAGCTCCAAGCAATACCCTCCATGTGTTTTACATCTAAGAGATCCTGAGATTCTGAGAAATCCTGAGATCCGGATTTACCTCAAATGTAGCCTTTTTGATGTCATGCCGAGGACGTGTCGTCCATTTGATTTCCTCAATTGCTTAAAACATTAAATAAAGATCTAACAACGTGATTATCATTTAGCATATATCTATTAAACAGCGACTTGCTTTAACCCAGATAATCGCTAGATAATTGGGGCAGCTCCAATAATTAGTCAACAAAGCATCGATTATTCGTTGCTATTAGCATCACTAACCCCAGCAGCATTCTATTGTCACACTGAGGACAATACCGTAGGGCGTTTTTCTGGACATAAATCTCGACCCTGGGACACCAATTTGCAGGTGTATGTCATTGTCCTGGGCGAATGGACCATATATTTACAAGAAAATGTGCACATTCTTTTTAGACTGACATTGACTACAATAATAAATAAAATGATAAAAAAGAGAGAGAGACCAGCAAATCAGATAAATTCACTGACATCCATATGTAAAAACTGTGTAGAAATCAAATAAGAAGTACAGTTTGGCAAGATCACATATCTTGCAATGGCTCTCCTTCAGCATCTGTTTCTCCCAACATGCTTCGTCGTAGCAGCTTTGCTGATAGTTCTCTTGAGGAGCAAGTCCAGTAAAAGAAAGTGCAACCTCCCACCGAGCCCACCTAAGCTGCCGATCATCGGCAATCTCCACCAGCTTGGCAAATCGCCGCACATATCACTCCATCGCCTAGCAAGAAAGTACGGGTCGATCATGTCCTTGCAGCTCGGCGAAGTCCCGACCATAGTCGTTTCCTCAGCTGCGATGGCCAAGGAGGTGATGAAAACGCACGACCTAGCGCTCGCAAACCGCCCTCAGATCTTCTCAGCCAAGCACTTGTTTTATGACTGCACGGACATGGCCTTCTCTCCCTATGGCGCTTATTGGAGGCACATAAGGAAACTCTGCACACTCGAAGTGCTCAGCGCAAAACGGGTTCAGTCATTTAGTCATGTCAGGGAGGAAGAAGTTGCTCGTTTAGTTCACCGGATTGCAAAGTCTTGTCCAGGCATCGTAAATCTTTCCAAACTGCTTGGGTTATACGCAAATGACGTTCTTTGCCGGACCGCTTTCGGGATGGACTTTTCAGCAGGAGAGGATTATGATAAGCATGGGTTTCAAAAGATGCTAGAGGAGTATCAGGAGCTGCTTGGGGGATTCAGCATAGGAGATTTCTTTCCTTCCATGGAATTTATTCATAACCTGACCGGGATGAAATCTAGACTTCAACACACTTTTAAGCGCTTTGATAATCTTTTTGACGAGATATTGAGAGAACATTCAAATGAAAACAGAGCTCTGGAGACGCAGAAGGATCTTGTGGATGTTTTGATCGATATCGAGAAAAATGGTTACGGTGACATGCCCCTCACAAGAGCCAACGTTAAAGCCCTCATCCTGGTCGGTAAATCATTCTCCCCTCTGGCTTGACATTCCATTTAAGTTTTTAGATTGCGTTTATCATCTAAATTTCTAGTCAGGATAGGAATTAATAAAATATAATTCAAGGACTTCACTATAACATATCAATTGTTTGGTTAATTGTAACAATGAAACTGAATATTTTCACATTCCATCATTTAATTGTTTAGTACGAATGGTATGTTAGTATAAATGAACTATAAGTGAACAAACAGAGATGATAAGAATTTTTTATTTTTATTTACTTATTATCTATTATCTTTTCCTCTCCTTTTTATTTCTTTTATCCCTTCCACCATTCTTTAATAAAATTTTATTTAACAGTGAACTATGCTATTATCCCTAAAATATGTAATAAATATAAATACCATACATATATTGAATATATATTATAGGATAAATGAATATTCAAATATATAAATAAAGATAAGAATAAATAAAATCAAAAATTGTTGTTATTTTGAATTTTCTTTTTATATTAGACTTCATATATTATTTATCTCTAATTATTATTTAAATTTTATTAATTTAAGAAATTTTTATTTGAAAAAAAAAATGACTTTTATATGATGGATATTTGAAATATATCCATTTTTTATCCCACGTCCCTCAAAAGATATCTTTATTTGGGTTATATCTATCTTATATTCAACTTTATTTTGTTTTTGTCAAGAACTATATACCTATCCCGAATTTTCATCCCACTACCAAATGTAGCTCTAAAGAATAGACAAGATCATGGGTTTGATAGCTCACGCCAAATGAGTGTGAAGAACATTTTTTTAGCACATTTAACAAGACTATTTAATAAAAGGTTCAACTCAGGCCAAGCCAAGCGATGTCTGGCCTAAAGAATTATGCGTGCGCGCTTCTTTTGCTGTGAGCTCGGTTAAGCAACAAGTCAGGCCCAACATAAGAGCTCGACTCGCCCGAGTCCCTTCCATCGATCATCTTCAATATGCCGTAAAGTTTGCATAGCAAAGCATATCTGTCTTGCGTGAAAATATTTCTAACATGTAGCCTGTGCATGTTGCAGGATTTTTTTGCAGCGGGAACAGATACAACATTCATTACTCTTGACTGGGCAATGACAGAGCTTGTCATGAACCCTAAAGCCATCGAAATAGCACAAGCCGAATTACAAAGCATCGTTGGAGAAAGAAAATCCGTGCGAGAGAGTGACCTACCTCAATTACCATACTTAAAGGCTATCATCAAGGAGGTATTCCGACTACATCCTCCTGCTCCTGTGTTGGTCCCAAGAGAATCCATGGAGAATGTAACCATTGACGGATACTGCATTCCAGCAAAAACGCGTTTCTTCGTTAATGCTTGGTCAATAGGGCGTGATCCACAATCCTGGGTTGATCCTGAAGCATTTCTACCAGAAAGATTTTTGGATAGCACCATCGACTTCAAGGGACAGGACTTCGAGCTAATACCGTTTGGCGCAGGCAGAAGAAGCTGCCCAGCTATTACATTTGGAAATGCCAGTGTTGAAATTGCTTTAGCTCAACTTCTTCACAGTTTCAATTGGCAGCTTCCTCCTGGTGTCCAACCAAAAGATTTGGATATGGAAGAAGCTTTTGGCATCACAATGCATAGGATCGAAAACCTTGTTGTCGTCGCCAAACCCCGCTTCTCCTAGACAAAGGTGAACAACAAACAAGCTCCCTGAAAATCTCCTCTTCGACTTGGTTTAATTATCCATAAGCGCTTGCTTGTTATGGAAGCTTAGAAAGGAGATTATGCTAGATGCTATTTATCACTGAAGAGTTAAGATCATGCTATATGTGCTCTAGGAAGTGTTTAACTCATGAATAGTCTACCTATTCTTGGTGTTGAAGCATTAGCTAGCGGACTTAATTACCATTAGTTAATATGGGGGTGTTAAATAGGGTAGTTTGGGATTTGAAGTGTCTTTTCTGTGCTCTATATATAGAGTCTCTATGTGACTTTTCATTAAGTCAAATAAGTAAACATTTATGGGTACTCTCTCTCTCTCTCTCTCCAGCTTGGTGGCTTCTACAATACCCCTAGTATCATTTTTTGGTATCAGGTAGCCGTTAGATCAAATAAGATAAATCTCACCCATCAATTATAAACATTTTTAGTTTTTGTAAGACAACTTTAAAGGTTATGACAAAATGCACGTGGCTACGGGGAGGTTGGTGTCTTGAGGACTATAGAATCCCCCAAAGATTCCGGAAGAAGAACCATAACTTAAACAAGGTAATTATACTGAGTGTAGTTGTGACATATGTAGATCATCCGTACCTTTTTCCATTTTGCTTGCCTTTTATTCTTCTCTCTTCTTCTTTTGGGCCCATTTTCTCTTGATGCCACTTTGATGCCATTCACATTCACCTGGTTTATTTTACTCCTCTTCCTATTCATCTTCAAATGGTCACTACTTCATTATTACTTCATTATTACTCCATTACAGCTCCTTTGTTTTCGGAGTGTCATTGTGAAATGTCCACATGTCAACCAAAAACTTCCTTCAAGTAACCCAACACTAGCATCGATTAACAACCTGTTGTTTGATGTCGATCTTAAGACAGATTTCGCATCTAAAATTACTTCTGCCAGTTATATCTAGTTTCGGATATTGCAATGTTGTTAACATTGGTTCTACATAGGCATTATGTAGTCCGACATTGGCGGTACAGTTTCTTTGTATATGTAGGTCCAGCAAACATATCAGTCGGGATCCATATTGAGAGTCACAGATGCTGCAAAAATCAGCACAAGGGCAAACGCGAACAATGTTAATAGCTTGAGAGAGAACCCTTGATAGAGATAGAGGCGCCACAGGATTATAGTGAGAAGAACACAGATGAAAATCCTGGATGCGTCCAAAAGTTATCAACGATGAGCATCATGAACAATCTATGAACGGGTGGTACCTGAGGAAGGTGCAGAGACACTTTCTTTACTAATTGCAGAGAAAAATGATGCCCTTAGCTACTTTTTCTTATTCCACAACATTTATACAAGCATGAACATGGGATTTCAACTCAACCTAGTCGATCACACTGGAGTAGATTTGATGGATTGAAATTTTGAATGGTGTGGACAGCTATTGTTTTAAGTTTTTTTTTTAAGCTAAAGTCCACAATGTGATCAAGAGAAGTCCAACGACAAGATAGAAACTTCCTTACCAAAAAAAAAAAACGACAAGATAGAAAGGTAATCAGCTCCACTTCCTAGGATTAGATAGTTAGACAAAGGAGACCTATGGTTAGGAACGTTAGGTTTTGTTGGAATTTGTGATCCAACTTGTTGAATACGATAGCATGTAGAAATATCTGTTGAATACTAGAGTAATCGAGATGTATCCTACAAAAATTTAAGTCTTACGAGGTAGTTAAAATTTATGGTCCTAGTATTTCGAGAGTAATTCCAAAAAAAGTCTTAAATTTGCTGCACTTATACTAATTCAATCTAAAACCTTTTAATTAAGTCGATTCAGTCCTAAATCGTTTGACAATTTATCAATTAAATCCTAAAACTTTGAATTGTGTTAATTTAAATCTAAATCTTTCGATAATTTGCTAATTTAGTCTTTTTGATCAATCTTGGCCAAAAAACGCTGATGTGGTGGCCTAGTAAACGTTGGCTATTCTATGTAGCATGACCAATACTGATGTAAATAATTTTTTTTACATCTTTTTATTTTTCTGAATTTTTTTTCTTTTTTCTTTTTTCTTTTTTCTAAGAGTTGGAAAAAAAATGAAAAGATAAAAAGATTCAGAAAAAAGTTTACAAAACCGTAAAAAATTATTCACGTCAACGTCGGTGCCAACTGTGCCATAAGATGGTTGGTCCTGACCAGAACGCCACATCAATGTTTTCATACCAAAATGACTAATTTGACAAATTGTTACTAGATTTCGAAATAAAATGGCAAATACTCATAATATTTAGGACTAAATTAGTAAAACTGAAAGGTTTACGATTGAATTGACAAATTATCAAAATGTTTAGGTTTAAATTGGTCAAATTAAAATGTTTAGGACTGAATTAACACAAGTATAATAAGTTTAAGACTTTTTAAGTAAATTTTCACTTTGTCACTTTTAGGAATTGTGGTAAATATTCTAAGGCGGTGGATGTGCTCTATAAATGGAGGATTGATCGCAAAGCCGTGTGGGGAGTAATGCTCCACCGTGTGGGGAGCTGAGAATAAAATACATATGCTCCTCCATCACTACTCCATCACGTGTACAACTATTTTGTTAAACTAATCAAACTATCCCTGTCCCATAAAACCTTGAATTTATATACCTTGTTCCTTTCTCATTCCTCTGCCAAATATATCCCACACACACACACTTGCTCATCAAACCAAAAAACTAACAGTGGTTTCAAAATCACGCTTTTGCAATCGCATTGTATCAGAGATCCAAAGATCAACAGGTTTTCAGAAGCACTTTTCGCATTTTGCTTAAATTTGTTAAGTGGAACTTCAACCTACTTTCTTCATAGTTGCTGTCAAATTCTCCAGAAAAACTAAAAGCATAAAAAACTTCCTCTTAAAGTACGGTAGAGTTTTCAACCAAAAAAACGTACAGTAGAATACCATGTAAAAAGGAGACTGCATCCCAAGATTGCGTTCACGCTGCTCCAGGAGCAACTTAAGAATAATCTTTCAGAAACAGGACATCTGTTAGGTTTCCATCACATCGCACCTCCAGAGAAGTCTTTAAAGGACCTAATTTCTAGGCAGATCTCTATCAAAAGGGAACTTACTAAAGTATTACAATCCCACGACCAATGAGATTTTTCCAAAGGCGTGGGGCTTCCGGCGATTGATCTAATTGTGGGACTATGCATCGATCTAGAAAGAGAGACATGTGTCGGCCACCAATACCACAATCGATAGCATGCTGTTACAAGAGAATGATGAAGGCAAAGAGCAAGCGGTGTAATACCTTAGCAGGATGCTAAATGATGCCCAAAGGAGATATATCACAATCGAAAAAATTGGTTTATCTCTGTATTTTACATGCACTAAATTGCGACATTATATGTTACCAGCTATTGTGCATGTAATATGTAAGACCAATGTTATAAAGTACATGCTGACTAGGTCCATAGTAAATGGTCGTCTAGCGAAATGGTCATTTGCTTTGTCGGAGCTAGATTTAGTTTATGTACCAATGAAAACAGTAAAAGGGCAAGCAGTGGCTGATTTCATTGCAGAATAGCCATGTGTCCAAGTTGAAGAATATATGAGCAAGAGCTATACACAAGTAGTTACATGGCTTTTGTACTTCGATGGATCCGCCACGACGGCTGCCTTAGGAGTTGGTATCCTGATTGCCTCGCCTCAAGGGCATAAAACAAAGTTACAGTTCAAATTGGACTTTAAATATTCCAACAATCAAGCGAAATACGAGGCCCTCACAGTCATAGGTGTAGAATCCGTCAAGATCATGGGCGATTCACAGAAAGTCATAAAGCAATTAAGTGGGGAATATCAATATCTGAATGAAAACATTATTGAATATTATCATAAGGCAAAGGAATTATTGGATAAATTCCTTGATTTTGATCTTTTGCATATACCACGATATCAAATTACGGAAGCCAATGAGCTTGCTCAAACGGCATCCAGCTATTGCATTTCAAAAGAACTTGCACATAACATTGCAATCGAGATGAAAGCATTGCCACCAATGTCTTAGCGTATTTCCATTGTAGAAACCGAAAGGAAAAAGAGTGATGACGCGGATTGGAAGATACCGATAATTGAATATCTAAAGAATCCCCAATCACGGGATAAGAATTTAAGGAAGCGGGATTTAAAATATATCCTCCTTGGCAAAGAGCGTTACTAACATATTATAGAAGGACCCCAGGAGTGCCAAAACTTGGCACGGAAGAACACTTGAAGTGCCAAAAGTTACAAACGGTACACTTAAGTGTCAAAATCGGAGCAAAATGGATCACTTAAGTACCAACGGCGAGAAAATCCGGCCAAACTGCCACATGTCCATTTTCCGGCGACTTCATTTGCTGGCGGAGCATTTGTTTCAAAATAAAAAAATCCACGTGGCAATTTTAATAAAAAAAAATTGTCCACGTCAAATTTTAAAAAAATTAAAATCGATTTTATTTTAAAAAAAAAAAAAAACCAGAGAGAAGAAGGGGATCAGCGAGGGCTGTACAACCCTCGCCGCCGTCGCCGCCCCACCCTCGCCGGGAAGAGCCGGCGACGGTGGGCGAGGGTCGGCTGGGGTCGCTGGGCCCCGACCAGTGGCCGGCGACCCTGACCGGCCTGCGGCGAGGGACGCGACCCTCCCCCAGATCCAGCAAGGGTCATCGGCCCCTAGCCCCACCAGCCAGGCCGCCGGCCCCCGGACCGCGTCGGATCTGGGGCGGTCTAGGCGGCCGATGGCCCTTGGCCTGGCTAGGTGAGGGCTAACGACCCTCGCCGGATCTGGGGGAGGGTCACAACCCTCGCCGGATGGGGGAGGGTCACAACCCTCGCCCTAGATCTGGGCGAGGGCTTGCGGGCCCTCGCCGCAGACCGGTCGGGGTCGCCAGCCACTAGCCAAGGCTCGGCGACCCTGGCCGACCCTCCCCACCGTCGCCGGCCCTTCTCGGCGAGGGTGGGGTGGTGACGGCGAGGGCTGCACGATCATCGCTAATCCCCTTCTTCTTCTTCTTCTTTTTTTTTTTTTTTAATAAAATTGATTTTATAATAATAATTTTATAATTATTTAATTAATAAATTTTTATAAATCCACGTCAGCACAAAACGACATCGTTTTAGCTGATTTTTCACCGACTTAGCGTTTCCGGCGAGCCACGTAGGCAAGAAAATTAATAAAAAATTGCCACATAGGATTTCCGGTAGGATTCCAACGACTTTGCACTGAAGTAATCCATTTATTTTGAAAAGTGGCACTTAAATGTACTGTTTGTAACTTTTGGCACTTAAGTGTCTCTCCGTGCCAAATTTTGGCACTCCCGCTGTACTTATGCCGAAGGAATACTATTGCGATGTTAGGATTAGAGAGAAGCAGCTTTGGTTTAAAACTCATGAAGACATCAAAGACTAGTTTGGCATGCATATTTTCCTAAAAATGCTACAACAGAGACATATCATAAAAAGGAAAATAGGACAAGCCAAAATAGGACATTTAAAATGAAGACAATTGAAATAGGACGCATGAGTAATTGGCCCTAAAAAATTTATGGTAAATCAAGCACACAATAAGGAACAACTTCCATGGATGAAGTGTCTCGAGAAAAGTCGGGATAAATATACTAGAAGTGCCATAACTTTCGTACGGTGCTCATTTTGGTGCAAAAACTTTTTTTTCGCTCACTTGAGTACCAAATCGGAGTGAAATTGTTCACTTGAGTGCCACTTCGCCGGAAAAGGCGACGTGGCAACCGGAAAATAATATTTTAATATTTTAATTAATTTTTTTGATTTTTTTGATTTTTTGAAATTTTTAATTTTTTTTAATTTTTTTGCTTTTTTTTAAGGGACGGTAAGGGCCACCGTTGACCCCCGCGGCTGTCGAACTCTCGCCCGCACCGGGTGAGGGCTCCTCGCCGTCGGCCGCGAAGGCCTTGGGTGAGGCTGGCGAGGCCGTCGAAGGCCCTAGGTGAGGCCGGCAAGGCCGTCAACGGCCTCACCCGTGGCGGCGATGGCAAAGGCCAGGAGGCCCTTGCCCAAATCTGGCCCTGGACAAGGCTGCAATGGTCCTCGATAGCCGCAGGGAGGCCACGACGGCCTCACCCAAGGCCTTCGCGACCGATGGCGAGAGGGCCCTCGCCCAATTTGGGCGAGGGTTCCATAGCCGGCGAGGGTCAACGGTGGCCCTTGCCAACCCTTAAAAAAAATCAAAAAAATAAAAAATATTAATTAAAATATTAAATTATTGTTTTCCAGCTGCCACGTCAGCATTTCAGCGGCCACGTCAGCTTTTCCAGCGGAGTGGCACTCAAGTGAACGATTTCACTCCAATTTGGCACTCAAGTGAGCGAAAAAAAAGTTTTGACACTAAAATGAGCGCCGTACGAAAGTTATGGCATTCCTAGTGTCCTAACCCGGAGGAAAGTCATTTTTAAAAATCAAAGAACACAAGGCAACACATCAAACATGGTGTAGGGCAGCAAGACATCATGGCACATTTATGTCAATTTGTCATGGTTAACGTTACCTAAAAATTCTGAAAATTCACAACAACATAGAGATATAGACGAAGATCAAATTCTGTTTAGGACTCAACCTCTAAATCCTTAAGGAAAAATCCATACAAAAAATGGCAACAGGTCTAGCTAAGCGAGAACATAGTAGCATTCTGAATTTTTCATTTAACAAGTTTCAAAGTAAATTTTGCAAAAATAGAGAAAAAGGTCTAATAACATGTAAATAATGCCAAATTAGTGTCATTAGAATACTTAAGATGTGTTCTAAGACTTTCTAAGAGACATCGAATTGGATTGAGGTTATTTACATGCTCAAACAATGGCATTTGCAGAAGTGAGCAATTCAGCAATAAACGTAGCAGATCAGATGCATGAAGGTGAGCTAATCAAGCTACTTATATGATGCATGAAATTTAAGATGTTTAAGGAGGTATGGACCCCTAGAATGCCAAAACTTGGCACAGGGGGACACTTAAGTGCCAAAAATTACAAAGGTACACTTAAGTGCCAAAATCGGAGCAAAATGGATCAATTAAGTGCCAATGGCAAAAAATTCCAGCCAAACTGTCACGTGTCCATTTTCTAGTGACTTCATTTGCTGATAGAGCATTTTTTTCAAAATAAAAAATTCACGTGGCAATTTTTTTATAAAAATTGTCCACGTCAGATTTTAAAAAAATTAAAATCGATTTTATTAAAAAAAAAATAAGAGAAGAAGGGGATCAGTGAGGGCTGTGCAGCCCTCGCCGCCGCCGTCGTTGCCGCCCTACCCTCACCGGGAAGGGCCGGGGACGGTGGGTGAGGGTCGGCCGCAGGCCGGCCGAGGTCGCCGGCCACTGGTTTGGGCGACCGACGGCCCTTGGCTCGGCTGGGCGAGGGCCGACGATCCTCGTCGGATTTGAGGGAGGGTCGCGACCCTCGCCCGGATCTCGGGCGAGGGCCCGCAGCCCTCACCGCAGGCCGGCCGGGGTCGCTGACCACTAGCCGGGGCCCGGCGACCCCGGCCGACCCTCGCCCACCGTCGCTGGCCCTTCCCGGCGAGGGTGGGGCAGCGACGGCGACGATGGCGAGGGCTGCACAGCCCTCGCTGATCCCCTTCTTCTTCTTTTAATAAAATCGATTTTATACTAATATATATTTTTAATTATTTAATATTATTTAATTAATAATTTTTAAAATCCACGTCAGCCAAAACGACGTCGTTTTGGCTGATTTTCGCCAACTCAATTTCCGGTGAGCCACGTAGGCAAGAAAATTAATAAAAAATTGCCACGTAGGATTTTCGATAGGGTTCCGACGACTTGGCACTGAAGTGATCCATTTTTTTTGAAAAGTGACACTTAAGTGTACCGTTTGTAACTTTTGGCACTTAAGTGTCCCTCCGTGCCAAGTTTTGGCACTCCCGCTGTACTTATGCCGATGTTTAAGCATGGCACAGAGTTAAATATGGTGAAAAAATTTGATTAAGACATTAACCCCTAAATCAATGCACAAAAAATCATACAAATTCATGAATATCAATAATTAACTAACCCTATTCATGACAAAGCTCATTAAATTCCAAAATTAATGTGCAACTTCGCAAGCGAGTTTCACATAGTAAATAGGTTCAAATGAGACAATACACCATTTGAAAGCTTGGAATGTCTCCTAAGTATGTTTAGAAGACATCATGCAATGATTTAGCTCTTAAGGAGCTTAAACAAAGAATTGTCTATGAAGAGGCAAATCAACAAAAAATTGCAGCAAAACAGGACATGTGAATGCATGAATTTCTATCTCAAGATAAGATACTAAAAATCTACAAATTTGCATGGCATCAGATTTAAATGTGAAGGTTCTAAGTCATGAAGGACCTCAAGTCTTGTTCTTATTGTAAAATTCCACGCAAGTGACAAATGACACGTATGAATGCACTAGCACATCAAGATAGCTTCTATGACTGACTTCGAACAAGCAATTGACATACTAAATGATGTGCGATTAAGGTGTGCCATACATCCTTACAAAGATAATAAAATCGACTATGACTTTCATGAAGATACTTAAGTCAAAAATCATGGTTACAAGCTCGTTTCCAAGCAAACACTAATCGGGTTAAAGTAGGGTAGATTAGCCTAAGGATGATTTTTTAGGGATTTTCTTGATAAAGTTTACTAAAAAAATCTGAAAAAATATATGTCACAATCAAGGAAATTTCAAGCAACTTTGATGAAGGTACCGGCCTTTGAATCACAACATAAAAATTGGTAAAAAATTTAAAAAAAAGTGCTAACATCGAGTAAAATCAAGGCAGAATGATCTAATGATGATTTATTGAAGATTTCACTAACTAAAACTTCTCCGAAAATTCTGGTAAAAATATATGTCATAGTCAAGACAATTTTGAGAAACTTTCATGAAGGCACCAACTCAAGGATTGAAGCACAAAAATCAATAAAAAAAAATCGACAAAAATGCTAACATTGGATAAAAACTAGAATCGACATTAGTTTTCCAAAATTTCTAGAATAGATCCTCAACTTTTGAACATTATTTCAGACAATAAACGAAGTCAATTAAGGGCCCATAACATGTCATAACGAAGCTTGTCAAGTGTACTTAAAGGTCTAGAAGGCATCGAAGTGAGAAAATGAGATTTAGGACCTCAAATCAGTCATCACAGAACACGAGTGTAGAATCTTTGGATTTCCAAAATTGGTTCAATTGTTCAATCAACATTCAAAGCATTCAAAGATCATCAAATCACTCCAAATCATGGATTCCAAGTATAAAAGAGATCCTAAACTTTGAATCCCGGTCCCGATTAATTATCTCGGCCTTGCCTCATCGGACTCGAGCTCGAGAATTCCTAGCTTGCGCTTGATTTCAACCAAGACCGATTCAGCTTGAACAAGATTTGACCGAATCACCACAGCCATAAGGATATGTTGAGGGAGCTCCGAGAGTACTAGAGGACACTGGAGTAGGAACGGACAGCACCGGCCTGTTGCCAATCGGTGGCAAGTGGCGGATCAGGCGCTGGATTGAGTTAGTGAGGGAGATCGATCAACGGCGGGCACTTTGATAGTGATCAGCCGCTGTAATCAACCTGATGAAGATCGATTTGGAGGTTGCTGAATGTCTTGAGAAGCTGTTGGATGCTAGGGAATCGCCGGAGTGGATCGGACTTCACTGAAATACCGATCGGCGAGAGGATCACCTCTTCGCGCACACAAGGAAGGAAGGCTGCCAATGGGTGGATTGAGGAGCTCTCGAGGGTAGTGCCAATCAGTGGAGGCTCGGGAGGGGCATGACAGAGGTTGTGGCAGTAGGCGTTGGAGGAGTAGTCGCTGGTTTGGCACGGCGGCGAGGAATTCTGATGGAGGGAAAGGGCAGGAAGAGAGAGAGAGAAGGAGAAGTCAGTTTTTAAGAGAGATTTGAGAGATTTTCCCTATATTTTAGATCTGGATTTTTGTAATGAGGCCTCCAATTGAATTTTGGAGGGAAAATTTGACTACATAAGTGAGGGCAAATCACGAAGAAAATTTAGTTGGCCAAAGTCAAATTAGGATCGTTTAGGACATTTTCGTATAAAAAGCCAACTTTTTACCTCAACTCAATGGTCGACCATTTGGCTTTATGGGTTTTTGATGGAAATGGATAGAAATTTGCCTCGAAAGAATAGGCAAAAGAAAAAGAAATGAAAACTAACACTTTGGTTTGAGAAATGAGTTTTGTCATAATCAGAAATCCTAATCTCGAGTTTTTTTATTTTTATTGACGCATCAACTAAAAATTAAATGTCAATAGATGTAGGGAGTTAGTCCCCTTGCATTTGGTGCCTCACTCAAGCCTTATCCTATTGAGACGAACTTTTAGCATCCAACTTAATCCAAATGCTAAACATAAGGCCTCTTTGGCCTCAATATAATGATGCATAAGAATCTCATGGAGGCCAATGTAGAGCATACTACTAGGATGAGGTGCTATCCCACCATTCTAAAATCTCTTATAGCAAAGAAGTTGAAGAGAAGGAGGAAAATGATTAGCTCATGGTGTTTACAAACAAACACAATTTTATTATCAGAGGCTAGTCTACCCCTTAAACATTACAATCAATGCTTTATATAAGCATTAACCGAAACAAATGAGTGGCCAATAAAACAATATGATGACAAGGTGGATGGCCAATAATAAAATTTGGATGGCCAACTACCAATAATAAAACATATGGCCGACAAATACAAATAATGCAACATATGACCCACAAGTACCAATAATGCAACATAAGGCTGACAAGTTTATTCATCATTTGATGAGAGAGATGAGCATCCTATCTCTATTTCCTTTTCTCTTCTTCGAATAGCACTTTCCCAGCCCCACCCTTTTTCTTCTTCTTCTTATTCTTTCTTCTATGTTCCTATTCAAAAATCTAGATGGGAGAATATCAAAAGAAGATTTGATTTGCACCTTTCTAGGAGGAAACTGATAACGGTATCAAGAAAACTTCCTAATATATTTTGAAGTTATAAAAACAACCCATGATTCCTTACAAGTTTGATGTATGCAAGTGTTATTCATGCCTTAGATAATATCCTCACAAAATGAACTTAGATGTACAAAGTGAAAAGATTCAAAATAGCTTGAAAGAGCTACGTGAACAAGTCTAGAAGAATAGGAAGTTAATAAAGATTTGAAAGTATTAAGGTGAACAATTTATAGGATATTTTTACTATTGTACTCAAAGTGCCTAATGAGACGCAATTGGATATAACTAGGAAATCATATATAACCAAAGTCTGATGTCACTAGAAGCTTAATATAAGTCTGAGTTTGACATCAGCAGGAAACCAAATAGAACTAGAGACTGTTGATATAGGTGGAGGGATTATACTATCTTGGATAACAACCTTGTCACGTGTTTTGAGGATGATATCCCGAGATAAGTTATCTTATTTTCTAACAATTTGTGATCTAGTATGGATGTTTTTATTTTTTATTTTTCAAAATAAGGTGATTGATCATCAATCTCAAAGATTATCTACATGGAAGATATCAATTACACATGGTTGATTGACAATCATCCTAAAGACAAGTTACTTTCCTTAGTCGAGTTACTCTATTTTTGTAAACCAAGGATTTGATGGTATGGGTGACCAATCTATGGGAACTTAGATTGATTAACTTCAATCACTAAACTAATATGCTCAATAGCTTAGAGATTGAAGATCATTCACCGGGAAGATTGGATGCTGATGAGTATAAGAGGAGATCAACAAGACATTGAAAGAAGAAGAAGAAGAGATCAAGAGTGACAATCAATTCAAAGATAGATAAAGCTTCCATTCTTATACTATCTTCTAATTACACTGAATTTGTAATCTCTTGAGAAGTATTGTCTGTGGTATAGTTCATGTTTATGTGTGCAATAGTGATGTCTATCTACTTGGGTGTAAGGAGCACTAGCTTCAATAAAAAAGTGCTTGGGTATAAGCAGTGCATGCTATCATAGTGGAATCCAATTAATAGATATAAGGTATTAGTTTAGGAGAACGGACCTAGTCTTACACCAAGTCGAATCACTATAAAGTTTAGTGTGCATCATTCTCTATCTTTCTACTTATTTATTACTATTTGAAAGAAGCAAACTGCACTAACTAATATAACATCCTCTTGCATATATCAACACATTATGTTTACCCGATTTATGCTTATATCAAATTTGACACGTTTATTTATGCAATATTTTATCAAGTTTCTTGAAATTACCTCCTCATCCCTTCTAAGTAATATCGTTAGTCAACTTCAGATGGGATGTCATTAGACCTTGATGGAATCTCTGGTGCAAGGTTTCCTAGGCCAAGGGATAGGTGCCTTCTAGGCATGATTTGTTGAAATGAATTGTCCATATTCCATCAATGATGAAGAGCCTTTTAGTCCATAATCAAAGGGAACTTGAGAAAAAAATCCACCCCACGAATCCTATGATGATGATGGTTGATTTGAATTGTTCTCTTTCAATTATGCTAAAGCAACCTTATTCAATAGCTTTATTTTGAGATAATCCCACGAATAATTCCAAGGTACATCAGTTTTGTCATTTGGCCAAACTTCAGGTGAAATGATGCAATTGGTTTCACAAAAGATTTGTTGAAGTCCTCTGTAATCCCGAAGAAGAGCACAAATATAACATGGAAGTGTTTTGTGAAGTTTAGCGGGGATTATCTGTGCTCTGTAGGTCATTACTCCTACATTTGCAGGGTATTTGGAACAAGTGTTGTTTGGCTTGATAAACACCCATGGCCCATAAAAAGGGATTATTGTATGCAATTTCAGATCCAGTCAGTCTACAAACTTTTAACTGCTTTGTGAAGAAAACTTTCCATGCTCCCAAAGTCTTGAACCAACAAAGCATTTCTACAAAGTTAAAGTATTTGCTGCTTCCAATTTCTCGAATTGCTCGGTTGATAATTCCTAGTATCTTTATAGTTGGAAACTCAATGGCTATAGTATGATAATTAAAGGCATAACAATGAAAATTATTTAACCTCTTTTGAAAATTCATCATTTGGTGAGGAGGATATAGGATATGAATTGATAATCTAGATGCATGTCATTGGGTCAAAGATTCACATCACCACGCTTTCTGAAGATTTTGTAATAATATTCTTACATGAGGTTTGTAAGATTATTAAAAGAAAAAAATCACTTGATCAATTCTAGAACTTTAGGTGGATACATACAACTGGAAAATTTAGGTCTCATGTCTAGCATTCAAAATTCACCAATTGGACTTACGGAAACAAATATAAATAATGAAAAATCTTCTTAGGCCTACGTAGGATCTCTAAAAGGACATTTTTGTCTCCATCAATGTGTAATAGCTTGAATGACCTACGTGAACAAGTCTAGAGAATGAGAAGTTTATAAAGATTTGAAAGTATTAAGGTGAACAGTGTATAAGATCTTTTTACTATCATACTTGAATTATCTAGTTAGACACAATTGGATATAACCAAGAAATCAAATATAAGTGAGATGCAGTTGGATATCATCGAGCCTATGGAGGTTCTCAATGATCGGGAGCTTTGGCGGTGATGGTGGAAGGTGAAGGTTAGTGGCGGTGGCAGAGGAGAAGAGGAGGCGGAGGCATTGAAGGGTGAGGTAGGTGATGAAGAGGACGAGTGTGATTGAGGCCAGCGAGGGTGTGAAGGAGAGTAGCGGTGAAACGTTAAAGCTTAGCATTGCCGGTGGCCACGGTGGTTTTTCGCTATTTCTATGTCTCGAGGTGACTTCATTTCTTTTCAGGGATGGGAAGACGAGTGGTGGGGGGACAAAGGGTGAACATGTAGATTTATATTGATCTTGCTGACTGCTACCGTAACGCCCTCGATTCCGACCCCATGAGAAACGATTATAAGGTTCGGAACCCACATAAATTCAAATAATAAATATTATAAATTATCATAAGGTATACTTCTTTAAGAATTTGTAATTCATAACAAGTTGTTATTTTCACAATAACCTAAAAAATGTGATGCTAGCAAAACCCCTATCATATCTCTCTCTTTCATTTCCACAGTAATACCGTGTAATATCATTTTGGGAATTTTGGTTTCTTTTCTCCATTGCTAGCGAACAATGTGAAGTTCAGAAAATTAGATCATACACTGCCAATATAAAGAAAGCTTCACACAAACAGTTTAATCCACCTTATTTGAGGATTTAAGCTACCTAATCCCCCACTAAACATAAAATCCAAGGTGGATTAGACCTCCTTATCAGATATTATTCCATATTCTTATAGTCTTCGCCCGCGTTGATCTGATATTTTGTCACCTATTACTTGTCGTTTTGGCGCATTATCCCTCCCCAAATCTCTGGATTGTGGCAATCGCAAGCTCTGGAGGTCTGTAGAGTCCGTCTCAATTACTCTATTCCACGCCTATGGACAAGGAAGCAAGAACAAAAGGCTCGACTTCGACTCGATCCTGGGTTTTCTACTTAATTAGTCAAACATGGAGTTCTCCAAACATCCTTGAAAATTAACGCACGTTATTGAATAATTCAAGTTGCAAAAGGACAAATTTAGGGTTTTATCTCCCTGTTTTCGCGGATCTTGAGGACACATTAATCATCATCGGCTGCGTTTGACTGAGCTTTGGGAAATGCATCATTTCCCCGAAACTTTTGGCTCAGGTGCATCTGTTCAAAGCATCCTAATCTTTTTCCCCTTATCACCGTTACCGTTATGTTATGCCCTGACCCTCGAGCACGCCACGATCCCCTTTTCCCTTGCGGTCATTTGAATGTGACGTCCCAGGACGCGTCGCCAACCATTATTTTTATATTTTCATTAAACACATGCGGAAGCAATAAATAATCCCCGTACCACATAATAATCGGGATAGCCAACGAAGTCAATCAAAAACACTATCAACAGTGCAGCTTTATTTATCTAATGATTAGCCCTAGGAAGTTTACAAGTACAAGCCCGTACCACAAGCATCTCCCTATTGAGCCAATGACACCAACAAGGTCAGGGTTAATCTACTTCCTTCAACCAACGCCACGAATCGCAACACATGCCGATTCTTCATCCAACGGACCTGAAAATGATTATATAATAACCAGTGAGATAAAATCTCAGTAAGTTCGGGCGCTAAGCCTCGGCTAGGGCACCAATCCACCTCAGGGGTACCTAACAGGCATGGCTCTCATAATGACATTCACTAAGTAATCATCCAATCACAAACGACCTTACCTCACGGCTGCACTTACCCTGCACGATAATAACCACATGTGCGAAATATGGAGCAAACACATATTAACAGGATCAAACATATAATCGCATAATCAGAACACAATAGATGCATTCCATGCACACAACAATTGAATATGTTCTAATTATTACGACCCATTGGACCACGACACAACCCAAAGGTTGGCGGTCTACCGAATATAATTGGGTATCGTGTACCTAACAGACACGTTCCTCGCGAGAACAAATGACAATCAAATCGTTTCACGTACCATGCACGATTCAAACACACGTGTACGAGTTACCAAATAATCAGAACACAACACATGCATTTCATGCACCCAACAGTCAGGCGTGTTCCAATTATGCACCTACCTGTGTAAACACGCATCAAAACACAATCACCTCTGCCTTCCCGTGTAAACACACCTCAGGGCTCTACCTTTTCCCCGTGTAAACACACCTCAGGGCACAATCTCCTCTGCCTCCCCGTGTAAACACACCTCAGGGCTCTACCTTTTCCCCGTGTAAACACACCTCAGGGCACAATCTCCGTCTGCCTCCCCGTGTAAACACACCTCAGGGCTCTACCTTTTCCCCATGTAAACACACCTCTGTCTCCCCGTGTAAACACACCTCAGGGCTCTAGTAGACTCATAAGCACACGTCATAAACCGCACAAGACATGCATGAAGTCCACATACAAAGTAGTAAGTATTTCACATATTATCCATGAATCGCCACATTGCGATAATCTAATAATCAACCAATTTTATAAGGGAATACCACGTAATTCCCGGAACAAACGTGCTTCGATCAATAAGGTATAAACAACCAATCAACAAATCAGTCGATTATTGCCTCATGCAATAATCGTATCGCAATAATGCAAAGATCGATAATTCCCGTAAATCACCATTAACCGCAATTACTTATCAGAAAGTAATTAATTCAAACACGAAGAATTATCCTAATCAATAATTATTAAACACAATAATTATCAACAATATAATTTATTATTATCAAAATAATAATAAACAATATTATATTAATTTCAGTCAATTATCGCCTTATGCAATAATCGTCTCGCAATAATGCAACGATCGGAAGTTTTGAGCAAGTTGGGGTCTTCCGGGGGAATATGATTGGAAAAACTCATGTGTAAAATATCAAATGAATCAAGTTTTGAGCAAGTTGGGGTCTTCCGGGGAATTAGTTTTCAAAATACTAAAAGGTGGTCGGCAAATTCGAGAGCCGTCTTTCAATTTTTCTATGTTCTTGTCGAGTCCAATGCACAATGTACTTTTATCTCCAAAGTCGAGAGTCAATGTTCTTATTTATGTTTTGGTATGGGGATTTTTAGCCTCATCTTGGGAAATAAAAATGCTAGAAGTCACGGGATTTGTCTATGCTTGGACGGTCGTCCCAAAATGAGTCTATATATATCCTCTTTAAGGTTTCGAGGGTAAGTGCGTATCTTAATGAATTTTTGGAATTGAGCTCTTACATTACAATATCACAAAAATGACCATATATCTCTTTGATGAATTTGTTCGAATCGTGAGTCATATCCCATGTATCTTAAGGCGGATTTTCTCTGGTGATGAATATTCATGTTGTCGTACTTGTGTTAACTTCTAAATCACTGACTTTTTTTTAGATCAGTATCATATAGAAGAAACAAAAAGAACATGGAGAGGAAATAGAAGAATTGGGAATATCGATTGGGATGGCTCAGTAAGCATTTGTCGTTATCCAGAAACGACATGGTCAACACCATAATGCACTTTGACGTGGCTTGCGCATTGCATAAACATAGGGTACGCGTGAATAAGTGCCCACACCTCAACTTGAAAACATTACAAAGTGGTGATGATTTGGTCTTCAAGGGGCCGGCAGAACGACTGGCCTAAAAGAAACCGAAGGTCGCCGGCTCGATATGTATGCTTTATCCAAGCTTTTAGAGGTAGGTCACGAGAGTATAACTCTTTGTGAATCTCTCTTTATTCCGACGTAGATGACTTACTGTTGACTGGATCGAACATGTGGAATTAATTCGACCATCAGAAGGTGACTTGGAATGTATGTTCTAACACCAAAAAGGCCAAGAAAGGAAAAAAAGTTGATGATAAGTTAGATACCGTTGAGGCTATATCAAGTAACCATCCCTAAAGTTTGAACATTTCACGAAGTTATGATACATGTGGTCATCCAAATGCATAGATTTGCATTTTCGTCATTTAATAACGAGGAACGGAGTCCTACAGAAGAGATAAGTCCTCCATTATTGACTTCACCACTACATTATTTGGTCCCTCACCCCATTAATTATGCAAGATGGATAACTAAATTTTTAGATTCCATTTTTTAGCAGAAAATGAATAATTTCATATGCATTCTCTTATAAATGGTCGCTTATTTCACTTATGAAACTGAATAAATGAAAAATATTTGCATTATCCTTAAAGATATTTAGACATAAATTATTGTCGGTATGCAATTGTTTTTCATTAATTAATTGCTTCAAGCAATATAGACGATCATTTTTAAAAAAATGTTCTTTAAGTCATTTATTTTTCATGAAATAAATGGAGTCTAGCATTGATACATACGTGCCTTTGAACAAATTGTTGACCAAAATTATAATCGGTGTGCCTTTGACGAATCTACAAGTTCTTTCATCATATATGATTGGCCAATTCGTTACAAAAATATCTTGGATTTATTTAGCTCGATAGAACAGGTGTAAGCTACTTGAAAGAATGTTAATAAATAAGGTACCATGAACGGTCATCGTTAGAACGAATTACTCAGATCAAAAAATTAATAACCTCCAACTTTTGTCAAGTAGAGCCTGATGTAATCTCCATATAATGATGCGCAATTAGCATTATTAAAACAAGTTTAGTCAGAACCTTTTTCCTTTAGACATACGCATAAAGAAATGACTATGGGTCTTATGGCCATAACGCTGTTTAATTATTAGGATGTTCTCTATGTTAAATAAAAGATGATGCAATGGCTGAATCTCCTCACAAAAATATTATGAACGATGATAATATCCATGTGCAGTGATGACATGAAAATTACTTATTGTACTTCATTACATAATTAAATAATCACACGCTCGTCATGCTCGCAGCCTTGAACAACCTCAACTCGGAAATGGAGTGGCAACAGCAAGGAGATGAACTTTCCTGTGGATGGTAAGACCGGTGCATTCGGTCATGTCCAAATCCTCCGCTTTCAGACCCTCGGGCAATGCCCAATCGAACTTGTCCACCAGATTTGCCAAGACAAGTTCGTTCGTCGCCATCGCGAATGACGTACCGGGGCAACCCCTTCTCCCAGCACCGAACGGAATCAGCTCGAAATCCTGTCCCTTGAAGTCCACCGAGCTGTTCAAGAATCTCTCAGGCTTGAACTCGTCCGGCTTGTCCCACGTGCCGGGGTCCCTCCCGATGGTCCACGCATTCGTGATCACCATAGTCCCCGCCGCGATGTCGTAGCCTCGGATTTTGACATCCCGGGTCGACAATCGCGGGACGAGGAGCGGGATCGGAGGGTGTAGGCGTAGAGTCTCTTTGAGGACTGCTCGCAGGTAATGCATTTTCTCCAAGTCCTCGTCGGTTATGTTTGGCTTGCCATTGGCGATCTTGCGGACCTCGGTTTGGAGAATGTACATGGCTCTAGGGTGCCTTAAGAGCTCGGTCATTGCCCACTCCAGGACTGTGTACGTTGTATCAGTTCCAGCGGCAAATATGTCCTGTACAAGCACAAAAAAACTTGATAATCAAGCATCATGGACAACTAATAAAGCTTGTCACTCAATTATGACTCATAAGTTTGAAGAATACTTAATATCTTATTAATATTGACTTAAAAATTCTACTGTGACTTTAAAAAGTAGTATCTAAATTTGTGAGGTATGTTCAAAATTTAACGATAAGTTATTATATAATTTTGTAATTATTATATCTTTAGAATTCTCTTAATTAAGTCATTAACTCGGTTACCCGAGATATCTTTGTAAGAACAGAAAATACAAATGGTTATATTTTTTTTATTTCCAAAAACTTTCTCATTTAGTGTTGTCGATTGTGAAAGAGGCTTGGGGTCAATTTATAAGTGCGAGAGAAAAATGAGAGAGACCCAACGCCATCCAATAATTATCTCATGAGAAAAAATTTAGAGTGTATGAAATGGTTGGTGGAGAAAATGGAGAGCTTACCAAGACGAGTCCTTTGATGCTGTCGGCACCAAGAGCAAAACCAAGAGTTTTGTCCTTCTCAATCTCCAACAAAACGTCCACAAAGTCTCTCCTATCTCCACCTCCGCCGCCAACGCTCTTCTCCTGCATCTTCCTCCGATGCTCCTCCACCACCTCATCGAGGAACTGGTTGAACTCCCTCGCGACTAGCTCCACTTTCGCGTCTAGACCAGTCAGCTTGTTGATCCACGCAAGGCTCGGAATGAAGTCCCCAACGTTGAAAATGCCCAGCAACCTCATCATGTCTGCCAACAATCCCTTGAACTTCTTGCCCTGCATGCCCTCGCTGTACTTCCTCCCCAGAGCCACCCGGCATATGATGTCGTTCGTCAATGACGCAAACACGTCGCTCAGGTCCACCGAGCGATGCTGCTCGATCTTGTCCATCAACAGAGAGATCTCTTCTTCTCGGACAGTCCGAAGCGACTGGACCCTCTTGTTGCTGAGCAGCTGCAGCACGCAGATGCTCCTCATTTGCCTCCAGTACTCGCCGTACGGCGCCAGCGACACGTCCTTGCGGTGGTACAGAAGCCTCTCGGACAGGGTTGATCTGAATGATTCGGCACAAAATTAGTTTAAACGAAGCATTCGACGTGTAGAACTATGATGTTTTGTAACGGCACAAGTTGACACGTGGTTAACCCCATATCTGTAATAAACCGAGACCTTCTCCAATCATAAATGCCAAAAAATATGACTCTAATACAGAATTATTAAGATACATGAACATGGGTTGACAGGCTTGGGCTCTACCTGGGTCGGTCGGAGAAAATGAAGTCGTGGATCTTCATGATGTCACGCGCACAGTCGGCGGAAGATACGACAAGGACGGGCGCGCTCCCGAAGTGGAGCATCATCAAGGGGCCATAGCGTCTCGACAGGGCTTGAAGCGAGCGGTGAGGGTAATTGCCGAGCTGGTGGAGGTTCCCGATGATCGGGAGCTTCGGTGGTGACGGAGGCAGGCGGAGGCCAGTAGAAGCGACGGAGGAGGAGAGGAGGCGGAGGCATTTGAGGATGAGGAAGGTAATGAAGAGGACGAGTGCGATTGAGGCCAGCGAGGGTGTGGAGGAGAGTAGCGGTGAGACGTTGAAGCTCAACATTGCCGGGGGCGACGGCGGTTTTTCGCTGTTTCTGCGTCTCGAGGTGACTGCGTTTCTTTTCAGGGATGTGAAGACGAGTGGTGGAAGGACAAAGAGCGAACATGTGGATTTATATTGCTCGTGCTGACTGCTGCTGTGGAGCCTCACATGAAATTTTTTTTTTTTTTTTTATAACTCAGGAAACTCGCACCCCGCCGACAGCCGGGGGAGTAAACCCTGAGGGCCACACGTGTTAACCACCACACACGTGCAACCAGGTAAGTCACCCTATGACGAAGCTGAGATTCGAACTCTCGACCTTTTGCGAGAGGAAGAGAGCGCAAACCAGCAACGCCACCCAGGTGGGTGGTCCCTCACATGAATTTTCCTATGCAGAATATCGCAAAATTTCCTATCTTGTTCACTTGCCATGAATGAGAATTGACTCGTTCCCCTCCAATACTTTTGAATGAATAGCCTTACCAGGGATAGATAAAAAATTATTTACTATTATTTTGCTTGTGATCACTGTGCATGACCAACAACAATTTTCTTCCGGATGCAACAAATATATTATATTATTAATATTATGGGTAGATCGATTTTGTAACCATCCACTCAAATCTCTATTTTTTTGGGCCAACTAATTCACATTTGACGAAACCTTTTATCTTTTTGACCAATGAGTAAGTTATGATATGTGAAATTCATTACATTATAGTTGGCAGTCTTGATTGCAAGTATACTAAGGAGAGTTGAACACGTAAACATGGGCGTGTATATTTTCACATAACTTACAAATGTCTCTCAATATCATCGAAGGCGAGTCCGCCAAGAAATGGAATAATTACTTTCTGACGACTTGAATTGTTGCATGGTCTTGGACCTTTCTCATCCCAAAAGCGAGCTTGAAGGGTGAAACTTTTCCTCACATTTATGAACCAACTACCAACTTCTTTCATGACCAATGTAAAATAACTCCAACAAGAATTAACAAAATAATTATAAATCTATTACAATTGTGCTAATTCAATCTTAAATCTTTTTGTCAATTGACTCATAAACATTTTATGTTTGTGCTAATTCAATCAATCCAGCCAATTTTGGCCGAAAATTAAAAATTGCTAATGTGAATACTAATCATCTTATGTGATGCGACCAGTACTTACATGGATAATTTTTAATAATATTTAATATTTTTCGATTTAAATTTTTTCTTTTTTTCCCTTATGTTTCTTTCTCTTTCTTTTTTTTTTTTTTTCATTACCTTCATCTTCATCCTCTAGCCAATCAACCACCAGTGAGGTCAACCTCACTTGCCCCTAGTGAGGCTTAACCTCACCGTCACTAGGAAGGTCAAACTCACTAGCCCCGATGAGGCGACCTCGCATGACCACATGGAGAATGAGGTGGGAAAAGTGTCTGGAAAAGTATAAAACATATTACATTGATGTCAATTTAGTTCTATCTAAACTTTTTATTTATGCCAATTTAGTCCTAAACCTTTTGACTTAATGCCAATTTAGTCATTTTAGCTAATTTTGGCTGGACATTGCTAACATGGGCGTCGATTGGCTGACGTGGCATAGCTAGCGATGATGTGGACAACTTTTAATAATATTTTTAGGTTTTTTTTTTTTCTCTCCTTTTCTTTCATTTTTTTGTCTTCCTTCCTCTTCCTCCAATCGACTAGTGACTAGCTAGAGGTGAGGATTGCCAATCAGGGACCTTGCCAGAGGTCGCGAAGGTGGCATCACACTAATCCGACAAGGCTCATACTTGCTAGATGTGACGTCCTGAATTTTGACCCATCTCGAGATAGATGAAATAGTTATTTTATCAATGCACAGTTTAATTACGTTTACTCTAAACTGATCACTCATGAGTTAACTAATTATTCGGAAAGGCATTTTAGGGTCAATATGCGTACGACCAATGAATTCAATCAAGGATAGGCCACTTAACCATAAGGATCAAAGAGAGATTATACCACACTGTTGCAGGCTCATTAACGAATGGAAATAAATCGATTCGACAAAATCGAGACAGTCCCGCCTCTTAATTTTCGAATCAAGGGCATTTCAGGAAAGTTTCGTCCAAAATTTGGGGAAAAGACCAAAATGCCCCTAGTCATTTATGGGCTAAATGACAAATTTTGAAAAGGAGAAGTGAGGGGAGTGGTTGAGGGCACGTCACTTCCCCCACTACCCACTTCCCCCTCCCCCCTCTCTCTCTCTCTCTCTCGGTTCTCCCCATGCACGTACGCCTCTTCAGTCTTCTTTTTCTTCTTCTCCCCCGACAATCCCAACTGTTGTATTTCTTGCTATTGCTACCCATCAACCACCACCACTAGCATGGCAGCTCAACCGAACCGCTGGCCATGAACCGAACCGCTGGCGAGCCGCCGTCCGTCCGCTGCCGGCAGGTCAACCCACAGCCAACCGGCTGCTTTCTCCTCCTTCTCTTCCTGGTTCGAGTGTGGGCTACCGCACTACTTTGTTTATGTTCGAGCTTCCTCCACCACTAGCCATCGCCCGACCACCTCGGGCCACCGTCCGTCTGCTGCTACCAGCGTCACAAGTCACACTCGAAAACCAGCCATCCCGTCCTCCTCCCTTCTTTGATTCAAGCAAGTGGCTGCAACTTTTGGCTGGCAGAACATCGCCCACCGTTGGTCGGCCACCTCATGCCACCCCTGAACTGTCCAGGACTCGCTACCTGACCGCCCGCAACCCAAATCGACCCCCTATTTCTCCTCTACTAGATATGGTTCAGAGTTGCTGCCGTGTCTCGCTTGACCAGCCACGTGTGTCACCGTCCCGGCCCCGTCTAGCCATCACTTGTACACCCAAGCCCAGCCCACCACCGTCCTCTACCCGAACCACGGCCAAGCCATCCAAGCTGCTACCCATCCATTTTCTCTCTCGGTCTCTATAATCGAGACCCAAACAAGCAACCAGCAACCTTCGCCGCCTCATGCCACTGTTGGTTGCCATCGCTTGACCACCGAAGAGCCGTTCCCGAGCCTCTTCAACCACGTCGGAGCCACCATAGCAACTCCCTCCCTCTCGGTTCAGCTTGGTTGAATCCTCCTCGACCGAGACCCATTTTTGGATCATCTCGTCTTGCAAACCGGGAGGTGTCCGCCTCACGCCGCCATTGCGCCCGTGTCGTCGGAATCGTCACCGGGTGAGTTTACGCTCTAATCTTTCGATTAGTCCATTAAGAGTGTGTTTGGTTCAACATTCCCAATGGGCTTTCAGCCTCTAAAGCTCCTTGGGGAAATGCTGGACCGTTTGGTTCAACTTTTGAAGCTAGCTTTCGCTGAAAGCGGCCTAAAATCGTGCCGAAAGCCCAAGGCTAGTCCCTACTAGCCTTGGGCTTTCAGCAGATCCCCGAATGTTGAAATCATTATTTTCCTTCCAAAACTACCCTCACTAATTCTTCATATTTCCGATATTACCGATGAATACAATTTTTTTTAATTGAAAAATGAGGTAGCCCTTCTCGACAACCGCGATTCGGCGAAGGGCTACCCCGCCAACGAGCCAAATATGGCGCCGGGGCGGCCATCGACGGAGGTTGCGCGACCCTCACGGAGGTCGCCCCACGGTGCAGATCTAGCTCGCCGATAGCGAAGTAGCCCTTTCCCCGATCCGGGAAGGGTTTAGGTCAATTTTTTAAAAAAAAAAAAAGATATATATACACATATATTATACGCATCAAAGCCCATTGCTAAAGTTTTTTACCAAACGCACATTCAACTCAAAGTCCATTTGTAAAAATTTTTTACCAAATACAATTACATTTCCCCAAGTAGCTTTGGCCTTTCAGCATTTGCATTAGACTCGAAGCCCCTTGCAAATGCTGAACCAAACACACCCTAAACTTGCTTAGGAGCATATTATGTTATAGTTAATCTTAGTTAGGAAGTTTATTATGATTAACCATGGTTTAGAGGATTGGTTAGAAAGTGGACTATGGTTAGGTTAATTTACTAAGGTGGAAGCATGGTTAGATTAGTTAACTATGGTTAACTTTAATTAAAGTGTTTATCGTGCTTAGTGCTAATTAACAGTGGTTAATTAAATTGTTTATCATGCTGAGTTTCCGGCGCTCGGGTGAGGGTCGCCGGCGCCGGGCGAGGGCCGCCGACCTCGCCGGGCCGAGGCGAGGGCGACCGACCTCGCCTAGATCGAGGAGAGGGCGGCGACCACTCGGCCGGTGCTAGGCGAGGCCATCGGCGCCGGGCGAGGCCGCCGGCCCTCGCCCGGCCGGGTGAGGCGGCCGACCTCGCCCAAATCCGGGGAGAGGGTCGCCGCCCTCTCTCGGGCGCCTAGCGAGGGTCATCCGGCCCTCGCCGCCCGGCCGACGAGGGTCACCGACCCACATCCGTGCATCGTGACCCTCGCCGTCCGTAGCCGCGCCCCACGGCGATAGGGCGGCAGCGATAGGCTCCCCCCTCCCTTTTTTAAAATTTTTTTGTCTTTTAATATAATATTTATTAAAAATAAATATTAGTCAAAACGGCGTCGTTTTGGCCACGCACCCACAACGACGCCATTTCGACCCTAGATCGCCGGAAAATGCCACGTCGCATTTTGGCCGGATTTTCTTGTCGTTGACACTTAAGTGATCCTTTTGCTCCGATTTTGGCAGATCGAAGTGTACCGTTTTGTAAGTTTTGGACTTCAATATCCCTCCGTGCCAAGTTATGACACTCCCGAGGTCCGTACCTTACCAACAACAATTTTCTTCCGGATGCGACAAATATATTAATATTATTATCATTATGGGTAGATCGATTTTGTAACCATCCTCTCAAATCTCTATTTTTTTGGGCCAACTAATCCACATTTGACGAAACCTTTTATCTTTTTGATCGATGAGTAAGTTATGATATGTGGAATTCATTACATTATAGTTGACAATGTCTTGATTGCAAGTATACTAAGGGGAGTTGAACGCGTAAACATGGGCGTGTCTATTTTCACATAACTTACAAATGTCTCTCAATATCATCTAAGGCAAGTCCACCAAGAAATGGAATAATTACTTTCTGATGACAATAATTGTTGGATGGTCTTAGACCTTTCTCATCCCGAAAGCGAGCTCGAGGGTGAAACTTTTCCTCACATTTATGAACAACTACCAACTTCTTTCACAACCAATGTAAAATAACTCCAACAAGAATTAACAAAATAATTATAAACTTATTACAATTGTGCTAATTCAATCTTAAATCTTTTCTCTCAATTGACTCATAAACATTTTATATTTGTGCTAATTCAATCAATCCAGCCAATTTTGGCCGAAAATTAAAAATTGCTGATGTGAATACTAATCATCATATGTAGTGCGACTAGTACTTACGCGGATAATTTTTAATAATATTTAATATTTTTCAACTTAATTTTTTTTTCTTTTTTCCCTTATGTTTCTTTCTCTTTCTCTTTCTCTTTCTCTTTTCTTTTTTATTACCTTCATCTTCATCCTCTGGCCGATCGGCCCACCAATGAGGTCAACCTCACTTGCCCCTAGTGAGGCTTAACCTCTCCGTCACTAGGAAGGTCAAACTCACCTCGGCCCCGATGAGGCCGACTCGTCGGCCACATAGAGAATGAGGTGGGAAAAAGTGTCTGGAAAAGTATAAAACATATTGCATTGATATCAATTTAGTTCTATCTAAACTTTTTATTTATGCCAATTTAGTCCTAAACATTTTGACATAATGTTAATTTAGTCATTTTAGCTAGTTTTGGCTGGGACATTCTTTAACATGGGCGCGATTGACCGACGTGGCATAGCTAGCAATGATGTGAATAACTTTTAATAATATTTTTGGGTTTTTTTTCCTTTTTTTTTCCTTTTCTTTCATTTTTTTTCTTCCTTCCTCTTCCTCCAACCGACTAGTGACTAGCAAGAGGTGAGGGTTGCCAATCAAGGACCTTGCCAAAGGTCGCGAAGGTGGCATCACGCTGATCCGACGAGGCTCATACTTACTGGATGTGACATCCTAAATTTTGACCCATCTCGAGATAGATGAAATAGTTATTTTATCAATCCGCAATTAATTATGTTTACTCTGAACTGATCACTCATGAGTTAACTAATTATTCGAAAAGGCATTTTAGGATCAATATGCGTACAACCAATGAATTCAATCAGGGATAGGCCGCTTGACCATAAGCATCAAAAAGAGATTATACCACATTGTTGCAGGCTAATTAGCAAATGGAAATAAATCGATTCGACAGAAGTACGAGGTCGGATTGCAAGCGATTCCGCATGACTTCGATAATAACTGCGAACGACATTAAACCAATTTCCTTTTACCTTTGTACTTAACGTGAGCAATTAACCCCTCATGATTACATGACAATCAAGGATCGCCCTAATTTAAATAGGCATGATTATGGATTGAAAAGCTATCAACCACGAGTCAAACACACGAGAATCCCTAAACGTCGCTCGATAGTTGGGTCGTACTAAAGTCGTGATCACACGAATTTCAATCCGATTTCCCGTGTCGAACTTTCAAGGATGTCGAGACTAAAATATTGGACGTTGCCACATTAATTCTTGAAATTATTGGTAAGCCCATAAATTATCATAAAGGATTAACGAGCTGAGAATCAGAGTTAGAAAAAGGATTATTGGGCCGAAAGTTTTAAACCAAGACAGTCGTGCTTCTTAATTTTCGAATCAAGGGAATTTCGGGAAAGTTTGGTCCAAAATTTAGGAAAAGTCCAAAGTGCCCCTAGTCATTAATGGGCTAAATGACAAATTTTGAAAGGGAGAAGTGAGGGGAGTGGCGGAGGGCACGCCACTTCCCCCACCAGCCACTTCCCCCTCTCCGTGTTCTCCCATGCACGTACGCCTCTTCAGCTTTCTTCTTCTTCTTCTCCCGACAATCCCAACTACTATATTTCTTGTTATTGCACTAGCATGGCAGCTCAGCCTCATCGCTAGCAAGCCGCCATCCGTCCGCCGCCTACGGGTCAACCTACAGCCAATCGGCTGCTTTATCCTCCTTCTCTTCTTGGTTCGAGTGTGGGCTATCGCACTCATCAAGCTTCGTCCGAGCTTCCTCCACCACCAGCCACGCCCAACCACCTCAATCGCCGTCCGTTCGCCGCTGCCAACGTCACCAGTCACACTCGAAAACCAGCCATCCCGTCCTCCTCCTTCCTCTGATTTAGGCAAGTGGTTGCTGCTTTTGGCTGGAAGACCATCGCCCACCGTTGGTCGGTCGCCTCTACCACCGCTGAACGTCAGGACTCGCTACCCGACTCACCCGCAACTTGAATCGACCCCCTATTTCTCCTCTATTAGATATTGTTCAGAGTTGTTGCCGTGTCTCACTCGACCAACCACCGGCATCCGTTGTCTTGGCCCCGTCTAGCCATCACTTGTACACCCAAGCCCAACCACCACCGTCTTCTGCCCGAACCACGATCAAGCCATCCAAGCTGCTACCCATCCGTTTTCTCTATCGGTCTCTATAACTGAGACCCAAACAAGCAACCAGCAACCTTCACTACCTCACGCCACCACTAGTTGTCGTTTGACCACCGAAGAGCCGTTCCGGGCCTCGCCAACCACGCCGGAGCTACCATAGCAACTCCCTCCCTCTCGGTTCAGCTTGGTCGAATCCTCCCGCCGAGACCCATTTTCGGATCACTCGTCTTGGCGAACCGGAGGTGTCCGCCCGCCGCGCCATTATGCCCGTGTCGTCGGAATCTTCACTGGGTGAGTTTACGCTCTAATCTTTCGATTAGTCCATTAAACTTATTAGGAGCATATCATGTTATAGTTAATCTTAGTTAGGAAGTTTATTATGATTAACCATGGTTTAGAGGATTGGTTAGAAAGTGGACTATGGTTAGGTTAATTAACCAAGGTTGGGTTAATTTACTAAGGTGGAAGCATGGTTATGTTAGTTAACCATGGTTAACTTTAATTAAATTGCTAATCATGATTAGTGCTAATTAACAAGTTGGTTAATTAGGATAATCAAGGATTAGTATGATAATCTTGATTAGTATTATTTTATTAAAAAGAATTAATTTATTTTTAATAATTATTTATTAAATTCATAATTATTATTAATTATTTTAATTATAATTTAATTGTGAATAGTACTATTTATTTATAATTAAATTATGGGACTAATTTGACGTGTCCATATTTATTAAAGCATGTTGAATTGCTACTTGGATCAATAAGGTATTGGTCATGTGATTGATTGGAATTATCAAGTGCTTGATTATTCTGATAATTATGCCTTGACGTTTGCGTATGGTTTCCTAGACTTATAAAAAGGAAAAACCCCAATGTATCGGGCGTATATATGTCAAGCTTTGCAAGAAAGATGAGAATATCATGTTTTATTGATAAGGCATGAAAGCTAGACGAGTTTTGAAATAAAATGTGATCACATGCAATTCTTTCTCGCAATTTTTACATGAAAAATGTGCAAGAGACTTTTATGTTGAGCATGTACCACATCTCCGCATTGGTCCATGCATAGAATTATTTATTTGTAGTATGCTTGTGTAGTCACATAATATAAACCATCATCCCGGCGTGGCATTTGGCGCAGATTTTCTCGCCATTGGCAGCTTAAGCGATTCATTTTGCTCCGATTTTGGCACTTAAGTGTACCGTTTGTAAGTTTTGGCACAAGTGTCACCTCTGTACAAGTTGTGGCACTCCTAGGGTCCGGTACATAAAAAAATTCTTATTCTCCATCTTAACAAATGCAATAATATTTTTATAACTATCATAAATTATACAAGCATCTCCTTTAAAGCATAGAGAGTATCCATTTTATATCATTTAGCCCACACCGAGTAGATCTTGGACAAGACTAAGGACCTGGACATACATTGTCAATTTGGGCCTTTATCTGTTTCAACGCACAAGTGCCTTTGCTTCCACATCAACTAGTCGTTGTTGTCCATTTTACTTGGGTTTTCACCCATATATCAATATCGGTGAAAATAGATTGGTTTCTTATTAGATGATTGCTACATGCCCACTATCAATGTACCATATATCTTTCTTTCTTTTTATCATTTATTGCTTGGCTTGTGTAGAATGTATTGTCTTCACTATCTTTTCTTCAACATAGATGGCTCAATAACTTGTTTTCAAGAGACAATCTTTTTCTATATGGCCAATCTTTTACAAAAGTAGCATTTTGGCTTATCTAAACCAACAATTTTTCACCAAATGACTAGCTTTCTTGCAAATACTGCAAGGTCGATATTTTTCATTTTGAATAGTTTCTCCTTCTCTTTTACTTTTCCATGAGCTTCTTCCACCTTTTTTTAGTTTTATGAGATCATATGAATATTTTAGACTTGAAGACACTTTCAACTAAAATTTCAACTTATGCCATCAATCTTTTTTCATATGCTTCTAAAGAGAGCTAATTAATTTACTCAATGGCGGGTCTTTAAATTGTTAGTTCCTTTTGTAGTGGTGACAATAGGATTGCATTTTCGATAAGTGTCCTCAGTATTTTTCAACAATCCTTTTGGTCATTGATTTCCATCTTCATAGGCTCTTATTTGATTAACTAGTTCTTTTTAGGGCATGCGTAGTAACGCTCCCGGGAGCAATCGATTACTATTCTTTTGTTCCCTGAGCGGATTTTTTGTTCCCGGGAATAGAAATACGTTTGGTAAATTTTTTGTTCCAAGGAACAAATTTGTTCCTCTAAACAGTTTGGAGTAGAATCAAGAATTAAAAAAAGGTTCTTCTCGGTCCCAGGAACAATTTTGAGAATCAATTTTTTCTCCCTTTTTTTTATTTTTCTTTTTCCCTTCCCTTTCTTCTTCTTCCTCTTCCTCCTCCCACCCCATCACCGCCCATCCGCCCCGGCCCCCACCGGCCCGAGTGGCCAGCGAGGTCCGACGAGCTCGCCAAAGCTTGCGGGCCAAGGCGAGGTCCAGCGGGCTCGGCCGGAGCCTCGACGGGCTAGGCGAGCCTTTGCCCGGCCGCCAGCAAGGCTCGAGCTCACCCGTGCGGGCGAGGCCGGGCCTCGCCCGGCCGCCACTCAGCCAGGCTCGAGCTCGCCGCCGCTCGCTAGGCCGCCAGGCGAGGCTCGAGCTCACGCAGCGGCGCGAGCCTAGCCAGTGGCAAGGCCCGGGCTTCGCGCCGCCTAGGCGAGCTCGAGCCTCGCGGTGGCGTCGGGCGAGGCTCACCCGGACCTGCGGCCGAGCCCGCCGGACCTCGCCCGGCCCGGGCGAGGCTCCCGGCAAGCTCGCCGAACTCGCCTGGCCGCTTGTAGGCAATGAATGGCCCAGGCGGCGGCCAAGAGGAAGCGGGGAAAAAAGAAAAAGAAAAAAAAGAAAAAGAAAATTATAACAAAAGGTATTAAAAATTAAAGAATCAAAAGATCAGAAATTTTTACAAATGCATTCTCCCTAGAGTAAAAATTTTAAACAGTTTATCAAACACCTTAAATACTCGGAATTTGTTTTGAGAAAGATAACAAAAAAAATCATTTCGATCGAATCTGCTCGTAAATGTAATCATCACATAATGTGCCCTTTAGTCTTCCACAATATTCTTGTAGTCTCATGATTTGTCATCTTAGTATTCTCAAATTCCATTCTCAAAGTTTGATGTTGAATAGTGCATACCTTTTCTATGCCTTGAAATTCTCCCTTTGTACTATCTCCAATGCCTTTTTACAGTTTCCACTCCACTATTTTCGAAAATACCATTTTCGAGAGTGCTTGTTAAATAATACACGGTGCCCTTTGTATCCTCTTATAGTTGTTTGTTCTAAAACACTTGTACCTTCATATAGAGTCACATAACCTTTTTTTTTAGGGAAAATTGTCCAAAATAATCTTAAAACATATTGCTTATGTCAATTTAGTCATGAACATTTTAATTATCAATTTAGTCATAAACATTTTCAATGCTTTTGTCAATTGAGTCCATCTAATCAATTTTAATCGGAAATTGCTGACGGAATGTGGTCACTAACCATACTAGGGTGATAAGGCTCTGTGATTGACGTAAACAATTTTTAATAATATCGTAATATATTTTCAAATTTTTTGTTTTTTTTTTTTCTTTTATTTTTTTCCTTTCTCTTAATTTTTTCTATTTTATTTTCCTTTTCCTGTACCTGGCCTCATGCCAATAGGGAAAGAGGAGAGGTGGGAAAAAAAAAGAAAGAAAAGGAAACAAAGAAAGAAGGAAAAGAGAAGGAAAAGAGAAGAAAAGTGAAGAAATTAATACCAAAGTTTGAAAAAATTATTATAATATCATTAAAAATTGTTTACGCCAACACTAATCATATCACAAATGACAACCGATATCCACGTTAGCGATTCTCGATCAAAATTGATCGTATAGACTTAATTTGACAAAATTTTAAAAGATTTAGAATTCGATTAACACAACTAAAGGTTTAATTCCGAATTGTTAAAAAGCTTAATAGATTTGAAATTTTTTGGATAATTTTTCTCTCTTTCTCATAATATCTAATAAATCTTGGGGACCATCAAGAAAGTAATGATTTTAATGCTCTAATAATCATAGTTATTCCCATAAAAATTGGAAAGGGAAATAAGGATGAGGCAGCGTTGGCCATGGATTTGGTGTCAGAAAATTTGATGGGTGATCTGAGTAGAGGTTGGCTAGACAGTCGCCCAATCCCAGGGGCTCTGACATTGAGGGAGAAAAATGGTTACAAGGCTAAGCTATGGGCTGACGGGTGTAGCTGTCTTTTGGTTGGAGTCTTCTGTCGGTTTCTTCTATGTCCATGCACAAGCACCATCAAGCCTATTTATTCGTTATCATACTTCACCACCATACTCTTGTACAAGAGGTAAAGACAGGTCACGTGTCTTCCTCTTAACCTATACACTCTTATACTTTTTTATCCTAGATTTTATCTTTACAAAAGCTCTAGACAACTCCACTCGACGCACGTCAACTACCGCCTGAAGATTACTTATTTTGTAGAATTCTTTTAGATTTTTTTCTTGTAAATGGATCACTTCTCAAAATGAACAAACATCAAATCGCACGAAGAATTCCCTTGTGAAAGATTAAGTTGTGTGAACTAATTCATATAAGAGACCTTGAAATCAAAAGACATAAGTAATAAGAAGACTAATCTATACAAACTTTTGAGGAATAATATCTTTTTGTGAATGAGGTATAAATTTCCGTCCTTCATATCATGCATTTAATAAAAATTAAAAAATTTAGAAAAGTGAGCAAAAAAGAGAGATTATCAAATTACATAGACTATTTATCATGGCGCAACTTATTAATTTTGATTAGCGATTAATGCATTTTGAGAGCTTTCTCATCTGTGGCCTTTTATTAGGCAACTGTGGCTTGATGGGAGAGTGGTAACAATTCGAACAATATCGAATTAACGCATGGAATAAAATAATCTCCCCTCTTGTATAAACCTAATAGGAACCGATATAGTAGAGCAAAATAAATATCAAGCACGCAAATACAAGACGATTTTTACGTGGAAAAACCCTCGATGTGAGGAGATCAAAACCACGGGGACCTGGGAGTCCACCTGAAAATCTTCACTATCAGCAAAATTGGGTGAACAATGTTCTTCTCTGTGCAAATACTAGAGGTACATATAAAGAAAAGATCTCAAGAACATAATTCTTGACAATACACATAAACTTCACAAGAGATCAAGGATAACTCGACCAAAAACGGGTTTGATCAACTACGAAAACCTGATGTAGGAGTTTCAAACGAAAATCAAACCGTTCGATTCGGGAGAGACGCCCACGAACACGCCGACGTGGGCCTCAGCTCAATCTGACCCTCGAATCGACCTCCGATGCTAGTTTGATGTAAACGGACTTCGCCCGCACTTCGCATTTTCTCCTTCCTCTTTTCACATTGGGCTGCCGCGGCTAATACTTAATGAGAACAGAAACCCTATTTCTCCATATAACTTATTATACGCCTGCATTTTGAGAGAACTGCATCGCAGCTTCCATCATGTTTATTACCCAGCTAACAGCTTCATCCTGCCGTGATGCGTCAACTTTGGACACCAACGCCATTTTTCTTCTTGTGGACTCTTATATTGTTCCCTCTTGATGCCTTTGAATTCTTAGCGTGTTGTAGATGCCCCAAAAATCCCTTCTACGAGAGCATGAAAAAGGCCAACTTGGCGTTTACCCGACTTTGTAACTTCATTCAAATCTCTCTCGCTTCTCGTATGGAACGTGTCATGCATTTGCTTCCGCAGAAGTCATGGGGTGTCTCTGCAATTTATTATCCTGGTCGTCGGAAACTCCTCGATGGTGGTGGTGGTGGACTATGAGGCCCAATTTGCACTTCATTCTTCTCAGCGGACCAACTCCCTTGATATGGACCTTCTCCTTTCGGTCCAGTTTACATGGGGGACCCACCTGAACATTGCACGTTGGGACAGAGTACTAAGAGCTGTTCTCATCCGATGTTCTTCTGGGTCCGATAGAGAAGTCGGTTTCTGAATAGGCCTCACTGTTGCTGCTACTCGTGCTGGTTCATAGGGGGTCCTGCTGATGTATGGGCTTTGACAGCTTGAACTGCAATGATCTTATTCTCGCTGAGGAGGGACCATCTGATTCCTTGTTCTTCCACTAGTCTTCTTTGGCATCATAGGCGATTGTCTATGTGTTGGTGCCTCCTTTTTACCGGAGAACTGGTCCATAAGTGTTGGTTTTTTAGTAACATGAGGCATGTGGCATTTGCTTCCGAATGCGTTGTTAGTGTTGTTTATGCTTTTCTCAAAATGAAGAATAGTTCAAATCAATTAATAGAGCTTTATAGTCACACCAAGAGACACATTAAATTTAGGCTCCATTTATACCAGAGATAATTTAACATTTCAAGAGACATTAATAGTGATTCTTGTTCTACTATCTTCTTCAATTGAGGCAAGTTGTGGTGAGAAAACACGATTCGGTGAAAGATTCACTTGGCCTTGGGATTTGTCCATGATGATGAGCACCGCAACTTTCAAAACAATGAATAAACAAAAAAAAATTACGAATTGCTATGAATGCTCTTTAAAGTGGAGGATAAAAATCCGACCAAAAAATAAGTGGTGGATAAAAAGAATTAATCAATGGCGGGAAATCGCAAGACTATCACGCACATAATTGATTACAGCTAATCACGGATTAACTTTATGGCTAATTAGTTTTTCTTCTATTGCCAAGTGGCTTGAAACTTGGAAGAGCGTACATTTGTCTACCATATTTTCTTTAGAATGCCTTAACTCCAATATTAAAATTACGCACAGAAAAACACACAAAGGGAAGAAAAGAGAGGATTATTTCCATCGAAAAGGCTGGCACACCTGATCCACATGTTTTATCAATTTTATTGTCTCAACATAAATCGAAGAACCTATAGTTACTTTTGTTACTTTGGATTGAAGTTTGACATAAAAATATGCTTGTGAAACATGTTAGTACTCCTTATTTAGCAGTTAGTTTTTGTCAGTTTCTTAGAATTCAGAGAGTGAGTAAAAACTTTAATTGAAGAAATAACAACATTAAAGATTGATTGTGGGAGTAAAATTCTCAAAAATAATAAAGAAAGAAAGGCATCTTAATCCAACCAGATACTTTACAACATTATCCCATTGTATGGATCTGCATGCTCCGTTGACTGAATATATGCATCGGCGTCGACTTCAGTCCTGCGTCCATGGTCGATGCTCTTCTTTATGGTCTTGGCCTTTTCGGCTCCGTATCCAGTTGATTTATATTTAAAGTAGGGTTCATGCACTTTATTGATGCGCGGTTCTCGTTGAATGCTGCTTCACCTTTACGAGGGGTGAGTTTGTGAAGATGGAGCACTATACACAGGCTTTAGCACCTGAGTGTTCAAGCAACTTTTTCGACTTATTATTGTCATGATGTCGTACTTCTACTTTGAATGGCCCAGCCCACCCCTTTCATTCTTGTTCTTAATTTTGTTTTTTCAAACCAAACCGAGTAATTTGGGATAATCCAAAACCTTATTCAAAAGTTTTGCTCGAATCGTCCGAAGCAGGGAGAAGCTAAAGAGGTTGTATCAGCTCGTGCAAACAATATGGAAATAAATGCTAAAGTACAAATGGAGTGGATGACAATACCGCTGCTGCTGCTACAGAAGGGAAGTCGTCCGTTTCCCTTCCTCAGAGAAACTTGAAGAGCAGGCCACCGTGAGTAGCAAAGAAGGGAGCGAGCACGAGCGACTCCACTGCCATTAGCTGGATGAGATGGGGTGGTGGGCCTGAAGTGTCCTTCCGTGGATCGCCAATGGTCTTTCCACTTTCGGCAATTCTGAGAAGCGTCGGTTCTCCTCGGCAATGTTTCTTCGCATACTCCAAAGCACCAGCCTGAAAACAAATTCAACATATTAAGGAAAAAAAATCTGTTGAGCCAGACAAGGATTAGCAGGTCACTGAACCACCAGACAGTATAATCGACAAAAAACTAGCTGTCGAGCACTTGAAGCAGCTGCGCACTTTAATGTCCTCTTTCGCTTGGATCCATGCTCCATCAGTTTTGGATGCCGATATCATAATCTGTTCGAAACCAAGCCCACAGGATAATATTCATCAGGAAAATACTACAATCAAATGAGACAACCGATGCGAAGCTCCCACACTGTCATAGATATGACGACAAGAGCATTACTCAACAGTTCACCAACCTAATTAAATTTTGTCCAACAATGAAGAAACTATAATATCTTAACCCAATTTAACAAGCATTCTATCGAGAAATTGTTGAACTTCATAGCCAAAGCTTTGATATTACTTTTATAAGTGCAGAGTCGGTCAACTAACTGACTTTCATATTCCTCCAGACAATTCCAATACAAGTATCACTGGCAAGTTATTATTACACTACAACTTGCTTGGACAAAGAAAGACCAAATTATTATGGAATTATCAAGGCCAAGAGAGAGATCTGGAAAGGGAAGAGAGAGAGAGGTGGTGATTCTCAACAGAGACAAACCTTGAGCAACACAAACTACCAAAATAGATAAGACATTGATTGCTTTGGTAAAGACTACCTGAACAACGGAACCGAGAGAGCCAGCCAAAAGACCAGACAGCATCTCCACACTGAAGGCGGTGCCAATGATAAGTGGTGTAAGCATGACAAGAGCACAAGGTCCGATCGTCCCCCTGAAAGATGCCTCAGGTGCAATTTCCTGAAGCATCTAGCATAGTTAGGTTTTCATGAACCCCAATGTGCTCTGGCCCAAACCGTAACAACTGCTCACGGACCTCCAGAGCCATCTTGAACCCTGCACGTCCCACACTTCCCATGGTCATAGCAGAGAAACAGTAAGGAAGCCACATTGCCGGATGATTCACAAATGCACCCAACAGAGCGATAGACACCAGGGCAGCTGATTCAATGGCGAATTCCTACATACCATATAAGAAACGAAAAAAAGGTCCATCCAACATTAGATTTAAACAACAGGAAACAAAAAATTTGTCAGTAGGGCTAATATTGAGAACGATAGATGAAAGGCAGCACCCAAGGGAAAGACAGGCGATTTTAGCCCCAACATCATGCCACTCCAGCAAGAATGCAAAATGACTCGCATAACTAACGTAATATTTAGTCATTTATGGTGAAAAAGAAGATTATTGGACAATGTGCACAGATTTTGGATAACGTGAATGTAATCTCATGAAAAGTTCCTACGCAGAGATACCCTTTCAACTAACGTAATATTTAGTCATTTATGGTGAAAAAGAAGATTATTGGACAATGTGCACAGATTTTGGATAACGTGAATGTAATCTCATGAAAAGTTCCTACGCAGAGATACCCTTTCCTTTGCTATGTTATGGATTTCATCAAAATAAGCTACTAAAAGGACAACAGGACAGTGTCGATATTATATTCACGTACAAGGATTGCCTGTACCTTTCCAATGGCAGCTGTAGTATTGTCAGCATCTTCAGGGGCTCCAATGCTAGCCATCATAGCAATACCTTCAGCATTGTCGCCAATGGGACCGGAAGCATCTATGGCCAATCGAGTGGCAATGGGACTTAGCATCCCAAGGGCAGCCACAGCAATGCCATACGTGCCAGCAAAACGGTAACTCACGACAATGCTAACAGCGGCAAAAAAAAATGGGATACCGACAGAGCCAAGGGCAACATTAACGTTCTGGGGAGCAGCTTGGAGGCCACTGGAAAATTGTGGGCAGCATCATCTTGGAGACAGCTGCAGAGATGAGGATCATTACTTGTCAGCACATTGACCATCAACAGTTGTAAAGATTCATATCATTCATTTAATTTGGCAAATCTAGCACCTGAAGTAAATGTTGGTGTAATTTTTATTGACAAACCCACTAATGTGCCCTGCCCAAAGACCAATCCCAACACACAAGGACAGCTGCCTGCAAGATCATATTTATGGTTAGCGACTACATACGCTCAACTTGTGGACTTAATCCCGTAAAAGCCTGCTGACACCAAAGCATGTCCTATGACCAACATCAGAATAAAGCAGCATTTAGGATCATAAGGTAAAATGTACCATCAAAGAATTTACTTCAGTTCTTCACAACTTTCGGCAACCCAATGTTGTAAATTGTGAATGATGAGGGAAGAGCAATCAAGCTAACAACGACAATTCCGACAGTCATTAGAATTGTGGAAATAATATATTTCTCCGTCTTCGATGCAGGCTTGATTTCCAGACAGTTGTGATCAATGAAACGAGAATACCCATAGAGCTGATAAGCAGGGGATAACACATAGCAGTGAAGTTGTGTTCAATTCCGAAAGAAGAGATGGAAGCAAGAACAAGGGCAACGCAGGATGATTCAGTGTAAGAGCCAAATAGATCAGGTCCCATACCAGCAATTTCTCCAACAATATCACCAACATAATTAGAAATCACCTGAATGATTAAGGTCAACCCCATTTATGACTAAAAGTGAATGATGTACATAATAAATAAAGCCACAGTAAGAGACTACATACAGCTGGGTTTCGTTCAGTTTGTGGGCTATTTTGCTCAATCTCTTTAACCAGATGAACACAAACATCAGCAGCCTTGGCATAAATTCCACCACTGGCTCTTCCAAAGAGAGAGCCATGAAAGATCCACCAAGAACATAACCGGTAATAGCCTCAAAAAGACCTTCCCAGTCATTGCCATAGTACAACTTGAACAAATTGATTGCAAGATAGAGCACGAGAAGATCGATGGCAGCAAGAAGAAATCCCATAACTGCACAAGACCTGCAAGTTATTTCAGCGATGTTTGTCTCTTCCAAGGCATTCCTTGCGTTAGCATGCATAGCAATTTTCGTGCCAAGGGAACAAAGAGGACTGATGTGAAAGCACCAAGTAGGAATGAAACTGTACTGAAAACGGCAGTGACAAGTGCAGGCTTGCACGTTTTTGAATGATTAGATGTACAAGGCCGGCTTTGGGTGGTGAACCTCGACAGAGCAAGTAAGAGGAAGATTAGTATCGCAAAAGCAACCACGAAAACTCCAGCATACCGGTACTCCGTCAACAGAAAGGATCTCACACCTGTTACAATCACAAACGATAATTGAGCCCTCTCTATCAAGCAAATAAAGCAACAAATCTGATTCTTGACATTCTACACTATGAGTGACGAAATAAGGTATAACTCAGTTAAATCCAGTTACGTTATCCGTTTGCCTAGTTTTGTTGAACCTAGTTTTGAGAAATAAGAAAGCCTAACCTACAGCGCCTCCAAAAGAGTAACTCAAAAGACGACATGGTTTATGTTACGATTCACCTTTGGCAAGGTGGACAGTGTAAGTGTCAAACCAACCGTCGGAAAGAGTGACGAGAACATAATGAGTAGGGCAAGATGGGGAAAGGGACGAAAGAATGAAAGTACCTAATTCTGCAAAATAATTAATGAAATAAAAAGAACTGGAATATTCAGTACATAGTCCCAGACCCAGAATATTATTGTAAATACATCTTAAACATTAAATGAAAGCATCACAAACAAAGAAGAAAGTAGCAACAGATTATGACCTACAATAGTAAACGGTAGGTTAGAGCTAGAAATAAAACCGAGAGTATGGAAAAACATCAGAACTAAAGTTAGAACTGAACTTAGATGTTAGAACTAGAAGAGGAGAAGGGTGAACAGTTACCGCTGAAAAATGATGGGAAAAAAATAAAAGAAATAAAAAAGATCAATTTTCTCAATATAACTGATAATGCTCTAGTTCCAAAGATTATTTAAATCAAAATGATGAGCAATAGGTATGAAACATTGTTATATATAAGAACATTAGTTAGGAGAAGCCAGAATGTAACACAAAAAGAGAACCTTAGAGAAATATAAGCACAGTTTTTTACCTATATATTCTTAACTAACCCTATAGAATTATCGTTTCATCACAAGTATGATAAATCAAGGATGACAACCTCACGAAATGAGAAATATTCTGCATCAAATCACAATGTATGATGATAAAACCCTGAAACACATTCACAGACGAAGTCAAGATACACTTTAGAATTGAAGGTTGTGCATCCTTAGCAATTCACCTTTCTATTACAATATGCTTCTACTAAAGTCAATTACATATAAAAAGTTACTATCCCAAATTAATTTGACACCGTGTCATTAGTTGCATATACCAAGCTTCCAATAACTAACACAAATCAGATGGAAAAAGAAATTAAATCTAGGCTCCGTTTGTTTCACTGGATAACTTGACTTTTCAAAAATATTGCTCAAATAAGTCATTTTTCTAGAAAATAATAATATTTTTCGATGTTCAACTGAAATTTGAAATGAACTGAAAATTATTGTTTTTCTTTTTCTGAAGAAAAAAATCATGCAATAGTTGTGTGATATAAGGGCTGCATTTGCTTCTATATCACCAAATTTTAAATATAGTTTTATCGAATCAAATTTCATAACTTCAATACTTAAATAAATTGTAAACGAATTATTTTTTTTCTCATAAAGCCCGGCCTTGAGATTAGGCCTCGGGCCCAGCATTGTGGTCCCGATTGAGAAGCTGGGGTTTCTTGGGCTCAGCCACTACAAACCCGAGGGCTGGATTTTGAGACATGGGCTGACTCAATGGACTCCAGCCCAGATGCCTATAACTCGAGCGCAGGAACTGAGCAACCGGGCCTAGGTGACTTGACATAAATCATAGATTAAACGTATTACTTTAGAGAGAGAGCGAGCTTCATTGAAGCTCTAAGCTTGGGTGAAGTTCTTTGCCGTAGTGTGACATGGAATAACTCCTCTTATTAGGAAGGAGAAATCTTTTCTTGATTTAAGAAAAAGCACTTTCTTTGATTGAAATTTTTTTTGAACTGATTTATTATTTTGATTGTTCCAAACATCAGAAAGTTTAGAAAATCTTTTTCACGGAAATTCTTTCCAACGACACAAGCACACCCTTAGGCTGTCATCAAATGTAATCTATCTCACAGATGCACATATGTCCAAATGCAACACCAATTTTGACTTGCTCAAACCAATTCTTGAGCTAATAAATCAATGAATCTTTTAAGACGAGTAATTATTCGTAATTTATCCCCAGACATTTATCAAATATATTTCTAAAACAGCTATGCTATATCATGAACAGTCTCTGTTGGTGCAATGCAATAAAATAAAGTGCCTTCCAGTCCCGTTAGGAACCTGCAGTTAAGTTGGTGAGTAAAAGAGACAAAAACATTCCGTCACATGCACAGCACGTGCATTTTACCTAGTCCAAACAAAGCGCGAACTTGTTGATAAAATAAGACGAATGGCAAAAGCCAAGAGGACAGGAGCTACCCCAGTCAACCCTCCGCCCAAGAACACGACAAAGACCAACATCATTCCAACCATCTTCCTGCGAAGAGATCTCAATGATTAAATATTGTAGTACTGTGCTCAGATACGGCGCTCAAAGCTCTAGCAGCTGTGACAAACCCTAATAATGACTCGCCCCACAAGCACAAGAAGAAGCTCATGGTTGCGCTGAGCTATCATCAGATTACAAGACTCGAATTTGTTGCTGTTGCTCAGGCTGCGAGATTGACCCGAAAAAAATCTGATAATGAACAGTGTGAGTGAGACACAGAAAGAAGGGGGTTGAACTACAACCCCTCTTATGCCCAGAAAAAGAAAGACTCGCAACCCACATCAAATGCATTTCATTCTGTGTCTTCGTTTTTTTCCTTTTCCTCTCTCGGACAACGAACATGTGCTAAAAGATTACGAGCTTTATTGAAAAAGGGGACATAGAATTTCATTACCGCAATATCTGAAATGTTTGAGGATGTATGGCTATCAATCCCGAGTGCAGCAAAAAGGAAAAGTTCCATAAAGCAGGCAAGTTGTGAAGCTAAGGGATCCGTATAAAGTCACCTTCAGAGATGGTATTCTTTATCTCAGCATACTTGTGTCGAGCAGCTCTCAGCTGGGCTGTGTCTTGCCCTTCGTCGTCGCTATAGCACAACCTGCAGCGCCACTGCACCAGGGAGAACGCGATCCCAATGACGGCGCAGACTGGGATCACGATCTCCACCGTGAGAGCTGAGAGCAATGCCATCGTTGCGGGAACTCTACACTAGGTCGCTGGACTCGATGCCTAGCAGAGAGAGAGAGAGAGAAGCAGAGATGAGTGACGTGGGGAGTGTGCTTCTCCGTCTATGGAGAAAATATTAGGTTGTCCCGGACCGTGCGTGGTCTCGGACTACTCATGAAGCGCTAGCGGCTTTACCTCCTTCAAAATCCTCTCTTCATTAATTGCTAGTCTTCTACTCCTCTATTCGCACGAAGCTCTCCCCCTTCCCTCTTTTCAATAAAACGACAATCTCTCTCCTCTGTCTTCAACACCTTCCAAGAAAAAAAGAAGAAGCTCGCTCTCTCTTTTTTTTCAAAATACCATCTCTCTCCCAAGGGCCCCGTTGATCGCTTCCGGAACTTATACCCGTCGCCTCCGCTGTCGCCTTCAGGAGCCATTCCCTCTCTGTCGCTCCCAAGCCCCTGCCGATGGCATCCTGAGCTCAGATCCGATGCCTCCGGCACGCCACCTCCAGGAACCACTCTCTCTCCTAAGAGCCCCTGCCGGTCGCATCCCGAGCTCATGTTCGCCTTCGGCACGTCGCCTCTGCCTCCGCCCTCCTTCTCATGTCAAGAACAAGCAAAGCGCCAGCAAGGGGCAAAATTGGAGTCACCTTCTCGCGCCCCCCCAACCCAACACCCACAACCCCCTCCCCCCAACGATTGCACATCCCCTCCATCGCTCATCGAGACCCGCTGCAATCCTTGGGAAAAAGCTCTTCAGGTTCGGAAGGAAGGAAAATGTCGAGCGCGGGGGTTTCTCAGCCGGGCACGAGCCTCGCGGAGGCAGATGTGATGTGGAGGCTTTATAAGGAGAAGGTGAAGGAGAAGATGGCCGCGGTCTCAGGTGATCGCGAGAAGGAGGAGAGGACGATGAGTGGAGGAGGGGGAGGCTGTTTCTCTTTGCCTCGGGTGTTCGGGAATGCCCATGTCCATTATTCCTCTGTAGAAGCACCGGGCGTTGCTCCCTCAGAGTAGCTCCCCGCCATCAATGGTTTTTAGCTTTAGTTGGAACTTTTTCTTCCTTTCTTTCTTTTTGCTTGTACAAATGGTGAGTTCGCGAGTTTTTTCCCTTTTCTGAGGGGGTATTGTGTTGAATACTGATATTGTATTTCTACTGGTGGACTTCTTGAATTGAAAGTACAGTTCGAACTTGAAAAATTTTGCTTGGATTCGCTTCAGACTGCTCAAGATTCGTACCCATGATGAGCTAAGTAATTTGGGCCATTCAGTTTTAGCCGATGTAATGAACTGGGTCCAAGCGAGAGGTTTTAGTATTCAATAAATGAGAGCATGAAGCAAAGCAGAACAAACACAAGAATAACAGGGATAATGCCTGATTAAAAAACACAGGCAATGTACAGCCTGCCTAAATTGAAGAACTTCGACCAAAAAAGCTGAAGTGAGAGGAGAGAGAGTGGCTCCTGAAGGCGACAGCGGAGGCGGAGGCGACATGCCGGAGGCGGCGGGTCTCAGCTCGGGAGGCGACCGGCCGGGCTCTTGAGAGAGAGAGAGAGAGAGAGAGGGAGGGAGGGAGAGTGTTTTGAAAAAGGGGAGAGGGGGCTTCTTCATTTGCTCGGAAGATGCAGAAGAGAGAAGAGAGAGAGAGAGTCGGATAATTGAACAGAGGGGTGATTTTCGTGCGACTGGAGGAAGAAGAAAGTCAGCAATTAATGAAGAGAGAGAGGATGCAAAAGTTCGAAGGAGATGATCGTGGGAGACGCCACGTAGCGCTTCATGAGTGGTCGAAATCATGCTGACTTGGCGGTCAGAATCTCTTAATATTTTTCCCTGTTGTTAACAAAAGAGTGATAGACAAAAAAAGAAGAAGCGTTGATTGAACATTTTATAGAAAAAAATAAAAATTAAACATGCTACTCTGTTGTGAAGTTACATGCTTTGATTATTATCAAGTTTCGGATGGTAACCATCATACTTGAATCATATGTGGACTGACTTTGGTGCTCAAACAAATCCAACTTTCTGTAGAATCAAAGATAAACTCCTCATTTTCAAACGAAAGCCTACCCAATCCAAATTTTAAGTTCCATATTAGTAAAAAGTAGACCTATCAAACCGATGATTAGATAGCATCGAAAATTTTCCAACTCAAATTGACTCAACAAATCTAAAGATTCACGAGTATCCCCCATATTACTAAAACATTCTATATTTAATCTAATTTAGAAAAACTTATACTAAAATTGAGGACACAATGCGGAGATCATGATGTTGAAGGAAGAATAAGAATTTTTTTGGTAAAGAAAAAAGAAAAAGGAAGAATAAGAATTGAAGTCTAAAAATTCCAAAGTTCTAGACAGTTTCAACCCTACATACTTATCTTTTTGAGCTATATTTGTAATCTCTTAGAGGCTGTTGATAAGTGTGAAGATACAATTCGAGTATACTTAGAAGTTGTAACCTTTGATTGATGCATTAGTAAAATCTAGCTAATTGGCTATTAACACGGAAAAGTACACAAGCTCATCACAAGCTAAATCATTATAATTGTTGTGTGCACTTTTCTATTCCTTAAACTTTTATTTGTTTCTTGTGATGGATTATTATACACTGGTGAGATTTGACCATTGCACAAATTTGTCACCGAACGTTGTCTTATTGCGGTATTGAATTCAATTATTTTTATATCCGCATATTCACTTATTTTGTGACGTCCTGGAAATTCCCGAACTATTTTTGGACTTCGGCCTCATTATTTTCTCAATTTTCCAGGTTCTCGGAAACGTCGGCGTAGAACCGCCGAGCTGAATTGTGGATCCGAGACCCCGCCATTTCCTTTCTTTTCCTTCTCCATTTTCCTTTTTTTTTTTTTTTTTTTCCCACGTGCAAGCGCGCACGTGCGCGTCCCCCCCTCCCCTTCCCCTTCTTCTCTCTCCTCTCTTTGCCCTTTTCTTCCCGTTGCCGCTGCTCTCTCTCTCTCTCTCTCTCTCACGTCCCCTCCCTCTGCCCCTGCAGCCTGCTCCCCCACGTCCCCCCTCTCTCTGCTCCTGTCCTTTCCCCCTTTCTCCCTCTGAGTTTGACTTTTCAAACTCCTTTTCCCTCTCTCTCTCTCTCTCTCTCTCTCGGCAGCTGCGTCGAAGGCCGCCCCCTCCTTCTCCTGCCTTCATCTTCTCCGGCGCCCCTGGCCGTGAACCGACCACCGCCACCGCGGCATTCTCAATGCCGCCGCCTCGCCGGCCACCACCACAGCCCCGTCGTCCCCCTGCTCGTCGGCGAGTCGCTCGCCGGCTTCGGGCCGACCGCCCTTTCCCCCTTACCAGCTGCTGCTCCACCCTCCTCCTCCGCAGTTCGCAGCTGCGCTCCTCGGCCGGCCGTCACCCGTCACCGCCGTAGCTCCCTCAGGCTGCTTGCTCGCCGTCGGGCCACCGTGAGCCGTGGCCAGGCCACCCCCGACGCCAGCTCCTCCTCTCCCCTACGGTTTCCTCCTCTCCCCGGCTTTGAGTCAAGCACCGTCGCCGCCGCTCGCCCGTCCTCCTCTCCGCCGTAGCAGGCACGCCGGCCGACACCGGGGACCGCCGCTTGACTGCCCCGGCCGTCCGAACCAGTCGCCACCCTTCTCGCCGGACGGTCTCTCTCCCTCTCGGTGCTGTGCAAACCGGACCAGCCGCCGTTGCGGCCGTCCCGGCCTTCGGCCGCCGGCCCGACCGCCGTCCGCCGCCCCCGGCCGACCGGAGAGCCGTCCCCAGCCGGCCCTGAGCTGCTGGCCGCCCCCTCCCTCGCCGGTTCTCTTCTTGGCCGCACGGACAGCGGGTCTCCGGCCAAGATCCGGCCACCGCGACGTCCGTCCCGACACCCCGGAGGTACCCGTGCGACAGCCTCGTCGTCCCCGACCGCGCCTTCGCCGTCGTTAACTGGTAAGTTTCGGCTCTAAACCCTCGTTTAGCGTGTTAATCGCGTTTAGGGTTAGTTTAGATGGGATAATCGGGATTAGGTGGTTAGTTTGGGGTTATTTGGACTAATTGGGGTTAGTGGGGGTTAATTAGAGAGGTATGATAATTTAAGTTAATTATGGGTTTATTTTATTATTTATATTTATTTATTCCGAAAATAATATAATAATGTTTTATTTATTAATAAATTATATTGTTGATAATTATTGTGTTAATAATTATTAATTAGGTAATTCTCCGTAATTGTGATAAATGGCGATTTACGAGAATTATCGACGTTGCGTTATTATGAGTCGATTATTTTCTGAGGCAATAATCGATTGATTTACTGATTGTTTATTTACGCTTTACCGATTAAAGTACTTTTAATCCAATAATTATGTGATACTTCCGTATATTGATTGCTGATTGTTTATTTATGCTTTATTAATTAAGGTACTTTTATTCTACGAATTTTGTGGTATTTTCGTATAAAATAAGTTGATTATTGGATTATCGCAATGCGGCGACTCCTGGATAATACGTGGACTACTTACGGTTTCGTATATAGACTTCATGCATGTCTTGTACGGTTTATGACGTGTGCGTATGAGTCCACTTGAGCCCTGAGGTGTGTTGACACGGCGAGGCAGAGTGATTGTGCCCTGAGGTGTATTTACACGGGGAAAAGGTAGAGCCTTGAGGTGTGTTTACACGGGGAGGCTGAGGAGATTGTACCATGAGGTGTGTTTACACGGGGAAAAAGTTGAGCCTTGAAGTGTGTTTACACTGGGAGGCAGAGTGATTGTGCCCTAACGAGTGTCTACATGGGGATATGCTTAATTGGAAAACGCCGGACCGCGGGGTGCATGAGATGTGTCCGTCGTATTCTGATTATATGATTATATATTTTCCCTTATATTGGGCACACGTGGCTTTTATCATGCAGGGCAGGTGCAGCTACGAGGTAAGACTATTTTTATCGAATGGTTAGTGATTGAATGTATTCTGAGAGCCATGCCTGTTAGGTACCCTGAAGTGGATTGGCATCCTAACCAGGGCTTAGCGCCCGAATATATTGAGATTTTATCTCACTGGTTATTATTTAACAATTTTCAGGTCCCTGAGAGGTGTGCCTAGCAGGGGATTTTGGACTAAGTAGACCTCGAACCCTAAGTATAAGAGAGGAAGTAGATCGACCCCTTTTTCCCGGTGTAGTCTGTTGGTTTATTCCTTTTTGGGATTAGTGCCCAAAGATAAGGTTGTACGAATATCTCTTCTTAGGGATTAAAGGAGGTCGTTTTGAATTGTCTATGTTTATGACTATCCCAATTATTAATGTTTGACTGGGGTTTATTAATTGCTTTCGCATGCGCATAATTATCTGATAGAAATGTTGGTCGGCGAGTCTTGGGACGTCGCATTCTTCGACCACAAGCGATAAAGGGGTTCGTCGCGTTTTCGAGGGTCGGGGGCGTGACATATTCAGTTCCTCTCTAGGTGATAATTCTATGTCTAACACTCTATATTTCATGTTAAGCCAATTAGGAATTAAGAACCTAAAAAATAAAGCTATATGTAAAAGTAATCAAAAAGTATTGTGAAAGTGAAACTTAATGAAAGAATGTATAATTAAAGAAAATAATATTTAGTACTACTAAGTATACAAAGAATGGTCCACAAGATTAGTACGCTAAATAACATGTGACACTCTTATTGATTAACACGTATGTTATCCACTTATTTACATAACCATTTGCAATTTTTACAATTTTTATTTAAAGGAAGAGAGAGAGAGAGACTTTGGGCGCAAAGATGAACTCGGCTTTCAATGAGCCCGATGTTAGTGGGTCTCTCCGTGATTGCCATGGAGGCACCACCAGGCATTTGTCAAATCCATTCACTCATTGATTCATTCATCCCTCTTATATTAATCAGCTCTATTTTTTCGCAAAAATTAATGAGTTAGGAAATATTTTATTGAAAATGATCGTTTGTACCAAATACAAAAATATAGAAACAAAAGGTATCTTAATTGTGCACAAAAATGTTGAGATATAATTTGTTGTTAATGATAAAAAATTTATGGCAGAATAATTATTTTATGTGATATAAATGATCATTCTTAAGAAAATAATTTTCAAATAATTCGTTTTCAATAAAACAAACGGAATGTCAATATGTACTTTTATTATCATAAGGTGTGTGGCTAGGTTGTCCTTTTTACATTCTACTTCTATCCTTGGTTTTTAGAGATTTAAAGATTAGGATGAAAATGACATGGAATCACTATGTACCAATATATTGGTAGCCACTATATCATTCGCAAACAATATACGAAAGTGCTTTAATTTGAAAGAGGAAGAATATCCAGACATCATGTATGTTACACAATTGATCATCAAATAATTTTGACCGTCAAAATACTCTTCTTATTATATGATGTATATATGCAGAACATTTATATGAACATTAATTTATTTTTGATAATCCTAAGTTTGATTTCACCAGCAAAACGTTATATCGACATCCCGAACCCCAATAAGTAAAGCGCTTCTCTTCATTTTTCTTTCCTCGCACCAAAACAAAAACAATCAATCACAACCAAACAAGCCAAACTCACCCCCTTTATGCCCCGGCGATGGCGTGCTTGCATTGTCATTTCAACTGAAAAAGAGAAGCCCCCACCCACTCCACACCATCATTGTGTTTTTCTTGATTGGTGGGCCACAGCATCACGTGCCCCTATCTTCTTCGAGAAGATATCACAGGTCTGAATGGGAAAGGGGGCAGAGAGAGAGAGACGATGACTTTTTACTGTGTCGTTTAGTACATAAATTCTGCTCCACAATCGTGCGTGATATTTTCTCCCTGTCTTCCTCCTTCCCCTTGCATCAAAAGCAGTGCTCGCAAACCTTTTTCTCCTTCTTTTCAGTCCATTTAAATACTAAAAGTGCGTGTTATTTCATTTTCTAGCGACGGTCCTTAGCCTTTCTCGCTCCACTTTTTCCCATCCATTGCATCGTTTGTTTCATCGCCTAATGACATCAGTCGAATCCTCATTGCAGTTAAGCATCTTCTGGCACGAACATGCTGGGTAATTGATTCCACAAAAGCATAGTGAAAATAGTCTGTCGATATTGCCGAGATGTGTAGATGGGTAGCGGATCTATTAGATATATATTTTGCCAAATTTTTGATGAATTCGCTTGGCTATTGTTGCCTTTAATATAGCAGGTTTTCAAGAATTTTTATCGTTAGAAACATATCATATATATATATTGACTTTTAAATTTTGACGATTCATTTAATTATGTATCAATTGTATAGAAAATTATGGGTTAATATTTAACTTACTAAATAAAATAATGTTCTTTAAATTGCATAACATATAGGCATTATGAGCACTATGCACGAATAGTAATAGAATTAATTTAAAAGAAAAAATTATTAATTTATTATTATGGAAAAAAGGAGAAAAGCAAAATCGGGTCGGGCTGGCCCAGCCTCCATCCTTCTTTTCCTTTTCATTCCCCTACTTGGGCCCAGCCTATGATAAGAGGGTTTGGCTAGAAACTATATAAATAGAACTAAAGATCCCTCCTCTAGGCCAAGAAAAAACGTGCCCGCAATCGTCACGTGAAGAAGTGGTGAGGGAGGTGGTCTCATCAAGTCAGGATTTTGAGACAAAATCCTTGAAAGAAGCACCGAATTCGACTTCATAAAATTGATGCTTAAATATCTTTACTTTCCGCTCAGTTTAACATTTAACTGGGCTAGTCAAGGCTCAAGAAGCCCGATGGATGAACACTTTTCCGGTTGATGAAAAAGAAATGCACTTCCCTTCTTCAACACCAATTGGCTCAAAAGTTCTCTCATTACACTAATAGGTGAGACTGACTTGAGGGCTGGGCGAAGGCTGGCGAGTGCTCGGAAGTCCTCACTTACAATTAATTGATATTTTGCCATTCAACGGCAAGGGCATTCTCATACATTCGCTTCAGAATTCAATGGCCATAGGTTTGATTACTGCCCGGGGAATTTAGAATTTTAAGTGGGGGCCATTGTTGTAGCCTACAACTTGTAGGGTGCTATGCTAATTTTCCTCTAAATACTCATGCAATTACGGTTGTGCCTCCGAATTATAAAAAAATAAGAGTCTTAGATTTTTTATATTTTTCTCATAAAAGAAAGAGAGAACCTCTGAAACAATGCATAAAAAAAGAAAAAGAAAGGAGGGAACAGTGATCTGAAACAGCATAAGTGCCTCCCCACAGGCACCATTGAACATCTGCCATAGAGCACTCCCAATGTGAAATAATTGAAGATAAGCCCATGCCACATCAGCAGAAAAACTTAATAACAAGCACTGATCTAGCCCAGTTAAATGTTTTTTTAATCATATGAATGTGGAAAGATCTTGAATATTTTATGTCTCTTGGTGCATAGATCTACATTTGATGATCTTATATTCTTAACTACACTTAACATCAGGGATGAAGGGAGACTCGTGGACATAATAGTAAAGCACCTTGTCGAGAAAATCCACGAAACATGGCCACTCTACTTTGTGAAAAACGCAGTTGGAGTGGAATTCTTGGTAGATGAGGTGATTTCTTTAATTAGAATGGGCCAAAAGAAGGATGTGTGCGTCATAGGTATACGTGGAGTGGAGTAGAAGTAATGGGAAAGACGACGGTGGCCGGAGTCATCTATGAGCGCATTCGCCACGATTTCGAGTGTTCCGTCTTTCTTGATGAAGTCGAAGAAGAAGATCGCAACAATCTGGTAGGTATATTAGGCCTACAAAAGAAGCTGCTCCATAATCTCATAAAGGTGGAAGGATGGATGATGTCTGACGACATTCAAACCAACATGAAGGTGATAAAGAGTAACATGTGCCGTAAAAGGATTCTTCTTATTCTTGATAACGTAACTAGGAAAGAACAAATTGATCACTTCGGAGCCGGAGAGCGAGAACTGCTGTGTCCTGGGAGCAGAATTTTGATCACAACCAGAGACCAAAACTTGCTAAAAAGATCTCAAGTTACACGACAAGTATATCGTCAAAGGATTGGACAAGAATGAGGCGCTCCAGCTCTTTTGTCGCCAGGCCTTGAAGAGAGAAGAATCTCAAGAAGGCTATGAGGAGTTGTCCCAAAGTCTAGCTCATTATGCAGGAGGTCATCCATTGTCTCTTAGAAAGTTGGGCTCATACCTAAACAGCAAGTCGAAACGGCTATGGTATCGGACATTGGAGAAGTTGGTTAAAAGCCCTTATCTCGATTCCCTCTTTTGTTCCTTCTCAAAAGTTGGGCCATATCGAGCTTAATATGCTGGGTTTAGTGTAAGGGTTTTTTTGATGTGGACTATATAAATTGAAATTGTAATTTACAGTTGTGCAAAATTGGTTTGTTAAGATGAGATATAAAGTTTCTTAATAGTTTAATATGAGACTAGCTTATATGTGAGTTAAATTGGGCCAGGTCCGTGATGAGAGGGCTTGATTAAAAATTCTATAAATAGAGTTAAAAGTCCCTCTTCTAGGCCAAGAGAAAAATGTGGGCTGCAATCCTCACATGAAGGAGTGGTGAGGGAAATTGTGGTCTCATCAAGTCAGGGTTTTGAGAGAAGCACCGAATTCGAGTTCATAAAATTGATGCTTAAAAATCTTTGCTTTCCGCTCAGTTTGCTTTAATGTTGTTGCATCATCATTGAATCTGGATTTCTCTTCGGTTTTGTGGCATATCGCTTGATTCAGCCATATATGAAGCTCTTTTCACAAGAAAATCCCTCGCCAGAGAAGCCCCCGGTTAGAGGCCGCCAACGTCAGACCTTTCTTTTTGTCTCAGTATGCATATATACGTTTGATTTGTTGGAATGGCTTCCGTTTTGCAATGTGTATTTTTACGACGATACTCGGAGAGGGGCGGCCGGTGACCAGGAGATGGCCAGGTTAGCGACTGGTAGAGGTGTTCATGTTGGTGACCGGAGAAAAAGGTTGGCAGGCGTCGTTGAGCGGAGGAGGGTTTGTTCCGGCGAGGCACCGAGAAGGGGAGTCCTCTCGGTAAGGCTTGGTGAAGAAGACGATGCAGTGGAGAAGGAAAGTAAAAAAATGATAAAAAATAGAAAGAGTCAGGCTGGGCTGATGTGTGGGCTTTGAGTAATAGGGCCAGATGTTACAGATTGAGATGCCGGGCCAAGGAATTGTGGGCTGAGTAATTTTTTAAATAAAAAGTTGACATCAATCTCGTGCGCAACGAGGTTACTCCTTTGAGGCAGGCCTCGATCCTGTGCTTCAGGTGACGTGGCGAGCACTTTTTTTCTCCCAACCAATTACAGCTTGACAATAGAGAATCAAATGGAAAAAAAAAAATAGAAATATATTCGGTCCACACCACCTCTGAGCTTGACCTCCGTGCCTCCCCCGCCCGTCGCGGTCGCCGCCGCGTCCAGGCCAACGCTGCTGAGCGTCCAAACCGAGCCTCTCCCTCCGTCCTCTTCATCTTCCTCCGAACTACTAGGTCTGGAGCCATGATGGCCCTGCCCCTTCATCGTGGGACTAGCCCGAAGACTGCGAACTTCCAGATTTGGAGGTTGTCCATGGCCGTGAGCCTTGTTGGCGAAGTCCGTTCGTCCTCGGCCACCGGCCAGATCTAAAGGCTTCGTCTTCTCGCCATAGCCATGGCTCCAGATCTGGTCTCAGCTTCGTCTTCCTCTGCGCGTCTGCTTGTCTTCAACCTCGTCTTCCTCTGTTAATGTTTTTGAGCTCATGCCGGATCTGGTCGTAGCGGCCAAGAAGGAGCAATGCTTGTGTCCATGGACGAACCACCTCACCAGTTCCAGATCTGGTCGGCCAAGGCAGACTGCGGCAACGACGGCGGAGGGTGTAAACTCGCTGCTGGGTGCAACGGCAACGACAACGCAGAGGGCTCGGGATGGAGGGTTGCGGTGGCTTGAGCGGTGGCGTGCGGGGGAGGCATGGCGGTGGTTGTCATGGTGGAGGAAGAGAGAGAAATGAAGTTCTTATTTTTTTTATGTGTCAATGCTTCAGAGACAACGTGAGAGAAGACATAGGGGAAGAAATCAAATCAAATCCAAGCTTTTCAAAGCGATCGGGTGTGCGAGGATTGCCCTCATCGTGTTCTCCAGGAACTAAGCCGATTCCAAGGGGTGCATGAACGAGCTGGTCGAGATTCTGGAGTGCAGGAAGAGGTTCGGAAATCATGGTCCCCTTTTTATTCCCATCTTCCACGAGGTAAATGCCGCAGACATTTCGAATTTGACGAGCGGAAGTGAATTCGCTCAAGGCTTTGAGAGATTGTGTGGGAACTAGAGAGATGACGGATAGATATAGAAATGGAGGGACGCCCAGACAGAGACTAAGGAATTGACAGGATTCAACTTGAGGAACGACGCCGGAGGGCACATGTCCCTTCCTTATCCGATAAAATATTAGGTAGGTGAAATACTCCACATCAGCCTATCGAAAAATTTATCGGTGAACACGTGTTGAGGCAGAGCCATCGGCAGATGGGGATGCGACGGCAGAGGCGTGGTGGCTCGCTAGCAGATTTAGAGAGGGAGGGAGTAGATTGATTAAGCACGGAGGCGGAGGAGAGAGAGGACACGGTGTTAGCTGGGTTCACTCCTATGTGAAGGAAGTCCAATAAGTTGCAAGCCCAAAAGGGTTGAGCCCATATAATAAGTTATATGGAGAAATAGGGTTTCTTACTATCGTTGAAGTGGTAGCCGCAAAAAGACGTAGTAACAAGAGAAAAAGAAACGAGAAAATGCGGGGTTTGGAGCAAAATCGATTTACATCAAGGCCGGGGCATCGGAGGTCGATTCGAGGTCCGATTGAGCTGAAATTTTGTCGGCGTTCGTGGTGCAATCTCCTCGAATCTGAACAGTTTGATTTTTGTTTGAAGCTCCCTACATCAGGTTTTTCGTGGATTGATCAAAACCTGCGTTTTTTGTCAAATTTATCCTTGATCTCTTGTGAAGTTTATATGTATTGTCAAGAATTATGTTCTTGAGATCTTTGCTGCTATGTACCTCTAGTATTTGTTAGAGAAGAACATTGTTCACCCAATTTTGTTGATAGTGAAGATTTTCGGGTGGACTTCGGTCCCGTGGTTTTTGATCTCCTCACACTGAGGGGGTTTTCCACATAAAAATCGTTTTGTGTTTGTGTGCTTGGTATTTATTTTGCTCTACTATATCGATTCCTATTAGGTTTACACAAGAGAGGAGATTATTTTATTCCGCCGTGTTAATTCGATATTGTTCGAATTGTTATCGTTCTCCCATCAGAATGGTATCAGAGCTTCTGGTTGTTGCTTGATTTTTTCTGCCTTGTGTTAAATAATGGAAGACGAATACGAGTAGAATGGTTATATTGAATAGTTCGAATTATCATATTTGGAAAGGGAAGATGGAAGATCTTTTATATGTGAAAGATTTTTATTTGCCCGTATTTGCCGAGGAGAAACCGGAGAATAAAACTGATGCTGAATGGTCTATATTTCATCGTCAAGTGTGTGGTTATATTAGGCAGTGGGTGGATGATAATGTTTTGAACCATATTATTGAGAAAACACATGCGCGCGGTTTATAGAATAAGCTCGAACAGTTATATGCTCGAAAGACTGGGAATAATAAGTTATTTCTGATAAAACAGATGATGGCCCTGAGATATCAAGATGGTACTCGTTTGACTGATCATTTAAAATCTTTTCAATGAATTATAAATCAGTTGGCTGCGATGGGAATCGAGTTTAATGATGAGATACAAGCACTATGATTACTTGGTACTTTGCCAGACTCATGGGAGACGTTTCGAATGTCTTTGTCTAATTCTGCCCTGGATAGTACGATTACCATGGATTTGGCCAAGAGTAGTATTTTGAATGAAGAGATGAGAAGGAAGACACAAGGATCGTCTTCTTCACATTCTGATGCCTTGATTGTTGAGAAAAGGGGAAGAAGTAAGTCTCGAGGTCCGAGAAATAGAGACAAGAGTAAAGATAAAAGCAGAGGTAAGTATAATAAATTTGCTATTATTGAGTGCCATTATTGTCATCAGAAGGGACATATTCAAAGGTTTTGTCGCCAGTTAAAAAGGGAGAAACAAAAGGAGAAAGATAAAGAGAATAAAAGTGATGATGACAGTGATGACAATCATGTTGCTGCACTTAAAGAAGACTTTCTCATTATTTTTGATGGTGATGCGGTGAATTTTGTATCTCATGAGATTAGTTGGGTAATTGATAGTGGTGCATCTATTCATGCTACATCTCGTAGGGATTTCTTTACATCATACAGGTCAGGCAACTTCGGATCTATGAAGATGGGAAACAATGGGCTGACTCAAGTTGTAGGCATCGGTGATGTGTGCCTAGAAATCAGCAATGGCACGAGGTTAGTATTGAATAATGTTAAACATATACCTGATATTCGTTTGAATTTGATTTCTACAGGCAAGTTGGATGATGAGGGGTATTGCAGTACCTTCAGTAATGATCAATGGAAGCTTACCAAATGTTCTCTTGTTGTGGCTAGAGGTGAAAAATATTCTTCATTGTACCTTATGTAGGCAAAGTTGTCCACAGAAAAAATTAATGCAGTAGATAGCGAAGATGCAGCTGAGTTATGGCATAAGAGGCTCAGTCACATCAGTAAGAAGGGTTTGTCAATATTGGCCAAGAAGAAGCTCATTTCAGGAATGAAAAGTTCGGCGCTAAAGAAGTGTGCTCATTGTTTAGCAAGAAAACATAACAAAGTTATATTTAAAAGCTCCCCTCCTTCAAGAAAGTCAGGTATACTGGATTTAGTGCATTCCGATGTTTGCGGTCCTATGAAAACAAAATCACTTGGTGGCTCTCTTTATTTTGTTACCTTCATAGATGATTTTTCAAGGAAAATTTGGATTTATACCTTGAAAGCTAAAAATCAAGTATTATATGCTTTTAAGCAGTTTCAAGCTTCAGTTGAGAGACATACTGGAAAGAAATTGAAATGCATCAAAACTGATAACGGGGGAGAGTATATTGGACCTTTTGATGAATATTGCAGACAGCAGAGTATTCGACATCAAAAGACATCTCCCAAGACGCCTCAGTTAAATGGCTTAGCTAAGAGAATGAACAAAACACTAGTTGAAAGGGTAAGATGCTTACTTTCACAGTGAAAGCTACCTGGATCCTTTTGAGGTGTGGCTTTAAGTACAGTTGCATATGTATTGAATCTTACTCCATGCGTTCCTTTAAAATTTGATGTTCCTAATAGAGTTTGGACAGGCAAAGATATTTCTTATGATTATTTGCGTGTCTTTGGGTGCAAAGCATTTGTGCATATTCCCAAAGATGAAAGGTCTAAACTTGATATGAAAACACGACAGTGCATATTCATTAGTTATGGACAAGATATGCTTGGCTACAAATTTTATGATCCAGTTGAAAAGAAAATTGTAAGAAGCAGAGATGTTGTGTTTATGGAAGATCAGACAATAGAGAATATTGAAAAAGTAGAGACGATTTCTGCACTACAGGTTAGTGATGATTTGAATCCAGTTCCTCTTACAAATATTTCTACTCAGGTTGATGAAGAGCATCAGGAAGTCAATGTTCCAGATAACGCACATGTTCCTGAACATGTTGAAACGGATAATATTATTCCTGAACCAGATGCTCAATTAGATGTTCCACTGGATGTTCTAGTCCGGAGATCCGTTAGAGACTGACAACCTTCCACCAGGTATTCTTAAGATGAGTTTGTATTATTGACTGATGCAGGTGAACCATAGTGCTTTGCAGAAGCAATAGAAGATGAGTACAAAAGCAATTGATTTGATGCTATGCGAGATGAGATGCAGTCACTTTATGATAATCATACTTTTGAGCTGGTGAAGTTACCTAAAGGTAAAAGAGCTTTGAAGAACAGGTGGGTATACAGGTTGAAGCAAAATGAACATACTTCATAATCACGGTACAAAGCTAGATTGATTGTTAAGGGATTCGATCAGAGAAAGGGTATTGACTTTGATGATATATTTTCTCCGGTAGTGAAAATGTCTTCTATCCGTGTGGTACTAGGGTTGGCAGCTACCCTAGATTTGGAGATTGAGCAAATGGATATTAAAACAGCCTTCCTACATGGTGACTTGGAGGAAGAGATATACATGGAACAACCTGAAGGTTTTAAAGTGAAAGGAAAAGAGGATTATGTGTGCAAGCTGAAGAAAAGTCTCTATGGCCTAAAGCAAGCACCGAGACAGTGGTACAAAAAGTTTGCGTCAGTTATGATAGAACATGGCTATAAGAAGACTTTCTCGGATAACTATGTATTTGTCCAAAAATTTTATGATGATGATTTTATTATTCTCTTGCTTTATGTTGATGATATGCTGATTGTTGGCAGGAATACTTCACGAATTGAGTTATTGAAGAAACAATTGAGCAAGTCTTTTGCCATGAAAGACTTGGGCTTGGCGAAGTAAATTCTTGGCATTAGAATTACCCGAGACAGAAATGCTCAGAAGTTGTTTTTGTCGCAAGAGAAATATATCGAGAAGATCCTTCAGAAATTTTACATGGACAAGGCTAAAGTGGTTAGTACTCCTTTTGCTACCCACTTTAAGTTAAATATGAAGCAAAATCCTACGATTGATAAAGAGAAGAAAGATATGGAAAGTGTTCCATATGCCTCAGCTGTGGGAAGTTTAATGTATGCGATGGTATGTACACGCCCAGACTTGGCACATGCAGTTGGCGTTGTTAGTCGCTATTTGTCAAATCCGGGCGAAAGACCGGAATGCGGTGAAGTGGATTATGAGGTATCGCGGGGAACTTCAAATTTGAAACTCGTTTTGGGACCGGGAAACTTGAGTTAGTTGGATACACGATTCCGACTTGGGGGGAGATATTGATACTCGAAGATCTACTTCGGTTATTTGATTTCTTTTGTGGGTGGAGCTGTGTCATGGAAGTCAAGATTACAGAAGTGTGTTGCACTTTCTACAACCGAAGCTGAATTTATTGCAGCGACTGAAGCTAGTAAAGAGATGCTATGGATGAAGATGAAGAAGTTCTTGGAAGAACTTGGGTTCAAGCAAAAGAGGTGTGTGCTATTTTGTGATAATCAAAGCGCAATTCATCTTGGTAAGAATTCATCTTTTCATTCTAGATCGAAACATATTAATGTTAGATATCATTGGATAAGGGATGTTCTAGATGAGTTGTTGGAACTTGAGAAAATTCATACAGACCATAATGGCTTTGATATGATGACGAAGACTTTACCAAGAGAGAAGCTTGAACATTGCCGATTGATAGCAGGGATGGTGAATCCCTCCACATTGTCGTGAGGGGGAGATTTATTAGCTGGGTTCACTCCTATGTGAAGGAAGCCCAATGAGTTGCAAGCCCAAAAGGGTTTGAGCCCATATAATAAGTTATATGGAGAAATAGGGTTTCTCACTATCGTTGAAGTGGTAGCCGTAAAAGACATAGTAACAAGAGAAAAGAGAAAGCAGAGAAAATCGGGGTTTGGGGCAAAATCGATTTACATCAAGCTGGCATCGGAGGTCGATTCGAGGTCCGATTGAGCTGAATTTTGTCAGCGTATTCGTGGTGCAATTTCCTCGAATTTGAACGGTTTGATATATTTACATGTAAATATATCATGGCCTCCCATTGTCTTGAACTAGGTAGAAGTCTGAATACTTGTACTTATTCATGTCTGGTATTTAGATTAGTTATATCATAGCTAAAGCTGCTGCAACTGTTGAACCTAGTTTATTCAGTTTAGGTATATGTCTTTCATGTGGTCATTTGAAAATGCATTCAAAATCTCATTCAGTTCTTTCTTATGATATTCTTAGGCATGGTGGTGATGCCGATACTTGATTTCATGAGAAGAATGATGTACCATCATATGGAGATCTTCAAGAAAGTTGATGTCATAGTGACACTGACCATTGGGTAGGTCATAGTGTGACTAGCTCAACTTGGTTTTTCCCTTCGAAAATACAGTTTCAATGCTTGATAGTTTATAGTTGGACTCGGCAAGCCTGATCTAAGCATAATTTTTGTGTTTTCTATCATATCTAAGTTGACCATTTGGGTTTACTTTAGTGGCTACTCTTCTCACATGAAATGAGGGAAATTGAGGGTTCAAATCTCCACATTTTCAGGGAAGATTAGGGTGGGGACGGTTTAGTTTCAAGAGTAGATTTCGACTAGCACACCCTAGGTAGGGCAAAAGTGTGAGCATTAGAATTGGAGTAGAGTGGGACCAACAAAAAAAAAAACAAATCACACCCAAGTTTGATAAGGAGCAAACCGAGTTATGCATAATTAGATTTAAATTTGTGATCTCTGCTTCAATGGCCTAGCAGACCTATTTAGAATCACACTAGTCAATTTTTGAGTTTTCAGCCCTTTAACGTTAGCCTAATTCTTGTAGGCTTTCAACTGACGCAAAATTGCCTATTACAGAATGACAGCACCTAAAATACCTCCTAGTGCCCTTAAATATGGGGAAACGGATATGCAAGTTACATGTTTGTTAGTTGCATTATTGATCTCCGGTTTGATAGTTACCATCTTTTCGCACAAATTGCTTTGAAATCATAAATTTCGTGCACATGCTCGCTTTAATTGCAATGGCAAGTTTCCACATATTCAATGAGACATTCTTCCTATGCGACTATTCTCATGGAGTTCATGAACACTGTCTTTGTTTCAGGTTCCCTCATGGGATTTACATTGCAGCAAATCTTCCAGGTCTCCTTGAAATTTCCGTCCCTGTGAGTGACACTGGGTTTGTGCACGCAATTTCATGTGATTTTTGTGTCTGGGATTCTTGTCTTCATCTGCACAAAAACTGTCACTTTAGACCGCTGATCTAATACATTCATATCCAGTTCATCCCGTTACTTTTGTTGTGAATTTCATAGAATGGGTATGATAAGCAAGGCCTTCCAATTGGTTTGCAACTGATGGGTGGTCCATGGGGTGAAGCTTCATTTTTACGTCTAGCTTCTGTAGTTGAGGTATCTTTTTTCATTTCATGTCCGAGTTAAACTGAACGTAATACGATCTAATACAAAGAAAATATTTGCCATATTGTTCTCTGAAACAACTAGAGAACTAACAAGGTTGATCTGGGGTTAACCACTTAGTAGGCGCCTTACGAGCCATCTCATGGTTAAGGAAATGCCAGCCTGTACACAAGCATGACAATTCATGGGGCTTGTCAAATCATTTTACATGGCAGAATCATTTCACTTGGGTATTGAGTTTTAATTGGACATTATGCTCAGGTCAACGGGGGTGATGCTGTAATTTGCCTTATCTAAATTTACCATTGGTACCGCCCGGAGTCAACGCTTGAACTCGCGGAATCACCGCCCGACAGTCGTCCACTGTCCCCCCGCACAAACCCCCCAACGAATTGTTCCTCGAATCACACAGCAATGAACGCTGCGGGCAATGAACGCTGCGGGCAATGAAGCTCGATCCAATTCAAAGGGACGTGATGGGCGGGCCTGCTCGAATTCTTTATTGCGCATGTGAATTCGACAATGGCTTCACAGTCGCAGTCCCCTCTTTTTCTACACCAGACTCGCTCGTTTGGAATTTCCCAATCTCTTTCCACGCCTGGCGAGAGAAAGAGAGTACCCGGGATTTCTCTTTGCCTTTGGAGGCTAATCCACCCCCTCGAATTCCCCATCTTGCATTGATGCTGGGGCCTGTCATGAAAGCTCTTCAAAAGCCGGATCGCAATCCCATTTCTAGTTTGTGGTGATTTGAATTCAAACTTGTCTAGCCTGTACACACTCCACCGGTCGAGGAAATACTAGCCACTTTGCCCCCGCGACACGCTTGATGCAAATAAATTAGTCCTAAATACCATTAGTACCTAAAAATGCAAAGATATACAATAAAGGATAAAAAAGGCACAACTATCCAATATCAATATATTTGTATAAGGGTTAAGTTTGATCCCTAATGTTCTTATGCAATGGGTGATGTATGACGAAATATTTTTTATAAATTTTTTTGTGAAATTAGGTTTTATGATGTCATGCTTGAGCACGCTTGGCAACTAGAGACTCATTAGTCCTTAACAACTATCTCGATGCTCTTTGTTTTCTCCATTGAGAAAAGCACAAGACATTGCGAAGAGAAGTTTTAGATGAAATAAAGGATTGATATGTACTTTCAGCCTTGTAAATTTCATTTAAGTCCAATGATACAATGAATCTTCTTCCACCAATCAGCAGGGCCATATGGAGGTCAGGCGGGGGGTTCTTACGATGATAAAACATACACTGATGTTAGAAAAATAACTGTAGTTACTCCGGTGATTAGGTCCTTTTACATTGAGTATGATCAGAACAGGTGCTTGGTCTGCTCGCCAAGACATGGTGCACCTTTGGAAGGCAAATCTGCACGGTGAGTCCATTATTATGGTATGGTATGGCATGTATTTGGGCTTTTCATTTACGTGCAGGCGGCAGCCCTTGGGATGATGGCATTCACACAGACGTGAGAGAAATAAACATAGTCGCCAGATCGGTGATTGACTCCATTACTTTCGAGTATGAAAGCAATGGGTCTACAATCCAGAGCCCTAAACATGGTGGAAATGGAGGAGACAAGACTTACAGGGTATGACCATCTTTCAATGACTTGTCCTTATATAATCAAGTGTAATATCAGTTAAATTTAGGTGCTATTGAGGTCATAAGCGGTTTAAAAGTCATATTATGGACATTCACATGGGACTTGTGATGCAGAGAGGGCAAGAAGGTAATCAAATGACCACATATGGTCTAAAATCGTATTGTCCTGGGATTGTGCAACTTTAAGTTAACTCGTATGACAAAGTTGTCTCAATATTGAAAACTCATGCACAAAATTGGACGCACTGAAATCTTCTATTCGAGTCTTATGCCTTGTTAGTCTAACTCGTTTAATCAGTGGGGCTGGTTCTGTTTGTAGGGATTTCTATAGTAAAGAGCTTCTGATTAAAATGTCTCCCTTTCAATTTTTGCAGATTAAGCATGATTACCCTGGAGAGTATTTGACTTCCTATTCTGGTTACATAAGGGATGATTTTGGATCTATTGTGATTCGTTCCCTCACATTTCAGAGCAATGAAAGAACTTATGAACCATTTGGTATTGAGAAAGGGAGGTACTTTTCATTTCCTTCAATCAGTGGAAAGATCATCGGATTTCCTGGAAGGTCTGGAAACTATCTTGACTCGCTTGGTGCACATATAGGACACTATTATTGAGAGCTGACCATGTGTCTGCGCTTATACGTGTCGGGTATACCTGCAGATGTGCTTGCTTTCAAGTGTACATCATCCATCATTCTTAGAACACGCCGACATATGTAATCGGTCATTGTCATATTGCTTGACAGTCAGCCATATTGCCCCATAATTTTGGAGAAGTAGGTGCTGTACATAGAGCACCCCTTCGTTTGGTTCGTCGCATCTTCAAGCCCTAGCTAGTTCTATTTTTGTTCTTGAGCACCTCCTTATCGACATTTTGCAGTGTCCAAAACCCTCTCGAGGGAGGACAATATTTAGTGTACGACCTCAAGTCAACGGATTGCCAAGTAAATATATACAATTCCTCTTATGGGGTGGGTTCGCATTTCGCTCGAGCTCTTCCAAACTCTAACGATGACAACATGAGTGGATTTGGTCAATTATGAAAATTTGTTCTTTCTTTTTGAGTCGCCATAAACCTATTATGGATTTTAGAAAGTTGAGTAAGACATAGGAATCTGACTAACTTTTACGAAGAAGAACTCCATAAGTTCATAGATTTGATATGCCAGATTAATCTAACGTCATTTTGGTATATTTTCTTTTTATGGTTTTGCTTGCATTCTTCATTAATTTCATAATCCTAGACTTTTAATATTGGAAAGGCAATTATGTGGGATTGTGCAAGCAGTAAAGATAAACAACCTACAATCAAAATAGTACATGAATGTAACTAAATAAATGAATAAAGTATGGGTTATAAAAATCCTGCTAAAAAAGAAACCCTAATTAATCCAATTTTTATATTTTATAATATTTAATGGCAAAAGAACAGCACAAGTACCAAAACTTGGTACGAGAGAATACTTAAGTGCTAAAGTTATGAAAGGTACACTTAAGTGCTATTTTTTTTGAAAATTAGATCACTTCAATGTCAACTCCAGCAACCCCTCTTAAAAATCCTATGTGGCAATTTTTTAATAATTTTTATAGTCTATGTAGCTCACCGAGGATCCACCTCAGCTTCTTTTCACCTAAAAAGACGCCGTTTTGGCCTTAAGTTTAATTATTAATATAAATATTAATTAAATAATATTGAAAACAAATTTTATTAGTAAAAAAACCTATTACACAAGTAGGAGGAGGCTCCCTTGCCTATGGCCACCACCCCATTAGCGGTGGGGCATGGGGGGTGGCAATGGATGGTGAGGGTCGCCCGCATCTGGGCGGGGGCCGATGACTCTCACCAACTGGAGGCGATGGTTGGCAGGCCCTCGCCAATCGCCTGGATGCCAGCCCTTGCCAAACGTCTAGAGAGGGCAGTGACCTTCTCCTAATTTGGGTGAAGGGGGCAAGGGTGTATGACCTTAGCCCAAATCTAGGAGAGGGTCACCGCCCTCTCCAAGCGTTTGGTAAGGGCTTGTCGGCTCTTGCCAGGCACTAGTGACCTTCGTAGCCACAGGTGGGGGTCCCTTCATGCATGGCACAAAAAGAGGAGACAAAACATATAGGGTAAGTAACTCTCTCTCGCTCCCCCTCTTTCGGTCATTTAAGCTATTAGGAAATAGATAGGGCCAAAAAGAGTTAAACGAAAAATAAGAAGAATCGAGGTATCAAAAAACCAAGAAGTGAACATAACAATCATCCTTCAATCTCATCTCTTGAATTTGTTTCTTGCTTTCCTCACCTTTTCTCGAATTTTGATTTTTTCCCCTTAGATTAAGCTTGATTGTCCCAGTGAGTATTTGACTTCCATCTTGGGCTACACTGGAGAAGTTTCTGGAATCCTTCATTCATTAACCATCTCTACTAATGTAAAATGCTATATGCCATTTGGAACCGCAGAAGAAGGTATTTTTCATTTCCATACACCGGCGGCAAAATTATTGGGTTCCATGGGAGGTGTGATGGCCCTCGTCTTGAGTCCATTGGAGCTTATTATGAGCCAATTCCTCATACATATCCCATTAAGGTTTTAGGGCCTTTTGGAGGTGCGGGTGGAGATTCTTGGGATGATGGACAATATGTGCATATAAACAGAATTGCTATTCGGTATGGGTTGGCCATTAATTCTATCACTTTTGATTACATCAACACCAACAATTCCATACGGTCTATTAGGCATGGTGGAAATGGTGGGGAGAATACTTCCGAGGTTGTATCTAGACTCTTTCTTTTTCTCGTTCTCCTTTCCTACTTGAATGTAATAACATAACCTTTCTAGTTTATTATAACATTGGTCGATTACGGAATTTCAAACCTATTCTTAATCTTCGGAAATCACTTGAATAGCTCATACCAGAGATAAATGAGGATCAGCATGTTTGTTAGAAAACCAATTGGAAAAAAATAATAAATTCACTCTATTAAGATTAGGCAAAGACCAACCTAGCCATAAACAAAAAGTTACTTTTCAATTTACAAAATGCGATGCATTGGAAACATAACTTACAGAAATCTTAGCATATATAACTTATTTTATAGATCAGAATCATATCTCAAAAAAAATCTACAATTTATTTTGCTCATGAAATGATGCAACATATAGTCACTCATGTCGAATATGCATTTTTGTGGCCTGTTTGCAGGTTAAATTGGTATACCCGACGAGTACATAACTTCTTTTTTCTCGGATATATCAATTCAAACGACAATCTCAGTTTAATCAACTCGCTCACATTTCGAACCAACAAAAGAGTATGGGGACCGATTGGGAAAGAGGAAGGGAAGTACTTTTCCTTGCCATCAGAAGCTGGGAAACTTGTCGGATTTTTTTGGGAGAAGTGGTGCTTTACTTGATTCTATAGGAGCACACATCGAGCTCTCCTCGAACAAGCTGTATCCCTTCAAATCAGTGGGGTTATTTGGGAGTTCAGGTGGTTCACCTTGGGATGACGGCAACCACCATGCTAAAGTGAGAAAAATCATAATTGTATTCGAACCAAGTAGAGAACCGATCATCGAGTCAATCACATTTCAATACGAAGAGGAGGATAAAGATCTATGGTTATCTGAAAGGCATGGTGGCACAGCTCAAGGCGAGATCCATGTAGTAAGTCCTCATTAATATTTCTCATAGAAATTTTGCATGTTATTGATCATGAGTTTGATATAGTCGTGCCCAACTAATCTATGCAGATTGATCTATATGATTTGGATGAATATCTAACTTCGATATCGGGCTACATACGAAGTTGTATTTCTTGTCCCACCGTCATTCGCTCGCTCACCTTTCAAAGTAACAAACGAACGATTGGACCATTTGGCGATGAAAAGGGAGTCTACTTCTCATCGCCTATAACAGGTGGCAAAATAATTGGATTTTATGGAAGAAGCAGCGACCATCTTGATGCAATCGGAGCATATTTTGAGCCAATTTCTCATCTTTACCCGATCAAATCAATTGGACCATTTGGAGGCCTAGGTGGGAATGCTTGGGATGATGGCAAGTTCAATGGTGTGAGGGAGATTGAGATCATGCACGACGACATCATCCATTACATTTTCTTTTGTTATGACAAGAATGGTGAACCGGTTTGCTCCAGTACACGTGGTGCTGATACCAGAAATGGCAAGGCCAATGTCACCAAGGTTAGCTTTTTCCTCTTCACTTTTCTCGCTAAGTACACCGTCAGTTGCTTTGTTCATATGTTTGACTGATTGGTGACGATCAAGACTGTTTTGAGTTCCTTGAGAGTACCTTAGTCACGGTCCCTCGTATGGGTTTATCGCAAGTCCCATATGAAGTCTCGTATAGTTTTATATGAAAGTTGTGTATCTTCACTATTTTCATTGTCTTGTTAAATTGATCACTTTATTTCTACCAAGCCAAACTTTATGAGAGAGAAATTGTGTGTAGGTTCGATTGGATTATCCACGAGAGTACTTGACATCAATTTCGGCTACACAACGAGAGAACTACAAACCCATCATTGTTCACTCACTCACATTTTATAGCAATAAAGGAAGATATGGTCCCTTTGGCAAGGAAATAGGAAGGTACTTCGGGTATCCATCGACCGGAAGCAAAATCATTGGCTTTTATGGAAGATCCGGTTCGGATCTCGATTCTATTGGAGCATATGCGAGAACCAATATCACATTTGTACCCTTTCAAGTCGCTGGACCGATTGGAGGTCAAGGTGGAGATCCTTGGGATGATGGAGTACATACTGATGTGAGAGGAATTGAGATTGTGGTTGGATCTGTAATTGAGTCTATCAAAGTTGAATATGATTATAATGGTTCCTCAATTCAATGCTCTAAACATTGTCACGCCCCGACTCTCGAGCTCGCGGCAACCCCATTTCACTTGAGGTCTATCATCGTACGACGCCCCAGCATCGTGTCGTCGACCAATTCATTTTATCTTGTAATTAAGCACATGCGGAAACGAACAACTCCCAAACCAAACAACGGGGATAGAACAACAACGGCGGCGAGAGGAAAGACAACACCATTTTTTATATATCGAAGGTTAGCCAAAGACACCAAAGCAAATACATACACGCCTTACCACGGGCGACAAGCTAAGGCCTACTCGAAAAGGGGCGGCCTAGCTAATCTAACACCGTACAAGTGCCTACTTGTTGGCCTCGGAGGGATCGCTCTCTTCGATCCTGCACGCATCATCTAGGGCCCGAAAAGGTTAACCACGACGGGTTGAGATAAACTCGGCAAGTTAAAGTCCTAAGCCCCAGGTTAGGAACTTCGCTCGCCTCGGGAGTTTAACATACAACCTAATACAGCAATCAATGCAATACCAACTCAGAGAGAATGACAGCATAAGACAGTTTAATAAACAGGTGCAATCACAAGCGACCCTACCTGGCCTTGGCACACGCTACCCGCAGAACCGTCAATCGCCTCACAACAATGAGTAAGAGGCATGCAAATAATCAGAGCATTACACAAAACTTTCTCATATCACACTGCCCACACATGCTCCGATTATTACGACCCTCTAAGCCACGGCACAACCTTATGGTTGGCGGTCAACCGGTCGTAAACGGGCATCGTCCTCCCCGTGAGGCACGGCGACGTCATGGGCTCTCCCCACCGACGGCATTCCATAAGGAGCATGGGCCCGGCCTCAACCGCGACTCCGCATCTGACCACTGTCAGGCGACCCAATGGTCACGGCACAACCCCGAAGGGTTGGCGGTCATCCGGCTCAACCGGCCTATCAACTTTAATCTGACCATGCAACACCTCAAAGAAACAGGTTCATTCTTGTCTTTGCTTTTGCTTGGTCGTGTATGCAACATCGCTCATGCACTCATGCTCATGCGACATGCCATTTCAAATAACCCACGTAATATGTCATGCGGTATCACTCGACAATTCCAAAATTCCAAACTCAACCAATCAACAATCACGTACATTCCCTAATTCTCTGGGAATAACTCAATAAATCAAACACTTTCACTTCCACTCGATCTTCGATCATGCATTTCATCATTATTCACGCATATAATTAACAATCGGCACTTCAATAAAGCATAACAACCAAGAACACAACAATTTGAAACCAAAATTTATTTCGTATGAACGGTCCGTGAACGTGAATCGTGAACGAATTCGTGAGCGTAATTTATGAACAATGTCGTGAACAAGTAATCCATGAACAAGTAAATTCGTCCGAAATTAAATAAATAAATAAAAATAAATAAACTTAACCATGGTTAACAAATTAACCTAACCATGGTCAAATTAACCTAACCATAGTCAAATTCTAACCTTGGTTACTTTAAAACTAACCTTAGTTACTTTAATTAATTAACCTAGGTTACTTTAACACTAACCATGGTCAATTAACTAATCCTCATCAGTCTTAATTAACCAACATATTCAACCAATCAACTTTAATTAATCACAAACATACAAATACACTAATTAACCCCTAAGCAAGATTAACCCCTAAACAAGAATTAGGAAGTTAACTTACTTGGATCGGAAATCCGGCGACACCGGCGCGTAGAGGGGAACGAGGGCTACGAGGGATAAGCTCGGGGATGGCAACGGACGACGAACGGTGGCCGAAACGGGCCAAAACAGCCCTCGGAACACTGTTCACGCGGAATGACCAGCAGAGGGAAAAAAGGCCGAAACGGGCGGTTCGGGGCGACCGGGGGCGACCGGGGGTGACCGGGGGTGTGCAGCTGGCTTCCTAACTTCCAGGACTACACTTTGGACGGTTGCGGCGGCTCCGGTGCCGGCGGCAAGGCCATTTTCTTGCTGGAAAACAGCATGGACAGCAAAGAACACCAGAAATGGAAGAGAAAAGGAAGAGAAAAAGGGAGAGAAAGTGAGGGCTGGCTGGTGCACGAATTTTGGGGGAGAAAGAGGAGAGAGAAGAGGCTGCTTTGAAGGCTTGGATAAGGCCAAGGCAAGTGGGCTTGCCACTTGTTGAAGAGCCAATAAAAAACAACCAAAAACAAAGATAAACAAAGCCCACTCAGGGCGCAAAAGCAAAAGGCCAAAAGAGAAGCCATGGGCTGAGGAGGGAGAGGAGAATGGGCCAGCTTGGGCCCTCTTGGCTGGGCTGAATGGGCGCAAGGCCCATTGGGCCGCCAGTCTTGGGCCGGCCCACCCGCGGGCCGAAACCGGGTCCAATTTTCCTTTTTCCGCACTTCCGTGTCCAACGGAAAATCCAAAAATAAATGAGGCAACGTCCAAATATTTAGTCCCGGTATCACCGAGAAGTCGGTTCCCAAAATCGGATTAAAAATCGGGCTAAATTGAGTCGATTGCGACCGTAGTACAATTTGGATTATCGGGCGCCCCTTTAGGACTTTTCCTCACATTTGACCCGTGGTCAACCATTCTTTGATCCACGTTTACGCCAATTCTCGAGTCAGGGACGTCCCTCGATTGTCGTGTGATCCCAGGGGCTCAATTGATAATCTCGAGTACTAGATGAAAAGGATTCGGTTCACCGTCGTTCGTAGTTCGTATCGAAGTCATGCGAAATCACCCACAAATCAACTTCGTACTTCGCCGAATCGATTTATTTCCGTTTCCTTAATATTCTAGTACTTAGAGGATATCGTTCCCACCCAGGTCCTCATGGTCGAAGGGCTCGTTCCTGATCGAAATTGCGAGTCGAACGCGTATCGCTTCCTAATGGCGCCTCCCTGTAATCCGTTATCCCACGAACACACAGTTCGGAAAATTGTACTGACCAGGCCTTCGACTACATTGCCCTTTTATAAAATCCTAAAATGGGGTCGATTTTCAGGATGTTACAAACATGGTGGTGATCATGAAGACAAACATGAGGTGAGTTCCTGGATTTACAATTAGAGGAGTTAGTAGTTTCAAACGTGAACTTTTTCCAGCAATTTGTTTTTCATTGTCACTTTAGCAAATTCCTGTCCCTAACAAATCTCTAAACCTACATTGCCAATTCTTATATGTTCAAAAATAATTGTTTATAATGAGGTTTTGAAAGAGTTCAACAATCTAGGGATATCTATCTCATATTGACTTGTATTTAAAAATAATAAATTAGATGATCAAACTAACATGGGGCCAATATTTGACAGATAAATATTATTTAAATCATATTTGAGAAATAAAAAAAAATATTAAATGGTCAATCTCATATCCAGCTCACATTTCAAAAATATATAATATAAAAAGAATAATAAAAAATTCATCGCAAGAAATTATGTAATATTGAAAATAAATGATTTTAATAAAATGAGCCATTAGAAGGAATATATATTTATATTTATATTTATATGTTAGTAAAACAAAATGTATTATAAGTGATGATTGTTATGATTGAAAAGTTGTATGATAAATTTAGAGGACTTGTGTTGCAGAGAGCGCAAGAAGTAGATCAAGGAAATTTTTGGAGGAGAAAATAAAATAGGAGAACTATTTGTGAATTTTAAGTTTAGGATGATATGTGGACAAATTTGGTCACTGCAATTATTTCTAAATATATATGTCACCCATCCAATGATGAATGTTTAAAATGTCATTTACATTGATAGTGAACTTAATAAATCTTAACAACAGGTGTTATAAAATTATGAGAGAAATACTAAAGTGGTAAGAAGATTTTGTTGTCCAGACTAAAATTCCACCGATAAGAAAAAGCAAAAAAGTAAAAGTCGAGTAAAAAAGAAAAGGTATGACCACCTAACGTACTAATTTTGATAGTTAATAAACCATCACAGATTTCAGTAATGCTGCTGGCAAGTGAAAGTTAAAGGGAGTTTGTATTGTCTAATTGTGTAGGTCAAGTAGAGGTGTCAATATGGGTCATAAACCCATATTATGACCCACTTTTAGTTAAATGTGTCAAATATGAGTCAAGTGAAAGTTAAATATGGGTCAAATATGGGTTTAGTGAATTATTAGGTAGACCCATCATCTCTCTCCTTCCATCCCCCTCCTCTATGCGTTCTCGACCTCCGTTGTCAATCACGATGAGGTTTACTCAACAATAATTAAAAAATCGATTTTTTTTTAAAATTATTTTCCTCAAACTATTTCAATTTAGAGGTATCCACATTTTTTTATTTACTAATTTTTTATTATTTAATTTACTTTATAAATTTGATGTGGAATTTTTATTCAAATAATTTATATGTGAAAAGTTTAAAATGGACTAAATAAGTGGGAGTAGATTTTCTTAAATTAAGTTAAATATTAATATGTGTTGGTAATATGAGTCGGGTATGAGTTGGGTATGGGTCGGGTTGGGTATGGGTCATCAAATTTATATTGCATGAAAATAGGTCAAAACGGGTTAAATGGGTCGATGTGGGTCGGATCATTTTTGACCCAACCCAAACCCGACTCGACCCACCCATTTGACACCCCTGAGGTCAAGCTAGATTATCCCAAGGAGCGTTTGATTTCTATATCAGGTTACATAAGGGAAACTGGAGGTTCTCCACCCACCGTTATCCAATCTCTAAAAATACACTCAACTCGATGCATCTATGGACCATTTGGCAAGGAAAAGGGCAAGAAATTTTGTATACCATTGAATTCTACCTTTGGCAGGATCATCGGGTTTTATGGACGGTTTGGATCACATCTTGATTCAATTGGAGCACATTTGGAACCATATAATTAGGCTGTCATAGCATGTCACTATTAGTGCTTATCATTTCAATAGCATTTCTGTAAAATAATCCTAGGTAGTTGCTTTGCATTGCAATGTTTTGTTCAATTTAACGTTCAAAAACCATGTGTTATGTAAAGCCAAAAAAAAAGCGATCCCCCAATTCCTTTTTATCTATTTACTTTATAACTTCTTAATTAATATTTCATAATAACTTTAGGAAACTATACCTTATGATGCGAGAAAAGCATGAATGACGAGTATACGTGTTTAGCGTCTCATTTTTTATCCTTTTTCTTCGGTTTGTGAAGAAAAGTGCGATTTTCTGTTTTTCTTTTCCTTCATTTTCAGGATCATTTCTCATTTTGCGGATTTGGATTCTTAAGTTTTTGGTTCTTTTCTTACATCATAGAATACTCTTTTTCAAAGGTTTTTTTTTTCCTTGGCCAATTAAACTTGAGATGCTCTTGAGCTTGAAACACGTTTTCTGCGACAGGCCTGCTTTCACTTTTAGAAGAGACTCACCATGCTTTCATTTGAAGAGGAAATTTTGAAAGAAAATATATCAACTCAGGACTATTTGGTAATTAGTGTATTTCTTTTTTTTTTTTCTCGAAACAGGAGAAGAATAGAAATATGTTTATGTAAGTTAGTTAATTTTTCCATTATATAGGTAATGATTAAAAACAGAAATAATAAAAAAATAAGTTTTAATTTTCGGTAAAAAAGAAGAAGAGAATCAGTGTCATTTTATCGATACTCCTATCGCTGGAGCTCGCTCATCTCTCGCAATCTTTCCTCCACGTTACCACCGCGGCTTTAGGTGAAACCCTAGCTCTCATGGTCACATCAAACGCCTCAGTGTCGGTGCCGTCGACGGCGGCGACAGCCAAGACAAGACCCACTCGCTGTCGGAGATCGCCGAGGAGGTCTGCAAGATCACGTGCACGAGACCCAGGTGGGGAGGTGACCCTGATTTCCGAATTCCCCTCCTCCGGTTTCTCGGACCCTGGCTTCTTCCGCGAGCTGTTCAGGCAGCAGAAAAAACGCCTTCCTTCCTCTGTGCTTCTTTCACTGGGCCCATCTCGCGCCGCAATGCCCCGCCCAACTCGGGTTCGTGCGAGTTGCCGTTCGATGCCCTGTTCGCGGCCAAAGTTGCCCAATGCCGCGAAGTCACTGTTTCGGACCCCGGGTTTCTCGCTTGGGGCGGATACGTCGAAGTGTTACGTGCAATGTGCTCGCGAGGGTGGACTGCTCGAGGACGCGATCGATGGGTTTTTCAAATCGGGAGGAGTCGGGGGCTTGCCCATCGATCCAGATGCGGAATTCGGTGTTGAAATCAATGCTGTCTGAAGGCTTGGAGGACCAATCTCGTGTTGGAGTTCTATGAGGAGATGATGAAATTTGGGTGTTGTAGGTGAGGCGAATGCCGAGACCGTTGGGCACTTGATTCAAGCCTTTTGCGAAGGTGGAAATCTTTTGAGAGGTTATGAGTTGCTTTGGCAAGGGATTGAAAGCGGATTGATCCCTCAATGCGCAACTTCCGTTAGGTTGATATCTAGGTTTTATAGGCAGGCGGATTATGCGAAGGTGTCCCAAATACTCCACTTGATGATCGCCAAGGACCGTGCTCCGGATATGTTCACGTATTAAGAAGTCATTAATGGGCTCTGCAAGAATGGGAGGCAGCTCGAGGCTTATCGGATTTTCGGTGATCAAAAGGATAGGGGGTACTTTCCAGATAGGGTCGTGTACGCAACATTGATTCACGGGTTCTGCAACATCGGATGCGTGGGTGATGCGTGGAAGTTGTGGTTTGAAAAGATTCACGGGTTCTCACATGCAGATGGTAAAATTATTGGGTTTTATGGGAAATGTAGCAGCTGTCTCCACTCAATCGGAGCATATTCGGGCCTGTTTCTCACTCGTATTTGATGTTGTGGGACCCTATGGTGATCATAGTGGTATGGACATTTGGGGCGACAGAAAATACGCGGATGTGAAGCAAATCATGATAGGCTTTGATTTGGCAATTAAGTCCATCTCTATATAATATGACGAACATGGACGTCCGGTCGGTCCATTCACACATGGTGCAAATGGGGGAGGCAAAACCTATACGTTAAGCTTTGACATACCTTGACAAATTCCTTTTTTTATGTCCTCGATGTGCTCTTTTTTTTAATAGTAGAGTCTCTCTCTTCATTGTTAAAGTAGACAGTTGCTCTTAAATTCTTTAATTTATATCGTCGTTTTCTTCTCAAATTAACACTAAAGAAGTTTTTGAACTTACCATTCTTTAGTAATTGATAATACATACTAGTAGAGAGGATCATGGACTGATCGAAACAGCTAATAAAGGGAGGCATTTTTCATTTCCATAGACCAATGGCAAAATTGTCAAGGTTCATTGAAGTTGCAATGACCCTTGTCTCGAGTCCATCAGAGCTTTTTATGAGTCGATTCTTCATACATATCCCATTAAGGTTTTTGGTTCTTTTGGAAGAGAAGCTCAAAAATCCTGGGATTTTGTTGAATTAAAGGGGATTGATATTCATTATGCAGACTTCATCGAGTCCATTACTTTTAGAAGTTGCCGATGGCACCAGCTCCGAACCGGAAACTAATTATGGTGGAAATGGCAGGGAGAATACTTTTGATGTTGTATCTAAGACTCTTTTCTTTTCTTTTTTTTCCTTTTCGTAAGTATATTCATAGACCTCATGTAAAGCCTATTAATATACTTATGTATTCTTCATTTGATAACGTATAGAATATTGCATTTCTCTTTTTTTCAATTACAATTCTTAACTTGATATCAAAACTTTATTCTTATTTAAGGAAATGCCCTTTGAATCTGTTTTGTAACAAGACCAGTCACATTGGCTGCATTTTGCCATGGTGCTCATAACAACGGTAGCCACACTGTCGTGTTTCTCCGCCAATCCACGGCCTTCCATAGCTTTCCAATATAATTCTGTAGATTGTTTCGAAGAACAAACACCGCCGCCGCCCCCTCTAAAGAACCAGACCATAGAATTTCATCACGAATAGCCGTGGTACGCCACCTCACAGGACGCCTGTGTCTCGAATCCACCACGTTCGCTGCTTTTGAGTGCCATTCTGACGCCTTCACGTGCTTGTTTCGGAGTATCACCGTCCACCAACAAGTCAACAACACGGACCCCGGCGACCGCATGTCTTTGGCCAACACACGTGCCCGCACGTGCAACCTCCATCCACCCTCGCCATCCCTCCGTCAATGACAACGTCGGCATGCGCTCTTCATGCGCCGAGCAGCTACCATTCAAGCTCACGTCAGCCCACCACACCATCATGCTGCCAAGCCAGCATCCGTCTACTGACTATCGATCGGTGTTGACCGACCGACCGTTGACCTGCGTTGACTTCTGACATTGATCATTAACCGGTTCAGAGAAGATGTTTCGATATCTCTCATAATCTGTGATATTATCAAATCAATTTTTTCAATTTAAATCATGATAATAACCAAATTAATTGACCTCATCCCAAGTTTTCTTTTAATAAACCAATATTTTCCAACTTGGCATTTTGTGAAAATTTTAGCTCTTATAATGTCCTTGGACTTGGCTGAGAATTTTTTCACCGTAGACTTAGTCCAATTTAATTAAGTTTGGAGCCATCCATTTAAGTCCATCGGCCTCCTAATATCTTTCATCAAATCACGCCAAACTTGTGTATCTAATATGAAGTCGTATAGTTTTATATGAAAGTTGTGTACATACATACATACATACATACATATGTATATATATTTTGTTTGGAGATAGATGTATATTATATGTCCAAAAATAATTGTTTATAATGAGATTTTGAAAGATCTTAAAATTTAGGGACATTTATCTCATATTGACTCATATTTAAAATAGTAATAAATTAAAAGATCAATCTAATAGGGGGCCAATATTTGACGAATAAATACTAGGGAAAATTTCAAATAATGGCTTGAAATATCATCGTTTTCTCAAATAAAGACCTGAAGTGACTTTGTTTTAAATAAGAGATTGAAATACTTTCGTTGTTTTTCAAATAAGAGTTTGAAGTAGACTTTACTTCAAATAAAGGCCCAAAGTGGCCATGGTAGTCTCAAAGAAGGGTCTTATCTCACTAGCTGATCAAGGACATTTTTATCATTTACTTTTTTATTTTTTTTCCTATTTTCCTATTTTCTTTTTTCCATAAAAAAGTTCAAGCTTAAAAAAACACAAATGATAACCAAAAAAATAAAAAAGCAATTAGGCTGGGGCTATCCCTCTTGCTTATGGCCACTACCCCATTGCTAGTGGGGCGTCAGCCATGCCGAGCGAGATCCTTGACACCTCGACGGAGGCTTCTAGCCCTCCGCCTATATATCTATATATTTTTTTAATTTTAGCCTTTTTTTCTTTTTCTTTTTCAATTAAAATAATAAAAAATAAAGGATGAAAATGCTCTTGACTAGCTAGTGAGGACAAGCCCTTACTTGAGACTTATATTACTACTTCATATCTTCATTTGAAACAAGTTCCACTTAAATCATTATTTGAAAAAATGATGGCACTTTATGCCTTTATTTAAAACAAGGTATACTGTAAACCTTTGTTTGAGAAACTGAGAGCACTTTGTACCCTTATTTGAAATTTTTTGTAAATATTATTTACATTATAATAAACAAATATTAAATTATCAATCTCATACTCAACTCATATTTGAAAAAAATATAATATTAAAAGAATAATAAAAAAATCCATCATTGCAAAAAATTATGTAATATAAAAAATAAATGAATATATATTTATATAATAGTACAGCAACATGTATTATAAGTGATGATAGTTATGATTTAAAATTTGTATGATGAATTTAAAGGATTTGTGTTGCAAAGTGCAAGAAGTGGATCAAGGAAATGTTCGGAGGAGAAACTAGAATAGGAGAACTATTAGTAAATTTTAAGTTCAGGTTGACATGTGGACAAATTTGGTCACCGCAAAAAGTTTCAAATACAGATGTCACCCATAGAAGGATAAATGTGTAAAAAGTTATTTACATTGACAGTTGACATATTAAAATCTTAAAAGAAAAAAAAAAGTGTTACAGAATTATGAGAGAAATACTGAAGGGGTCAAGATTTGTTGTCCGAGCTAAAACTCCAGTGATAATAAAAGTCATAGAAAGAAAAGGAAGGACCATCTAATGCACTACTTAAGATAGTTAACGAATGATCACATATTTCAATAATGTTGTTGGCAAGTGAAAGTTAAAAGGTTTTTGAATTGGCTAATTGTGCAGGGCAACCTAGATTCCCAACGAGCGCTTTGGTATCCATATCTGCTTACATGAGAGAAAGCGGAGGTTCTCCACATAACTTGATCCAATCTCTGAGATACATGCCACTAGATGCACCAATGTACCGTTTGGCAAGGAAAGCACAAGAAATTTTATACCATCGTTGGATGCAATTGTTGGTAAGATCATCGGGTTTTATGGAAGGTTTGGATCGAATCTCAATTCAATTGGAGCATATTTGGAACCATATAATTAGGTTAAGTCATAGATGTTATTATTAGTGATTATCTTTTCAATGCCAGTCATGTAAAATAATCAAAAGTAATTGCTTTGCATTGTAATGGTTCGTTCAGTTTAATATTGGGAAACCATGTCTTTCGCAAAGCCAAAAAAATGTGATTCCTCGTTTGCTTTTTATCTACTTGCTCCATGCATCTTAAATAATATTTCATAATAACTTTAGAAAACTATATCTTATGATGTGAGAAAAGCATAAATTAGGAGCATATGAACATGGTGTCTCGTTTTACTCCCTTCTCTTCAGTTTGTGAAGAAAAGATGAGATTTTCACCTTTTCTTTTCTATAATTTTCAGGATCATCTCTCATTTTGCGGGTTTGGATTTTTAAGTTTTTGGTTCTTTTCTTACAGCATAGAATACTCTTGTTCAAAGTGTTTTTTTCCCTTTTCCAATAAAACTTGAAATGCTCTTTCAGCCTAGGCCATGTTTTCTACGGCAAGCCTGCTTTCACTTTCAGATGAGAATCACCGTGTTTTCATTTGGAGAGAAAATTTTGAAAGACAATTTGTGATCTTCATAGCGTTCAGTGCCCAAAAAACAATGAATTTTTTGTGTGTGTTCTCTGTTGATTGCTAATTTCAATATCTCACTAAATGCATTTTTTATGATGTTTTGTTTTAACTAAAAATCACGTAATTGTAATTTTTTCTTAAACAAATTGCAAACTGATTATCATTTTACTTCAATGAGGACCAAATTGAAAGTAGTTGGCCTATGTTTTACTGTTAACATGATGTATAAATAATCCATATAGGCTGCACGTTAATTTAAGATTAAGCGTGGAAATAAATAATAAGAAAAACCAATAAGGAGCCATGTTTTAATATTGGAAGGATACCTCCGACCAACTTGTAGAATTGATGGCAACAAATAAAATCATATTTGTGTGGATCGCTCACCCTCCCCTGCCCTTGCTCCATCATGGCCCTTCACACCTCTACCTTGTAATTCATACATGACGCATACTTAGTTAAAGGAGCATCATCGAGGAAAACATGGTCCAAATTGTTTTTCTTAATGCCAAATAGATATTTAGTCTTAAACTTACTTTTCCAATGAAAGAAATGCACCACAATAATCAATGGTTCTCTTTTCCTTGAATAAACTATTGCATTGAACTTGATTATGGATTGACAACTCCATGGATTTATCTAGACCCAAACGCAATATAGTTGAGCTCGAGCAAGCATATTTCATTTTCATCATGGACCATCCACTTAGGTCTAATCGATTTACAAAGAAAATTTAACATTATCATGGATGTGCTTGTGTAAGGATTTTAAGCTCGATATCTGAATTGAAAAGAAAAAAAGGATATGGAGATAATGCTATTGCAGGTGATTACTATAAAATCTTAGGAAATTGACATGCAAAATAGCATGTTAAAATACTGTGGATATTTAAATGACCAAGTACCCAAATTTTGTAAATTTATAGTGCCGCTGGAATCTACATTTAATGCTTCTCAAATAATTCTCTCTTGAATGTCTTAATCAAAAACACATCTATGTAACCTCTCGAAGAAATTTCTAATTAGATAGCAAATCATTATAGGAGCATTTAAACTATGTCCACGATGGGCACGCTAGCCACAATTATAAATTTCAATGACGACTAAGGTCATCACAAAAACTATTCATGATGGTTTTGTACAGACTATAGCAATGCAAATGAGTTAGAGCCGACAAGTTAAAGGTCAAAACGGACAAAATCAAATAATTTCAAAGAGATATGTGACTTGGCTATTATATTACATTACTCACGCCTAAAGGAAAAGGAGAAAATTGTAGCTAATTAGATTTAGTTTCTTCCTCCTCCTCCTCCTCTTCTATTATTTGCTACTTTCTAGGATTTTCACTCACTGCAGAAATTAATCATTTGCTCATCCTAACGTAGTATACACGAGGAGAGTATTTCGATAAGTTGAATTTGACCCCTTAATTAGCATAAAAATCCCAAACGATCTGTTTAAGTAATTTTTGCACGAAAGAGTGGCCAGAGATTTTTATATTAATAGTTCGTTGAGGTTCACTAATTTTTTAAGGCAACCGGAGAGTCATTCTAAAGTAATTTGATTTGAGTGAAAAAAATGAAGTGACAACGCATAATCATTTTTTATATTAGTTGCAAAGTCAATATTTCAAGTCTTTATTCATCTTTAAAATGTAATATATATGTAATGATATTAATGATTTCTTTTTACTTAGTGATATTATTTTTTTACTCGTAATTATTTATTTCATGGTATATAATTTCTTTTCATTTTTTCACATTCAATGATTTTAATTTTTTTGGGTTACGTAGATTGGTGCTTTTTTGGGGCCTTTATAAATCCTCAAATCCTATATTAAGCCAAGAGAAAAAGGAAATGATGGGAAGTTAAAGAAAAATAAAAACAAACAAATGAAACCACTAAAAGCATTGTCCTGATTTCCTCAATAAAAAAAGTTGTGGATGTTATTCGACGGTTAGAAAATTAAAATCACAGCACCGTTAGGCTAGCTGTGCCCTTCTACATGTGGTTCTGCATGCTACGAAGTTGATCATTGATCTTTGGAGAGAAAGAGACTCAGCTCCTACCATTCAATCCAGAACAGATAATCCACCATTCAATCCAGAACGTAGAATCTTCGGAAAGAGAGATTCTGCTCCTACCATTCAATTCATTTTCTTCAACAAATGTCAGTAAGAACTGTTACACCAAAAAAAAAAAAAAGTTGGTGAGAACTGATAAAATTTGTCAAGTAATTCCAAGTTCCAGACTCCAGATAAAGTAGAACCAATCATGAACAAGTCTCTGATTAAGTCAACCGGAAAAATTTGGTGAAAGAATTGCGTCCCACTAATCATTGTTTTTCCGTGGTAAATTATTGTACAACAAGGAGACAAGCACGTTCGAGCATAAGAAGACAAGGATTTCCTCTTAATGTCTACCTAACCAACTACAGATGCGGCCTCTCAAAGTTTCTACACAACATGTCAACAAGACAACAACCATGTCTTCTTCTACTTCTACTCAATGGGAGCACAATATTTTCTTGAGTTTTAGAGGTACGGACGTGAGGAATGACTTCATAAAATACCTCATCATTTGGCTGAACCAGGAGGGGTTTAGCTACTTCTACGATGATGAACCACAGCACGCTGGAAAGAAGATCGAGGACAAGATCTTCCCAGCAATCCACCACGCGTGGGTTGCCCTCATCGTGTTCTCTGAGAAGTATGCCAACTCCAAGTGGTGCCTGAACGAGTTGGTCGAGATCCTCAAGTGCAACAGTGAGCCCCAGAACCTTGTGTTTATTCCCGTCTTTTATGGCGTGGACCCGGCCCATGTTAAGGAATTAACCAGCGAAGGCAAATATGGGCAAGCTTTCGAAGGTTTGTGTAAGAAAGAGCAAAATGATCAGATAAAAAAATGGAAAAAAGCCCTACAAGAGGTTACGAGGTTTTCGGGTTTCGGAAGAGATGACTTCAGGTAGATACCTGGGATTTTTTCCTCCATATCGAAGCTTTAGTACCACAATCTGTGAATTTTCTTTATTTGATGTTACATCTTTGGTGTGCCTGCTTTGTAGATGGAATTTTTGTATATTCGATAGAATTGGTTTTCTCAGGAGTATAGAATTACTAGAAGTCTCTCTGGACTTACCTGAAAGTTCTTATTAACCCTCTTTAACTCATTCAAACCTTGAACCATTTCCCCGTTCTCCCCCCTTCTCTCTCACCCTTGCTCGGGCTTTATCTCACCCTTGCTCTCTCTCCGCTGTGGGCTCCAACCACTGACTTCGATCGATGCCACACTGCCACCGATCCTCAGTGAGCCCTGTGTGCATCTCTCTCTCTCTCGGCCATGATCGGCATCAAGCAACTTAGATTTGTAGACTCAGCTCGACATATCGTGGCTCTGGGGGCGCCCGGGGGGGTCGTTGGTGGCAACGGTACAACGTGCTTTGGAGACGCCAAGAGAGGAGGGGTTGAGCATGTTAGGATACGCGTGTGAGTTGTGCTAGAGAAGTAGTCCCACATCGGAGAATTGATGTGGTGTAGAGCAATTAATATATCCTACAAATTAGCCCATGCATAACTCACTAAATGCTTTTGAGTTGAGATGGCCCAACCTGGATATATTGATAAGCTCGGGCCGCTTCCCTAGAGATCTCCCCCTGGGGTGAAGGTATCGGACTTCTGCTGCGCACACCCAACAGAGCAGTGGCTAGATGGAAGGCGAAAGAGGTAAATTTGAAAAGAAAATGACATTCGTAAATGAGACCAAATATTAGATGTAATTAGGATGTTAATTGTAGATTTACAAAACTCAAGATACAAATTGATATGAAATTGAAATGTGAAGATACCTTTTGATCTTTTTAACGTAAAATGTTAAGAATGCCTTAGGTAAAAAGCGCGTTTTAAATATTTCCCAAATTTGTGGCTTGCACTGTTGGGAATTGGGGAGCAAAAATGAAAATTATAAAGGAAAACAAATGCAAACAAATAACTATGGTTTGAATAAGTTCAATCCAAAAGATGGATAACAGGGTCGACTAAATTTCTTCCGCTAAAAGTTCCTTTTAAGCTTTTTTCGCAACTTTTTTGGGCTGAATATTGAAGTTTCACACTTAAAAGCATGATAATATCGTAGAAATTTGGGAAAAGTATCGACGAAGCATTCTTTTTTACTTTATATTACTGTTTTAATGGCCTAGTCATAAATGTGTTGTTTCTTCGTATGCATGGTACCGCGCAACGCTAGACGATCCAGAAAACTGTTAAAAAAAGAAAAAAAAGGACTAGACGCACCCCCCTCTGCCATTGGATGAGGTTACTTTTGAAAGCATAGCTTAGTTAATCACCATTTACTTGTTACGTATGCCAATGTCTATGGTAATCTAGTCGGCCTCGGTTTCTTCTATTAACACACTACAGAAATTTGAGTACAGCGTTTGTTGTATGTTGTCTCTTGGGGAATAATATGTACCTTTATTTTCTCATACAGATTGCTCATATAATTTTTGTACTAACATTTATCACCAGGATTGAACCGGACCTCCTTGATGCAATAGTCCGGGCCTTACACAAGAAGATTTGTCCAATGTGGTCTCTTGACTATGCGAAAAACGCAATTGGAGCAAACCGTTTGGCAATTGATGTGATTCCCTTGCTAAAAATTGGCCAGAAGAATAAGGATGTGCGCGTAATAGGTGAAAGTGGTACGAAAGGAATAGGCAAGACAATGGTGGTTTATCTTTCTCGAAGTTGGATGGATGAATCTGATTTTGTCAGCTTGCAGAAGAAGTTACTCCAAAATCTCACCAAGATGAATGAACAGCTGCCGCACAATAGCTTTCACGGCAACATTAGAAAGATAAAGAATAACCTGGGTCTTAAGAGGAAACTTCTTGATCTTGATGGTGTTACAAAGAAAGAACAAATGAAAAAATTGGGCGTCGAAGACCGAGAGTTGTTTCGCCCTGGGAGTAGAATCTTGATCACGGCAAGAGATCCAGATTTGCTGGAGGATCTCAATGTAGATGACAGGTACAATGTCGAGGGATTGAATCGTGACGAAGCATTTCAACTCTTTTGCCGCCATGCCTTCAAGAGAGAAGAACCCGAAGAACGTTTCAAGGATTTATCTAGATATCTAGCTCATTATACAGGAGGTCATCCGTTGGCCCTTTGAAATATGGGGTTCCTTCCTAAACGAGCAGTCAAAAGATGACTGGCAGATATCCTTTGACAAGTTGCTGAAAAGGCCTGGTCATAGTAAGTTCATTATACAAGACTTTGGGCGAATTTTTAAAGAATATCCTTGCAAAGTTGTCAGATCACGAGGGGACGATCGTAGAACAAACACTGTTTTTTTGGTCGGAAATAGAACAAACACTTGGGAGGGCAAGGGATTCACAGGCGTGAGGAAAATCGAGGTAGGCGTCGATTCACAAGGAATCAAGTTTATCACACTTCAATACGACCAGAGGAGACGTTCCCGAAAAAAACCGTCACCCATGGCACCAAAAGACTACATGTCTTCTTCTTATTCTCGTCAATGGACGCCTGACGTATTCGTGAGTTTCCAAGTCAACGAGGTGGCGCTGGAGCGCTTCACATCGACCCTCTTCAAACAGCTGAAACAGGCGGGGATTGGCTACAGATACTCCGACCACCAGAACCACGCTGCCACCCTTGAAGCAATCCGCCAGGTGAGGTTCGCCCTCGTTGTGTTCTCTGCGAACTATGCCAACTCCGAGCAGTGCCTGGAAGAGCTGGTCAAGATCCTCCTTCGCAGAGGGGATTCCAAGTACCCCACCCTCGTGGTTATTCCCATCTTTCATGGCATGGACGAATTCAAGGAAGCTCTCGGCGGCTTGCGTGGGAAGAAAGTATGGAGGCGTGCCCTGGCAAAGGTTGAGAGGATTCCGGGTTACGAGTTGAATAAAGACGCCAATGGGTACGTACCTGCGATTCTTACTCCATGACGGAGCCTAGTATCGCAATCTGTGATTTTTCTTTTCGCTGAATTCCTTTGGTGCGTCCGCTTTACAGAAGGAATTTTTGGGTGATCGACAGAATTGGTTTTCTTAAGGGGGAAATATTATGGAAAAATGATGTGGCTTTACGTTTAATTTCAAGATTTTAGATGTACAATAGGAATAATATAAAAAAAAATCATCTTAACTTTTTGTTCGGAAGAATTGTCAAAAAAGTCCTAAACCTATTGCAATTATGCCAATTTAGTCCTAAACCTTTTTTTTTTACCGATTCAATCCTAAACTTTTGCGATGATGTGCCAATTTAGTCCATCCGGCTAAATTTGGCCACGGAATGACGTGGACGTTGGCCAAATGGTGGTGACAATATTTTAATAATATTTTTATTATTTTTCAAATTTTTATTATTTTTTTCCTTTTCTTTTTTTGTTTCTTCCTCCTTGCCCCTCCCCCGCCGACGGCAGTCGCCGGCCAGCTCCGACGAGGCTCGTCGGCCACTACGTGAGGGCTGCGAAGCCCTCGTTGGCGGCTAGCAAGGGTTGCCACCCCGTCGACCGGCCACCCTCGCCGGGTGGCCTCACCAGACAGGGTGAGGCCTGGGGGCAACGAGGCGGCCTCCCCAGATCTGGGTGAGGCCAACCTCGCCATGGCTGGCCGCGGCGAAGGCGACCTTGCCCGCGGCTAGCGAGGCCATGGCGAGCCGGGCGAAGGTCGCCATTGCCTCGCCAGCCGCGGGCGAGGCCGCTTCGCCCGCGACTGGCCATGGCGAGGCTGGCCTTGCCCAGATCTCGGCGAAGCCGCCTCTCCGCGGCCCCTAGGCCTTGCCCAGGTCTGGGAGAGGTCGCCAGCAAGGGTCGCGACCCCTGGCAGCCTCGCCACGGCCCCCAGGCCTCCCCAGGTCTGGGCAAGGGTCGTTGGGGCCACGACCCTCGTTGGTGGTCTCCTTGCAACCCCTGTGTCAGGCGAGGTCGCCGGCAAGGGCTTTGCGGCCCTCGCGCGGTGGCCAAGCAACCTCGTCGGAGCTGGCCGGCCACGCCGCTGGCTAGGGGGAGGGGCAAGGAGGAAGAGACAAAAAAAAAAAAAGAAAAGGAAAAAAACAGAAAAATAATAAAATAATAAAAAAATTCAGAAAATAATAAAAAAAAAAATTCGGAAAATAATAAAAATAATATTAAAATATGTGCCGCCGGTGCCGTCCTAAGATCCACGTCCTTTGGCCAGCCAAATTTGGACTTGGATGGACTAAATTTTAAGACAATCGCAAAAGGTTTAGGATTGAATCGGTAAAAAGAAGAAGATTTAGGGACCGAACTCCAAGACAACGATAATAGGTTTATGACTTTTTTAACAACTCTCCCCTTTTCGTTCCAATAGCAATTCTAATCAGGTGTTTTGAAAACCAACAATTTGCACTTCCTCTGCCGCAGGATGAGTTTACTATTGAAAGTAGAGCAATGGTTAATCACCATTTCTTTGTTACAGATGCCAATGCCTATGGTGACTTAGTTAAGCTCAATCTTTTTTCTATTCATATTTCATATACCCACGTGGAATTTTGCGTACAATGTTCGTCTTTGTCGTCTCTTGGGGTACAACGTGCGTGTTTATGTTCATTTTGTCATACATATTGCTCATAAAACTTTTTGCGCTAACCCATTACATCAGCGTTGAATCGGAGCTCATTAAAACAATAGTCAGCGCCTTGTCAACGAGATTCGGTCTCTATATTCCCATAAGGTTTTCGGGCCTTTTGGAGGCAGCGGTGAACAATCCTGGCATTTTGATAAAATAAATGGGATTTATGTTGAGTACGAAGACTTCATTAAGTCCATTAAATTTCACGTCGAGGGAAACACCAAGACTGAAGAGCAATGTGATGAAAAGGATGGGTATTGGACCTACAAGGTTGTATTTAAGAATCTTTCCTTTTCTCCTTTTCCCTTTCTAATTGAATGTCTTAAGTTCATTTTTTGATAAAAGTGTTAGAAAAGTTATAAACATATTACATTGATATCAATTTAGTTTTAAATATTTTGGTAATGTCAATTGAGTTCTAAACCTTTTGACTTGTGCCAATTCAGTCTTAAACCTTTTAATTATGCCAATTTAGTTCTAAATCTTTTAACTAATGTTAAATTAGTCCTAAAACTTTTGATTTGGTACTAATTAAGCTCTTTTGGCTAATTTTGGCTAAATACTAAATTGACACTAAACCAAAAGGTTTAGAACTAAATTAGTATTAGTTCAAAAGGTTTATGACTAAATCGGCACCATTAAAAGGTTTAGGACTAAATTAGCACCGAATCAAAAGTTTTAGAATTAAATTGGCAATAAGTCAAAAGGTTTAGGACTAAATTAGTACCATTAAAATGTTTATGACTAAAGTGATACCAATACAATAAGTTTAAGACCTCTTTGACACTTTTTCTTTCATTTTTCTCTAGCTTAATCATAATGTGAGTCGATTATGGAATCGTGAATCTTGAGATTCTTAACAATTGCTTCACAAATGGACATGAAATTCTCGTGCCAGCAATACATGAGGATCAGTATGATTGTTAGAAAACCAATTTGAAAAAACAATAACTTCACCTCATTAAAATTCTAAATTTTGGCAAAGACAAACCTCACCATAAAACCAAAAGTAAATTAACTTTCGATTTACAAAACGTAATGTACTACCAAATTGATTGGAAGCGTAATTTACACAAATCTCAAGATAGATTCGATTCATGTTTCAAAAAAATCTACCAATTTATTTTACTCATCGAATAATGCAATATAAAGTCACTTACATCAAATATGTTTTTTCGTGACCTGTACGTAGGTTAAATTGATAGACGAAGAGGAAGAGCACATAACTTCTTTTTCTGGATATTTCAAAAGGGCAAATAATGGCGGCATTCGAATCAACTCCCTCACATTTGAAACCAATAAAAGAATATTGGGACCTATTGATAGAAAGGAAGAGGAGAAAAGGCAGGATAAGAAGGAAGAGGCGGAAGAGGAGAAAGAGGAGTTCTTTTTCGTACCATTACCATCAGACGCTGGGGAAGTTATCGAGTTTTTCGGGAGTTACGGGAGAGAAAAAGGGGATGATTTTCTCACATCTATTGGAGCACGTGTCGAGCTACTGCCCCCTAAGAAGTTCTGTCCTGTGGGGCTATTCGGGAGTAGAAGGGGGACAAAATGGGATGATGGCAATGACCATACCACCGTAAAGGGAATCAGGGTTATACGTGATTCAAGTGGAAATCGTTGCATCCAATCAATCGCGTTTCTGTATGACAAGGTGGATGGAAATTGGTCGCTACATGGCAGCGATGCAGAATGGCCCGAGGAGGTATGTCCCCCTACATATATGTGCTTTGTAACATCCATAGGAAACCTGCATTGCATCCGTTAGCAGGAGGGGACTTTTGTGAGGCTTATTAAAAAATGAGTTTGATGGTTATGTCTGTCATTGCAGTTTATAATAAATGATCCAGATGAGTATCTGTCCTCAATATCCGGGTATTATACTTCCGACGGCATTACATCTCTGACGTTTCTGACTAACCTAAAAAGAACCAATACTATTGGTGATGAAAAGGGAACTCACTTCTCATCTCCCGCAACGGGTTTCAAGATTGTTGGGTTTTATTGGTGGAGGGATGAACTCACTTCTCATCTTCATGGAATCGCAGCATATTTTGAACCGATTCCGGATCTCAAATCAATTAAATCGCTCGGGCCATTTGGAGGTGGAGATGCTTGGGATGACGGGAAATTCAAAGGTGTGAAGGAAATTTACATAGATGCCTCAAGCAATATCCGTTCCATTAAGTTCGTGTATGACGACGGTAGCACAAATGGTCGCACAGTTATGCATCCCAAAGGAGTTTCTTGCCACTCAAATGGAAAAAGGTTAGTGTATTTTTTTCCCCTTTTAGATTCATCTTATCGGCCAAGACAATCTTGGTATGTGACTGGTCACGTGATTTAGTAAATTAAACTCAACAAATAGGTCTTGTGTACACCATTTGTCCAACTTTAGAGATACTTTTGAGGTTGCACAGGTTCCATTTCATTATCTGGATGAGTACTTGACATCGATCTCTAATTACACGAGAGATGATGGTTCTATTCGGTCGCTCACATTTGACAGCAATAGAGAAAGACATGGTCCCTATGGCAAAGAGGAGGGGGAGTACTTTTGGTATCCATCGAACGGGACCAAAATCATCGGCTTTTATGGAACATGGGGCAAGACTCTCAATTCCATAGGAGTATATGCGGAATCGATACTGCCCAAGTCTTCTCACGAAGGGTGTAGCGGAGAGGAATGGGATGATGGAAAGTATACGGATGTGAGGGGATTTCGTGTGATTGCGCCCGGCAACAAAATTGAGTCCATCACTTTTATGTACGATAACAATGGTTCCTTGGTCGAAGGCACTCCACATGGCGGAGGAGACGTGTCTACAGGCGAATGGGTCAGTCCATATCTGAATCCCCCTGTCCTTTTTCTCTTTCGTTTCCTTCCTGTGTGCGAGTCGTTCACGTATACGTGTTGCTTTTCATAATGTTGGGAGCTTCATCGAGCACGGGTTTCTTTTGATCGAAGACAGAGGCGCTTCCTTCTGCATACTATATCTAGAGTTCAAGGTCCGAACCTTCATCTGTTCTCACAAGCACGACATGTTTCGCTTTGCCATTCTTGCGGGAAATGCTGAATTTTCCCCAGGTGCGTCTAACTACGATAACGGGTTATTCGCGGAAAGAAGGAAATCCTGGTCAACCTATCATCCACAACCTGAGAATATATACCACGAGTAGAGAGAAGTATTACGGTCCGTACGCAGACAGAGGAGATGCAGAGGAAAAAAATTCATCGGGATTTTGTATCCCGGAAAAACCAGAAGAAGGTGGGATCGTTGGCTTTTTTGGAAGGGCGGGAACCCATCTGAATTCTATTAGAGCACATTTGGAACCATAGTAGACTAAACGCCCTCCCTCCCGCAAGCTCTTTTTTTTTTTTTTTTTTTGGGGGGGAGGGGGCTTCACCTCTTTGGCTCGTGCTTGCAAGAATCTTCTTCTTTGTTTCTCTTTTGAGATGCCGCTGAAATAACTCCCAATTCGTGAGTACTTTGGGTGTTGGTGTTGTTCAATGTTCTTCAAAGAAAGTTGCAAGCATTTAATGAAGAACAGCTACTGAAGCATGAAGACGAAGAATGTCAACAAAGGTCATTGAAGAGCTCTCCACGGATTGCTACGCTTGTGTTCATATTGACTTTGTTTGTGTGTTTTTGTTAACTTTGTGAACTTTCTTGATTTTCTTGAATTAATGTTATTGGACATTTGTGTTAAGTTATGTGCGTTTTGCATTCCAATAAAAAGTTCCCTCCAATCTTTATCTATGCTCTTATTCCGAATTTTGAAAGTTATTATTATTCTTTGGATTACCACAGTTTCGCTTCACCTAATTGATTAGTAACGGCGAAATACACCGAGGCACGACTGAGGTTATGTTTGGATGGGAAAGCATTGTGAAAGAGAGAAAAATGAGGAACTTCTCAACCACAGCATAACTCTTGGAATTTTCAATAGATCCAAGAATAAAATCGGCACTCCAACTTTCGCGTTGGCTCATGAATTGAGAGTGAAATTGTTAAAAAGGATTAATTTTGACTGTCTATGTAATTAATCCATTGTGAATACTAATTTGAAACAAAATAAATGGGACGCATAAAAAGGTACCACTTGCAAGGAGAATAATTGATCCCTTGCAAATCAATGTCCCATGTCTTTAGTAGCAATCCTTAAGAAAAGACATAATTATTATATATTTATATAGATTTAGATTTCTCAAATCAAGGTTAGTTTTATTCTTATTCGTGTTCAATTCTATTTCAATGGGACAATTTTATTTGATTCCACAAGCTAGAGGTTCCGATTTGGCTCTATGGCAATGCAGAAGAATGCTCGGTGTCGTGACCTCCCTTTTCATGTCTCTGAGGCTAATGACTCAACTAAATGCTTTTTAGTAAGCTAAACTCTCCCAAACCCACCAATTCATGACTTAATATTCGGGTTTTTAACTTACAATTCAATTTCATTTAAATAGGAGTCGCCACTAATTGGTTTGAAGTGGTCGATTAGAAACCCATGTAAAATATTTAGATAAATTAGGATTGAAGACTTGATTACACTAATTAATCACTAATACCTTTTCGATACCTAATATTGTTTAAACCATAAGATTCCATTTATTTATTTTTTTAGGATTCTCCATGCATTTATGAAGAAAAACATTTTTGGCTTTTTTTATTTTTTTTATTTTTTAAAATAATATTATATTATATTATAAAAATAGACAGACCGGTCGGATCTCCATATCCGACCCGGGTCAGGGCCAGCCCCGCGCGAAGCCTGGGCTCTGGAGTCTTGGACTCCTCGGCGGTGTTGGGCTCGGCTAACGGGCCAATCTTGCTAGGCCCAATACTTCAAAACAAAATAAGAATTAGTTAAGCCCATATGCTAAATAAAAACAAACTCCAGCCCAAGCAGATCAGGCCTAGATCATCTCGGCCCGGCAAAAACTAAATCCTAAAGGCCCATTCGGATCATTGCGCCCGACCCGACTGACCCGGCTCTAGTCTGAGTCTCCTCCTTACGCGGCCGCGACTGAGAGCACTGGGGTGGACGGCGGTGCCCGGAGGCGTGTAAGCTGTGATGCCGCCTTGCGTGTTCGAGTCAACTCGGTCTCCACCCGAGTAGCCACCACCATCACCCACCGTCGTCGGGCTCTACGGTTTCGGCCGCGACGCCGAAGCTCAAAAACCCGCCAGGGACGAACGACAACCGGAGCAACCTAACAAAAACCGCTCAAAGCCGAAGCTCGCGTGAGTCGGACAGCCACAAGCTTCGGCGCGGCGTGACGAAATTGGGTGAGGAGCATTTTCTCCCTATCTCCCTAGATCTGGTCTCCTCTCAGATCTCGATTTCTCTCTCTCAAATCTCTCTCGGACTCGCTCGCTCGGCCTCTCCAGGGAAGTCCTCCCAGCTCGCTCCTCGCCTCCAGATACGCTCACTCTCAAGCCTCTCCGGATGTCTCTCCGGGGAAGCCCTTTGAGCTCGCTCCTCCTCCTCTGTCTCAGATCTCTCTCTGCAGATATCTTTCTCTCAAACTCTCTCTTTTTCACTCCCTTCCCACTCACCAGATCTGCCCTTTCTTCCCCTGCTGGCCGCCTCTATTTATAAGCCAAGGAGGGTCTGGTCGACGAAGATGCTCCAATCGGCGGTCCTGGGCACGCCGACAGGGGGCTCTTCCTCGGCTGAACCGGCGTCCCCTCAGCCGCATCCTTCGCGGTAGATCTGGCCCTACCTCGGCTAGACCTGCTTCAGCATTGAAGGCATCCGGATCTCGCGTTGCTCCGCTCGGCGGCATTAATGGCGCCTATGAGGAGTCCCATCCGTCGCCGGCTACACTAGCCTCCCTCGTTCTGCTTTGCTCTCCTATTTCTCACGTGCAGGGAAAAAGAAGAAGGGAAGAAGAAGAAGAAAACAGAGAGGGTCGGGCCGCGAGGGTGAGGGGGCCAAGTGGGCCCGGACCAAAGCGGAAGAGAAGAAAAAAGGGGGGCTGGGGGCAAAGGCCCAGCCCGCGTGGGCCTCCCTCCTCTCTTTTTTTTTAATAATAATTATCCGAAAAATAGTGTAAAATAAGGGAAAATAAAACTTAGTAAAGGAAAATAATATTAATATTTAGGTGATGCAAAAATCCTTTTTGTTAGGGCCAAATTAGTCTTTAATTTTCTAGGCAATTTAAATTTAGATACTCGATCAAAATTTATGTGTCAATAGCTGCATCTCTTCGAAGGTGAGCTCACTGAGGTTGCCTTCATAGATGAACTGATACATAAATTTTGTCTTTGTATATGCAGTAGATAATATATCGTTTAGGATCAGGTGTCCCATGCAAAAAATACAATATGACATGATACATACTAAGACGATTAAGAAGATAACTATGCTACTTACTAAGGATGAGTGATTGGGGTGTGAACCCAAGTTTTTGGCTAGTATCAAGGTATCGCCCTATCTTTCTTAGAGACATTAGTTTATTTACCTGGCCACAAGTTGCAGCAGTAAGTGGCCTCAGTAAAGACAGGCTCCGAGCTACTGAAGCACACCGTGTCGATGAATGGGGACTCCGGGTTACTCAAGCACGCCATGTTGATGAGGTGACTCCAGGCTACTAAAGCATGCCGTGTCAATGAGGTGACTCCGGGCCACAAGAGCACGCCGTGTTAATAAGAGGAATTTCGGGCTACAGAAGCATGCTGGGTCGATAAGAGAGACTCTGGGCTACAGAAGCATGTTGTGTCGATAAGAGAGACTTCGAGCTACGAAAGCACGCTGGGCTGATAAGAGGGACTCCGGGCTACGGAAGCACGCTAGGTTGATGTAAAAGACTCTGGGCTACGAAAGCACGCCTTGTCATTAAGAGGGACTTTGGTCTACGGAAGTACATCGGGTCGATGAAAAAAACTCCGTGCTACGAAAGCACGTTGTGTCGATGAGAGGGACTCTAGGCTACGGAAACACGCTGGGTCGATGAAAAAAGACTTCGGGCTATGAAAACATGCTGAGTCAATGAAAAAAGACTTTGGGCTACAAAAGCACGCCGAGTCGATGAGAGGGACTCCGGGTTACAAAAGCACGCCGAGTCAATGAGAGAGACTCCGAGCTACGAAAGCACGCAAGGTCGATAAGAGAGACTCCTAGTTACAGAAGCACGCCGTGTCAGTCAGGGGGACTCCGGGCTACAGAAGCACGCCGTGTCGGTCAGGGGGACTCCGAGCTACGGAAGCACGCTATGTCGATAAAAGGGACTCCGGGCTATAGAAGCACGCCGGGTCAATAAGAGGGACTCTAGGCTACAAAAGCACGCCGAGTCGATGTAAAAAAATTCAGGCTACAAAAGTATATCGTGTTGTTGAGAGAGACTCCAGGCTATAAAAGCATGCCGGGTCGATTCCCTTGTGATATTTCTTGGAAAAATACATTGGAGGACACCTGAATAATCGCAGGCATCGAAATAGTGCTTGGATGTTCACAAGCACTAGCCTTGGAGGATACCTGGATAGTCGCAGGCATTGAAATAGTATGAAATACCCAGATGGGCAAAAGTATTCAAAGATATAATTTGGGGACAACTCGAGCAAGTTGAGTGCCAGTAATAAGGGAGCATACCCGGATGGTTGTAAGCACACAAAGCAATGGAATACCTATAAGGTATACTTACCTAATGATATATTTGCTTTTTGAAAGTGTGTCTCTTGTCATACAAATATGCAATATGTACACATGATTTGTGCATACTGTAAATTTTCCAATTCAAATGGGGTTCATGCATGACAATTTCGTTAGTTTGCATCACCAAAATTCCACTGGGGAAAATTTAAAAAGACATCCCATACTCAAAATGTGGTTGTCTTGAACATTGCTAAATGAAGGACTTCGATCTGAAAGGGCTTTTCACTCACTCTCATTGAATAGGCTATTTTGTCCCGACCATTAATGTGAGATCATAGGAATCTCATCCTTTTACTATCATCATGTTGACAAGGGTCCGAATATTCTCGCAGATAGTACGACTTTACCAATCTAAGAGGTCTTTGCAAGGATTGGAATATAGGTTCGGTCAAAGGCTCATGAAGGAAATGTTATACAATCATCTATGGGTCTACAAGTCAAGAACCCTGCAAAAAGAGATAGAAATAATCTTGCTCATACTCCTCTGAGCAATGTTTGTAAACATATGAATTCCTACGTTAATTCAAGTGCCCTAGTTGAAAGAGACTTTTACAAAGGGACGCAACGTAGATCTAGTTCATGGGTTGAGAAACAAAGGGATTCATAGGCTCAAAAATGTGTCCAGGAGTTTGTGATCATCTTGATGTTGTCACCGGTCTTCTTCCTCATCAACGGGGTTCGTCTTCATACAAAAACTTCATTGGCAAACAACTCTGCTCAAGCATCACTTTTGGTTGGAGGGTATTGGCGTTACTTTTACTAGGCACACTACTTTTTTATGCCCGTTTTCAATGCAATTTTCACATCTATGGGTTGGCTTTGCTTTTACCAGGCACACTGCATTTTCATGCCCCTAGTTTTTATTTAGGATTATCCAAGACTCTTGGGTCTTTATCTTCAATCGACACTTCGGCTTATACTATTTGAACAATAGTAACCTTTTCTTTGCCGCATTGTGGAGGGTTGCTATCAGCATAGGTTTTTTATAGACTCAATGGGGCTGTACAATAGATAAAAGTGTGCAGGATAGAGAGAAAATCTGCCATAGTGAGGGGTGGTTCTTGATAGGGGTAATATGAAAGAAACTTCACAAGGGCATAGGGCTCAAAGGGTTAAGCAATGGATAACCTGTAGTATTTAGGGTAGAGAAATGAATTGCTCCTCATCACTTTGATCATCGTACCATTCGTGAGAGAACTCTTTACCTTGTGGACATGGAATTTCCTATACTCACCTCACAAGTGTTTAATTAAGGGATTATGTGTAGGTTATGGTTTGCTTTTCATCATCTTGATGTACCTCATATAGCATGCTCAATTAATCTCGCATCATTCGTTCAGACATCTATTTTGATGATTCTTAGTGGAATCAATGACTTAAACAGACGAAATCATCATGCAAAAAAATCCATTTTGAAAATGTATGGGGTATTTTAAGCACAAAGGAGTTTAATAGTATGAAAAGTATTTATTTAACAAAATTTTCCCTATGGACGTGTTGAATTTGAAACACAGAAGGGGATTATTCAAAAATGAGTGTCCACGGATTGTCCCCATTCAAAGGGGAATGACACATGAATGATTAGTCATGATTGAAAATCTGATCCTTGATTGAATGGGCGCGTTTGTTTTTGCCCTTTGGCGATCCTTGGGATGCCATTTCACTTGCTGTCATTAGAGTTTTGACATGTTTCTCCTTGTTTGTCGTCCACACCTTTGACAGACAGATGATCCTATAAAGAATAAAAAGGAATGTGTCAATAGTGAATTTTCAAGATTTGAAAAACTAGAAGCGATAAAACATTACCCTTCATCAGTTTGCAAATGATTGAATGGACCTATAGTCCTGAGGCTTAAAGAGAGCATGAGATCCTAAACTTTTGATTTCGATATGCAAAGAAAAAAAAACTTGATTATTTTTTTTCTTTTCTTTTTTACAGGCGGTAACTGCTGCTTCTAGGGTTCAAACCCTCGTTCGGACCTTGGTGCGTTCATTCCCGAATACTGCTCGACTAAAGGTGCCAATGGTGTCCATGGGGTGAACCCTTTTTTATATTTAAGTGATTTGGCCACAAGAATGACATGCTAGTCAGGTGAATATAGGTTGTCTCCAAGTGCTTGATTAACCAATATTGATTGGCTTGAATTAACCCATTGAGTTCGTCTCTTGAATATCGATGCTTCCTATCAAAAATAGGGAAATTGTATTAGAAATGAAACTAGAGGGGGATATTGGAAACTATACCAAATTACCCTTTTGCAAAGTTTATATTCGATGACTTCTCGGCGTATCTCGAATGTTGATAATTTCCATGGTCTCGCCATGACTTGACACTTCATTTTGGTTGGCCTTCTTTGCTCATGGCCTTAGGCGAATGGCCAATGGTAGTTGATCCATCTTCAATTCCTTCCTTCTATGGAACTTTTTACTCTCTCATTATTGGACATCAGCAGTGTTGGGCAAGGTCATGTACCTCTGTTGACACCTGAATTTTTATTTATTTTGCTTTAAATGCCCATCTATTTTGCATATATAAATATATATTGATTTCTAGAAAAGATAAAAAAATTATATAAAAAAAAAGAAAAGAAAGAAAAGAAAAAATCAGGCTAGGCCGGCATAGTCTGGCCCACTCCTTTTTCATAAATTTTTGGCCCTAATACGATCTCTCCTTGGGCCTTTTCCCTTTTGTTTCTTTTCAGCCCGTTTCTCTTTATTTCTTCCATTGGCCCGTTTGGCTTATAATTTCAAAGCCCACATAAGCAACTTAAGCCCGAAAGAGAAAAGAGAACAAGGACCAGACATTGAAAGCCCAGCCCATCTCACCTTCCCTCTTATTTTCGCCTCATACACGCTCACAGGCGGGGGGAGACCAAAAAAAAAAACAGGCAGAGGACAGACGCACGCAAATCAGAAAAAAGGACACCGCAGGCACAGAGGGAGAGAAGGAGGGCGACGCACAGCGATCTGAAAAAGAAGCCAGCAGCAACGCTCGACGACACCGCTTGTCCGGCGACCCCCCTCCCACGGCGGTGAGGATTTTCAGAGAAAGAAACGAGAGGAGTGCGGCGGCGAGCAACTACACGTCGAGGGACGGGGAATAGAAAACCGAGGACCCCGTTCAGACGCGACCCCTCTGACGGCGGTGACGTTGGCCGCGTGACGCCAGCAAGGGAATCTTCCCTTGCTGCGCTGTCACGCGGTGTGAAAGGGCGGAGACGAAAATCGACGAGGAAGAGCAGATCTGAGGAAGAGAAACCAAGAAAAAAAAAACAAAAAGAAAACGCAGAAGGCAGAGGAGAGAGTTGGAGAGTTCGGGCGAGGGGGAGAGCTCGAAGTGCTGACCAGAGAAGGACTCTGGCGAGGGAGAGAGCTCGAGTGACTGAGCAGAGGAGAAATCAAAAAAAAAAAAAAAAAAAATGCAGAAACGGAGAGGAAGAAAAATGGTTGCTGGCTAGACGGATCCGAGAGCGAGGAGGGCAGAGAGGGGATCTTCTTCCCATTTTCTGGGTTTTCTGGGGAGGATTTTGAGCTGGGACTGAAGAAAAAAAACGTAGAAAAAAGGAAAAAGAAAGAAGAACACAGGAGAAGAACGGAGTCTGTTTTTGTTGGTTTTGGAGGAGAAAAACGCAGAGATGGAGGCTGGTTTCGGGTTTTTGGAAGAGGATGAAGGGCTGTTTTCTGGGTTTTAGAGAAAAAAAAAAGCAAGAAAACCAGAAAAAGAAAAAAAGGAGAGAGATCAGAACACAGAAAAACGCAGAAAAACTGAAGGGAAACACAGGAGATGAAAACCGAAGGGGAAGGCAGGAGGAAAAACGGGCAGCAAGGAAAAGAGAGGGAGACGTAGCCGTTGTTCTTGGATTTCGACGCCGATCGTTGCCTCTTGCTGATCTTTTCTGTACAACGTCAAAAGCTCATTGAAGCCAGCTTCGAGTGGTTTAAAGACGAGCCCAGATCATTTGTAGAAGAGTCGACCATATCTCTTTGCTTCAGCCAGGTAGGCCTCCCGTTGACACGTAGTTTTGTCTCATCCTTATGACATGATGTGGCCGAACGGAGTCGGTGTTGTCTTGAAGCTGTAATATTAATATGTGATCCCACATTTGGGGTTTAGTTTTTACATAAAATTTACCATTAATATTGACCCACATTTTTATTTTTGACGAGCGGTTATTCCACGTGCGGTTTTTCCACGCTTCGTACCTTTTCGTGACAACCGCCCATTCAGTAACCGTCTTATAAGGATGAACGTTCAATTTTGAAGGGTGATCACAAGGTCTAACACAAACCCTCTCATTTGGAATACACTATCAGTACGCGAGGGGATTGGGTTAGTAGAGTGCGCCCTAATTGCGGTCGGATCGCCGTGAAGTTCCCGTAGATTTCCGACGAACGCAAACTTGAACAACGGTTTGGAGGTTAGATTTATTTTGATCCCGTTTCCGCACAAAACTCTATTGTGCTTGAATTTTGTTCATCAAGCATGAGAAGAATATTTTGTTTGATAATCTTACATTTTGTATCAGAGCGTGTTAGTGCCTCTGCCTTGTTTTTTGTGAATTTTTGGGTGTATTTTCCGGAATTAAATGAACAGTAAATTGGAATTGGGGTCAAGAGAGAAATTTGTCGTTTCCGGCGAAATTCCAGCGACCCATCGCCCGACTTCGGACCAGTACGGTCGCACTGCCATGGGGTAGAATGCCTGTAAGTTTTCCGGCATATCGGTGACCGCCGGAGGCTAATCGCGCGGCGGAAGTCGCGGTGGCTAAGGATTTGCATAAAGGGAATTTTTGCTTGATTCAGACCAATTTCTTGATCATTTTCGCCGATGTTTGGGTCTCTGTGGTCGCACCGATGTGTTCTCCGACACCCACTAATTATTTTGGTTTAAAATCGGCTGCCTGAGGAGACCCATTCGACGAAAGCACGGCGGAGACGGGGAAAATCGGCGGAGAAGCGCGAGGGGAAGAAGGCGTGTGGCCCCACGCGCGGAAGCGCAGCGCATGGGCGCCACGCGCACACGCAACCGCAGCGCGTGAGGTCCACGCGCGCGGTGCCGGCGCGTGCGGAGCACGCGCCGCGGGCGGCAGCCGGCGCGTGCCTTGCACGCGCCCGACGCGCCGTTAACTTCCCGAATTTACGTTTCGCCTCTCCTTTTCCCGTTATTACAAAGTTGCCCCTAACCCGATTATTTTACATTTTTGCCCCTTAGCCGAATTAATTTATTATGTTTCCGCCCTTGTGGTGTTAAATTACCATTCTGCCCTTGATGCATTTTGTGAGTATTTTATGTATGAAATTAAAATGTCTAGTGATCCGTATATTTTAATTAATTAGAGAGTAGCCACAGCATCTTTAATTAGTTGAAATATATATTAAGAGCCTCCGGATCACATTTGGAATTGGACATTGATTGTAATTAATCTTATTAATATGATGAATTTTATCCCACATGAATTTTCATTTTATTAATATGATTAATTAGGTTGAAATATCATATTATTTTTCTTAATTTACCCACGGGGATTAAGGAAAGGAATATAATATGATAGTTTCTTCATAAACTTATTATGAATCTATTTAAATTAAAAACTTAGCCCACGGGGTTTTTTATGTTATGTGATTCATATTTTGTGCCATGTTTTACATTGGTAAAGCATGATTTATGTAAATTTTGCCTCATATTTTGTGACATAAGCATGATTATTTGATATGCGGTTTTGCAACCTGTGAATTTCTACGAATTTAAGTGTGATGTTCCCATGCCTTGAATGGTGAAAACTATAAAGTTTGGAAGGAGTTAATTCTTCTACAATTGGGGTGCATGGACATTGACTATGCTATAAGGAAAGACGAACCACCTGCTCCTACTGATTCGAGCACTGCAGCTGAGAAATCCCTTTATGAACAATGGGAGCGGTCCAACCGCCTTAGTGTGATGTTCATAAGGGCAAGATTGTCTCCAAGTATCCGTGGTTCGGTTGCTCAGCATAGCAATGTTAAGGCTTTATTGTGAGCCATCGATGCTCAGTTTGAGAGTTCTGAAAAAGCGCATGCTCTGACCCTAATTATGAAGTTTTCATCTATGAAGCTCACTAGTGTTAGAGGTGTGCGTGAGCACATCATGAAGATGAGGGATATTGCAGCTCAATTGAAGAACCTTGAGGTTGAGATATCTGAGTCCTTTCTTGTGTACTACATCCTGAACACTCTTCCATAGTAGTATGCACCTTTCAAGATCTCTTATAACACACATAAGAATAAATGATCAATTAATGAACTTATGACCATGTGTGTTCAAGAGGAAGAAAGGCTGATTATGGAATCGGGAGAAAGTGTTCATTTGGCAATACAAGGAAAGAGTATGGGTCATGGCAAGAATAAGGGAAAAGGTAAAATACCTCCCCAAGTTGACATTAAGAAAGAATCCAAATGTTTTTTCTGTAGAAAGAAGGGGCATATGAAGAAGGATTGCATTAGATTTCAGGCCTGGCTCAAGAAGAAAGGTAATCCAATCTCTTGTGTTTGTTATGAATCTAATATGGCTGATGTGAGTCACAACACTTCGTGGATTGATTCTGGTTCTACAATCCATATTTCGAATTCCTTGCAGGGTTTTCAAAACCAAAGGAAGCCAGTGGGAAGTGAACAATGCATCTATTCGGGAAACAAGATGCATTCGCATGTGGAAGCTATTGGGACATGTAGTTTAATTCTCGATAGTGGCTTTGTTTTGAATTTGGAAATGACCTTTTATGTACCTAGTTTCTCTAGAAACTTAATTTCAGTTTCAAGACTTATACCTTTGGGTTACTCTTTTAACTTTTCGGGTTCAAACTTCGGTTTGTTGTTTAAATCTGAAATTGTTGGGAGTGGTACTTTGTCTGATGGTCTTTTTCGAATTAATTTGCAAAACAATGCCTATTATGATGCGATGCATGTTCATGATAATGCTGGTATGAAACGATGTGTTGTGAATGAAGATTCCTCTATGTTGTGGCATCGGAGATTGGGACATATCTCCATAGAAAGAATTAAGCGATTAGTAAATGATGGAGTACTTAGTACTTTGGACTTTACTGATTTTGACACTTGTGTGGACTGCATAAAGGGAAATCAGACTAACAAGACAAAGAAAGGTGCCAAGAGGAGTACAGACATATTAGAAATCATACATACTGATATTTGTAGTCCTGATATGGACTCATATGGTCAGAAATACTTCATCTCATTCATTGATGATTACTCACGTTACATGTATCTCTACTTGCTTCATAATAAAAATGAAGCATTAGATACCTTTAAAGTATTTAAGGCGGAAGTAGAGAAACAATGCAGTAAGCAAATTAAGATCGTGAGGTCAGATAGAGGTGGAGAATTCTATGGTAGATACACTGAGGATGGACAAGCACCTGGTCCATTTGCCAAGTTTCTTCAAGAGAATGGGATAGTTGCCCAATACACTATGCCACGGTTCTCAGGACCAAAATGGTGTAGCGAAAAGAAGAAACCGAACTTTATTGGATATGGTGCGAAGTATGCTTTGCAGCTCTAAACTTCCTAAGTCCTTGTGGACTGAAGCTCTTAAGAAGGCAGTGTACATATTGAACCGAGTTCCAACCAAGGCTGTCCCAAAGACGCCTTTTGAGTTATTCAAGGGTTGGAAGCCGAGTTTGAGACATGTACGCATTTGGGGATGCCCGTCTGAAGTGAGAGTTTATAATCCACAAGAAAAGAAGTTAGACCCAAGGACTATAAGTGGGTATTTCATTGGATATGCCGAAAAGTCCAAGGGGTACAGGTTCTATTGTCCATCTCACACTACTAGGATTGTGGAATCAAGAAATGCTAAGTTTCTTGAAAATGAGTTTATTAGTGGGAGCGATCACTTAAAGGAATTTATTCCTGCAAAAGGATCATTCAGATACTCAATCTTCCACCTCAAGTATTAAGTTGGTTGTTGTTCATAATGCCCCTATAGTTCAGCCGGTTATTGAACAACAAACCATTGAAGTTCCACAACCTGCTGATATTGATCTAGTAGATCCTGTTGTTCAGCAAGTACCAGAAATTGTTGAACAACCAGTTGATACAACATTAAGAAGATCTACTAGAATGAGGAAAACAGCAGTTCCTAGTGATTATATTGTGTATCTACAAGAATCTGACTATAATATTGGAGCTGAGAATGACCCTGAAACGTTTTCACAAGCCATGAGTAGTGATGAATCCAATTTGTGGTATAATGCCATGAAGGAAGATATGAGTTCTATGGCATCAAATGAAGTCTGGGATTTAGTTGAGTTGCCTGATGGTGTGAAGGCCATTGGTTGTAAATGGGTCTTCAAAACTAAGAAAGACTCATTAGGCAACATTGAGAGATACAAAGCTAGACTTGTTGCCAAAGAATTCACTCAAAAGGAAGGAATCGATTACACAGAGACATTCTCCCCTGTATCCAAGAAAGATTCTCTTCGTATTATTTTGGCATTGGTCGCCCATTTTGATATGGAATTACATCAAATGGATGTGAAAACAGCATTCCTCAATGGGGAACTAGAGGAGGAGGTGTACATGAGACAACCTGAAGGATTCCTCTCTAGTAAAGGTGAGCATTTGGTGTGCAAGCTTAAGAAGTCTATATATGGCTTGAAACAAGCATCCCGCCAATGGTACTTAAGGTTTCATGATGTGATCTCTTCATTCGGTTTTGTAGAAAATGTCATGGATCAATGTATATACCAGAAGGTTAGTGGGAGCAAAATTTGTTTTCTTGTGCTATATGTGGATGATAATCTACTTGCGACCAATGATAAGGGGTTGCTACATGAGGTGAAACAATTTCTTTCTAAGAGTTTTGACATGAAAGATATGGGTGATGCATCTTATGTCATTGGCATTAAGATCCATAGAGATAGATCTCAAGGAATTTTAGGACTATCTCAAGAAACCTATATCAATAAGGTCTTAGAAAGATTTCGGATGAAAGATTGTTCACCAAATATAGCACCCATTGTGAAGGGTGATAGGTTCAATTTGAACCAGTGCCCGAAGAATGATCTAGAAAGGGAACAAATGAAAAACATTCCATATGCTTCGCTGTCGGAAGCCCGATGTATGCTCGGGTTTGCACTCGACCGACATTGCTTTTGCTTTGTGGGAATGTTGGGAAGATATCGAGTAACCCGGGTATGGACCACTCGGAAAGCTGCAAAGAAAGTAATGAGATACCTTCAAGGTACCAAAGGTCACATGCTTATGTATAAACGGATCGACAACTTGGAAGTAGTTGGTTATTCGGATGCGGACTTTCTGGTTGCGTTGATTCTCGAAAATCAACATCCGGATACATTTTTATGTTAGCCGGTGGAGCCGTGTCATGGAGAAGTGCGGCGTACTTTGACTCGCTACTTCCACTATGGAGGCTGAGTTTGTTTCTTGTTTTGAGGCTACCTCGCATGGTGTATGGTTGAAGAGTTTCATTTCTGGGCTTAGAATTGTTGATTCTATTTTTAGGCCATTAAGGATATATTGTGACAATTCAGCTGCGGTTTTTATTGCTAAAAATGCCAAAAGTGGCAGTCGAAGTAAGCATATCGACATAAAGTATTTAGCCATAAGGGAACGTGTTAAGGAGAATAAAGTGGTCATTGAGCACGTTCGTACTGAATTGATGATAGCTGATCCTCTGACTAAAGGCATGCCACCAATGAAGTATAAGGATCATGTAGCTAGTATGGGACTATGTCCTATTATGTAATCTATCGTCATGTGAACGATCTTTGTTGTATGAAACTCTTATTTAGTTGTAATGTTATTCTCAACATTTGGTGTACACATTCAGTTCTTTATGAGAATAACAACTATCCTTGGTTTTGGAATAAACATAGGGTTTATTCATTAAGATATGTTGTCACATATGGGCTAATATAAAAGGAACAAGATGCATTGTGATACATGGAAGATATTACTCGCTTTAAGAGGACATGTCGCCATGATTCATGCGTTTTGTTTCTTTTCTTAAGCATAAAGTTTCGTGGATTGGTTGGATAATTCGTTCATGAAAATGTTGGGATCAAATGGGAGAATGTAATATTAATATGTGATCCCACATTTGGGGTATAGTTTTTACATAAAACTTACCATTAATATTGACCCACATTTTTATTTTTGACGAGCGGTTATTCTACGCTTCATACCTTTTCGTGACAACCGCCCATTCAGTAACCGTCTTGATGGAAGATGGTTTATAAGGATGAACGTTCAATTTTGAAGGGTGATCACAGGCCTAACACAAACCCTCTCATTTGGAATACACCATCGACGCGAGGGGATTGGGTTAGTAGAGTGCGCCCTAATTGCGGTCGGATCGCCGTGAAGTTCCCGTAGATTTCCGACGAACGCAAACTTGAACAATGGCTGGAGGTTAGATTTATTTTGATCTTGTTTCCACACAAAACTCTATTGTGCTTGAATTTTGTTCATCAATCATGAGAAGAATATTTTGTTTGATAATCTTACAGAAGCATATTCGGAACGTTTTCATGGTGATTTGTGATAGCATTGAGATTAAGATATCATGTTTAGACTGAGGAATGTTTCTGGTTCGAACTCAGAATTTGAGCCCATAAATCGCATACAACATGTTCGATAAAATGCCTGAACGAAACTCCGAAGCTCTCGTAGTCGGATCTGTCCCCGGTAGTCCCGTTTAACGTGTGTTTGTTCATAAATTGTCGATCTACGTCTTCTGCCATGCTTTCCTTGTATTGTCTTGTGTTTTTCGTGCTATGTCCGTTATTTATTTTATTTTTCATCTTTGGGGTCGCCGGAGTGGACGGCCGGCGATAGGCCGGCATCGTTTGATTTTGTGACGGCGAAATACGACAGTCGGTGAGATTTCTGTGGCGGTGGTCGACGGCCAAACGGGTGGCGTTGATGTTTCCGGCTGCGTGAAGAGTCAGGCGTGAAAAGCATGAAGGAATCGACTTTCGGGAGGTTGAAGAAGACGATGCTGCATGGAGGAATTTGCAGCAGAAGAAGACAAAACAAGGAAAAGACAAAAAGTGAAGAAAAAAATTAAAAAAAGGAAAAACAAAGAAAATCGAAATGGAAAAAAATAGAAAGAAAAAACAAAAAACAAAAAAGGGGGGCCGAAGGTTTAAACAAAGGAGCTGGGCTGAGCATTTTCCGAACGGGCCTAGGCTGAGAGTTGGGCCGGGTTTTTTAAATAGGAAATTGGCTTTTTAATTTCTTTTACTGTTGGGCCATTTTTTAAAATATTTTCCACCGAGCCGTTCGGCTAGCCCGGTCGTTGCTCCGGCCCGGCCCGATAGGGGCCGGGTTGGTTTAGAAGGGCCGGGTCACCCGACCCGGTCCGAATCACTTTTTTTAATAAAAAAATTAAAATTCTAAAAATTCTAAAAAATTCTAAAATTCTAAAAAAAAAATCTTTAAAAAGAAAATTTCGAAAATCCTTAAAATTTTAAAAAAATGTTTTTTAATTTTAGAAAGGTTTTGAAAGTTTATTTTAATTTAATTTAATTTCTCTTTTTTTTTTTTCGAATATTCAAAAATTCCAAAAAAATTAGAAAATTCAAAAAAAAAAAAGTAATAAATGTTTTTCTTTAAAATTTTCAGAAAAGCCAAAAAATATTAAAAATCTTGAAAGCCTGTTTTGTTTAATTTTGGAAATTTTGAAAATATTAAAAATATAAAAAATTCAGAAAATCAGAAAAAAATCAGAAAATTGCGAAAATTCCTAAAAAGAAAAAAGACCAAATTTGAATAAGCCGTTAAGACTCTACAATAGGCTTTTTCTTGGTTTACGATATTAGGTTATTCCTGCACATTGTTTTGTAATGATATTTTGGATACTATTTCCTTACCTTAGAACGATTAGGACAGACCTTAGAATTCTCGAATATATTGCCATGATCTCATTAATACACAATCAATTTAGGTACCGAAAGGGCGTTAGTCGCGTGACTAACGTAATCAAGTCCTCGACCCTAGACCCTCTAGTTACTTAAAAAGTGAGACACGCTCCCATGTCTCACTCGGTTCCTAGTCGACCTTAATAGACTAGTGTCGACTTCCTAATTGAAAAATTTTGTGAATATCCCAACGTCGCGTGGGGTATGGGCTTGGGAGAGCTCGAGTTAATGAAGGCCTGTCGGCCTGAAATTAACAATACCCCTAAACCTATCTATTTATTTTAGAAAAATTTAGGTCGCGACAACCTCAAGCTTCTATGGAATCTCAATTGTCTAGATTTTCTCCCTGTTGACAGTAGCCAATTCAAAGGGGAAGTGAAGGAGTTCATTTTCCGTGCTTTTCGATTTGCCGAAGTTGAACGTCCCGCCTATGAAATTGCAATGCTTGACCTCTTGGAGTATGTTGCGGGAAGGAACCATTGCTTAGGTTGCATTGATGGGAGATAGCCTGTGTAGAGCTTTAGGGATGGCTCGCTGAGATAACTCGAGAGATGGGGGAGGCCAAGAGCAACATGAAGGAAACTTCTTAGGAAGCTTTTCTTAAGCTTTTATGATCCACATGTCTCGAGTTTAATCGTGTGTATATGCCTATTACACCTTGTCTTTTATTCCCTGCAAATGAAAAGGGAGAGAGCGTCATTCCCAAAATCATGCTGGGATTAAGACATACCTTTTTAGAAATGAGGTAATCTTTTCCCTTTGCCTCTGTTTTCTTGGAAAAATACTCCCGAATCTGTTGAGTCCACATCCCTGGGACTTGATGTGCTAGTTTCAAATGCCCTTTTTTCAAAGGGATGATGTTCAGAGACACGAAATAAGTAAATCAAAGAAAAAAACTGGATTAAATTCGACACATGCTTTGGAAAAAAAGTCTTTTATGGCAAAACTCATTTTTTGCTAAAAGATTTTTTTTTTTTTGATTTTGCACCATTTTTCTTTTTGAAGGCACGGGAAATTTTTGAGGAAAAAGAAATTCAAAACAAGAAATTCATGTCACGATTCGGGGAAATAAAGGCATGAATTGAATGCTTTTTCTTGCAAATTTTTTTAATCCTTTTTAAAAAAACTTAATGAGAATTATTTTCGAATTGCGATGATTGTGGTATTAAAACCATAACTAGCCTAAATTAATCATGGATTGACCAAGGCACAAGAGAAAGTAAGTAAATTGCAAAGCACGAGGATAGAAAACTTACTTAACTAGAGGAAATCGATGACAATCACATAGACATGCACATGATACGTGCGGTTTGATTTCTAACTAAAAAGGCATAGTGAAATTAAGAGGGTGTTCGCCCATCGCAGTCTCGTGTCGGCATCATATCCTCTTAATCTTGGCTTTACCTAAAATTTCGAAGAAAAGAAAGGCAACCTCTACATCGCGGTCTCGCATTCAAGGCTGTATCTTTCTTAACACCATCCTAATACATATTATGGCGGCTTAGATCCGGCGTTAGGGTTGTGTGTGCCAAAATGTAGTGCTAAAACATTTAAAATATGCACATTAATTTATATAGAAAAATTTATTTCAACAAAATTAATATACCTACAAAAAAAAAATACCCAAGTTAGGGAAACATTTAAACAAGACAAAAAGGCCTAAGTCCACAAAAAATTTGTCCCTAATGGAGTCGCCAAGCTGTCACGACCTCCCTTTTCGTGTCCCAGAGGCTAATGGCTCGGCTAAATGCTTTTTAGTAAGGCTTAGCCAGGGCTCTCCCAAGCCCATCAATTCACGACTTAAGGTTTAAGTTTTTAACCTGCAATTTAATTTCATTTAAATAGGAGTTGGCATTAACCGATTTGGAGTGGGTCAATTAAAAACCCAAGTAAAATATTTGGAGAAATATTTTACTCATACACAACCAGAGAAACTAGGATCGGAGACTTGATTACACTAGTTAATCACTAAATGCCTTTCTGGTACCTAATCTTGTTTAAACCATAAGATTTCTTCTTCTTTTTTGGACTTTTTTTTAGGATTCTCCATGCATTTATGAAGAAAAACATTTTTGGCATTTTTTAAGTTTTTAGAAAATATTAAATATTTTCGGATTTTTTATTTTTAAAATTATATTATATTATATTATAAAAGTAGACGGACTAGGTTGGATCTCCATATCCGACCTAGGTCAAGGCCAGCCTGGCGCGAGGCCTGGGCTCCAAAGTCTTGGACTCCTCGGTAGTGCTAGGCTCGGCTAACGGGCCTATCTCGCTAGGCCCAATACTTGAAAACAAAATAAGAATTAGTCAAGCCCATATGCTAAATAAAAACAAACTCCAGCCCAAGCAAACAAGACACGCCCATTAGGCCTTGATCATCTCAGCTCAGCAAAACTAAACCCTAAAGTCCCATTCGGATCCTTGTGCCCGACCCGGTCGACTCGGGTCTAGTCTGAGACGCGTCCTTACGCGGTCGCGACTGAGAGCACTGGGGTGGACGGCGGTGCCCGGCGGCGTGTAAGCCGTGATGTCGCCTTGTGTGTTCGAGTTAACTCAGTCTCCACCCGAGTAGCCACCATCATCACCCACCGTCGTCAGTCTCTACGGTTTGGCCGCAACGCCAAAGCTCGAAAACCCACCGCGGACAAAGTACAACTAGAGCAACCTAACAAAAATCGCTCAAAGTCGGAGCTCGCGTGAGTTGGACAGCCACAAGTTCCGACGCGGCATGACGAAATTGGGTGAGGAGCATTTTCTCCCTGCCTCCCCATATCTATTCTCCTCTCAGAGCTCGATTTCTCTCTCTCAGATCTCTCTCAGACTCGCTCGCTCAGCCTCTCCAGGGAAGTCCCCCTAGCTCGCTCCTCGCCTCCAGATTCACTCACTCTCAGGCCTCTCTGGATGTCTCTCTGAGGAAGCCCTTGTTGAATGAGTCAAATTTTCTTTCTTGTAATGTGTTTTTCACGTGTTAGTAGTTTGTGACAGTTTTTTATGGTGTTGTTGCGGCACATGTTAAGTTAGTGGAGTGTTAGTGGGGTGTGGTAGTTACTTTTGGTATAAAACCTATATAATGGTTGTGGTGTCAGTTTTTAATGATGAAGTAGGCAGTTTTTCTTCTCTTGTGTGTGTCTCTCTTTCTATATTCTCTATAGATAGCCTTTTGAGCTTGCTCCTCCTCCTTCATCTTAGATCTCTCTCTCAAACTCTCTCTTTTTCACTCTCTTCCCACTCACCAGATCTGCCCTTTCTTCCCCTGCCAACCGCCTCTATTTATAAGCCAAGGAGGGTCCAGTCGATGAAGATGCTCTAATCGGCGATCCTGGGAGCGTTGACTGGGGGCTCTTCCTCGACCGAACCGACGTCCCCTCACTCACATCCTTCATGGTAGATCTAGCCCTACCTTAGCTAGACCTGCTTCGGCATTAAAGGCATCTAGATCCTTCGCCGGATCTCGCGTTGCTTCACTCAGTGGCATTAATGGCGCCGGCGAGGAGTCCCATCCGTCGCCGGCTACCCTAGCCTCCCTTGTTCTGCTTTGCTCTCCTATTTCTCGCGTGTAGGGAAGAAGAAGGGAAGAAGAAAAAGAAAACGGAGAGGGCCAGGCAGCGAGTAGTAGGGGTGGCCTGTGTTCGGGTTACGCTTGGAACCTGGAACCTACCCTCGGGTACAGGTTTCTCATTTTTTGGAACCTAGAACCTGCCCTCTCACAGGTTCCAGGGTCCAACATGTTTTTTTTTTTTCATTTAAGTGGAACCGGTTCCAGTTCCGAAAAAAGAGGAACCGGGAATCGGAAACTCCCTCCCTAGAATCGGGAACCCTGATCATCCCTTCCAACATAGTTTTTATAATGATAAAAATCATAAAAAATACGATACTCAGAACAATCACTCAGATCTGATGTGGAGCAGCTATGCTTTCTGTCTGATGATGGGTTTTTAATGGGCAATGATAATATTTGAAGTTGTTGGACTGTCAAAAGGACAAACTAATTGTAAGATAAATGAAACCCTTACTGCTAATTATCCAAGGAGAAAGGAACCCAATTGCCCAACATTCAAAATCTGACCCATGAATGAGAATTATCAAATACGTTTATGATGGGTCATCATAATCAGAAACAACCAGGAGCCAATTAATGTAAGAAACATTGTCAAATTCAGAAAGTTGAAGTAAAAACTTCAGCTCCAACTATCATCATCATCCTCATCATTATCCAAAATGAAAATGTAAGCAAATGGTAAAGAGTGTCTACAAGAGCACAATGTGATAGGCAAAACAAGAGCACTAGATCTAGAGATAGAAATGTGAGAGAAACCAAAAGCTGACCTTGCACATGCGCATTAGCCATCAAGAAGCACGGGATCAGGCACACAGAAGCACAGGAATTGGCTCTCTTCAACTGAAAAGTCACTGTTTATCAGTAGGCCCGCATCTCTTTTTCCTGTTTCTCTACACCTGCGTGCCCCGCCCGCGCAGGCAAGATTTATATAAGGAGGAGCAGAGCTGTGAAATGCATCTTGCTTCCTGCACAAAAATGCACACCAGCTGTAAATAAGACGAGGATTTGGATTCTCTTGACTTTGGGAGAGGGATGATAACTTGACTCGATTTACCCCTTGAGATCATGACACAGCACTTAGAAAGAAATTGGTGATTGATTGATGAACAAGCAACTATAGCCAAGTTTCACCCTTGAATCCTCTGACTTATGTGTCATGGTCAGAGAGGGTAATTGAATCATTTAGCCCTTTAACTAGAGAGGCTTTATATCCATAAGACATATTACAGCCATAGTAGTAAAGCAGAGGTATTTTAATGATGTGAACGAGGGATCGATCTGTCTACCGTCATGCGAGGAAACATTTTAACAAACATAAGGTATTACTGCTTCCAAAAGCTTGTAGGTTGTTGACACATTGTCTTCAAGCACCATAAGCTTTTAAGAAACTGTTTTAGTTGCAAGATCTTAAAATTTTTATTTCAACTAATGCAACCCCATGAAAAGGTACCTCTGCTATGTAGAATACACTATATCAAGTATCAAATGAACCAGGTCATAGAGCACCTAATTTTCCTTCTCGAGTTTAGGAAATCCCAAGGAGATAACACATATCAGTCAAAAATGAATCTTCCCATCAGATACTTCATATAAAGCACACATCTTGCAAACACTTTGAATTGATCAAGAAAATAGCGCATGAAAAATAGGACCCGGTAGAATAGGTACCTTTGCATCTGATTTGGAAAAATTCCTCATCACTATAACGAGTGCAAAGCACCTAGAAAGTTTTCACCGCATGAATCAGGTGTAGAATTCTATTAGTGAAACGACAGACTATGCTATGCTCTAAAAGATAGTGAATGCAAGATACCAAGTAGCAGTCATTCCAACAGTTCTAAAAAGATGAAATTCACATACCACTAGACTCTTGAAGGGCTTGCCATCAAGTGTATGAGGCCTGACCTACAAGAAGGAAACTTCTTCTTTAACAACGGAAAGCAAAATATCTAAACGAGAGCTGAGAAAGTCGAGTAAGTGAGTCCATTCAAAGCCACTCGGTAGCAACTCACAGCGAGAAATCGGAACTCGAGCTCCCTCCTGATGAAAGCTGGTATCTTTACTTACATCAAGCAACAGACTGAATCAGTTCATATCGGTGTAAAAGATTAGCTGAATTCCACAATCTTCGAACCCAATACCTTAGATTTTTTGATCTCGAAGACGGTAACCACGAGAGTCTCGCCATCACACAGCTCCACGCTGAGGCTAGAGATCTCCTGCAGCATCCTAATACCCAAGCAAAAACACGTAGATAATATCATTACACTCGCTCAAAATTCACGCAATCTACAGATCAAGACCTTGCTCTCGGGTTTGGTGATGCCGCGCTCAAAGAAAATCGAAGCGATGTGGGAGAAAACTCGCTGGAATCCGTCCAATCTCGCCACTTGAAAGTCCACTAGATCGGGAAACGTACTCCTCGCGCTTTGCTCTGAGCACAAATTCGCGATCGCGCGTTAGCGAATCACAGAGCGACTTCGCACAAGACTCTACCTTCACAAGCAGAGAGAGAGCAAGAGAGAGCGCACTTACGGGTACGACCGGTGGCCACCATAGAGTTGGGTTCGAGCTCAAGAAGGAGTGGCGGCGGCGGCGGCGACGGCGAGCATTGGACGCGAAGGTGTGGTTGGTGGAGGAGCCGAAGATGATTTCATCGCATGTCTCTCTCTCTGCTGTGCGTTTGTGGACGATGGAATTGGGGATAGAAATTAGGGATTTTTTTGGGAAGGAGGGATGCTTGACCGGACCGGTTCCGGTTCCGGTTCCGGTTCCGCTTTTGGTTCTATTATCGGAACCGGACTCCCTAAAATCGAGAACTGAACCGGACTCTCCGGTTTGGTTCTCCGGTTCCCAGTTCTACCCGAGAACCGTGCTCACCCCTAGCAGCGAGGGTGAGGGGGGCCAAATGGGGCCGGACCCAAGCGGAAGAAGAAAAAAGGGGGGCTGGGCACAAAGGCCCAGCTCGCGTGGGCCTCCCTCCTCTTTTTTTTTTTAATAATAATTATCCAAAAAATAGTGTAAAATAAGGGAAAATAAAACTTAGTAAAGGTAAATAATATTAATACTTAGGTGATGCAAAAATCCTTTTTGTTGGGGCCAAATTAATCTCTAATTTTCTAGGCAATTTAAATTTAAATACTCAGTCAAAATTTAGATGTCAACACTCGGACCATATGAGAATCAAATGAGTAATTTTGTTTTGGCACCTTCAAAAAATGAATGCTGAATCCGAAGCCTATTTCACAAAATTTGCTCATCTTCTTTTTTTATTTTTTATTTTTCTTTCTGCCAAAAATCTGCTTATCTTTTGCTTTTTTACAGTAAAAGTAAAAAAGTTTTAAAAGAAGGAGAGAGAGAGAGTAAGAGAAGGACAAGTTCGGGTTCGGCCCAGAAATGGAAGTTGATCAGGACCAGGGATAATTGAGAAATATTGGGTGCAGTCCATGTGCCACCGTGGTAAACTGGAAGGGCCTTTGGAGCACGCCTCGTGTCACCGTGAGCCCACCTGTTTTTCTCTCCCCTTTCTCTGTCCTCTCTCCTCGCTCCGCATGCTCTCTCTCCTCTGCAAGTGCTCTCTCTCCTCTCTTTCGCCTGCCTCTCTCTCTCTTCATTAAATGCCATGTCCTTTGCCTCCCCCTCTCTCCATTTGCCGCGTGCTCTCCCTCTCTCTTTCAAAATTGTCTCTCTTTCTCTCTCTTCATTTAATGGGATGCCTTCTTCTCCTCCGTCAAGCCCCACCAAAATCTTTCCCTCTGTCTCCGGCGCACAACTACTTTCATTTCTCCGCTTCTTTTTCAAAATCACTACAATCATCGTCTTCTCACTCTTCACTTTGCTCCTACTGCTTTGACACCACTATGCTTTGAGCTCTGCGGTCGTGACAGCTACCACTACAATGGCCGTGGTTCTAGTGGCCCTCGCAGCCGTTGTCTTCCTGTCCCTGGCCCTCTCCTCCACCACCACAAAGGTCTCCACCCACGTGGCTTGCAACACGAGCGCCCGAATCGCCCCAGACTAGCTCAACGTCCACCTGGTCCCTTACTCCCATGACGACATCGGCTGGCTGAAGACCGTCAACTAGTACTACCTCGATGCCAACAACGCCATTCGGGTAAAAAAGGGCGTTTACACCCCCTACTACTTCCAGGATTTCTTTTATTTGCTCCACGAGGTGAAATCGGTGTTGGGTGATTGGGAGGTCGGCTCGAATTGGTTCGTAGGGAGCTTGCATGCAGAACATACTAGACTCAAAAAAATATTAGGTGATATTGGCCATTCCCCCGCCGTTGTCGACAAAGCACATTCAGGCCGCCCCTCCTTCGGCGCTCGCTCGCTTCACTCTCCACACCCATTGCTGCTCCGTTCGTTAAGCTGCCATTATCTAATAATGGAAGATCAATCGAGAGTGGTGGGGTCTGTATACAAGTGCAGGGACGGCAACGACTGTTGAAAAAACTCATAGTTTTGATGTTAACAAATCATTTTATGCATTCAAGAAATCATACATTTCTTAAGGAGGAAAAGCCACAGGGTGGTGTATTCTTCTGAACCTACTTATAGCAGAAGGAAAGCAGAAGATGTCTCTGAGTCTGCCTGTACCAGACGGAACGAAGAGACGCAATTTCTAAGTCTGCCCGTACTAGACGGAAGACATGAAGAGACGCAGTCTTTGAGTCTATGAGTACTAGACGGAGAACTCAAGCAGACTCAGAACATTGGTCTGATAGACTCATAATAAAACTACAGGACCAGATCACTAACGGTCATGAATTTCACTTACAATATTTATATTGATTCTGTTGTATCGAACTGATTGGCAGGATCAATCAACAGACAACTTCCAAAGAAGAATGGAACACTTATGAAAGCCTAGATTCTGATTGTATGGGCGAACAGAATCCAAGGGGATCCGATTTACCTTCAAACGGTCAAAAAGACTTTCCTTATGAAGTCTGTCCAGGAAAGGAAAGGGAAGACTAATCTCTCAAGGAAAGAGCCAACGGTCGAGTGTGGCTTGGATAATATATAAGGAGATGATGAGATCAAGAAGAAAGGAGAGGATTAACATATTCCAAAGCTCGATTATGTTCTTCATTAGTTGTATGAAAAAGTGCGAAATTGAGTGATCCTAGTGTATTACCAAAAAGAGTGACTTTGTGAGACATATCATCACCAAGTGCTAACACTCAAGAGTGTGTAATCACCTTTGATCACATAATGAAATCCAGCCTATTGGCTAATCGCTTGGAGAGTGGACGTAGGCTTGTCAAAAGCTGAACCACTATAACTGTGTTTGCAATCTTCTCTACTCTCTCTATTTAATTTCTGTTTGTAGATTGCAAAAGCTTGATATTACTTGCGCGTAAAGTTTCTCTACACCTATTCACCCCCCCTCTAGGTGTTAATACTAGCTATATCAATTGGTATCAGAGCCCTATGCTCAGTGTTTTGAAGTATTTATTACTTTAGAGTTAAAGATCTTCTATGGCTAGTATTCTTGTACCAGGTCTGATTGAGGGACAGAGCAACACTCGACCAGCATACTTTGATGGAAAAGAGTATAATATATGGAAGAACAAAATGAAGGGTTTTCTCAGATCAAAGGATCCGTTGGAATGAGATATAGTTGAAAAAGGAGTTGATCCTAACACTGAAGCTAGAAAAACCACAAAGAAAGATGACGGGAAAGCAATAGAAACATCAGCTACTATCTCACAAGAAGAATTGTCAAAGAGACAAGCTTTAGACGTTAAGGCTATCTAGTCCCTTTACTGTGCTTTATCTCCTAATGAATATAATCGAATCTCTTCTTGTGAAATAGCGAAGGAAGTATGGGATAGACTGCACGTTACCTACAAAGGGACTGATCGTGTGAAAGAGACTAAAGTAAATATTTTACTTGGTCAATATGAATCCTTCAAAATGAAACAGGGGGAGTCCATAGGAGATATGTTTAGCCGATTTACAGAAATTGTAAATGGATTTGCATATCAAGGACAACCTGTTCCAAGACCTATGAAAGTCAACAAGCTTTTAAGAGGATTATCAAAGGATTGGAATAATGTGAAGACCTCCATACAAGAAACTTTGCGAATCTCACCTCTAACAGTGAATGAGCTTGTTGGTACGCTGCAATCCTATGAAGCAGAACAAATGAACAAGGAAGTGGAGTCTAGAGGTAAGAAATCTATTGCTCTCAAGTCTAATGTTGATTCTAATGATACAGATTCTGAGGACGAGTTGGACGACGAAGAACTTGCTCTGCTAATCAGAAAGGTAAAAAAAGTTAAATAAGAAAGGCAGGAAGTTCACCAGCAAGAAGCAAAACAGATAGTCTGGACAACGAAGGACAGAGGATGAGGAAGAATATATCAAATATGTTGTCTGTTTCGAATGCAAAAAGAAGGGTCACATAAAACAGAATTGTCCTAAGCTCAAGAAGAACAAAGGAAAATATGAAAAATACAAGAATGCCTTGAAAGCTGAAACATGGAGTGACACTGAGGTTGAAGACAGTGAAGACGAATATGGCAACATCTATCTAATCGCACACTCAGACTCAGACTCTAGAGCAGACTCAGACTCAGACAAAGAGATTGAGGTTAGCCATTCTGATATTCCTACAGAAGTTTCAGATTATATAAATGAGCCGTGTTCTAATCTAAAACCCACTTTGAAAAGGATCTCCGGTTTAAAAAAGGAAAATTACAAGTTGAGTCAACATAATTATTCTTTCAAAGGAAAATTTGATGATCTCAAAAAGGAATTTTTGGAAACAAAAAGAAAATCGAGATTCTTTATTAAATGAGAATGAATCTCTCAAAAAGGAACTTTTGGAAACAAAGGAAAATCAAGTTTCCTTGCAAAATGAGAATGAATCCTTCAAAAAGGAATTTTTAAATATTATTACAAAATTTTCTAAAGGATCGAAAACCCTACAACATATACTTTCCATTCAGATTCCTTACTACGATAAGTCAGGACTTGGGTATTATAAGGAAAGTGATTCTTTAATTGATTTTCCTAAGGTCAATGAGAGAATTAGACAGAGACCTCCTCGACAGGCTTATAAAAATCATTTCAAAAAGAATTTTGTAATACCTGTTGGTCGAGACAATCTCAAATGTTCTAATTGTGGAGAAAGAGAACATTTTGAAAACAAATGTCCTAAAGTCTCGGAGAGACTGTCCGAAGAAATGGATAAACAAAGCATATACTACTAACCCCAACGGACCCAAGAAAATCTGGGTACCAAAGAAAAAATGAGTATGCGTGTTGATTGTAGGTAAGTTTCAGAAGCAAGAAGAAATGGTACTTGGACAGTGGATACTCGAGACACATGACTGGAGATTCAAGAATGTTCATTGGGTTAGAAAAAATTAAAGGAGGAACAGTTTCTTTTGGAGGAAACAGTAAGGAAAACATTATTGGATTAGGAACAGTCAAGATTGGAAGTCTAATCATCAACAATGTTTCTTTGGTTAAGGGATTGAACTACAATCTTCTAACCATTAGCTAGTTATGTGATGCTGGTTTTAGAATTGATTTCAAAGAGAACTTATGTTCTGGAATCAATCACGACTCTTCTCAATCATTTACTAGACGAAGGCATGGGAACATCTACCTTCTGGGCATAAATGAAGACACTACCAAATGTCTTATATCAGTTCAAGATGAAGCAAATCTTTGGCATCGCAAACTTGGACATGTCAGTATGAAACATATCTCAAAATTGCTCAGCAAAAAGCTTGTTCGTGAACTGCCTTCATTAAGTTATAAGAAGACAGAACTTTGCTCCGCATGCACTCTGGGAAAACAGGTAAGAAACTCTTTCAAATCTGTGAAATAGGTTTCTACTAATCGTGTATTGCAGCTTCTTCATGGATCTTTTCGGACCAACTAAAACTCAAAGCATTGGAGGTAAGAAGTAATGTCTTGTTATTATAGACGATTATTCTCGTTTTACTTGGATATTCTTTCTTGCTAATAAAGGAGAAACCTTCTCTTATTTTTCAAAATTCGCCAAAAGAGTTCAAAATAAGAAATGTTACTCTATTTTTAGTATTAAAACAGATCATGTTGGAGAATTTGAAAATCAAGACTTTGCAGATTTTTGTGATAAGAATGGTCTTCAACATATGTTCTCCTCTCCCTACACTCCAGAACAAAATGGAGTTGTAGAAAGGAAGAACAGGTCCTTACAAGAAATAGCCAAAACTCTGCTTATTGAAAGCAATGTGGCAACTCGTTTCTGGGCAGAAGCAGTTTCTACTTCATGCCATATCATTAACAGAGTTTTTCTAAGACCAATTCTTGAGAAAACTCCTTATGAAATTTTCAAAGGAAGAAAATCAATTGTTTCCTATTTTCGTGTTTTTGGTTGTCAATGTTTTATTCTTAAAAATGCTAACAATCATCCAAGCAAGTTTGAAGAAAGGTCAGATGAAGGTATATTTCTAGGATATTCAACCACAAGTAAAGCATACAGAGTGTTTAACAAAAACACTCAAACTGTGGAAGAATCCATGAATGTGAAGTTTCTGGAGCAAGATGTTTCCAACTAAAGTAGAACTGAAATCGAAGATTCAAAACCAACTGTTGCTCCTAAGAAATTAATTCTCAATAAAGAAGCTGACTCTTCTCAGAAAACAGTCACAGAGGAAACTCAAGAACAAAGAATCAATTGGCAGATATTTTCACAAAGCCGCTGGACAAAGGTACATTTGATTCAATTTGCAATAGATTAAATATTATTAACCCTTTTGCATAAAGTCTGTGAAGACAGGGCATCTTCTGAGAGAAACATTCGTCTGATAGAAGCATTCTTCTGGGCGAACCAATCTTCTGGGACGCACTCAGAAGGACTTAATGGTAGTTTTGGAAATTTAAATTTTGGCGCGTAAGTTTTTTTCTTATATGATTGAACATGGTAAGTTAATATTAGTAGATACTTGATTTGCATAATTTCTGGTGCATGCCCATATTATTTGCATGAGTTTCAAATTTTTGAATAACTACCATTTTCAGTTATTTTTATTTCCAAAAGTCATGTCTGTTCGTTTGCCTCTCTTCAGAAGGGTTTATAAACCCCCAAAAAATCGAGTCTTTCTTCCATCTCGAACCCCTTCAGAAACCTCTTCAGAAACCCTAAAGATCCCATCTTTTTCTCAAAACCCACCCAAATCTTCTCTAACATGGCTTCGAGATCCTCCATGTCCAGGTCAAGGTCTGTGTCTCCATCTCCTCGAAGACGATCAAACCGAATTGCTAGCAGAGGACCAAGAAATATGGAAGGAGCAAAGACGCATTTCAACCTGACACAGACTTCTGAAGAATCTCCAAGACATTCTCTAACTGCGTTGGTTCAAAGGAACGCCAATGAAATTGAGGAATCTCCAAGGAATTCCCCAACTGAATCTGTGCAGAGGAATATCTCTAGAAGAGGTACGTCTGGGTTAATTTTGCCTAAACCTGATGACCCCCACAAGGTCATGAAAATGTATCAAATTTTAGTGAGGAGAGAAGCTACTGATAGTGCTAAACTTGAATACTTGAGAAAAAAAGGGTACGCAAATGAGTTGCGACTGGTTCAGGCTGTCACACTTACAAACCGTCCGTTTGCACAAAGAGAACATGCAAATGAAGCTAGCAGGAGTGCATATAGTTTTTGGGGAGGAAAAGACGATGATGAACGACTGTTTAGGAACTTTGAAGTTAAAATGGGGGTTGCTGCGATAGTTCGGAACTCTACAGGAAACTTGTTCCGTTCTAGAGAACATAAGGCATGTTATAACGCTTTGCTTGATCGAGGCGTAATGAACCACAGGATTGTGGATTTTGACTTTCTGGATGCCACTGATGTGAATCTCAAAGGCTGTTTTGAAAGGTTGCAGATGGATCGCTTCTGTACTGATTTTGCTGCTGTATATCTAAAACTGACAGCCTACTTCTACTCAAATTTGTCATTATTAACTCCAAACAAATTGCAGTTTAGTGTGAATGACAGGTTTTATGGACTTGATGCAGACACCTTGACTGACATCATGAAAGTTGAGAGGGGTAATTTTAAGCCCATTAAAGTCTCCTATGAGACGATTTGCAAACATCTTACAAACTCTCTTAGGGCAAACATCACTTACCCCTCTATGAATTCAGCAAGGATAATTCTGTACAAGATCATCATTAATTGCATTCGTCCTAAGGCATCATCCAAGACTGATGTAGCCAAGTTTGAAGCAAAGCTGATGTGGGCAATTGAACAGGGAGTTATGTTCTCACTTCCTCATACTGTTCTTCTCCACATGTATAGAACAGTTTCAAAAGATAAAGGATAACTGTCCTATGGAGTTTTAGTGACCAGGATCTTCGAACATTTCCAGATCAATCTGTCCAGGAGACTTTGCACTAAAGTGCTTCCAACAATGGCTATTGGACTTAGGATGATCACAAAAATGAGGCTGAATGATGTTTTGGAGACATGGAGAAGAAAGGAGAAGGAACTGGCTAAGGCATCAACCACTGCCAAAAGAAATGAAAGGAAGTGGCTTTTGCAGGACCAAGTTCTAAAAGAAGGAGACAACTGCTGCTACATGATGATGATGATGATGATGATGATGATGATGATGATGAGGAGACTATTTCTGAAATTCTAGCAAATATGAGTCATACTGCACACAGAATGACAGAAACAGAAGCAGAAATGCCTCCACCAATAGCAACAGAAGAGAACCTTCCTAATGCAGAACCTCAACCTGCTGAGAATGTGGTAATGTCTGAACCAGAGGAAGAGCATGAGGATGAAGAAGCACCAGAAGATGAGTTTGACGAAGAAGAACCGGAAGAAGAAGAAGAAGAAAGAGAGGGAGAAGGACATGGAATAGATGAGAGTCATATTCCTTAGGTTGAAAATGAAACCAGGGCAGAGGACAGACATTCACAGGGGCAACATTATCAAGCTGAAGCATCAATTCAGGGGGAGCATCATTCTTAAAAGATATTGGATCTTCTTATGCAAATTAGATATCAGCAAGTTGCCATAGAAACCTTCTTCAACAATAGGTTTGAGACTCTCGAGAAGAAAACTCAGCAGCAATTGGCACGGATAGAGGGCTCAATTCATCAATGTCTCACAAGGATTGAAGAGTCTGAAATGGATATGGAGGATTTCACCTTAGTCCGAACCCCTAAAAAGCCATCTTCCTAATTTCCTAATCCCATAGTCTTCTGGTCTCATATGTTGAACTTCTTTGACTGTTAGACTTTTGTTTTGATTTATCTGTTAGACTATGCTTAATCTTTTCAGGATGTTGGAATTTTTTACTGCGACAAAAAGGGGGAGATTTATTGCAGATACTTTGAGCAAATACATGCTAGTTGGTTTTATTGTTAATTTTTGTGAACATGGGTGCAGGTATTGTGTGCATGGATCATTTGATATTCTTTGGCTGATTGGATATTTTGTGGTCATATATTACTATGTTATACAAAGTATGCTTTGCCTAACCATGTTTTGCAGGAACAACAAGCCATCTGCATAAAAGGTTTTGTCACCATCAAAAAGAGAGAGATTGTTGAGAAAACTCCTAGTTTTGATGTTAACAAATCATTTTATGCATTCAAGAAATCATACATTTCTTAAGGAGGAAAAGCCACAGGGTGGCATATTCTTCTGAACCTGCTTATAGCAAAAGGAAAGCAAAAGATGTCTCTGAGTCTGCCCATACTAGACGGAAGACACGAAGAGACGCAGTCTCTGAGTTTATGAGTACCAGACAGAGAACTCAGGTAGACTCAGAATAAAACTATAGGACCAGATCACCAACGGTCATGAATTTCACTTACAATATTTATATTGATTTTGTTGTATCGAACTGATCGGCAGGATCAATCAACAGACAACTTCCAAAGAAGAATGAAACACTTATGGAAGCCCGAATTCTGATTGTATGGGCGAATAGAATCCAATGGGATCCAATCTACCTTCAAATGGTCAAAAAGACTTTCCTTATGAAGTCTGTCTAAGAAAGGAAATGGAAGACTAATCTCTCAAGGAAAAAGTCAATGGTCGAGTGTGGCTTAGAGAGTATATAAGGAGAGGATGAGATCAAGAAGAAAGGAGAGGATTAACATATTCCAAAGCTCGATTATGTTCTTCATTAGTTGTCTGAAAAAGTGCGAAATTGAGTGATCCTAGTGCATTACCAAGAAGAGTGATTTTGTGAGACATATCATCACAAAGTGCTAACACTCAAGAGTGTGTAATCACTTTTGATCACATAGTGAAATCCAGCCTATTGGCTGATCGCCTGAAGAGTGGACGTAAGCTTGTAAAAAGCCGAACCACTATAATTGTGTTTGCAATCTTCTCTACTCTTTCTATTTAATTTCTGTTTGTAGATTGCAAAAGCTTGATATTACTTGCGCATAAAATTTCTCTACACCTATTCACCCCCTTCTAGGTGTTAATACTAGCTATATCAATGGCGACAACGGGATGTCGGGTTTCTAGAGAGTTGTCGAAGTCCTCTCCTTGCTTGAGTTTTACTTTTTTGTTTGGGTATGAACCTTGCTTGAGTTTGATTGTTAGATGGGATTCGATTTCATGGGATTTTCTTTCTTTCTTTTCTGTTTAGATATTTCGATAATGTTTCGTTTGAAACAACCAGTGCGGAGAACATACGCCCCTCAGTCATCACTCGTCAAGAAACGAAAGCAAATCCAGTTCAATTGCTTCTTGCTCGACTCTGGAACTTCCATTCCAATTTTTTCTCATTTGAAAAGAAAAATGACATCTCAACTTCCAAGCCATTAAGTAATATAATATAAATCAAGTCCCCATGATGATCGGCACGAGATGATAAATTACAGACAACGATTGAATTTTTCCTTTAGTATCATGTTCCCCACTCGATGCAATTCCTGAGCGAAGAACCCGAATGAAAAACACTGCAGAATCATCGTAAGCCAGCAGTTCCTCAAGCCCATTTTGAAGCTCTCGGCGGTTATGAAATTTTGAAAGGGAAAATCCCCGAGCTCCAAAGGGAGATTGTACTTTCAAAAAAAGCAAATCTGGCTCCAATTGAGTTCAAAACGGATTCCGCTGCAAAAAGTTTTTAATTTCCCCCAAAATTTTTCCTGTTGTAAAATTAGATGCGAAAGCAATAATAAACTGCTGCAAACGAGAGTTGGGGGGAGTACGGATGCAGACAAACTACATGAGGGAACCTAGTTTCGTTTGGCCATGAATTTACTTGTGCACATGATGGAATGTTAATTAACGGCGGGTAATCAAAAAAAGGTGCGAGATTGCCCTTCGATCAAGCGGCTCTTTCTTTGTTCTATTTCATTGACTAGATGTGAAATGCAATTTCGACCATTCTTGCTCTATTTAGTCACTGTGCATTGCTCAGTTTGGAATCTTTCACAGTTCACTCACTCCTGAGGGAGCTAAGACCCAATCCAAACATTACAAATTTATTCTGTATCGATAAGAAACTAGGAGATGATTCTTAAAAATTGAAGGCGACCATCGAACGCTCGAAAGGATCCTAATGTGATTCGACATGCTAGAGCAGCAACAAGTGTGGAGAGAGAAGCGATAGAGCGTCGGAACAGGGGCGGCCTTTATGTGCTTCGTTGGCAACGGCAGGGGAACGGCCGCTTGACAAACAGAGCAGCAATGAGTGCGAAGAGTGAAGCGAGTGTGGGGGACCAGCTGCTTGACGAACGGTCTTCAGCCAGCCGATGTCATCGTGGGAGTGGGGGACCAAGTGGACGTTGAGCTAGTCAGGGCGATTTGGGCACTCATGTTGTAGGCCACGTGGGTGGAGACCTTCGCAGCAGCAAAGGAGAGGGCCAGGGACAAGAGGACGATGGTCGCGAGGGCCACTAGAACCGCGGCCATCACAGCTGCGGTCGTCGCGGCCATCGCAGTTGCAGCCGTCGTGGCTGCAGAGCTCAAAGCATAGTGGTGTCGAAGCAGTAGGAGCGAAGCGAAGAGTGAGAAGACGATGATTGCAGCGATTTTAAAAAAGGAGCAGAGAAATGAAAGCAGTCGTGCATCGGAGACAGAGGGAAAGATTTTGGTGGAGCTTGATGGAGGAGAAGAAGGCGTCCCATTAAATGAAGAGAGAGAAAGATAGACAATTTTGAAAGAGAGAGGGAGAGCGTGGGCGGCAAATGGAGAGAGAGGGGGAGGCAAAGGACATGGCATTTAATGAAGAGAGAGCGGGGCAGGCGAAAGAGAGGAGAGAGAAGACTTGTAGAGGAGAGAGAGTGTGCAGAAGGAGGAGAGAGGAGAGAGAGAGGGGAGAGAAAAGCAGGTGAGCCCGCGGTGACACATGACGCGCTCCGGAGGCCTTTCTAGTTTGCCACGGTGACACATGAGTTGCACCTAATATTTTCTCGGGGGATAATTAGTTATAAGGTATCCCCATCAACCTTCCACGCAGTGATCGCCTACGGTGACCTGTATGGCTTCGTCAGTGATCCAAGTCACCAAGCAGCGGACACCCAGAACCCTCCCAACGGAGCGGGCGTCGGCGATGTGTTCTCTGCCTCTAGGTACGGCTTTTTGAAGAAATTGAGGAAGCTAGTGGAGCAACAAGGAGCCTCTCTCTCTTTCGACTCCCGATGCCAACAGATACTACGCTCTCCAATGGCCTGCTCTCAACGACTTCGCCGACGTCGTTCAGTACATCATCGAGGTACTTCCTTTTCATCGCTCGCCCGGATTGTGTATTTCTCGAGACACAGTCCTGAATTCGGGTGTATAGGTTGCTACTAGAAGCATTTGATGCTTACGTGGTACTATCTTAACGTACTAATTATTGTTGTTCTTTATGTACGTCGGTGTTGGATGATGATTTGCTTTTCAAAATGGCCATTGACGAAGGGGGTAATGGGAATACGACGGACAACGTTAAGCAGACTATACTGCATTAGGCTCCTGTTCGTGGATCTGTTGTAGTTGCAGATATGCTTTTGCAAAATGGAGCTTCTGTAGAGGCATCTGATATAAATGGGTGTCGACTACTTATTAATGTTGGAAATTTCCAATAATGGGCTTACATTAATTAATTAATTTTCTATTTTATATAATCGGGTTAATAGATATTCCAATATATTTTGAACTCTCAAGTGATCTTATTGAATTGGGTTTTAGCATCTATTAATTATGGGCCTAGTTGAGCAGCAAAGTGTAGGCAATTGTGTTTAACTGAAGCCCGTAATGGGAGGGGCCCAATTGACACGCTGTTGATTAGGGTTTGCTAGGTCCTCTCTCTAGCCTATAAAATGGTAAGTTATACCTATCAGTCGTTTAATCCCATTAAAGCTGCTAAACCGAAATAGGTCATAGAGAGGAAGATCCGGCATACCGATAGATCACTGATTATATCAGCTTGATCTGTTTTCAATCAAGTGAGGCCATGGCTCAAACAGGTATGTTCTAATTCCGTTATACATATATGGATTCTTGGTGTTTTACAATCATGTATGAATCGAATTCGTTATTAATTTATTGATTGTTCATATTAAGAAATTTTTACATGTGGTATCAGAGCTTGCCATATATGATTGTGGAACCCAAAATTATTTTTTTTTATGAATAAATTCGAAATTTCTTCTCTTTAACTGAATGTTGTCGTTTTTTTCACGTAGACTCTTTCATCGATTGATTCGAAACCTTAGGATTTTTATTCTACATGTCGAGATCTTTCCAACCATATATAATTTATAGATTTTCGTTGAGAATTGAGAGAAAATTTCGAATTTGAAATTCTAGGGTTTGTACCTTGAAAAGTTCTAAATTTTTTTAAATTACTTGCAATTGAATGAAGTATATTATAAATTGATGCATGGGTATTGTTATATATATGTTTTAGAATTGTTTGGTTGCATTAAAGTGAGTTTTTTGGCTTTAAACTTGAGAAAATTGATTTTCGGCCATGGGTATAAGATCCGAAAATTTTGAAGCTTCAATATTGATGATTTGTTCGATTAATCTTCGTTTAAATCACTCTAATCAATTTATAATGGTGTTAGAATCAAAGCCCATGAAAAATATCACAAAAATTAGGCATAAAACAGGTATTATTGAGCTTCGGGTCGAAAGGGTCGTGTGACTCGGTTTGCGGCACCTCGGGGCTTCTACCGGAGGTTGAAGAAGACCTCTAGCCGGGCCAAGCTGGATTCGGGCGCAGCCCGAATCTAGGCCCTCGTGGGATTCGGGCGCAGCCCCCGAATCTAGCCTTCGAGAGATTTGGGCGCGAGCCCGGAATCGTGCCTATGAATTTCTAGGCTTCGGACGGATGAAGCCCGGGCGGAGTCGGAATTTTCTGGCCCGGCCCTGTTTGGCTGATTTCGGCCATTAAAAATATTAAAATATTAATAATAATGATATTAAAAAAAAAAAAGGGAGTGGCAAAAATTGTTGTTTAATAAATGTAATATGATTTTGGGAAGCACATGTTGTTAAGTGCTTCATATTTATGAATTTTGGGCATTGATTAAATGGAACATTATAAATTTTTTTGGAGTTCCTATTAATAAAAATTAGTATATACAATTACATGCCCAAAGGGGTTATTGTGTATATTAATTTGAAAATTGTATGAAGATAAAATTCCCACATTAAAATATGGAGATGTATAATTGGAAAAATATTTATCAGCCCAAAGGGGATAAATTTTATGAAAATTATATGTAATTTCCCTCTATATTATTATAATAGAGATAATTGATGGGGATGTATGACTCAAAAGTTTTATCTTTCTAAAGGGGATAAATTTTAGAGTTATGTGTAATTCCCCTCTATGTTGAGATAATAGAGATGTATAATTTAAAGGTCTTGTTTGCACAAAGCAAATAAGCCCTTGATAATTATATGTAATTCTCCTTATCATCTCTATATATTGATATTATGGAGATGTATAATTTAAAGGATTTGTCTGTCCAAAGGGGATGGATCCTTGACAATTATATGTAATTTTCCTTGTTGTTTTATGAACTTCATGATGTGGAAAATAATGGTGCATTATACGTTCTGCCCAAAGGGGAGTTTATAATGTACTAATTGTTTTGTGGAATTGATTATTGCCCATAATTAATCATATTGCATTATGTGTGACAAACAGTTACTTTTGTTGTGAACAACAACAATGCCACGGTCGAGATGTTAACTGGATCAAACTTCAAGAGGTGGAAGTAGGAAATAGAGTTTGCTTTGGGAATTGTGGATATGGACTTGGCTTTACGTGAGAATGTACCTCCCAAGCCTAATGATCATAGTAGTGCAGATCAAAAGGCCCATTATGCTAGATGGGAAAAATCCAACTGACTGAGCCTCATTGCTATGAAGAGGTCCATTGCTGAGCATTTCATTAGTGGTTTACCGGAAAATACGAATGCAAGACAATTCCTTGAAGTAGTGGGAGAACGATATAAAGTCTCGGACAAGGCTGAAGCTGGAAACTTGCTGAATGAGTTAACAACTATGAGATATGATCTTTGCTATGGGTGTTAGAGAATTTATACCGAAGATGGTCCACATTCAGTCCAAACTCAAAGCCCATAAAATTGTTCTTTTTGAAGATTATATTGTGCATCAAGTCTTAAATGTTCTACCAGTTGAATTTAGCCAGATTAAGACTGCTTATAACGCTCAGAATGAGACTTGGAGTGTTAATGCCTTGATTACAAAGTGTGTGACTGAGGAGGAAAAGTTGAAGAAGGAGAAGTATGAGTCGGCCCACTTAATTGCTAATGCCAAGTTGAGTTCCTCTAGGGGAAAATGGAAGCCTAAAGGGTCAAATGCTCATGGTCCAAAGAAAGGTCAAGACTTCAAGAAAAATGTGAATAATGGGAGAAATGGAGATAAGGATTTCAAGTGTTTTCACTGCAAGAAGCAAGGTCACAGGAGAGCCAATTGCTATAAGTTCAAAGCTTGGCTAAAAGGAAGAAAAGAAAGTCACCAAGGTGAGTTGTTGGTTTGTTTTGAATCAAATCTACTTGATGTTCCTCTGGAGTCTTGGTGGCTTGATTCTGGTGCTACTGTTTATGTGACTACTACCTTACAGGGTCTAACAAATCTAAGGAATCCAAGTCTGAGGGAGTTAAAACTTAAAGTTAGAAACAATGTTGGAGTTGATGTTGAGCGCATAGGCACAGTTGTTTTGAACTTAGATTTTGGATTTCAGCTTATTTTGAACAATGTCTTTTATGTTCCTGGTTTTAAGAGAAACTTGATATCTCTTTCTTTGCTTGACAAAGCTGGATATTGTCTTTACTTTGCAAATAAAAGAGTGGATTTGAGTTATGATTCCAGAATTATTGGGAATTGTGTTTTGTGTGATGGATTATATCGATTGTCCTTATCTTCCGATAGAACATATTGTTCCTTTAATGTCGAGAACAATATTGCTAAGAGATCCTTGATTAAAGAGAAATTTTCATTGCTGTGGCATAAGTGATTAGGGCATATCTCCAAAGAAAGGGTAAAGCGACTCATCAAGGCTGATATTCTTCCTTCTCTTGACTCAGATGATACTGAGACTTGTATTGATTGTGTAAGGGGAAAATTGACTAAAATTAAGAAGAAAGGCGCTACTCGCAGTCAAAACTTATTAGAGATAATTCATACGGATATTAGCAGGCCATACTCAACCACCTTATGTGGAAATAAGTACTTCATCACCTTCATTGATGATTTCTCCTGTTATTGTTACGTTTATCTGATTAAGGAGAAGGCTGAAGCTCTTGACATGTTCAAAGTGTTTCGCATTGAAGTTGAGAAACAATTGGGAAAAATTATCAAAATTGTTAGATCTGATTGCGGTGGTGAGTATTATGGGCGATATACTGAGACTGGACAACAAATGGGACCGTTTGCTAAATACTTGCAAGACTGTGGTATTGTTGCTCAATATACAATGCTTGGAAGTCCCGAACAGAATGGTATAGCTGAACGGCGCAATCGCACACTCATGGAGATGAACGAAGTGTGATGGGCAGTTCTAATTTGCCTGAATACTTATAGGGTGATGCGATTAAAACAGCAGCTTATATATTGAATCGTGTACCTAGTAAATCAGTGCCGAAAACACCTTTTGAATTATGGACGGGGAGGAAACCAAGCTTGAATCACTTTCGAGTTTGGGGGTGTCTTGCGAAGGTGAAAATTTATGATCCTTATCAGAAAAAGACTGAACCCAGGACTACCAGATGTTATTTTATTGGATACCCTCACCATTCCAAAGGGTATAGGTTCTATTTTCCTACTCGGGGCACTAGAATTGTTGAGTCTCAAACTGCTAAATTCCTGGAGTTAGATGTTGTTGAAGAGAATTCTTCTCAATCTTTTGAAAGGGAAGAACCAAACAAAACTGTTTCCATTCCATTGCCCATCTTGAATGATGATTCCATGCGAGAGCCTTGTAGAGTGGAAACGCAGCAAGAAGCAGATATTGGAGATATGACTGCGAATGAAATTCCCCAGACGAATGATCCGGCTCCAGAAATGCCTGTGCGGAGATCACAACAACAAAGAAGACCGACACTTCAAGATGATTATCATGTCTATCTTGGAGAAGCTGATTTTGACATTGGACATATAGTTGATCCGGCGACCTTCAAAGAAGCTCTTGATAGTGATCAGGCAGATGAATGGTTAAGAGCGATAAAGGACGAGATGATTTCCATGTCAAATAATCAAGTATGGGAACTTGTTGATTTACCTGATGGGCATAAACCGATTGGCTGCAAATGGGTATTCAAAACCAAGAAAGATAATAAAGGTAATATAGAGAGATTCAAGGTGAGGTTAGTCGCAAAGGGGTTCACAGAGAGAGGGCATTGATTATACTGAAACTTTTTCTTCGGTGTCCACTAAAGACTCATTTCGGATAATCATGGCATTGGTGGCTCATTTCGACTTAGAGCTTTACCAAATGGATGTTAAGACAGCTTTTCTAAATGGAGATCTGAATGAAGAAGTATATATGCAGCAACCTGAAGGGTTTAAAGAAGCTGGAAAGGAGCATATGGTGTGCAAGCTTCAGAGGTCTATTTATGGTCTCAAACAAGCATCACGTCAGTGGTACTTGAAATTTGACAAAGTTGTGAGATTTTTTGGCTTTGAAGAAAACAAGTTTGATAAATGCATCTACATGAAAGTAAGTGGGAGTAAATATATTTACTTAGTACTTTATGTAGATGACATTTTGCTTGCCAGTAGAGATATTGATCTATTGAATGACACAAAAAGTTTTCTGTCTGCAAAGTTTGATATGAAAGATCTTGGGGAAGCCTCTTTTATTTTAGGCATTGAAATTCATCGTGATAGATCTAAGAAGGTTTTGGGATTATCTCAGAAAAGTTATATAGATCGTGTTCTGAAGAGGTTTAATATGCAAACCTGCAAGGTTGGTGAAGCTCCTGATGTGAAAGGAGATAAATTGAGCATAGAACAATGCCCCAAGAATGATGTTGAAAAAGAAGCAATGAAGAATGTTCCATATGATGGTGCAGTTGGCAATCTTATGTATGCACAAGTATGTACCAGACCTGATATTGCTTTTGCTGTGAATACTCTTGGGAGATATCTGTCGAATCCAGGTCATGAACATTGGGTTGCAGCTAAGAAAGTGATGAGATATCTTCAACGAACAAAAGACTTCATGCTCGTGCATAGTAGAGTAGAGGATCTAAAGGTGATTGGATATTCAAATGCTGATTTTGCTAGTTGTTCGGATGACAGAAAATCAATTTCTGGATATATTTTTATGATGGCTAGAGGTGCTATTTCTTGGAAGAGCACAAAGCAAACCTTGGTTACAAACTTTATAATGTATGCTGAGTTTGTGGCGTGTTACGATGCGTCAACTCAAGCTGTTTGGCTTAGAAATTTGATCTCTGAATTGCGAGTTGTGGACTCTATTGCCAGACCTATGGTGATCTACTGTGACAACACTGCAACTGTGTTTTATTCCAAGAATGACAAGATCAGCAATGCGTCCAAACACATGGAGATCAAATATTATACTGTTAAGGACTTAGTCAAAAATGGAGACATTGTGATAGAGAATATTAGAACTGAGTCCATATTAGCCGACCCCCTAACAAAAGGATTACGACCCATTTTGTTTAAAGAACATGTAAAGAATATGGGTGTTTTAGAGTCTTTTGATCTCTTTTGTTAGTGGGAGCTGTATAGTTTGTATTTCTGGAAATTATAGTTATATACAAACTAATAATGCTTTTATAATATCTATTAAAGCATTTACTTTTGATGATCATTATTATTGATTTTGTTGTTATCCTTTTTCCTGTCGATTGAGAAATGGAAATATGAAACAGTATCTTTAAACAAATTTTAGTTTAAAGACGACTGGATGTCACTAATTATGAGATCTCATGTTGGATTGTGACATAGTTGTGCAATTTCATATTGTTTAGAAATCGCACTAAGGCAATTTCATGTTGTTTAGAAATTGCACTAATGCAGTTTCATGTCGTTGAGAAATTGCATTGAGGACCGATAAGAAATAGTGTATATTTTGATCACATATTGGCACTATTTCTTACTACACTACTAGGCTCATGATCCATGAAAATATAATGTTTATTATATGTGATTATGGAAGGTCATGTGTTACAGTATTTTCTTAACACGTTGATTGCCATAGTCCTATAATGAGGTTATATAGGATTGGATTCATTTTGAGATGCCGTTATTGGAATATTATTTTTCAAAATAGTGGCCACATAAAACAAATTTTCAGTTATTAACCCGAGAGTGTCGTTTTCAAAATAAAAATATTTCTCAAAATAAAACAAATTAATTAATGTAGCCCAAGTAGGAGAATGTTGGAAATTTCCGATAATGGGCTTACATTAATTAATTAATTTTCTATTTTATATAATCGGGTTAATAGATATTCCAATATATTTTGAACCCTCAAGTGATCTTATTGAATTGGGTTTTGGCATCTATTAATTACAGGCCTAGTTGAGCAGCAAAGTGTAGGCAATTGTGTTTAACTGAAGCCCGTAATGGGAGGGGCTCAGTTGACACGCTATTGATTAGGGTTTGCTAGGTCCCCTCTCTAGCCTATAAAAGGGTAGGTTATACTTAGCAGTCGCTTAATCCCATTAAAGCTACTAAACCGAAATAGGTCATAGAGAGGAAGATCCGGCATACCGATAGATCACTGATTATATCAGCTTGATCTGTTTTCAATCAAGTGAGGTCATGGCTCAAACAGGTATGCTCTAATTCCGTTGTACATATATGGATTCTTGGTGTTTTACAATCATGTATGAATCGAATTCGTTATTAATTTATTGATTGTTCATATTAAGAAATTTTTACAATTGATTCTCTCATTTTTCTGTTGATGCATATTTATTCTCAGTTACTTACTTACCATAGTTGAAGGAATTACAGCATTGGCATGCTTCGTTGAGTAATTTACGAATTTGATAATTGTAGAATTGGTGTGCTAGGTTTTGTCGAGTTAAAAAGGGATTTTGAGCGTTTTATGCATGACATTTATGCTATACTGATAAATAGTAATGTGTGATGCAACCAGGCACTAGCTATAGTGGTCATTTCCATTTTATGAAACTGTTTCTGCGGAAGATCACGAAATTTCATCTTCTGAAGTCGTGATTTATTCTGTTTGACTATATGTTCTCCATTTGGTCCAGTGAGAAGGATTATTCCTTTTGTTAATTCCTCTAGTGTCAATCTTTTATTGTTATTTTTTTTATGGACATGACAATTCTTCATTTGCTAGCCTCTCCGCTGCAGTTATTGCTGCCCAACATGGCCAGAAGACCTTGTCAAATGGCATCGTTGCAAGGTATCATGCTGATTATGATGCACCAGATAATGATGGAAGAATTCCTCTTCATCTGTATGTAAAAATTGCTCTAGATCTTAAGACACATGAACGTCATGAAATTGCTCTCTAGAAATTAAGCGGACAAATTTGGACGTACTCATTTCTGTGACCTTAAAACTCCATTTTTATTGATGACGGGCTTATCGGATATGGTAGAAATTCCTTCGGTGGAAAGGAACATATCAATGCTCATCATCTCAAATGCTATTTCTATAGAGTTTCGTGACATCAAAGGAGTGGATTATTTCCTTACTGTGCAATGTATGGTCGATTGAGTTGAGCATTTTCAAAGGTTATCTCTTAGGTAAATCCATAAAAATATAATATAGTAGCTCCTCTCTACTTGCTCTGTAACGCCCTTTGGCTTGTGAAGTTCTTAAACCTGGTTTTTTTGGCCTGTTATGATTCATGGTTAGGAAGTGTGAAGTTTTCTTTTGATAGCAGTATGTCTCTGGAATTCATCTTTATTGTTTTTCTTTTCTTTTTATATGATTCACATCCTGGCGATTTAGAAATCACGGTGGAAGATTGAAAAAGCAGTATGACGTGGAAATGATTTGATTAGATGCTCTTACATGTATAAAAAATTAAATAGTTTGGTAGATGCCTTGGTGCCTGACCTAATTTAATTGTAAGTAGCTTTAGCGTAGACGACCTTTGCCTGATTTTGAAATTCTTGCGTTGAATTCAGGGTCTGAAAAAGTTTGAGAAGACATTTATGCAAACCTGGAAGAAGCGTGAATAATTCATTGTTAGTTGTTCGACTGAGCCTGTTTCATGGTGGTCGCAGGCTGAACTGTTTCTAAACAGTACCACTTGCTTGTCCGAATGAGTGATCTATCATGGCTAGAGATAGTTTAAGTTCGTTCAAGTTCCTTGTTTTGTAATGAGGGATGATTGGGAAGATTTACATTAAAATGACGTCAAAGACAATTTCCATTTCCTTTCGCATTATTTTATCCTGCAGCTCCTTTTCTGATCATTTGTCATAGTAATAAGTTTTAATACCCTGTTTGACGTTATGTTATATCTTTATCCATGGTAGAATTCGAGAATGTGACATCTTTTGATTGTAACCATCCTGTAATTAACTGGAAGTTTTTTTTTTTTTTTTTTTTTTGGCAATGACAAGACATTGACCCCATGAGAGTGACCTTATACGATAAGTGTTTTTAATGCTAGATGAAGCAAAACAGCGAAGTGCTCCTGAGAACCTGATGGTATATCATGTTGGATTGGTGACCCTAAAAGTTTGACGTTAGAATAGTAGTCCGTTTATACATTAGTTTTAAATATTCTTGGGTTAGGATCAACTTCTAGGTTGTGCATGGATGAGGTTTTTGCTTAGGGCAGTGGAGTCTACCTATTATGTAAGATACAGACCAAGTGACAATTGAATCCAATAAATACTTGCTATGCAGGTTAACTTGGAGAATCCTTGTAAGTTCTTGGCCTCTGTATGAGGTTATATCAGACATATTTATCCTGTCATTTAATCACTCACGTTCGGAAGCAATATAAGAAGGCATGGACCCTTTGGTAAGTAAAAGAAACGTTCTTTGGCTGAGCATTGACAAGCAGCAATATAACTGGCTTCACGGAAGGTCTGGTGTCCAGCTTGATGCGCTAGGAGTCTACTCTAAACCATTTTGTGATCTTTGTTTCTCGAAATCCATTGGGCCATTTGGAGGTTAAGGTGGTAGTCCTTGGGATGATGAAAATAGCATGGGTGTGAGAAATTTCCCTAAAAATGTTATAAAAAAAAAAATTCGTTTTTTAATCCGGCCAGGTCGGATCTAGGTAGACAGGTCGGCTAATGGTGCAAATCGGGTTAACCCAGTCAGAACCCATTACTAGAATATAATATAATAAAAAAATCATTAAAAAATTCTAAAGAAAAAAATTAGAAAAGTTTGAAAATTCCAAAAATATTAATAAAAGGTTTTTAAATTCAGAAAAATCAGAAAAAGTTTAGAAAAATTGTAAAACCCTTAAAAATGTTAAAACCCAAAATTAGACAAGCCTTTGGGGCTTTACAATAGGGTTCTTTGTTTTGTCTTGCATTTTTTTCTTTTTAGGGACAATATTATGATATTTGTTTAATTTTCTTTATGATTATAATTGATTGCTCATTTTAAGATGTTGCATGTTATTTTCCTACTCTAAAATGGCTAGGGTGGTTCTTAGATTTCTTGGATAGGTTGCCATGTTATTAGTTAGCACACAATTAAGTTAGGTATCGAAATGACGTTAATTTTAGGATTAATGAAATCAAGTCCCAAAGTCTAGAATATCTAGTTGCGTAAATAATAAGATATTTTCCCATATCTTACTAGGTTTCTAGCCATCCTCAAAAGGGCTAGTGGCAATTCCTTAGTTTAAATTTGCATAAGTTTAATCGATCAAAATGTTGAATGAGCCTGAGAAAGTCCGAGATAAAGGATGGTCATCGGCTCGAAGTTGACAATATTGCTAAACCTAACCAAAGCTCCCCTAGTCGGGCGAGCCAAAAGTTAGGTCACAACAATATATATAGCAATGGCTAGTGATGTGGCTTGGATTTCATAATAGAAGACTTGATTGACTCTCAATCCTACAAAATTTCTTCATTGATTGGCAATCAATCTCAAGACAATTTACCTTTTGAAAATGAAGATCTCTACTTATGAAAACCAAGAACTTGGTTGTATGGACAACCTATTCAACAGAGATTCAAATTTTGTCACTCAACAGCTACTCAATCCTTTTCATATAAATCTATTCAACAGGTAGATTAGAAGATAAATCTCTGGAGAATGCTGAACAGCTAGATTGGAAGTGAATGAGTATAAAAGGAAACCTAGGAGAAAGAATGAGACAAAGCCGAGAATTAGAAATTCCAAAGTTTGATAGAACTTTGATCCTATGCACTTGTCTTTCTTGAGCTACAAATTGTGATATTTGAGAGAAACTGAAAAGAGTGATTGAGTGAGATAATGAGATAATGAGATCTATCATATATTAAGGATGACCACTTACAACTGTAATTTCTTATTGATCATCTACTGAAATTTGGCCAGTAGACTGTTAGTGTGAAAAGTAGACGTAGGCTTTCTATAAGCCAAACCACTACAAATTTTGTGTGCAAATTCTCTTACCCCTAAACTCTTGTTTATTACTTTCAATAATCTTTTGCATGCCATCAAATTACATCTATGTTTAGACTCTGAAGTTTACACTCTAATAAATATCCTCATTCTACCATCATTGTTTAGACTCAGATCTTCACTATATTACTTTTGCTTTAAATTTGTCAAGATTTGTTAGAGTCACTTATTTGTTTCCATCTAGGTGATACCGCTAGCTTCCAACAATTGGCACATGTGCAACCAGCTCGTTCACATGGATTGGTAATTATGTAGCTCCTGAAGTCATAGTCGAAATCCCACATATCGAAGACTCGAAGACCATGTGAGAAAACATTTGTGAAATGTACGAGAAACTCAATTGAGCCATGTTGTTCTTGCTCACCCAAGCCTTATCGGAACTGAAGCAAGGGAACCTCTCGGTCACCCTATGGAACAAGTTCGAGGAGGCCAAGGAACAACCCGAGGGACCCAAGGCGACTCTCAGACAATACTGAGCCATGAAAGATAGAGAGTTGGTGACTTGATTTCTCTTGATTTTAAATGGAAGCTACTCACCTTTTTGGTCACAAATCCTTGCTGCGGAACCAATCCTGTCGCTTGGCCGAATCTATCAACTAATCGTCCAAGAAGAAAGCCAACTCCTGGCCACGGTTGGGAGAAAGCCTCACCCTTGCCACTCGACAGGAACGACATAGCGAAGTCTCAGAGCTTTGAGGTCGCACCGAGCGGCAACTGCATCTCGCCTGGAGGAAGACGGAAACCCTTAAGGGTTTCAAACGGATGGCTCAATAAAAAAGCAAAGAACCAAGGGCCATTTTTTAACCATCCATCCAGCAGAATCCAATGCCCATATCAAGCCACGTCAGCATCAACTTTTAAGCCATCAAACGGTCTATGAAGTGCCACGTCATCACAAAAGGGAGTTGGGCACTATTCCAAAACAAAGGTAAATTTTGTGAATATTATAAGCGTCCACGTTGCATTGTTGCTACATGCTAGAAATTACATGAAAAGTCGAATGGTAAAGACAAAATAGAAAAAAGAATTTTCTACTTATCAGGTTTCAGCACAAAGGACCAAAAGAACAAATCAAGCAATTACCCAAGACTAGTACCAAAATATTATAAAAGCTCTAAGTCAATTGAGGACTATCAACAAAACTGTGAGTCTTTCATGTATTTCCTATTGCTAGATGAATTCAATTTTCAGTTGATGCATAGATTATTGATTCAGGTGTTAATGTCCACATAATATGCAATGAGCAATTCTTTTTCTGATGTTCACAAAAAACCCCACTCTTCCATGTCAATTTGGCTTCCAAACATGAATGTCACTCATCACCAAAATTGGCACAATTCATCTTACTCTAAACATTATCTTGAAAGAGGTCCTCTATATTCCTGAATTTTAGTTTAATCTATTATCTATTTCCAAAGCTTGTGAGAACAATTCTTGTTGTGCCATATTCAATTTTGAAAATTATTTCTTGCAGGATAATTTGACTGGCAAACTTATGGACATAGGTATTGTCGCACAAGGACTAAATTTTTGGACAAGCTTTTTGAGAGGCTTTGATTTGTCTTCAGTAAATAACCGCATTTTATGTAATGCTACCACTAGTAATAAAATCATTCTTTCTCATCGATGTTTGAGCCACAGTGCTCATTTCCCCATCCCAATTGTACAATTTGTGCTTTGGCAAAGCAATCGCAAATGTCATTTCCAGTCAATACATCTCAAGCTATTTGTGCATTATCCTTGATTCATGTAGATATCTAAGGTCCTTATCACATTTCACATCATGATAGATCTCATTTTTTCCTCATCATTCTAGATGGTTATACCCATGCCACTTGGTTTTTTCTCATGCAATTCAAGTGTGACGTCCTGGATTTCGACCCACTTCGGCACGTGTGAAATGATTATTTCATCAATGCGATGTTGGTTACGTTTACTTTGAGTTGGCCCCTCATGAGTTAACTGACTGTTCGGAAAGGTGATTAAGGACAGATGTGCGTACGACTAGTGAATTCAATCAGGGACTGGCACTCGACCATAAAGATCAAGCATAGACGATACCACACTGTTGCAGGCCAATTAGCGAACGGAAACATCGATTCGGCGGAGTACGAGGTCGGATTGCGGGTGATTCCACACAACTTTGATATTAATGACGAACGATGTTAAACCGATATCCTATTGGCCTGTATTCAGGGTGAGCAATCGATCCCTCACGATTACATGACAACTGAGGATCGCCTTGATCTGAATAGACACGATCGTGAATTGAAAAGCTATCAACCACGGGTCAAACGCGCGGAACACCCTAAACGCTGCCCGAAAGTCAGGTCGTACTAAAGTCGCCACTGGTTGAGATTAATCACGAAATTCAGTCCGATTTCGGGTACTGAACTTTCAAGGATGTCGAGACAAGAATATTGGACAACGCCTCATTAATTCCTAAGTTTTTTGGTAAGCCCGGAAATTGTCGAAGTGGATTAACGAGCCGAGATTAGGACCGGATTTTTGGGAATTGCGCTTCAGGGGTAAAAAGACCGAATTACCCCCCTTCTAGAAGCTTGTTTGATTTTGATTTTTGGGTTTTATCTCTCTCTCTCTCCCGCATGCTCCCTTTTCTCTCTCTCTCCCCCTTTCTCTCTCTCCTGCGCCCCCTGCCGCACGTCCTCTCTCCCCTCTCTTTTCTCCTTTTTCTTCTTTCCTTTCCTCCTTCCCCCACGCCGGCGCCCACTCCCCCCGCCTCTAACCCTCTCTCTCTCTCTCTCTCTCTCTCTCTCTCTCTCTCTCTCTCTCTCTCTCTCTCTCTCCTCTGCACAGGCCCATGTACGTACGCACGTGCTGCTGCCTTCTGCAGCTTCTTCTTCCTCCTCCTCTTCTTCTTCTTCTCCTTCTTTTGGTTTTCTTTGCTACTACTGCTGTTGCTGCCCCCCCTCCGTCCGCCGTCTCAGTCGCCTTCGCCGCACCGCGTCTCGTCGGCTCGCTGCCGAAGCCCGACAGCCGCTTGAACTAGCCCGTCCCTCCTCTGTCCTACCGGTTTCGCAGCTGTCGGCCTCCCTCCTTCTCTCCGTCGCTGCTTCGGTCGACGGCCGTCGCCTTCGCTACGACTCGGCCCAACCGCCGCGTGCCTCGCCGCCTCCGCCCAGCCCCGAACCAGTTGGGTTTCTCTCCTCCCTCTGCCAATTTCTTTCTTAGCAGGCTTCGGTTTGCTTGCCGCCGCCCAGTGCCGCCTCGGAGCTCGCCCTAGCCGCCCAAGCCGGCCACCTCTGCCTTGCACCGCTGATCGTCGCCCAGCTTAGTCGCTGCTCTCCTCCTCTCGATTTCTCGCGGAAGCAGCCCGACCCGCTGCTCTCGACCTCCTTCCTCCTAGTCCCCTCGCTGGAGCGAGCAGGGCCGACCAGTCGTTGTCCAGCCGCCGCCCAGCCGGTCGCCGGGTCGCTACCAGTCCCATCCGCCGTCGCCGTGCCCTCTCTCTCCCTCTCGGCTCCTTTGGTCGTGACCTGGAGAAGCGGCCAGCAGCCTCACTGCTGCACGCCGCCGCCGGTCACCATCGCAGGCTCGCCGGAGAACCGTTCCCGCGCCTCCTCCGCCGCCCGGAGCCACCACAGAGTCTCCCCTTCCCGATGGTCAACTTGGTTCGAGACGTTTCAGCCGAGACCCGGTTCCGAAACACTTGGTTTCGGTGAACCGGAGGCACCGCCGTCCGCCTCGTCGTCGCCGTCGCGCCAGTGTCGTCGGTCTCGTCGCCGGGTGAGTTTAAGTTCTAAACCCTCAATTAGTCCGTTAAACTCGTTTAGAGGGAGATTAGATTATCGTTAATCGTAATTAGGAGGTAGATTAGAGTTGATCGTGATTTTATGTTGTTTACGTGGTTAATCACAGTTAAGGATAATTCATGGTGATTAGTTGGGGGTAATTAAGGATTAGTGTTATAATTCGTATTAGTGTTATTTTTATTAAAAAGAAATAATCTCTTTTTAATAGTATTATTTGACATGTCGTTTATTATGAAAGCATGTTGGATGGTTGATTGGATTAATTACTTTTCGGTAAGTAATTGCGGTAATTAGTGATTTATGAGAATTACTGGTCGTCACATTATTGTGAGACGAATATTATCTGAGGCAATAATTGATTGATTTGATAATTGCTTATTTATGCCTTATTGATTGAAGCACGTATATTCCGGGAATTATGTGGTATTTCCTTATGAAATTTGTTGATTATTGGATTATCGCAATGTGGCGATTCATGGATAATATATGGAATACTTACTGCTTCGTATGCGGACCTCATGCATGTCTTGTGCGGATTATGACGTGTGCTTATGAGTCTACTTGAGCCTTGAGGTGTGTTTACACGGGGAGACAGAGGTGATTGTACCCTGATGCGTGTTTACGCGGGGAAGAGGTAGAGCCCTAAAGTGTGTTTACATGGGGAGGCAGAGACGATTGTGCCCTAATGCGTGTTTATGCGGGGAAGAGGTAGAGCCTTGAGGTGTGTTTACATGGGAAGGCAGAGGAGATGATGCCCTGATGCGTGTTTATGCGGGGAAAAGGTAGAGCCCTAAGGTGTGTTTACACGGGGAGGCAGAGGAGATCGTGCCCTGAGGCGTGTTTACGGGGGGAAAAGGTAGAGCGAAGACGCGATCGATGAATTTCGGATACCCGATGGATTTCGGGGAAAGCGTCCCTGATGGATGTGCATATTTGGAACATGCATGAATGCAAGGGTGTATGAGAGACAAGTGACATTGTGTTCTGATTATATTTGTGCTTGTTGCACTGTCTATGAAATGCCTAAAGTGGTACCGTGCAAGGTGTGGCAATGGCCAGGTGAGATCACCTATGATACGACTCGAGTGTGATTGATTAATGTAATGCCGAGAGTGCAAGATGCATTAATGGTGAATTGCATGTGTATATATCGTGCAGGGTATGGCATGACCGGGTAAGGTCGCTTGTGAGTCGATTGCTTGTCGATGTGTTCATAATATTACTGATTGTATTAAGTCATTGCCTAAGACATATGGTTGTTCTGCTATTGACCTGCTTGAGGTATTAGACCGTACCATAGGTATCCCAAGGCGAGTTGGTGTCCTAGCCGGGGATTAGGGCGAGAACTCGCTGAGATTTATATCTCACCGGTTATTGTATAACTATTTTCAGGTCCGTTGGAGGCAAATTCGACAGGTGGTGCATTTTGGAAGAAGTAGATTAACCCTGGCCTATTTGTTTGGTTGGCTATGTAGGAAATAACCCGTGGTAAGGGCCTGTTTGTGTAGACTTCCTAAGGTTAATCAGAAGATGAATAAACTGGCATCATTGATTGTGTTCTGTTTGATTTTCCTGGCTATCCCAATTCATTAATTGTATGGGGATTAATTATCGCTTTCACATACGCTTAATTGTAAGATAAAAAGAATGGTCGGCAACGCATCCTGGGACGTCACATTCAAATGACCGAAAGAGAAAATGGGGATCGTCGTATGCTCGAGGGTCGGGGCGTGACATCAAGAGTCAAACTTTTTCCCATATATCGAATATATTCTCATTGACTAAAAATCAAATCGATAAATATGTCCAACGAATTTACACAGATAATGGGCAAGGGTTTTTAGTATGAATGCAAATCTTTTTTGTCTTTTCATGGGATACTTCATAAAAGCTCTTGCACTTACACTCCACAACAAAATGGCATTGTTGAGTGCAAATATCTACATCTCTTAGAACTAGCTCGAGCACTCAAGTACCAAACTTCCATTCTTGAAATTTTTTAGGGAGATTGTGTGGTCATAGCAGCCTATATAATTAATCACGTGTTGTCGCGACCTCACCTCGGGTGCACCACCTAGGGTTTGGCTAATGGATTACTAAGCCTAAACTTAGTTCGGGTTCTCCCAAGCCCATACCAATTTGCGACTTAGGGTTTAAATTTTTAGTTTACAAATGATTTTTATTTAGGAGTCGCCACTAATCTATTTTTGGTGGGTTGATTAGAAACTCAAGTAAAGTAACAGGAGAATTACTTTACTCCTATAAACCAGAGACTATGGGATCGGGGACTTGATTACGTTAGATTTCTCTAACGCCCTTTCAATACCTTTTCTCTTTGAAAAAAATTTGCAAGCAGTTTACATTGATTTTAATTTACTCCGTAACATGCAATGTGATCATGCGAGTGCGCAATCATTATTTAACACTCAATAAAGCAAAGCAATATATAAATTACAAGCACAGGGAAGAGATACTTACCTCGAGGCAACAAAAGCATCTACAATGTTAGCTTAAAAAAAACACATCACTAATCCTAGATATGGTTTCTAATTAACATGCAATCATTCAATTGTTTTTTTAAGGTTTTAAATTATTTAATAAGGCCTAAAAACTAAGTGCAATGCATGCGATGACGTGCGAAAGTGTCTAACTATAATAGCATGCAATGTGCAACCTAATATGCAAACTATATGTCATGCGACATTAATTATTTAACTTAATCTAATGCAAGAAAATATTTAATGCAACTATCCTAGTATGTCATGCATTCAAATGACCTTAAACATGCAATGACTAGATGACACACGGAAGATGACATAATTCTACATGCATGGCAATTCTTATGTTTTCTTTTTTATAATCAAAATTCGAAATTAAAAATAACCAATATTTAAACATGCAAACTATCCTAAAAGAAAATATTCTAACAAGAATCGCATCCAACTCAACTATATATTTTTGGGTTTTCTTTTATAAGCAAAATCAATTCAAGCAAAAGCATCAAGAAAGCATGGCAACAAATCAGACAAGATATTATCCATGTCCATTTAATTTTGGAAACAAATAAAATCATAACTCGGGCATGAGATCGGATTGGCTAATTTTTTAAAAGGAATCGCGGATCGTATCTCGGGCATGAGATTAGATCGACGATTTTTCCGTGCAATCGCGAATCGTATCTCGGACGTAAGATTGGATTGACTATTATGACACGTTAAAAAATTAGGGTATAATCTCTAATTTAAAATGCTACTCGGGAAATATTGGATGAGATAATATCACGCAAAAATTCGGTGAAAAACACAATTATTCAAACAAGGCAATAAAATATATGAATCTTGATTGAGGTGAGATTATTACCTTATTCAAACACTCGCTCACCAAAATTGGTCAGATTCGGCAAGACCATGCATGGTGACGTTTGACAATGGCTCGGTAGCGCTTACAGTGGTTTGATGGTCGCTGGAGGGGTTCTCCAAGGCCTGCAAAATAGAAATTTCCAAGCTTGGCAAGGGGGCCAGGAGTCGTCGATGGACGGGAGCAGCGAGTCTTGGTATTTCACTGTCGACTTTGTTGGATTTAGTGACACAGGATTGCGGCAATGTCTCCAAAGCAAATCCACTAGTCTTCTGACGATCCCACTGATTTTCAAACTTTGACCGTCTAAAGCCCACACTTAAACTTTCTACCTTTAAAGAAAGACTAGTGTGCTTCGCGCAAGGCGTGACTCCTTCGTCGTTGATGCAGGAGCTTGAGGTACTGGAACCTTCTCAACCACGGGTCATTAGGTCATCGTCGTTGCAGCAGAGACGATGGCAACGTAGGCGGCTGGGGTGCGGTGCAACAGGAAGGGGTGTTGCACGACGTGGGGTCTTCTTGGCTCGGCCGAGAGAGGACTCTCTCTTCTCCCTCTCTAACAAGGGCTGCAGCTCTTTTCTCTCAATTGTGGCTGTGCTCTCGTGTGTTTTCTCACTCCTTTTTCTGTATTTTTTTGTGTGTCCCTCTACAGAATTGTGTGGCCCTTTTATGGGTGAGAGGACAATGTTATTTAAGGAAATAAGATAAATTTGCATATTGCCTATTTAGTTCTTGTATCCTTCGTGCAATATTTTTTTCAATATTTCATTCGACACCTTCCCCGAATATTGGAAGAATAATGCGAATATTCTCGGGAATATTGCCATCTTCCAACTCATCACTCCTTAACGGGCTTGGCCAAATTCTCTTTCATTGCGGGCTTAGTCCAACTCGTGAAATTAAAGTTTAAAACCATCAATTGGAGCCCATCTGCCACCTGTCCAATGCAAATACAATAATAATAAATGCTCCTAAAACTATATGCTATGCAATTTAATTCAATATTTTTTGTTTAGGGGTTAAAATTAATCCCTAAATTTTTGTGCATTAAATTATGAATGATCAATCAAAATTTAGGTTTCAACACGTGCCGGCTCGAAATCTTGGAAGGTCAAACTCTTTAACACCCAGAGATTGATCACCTAAGAGTTTTTAGCTGTTTGTGTTATGTGATAATTATAGGCCTTCGTAATAAAATGGATCTCCATGCCTTTCTATACATTTTCATGGGATATCCATCTCTACAAAAAGGTTTCAAGTTATGGAGATATCTATAGGATGTTTCCTTGTAAGCCGAGATGTTCTCTTCCACAAAGATATATTCCCACTCTAAGAGATGATATCTTCGTCCTAATTGTCTATGTCAACATCAAATCATTGTCAATTCTTATCAAAGGAAGATTTCTCTGACTCCACACTACATCATCATTGCACCAGACCACATTCATCAGTATCAACTAGTCCTGAATCCTCGAATCAAGCAATCGAGTCTCCATTATCTTCTTGTCAGGAGAACCATTCACCTACTTCATCCCCAAACCATATATTGATGGATTTTCTTCACTAATTCTGGAGCGAATACTACTGAGCAACCTCGATGCTCTGGACATCATATTTGCCCCTTACATGGATCAAAGACTACATATGTTCCATATTGAATCCTCTAGGTACACATTATCATGTATCTTCATATGCCTCATTTAGTTGACTATCACCAAAAAACTTGAGTTATATTAGTCGCATATCCGAGGAGCAGGATCTTCTTATGATATAGCATCACGTGAACTATGTTGGCAATAGGCTGTAAAGGCTGAATTAAACACCCTCATAGAGAATCATAATTTGGACATCTTTTCCTGACCTCCACATGGAGAGCCAATTGGCTACAAATTGGTATACAAAATTAAAAACAAGGCATATGGTTCCATTGAATGCTATAAGGCTCAATTAGTTGCTAAGGGATTCACTTAACGGGAAGGTTTTGATTAGCATTAAACCTTTTCCCAATTGCCATGGAGGTAACTATTCGTTCTTTTCTATATTGACACCTTTTACAATTGGCAACTGCATCAAATGGACATCCACAATGCTTTTTTCCATAGCAATTTGAATCAAGAAATCTTCATGGAACTTCCACAAGGGTTACGAAGACAGAGGGAGTCTCGGATATGCCGTTTCTATAAATCCTTGTATAGATTTAAGTAGGCTTCTCAATAGTGGTATATATGCGAAATTTACCATTGCGTTCACAAATGCAAGCTTTCAGCACTCCAAACATGATTATGCCCTATTTACATGGATCAAAAGTACTTCATCATACTTATTATGATGACTTTGTTGTGAAAAAGTTTTAAAGAATATATGCATTATACTTTTCATATTAAAGATTTGGGACCTCCCAAATATTTTCTTGGCATTGAGATAGCTTGGTTCGACAGGGAATATGCCTCAACTAGCGAAAATTTATTTCAGAAATTATATCAGAAGCAAGATTGTCATGAAGCAAGCCCGTTGTTATACCTATTGAATAAAATGTCAAGCTGACAACGCTAAGATATGAGGTGAGTTCATCATCAAATGAAGATCCATCGCTCAAGGATCCGTTAAGATATCATCAGCTTGTCAAGATGTTGATATATCTCACCATGACTAGACCTAATATATGCTATATAGCGCAGATACTCAATCAAATCATACATAACCTAAATAGTCCTATATGAATGCAACACTAAAGGTTGTAAAGTATTTAAAGGGATGTCTAAGACGTGGTATACTTTAAACTTGTGATTACAACATGAAGACGATAACATATTGTGATACGGATTACACTACTTCTCCAATGAACCGAAAATCTATCATTGATTTTTGCATTAAATTGGAAAGATCCTTGATTTTATGGAAGACAAAGAAACAATCAACCATCTCATTATTGTCAACCAAATCAAAAGTTGAAGCTATGGTGAAAACTGTTTGTGAAATATTTTGCATACAGGGTTTACTTTTGGATCTCAGCATACAAGTCGATGGACCAAGTGAATTATTTTGTGATAATGATGCTACAATCAAACAAGCAGCAAATCAACTTTTTCATAAAAGAACAAAACATAACTTTGTCATTTCAATCGAGATAAAATTCAAGAAGGGATAGTTGTAAAGAGGGATCAAAACTGTGGAATAACTTGTAGACATTTTTACAAAGCAATTGTATTAGAGACAATATACATACACAAGCTGCCAGCTTGAGGGGGAATGTCCACGATTTGATTTGATTTTGATTACGGACTAGTTGATTCAATCGGTCCATAAGATTATATATTAGACAATAAAATAAGAAAACATTATATTGTATATTTTTCCTATTTTAGTTTTCTTATATTATGAATAGGCTTAAAATAGAGCAATGCAATTATAATTCCTCCAATATTTTTCAATTTCTGTCATCAATCAATTGTATCCATGCAAGAGCCCAGAGATGATTCAGCGGGAGTTCTCATCACCAATTGGGGGATCAATCCAGTTGAAGAAGCTGCAATTTCCTTCCTATAATGTTGAAGTAAATGACTCAGTTGTTGCTCATAAGGTAATCAAAATTTGCATATAAGAGAAACATCCTAAAAATGGGGTATAGTGATGAGAGAGAAGTGTACAGTGAAAGCTTGTTTAAGTGGAGTCCTTTAAACGGTATACTTTTCTCTCTAGTTGTAGTGGAACTTAGCAGTTCTAGAGACATATTAACTATGAGTGTCAAAAACCAAATTGAAATCGAAACCGAATTGAACCAAACCTAATAGAAAATTTGCAATTTGATTTCAATACGAATACTAAATAAAGGAATTTTGTTAGTTTGATAGTTCGGTTCGGATCGAATTCTATTTCCTTTTTTCTTCCTCACTTTCACTGAACACTAATTCGCTAATGCTCTTCTGTCACTCACTTTTCTCCCTCCTTCTCTTTTATGCTTTATTCTCTCTTCCTCTCTCTCCGCGCACCCATCGTCCTACTCTCCTCTTCTTCACTCTCTCTATTTTCCCTTTCAACTTTATTCCCTCTCTTCCTGCAGATGTGACATCCGGCCGACACGACTTGCTCAGGTTGGAGGCCACAATGGCTTCTTCTGCTTGCTTCTGACCCAACATTGTGCGTACATTTTTGCACCTTTGTTTCCGTTGCCCCTCTCTGAAAGCTCGCGCTTCGATTCGAAGAGGGCAGAGAAGAACCAAGTTCAGTTAGACGTCAGATCTGAAGGAAACTAAAGGCTCGAACCTAGAAAAAAGTTACAAGCAAAATGAAAACTGGTCCAAGAGAAAACAAGATACGATGGAAAGACCTCGAAAGAAAAAATCGGCACAAAAAGAAGGTAAAAGAAGAAACACCCTTTGGGTTTTGACAGGTCTCAGCACAAAATCAGCTTAGACTCGTCGCTCTGAAAGCCTCTCTTGGACGCGAGCGAGCCCGCTGTTCATGAGCTCTCGTGGATTTCTATGTAGCGAGCGGTCTGTATTGCCACAAGCGGAGAGAGATCGCGACTTTCTTCCTCGCGGCCACAGGCAGACGGAGCACGACCTCTCCTCCTCTCTCGTTGGGCCAGGTCGGGAAGGGGAGGGTGCGAAGGGAAGAAGAAGCGCAAAGAAAAAGTAAAAAAAAAAAGGAAGAAAGGAAAATAAAAAATCAAACCAATCCGAATCACGTTTTCAGTTTAATTTATATTTGGTTCGGATTGCATTTCAGTTCGGATAAAGCACACATCAAAACAGTTTGGCTTGGTTCGGTTTGGATTTTCTATAATCCGAAATGAGCCGAACCATTAACACCCATTACAAATCAGTTAGTGTGAAAGGGAACTCAATCATCGTCAAGTTGAACTAGAAACAGCTAACTAGAAAGGCAAAAGTATCACAAGATCCGTTCTAAAGCTAGCTTAAAAGTGATTGCATCTGAGACATTTCTAAGGATACATAAATTAAATATGGAGCTATGATACATAGGTAGAAGCCCGGATCAAGACAATGACAAAAGACAAGCTGGTTAAAATTAGGAAGTGAAAATCTTATGAGATTCCATTTTCATTGTGATATATTCTTCGGTGGATGGTGGATAACTTTTTTTTTTCGCAATTTCCAATATTTGGGGCGTTAAAAAAGAATGGTCAAAGCAAACATTTTCCGGCCGGAAAATGCCCTTTTAACACTAGGGAATGGAAATCATTTTCCCCATCCTTCTCACTTCTCCCTCGCGCTCTCCTTGCTCCTTTCCCCAATCTTTCTTGCTGCACAGCCTCTCCATCAAACTCAATCCCCTCTCCCCACGGATCCACCAACTTGGACCTCCATCACCGACTCCCGCTCCTTTCGAACCAGTACTTCACAAATTCCTCTCTCGAACTCTCAAATTGACCATCACGGATGCCGCCGCTCCACGACACTGGCACATTCTTCACCTCGAGCCAGGCACGTATCCGCTGGAGTCTCGTTCTTCTGAGACCGCTTGCCTCCTCCTCGATTGCGTTGATCTAGTCGAACACGAAGCCAAGGCGAGCCGAGAGGTTGGAAGGCTTCGGCGGAGGAGGGGAGGGAGAGGCAGAGAGAAGGGTTTAGGGGTTGGGGAAGAAGGGGAGAGGCGCTTCAGGATAAGGCAAGAGAGTAAGCTCCAAAATCATTAGAAACCGACGAAGTAGACACCATCTTCTCCAAATTTTCAAAATGAGAAAGAAGAAAACCGTAGCAAAGTAGATTTCGATAACAAAATACATTGATCAACACCGCAAAAAGGAGATGACATTAGCCCAAAATCGTTTGCCTCTTTCTCTACGAGATGGGTGAGAATCATGGTCTTCTAACTTGAATGAGTAACCTTGAAGTGTGAGAACGAAATCGAATCAGAGAGATGGGGGGAGCTGAAGGACTTCCAGATTTGGAGAGGAGATTCAAAATCCAGACAAATCAGGCGCACCATGAGAGACCGAGAGAAGAAGAGAAGTCCAGAGTATGTGAGCGAGCTCGATTTACGCGTCCATGGTGGATTATCTCAACTTTGCGAATCGGCTACTGGCTATGGTGGGGGGAATTTTGGTAAGTTTTCCGATAAATCGATTAATCGGTCGACTTTTATTAAATCCACTCGTAATATAATAAAAAACATTTTTTTTACTTTGAAAACCACGTTTTATTCATTCTGCGGTGATTTTTGAAAGCAAAATCACACCTAAACTTTACTGTTAATTTGAACATCAAACTAGTAATGAAGATTGTTAATTTGAATAATCTTTCTTTAGCAAAAGCTCTATAATATTGTTGGGCTTTGAACCTCGACAATGTTTCATGCTCTTGCTTGATGGACTTGAGCCAAGGTGCAAGGAGGCATAGGCATGGAGGCATAGGCATGGAGTCCAGCACTCGACCGCAATGGGAAGCTCACCCTATAGGCGTGGTTCACTAAGGCTGAGCTCAGGACTTCGATGCCCATACTCAGTTCTTTGACTACCCATGCCAAAGTCCCTAGCTTTAAATAGTGCATTTCTATTTAGGAAAAATATATATTTTCATTTCCAAACACGGAAAATATTTTCCTATTTATTTTTAGGTTTTAGCCAAATGTAGTCATTTTTTGGAAAATATTTTTCAAAAATGTTACATTTTTCTGTGAAACAAACGGAGCCTTGAAAATGATCCAGCCCTAGACATAAAATTAGAAGCACCAAAAGCACAAGCCGAAAGTGATTCATAAAAATCACTATGGTTTACATGTGAAGCCACTAAAACAATTTTCATTCAATTGATCTTACCAGAGATGTTATCCTACGAAGTGTTGACACTCTCCACTTCGACACGTGTCTGACATTTGGTTAACTCTCTTGACACTCTTCGACTTTCGACATGCAAGTTTGGAATTTTGACACATGATTGCAACAAGTAGAGAATCAATTTTAAAATTTTTTAATTAAAAAAATAAGGGGGAAAGAAGAAAAACCTAAACTTCTCTTTTCTTTTGACTCACTTCCCATGATACGCAATTCACCCGCAAGCTTGCTTGTTTTTTTCTCTTCTCTTCCGACATCTTTTATACACAAATTTAGAATGTGGAATGCTTGTTTTTTCCTCTAATTTTTATGAATTATTGTAATTGAATGAACTTATCAAATTGAAATAACGAATGATATTAACAAATTATGGATTAATAATTTTAATGTAAATTCATTATAGGCTCTTTTTTTCTTATTTATTTGTTGTGAAATTGAATCAAATTAATTTGATTGAAAAAATTATAAAAAAATGATAATTTATCTTGTATATATGAAAATATACATTTAATATTAACGTGTTCTAACATGTCAAAATTCTCTTTTTAAGAAGCAAGTATCAACATGTCATGTCATATTGTGCTGTGTGTTGTATATCAGTGTTGATGCTATTTAGATATTATTTGATAATCTTGATGCGCAAACCCTGCTGCAATATCATAACCATCTAAAAGAAAAAAAAGGAAACGATGATATCAAATATAATGGAGGGGGTGGAGTGGTGTCGTGAAAAGAGGCGGAATGGCCACCGTAGGGACTATGCTGAGTTGTCATGGCAGCTCCCTTTGGTTCTCCCAATGGCGGCGATGGCTGTTTTGAGGGTGGTGGCTACAACTAATCCCTCTTTTTTTTTGGTAAAGAACCTAACCCCTCTTATTTTTGTCAGTCATATCTACTTTTATTTTAACTCTCATTCTCAGACTTTTATTTTACCTCCTGACATAACGTAATAGTCAAAATCCACACTTAAAACTAAATCGTCTCCACTCCAACCCTCTGAGAATATGGGGACTTGAAGCCCTCATCTTCTCCTTCCCATATGAAAATGGTGAAACCCCAGTGATTGAGCTAATCTTAACTCAATTTGGGGATTTTCTTTCTTTTTTACCCTATTACAAATGTAGGACAAAACTACCCTTGTTCTAGTTGTCAGAAAATGTCTGTGGGTAAATATTTGGTTGGTTGGTGAGGTCAAGCCCTTATTTGAGACTAATATATTATTTCGAATCCTTATTTGAAACAAAATTTACTTTAAACATTTTTTTAGAAAATAATCCTTATTTGAAAATTTTCCTAGGGAGTATGAGTATATAAATGGTTGTGCCTATGACAACATTTCACATAATTTACACATTACTTTAATACAAGGAAGATCAAAAGCATGTTAACTATAACAAAACTGTAGGAAAATTGTCCAGAAAGTTCTAAACCAATTGCACTTTTACCAATTCAATCTTAAAACTTTTAATTTTGTTAATTCAATTATAAATATTTTCATTTCTTGCCAATTGAGTTCATCTGGTCAATTTTGATCGAAGTCGCCGATGGAGATGGCAAAGTGGTGCCATGTAGGACAATCGACATTGACGTGGATAATTTTTAATAGTATTTTAATTTTTTAAAAAAAAAATTATTATTTTTCTTATTTTTTTCTCTATTTTTCTTTCTTTTCTTTTTTGTTTTGTCTTATTCTTCTTCCTTTTGCCAATGACTAGCCACTGGCCATGCTAGGCCGATAGGCCTTGCCTGCCACAAGCGAGGTGCAATGGAGTGAGGGCAAGCTCCGACAAGGGGAGCCCTCGCACAAGTGAGGCCCAACAAGAGTCAGCCTAGCCGGATCTGGTGAGGGAGCCTTTGCTTGAGCTTGTCTCCACCTAGGCGAGACCCAGTGAAGGGTGGCCTCATTTAGGCCAGATCTGGCGAGGTCGACCTTCGCCGAGTCTTGTCTAGCCAAGCCAGGCCTTGCCTATGGCGAGCGAGGCTAGTCAACTGGACATGGCTGGTGTCTGGCCACCTACAAAAGGAGGAAGAAGAAGCAAAAAAAAAAAAAATAGAAAAAATAATTCAAAAAATATTAAAACATTATTAAAAATAATTAACATCAGTGTTGGCAGTTCTACGTGGCATCGCTAGTGTCCACATCAACGATTTTCGGTAAAATTTGGTTAGATAGACTCAATTGGCAAAAAGTGAAAAGGTTGAGGGTTGAATTGGAAAAATTGAAAAGTTTGTAACTGAATTAATAAAAGTACAATAAGTGTATGACTTTTTGTATAATTTTCCCTCAAAACAACCTTACCCACATCGTGTTAGTAGAATGTGCATTGGACCCGATTGTACGCCCAGTATTAAAATTACACACAGAAAAAAAAAAAAGTAAGAAAGGTCAGTAAAGAGATAGGATGAGTTACCTCGAAAAGGCTGGCACACTAACCCACATATTTTAACAATTTATTATCTCAACATAAACTCAAAAAAAACTACAGTTAATTTTATTACTTTGGATTGAGAGTGAACGTAAATACTGATTACAAATAAATTGAAGTTTGACATAAGATATGCTTGTAAAACATGTTACTACTCTTATATTTAGCGGTTAATTAGTTCTTGTCCAGTTTCTTAGAATTTGGAGAGTGATTGGAGACTTTAATTGAAAAAAATAACAACATTAAAGATTGATTGCGTAAGTGAAAGTTCTCAAAATATTAATAAAGAAAGAAAGGCATCTTAATCCAACTGGATCTACGTGCTCCATGTACATCGGCACGGGCATCGGCATTGGCTTCAGTCCTGCCTCCATTGTCAATGCTCTTCTTTATGGTTCCGGCCTTTTCAGCTCATGTATCGTCTCTATTATCGGCACCAATAGACGGTTGCTCCATATTTAGAGTAGGGTTTGTGTACTTTGGATTGATGCGCAGTCCTTGTTGAATGCTTCTTCATCTTTACATAAGTGAGTTAGTGAAGATAGCGTCGCAGCATTTGGGTAGTAGAATACTGAATTTCGGAATTAATTTCGTTGTAGGTTGATTAAAAACCCAAGTATGGGACAGTATTTTACTTCTACAAATCAGAGTTCTATACATTCGAGGAGTTGATTATGCTAAATTACCCTAATACCTTTCAGTATCTTTTCTCTTTTGCTTTTAAAAAAATATTTTGCAATTTGGATTAAACCTCTCCACTAGTGTGCAAAGAAGCGATCATGTAGATGCACAACCATTAAATTAACACTCAATAATCAAAACAATAAATAAATTGCTAGAAAAGGAAGGAATTTAAATATCTTGACATAAACAATGGAGAAAATTTCAAATAAGAATTTGAAGTAAACTTTATTTTAAATAAGAGCCTAAAGTGACTATATCGATCTCAAAGAATAACTGAAGTAGTTATGGTTGTTTCAAATAAGGGCCTAGCCTTGTCGATCGGTCGGGCCGGGCCGGGGGGCAACAAAAAATTCCTATCGATCAAGGGTATTTTTGTCCAAACACAATCTAAATTTAATTTAATTATATTAAAACTTTAAAAAATTTAAAAAAAAAGTGGAAAATGAGCCGGTCCTTACCCACACATTGACAACCCCGCTAGCCATCGTTGCTATCCAACGATAATGGAGCAAAGTGGCCATAGGTGGAAGGGCTCCCTCCTGCTTGTGTTTCCCTTTTTTTTTTTAATTTTTTATCTATTTTTTATGAAAAATAGAAAAAATGAAGAAAAAGGAAAAAAAATCTAAAAAGATGAAACTACCCTTCAAAGTTGATGAATTAAGGCATTTAATTGAGACTGATATGACCACTTCAGGCCCTTATTTGAAAGAATATCCACTTCAAGCCTTATTAGAGACAATGAGAGTAGTTTGAACCATTATTTGAAATAATGTCTACTTCATACCCTTATTTAAGAAAATGAAAGCACTTCGTACACTTATTTAGAATTTTCCTTAAACAAAGCATCTTAATTAATTTCCCAATATCTGCAAAGTATTCATTGTAAAGAATTGCATACCTAACCTAACCTAATATGCTCTCTGCAAACTAATTAACAATTCTAATTAGTTCCTTTTGGGTTTTTCCTTTTTAATGAGGACAAAGGTCTATGCTCTTCTAACCTAGGTCGGACATGCATGGTCTACTACCCTAATGACATGTGACATGACCTAGTCTAACATAACATGCAATTCCAAGTCAGATAATCCTAAATATGTAATTTTGACAAAAAAAATTTCCTCAATATGCAATCCCTAAATGACATGGCGATGACGTTGCACGATGACATAGCATAGTATGATGTTATGGATTGTGACATGAAAATGATGTGGCATGATGCAATTGAATTTATGTTACATGCATATGTTATTTTTTGGGTAATCATTAAAATTCATAATTAAAATTTATAAAAATGAAAATCATTTAAAGTGAGATATTATCTAATTCAAATTAGGAAATAAACAAGGCCAAATCCTACTCAAACTTGGAAACCGATCCTAACTCTATCTAACATGCTATATTATTTAGAAAACAAATCTATGCAATCTTTTTGTATTTTTCAAATAAGGTAAAAAAATTAATTCTATAAACACCAAATTAAACAAAATAAGCAAAGAATCAAAGTAGATAAGCTCAAGAACAGCAAGAATATCTATCCAATTTGAATTTGAAAACAAATAAAATCGACACCCCAACCCCCAATCTATATGCCACAATATCAGTTTGCCAATTTCCCCGGTAATCCATAACCCCCTTTATGTCGAGATTGAATTACTTAGGCAAAATTCCAATTAAGGGCCCAAAGTGCCCTCATTTTCTCAAAAAAGAGCTCAGAGTGGACCTTGTTTCAGATAAGGGCCGAAGTGCCCAACCCTGTTTCAGTTAAGGGCCTAAGCTTGTCGGCCGGGGAAAACTAATATTTTCGATGATCGGAACAAGGACATTTTTGTCCAAATTTTTTTGAATTAATAAAACCAAAACTCTAAAATTAAAAAGCTGAAAAGTCACATTCTTCTTCTTCTCTCCACGTTCTTTTCTTCCACTCCCAACCCTGTTCATCAACAAACCTCAAAAAAATAGAAACACTTGAACGGCGAAGTGTCACTGGAGCAAGCACCACCGGGCATTGACAGCGTGTGACCAGACGGCGGCGTGAATTGAGCGGTGGCTGTGATGATGGTGGTCGGATGGTGAAAGGTTTTGAAAGAAACTAAAGGAAATAAACTCCCCTCATAAGGTTTGCACAAAGCCTTCGCTTTGTGCCGAGGTTATTTTGTCTTTTATTTTGCTTTCGTGATTTAGCCGAGGTTAGTGTGAAAGTGTTGACTAAAGGAGCAAGCACCAGGCATTGATGGCGTGCGACCGGGCAGCAATGGCGACAATGTTGCTCGAAAGGTAAAGAATTTTGAAAGAAACTCAAAGAAGAACTCCTCCCGGCTCTCCAACCCATGTTCTATTCTCTAATTGTTGCTTCATCTCGCCTGTAAACCTCTGATCCTCATTGGTGACCTCTCGAACGAATGCGCTTCGATTTTCTCATGATCTAGAGTTAGAAGTCCTGTAGTGCGAAGGTGAGATTTAGGAAACTAACCTTCATGAAAACAAACAAAATTATAGATTTAGGAAAATTAAGGTTTCGATTTAGAGTTCCACTTGAGAAAACTAATCTCGAAACGACCTCGTATGAATCACAGAAGCAAAATAGAACAGAAAATCAAAACAATTTTAAATTGGGAGGGCGAAGGCTTTGTGCAAACCCTACGAGGGGGTTTATTTCCTTTAGTTTCTTTCAAAACCCTTCACCCCCTGACCGTCGTCATCATGGCCGCTGCTCAATTCAAGCCACCACCTGGTCGCACGTTGTCAATGCCCAGTGGTGCTTGCTTCAGTGACACTTCGCTGTTGAAACGTTTCTATTTTTTGAGGTTTGTTGATGAACAGGGTTGGGAATAGAAGAAAAGAACATGGAGGAAAGAAGAAGAACGTGACTTTTCAAATTTTTAATTTTAGAGTTTTGGTTCTTTTAATTCAAAAATATTTTGGACAAAAATGTCCTTATTCCGGTCACTGGAAATATTAGTCTTCATCAGCCGGCGAACTTAGGTCTTTATCTGAAACAAGATTAGGCACTTCAAGCCCTTATTTGAAATAAGGTCCACTCTGGACCCTTTTTTGAGAAAATGAGGGCATTTCAGGCCCCTAATTGGAATTTTCCCAATTACTTATTATGCGCGCATTTCAAATCATGAAATTACTTCTTTTTCTCAACGGTCAGATATCAGACGCAGCATACATTTTTATACTGAAAGCCAATAAAAAATGACGCATGTGCATGTGTCCACGGCCATTTCCTTTTTTCGTCACCAGCAAAGTCGCCAGCATTGCGTCAAAACTGTCCACTTTTGCTTTGGGAGAAGAACATTTGGGGGGCGTCAACGATAAAAATTTTGGCCATAAATTAATTTCTAGAATAGAAACATATTTTTTATTTTTATTCTTGGATAAGTTTTTGAGTAAAAACGTGTTTGATAATGACACAAAATTTCTATTCTTAAAATATAAATTCGTTTGATAACAATACAAAATTTCTCCCTCTCGACCAACGGTGATAGCAAGAGGGGGTAGCGACAATCAGCGACCAACAGCGGCAGTCGATGGTGGGGGCGATCGGCGATCGATGGTGGTGGGAGGGGGAATGGCAGCCGACAACCGATGACTAGTGGTGGTACGAGGGGGCGGCAATAGGGGAGGGTGGCAACGGGAGGGGGTGGTGGCGATCAACGGCCGATAGCAGTGGTCGGCAACCAATAGGCGACGATGGCGGTCAACAATCGATGGTGGCCGACAATCGACGGCAATAGCAAGAGATAGTGACCAGAGGGCGGGCGGACAGTTAGGGGTTAGGGAGAGACTTATTCGAATGAGAAATTGAAAAGAGAAACAATTTATGAATTATATTCTAGAAATAAAAAAGTAAAAAATTTTATTTCTGACTTTTATTACAACCCTATATCTAGAATAGAAATTTGTTCCAAAAATAAAATAAAAATTGTTTTACCAAACAGATTTCTGTTCCAAAAACATATATGGAATAGAAAATTATTTTTGGAACAGAAATAGAATGATTATTATGTGCGGCCTAAGAGTACCAAAACTTTCATATGACACTTACTTGAATACCAAAAAAAATTTCACTCATTTGAGTGCTACAAATTAAAAAATCGATCACTTGAGTACCAATTCTAATTTGTCTCGCTAGAAAATCCGACATGGACGTTGATTGTTCTATGTGGCTTCGCTAGCACTGAACAATTAATAAAAAATTCAAACATTAAAAAAATCCACGTAAGATGAATTGCCTAAATGACACTGAAATGATCGATTTTACTCTAATGTGATACTTAAGTGAGGAAAAAAAAAGTTATGGTATGTTAGTGAGCTCCATATAAAAGTTATGGCGGTTCTGCTGTTCTTGTCCTAGCATTTTTATTTATAAGTAAAAAGGTTAGGAAGGACAAATGCAACTATACTTATGAACTTTACCACATGGATCCCATGTAAACAAATGTCTTGCATTAATTAATTCTTTATAAAGCATATTAATAGAATGTTGTACCATTTATATAAAACTAGGCATTTCTCATGAATGAAGCCCATTGCATATAAAATTCATAATATTTTAAATTTAATTTTCAATAAAGATCGAAATTAAAATATTATCAAGACAATTATTATCTATTAGTACATAAGTAGCATTAATTATAAATTACCTCATTTGCCTCTCCTTTTTCCTAACAACCGTAGGGCCCTTGACTCTAGAATTTCATTGTACTCTCTCCTTATTTTATTTGCATCAACTCAAATATAAATAAGTAAATTAGGTTTAACATTTAAATGAGTAATGATGTAAAAAGGATAAATGCATAAAAACTTGTGCTTTATCCATCTATTTTTTGACTTCTGACGGCCCTTTCACCTTAAATTGACCATGATCTCTTTAACAAGTCCCATCTTTAAATTTATTTGTTACCTTTTTTTTTCTCTCTTTCTTTGGAAATTCTCATGCATTTAGAATTGACAAAAAATATGTATTTGCCAAAGGTTTGGATTGCCTTATAGTACAATTACAATTGCCATAATTTTTTTTTCAATAACAAATTATTCCACTTAATTAGCCATATTTTTCAGTCTTGTCAATATAGTCCTTAACTATGTTTGGAATTTGGTTTTGCTTGTAATTTTCTTCTGGGTTGAGTTTAGTCATGAAACTTTATTTCCGACAATATATATTCCTTAACTTTTGGGCCATATTTTAATGTAGTTTTTCTCGCCAATTTTCACCTAAAATTGCTAATATAGTGTTTAGTCAATGCCGATTGTCCTAAGTGGCATGCTAACGTGGGCCATTTGTTGATTTTCATGTAGCAATTTGTGATGACAATTGGTGGGAAACACTACATTTAAATATTGCGCAAATGTGTAGGACTATATTGATAAAATTAGAAAAGTAAAATTGAATTGACATCCATACTATAGGTATAAGACTAAATTGATAATTTCCCCAAATATTTAAATAATCACTCATTCAATGGACACATGAATAAGATTTGGGATAAGTAAAGCAAGAGTGCCTTAACTTTCATGCGGTGCTTACTTGAGTGCCACAAATTTAAAAAATTGATCACTTGAATGCCAATTCCGATTTGCCTTGTCGAAAAATCTAACGTGAACGCCAATCGTCTTATGTGGCATTGCCAGCGCTTATGTAGATAATTAATGAAAAAATTCAAAAATTAAAAAAAATCCATGTAAGATGTTTGGCTGGAAATAGTATTCAAGTGATCGATTTTGCTCCAATGTGGTACTCGAGTGAGTGTCGTACGAAACTTTTGACACTCTTAGTGTTGTATTGCTTTTGAATAAGCAGTCATCGCTTGTGGCATTCCATCCACAAAGGACTGCCTTTCTCATGGCATTTTCTCTTTTGTTCTTTTTTTGTTTGGATAGAACCTTCAGTGTGTATGATGATGGAATTGTGGAGTTTGATGGAGGAAAAATATTATTGTGGATAAGCACTTCCTAGTAGGTCACCCATCCTGAGATATTAAAGGAAATAGAGTTTATATTACTACTAATAGCGTACATGTAATTTCCTTTAATATGTATGCCCTAGACTCTTGTTATAAATAGGGCAATTTCTTTTATAGTTGTAACGCTGAAGCTTTGTAACCCTGAGCTTGTAACACTGATACTGATAGTGAAGAGATTGCCTAATGCGGTACTATGGTTTTTCCCTTCTTAATTTTGGAAGAGTTTTCTACGTAAAAATTCCGGCTTGCCCTCTTTTTTCTTCCATACTTTTATTTTTCGCATATTCGCGTTCCCCAACAACTAGTATCAGAGCTTGATTTTGGCGAAATAGTGGGAGCGAATATGGATGAAGGAAAGGTGAAGATTGATCGGTTCGATGGCAAGGATTTTGGTTTCTGAAAAATGCAGATCGAGGATATGCTGTATCAGAAGAATTTGCATCAACCTCTATCTGGAGAGAAACCAGAATCTATGAAGCAAGCAGAGTGGGAATCGTTAGATCGACAAGCTCTAGGTTTGATTCGTCTTACATTGGCGCGGAACGTTGCTTTCAACATTGCCAATGAGGCGACAACGGTGGATTTGATGGCGGCGTTGTCTGACATGTATGAGAAACTTTCTGCATGAAACAAGGTATATTTGATACGTCGTCTTTTCAATCTGAAGATGGACGAGGATGCTTCTGTGATAGATCACATCAACGAATTCAACGTGATCACAACTCAGTTGAGTTCGGTGGATATCAAATTTGATGACGAGGTAAAGACTTTAATTTTATTATCTTCTCTACCTGAAAGTTGGAGTGCAACTGTGACCGTAGTAAGTCATGCAGTAAGAAAAAGTTGAAGCTTCAAGCAATCCGAGATTTGATTCTTAGCGAGAATATTCGCAGAAGAGAATCGGGTGAATTTTTGGGTGCTGCCTTAAATATTGAAGGTAGAGGGAGAAGCAATCAACGGGGACAAAACCAGTACCATGGTAGATCAAAGTCCAGAGAGAGAAGTAAATCGAGACCTCGTGGTGAAATTATTTGCTGGAATTGTGAAAGAAGGGACATCTAAAACGAGATTGTAGAGCTCCAAAAAAGAAAATTCAATATCGAGATCGAAATCAAGAGGAAGAAAAATCTGTTAATGTAACTTTTAAAGAGACTCAAAATAGTGATGCCTTAATTTTGAGCATTGACAGTCTAATTGAGTCGTGGATTCTTGACTCAGGTGCATCGTTTCACTCTACTTCATGCAAAGAATGAATGCACAATTTATTGCTGGAAAATTTGGAAATGTTTGTCTTGTTGATGATGCTTTTGGATATTATGGGAAATGATGTGTTTACATAAAATTTACTAACGGATATCAATGGAAGTTGCATGATGTCGATATGTTCCAGGACTTAAGAGAAATCTAATCTCTATAAGTCAACTAGACAGACAACGAGTTACTGAGGACTATTTTTGGGGATGGCTCTTGGAAAATTGTTAAAGGTGCTCTGGTTGTAGCATGTGGAACAAAGTCAAGAACGCTCTGCGTGACTGAAATCAATAGAGAAACTACAGCAATTGCTGAATCAGAAATTGATTCTAAATTATGGCACCGCAGGCTTAGACATATGAGCGAAAAAGGAATGAAGATATTAGCATCTAAGGGAAAATTGCCTGATTTGAAGTCCATAGATATTGGTCTATGTGAAGATTGTGTTATGGGTAAGCATAAACGTGTTAGTTTTTCGAAGATTGGAAAAGAACCAAAGAAAGAAAAATTAGAGTTGGTGCATACAGATGAATGGGGCCCAACTCCTGTGCAATCCCTTGGAGGCTCGCGCTATTATGTCACGTTTATTGATGACTCCACTAGAAAGGTATGGGTTTATTTTCTAAAAAATAAATCTGATGTGTTTACTATTTTCAAAAGATGGAAAGCTGAAGTGGAGAACGAGACTAGCCGGAAAATTAAATGTTTAAGATTTGATAATGGCGGTGAATATGATAGCAAGGAATTCAAGCAATTTTGTACAGAGAACGGAATCAGAATGAAAAGAACTGTTCCCAATAGACTGCAGCAAAACGGAGTTGCTGAGAAGATGAACAGAATTCTGAATGAGCGTGCAAGAAGTATGAGGTTGCATGTAGGATTACCCAAGATGTTTTGGGCAGATGCAATTAATACGGCAACATATTTAATTAATAGAGGACCTTCGGTTCCACTTGATTTTAAGTTACCAGAAGAATAATAGAGTAGAAAGAAGGTAAGTCTCTCGCATCTGAAAGTCTTTGGTTGTGTTTTCTATGTCCACGTAGATTCTGAAAATAGAGATAAACTTGATGCAAAAGTTAAAAAGTGTTTTTTCATCGGATATGGTTATGATTATTTTGGCTATCGGTTCTGGGATGAACAAAATAGAAAAATAATAAGAACTGCTGATGTTACGTTCAATGAGAACATGTTGTATAAGGACAAATTTTGGTGGAGAATACAGAGATTGAATTGGAAGAGAATTCTAAAAGTGTTCTGGTTGAAATTCCTAAAACTGTTGCTGAACAAGAACACGTACACCTGATTCCATTTTGAGAAGATCTAGTAGAATACATAAACCTGTACAGAGATATTCTCCGTCATTGCATTATTTGCTTTTGACTGACACTAGCGAACTAGAAAATTTTTCAGAAGCAATATAGGTTGAAAATTTTGTAAGTGGGAGTTAGCAATGCATGATGAGTTGGATTCACTCGAGAAAAACAAAACTTGGGTGTTAACTCAGTTACCAGATAGGAAGAAGGCATTGCAAAACAAGTGGGTGTATCGAGTCAAAAAAGAACCCGATGGCAGCAAGAGGTACAAAGCAAGGTTAGTAGTAAAAGGGTTTCAGCAAAAAGAAGGAATTGATTATACAGAGATTTTTTCCTCCAGTTGTGAAATTGACTATTGTCAGATCAGTATTAAGTATTGTTGCTGCAAAGAATTTACATTTAGAACAGCTAGATGTTAAGACTGCATTCCTCCATGGTAATTTGGAGGAGGATATTTATATGGTACAACCGGAAGGTTTTCAAGATCCTGGAAAAGAAAATTATGTCTGCAAATTGAAGAAAAGTCTATATGGCTTGAAACAGGCTCCTCGACAGTGGTACAGAAAATTTGACACATTTATGTGTGGTAACGGGTTCACTAGAAGTGACATGGATCACTGTTGTTATTTCAAAAAAATTGATGACTGCTATATTATTTTGCTGTTGTATGTGGATGATATACTCATTGCAAGATTTAGCATGAGAGAGATCAACATACTAAAGCAGCAATTGTCAAAAGAGTTTGAGATGAAAGACTTGGGCGCAGCGAATCAGATTCTTGGGATGAGGATCACGCGGGATAGATCTAAAGGAATTCTAAAGTTATCTCAAGAAAAGTACATTGAAAAAGTGCTTAACAGATTCGGAGTTCAGAATGCAAAGCCCAAAAATACTCCTTTAGGAAGTCACTTCAAGCTCTCAAAAGAGCAGTCACCAAAGACGAATGAAGAGCGGGAGTACATGGCTAAAGTGACTTATGCATCAGCTGTTGGTAGTTTAATGTACACAATGATGTGTACTAGACCAGACATAGCTCATGCAGTGGGAGTTGTGAGCAGATACATGGCAAATCTAGGAATAAAACATTGAGAAACTGTAAAGTGGTTATTAAGATACCTGAAAGGCACTTCAGGTATGTCATTATGTTTTATGAAAAATAGTGCAACTTTACAAGGCTTTGTTGATGCAGATCTTGGTGGTGACTTGGATAATAAGAAAAGCACCTCAGATTATGTTTTTACCTTAGGTGGCACTGCAATCAATTGGATGTCTAGACTTCAGACTTGTGTATCTCTCTCATCTACTGAAACAGAGTATATGGCTATATCTGAAGCTGGTAAAGAGATGATTTGGTTGAAAAATTTTCTAAAGGAGATAGGCAAGGAGCAAGATAACAGTGTTCTTTTTAGTGATAGTCAAAGTGTTATTTGTCTTGCAAAGAATCCGATATTTCACTCAAGGACAAAACACATTGAGTTAAAATATCATCAAATTCTTCAGTTGATAGATGACGGGACATTGTCATTAAAGAAGATTCTTGGTGCAGAAAATCCAACAGATATGTTAACAAAGGTTGTCACTACTGAGAAACTGAGGCTGTGCATTGCCTCAGTTGGCCTCCATGGTAAGTGATGAGGGGGGTCGCCGTACTAGGACAATTTGGGTTGAAAAGATGAAGACTATAAAAGATTATTGCTACTTTTTGAAGATCAGCCTCCAAGTGGGAGATTGATGGAATTGTTGAGTCTGATAGAGGAAAAATATTATTGTGGGTAGGCACTTCCCAGTAGGTTACCCAGAGTTTATATTACTACTAATAGCATACATGTAATTTCCTTTAATATGTATACCCTAGACTCCTGTTAACGCTGAAACTTTGTAACCCTAAGCTTGTAATACTGATACTGATAGTGAAGAGATTGCCTAGTGTGGCACCGTGATTTTTCCCTTCTTGATTTTGGAAGGGTTTTCCATGTAAAAATTCCCGCTTGCCCTCTTTTTTCTTCCCTACTTTTATTTTTCGCATATTCACGTTCCCCAACATATGGAACTTTTAGATTTTGTTAACGAGCCCTTGCCTCAGGTTTGGAGTTCGTCCCAGAGATAAACCATCAGCGATTTCCTCAGGATGTGGAGATGGAGCTCTTCGTTGGGAAGATTGAGTCCTGTGACGAATTCCGTGAGGCTAGATCTGGATCAACGAGCAACGCTGTGGACAAGCAAGAAGACGAAGTTATGGACGAGGTGGTGCTCTGTGGATGTAAGGCTGCCAGCGACGATGGCTCATTCGACAAGAAGTAGTAGTAGTAGTCGGGTTTGACGCAGCGCCAGCGAGATGATTGTAGACGGAGGAGGAAGATGAGAGAAAAATTTGAAAGCCAAATTTTGAATCTTTCATTTACTTGCCACTCATGCACAGGTATTGATTTTTAATTGACTTCTAGTGTAAAAATACATACCATGTCACTCTATGACATTGTGGCATCTAACTTCTGAGATCATGATCTAATGTGAATATTTAAGATGCTCTACATATCCAAATTATATGTAACTTATGGCCTTATCTATATGCTAAATAATCCTAAAAGCAAACTAATTGATTTTTTAGGGACTCGGACGATCCCTTATTTTCTATGCAATAAATTATTAAACAGATTGTCAAAATTTAAGTATTAATAAGTGAAGTACCATATATATGCTTTAGCACCCGAGTGTTTAAGTAGAATTCAACTTATTATTATCATGATGTCGCATTTCTACTTTGAATGGCCAAGACCACTCATCTCATTCTTATTCTTGATTTTATATTTCCAATTCAGACCGAGTAATCCAAAACCTTATTCAAAAGTTTTTGCTCTTATCGTCCGAAGCAACGGAGGAGCTAGAGACGTTTATCAGCTCGCGCAGATATCGCGGAAATAGATGCTAAAGTACAAATTGAGTTGATGATGATGCTGCAGCGGGAGGGAAGTTATCCGTTCCCTCCCTCAAAAATACTTGAAGAGCAGACCACCGTGACTAGCAAAGAAGGGAGCGAACACGAGCGACTCGACTGCCATTAGCTGGACGATGATGTTGAGTGGTGGGCCTGAAATGTCCTTCAGTGGATGGCCAAAGGTCTCTTCTTCTTTGGCAATTCTGCGAAGCGTCGGATCATCACTGCAATGGGCCTTGGCATACTCCAAAGCACCAGCCTGAAAGAAAATTCAAGATATTAAGGAAAAAAATCTGTTGAGTCACAGGTTTTCTAAGCAGGTCACTGAACCACCACTGACGACTATAATCGACAAAAACTAGCTGTCGAGCATTTGGAGCAGCTGCATACCCTAATGTCCTCTTTCACTTTGCTCCATGCTCCACCAGTGTTGGATGGCGAAACCCCAATCTGCTTGGAACCAAGCCCAACGAATAATATTCATCAGGAAAATACCACAGTTAAATGAGACAATCGATGTGAAGCTCCCACATTGTCATAGGCAGGAGCATTACTCAATAGTTCACCAACCTACACAAAATTTGTCCAATAACGAAGAAACTACAATATCTTAACCCTGTTTAACAAGCATTCTATCGAAATACATACCTTGAGCAACGCAAACTTCCACAATAGAAAGACATTGATGACTTGGGTAAAGATTACCTGAACAACAGAACTGAGAGAGCCAGCCAAAACACCAGACAGTGTCTCCACACCAAAGACTGTCCCAACGATAAGTGGTGTAAACACGACAAGGGCAACAGGTCCAATCATCCCCCTGAAAGATGCAAGAGCTGAAGTTTCGAAGCATGCAGCATGGTCAGGATTCTCACGACCTGCTAAGAGGTTTGACCCGCTCTGCTTGCAGACCTTTTCAGCCATCTTCAATCCTGCACTTCCCACACTTCTCATTGTCATAACGGAGAAAGAATAAGGAAGTCCAGCACCCATGATCAAACCGAAGATGACCTTTGGTGTCAGGACATCAACAGAAGACATGGCCAGACGATTCAAAAATGCACCAAACAGAGCAATGGACACCAGGGCAGCTGATTCAATGGCGAATCCCTACATTCCAGATAAGAAACAAAAAAAAAAGGTCCATTTAATGTTTAGATTTAAACAACAGGAAAGTAGAATTTGCCAGTAAGGCTAATATTGAAAATGAAAGATGAAAGGCAGCTCCTCAAGGAAAGAAAGGCGATTTTAGCCAAACATCATGCCGCCACGGCAAGAATCCGAAAGGACTTGAATAACTAACGTAATATTTAGTCATTTATGGTGAAAAGGACAAATAATTGGACAATGTGCACAGATTCTGGATGACATGAATGTAATCTCATGAAAAGTTCCTTCAAACAGACACCCTTTCCTCTGCTATGTCTTGGATTTTATCAAAATAAGCTACTAAAAGGACAACAGGACAGTGTCAATACTATATTTACATGCAAGGAGTGCCTGTACCTTTCCATTGGCAGCTGGAGTATTGCCAGCAGCATCAAGGTCTTCCCCGTTAGCCATCTCAGCAATACGTTTAGCATTGTCGTAGATGGGATCGCAAGCATCTACGGCCAATCTAGTGGCAATGGTACCGAGCATCCCAAGGGCAGCCACAGCAATTCCATATGCGCCAGCAAAACTGGAACCCACAAAAATGCTAACAGCGGCAAAAAATGGGATCCTGATAAAGGTAAGGGCAGCACTAACGTTGTGGGAGGCAGCATCTCGGAGACAGCTGCAGAAATCAGGATCACTACATGGTCAGCACATCACCATTAACAGTTGTAAAGTTTCATATCATTCATATAGTTCAGCAATTTTAACACCTGGGGGTGTTTGTGGGGTAACATTTAGTGACAAACTCAATAACTAGCCCAGCCCAAAGACCAACACCAACACATAAGGCCAGCTGCCTGCAAGATCACATCCATGATTAGCGATTACGTTTGCTCAATATATTGGCTTAATCCTGTAAAGGTCCGCTGACATTAAAGCATGTCACCTGACCAACATTAGAAAAAAGCAGCATTTAGGACCAGAAAGAGATGAGTATCATCAAAGGGTTCACCAGTTCTTCACATCTTTCTGCGACCCAAAGTTGTAAATTGTGAATGATGAAGGCAGAGCAATCCAGCTAAGAATAGCAATTCCGCCAGTCATTAGAGTTGTGGAAATAATAAGTTGCTTCTTTAATCCAGGCTTGATTTTCCACACGAGAGTTGTGATCAAGCCAACAAGAATACCCATAGAGCTGATAAGCAGGGGATAACACATAGCAGTGAAGTTGTGTTCCATTCCAAAAGAAGAGATAGAAGCAACAACAAGGGCAGCGCAGGATGATTCGGCATAAGAGCCAAAGAGATCAGTCCCCATACCAGCAATATCCCCAACAATATCACCAACACAATTAGTAATCACCTGAATGATTAAGGTCAACCCCATTTATGACTAAAAGTGAATGATATACTTAGGAGATAGAGCTAAAGTGAGAGTGTACGTACGGCTGGGCTTCGATCATCTTCTGGGAAATTTTGCTGAGTCCTTTTAACCAGATGAACACAAACATTGGCAGCCTTTGCATAAATTCCACCACCGACTCTTCCAAAGAGAGCCATGGAAGATCCACCAAGACCATAACCAGTAATGGCCTCAAAAAGACCTTCCCAGTCATTGCCATAGTACAACTTGAACAGACTGATTGCAAGATAGAGCACGAGGAGACCGATAGCAGCAAGAAGAAATCCCATAACTGCACCAGACCTGAAAGGAGCAGTGAAAGTTCTTCCATTGAAATTGCTCGTTTGCAAGGCAGTCCTTGCGTTGGTATAGATAGCAATTTTCTTGCCAAGGAAACCATAGAGGACTGATGTGAAAGCACCAAGTAGGAATGAAACGGCACTGAAAACGGCAGTGACAAGTGCAGGCTTGCACGTGTTTGAAGGATCAAACTTGCAAGGCCGGCTTTGGGTGCTGAATTGCTCAATAGAGCCAAGTAAGAGGAAGATTAGCATCGCAAAAGCAACCATGAAAACTCCAACATACTGGTACTCCTTGCACACAAAAGATTCCACACCTGTTACAACCATATACGATAATTAAGCCCCTCTCTGTCAACCATATAAAGCAAGATATTCTATGTTATGTTTCATGAAATAAGTGAAAATTTCAAATAAGAGCCTAAAGTGCCCATACCAGTCTCAAAGAAGGGCTTTAAGTGGTTATGGCCGTTTTAAATAAAGACCTAACTTTAGTGGCTCACCAATGAGAAAAAAATTCAAGCTGATCAAGGATATTCTCATCCAAATACAATTAAAATTAAATTAGATTAGATTAGATTAAAAATTTTAAAAAAATGGAAAGGTAGGAGGGTGCTCCCTCCGATCACCAGTGGGGCAGCAACGAAGGCCAACAGGGGCACTAGCACTTGGGGGAAAGCCAATGACCCTTGCCGACTAGAGGCAAGGACCGGCAAGCCCTCGCTAGAGACTAGAGAGGGCAACAACCCTCCCCCAAGGCGAGGGTCACCTCCCCTCGCTCGGTGTGGGCTAGGGTCACCGACCGTCATGCAAACCTGGTGGCCCTCACCTAACGCCCCTGGAGGTTGGTATTGAGGTCCGGGGGCATTGGGCGAAGGCCGCTTGGCCTACACGATGGCCTACGGCCCTCGCCCAAACCGAGTGAGAGTGGGCAACCATCGCCCAAACCCTACAAGCCCTCATCTCTCGGTCACTGGCCCTCCCCTAGGCACCGACGACCCCACCAACCTTCACCATCACCCCACTGGTGTTTTCTCTTTTTTTATTTTATTTTTTTATGACAAAAAAAGAAAGAAAAAATTTAAAAACTTAAAAAGACGAATTTTCCCTTCACACCTGGTGAGTTCAGGCTTTTCTTTGAGATTGATATGAGCACTTCGTACTCTTATTTGATACAAGGTTCACTTTCAGGCCTTTAATAGAAAAACTATGGGCAATTCGAACCCTTATTTAAAACAATATTAATTTCAGGCTTTTATTTGAAAATAAGGACACTTCAAAACTTTATTAGAAATTTTCCCACAAAATAAGGTATAACTCAGTTAAATTCAGGTACTTTATTCCGTTCCTAGTTTTGTTGAACCTTGTTCCAACAAATAAGAAAGTCTAACCTACAGCGCCTCCAAAAGAGCAACTCGAAAGATGATTTATTTTAAGATTCCCCTTTGGACAGTACAAGTGTTAAATCCAACCGGCAAACATAATGAATAGGACAAGATGGGGAAAGGGATGAAAGAATGAAAGTACTCAATTCTGCAAAATAATTAATGAAATAAAAAGAACTGAAAATTCAGTAACTAGTCCCAGACCCAGAATATTATTGTAAATACATCTAAAGATTACTTTAAATTAAAGCATTACAAATAAAGAAGAAAGTAGAAACAGATTATGACCTACAATAGTATATGATAGGCTAGAGCCAGAAATAAAATCAAAAGTATGTGAAAAATATCAGAACTAAAGTTAGAACTGAACTTAGATGTCAAAACTAGAAGAGGAGAAGGGTGAACAGCTACCGGGCAGATATGATTGGAAAAAAAATAAAACAAATAAAATAATAATTTCACAGTTCGAAAGATTATTCATATCAGAATGATAAGAAATTAGTATGAAATAGCAAAAAGTGCTAGAAAAGTCAAAAACCTTTTGACTTAAAGCAAATACAGTCATTTTAGTTAATTTTAGCCAAATATCGCTGACATAGACATCAACGGGACTACTTGACACAACCGACATTAACATAGATAACTTTTAATGATATTTTAATAATTTTTCAAAATAAATTTATCTATTTTATTATTGTTTCTTTTTTTCTTTTCTTTCTCTTCTTTTATTTTTTTCCTTCCCCTTCCTCCACCTGGTCGCAAGACTTCAGCGAGGGACCTTGCTGGCCATGGGAGGCCTCACTAAATTCGGCAAGATTGTGCCTCGCCCAACCACTTGCAAGACTCGAGCCCTTGCCCCCCTCGCCCAGCCATGGTGAGGCTCATAGAGGCCAATGAGGTCCCTCACCTCTAGTCAATCGCTGAGGTTCAGTGATCGATTGGAGGAAAGGGAAGAAAAAAAAAAGAAAGAGGAAAAAAATATAAATAAATTGAAAATTTATTAAAATTTGTCGACGTCAATGCCGGTTGTGCCCGGTTTCGATTGCAGGAGGCAGGGTTTCTTAGGCTCAAACACTATATACCTGACTAGGGGCGTTGGATACCTAGGCTTGACCTTGATGGACTCGAGCCTAGATGCTGATGACTCGAGCTTGGTACCCAAGCCTAGGCAACTAGACATAAATCACAGAATGAATGTGCTACTTTATAATAGATGAGAATATGACTTGTGAATTTGTCGGTAGAGAAAACAAATTCTGGAAGCGAATGAGGATAAGAGAGAGATTCTTCAAAACTCTAAGCTTGGTTGAAGTTCTTTGATATCGCGTAACACGGAACAACATAAAACTTGGCTTAGGAAAACATTTTCCTCTTAATAGGAAGGAGAAATGTTTTTCTTGATTTTAAGAACAAGTACTTTTTTTATTGGAAGTGCTTTTCCAACTAACTTTCTATTTTGATCATTCCAAGCATAGAAAGTCTAGAAAAAAATTTCTATGGATATTCTTTTCAAAGACACAAATGCATCCTTAAGCTGTCATTAAAAGTAATCTGTCTTACAAACGTACATACGCCCAGATAGGTCACCGAGTTTGACTTACTCAAACCAGTACTTGAGCTAATAAATCAATTAATCCTTGAAGACGTGTAATTATTCTTAGGTTATTCCCAGACATTAATCAAATATACTTTTGAAATAGCTATGCTATATTATGAACATTTTTGTCATGTAATGCCTCCCAGTCCTGTGGGAGCCTACAGCTAAGTCGGTGAGTAGAAAGAGAAGAAAACATTCATGTGACATGCACAACACGTGCATTTACTTGATGCAAACAAAGCGCGAGCCTATTAAGTAAAGGAAAAATTCCAAAAAATGACCTATTTTTTTTTATTTAAATAAGGGCTCAAAATAGACTTTATTTCAAATAAAAACCTGAAATGCCATCACTTTCTTAAATAATAGATTGAAATAGATCTTGTTTCAAATAAGAGCTTGAAGTGGTTATGTTTATTTTAAATAAAGGCTTAAAGTAGCTATGTCTGTTTCAAATAAAAACCTAAAGCAGCTATGTCTCATTCAATTAAGGGCCTGGCTTTCTATAGGCATTTTCATCATTTACTATTTTTCCTTTTTCTTTCCTTTCTTTCTGGTTCTTCTTCTTCCTCTTCGCTGTTGGCTAGTTGCTGACAATGCGCATAGAGGGTTGGGCAAAGGTCGCCCTCGCCGAGCATGGGTCGCCCTCACCGAGCGTGGGCCACCCTCGTCCAGCCCTCTGTGAGCATTGGCAGTGAATAGCCACGGGTGAAAAGAAAAAAGATTAAAAAAATAAATTTGATGAAAGTATCTTTGATCGGTCAATAAATTTAGCCGAAGTAAGGCCTTTATTTGAAATAATTATGACCACTTCATATTCTTACTTAAAATAATCAAAATCACTTCAAATTTTTATTTGAAAAAATGAAAAGATTTGAAGCTCTTATTAAGAATTTCTCCTCGGGAAAATAGTACGAATGGCAAAAGCCAAAAGACAAGAGCTACACTAGTTAACACTCCGCCCTAAAACACGACAAAGACCACCAACATTAGTCCAACTATCTTCCTGAGAAAATAAGACGAATGTCAAAGCTCTAGCAGCTGTGACAAACGCTAATAATGACCCGCCCCACAAGCAGCAGAAGCTAATGATTTCGCTGAGCTATCATCAGATTACAGAACTCGAATTTGTTGCTTTTGCTCAGGCAGATGCGATATTGACCCGAAAAAATCTGTTAATGAACAGTTTGAGCGAGACATAGAAAGAAGGGGGTTGAACCACAACCTCTCTATGCCCAAAAAAAAAAAAACCTTTCGCATTTGTAAATGAACATTTTCTTTGTAAATAGACTTTGAGTTGAATGTGCGTTTAGTAAAAAAAACTTTCGCAATAAGCTTTGATGAGTATTATATATATATTATTTCTTTTTGAAAATTAGACTAAACCCTTCAGCGGTCCGGCAAAGGGTTATGGCCGCCAGCGAGCCAGATCTGGCGCCGACGGCCGTTGGCTGAGGCCGCCCAATGTTGGGCGACCTCCGACGAGGGTCGCGCGACCCAGCCGAGGGCCGCTGAAGGTTGCCCGACCTTGCGCGACCCTCCGCGAGGGTCACACGGCCCCAGCCGAGGGCCGCCGAAGGTCGCCCAACCTCGTGTGAAGGGTTGCTCAACCCAGGGGCTGCACAACCCAGGAGGTCGGGTGAAGGGTCGCTTGACCAAGGGGCCATGCGACCCAGGCAACCGCCACCTGGGTCTTGCAAGAGTCGTGCAACGGCAACCGGTGGTCGCGAGACCTAGGCGAGAGCCGCCTGCAGCCGTGAGAACCAGGCGGCGGTCGCCTGGGTCGCGTGGCCCCTGGGTCAAGCGACCTCAACCGATAGCCGCCGGCGCCATATCTAGTTCGCTGGGGGCCATAGCCCTTCACCGGTCTAGCGAAGGGTTGCCTCCATTTTCAATTAAAAAAAAATAACCAAGGGAAAAATCGGAAATATGAAGAATTAGTGAGGATAATTTTGAAAGGGAAAAAATAATTTCAGTATTTTGAAGGTCAATTTTCAACTGAAAGCTAGCTTCAAAACTGAATCAAACGCACCCTATCAATCTCGAGTGCAGCAAAGAGGAAAATTCCATAAAGCGGGCAAGTTGTGAAGCTATAGAATCTGTATAAAGTCACCTCGAGAGATGGTACTCTTTATCATATCACACTTGTCTTTGACTTTTTTCCGCGTGGTCATCAATGATTGTTCCTCTTCGACGTTGCTGTTGTCGCTGTTGCGCGAGCTGAGGCACCACAGCACTAGGGAGAACGCGATCCCGATGACAGCGCAGACTGGAATCGCGATCTTCGTCATGAGAACTGAGAACAATGCCATCCTCACAGGAACTGTAGACTAGGTTGCTGGAATCTCTGGACTCGACGCCTATCAAAGAGAGAGAGAGAGAGACGCAGAGAGGAGTGAAGGGGGGAGTATGCTCGCCTGTCAAAGAGAGAGAGAGACGCCAAGAGGAGTGAAGTGGGGAGTGTGCTCCTCTATACGTTACACAATCAATAATTCAAATAATTTTGACCATCAAAATACTCTTCTACGTATATATATAACACTCAAATCAACATTAACGCATTTTCGACAATCCTAAGTTTGATTTCACCAACAAAACGTTATATCAACATTCCGAACCACCGAAGGTAAAGCGCTTCTCTTCATTTTTCTTTCCTCGCACCAAAACAAAAGCAATCAATCGCAACCAAACAAGCCAAACTCACCCCCTTTATGCCCCGCCGATGGCATGCATGCATTGTCAATTCAACTGAAAAAGAGAAGCCCCCACCCACTCCACACCATCATTGTGTTTTTTCTTGATTGGTGGGCCAGAACATCATGTGCCCCCGTCTTCTCTGAGAAAATATTACAAGGTCTGAATAAGAAAGGGAGGAGAGAGAGAGACAATGACTTTTACTCGGCATTTATGACTGGTGGGCCACAGTAAGAGGTGTCGTTTAGTACATAAATTCTACTCCACAATCGTGTGTGATATCTCCCTTTCTTCCTCCTTTCCCTTGCATCGAAAGCAGTGCTCACAAACCTTTTACTCGTTCTTTTCAGTCCATTTAAATAAATACTAAAAGTGCGTATTATTTCATTTTCTAGCGATGGTCCTTAGCCTCTCCCACCACTTTTTCCCATCCATTGCACTGTTTGTTTCATCGCCTAATGGCATCAGTCGAATCCTCATTGCAATTAGCATCTTTTGGCATGAACATGCTGGGGAATTGATTCCACGAAAGCATAGTGAAAATAATATGCCGATATTGTCGAGATGTGTAGATGGGTAGTGGATCTATTGGATATATATTTTGCAAACTTTTTGATGAATACACTTTTAGCTATTGGTGCCTTCAATATAGGAGGTTTTCAAGAACTTTTATCAATATAAACATGTCATATATATATATATGTTGACATTTAAATTTTGACGACTCATTTAATTATTTATTAATTATATGAAAAATCATGAATTGATTTTTAACTCCCTAAATCAACTAATTTTGACCATCAAAATACTCTTCTTGCTATATTATATATATACAGAACATTAATATGAATGTTAATGTTTTTTCAACAATCCTCAGTTTGATTTCACCAGCAAAACGTTATGTCAACATTCCGAACCACGATAGGTAAAGAGCTTCTCTTTATCTTTCTTTCCTCACACCAAAACAAAAGCAATCAATCGCAACCAAACAAGCCAAACTCCCCCCCCTTTATGCCCCGCCGATGGCATGCATGCATTGTCAATTCAACTGAAAAAGAGAAGCCCCCACCCACTCCACACCATCATTGTGTTTTTTCTTGATTGGTGGGCCAGAACATCATGTGCCCCCGTCTTCTCTGAGAAAATATTACAGGGTCTGAATAAGAAAGGGAGGAGAGAGAGAGACAATGACTTTTACTCGGCATTTATGACTGGTGGGCCACAGTAAGAGGTGTCGTTTAGTACATAAATTCTACTCCACAATCGTGCGTGATTTCTCCCTCTCTTCCTCCTTCCCCTTGCATCAAAAGCAGTGCTCACAAACCTTGTACTCGTTCTTTTCAGTCCATTTAAATAAATACTAAAAGCGCGTATTATTTCATTTTCTAGCGACGGTCCTTAGCCTTTCTCCCACCACTTTTTCCCATCCATTGCACTGTTTGTTTCATCGCCTAATGGCATCAGTCGAATCCTCATTGCAATTAGCATCTTTTGGCATGAACATGCTGGGGAATTGATTCCACGAAAGCATAGTGAAAATAATATGCCGATATTACCGAGATGTGTAGATGGGTAGTGGATCTATTGGATATATATTTTGCAAACTTTTTGATGAATACACTTTTAGCTATTGGTGCCTTCAATATAGGAGGTTTTCAAGAACTTTTATTAATATAAACATGTCATATATATATGTTGACATTTAAATTTTGACGACTCATTTAATCATTTATTAATTATATGAAAAATCATGGATTGATTTTTAACTCTCTAAATCAACTAATTTTGACCATCAAAATACTCTTCTTGCTATATTATATATATACAGAACATTAATATGAATGTTAATGTATTTTCAACAATCCTCAGTTTGATTTCACCAGCAAAACGTTATGTCAACATTCCGAACCACGATAGGTAAAGAGCTTCTCTTCATCTTTCTTTCCTCACACCAAAACAAAAGCAATCAATCTCAACCAAACAAGCCAAACTCACCCCCTTTATGCCCCGACGATGGCGTGCATGCATTGTCATTTCAACTGAAAAAGAGAAGCCCCCACCCACTCCACACATCATTGTGTTTTTTCTTGATTGGTGGGCCAGAACTTCACGTGCCCCTATCTTCTCCGACAAAATATTACAGGGTCTGAATAAGAAAGGGAGGAGAGAGAGACGATGACTTTTACACGGCATTTATGACCGGTGGGCCACAGAAAGAGGTGTCGTTTAGTACATAAATTCTGCTCCACAATCGTGCGTGATTTCTCTCTCCCTTCCTCCTTCCCCTTGCATCAAAAATAGCGCTCACAAACCTTTTTCTCGTTCTTTTCAGTCCATTTAAATAAATACTAAAAGCGCGTATTATTTCATTTTCTAGCGACGGTCCTTAGCCTTTCTCCCTCCACTTTTTCCCATCCATTGCACTGTTTGTTTAATCGCCTAATGGCATCAATTGAATCCTCATTGCAATTATCATCTTTTGGCACGAACATGCTGGGGAATTGATTCCACGAAAACATGTGAAAATAATCTGTAGATATTGCCCAGATGTGTAGATGGCTAGTGGATCTATTGGATATATATTTTGCAAACTTTTTGATGAATACACTTTTAGCTATTGGTGCCTTCAATATAGGTGGTTTTCAAGAACTTTTATCAATATAAACATGTCATATATATATATGTTGACATTTAAATTTTGACAACTCATTTAATTATTTATTAATTATATGAAAAATCATGGATTGATTTTTAACTCTCTAAATCAACTAGTTTTGACCATCAAAATACTCTTCTTACTATATTATATATATACATAACATTTATATGAATGTTAATGTATTTTCAACAATCCTCAGTTTGATTTCACCAGCAAAACGTTATGTCAATATTCCGAACCACGATAGGTTAAGCGCTTCTCTTCATCTTTCTTTCCTTGCACCAAAACAAAAGCAATCAATCACAACCAAACAAGCCAAACTCACCCCCTTTATGCCCTGACGATGGCGTGCATGCATTGTCATTTCAACTGAAAGAGAGAAGCCCCCACCCACTCCACACCATCATTGTGTTTTTTCTTGATTGGTGGGCCAGAACATCACGTGCCCCCGTCTTCTCCGAGAAAATATTACAGGGTCTGAATGGGAAAGGGAGGAGAGAGAGACGATGACTTTTACTCGGCATTTATGACCGGTGGGCCAAAGAGGTGTCGTTTAGTACATAAATTCTGCTCCACAATCGTGCGTGATTTCTCCCTCTCTTCCTCCTTCCCCTTGCATCAAAAGCAACGCTCACAAACCTTTTGCTCATTCTTTTCAGTCCATTTATATAAATACTAAAAGCACGTATTATTTCATTTTCTAGCGACGGTCCTTAGCCTTTCTCCCTCCACTTTTTCCCATCCATTGCACTGTTTGTTTCGTTGCCTAATGGCATCAGTCGAATCTTCATTGCAATTAGCATCTTTTGGCACGGACATGCTGGGGAATTGATTCCACGAAAGCATAATGAAAATAATCTGTCGATATTGTCGAGATGTGTAGATGGGTAGTGGATCTATTGGATATATATTTTGCAAACTTTTTGATGAATACACTTTTAGCTATTGGTGCCTTCAATATAGGAGGTTTTTTTCAAGAACTTTTATCAATATAAACATGTCATATATATATTGACATTTAAATTTTGACGACTCATTTAATCATTTATTAATTATATGAAAAATCATGGATTGATTTTTAACTCCCTAAATCAACTAATTTTCTTTAAATTGCATAACATGTAAGCATTATGAGCACTATGCATTAATAGTAATAGAATTAATTTAAAAGAAAAACTTATTAATTTATTATTATTAAAAAAAAGGAGAAAAGCAAAATCGGGTCGGGCCGGCCCGGCCTCCTTCCTTCTTTTCCTTTTCCTTCCCCTCTTGGGCTCGGTCCATTTTCTCTTTTCTTCCTCCAGCGTGGCATCTTCTTACCTTTTTTTGCCTCGCGCCTTGCACACTATGTACAGGGGCAGAGCTGTTGCGACGACCAAGGCTAGCGATCGGGGGCCAAGCCGGCAGGACAACTGGCGGTGGCAGGGGCCATGCACGCCTGCCGACCAGGCTTAAAAGGAGAGGGGCCGAGGGACAGCAGGGGCGGTCGGAGAGAGAAACAAAACGAAGGTAAGTGAGAGACCGAGAGAGAAAGAGTGAGAAAATTACTTCCCGCTCGCCGGTGGTTCACCTGAATCGCCCTCGGCCTTCGTTGGAAGCGTTGCCCATCATCATTCGTCACGGCAAGTTAACCTCAAGAAACACTCTGCTTCTCCTTCGTACAAAATCCAAACTGATTTGCTGCAAATAATGTTGATTTAGAGCTTAATATGCTGGGTTTAGTGTAAGGATTTTCTTGATGTGAATTATATGAATTGAGATTATAACTTACCGTTTTACAGAATTGATTATGAATTATAAAGTTTCTTAATAGCTCAATATAAAGTTTCTCTAGGCCGAGAGAAAAACGTGTGCCGCAATCCTCACATGAAGGAGCGGTGAGGGACATTCTGAAGGGTCGAGTCAGGATTTTGAGACAAAATCCTTGAAAGAAGCACCGAATTCGAGTTCACAAAATTGATGCTTAAAAATCTTTGCTTTCCGCTCAGTTTGCTTTGATGTCGTTGCATCATCATTGAATCTGGGTTTCTCTTCGGTTTTGTGGCATATCACCTGATTCGGCCATGGACGAAGCTCTTTTCACCAGAAAATCCCTCGCTAGAGAAGCCCCCGGTTAGAGGCCGCCAATGTCAGTCATTTATTTTTGTCTCAGTATGCATATATACGTTTGATTTGTTGGAATGGCTTCCGTTTTGCAATGTGTATTTTTTCGGTGATGCTCGGAGAGGGGCGGCTGGTGACCAGTTGATGGCCAAGTTAGCGACTGGTAGAGGTGTTCATGTTGGTGACCGGAGAAAAAGGTTGGTAGGCATCGTTGGTCGGAGTAGGGTTTTTTCCGGCGAGGCACCGAGAAGGGGAGTCCTCTCGGTAAGGCTCGGGGAAGAAGACGATGCAGTGGAGAAGGAAAGTAAAAAAATGATAAAAAATAGAAAAAAAAAATGGGTTAATTCATTGGCTAAGAGGCTAGGGAGTCAGGCTGGGCTGATGTGTGGGCTTTGAGTAATAGGGCCAGATGTTACAGATTGAGATGCCGGGCCAAGGAAATGTGGGCTGAGTAATTTTTTAAATAAAAAGTTGACATCGATCTCCGGATAGAAGAGGTTGGTCACGAACCCTATTGTTCGGCCGCTCACATTTCACGGTAATACAGGAAGACATGGTCCTTTTGGCAAGGAGACGGGGAACTACTTCTGGTAACAATCGACCGGAAGTAAAATCATCGGCTTTTATGGAAAGTCCGGTTCAAATCTCGATTCATGGGAGTATATGCAGAGCCCATACTGCACCTGTACCCTTTTAAAACCAGTGGACCTTTGGGAGGATCTGATGGTGCTCCGTGTGATGATGAAGTACGCACTAATATGAGGAGGATCGGCATCAGTTTCGCAGGCCATGTAATTTGCGGCGTCACGTTTGAGTACGATAACAATGATTCTACAGCCGAATGCTCCGATCATGGCGCAGAAGCCTGGACGACGCAAAAGCGGTCCTATATGGCAGCCACGTTAGTCCATTTCTCAATCTTTTCGTCTCTCTTTTGTCTTTAGTCTTCTGCCTGTCTCGAAGTCGTTCAGGTCTACTTGTCGCTTTCCAGAGGGTTCTCGGCTTCATGTAGCACAATAATTTTTCATCAAAGACTGAGGCATTTCTTTTGGCATCCATATCTCGATCCTTCTTACGTTTCACAAGTAAAAACATGTTTCGCTCTGCTATCCTTGTAGGTCCCTCTAGATTATCCCGAAAGTGTCTAGTTTCGATGTTGGGTCGGATGAACGGAAAACGGAAACACCCCACAAACTATTATCCACGGCCTAAAAATAGGGAAAAGTACCAAAAAAATCCTAAACATATTACATTGGTATCAAGTCAATCATACATTTTTCAGTTAGACTAATTTAGCCATAAATATTTTTATATTGATACCAATTGAGTTTATTCAGACAATTTATATCAGAAATTATTGACATAAACGTTGGCCATTCTATGTGGCATATCTAATGTTGACATAGACATTTTTATTTGATATTTAATTATTTTTTTAAAATTTTTTATTAATTTTTTCCTTTGTTCTTTTTTTTTTCCCTTATTTTATTTTTCCTTTATTTTTCCCTTTCTTCCTTATTTTCCTCCGCCAGCCTCTATCATGGCCAGTGAAGGTCGCCAACTACCAATGAAGGTGAGGGCTGGGACGTCCTCGCCGGCCTTTGGCAAGGGTGGTTAGTGAGCGCTGGGAAGCCCTCACCAACTTCACTTGGATGAGGCCCCTCACCAATGCCACAAGTTGACGAGACCACCCCTCGCTAGATATGGTGAGTGGACCCTACGGCAAGGGCGGCCTCACCAACCTCTGGCGTTGGCGGTGGGCCTCGTCTAGGCAAGGTCGGCCCTCAATAGAGGCTGGTGAGGGCTTCCAAGTGCTCACCAGCCCTCAGGTTGATCTCGCCTATTATGTAATGAAAGAACTTTTGAGACAATTGGTGTAGAAGAAGGGAAGTGCATTTCTTTTCCATCAATTGGTAAAATGTTTGTCGGGCTTCATGGGAGGTATGGAATCTATCTTGATGCACTTGGAGCATATTTTGAGCCTTGACTGGCTCAGCTGTACGTGCACCACATAGTCAATATTTGAGTTCACATTTAATGTGTATCATCACATAGTTCAGGTTGATGTATCCTCCAAGGAATAAAGTGTGTTAAAGGAGTTTTATACAGAATCATATAGTTCAGTTTGATGTATCCTCCAAGGAATAAAGTGTGGTAAAGGATCTTTATACAGAATCATATCGTCATCAACTAGTCTCAACATTACCATTACGCTATTTCCCATGTTCTGTTTTTAGTCAGATCTCATAATTTACACAGTACGTGAAACAAGATTATGTCAATGATTTGTAAACTAATCATGAAGTTTAACATTAAATTCCATACCTACGATCATTACAATTTAACTGACCATGGAGACTTAATCATTTTCATAAACTAACCATGAAATTTAAACAACCGAAGAATATCTTATCCAAAGTAAATCTTATCCAAGGCTTTTTTCCTACTGGGAAACCAGTGCACCTCTACCTTGCTAGTAATACATGAACCGTGCTTGGTTGGAAGAGCATCATTAGACGAAATCATTGTCCAAATTGTTTTTCTTATTGTCAAATAGATCATCGGCCTCTAACCCACCTTTTAAGTGAAAGAAACACGTCACATTAATCAATGATTCTCTTTTCCTCCCTAATCCCAATAACAGTGAAGAGGAGTTGAGGTCGTCATGCCTACCCTCTTCCGAAGGCGTTTCCACCTACAAAGGTGGTTAGCAATGATTTAAGAAGCACCGACACTCTTCGAGAGCCTTTATGTCATATTAGATACTTCAACATATATTTGATACTCTCCAACACTCTGCTAACAGGTGTCGGAAAACCTGATACCTGGTCAACTCTCTTGACACTCGAGTCCATAATTTCAAGGCGTGAGTTTGGAATTTCGACACGTGATTCTGATATGTATCAAGTCATTTTTAAAAATTTTCAATAAATGATGGGTCAAAATGTATATATGTAAAAAAACAAAATAATAAAAATAATAAATGGGAAAAGAAGAAAAATCTAGTATTTTCTTCTCTTTTTACTCTCACTTTCCATGACATACAATTCACTCCCAAGTTTATTTTTTTCTCCTCTTCTCGTCTGACATGCTTTGACACTTGAGTTCAAAATGCAGATTGTTTTCTTTTTCTTTTTCTCCAAGTTCTATAGATTATTGGAATAGAGTTGAATTTATCAAATTGAAATAATGAATGATGTTAATAAATGGTGAATTAATGTTTTTAGTGTAAATTCATTTGAGGCTCTTCTTTTTTTTTTATTTATTTGTGAATTTGAATCATATTATTTGATTAAAATAATCATAAAATAATATTATATATATAAATATACATTTAATATATAACGTATCCCAACGTGTCGAAATTCTCTATCTTTTGAGAAGCAATGTATCGGTATGTAGTGTTGTGTTGCATGTCGCGAGTCACGTGCGGTATTCCCTCCAATAAGGACACCTAGCTTAGACTGCGTTTTTTATTTTAAAATATCAGTATTTGCACTTCCCACATTTCTTATTTTAAGCTGTATATTTTTTTCCCCAACAGGCTAGAGTACCCCGATCCTGTGCTTGAGGTGAGTTTCCGAGGCAAGGATCGGAGGAGAAACCTCGTTGCGCCCCTCTTCTCCGCTTTGAGGCAGGCCTCGATCCTGTGCTTCAGGTGACGTGGCGAGCACTTTTTTTCTCCCAACCAATTACAGCTTGACAATAGAGAATCAAATGAAAAAAAAAATAGAAATATATTCGGTCCACACCACCTCTGAGCTTGACCTCCTCGCCTCCCCCCGCCCGTCGCGGGCGCCGCCGCGTCCAGGCCAACGTTGCTGAGTGTCCAAACCGAGCCGCTCCCTCCGTCCTCTTCATCTTCCTCCGAAGCCATGATGGCCCTGCCCCTTCACCGCGGGACGAGCCTGAAGACTGCGAACTTCCAGATTTGGAGGTTGTCCATGGCCGTGAGCCTTGATGGCGAGGTCCGTTCGTCCTCGGCCACCGGCCAGATCGAAAGGCTTCGTCTTCTCACCATAGCCATGGCTCCCAGATCTGGTCTCGGCTTCGTCTTCCTCTGCGTGTCCGCTTGTCTTCAACCTCGTCTCCTCTCGTTAATGTTTTTGAGCTCATGCCGGATCTGGTCGTAGCGGCCAAGAAGGAGAAATGCTTGTGTCCATGGACGAACCACCTCACCGGTTCCAGATCCGGTCGGCCCGGGCGGCATGCGGCGGCAACGACGGCGGAGGGTGTAAACTCGCTGCTGGGTGCAACGGCAACGACGACGCAGAGGGCTCGGGATGGAGGGTTGCGGCGGCTTGAGCGGTGGCGTGCGAGGGCGGTATGGCGGTGGTTGTCATGGTGGAGGAAGAGAGAGAAATGAAGTTAATTTTTTTTGTATGTGTCAATGCTTCAGAGACAACGCGAGAGAAGACATAGGGGAAGAAATCAAATCAAATCCAAGCTTTTCAAAGCGATTGGGCGTGCGAGGATTGCCCTCATCGTGTTCTCCAGGAACTACGCCGACTCCAAGGGGTGCATGAACGAGTGCAGGAAGAGGTTCGGAAATCATGGTCCCCTTGTTATTCCCATCTTCCACGAGGTAAATACTGCAGACATTTCGAATTTGACGAGCAGAAGTGAATTCGCTCAAGGCTCTGAGAGATTGTGTGGGAACCAGAGAGATAACGGACAGATGACGGACAGATACAGAAATGGAGGGATGCCCTGACGGAGACTAAGCAATTGACAGGATTCGACTTGAGGAACGATGCTGGAGGGTACATATCCCTTCTTTATCCGAGAAAATATTAGATAGGTGAAATACTCCACGTCAGCCTATCGAAAACCATTTATCGGTGAACACGTGTCGAGGCAGAGCCATCGGCAGTTGGGGACGCGATGGTGGAGGCGTGATGGCTCGCTAGCAGATTTAGAGAGGGAGGAGTAGATTGATTAAGCGCGGAGGCAGAGGAGAGAGAGAGCGAGGAGCGATTTTGGTTCTAGAACCGGGTTTAATCAATGGAGCGAAATTTTTTTCGCTGTGTAATGAAACGGCATTAACGGGGAGAGAGAGGGTCAGAGCAGCCATAGTGGTGGGCCGGGGTTTTCAAAGAGAGAGACAGAGGAGAGGGAGCAGTAAATTTTGAATACCTTCAATGTGGGGCCCGGCCGACACGTGGACGACACGTGTCCACCGATAATTGGTTTTCCACATGGCTGACTTGGAATATTTCACCTACATAATATTTTCTCCATTAGTGAGCAAATAAAGTTGAGAGATTTCACGTTACTCTCATCATCCCATAATGAAAATAGATATGTTATATGGATAGGTGGGTCGGATCGGGTTTGGGTCAAGTTATCAATTATTCGACTCAAATTGACACATTAACCCACTTATGACATATTTATGTATAATGTAAATTTTTGACCCATACTCAATCTATATTACTAAAATACTTCCATATTTAACCAAATTTAAGAAAATTTATTCTTTTTTTTTAAAGATTATATTGTTAATACTTTCAAGCAATACAAATCTAATGGACAACTTTTATAGAAAAATTTTATAATTGTTATGATATTTTTATATTTTCTTTTTATGACAACCTTAGTCCTCTCATATATAGCCGACCGCCACTGCCTCCTCCTCTCTTCACCAAATCCGACGAGCCGTGGCATTGCTTCCCTGAGTTACCACCGCCATCAAGTAGCTCACGAAGCCAAGCCAGAGAGATGTTGGCCTGTTCGTGTGACTCCACACCACCGCCAGAAGCATGATGTTGCCTCTGCTTTGCTGCCCAAGCCACAACAACGTCACACACATCAGCGGCACCGTGGATCTTCAATGACCTGGCCACTCGTTGTTCTTGACGCCAGCCTTCCCAAAGTCTTGTTGCTTGGCCTCCAATGAGAGCTTTCTGTCCTCTTATTTTTTGCAAGTCGCTTCCAGATTTCCTGGAGAAATTGCCAATGCCGGAAGCCTTGACAATTTCTTTGGGAACGAGACTCACCTCAGTTTCAATGGCCAATCAAGCCAGCGAGGCGTGGTGGGGTTGCGCGGTCGTGAGCAGAAGTTGAAAATTGAGAGAGGTCCGACGATGGTGGTGGCCGTGTAGGACAGTGCCCCCATGCGAGCGAGAGGAGGAAAGAGAGAGACGAGGGAGACTTTGAGAGGGAGGCGGAGTTGGGTTCATTTAATGGGTTCTAAAATGGGTTGTAATTGGGTTTAGACTGGACCGTATTTTAGTCATCTTATTTTTGAAACTTATCATGGGTGATTTGGGAAATAAGCATGACCAATTTATGATCCATTTAAACAAACATAGGCTCATAAATGGGTTGTGGATTGTCACGCCCTGACCCTCGAGCACGCGACGATCCCCATTTTCTCTTTCGGTCATTTGAATGCGACGCCCCAGGACGCATCGCCGACCATTCTTTTTATCTTTCAATTAAGCGCATGCGGAAGCAATAATAAATCCCTGTACCACTAAATGAATTGGGATAGCCAGGAAAATCAAACAGAAACACAATCAATGATGCCAATTTATTCATCTTCTGATTAACCTTAGGAAGTCTACACAATCAGGCTCTTACCACGGGCTACTTCCTATAGAGCCAACTGAACAAATAGGCCAAGGTTAATCTATTTCTTCCAAAAAGCACCACCTGTCGAATCTGCCTCTAACGAACCTGAAAATGGTTATACAATAACCAGTGAAATATAAATCTCAGCGAGTTCTCGCTCTAATTCCCGGCTATGACACCAACTAGCCTCGGGGTACCTATGGCACGGTCTAATACCTCAAGCAGGTCAATAGCAAAACAACCATACATCTTAGGTAATGACTTAATACCCTTAGTAATATCATGAACACATCGACAAGCAATCGACTCGCAAGCAACCTTACCTGGTCATGCCATACCCTGCACGGTAAATACACATGCAATTTACCATTAATGCATTTTGCACTCTCGGCATTATATTAATCAATCACACTCGAGTCGTATCGTAGGCGATCTCACCTAGCCATTGCCACACCCTGCGGTACAAACTCAGGCATATCATAAACAGTGCAACAAGCACAAATATAATCAGAACACAATGTCAACTTGTCTCTCATGCATTTTTGCACTCATGCGCGTTCCAATTATTACGATCCCCTGGGCCATGGCACAACCCTCTGGTTGGCGATCTACTGGTTGTAAACCAAGCATCGTCCTCTCCCGTGAGGCACGATGACGTAATGGGCCTCCCCCCATATGGCATTCTCTAAGGAGCATAGGTCCGGCCTCTACCGCAACCCGCATCCGGCCTACAGCAGAGGTGCCACGGTGCTACGGCACCCTTCCTCCACAAAGACGCAACCGTGCCCTTCCGTGCCCTCGCCGGGTTTCCGACAAATCGAACTTCGTCCCTCGATCTCCTACCGGGGTGACGGGTTCACTTAACTGACCACACAAGCATGCCACCATGATCCATTTTAATCTTGCAAATTAGCCGATGCAAACGTGGTACATGCTCACAATATAAATCATGCACATTTCTCAAATATGACTTGCATGAAAGAATGATACGTGATCACATTTTATTTCCAAACCCATCTCATTTTCATGCCTCATCCAAGAATATACCATTCACACTTTTTTCGCAAAGCTTGACATATATACGCCTGACACCTCGGGGTTTTGCCTTTTTATAGCCCATGCAATCAATACGCATACGTCAAGGCATAAATAATTAGAACAGTCAAGCATACTATAATTTCCAACAATCACGCAATTAATCCAATCAATAATCCGACATGCTTTCATAATAAACAACACGTCAAATAATCCTCACAATTTAATCATAAATAACAGCATTTTTCATAATTAAACTATATTCAATTATTATTAAAAATAATAATAATAATTCCGAATTTCAATAAATACTAGTAATTCCGAATTTCAATAAATAATAATTTCTGAATTTAATAAACAATAATAATTATTTTCGGAATTTAATAAATAATAATTAAAAAGAATTTATTTCTTTTTAATAAAATAACACTAATACGGATTATCCCACTAATCCTCAATTACTCCAACTAATCACCGTTGATCCTGAACCACGATTAATCACGTAAACACATATAATCCCATTTAACTTAATCGGCCTCCTAATTAATATAAAACCTAATCTAATCTCCCCCTAAACAAGTTTAACGGACTAATCGAGGGTTTAGAGCATAAACTTAGCCGGTGACGAAATCGACGACACCGGCGTGACGACAACGACGAGGGGAATGCCCGGGAACCTCCAACACGTCAAGGCGAGACGGCGCGGGACCGGATCTTGGCTAGGGGTGGCTGTCCATGCGACGAACAGCCGGGAAACGAAGGAACCAGTGGCTGTGGTGGCACAAGCCTGGCTGGTGGGTGGTCCGGCAGCTCCGGACGGCGGCTAGCAGCTCCGGCGACCAAGCGGGTGGCTCTGGCGACGGCTGAACTGAAGCAAAAAGGGAGAAGGAGATGCGGTGTAGCTGGTTCGCGGGGGTGGCAACAGGCCGGGCTGGCTCCGGCAAGGCTAAAAGCGAGTGACGGCAAGTTAGCCGGCGACCGGGCGGAGCGAGAGGAGGTAGCAAGGGCGGCGACCGATGGCGTGGCCAGTTCGGGCCACCAATGACAGAGAGAGGGAGGGAAGAGGCGGCTGGCTTCGGGGTGGCTCGCGGCTCACGGCGGTGGTCCTCGAGCAGTCCGGCAAAGCTACTGCGGCGGCCGGACGGCGAGGACAGAGGCGGACTGGGAGAGGAAGGCAGTGGCAACAATGGCCAAGCGGAGGAAGAAGTTTGCAGAGGAGAGACGTTGACTTCGGCGAGTTCGGCGGACGGCGGCGAGGCTACGGCGGCGATGGGTGGTGGTCGCCGTCCGCGGCGGGGAAGCAAAGCAAAGCCAGCGGCTTCGGCCGAGGAGAAACCAGCAGAAAAGAAAAAAGAAGAAGAAGAAAACCGCTGCAAGAAGAGGGGGCGCACGTACGTGCATGGGGGAAAGAGAGAGAGAGAGAGAGAGAGAGAGAGAGAGAGAGAGAGAGAGAGAGGCGCACATAGGGGTGTCGGGGGAATGAAAAAGAGAAGAAGAGAGGTGACAAGTCAAAAAGGGGGAAGAAAAAGAGGGAAAAGATGGGGCAAGTGGGGGTAGTGCTGCAGAAGAGAGAGGGAGCAAACGTGCGAGGAGAGAGGGAATGCGCAGGAGAGAGAGAGAGAAACCCTCAAAAAGAATTCAAACAAGCTTCTAAAAGAAAGGGGGTAATTCGGTCTTTTTACCCCTGAAGCGTGATTCCCAAAAATCCAGTCCTAATCTCAGCCCGTCAATCCACTTCGATAATTTCTGGGCTTACCGAAAAATTTGGGAATTAATGAGGCGTTGTCCAAAATTTTTGTCCCGATGTCCTTGAAAGTTCGGTACCCGAAATCGGACTGAATTTCGTGATTAATTTCAACCAGTCGCGACTTTGGTACGACCTGACTTTCGGGCAGCGTTTAGGGTGTTCTACGCGTTTGACCCATGGTTGATAGTTTTTCAATCTACGATCATGTCTATATAGATCAGGGCGATCCTCGGTCATCATGTAATTGTGAGGGATCGATTGCTCACCCTAAACACAGGGCCAACAGGAAATCGGTTTAACATCGTTCGTCGTTAATATCGAAGTCGTGCGGAATCACTCGCGATCCGACCTCATACTCCGCCGAATCGATTTATTTCCGTTCGCTAATTGACCTATAACAGCGTGGTATCATCCCTGCTTGATCCTTATGGTCGAGTGGCCAGTCCCTGATTGAATTCACTAGTCGTATGCGCATCCATCCTTAATCGCCTTTCCGAACAATCAGTTAACTCGTGAGGGGCCAACTCCGAGTAAACGTAACCAACAGTGCATTGATGAAATAATCATTTCACACGTGTCGAAGTGGGTCGAAATCCAGGATGTCACATGGACCCATTTTGATAGGTGTACATGTAAATATATCATGGCCTCCCATTGTCTTGAACTAGGCGGAAGTTTGAATACTTGTACTTATTCATGTATGGTTTTTAGATTAGCTATATCATAGCTGAAGCTGCTGTAACTATTGAACCTAGTTTATTCAGTTTAGGTATGTCTTTCATGTGGTCATTTGAAAATGCATTCGCAATCTCATTTAGTTCTTTCTTATAAAATTCTTAGGCATGGTAGTGATGTCGATACTTAATTTCATGAGAAGAATGATGTACCATCATATGGAGATCTTCAAGAAAGTTGATGTCATAGTGATGCCGACCACCAGGTAGGTCATAGTGTGACTAGCTCAACTTGGTGTTTCCCTTAAAAAATACAGTTTCAATGCTTGGTAATTTGTAGTTAGACTCGACAAGCCTGATCTAAGCATAATTTTTGTGTTTTCAATCATATCCAAGTTAACCCACCCTTCTTAAATGAAAAGAGGGAGGTGGGGAGTTCAAATCCCCATGTTTTCAGGAAGGTTTGGGATGGGGACGATTTAGTTTCAAGAGCGGGTGTCATGCCCCAACTCTCAAGCTCGTGACAACCCTAATTCAATTGAGGTCTACTTGTACGATGTCCCAAGCACTGTCGTTGACCAATTCATTTTATCTTAAAATTAGCACATGCGAAAGTGAACAAAACTCTCTAATCAGAAATAACATGGATAGCAGCAATAACAGTAGAGGAAAGATAAAACACTATTTCATTTATCTGTAGGGTTAGTCTGCATACCAACAAATATACACACGCCTTACTATAGACGATAAGCTACGACCTACTCAAAAAAAGAACTGGTTTGGCTAACCTATCTCTGTACAATTGGGGGAGGGGCTCGTCAAAAGAGGAATAGGCCACAACTGCCTACTCGCTATCTTCAAAAGGATCAGTCTCTCCAGTCGTTGGGTCCGAAAGCTCGCCATCAGGGGGATCTATGTCCATGGGATCCCAGACCTCATCGGTCAGCCCCACATGAGGGACTAGTCCATAGAAACCTCGGAGAGGACCGTACAGAATACCTCCCATCTTGACGAACCACGCTTTAAAGACATGAGGTGCGTAATGGTCCCTCGACCCCTCGTCCACCCATACCGTAGTCACGTGGTGCTCGTACACAAAATTGCGGCTCAGGGCGGGCCGCGTGGTGACGGTAGTACTCATGTCCACGAGGATGCTGAACCTCACCGGGTATTGCGTCATCTAGGTCCTAAAAATTGTTAACCACGACGGGTTGAGATAAACTTAACAAGTTAAAGTCCTAAGCCTCGGTTAGGAACTTCGCTCACCTCGGGGTAGTCTAACATACAACCTAACATGTCAAACCATCAACAACCACACCTAAGAGAAATATTAACAGTAGACAGTTTAATAAACAGGCACAACCACAGGCGACCCTACCTGGTCTTGGCACACGCAACCTGCAAAAACTGTCAATCACCTCATAACAACAGTAAGAGACATGCAAATAGTCAGAGCATCACATATAATTGTCTCATGTCTCAATATCCACACATGCTCTAATTATTATGGCCCCCTAGGCCATGGCACAATCTTATGGTTGGCGGTCAACTAACCTAAGCCAGGCATTGTCCTCCTCTTTGAGGCACGGCGACGTCATGGGCTATCTCCCACCAACGACATACCCGAAGGACCATAGGCCCAGCCCTAGTAAACTTGGGCGGCTTCAGCTTCATGAACTGCTCCACCAACTGATGCATAGGCCGGTTACCAGTCCCGGGCCTAGCTATAGGAGCAGCTACGGCAGCAGCAACAGCGGCTTGAGTCTGAGCCTACTGTCCAATCAGGGCCTCGAGGGCGTGCATAATCTTGTCCATCTTTGAATCTTCCGATGCTACCTCTCTTGCACCAGTCGAGACTTGCACCGTCCTCCTCCTTTGAGCCCTCTGACCCGGGGTTCTCAATCCGGGGGTACTCTGATACGGACTGCTCATCTCGCAGGACTCTCCTAACCTGCGTTCCAATTCCCCAACTTAGAATTAGAAAATGAGACAGCTCTAAAATAAAGGACCGCAAGGATTCCGTAATCAATCACATGAAAGTAAGGAAATGTATTTCCTACTAACTATCCCCATGCCCCATCAAAAGACTCATTGTACCTTATCACTCCATCAGTCAACCTAGCTCTGATACCAAAATCGACGGGGTTGTCACTCCTCGACTCTCGAGCTCGCGACAACCCCAATTCACTTGAGGTCTAGCTATACGACGTCCTAGGCATTGTCGTCGACCAATTCATTTTATCTTATAATTAAACACATGTGAAAGCGAACAAAACTCCCTAATAAGAAACAACAAGGATAGCAGTAATAACAGCAGATGAAAGACAAAATACTATTTCATTTATCTGTAGGGTTAGCCTACATACCAGCAAATATATAACACGCCTTACTACAGGCGATAAGTTACGGCATACTAAAAAAGGAACCGGCCTAACTAACCTATCTTTGTACAGGTGGAGGATGGGCTCGTCAAAAGGGGAATAGGCCACAATTGCCTACTCGCTATCCTCAAAAGGATCAGTCTCTCCAGTCGTCGGGTCCGAAAGCTTGCCATAAGGGGGATCCATGTCCATGGGATCCCAAACCTCATCGATTGGCCCCACAGGAGGGATCGGTCCATCGAAACCTCGGAGAGGACCGTACAAAATGCCTCCCATCTTGAGGAACCACACCTTAAAGATATGAGGCGCGTAATGATCTCTCGACCTCTCGTCTACTCATACCGTAGTCACGTGGTGCTTGTACACAAAATTGCAGCCCATGGCAGGCCGCGTGGTGACGGTAGTACTCATGTCCACGGGGATGCCGAACCTCACCGAGTACTACATCATCTAGGTCCTGAAAATTGTTAACCATGACGGGTTGAGATAAACTCAGCAAGTTAAAGTCCTAAGCCTTTGTTAGGAACTTCACTCGCCTTGGAGTAGTCTAACATACAACCTAACACGTCAAACCATCAACAACCACACCTCAGAGAAATATTAACAGTAGAGAGTTTAATAAATAAGCATAACCACAAGCGACCCTACCTAATATTGGCACACGCAACCTACATAAACTGTCAATTACCTCATAATAATAATAAGAGGCATGCAAATAATCAGAGTATCGCACATAATTGTCTCATCTCTCAATATCCACACATGCTTCGATTATTACGACCCCCTAAACTACAACACAACCTTATGGTTGGCGATCAACTGACCTAAACCAGGCATCGTCCTCCTTTTTGAGGCATGGTGACGTCATGGGCTATCCCCCACCAACGGCATTCCCAAGGGAGCATGGGCCCGGCCTCTACCGTGACTCTGCATCTGACCACTGTTAGGCGATCCAATGGCCACGGTACAACCCCAAAGGATTGGCGGTCATCCGGCTATACCGGACTATCAACTTTAATGTGATCATGCAACATATCATCAAGCAATTCATTCTTGTCTTTGTTTTTGCTTTGTTGTGAATGCAACATAATTCATGCTCACGCGACAAGCTATTGCAGTTAATGCATGTATAATGAAATGCAGCGATATCCAGCAGTCACATACAAAAGCAGCAGTTCAAGTACTCAGAAAAATTCAACAATCAACAATCAATGGGCCACACATTTAAATAGCAGACAATGACAACAATCAATCAACAATCACGTGTACCCCATAATTCTCGGGAAAAATAATCGACATTAAACAATAATAATAATAAAACAATTTGTCCAACCTATAATAATAATAATAATCTACACTTCCAAAACCTTAAATTAACAAAACAATTCCATTGAATAAACAAGAAACTAGCCACAATTTGTCTAGGAAAAAATAAGCTTTAAACGCAATTTCCACAATAATTAATAATTATTGTTTTATCCAAAAATAATAATAATTCATAAACCTAACCATGGTTACTAAACTTAACCCAACTAGGATTAATTAACCTAACCATGGTTAACTAAACTAACCTTAATTACTTTATAATTAACCAATGTTACTTTAATAACTAACTATAGTTACTTTACACTAACCATAGTTAACACTAATCTTAATCAACCACAATTAACAAACTAATCCATCATTAACTAAGCATAATCCAAGCATTAAGCTAATTAAACTAACCGAAGCAAGATTAACCCTTAACTAAGGATTAGGAAATCAACTCACTTGGTTCGGGAATCCGACAACACCAGCGCGAAGGCAAGAGCGAGGGCTACGCTAGGTTAGCTCAGGGAAAGCAACGGACGACGAATGGTAGCCGAATCCAGCCATAACAACGTTGGAAAGCTGTTCCCGGTGGAAAGGCAGCAGTGGCGGTTGGGCAGCTGGATGGGCAGCCGGCGACGATCAGGGGTGGCCGGCGGTGAGTGGCTGGCTTCCGGACGTCGGTGGCTCCACGCTAGATGGTGGCAGCAGCTCTAGTGATGGCAGCAAGGGTGGTTACCAGCGGTGAACAGCAAGGGCAGAAAAAGGAAGAACAAAAGGAAGAGAAAAGGGAGAGAGAGAGAGAGAGAGAAAGCTAAGATGGGCGGCTGAGATGGGAGAAATGGAGGAGAGAGAATGGGCTGAAGAACTTGTCTAAGAAGCTAAGGCAAGTGGCTAGTCCACATGCTTCAAGCACTAATGAGAAGCAAGCCAAACAAAGCCCACTTGGGCCACCAAAAGAAAAAGCCTAGAAGAGAAGCCCATGGGCTGAGAAGCAAGGAGAGAATGGGCCAACTTGGGCCCCTCTTGGGCTGGGTTGGATGGGCGCAAGGCCTAATGAGCAACCGGTCTTGGGCGGGCCCACCTACGGGCTCGAAACTCGGTCCAAATTTTCTTTTTTCGACACTTTAAAGCCCAATAGAAATCCAAGAATAAATGAGATGACGTCCAAATATTTTGTCCTAACATCCCTGAGAAGTCGGTTCCCCAAATTGGATTAAAAATCGAGGCTAAATTGAGTCAATTGTGACCGTAGTACAATTTGGACTATCGGATGCCCCTTTAGGATTTTTCCTCGCATTCAACCCATGGTCAATTATTCTTCAATTCACGTTTACACCAATTCTCGAGTCAGGGACGTCTCTCGATTGTCATGTGATCTTAGGGGCTCAATTGATAATCCTGAGTACAAGATAAAAAGGATTCGATTTAATGTCGTTCGTAGTTCGTATCAAAGATGTGTGAAAATCACCCGCAACCCGACTTCGTACTTCTGCCGAATTGATTTATTTTCGTTTCCCTAATAATCTAGTACTAGAGGATATCGTTCCCACCCAAGTCCTCATGGTCGAAGGTTCTGTTCTTGTTCGAAATTGTGAGTCATACGCGTATCGCTTCCTATCGGCGCCTCTCTATAATCCGTTATCCCTCGAACAATTAGTTTGGAATATTTTTACTGTCCAGGCATTCGACCAACATCACCATTTTATAAAATCCCAAAATGGGGTCGATTTTCAGGATGTTACATCGGGTTTCGACTCCCACACCCTAGGCAGGGCAAAAGTCTAAGCATTAGGGTAGAAGTAGAGTAGGACCGACCAAAAAAACAAATCACATCCAAGTTTGATAAGGAGCAAACGGGCGTTATGCATAATTGGATTTAAATTTGTGATCTCTGCTTCAATGGCCTAGCGGACCTATTTAGAATCACACTAATCAAATTTTGAGTTTTCAGCCTTTCAACATTAGCCTAATTCTTGTAGACTTTCAACTGACGCAAAATTGTTTATTACAGAATGACAGCACCTAAAATACCTCCTAGTGCTCTTAAATATGGGGAAACGGATATGCAAGTTACATATTTGTCAGTTGCATTATTGATCTCCGGTTTCATAGTAACCATCTTTTCACACAAATTGCATTGAAACTATAAATTTCGTGCACATGCTTGCTTTAATTGCAATGACAAATTTTCACATATTCAATAAGACATTCTTCCTAAGCGACAATTCTCATGTAGTTTATGCACACGGTCTTTGTTTCAGGTTCCCTCATGGGATTTATCATTGCAGCAAATCTTATAGGTCTCCTTGCCATTTCCGTCCCTGTGAGTGACTGGGTTTGTGCACGCAATTTCATGTGATTTTTGTGTCTGGGATTCTTGTCTTCATCTGCACAAAAACTGTCACTTTAGACCGCTGACAACTAACATCATGCCAAGAAATTGACCTATAACTCACTGAGCCAGTTGAAGAACAAATGGCATTAGTCTTCCAACTTCACCTTTTGCAGCTGCATTAAGTCATCCCATTCATCAACTCTAGTACATTCATATCCAGTTCATCCCGTTACTTTAGTTGTGAATTTCACAGATTGGGTATGGTAAGCAAGTCCTTCCAATTGGTTTGCAACTGATGGGCAGTCCATGGGGTGAAGCTTCATTTTTACGCCTAGCTTCTGTAGTTGAGGTATATCTTTTTTCATTTCATGTCCGAGCTAAACTGGAGATGGTATGATCTGATACAAGGAAAGCATTTGCTATATTGTTCTCTGAAATAACTAGAGAACTAACAAAGTTGATCCAGTATTAACCACCCAGCAAGCATGGTACGAGCTATTCCATGGTCAAGGAAATGCCAGCCCGTCACACAAGCATGACAATTCATGGGGCTTGTCAAATCATTTTACATGGCAGAATCATTTCACTTGGGTATTGAGTTTTAATTGGACATACTACGCTCAGGTCAAAGGGGGTGATGCTGTAATTTGCCTTATCTCAATTTACCATTGGTACCGCTCGGAGCCAACGCTTGAACTCCCGGAATCACCGCCCGACGGTCGTCCACTGTCCCCCCGCACACATCCCCCAACGAATTGTTCCTCGAATCACATGGCAATGAACGCGGTGAGCAATGAAGCTCGATCCAATTCAAACGGACGTGATGGACGGGCCTGCTCGAATTCTCTACTCCGCTGGTGAATTCGACAATGGCTTCACAGTCGCAGTCCCCTCTTTTTCAGCACCAGACTCGCTCGTTTGGAATTTCCCAATCTCTTTCCACGCCTGGCGAGAGAAACAGAGTACCCGGGATTTCTCTGTGCCTTTGGATTGATACTGGGGCCTGTCATGAAAGCTCTTCAAAAGCCGGATCACACTCCCATTTCTAGTTTGTGGTGATTTGAATTCAAACTTGTCTAGCGTGTAGACACTCCACCGGTCGAGGAAATAATATCCACTTTGCCCCTACGACACCCTTGATGCAAATAAATTAGTCCTAAATACTATTAGTACCTATAAACGCAAAGAAATATGATGAAGGATATAAAATGCACAACTATACGATATCAACATATGCGTATAAGGGGTCAAGTTCCATCCCTAACTTTCTCATGCAACGAGTGATGTATGACATAATATTTTTTATAAATTTGTTTGTGAAATTAGGTTATATGATGTCACATTGGAGCACGTTGGGTAACGGGAGACTCATTAGTCCTTAATAACTATGTCGATGCTCTTTGTTTTCTCCAATGAGGAGAGGGCAAGACACTGCGAAGAGAAGTTTTCGATGAAATAAAAAATTAATATGTACATGCAGCCGCGCAGATTTCATTTACGTCCAATGATAAGATGAATCTTCTTCCAACAATTAACGCACAGGTCTTGAAGCTTCAAACTCGTATTTTTGCGATTCAAGACACGTCTCTGTCACGCACACCAAGCTCAAGCGTTTAAGAGAGTTCGATTCATTGATGCTGGAGCATAGAAAGGTGTCCACATTCATTCGAAACCTCGTATTGGAAGAGTGTCCAAATTCATTCTAGTTTATATTCCTTATAAGTAATTTTGTCTTTTCGAGATTCTAGTAATTTTCCCTTATAAGTCATTTTGTCTTTCCAAAATTCTAAGATTCTAGTGATTTTCCTTATGAGTCATTTTGTTTTTTCAAAATTATTCTCGTCAGAATCTAGAACGAACCTCAAGGACCAAAACGAGGACGAGAACCATAACGGCTACAAATTTCACTTACTTTACTTATATTGGTTTTAATAATCAATCGATTGATAAAATCAATTATCAAGATAATTTCCAAATAAGGATGGAACACTTATGAAAACCTAGATTCTGCTTGTATGGATGACCAGAATCTGAAGAGATTCAATTTGTCTTCAATGGCTAGGAAATCTTTCCTTATGAAATTTGTCCAAGGAAGGAAATGGAAGATAATCCTTCATGATGATGGCCAATGGCTAGTTTTGGCTCAAAGGGTATATAAGGAGGATATACAGTTAGAAGAAGATAGAAGTAAATACGCAATTCCAAAGTCTGATTCTGTCATTCATCGAATTGTCTCACAAAGTGCAAAAACAGAGTGATCTAGAGTGAATTGCAAATATGAGTGACTTAGTGTGAGATTATACCACTAAGTGCTTGCACTCAAGAACGTGTAATCATTTGTTGATCACATAGTGAAATTCAACCTATTGGTTGACAGTGTGGGAGAGTGAATGTAGGCTTGACAAAAGCCAAACCACTATAATACTGTTTGCAATCTTCTCTTCCCTTACTCTTTTTATTTTGATTGCATATAACAGAAGTCTACCTCATCTAGACAAACTCTAACTTTAAATTCTGCATCTATTACATCTAGACTTTGTGTTGATCGATTTGGCATAAAAATTTATTTACACCTATTCACCCCCCTCTAGGTATCTGTACTAGCAATCCTCATTTGGTATAAGAGCCTCGTGCTCATTATCTTGAAGTGTTTTTACTTCAAAGCTAAAGATCTTCTATGGCTAGTATTTTGGCACCAAGTTTGATTGAAGGTCAAAGCAACACTCGACCACCATACTTTGATGGAAAAGAGTACAACATATGGAAAAACAAGATGAAAGCTTTTCTAGATCAAAAGACCCTCAGGAATGGGACGTCGTCGAGAAAGGAATTGACCCCAATGCTGAATCTGGAAGAGCCACAAAGAAGGATGATGGAAAATCTATGGAATCTTCCACCACTCTCTCAAAAGAAGAGCTGGCAAAAAGAGAAGCATTAGATGCAAAAGCAATTTATTCTCTTTACCGTGCTTTATCACCAAATGAATATAATCGAATTTTATCTTGTGAAACAACAAAAGAAGTCTGGGATAGGCTACATGTTACCTATGAAGGAACGGACCGAGTAAAGGAAACCAAAGTCAATATTCTACTCAGGTAATATGAATCCTTCAAAATGAAACCGGGAGAGTCTATCGGATATATGTTTAGCAGATTTACTGAAATAGTAAATGGGCTTGCATATCAAGGACAACCAATCTTAGGATCCATGAAAGTAAATAAGCTTTTGAGAGGTTTATCAAAGGACTGAAATAACATCAAGATTTTTATCCAGGAAACATTGAGGATTTCACCCTTATCTATTGATGAACTCATTGAAACCTTATAGTCCTATGAGGTAGAACAACTGAATGATGAAGTTGAAACAAGAGGTGAGAAATCAATTGCTCTTAAATTTAACATTGATTCTAATGATACAGATTCAGAAGATGAAATGGATGATGAGGAACTCGCCCTATTGATCAAGAAAGTCAGAAAATTAAACAAGAAAGGAAAGAAGTTCAAAGGCAAGAAGCAATCCAGACAATCTGGACAAAGAAAAACTATGGATAAAGAAGATTCAGCCAAAGATGTGATTTGCTTTGAATGCAAGAAAAAATGGCATATAAAACCAAATTGTCCTTTGTTGAAAAAGAAGAAAGGTAAGTATGAGAAATACAAGAAGGCCTTAAAAGCTTAAACATGGACACAGAGTGTGAGGAAAGCAAAGATGAATATGGTAATATCTGTTTGATGGCACGCTCAGACTCAGACTCAGATTCTGGAGCAAACTCAAAATCCAATTCAGACTTAGACAAGGAAGTTGAGGTAAGTCATTTTGAAATACCTATTAAAGTTTCTAATTATATTAATGAGCTTTGTTTAAATCTGAAACTCACTCTTAAAAGGATCTCTGAACTGAAAAAGGAACATTCTCAGCTGAGACAACAAAATCTTTCTCAAAAAGAAAAGTTTGAAAGTTTGCAAAAAAAATTTTTAGAAACAAAAGAAAATCGTGATTCTATTTTGAAAGAAAATGAATCTTTTAAAAAAGAAATTTTTGGATATTACAACAAAATTTTCAAATGGTTCAAAAACTTTACAATATATACTTTCTATTCAAATTCCTTATTATAACAAGTCTGGACTTAGATATAATAAGGAAAGTGAGTCATTGATAAACTTTCCAAAGATTAAGGAGAGACTCATATAGAGACCTCATCGACAAGCCTACAAAAATCATTTTCAAAAGAATTTTGTAAAACCTGTTGGCCAAAACAATCACAAATGTTCAAATTATGGAGAAATATAACATTTCGAGAATAATTGCCCAAAAGTCTGGAGACCCATTAAGAAAAATTGGATAAACAAAGTTTACACTACTAACTTTCATGGACCCAAGAAAGTCTGGGTACCAAAGAAAGCTTGAGAATGTTCTTTGAATGCAGGTTAGTGTCAGAAGCAAAAGAAAATGGTACTTAGACATCGGATGTTCGAGACATATGACAGGAGATTCAAGTACCTTCATAAGATTTAGGAAGATAAAAGGAGGAACCGTCTCTTTTGGAGGCAACAACAAAGGAAAAATTATAGGACTTGGAACAATACAGATTGGAAGCCTTGTTATCAATAATGTCTCCTTAGTCAGAGGACTTAACTACAATCTTCTGAGCATAAGCCAATTGTGTGATGCTAGATTCAAAATAAACTTCTGGGAAAACATATGTTCTGGAACCAGTCAAGATTTTTCTCAATCATTTATTGGTCGAAGGCATGGCAATATATATCTTCTGGACATAAACTCAGACTCTGCTAAGTGTCTTATCTCAATCCAAGATGAAGCAAATTTATGGCATCGCAAGCTAGGCCATGTCAGTATGAAGCATATTTCTAAATTATCTACCAAGAAGCTTGTTCGTGGACTTCCTAGCTTGAGCTACAAGAAATTTGAACTATGTTCAGCATGCACATTAGGAAAATAGATACGAAGCTCCTTCAAACCAGTAAAACATGTTTCTTCTAATCGTGTTTTGTAGCTTCTACACATGGACCTTTTTGGACCAACAAGAACTCAAAGCATAGGAGGTAAGAAATATTGTCTGGTTATTGTAGACGATTACTCTTGATTTACTTGAGTATTCTTTCTTGCAAATAAAGGGGAAATCTTTTCATATTTCTCAAAATTTGCAAAAAGAGTGTAGAACAAGAAGGGTTATACTATTTCAAGCATTAAAATAGATCATGGAGGAGAGTTTGAAAATCAAGATTTCGTAGATTTTTGTGACAAAAATAGTTTTCAACATATTTTCTCCTCACCTACACTCCAGAACAAAATGGAGTCATAGAAAGGAAAAATAGATCTTTACAGGAAATGGCTAGAACTCTGCTAATTGAAAGCAAGGTAGCTTCTCGCTTCTGGGCAGAAGTAGTTTCCACCGCCTGCTATATAATTAATAGAGTCTTTCTACGGCCTATTCTTGAGAAAACTCCCTATGAAATTTATAAAGGAAGAAAACCGATCGTTTCTTACTTTCATATATTTTGGTTGCAAATATTTTATTCTAAAAAACGCAAATGACCATCTAAGTAAGTTCAAAGAAAGATCAGATGAAGGAATATTTCTGGGATATTCTATCACAAGCAAGGCATACAGAGTGTTCAATAAGAATACTCGGACTGTGGAAGAGTTTATGAACGTAAGATTCCTAGAAAGAGATCAAACTCAACAAGATCAAACTCTACTCGATGACTTAGAACTTGTTACAGACTCTGAAAAGTTTGTATATAGCAGATAAAATGATCCAGTTCAGGAAGAAATCACATGAGATCAAAAGGAACCAACTTTGACTCAAAAGGACTCAACTCAAATATCTGAAAGTTATGAAGAAAGTGAAAAATACAACAAGAACTAGAAGCATAAATCGAGTCATCCCACAACCTGATAATTGGCAACATCAAAGAAGGAATCTGAACCAGATCAAGGAATAAGGAAGAAACAAATGTACTAGCGCTTATTTCTGAGATCGAGCCAAAGGGAGTAGATAAAGCTCTTGCAAATGAAAGCTGGATAGAAACAATGTAAGAAGAACTTCAATAGTTCAAAATCAATGATGTATGGGAATTAGTACCCAGATCCAAAGAAAGAACTGTCATTGGAACAAAGTGGGTATTTAGAAACAAAGTAGATAATTAGGAAGAGTAACTAGAAACAAAGTGAGGCTCGTAGCAAAAGGATATTCCCAAGTAGAATGAATAGACTATGATGAGACATATGCACCCGTGGCCAGATTAGAAGCCATAAGACTTCTGCTTGCTTATGCATGTTGTCAAAACTTTAAGTTGTTCTATATGGATGTCAAAAGTGCATTTCTAAATGAATTAATTCAATAAGAAGTCTATGTAGAACAATCTCCAGGTTTTGAAGAACCCAAAAAAATGGATTATGTATACAAGCTGAAGAAAGCCTTATATGGACTAAAACAGACACCTCGTGCTTGGTATGAGAGACTGAGCAATTTCTTGGTAAGCAACGGATTTAAAAAAGGTATGGTTGACACTACTCTTTTTATTAAAAGAGAAGGTAAGGATGTTCAACTTGTCCAAATCTATGTCGATGACATTATTTTTTGTTCTTCTAATGAATTTTTGTGCAAGAAAATTTTTGAGTCTATGCAGGAAGAATTCAAGATGAGCATGATGGGAGAACTAACATTCTTCTTAGGTTTTCAAGTTAAACAAACAAAAGAAGGAACATTCATTTTCTAAGAAAAATACGCAAGGGACTTAATCAAGAAGTTTGGAATGGAAAATTGCAAGAAGACTGAAACTCCAATGTCTAGCTCTACCAAACTAGACAAAGACGAAGGAGGAAAGAAAGTAGACCAGAAGACTTATAGAAGCATGATCGGTTCTCTACTTTATCTTATTGCTTCTAGACTTGATATTTTATACAGTGTATGCATGTGTGCCAGATTTCAGGCTAACCCTAGAGAATCTCATCTTATTGCTGTGAAACAAATTAATAAGTATATTGCTACTAATCCAAAGCTAGGTCTATGGTATCCCAAAAGAACAGATTTTGCACTTAGATACTCAAATGCTGACTTAGCTAGATGCATAATAGATAGAAAGAGTACTTCTGGAACTTGTCAACTTCTGGGACAGATGCTAATTTCCTAGTTCTCCAAAAAACATAACATTGTAGCACTCTTCATTGCGGAAACATAGTATGTTGCTCTTGGTAGTTGTTGTTCGCAGGTTCTATGGATTAGACAATAGCTAAGAGATTATGGAAAAAAAGAAGATTACACTGAAATACGGTGTGACAACACAAGTGTCATCAATCTTACAAGGAATCCTATTATTCATTCGAGAGCAAAACATATAGAAATTAGACATCACTTTATAAGAGACCATATACAAAGTGGTGAAATCGATGTCCAATTTATTAATTCCAAGAATCAGTTGGTAGACATATTCACTAAACCATTGGAAAAAGGTACATTTGAATTCATTCATAATAAATTAAATATTACTCACCCATTTGTTTAAAGTCTATATGAGACAGGTAAGTCAAATTTATCATCTGAAACACACTTAGAAGATCATGCTCGCAAATTTGGAAGTTCAAATTTTGGCACATAAGTCATTTCCTTATATGACCAAACATGTAAGTAAATATTCTGTGAATTTTTGCAAATATTTCATTTGTTTGAGCCTGTGATTATTTCCATTTTTATTTAAATCTATTTTTGTTAGTTTTGAAAATTCAAAATTCATAACTGCCATTTACAGTTTTATTTTTCAAAATTTGTGTCTCTTCATTGCACCAGTTTAGAATGTATATAGGAAACCAAGAATACATTTTTCTCTCACCAAAACATCTATTTTTTGCTCGAACCCTCTCTAAAAACCCTAAAGGTTCTCTTTTTCCCTTGATTCTCAAAAGTTCATCATTTTTCTTCAAAATGACATCGAAATCCTCCAAATTTATGTCAATTTCTTCGCAACGAAGATCCTCACACATTGTGAGTAGAGGACCCAAGTCTGTTGAAGGAGGACAGACACATTTCGACTTAACAAGATCGTTTGAAGAAGAATCTCCGAGGCATTCTGCACAACAATCTGAATTTGAAGAAATTGCCAAAGGTATGCATTTTGCTATTGTTTACCCTATTCAAGTAGGAGACCCAGAGAAAGTGTTTCGGCATTATGATTTTCTGAAAAAGGGAGGTGCTTCGGATGATTTTTTACTTGAATATTTGAAAGATCATGGATATGGAAATGAAGTGAAGTTGATGGAGGTTGTATTGGCCATTAGAAACCCAGATTGGGGCAGGTCAAAAGAAAAAGAAGTTGTAGAACAAATAGACTAAACGCCTGATCCTAAAAGTGGTGTTGAAAGTTTATGGGAAGGCAAAAGAGAAGATGATGATGAAAGATTGTTCAAGAATTTTCAAGTAAAAATAGGAGTGGTTGCTGTGGTTGACAAGCCAAAAGAAAAACTGTTTTAGACAAAACAACAGAAGGATTGCTATGCTTCTTTATTAAACAGAGGAATCATGAATCACTGAACTGTACACTTTGAATTTTTGGATGTTATAGGAGTAAAGATAAGGAAGAAGTTCGAAAAATTACAGATGGACGATTTCTACATGCAGACCTTTGAAATCTATCCTGAACTCACTACTAACAAAATGCAGTTCAGTGTTTATGACGATGTTTATGACATTGATGTGGATGTTCTGGCTGATATCATGAAAGTGGAAAGGGGAGACTTTAGGCCAATTGGAGTGTCGTATGAAACAGCCTGTAAGTATCTCACCACAAGAAATACATTGAAGACAAATATCACCTACTCCAGCCTAACCTCCGTTAGAATTATTTTACACAAGATTGTGATCAATTGCATTAGACCCAAAGCATCCTCAAAGATTGAAGTGGCGAAGTTTGAAGCCAAGATGATGTGAGCTATTGAAAATGGTATCATGTTCTCTCTCCCTCATATTGTCCTGTTGCATATGTATAGAATAGTTCTCAAAGAGAATGGGCAATTATCATATGGAGCACTTGTGACAAGAATATTTCAACATTTTCAAATTCAATTACCTTCAAAATTTTGCACTAGAACTCTATCTGTGATGCCTATTGGAGAGAATATGATAATCAAGATGCGTTTGAAGGATGTTGTTGAAGTTTGGAGAAGCAAGAAGAAGGAGACACCCAAATTAGCAACTACCACTACTGAGAGAAAGAGGAAAGGAAAAGAGGTTGTTTCTTCTCCAAAGACCAAGAAAAGAAGGCAAACAATTCTTCTGCAGGATGAGGACGAAGATGAAACTCTCTCTGATATCATCGCCTTTGTAGTTCAAACTGCATCTACACTTCCTGAAGAAGTAGAAGCATACAAGGAAGGAGAAGAAGGAGAAGGAACACATAAAGAAGCAAAAGAAGTGGGTGAAAAGGATGGAGATGAAGAACAACTCAAGGATGTAAATGATGAGGATGTGTCGGAAGGAGAGGATGAAGGAGAAAAGTTTGAAGACCTTGAAGAAGAACATGCACAGGATGAAGAGCCAGAGGAACAAGACGAATGAGAACAATAAGAGGAAGGAATGATCATCGCATAGGGAGAAACTGAAAAAACTCTTGACCAATCAAAAGTTGATGATCAACTAAGCAAGTCTCCACAAGATGCTAAGGGACAACATCCAGAACAACTTGTTGAAGAATAGGTAGAAGCAACATTTTAGGGGGAGCATCAATCAAACAAGGCAAATTCTGAAGTAGATTCACCAAACATGTTGATTGGAGAAACAAGTGCTCAATTTGATCCTGACTCCTAACTATGCCAGGATAGTTGATCTGCTTATGCAAATCAAAATTCAGCAATATGCCTTAGAGATTGATATTCAGACACTGAAATCCTCCTTGAACAATAAACTAGAGACTCTTACCCAGCAAACTAAGTAGAATATGGCAAGATTGGAATCAGCATTCACTCAGTGCATGACCAAAGTCAAGGAGTCTATGCAGAACATGGAGGATTTTCAACTTGTTTGAGTTCCCCGCAAACCTTGATTTTTCTTTTCTCAAAAACAATTTCTTTTGATTCGTGTTTGCTTTGTTTGAGTGCTTAGACTTGATTATGGTGAGCTTGGTATGGACTGTTTTGATTTTGCAGACATTTGAACTCTCTTGATGCTAACAAAAGGGGGAGAATTTGCAGATATTCTTATTATGGTGTGGCTTAGTATGGCCTATTATTTGCATGGCTTATTATGCTTATTATTTGCATATATTCTTTGCTATGCCTATGCATATATATTATGCTGTTCCTAACTTTGTTTTGTAGGAATAGAAAAATATTTGCATGGAAGTTTTGTCACCATTAAAAAGGGAGAGATTGTTGAGAAAACTTCTAATTTTGATGATAATAAAACTTTTCAAAAGTCTTAGTCAAGTGATACTTCTAGTACATACCGTGGAAGAAGACTTAAGTACTTAGATATTTAGCAAAGTCTATCCATTATAGAATGAGCCATAAACAGACGCAGCATCTCATTCTATCAGGAATCCATAACGAACCTCAATGACCAGAACGAGGACAAGAACCATAACGGCTACGAATTTCACTTACCTTACTTATATTGGTTTTGTTAATCAATCGATTGACAAAATCAATTATCGAGACAATTTCCAAATAAGGATGGAACACTTATAAAAACCTAGATTCTACTTGTATGGGCGACCAGAATCTGAAGGAATTCAATCTGTCTTTAATGGCTAGGAAATCTTTCCTTATGAAATCTGTCCAAGAAAGGAAATTGAAGATAATCTTTCATGGTGATGGCCAACGGCTAGTTTTGGCTCGAAGGATATATAAGGAGGATATACGGTCAGTAGAAGATATAAGTGAATACACAATTCCAAAGTCTAATTCTGTCTTTCATCAAATTGTCTCACAAAGTGCAAAAACAGAATGATCTAGAGTGAATTGCAAAGAGGAGTGTCTTAGTGTGAGATTATACCGCTAAGTGTTTACACTCAAGAACGTGTAATCATTTGTTGATAACATAATAGAATTCAACCTATTGGCTAATAGCGTGGGAGAGTGGACGTACGCTTGACAAAAGCCGAAGCACTATAATATTGTTCGCCATATTCTCTTCCCTTACTCTTTTTATTTTGATTGCATATAACAGAAGTCTACCTCATCCAGACAGACTCTAATTTTAAATTCTGCATCTATTATATCCAAACTTTGTGTTGATTGATTTGGCATAAAAATTTATTTACACCTATTTACCCCTCTCTAGGTATCTGTACTAGCATCCTCAATTATCCTCAAGCGACCAAGTGTTCTTCAATTCTTTGAACAAATCAAGACTCGCTTGCCTGCTCGCCTGACGGCAAAGCTTTGATTCTACGTCCCTTCTCATTCACCACTTGCGCTTTCTCCCTCTCATATATACCCTTTACCCGCGAGAAAAGGTTTCAGCCTATTTCCCATTCTCTCACTCGATCACGCACTATCCCCATGGGAACTGAAGAAATCGAGCGATGCATTTCGTCTTCTGCTTCGATCCATCAATGGAAGTATGACGGGTTCGTGAGCTTCAAAGGCGAGGACACAAGGAAAACCTTTGTGGCCCACCTTCTCCATGCGCTGAGGCAGGCGGGGATCTACTATTTCAGGGACAATGACAAAGTGGAGACTGGGATTTTCATAAGGCCCAAGCTGCTTGACGCGATTCGCAATTCTAGGGTTGCCCTTGTCGTGTTCACCACCAATTATGCTGACTCGCGGTGGTGCTTGAACGAGCTGGTGGAGATCCTGGAGTGCAACGGAGGTTCAGAGATCATCAGGGTCACGTGGTTCTGCCCATTTTCTATGATGATGAGCCAGAGGACGTTCGAAAACAGAGCGGGGAATTAGGGGATGGTTTCAGAAGGTGTTTGGCCACCCACACGGACGATTTACTGGTGCAGAAGTGGAGGGACGCGCTTAAAGAAGCTGGGAATTTGGCAGGATGGCGCTTGAATAATGATGCTAATCGGTAAAGCATTTAATAAGTTCACTGCTGAAAAGGCTCATATCAGTGGTCGATTTGAAATGTTCTGTTGATCAATTCTAGTTCATGAGTTTACCGCTCATCTGCTGATATCTTCTCTATGCTATAGTTGCTTATAATGGACTTGTTCTTCGTGGAGCAAACCGTAGGACATCTCTTCAGGATCAGTCCCAGACCGATCTCCCCCTATTTTGTCAAAAATGCTATTGGGTAGATTCCTTTATAGAGGACGTGATATCGTTGCTGGAAATTGGGTCAGAGGATGATGCCCCTGTGGTTGGAATATGGGGAATGAAAGGAATTTATATGACAACGATGGCCAAAGTCGTCTGCGATCGCGTTTTTAGGGAGTTTGAAGGTGTTAGCTTACTCAAAAATGTTGGGGATGCCAACCAAGATACGCTTTTACTTCTTCAGAAGAGACTTCTCCACGATGTTCTGAAGGTACAAGGTCTAGAAACGTATGATCTTAACAGCAACATCAACGAGATAAAAACTAAGCTCTGTCGCACAAGGATCTTTTTGTTCTCGATAATATCACTAAGAAGGACCAAATTGAGTATTTTGATGCTGGAGATCAAGAATGGTTCCAACATGGGGGTAGAATTTTGATAACTGCAAGAGATGAGCAGTTGCTGGAAGATCTCAAAGTAGATGGCAAATACATGCTCCCAGAATTGACTCATAAAGAATCGCTCCAACTCGAGTCACCATGCCTTCCCGAAAGACCACCCCGAAGAAGGTTATGAAGAGTTGTCGGAGAGGCTTGCCCACTACACGGGTGGACTTCCAATAGCTGTTAAAAGATTTGGTTCCTTCCTAACTAAGGAGAAAATTTTTTTTATTGTTTTTTTTTTTTTTTTAATATTTTTCTTTTTCTCTTTTTTTTTTTATGCTTTTTCTGGTCTTCCTTATTCTGGTCTTCTTCTTCACGTGTTCATGAACCATAAGCTTTTCCCATGCACGCCCGACACTCCCCCATCTTCTCTTCTGCATTTTTTTTTCTTTTTTTTTTTGAAATGCACCCAAACGACAACACCGGCCGGAGCAACCGGCGCACCTTCCAGCCCCGTCCACCGGTTGCCCGCTCTGACCTGCTCAGAAAGCGACCAGCCACCTCAGTCCGGCGAAGGCTAAAGCATTTTCCGGCGATCATTAATCCACTCTCACCGGAACAACAGAGACCTCACTCTTCCGACCAGGTACGACTATTTCGCGAAAACCATGCCAAAACACAATAACCATACAAACAGCAAGCATGATTCGGCAGCCATGGACGCAAACACGGATTGATCCCAAGTTAAAACGCGGACTGAATTTTCGGATCTCTCTGAGACATTTTGTCGAGCAGTTGGGGTGCGCTACCGGATCCTAAGGTTTCCGGCTCGACCGGGACACGAGACTGACGCCAGCATTCTCGTCAATGAATCAGGACCGTGTAACAATCTAAAAGAGGACAGATGGGGGCCAGAGTTTGCGGCTGTAAACTTCGGCCCGGCGTACCTGAAGAACAACGCAAAAAATGAGGGCTAGGACTTACCAGAGCTTTGGCACCGGAAAGGAGGTGTTGCTGCGGGTCGTCGGCCGCGATTCGAGAATGGTGGCCGGCGGTTTCTCCCTCTGACCTTCTTCCTCGTTCTCACCCGCAACTCTCTTCTTCGGGTCTTTCTCTCTCGGATCCCCCGAAACCAGCCGGGGATGACCCTCCTGAAGAAGCTGCACCACCTGCTGCTCACTCTCCCTCTTGAGCCCTCTCTTTCTGCTCAGTCTCTTTTCTTTTGTTCTCTCGGTCCCTCGGTCTATCTCTCTCGCTGGGTCTTTTTTCAGAACAGCACTCGACTCTCTCTGGCTCTGCTTCTCTCTCGGTCTCCCCGTCTCTCGTTCTCGCTCTCTCTCTGTCCTCTCCTCTTCAGTTCTGCCCCTTTTTTTCTGGTCTCCCCCCCCATTTTTCTTTTTCTCTTCCGTTTCCTCCTTATCCCCAGCAACACCCTGCTGCCGTCTGACCTCCAACTGACGCCTGACTTTGCCGACCTACCCTCTTCCGTCTGACCCGCAGATTGCTCTATCTCGGTCTGCTGCAGCCATGCTGCAACTTGCAGCAAATTTTTTATTTCCTCTGCAGGTTGCTGTTGCCGTGCGTGGGAGAAGAGGGGAGGAAGAAGTCCAAGTGGGCCGGGCTGAGAAAGAAGAGAAAGAGGAAAATGGGCCGAGTCCATGCGGGGGAAAAAGAAAGAAAAGAAAGGGGCCGGGCAGGCCCAGCCCTGGCCCGGACCCAAAATTTTTTTTTAATTCTTTTTTTTTTCGATTTTTTTAAATTCTTTTAAATTTTTTTTAGAAATTAATATGTATTTATATAAGCAAAGTAAATGGGCATTTAAGACAAAATAAACAAAATCTCGGGTGTCAATAGCTACCCCTCTTTGAAAGAGAGCTCAAAGAGGTTCGTTTCAAAGACTAGGTAACACCCGAGTTTTACCGACGAGCCATGGAAGGGCGAATTTATTCCATTCATTTTTTTCTCACTCACCTTTTCCTTTTCTTTTTTTTTGAGGTTTCGGTTCGTGCGAACGAGTTTCAACCAAGTTAGTGAAGTCTTACCGTGTAAGAATGGGTTTCGACTGGGTTAGTAAAATCTTACCGTGTAACAACGGGCTTCGACTAGGTTAGTAAAGTTTTACCGTGTAACAACGGGCTTCGACCGAGTTAGTAAAGTCTTACCGTGTAACAACGGGCTTCAACTTGGAGGGAGGTTTTACCGTGTAACAACGGGCTTCGACTTGGAGGGAGGTTTTACCGTATAACAACGGGCTTCAACTTGGAGGGAGGTCTTACCGTGTGACAACGGGCTTTGATCGAGTTAGTAAAGTCTTATCGTGTAATAATGGACTTCGACCGAGAATGTATGGTTTAAGGAGGACCCACGAACCATGTGGTTTAAGGATAGACCCACGAACCATGTGGTTTAAGGATAGACCACTAACCCTTTTAGAAATCGCATGGTTTCAGGTTGACCATGAACCTTTGAAATTGTGATTTCATTGAGTGAACCTGTCAAATTCAACTTGAGTAAATGTCATTAGAGACAATATCAGAAAAATGCATTGGCAATATTGTAGCATTAATTGCAAAAGCAAATCAAGCTTAGTCGATCACATTGAAAGCATTTGATATTCTCTCTCTTTTTTTTCTTTTTTCTTTTTTGGTATCACGTACCACAAAATTGTCATCAAGCTTGGAAGGTATCATTAATCATCAAATCCATTTGAGAAAAAAATTATGTCAGAATGATCATACTCATGAAAGAGGTTCATTAGGCATGCTAAGCAAGAGTTCCTTAGTTAGAAAGGGCTTATCACATGCTCTCAAGAAGGGCTATTTGATCCCATCCATTCATGTGGGAAGTAATTTGATCACTCAATCTACCTCACATTTCCAATGTCGGAAGATTTGAGAATCATTCGCAATAAGTACACATTGACAAATCCAAAAGGTCTTTTAAAGGGACCATGATGCAGGTTTGATCATGGTTTTAGCAATAGGTAAGTATCATTAGCTATGAAATGAAACAATTATCTGCCAACATCTTTGTCAAGTTTACAAGTCAAGAAACCTTAAGATGAGATAAGACAACTTTGCCCCCACTTCTTCGAGCGGTAACACGGAGAATTCTTATTCCCACTTGAACCCCCCAAATCGAAGAGACTTTGGGAAGGGTTGTAATGTCAGTCTGGTTAAGGCTCAAAAGGCTCAAATTTTTTTCACAAACAGGGATTTGAAAGTTGATGATTAACATGGCATCATTGTCATATCACTCAATCTTTTGGAAAGCACTTGACTTTGAAATCTGAATTGTTTTGAAAGTCCCTTGACTAATCAAATAAGAGCTTTGCCCTTCTCAATTTTTTCTTTGCATTTGGCAATGATTTTCTTTTCAATGCAAGCATTTTGAATTTGACAATTTTTCCACATAGGAGTTTTTTTTTTTACGGGCATTGACCTTACTTTTACTAAGCACACTGCTTTTTCATGCCCCTTGATTTTCATTAGGCTTTTGCTCTTTTGAACTTTTTGAGGTTTCGAGATTTTCGAGATGCTTTCCACATTTTCACATAAGTGCCAATTGTGTTGGTTGATCATGTGCCTTGCCCCAATATGGGGAGATAATCACCACTGGGGTTTCAGAAATGAACAATTAGGCTCAACTTGGTTTAAGCAAAGGGTATCAGTGTTTGGGTAGAGAAATGAATGCTCTTCTTCACCTTGGGATGTTTCGAGCTTTCATAAGAATTCACCTGAAGTCACCACAAAAAGATTAATGCAAGTGAAAGCAAAGAAGTCTTTCTCATCTTTTCACCACATAATGTCAACCAAAAACCTCCAAATGTGCCCCATTGTGGGGTGGTTCTTGACAGGGGTATTTTTTGATTTCTTCATATTTAAAGGCTCAAAGGGGCTAACTATGGTCACATGTGATGTGTAGGATAGAGAAGAGAAATGCCTCTTTTCATTTTGGTCCATGTATCAATTGCGAATGACTCCTTTGTCCTCAAATGACATAGGTCTTCTTTTTTGCTCAATTCTCACAGTGTTTGAAGGACGTGCTTGGAAATGGATTGCCTTTCATCATCCTAAGCATTACCTGCTTGGCATGATTAACATCTCAATTTCATTTAGTCAAGATCATCTGAGTAGATTAGTCTCCATAAGGAATTTTGGTTCAAAATGAGTTATCCACCAAACAGATAGACAATTTTGAGATAAAAAAGGTGTTCAAAGACTTTGTGAAATTTTTTTTTTAATTTACATTTTTTTTATGTTTGTTTTCCAGGAAAACACGAAAGATTTTTTTTTTTTTGAGAAGAAGGGTACTTACCTGCAACGAGGCAACGCGACAATCCTATAGACAATAGAAAAGAATGTGTTAGTATAAGAAATCTTATGGAATTAAAGATTGGCAACGATACATCGTTACCCCTCACTCGCATTTATCCTTTGAGTGCTAATATCACCATTTTGGACATTTGGCAACTCCAGCTCTTCACTTCCTTCACATGCTTTTGTTCTTCAGGCCTCAACATGCCTTGCCACAAGGCGACATGACAACCTTGTAAACAATAGGAAAGAATGTGGTAGTGTAAGAACTCTGATGGAATTAAAGATTGGAAACGATACATCGTTACCCCTCACTCGCATTTATCCTTTGAGTGCTAATATCGCCCTTTTGGACATTTGGCAACTCCAGCTCTTCACTTCCTTCACATGCTTTTGTTCTTCAGGCCTCAACATGCCTTGCCACGAGGTGACATGATAACCTTGTAAACAATAGGAAAGAATGTGGTAGTGTAAGAACGTTGATGGAATTAAAGATTGGAAACGATACATTGTTACTCCTCACTCGCATTTATCCTTTGAGTGCTAATATCGCCCTTTTGGACATTTGGCAACTCCAAATCTTCACTTCCTTCACATGCTTTTGTTCTTTGGGCATCAACATGCCTTGCTACGAGGCGACATGACAACCCTCCCTGTTTGGATATTTGAGGGCGTTGTTCCTGGGATGCTTTGCCCCCTTTATCGTGTCAAAACGAACAATTGAACATCAACATGCTTCTTAGATGGAAGGCATTGCTCCGCTGGTCGGTGTGTGCCTTTTTCTGCCGATTCTTCATCCAACGAGCCGATTAACGATGGCGAAGGCGCGGCTGCGACGGGGGAGAGAGAGAGAAGCGGTTGATGGAGAGAGGGAAAGGGCACAAAAATGAAAGTTGCAAAAAGTTGGTTTTCGCCTTTTTTTTTTTTCTTTTTTTTTTTATTTACGCGGCCACTGCCGCTTTCGGGATTTGAACTCCCAATCGGACCAGGCGGATTCCTCCCCAGATACCACTCGGCTAAAGGTGCCAACGGTGTCCAAAGTTGCTTTCTTTTTCCATTTAAGGCCAAAGTCCTTATCTAATTCCAAAACCCAAAAGAAGTGAACATTCCTGGACTTTGCAACCTTCAGAACAATGAAAACAAGCATGTCCTCCTCATGTAAATTCTCCATCCATGCAATTGCAACAAATGGTCCTGACGGTCTCTCATCTTGTGCTTTGGCGGATTAGTGGGTGGGATTTCTCACCTCTTGTGTCTTCCTTGATGCATTTCCATTGATGAACACACATGTTATATTCATCTCGAATTCCAAGGGTTTATGCTTTTGTCTTTTAGAGGAGGTAATTAACAACCTCAAATGACCTCTTCATTTTACCTATAACAGGGCAACTTGGTAACCCTGTAAAGAATAGGAAGGAAAGTGTTAGTGCAATAATCTTCAAGGATTAAAAATTGGAAACGATACATTATTACCCTTCACTCGCATTTATCATTCAGGTGCCAACATCACGTTCTTGGATATTTGGTAACTCAAAATTGCCCTTCACTTGCATTTTTTGGCATCTTTTTTTGTGTGCATTTGATGTTTCCCTATCAAAGGAAAATGGGATCATGTTAGGGACATTATCAACATGAGCAATTGGAATCGATACAATTTACCCTACATGTGTTTCTGTTCTTCAAGCATGAGCATTTATGTTTTGACATTTGAGGGCATTGTTTTTTTGGATGCTTTGCCCCATTTATCGCACCAAAATGGACGATTGGGCTTTAACGTGCTTCTTTGGTGGAAGGCACTGCTCCCACAGTCAATGCGCATATTTTCCTACAAAAGATGGGACATGTTATTTGCATTCTAATCATTGAATTGGATTAATTTAAGAACAATACACCCTTTTTGTGTTAGATTAATGACTCCATTTCATCATGCTTCATGGGTGCGATTTGCTATACTTTGAGTGACTTGTGTTGATGATCACCCTATGATAAAAGAAGATGAATCATGTTATCTCTCTACTTAATTGAGCTCAATTCAGGAACGATACATCCTTTTGTGATGAATTTTTGCCCCAGCACGCATCATTGGTGGGGAAGGAGAGATATTGCCCCAGAGTCAAATGCCGCTCCAATGTCTTTTACATTAGGACAAGTGATTAAGCTTCATCATATCTTGTTCTGGCACATGTTGAAACCTTGTGCCCTGTCATGCTCGTTTGATGGGCTTTTGTTTCATTCGAATTTATCCTGCATCAAAGAAAAGGACACGTCATTTCTTTATGCTAAAGAGAATCGGATTCAGAAACGAAATACACCCTTTTTCGAAGTCAAACGGCTCAGCATCCCAAGACATCTTTTGCAGAGAATGGGGAAATATTGCCCCCATGATCAAATGCACACCTCACAAAGTTAGAATAACTTTGCCACATGTAGCTCCATTATGTTGGATTAGCGAATCTCTGCCTCGTTCGAATTTTTCATTACTCATGATGAACTAGGTTTAAGAATGCTCCATCGTTTTGTTCGAATGTTATAAAACTTGGTGCCCAAACTATCTTCTTTTGAATGCTTAGCAGTTCCCTTCCTTTGTCTCATCATACAAAGGGATCGATGGATGGTTTTGATATTTGAAGGTTTTGCTTCATTTCCTTGCGAAAAAGCAGATAACAAAGTTGCATCTTGCATCACAAATCATGAGGACTGCATTGATGGTCTCCAAACAAAGTCGACACCGAAGGAGTTTAAAACCAGATTTAACCATTTTGTGTTTCTTGACTACACAACAAAGCCGAATAGGGAACACTCCAAGTCTTTATGGCTAAAGTCCAATGGCTCTTGGTTGTGAAGTGAAACAAAACAAAGCACATCCAGTGCATTTTCAAAACCAAGATTGACGCGGTCAATTGACGGTGGATGACCTTCGCTGTCTCTTAGCAAGGCAGCTTCGTATGGTTAATCTTCCCCATAACTCAGTTTGAAGCAACACACAAATCCGATAGATGCATTAGTGATGCCAATTCACGATCAGGTGAGTTATCCATGGATAAAGCTCATCGAAAACTTAGAGCTGGTGGCACCCGACCTCCAAATAAAAGAACTTCCTAGGACAAAACTTGGCTTCATTTAGCCACTGTGGAAGATTGGCACCAGCAAAGCTTCAACACACGCTTGAGGCACCTTGGGTTCTCATGAAGGATTGATTTTCAGTTTCGATGAGTGAGGAATCATGAACCTCCTATGTAATGTGTTCTTCAATGGTCGCTTCTCGATCGATAGCACTAATCTGAGTATATTCATTTTCACCTATGAAAAGATCATCTCTGTGCATTAAACCTTCAGAAGTGGATGTCATCATCGACGACTGCTATTCAAGAGGACACCGGATTTGTAGTTGCACAAGTCTTCTCCCGACCATGGAAACTTTTTCCAATAATCATGTGTAAGATGATCAAGATAAAAGTCCAGAAATCCAGCGAGCTATACTGAGCATATTAGCGTGCGATGACTTTATCCCAATTCTGAATATGACTAGTGAGAAAAATTCTTCTCTCATTGGGGACGTTAACATTGAATGGCATCTCACAAGATCCTTTCTTTGATGAGGCACGCTGCTTTCTTGAAGCTTGAACAAGTTATGAGTCTCTGAGACTATAAACTTCTATCGCAATTGATCGAATGCAATCTAGTTAGTGATCTCTCCAACCTTTAATGCTATATATTTGATAGCTTCAAACATTTGGGATATGATGGAAGGTGATGCACCAGGATGTGTCGTTTAAATTCATGAGTACGAGTTTCCGAAGGGTTTAATGTCAAAGTTGGACTCTCATTTTCTTTGAATTCCAAGATCAAGACTTGTGAGAGTGTTTGCTTGTGACTTAATTCAAATACCATGTCAAAATTATTTAGTTCACTCCTGCAGGAAAATGTATGAACAAATCAGTTTCAGAATAAATTGATTCCATTGGAATGATCACGATTTTACCATCCTAGATTATCCTTCTCGAGATTCCCCGCAAAGGACGAACACGTGAGAGGAACAAAATGCTTTGACTTTTAGAAACTCATGGAAATTCAATAGAATATACTAACTTTCGAATTGCCCTCGAGGCCAAAGGATGTTTATAAATTTAAATTTCTTTACCCAAAAAAATGAGTCACTTGGGTTTATGATTAACTTAGAATTGAAAACATCATAAAGACACAAAGGAAATACAATACACTCCTATGAGTAACAATTCTCATCCTAAATTTAAAGTCCACTTCTCGGCACAGTCAAGTAAGAAAAGTTCAAAGAATAGCCTTCTCGCATCTGCAAGAAGAATAAACAATGTCAGTATGTGAATGAGAAAATGATCTTCCAATGAGGTCGCCTCTTACAACAAAATCGAGGCGATGGTACATGCCCCAGAATTCCTATTACAGGATTTCAGTATTTTGCCAAGATTTGATCATAAGAGGAGACATCATTAAAAGATCAATCCGTGGCTATCAATCGAATGCCCACTCTATTCCCAAAAATTTTATATGCAAAATGTGGCATTAATTTTGAAAGATTGATTTGTGCTTTTACTGTCGCCAAAATGAAGTGATTTTCATTTTAAGAAATCTATACACAAAATGTGATTTGAATTTTCAATCTCAAAATGTGAGAGGGAAAGAATTTGATCAAAAGTATGATTTCAATTTTTTGTGCCCCAAAACATAATCATAAATTGGAAGAACTTTTGACAAGGTGTGATTTTGAGCCCCTAATTGGAAACTTTGACAAAATCATCCATTGTGTAGGGCTAAATTAGGGATTTTTGAAATTGACACTGAATGTTTGCTTATGAAGAGTAATTGCCAATTTCCCCAATTAGAAGCCTACACTGAGGGCATTCGATTGATCTCCGCAAATTTAAAAAATGAAAGTTTTAATAAAAAATAAACAAGTAAAAGGAGAAATCATACTTACCAATGACGATGACTTTATATATATATATATTTTCAATCACATAGACATACACATGAGACTATGGGTCAATTTCTACTCTAGACGGCTCAAATGAAGCCACGAGATTACCGGACTGAACCAGCATGGTCGCGGTTAGGTCAGGGTTCCCATGACTCCGGTTTTGTCAAAGAGTGGACCCGTGTTGCGCGGTTGCAAGCCGGGGTGGAAACTCTCGACGTCAAAAAAATTTCGGAATTGAGATGGGCGACTCGTACTACATGGTGATAGTCGGAGTGGCATCCATCTCAACACCATCCTAAGTGATCCTATGCGGCTCAGGTCCGGCGGCAGGTTGTGTGTGCTAAAGTGTAGTGCCATGTAAGGAAGACATGCACAACAGTTTATATAGCAAGTAGCACTTCAAAAATTCAAACATATAAACATTCATTCCCATCCTCCATCCTGCAAAACAAAGTGTTAGCAAACACTCCATCCCTTATTACTCCAATCCTGCATCAACATTTAACACGAGGTTAGTGGACTTACCTCACCTTCTCGAATGCGCTGCCAAAGAAACATATTAGATAACACACAATCAAACAAATTAGGCCTAAGTCCTCTAAGGTATAGAACCAATCCCCAGTAGAGTCGTCAAGCTGTCGCGACCTAAAATTTCTGAAAATAATAAGTTTAGAGGTATTGTTAATTTCGGACCGACGGCCCTTCATTAACTCGGGCTCTCCCAAGCCCATAACCGCGCGACGTTGGGATATCATGAAAGTCTTCTAACAAGGAGTCGCCACTAGCCTATTGGGGTCGGCTAGAAACCAAGTGAGGTATGGGAGCGCGCCTCACTTTTGACGTAACTAGAGAATCTAGGATCGGGGACTTGATTACGTTAGTCATGCGACTAACGCCCTTTCGGTACCTAACTCGATCGTGTATTAACTAAAGTCATGAAAACACATTCAAGAGAATTAAGGTTTATCCTAAGTTTCTGATAAGGAAATAGCATCCAAAAATCATGACAAAACAAGGCACGGGAGAAGAGCCCTATTGTAGAGTCCTAAAGGCTTATTCAATCGGATGTTTTTTTTTTTTTTAGGAATTTTTTGCAATTTTCTGATTTTTCTGAATTTTTATATTTTTTAATATATTTTAACATTTTTTAATATTTTCAAAATTTCCAAAATTAAATAAAATAGACCTTCAAGAAATTTCTTTAAAAATTTTGGTTTTTCTGACTTTTAAAAAAACATTTTTAAGGTTTTGGAATTTTTTTTTTTTTTTGGAATTTTCGGAATATTCGAAAAAGAAAGAAAATAAAAAATAAAATAAAATTGAAATAAACTTTCAAAACTTTTCTGAAATTAAAGAAACATTTTTTTAATGATTTTCGGAATTTTTTTAAAGATTTTTGAATTTTTGAATTTTTGAATAATTTTTTTATATTTTTATTAAAAAGATAACTCAGACCGGGTCAAAAGACCCGGCCCTACTAAGCTGACCGGGACCCTATTGGTTCTGATTGGTTAAAAGGAAATGGGCCGGCCCTAAATCTGCGAGGAAGGCCCATGAACAATTCTTCTTCTTTTTTCTAAAAAAAACCCAATTTGATTTCTATTTTTCTAGCCCAGCTAAAAAAAACCGGCCCGTGACAAGTTCAACCCAGCTGAAGCGGGCCCACGGCAAATCCCATCTCCTTGGCCCCTATTTCATTTCTGGCCTTTTTTTTTTTGTTTTTTATTGTTTTTTATTGTTTTTTTAATCGTTTTCTTTTTCTCTTTTTTTTTATGCTTTTTCTGGTCTTCCTTATTCTGGTCTTCTTCTTCACGTGTTCATGCACCATGCTTTTCCCATGCACGCCCGATGCTTCCCCATCTTCTCTTCTGCAATTTTTTTTCTTTTTTTTCGAAATGCACCCAAACGACAGAGGACAGATGGGGGCCAGAGTTCGCGGCTGCAAACTTCGGCCCGGCGTACCAGAAGAACAACGCAAAAAATGAGGGCTAGGACTTACCAGAGCTTTGGCACCGGAAAGGAGGAGTTGCTGCGGGTCGTCGGCTGCGATTCGAGAACGGTGACCGGCAGTTTCTCCCTCTGACCTTCTTCCTCGTTCTCACCCGCAACTCTCTTCTCCCGGTTTTTCTCTCTCGGATCCCCCGAAACCAGCCGGGGAAGACCCTCCTGAAGAAGCTGCACCACCTGCTGCTTACTCTCCCTCTTGAGCCCTCTCTTTCTGCACAGTCTCTTTTCTTTTGTTCTCTCGGTCCCTCGGTCTATCTCTCTCGCTGGGTCTTTTTTCAGAACAGCATTCGACTCTCTCTTGCTCTGCTTCTCTCTCGGTCTCCCCGTCTCTCGTTCTCGCTCTCTCTCTGTCCTCTCCTCTTCGGTTCTGCCCCTTTTTTCTGGTCTCCCCCTCCCCCTATTTTTCTTTTTCTCTTCCGTTTCCTCCTTATCCCCAGCAACACCCTGCTGCCGTCTGACCTCCAACTGACGCCTGACTTTGCCAACCTAACCTCTTCCGTCTGACCCGCAGATTGCTCTATCCCGGTCTGCTGCAGCCACGCTGCAACTTGCTGCAAATTTTTTATTTCTTCTGCAGGTTGCTGTTGCCGTGCGTGGGAGAAGAGGGGAGGAAGAAGAAGTCCAAGTGGGCCAGGCTGAGAAAGAAGAGAAAGAGGGAAATGGGCCGAGCCCATGCGGGGGGAAAAGAAAGAAAAGAAAGGGGCCGGGCAGGCCCAGCCTTGGCCTGGAACCGATTTTTTTTTTTTTAATTCTTTTTTTTTTATTTTTTTTAAAAATTCTTTTAAATTTTTTTAGAAATTAATATGTATTTATATAAGCAAAGTAAATGGGCCTTTACGACAAAATAAACAAATTTCAGGTGTCAACACATGGAACCGGTCCTACTAAACTTCATGCACTTAATGCAACATTTTCTAGGAAGCCCAAGTAAAGGAAAAGACAAATAGCTTCTGCATTCTTAGGGTGCGTTTGTTTCAATGAAAGTAGTTTCCTAGAAAGTGTTTTCCGGATTTTCCGCTGTTTGTTTTTCTAAAAACGATTTGGTCAATGAAAAATACTTTCCAGGTCAACATAAATATTATGTATTATTTTAGGAAAATGAATTCATGTGCGTAGGAAGGGAAAACACTTTCCTTTTTATGAGTCTTTAGGTTATTCCTTTTTTGTTAGTTCAAATGTTATTCAATCATTTTCCAAATGCAATCCAAACGCCTGAAAACATTTTCAATCACATATCATCAAACACAAGAAAACTAATCATTTTCATGGAAAATGATTTCCTGGAAAACATTTTCCAAAAATGGTACGATTTCCGCGAAACAAACGCACCCTTAATTGCAATATCAATAAAAAGATTGGACTCATATTAAAAGTTGAGAGTCAAGACTGTGAGTCGATAGGCATTGAACTTGAGAGTTAAGGCCATGAGTGAGAGAAAAAGAGATGACTCAAATAAGGTGAGAGTGAGATAAGATCAGCACTTAGTTAACGGGTGTTGAGCTTTAGATTAAGGATTTTAGGATTTTCATTTTCTTAAATCTTTTTTTCTAGGAAATTTTTCTTAAAAGTTAAATATATATATTTATATTACCAATTCAATGCGGGTGAGCAATTCCACACCTAGAATTGGGAACCGAACCTGGTACCCACGGTTCAATTTATTGGCGAGAATCGAACAGGTTCCCTTGGGAATTGCTAGTTCCGGTTTCGATCTGATTTAGTTCTAGGTGGTTCGGATGGTTCTCGATTCTTTTGTACATCCCTAATCTTGACTTAGTTGGATTACCTTTAGAATTGTTCTCCTTTGTTCTTCCCTATGTCACGACCTTACCTCGAGTACACCACCTAGGGTTTGGCTAATCAATTATTAAGCCTAAACTTAGCTCGAGCTCTCCCAGGCCCATACTGATTCGCAACTTAAGTTCGAGTTCTTGACATGCAAATGAATTTTCATGTAGGAGTCGCTACTAATCTATTTTGGTGGATCGATTAGAAACCAAGTAAAGTAACATAAGAATTACTTTACTCATATAAACTAGAAATTGTGGAAATGGGGACTTGATTACGCTAGATTTTTCTAACGCCCTTTCTATACTTTTTCTCTTTTATTTTCGAAAATATTTGGCAAGCAACTTCAATCCATTTAATTACTTCTCTAACAAGTGAGATGACCATGCGAGTGCGCAAACCATCAATTTAACACCCCAATAAGCAATAAATAAATTGCAACACTTGCGTCGTGGCAACAAAAGCATTTGCAATGTTAGCGCAGAATTCATATCAACAGCTCTAGATATGACTTCTAACTAACACCCAGTCACTCAATATTTTTTAGGATTTTTCTTATTTGCTGAAACCTAAGCTATATGTCATGCAAATGACCTAATTCTAATGAGGGACAATTTCTAATTAAATGGACCTAGCAACGAGTGCTAAATGAAATGCATTTTATGAACCTAATACTATATGACATGCGCATGATATTTTTATATATTTTTAATTAAAATTAGTAATTGAAATTACTAAATATAAAATTCTACCTAAATTGAGATATTATCTATTTTAAGTTAGGAAATAGACTAAGATATTATCTATTTTAAGTTAGGAAATAGACTAACTTAAGACTTAGAAACTTATCTCAACAAGCAATTCAATGCATCCTAATTAAAAAAAAGTATCTAATTTTTCTATCATGCAATCCTATCTAGGAAATAAATTATAATCTATATGATATGTAATGCAATCTTTTTTAATGTACTTTCAAAGCAATCAATATATTCAAACCACTCACAATCCACAAGGATATCATCAAATGTGGAAACAATATCTAATCATCCAAAGTTTCGCGAATAAAATCGATAAGTTGATCTTAAGCTTTAAAGATCAAAATATCAATTTTAAAGATTCTTGCGGAATCAATGATTCCATCTAAGGCCTTATAGATAAAATCAAAGACTATATGTAGTTGCGAATAGGGAAACAAGTTCTAATGGATATTGCCTATGCACGGTTATTAAATTAGACAATAAAATATTCACATCATATTCAAATGAGATTTTACTTAATTTCAGAGAGTATTGCCAAATTTGAACTCGACGGAATCGGCTTGACAAATGACCAGCGATGGCTAGTGGGATTGGCTCGACGCGGTGAGTAGGTGGAGCTACTACACCGATGGTTGTTGGATGGGTGGTGCGAGTCCAATAGTTAATGGTCGCTGGTGCTGCTCACGGTGGCCGACTAGAGCAAGAAGTTTCCCTGTGGCGTTCGAGTTGGGAACGAAAAGGAGCAGCCCCGTCGAGGATAAACTGCAGAGTCCTTGACCTGTAGTAAGCGGTGGTCAGAAAGCGAAGACAAAAACCATGAATTTCAAAACTTGAACACAACCCCTTTCTGTCTTTTCCTCCTTTGCCTCTTTCTCTACGAAAGGCTGTCTTCTTCCTTTTTTTTCTTCTTTTTTTTCTACTCCTCGTCAAGTTCTAAATATGCCTACTGCCACGTATTGCTTCGATAACTGTCAAGGAGAAACGGATCGTGGCTGCTTCGTCATTTACAGATTCGGGACCGGCACTTGGTGAATCGGTGCGGCACGTCAGTCCAGGACTCGTCACGATAGAGTGGCATCGGGCCAACAAGGGAGCAACGAGTCTGGACGTCACGTCGAAGGGAGCGGTCACGTCTGAGCAGAAGCTTTGGCGTCGCAGAAGCAGCTGGAGGTGACGGTCTGAGAAGACGGGACTTGCTGCAACACTGTTGCGTCATGTAGCTGATGAAGCTCAGTCGCGGTTATGAAGACTCACGCTAGAAGGAGACAACTTGCAAACTCTCTCTCTTCTCAATATCGTGCGCCCTCTTTTCTGTAGGTGAAGCCTCCACTCTCCTCTATCTATCTCTCATGCTCTCTAGTCTCCTCCCCCCCGCCCCAATCCCCCGAAAAGTCGCCCCTTTATATAGATGAGAGGATTTTAGCCGTAAAAGAAAAACGCAGATACCTCTTTGGGACACTTAAAAAGAAATATCACGTTTTTGTCCTTTTCCTTCTTGCTCACGCCTATGGACGTGTGAAATCCTCCTTGACAGTGTGCTCTTACTAGTTTTGAGAACAATAAATATATTACTGATCTTCCTTCCTCGTGAATGATACATTGCTTCGATATATGCCCCCACGCGAAATCCTTTTTTGCCCCACTTTGTCCACACGCTGGTATCTTTTTTCTTTATATTGTTTCCTTTCCACGAACGTACTTGGCTGGAATACCAATTGATCATGATTTTATTTCTTCTAAATTCGGTCAAATATTGCAATATATGCAAACTTTGGTCACATATGAAGGATTGATGGGTTGAGCCAAATTTTCATATCCTCGGGGGCTTTAAGTTCAAGACTTCTCCACTTGAGACCATCAACTCCAGTCCAATTAAATTCAAAACCATCTTCTTAAGCCCATTCGCCACCGATCCAATGCGCATGCAACTAATTGAAATATGCTAAATGATAAATGCTCCTAAAACTATATATTATGCAACTTAATTCTAATATTTTTGTTTAGGGATTAAAATTAATTCCTTATTTTCTATGTAATTAATAAATGATCGGGTCGCCAAAATTTAGGTGTCAACATCCTGTCAATCAGTAGGGCCATATGGAGGTCAGGCGGGGGGTTCTTATGATGATAAAACATACACTGATGTTAGAAAAATAACTGTAGTTACTTCAGTGATTAGATCCTTTTATATTGAGTACGCCGAGACATGGTGCACCTTCGGAAGGCAAAATCTGCACGGTGAGTCCATTATTATGGTAAGCTATGGCATGTATTTGGCTTTTCAGATACGTGCATTGCAGGCTTTGCCTCTTTATAAATGTTTGTGTCTATTTATGTTACTACCTATCAAAGCTGAGCTATTGTTTGGTCATTAGAACAGTCAATATCAAAGGTAAATTGCTTAAATAGATTCAAGCGGTGTAGCTCAACAATGCTTCATGATCTCCCAAAATCTGGACGTTTGTGGAAAAAACGAGTTTCGTTGGTTTTATGTACTTGTCTTCTTGTTGGATTTATGAAAGATTTCATTGGTGCTATGATGTCACCAATAGAGTGTCAGGAATTCCATCTGTTTACGCAAAATATCAAGGTTTTAAGATTGAGTTGAATGACCTCGACAGGAATTTAGCGAGAGAAAGAGAAGAAATGCAAGTACTCAAAGCAATATCCTCTCCAAGTATTAAAAGTGCTTAGTTTTCAGAGTGTTCATTTCTTGATGAAGGTGATGGATACAAGATTTGTATTTCTGCCTGCAGGAAAACTTGGATTATCCAAATGAGTTCTTCACCATCAGGCTATATTAAAGAAGATTCAGGTCCTGTCATCATTCAATCACTCATCTTCCACAGCAATAAGAGAACATATGGTCCATTTGGCAATGAGAGAGGGAAATTTTTCAGCTTCCCACCGATTGCTAGGAAGATCATCGGATTCTTTGGGAGGTGTGGCAGTTCTATTGATTCCATCGGAGCATACTTTGGACCGATCTCTCGTCCATATCCCTTTGAAGTCGTAGGCCCATTTAGAAATAGTAACTGTGAGGGCCTATGGGATGACGGCAAGCATACAGATGTTAGATAAATTGATGTTGTTTCTGGTTCTGCAATTGAGTCGATTACTATTACTTATGAGCAAGGTCGTTCTTTTGGACACGGTACAAGTGGTGGAGGCACAGCGAACAAGGTGCTGGAGCTATTAGAGCGATGAACTGTTGTTCTTGGTGTTAGATCAAATATGCTCTTTATTTCTGATTCGTGCAGCTTATTATGTATATACATATACAAATCATTAATCGTTAATGTTCAAAGATGGCCAGTTGAACTACCATATTTATAGCTCACCCGGTAAAAACAGCAGCAGGATATATAAATGATAAATTTGATGAATATTTCTTTCACGATTTATTTGTTTTTGAAAATTGTTGATTATTGTGGTTGTGAATGTTGCTCTGCATATATGAAGTTGCTTCCTTTATGACTTATTGGAACGATTAATGGTCTCTCTTGGATGTCTTTATTCAAATAATGAGTTATTTATTTGAAACGCAAATGACGAGTCAATCTTGAAATCACACAAGAGTAACAATGATATCTCCTTAGCAACTCTGTTGGATGGTTATCTATTTTTAGACGAGATATACGGTGCGATAGCGAATTAGGCAAAATCATCTATTTTTATCAGCTCTGTACATTTGCTTAACTATCCAGAAGTTGGTATCAAGTGCTAGTTACTGTAATGCATAATGTTTTTGCTTAACAAGTCATTGCATTAACTGTTCCCCTACATTCTAATGCTTGACGCAGATATATCTAGGCTGGTTAAGTGAGTATCTAACTTGAGTTTCAGGTTATATTACGAGTGATTTTGGCTCTTCAATCCAACATAAGAACATATGGACCAATCAGTAATGAAAAGGGGAGGCATTTTTCATTTCCAGCTACTGGAGGGAAGATCATTGGATTTTATGGAAGTTCTGGTACCTATTTGGAATCTATTGGAGCCTACTTAGAACCAATTTCTCATCTCTATCCAATTAAGTCTATCGAGCCATTTGGAGGCCAAGGTGGACAGCCTTGGGATAATAGAAAGTATAATGTAGTGAAGAAAATAAAGATACTGTTGGAAAGTGTTGTAAACTACATCGCCATTGAGTATGACAAAGATGGCGAGCCCATTTGGTCTTCCACACATGGTAGAAGTGGCAAAGGCGAAGTTCATATGGTGAGTTTATCTAGTTTTAGGGGTAGGAATACCTTTCTTACCAATTGTTTCTTTTACTTTGCTACAACAAAAGAAAGTTCATTGACTTTTAAGTCTGTGTATATCGGCATCAATTCTGCAACGATTGAATATGGAAGGAAAAACCTGAAAGAGAAACAGGAGCTTAGGTTAAATGTGATTAATTTTAGCATTTACTTATTTTCGTTTCCTCTGTCAAAATCGATTTCCTAATTCCTATCATATTTAAGCATATTAATTGCAAACTTTGTAGGTTGATTTGGACTACCCGCATGAATACTTAACCTCGGTCTCGGGTTATATTAGACGTGATTTTGGCTTGGTTGTCATTCAATCAGAAATTGGCTTTTATGGAAGATCAGGTGCCCATCTTGATTCAATAGGAGTTCACTTAGAACCAATTTCTTGTTCTGGTCCCTTCAAATCCTCGAGCCTTTTGGAGGTCGAGGGGCAGCCCTTGGGATGATGGTATCCTCGCAGATGTGAGAGAACTAAACATAGTCACCGAATCGGTAATTGACTCCATTACTTTCGAGTTTGATAATAATGGGTCTATAAGGGGTGACTTTTGATGACTTGTTCTTATATTGCCACATGTAACGTTAATTAATTTTAAAGATAAATACATTGAAAGTAATAAAACTTGTCATGAAAATAAAATCGAATCTTAAAACTTACAAAGAGTGTAAATAAGTCATAAAACTTGTCAAATTAGTACAATCAAGTTAACTCGTTAACTCCATATAATTTGGCTAATAGAAAATGCTAACGTCACTTTTTTACTGTTTTCTCTCTCTGTGACATTGACACGGCTAAAATGATATTATTTTAATCTAAATTTGATTTTTTAATAGAGATTTTTTTATATGAAGAATAAATTAATTTGTATATTAAAAAAAGAAACCGGTTGAGGGTTGTGCTGGCGATGGTGGGGGCGAAGCCAGCAATGTGGGGGCGGCGGCAGTTGACTTCCCCTCTCTCTCTCAAATAAAAAAATTAATTATTTTCATTTATTTAAATAATTTTAGAATAAAAAATCAGGTGTGGATTAAAACCACGTCATTTTCGCCTTATCTTTCTAGTTTTAATGATAGAGCCATGTAGGATGGAGAAAAAAAGAAAAGAAGGCATGCCGGCATTTTTTGTTAGCAAAATAGAATAGAGTTAATGGAATGATTTGATTCTACTAAATTGACAAGTTTTAGAATTTGATTGCACTTTTTGTAAGTTTTAAGCTTTAATTGCATATTTCTAACAAGTTTCACGATTTCTAGTATACTTATCTCTCAATTATAATTTGCTAATATGGTCTCAAGTGTTTTTTTTTTTTTGGTCTGGGGTCTTAAGTGGTTTGAAAGGTCATGTTATGGACATTCACATGGGATTTCTATTGCAATAGTGCAAGAAGCAGTTCAAGTAGATCTTTGGAGGCCAAAATATCAGATAGTTTTAAGTTTAGGCTGTCATGTTATCCCTTGACATGTTTTATTTTTCGACAAAAAAAAATTGTTCTATTTGGGCCTTTTTGCCTTGTTAGTCTAACTCGGTTAATCAGCGGGGTTGGTTATGTTTGTAGGGATTTTTACTATTCTACAATGGAGCTTGTGATTAAAATGTCTCCTTTTCAATTTTGCAGATAAACTTGATTACCCAGGAAAGTATTTGACTTCGTATTCCAGTTACCTACTAGATGTTGGACATGTTATTCATTCCCTCACACTTGAAAGCAACAAAAGAACTTATGGGCCATTTGGTATTGAGAAAGGCAAATACTTTTCATTTCCTTCAACTAGCGAAAAGCTGGTTGAATTTCATGGAACGTTTGGAAATCATTTGAATTCACTTGGAACGCGAATGGTAACCATTTTACACTAAAAATTAATTTCTATTCAAGAAATAGGTTTTTCTTTTCTATTTCCTAGATGAGTTTTTGAGAAAAAATACACTTTTGATAATGATATAAAATTTTTGCTCTTGATAATAACACAAATTTTTTCCTTCTCAGGCGATGGTGGCGGGTGGGCAACAAGCAGACGGTGACCAGCGACTGGCAACGGTGGACGATGACTAGTCAATAGCAAGTGGTCGGCTATTTAGTAACGAGGATGAGTGATGAAAAAAGTTTTTATTGTTCATTTCTATTTCGAAAATAGAGAAGTTCAAAATTTTTGCTTTTTATTTCTGTTTCAAACTTATTTCGGGATTAAAAATTTATTTTAAAAATAAAAAATAAAATTGGTGTTATCAAATGTATTTCTCCAAACCTATTCCATAGTTATGGTCAGAAATGAAACTGTTGTTATGCGTGCTGGGGCCCGCACATGAGACTATTATTGAGAGCTAATTGTAGTATTGACTTTTTCTTTGTTTAGTTGGTCAAAATGGACGCTAGAGTAAAGTGGGCTCTCTTTGTCGGTCGAGAAACCAGCGTGTAAAAATTTCGGTCCATTCATCGGGAGAGACGTGTCATCCGGGTTCACAAAGGAAAAGCCTGCTCTCTTTTTTTTCCAAAATACTCTCCCTCACTCTCGCTCCCAAGAACTCAGCTGGTTGCCTCCCAAGTTCAGACCTGCCGCCTCCAGCACATCGCCTTCGCTGTCGCCTTTAGGAGCCACTCCCTCTCTGTCACTCCCAATAGCCTTGCCGATTGCATCTCGAGCTCATATACGACGCCTCCGCCATGTCCTTCGGCACGTCGCCTCCACGAGGGGGTGTCAATGGGTCTGGTCGGGTCGGGCTTTGATGTTACCTAACCCGACTCCAATTGTAAAGGGTCATGCTCCGCCCCGCCCCGACCTGACCCGAAATGCATTAGACCCGAACAAAAAAATTGGGTCAGGTCGGGTTGGGTCGGGTCAGAGTATGACCCTTTACAAGTTTGGTTTCAATTTTCTGTTTAGCTCAAAAACTCTAGAGGGTTAAGCAGCGGATGAGGGCCAAAATGCACGGAGAGAGGGGATTGCTTCTTTTCTTTTGTTTATTTTATCCTACTTTACCATTTTCTCTCAATGGATGAGGGTCAAAACGCACGGGCGGTACTAGTGTCAAAAAGGTCTGCATCGACCTGACCCTAAACTTAAGGTATTTTCGAGTTGGGTCAAAATCTTATCCGAATATGGAGCCGGTATCAGAAAATACCCTAAGTTTAGGGTCGGGTCAGGTCGGGTCAGCGTAGGCCTTTTTGACACCCTTAGGTACCGGGATGAAGGTTTCATGATCGAAGGTCATTAAACGGTGGATCTTCGTAATTGGACAGTGTAATGGACCCTTCATCGTACGAAGCAAGGTCGGTTAAAGCATGCACATCAAGTAAGGTAACAGACATTGGACCAGTCGGCAAGAAAAAGTAGTTAACAGAGGGAGACCAAAAGGCGAAAATGCTGGCTAAGAGATCATAATCGATAGAAAGGGGGACACAACAAAATTCCAAGTCACGATGAATTTGAAGTCTCCTCCATATTGGTTCTGTAAATGGTTTAAGGCGAACAATACCATGCAAAGAAAGTATGGTTCAAAGATGGAAGATGAGTGAACCTTCTGTCGTTAGGAAGCAAGTGACAGTCTTATAGTTACCATTCCTGAACAGGAAGGCGCTTCTAAAAATGCTGCCGAAAACACTCGTCAAAATATGAAGGAACCCACTCTGAGTTTGATAGGCGAGGAGTGATCATCAGCAGAATCAAGCTCCTGATTGATCGGTTTGAGGGAGAGTTGATTCCTTTTTACCAAATGGTTTAAGGCGAATAGCCTACCAACGAAAGCGTTTGGATGATATGCCCTTTCGTTGGTCGCTCTAGTACGGAAAGCCTTAGGGGCAAGAAGACCACAGAAGAGATGAAACGTCAAAAAGTGGAATGGAGGAAGAAAACAGGCTTAGTGAAGGTATATAAGAAGTGGACAAAAAGGATAAACTGCCAAAGGGAAGTTGAAAAGACGTGGGAAGAGAGGTTTAAAAGAATGTGAGGAAGCGTGACGGCCGGACTGAAGAAATCGAAGTTTTTGTATTTCATTGATTTGATCTCTTTTGTACAGACTATATATAAAGATATTACAAGAGACCTAAATTAGGGATGATTGAGGATGCTTAAGGCAAGTAGAGAAAATACGGGAACAATATCAACAATATCTTAAATTAGATACAAGAGATAAGATTGCTGATTAGGAACGTTATCACCCTCCCGCAAGTGAAGCATTGTCAACAATGTGAAGCTTGGATCGTAAAAGACGAACCCGTGCTGATGACAGTCCTTTGGTGAAGATGTCCGCGATTTGATCATAGGTGTTGATGTAACGGATGTCAAGTAACTGGCGACCCACCAATTCACGAACATAATGATAATCTATTTCAATGTGTTTAGTGCGACTATGAAAAATTGGATTCCGAGTTAGAGCAATGGCAGAGATATTGTCGCACCACAATACGGGAGCACGTGGGAGCAAGATTCGTAATTCTCGGAGAAGAGAGAGGAGCCATTGAATTTTAGCAGCTGTTTGAGCAAGGCAACGATACTCGGCCTCTGTAGAAGAACGTGCAACAATAGGTTGCTTCTTTGCACTCCAGGAAACAGGATTGGCCCCGAGAAATAAACAATAGCCACTAGTAGAGCGACGATCATCGGGATTGCCAGCCCAATCAGCGTCACAATAGGCATGTAAAGAAATAGGACCAGGTTGAATCTGCATGCCATAAGAGATTGTGCCTTTCAAATAGCGAAGGATACGCTTTACAGCACGCCAATGGTGTTCTTCGGGTGCTTTGAGAAATTGACAAGCCTGATTAACAGCATAGCTAACGTCAGGACGACTGAGAGTAACATATTGAAGTGCTCCAACAACGCTCCTATATAGTGTAGGATCCGAGACAGGGTCACTGCTTGAATGACCGAGTTTATTCGAGGTAGCTGGGCTGGAAATAGGCTTGCAGTCCAACATATTGGTGCAAGATAAGAGGTCATGAATATACTTTGCCTGATTAAGGAAGATATGATGGGGGTTTCGTCGAACAAGCTGAATGCCCAAGAAATAAGTCAAAGGGCCTAAGTCCTTCATCTTGAATGAGTGGCGAAGTTCCTCAACAATAGCAGACATAGCTTTGGAATCATTTCCTATTAAAATAATGTCGTCAACATATGATAAGAGATCGATAATGGTAGAGCCATGACTGTAAATGAAGAGGGATGGATCTGAGATAGTGGTTGAAAAACCAATGTCTTCTAGCCGAGCTGTGAATTTTTCAAACCAAGCGCGATTGCCGTAGACCATAGATGGATTTGTGCATTAAGCAAACAGAATGAGGAGCAGCAGGATCAACATAGCCTGGTGGTTGAGCCATAAATACAGTTTCCTGGAGATCGCCATGTAAAAATGCACATTCAACATCAAGTTGTTGAATCGCCCATCCATAAGTGACCGCCAACGTGAGAATGACCCGAATAGTAGCATGCTTTACAACATGACTAAAAGTGTCCACAAAGTCAACGCCAGGTTTTTGGTGAAATCCTTTCGCTACGAGGCGAGCTTTGTAGCGACTGATGGTGCCATCTGGGTTTTGTTTTATCCGATAAACTCATTTGCAGCCGACGACGTTCATGGTTGGATTAAATGGCACAAGAGACCAAGTGTGTTGTTCTTGTAAGGAATTAAATTCCTCATCCATAGCTTTTCGCCATTCAGGTGATTTGGAAGCTTGAGTGTAGCATGTCGGCTCCAAGGGAAGAGAAGAAGATAAAGCAATAGGATAACGAGAAGTAAAGATTTTTGGTTTGAAAATACCATGTTGAGAACGTGTGATCATGGGATGAGTGCGGGTGGGAGGTGGTGGGGGAGGGTGTGGTATGGTGGTAACACCGTCGGCGGGGCTAATGGTGGGCTCAACTCATGCGGTATCCGTGGGGGCGGAGGTTGATGGTAGCTAGATAGAGATAGGACCAAGTGAGGGTAAAGTGGTAGGAGATTTTGGAGAGTTAGAGTTTGTGATAAACGGGTAAACAGATTCATCAAATTTGACGTGACGAGATATGTAAACTCGGTGACTTTGCATGTCATAGCAGCGATACCCTTTATGAGAGGTACTATAGCCTAGAAAACAACACGAAGAAGAGCGGAACTCCAATTTGTTAGAACAATAGGGACGGAGCCAGGGATAACAAAGGCATCCAAAGGCTCGTAAATGAGAATAATTAGGAATTTGTTGAAACAATTGTTGATATGGGGAAATTTGAGAAATAATAGGCATGCGGTTGATGAGATATACAGCTATATTGAAGGCTTCAAACCAAAAGCGAGAGGGCATACCAGCTTGAGCTAAAAGGGTGAGACCAGTTTCAACCACATGACGATATTTTCGCTCAACGACACCATTTTGTTCAGGTGTATGTGGGCAAGAAAATTGATGACCAATGCCATGAGTATGAAAATAAGATTCAAGTGCATCACTAGTGAATTTGCCACCAGCATCAGAGCGGAAAAATTTAATTCGATGGTTAAATTGATTTTCAACTTGCGGTTTGAAAGCCATAAAAATTTCATAAAAATCAGATTTATGGCGCATAGGAAATATCCAGCTGTAACGAGAGAAGTCATCAACAAACAGTACATAATAAGAGAATTTTGAAATAGAAGACACAGGAGCTGGTCCCCATACATCACAATGAATTAGTTCAAGTGGAAATTGAGCGCGCGTGTGAGACAACGAAAAGGGTAACTTGCAACTTTTGCCTAACTGACATGTAGAACACAGAGAGTTGTCACGTTTATTTGATATTTGAAGCTGTTTAAAAATAGATTTTGAATAGCTGCTGAAGGGTGGCCAAGACGATGATGCCAGGTGGAGGAGTTGATGCGGGAAGAAAATGAAACTTAAGGTTTGAAGCAAGGTTTGGGGAACCGCATAGGATAAAGCCCATTCTCAGTCCAACCGTGGTGCATAATTTGCTTCGTTAGCTTGTCCTTCACAAAAAATTGAGAATCATCAAATAGAAAGTAGCAATTATTGTCTTTAGCAAAACGACTAACTGAAATTAAATTGGTAGATGCTAGAGGACAGCGGAGTACATTAGTCAGATGCATGGAGGAAGCGGGATGTGAGAGAGAAGTGGAACCAACATGAGTAATAGACAAACCTTGGCCATTTCCAACCTGAACTTCATTGGAACCACTATAGGGAGCGGAGATGGAGAGATTACCCAGATCGGCTGTAATATGATGGCTAGCGCCAGTATCAGTGTACCAAGTGCCATCGTCAGTAGGTGATGCAATAGCCATGGCAGCAAGTTTTTCAGGAGGATTGCGACCGTGGTATGCATAGTTCATGCGATGATAGCGATCCAATGGCACTATGGCCATGTTTGTTGCGAATCCGACGATCAGCCGCCCAAGTGTTCGGTTGACGACCTTGAGGTCGAAATGATGGAGTAGGGAGAATTCCGGCTTGATTGGAATGACCCCTGCTGCGTCCCCTATAACCAGTGCCACCCCTATACGGACGAGGTGTGAATGAGTGTTGCCCAGGAGAAGGAGTTCGATGTTGTCGGTTTGCAACGAAAGCAGTAGTAGTTTTGGATATTGAATCATCGGATGATGCTCGGTTCGAGAGTAGGAGATTATGTAAATCTTCAATAGTGATGGAAGTTTGATGAGCACGAACACGAACGAGAGGATGCAAAGGAGCGGTAAAGCGACGTGCAACCCATCGAGAATGCAAATTAGGAGATCATCATCACTTCATCGGAGATCCGCAAATTGCGAGTTTATCGCCTAAAGTTTTGAATTGTTGGAGATATTCTTGCATGGAGAGGTTGCCCTTCTTGAGGTGATGTAATTGTCTTTTCAGAGACATTATATGAGCAGGAGTGAGAGAGGCATAGCGACGAGCAAGGACATCCCACGCGGCTTTTGCAGATGTAGCGCCAACTACATATGGAAGTGCGATTCGACAAAGTAGCGTTGATCCGGGAGAGTAGCATCGATCTTTTTCAATCCATGTCTTGTAATTTTCGTCGTTGAAGCGGGCGCTTGGGAGGTTCCATCAATGTAAGATATGAGGTTGTGACCTTTGAGAATTGGTTCGAAAAGAGAACGCCAAAGAAGATAGTTCGAGCTGTTCAGTTTGATGGGTATCAAGTTGGATATGTTTGAGATAACGAGTGAGGGAGATGCAATAGATGAAGATGATTGAGATGATGGATTAGAGCCTGTCGACATTTTCTTTGGGAAGAAGAAAGTTGATGAAGAATGAGAGGAGAAGGAGATTTGAGGATCGTAGGGCGGATTACGCCAAATGCAGCTCTGATATCATGAAGAAATCGAAGTTTTTGTATTTCATTGATTTGATCTCTTTTGTACAGACTATATATAAAGATATTACAAGAGACCTAAATTAGGGATGATTGAGGATGCTTAAGGCAAGTAGAGAAAATACGGGAACAATATCAACAATATATTAAATTAGATACAAGAGATAAGATTGCTGACTAGGAACGTTATCACGGACAGCCTCATTAAATGCTGGAGTAAAAGTGGCATTCGTAGCAGGCGCAAGCGAGGGAAATGAAAATTTCAAAGTGCTACTGATGCTACATGATTACATGTCACGTAGAATAAAGCAAAGAAGACCCATAGTCAAGCATTCATTAGACCCTAAGCCTACGACAAGGAAAAATCCTTCTCTATATTGAAAAAGAAAGCAACAAAATCTTTGTCCAGGGCTATGATGGCTGCCATGAGCTGCGGTTTGATTATGTCGGAGAGATTCCTCGCGATGTCAGCTGATACGAAATGAGAACAACCTGCTGAATATTTTCTCAATGCTTCAGAGACGACGCGAGAGAAGATATTGGGAAAGAAGTCAATTCCAAGCTTTTCCAAGCGATTTTGCATGCAACAATTGCCTAGTCGTGTTCTCCAGGAACTATGCTGACTCGAAGTGGTGCATGAACGAGCTGGTCGAGATTCTGGAGTGCAAGAAGAGCTTAAAAAATCATGGTCACCTAGTTTTTCCGATCTTGCTCGATGTAAGAGCTGAAGACATTTCAAGGTTGACAAGCAGAAGTGAATTCGCTCGGGGTTTCGAGAGATTGTGAGGAAACGAGAGAGATGACAAGCAAGATACAGAAATGGAGGGATGCCCTGAGAGAGGCTAAGCATTTGTCGGGATTCGACTTGAGGAACGATGCGGGAGAGTACGTATCTCTTCTTCATGTTCATTGCATTATCATTTTGCGACTCGATCATCTTAATCTAATTATTTGTGTTTTATGTTGAATGCGAAATTCGAATCTTTCAAGTTTTGCCATTTTTGGGTCCATGATGGGCCCATACAAATCATTTTCCCTTTTTTTAGAAGATAAAGTTGTTTCCCCCCAATTTAAGTTTGTTGTTTTGGGCCCATCGAATAATTTTTCATCATCCAAATACTGAAAAGTCAGAAAACAATTTTCTTTAAAATAAAGCGCCTTAATTTTCTTCTTTATCATAGTTGAGATTTGTGAATGAAGAAAAAAAATAATATTATGTTCATTGACTAATGAATAGTACAAGTGCCTATTTATAGGTTTTACATAATGACTATCTAAAGTAACAAATCAGAATAATTCAAGAAGAATATATAGAATCACATAATAATATACAGAATTATAGAATATCCTAAATATATTTCTAACATCCCCCTTAGACTCGAGATGATTTGAAATATGTCAACTTGAGCCTAGAAAATAGATCCAGAAAATGCTTAGGTGAATGTGTCTTGATGAAAACATTAGCATTTTGTTCAGTAGAGGAAGTAGAGACAAGTCAAACGGTGCTATGAAGAACGTGATATTGGATGATAGTCTATCTCAATGTGCTTGGATAGCACTCCGGTTGTCACAATGAATGACTATTTTGCTATGGTGATGCACTCCCATATCTTCTAGTAGCCACCATAAACATAAAAACTTTAATGTCAAATTAGCAAGAGCTCGATATTCTATTTCTGTACTAGAACAAGTGATAGTGGTCTGTTTCATGCTATGCCATAACATAAGCGAATTGCTCAAAAAGAAATAGTAGCTCGTAGTGGAGCGATGATCGTGAGGGTCACCAGCCTAGTGAGCATAGAATAAGTTGTCAACTCCAAGGTGTTGACACCTAAATTTTTACCAAGTGTTTAAATTTGAATTGCCTCGAAAATTAGAGACTAATTTGGCCCTAACAAAAAGGATTTTTGTATCACCTAAAGTACTAATATTATTTACATTTACTAAGTTTTATTTTCCTATTTATTTTCCCTTATTTTCGAGTAAAAATCAAAAAAAAGAAGAAGAGGGGGCCCATGGAGGGACTAGGCTTTCGCGCCCAGCCCCTTCTTCATTTTTTTCTTGTCCACGCAGGCCCAGGCCCGTCTCCCCCACTCTTCCTTCTGCGGCCCATTCGGCCCCCTCAACCCCGTGGCCCGGCCCTCTCCATCATCTTCTTCTTCTTCCCCTGCACACAAGAAGCAGGAGAGCAGAGTGGAAGATGGTGGCCGGCGACGGATGGGACGCTTCGCGGGCACCATTAATGCAGCCGAGTGGAGCAGTGCAAGATCCGGCGAAGGATCCGGACGCCATCAATGCAAAGCAAGTGGCGCGGCAGGTGGGCAGCTGAGGTCACGCCGGTTTGGCCGAGGGAGAGCCCGGCTGGGCGCCGAGGACCGCTGGTCAGAACACCTCCATCGACCGGGCTCCTCGCCTATAAATAGAGGGGTCGAGTGAAGGAGAAAACACAGCAACACAGCAGCAAACGGGAGCGATTTGGAGGAGAAGCAGGAGCTCGGAAGGTTTCCCTTGGAGAGACATCCAGGAGACCGGACGAGCGACCGCCGATCTGAGAGAGAGCTGCGAGAGAGATCTGAGAGAGAGGGGGAAAACAGATCTGAGAGTTTGAGAGAGAAACCGGGGGCAAGCAGTAAAAACAGAGAGGAAAAAGAGAGAGATCTGAAAAAGGGAGAGTGGGGGTCGAAGTTCTGGAAAAATTCTAGATCTGAGAAGAGAAGAGAGAGCTGCGAGAGAGATCTGAAAAAGGGAGAGTGGGGGTCGAAGTTTTGGAAAAATTCCAGATCTGAGAAGAGAAGAGAGAGAAACTGAGAGAGATCTGAGAGAGACGGAGTCGTGAGGGAGAGAGCCACGGGCCGACGCCATCACCGTTCCGCCACCCCCGACGCCACTGCTGCTCAACCGCCGACGACCGTGCCCAAAGCCGTGGCTGTCTCTTCTACCAGCAGGCCACTCCCGTTGCCGCCCGTGTTCGAAGCCGCTCACGGACCTCACACCGTTCCTGCTGCCCACCACCGTCGTCCCTGGTGCCACCCGCCGCTTCGTCGTCCCGTCCGCTGGGCTCGCGACGGTCGCCGCCGCTCGCCGTCGCCGGGCCGAGGCGCTCGGCCACCTCCTCGGCGTCGCGGAGGGGCTGCGACAGAGAGGGGAAGACGGAGTCGGGTGCAAGGACCCGGTCGACCCGCTAGGGTTTGTTTTATTTTTGGTTCTTGGGCCAAGATAAATTAGGCCTATCGGGCCTCTGTCATCTTGGGCTGAACCTGTTTTTATAAATGGGCTTGACTAATTATTTCTATTTGTTTCAGGTACTCCTCGCGGGCCAAGCGAATTTGGCCCATTAGCCTTCAGCCGAGCCGAGGGCCCTAGGTCATCTGGAGCCCAGGCCTCACGCCGGGCCGGACCGAGCCTGACCTGGGTCCGACCGAATGACCTGACCCGGGTCCGGCCAAATGACCCGACTCGAGTCCGGTCATTTATTATAATAATACATTATTATTTTAATTATAATAATAAATAAAAAATGTTTTACTTTCCAAAAATATCAGAAAATCCAAAAAATAGTTTTTAATTAAAAAAAATCAGAAAATCGAAAAATATTTTATATTTTTCAGAAAAACAGCAAAAATCCAAAAATATTTCACATCTTCTAAAGAAACCAAAAATGTCTAGAAATATTTTATATTCTCTAAAAAATTAGAAAAAAGCCAAAAAGATGTTTGTTTCCACAAACACCGAAAAATCCTTGAAAAATTCAAAAATTTCAAACTCGAGGGTTTAAACAAAGATTAGGTGACGGAAGGGCATTAGTGATTAACTAGTGTAATCACGTCCCCGATCCTGCAGTTGTGCGGGAGTAAAATATTTCTCCCAATATTTTACTTTGGGTTTAATCGACCCACCCCAAACCGATCGGTGGTGACTCCTTTTTAAATAAAATTGAATTGCGGGTTCAAAACTCCAACCTTAAGTCGTGAATTGGTGGGCTTGGGAGAGCCCTGGCCTAAACCCTGATGAAAGGCGTTCAACCGAGCCATTAGCCTCCCGGGACGCGAGGGGGAGGTCGCGACAGCTTGACGACTCCACTGGGGACATTTTTTTCGTGGACTTAGGCCATTTTGTCTTGTTTAAATGTTTTCCTAACTTGGGTTTTTTTTTTCTTTGCAGGTAAATATTAATTTTGTTGAAATAAATTTTCCTGTATAAATTATTGTGCATGCTTTCAATGTTTTAGCACTACACTGTGGCACACACAACTCTGCCGCCGGACCTGGGCTGCCATAGGATATTTTAGGATGGTGTTAAGAAAGATACGGCCTTGAACGCGAGACCGCGATGTAGAGGCTGCCTTTCTTTTCCCCGAATTTTTAAGAAGAGCTGAGGTTGAGAGGATTTGGCATGAATGCGAGACTGCGTCGGTCAGATTGCCTTTTAACCTCACTATGTCTTTTTAGTTAGAAATCGAACCACACGTATCATGTGTATGTCTATGTGGTTGCCATCGATTTCCTCTGATTAAGTAAGTTTTCTATCCTTGTGCTTTGCAATTTACTTACTTTCTCGTATGTCTCAATTGGTCCATGATTAATTTAGGTTAGTTATGATTTTAATGCCATGACCATCCCTTCATTTAAAAAAAAAAAAGAGGATTAAAAGAAAATTTCAAAAAAAAAATGTTCAATTCATTAATTTTTTAATTTGCAAAAAATGTTCAATTCATGCCTTTATTTCCCCAAATTGTGCCATGAATTTCTTGTTTTGAATTTCTTTTTTCTCAAAAATTTCTCATGCCTTAAAAAAGAAAAATGGTGCAAAATCAAAAAAAAAGAAAACTTGTTTAAATGTTTTCCTAACTTTGTTTTTTTTTTCTTTCTTGCAGGTAAATATTAATTTTGTTGATCTGTATAAATTATTGTGCATGTTTTAAATGTTTTAGCACTATACTATGGCACACACAACCCTGCCGCCGGACCTGGGCCGTCATAGGATATTTTAGGATGGTGTTAAGAAAGATACCGCCTTGAACGCGAGACTGCGACGGTCATATTACTTCTTAACCTCATTATACATTTCTAGTTAGAAATCGAATCACACGTATCATCCGCATGTTTATGTGTTTACTGTGATCTTTGAAAGTGAGGTAATTTCTTAACCCTTTTTTATTTTTTGGTTATTTACTTATGTTCCTGGACCCATGGCAACTGAGGTCAATCATTTAGTCGCTTGTTTTATATGCGATTAGTAGACACGATGTCCAGTTCATTCCTGCTCCCAAGAAAGAGCTCTTCTATTGGTGGGACCAGTTAGATCAACCCGATCAAAAACATGTTGAATTGGCCATTTCCTCCCGTTGCTCCACTCTAGAGTCATGCAAGTGATCCCCCATTTCTAGTGTCCTGAGACCTCCACTTTCATACTTGGCAAATTTGAGCTTTCCCCAACTCTGGACAAATACAGCATTACCATCGGAATGCCTCTAGGAAATGAGCTCGTGTCAACCCGGTAATTTGGCTAGCTCGATTTTATAAAAAAAAATTGTGTCTCCTTTAGTAAGGAGGGTTTTTAAGGTTAGTTGGGATGTTTGCCCACTATCATTTTTAGTTGAATTTTTTTTTATAAAAAAAACAACCCGTGGCCCAAAAGAAAAAAAGCAAAACTTTTCTCCTGGCCTTCTTTGAGGTTCATCGTCGTCCCACATTGAAAAAAATGCTATAAATCCTCCAATTGCATGGGTTGTCAATCAAATTTGTGCTGGGTTGAATTTTGTAAACATGGTTTTACTAGAAACATTCATGTCCCTCAATCGTTTCAAAGAAAACAAAGAAAAATCATGATGGCTGCCCTGGAAATTTTACAAATGCGATCTTTTCTCATATCAAAGGATTCGGGCATTAAGAATTTCAAGCACCCACTGCAAAGGTTTCAAATCTTAGAAAAGTATGCCCTCAGTAGGATATACTCTTGTTGGTTTAATTTCCTAAGGAACCTTGTTCCCGAGGCATTCCTATGGTGTGCTAAATTGTTTAGAGAGGAGGAAGCTCACTTTGTACTGAAATATCACAACCCGATCCCATTACTTGGTTTGGCCAGGATCACTTCATATTATCCCTACAGGGTGGCTTGTCAATACAGAGCCCTCTTGGAGATCCCTCCACCGCTCAAGCCCATTTTATTCCCAGTCCTTTTAATCATGACCCAAGATTACTCAGAAGAAAGCTACATCATCGGGATGCACGGAGAAAATGCCACGCTGAAGAGATCATCGTGCCCAGGAGACTAAGAGGACAAGAGAAGGCTTATCATGCCTCCACACTCTAGATTCTCAATCACCGGGTCCTTGACAATTTGCAACCAGTAATCCTGAACGTGATTGACAAGCTAGCCTAACAAGAGCAGATCGAGTCTTTTGAGCGGAGTTTAGGAATGAGCTGGATGCGTGTCTCTAGGCTAGTCCTGAAAAGCAAAAAGCTTTGCATGACCGAGGCTCCTCATCACATATAAAATGGCCGTCATGTCCCCCAATTTTTGAAATTTCATTTCTAGTCCCAATGTTTAGGGACTTTTGTTTAATATCTAGTATTTCAATTCTATCGTTTCAATTCCAATTTTAGATGATTAGGTGTCTTGTCTTTAGAATCCTCTTTTGATAAATAAAAACGACTGGACTATTGCCATGGGTCAATCTTCATTTATCTCGTGCTCACGCATGCCCTTTTTTGCAATGCCAGGTGATCATGAATCACCAACCACCAACCGTCCGTGCATGGCCACATGCAATTGTGGCTGATCAAGGTGATGTGCAAAATCGCATTACTAATATTGAAGATGACATGGGACAAATCTCCATTGTCCTTCGACAACTCTTGAGGAAAATGGAATCTGCTCAAACCAGGCCCAATCTCGTGACCACGATAGGGAGAAAATATTTGTGGCACCTGTAGACATGCCAAAAGGTGACTAACAGAACAGATATTTTGCGAGGATTATGAGTAAGTTGAGTGAACTACGGGATCAATACCCCTTTGATCTGTCTAGCTACATTGCTGTCAAAATCCCAGAGGAGCTCAGGGTGCCTGAATGCGAGGCGTTCACCAATGCTTCTCATCTAGAAAGCTACCTGCAAGCCTACCTGGTTTAAAGGATGATTCAGTCATACCAATCAAATCTGAATGGCCCCGCCTTGAGATGGTACATTGTGAAGAGAATCACTTTTCTTAAGACTTGGGAGGAATTGAATGATATTTTCCTTAAAGAATACGACCTTGACGTCAACATCGCCCCACCTCACAGAGAGCTTGTAAGCAAGGAAACGATGGAGAAAAAGACTGTTATGGCATGTGCTACAGTAGAAAGAGACTCGACTGCCCGAGAGGGCCTAGAGCAGAAGAGACCACTAGGAGAAAACTTCGAAGTGGTGCCATATGATAGAAGGGCCATCAAACAATGCTCCATTAATGGAAAGCTTCCTACCAGGAGAGGCAAAGAACCCGAAAGCATGGTTAAAGTTGTAAAACCTGTCCAAAATCGAGGCACCACAACGCTACTTCCCAAACTTACTGCGAGAGCTAGGGTCCAAAGGACACTAGCACCCATCAACCTAGGGAATGAAACTCCACCGTCTCCCGGTGCCCTTGGCAAGCTCAAGTTGGCAGAACGAAGGGCTTTACTCAAGAGGTCTTGACAGGGTGTCAAGGAAGGAAAGCTGGAATGATTCAAGTCAACGCTTGCCACCAAACAAGGGCAAAGTCCGACAGCAAATGAATTGCCACGCCGAGGCTTTGAACACCGCCCGTGGTACAGTCCTATGGAGAGTCGCCAGTACTATACGGATGAAGACGACCATTCACAGGGTAACCACCTCCCGCCTACATACGGACCCCAGGGTTTGCTAGGTGGAGGAACGCTCGCCCTTCATGATTTGGTTTCCAATGGGCTGCTGAATTTGTCACCCAACCATCAGGGTAACACAGACGCCTTATCCTCAGTAGGAAATTTCAACCTAGAAGAAAGTGATGAAATGATCCCAGAAGAATCCAGCTTCCCTGAAAGAGCAGAATTTGATGCCGCCATGAAAGGATTGGCAACACAACAAGAGGAATGGTTATTTAATCGAGACGTGGTAGGTCCATCTCACCACAATAGAATGATGATTCCCAAAGGAATGGAAATTGCTGATTGCCGTAAATATAATGGCACGACTTGTCCTACGACCCACTTGTAATAATTCCAAGCCGAAATGAGTCGGTACGCCAGCTAGGCACCATTCATAATTCACGCCTTCTAAGAAAGTCTTATTGGGTCCGCATTGCAATGGTTCTTCGTGTTTAAGATCTACCTCATGCATGATTAGGATGTGCTGTCCTCTGCATTCCTACATCAATACCAAGACAAGATGGGATTTGCGTTCCCCCACAAGAATTTGGTTCACATTAGAAGAGGACCAATGGAGAATTTCTAAGCATATGCAGAAAGGTGGGAAGCTTTCGTGATGCAAACTATTCCTCAGATGGTTGAGGAGGAAATGATGAAGCTATTCATAAAAGCTTTGTCTCGTAAGCTTCGTTCCTGATTGCATGGAATGCACTTCCGTAGTTTCAACGAAGTGGTCCTCTCATGTGAATACTTCGAGTCTACAGGGGGCAAAAAAACTCAAGGGCGTTTGATTCAGGGGTCGACGCCAACAACTATCAGGATCCTCCATTTCACATAAGTTCTCATGGGTTTCAGTTGTTTTTATGATTTCCCATCTTATCTAGTGTGTTACTGTCGCATTTTCCATTCCGGTAATACAATTTGTTTTCACCAATGAATGTACAGTTTCAACATTTCATTTTGAGGGCATGAGGGAGTATCCCAAACTAGCCTAGTGATGCTATCCAACCATGAAAAAATATCATCCAAGGAAAATCCTGAGGGTTGGGCTTTCTCATGCTCTCTCCTAAAACATGCTTGTGAAATCAAAAGCATTTCATTGCAAAAAACAAAACAAAATAATTTTAAAAAAAAAAGTGTCGAATTTAACTCTGTTTGTTTTTCTGATTTATTTATTTCATGTCTCAGAATGTCATCCCCTTGAAAAAGGGGCAGTTGAAACCAGCGCATCAGGTCCCAAGGATGCGGACTCAACAAATTCAGGAGTATCCTTCCAAGAAAACCGGGTCAAACGAAAAAGATTACTCCAAGGTATGTCTTGCTTCCTAACATGATTTTAGGAATGACGTTTTCTCCCTTTTCATTTGCAGGGAATAAAAGACAGGACGTAATATGTATATGCACACGATCAAACTTGAAACATTCAGATCGTAGTAGCTCAAGAAAAGCTTTCTGAGACGTTTCCTCCATGCTGCTTTTGGCCTCCCTAATCTCTCGAGTTATCTCGACAAGCTGTCCCTAAAACTCTGCACAGGCTACCTCCCATCAGTACAAGCCTAAGCAGTGGTTCTTTCCTGCAACATATTCCAGGAGGTTGAACATTGCAATTTCATAGGCAGGACGTTCAACTTCGGCAAACCGAAAAGCACGGAAGATGAACTCCTTCACTTCCCCTTTGAATTGGCTATTGTCAATAGGGAGAAAATCCAGACAGTTGAGGCAAATTCTAACCACCTGTTTCAGATGACGATTTTCTTTCCAGACACATGCTCTGCGAGGAAGCAATTACCGACATAAAACTGGAGGTTTTGATTGTCCATCTCAGATTCCATAGAAGCCTGAAGTATATGACTTGGCCCAACGTTGCTAATGCCTAACATCGAGAGAAGAAAAATTTCCACAAAAGGAAGGCATTGAAGATAGATCAACAACTATCGGCCATTCACCTAGGGCCATGGGCAAAGAAGGCCACCCAAAATGATGCGCCAAATCTTGGCGAGGCCATAGCAATCACCAACATTCAAGATGCTGAGGAGTCATCGAATACAAACTTTGCAGAAGGGTAACTTGGTATCGTTTCCAATACCTTCCTCTAACTTCATTCCTAATACACTTTCCCTGTTTTGACAGGGAGCATCGGCATTCAAAAAAAAAAGAAAGCAACTTGATGGGCTAATTTGAGCCAACCAATACGGGCCAAGTAGGCACCTGGATACGACCCATGCTAATTTCACCTGACTTGGTGAAAAAAGACATGCCATTTTAGCGGCCGGACCACTTAAATAAAAAAGAACGCGCTCCATGGACACCGCTGGCCCCTTTAGCCGAGTGGTATCCGGGATTGGAGCACCAAGGTCCGAATGGGGGTTCGAACCCCCGAAGCGACATTAGTCACATGTAAAAATTCATACACTAATACATTCCCTCTCATTCTTTGTAGGGTCATCTGTCTGCCAAAAGTGTGGACGACAAATGCAAACTGGCGAAGGGTAATGCTGTATCGTTTCCAGTTTTTCAATTCTGGAAAATTCATATGCTAACACATTCCCCTTTATTCTTTATAGGTCCATCTGTCCGCCAAAGGTGTGGACAACAGAGTAGGAAGAGATATGTCAAACTCTAACAACGAAATTGGATCAACTCTCCCAAGTGAAACGGCGTCCTAAGTATTGCCAAAATGGATAACAGGAATCTTTCAGGCCTTAATTTGCATTTGCTTTTGGCTCTACTCAGCAATTGATTTCTGCACTTTCTCCTGTGCAGGGGCAAAAACAAATGTGCCTGTCCAATCAAGGATCAGATTTTCAATCCTGATTGATTGTTCACATGTCATTCCCTTTTGAATAGGGACAATCCGTGGACACTCATTTTTGAATAATCCCCTCTTGTGTTCAAAATTTAACACCTCCATGGGGAGAATTTTGTTAAATAGATGCTTGTCATGCTGTTGATGGAGTTTTGAGTAGGATAAATCGTTTATTCTAAGGCTGCAAACTCCTTCGTGCTTACAGCAATCCATGCCTGTTCAAAATGATTTTTGCATGATGATTTTTGTTTGTCTAAATCACTGATTCCACTAAGGATTATCAAATTAAGCAGTTCAACAAATGATGTGAGATCAATTGAGCATGCTAAATGAGGTACATCAGGATGACGAAAGGCAAACCATATCCTACACACAGTCTTACGATTAAACACTTGTGAGGTGAGCATAGGAAATTCCATGTCCACAGGGTAAAGAGTTCTCTCACGATTGGTACGATGACCAAAGTGATGAGGGGCATTTCATTTCTCCACCCTAAACACTACAGGTTATCCATTGCTTAACCCCTTTGAGCCTCATGCCATTGTGAAGTTTCTTTCATATTACCCCCGTCAAGAACTACCCTACACTGGGGCAGATTGGAGGAAGGGCGGCATCATGAGGTGAGAAAATAGATAGGAATTTTCTTGCTTGCACTCACATCAATCTTTGGGTGTCTTTATTGCATATGAACACTCATGGTAATTTAAGTGCCCTAGAACGACGAATAGCGATTTTCTCTCTATTCTGCACACTTGTATCCATTGTACAGCCCCATTGAGTCTGTAAAAAAAAACCTATACTGATAGCAACTCCCCACAGTGGGGCAAAGAGAAGAGTACTATCATTCAAGCAGCATGAGCCAAAGCGCCAACTGAAGATGAAGACTCGAGAGTCTACGACAATCCTGAAAGAGCAAAGAAAATGAAAATTAGGGGCATGAAAAAAAGCAGTGTGCTTGGTAAAAGCAAGGCCAATGCCCTCAAGAAAAAATGATGCTCGAGTAAAAAAGTCTCTAAAAAGACGAGCTCCATTGATGAGGAAGAAGACCGGTGACAACATCAAGATGATCACCACCTCTTGTACACATTTTTGAGCCTATAAATTCATTTGTTTTTCAATTCATGAGCCAAATTTACATTGTGTCCCCTTGTAAAAGTCTCTTCTGGCTAGGGCACTTGAATTAATGTAGGAATTCATATGTTTATAAATATCGCTCGAAGAAGTACGAGCAAGATCATTCTTATCTCTTTTCGCAGGGTTCTTGACTTGTAAACCCGAAGTCGGCTGTGCAACATTTCTTTCTATAAGCCTTGACCTTCGTGGTCCCCTTTGCTAAGCCTTTGACCAAGCTGACATTACGGTCCTAACAAAGACCTCTCAGATTGGTAAAGTTGTACCATTTGCGAGAATATTCGGACCCTTGTTGACATGATGATAGCGAAAGGGTGAGATTCCCATGATCCCGCATTAATGGTCGGGACAAAATAGCCTTTGGAATGAGAGTGAGTGGAAAGCCCTTTCAGACTGAAAACCCCTCATTTGACATGTTCAAGACATTCTCATTCTGAGTATGAATTGTCTTTCTGAAAAATTTTCCCCAGTGGAACTTTGGTGATGCAAACTGACAGAATTGTCATGCATGAACCCCATTTGAATTAAAAAAAAAAAATTTATAGTATGCACAGATCATTTGCACATATTGCATATTTGTCTCACAGGAGACATACTTTCAGAGAGCAGAGATATCATTAGGCCTGCAGCTTACCAGGAGGTGGGAGACCTTCAGGAGTATTTGAGGCGTGTCCTCGATATTCCAACTTACCAGGAGGTGGGAGACCTTCAGGAGTATCCGAGGTGTGTCCTCGATATTCCCAACTTACCAGGAGGCGGGAGACCTTCAGGGATACTTGAGGTGCGTCCTCGATATTCCAACTTACCAGGAGATGGGAGACCTTCAGGGATATTCGAGGTGCATCCTCGATATTCCAACTTACCAGGAGGTGGGAGACCTTCAGGAGTACCCAAGGTACATCCTCGATATTCCCAACTTACCATGAGGTGGGAGACCTCCAGGGATATCTCGGGTGTGTCCTCGATATTCCAACTTTCCAGGAGATGGGAGACCTTCAGGGATATCTCAAGTGCGTCCTCGATATTCCAACTAATCAAGAGGTAGGAGACCTTTTCAAGCATATAAGGTAAGTCCCTCTTCATTGGCACCGCGTGCTTCCATAGCCTGGAGTCCCTCTTTACCGACGTGGCGTGTCTCTGTGGCCTGAAGTCAAGTAAAAAAAAAACTGGTGTCCTTGAGAAAAATCAAGCACTTAACAAGATTGTGTCCTGAGAAAAGTCGATACATCCCTGAGAGAGTTCAAGTAAGCAAACTGGTATCCTTGAAAAAGGTCAGGTATCTAACAACTCTTTGCTTCTACAAGCGACCGGAGAATGGTCCGAGTCCTGGAAAGGCAATCCCCCATCAAGGCGACCGAAGAATGGTTCGGGTCCTAGGCAAACAACTCTTTGCTTCTACAGGTGACTGGAGAATGGTCCGAGTCTTGGGAAGGCAATCCCCCGTCAAGGCGACCGAAGAATGGTTCGGGTCCTAGACAAACAACTCTTTGCTTCTACAGGCGACCGGAGAATGGTCCGAGTCCTGAAAAGACAATCCCCCGTCAAGGCGACCGAAGAATGGTTCGGGTCCTAGACAAACAACTCATTGCTTCTACAGGCGACCGGAGAATGGTCCGAGTCGTGGAAAGGCAATCCCCCGTCAAGGCGACCGAAGAATGGTTCGGATCCTAGACAAACAACTCATTGCTTCTACAGGCAACCGGAGAATGGTCCGAGTCCTGGAAAGGCAATCCCCCGTCAAGGCGACCGAAGAATGGTTCGGGTCTTAGACAAACAACTCATTGCTTTTACAGGCGACCGGAGAATGGTCTGAGTCCTGGAAAGGCAATCCCTCGTCAAGGTAACCGGAGAAAGGTCCGGGTCCTAGACAAACAACATATTGCTTCTATAGGCGACCGGAGAATGGTTCGGGTCCTGGAGGAGCAGTTTCCCCATATCATTAATCACAGGTACGTTTTCTATATCAGCATCAGATAAGGAAATATCCTGATACTTGCCAAAAACTCGGGGTTCGCACCCCATATCACTCTTTCTTGGTAAGTAATTGCAGGTATTTTTCTTATCCATTTTAGTATGTATTATGCATTATTGCCATTTTCTGCTTTGGACACTTGGTCCTAGGTGAACTATCATCTATTGCATAAGCATAGATAAAATTTAGGTATCAGTTCGTCTTTAAATGCAACCTCTGCGAGCTCACCTTCAAAGAGGGGCAGCTGTTGACACCTAAATTTTTACCAAGTGTTTAAATTTGAATTGCCTAGAAAATTAGGGACTAATTTGGCCCTAACAAAAAGGATTTTTGTATCACCTAAAGTACTAATATTATTTACATTTACTAAGTTTTATTTTCCTATTTATTTTCCCTTATTTTTGAGTAAAAATCAAAAAAAAAAAGAAAGGGGGCCCATGGAGGGATCGGGCTTTCGCGCCCAGCCCCTTCTTCATTTTTTTCTTGTCCACGCAAAGCCCAGCTCGTCTCCCCCACTCTTCCTTCTCGCGGCCCATTCGGCCCCCTCAACCTCGTGGCCCGGCCCTCTCCATCATCTTTTTCTTCTTCCCTTCTTCTTCCCCGCACACGAGAAGCAGGAGAGCAGAGTGGAAGATGGTGGCCGGCGACGGATGGGGACGCTTCGCGGGCGCTATTAATGTAGCCGAGTGGAGCAAGCGCAAGATCCGGCGAAGGATCCAGACGCCATCAATGCAAAGCAAGTGGCGCGGCACGCGGCAGCCGAGGTCACGCCGGTTCGGCCGAGGGAGAGCCCGGCCGGGCGCCAAGTACCGCCGGTCGAACACCTCCGTCAACCGGGCTCGCCTATAAATAGTGGGGTCGAGTGAAGGAGAAAACACAGCAACACAAAGCAAAGCAAACGGGAGCGATCTCGGGAGGAGAAGCGAGGAGCTCGGAAGGTTTCCCTTGGAGAGACATCCAGAGACCGGACGAGCGACCGCCGATCCGAGAGAGCCGCGAGAGAGATCCGAGAGAGAGGGGGAAAACAAATCGAGAGTTTGAGAGAGAAACCGGGGGCAAGCGAAGCAAAAACGAGAGAGGAAAAAGAGAGAGATCTGAGGGCGGAGAGAGCTGCGAGAGAGATCTGAAAAAGGGAGAGTGGGGGTCGAAGTTCTGGAAAAATTCTAGATCTGAGAAGAGAAGAGAGAGCTACGAGAGAGATCTGAAAAAGGGAGAGTGGGGGTCGAAGTTCGGAAAAATTCCAGATCCGAGAAGAGAAGAGAGAGAAACCGAGAGAGATCCGAGAGAGACGGAGTTGCGAGGAGAGAGCCACGGGCCGACGCCATCACCGTTCCGCCACCCCCGACGCCACGGCGCTCAACCGCCGACGACCATGCCCAAAGCCGTGGCTGTCTCTTTTGCCGCCAGCCACTCCGTCGCCGCCCGTGTTCGGCCGCCACGGACCTCACGCCGTTCTCGCCGCCCACCACCATCGTCCCCGGTGCCACCCGCCGCTTCGTCGTGCCCCATCCGCCGGGCTCGCGATGGTCGCCGCCGCCGCCGTCGCCGGCCGAGGCGCTCGGCCACCTCCCCGGCGCCGCGGGGGGCTGCGGCGAGAGTGGAAGACGGAGTCGGGTGCAAGGACCCTGGCCGACCCGCTAGGGTTTGTTTTATTTTTGGTTCTTGGGCCGAGATAAACTAGGCCTATCGGGCCTCCGTCATCTGGGCTGAACCCGTTTTTATAAATGGGCTTGACTAATTATTTCTATTTGTTTCGGGTACTCCCCGCGGGCCAAGCGAATTTGGCCCATTAGCTTCTTCGGCCCGCCCGAGGGCCCTAGGTCATCCGGAGCCTGTGCCTCACGCCGGCCGGGCCGAGCCTAACCCGGTCCGGCCGGATGACCCGACCCGGTCCGGTCATTTATTATAATAATACATTATTATTTTAATTATAATAATAAATAAAAAATGTTTTACTTTCCAAAAATATCGAAAATCCAAAAATAGTTTTTAATTTAAAAATCAGAAAATCAGAAAATATTTTATATTTTTCAGAAAAACAGCAAAAATCCAAAAATATTTCACATCTTCTAAAGAAACCAAAAATGTCTAGAAATATTTTACATTCTCTAAAAAAATTAGAAAAAAGCCAAAAAGATGTTTGTTTCCACAAACACTGAAAAATCCTTGAAAAATTCAAAATTTTCAAACCCGAGGGTTTAAACAAGATTAGGTACCGGAAGGGTATTAGTGATTAACTAGTGTAATCAAGTCCCCGATCCTAGTTTCTCTGGTTGCGCAGGAGTAAAATATTTCTCCCAATATTTTACTTGGGTTTCTAATCAACCCACCACAAACTGATTAGTGGCGACTCCTTTTTAAATAAAATTGAATTGCAGGTTCAAAACTCCAACCTTAAGTCGTGAATTGGTGGGCTTGGGAGAGCCCTAGCCTAAACCCTGATGAAAGGTGTTCAGTCGAGCCATTAGCCTCTCGAGACGCGAGGGGGAGGTCGCGACACAAGGTAGAATGAGTAAAAAAGTGAAGGCCATGAAACAACGTACCTTAACGTAGCGAAGAATTCGAAGAACTACAGCAAAATGAGTGGTACAAGGCGTGGTCATGTATTAACTAACAATGTGAATAGCACAAGCGATGTCGGGACGTGTAACAATGAGATAGATATATAAGACTGCCAACTAACTACCAATAAAGTGTAGGATTTAGAAGAAGAGTTCCATCTTTGTCATTGAATTTTGCATTCGACTCAATCGGAGTAGAAGCAATCTTGTTATCAATAAGCCCAGCCTGAAAATAACATTAGTGGCATATTATGCTTGGAAGAGATAATGACCAAAAGTATCGGACGCAGCCTAGAAAAAAGCTGAGTTGCTCAAGATCTTTCATTTTAGACCGATTACTAAGATACTATTGAGTTTGGTAATGTCGGTTTGATCATTGCCAGTAATAACCATATCATCCATATATAAGAGCAGCACAATGTATTCACGATGCGTGTACTGAACAAATAGAGCATGGTCATGAGGACTAGATTTAAAACCAAGAGATTTTATGGTTGAACTAAATTTGGAGTACCATGCACGAGGGCTTGCTTCAATCCATACAATGCTCAATATAATCGGCACACTTTATTAAATGAATGAGTCTAGCTAGGAGAATGTACCGTATAAACTTCCCTATGAGATTGCCATTAAGAGAAACATTTTTAATATCCATTTGAAATAGAGGCGAATGCTTAGCATCGGCAACAACAAGAAGACTACGAACAAAAGTAAAACAAATAACAAGGGCAAATGTCTCATCATATTTAATGTCGTACTCCTGAGTAAAGCCTTTTGCTACTAGCCGAGCTTTATAGCAATCCATAGTACCATCTGCCTTGGTTTTAATCTTATATACCTATTTACTACTAACAACAAACTTACCAAGAGGCAAATTAACAAAATCCCATGTGTGAGAATTTTCCAAGGCTTGCAACTCATTTGTCATTGCTTGCTACCAAAGAGGATCGGTACTAGCTTCTTTATAGGTGTGAGGTTCATGAAGAGAAGCAATGATGGAGTAACAATGATAATCACGAAGATGAATCGGAGGTTGACTTACTCTGGTGGAATGACAAACATAAGTAGATGGAATGATTGAAGGTGTAAGATCCTTGATTAGGGCAAACATGTCAAAAGTTGCCGAAGTGGGATTGTCGGACGAGCTTGCATCAAGATGAGAAGAAGACAACTGTGCAAAGGAAGATTCACCAGTGGATGGTAGTACAAGATCTTCTGAGAATAAGTCCACCGAAGGATTGGTAAAGAAAGGGACATTAGTAGAAGATTCGAAGGGATGAAGGGGTGAGAACATCTTATGTTCCCAAAATGAAACATGATGAGACACATGAAGATGATTAGAGATAGGGTCCCAACATCTATATCCCTTGTGCTCAATGCCATACCTAAGGAAGCAACATAAACGAGCACGGGCATCTAATTTCATGCATTCATATGGAAGAAGATGCACAAAACAAGCACTACCAAAAACTTTAAGATGATTGTAAAAGGGAACCTTGCCATATAAGTGCTCATAAGAAGAAATGTTGTCTATGACAGGTGACAGGGTATGATTAATAAGGCAAGCTTCCCCCTAAAACTTTTATGGACAAGAGGCAAAGATTAAAAGAATTCTCGTAACATTTAAGATATGCCTATGTTTATGTTCCGCAAGACCATTTTGTTGGAAAGTGTCTAGATATGAACAATGAATAATAATACCTTGGTGAGAGAGAAGTCTAAGAAATTCTGTGTCTCGATATTCCATGGATTATTAGTACGAAAAAGCTTGATGTCTTTAAAAAATTTTGTTTTTATTATGGCAACAAAATCAAGTAGATACGAGTAAGCTTAGATCAATTTTTCATAAGATAGAGCCAGGTATAACAAGAGTAATCATCAACAAAAATGACAAAATAGCAAGAGCCTCCCATGATGGGTGCTGGAGAAGGTCCCCATATGTCATAGTGAATTAATCAAATGGAGCATGAGGAGTAAATTCACTAATATCAAATGGCAAAGCATGTTCTTTTCCTAATTGACAAGGCAAGCAATCAAAATGTTTATCATCAACAGATCTGAAATGACCACTACAAATCAAATATTTTAATCTAGAAGAAGAAGGATGATCTAACTGAAAATGCTAAGTTTCAGATGACACTGTGGCAGCACAACCAACAAAAGAGTTGGGAATATTTAAGGAAATAAGCTCAAATAGACATCTCACTCTATGGCTAGTTCCAATAGTCAATTCCGTTCGTGGATCCTGCACATGACAACCACAAGGAGAAAAGCGAACTTCAAAGCCAAGTTTACATAATTGTCTAACTGAAATTAAATTTAGAAAGAGTTTAGGAACCATAAAATTGTTAAGTAAGGATCATATAGATCTGGAAATGTGTCCTGTGTGGCTGACTTGCATTAAAGAATTATTGGCTATATGAATAATAGGTGCATGTGAATGGAGGGATTTTTACCAAAACAATTAGAGTTTGATGTCATATGATTGCAGCAAACGGAGTCAAAATACCATGAATCGGAATTACCTGGAATGACAGACATAGTAGGAGAGATAGAGGAGCTCAAAGTACTAGATTCTCAGAGAATGTAATGAAAATCCTCTAGTGAGAAAGTGACTAATATTCCATTGGGAAAAAACTCTAAAGCAACAACATTGGTAGATGCATGTACTCCTTGCCTTCGGATTTGATTGTTTTCCTCGTAAGGGGTTGCAATGGGATGCCATGTGACCACATCGGCGACAATGCTAACAAAATTTCTCCATTATATACATTTTACCATGTTAAACACAGTAGGTTGCACAATAAATGTGATGAAAATAGTACCTCAAGAGCATATAGAGAAACCGAGGCCAAAAATGAATTTGGCATGCCAAAATACCTTAGGAATTGATCATGGATCATAAAAACAGGTCTGAAAAGCGATCGAGTCGGTCACAAAAGCAACAGAACCGATTTGATTTGAATCAATCAATGGTCAATGGTCCAGTCTGATCCATTTAATAGCCAGTGGTCAAAGGATGATGTGGTGCTTATGTATTAAATGACGGTAGCAAAGTAGAGGTGATGTGGCAATGACGTGGCTAATGACGTTAGCAGAGCGAAGAGCCATGGCTCGTGCAGGCACGTGTCGTTAGCGAGGTGTGTGGATCTCATGTGCAGAAGCTTTTGACAGCACGTAGAGGCGTGCCTGGTGAATTTGGGCTGCAAAACTTCACAGGCGGCCTCGGCGGATGACGATGAGCGGTGGGTTGTTGTTCATTTTTCAAAAGACTCATTGGAAAACATCCAAGTCATGATGAAACAGTGGCGGGTTTCCTCAGTCTGAGATGCCATGGCACACGGTGGCGCGTGTGACGGTGTCCGACGGTAGTTGGCGACAAAATTTAGTATTTCTCTTGTCTAAGGGTGGCGAGTCTGATGGTCGTGACCTTTTTCTAAAATTAACAGCAGCAGTATATCAAACAGCAACACAACGCTTCGGTCTTGATGGAGAATTGGTAGAGACACTACCGGTGCGAGTAGCATTGTGGCAGCTACTGGGTAGCAGACTCTATGGCCGCGCATGAGGTAACAATGGCTCTGATACTAAGTTGAGATTTGTGAATGAAGAGAAAAATAATATTATTTTCATTGACTAATGAATAGCACACATGCCTATTTATAAGCTTTACATAACGACTATATGAAGTAGCAAATCATAATAAAGGAGAATATACAGAATCACATAATAATATACAAAATTATAGAATATTCTAAATATATCCCTAACAATCATAATCAATTCATCTTCGCTCATCCTAATGTTGCGTAAACCAATAATGTATTTTGCTAAGATGAATTTGTCCCCTTAAATAGCATCAAAATCCAAAATGATTTGTTGTTTTAGTAATTTTTACACGAGAAATTGCACAAAGATTTCTATTTATAAATAATACGTTGGAGTTCTAATCGTTTTAGCTTTTATGGTGGAACAATGCTACTTCATTAGGGCCAGGACTTCTCATTTCTAAAGGTCATTAAAAATAAAGAAAAAGAAAAAGAAACACGGCATGGCTGACTGTCACCGGGTTTCACCTCTATGCTTGCCGTTATGGCACTAGCGACGGGGAGTTGGGCCCCTCCTTACCGCGAGTACTCGGGGCGATCACCGTCCCCACAGCTAGTCGCCACGAGACCCCCGTGGAAGTCCTATAGGGACGTTGCTGGTATGGTTTTAGGACGTGACCAACTTTCTCATTGATTCTGCATATTGCTTTGTCTTCCTTGTTTTCTGCAATTTTAGTAAAATATATGTTCAATTCGTCATCTATGTGAACCTCATTTATCAAATTACAGAACTCTGATAAAGTCATAATCATTTGACAATCAATTACCAAAATGTATTTGCATGATATTACAATTAAATGATATTTTACCTATCCACTGGTAATGGCATCCTCATGGGTTCGGTTTGGAATCCAATGGTTGCAGTTTCGAGTTTTGCACTGGGAATTTAGAGTTAAGTGGGGGCCATTTTTGTTCGGTGCTATGCTAATTTTCCTCCAGATAAATAGGCAATTACCGGATCTTAGACTTTTCATATTGTTCTCATAAAAAAAAAAAAAAGGGACCTCTGAAACAACGCAATTAAAATTTTTTTTAAAAAAAAACCCAGAGGGAACAGTGACCTGAAACAGCATAAGCGCCTCCCCAGCGGCACCATTGAACATCCGCCACAGAGGACTCCCAATGTAAAATAATTGGCGGTAAGCACATGCTACGTCAACACAAAAACTTAATAACAAGCAATGATCTAGCCAAGTTGGATTTTTTTTTTTTTAAATCATATGAACGTGAAAAATCTTGAGCGTTTTGTCTCTTGGTGCATATATCTACATTTGTGCTTCCATATTCTTAACTACACTTAACATCAGGGATGAAGGGAGACTCGTGGGCATAATAGTAAAGCACCTTGCCAAGAAAATCAATGAAACATGGCCACTCTACTTTGTGAAAAACGCAATTGGAGTGGAATTCTTGGCAGACGAGATGATTTCTTTAATTAGAATGGGCCAAAAGGAGGACGTGCGTGTTATAGGTATATGCGGAGTAAAAGGAATAGGAAAGACGAGGGTGGTCGAAGTCATCTGCGAGCGGATTCGCTGCGATTTTGAGTGTTTCGTCTTTCTTGATAGAGTATAAGCATTTCGCAACGATCTTGTAGGTGTGTTAGGCCTACAAAAGAAGCTGCTCCATAATCTCATAAAGGTGGAAAGATCGAGGATGTACGACGACATTCAGACTAACATCAAGGAGATAAATAGTAACATGCCCCGTAAAAGGATACTTCTTGCTCTTGATAATGTTACTAATAAAGAACAAATTGACTACTTCAGGGCTAGAGAGCGGAAACAGCTGTGCCACGGAAGCAAAATCTTGATCACAACCATGATATTGCTAGTACAAATCACTTAGAAGAGGTGAATAGGTGATTCTAGGACAAATAAAAATTTTGCGAAATAAAATAAAAATCTAGATAATAAAAGACAGACACAAAACTGTTCACACTTGACTCAGACGACTGAGACGTTCAGATAGTGTGCAATAAATAAAATGCGATAGAGATCAAGGGATAAGAGAAATTGCACATGAGCTTTATAATGGTTCGGCTTAGACCAAGCCTACGTCCACTCTCCTACGCTGACAGTCAATAGGTTGGATTCCACTATATGATCAAAGAGTAATTACGATATGAGTGTAATGTTTTGTGAATGATTCTCATAAATTCACTCAATCACTCAACCTTGTTTTTCTCACTCTTTTCTCATGCTTTTGAGCTCAAAGAGGACAAGTAAGAATTTCGAATAGCACTTGGCCTCTAGAATTTCAGATTCTGGTTCACGTCTTGTTCTCTACAATATCTCCGTCTCCTTAAATATTCTTCCTTCTCCACTAGCCGTTGGAAATCTTCAGAGGTAAATCTTTCAACCTTATCCTGTTGAACAGATTTTCCTTTTGAGGATTCTTGTAGCCATTAGAGGGACATGATTGAATCTCCTCGATGAATTTGGTCGCCCATACGACTAGATTCTAGGTTTCCATAAGTGAGTCTCTTTGATAAGAAAAGAGCTTGTATTGTAGAATTTGATTACCAATCATAGATTGATAGAATCAAATATATTTTAGGCAATCCATCCGTGATTACTAGCTGTTAGAGATATAGATCCTAGAAATATCGAATTTTCGAATATAAAATTTGAATCAACATATCTCCGTCTAGATCCACTTAAGGCATGCCATTTTGTTTTGGAGTGTAGGGAGAAGAGAAAAGATGTTCAATACCATTTTTGTCACAAAATTCGGAAAAATTTTGATTTTCAAACTTTCCCCCATGATCCGATTTGATTTTTGAAATGACATAACCTTTCTCGTTCTAAACCATTTTTGCAAATTTTGAAAAATACGAGAAGGTTTCATTTTTGTGAGAAAGAAAGAAAACCCATGTAAATCGCGAATGATCATCCACAATAACTAAACAATATTTCTTATCATCAATGCTTTGACTTCTTGTAGGTCCAAATAGGTCCATGTGTAGAAGCTGCAAGGCATGGTTAGTAGAAACATGATTAATGGATTTAAATGAACTCCTTACCTGTTTTCCAAGTGTGTAGGCTGTGCAAAGTTCAGAATTCTTGAATTTCAAATTAGGAAGACCATGAACTAGTTTCTTGGAAAATAGCTTAAAACTCTGCTTCATGCTGACATGTCCTAACTTCTTGTGCCATAAGTATGAATCATCTTGTATAGACACAAGACATTGATTTGACTCAGACTTTATGTCCAGCAGAAAGATATTTCCGTGTCTTCTTCCAGTAAATGTCTAAGTGCAGTCGCTGCTTATTCTAGAACATGTGTCTTCTTGAAAACTGATTGTGAACCCTATGTCGCACAGTTGGGTGATGCTAATCAGATTGTAGTTGAGTCCTTTTACAAGGCAAACGTTGTTGATGTCAAGCTTCCAATCTTTACTGTTCCTTTTCCAATAATCTTGCCCTGTTTGTTTCCTCCAAAAGAAACTTTTCCTCCATCAATCTTTGCAAGTTTAATGAAGGTACTTGAATCTCCAGTCACATGTCTTGAGCATTCACTGTCTAAATACCATTTGTTCTTTCTTGATAATTACTACAATCAAAGAATAATCTCAAACTTTCTTTGGTACCCAGACTTTCTTGGGTCCAAGAGAATTAGTTGTATAAGCTGTTTTTGCCCAATCCTTCTTAACAGGTCTATAGACTTTGGGACATTTATTCTCAAAATATTCTGAATCACCACATTTAAAACATTTAAGTGCTTCTCAACCAACAAGTTTTGTGAAAACCTTTTGAAAATGTCTTTTGTAAGCATGTCTAGGAGGTTTCTATCTGAATCTCTACTTAACTTTTGGAAAATCCTTCTTATTGTACAATCGAATTTTAATGGAAAGAGTGTATTCTAATGTTTTCGAACCTTTTGAAAATTTTGTTGTGATATCTGAAAGTTCCTTTTTCAAGGTTTCATTTTCTTTAGAAAGTAAATCATGATTTTCCCATTAAAATTTCAAAATCATTTTGTAAATTTTTAAACTTTTCTTTCCATGAAATATCCTATTGTCTTAGTAAAGAATTTTCCCTTTTTAGTTCATAGATCCTTTTAAGAGTAAATTTGAGATTCACACAGAGCCCACTAATGTATTTGGAAACTTTAGCAGGGATCTCAGGATAATTTACCTCGACATCTTTGTCTGACTTAGATTCTGCGTCTAACTCAAAATTTGTTTCTTCGTTTGAATGTGCCATCAGACATATGTTTGCATATTCCTCATCACTTTCTTCACATTATGAATCACTCAAATGTTTCTGCTTTCAAGGCTTTCTTGAACTTTTCATATTTTCCTTTCTTCTTCTTTAGCAAAGGACAATTTGGCTTAATGTGCCCCTTTTTTCCTACATTTAAAGCAAATTACATCCTTACCTGGTTCATCTTCTTTTGCTGCCTTTTTCCATTGAATCTTCTTCCTTTCTTGTTCAACTTTCTGACTTTCTTGATCAGGAGTGCTAATTCTTCATCATCCATGTCTTCTTCGGAATCTGTGTCAACATAATCAACATTAGACTTAAGTGTAATAGACTTCTTACCTTTTGATTCATCTTTATCGTTGAGTTGTTCAGCTTCATAGGATAGTAATGTTCCAACAATCTCATCAACGGATAAAGGAGACATCCTCAAGGTTTCTCGTATAGAAGTCTTGATATTGTTCCAGTCCTTTGAAAGTTCTCTCAGAATTTTATTGACTTTCATTGATCCAGAAATTGATTGCCCTTGATATGCTAAGCCATTCACTATTTCAATGAATCTGCTAAACATATCACCGATGGATTCTCCCGATTTTATCTTGAAGGATTCATATCGACCTAGTAGGATATAGACTTTTGTTTACTTTACTTGGTCCGTCCCTTCATAAGTGACGTGCAATATATCCCAGATGGTTGTTTCACAAGAAGATATTTTGTTATATTCAGTAGGGGATAAAGCACAATAAAGTGAGTAAATAGCTTTTGCATCTAGGGCCTCTCTTTTTGCTAACTCCTCCTTAGATAGAGTAGCAAAAGTATCTGGAGCTTTGCCATCTTCTTTCTTTACAGCAGTCCCAGACGTAGTGTTGGGATCGATTCCTTTCTCAACAATATTCCATTCCCGATGATCCTTAGATCTTAAGAAAGCCTTCATTTTGTTCTTCCAAATATTATATTATTTCCCATCGAAATAAGGTGGCTGGCTGTTGCTTTGTCCTTCAACAAGACTTGGTGCCAAGATACTAGCTATAGAAGATCTTTTAGCTCAGAATTATGAACACTTTAATAAAATGAGCCCCAAAGCTCTGATACCAATTGATATTGCTAGTATAAATCACCTAGAGGGGGTGAATAGGTGATTCTAGGACAAATTAAAATTTCGTGGAAAAATAAAAATCTAGATAAAAAAAGACACAGACACAAAACTATTCACGCTTGACTCAGACGACTGAGATGTTTAGATAGTGTGCAATAAATAAAATGCAATAGAGATCAAGGAATAAGAGAAATTACACACAAATTTTATAATGGTTCGGCTTAGATCAAGCCTATGTCTACTCTCCCACGCTGACAGCTAATAGGCTAGATTCCACTATATGATCAAAGAGTAATTGCAATCTGAGTGTAATGTTTTGTGAATGATTCTCACAAATTCACTCAATCACTCAATCTTGTTTTTCTCACTCTTTTCTCATGCTTTTGAGCTCAAAGAGGACAAGTAAGAATTTCAAATAGCACTTGGCCTCTAGAATTTCAGATTCTAGTTCACGTCTTGTTCTCTACAGTATCTCCGTCTCCTTAAATATTCTTCCTTCTCCACTAGCTGTTGGATATCTTCGGAGGTAAATCTTTCAACCTTATCCCATTGAACATATTTTCCTTTTAAGGATTCTTGTAGCCATTAGAGGGACATGATTGAATCTCAATGAATGTGGTTGCCCCTACAACTAGATTCTAGGTTTTCATAAGTGAGTCTCTTTGATAAGGAAAAAACTTGTCTTGTAGAATTTGATTACCAATCATAGATTGATAGAATCAAATATTTTTTAGGCATGAAATCTAGTCGTGATTACTAGCCATTAGAGATATAGATCCTGGAAATATTGAATTCTGGAATATAAAATTTGAATCGGCATATCTTCGTCTAGATCCACTTAAGGCATGTCAAAATGAGAATAGTTTCTCCGTCTTTATAAAATCCATATATGAGTCTAGATAAATATAGTTCGAAAATTTATTGTTCAGACTTAGTACCTGTTTTCAAACACATCAAGAATTATTTATTAAAATAAGTATGGTTCTGGATAGTTTTGTCAACTTCAAAATCGATTGGAAGTTTTCTCGAACAAATCAGAGACCAAAACTTGCTAAAAGAACTCAAGGTAGACGACAAATATATAGTCAAATGATTGGACAAGAATAACGCGCTTCGGCTCTTTTGTCGCCATGCCTTGAATGGAGAAGAACCTCACGAAGGCTATAAGGAGTTGTCCGGAAGTCTAGCTCGTTATGCAGGAGGTCATCCATTGTCTCTTGAAAAGTTGGGCTCAATCCTAAACGGCAAGTCTGAAGATCGATGGCATCAGACATTGGAGAAGTCGGTTAGAAGCCCTTATCTCGATATTCGCTCTCTCGTTCATTTGGGTCAGATGGGCCATATGGAGGTCAAGGCGTGAAGCTTTTGACGATGGGATACACAATGGTGTGAGGCAAATTAGGCTCCATGGAGGGTCAGTCATTGATTCCATAACCATCGCTTATGAATTGAACGGGTGCTTGGTGAGATCCTTCGAGTATGGGGCACATGATTCTCTCAATAAAATGGTCAGTTTCTGCCACTGTAACAGACTGATTATGTTCTTCGAGAAAAAAAAAAAAACTGATTATGTATTTTACTACTCGTCGCTTATAAGGGGGCAAACAGAATCAACTACAAGTTTACTATCATTTTTGTGTGCCTATAAATAGAATCTACTGCAAAGTCATTAGAAAGAAGAATGTAAGGTAGTCAGGAGATGATGACCAACATGAAAAGCATCTACGGAAGTGTTGGTGTATTACTACTTCACGTAACATTGGCAAGTGTGTAGGTGTAAATTCTATCACTCCCTTTTCTTCTTTTATGTATTTATTTCGTCTCCTTTTGATTTGTTTATGAGATTTTATTATCTTGCCTATCATTTGCAGCAAAATCGGATGCGGTAGCTTTGCTCAAGGACCTACTTATAGCAAAAAACTCTGAACTCAAAAACTTTCCCTCGTTCCTTTTCTATTTGGGATAAATAGGGGTGTCAAGAATTTAAACCAAAATTAAACAGAAATTTTATGGATTTTTGGTTCGGTTCGGTTCAGTTCAATTTTCGATTTGGATAATGGTAAAAATCATATTTCTTTTATCAGTTCGAATATTATCGATTCGGCTAACCGAAACGAACCGATAATATATAAAATTACGCTTGTAGAAGATACTCTCTCCTCGTCTTCTCCTGCCCCAGTCCAAGACGAATGGAGTTGCATCGATCCCTTTGAAGCAACACCAGCAGGTCCCCTACTGCTGGCGCCGGCCCCGGTGCTGGTGACTAGGTTTCGGGCCCAAATCACAAATTGAGCGACCATGTACAGCTGGTTCGCGCACAGCGTTTTCTTCGTGCTCCTCAACCTCATGATTGGCACGATTTTCATCATCTCGAGCCTCAGCACCCACAAGCCCAAGCAAGAAGAACAGGAGCCGCACCAAGACCCCAACGCCTCACCAGATCTCCATCAATGCTGCAGAGGCTCAAGTCCATTAGCTTGTACAGCTACGGATACCAAGAGCCCAACACCCATTTTGGTAAAACCCCTGAAGTAGAGACCCGTTATGGGTTCTTGCAGCAAAGTCTCGAGCTTGCGCAAGAAAAAAAGGGGGAAAGCGAAAAGGAGACGCCTTTCTTGACTAGATCTCCTTCGATGCTGGATAGGCTCAAGTCCTTCAATCTCTAAAGGCGCAGGTCCCAAGAAGCCAGCTTTTTGCCAACCCATCACATCTCTCAGCAACCCCTGGAGCCAGAACAACAGAGTGCCCAAGCTGAGGGGGAAGAACAACTTAACCTAGCTGGAGATGAGGAACTAGAAGAGCAAGAAGAGACGACCAGTCCGACACCAAGCCAGCATCAGGCGAGATTATGCCAAAGCCCCCAAGGAAGATGAGGAAATCTGGGAGCTTGAAGCCTGCTTTTGCGCATTTCGAGCAGGACGACATCGTGGAGGTGTGTCGGCCAGCGACAGTAAGGGAAGAATTCGGTTAGGTTCAGCCGGAAAAAAAAGCGAAAAAAATATAAAAATGAAAACCGAAAATCCACACCGAGCCAAATCGAAATTTCGGTTCAGTTTGTATTCAGTTCAGTTCAGGCATTTATCATAACGGTTCAATTTGGTTTGGTTTTCTTGAAAACTGAACCGAACTGAACCATTGACGCTCTTAGGGATAAGTACTTAAAAGTGAATTCAGTCAAGTAATTTATCTTTCACAGTAAAGGAATTATATTGATCCAAAATAACACAAAAGCAATACATATTAGAGGCTAGATGGATGTGATGATGGTACACTCCCAGAAACTTTTGCCTTCTTGCAGCTGGTGAGATTAGATCATCCAATCGAATACCTAATATCTATATCAGGTCATATTGATGATTTTGAAGATCATGACGACGTTCGCTCTCTCAAGATCCACAGCAACAAGAAGACGTACGGACCATTTGGTTCTTAAAGAGGACGGCCTTTTCATCTCTCACATTCTGATGATGAACAGATAATCGGGTTTCATGTGAGCAGCCATCTCAACTCAATCGAAGCCCATTTCGGGCCAGTTTCTCACACGTATCCATTTGATGTCGTGGGACCATTTAGTGGTGATAGGGTTATGGACTTTTGCGACGACGGCAAACCCACAGATGTGAGGCAAATCGTCATCGGCCTCGATTCCACAATTAAGTCCATCTCCATCTTATTTGATGAACACGGACGTCCAGTTGGTCCGTTCACACATGGCACAAGTGGAGGAGGCAAAACATATACGGTGAGCTATGATATGAACATTATCAACATTATCTTCAGGACGCAATGTGATTTTGTTGATGTCCTCAATGATTTATATTTTCCTGGTAAAGTCTATTCTTCATTGTTAAAGTAGATAGTTATTCTTAAATTCTTGAATTTTTATTCTTTTTCTTTCTCATATTAAGCTCGACTATCCAAGTGAGTACTTGACATCTATCTCGGGCTACACTGAAGAAGTTTACAGACTTACCATTCTTCAGTCATTGAGAATCCATGCTAATAGAAGGGACATTGGACCAATCGGAACAACTAATAATGGGAGGCATTTTCATTTCCATACACTAGCGGCAAAATTGTCGGGGTTTCATGGGAGTTGCGGTCACCCTCATCTCGAGTCCATCGGAGCTTTTTATGAGCCGATTTCTCATACATATCCCGCTAAGGTTTTTGGGCCTTTTTGAGGCAAAGGCAAAAATCCTGGGATTTTGTTGATGTAAAGGGGATTGATGTTCACAACGTGGACTTCATTAATTCCATTACTTTTGCACTCGACAACGCCACTAGCTTCGAACCGCAAATTAGTTACGGTGGAAATGGCGGACAGAATACTTTCGAGGTTTTATATAGACTTTTTCCTCCTTTCTTTTTCCGTTTCTACTTGCATGTTGTGCGTTTATTTCTCAGGCCTATCCGGCGTTATGAACCTTGAGATTCTTAATAATTGCTTCCCAAATGCACATAAAAAATTTGGGAAAAGTGTCAAAAAAGTCATAAATATTTTGCATCAGTGTCAATTTAGTCCTAAACCTTTTATTGGTACCAATTTAGTTTTAAACGTTATTTCTTGGTGCTAATTTAGTCCTAAAACTTTTAACCTAGTGCCAATTCATCCTTCGGCTAATTTTGGCCGGATTTTGCTAACATGGACATTAGTCGGCTGACATGGCATGACCGCCGCCGACGTGGACAATTTTTAAAAATATTTAAATATTTTCAAATTATTTATTTATTTTCTTTTTCCAAATTTTTTTTTTTTTGCCCTCTCCTCATCCTTCCTCCAACCGGTCGCCGACCTCGCCGGCCTTCGTTCGGTGCGGTGCGCCTCTTTGGCCACTGGCGAGGCTTTGGCCCTTGCTAGTGGCCATGAGGGCGGCCTCATGTCAAGCGGGCAAGGTGTGCCCTCACTAGATTAGGTGATGGTCGAGCCTCGTCGGCCATGGGCGAGCCCCAGCCTTGCCAAATCTGATGAGATCGAGCCTTGCCTAGCCCCTAGCAAGGGCTCAAGTCATCACTAGAGGGCATGACTAGAGATGACTCAAGCCCTCGCCAGGGGTTGGGTGAGGCTCGACCTTGCTGGATCTGGTGAGGTTGGGCCTCATCCATGGCCGGCGAGGCTCGACCCTTGCCAGCTCGGCGCAAGGCCCGCTAGAAGCTGACGAGGCTAACCTCACCAGCCCTTGCCCTTGCTTGACCGCCCAACCGGTGGACCGGGTGGTGGAAGGAGGAGAAGAGGGGAAAAAATAAAAAAAAAGAAATTCAAAAAATAAAAAATAATTCAAAAAAATTAAAATATTATTAAAAGTTATCCATATCAGCGTCGGTTGTGCCACGTTAGCCAACTGGCATCCATGTTAGCAAAATTTGGCCAAAATTAGCCGGAATGATCGAATTAGCATTAGGTTAAAATTTTTATGACTAAATTAGCATCGAGTTAAAAGGTTTATGACTAAATTGGCACCAAGTCGAAAGGTTTAGGATTAAATTAGCATCAGTAAAAGGTTTATGTCTAAATTGGCACCAATGCAAAAGATTTAGGACTTTTTTGACACATTTCCCTAAAAAGTTCATACCGGAGATACCTAAGGATCAGCATGATTGTTAGAAAACCAAATAGAAAAATTTAATGACTTCACTTTATTAAAATTAGGCAAAGAAAACCTTAACCATAAAAAAAAAAGCAATTTAACTTTGAAATGTACTACCAAATTTATTACAAAAGTAATTTACACGAATGTTAGCATATATATAATTTATCTTATAGATTCAAATCACATTTCAAAAGAATTTACTAATTAATTTTGCTCATCGAGTGATGCAACATATCGCCACTCATGTTGAACATAACTTTCTAGTGGATGTTTGAGGGTTAAACTATGAAATGGAGAGTACATAGTTTCTTTTGCGAGATATCTCAAAAACGCAAATAATAGTGGCAATGTAATCAAGTCACTCACATTTCAAACCGACAAAAGAATATTGGGACCCATTGGTAGAGAGGGAGGGGATTACTTCTCCTTACCATCGGAAGCTTGGAAAGTTATCAGCTTTTTCGGGAGAAGTGGTGATTATCTCGAATTTATCGGAGCACATGTCACGCCAAACTATCCCTTCAAGTCTGTGGGGTTATTAGAGAGTTCGAATGCATTAGATTGGGATGATGGCAATAAACATGCCAATGCAAACAAAATCACTGCTGAATTTGAACCAAGTAAAGGGTCATTCATCCGATCAATCACGTTTCAGTACGAAGAGGAGAGTCAAGAATTGCGACAATCACAGACACATGGTAGCATTGGTGATAAAAAGTTCCATACGGTAAAGAAGGTCCATACGGTACGTTCCTGTACATAAATGTGCTCTGCCTATGTTGGCAGGACTATTACAGACTTAAATCAAGAGTTTGATGGTTGCGTGTATTATTGCAGATTCAAATACATGATCTAGATGTATACCTAACTTCAACATTCGGGTATTGTAATTTTTAGGGCATTACTTTTCTCACTTTTCAAACTAACAAAAAGACGATCGGACCTATAGGTGATGAAAAGGGATGGCACTTCTCATCCATCCCTTTTCATCTCTTGCAACGAGGGGCAAAATTATGGGATTTTATGGGAGGAGTGGTGAACATCTTGAAACAATTTTAGCACGTTTTGAACCAATCTCGCATCTCTACCTAGTTAAATCAATCAGTCCATTTGGAGGCCTAGGTGGAAGTGCTTGGAATGATGGGAAATATAATGGTGTGAGCGAAATTGAGGTGACGCACAATGATGTTATTTGTTACATTAAGTTTGTGTACAAGAGTGGCAAACAAGTTTACTCAGTTATGCACGGTTTTTACTTTGGAGGAGTCGAGGCCAAGGTCACTACGGTTAGTATTGTTTTTCCTCTCCAATTCATCATTTCTGATATCTCATTGGACGAGATGATATAAATATGTGTGATTTAGTAAATTAAACTCGACAAATAGGTATTGTTTGCACTATTTGTCCAATTTTAAGAGATACTTTTGAGATTGTGCAGGCTAAATTGGATTACCCACAGGAGTACTTGACATCAATCTCTGGTTACAAACGTGATGATAGTGACAACGACTTTGAAAATGCTATCGTTTAATTGCTCACATTTCATAGTAACAGAGGAAGACATGGTCCCTTTGGCAAGGAGATGGGGAAGTACTTTCGGTATCCATTGACTGGAAGCAAAATCATCGGCTTTTATGGAAGATGGGACGGGTCTCTAGTCAAATCCATAGGAGCGTATGTGGAGCCATATTGCACTTTATTCTTTTAAAACAATTAGACCTTTTGGAGGCTCCGGTGATACTCCATGGTATGACGGAGTGCATACTGATGTGAGGGCGATTTATATAGATGTGGATTTCACAAGATGCGTAATTATAGGCATAAGGATTGAGTACGATAACAATGGTTCCTTAGTCCAAAGCTCTCATCATGGGGAGAAGGCCAAGCCATCCCGGGTAGTCCATATCTCAATCTTTTCCGTCTCTCTTTTTTGTCTTAGTCTTTTGCCTGGACGGGCCGTTCAGGTTTACGTGTTGCTTTTCACAGTGTTCTCGGGTTCATGTGGCACGGTTATCTTTTCATTAAAGACTGAGAGCACTTCTTTTGGCATCCTACATCTCGAACCTTCATATGTTTTCACGAGTAAAACATGTTAAGCTCTGCTAATCTTACAGTTCCCTCTAGATTATCCCAAGGACTGTCTGCTTTTGATATCAGGTTTCATGACCGGAAATTATAACGCTCATGACACTGTCGTCCATCACCTGAAAATACATACCACAAAGACCATTTATGGGCCATGTGTAGAAATTTTCTACATAAATAACTAATTAATCAAGAACAACCCAAACATTTACTACATCATCCTCCAAAGTTTACTTTACCTTGAATGATATACTATACTATAAGTGGCCTGAACGGTTTCAAGAATTCCATGCCTGGCTCACTATTAGGCATATTTCTAAACCTAGCACTTATTATATCATTTTAGAATTCACTAGCCGCTTTACCTGAGCCCTCAAAGACTGGTGGCATACTGCCTCAGAACAAGATCAACTGTACATTTTAACACAGCCGTTGGATAATGCCATCCAAATTATCCATGTGTATTTCATCGGAAAGCTGGAAGATTCGAAAGAACTCAAACGAAAGGAGTTCTTCGAACGCAAATGCTGTTCACTAAGACACAAAGATTTTGATCGACACTTCCAAGCTATGATCAAGCTCTTTTATTTGCTTGGAGCATATTGGAATCTTAAACCAATCTTTTTGGCGTCTATCCCAAAAGAAGTTAGCCAAGTTGCAGAAAAAACCCTTCAACAAAGACAGAAAAGCCTGACAAAAGCTACTCTTGGTGAAATTTAGCAAGCCATTCATATTGCCATAGAAAAACTTTGCCTACGCAAAGAAGCTTTTCGAAGCTATCTAAAAGAAAACATACATCTTGACAAGGTATGCTTGAAACCAGAGCTGAAGATCAAATGCCCCAAGGATTGCTCAGATCCTTCCTGCATAGGTTGCAAAAAAGAGAGACTTTAAATGGTTCTCTTTCAAAAAGACGCGCAAAGGAAAAGGTAAAGAAAAGTGGAAATTCTTGCGCAAACGACATCATCACTCTTCCAAGAAGCGAAGCAAAGACTGATATTATGTCTGCAACAAAAAAAGACATTTTGTCAAAAATTGTCCAAAAGCGAAGAAGAGTGGAAGCCACTTGATTGCTAAAATTGCCAAAAGCATTGGAATCCAGCTTGACGACTCTGACATTGAGTCTGTCTTTTCCTTAGATGATCAACCTTCAGAGAATACTTTATGTGCCATCCAGACATACAGCTCAGACTCAGCGTCAGATTCTGAAAATGATGTGTTCACCTTCTTCCCTGATTCTCCTAAAGAAATTCATATCACTGAACTAGTCCATAATCCATACATCCCTATTCATATTCTCCTGTGTAAATACTACAAACTAATCCCCCTTGTGGCACTCATAGATACTGGAGCCAGCTCTTCCATCCTGGACACAAAGATTCTCCTAGAAGAATTTTGGAAATCCTATACCAGGTATTTCAATTCTGCTTCTGGCGACACTTTTGCTACCAAGTATCGCAGCAAACCCATTACCATCCAATTCTTTCCCCAGTGTTCCATTACCACCAAAGTCCTTGATTCCAGATCTCCAGATAAATATATCATCATTGGTTGGGACATCTTGACCCAACTTCCCAAACTTAGAATCCTTTCCAATGGCCTCCGTTTCAAAAATCAATTCCGTGAATTTGTGGATATCAAGAGATTCTATGCTCTTTAACCAGCCATGTTAGATCCAATTATCCAAAGTTAACTCTCCTCCTATGCCGAGTCACACTCCCAGTTCTCCCAAACTTGCACTAAGCCCCTATGGAAAAATTCTCTCTTTTATATCAAACTCCCTTTTAAAAAGAATGAAGACATCAATCCTACGAAGGCTAGTCATTCGGGGATGAGCCCAGAACACCTTGCGCTTGCTCAACAAGAATGCGCAAAATTACTGGCACAAGGTCTCATTGAACCATCTGACTCCCAATGGGCATGTGAAATATTCTATGTCAACAAGCGAGCTGAACAGAACCGTGGAAAAATGAGGTTAGTAATCAACTATCAACCTTTAAATCAAGTTCCTCCAAGATGACAAATTCCCATTGCCCCCACCGAAATTCTCTCTTTCTTAGTCTTGCCCAAGCAAAAATCTATTCAAAGTTTGATCTCAAGGTAGGATTTTGGCAATTGGGTATTCACCCAGCAGACATACCCAAAATTGGGTTTTGTATCCCAAATCAACATTTTCAATGGACAATTGTTCCTTTTGGCCTCAAAACTGCACCTTCCCTTTTCCAAAAAACAATGTGTAAGATATTTGAACCTATTCTGTCCAATTCATAGATTTATATTGATGATATCCTTCTCTTCAGTCCTGACGAAGAGTCCCATTGTCACCTGTTGACTCAACTTGCTGATATTGTCAAAAAGCATGGAATCATGCTTTTTCAAAAAAAAAAATGATTCTTGCCCAGAAGGAAATTGAATTCCTTGGCATGCGCCTAAAAGAAGGAACTTATTGCCCTGAATCTCATATTGCTGATGAACTTTAGAAATTTCCTGAAAAGGATTTCACTACTAAGCAAGTTCAGCAATTTCTTGACATTGTCAATTATCTACGGGATTTTGTTCTCCACATTTCCAAAAGCCTCAGACCACTTTAGCGGATGCTTAAGAAAGATGCTCCCCTATGAGGACCAAAACAGACTCGTGCTGTTTCTCAGCTTAAACAGACTTTGCAACACCTTCCTCCCTTGAAGATCCCCTCAACATGTAAACGAATTCTCCATACTGATGCTAGTGACAAATACCGGGCCGCCATTCTTTTGGAAGAAATTGATGGAACCAAGTATATTTGTGCCTACAAAAGTGGTCGATTCTCTCAAGTAGAAATCCATTAGCATTCCACTTTTAAGGAGATACTTGCAGTCAAGTATAGAATTAAAAAATTCGAATTCCACCTCATTGGACATCATTTCCTCGTCGAAATGGATATGTCATCTTTTCCTCAAATGTTAAAGTTCAAACAGAAGCAAGTTCCGCATCTACAATTGCTCCGATGGGCTGAATGGTTTTCAAGATACTCCTTTGATGTTAAACATATTTCAGGGACTAAGAACGTCCTTGCCAACTTCCTATCCAGACCAAAAGAACCATTGGAGACAATCCACATGTATGTCAAAAAGAAACCTCTCTTAGAGACATACCGCACTACCAACATACAAGGCGGTTGGCCGAGTCTCAAATATCCTCCTGATGTCCCAATTGCAATTAGAGATAATGTTCTATCAGAAAAATTTCAAAAGTTTATGTGGGAATATCATCTCCGAATCTTTCGCGATTATGGCAGATTGATGCTCAGGCCCGACGGACTCCATCCAGGATATCCATTTATTCATCCTCTCCAATGGTCTCTTGATGATGAATTTCTAGAAGACCTGAAATGGTTATTTTAGTACATGTTCAACCTGTACACTATAGCCATTGAATTCCCCACTGACAAAATTTTGCAGGTTCTTATAAAAGACCGACGTGATCAAGAACACAACCAGAAATATCTCCTGGATATCTTCACATGGTTCAAACCACTCGCTTACTGGAAAGAACTTTTCAAGATCCAGAATCGTCAAGGAAGGTCTGAACTAGAAAGACATATTGTTGTCCTATTCCACCAACCATGGACATTTTGCCATCCCACTGGATGGATTTCTGACAAACCTTCTCTCACAGGCACTTCAACTTACAGGCCCTAAGTCTTTCAAGAAGTGGCACGAGTTTATCAGACATTTCCCTGCTCCATCACTACCAGCAAACTTGCATCTCGAGAACTCCAAAGGATCCTATGTCAAGAAAATCGAGTCATCCCACCAGAAGCATGGCCTCCTGCCCATGCCCCTGTATCCTGGGAGCACCTCAAAGCTTGGGATCCTGTGAGGGACGAAATTCAAGAAGCCCTCAATACCTTCAAACAAAATAACCCAGCTCCCTCCACCCCCTATGACCCTTGGAGGGATCCACTCTCACAAGACCATTAGGGAGATACCCAAAATCACGCCCCTTTTCATGGCTCTTTCTCCGATCCTTTCGATGCTAACTCATCTTGCCAACCTGATCTGTCGGCAGAAGAGATTGAGAATCTCATCCGTGCTTTCAAATGAGAAAAAGTTGGAAGCTCCAGTCCATCAAATATAGATGAAAATGCCCCACTTAAAGCACAGCTAGCTCATCATAGCTCTGATGATTTGGACTATGACTATAATGCTATGAATGGGGCATGGTCGAAATAAATAAAAGTCGTTACAGAATTACTGTAGCAACGGTCACTGTTCACTGTTCATCTAGCCGACTGTTCACTGTAGCACGAGGCGAAAAATTACTATTTATAGCCGGTCACAGGATTTCTTTAGGACCCCCTATGTGTGTAGATCATAAGTGGCTAGTGTGCTCTCATAATTATGTTCAAGCACGGCCAGCTTGCCTGCTGTTGTTGTTTGTATTCTCCTCTGCTTATATAAACGAGGAGTCTCCATTGTAAAAACCAGAGAGTGAAATAAGAAGTGTGTTGTATACTCTACTATTAACATGATCTTCTAAACGCTCCCATTCTCTTCTAGTCTAGAACGGTGGTTCTGAACAAATACTATGATTGATAAAAATCCTGAAGTATGCTCTGCACTTGCCCTCTTAGGATCTTGTGCATTAGAATTTCTGATATTTTAGAGATTACTATGATCTAAGTTCATAGCTTGAGAAGGAACTTGGTGACTAATAGACAATCCCTATTAAGACCATAAGAGCTGTGTGTGGGATAGCATACTTGCCATAAGTTTGCTGCTCAAGTTGAGCTTAGTTCATAGGAACCCCTTATGGTATTAGAGCCATGAATTTCTTTAAATCATATTTGATTGTTTGGGACTAGAAGAGAACCTCTTTTCTCATGGATACATTAGATTCTCCTTCTTCCACACCTCTTCCCATTTCCTTACTTCCAATCTTTCACTACAGCCTCCCCCAGAACTTTGAAAATCTTCATGTTCGAAATTAGACCATCTCTATGAGGTTGCTTACCTCACTGAGGATAGTAAGATCTCAGAAACTCAGCTTCCTATGATGAATCCCTACATTGCTTTCGCCAAACCACCATCCTTCTCTTCGCTTCAATCCATTAAACACCTGATTAAACATACCCCTCGAACAGTCAAGGAGTATGTACAGTCTTCACGATTTGATCAACACCCCATCCAGGCAATTAAAGAAGAACAGTTTGTTACCCTTCAGATTCCTCCTGAGTTTCCTACTCAATGGATCCACCAGGGATACACACATCTTCATTTTGGAGCCATCCGACTAGCCTTAACTTTTCATGGCTGAAAAGGCCTACTAGTTACTGCTAGGATTGCCCTTTTGGACACTAGATTTTTGGAATACCAACAAGCTTGTGTTGGTACTATCCAAACAACGATGAATGCGGGAACGGTCTTTGTTACACTATTCCCAAATTTTAACATTGCTCTTGCAGATCCCAACTTGCTTACTGCTCTTAAGGTCCAGCTACAGATCACTAGAGACCCTCAGACTCTCGGATCAATTGCTGCTACCTTACACTATCGGATGATCTATCGTGTCCAAAATCATGCCATTGATCTTAATATTCCAAATTCCGAAGATGCTCTTGTTATTTCGGTCGACCATGACCAGACCTCATGTATCCATGTTCTCCACCAGATCCCACAAAATGAGCTTGTCAAACTCCTTCCTGATAGTTGGGTCACCAACTACGAAAAACTTCATTAGAGTTGCAAACCGATCCAATCTAGTGAACCCCAGTTCAGCCGGAAGAAAGATAGTACTGTTTCCATCAAGTTTAGCAGGGCTAAAGAGGAACCCTCCTCTATTTTCCCTACCATTCTTCACTTCACACCTTGTCCTATTGATCTAGTTTCATGCGAACCAGACAATAAACAATTTGTCCAATCCTTTGGCTCCCAAGGACAGCCAATCCACTTCTTCAAAGATCCCACTGGACACTGTTTCTGGGATCTTGATTGTGCTTGCTCTTCATGCACAAAATTTGAAGATAATGATGACAAGCCTTCTTCTAAAAAGAAGAAAAAGAAAGATACCATTTATCAAAGGTATCTTGATGGAGATCCAACTGCCGGACCTCATGAAAAAGAATGTGGCAAATACCGGTTCATTATCTCTTATGGACCACCCAAACCTCCCAAGGTGTCAGCCTCTCCATCCCCTTGCAAGCCAAATAACCCTCCTGCACCACCGCCAGTCAAACCCTTGACCACTTCCCCATTTTATAAGCCAATTCAGAAATGGGTAAAGAAAAACCCTTACTATCCTATAAACTTACCCAGACCAAGTCTTTGTGTACCTAAACCCGAGCCTCCCCCTACCTTACCTAGCATATGCATGTTCTCACTTGATGATTTTCCTCCACTTGAAGCTAAAGGACCCGAATCCAATACACGGAAGTTCCCTCCGTTGGAAAAATTCTCTGACCCATACTAGTGGTATCAGCACTCGCCCGAGATACCTAACCCCATTGGCCTTGATGCACAAGGACAGCGCAAGCAGCCTTCTGCTGCTGAAATTGTCTTAAATTGGTAAACCGAGAATGCTTTGGCCTAAAACAAAATCCTTGGAACTGTTGCTACACGACTTGAACGTGTAGATCAGAATACTGAATTGTCTTACAAAATACTAAAAGACTTCCAGAAAAGGCTTCATTTGCTAGAAACCAAGCAGACACCCCCTAGCCATTACTTAGAAGATCAGAGGCCATAAATTGAAAATCTCAAAAGACAAATCCAAATTCTCAAAAGCCAACAGTCATTTACTCTTGCTGACCAATCCTTCTTCCCCTCTCCTTCCTTACCATCAAAACTAGAATCTTCTCCTCTCGGAGCATTCTCCTCATTTGCTGCTGTCTTAAGCTCAGCCGCCCCTCCTCCTCAAAATAATTTCTTGGTTCTCCAAGAGAAGCTACGCAAACTTAAGCAAAAGCAAAAGAAATGCTCGACTCCCACTGAGTCTTCGGTATCACCACTTGGTACACCAGAACACCCTCCCGGTGACCAGCCACCTAGTACTTTAACGATTTCCAATCCACTTGAAAACTTCCTCCGACACCAAGTCCCTTCTATTTCTGCCATTAAGCCATCCAAGGCTAGGCATGTTGAAACATTTTCTTCTGATTATGATTCTGATATCCTCGTAGGATCATCTTCTTCGGAAGAAACTTTGTTCATGACAGATAATGTCAAAGAAGAAGATCATGTTGATAGTAGAGTACACAACACACTTCTAATTTCACTCTTTGGTTTTTACAATGGAGACTCCATGTAAAACACCAAAATCGATACACACAGTGAAATTAAAACGTACCTATTTGAGCCATAACTTCACTAAAGAAAATAGATCAGATTGACTATAATTAGCGATCTATTGGAATAGCAGATCTTCCTCTCTATGACCTATTTCAGTGTACCAGCTTTTAATGGGATTCAAGCGACCGATAGGTATAACCTACTCTTTTATAGGCTAGAGAGGGAACCTAGCAATCCTAATCAATAGCGTGTCAATTGGGCCCCTCCCATTACGGGCTTTAGTTAAATACAATTGCCTACACTTTGCTGCTCAACTAAGCTCGTTATTAATAGGTGTCAAAACCCAATTCAATAAGATCACGTAAGGGTTTAAAATATATTGGAATATCCATTAACCTAATTATTTAAAATAGAAAATTGATTAATTAATGTAAGCCCATTATAGAAAATTTCCAACATTCTCCCACTTGGGCCACATTAATTAACTTATTTTATTTTTGAAAATGATTTTATTTTGAAAACGACATTTTCGGGTTAATAACTAAAAATTTATTTTATGTGGCCACAATTTTGAAAAACAATATTCCAATGACAGCATTTCAAAATCAATCCAATCCTATATAATCTCATTATAGAACTATGGTGATCAATGTGTTGAGAAAATACTGCAACACATGACCTTTCATAATCACATATAATAAGCATTATATTTTCATGGATCATGGGTCTAGTAGTGTAATAAGAAATAGTGCCAACATGTGATCACAAAAATATATACTATTTCTTATCAGTGCTCAATGCAATTTCTTAGTAATATGAAACTGCATTAACGCAATTTCTAAACAACATGAAATTGCCTTAGTGCAATTTCTAAACAACATGAAACTACACAACTATGTCACAATCCAACACGAGATCTCATAATTAGTGACATCCAGTCATCTTTAAACTAAAATTTGTTTAAAAATACTATTTTATATTTCCATTTTTCAGTCGATAGTAGAAAGGATAACAATAGAATTAACAATGATGATCATCAAAAGTAAATGCTTTAATAGACATCATAAAAGCATTATCAGTTCGCATATAACTACAATATATAGAAATGTAAACTATATAGCTCCTACTAACAAAAGAGATTAAAAGAGTCTAAAACACCCATACTCTTATACATGGTTTTTAAACAAAATGGGTCGTAAATCTTTTGTTAGAGGACCAGCTAACATAGACTTAGTTCTAATATTTTCAATCATAATATCTCACTTTTTGACCAAATCCTTAACAGCATAATATTTGATCTCCATGTGTTTGGACGCATTGATAATCTTGTCATTCTTAAAATAAAACACAGCTGCAGTGTTGTCATGTGTAATGCAATAAGATCAATTATAGGCAATGAGCAATTCAACAAAATAATTAGCACATCACAAACTCCCATTTGGGCAGAGTGTATAATGCACAATTATTTTCCACAACATGAAGATTATGAAACGACAACAAGGAGAATTACATATAATTGTTAATGATCCATCCCCTTTAGGCAGATAAATCCTTTAAATTATATATATTCATGATATCAATATATAGAAATAATAAGGAGAATTACATATAATATTCAAGGATCCATCCTCTTTGGGCAGGCAAATCCTTTAAATTATATATCTCCATTATCTCAATATAGAGGGGAATTATACATTACTCTCAAAATTTATCCCCTTTAGGCAAATAAACCTTTTGAGACACACATCCCCATCAATCATCTCTAATATATCAATATAGAGGGGAATTACATATAACTTTCAAAAATTTATCCCCTTTGGGCAGATAAATCTTTTTAAGTCATACATCCCCATCCTTTAATTTTGGAATTTTGGAATTTATCTTCATGCAATTTTCAAATTAATATACACAATAACCCCCTTTGGGCAGGTGATTATATATAGTAATTTTTATCAATAAGGAACTTCAATAATTTACAAACTTTAATAATTTGTAAATAATGTTCCATTTAATCAATGCCCAAAAATTCATCGAACAATAAGAAACACTTTACGGCATGTGCTTCCAAGATCATATGGAATTTATCAAACAACAATTTTTGCCACAATTTTATGTGCCTATTTCTACAATTAAGCATGTAAGATTATTTAGTTAAACTAAAGCAAGAAAGTATAGATAATCTATGCTAAGTTAGGAAAAGTGAATATTGTCATCCTATCCCTAATACACTATAATAAATTTCCATAAATTAAAAATTGAAAAAATAGGCACAATTTTTTTTATGGAATTAAATATGAATAACAATAAATAATTCCAAATAAATATTTAAATATGCCAAAATTAAAATTAACCATAACAAATATTCATTAAATTAAAAATTAGACATATTAAAAAAATTTGGAACAAAACGGGCCATGGAGGACCCTACACTTGCCCCCATGTGCCATTCCGTGCACGTGGGGCTAATAGCTTGGCTGCATTGCATCAATAAGCCTTGCTGATATCAAGGCAAGCTAGTGGAGAACGTTATAATTCATTCAAGACCTTGCACTTTGCAAACGATGGAGGAAAACACATGGGGGAACGCAATCCTATGCTAGCTATGACAACTGAAATTTATAGTGTCCAAAGGAGAAGGAGGACAACTCAAAATCCGTTATTTCAGGTGCTTGTTCAAATTAGCTGAATCTCATTAACACCAATCAATAGAGAGACTCGAAACCAAACTAATTTGATAGCCCGACGAAGAGATGACGATAACAATCGAAGATAAAGGGAGCTCGTAATGCACATGAATAAATTTATTGATACAGTATAACATTTATTAGCACTACATAACACTTTTTTTTTTCTCTACGGTATTATGTTACACTAATGTTTTAGGAAGCAGTGGATAATTGACCATTTCTAATACGTGACTTTAAATTAGGCATAGACAAAAGCCATGTGAAAATTAAGCACATCCCCACTGATGCAGCCCAAGAAATTAATGAAGTCGATATTTGTTCAAATAGCAAAGATGTTACTAATCCTTCATGAAGACTATCTTCTTTTTTTTTCTTCATATTTTTCCCTATGGCATTTTTCCAGTGTACTCTTGTAACTATTGTAGAAATAAGGTTTGATTCCTTAGCAATGGTTTGGCATGAAATAGTGTGATATTTAGGAAACCCAAAACCCTAGCCATTATGCTATCTTTACAATATTGAAACTTCACCTCCAAGACAATCAATCGACCAAATTTGACCATTATAGGATGAAAATCATCATCATGGGTTAGTATGAGACCAACCAATTCCCTTTGTCATTTTTGTTAATGCCCAAACCACTTGACTCCAATCAGCAAAATTACAAAAACTTTATAAATTTGTTTTTGCAAATTCCAATAGCAAGAACATACAATTCTCTACTACAATTCTAGGAATCCAACTCCAATTTGAACACCCACATTGCAACAACACAGGAATCACTATTGCCAAAAAAAAAAAAAACTTGCAGAGACCGACTGCAACTTGGAGCACGAAACTATATAATTTGGTCAACATGTCCAACTTGGAATTTCCCTTCTCTTGATCGTGAGTTCAACAAAATCAAGAAAGTGAATTCACTTATAATTAAGACAATCTTTCATCCAAGAAAAATTAATGGAAGAAAAATCGAACTAAATAATCCATATTCAAGCTTCAAGGTTTCGCATCTAACATCCATGGCCGAAAATTTGGTTTTCTCAATTTTGAGCCCAAAAACTTAGCTTATATAACGATACTCATGTAACAATTTCTAACATACATCATTCAATAGAAAAAAAAATTCAAAATTTTTATAACCTTTTCAAAATTACGAACCCCTAGAATTTCAAATTATATATTGAAATTCTCACTCAATACTCAATAAAATTATACAAATTATATATGGTGAGAACATGTAGAACAAAAGCTCTAAAGTTTCAAAATCGATTGATCTATGTAGAAGGTTTTTCATCCACTAATCATGCTCCAAAAAATCCAAAAATATTATATGTCGAAGTTAAGACCTATATAAACATTTTTCATAAAGGAGTTGACCTCTAGATCTCAACACAGAAATTGAAAAAAAAAAATTGACAAAAGCAACAGGCGGACAACATGCATATCAAAACTGAACAGAACATTATTACAGATTACTAAATTGACTTTGGATGATGATTTCGGATAGCACCTCACACTGGATCGGGTCGTTCTATGGCTCGTTGGAAAGCTCTTCAAGTCGACTTCGAATGTTGTGAAGACATCAAATACTAAAAAGCTTGTTTACTAGCTCGTTTCCAGACACATGCATAGAGAGGTCTATCATAGATCTGAAATTATAGAACAACGATCATCCAAGAAATCAAACATATCATCATCATCATAACTTATCTCTTCCATTCTAATGCATAATTTTTACCTATTTAATAAGTACTTTGATTTGATTTGACCCAAAAAAAATACTTTGATTGACTGAAGTCGCATAAGAAATTGTGAATCACAAACTAACAAAAGTTCAAAATCAAAAGGAACAAATACGGTAAACATCATAACTAGATTTGTTAAAAAAAAAATTTGGGTTTTACAATCATATATAACCTACTCTGATACCACATGTAAAAATTTTCTACATAAATAACTAATTAATCAAGAACAACTAGATCCATATATGAATGTAAAACACTAAAATCGATACACACAGCGGAATTAAAACGTACCTATTTGAGCCATAACTTCACTAAAGAAAATAGATCAGATTGACTGTAATCAGCGATCTATTAGAATACCAGATCTTCCTACCTATAACCTATTTCAGTATAGCAGCTTTTAATGAAATTCAAGCGACCGATAGGTATAATCTACCTTTTTATAGGCTAGAGAGGGGACCTAGCAACCCTAATCAATAGCGTGTCAACTGAGCCCCTCCCATTATGGGCTTCAGTTAAACACAATTACCTACACTTTGCTGCTCAACTAAGTCCGTTATTAATAGATGCCAAAACCCAATTCAATAAAATCACCTAAAGGTTTAAAATATATTAGAATATCCATTAACCCGATTATTTAAAATGGAAAATTGATTAATTACTATAAGCCCATTATAGGAAATTTCCAACACCATGCCCAATGGAAGCCCTTGGAACGTCAACGGAATTTTGCATCCCACGTAAACAAGGCAAAGGCAGGATCGTTGGTGTTTTTTGGAAGCGCAAGATCAATCTTAATTCCATTGTAGCGCGTCTGGAACCATATTAGATTAAACCCCCTCCCTCCCCCCAAACGTTATTTTTTTTTTCTTTTCCCCTGGCTTATAATTGTACGAATATTCTTATTTGTTTCTTATTCCATTTAAAATGCGTTGGTCATGGAAAGCTTCGTGTAATTGGATAATTAACTTCGAGGATGCTCAAAGGGGCGGCTAAGTTAATATTTGGATCGGAAAACTAGTTGTCAAAGAAAGGAAAATGAAAAAGAAATACTTGCGTAAATAGTCATCTAAGAATTATTTTCAAATTAGATACAGAGATGCACATGACTACGTGAACATAACTTCTCAATCACAACATGACCTTGGATTGTTTTTAATAGATCTAGGGTTTGGCCGGCACTCCCTCTTCACGTTGGCTCATGAATTGGGAATGGAATTGTTAAAATTATTAATTTAAAATAGATATACATAATTCACGTCCATTATAATTCATTGGATATAGTGCGTTAATTTTTTTCCAAACTAAATAAGAACTTATTTGTCCAACAATAAGTCATCTTGACATTTAATTTTGCTGATTGGTTAATCCAAGAGTGAGGAGCAAAGGAAGATGGACTGGCCTAGGAATATCATGTTAGATGGGAATGCCTTGATTCCTGTACCAAAATTGAATAAGCATTTCTGTCTATTATATTATATATTTAACTAATTCAGTTATAATCTACAAATTGAATTGTAAGATTATAAAATTGTACAGATATATCATGAATATTATCCTTTTAGCAGCTTCTCGTCAAATATTAAATTTATAATCTTTTTATCTGTAGCTATAAGTCTAATTTATAAATAGTTGTAATCCCGATTTGCCACGTGTCTCTTCTTCATGGTCATTGCAGTATCATTATCTTGATTTAGTTTTATGTGTTTGCTGTGAAATGTGAAATTCAAGTGGCCCTAAGTCTCTTTTTCATCCTCCTCTTGTATTATTTGCTGCTTTCTAGGATTTTCAATCAATGGGGGAATTAATCAGTTGATGTCTGCTCGTTGTAACGTTGTGCAAACCACAGGAGAAGTATTCTGATTAGTCGAATTTGTCCCCTTAGTTAACATAAAATCCAAGACGATCTGTGTTTAGTAATTATCGCCAGAGAAATTGTCTGAAAATTTCTATTCTTGAATAATGAGTTGCGGTCCTTATAGGATTAAATTTCATGACAGACTATGCTCCATCATTGTATGTTGCATAAACTGAAAACATGAGATAAGGCTATGGTGCATCTTGTGCTGTCACGGCCTGTCAACTCTATGCTTGCCAATAAGGCTCTACCGACAGTTGTTATGCCCGTTGTTTCTACGCATACTTGGGACAATCCCTGTCCCCAGAACTAGTGAACCTCTGGATATTGATTCTTCTTCTTTGTTTTTCTGCAATTTTTTGCAAAATTTATGTTCCATTTGTCGTCTTTGTGAACCTCATTTATCAAATTACAGACATATAATATAGTCATAATCATCTGACAATTAAATATCAAAATGTATATACAATATATTACAATTAAAGGATATTTTACCCACCTAAGAGTAAGGGCGCTCTCATGCTTTGGGTATAGAATCTGATGGTTGTGAGATTGATTTTTACTCTGGGGAAACTGGGACGGAAGAGGGGGGTTGTCGTGAATTGCTATGATAATTCCCTTCTAGATGATCAATTAATTACGGTCGTGTCATTGAGTCATAAAAAATTCAGAGTATCTTGGACTTTTCATGTTTCAGGACTGATTAATTTGTCGTGGTGGCACATCAATAAATCGAAGCAGTTTCAGCAATGACTAAGAAGTAAGAACTTACTTCTGTTAAACCTCCCTATTTTGGGGGGTTTCGTTGATGTGTCCTGCTGCTGTACTACTGCACTTTTACAATGAACACAAGTCTACCACCGCTTAACGGATCTCCGTAACAATGTATAAAAAAGCAGGGACAGTGACGTGGAACAGCATAAGTGCCTCCCATCATGATCAACAACTTATCCCTTTGAACGTCCACCAGAGGACTCGCAATTTTGTTCTGATGTAAAATAATGCTACATGAGCAGGAAACTTAATAGCAAGTACTGATCTAAGCAAAGTTGGATGTTTTTTCGTTCATATGAATGTGTAAATTCTTAATTTATTGTCTCTTGGTGCATATTTACATTTATTTCTCTTATAATCTTAACTGCACAACTTAGGGATGAAAGGGGACTTGTGGACATAATAGTAGAGTACCTTGTCAAGAAAATCCGCGAAACATGGCCACTCTACTCTGTGAAGAATGCAATAAGAGTGGATGTCTTGCTAGATGAGGTGATTTCTTTAATTGGAAAGGGCCAAGAGGAGGATGTGTGCTTGATAGGCATCCGTGGAGTATAAGGAGTAGGAAAGACAATGGCGACCAAAGTCATCTGCGATAGCATTAGCAGAGATTTTGAGTGTTTTGTCTTTCTCAATAAAATTGGAGAAGCAGATCGCAACAATCTTCTAGGTCTATTAGGTATACAAAAGAAGCTACTCCATAATCTCATAAAGGTGGAAGGATGGAGGATGTATGAAGACATTCTGACCAATATTGATGAGATATATAATATGTGCCATAAAAGGATACTTCTTGTACTTGATAATGTCACTAGGAAAGAACAGATTGACTACTTCGGCGCTGGAGAGCGAGACCTGCTGTGGCCGGGGAGCAGAATTTTGATCACAACCAGAGACCACTTGCTGAAAGATCTCAAGGTAGACGACAAATAAATCATCAAAGGTTTTCACCAGAAGGAAGCGCTTGGGCTCTTTTGCCGCCATGCCTTGAAGAGAAGAACGTCAAAAAGTCTATGAGTAGTCCCGAAGCCTAGATCATCATGCAGGAGGTCATCCATTGTCTCTTAAATGGTGGGGCTCTTTCCTAAACGGCAAGTCCAAAGATCAATGGGACCAGATATTGGAAAAGTTGAAGAGATGCCCTTATCTTGACTCACTCTCTCGTTCCTTGTGGTCAGTTGGGCCATATGGAGGTCAAGGCAGTGATGCTTTTGATGATGGGACACGCACTGGTGTGAGGCAAATTAGGCTTTAGGGACAGTCAGTAATTGAATCCATCAACATCTATTCTGATGAGAACGGGTGTTTGGTGAGATCCGTCCAGCACAAGGGACATGCCCATGACAATGAAAGCGTCAGTTTTCTGCCACTCTTTAACATAAATAAATAAAAAATCTATCGATTATGTACGTTAATACTCATCGCTTATAAAAAGGTAAACAGAATCAATTACAAGTTTAATATCGTTATTGTGTGTCCATAATAGAATCTAGAGCAAAGTTATTAGAGAGAAGAATGTAAGGTAGTTGGGAGATGATGGCCAACATGTGTAAACATCTACGGAAGTATTGGTGTGTTACTGCTTTGCTGCACGTAACTTTGCAAAGTATGAAGGTATAAAGACTATCATTCCTTTTTCATCTATTATTTAATGTATTTACTTCGTCTCCTTTTGATCTGTTTACGAGACTTTATTATATTGCCCTTCATTTACAGCAAAATCGGCAAAGGGGCATCTTTGCTTAACGACCTACTTATAGCAAAAAACACTAAACTCAAAAACTTTCCTTCGTTCCTTTTTCTATTAGGGATAAGTACTTAAACTGAATTCGATCAAGTAATTTATTTTTCATGGCAAAGGAATTATATTTATCCGAAATAACACAAAAGCAATACATATTAGATGCTTGATGGATGTGACTCTTATAAAAACTTTTGCATTCCTTGCAGCTGGTGACATTGGATTATCCCAATAAATACCTAATTTCCATATCAGGCCATATTGATGATTATGGTGGTCATGATGTTGTCCGGTCTCTCGGGATCCACAGCAACAAGAAGACTAACGGACCATTTGGATCTGAACAAGGACCGCGTTTTGATCTTTCACATGCAGATGGAAAGATTATCGGGTTTTTACGGGAAATGTAGCAGCCATCTCCACTCAATCGGAGCATATTTCGGCCTGTTTCTCACTCGTATCCATTTGATATCGTGGGACCATATGGTGCTGATAGTGGTATGGACATTTGGGACGGCAGAAAATACACAGATGTGAAGCGGCGTGCTAGGCTTTGATTCGGCAATTAAGTCCATCTCTATATTATATGACAAACATGGACGTCTGGTTGGTCCGTTCACACATGGTGCAAGTGGAGGAGGCAAAACTTATACAGTAAGCTTTGACATGCCTTAACAAATTCTTTTTTTTGATGTCCTTGATGCTTTATTTTTTTTATTTTTTGGTAGAGTCTCCCTCTTCATTGCTAAAGTAGATAGTTGCTGTTGAATTCTTTAATTTATATAGTTTTTTCTTCTCAGATTAAGCTCGACCATGAGTACTTCATATTTATGTCGGGATACACTAAAAAAGTTTCCAAATTCACCATTTGTTAATCACTGACAATCCATACTAGTAGAGAGGATCATGGACTGATCGGAACAGCTGATAAAGGGAAGCATTTTAAATTTCCATACACCGGCGGCAAAATTGTTGGGGTTAATGGGAGTTGCAATGGCCTTCATCTTGAGTCAATCAAAGCTTTTTATTAGCCGATTTCTCGTACATATCCCATTAAGGTTTTTGGGCCTTTTGGAAGCGGAGGCCAAAAATCCTGGGATTTTGTTAAATTAAAGGGGATTGATGTTCATTATGTAGACTTCATTGAGTCCATTACTTTTGAAGTCGACGATGGCACCAACTCCGAACCGGAAACTAATTATGGTGGCAATGGCAAGAAGAATACTTTCAATGTTGTATCCAAGACTCTTTCCTTTTCTCTTTTTCCTTTAGGTAAGTAAAAGCATATTAATATACTTACGTATTCTTCATTTGATAATGTATAGAATATTGCATTTCTCTGTTTTTTCAATCACAATTCTTAACTAGGTATCAAACCTTTATTCTTATCTAAGGAAGCACCCTTTGAATATGTTTTGTAACAACACCAGTCACATTGGCCGTGTTTCACCATGGTGCTCATAAAAACGCTAGCCACACTACCACGTTTCTCCGCTGGTCCATGGCCTTCCATAGCTTTCCAATATAATTCTGTAGATTATTTCGAAAAACAAACACCACCATTAGACTCGTTGCCCCTCTAAACTCGTTGCCCCTCTAAAGAACCAAACCATAGAATTTCGTCACAAATAGCCGTGGTACGCCATCTCACACAATGCCTATGTCTTGAATCCACCATGTTCACTGCTTTGAGTGCCATTCTGACTCCTTCAAGTGCTTGTTTCGCAAAATAGACCGCCATCAGTATCACCGTCCATCAACAAGTCAACAACACAGACCCCGGCAACCGAGAAAATATTCATTGATTTGAAATCACCACATCCTCTATCTAAGTGGCACGTGTGAGCTTAAGTGGCTTCACTCAGATGGTAACATGTGGAGCATGACGTGGAATTAAAGAAAGAACCAGTAGCCACTTTTTCTCTCTGCTCTAGGGTGATGGACTAAGAAGTAGCAGCAGCATTTAATGCTAACATTTACTACATTCTCTCTCCTCTTTGAAACAAGACACGAGGAGTCTTCCTCTTCACGTTCCTACCTCTCTTTTCCTCTTCCCAGTCCATCACTCTCTCACCTCAAGTGCTCCCCTTCTCCTTCTTCTTCTCCTTTGTTCTCGTCACTGTCGTCAACTTTCTAGCTCTAGAAATGGCCGACTAGCCTCTCGAACTCCTCTTTGTCTTCTAATTCTTATTCGGTCCCGATTTCGAGCTCGAGTATGTCGTCAACGATTTTGAAGCGAAGGAGGCTTGTGAGGCTGGATGTACTAGTGGTGGCACTTGGTTTTAGGGTTTTAGCGATGCCCGCAATGCCCACGAGGAATATTATAGCGGAGATGAGAGAGGTGTATGGTTCCGTGAGACTTCTCTTTTTCTCGCTCCTTTTTTTTTCCCTTTTCTTTTTGTTGGAAGATATGCTCAAGTTGTCCAAAAGATATGCTTGAGTTGTTTGAAATCCATTCAGATCGAGATCGATATATTAAATCAATCAAGGATTAGAATAGATCGATCCAATATTGAAATTGATTTATAGAATACATTCCTTCCTTTATTGTATACATTTTGTATCATGTTTATAGAGAATTGTACATTGTACATTGAGATTCACTGGATTTAAATACAGAATTTTCTCCCTAAAGCTTGATTTCCCTTATTCTGATTTCTCCTTGTCTTCCTTGCTCGTCTTGCCTTCTTTCATGGTATCAAAGCACACTTCATGCTCCTGAATTTACTTCCGTTCTATATTGACTGCTTGCCCGTTCTTTGTTCTTGCAAAAAAGACACGGTAACTTGCAAAACAACATTAGTACTCCAGTGTACGAATCAGTACCTTGACATTACAGAAGCAAGTGAAGAAAGGAAATTTTTTTACCGTCACCATGGCTTAGAACCAATCATCATCACTTGAAGAATGCAACCCAGAAGAAGTGACACCACAAACCTCAGAGATTCAAGATCCCCCTTAAGCCCACCTTCTGTAGTCATGGAAAACCAAGAGCAGCCCATTCGGGCCCAACCTTACCAGTGGCAACCCTTTTTGGGCCAGCCCATCATAGGCCGACCTTACCAATGGCTGCCTTTTCAGATTCAATCCAGTCTATTGTATTATAGGCCAAACCCAAATCCCTCATGGCCAGGAATTCAGGGGCTCGGGAATAATGACTAGCCTGATGATGGCCCACCAACTGCAAGCGAGGCAAGCACAACCATTGGGCCCAGAATTTTCAACGTTAGGCAATCGACCGGGTCCGAATTTTTCAATGCGGGGCAATCGACCAAGTCAAGCAACTCGGGTATGGGAAGAAATCCCTACCCAGTTCTACCATCTGGAGTTCTGCCGTACCTAGTCACAACCATCACCGGTCGTCTAAAGCCTAATGACGCTTTATTGTTTCCATCGCCGATGGACCAGAATTACGGCTCATTAGTCACCAGTTAACAAGACTACTCAACTTGAGCACAAGAATTTCAACAAGCCCTTGTTACTAAGGACAAGGATGGGTTTATCGACGGGAGTATTTCGATCCCGATGGGCGAGAGGATGGAACAACGGTGGAGAAAATGTAACCAGTTGGTGAGAACCCGCCCCAGAAGTTGCAGTCGGATTACCCCCAACGGAGGACTTGAAAATGATGTGGGACAATATAAAGGAGATGTATGGAAAATTAGGCTAGGTGAAAAAAATTTTGCTTACCCAAGAGCTCTCAAAGTTGAAGTAAAGAAACATGGCCATGAAGGTATGCTTCAACAGGCTGTCAACGCTCTAGAATGAGCTAGAGGTAGCGAAAGCTCAAGGGACCCGAGACCACCTTACTGCAATATAAGGCGATGAAAGACAGAGAAAAGGCGATGGGATTTCTTTTGATTTTAAATGAAACTTACCTAACATTTGGTCCTCAGTTCTTTGCTATGGATCTAGTGTCGTCGCTCGGCCATATCTTCCAATTGGCTGTGCAGAAAAAAAGCAAGCGACTTATGTTGCAGAAGTACCCAAAAGAAGCCGAGCGCATCGCCCTTGCAGCTCGAGGCGAATGGCGAGAAAAGAGCAACCAAACCTTAGGTGAAAGCAACGAACAAAGAAAGGGCCTAGGGTTTGGAAATGAGACTCGTGGCTTTAAAGGGCAAAGGACGGATGGCTCAGATCGCATACAGCAATCAAACGGCTTGAGGATGGCCAAAACTTCGGCTGAATCCGACGGTGGTGGGAATAAATTATCCAATGGCTAGATTTTTGCCACATCATCGAAGAATGTTGGGCAAAATTCAAAGGGGAAAGGTAAATTGTTTTGTTAATATTGTAAACGCCCGCACCATACAATTGATAATTACTGGAAATTGTATGGTAAACCCGGAAAAAAAAAGGAAAAAAAGGAAAGGATTTTTTAGCAGCTTATCAAGTGACTAGCTCAGTTGGTCCAAATATTAATCAACCCATTACACATGGACAATATCAACAATAGATGTAGGCATTAAAAAAAATTGGACACTTTTGGCAAAGGAGGCAGTTTTTCAAGTAATTCTCATTGCCAGATAAATTCTATATCAAGAAACGCTTGGATATTTGATTCGAGAGCTAATGACCACACTGTCTGTGATAAAGGTTCTTTTTCCATTATCCATGAAAGTTTGAATTTTCCTATTTCTATGTGACTACCAAATAGAAATGTTACTCAAGTCACCATGACAGACACAGTGAATCTTAGTCCTCAAATTACTCTGCAAAATGTCCTTTATGTCCCTGATTTTCAATTCAACCTTATTTCTGTGTCTAGAGCTTGTAAGGAGAATTCCTGCCAAATCATTTTCGATTCTAATACCTATTTCTTTTAGGCCCTTTCGACTAGCAAATTAATGGGCTTGGGTAGTCTCTTTGAAGGGCTGTTTTTTTGGGCCAGCTTTCCAAAAACCTTTGATTTATCTTGCAATTCCTTGCATATACAATCATTGTGTAATATAACTACCAATGATAAAAAATTTCTTATGCATTCAATGATGGGCTATAGTGCTCTATTTCCTTACCATCAATGTTCTATTTGTCCGCTTGTGAAATAGTCACGTGCACCTTTTCTATTTAGTGAAACTCGTACCAATTGTATTTTTACTTGAATTCATGTTGACATTTAGGGACCCTATCATACACCAAACCATGACAGATCTCATTTCTTCCTTACTATCATGGATGATTAGTCTAGAGCCACATGGGTTTTCCTAATGTAGTCTAAAAGTCAAGTTTTCTACAATTTGAAGACTTTTCTCTCTTTGTCATTGACCTAATTTGGGAAGTCTATCCACTGCATTCGTACTGACAATGGAAGAGAATTTTTCAGCCATTATTGTGCTTCTCTTTTTACATCTCATGGGATTTTGCATGAAAGCTCATGCATCTACACCCCGCAACAAAATGGGTAGTGGAATGAAAACACCACCATCTTCTAGAAGTTGCTCATGCACTAAAATTTCAAGCTTCAATTCTTGAAAATTTTTGGGGAGACTGTATGGTCACGGCAACATACCTGATCAATCGAATGCCCACTAAAATCCTGGATGGATGAACTCTCTTCGAATTGCTTTTTGCAAAGAAACCGGAGTTGGATCGCTTGAAAGTCTTTGGCTGTTTATGTTTCGCCACTACGGTGGGGCCTTAGGACATGACGATTCACCTTTTGAAGAAGCTTCTAGTCCCTCGCCGGGACCAATTATTGAGGAACCATCGCCTTCACCACCACAACGAGATCCGCCATGATGCTCTAGTCGTATCACACGTCTACCAACATGGACTAAAGACTACATCTGTGCCTCACTCAATTTACCAAGTACTCATTACCCAATTTTATCCTATGTTTCTTGCCATTTGCTTTCTTCGGAATATAGGTGCTACCTTAGTCGTATTTTTGAAGAACGAGAACCCTCTAGCTACAAAGAAGCATCCACTGATCCACGATGGCAGAAAGCTATAGAAGCTGAATTGCAACCCCTAACAGAAAATCAAACTTGGGTGCTCATGACACTACCTCCTCACCGAAATCCAATTGGATGCAAATGGGTGTACAAAATCAAGTATCGAGCAAATGGATATATTGAATACTACAAGGCTCGATTGGCAGCTAAAAGATTTACATAGGGTTTTAACTATCACGAAACTTTTTCCCAAGTAGCCAAAGGTGTCACAATTCGTTCCTTCTTGTCAGTTACGGCTTTCAATGATTGGTCATTGCACCAAATGGATGTGCACAATGCTTTTCTCTATGGTGATTTAAATGAAGAAATTTATATGGAAGTTCCTCAGGGTTTACAAAGACAAGGGGAGAATAGGGTATGTCGTCTCTGTAAATCCCTTTATGACCTCAAACAAGCTTCTAAGTAGTGGTATGCCAAGTTTGCCAATGCTCTCACAGCTGCAGGTTTCAAGCAATCCAGATATGACTACCACAACATCCTGAATTTCGATCCATTTCGGGATTTCGATCCATTTCGGGATATATGAAACGATTATGTTATAAATAAGTTGTAAGTTACGTTTATTCTGAACCGGCCACTCATGAGTTAAATAACTATTCGGAAAGGCAATTAAAGTTCGATATGCGTACAACCAATTAATTCAATTAGGGATAGGTCGCTCAACCATAAGGATCAAAGAGGGATGATACCACGCTATTGCAGGCCAATTAGCGAATGGAAATAAATTGATTCGGCAGAGGTGCGAGATCAAATTGCGGGTGATTTTGCACGACTTCGATACTAACTACGAATGATGTTAAACCGATTTCCTTTTGGCTTTGTACTCAGGGTGAGCAATTAACCCTTCATGATTACATGATAATTGAAGGTCGCCCTGGTTTGAAGAAGCATGATCGTGGATTGAAAAGCTATCAATCACGGAGGTCAAATGCGTGAAAATCCTCAATGCCACCCAATAGTTAGGTCGTACTAAAGTCACAATTGATCGATTTTAACTACGAATTTCAATCCAATTTTGGGTATTGAACTTTCAAGAATGTCGAGACTAAAATGTTGGACATCGCCTTATTGATTCTCAAATTTATCGGTAAATTCAAAATTATCGAAAAATGATTAACGGACCGAGAATTGGAATCGTCGACCGAAGGCCCAATGGGCCTCATGCCCAATGTGGGTTGGCCAAGTGGGCCCCAACCAAGCCCAACAAGCTCAAGTGGGCCCAAGAAAGCCCATTAAAGCCCAATAGCATTTGCAAGCCCGTTTCTCATCCTTTTGAGCCCAAATCAATTTTATTCAAGCTCGTATAAAATTCTGGCCCATATACGTGTATTGTATGGTATACTATAATTTGCAAAATTATCAAATTGCACTTTCTAGAAGCTTGCATTAAAATTTTGAGGACAAAAAGGCAAGAAAGTCAAGGGAAATGATGGAAACTTTGAAAAATTGGACTTGGATTCTTGAAAAGCCAAGTAAGAGAGATATTTTCTCTCTCCTCCCCCTATTTCCCCTTAGGTGTTCAGCCCCTCCCCCTCTAAATTTCTCTCTAATTTTTCGCCCTTTCCTCTTCATTTTCCTCTTGTTTCTTACCCTTGTTGCCCCCTTTCCGTTGCCGCCTTGCTACCATCTGAACCATCGTTCACCATCCAAGCCGTTCGTGAGCCGCACCCCATGGATGATAAAAAGAATTATCTTGACACGTCCTAGGACATCACATTCATATGACCAAAGTGAACAAGGGTTGTCGCAAGCTTGAGGGTCAAGACGTGACATCCCCGTCAGTTTTAGTATCAAAGCTTGGTCAATACCTAAGGTGATTAGGTGCGATGAGTTATGGGATAGTTAGATAGAAAAGATATTTATTTCATATGCCTGTGATTGCTTATAAGATGTTTTGCTGTAAGCAGGTTGTTCAAGGTTCCTAATTCCTCAGGGAATTGAAAAGTGGGTTCTATGAGAATCTTGTGAGATGAACAATCCTAATTTGATAGCCCTAGAGGAAGAGCAGTTCAGAGTCAGGCTAGTGCTAGAGGTAAAGCACTAGGAGATCCTAGGCTAGATAGGGTTCTGCAGACATTGTAAGCCTTGAAAATTTGATAGGGTGTAGCAAGTTCAGACTTAAGCTGTTGTTGTTACAGCTACTACTGTTGTCTTGCCCATTGAAATCCCATTGGTTGGAAATGGAGATGGCGAACAGTTGATGCTTAAGTTGGTTGAACAGTTCCTAGAGCTGGAGCTATCCATGTTCGTTGGGACGGGTGATCCTGAGGCAATAACCCCCTGGATCAAGGAACTGGAGAAAGTCTTTGCATTGTTGAAGTGCTCGAAGGAAGAAAAGATAACTCTGGCAATGTACCAATTGCAAGGTAATGCCAGTGATTGGTAGGAAGTAACCCAAGGAAGAGTTTTTATCGAAAGTACGACCTGAGAGTGGGGTACCTTGATCAAAGTGTTTAATGGAAAATACTTTTTCAAGTGTGCACGACAGCAAAAATGGTTGAATTGCTGTCGAATTCCTATAACTTTGTCAAGATCATTTGTCGGATTGGTAATAGGAGGCTGAGTTTGCAGAGCTCTCGAAGTATGCGCCGAAAATGATTGAGAATTCGGTAGACCGAGTCAAGAGATTTAGGAATGGTCTGAGACCATAAAGTAAAAGTTAGTTGGTGCCCTAAACTTGAATGATGTTGATGAGTGGTGTGAAGGGGCCAACTAGTTGAAGAGAATATGATTGAACAAGCAGCCGCATCTAGATCGTGGTTTGCATCTAATCAGGATGATCATAGGCTTGGGAAAAGGCTGATGACAAGAGGAAAACATCCCATTCCACCTAACAAGAAGAATAGCATTGGGAAAGCGGCATACAATTTGAATAACAAGTGTTGATTGTATGGGAGACGACACAAGATAGCTACGTGTCTTATTAAGAGAGGAGTGTGTTTTAAATGCAGCCAGCATGGCCACATTGCGAGGAATTATCCTCGTTGATAGTTGAGGAAGCAACCTTAACAGCCACAAGTAGGATAATCAGCTGAAAATTCCCCGTATCCTCCTAAGATAGGAGTCAGTTATGGGCGTGATCAGTACAACCACTATGTGAGGAACTGCATGCGCAATAGCACCCAAGTGTTTAAGCAGAATTCAACTTATTATTATCATGATGTCGCATTTCTACTTTGAATGGCGAAGACCATTCTCATTCTCGTTCTTGATTTTATAATTTCAATTCAGACCGAGTAATCCAAAACCTTACTCAAAAGTTTTTGCTCGGATCGTCCGAAGCAACGGAGGAGCTAGAGCGGTTTATTAGCTCGTGCAGATAACACGGAAATAGATACTAAAAGTACAAATTGAGTTGATGACGACGCTGCTGCTGCTGCTGCTGCAGAAGGGAAGTCGTCCGTTCCCTTCCTCAAAAATACTTAAAGAGCAGACCACCGTGACTAGCAAAGAAGGGAGCGAACACGAGCGACTCGACTGCCATTAGCTGGACGACGATGTTGAGTGGTGGGCCTGAAGTGTCCTTCAATTGATGGCCGAAGGTCTTTCCTCTTTTGGCAATTCTGCAAAGCCTCCGAGCATCACGGCAATGGTTCTTGGCATACTCCGAAGCACCAGCCTGAAAGCAGATTCAAGATATTAAGGAAAAAAATCTGCTGAGTCAGAGAGGTTTTCTAAGCGGGTCACTGAACCGCCACTGACGAGTACAATCGACAAAAACTGGCTGTCGAGCAGTTGGAGCAGCCGCATACCCTAATGTCCTCTTTCGCTTTGTTCCATGCTCCACCAGTGTTGGATGGCGGAACCGCAATCTGTTCGAAACCGAGCCCAGCGAATAATATTCAGCGGGAAAATACTATAATTAAATGAGACAATCGATGTGAAGCTCCCACATTGTCATAGATAGGAGCATAACTCAATAGTTCACCAACCCACCCAAATTTTGTCCAACAATGAAGAAATTACAATGTCTTAACCCGATTTAACAAGCATTCGATCGAGATACATACCTTTAGCAACGCAAACTTCCACAATAGATAGACATTGATGACTTTGGTAAAGATTACCTGAACAACAGAACTGAGAGCGCCAGCCAAAACACCAGATAGCGTCTCCACACCAAAGATTGTCCCGATGATAAGTGGTGTAAACATGACAAGGGCAACAGGTCCAATCATCCCCCTGAAAGATGCATCAGTTGAAATTTCGAAGCATGTAGTATGATCAGGTTCCTCATAATCATCCCTGAGGTCTGACCCGAGCTACTGGCAGACCTTTTCAGCCATCTTCAATCCTGCACGTCCCACACTTCTCATGGTCATAGCAAGGAAAGAGTAAGGAAGCCTGGTGCCTATGATCAAACCGACAATGACCTTCGGGTTCAGGACATCAACAGAAGACATGGCCAGACGATTCACAAATGCACCAAACAGAGCGATAGACACCAAGGCAGCTGATTCAATGGCAAATTCCTACATAAAAGATAAGAAACAAAAAAAAAAAAAAAGGTCTGTCTAATATTAGATTTAAACAACGGGAAAGTAGAATTCGCCAGTAGGGCTAATATTGAGAATGATAGATGAAAGGCAGCACCTCAAGGAAAGAAAGGCAAGTTTAGCCAAACATCATGCCGCCACAGCAAGAATCCAAAAGGACTCAAATAACTAACGTAATGTTTAGTCATTTATGGTGAAAAAGAAAATAATTGGACAATGCACGCAGATTCTGGATGACATAAATGTAATCTCGTGAAAGATTCCTTCATACAGACACGCTTTCCTCTGCTAAGTAATGGATTTTATCAAAATAAGCTACTAAAAGGACAACTGGACAGTGTCGATACTATATTCACATGCAAGGAGTGCCTGCACCTTTCCAATGGCAGCTGTAGTATTGCCAGCAGCATTAAGGTCTTCCCCGACAAGCATCTTAGCAATACGTTTAGCATTGTCGTAGATGGGACCGCAAGCATCTATGGCCAATCGAGTGGCAATGATACTTAGCATCCCAAGGGCAGCCACAGCAATTCCATATGTGGCAGCAAACTTGGTGTTGGATGTATGCCCTAAAGCTACTATGTAATAGTTACATATTAGGGATTTTAGTTGTACTATCATCATTATTATTTAATTAATGGCAATGACGTATTCATTCATTTGTCCAATTATTTTATATTTATGAATGATTCCATAAGATCAGTTGCAACTAGACCTATTCTTGAGACGTCAAGAATATATGTGACAGGTTTATAGTTAGACTGAATCTTTAAACCGTTCTTGGTCAATGGATTATTGAGTGGATATTTATAATCTTGTTGAGACCGGTGTGTTCTTAACTTCACCATTAAGTATTGGATACTTAAGGGAATGATGAGTCGCAAGTCATTGGGTATTGCGATGCCTGAGTTAGAACACAGGTGTTTGTATTAGACAAATTCACTGAACGTGACGCATATAGAACGATTAGCAACAAGGAAGCTTTTAGTGTGGTCAATGTCTAATTGTTCATGCTTTAGTCTTGTGTAAATAATCCTTAGACCTGAGGTACAGTGTTAACTTGTGTATCGAATAACTATGGTTCACGGGTGCACATAATGCTGGGTCATTGATCCGTTTTTATACCTGATGGTCATAGTTTGTTCATACACGAAGTTGCACGTGTACGCAATATGGAATCTGTCTCCTTGTTACATACAATGTATTATAATGATGTCCTATGTAATCTAATTATGACAATGTATTGAAATCCTCGGCCAGGGTTGTAACCGAGAATAAATTATTTATGTCTCGAATAAAATACATGTCAATTAGATTTGTGCATATGATTGAATTGGTGACTTGACAAATATTCCATAGTCTTTGTTCGATCGGGATATAGTAAGACAGAGGGATTAAATTATACTGTAGCCAAAACTGACAGGTTCATTATGTTCTTAAAGAATTCACACTATCTGGGTAGCCATGACATATTGCTAGATGTCAATCATGGCTTGTAAGACCCAAAGATTAATCGGGACAGTTAATTATTTTGGGAGTACTAATGTGTTAGTACAAATCTTACTACCAGCTTAGTGATGAACTTAGGAATGTCACACACCATAACCAATTTGGAAAACGTGGAACAAGAGAGAAATAATTTTGCAAATGTGTTTGCAATTATTACAGTCGCATTGAGTTGACATGAAATTAAATTAAATGTGATTTAATTTAATTTGTATCATAGTCATGAGCCTACGTGCATATGATGCACACGCATGCCCAAAGTGGATGCATGTTAATGTACCCCGAATATGCACATAAAGATCATGTCTTTTTTTATTTATTTTTTATTAATTAAAAGATGCACACGGTCAACAATTGTTGCTGACCGTGTGCAACGCACATGTGATGTGCGAAATTTTAATTTTGAATAATAAAAAAAAAAATTTATGCATGGCATGATGGTCAGCAATTGCCGACCATCATGCATGCAAGGCACGATCAGCAACCAGCGCATGAAAGACACGATCAGCAACCGTTGCGGATCGTGCGCATGAACAACACGATCATCAACCGTTGCTAATCGTGCGCATGAACATCACGATCGGCAACGGTTGCTAGTCGTCCCACGATCGGCGACGGTTGTCGATCGTGGGTGGTTACCCACTTGTAGAATGGTTCTATAAAAGGCGTGAGTGTGCATTTTTTGTGCGCATACGTACGCAAAAACGAAAAAGAGAATAGAAGGATTCTCTCATTTTGGGCTGTGGCTAAAATATCAAGAATACGAAGAATTATCTCCACGAAGTTGCTAGCACAATCGTAGTGGTGATTATCCGCAAGTTCTCTCTTCGTTCGTCGTTTATTGGTGGTATGTCTGAACTAGAGGTCCGACGTTTGTGGGGCTCGAACTGAAGAACATTTGGACCAATTCGTTTAGAGCGCACTTCGAGAGACGAACTGAAGAACATTTGGACCAATTCGTTTAAAGCGCGCTTCGAGAGGTAATTCGTTTAACTCCTTTTATATATATTCAGATTTTTTATTGAAACGCATGAACAACGCCTTTGGAGATACATGTATAGAAATATTTCATTTTGTTTGCGTTGTGTTTATATTAAATTGCCTATACATGATTTATGAAACCCCAACACTTGGAACCCACAAAAATGCTAACGGCGGCGAAAAATGGGATCCTGACAGAGGAAAGGGCGACACTAACGTTGTCGATAGCAGCATGCAGAAATAAGGATCATTATAAGGTCAGCACATCACCATCAACAGTTGTAAAGTATCATATAATTCATTTACTTTAGCAATTTAACACCTGGAGGCCTTTTTGGGGTAACGTTTAGTGACAAACCCAACAATTAGCCCAGCCCAAAGACCAACGCTAACACACAAGGCCAGCTGCCTGCAAGATCATATCCATGATTAGCAACTCCATTTGCTCAATGTACTGATTTAATCTTGTAAAAGTCCGCTGATATTAAGGTTTCGTTCGTTTCGCGAAAAATGTTGCTTTTCTAGAAAATATTTTTCAGTAAGCTATTTTCTAGGAAAACGTGATGATTGTCTGATATTCGGGTGAAATTTGAAAATGAAGTGGAAAATATTTTCCGCTATTCACTAGGGAAAATATTTTCCTTTATACACTCTTTTTCAATTATTTTATTAGTATTTATTTTTTAAAACGTCATTTATTATTTTTAAAAATCAATTATTAAATTATTTTTTTCTGTGTTTTCTTCTTCCTTGGCCAATTGTTGGCTTACCACGCTCGCAGCTCACCTCGCCAACGAGGCTCGAGGCTTGCCTACTTCGGGCAAGCTCACCCGATCGGCTCACCGCCGAGATGAGCTCGAGGTGGCGAGGCTTGGGCCTCGCAAATCGGCAATACCCGAGCATCACCAAATTCTACGAGGCTCAAGCGTCGCCGATCTGGTGAGGCTTGAGCCTCACTGCAATCTGGCAATGCTCGAGGCGTCGCCGATCTACAAGGCTAAAGCCTCACTGCCGTCTAGTGAGGCTAGATCGCCATCTTGGCTCGCCTATCGCTAGTCGCTGGCCGTTGTCGTGGCTGGCAATCAGCCGAAAAAGAAAAACAGCAAAAAGAAAGAAAGAAAAAGAAAAAGAAAAATAATAAAAAAATCAATTTTATTAAAAATAACAAAAAAATTCGAATTTTTTAAAAAAAAAAAAAAATAAAATAAAAAAATAGAAAAAAAAGAATTGAGCACTAATAGGGGTGTGAAATAAAAGAGAGTGAATGTGGAAAATGTTTTCCACAACTTGAAAAGTGAAAAACATTTCCCCTTACTTTAGAAAACTTTTTTTCTTCATGGAAAATGTTTTTCCCAATGAATTTATTTTCTATAAAACGAACATCGGAAAATTCGAAAAACGTTTTCCTGAAAGTTATTTTTCGTGAAATGAACAAAGCCTAAATCATGTCACATAACCAACATTAGAAGAAAGCGGCATTTAGGATCAGAAAGAGACAAGTATCAGCAAAGTGTTTACCAGTTCTTCACATCTTTCTGCGACCCAAACTTGTAAATTGTGAATGATGACGGCAGAGCAATCCAGCTAACAATAGCAATTCCGCCAGTCATTAGAATTGTGGAAATAATAAGCTGCTTCTTCAATCCAGGCTTGAATTCTCCCACGAGAGTTGTGATCAAGCCAACAAGAATACCCATAGAGCTGATAAGTAGGGGATAACACATAGCAGTGAAGTTGTGTTCAGCTCCAAAAGAAGAGATGGAAGCAACAACTAGGGCAGCGCAGGATGATTCGGCGTAAGAGCCAAAAAGATCAGTCCCCATACCAGCAATATCCCCAACAATATCACCGACACAATTAGTAATCACCTGAATGATTAAGGTCAACACCATTTATGACTAAAAGTGAATGATATGCTTAGGAGATAGAGCCACAGTAAAAGAGTACATACAGCCGGGCTTCGATCATCTTCTGGGAAATCTCGGTCGGTCTTTTTAACCAAATGAGCACAAACAGCAGCAGCCCTGGCATAAATTCCACCACTGACTCTTCCAAAGAGAGCCATGGAAGATCCACCAAGACCATAACCGGTAATAGCCTCAAAAAGACCTTCCCAGTCATCGCCATAGTACCACTTGAACAGATTGATTGCAAGATAGAGCACAAGAAGACCGATAGCAGCAAGAAGAAATCCCATAACTGCACCAGACCTGAAAGGAGCAATGAAAGTTCTTCCAGAGAAATTGCTCTCTTCCAAGGCAGTCCTTGTGTTAGCATGGATAGCAATTTTCTTGCAAAGGAAACCACAGAGGACTGATGTGAAAGCACCAAGTAGGAATGAAACGGCACTGAAAACGGCAGTGACAAGTGCAGGCTTGCACGTGTTTGAAGGGTCAAACTTGCAAGGCCTGCTTTTGGTGCTGAAGCACTCAACAGAGCCAAGTAAGAGGAAGATTAGAATCGCAAAAGCTACCACGAAAACTCCAACATACTGGTACTCCTTGCACAGAAAAGATTCCACACCTGTTACAATCACAAACAGTAATTAGGCCCTCTCTGTCAAGCATATAAAGCAAGATAGTCTACGTTATGTTTGACAAAATAAGGTATAACTCAGTTAAATCCAGTTATTTTATTCCGTTCCTAGTTTTGTTGAACTCTATTTCCAACAAATAAGAAAGCCTAACATACAGCGCCTCCAAAAGAGCAACTCAAAAGATGATTTATTTTAAGATTCCCCTTTGGACAATGCAAGTGTTAGAACTAACCGGCGGAAAAGTGACGAGAACATAATGAATAGGATGAGATGGGGAAAGGGATGAAAGAATGAAAGTACTCAGTTCTGCAAAATAATTAATGAAATAAAAGTTTTTGGCAATGTTGGCAACTGATTTTTGTATCTAATAGCTTGTTGTCTGTAATAGTTGCTGGTTTTGATCTTGGCACCCTTACACTCACAAGACATGTTGTCTTCGTGAGTGCAAGTCCGGTTCCGAGTTCTCTTATTGCTGTATAGCCTCATTTGGTTGAAAATCAATACATATTTACCTTACCAAAAAAAAAAAAAAAAAAATCCAGTAAGTAGTCCCAGACCCAGAATATTATTGTAAATACATCTAAAACATTACTTTAAATTAAAGCATTACAAATAAAGAAGAAAGTAGAAACAGATTACGACCTACAATAGTAAATGGAAAGTTAGAGCCAGAAATAAAACCAAGACTATATGAAAAACATCGGAACTAAAGTTAGAATTGAACTTAGATGTCAAAAAATAAAACAAACAAAAAATAATTTCACAGTTCGAAATATTATTCATATCAAAATGATAAGAAATTAGTATAAAACAGGAAAAAAGTGTCAAAAAGTTAAAAATCTATTACATTAATACTAATTTAGTCTAAAACATTTTGACTTAAAGCAAATTCAGTCATTCTGGCTAATTTTGGCCAAAAATTGCTGATATAGTTATCGACGGGCCTACATGACACAACTAGCATTAACGTTGATAAATTTTAATAATTTTTCGAATTTTTTTTGTCTATCTTATTATTGTTTCTTTTCTTTTCTTTCTCTTTTTTTTTCCCATCCCCTTCCTCCACCTGGTCTCAGGACTTCGATGAGGGACCTTGCTGGCCATGGGAGGCCTTGCTAAATTTGGTGAGGTGGTGCCTCACCGAACCACTTGCGAGGCTCGAGCCCTCGCCCCCCTTGCCCAACCACGGTGAGGCTCGTAGAGGCCAATAAGGTCCCTTGCCTTTGGCTAATCGTTGAGGTTCAGTGATCGGCTGGAGGAAGGGGAAGGAAGAGAGAGAGAGAGAGAGAGAGAGAGAGAGAGAGAGAGAGAGAGAGAGAGAGAGAGAGATAATTAATTAAAAAATTATTAAAATTTGTCAACGTCAGTGCCGGTTGGCCGATCATGCCATGTAAGACAACCATCATCTACCTCAGGAATATTCAACCAAAATAGTCTGAGAATTGGCTCTAGGTCAAAAGGTTTATGACTAAATTGATACTAATGTAATAGATCAAGGACTTCTGTGATACTTTTCCCACATGAAACACTGTCACATAAGGACCTTAGTCAAGAGAAGCAAGAATGTAACACAAAAGAGAACCTTAGAGAAATATAAACACAGTTCTTTACCCGTATATTCTTAACTAACCCTATAGAATTAGTGCTTCATCATAAGTATGACCAATCAAGAATGACAGTCTCATGAAAATGAAAAGTGTTCTACGTCAAATAACAAGGCATGATGATAAGACCCTTGAAACACCTTCACAGATGAAATGAAGAAATCCTTTCGAATTGAAGGTTGTACATCCTCGACAATTCACATTTTTAGTACCATACGCTTCTACCAAAGCCTAATTACATATAATTATTATCCTAACTTCAATTAACTTGGCGTTGTGTCATTAGTTGCATATACCAAGCTTCCTAGAACTAATATAAATTAGATGGAAGAAAGAAATTAAGCGTAACATCCTTTTGTTTTGCGGATAACTTCACATTTCCAAAAATTGTGTTTAAATAAGTCATTTTTAGAAAATAAAAATATTTTGATAAACTGAGATCTATTTTCCATTGTCTAGAAATGAAAATTTACTTTTATTATTCTAGAAAAAAATGCACTAGTTGTGTGATATAAGGGCTGCATGTGTTATAACATCAAATCTTTAACATAGTTTTATCATATCAAATTTTTATAACTTCAATACTTCTATAAATACATCTAATTTTTTTCTCTTATGAAAACAGCCCTCAAGCTTAGGCCTCAAACCAAGCCTGGGGTACCTAGGCTTGAGCACCAGGTCCTGGGGTCTTGGGTGCAATTGGCATAGACCCGGGCATGATGCAAAGGTTTTGGGCTAGGCTTCGAGGGCCCAAAACCGACCATCGGGAACCTAAACTCGATTTTGAGGACCCCAACTCGAGCGTTGGGGACAAGGCCTTGACCTATGGAGACTTGGTGTTGAGAAAACTCCTAGTTTTGATGTTAACAAATCATTTTATGCATACAAGAAATCATATATTTCCTAAGGAAGAAAAGTCACAGGGTGACGTATTCTTCTGAGTCTGCATGTAGCAGAAGGAAAGCAGAAGATATTTCTGAGTCTGCTTGTACCAGACGGAAAACACGAGGAGACGCAGAATCTCTGAGTCTATATATACCAAACGAAGAATACAAGCAAATGCAGAACCTTGGTTTGATAGACCTAGAATGAACTTACAAGACCAGATCACCAACGGTCATGATTCTCACTTACCTTATTTTTATTGATTTTGTTATATCGATTCGATCAGCAAGATCAATCAACAAGACAACTTCCAAAGAAGGATGGAACACTTATGGAAGCCCGGATTCTGATTGTATGGGCGAATAGAATCCAAGGGGATCCAATCTATCTTCAACGATCAAAAAGACTTTCCTCATGAAGTATGTCCAAGAAAGGAAAGGGAAGACGAATCTCTCAATGAGATAGTCAACGGACAAGTATGGCTAGGAGAGTATATAAGGAGAGGATGTGACCAAGAAAAGTGAGAGGATTAATATATTCCAAAGCTTCATTCAGTTCTTCATTAGTTGTCTGAAAAAGTGCGTAATTGAGTGATCCTAGTACATTACCAAGAAGAGTGACTTTGTGAGACATATCATCACCAAGTGCGAACACTCAAGAGTGTGTAATCACCTTTGATCACATAGTGAAATCCAGCCTATTGGCTGATCGCCTAGAGAGTGGACGTAGGCTTGTCAAAAGCCGAACCACTATAACTGTGTTTGCAATCATTCCTACTCTCTCTATTTAATTTCCATTTGTAGATTGCAAAAGCTTTATATACTTGCGCGTAAAATCCCTCCGCACCTATTCACCCTCCCTTTAGGTGTTAATACTAGTTATATCAATTGGTATTAGAGCCGTGTGCTCAGTATTTTGAAATGTTTATTACTTCAAAACTAAAGATCTTCCATGGCTAGGATTCTTGCATCAGGTCTGATTGATGGACAAAACAACACTCGACCACCATACTTTGATGGAAAGGAGTACAACATATGGAAGAATAAAATGAAGGCCTTTCTCAGATCAAAGGATCCACTGGAATGTGATGTAGTCGAGAAAGGAGTTGATCCCAGTGCTGAAGCCAGAAAAACCACAACCAAAGATAATGGGAAAACAACAGAACCATCAACTACCATATTAAAAGAAGAGTTGACGAAAAGAGAGGCTTTAGATGCTAAGGCTATCTACTCTTTTTATTGTGCACTATCTCCTAATGAATATAATCGAATTTCTTCTTGTGACACAGCAAAGGAAGTATGGGATAGGCTGCACGTTACCTATGAAGGAACTGATCGTGTGAAAGAGACCAAAGTAAATATTTTACTTGGTCAATATGAATCCTTCAAGATGAAATAGGGGGAGTTTATTGGAGATATGTTCAGTAGATTTACTGAAATAGTAAATGGGCTTGCATATCAAGGACAGCCTGTCCCAGGACCAATGAAGGTCAACAAGCTATTGAGAGGTTTATCAAAAGACTGGAATAATGTGAAGACTTCCATACGAGAAACTCTGCGGATCTTACCTCTATCAGTTGATGAGCTTGTTGGAACCCTGCAATCTTATGAAGCAGAATAATTGAATGAAGAAGTGGAGACTAGAGGTAAGAAAACCATTACTCTTAAGTCTAATGCTGATTTTGATGACACAGATTCTGAGGACGAATTGGACGACGATATCACGCCCCGACTCTCGAGCTCGCGGTAACCCCATTTCACTTGAGGTCTATCTGTACGACGTCCCAGGTACTGTCGTTGACTAATTCATTTTATCTTGTAATTAAGTACATGCGGAAACGAACAACTCCCAAACCAAACAACAGGGATAGCAACAACAGCAGTAGAGGAAAGACAACCAGTATTTTATATATCTGAAGGTTAGCCAGCACACCAGCAAATACATACACGCCTACTGCAGGCGACAAGCTAAGGCCTACTCAAAAAGGGACCGACCTAGCTAACTTAACACTATATAAGTGCCTACTCGCTGGCCTCGGAGGGATCGTTCTCTTCGATCCTTGGGTACTGCATCATCTAGGGCCTGAAAAGGTTAACCACGACGGGTTGAAATAAACTCAGCAAGTTAAAGTCCTAATCCCCGGTTAGGAACTTCGTTCGCCTCGGGAGTTTAACATACAACCTAATTCAGCAAAAGACAATGCGAGAGAGAAACAAAAGCATAGGACAATTCAATAAGCGTACACAACCACAGGCGATCCTACCTGGCCTTGGCACACGTGACCTGCAGAAACTGTCATTTAACTCATCACGACATTAAGAGTATGCGAATAATCAAAGCATCTCACACAGCTTTCTCATGTCTCGCACTCACACATGCTCCGATTATTACGTCCCCTCCTGGGCCACGGCACAACCTTATGGTTGGCGGTTCCTGGTCAAGCCAGCTTCGTCCTCTTTACCTCTAGGTACGGCGACGTCAGGGGTCATCCCTTCCCTTTGACGGCATTCTCGAAGGAGCACAGGACCTGCATACTACCGCAGTCCCGCAACTGACAGGAACATAGGACCCGCCCACTACCGTAGTCCCGTAACATGTCCCCCATCAGGCAACTGACAAAAGTTAGGACAACCAAACGGCCACGGCACAACCCCATAAGGATTGGCGGTCTTCCGGCAACGCCGGGTTCCCTCTCTTAATGTGATCATGCAACACATCATCAAGCAATCCATTTATATCTTTGCTCTGTCGTGAATGCAACATCGCTCATGCTCATGCGACGTGCCATTTCAGATAACCCATGCAATATGTCATGCGGTATCACTCGACAATTCCAAAATTCCAAATTCAACCAATCAACAATCACGTACATTCCCTAATTCTCGGGAATAACTCAACAAATCAAACACTTTCACTTCCACTCGATCTTCGATGATGCATTTCATCATTATTCACGCATATAATTAACAATTGGCACTTCAAGAAAGCATAACAACCAAGAACATATTAATTTGAAACCAAAATTTGTTTCTGTATAAATAGTGCCGTGAACAGTAATTGTGAACAGTAATCGTGAACAGTAATCATGAACAGTAAATTTGTCCAAAATTAAATAAATAAATAAAAATAAATAAACTTAACCATGGTTAAGAAATTAACTCAACCCTAGTTAATCTAACCTAACCATAGTTAAATTTTAACCTTAGTTTCTTTTAAAACTAACCATGGTTACTTTAATTAATTAACCTTAGTTACTTTATTACTAACTATGGTCAATTAACTAACCCTAGTCAGCCTTAATTAACTCAGCCACCATTAACAAACTAACCCATAATTAACCAAGCACAAAAATTAAACTAATTAACCCCTAAGTAAGATTAACCCCTAAACAAGGATTAGGAAGTTAACTTACTTGGATCGGAAATCCGGCGACACCGGCGTGTAGAGGGGAACGAGGGCTACAAGGGGTAAGCTCGGGGATGGCAACAGACGACGAACGGTGGTCGAAACAGGCCAAAACAGCCCCCGGAACACTGTTCACGCGGAACTGACCAGTAGAGGGGAAAAGGCCGAAACGGGCGGTTCGGGGCGACCAGGGGTGACCGGGGGTGCGCGGCTGGCTTCCTAACTTCCAAGACTACACTTTGGGCGGTGGTGGCGGCTCCGGTGACAGCGGCAAGGCTGTTTTTGGGCTGGAAAATAGCAAGGACAGCAAGAAATAGCAAAAATGGAAGAGAAAATGAATAGAAAAAGGGAGAGAGAGGGAGGCTGGGCTGGTGCACGAATTTTGGAGGAGAAAGAGGAGAGAGAAGAGGCTGTTGAAGACTTGGATAAGGCCAAGGCAAGTGGGCTTGCCACTTGCTTGAAGGACCAATCAAAAACAACCAAAAACAAAGCATAAACAAAGCCCACTTGGGCACAAAAGCAAAAGGTCAAAAGAGAGAAGCCCATGGGCTGAGGAGGGAGAGGAACTTGAGCCAGCTTAGGCCCCCATTGGGCTGGGTTGAATGGGTGCAAGGCCCATTGGGCCGCCGGTCTTGGGCCGGCCCACCCGCGGGCCCGAAACCCGGTCGAATTTTTCCTTTTTCCGACACTTCCGTGTCCAACAGAAAATCCCAAAATAAATGAGGCGATGTCCAAATATTTAGTCCTGATATCACTGAGAATTCGGTTCCCAAAATCAGATTAAAAATCGAGGCTAAATTGAGTCGACTGCGACCGTAGTACAATTTGGATTATCGGGCGCCCTTTTAGGACTTTCCTCACATTTCACCCATGGTCAACCATTCTTTGAACCACATTTACGCCAATTCTCGAGTCAGAGACGTCCCTCGATTGTCGTGTGATCCCGGGGGCTCAATTGATAATCTCGAGTACCAGATGAAAATGATTTGGTTTAATGTCGTTCGTAGTTCAAATCGAAGTCGTGCGGAAATCACCCGCAATTCGACTTCGTACTTCTGCCGAATCGATTTATTTCCATTTCCTTAATAGTCTAGCACTTAGAGGATATTGTTCCCGCCCAAGTCCTCATGGTCGAAGGATTCGTTCCTGATTGAAATTGCAAGTCGTACGCGAATCATTTCCTATCGACGCCTCTCTGTAATCCATTATCCCACGAACACACAGTTCGGAAAATTTGTACTGACCAGGCCTTCGACTAATATCACCATTTTATAAAATCCAAAAATAGGGTCGATTTTGAGGATGAATTGGACAACGAAGAACTTGCCCTACTGATCAAAATGGTAAGAAAGTTAAATAAGAAAGGCAAGAAGTTCGATAGCAGAGAAACAAAAGCAACGTAAAAGTCTAGACAACGAAGACCAACGGATGAAGAAACTCTATCAAAGACGTTGTATGCTTCGAGTGCAAAAAGAAAGGTCATATAAAACCAAACTGTCCTACCCTAAAGAAGAATAAAGGAAAGTTTGAAAAATATAATAAGGCCCTGAAAGCTTAAACCTGGAGTGACACTGAGTGTGAGGACAGTGAAGATGAATATGGAAATATATGTTTTATGGCACACTCAAACTTAGATTCTAGAGCAGACTCAGAATCAGACTCAAACTCAGACTCAGATAGAGAAATTGAGATTAGTCATTTTGATATTCCTACAAAAGTTTCAGATTATATAAATGAGTTTTGTTCAAATCTGAAATCCACTCTGAAAAGAATCTCCAGACTGAAAAAGGAAAATTATAAGTTAAGTCAACAGAATTCTTCTCTGAAAGGAAATTTTGATGATCTCAAAAAGGAACTTTTGGAGACCAAGGAAAATCAAGATTCTTTACTATATGAGAATAAATCTCTCAAAACGGAACTTTTGGAAACAAAGGAAAATCGAGATTCTTTACTAAATGAGAATGAATATTTCAAAAAGGAATTTTTGAATATTACTACAAAATTTTCTAAAGGATCAAAAACTTTACAAAGCATATACTTTCAATTCGATTCCTTATTACAACAAGTTAGGACTTGGGTGTTATAAGGAAAGTGAGTCTTTAATTGATTTTCCAAAAGTCAAAGAAAGAATTAGATAGAGACCTCCTCGACAGGCTTACAAAAATCATTTCAAAAAGAACTTTGTAAAATCTATTGGTAGAAACAATCTTAGGTGCTCTAATTGTGGAGAAAATGAACATTTTGAAAATAAGTGTCATAAAGTCTGGAGACCTGTTCAGAAAAATTGGATAGACAAAGCGTATACTACTAACTCTAACGAATTCAAGAAAATATGGGTACCAAAGAAAACTTGAGTATGTGTTTTCATTGTAGGTAAGTTTCAATAGCAAGAAGAAATGGTATTTGGACAGTGGATGCTCAAGACAAATGACTGGAGATTCAAGAATGTTCATTGGTTTAGAAAGAATAAAAGGAGGAACTGTTTCCTTTGGTGGCACTACTAAAAGAAATATCATTGGACTAGGAACAGTCAAGATTAGGAGTCTCATTATCAACAATGCTTCTCTAGTTAAAGGACTAAACTATAATCTTCTGAGTATTAGTCAATTATGTGATGCTGGTTTCAGAATCGATTTCAAAGAGAACCTATGTTTTGAAATCAGTTAAAACTCATCTCAATCACTTACTGGACGAAGACATGGGAAAATCTATCTCATGGATATAAATGAAGACACTGCCAAATGTCTAATCTCAGTCCAAGATGAAGTAAACCTCTGGCATCATAAATTTGGACATGTAAGTATGCAATAGATCTCAAAATTGCTCAGCAAAAAACTTGTTCGTGGGCTGCCTTCATTTAGTTACAAAAAGTCAGAACTTTGCTCTGCATGCACTTTGGGAAAACAAGTAAGAAGCTCCTTTAAATAAGTGAAATAGGTTTCTACTAACCGTGCTTTGCAGCTTCTTCATATGGATCTTTTTGGACCAACTAGAACTTAAAGCATTGGAGGTAAGAAGTATTATCTTGTCATTGTAGATGACTCATCTCGCTTTACTTGGGTATTCTTTCTTGCTAATAAAGGAGAAACATTTTCTTACTTTTCAAAATTTGCAAAAAGAATTCAAAATGAGAAAGGTTACTCTATTTCTAGCATTAAAACAAATCATGGTGGAGAATTTGAAAGTCAGAACTTTGCAGAATTTTGTGATAAGAATGGTTTTCAGCACATGTTCTCCTCTCCCTACACTCCAGAATAAAATGGAGAGAAAGGAAGAATAGGTCCTTACAAGAAATGGCCAAAACTCTACTTATTGAAAGCAAAGTAGCAACTCGCTTTTAGGCAGAAGTAGTTTTTACAACATGCTACATCATTAATAGAGTTTTTCCAAGACCCATTCTTGAGAAAACTCCCTATGAGATTTTCAAAGGCAAAAAACTAATTGTTTCCTATTTTCATGTTTTTGGTTGTCAATATTTTATTCTTAAAAATGCTAACAACCATCCAAGCAAGTTTGAGGAAAGGTTAGATGAAGGTATATTTCTGGGATACTCAACCACAAGCAAAGCATACAGAGTGTTTAACAAGAACACTCAAACTATGGAAGAATCCACAAATGTGAAGTTTTTGGAGCAAGATCTTTCTAAGCAGAATAAAACTACATTCGAAGATCCAGGACCTACTACAGTTCTTGAGAAATCAACATTCAACAAAGAAACTGACTCTTCTTAGAAAGGTGCCACAGAAGAACCTCAAGATCGAAGCATCATCCAGAAAGACACCACTCAATCACCAGAAAACCTTGATGACAATGAAGTGTACAACAAAAACTGGAAGCATAAATCCCGTCATCCTCAAGACCTTGTTATTGGAAGTATCAATGAAGGAATTTGAACCAGATCAAGGAACAAAAAGGAAACAAGCAATGTAGCACTCATTTCTGAAATCGAACCTAAAGGTGTAGACAAAGCACTTGGAAATGAAAGCTGGATAAAAGCAATGCAAGAAGAACTCTAGCAATTCAGAAGAAATGATGTGTGGAAATTAGTACCCAAACCCAAAGGGAGGACCATTATAGGCACTAAATGGGTTTTTAAAAACAAGGTAAATGATCAAAGAAATGTGACAAGAAACAAGGCAAAGCTTGTAGCCAAAGGTTATTCACAATTAGAAGAAATATATTATAATGAAACTTATGCACCCGTAGCAAGATTAGAAGCAATCAGACTACTGTTTGCCTATGCTTGCTATAATAATTTCAAGCTATTCCAGATGGATGTGAAGAGCGCCTTTTTAAATGGATTCATACAAGATGAAGTCTATGTTGAACAACCTCCTAGCTTCGAGGAACTAAGAAAGTCAAATCACATATATAGACTGAAAAATGCACTATATGGTCTGAAGCAAGCACATCAAGCCTGGTATGAAAGACTAAGTAAGTTTTTGTTAAAAAAAAGCTTTAAGAAAGGTATGGTAGACACAACTCTTTTAATTAAGAAGGAATGTAAGGATATTTTACTTGTTCAAATATATGTAGATGACATTATCTTTGGCTCTTCTAATGAGCGTTTGCGTAAGGATTTTTCAAAGTCTATGCAGGAGGAATTCGAAATGAGCATGATGGGAGAACTTACATTCTTCCTAGGACTTCAAGTCAAACAATCTAAACATGGCACTTTCATTTTTCAAGAAAAATATGCGAAGGACTTGATCAAGAAGTTTGGGATGGAAAACTGTATAAAGACTGAAACTCCAATGTCAACCTCCATCAAACTCAACAAGGATGAAATGGAGAAGAAAGTTGACCAGAAGACCTATAGAAGCATGATTGGTTCTCTTCTTTATCTTACTGCATCTAGACCTGACATTCTATACGGTGTGTGCTTGTGTGCTAGATTCCAAGTAGACCCAAGAGAATCACATCTTTCTGCAGTAAAGCGCATAATAATGTATCTTGTCACTTACCCAAAGTTAGGTCTGTGGTATCCCAAAGGAACAAACTTTACCCTTCTCGGATATTCAGATGTTGACTTAGCAGGATGAAAGTGGATAGGAAGAGTACATCTGGAACATGCCAACTACTAAGACATATGCTAGTCTCATGGTTCTCTAAAAAGCAGAATACTGTGGCTTTATCTACAGCAGAAGCAGAATACTTTGCTCTTGGAAACTATTGCTCACAAATTCTATGGATGAGACAGTAGCTAAGGGATTACGGAAAGGAAGAGACTTGCACCGAGATAAGATATGGCAATACAAGTGCTATAAATCTCACCAAGAATCCGATCTTATATTCGAGGGCAAAGCATATAAAAATCAAGCACCATTTTATAAGAGATCACGTGCAAAATGGTGAAATATTTATGCAATTTATTGATTCAAAAAATCAATTGGCAGATATCTTCATCAAATTGCTAGACAAAGGTACATTTGATTATATTTGTAGTAAATTAAATATTATTAATCCATTTGCATAAAGTCTGTGAAGACAGGGCATCTTTTGGGAGAAACAATTGTTTGGCAGAAGCAATCTTCTAGACGAATCAATCTTCTGGGTCGCATTTAGAAGGCCTTAATAGTATTTTTGGAAATTTAAATTTTAGTGCGTAAACTATTTCCATATATGATTGAACATGGTAAGTTAATATTTGCAAATATTTGATTTGCTTAATTTTCGATGCATGCCTATATTATTTACATCTATTTATATCAAGTTTAAAATTTTTGAATAACTACCATTTACAATTATTTTTATTTCCAAAAATCGTGTCTGCTTGTTTGCCCCTCTTCAAAAGGGTTTATAAACCCCAAAAATCGAGTCTTTCTTCCATCGCACACTTGAACACTCTCAGAAACCCTAAAGATTTCATCTTTTTCTCAAAACCAAACCAAACCTTCTCCAAAATGGCTTCGAGATCCTCCATATCAAGGTCCCCCTCTTCTCAAAGATGATCAAACCACATTGCAAGTAGAGGGCCGAGGAATATCGAAGGAGCAGAGACTCATTTCGACCTGACATAGTCCTTTTGGAGAGGAATCCCCGAGGCATTCTCCAATCGAATCTGTTCAAAGGAATGTCAATGAAAGAGGTACGTCTGGATTTACTATACCTGCTGAAGCTTCGGACCCCCACAAGGTCTTCAAAATGTATGAAATATTAGTGAGGGGAGATGCTACTAATAGTTTTAAACTTGAATATTTGAGGAAAAAGGGTTATGCAAACAAGATGAGATTGGTTCAGGCTGTGTTGATTGCAGAACAACTGCCTGCATAGGTTGATCAGACAAATGAAGCAAGCAGAAGTGTGGAAAGTATCTAGGGAGGAAAAGACGATGATGAACATCTATTTAGAAACTTTGAGGTTGAGATGGGGGTTGTTGTGGTAGTTTGTAACCCTACAGGAAACTTGTTCCGTTCCAAAGAACATAAGGCATGTTATGTCTCTTTGCTTGATCGAGGCAAAATGAATCATAGAACAGTGGATTTTGATTTTCTAGATGCCACTGATGTGAACCTTAAAGGTTGTTTTGAAAGGTTGCAGATGGATTGTTTCTACACTAATTCTGCTGCTGTATATCCAGAACTGACAGCCTATTTTTACTCAAATTTGTCGTTTTTGACTGTAAATAAGTTGCAATTTAGTGTGAATGACAAGTTTTATGAACTTGATGCAAATACTTTGGCTGGCATTATGAAAGTTGAAATGGGTGATTTTAGGCCCATTGAGGTTTCCTATGAGACTGTATGCAAGCATCTTACAAATTCTCTTAGAGCAAACATCACTTACCCTTCTATGAACTTAGCAAGGATAATACTGCACAAGATTGTCATAGATTGCATTTGTCCAAAGGCATCATCAAAGATTGATGTGGCCCGGTTTGAAGTGAAGATGATGTGGGTAATCGAAAAGGGAGTTCTATTCTCACTTCCTCATACAATTCTTCTACACATGTACAAAACAGTTTTGAAGGATAAATGATAGCTTCCTTATGGAGCCTTAGTGACCAGATCTTCGAACATTTCCATATCAATATGCTTGGGAGACTCTGCACTAAAGTTCTTTCAATAATGCCTATTGGACTCAAGATGATAACCAAGATGAGACTGAAGGATGTTTTGGAGACATGGAGAAGAAAGTAGAAGGAACTAACTACGGCATCAACCATTGACAAGAGAAAAGACAAGGAAATGGCATCTGTAGGGCAAAGCTCAAAAAGAAGGAGACAACTGCTGCTAAGGGATGAAGATAATGACGAGGAGACCATTTCAGAAATCCTTGCTAATGTGGGTCATACTGCACCTAGAATAATAGGCACATAAGCAGAAAGGACTCCACCTAGTGCAGCAGAGGAAAATCTCTAAAGTACAGAACCATAACCTACAAAAAATGTGGTTATGACTGAACCAAAGGCATAGCATGAATAGGAAGAAGACCCCGAAGAAGAGCCAGAAGAAGAAGTATCATAAGTAGATAAAGCAAGAGAGGATGTAGGACAAGGAATAGATGAAAGTCAGACTATTCCAGAGGCTGAAGATGAAACCAAGGCAGAGGACAGACAATCACCGAAGCAACATGAACAAGCAAAAGCATCAATTCAGGGGGAGCATCAATTTGAAAGAGTTGAAATACAACCTCCCGAGATTCTACTTGAATCTCAATCTGATTGTTCTGATTCTCAAAATATATTGGATCTTCTAATGCAAATCAGAGATCAGCAAGTTGCCATGGAAACCTCATTGAATAACAAGTTTGAGACTCAAGAAGAAAACTCAGCACCAAATGGCACGGATGGAGTCCACAATTCATCAGTGTCTCACTAAGATTGAAGAGTCTGCCAAGGATATGGAGGATTTCACTTTAGCCCGAACCCCTAAAAAGCCATCGTCCTAATTTCCTTTTTCCAAAAATTTTCTGGTCAAATATTTTTTTGCTGTTGGATTTTAAACTCTACATTATCATTTTATTTTTGACTGTTGGATTTTTAACTATGACAAAAAGGGGGAGTAGTCGCAGATACTAGTTTTGGCTTGAGCAGATACTGGTTGGTTTTGTTGTTAATTTTGTTTAGAACATGGGATTAAGTATTGTGTGAATTGATCATTTGGTATCTTTTGGCTAATTAGATATTATGTGTGGCATATGACTTGATGATTTGAGTACCACAAAACTAATCATATATGACTTAATCTAATGCATATTACTGTGTCATACATATACTATGCTATGCCTAATCATGTTTTACAGGAACAACAAATCATCTACATAAAATGTTTTGTCACCATAAAAAATGGGGAGATTGTTGAGAAAACTCTTAATTTTGATGTTAACAAATCATTTTATGCATACAAGAAATCATATATTTCCTAAGGAAGAAAAGTCACAGGATGACGTATTCTTTTGAGTTTGCATGAAGCAGAAGATGTTTATGAGTCTGCCTGTACCAAATGAAAAACACAAGGAGACGCAAAATCTCTGAGTCTATGTGTTCCAGACGGAGAACACAAGCAAATGCAAAACCTCGGTCTGATAGACCCAAAACGAACTTACAAGACCAGATCACCAACGGTCATGATTTTCACTTACCTTATTTATATTGATTTTGTTATATTTAATCAATCAGCAAGATCAATTAACAAGACAACTTCCAAAGAAGAATAAAATACTTATGGAAGCTCAGATTCTGATTGTATGAGCGAACATAATCAAAGGGGATCCAATCTATCTTCAACGGTCAAGAAGACTTTCCTTATGAAGTCTGTCCAAGAAAGGAAAGGGAAGACGAATCTCTTAAGGATATAGCCAACGGTCAAGTGTGGCCAGGAGAGTATATAAGGAGAGGATGCGACCAAGAAGAAAGAGAGGATTAATACATTCCAAAGCTTGATTCAGTTCTTCATTAGTTGTTCTGAAAAAGTGTGTAATTGAGTGATCCTAGTCCATTACCAAGAAGAGTGACTTTGTGAAACATATCATCACCAAGTGCGAATACTCAAGAGTGTGTAATCTCTTTTGATCACATAGTGAAATTATCCAGCCTATTGGCTGATCGTTTGGAGAGTGGACGTAGACTTGTCAAAAGCCGAACCTCTATAACTGTGTTTACAATCTTTCCTACTCTCTCTATTTAATTTATGTTTGTAGATTCCAAAAGCTTTATATACTTGTGCGTAAAATCCTTCTACACCTATTCACCCCCCATCTACGTGTTAATACTAGCTATATCACTTGGGCCCAGGCGCCATGGTTCTGATTGCAAGAGCGGCTCAACCACTATATACCCAAGCAGGGGCATTAGAGACCTAGGCCTAGCCTTGATCAACTTGAGCCTAGATGCCGATGACTCGAGCACAGGAGCTGGGTACCCAAGCCTAGGCAACTAGACATAAATCACAGATTGAATATACTACTTTATAATGTACTACTTTATAATAGATGAGAACATGATTTGTCAATTTGTCAATAGAGAGAACAACTTCTAGAAGCAAATGATGATGATGATGAGAGAGAGAGAGAGAGAGAGAGAGAGAGAGAGAGAGAGAGAGAGATTCTTTGAAGCTCTAAGCTTGGTTGAAGTTCTTTGATATCGCGTGACACGGAACAACATAAAACTTAGCTAAGGAAAACATTTTCCTCTTAATAGGAAGGACAAATATTTTTGTTGATTTTAAGAACAAATACTTCGGATCTGAGCAAGTCCTTAAACTATTTCATTTGAACTCTGGGATGTAAAATTCGGAGGTATTCCCAAGTTAGAGGGGGAAAAAATATTCTCTTATCAACGAGGAGTACAAGGCGTGCGAGCACCCACACATTAAAATAAGGAACGCAACCTAGTCGGACACTCTCGCTAGAGGAACTATCGTAGGCGACCTTCGTAGGTGACAACACTCCTAGAGGAGGAAAGGCTGGTGGAGTGGTCCTCAACTACTTTTCACTACGTGCCTATGACCCTCTAACAGGCTCCTAATAGGAATGATAAATGTTTTTCTTGATTTTAAGAACAAGTACTTTTTTTGATTGGAAACGTTTTTTCAACTAACTTTTTATTTTGATCATTCCAAACATAGAACGTCTAGAAAAAATTTTCTATGGAAAATCTTTTCAATGACACAAATGTACCCTTAGGCCGTCAACAAATGTAATCTGTCTTACAAATGTACATACGCCCAAATGGGTCACCAAGTTTGACTTACTCAAACCAGTACTTGAGCTAATAAATAATTAATCCTTGAAGGCGTGTAATTATTCTTAGTTTATCCCAAACATTAATCAAATATACTTTTGAAACAACTATGCTATATTATGAACATTTCTATTGTGTAATGCCTTCCGGTCCTGTGGGAGCCTACAACTAAGTTGGTGAGTAGAAAGAGAAGAAAACATTCACGTGACATGCACAACACGTGCATTTACTTGATACAAACAAAGCGCACACTTGTTGAGAAAAGGGGAAAATTCCAAAAAAGGGTTTGAAGTGCCCATATTTTCTTAAATAAGAGTCCGTAGTGGATCTTATTTCAAATAACGAGCTGAAGTGCCATTACTTTCTCAAATAAAAGCTTGAAGTGGATTTTATTTTAAAGAATGGCCTAAAGTATGTTTTAAATAACAACTTGAAACAGTTATATCTATTTAAAATAAGAACTTGACTTTCTGGTGATAAGGGCATTATCATCATTTATCATTTATCTTTTTTTTTCTTCCTTTTTTTCCTTTTTTCTTTCCTTTTTTTTTCCTAGTTTTTCTTCTTCCTTTTCGGCAATGGCTAGCTAACCACTAATGATACGCACAGAGGGTTGGGTGAGGGTCGCCCTAGGGGAGGCCACCTTACGCGGCCATCTGTGAGGTCGACCTTCGCCAGCGGCTAGCGAGGGTTGTTGAGCCCTTGTGAATGCTTTAAGAACATAATGAACCCATCAGTTTTGGCTACAGTGTAATTCAATCCCTCTGTCTTACTATGTCCCGATCGAACAAAGGCCATTGAATATTTGTTAAGTCACCAATTCGATTATGTGCACAAATCTAATTGACATGTATTTTATTCGAGACATAAACAATTTATTCTCGGTTACAACCCTAGTCGAGGATTTCAATACATTGTCATAATCAGATTGCATGGGACATCATTATAATACCTTGTATGTAACAAGGAGATAGATTTCATATTGCATACACGTGCAACTTCGTATATGAACAAACTATGACCATCAAGTATAAAGACGGATCAACGACCCGGCATTATGTGCACCCGTGAACCATAGTTATTCGATACACAAGTTAACACTGTGCCTTAGGTCTAAGGATTATTTACGCAAGACCAAAGCATGAACAATTAGACATTGACCATGCTAAAAGCTTCCATGTTACTAATTGTTCTATATGCGTCACGTTCAACGAATTTGTCTAATACAAACACTTGTGTTCTAACTCAGGCATCGCAATACCCAATGACTTGCGACTCATCATTTTCTTAAGTATCCAATACTTAATGGTGAAGTTAAGAGCATATTGGTCTCAATAGGATTATAAATATCCACTCAATAATCCATTGACCAGGAACAGTTTAAAGATTCAGTCTAACTATGAACCCGTCACATATATTCTTGACGTCTCAAGAATAGGTCTAGTTGCAACTGATCTTATGGAATCATTCATAAAATAATTGGACGAATGAATGAATACGTCATTGCCATTAATTAAATAATAATGATGATAATACAACTGAAATTCCTAATATGTAACTATTACATAGTAGCTTTAGGGCATACATCCAACAATCTCCCACTTGCACTAAAGCCAACTTGTCTGGTATCTCAAACCCATTTTGTCAATATGCCTTTCAAAAGAAGACTGAGGTAAGGCCTTAGTGAAGGGATCTACTATGTTTTCCGCTGAGGCAATTTTCTGCAAGGTGATATCACCTCTCCCAACAATTTCTCCGATGAGATGGAAGCGTCTCTCAATATGCTTGGACTTCTAGTGAGACCTTGGTTCCTTGGCTTGAGCTATCGCCCCATTGTTGTCACAAAACAATGTAATCGGCTACTCAATTGAAGGAACGACTCCAAGTTCAGAAATAAACTTCTTCATCCAAGTGGCTTCCTTTGCTGCTTCAGAAGCGGCTACATACTCTGCTTCAGTGGTGGAATCAGCAGTTATGCTTTGTTTGGAACTTTTCCAACTAACTGCGCCACCATTGAATGTAAAGACAAACCTAGACGTAGATTTATAATCATTAGGATCCGGTTGAAAATCGAAATCCGTATAAGCTATAACTTTAAATTCTCCTTCTCCATATATCAAGAATAAATCCTTAGTCCTTCGCAAGTACTTAAGAATATTCTTGACTGCTATTCAGTGCTATTGTCCTGGATCGACGATATCCGCTAGTAATACTTACAAAGCATGCGTAATATCGGTCTAGTACATAGCATAGCATACATTATGCTTCCAATAGCGGATGCTTATGGTATCTTCGCCATCCGCTCTCTTTCTTCAGAAGTGTTAGGACACGTCTCCTTAGAAAGACGGATCCCTTGCCTAAAAGGCAATAATCCTCTCTTGGAACATTGCATGTTAAAACGTGATAACACCTTGTCTATGTACATAGACTGTGAGAGGCCAATCAATCATCTCGATCTATCTCTATAGATCTTGATACCTAAAATGTAGGTTGCCTCTCCTAAGTCTTTTATGGAGAATTTCTGTGACAAGAATAGTTTTATCGATCATGTCATTGGTACATCATTCCCAATCAAAAGTATATCATCAACATACAAAATTAGAAATGCAATTGCACTCTCACTGATCTTCTTGTATACACAAGGTTCATCCAGATTTTTGATGAAACCAAACGATTTGACTACCTTATCAAAATGGACGTTCCAAGTTCTGGAGGCTTGTTTGAGTCCATAAATGGATCTCTTAAGCTTACACACCTTCCGATTTTCACCATTGGATTCAAAACCCCGTGTCTATTCCATATAGATGTCCTCCTTGAGAAAACCATTTAGAAAAGCCGTTTTAACATCCATTTGGAATATCTCAAAATCAAGGTGTGTAACTATAGCCAACATAATCCGAATGGATTTTAGCATGGCCATAGGTGAGAAAGTTTCGTCATAATCGATTCCTTCTTTTTGACGATATCCTTTCGCCACCAACCGCGCTTTGTAAGTTCCAATTTGACCTTCAGCATTCGTCTTCCTCTTAAAGATCCATTTACAGCCAATCGGTACAATACCATCAAGCAGTTCAACTAAGGTCCAAACATCATTGGAATACATTGAATCCATTTCAGATTTCATGGCTTCTAGCCATTTACCAAAATCGATGTCTGACATCGCCTCCTCATAGGTTTTAGGATCACCGGGTTGATCACTATCATTCACAATGAATAATGGTTCAATAAGATCAACCGAGTGTCTATAACGAGCAGGTGGGCGAGATGTTCTCGCACTTTTCCTAAGAGGTTGTGTATCAGAAGCTCCCACTAAATCAGAGATTGGTATCTGAACTTGGTTGTTTAGTACTTCATTATTTTCTTCTTGTAAGACTATTTTTCGTCCAGCACCACCTTTTTGGACGAACTGATTCTCTAGAAAAGAAGTGTGCCTGCTCACCAAAATTCTTTGGTCTGAATGAAAATAGAAATAATATCCAAGAGTTTCCTTTGGATATCCAATAAAGCGACCTTTCTCAAATCTTGCCTCTAATTTGTCCATTTTTAGCTTTTTAACGAAAGCTAGACAACCCCAAATCTTAATATGATTAAGACTTGGTTTCCTACTATGCCATATCTCATAGGGCGTAGTTAGAACAGATTTGGACGGCACTGTTCGCATATATGCATGTCTGTCTCAAGGGCATATCCCCAAAGGGATATAGGTAAATTGGTGTAACTCATCATAGATTGAACCATATCTAAGAAAGTACAATTTCTTCATTCAGATACACCATTATGTTATGAAGTTCCAAGAGGTGTCCATTGTGATAAAATGCCATTATCTTTTAGATAGTCCAAAAATTCAGTACTAAGCTATTCACCTCCTCGATCTGATCGAAGAACCTTAATACATTTTCCTATTTGTTTCTCAACTTCAACCTTGAATTCCTTGAACTTTTCAAAGGATTCAGATTTATACTTCATTAAGTATAAATAACCATATCGTGACTGATCATCAGTGAAAGTAATAAAGTAAGAATAACCACCTCTAGCAGTTTCATTAATTGGTCCACATACATTCGTATGTATTAATCCCAATATGTCAGTAGCTCGTGCACTATGTCCCACAAAGGGCGCTTTGGTCAATTTTCCTAGAAGACATGCCTCACAAGTTGAGTATGACTCAAACATTGATGGATCAATGTACCCATCATTACCCAACTTGTTAATTCTATCTTCTCCAATATAACCTAATCGAAGATGCCAAACATACTTTTTATTTGGACCGTCTCTAGGGTGTTTATTAGTTATGACATTTATATCAATTCTATTTTGCTTATTGACATCGGTAATCGCATTACCGGACATTGTAATGGTATAAAGATTATTGATTAATAAACCAGAACCAACATATCTTCTATTATGATAAATAGAACATATATCATCAGCAAAAGAAAATTCATAATTCTCTTTACCCAAATGAGGTATAGAGATGATGTTCCTAACAGCATTCTTATAATGCAAACAATTCTTTAAAATCAATACATGTCTAGAAGGCAAACATAAATGAAAAGTCCCTATAGCTAATGCAGCAACTCTTGCTCCATTGGCAAATGTCAGGACAATCTCATTTCGCCCTAGCATCCTGCTTGTTCCAGATTTTGCAAAGACATACAAATATGTGAAGTTGTAGCAAAATCTAGAACCCATAAGCCGGATTCAGCACTAACCATAAGATTAGTTTCAGTAAGCATAGACACCATACCTTCACAAGGTTGGTCCTTGGGCTTGACCTTCAAGCTTGCGAGGTACTTCTTATAGTTCCTCCTCCAATGCCCCTTGACACCACAGTAATGACATTTCCCCTTTTCAATCTTGGGTTTTGGTTGCACAACAGGTTTGACAGGCCTCTTTTAGTTCTTTTTTCTTCAAAACAATCTTACTCCTTGAAGAAGAAGCCTTAGCCATAGCCACTACATTTGGCCTCGTGTTATGCATTTCCTTCTCATAAACTACTAGCATGCTATGTAACTCAGCAAGAGTTTTCTCCATCTTATGCATGTGAAAGTTTTGGACAAAACCAGAGAAGGTATCGGGCAAAGATTGGAGGATCAAATCCACAGCTAACTCGTTGTTCATAACGAGATTCAGCCTAGCCAATTCTTCAATGTGCTAGATCATTTTCAAAGCATGATCATTAACTGATGATCCTTCAACCATCCTCATACGGTACAATGCCTTAGATATCTCATATCTAAAGGTTCGACTATTTTCATCAAAGTATTCCTTTAAGTGCAAAATGATCGACCTAGCATCTTCCATAGATTCATACTTCTTCTGTAATTCATTATTCATCGAAGCAAGCATAGATGACCTAACTTTTAAGTCATCGTCACGCCACTTATCATAAGTGACACGCTCCTCTTAGGTCCCACTCTTAGGGAAGGAGTCTGGCATTTTTTCATCAAGCACATACTCAATTTTTTCCGAATTCAGAACAATTCTCAAATTCCTCACCCAGTCAGTGAAATTGGGTCCAGTCAAACAATTCTTGTCAAGTATAGAAGCGAGTGGGTTTGTAGTCACCATTTTCAGAGTAATAATATATCTGTTGCAGAAAATAAATTGTTAGCCGTTGTATCTTTCAAAATAACTATTTCATTTTGGCCTTTAAATGAAATAGATCCTCCCACTAAATTTATATTCGAATCCCATACTCCTTAAAACGGGAAGCGGTAATCTTTGTTGGGTAAAGATTACTAGTGGGCCTTGGAGTCCCACTAGCCCAAAGCCCACCTCACCTAACAATTATTGGTGTCCTATGAACTTAGTGAGTGAACCAACTTGTTCAACGCATCATATGCGAGTCCCAATCATAACTTTGGCCTCTAGACCATGAAAGCCTCACCTAATAGTTATTGGCATCATGATCATAGTTAAGTCTAGTCCATCGTCTCATGCAAGTATTGAAAGCACAAACGATTTCCTCACCTGACAGTTATTAGAAATCATTTGGTTCCAACCTCACATCATCATATGCATAATAGAGTGGTCCAATATTATGAATGGTAATTGACCCCTATGTATCCATAGCCGATCAATTAACTATCATAATATTGGATCAAACCACAACGATGGAAGGCCACGAGTCCGAAATCCGTTTCGACTTAATATTATTAATAAGGAGATTTGGGTTGTTATTAACGGTCTCACTTTGCACATTAACCGATTTAACATGCACGATAACATAAACACAAAAATAAATAGATATCACATAAAACATCTATCCTACGTGGTGATCATGGAATTATGGTTCAATGGGTCTCGAGCCAATGAGACCCATTTAGCCATTTTAATGTTTTAATTAGAGGGACCTGCTCTTCACTTCTTCTTCAATCTTTGAACTCTTCAAAGACCAGGCCCATAGAGCTCTCCGGCTTAATGGCTCCTCCAATGGCTACTCTTGAACTCGTAGCATTTACATCAACAATTGATATAATAAACTATGCTAAAATTACATTTCATGAAAAATTAAAATAAAATAAAAGGAAGGACGCAGCCTTCATTTAATAATTACAACCCAAAAATGAATACCTGTAATCATCATACATTCATCCATACAACCATCATAATGATTAGGGATTTTTCCATGATCACCACCCTTCCTTGCGAGCCATAAATTCAAAGTTTAAAGCTCTGGAAGGCATAAATAAAATTCTGCATTTAATCAAATTTAAAGTTGAACAATGCAAATTACGTTAGGAAATCAAATCAATGAAACAAAGTTCACGAGTGCGATTCCAAACGGAAGTTGCGTCGTCATCTTTAAATTCACAATTGTGAATCATATGTAGAATATAAACGCAAAGTATAACAAGTTACGGATTTTTGATTCAACATTGATTTAGTTCCAATTTTGCATAGTTGATTAAATTTATCACATAAATTAATCAACGTCTATGCAAAAATTTATAAACTATAAATCAATTAAACACACGAAAAACGCCTAAGGTTGGCTTTGATACCACTGCTGGGGTTTCATGAATCATGTATAGTCAATTTAATATAAACGTGACGGAAACAAAAATGAAATATTTCTATACATGTATCTCCAAAGGCGTTGTTCGTGCGCTTCAATCAAAAATCTAAATATAAAAGGGAGTTGAACGAATTACCTTTCGAAGCACGCTTTAAACGAATTGATCCAAATGTTCTTCAGTTCGAGCCCCACAAACGTCGGAACTCTAGCTCAGACACACCACCAATGGACGTCAAACGAAGAGAGAACTTGCAGATAATCACCACTACGATTGTGCTAGCAACTTCGTGGAGATAATCCTTCGTATCCTTGATATTTTTAGCCACAGCCCAAAATGAGAGAATCATTCTTTTCTCTTTTTCGTTTGCGTACGTACGCGCACAAAAACGCACACTCACGTTTCTTATATAAGAACCGTGGGCAACCACCCACGATCCCACGTGTGGTTACGATCAACAACCATTGCCGATCGTGGGACGATCATCCCACGACCAGCGACCGTTGCTGGTCGTGGCTTCATGCATGATGGTCATGCATGATGGTCAGCAACGGTTGCTGACCATCATGCCGCACCAAATTTTTTTTTTTATTATTCAAAATTAAAATTTCGCACATCACATGTGCGTTGCACACGGTCAGCAACAATTGTTGACCGTGTGCATCTTTTAATTAATAAAAAAAAGACATAATCTTTATGTGCATATTCGGGGTACATTAACGTGTATCCACTTTGGGCATCCGTGTGCATCATATGCACGTAGGCTCATGACTATGATACAAATTAAATTAAATCACATTTAATTTAATTTCATGTTGGCTCAATGCGACTTTAGTAATTGCAAACATATTTGCAAAATTATTTCTCTCTTGTTCCACGTTATCCTAATTGGTTATGGTGTGTAACATCCCTAGGTTCATCACTAAGCTGGTAGTAAGACCTGTACTAACACATTAGTACTTCCAAAAGAATTAATTGTCCCAATTAATCTTTGGGTCTCATAAGCCATGATTGATATCTAGCAATATGTCATGGCTACCCAGATAGTGTGAATGCTTTAAGAACATAATGAACCCGTCAGTTTTGGCTACAATGTAATTCAATCCCTCTATCTTACTATGTCCCGATCGAATAAAGACCATGGAATATTTGTCAAGTTACCAATTCGATCATATGCACAAATCTAATTGACATGTATTTTATTCGAGACATAAACAATTTATTCTCGGTTACAACCCCGGCCGAGGATTTTAATACATTGTCATAATCAGATTGCATAGGACATCATTATAATACCTTGTATGTAACAAGGAGACAGATTCCATATTGCGTACACGTGCAACTTCATATATGAACAAACTATGACCATCAAGTATAAAGAAGAATCAACGACCCGGCATTATGTGCACCCGTGAACCATAGTTATTCGATACACAAGTTAACACTGTGCCTCAGGTCTAAGGATTATTTACACAAGACCAAAGCATGAACAATTAGACATTGACCACGCTAAAAGCTTCCATGTTGCTAATCGTTCTATATGCGTCACGTTCAGCGAATTTGTTTAATACAAACACCTGTGTTCTAACTCAAGCATCGCAATATCCAATGACTTGCGACTCATTATTCCCTTAAGTATCCAATACTTAATGATGAAATTAAGAACACACTGGTCTCAACAGGATTATAAATATCCACTCAATAATCCATTGACCAGGAACGGTTTAAAGATTCAATCTAACTATGAACCCGTCACATATATTCTTGACGTCTCAAGAATAGGTCTAGTTGTAACTGATCTTATGAAATCATTCATAAAATAATTGGACAAATGAATGAATACGTCATTGCCATTAATTAAATAATAATGATGATAATACAACTGAAATCCCTAATATGTAACTATTACATAGTAGCTTTAGGACATACATCCAACAATCTCCCACTTGCACTAAAGCCAACTTGTCTGGTACCTCAAACCCATTTTGTCAATATGCCTTTGGAAAGAAGATTGAGGTAAGGCCTTAGTGAAGGGATCTGCTACATTTTCCACTGAGGCAATTTTCTACAAGACGATATCACCTCTCCTAACAATTTCTCTGATGAGATGGAAGCGTCTCTCAATATGCTTGGACTTCTGGTGAGACCTTGGTTCCTTAGCTTGAGCTATCGTTCCATTGTTGTCACAAAACAATGTAATCGGCTACTCAATTGAAGGAACGACTCCAAGTTCAGAAATAAACTTCTTCATCCAAGTGACTTCCTTTGCTGCTTCAGAAGCGGCTACATACTCTGCTTCAGTGGTGGAATCAGTAGTTATGCTTTGTTTGGAACTTTTCCAACTAACTGCGCCACCATTGAATGTAAAGACAAACTCAGACGTAGATTTATAATCATTAGGATCCGATTGAAAATCGGAATCCGTATAAGCTATAACTTTAAATTCTCCTTCTCCATATATCAAGAACAAATCCTTAGTCCTTCGCAAGTACTCAAGAATATTCTTGACTGCTATCCAGTGCTCTTGTCCTAGATCAGACTGATATCTGCTAGTAATACTTACAGCATGCGCAATATCAGGTCTAGTACATAGCATAACATACATTATGCTTCCAATAACGGATGCATATGGTATCTTCGCCATCCGCTCTCTTTCTTCAGAAGTGTTGGGACACATCTCCTTAGAAAGACGGATCCCTTGCCTAAAAGGAAATAATCCTCTCTTGGAACATTGCATGTTAAAACGTGATAACACCTTGTCTATGTACGTAGACTGTGAGAGGCCAATCAATCGTCTCGATCTATCTCTATAGATCTTGATACCTAAAATGTAGGTTGCCTCTCCTAAGTCTTTTATGGAGAATTTCTGTGACAAGAATAGTTTTATCGATGATATCATTGGTACATCATTTCCAATCAAAAGTATATCATTGACATACAAAATTAGAAATGCAATTGCACTCTCACTGATCTTCTTGTATACACAAGGTTCATCCGGATTTTTGATTCAAAATTGATTTAGTTCCAATTTTGCATAGTTGATTAAATTTATCACATAAATTAATCAACGTCTACGCAAAAATCTATGAACTATAAATCAATTAAACGCACGAAAAATGCCTAAGGTTGGCTCTGATACCACTGTTGGGGTTTCATGAATCATGTATAGGTAATTTAATATAAACGCGGTAGAAACAAAAATGAAATATTTCTATACATGTATTTTCAAAGGCGTTGTTCGTGCGTTTCAATAAAAAATCTGAATATAAAAGGGAGTTGAACGAATTACCTCTCAAAGTACGCTTTAAACGAATTGGTCCAAATGTTCTTCAGTTCGAGCCCCACAAACGTCGGACCTCTAGTTTTGACACACCACCAATGGACGTTGAACGAAGAGAGAACTTGCGGATAATCACCACTACGATTGTGCTAGCAATGGAGATAATCCTTCGTATCCTTGATATTTTTAGCCATAGCCCAAAATGACAGAATCCTTCTTTTCTCTTTTTCGTTTGCGTACGTACGCGCACAAAAACGCACACTCCCGTTTCTTATATGAGAATCGTGGGTAACCACCCACGATCCCACGTGCAGTTACGATCGACAACCGTTGCCGATAGTAGGACGATCATCCCACGACCAGCAACCATTGCTGGTCGTGGCTTCATGCATGATGGTCAGCAACGAGTTGCTGACCATCATGCCGCGCCAAATTCTTTTTTATTATTCAAAATTAAAATTTCGCACATCACATGTGCGTTGCACATGGTCAGCAACAATTTTTGACCGTGTGCATCTTTTAATTAATAAATAAAAATAAAAATAAAAGACAGAATCTTTATGTGCATATTCAGGGTACATTAACGTGTACCCACTTTGGGCATCCGTGTGCATCATATGCACGTAGGCTCATGACTATGATACAAATTAAATTAAATCACATTTAATTTAATTTAATTTCATGTCGGCTCAATGCGACTTTAGTAATTGCAAACATATTTACAAAATTATTTCTCTCTTGTTCCATGTTATCCTAATTGGTTATGGTGTGTGACATCCCTAGGTTCATCACTAAGCTGGTAGTAAGACTTGTACTAACACATTAGTACTCCCAAAAGAATTAATTGTCCCGATTAATCTTTGGGTCTCATAAGCCATGATTGATATCTAGCAATATGTCATGTCTACCCATATAATGTGAATGCTTTAAGAACATAATGAACCCGTTAGTTTTGGCTACAGTGTAATTCAATCCCTCTATCTTACTATGTCCCGATCGAACAAAGACCATGGAATATTTGTCAAGTCACCAATTTGATCGTATGCACAAATCTCATTGACATGTATTTTATTGGAGACATAAACAATTTATTCTCGGTTACAACCCCGGCCGAGGATTTTAATACATTGTCTTAATCATATTGCATAGGACATCATTATAATACCTTGTATGTAACAAGGAGATAGATTCCATATTGCGTACACGTGCAACTTTGTATATGAACAAACTATGACCATCAATTATAAAGACGGATCAACGACCTAGCATTATGTGCACCCATGAACCATAGTTATTCGATACACAAGTTAACACTGTGCCTCAGGTCTAAGAATTATTTACACAAGACCAAAACATAAACAATTAGACATTGACCACGCTAAAAGCTTCCATGTTGCTAATCGTTCTATACGCATCACGTTCAGCGAATTTGTCTAATACAAACACCTGTGTTCTAACTCAGGCATTGCAATACCCAATGACTTGCGACTCATCATTTCCTTAAGTATCCAATACTTAATGGTGAAGTTAAGAACACACTAATCTCAACAGGATAATAAATATTCACTCAATAATCCATCGACTAGGAACAGTTTAAAGATTCAATCTAATTATGAACCCGTCACATATATTCTTGACGTCTCAAGAATAGGTTTAGTTGCAACTGATCTTATGGAATCATTCATAAAATCATTGGACAAATGAATGAATACGTCATTGCCATTAATTAAATAATAATGATGATAATACAACTGAAATCCCTAATATGTAACTATTACATAGTAGCTTTAAGGCGTACATCCAACAATAATCTCATTTTATATATTTGATGCACCAGTGTCTAAAATGGAGTAAAGTATTATTATTTCTCAATATTAACATATATACTTTCTATGCACATTGAGCTCGTTTATACTGGTCTAATAGATTTTCACCATTTCCATCAGTTCTACGTGATTGACGAGTAAATAAGTCCGTACAAATGAAAAAAACCAAGCATAGTTCAATACATGTAGCAACCTCTTGTGTCAATAAGGATGACATGCTGAAATTGCCGTCTTTGCAGTCACATGTGCTTTTGTCTTAATTGCTAGATTTTTAAGATTTACCGTTAAAAATTCAAATCGATTTATTCATAATACAATAGTAACTAATTTTCTGGGTTTTCATCTGTCCCTTTTCAAGGTGGTTTTTCAAGCTCAAATCAGGAAAAACGGGTTGATGAGCAGTATATATTACAGTATTAATACCCATAAGTATTTTTTTTTGCACCATGGAGTGAGGGTCTAAATAGCACCGACATCGATATGTGACACACAACAGGACACGACATGACATGCCGACACGTTATTTATAAAAAAATATTGAATTCCGACACGTTGAGACGCATTTTTATTTTCTATGATTATTTCAATTAAATTAATTTGATTCAACTTCACCACAGTGGTAGCCTGACAAGGATGTCGTGTCCTTGATGTGCACCAGCCCGGCCCCCTGTCGTAGTTTCCTCTCCCTCTTCTTTCTCTATTTTTACTTTTTCTGTTTTTTCTTTGTAAAATTTTCCCTTTTTTTAAAATTAAAAAAAGTATTTATTTTGTTAAGGTTTTTCAGGTAGGATTTCACTTAAACGACCACGTTGGCAGTCTCACTTACTTTTTCAATTGAGTGACTAATGTTAACAAAAGTGTGATTTAACAAAAAAAAAAACATTGATTGAACATTTAAAAAGAAAATTAAAGCGATGCCTTCATGCCACTTTGTTTTGGAGTTACATGCTTCGATAATTATCAGGTCTCAGGGCGGTGACCATCATGTTTGAAACATACATGTACTCGCTTTGGTGCTCAAATAAATCCAACTTCTTGTAGAACCAAAGGCAAGTGTCACGGCTCGGAAACATGAACGGTCCGAGAGGGTTTTGATCGATGCCGTGATCGATCCTTGGTACGAGCAATCCTCAACCGTTGACCCCAAGTTCTAGGGTTTTTTTGAGTCTTCTAGAATATTCCTAGAATATTCTTAGGGGCGGGATTTTCTTGAGTCTTCTAGAATATTCCAGAATATTCCTAGAATATTCTCAGAATATTCCTAGGGGCAAAAGATATGGTAATTAAGGCAGTTGGGGAGATACGATCTCCACCGTTAGATCAAGGAGAGATCTACGGATACGGTTTTGCCTGTATTTGTATAAATAGGGGTCTCCTCCCCTCATTGCAATCATCTCATTCTATACAAGTAATAGAATACAGAGCTTCTCTCTCTAGAGTTTCTCTCTCTAAAAATCTTGTGAGTTTGAGAGGAAAGGCTACTTGGGAGAAATCCTAAGGCCGCACGGGTTCGAAGGGAACGCTAGATCTATCGGCCCGTGACAAGTGGTATCAGAGCGAGTTCGTTCCTAGGCGCAATGGCTGATTCTCGTCCTGAGGTGTTACTCGCACTAGAGGCTGATCACGAGGATCGTGGAAGGGCTGCCACAAAAGGCAACAAGGGAAGAAAGAACCGTGCTGGTTTCGGTTCAAGGGATGCGCTAGGGGATCTGGATCGTCGGGTGATGATGGTGGAACTATTCGCCTCCGAGATCCAAGGATCGGTCGATAACCTGACCCAGACTGTCGAAGGAGTAGAAGCCGGGAAGGAGGAGCTCGAGGCCGAGGTGCAAGAGCTCAAGACCGGCATGGGAGAGCTCCGAGGCGAGTTACTGGGGACCCTGAGGCAGGAACTGGAACAACGGGGCGAAACCTTGGAAGCCATGATGGCGGCCATGTGCGCGGAGGTAGAGGAACTCAAAGGGAAGCTCGCTGAATCGGAAGCGGCACGTGTGAACGGGGTGGTCACGGTGCATACTGGTCCACGAACGGACGCACCCAAGTCGGACAAGTTCAAAGGCTCACGGGTGGCCAAAGACGTGGACAACTTCCTGTGGTATATGGAACGATATTTCCAAGCCATGGGAATCAACAACGACCTCACTCGGGTAAACACTGCATCCATGTATTTAGTTGATAATGCATTGTTGTGGTGCGCGACTACATCAAGCGGTTTTTGGAGTTGCTACTCCAAATACCCTCAATGAGTGATAATGAGGCGTACCACCAGTTCATGAGTGGTCTCAAGCCGTGGACCAAACAGGAACTCAAACGGTGCAATGTGGGAGATCTCACGATGGCCATAACTGTGGCCGAATCGCTAGTGGAATACAAGGCGCCTTCTGCATCCAAGCCAGACTCTCGTCCGAGGGACAATGTCACGCCCCGACTCTCGAGCTCGCGGCAACCCCATTTCACTTGAGGTCTAGTTGTACGACGTCCTAGGTACTGTCGTCAACCAATTCATTTTATCTTGTAATTATGCACATGCGGAAACGAACAACTCCCAAACCAAACAACAGGGATAGCAACAACAGCAGCAAAGGAAAGACAAACACCATTTTATATATCTGAAGGTTAGCCAGCACACCAGCAAATACATACACGCCTTACTATAGGCGACAAGCTAAGGTCTACTCAAAAAGGGACCGGCCTAGTTAACCTAACACTGTACAAGTGCCTACTCGCTGGCCTCGGAGAGATCGCTCTCTTCAAATCCTTAGGTACTGCATCATCTAGGGCCTAAAAAGATTAACCACGACGGGTTGAGATAAACTCAGCAAGTTAAAGTCCTAAGCCCCGGTTAGGAACTTCGCTCGCCTCGGGAGTTTAACATACAACCTAATCCAGCAGTCAGCACAACCACAGGCGATCCTACCTAGCCTTGGCACACGTGACCTGCAGAAACCATCATTTAACTCATCACGACATTAAGAGCATGTGAATAATTAGAGCATCTCACACAGCTTTCTCATGTCTCACACTTACACATGCTCCGATTATTACGACCCCTCCTCCTGGGCCACGGCACAACCTTATGGTTGGCGGTTCCTGGCCAAGCTAGCTTCGTCCTCTTTACCTTGAGGCACGGCGACGTCAAGAGCTCACTCCCAAGACGGCATTCCCGAAGGAGCATAGGACCCGCCCACTACCGCAGCCCCACAACTGACAGAGGCCCGGGACCCGCCCCTATACTGCAGTCCCATATAGAACCCCTCCCTGTCAAGCATCCGACCGAAGTCAGGCGACCCACTGGCCACGGTACAACCCCATAGGGATTGGTAGTCTTCCAGCAATGCCGGGTTCTCTCATTTAATGTGATAATGTAACACATCATCAAGCAATCCATTTATGTCTTTGCTCTGTCGTAAATGCAACATTGTTCATGCTAATGTGACATGTCATTTCAGATAACCCACGCAATATGCCATGCAGTATAACTCCACAATTCCAAAATTCCAAATTCAACCAATCAACAATCACGTACATTCCCTAATTCTCGAGAATAACTCAATAAATCAAACACTTTCATTTCCACTCGGTCTTCGATCATGTATTTCATCATTATTCACGCATATAATTAATAATTGCCACTTCAAGAAAGCATAACAATCAAGAACACATCAATTTGAAACCAAAATTTGCTTACGTATGAGCAGTCTTTGTGGCGATGTCGTGAGCGGTAATTTGTGAACGATAAATTCGTCCGAAATTAAATAAATAAATAAAATTAAATAAAATTAACCATGGTTAACAAATTAACTCAACCTTAGTTAATCTAACCTAACCATGATTAATTTTTAACCTTGGTTACTTTTAAAACTAACCATGGTTACTTTAATTAATTAACCTTAGTTACTTTATTACTAACTATGGTCAATTAACTAACCCTAGTCAACCTTAATTAACCTACCTAATTAACCAATCAACCTTAATTAATTACAAACACACAAATACACTAATTAACCCCTAAGCAAGATTAACCCCTAAACAAGGATTAGGAAGTTAACTTACTTGGATCGGAAATCCGGCGACACCGGCGCGTAGAGGGGAACGAGGGCTACGAGGGGTAAGCTCGGGGATGGCAACGGATGACAAACGGTGGCTGAAACGGGCCAAAATAGCCCCAAAACACTGTCCACGCGGAACCAGTGCAGCTGAGTGGAAAAGGCTGAAACGGGCGATCCGGGCTGACCAGGGGCGACTGGGGGTGCGCAGCTGGCTTCCTAACTTCTAGGACTACACTTTCGGCAGTGGTGGCGGCTCCGGTGATGACAGCAAGGCTGTTTTTTGGCTAGAAAACAGCAAGGACAGCAAGAAACAGCAGAAATGGAAGAGAAAATGAAGAGAAAAAGGGAGAGAGAGGGGGGCTGGACTGGTGCACGAATTTTGGGGGAGAAAGAGGAGAGAGAAGAGGCTGTTGAAGACTTGGATAAGGCCAAGGCAAGTGGGCTTGCCACTTGCTTGAAGGACCAATCAAAAACAACAAAAAACAAAGCATAAACAAAGCCCACTTGGGCACAAAAGCAAAAGGCCAAAAGAGAGAAGCCCATGGGCTGAGGAGGGAGAGGAGAATGGGCCAGCTTGGGCCCCCTTTGAGCTGGGCTAGATGGGCGCGAGGCCCATTGGGCCGCCGGTCTTGGGCCGGCCCACCCGCGGGCTTGAAACCCGGTCCAATTTTCCCATTTTCTGACACTTCCGTGTCCAACGGAAAATTCCAAAATAAATGAGGCAACATCCAAATATATAGTCCTGATATCACTGAGAAGTTGGTTCCCAAAATCGGATTAAAAATCGAGGCTAAATTGAGTCGATTGCGACCGTAGTACAATTTGGATTATCGGGCGCCTTTTTAGGACTTTCCTCATTTTTGACCCGTGGTCAATCATTCTTTGATCCACGTTAACGTCAATTCTCGAGTCAGGGACATCCCTCGATTGTCGTGTGATCCCAGGGGCTCAATTGATAATCCAAAGTACCAAATGAAAAGGATTCGGTTTGCCGTCGTTCGTAGTTCGTATCAAAGTCGTGCGGAAATCACCAGCAGATTGACTTCGTACTTCTGCCGAATCGATTTATTTCCGTTTCCTTAATAGTCTAGTACTTAGAGGATATCGTTCCTACCCAGGTCCTCATGGTCGAAGGATTCATTCCTAATTGAAATTGCGAGTCGTACGCGAATCATTTCCTATCGACGCCTCTCTGTAATCCATTATCCCATGAACACACAGTTCAAAAAATTTGTACTGACTAGGCCTTTGACTAATATTGCCATTTTATAAAATCCAAAAATGGGGTCGATTTTCAGGATGTACAACTCTTCCCCTCTTATAGAAATTTCGTCCTCGAAATTTTAACTGATACTCTATTCCTCGAAAAGATAGGGGTGCTGACACCTCATGATTTCTTCGCTTTCCCACGTAATTCCCTCCGTACCATGACGCTGCCAACTGACTTTGACCAAGGAGATTGTCTTGTTTCTCTGCACTTGCTCCTTCCGGTCCTCTATCAGAATCGGTCTCTCCACATACGACACCCTGTCGTCCACCTCCATCTCCTCAAAATTCAACACGTGCGTCGGGACCGGCTCATATTTCCTTAACATCGACACGTGGAATACGTCATGCACTTGAGCAAGTCGAGATGGTAGTGCAAGACGATAGGCTAAATTCCCAATCCTTTCCAGAATCTCGAATGGTCCGATGTACCTCGGGCTCAGTTTTCCTTCCTTTCCAAATCGCGATGTACCTCACAACGACGATACTTTAAGGAACACATGATCACCCACTTGAAATTCCAATGGCCTACGTCGTCTGTCTCCATAACTTTTTTGTCTATTCTGAGTCGTCTTTAACCTTTCTCGAATCATCTTGACGGCGTCTAAAGATTGTTGCACTAACTCTGGCCCTGTAATTTTCCTCTCGCCGACTTCGTCCCAACAAATTGGAGTCCTACACGGTCTGCCGTACAAAGCTTCGAACAGTGCCATTCGATACTCGCGATAAGCTGTTATTGTACACGAACTCCACGAGATGAAGTTGTTCCTCCCGACTTCCTTTAAAAATCCAATACACAGGCTCTCGACATATCCTCCAAAGTTTGAATTGTTCTCTCTGGTTGACCGTCTATCTAAAGATGGTAGGCCGTACTGAACTGCAGTTTTGTTCCCATCGAAGTCTGTAGACTTTTCCAAAATGCAGCCGTAAATCTACGGTCTCGATCTGAAGTAATTGTTACTGGTACCCCATGTAGATGAATAACCTATCGCACGTACAACTCTACATACCTTTCCAAAGCAAAGTCTTTGCGTACGACGATGAAATGAGCTGACTTTGTCAATCGATCCACTACAACCCAAATCGCATCATTACCCCGCTGACTTCTTGGTAATCTCGTCATGAAGTCCATCGTGATGTGCTCCCATTTCCATTCAGGGATTTCAAGAGGTTGCAATAACCCTCCTGGCTTACAATGCTGCGTTTTCACTTGTTGGCAAGTTAAACACTTCACCACATGTTAGGCGATGTCGAGCTTCATGCCGTTCCACCAATAATACTGTCACAGATTATGATACATCTTCGTACTGCCTGGATGCACACTATAGTCGCTGCGATGCGCTTTTGATAACAACCTCTCCTTAATTTCGGCGTCGCTTGGTACACATAACCGTCCACGGAATTTCAAGATCCCATCCTCGGATACTTGAAAATTCGACTTTCTCTTGGTCGCATCCATTTGTAGAATCTTTCGGATCTCAGCGTCCAAAGGTTATATTGCTTTAATCTTAGCTTGAATTTCAAGTTCGATCCTAAGGGTAGCCATTAAATTGGAAAGATGACATACCTCGGGCCTGAATTTTGAATCACGGATTCCCTCCAAAAGAATTCATTCCTGAGACATCCAATTAGCTTATGCTTAAGCTCTTGAGAACTACGCTCACATTTATCCGTCCACTCAAATTCTTACATCCTTCATTAACCTTCATATTAAAGGCGTAGCTATCGTAGAAAACCTTTCTACGAATCATCTGTAATAATCTGTCCGATTTAGAAAACTTTGAACTTCTGTCACTGTCATAAGTCTTAGCCAATTCATGACTGCCTTGATCTTAATGGATCCACAGAATTTCCATCGTCCAAAATCATACGACCAACAAAACAACGTGAGTAAACCCAAACTCGCACGTATTAAACTTGGCATACTGTTTATGCTCTCCAATAGTTTATAGTACCATCCTCAAGTGCTGTTCATGTTCCTCTGAATTCCTCAAATATTCCAATATATCGTTCACGAACACAATCACGAATCAATCCAAATACGTCTTAATCAGTCAATCCATCAAATCCATAAAAACAACTGGCGCATTAGTTAATCCAAACGATAGTACAGTAATTTTGTAGCGATCACATCGCACACAATATTTCATCTTCAGTTTATCATCCTTTTTAAATCCTCAACTACCGATAGCCCGTCCTTGGGTTTATCTTGGAACATATTAAAGCTCCTTGAAGTGGGTCAAACAAATCATCCATCCTTGGTTCCAGTAAACTCAAAACGAACCCCGCCTAATGGGTTAAACTGGATTACCTTCCAATAGCAATCCATTGTAACTTGATACTTCGTAAGTCAATCCATTCCAACGATCACATCGAAATCGTACATTTCCAACACAATCAAATCGATCAATTCCTTTTGATTGCCAATGACCATCGTACAATCTGAACATCCTTCTGCATACAACCTCATCCTATAACTGGGTCAACCTGTCAAGAATTTCTTCCAACGATTTTGGTTATAACCTCACCAACTTAACGAAGTGTTCTGCTATACACAAATGCGTAGCTCAAAAACCCAATTAACGCATAAGCAACAAGATCACACTGGAAGTTGTACCAATAGTCACAGCCTTCGAATCCAATACCTGGCATTCCAATTATATACTGATCTTCCCTAATACCATTCCTCCTATCATCATCTTTTTCCCAAGCCAATGATTAACCATATAATGCAAACCACAATTCAGATGCAACTGCTCATTCTCCTTTTTCTTAACAAACAGGACTGGCGCTTAAAACCCTTATCCAATAATTCCTACATCTACACTTTCAATTCCTTCAATTTTGACAATGCCATCCTGTACGGTGCTTTCGAGATTGGTTCCATCCTAGGAGCCAACTCGATCACGAACTCTCTCTCTGGCCGGGGGTAGTCCTGGTAATTCCTTTGGAAAGACATCAGGATAGTCTTGTACTACCACGATGTCCTCCAGGTTCGGTCCTTCATTCAACGTATCACTCACAGACGCTAAATAACCCCGACATCCTGACCCCAACAACCTGGTTGCTTCCAAAGAAGAAATCAAAGGAATTGAGGACCCTTCTCGGCTCCCTACAAACTAAAAACTACTAGATCCCGTCGGATTGAATCGGATTCTCTTCTACTGACAATCCATAGTAGCTCCTTACTTGCACCGTCCTCCTCCTCTAACCCTTCTAACCTCGGGTCCTCAAACCAAGGTACTCTAATCCAGACTGCTCATTTCGCAAGACTCTCCTAGCCTGCGTTCCAATTCCCCCACATGGAATTAGAAAATGAGACAACCCTAAAACAAAGGACCACGAAAGATCCTGTAGTCAATCACATGCAAGCAAATAAATTGTCTTTCCTACTAACTATCTCCACGCACCAACGCAAGACTCATCTCACCTTATCACTCCATTAGCCAACTAGGCTCTGATACCAAAATCGACGGGGTTGTCACGCCCCGACTCTCGAGCTCGCGGCAACCCCATTTCACTTGAGGTCTAGTTGTACGACGTCCCAGATACTGTCGTCGACCAATTCATTTTATCTTGTAATTATGCACATGCGGAAACGAACAACTCTCAAACCAAACAACAGGGATAGCAACAACAGCATCAGAGGAAAGACAAACACCATTTTATATATCTGAAGGTTAGCCAGCACACCAGCAAATACATACACGCCTTACTATAGGCGACAAGCTAAAGCCTACTCAAAAAGGGATCGACCTAGCTAACCTAACACTATACAAGTGCCTACTTGCTGGCCTCGGAGGGATCGCTCTCTTCGATCCTTGGGTACTGCATTATCTAGGGCCTGAAAAGATTAACCATGACGGGTTGAGATAAACTCAGCAAGTTAAAGTCCTAAGCCCCGATTAGGAACTTCGCTCGCCTCGGGAGTTTAACATACAACCTAATCCAGCAGTTAGCACAATGCAGAGAGAAACAAAAGCATAGGACAGTTCAATAAGCAGACACAACCACATGCGATCCTACCTGGCCTTGGCCCACGTGACCTGCAAAAACTGTCATTTAACTCATCACGACATTAAGAGCATGCGAATAATCAGTGCATCTCACATAGCTTTCTCATGTCTCACACTCACACATGCTCCGATTATTACGACCCCTCCTACTGGGCCACGGCACAACCTTATGGTTGGCGGTTCCTGGCCAAGCCAACTTCGTCTTTTTTACCTCGAGGCACGGTGACGTCAAGAGCTCACTTCCAAGATGGCATTCCTGAAGGAGCATAGGACCCGCCCACTACCGCAGCCCCGCAACTGACAAAGGCCTAGGACCCGCCCCCATACCGCAGTGCCACATAGAACCCCTCCCTGTCAAGCATCCGACCGAAGTCAGGCGACCCACTGGCCACGGCACAACCCCATAGGGATTGGCGGTCTTCCGGCAACGCTGGGTTCTCTCATTTAATGTGATCATGCAACACATCATCAAGCAATCCATTTATATCTTTGCTTTGTCGTGAATGCAACATCGTTCATGCTCATACGATATGCCATTTCAGATAACCCACGCAATATGTCATGCGATATCACTCCACAATTCCAAAATTCCAAATTCAACCAATCAATAATCACGTACATTCCCTAATTCTCAGGAATAACTCAATAAATCAAACACTTTCATTTCCACTCGGTCTTCAATCATGCATTTCATCATTATTCACGCATATAATTAACAATCGCCATTTCAAGAAAGCATAACAATCAAGAACACATCAATTTGAAACCAAAATTTGCTTCTGTATGAACAGTGATTGTGAACAGTAACCGTGAACAGTAATTTGTGAACAGTAATTTGTGAACAGTAAATTCGTCCGAAATTAAATAAATAAATAAAAATAAATAAACTTAACTCTAGTTAATCTAACCTAACCATGATTAATTTTTAACCTTGGTTACTTTTAAAACTAACCATGGTTACTTTAATTAATTAACCTTAGTTACTTTATTACTAACTATGGTCAATTAACTAACCCTAGTCAACCTTAATTAACTAGCCTAATTAACCAATCAACCTTAATTAATCACAAACACACAAATACACTAATTAACCCCTAAGCAAGATTAACCCTTAAACAAGGATTAGGAAGTTAACTTACTTGGATCGGAAATCCGGCGACACCGGCGCGTAGAGGGGAACGAGGGCTACGAGGGGTAAGCTCGGGGATGGCAACGGACGACAAACGGTGGCCGAAACGGGCCAAAACAGCCCCTAAAACACTATTCACGCGGAACTAGTGCAGCTGAGCGGAAAAGGCCGAAACAGGTGGTCCGGGGCGACTAGGGACGATCGGAGGTGCACGGCTGGCTTCCTAACTTCCAGGACTACACTTTCGGTGGTGGTGGCGGCTCCGGTGACGACGGTAAGGCTGTTTTTGGGCTGGAAAACAGCAAGGACAGCAAGAAACAGCAGAAATGGAAGAGAAAATGAAGAGAAAAATGGAGAGAGGGGGCTAGGCTGGTGCACGAATTTTGGGGGAGAAAGAGGAGAGAGAAGAGGCTTTGAAGACTTGGATAAGGCCAAGGCAAGTGGGCTTGCCACTTGCTTGAAGGACCAATCAAAAACAACAAAAAACAAAGTATAAACAAAACCCACTTAGGCACAAAAGCAAAAGGCCAAAAGAGAGAAGCCCATGGGCTGAGGAGGGAGAGGAGAATGGGCCAGCTTGGGCCCCCTTTGGGCTGGGCTGGATGGGCGCAAGGCCCATTGGGCTGCCGGTCTTGGGCCGGCCCACCCGCGGGCCCGAAACCCGGTCCAATTTTCCCCTTTTCTGACACTTCTGTGTCCAACGGAAAATTCCAAAATAAATGAGGCGACATCCAAATATATAGTCCTGATATCATTGAGAAGTCGGTTTCCAAAATCGGATTAAAAATCGGGGCTAAATTGAGTCGATTGCGACCGTAGTACAATTTGGATTATTGGGCGCCCTTTTAGGACTTTCCTCACTTTTGACCAGTGGTCAATCATTCTTTGATCCACGTTAACGTCGATTCTCGAGTCAGGGACATCCCTCGATTGTCGTGTGATCCCAGGAGCTCACTTGATAATCTAGAGTACCAAATGAAAATGATTCGGTTTGCCATCGTTCGTAGTTCGTATCGAAGTCGTGCGGAAATCACCCGCAGATCGACTTCGTACTTCTGCCGAATCAATTTATTTCCGTTTCCTTAATAGTCTAGTACTTAGAGGATATCGTTCCTGCCTAGGTCCTCATGGTTGAAGGATTCGTTCCTAATCGAAATTGCGAGTCGTACGCGAATCATTTCCTATCGACGCCTCTCTGTAATCCATTATCCCACGAACACACAGTTCGGAAAATTTGTACTGACTAGGCCTTCGACTAATATCGCCATTTTATAAAATCCAAAAATGGGGTCAATTTTCAGGATGTTACAGACAAGACCAACGGTGGGGGAGATCGAGGGAGATTCAATCACCCGAATGGAGGCAAACCACCAACGGGCCCTCCTAAGGCTCATGCGGAGTCGAGTGGTAGAGGACAAAGGAAGGTACGCATGTATAATTTTTTTTTCTATGACGGTCCACACATGGCACGGGATTGCCCGAATAAGGCCAAGTTGGCGGCCCTTTGCAAGGAAGAGGAGCCTACAGAGGATTCGCAACTGGGCTCGTTGCGAATCCTCAGTTCCCTCAAGACGAAGAAAGCCAAGGAGTCTAAGAGAATGATGTTTGTGGATGTGAAGATCGGCGACACCACGATGAGTGCACTCGTGGATACAGGGGCGTCTGACCTCTTCATATCCCAAGAGGCCGTGAAGAAACTCAATCTTCGGGTCGAAAAAGGAGCTGGTTGGCTCAAGACGGTGAACTCCAAAAAGGACCCAACTAGCGGCGTGGCTAGGGACGTGGAGCTTCACCTCGGTCCATGGTCGAGTAAAGAAACCATCGAGGTAATTCCCCTAGACGATTATGACTTTGTGCTAGGTCTAGGATTCTTCGATAGAATTAATGCTGGTGTGCTACCATTTACGGATTGCATTTGTATTCTGGATAAACGATGCTAATGCATGATTCCGATCCATCGCGTATCGGGTCGCAGTCGGAAGATGTTGTCGGCCATGCAACTCTCGAGAGGAGTTTGGAAGGATGAGGTGACATTCCTGGCCATGTTGAAAGTTGAGGAAGATGCGGGCAAGGTGGAGGAGGTTCCCACCGAGGTGACCCAAGTTCTCGACGCATTCAAAGACGTGATGCCATCCGAGCTTCCTAAGAAGCTCCCACCTTAAAGGGAGGTGGATCATTGGATCGAGCTAGTGCTTGACGCTCGACCACCCGCCATAGCACCCTATCGCATGGCACCCCCCAAATTGGAAGAACTAAGGAGATAACTCAAGGAACTGCTCGATGCGGGGTACATTTGGCCGTCCAAGTCTCCATTTGGTGCGCCAATCCTCTTCCAAAAGAAGCACGATGGATCACTCCGAATGTGCATCGACTACCGAGCGCTGAACAAACTCACCGTGAAGAACAAGTACCTGATCCCTCTCATCGCGGATCTGTTCGATCAACTTGGAGGAGCGCGATGGTTCACCAAGCTGAATCTCCGATCGGGCTACTATCAAGTTCGAATCGTTGAAGGGGACGAGCCGAAAACCGCATGCGTGACGCGATACGGATCGTATGAATTCCTCGTCACGCCGTTTGGTCTCACCAACGCTCCGGCTACTTTCTGCACCATGATGAATAAGGTATTCCATCTGTTCCTTGATCGGTTCGTAGTGGTTTACGTAGATGATATTGTGATCTATAACCGGACGCTGGAGGAGTACATCGAGCACTTGAGGCAGGTCTTCCAAGTCTTGCGCGAGAACGAGTTGTACGTGAAGTGCGAGAAGTGTACTTTTGCCCAAAAGGAAATTCCCTTCTTGGGGCACATAGTCGGGGGTGGTCGAGTTCGAATGGACGGGGCTAAGATCCGAACGATGGTCGAATGGGAGCCGCCGACCAAGGTGACGGAGTTGAGGTCATTCCTTGGCCTCACCAGTTACTACCGGCGCTTCATTCGGAACTACTCGAGCATCACGATACCACTCACGGATATGCTGAAGAAGGAGAAACTGTGGGAGTGGACCAACCGGTGCCAAGAGGCGTTCGATCGGTTGAAGCAAGCCATGACCGAGGAGCCGGTGCTGGCATTGCCCGATCACACAAGACCTTATGAGGTAGAGACTGATACTTCTGATTATGCTATTAGTGGTGTTCTCATGCAGGATGGCCATCCGGTCGCATTCGAGTCTCGAAAGTTGAACGATACCGAGTGTCGGTATATCGTTCAGGAGAAGGAGATGACCGCGGTGGTCCATTGTCTTTGGACGTGGAGGCATTATCTCCTAGGAGCAAAGTTCGTCGTAAGGACGAACAATGTGGCCACGAGCTACTTTCAGACGCAAAAGAAGCTAAGTCCAAAGCAAGCTCGATGGAGCATGTGTGGGTGTGAGGCATGAGAAAGCTGTATGCAATGCTCTGATTATTCGCATGTTCTTAATGTCGTGATGAATTAAATGACAGTTTCTGCAGGTCACATGTGCCAAGGCTAGGTAGGATCGCTTGTGGTTGTGTCTGCTTATTGAACTGTCCTATGCTTTTGTTTCTTTTTGCATTGTGCTGACTGCTGGATTAGGTTGTATGTTAAACTCCTGAGGCGAGCTAAGTTCCTAACCGGGGCTTAGGACTTTAACTTGCTGAGTTTATCTCAACCCGTCGTGGTTAACCTTTTCAGGACCTAGATGATGCAGTACCCGAGGATCGAAGAGAGCGATCCCCCTGAGGCCAGCGAGTAGGCACTTGTACAGTGTTAAGTTGCTAGGCCGGTCCCTTTTTTAGTAGGCCTTAGCTTGTCGCCTGTAGTAAGGCGTGTTTGTATTTGCTGGTGTGCTGGCTAACATTCAGATATATAAAATAGCGTTTGTTTTTCCTCTGCTGCTGTTGTTGCTATCTCTGTTGTTTGGTTTGGGAGTTGTTCGTTTCCGCATGTGCATAATTACAAGATAAAATGAATTGGTCGATGACAGTACCTAGGACGCCGTACAACTAGACCTCAAGTGAAATGGGGTTGTCGCGAGCTCGAGAGTCGGGGCGTGACAAGAAGTATCTCTCCACCATCTGGATGGATGAGCGACCGGGACAATGGGTTCCCCATCGGTTCCTGGCGTGGTATATTAGAGAGGATGATCTCTTGATTGGTCCTCTGCGCGGTTTTGATGGGCCACCCGGTAGAGGCCCCGAAGACGTTGACTAGGATCCTATGGAGTTGGACCCTCCAGACGAAGCCGTGGTGGATCCTGACCCTGCCCTACTTATAGCTGAACTGTACCCCTCTAACTATGATCCGATGGAGCCTGAGTCCGATGGGTCCTTGCACTTTGGTAGTCCCTGATAGATGTACTGAACCTGAGGGTTCTTTTTGAGAGAGTAGATTAACCTAGCCTTGGCCTCTTTTTGTTCGGCTTGGAAAAAGGAATTGACCTGCTGGCGGGCTTGTATTTAGAAAACGTTCTTTAATGGTTAATCTAGTAAGTAAATAAATGAGTTGGTTTTGCTACTTGATGTTGTTCATCCTTCTGTCCCTACTGTGATTAATTGATTGACTAGGTGTTAGTTCGTTTCCGCTTGCACATAATGAAAGAATAAAATGAGTGGTCGGCGACACGTCCTGGGACATCGCATTTGATTGACCAAAGAGAAGGGGTTGTCGCATGCTCGGGGTTCGGGGCGTGACAGCTCCCCCTTTCACCGAAACAGGCGCTTCCTCAAACCTCACCCAAAAAGTAGCCGTCATTCTAGCTGCCGTTAAACCACCACCATTCGCCGGTCGTTTACCTCGACCAGTGTCGACCGCCGCTGGCCACCTACTCTGATGACCACTAAGTTACTTTCTATTGCAAAGAAAAACCCCCGCCAACTATTCCACGAAAATCCTACAAAAACACAATGAACACAAGAAAAGCAAACATTATTCTATGGATATAGAAGCAAACAAGAATCGATCTAGAGTTAAAACATGGACTGGCTTTCGGCCTTCTTTGAGGCATTTTATCAAACATGTAGAGTGCATTAGCTAAAGTGGAAACATATGTTATTTCGGGGCTCCTATTCGGGCAGAGATCAACATACTAGATACAACAACATTCAAGATTAACTCAAAGATGGATTATTAGCACTTAGCACAGGTAAGATTAAAAACAACAAATCTCTTTTTATTTAGACATTTTAACAAACACTCAGTGTACATTACCGGAGGGGGAGGGGGGTTCCCGAACCGAACCTAGGATCAAGACACACAGTAGAGGCCCCCTAACTACCAAACAGTAGCAAAACTCATCGTGGCTAGTGTCGCGATCTCATCCTTGGAAGTGGGTTGGACCACCTAGGGTTTGGCTAATGGATTACTAAGTTTAAACTTAACTCGGGCTCTCCCAAGCCCATGCCAATTCGTGACTCAGAATTCAAGTTATTAAAATGCCAATGATTTTCAATTATGAGTCGCCACTAATTTATTTTTGGTGGGTTGATTAGAAACCCAAGTAAAGTAACATGAGAATTACTTTACTCCTATGAACCAGAGACCATGGGATCAGGGACTTGATTATGTTATATTTCTCTAATGCCCTTTTGGTACCTTTTCTCTTTTATTTGAAAAAATGATTTGCAGACAATTTGGATTGATTTTAATTTACTTCCGAACATGCGATGTAATCATATGAACGCGCAACCATTATTTAACACCCAATAAAGTAAAGCAATAAGTAAATTGCGAGCACAGGGACGAGATACTTACCTCAAAGCAACGAAAGCATCTGCGATATTGGCTTAAAAATCACATTGATAGTCTTAGATATGATTTCTAATTAACACACATTTATTGAAATATTTTTTAAGGTTTTCACTTATTTAATGAGGCCTAAAACTACGTGCAATGCATGCAATGATGTACGAAAGTGTCTAACTATAATAGCATGCAATGTGCAACCTAATATGCAAACTATATGTCACACAAATTATTTAACTTAATCTAATGCCAGGAAATATTTAATGCAACTATTGTAGTATGTCACGCATTCAAATGACCATAAACATGCAATGACTAGATGACACACGGAAGATGACCTAATTCTACATGACATGAGCATGGCAATTTTTTTTTATGTTTTTCCTTTTTTTTTTTTTTTTTGATTAAAATTCGAAATAAAAATAACCTATATTTAAACATGCAATTTTAATTAAGGAAATGGAATTAAATTTAATCTAGGGCAATATTTTTGGATTTTTATTTAAAAAATTCGGAATAAGAAATTGCCCTAAATATGCAATATTATCTAAAAAGAATCTACTCTAGTTTATTGTCTAGTCTTTTTGGATTTTTTTTAAAAAAAATAATTCAAATCAGGCAAATATAGAAAGAAATCACATCCACATTGAGCACGGCACCAAATCATGTAAGATACCAACCATGTTTGTTTAATATGGAAATAAATTGACGAATCCTATCTCGAGCTCGAGATCGAATTGGCCAATTTTTCAGAAAATCGCAAATCATATCTCGAGCATGAGATCGGATTGACAATTTTTTTTTCACGCGATTACGAGTCATATTTTGGACATGAAATCGAACTGACAATCATATGCACGTTGTGAAATTAGGAAAATTTCCTAATTTAAAAGGCTACTTGATATTGTGAACATGATAATATATCGTGAATTTCATCACATGCATCAACGGTATTTCAAATAAGGAAAGAAAATATTCGAAAATAAAATTAGACAAGATTTTTTTAACTAATCTGAATATTTGCTTCCAAATTTGGCAACTCGTGAACAGTGGATCGGCGCGGTTCTCGGTGGTAGTTTTGGCGAAACACAATGGCGAGGGGGGCAACGGATCGCGGCTAGCTCACTAGTCACGGTGACGAATGTTCACGGACAAGGGGGACTTCGTGTACTATTTGTACGCCGCGGGTGGACTTCACGGCACAATGAGGAACTCACGGTGGAGGCTTAGTGCTCACTGGACGAAACCAAAGACATGTAAAATCAAAATTGGATGCAATAATGATGAGTGGATGCAATGCAGGCTGCTGGTTGCTCGTCGATTTTTGGAGTGGTGATGGTAACGAGTCAACTCCTCGGAATTCTTGGCATTGCACTAAGTAGAAAAGCGCTCTTCGATGGGTCTCAGCCGAGAATAATCCTCTGGACAACCTGCAAAAGTAGAAAGCAACACCCCTCGGTTGGGTACGAATTCAGCAAGAGCTCGATGACGGGATGGCGGTGCACATCACGGCTAGAGTAGCAGGGACTGCAGCGGTAGAGTGGTGTTGGGACAGGATTTGTCTCCTTGGTTCAGCCGAGAGAGGACTTTCTCTCTTCTCTCTCTCTTTCAAGGGCTGTGGTTCCTTTTCTCTCAATTGTGTCCCTCTATTCAGTGTATGTGGCCCCCTTTTTATAGGTGAAATGACTATGTTATTCAAGGAAAGAGTATAAATTTGCATATTACCTATTTAGCTTTTGCACAAAGAATACGTATCCCATGTGCAATATTTTTTCAATATTTCATCCGACACCTTCCCTTCTGTCAAGAAATATATCCCACGGTGTGTATATTTATTGAATATTGGAGGAATAATGCAAATCTTCTCGGGAATATTCTTATCTTCCAATTCGTCACTCCTTAACGAGCCTAGCCAAATTCTATTTCACTGTGGGATTAGTCTAACTCATTAAATTAAAGGTTAGAACCATCAATTGGAGCCCATCTGCCATCGATCCATTGCAAATGCAATAATAATAAATGCTCCTAAAACTATATGCTATGCAATTTAATTCTAATATTTTTGTTTAGGGATTAAAATTAATCCCTAAATTTTGTGCACTAAATTACTAATAATCGATCAAAATTTAAGTGTCAATAGCTGCCCCTCTTTGAAGGTGAGCTCACAGAGGTTGCATTCAAAGATAAATTGAGACCTAAATTTTGACCATGCTTATGCAATATAATGTTATTTTTTGTGGGAAAATGAATCCCATTTTAAAATGCAATTTGATATGATGCATGAAAAGTTAATGCAAACGTATAATGCAGAAAAAAGAAAAAAAAAAGCGTACCTATAGTTACTTACCAATCAGTACGGTAGAGCATCTTGAGGTACGGGATGAATCTTAACTACACAAGCATCCGATTTTTTATTTCAGATTTCTTGAAGAGTTTGATGCTTATTGAATTGCCTAGATCCAAACTGAGACAACCGAATGAATTTAATCAACAGATGCTCAATGTTAGGTGAGACGGCCATTGGAACAAGATGTCTCGAAATACTTAGATCTAGACTAAGGTATAAAGAGAAAAATTAAAGAACATTCATATCCATAATGAAATGTTCAATGAAAAAATTTGAGACATTTAGATCCATACTGAAATGTCAAGAATTGGGGAACTTAATCAATAAACACTCAATGTTAGGTGAGATGAATATTGGATTAAGACAAGTTAACCAATAGATGATCAATGTTAGGTGAGTCAAATATTGGATTAAGATAACTCGAAATACCTAGATTGAGACTAAGGTATAATGAGACAGATCAGAGAACATTCATATCCAAAATGAAAAGTTCAGTATTTTGTAACATTCAAATTTAGACTGAGATGTCAACTAATGACTGAAAGATTTTAGCTGGGATATCTGATCACTTTAATTTATGTGAGGAGTTACCAGATTTTGCTTTGGGTACTCAGAAGTATTAGATGCTAACCTGAGATTTCCTACCTGAGGCCTTGATCGGATTGCCTCAAGGTTGCTTGCTAGCAATGCTTTGGAAATCTTGGAGTGTTTGAACACGTCTTAATGCTTTAGAGAGCGAATCGAGCATCACAGCTACTTGATTTTCATGAGAACTTTAACTGTCAAACATGGTTAGCAACAACAGGTATATGCAGTCATCATCACCAGATATTTCCAATTTATTTGCGGTCCATGTGTCACACATTGGAAAGAATTTCTGAAGAGCAATCCATTTAGAACACGAGTGTCATCGATGTGTCAAATAAAGGGCCTCTTTGGTCTGAAAGGACTTTTCACTCACTCTCACGAAAAGGCTATTTTATCCCAATAATTGATGTGAGAATTTGAAAATCATTCTATTTCACTATCATCATACTAGACAGGGGTCTGAGTATTCTCGCAATCGGTACAACTTTACCAATCTGAGAGGTCTTTAACATGGACCATAATATGGGCTTGGTCAACGGCTTAACAAGGGGACTCTTTAAGTCAAGGCTATTGAAAGAACAGTTCTACAATCATCTTTAGGTTTACAAGTCAAGAATCCTGCAAAATGAGATTGAAATAATCTTGCTCGCACTTCTTTGAGCAATGCTTAAGACATGTGAATTGAAATAATCTTGCTCGCACTTCTTTGAGCAATGCTTAAGACATGTGAATTGAAATAATCTTGCTCGCACTTCTTTGAGCAATGCTTAAGACATGTGAACACCTACGTTAATTCAAGTGCCCTAATCTGAAGAGACTTTGTAAGGGATGTAACGTAGGCTAGGTTTATGGATTTAGAAACAAAAGGATTATCAAGCTCAAAATGTGTTTAGATGGGTGAGAGTTGGTGATCATCTTGGCATTACTGCTAGTCTTCATCTTCGCCATCAAGGATTGTCTTCAAAATGTGCTCTATTGACTCTAAAAGTTTTGTGTCGTGACCTCCCCGAAGGTGAATCACCATGGGAAGGCTAATGGATTACTAAGTCTGAAGCCTTAGTGCGAACTCTCCCAAGCCCTACCAATCGCAACTTGGTACTCAAAATTTAACATTGTTAAACATATAATTTTATTCAATTAGGAGCCGCTACTAATCAATTAGGGTTGATTAGAAACCCAAGTAAAGTATGGGAGAATACTTTACTTCTACGAACCAGAGATTCAATAGGTTCAGGGACATAGTTATGATAAGTTAAACTAGCGCCCTTTCGGTATCCTTTCTCTTTAAGTTTCAAACGTATTTTTTTGCAAGCAATCTTGGTTGATTTTAACCTAAGCCACTAACATGGAAAGGAGTGGGCATGCGAATCACAATCAATGACATTCGACAGGTCCAAAAGGATAAACGTAAGAATCATGATCGACCTTAAAGCAAAACAAGCTATAACTAAAAATGCATGCCCTAAACATAAATTCTAAATGGGATGACATCTAATTTTTTTTTATTTTTGTAAAATTAATTATGTATGACTTTAATCTAAATTTAACATGCATGATTCTTACTCTAATGACATATGACGTGCAATTCAAATGGCCTAACTCTATTGACATATGCTAATTGAAAACTATTGTAACATATATGTAATCATGACCCTAAATATGTATGTACTACGTGATGTAAGATGAATGATGTAACAATGCTATATGCATATGCATGATCTTTCTTCTTCTTCTTTTTGATTTTTTTTTGATTTTTTTTTTTGATTTTATTAAAATCAAAATCCGAAACTAAACTAAGTCTTATTAGAAAATTTCATCTAAAAAAATATTATATAAATCTAAGATGCAACCTAGCTACCACATTATCATGCAATCAAAACTACCATGCGATGCAATGTGAAATTTTTTTTGTATTTTTATTAATGGTAAAATTTACTAATATAAAACCAACACAAACAACGAACACAACTATATAAACATATAACTCATCACGACCAAAGATGAAAGGTTACAATAATCAAAAATCTAATCCGATGTCTCTTGGCTCAGTATTTTTGATTATTATGACCCTCGAGACAAAAATATACCTAACGAATCACCAATCACAATAAGAACCAAATAATTGTAAAAATAAATAAGAAAATGACCAAATTAATTTTGATTAAAGAAAACTAACTGATTTAGAAGAGAATTATCTTGGAGAATGCGACTAACAAGGAACGATGCCAAGGTCCCAATGATGAGTTCCCAAATAGCATGAGAATTCGTCTAATTCAAGTCATTACTTTCACGACGGCGGTGGCTTGCGATGAGCGATGATGATGGATGTTCACCGACGATGGACTCTGGCGTGAAGAATTATGGTGATTCTTAGCAAGACCGAAGAAACCTGCAAATAACTCATATTGGATCCAAGAATTCTGTTGACTTCGTTAGATCCTGTGAGCAAGAAAACAAATATGCAAGATATTTGCTGAGCACCAAGATCCCCACTCTCACTTTTCTCTTGATGTTTCCCCCACTTTTTTTTCAGCATCCCCTTCCCATTTCTTTTCTTTGACCCCCTCTCTCACTTTTCTCTTGATGTTTCCCCCACTCTCTTTTTTTCAGCATCCCCTTCCCTTTTCTTTTCTTTGACCCCCTCTCTCACTTTTCTCTCCCTTTTCTGTGTTTTTTTTGTGTGTCTTTCAGTGTGTGTGGACTATGTTATTTAAGGAAAGATGACAAATTTGCACGTTGCATATTTAGCTCTTATATCCCACGTGCAATATTTTTTCAATATTTCATTCGACACCTTTCCTAAATATTGAAAGAATAATGCGAATATTCTCGAGAACATTCTCATATTCCCGGGAATATTCTCATATTCCAACTCGTCACCCCTTAACGGGCCTAGCCAAATTCTCTTTTACCGTGGGCTTAGTCCAACTTGTTAAATTAAAGCTTAGAACCATCAATTGAAGCCCATTTGCCACATGTCCAATGCAAATGCAATAATAAATGCTCCTAAAACTATATGCTATGCAATTTAATCCTAATATTTTTTGTTTAGGGGTTAAAATTAATCCCTAAATTTTTGTGCATTAAATTACAAATGATCAATCAAAATTTAGGTGTCAACATTTTGCATTTGAGTTATTTGAGTACCACTTCATTGGGGATACAACTTTTCACAATTGATAGTCATCTATCTTGACCCCTTTTTATTTTCTCTTGTGGGCATTGGCCTTGCTTTTACCAGGCACATTATTTTTTCTTGCCTCTCTTTTTATTCTTATGTCTATGGGCATTGGCCTTGCTTTTACTAGGCACACTGCTTTTTCATGCCCCCTAGTTCTAATTTTACCTTTGACACACTGTCTACAATGTATCGATCATTCATTTGGACTTCTGAAGGTCTTCACATTCTATTGGCGCTCTGGACCATGCTATTTCTTGAATGATTACTTTCTACTTGCCCCAGTGTGGGGGATGATCACCAATTGGGTTCAAAGAAATGAATTTGTAGGCTCAAAAGGGCTATGCAACGGATATAAGTGTGTAGGAAAAAAAATGTTCTTCGTCATCCTAACGTACTTGGATTATTGTTTGAGCTCATCCGCAATAAGATACCCAAAGATTGATGCAAGTGAGAACAAGAGAATTTCTATCTATTTTTCTCACCACGTGATGCTAACTTACCTTCAGTTTGCCCCGATATGGGGTGGTTCTTAACACGGGTAATTTGAAAGAAATCTCCACTAGCATATGGTTCAAAGTGTTTAAGCAATGGATCATTTGTAATGTTTGTGATAGAGAAATGAATCGCCCCTCATCATTTTGGTCATCATACCTTTTGCGAGAGAACTCTTTACCTTGCAAGCATGTAATTTTTCCGCTCAACTCACTAGGAATTAGTGTATGGGGAAGTGTTTAGGACAATGCTTGCCTTTCATCATTCCGATGTATCCCATTTGACACATTCAATTTATTTCGCTAAAAATGATAATGCAACATTTGCAAAAAAAAAAAAATGGAGAAACTGACTTGCAATACATTCATTATGAAAATATCTGAAATAGCAGAATCAGGGGTAATACTTCTTGACAGAATCAAAATTAATTGGACTAGAAAACTCACGACCATTCATTTCTGTAAGGATTAAGGCGCCTCCAGGAAGTACCTTCCTTACCACATACGGGCCACTGTAATTCGGAGCGAATTTGCCCCCAGGATTAGGAAAAATTAGCAATAGCTTCCTCAGGACCAGATCATTTTCCTCAAAATGCCTCATCTGTACCTTTCGGTTAAAGGACCTAGCTACTCTTTGTTGGTATGACTGACCGTGGCAAAGAGCTTTCAGCCTTTTTTCATCAATTAGGTTCAACTGATTGTACCTTTGTTTCATCCATTCTGCCTCGGATAATTCCACTTGGGATAAGAATCTCAGAGAGGGGATCTCCACTTCCACAGGCAAGACTGCTTCCATACCATATACTAGAGAGAAAGGGGTTGCCCCAATAGAAGTATGAATCAACGTCCGATATGCCATTAATGTGAAAGGTAACCTATCATGCCAATCTCAATAATTCTCGATTGTCTTTGCCAAGATCTTCTTGATGTTTTTATTGGCCGTTTCAACAACTCCGTTCATTTGTGGGCGGTAAGGGATGAATTCAGATGTTTGATCTTAAATTCAGCGAACAGCCCATCCACAAGCTTGTTATTCAAGTTTGTCCCATTGTCAATGACGATTGCTTCAGGGACCCCATAACGAGCAATTATGTCACGCTTAATGAACTTCACAACGTTTTGGGCAGTGACATTAACATAAGATGCAACTTCAAACCACTTAAAGAAATAATCTATTGCCACCAGAATGAATCGATGCCCATTTGAAGCTTTAGGGTTTATTGGGCCAATCATATCGATGCCCCACATTGAGAAGGGCCACGGCTCGGATAACTGGTGCAGCTCAATTGGGAGGACATTTATATTATCTCCATGAATTTGGCAACATGGCAACTTCGAATGTGTTGGATGCAGTCACTCTCTAATGTCAGCCAGTAGTATCCCAATCTCATAATTTTCTTGGCTAACATGTGCCCATTCATATGTGGGCCACAAACTCCTTCATGTACTTCTTGCATAATTTGCTTAGCTTCGGCTACGTCTACACATTATAACAAGACTGAATCATAAGATCTCTCGTATAAATTGTTACTGCTAACAAAGAACTTTGAGGCCATCTTTATTATGTATTTTCTATCGGCTAGGGAACTTCCTTCAGGGAATTCCTGTTTCTGAATGTAGTTCATGAGATCGTAATACCATGGTTTCCCATCATGTTCTTTAGTCACAACCATACAAAAAGCCGGCTTTGCCAAAATCTCTATTTTCAATGATTCGACTTCTAATCCATTGGTAACTTGCAACATTGATGACAACGTTGCGAGTGCATCTGCGAACTGATTGTGAGATCTTGACAAGTATTCAAAAGAAATTTTATCAAATTCTTTCACCAGCTCTTCTAGATACTTGTGATATGGGAAAAATTTAGAGTCCTTGGTCTTCCATTCACCTACTGTTTGGAGTGTGATCAGTGCGGAATCTCCGTACACTTTTAATTTAGCCACTCCCATCTCAATCACGGCTTGAAGCCCAAGAATACAAGCTTCATACTTGGCTATGTTATTAGTGCAAGAAAATATCAACTTTGCAGCTACTGGATGGTGTTGTCCATCTGGGGATATTAGAACTGCCCCAATGCCAGAACCAAACATGTTTATAGCTCCATCAAAGAACATGGTCCATGAATCTTCACTTACATATAAGATGCGATCATCTAGGGAACATTCATCATTATTCAAGAGTCCTAGACTTTTGACCAATATGTTTGCAATCACTTGACCTTTAACTGACTTTTGTGGCATAAACTGAACGTCAAATTCTGAAATCAAAATCTGCCATTTTGCTAACTTACCCACTAAAGCCGGTTGATCAAGTAAGTACTTGATGGGATTGTTCTCGGTCACGAGAAATATCTGATAATGCAATGTATCGCAGTCTATGCAGTACCCACACTAATGCAGTGCAAGTCTTCTTGCTATCAGAATATTTCAGCTCTGAGATAGTGAATTTCTTGCTTAGGTAATAAATGGCCCATTCTTTTTGATCGATAGGACTTTCCTGAGCCAACATTGCGCCCAATGATTCACTATGAATGGTAAGTTAGAGAATCAAAGGATGCCCTGGTAATGGTGGGACAAGAACTGGCGGATTCATCAAGTATTGCTTTAGTTTGTCAAACGTTTCTCGACATTCATCATTCTAGTTGACTTGCGCATTTTTCCTCAGGAGCTTAAAAAATGGTTTGGTAGTGTCGGAAAGTTGGGAAATGAATCGGGCAATGTAATTCAATCTCCTTAAAAGACTTTGAACCTCTTTAGCCATCGACAGAGGTCACAACTCGCATATGGCCCTAGCTTTAGATGGGTCGATCTCGATGCCTTTACTACTCACAATGAACTCAAGTAATTTACTGGATGTAGCCCTGAACTCGCACTTGGGAGGATTTAGGTGGAGCTTGAATTCATGAAGCCGATCAAATAACTTCTTTAGGGTCTCGACGTGGCTTTTTCTAGGTCGAGTTTTTGCAATCATGTCATCAACGTAAACTTCAATCTACTTATGCATCATGTCATGGAATTGTGTTACCATGGCTCGCTGATAAGTAGCCCTTGCATTTTTGAGTCCGAAGGGCATAACCCTATAATGAAAGGTACACCACAGGGTGATAAATGTAGTCTTCTCCTTGTCTTCCTCCTTCATTTTTATTTGATTATACCCGGAAAAACCATCCATGAATTAGAATAGCTCAAATCTAGCAGTGCTATCCACAAGGACATCTATATGTGGTAACGGGAAATCATCTCTCGGGCTAGCCTTGTTCAAGTCTCGATAATCAACACAAATCCGAACTCCGCCATGTTTCTTCATCACTGGCACTATATTAGCCACCCATTTAGGGTATTGTGAGACTTCAACGAATCCCACTTTCAGAAGTTTCATTACCTCTTCCTCTATCTCCTTCGAGAGTTCAGGCTTAGTTCTTCACAGCTTTTGCTTCTTAGGGTACATACCCGGATTAGTAGGCAAAGAATGATCCACAATGGATGGATCTAAACCTAGCATATCGACATACATCCAGGCAAAGATATCTTGATAATCTTTTAGAAGCTGAGTCAGGTGTTCGACCTCTTCTTCAGGGAGATTTGCCCCTATCTTCACTTCCTTGGCCTCTCCGACATTGCTTAAATTGATAGTGATGGTTTGGTCAGAGGTGGAGCTTTGGGTTTTTCATGTTGCTCCCAATTACCTTGTACCTCGATGGAGTCCTCATTAAGATCGCCATTATCATTGTTTACTACATTAGATTGGACCATTCCCATACCCTTGCATACTACAGGATTATACCTGAAACACAAAGTGGCTAATTTAGAAAAACAAATAGGGCTAAATGACATTTTTTAGATTTTTTTTTTGCAAAACATCCTTTTTAGATTTCTTTTGCAAAATTATCTTCTTCTTTCTTTTTCTTTTTTTGAAATTTTTGACATGAGGAAGCATGATGAAGCCCAGGCCTTAGAATTATCCTTGGATTTTTGCTCCTTTTTTTTATCGGTTGGATATCATCACCAAGTTAGTTTGGTGTACCCCATCACGCCCTCAAAATAAACTAGTAATTTTATTGAAATTCATCAATCAATTACATCTTATTGAATGGAAATGCGATATTCAAGCCCTAAAAGAAAGCGAAAAAGAAGAAACAAAAAAAAAATCCCTAAAATGCAGTAAAAATTCCCACGCAAAAGAATATGCGAAAATGATAAATGAGTTACTCTTGTGGGCTAGCGCATGTTCCCTCCAAAGGTTCTTCTTCAATAGCGCCAATAAGTGTCGCGACCTCACCTTCAGAAGTGGGTTGGACCACCTAGAGGTTTGACTAATAGATTACTAAGCCTATACTTAGCTCAGGCTCTTCCAAGCCCATACCAATTCGAGATCTAGGGTTTAAGTTTTTAGTATGCAGATGATTTTTACTTAGAGTCGCCACTAATCTAATTTTGGTGGGTCGATTAGAAACCCAAGTAAAGTAACGGGAGAATTATTTTACTCCTACAAACCAGAGACTATGGGATCGGGGACTTGATTACGTTAGATTTCTTTAATGCCCTTTCAGTATCTTTTCTCTTTTATTTATAAAAAGGAAATTTGCAAGTAGTTTGCATTTATTTTAATTTACTCCATAACATGCAATGTGATCATACGAGTGCGCAATCATCATCTAACACCCAATAAAACAAAGCATAAATAAATTACGAGTACATGGAGGAAATACTTACTTGAAAGCAACGAAAGCATCTACGATGTTAGCTTAAAAAATCACATCAATGATCCTAGATATGATTTCTAATTAACATGCAATCATTCAAATACTTTTTAAGGTTTTCACTTATTTAATGAGTCCTAAAACTACGTGCAATGCATGCAATGACATACAAAAGTGTCTAAATATAACAGCATGCAATGTGCAACCTAATATGCAAACTATATGTTATGCGATATTAATTATTTGACTTAATCTAATGCCAGGAAATATTTAATGTAACTATCCTAGTATGTCACGCATTTGAATGACCCTAAACATGGAATGACTAGATGACATGCGGAAAATGACCTAATTCTACATGACATGAGCATGTCAATTTTTTTATGTTTTCTTTTTTTTTCCCTTTTTTATTAAAATTCGAAACCAAAAATAACCTATATTTAAACAGGCAATTTTAATTAAGGAAATGAAATGAAATTTAATCTAGGGCAATATTTTTGGATTTTTATTTAAAAAATTCGAAATAAGAAATTACCCTAAATATGCAATATTATCTAAAAAGAATCTACTCTAGTTTATTGTCTTTTTTTTTTTTTTTTTAGAAAGAAAAAAATTTCAAATCAAGCAAATATAAAAAGAAATCACATTTACATTAAGCACGACACCAAATCACGTAAGATACCATTCATGTCCGTTTAATATGGAAATAAATTGTCGAATCGTATCTCGGGCATGAGATTGGATTGACCAATTTTTTAGAAAATCGTGTAACATATCTCGGGCATGAGATCGGATTGACGATTTTTTTTTCATATGATTGCGAGTCATATTTCGGGCATGAAATCGAACTAACAATCGTATGCACGTTGTGAAATTAGGAAAATTTTCTAATTTAAAAGGCTACCCGATATCATGAACATGATAATAAATAGTGAATTTCGTTTTATGCATCAATGATATTTCAAATAAAGAAACAAAATATTCAAAAATAAAATTAGACAAGATTTTTTACCTAATTCGAATATATTTGTTTCTAAATTTGGCAACTTGTAAATCACAATCGTCGAGTGGTGGATCAGCACGGTTCTCGGTGGTGGTTTCGGTGGAACACGATGGCATCACGAGGAAAGGATTACAAGCATTTTCAGCTTGGGATCACGGTGATGCAACGGTGAGGTGGCTTGGTGGTGGTGATGGGCTCACGTGTGGAGACTGATGGCGAGAAAATTTTCCAGCAACGACAAATCGGCGGCAAGAGCAAAGAAATAATGTAGGCCTTCTCAAACGCCGAGTAACCTACGCATGGAGAAATCCCTGCACTGAAAGAATTATATGTGTTGCTTGAGGTGGTCTCAACGCCAGTAAGAGAATGCAACACGGCTGGCTGTGCAGGGAACACCTAGAACAACGCCAAGGACGTTGTCACAAAGCAAACAGCGCCAGGAGGAATGTAGGGATTGGACTGAGAACAAGCTGGCACTCGTGGCTCGCAGATGTTTCGTTGGGAGGGATCACGACGTAGCTGGGGATGCTAGTGCAGCGGCTCGTCGTCCGGGTTCCACAGCGAGTAACGACAGGTCGTTGGTGTCAGGCTCAAAGGACAGCGGCTCGTCGCAGACAAGACTCAGCACGGGTCGCGGCAATGATCAGATAGGCAAGCTTGGTCGATCGCCGCAGGAACGAAAAGGCAGCGATGTTAGTGGCGGTCGAGTAGCAAGCTTGTCGAGGGAGGGGGAGCACGATGCGAGTGGTTGCGGATAGCGGGCGTCGGGATCTTCAATCGAGATGGTCGAAGAAGAATCCCTTTTTTTCTCTCGTCCCTTTTACTCTCTAATTTGTGACTCTCTATGCTCTCTCTTCTTTTTTTTTCTTTTTTTTTTTTCTTTTTTTTTCTTCCCTCTTCTCTGCATTCACTGGTCCCTTTTATAGGGAGGGGGCTCGAACTGTTAAGGAAAGAAAACATATTTTGTTTCCTTTCCTGGGCGCATGGAATCGTCCTTGACGGCACGCTCTTTCTTATCTTGCGACAGAAATATATTTACTCAATATATGACCCATGCTAACCGATCCTTTATCTGTATCATTTCCTTGCATAGAGACATCGGAGAAAGAACGATCTTGCAGGCCTTCCCTCATCATGAACAAATATCATCAAAAGGATATATTGCTGGAATATATGTCCTCACGTTAGATCTTTTCTTGCCCCATTTTGTCCACATGCTTGTCCCATTTTTTTTTTTCCTTCCCTTTTCAAGCACGTGAATATTCGTATAATATGCGCCTGGTTGAATTCTCAAGACCCTTGTAATATTAATCTCTATATTTCTTGACTTGAACGTCACATGTGCAGAGCACAAAGAAATTTTGGAATGGTGGGCTTATATGAATGATGGGTTGGGCTAAATTTTTATGGTCTTAATCGAACTCGCTAAATCAAAGCTCGGAACCATCAATTCGAACCCATCTGTCACTGGTCCGATGCAAATGCAATAATAATAAATACTCCTAAAACTATATGCTACGCAATTTAATTCTAATATTTTTGTTTAGGGGTTAAAATTAATCCCTAAATTTTTGTACATTAAATTACTAATGGTCAATCAAAATTTAGGTGTCAACAATAAGGAGATCATCAAATAGGTTCATGATTCCTTCCAATGCATCATTAGGGTTCTCTTCTTCTAGAAGTATCGGATCATCCATTCCACCCCACCTGTTCGGAACAATGTCACGGGGGTCAATGTAAAAACTAGGGGGAGTCAAGTACTTCACATAATAGTCAAATTTGCCACTCGGTTACCCCAGGGTATCTATCACCTCTCTACTATCTTGCATTGTCCTAGCGGGACTAGGGAACGTCTCGCGAATGTGGGGAGGTAGCGAGTTTTCCTTTTCTTGTCCCTGCCTTGGTAGTGAGTTTTGCCTTTGTTGCCTCTGCCCTCCAGAGTTTTCTCCACCTCTTCCATGATATCCTAATCCAGCAAAACGGGTTCTCTGAGGGGCTTCAATAGGGTTCCTAATACCTTGGCATGTCCTTCCAAGACCATGGCTAGCAACAAAACCATTTCCAACCATCACCCTTCCTACCATAACAGCAGTATTTGATATTTTAGGAGCACGTAGTGATAAACCTCGAGAAGCATATATGGTGGACACTAACTCAAATGAATGGTAACTTGATTCAAGCTTGGAATCTGGCTCGATATAGGGAATAGTGGTTTCATGATAAATCTGGTGGTCTTCCTCGCCATGGACAGTGACTAGCTTCCCCTTAATCACAAATTTCACGCTTTGATGGAGACTTGATGGCATAACCCCAGCAGTATGTATCCACGGACGACCCAACAAAAAATTAAATATGGTGGGGATGTCCATTACTTGAAAGGGGATTTTGAAAATTACTGGTCCTATTTGCATATCAAGGTGGATTTCCATAATCACTTCCTTCTTAGTCCCATCAAAAGCTCGCAAGCAAGTCTTCGCAGCATGTATCTTGGATGGATCTATCTTGAGGCAGTGAAGAGTGGCCAATGGGCATATATTCAGAGCGGATCCATTATCAATAAGCACGCGGGATACATAGGAAGTTTTGTGTTTGACCGATATATATACAACGGTTTATTGTGTCCTCTCCCTTCAATAGGGAATTCTTCATCAAAGAAAGTGATCAAATCCTTGAGAAGGATCGACCCAACAAATTCCTCGAGCTTGCTAGGCTCAACTGTCTCTAGAATATGAATCTCACTCAACACCTTCATTAAAGACTTTTGATGTGTGGGAGACGTTTGCAAGAGCTCAAGCAAAGAGATTTGAGCTAGCATTTTCCGTAATTGGTCGACCACGTTATACTCACTTACTTTGATTACAGCTAGAAATTCTTTAGCCTCTTCATCAATAATAGGCTTTGTAGGTTGAGTATTTGCTCGAGTATAAATTCGGCCAGATCTTGTAACCAGGTCAACATTCAGGTCATAGGACCAAGGTACTGCCTTATTGTCAGTATATTCATAGGGTTAAGGTATCTCGATCACTATCCCTTCATTGTGCACCGGGACCTTAGTAGATGGTTCCACATCTTTTTGGAGTGGCATATCCACAGGCAGTGGATTGATTTCATCCTTACCAGCATTCAGCACGGCCTATCCTTCTTCCTAATCAATAACGACTTGGGATATAGTGGAGACCATGCCAATATGGTCAGCATACACAATCATTCCGGCCTCCACCATCCTAGCGACCCTTTCTTTCATCAAGGACAGGGGAATCACCTCATGACTATGTGACATCCTGAATTTCGACCATTCTTGGGATATGTGAAATGGTTGTTTTATCAATGCGCTATTAGTTACGTTTACTCTGACTTGACCCCCCATGAGTACAAAAAGGCAATTAAGGATTGATACACGTACGACCAGTGAATTCAATCAGGGATAGCCGCTTGACCATAAGGATCAATGGGGGATGATACCACGCTGTTACAGTTCAATTAGCAAACGGAAATAAATCGATTTGGCAGAAATACGAGGTCGGATTGCGGGTGATTCCGCACAACTTCAATATTGACTGCGAATGACATTAAACCGATTTCCTTTTGACTCTATACTCAACGTGAGCAATTAACCTCTCATGATTACATGACAATCGAGGATCGCCTTGATTTGAATAGGCACAATCGTGGATTAAAAAGCTATCAACCACGGGTCAAACGTGCGAGAGCCCCTAAACGACGTCCGATAGTTAGGTCATACTAAAGTCACGATTGATCGATTTTAACCACGAATTTCAATCCGATTTCGGGTATCGAACTTTCAAGGATATCAAGACTAAAATATTAGACGCTGTCTCATTGATTCTCGGATCTATCAGTAAGCCCGAAATTTATCGGAAAAGGATTCAACGGGCCAAAAAATTGGAACCAAGAGGAGATGGACCAACTGAAGGCCCAATGGGCCTTGCGTCCATTAAGGTTCGGCCGAGTGGGCCCCAAGCCAAGCCCACCAAGCCCAAGTGGGCCCAACTTCAAGCCTTGAGCCCAATTGCATTTTCTAGCCCATTTCTCCACAATTTGAGCCCAAACCAATTTTATGCAAGCCCGTATAAAATCTTGGCCCATATACGCGTATAGTACGGTAAACTATACTTTGAGAAATTACCATTTTACCCCTACTAGAAGATGCATTGAATTTTTGGGGACAAAAGACAAGAAAGTCAAGGAAATTGAAGGGAAATGATGGTATGGAAGGGAAATTGGACTTGGCTTCTTCCTCTCTCTCTCCTCATTTCCCTTCCTCCCCTTTGTGCAGCCCATACTCCCACGTTTTTCCCCCTCTTCCTCACTTTTTCTCCCTCATTTTCTCTCTTCTCCTCATGTTTTCTCCATGGTTCTTCCCCTTGGATGCCCCCTTGACCATTTGGACCACCCTCACCTGCAATCTTGGCTGTCTTGCCGCTGTTTTGGAGCCACCGTGCTACTGTGGTGCTGCCCATCCGGGGCCACCCAAGCTGCACCTCTCTCTCTCCCTCGCGGTTCTCACCTCCGTCGGAAACCGCCTCCGCCGAGACCCATATTTGCCGTGCACCTCTGTAAAGTTTTGGACATGGCCGTGTGTAGCCCTTGCCGCCGCCGTTGCGCCGGTGTCGTTGGAATCGTCGCCGGGTGAGTTTACGTTCTAATCCATCGATTAGTCCGTTAAACTTGCTTAGGGTAGTTAATTAGGGTTAATGCTAGTTTAGGGGGTTTAAGTAAGTATTATTAGCGCTAAGATAGGTGGTTAGTTAGATGGTTAAGATTAGTTTAGGTTAATTTAGCTTATTATGCTTAAATGTTGCTTAATTGTGGGCTATGTGATTTTTGTGATTAATTAAGCATGTTTAGCTTAATTGCTTGATTAATTATTTTAATTAATGTTTTATTTAATTTTTGGATTTAATATTTTAATTAATTGAATTTCGGGAAAATTACTATTCATAATTACTGTTCACGGCACTGTTCATGCAAAAGTTAATTTTTGTCTTAATTTGATGTGTTCTTGGTTGTTATGATTTATTGAAGTGCCAATTATTAATTATACTCGTGAATATTGATGAAATGCGTGATTGAGTGTTGGTTGGATTTGGAATTTTGGAATTTTGGAATTGGCGAGTGATACCGCATGACATATTGCATGGATTATCTGAAATGGCATGTCGCATGAGTATGAGTGCATGAGCGATGTTGCATTCACAATCAAGCAAAAGCAAATATAAGAATAAACTGTTTACTAATGTGTTGCATGGTCAGATTAAAGTTGATAGCCCGATTGAGCCGGATGACCGCTAATCCCCATTGGGGTTGTACCGTGACCATTGGGTCGCCTGACAGTGGTCAGATGCGGGGCTGCGGCAATGAGCGGGCCCTATGCTCCATAGGGAATACCATCGATGGGGGAAAGCCCATGACGTCGTCATGCCTCATGGGGGAGATGAACTGTATCATCTAATGGTCATGTGCCTTACCTGCATTGTATAAGATTTGACGTGTAGGGTATGACATGATCAGGTAAGGATGCCTGCGAGTCAATTGATTGCTGATTGTTTCTCATGGGGTTACTTGGGTAGATCACATTTATAATTAAGGCAAGCAAGGATCGCTTTGCAATTGATCTGCTATAATGATGAGGATTGTACCTGTTAGGAACCCCGAGGCGAGTTGGCGTCCTAATCGGAGCTTAGGGTGATAACTCACTGAGATAATATCTCACTCGTCGTTGTTAACCATTTTTCAGGTCTGTAGTTGTGGCATCTATATTACCGTTGTTTGGGAAGTACTGGAGCAAGTCGTGGAGGGCAACAGGTTGGTGTGCCATTGATTGAAGGAAGTAGATTAACCCTGTTTAGTATTTTGATGACTATAGTGGAAGTCGCCCGATTGAGGGGCTTGTGTATAAACTTCCTAGGGTTAATTAGTTTAAGAATAAAAACGACATTGCTGCTGATTGTGGTCTTTCTACTATCCCTGTGGTTTATTGACTGGGTGTTGGTGAATTACTTCCGCATGCGTTTAATCGCAAGATAAAAGAATGGTCGGCGATGTGTCTTGGGAAGTCACATTCATTTGACCAAAGTGAAGGGGTTGTCGTGTGCTGGGGATTCAAGGCGTGACAGACTAGGGTAGTATCCAGCCCTCACTAGTCCATTATAGACATCTGCAACATGCACTATCAGATTCTTGACCTAACTAGTGTCAAATATAGTGTTCACATTAGCTTCGTGCTCGGGCAATGGGTTCTTTTTGACACTCGGTTGGGTGGTGCGGAAGGAAAATGCATTAGTGTCCAATAAATTTTGAACTTTATGCTTCAAGGTCATACATTCATCAGTTGAATGTCTCACTTCTCCCATATGATACTCGCATTTCTTGGAGGGGTTGTAGTTGGAGAATTTCTCCGCATTGGGCCGCTTTGGTTCATAAGAGAGCAGCACATTCTTTTGCAAGATTGGCAAGACTTGAGATAGAGGACCAGGAAGTGGAGAGAACTGCCTCTTAGTGAATTGTCATGATGCGGATGGATGGCCTCCACTATGCTGATTCCTAAGGACATGGACGATTGGAGGCTTATTAGAGGTTGGTTGCGCATATGCAATATTTACTTTAGTGGTTGGCTCTTTCTCTTTCTTTGCAGTAAACCTCCTGTTTGCAAAGGTTGGTTCATTAAACCATCCCTCATTTAGCCCTATCTCAATTTGTTTGCCTATAGGGATGAGTTGATTAAAGTTCTTAACATACATGCCAACTATCCGATTGTGGAACTCGAATGGGGGGGTCTTAATAAATAGCTTCATCAATTCATTGTCGGTAGGTTCAGGAGTGATTTGGGCGGCCAAATTTCGCCATCTTATGGCATACTCCTTAAATGACTCACTCTTCTTTTTTTCCATCCGCTCGAGATCTTTTCAAGAAGGTGCAATGTCCATGTTGAACTTGTACTGCTTAAGAAATGCATTGACCACCTCATTCCAAGTGTCGAGGAGGTTTATGTTCTTCATGATATACCAAGTAAGTGCGGGCTTGCCCAAGCTCATTTGGAACCACTGGATCATAAGGGGCTCATTTTTAATATGTTGGGCCATCCTCACATGGTACATCTGCAGGTGAGCTTTTGGGCAAGAAGTACCATTATACTTCTCAAATTTTGGCATTTTAAATTTGTTTGGCGTGTTGACCTTCTCATAAACAGACAAATCGATCGGGAGTGAACTTTGCAAACCCTGCAATTGTTTCACATTCTCTTCAAGCTTCACAAAGCTTCATCCTACTCTGTTTTAGGCACCTTATGAGTTTTGGCTTTTCTTTCCACGACAATGACATCATCATCTTCTAAGGGGGGCATGTCATCATCAAATTCAATGGATAGGCCATGATCAATTTTCTGCTTAAGCGCCGTAGTTCTAGGAGGTGTGATTACTTGGCTCGAACTTGCTCGGAGCTCTTTAAACTCAGCTATCATTTGTTGTATTGTAGCAAAGCATTGGTTCATTTGATCTTCCATTTTATTAAAACGTTCATGCAACTCAGCTTGCTCGGCCATTCGTGCTCTTAATCTTGTAATGATGGGTGAACGAGATAGCTCCGTTATCACCTAATCCGAAGAAATGAACACACAATAGCATCGCATATGGAACATGCCAGTCCATGACAAAGGTCTAACTGCTTTTATTCATTAATGGAAGTGTTTGACATGAAGTAAAAACTTGAAATGCCCTAAACAAATGAACTAGGAAAGCAAAGAACTCAACTAAAAAATAACTAGATAGACTCGAGACATTTCACTTGGCTTGATCAATATACAATTGGGAAACTACTAGACACAATCGCTTATTCTCCTCAGTAAAATATGCCGCATGCCTTTTAGTCTCTTCGGCAACTCTTTTGAGGCGTCTATTCTAAGCACGGTTAATGATCTTCTTGGGCACTTTAGGTATCTTCGGAAGTAGCTCCTTTGGAATCTTATGCCGTTGAATATATTCAATCGAGGCGTAGTACCTTCTTTCTCTACCCTTCAACTCCTTCTCAGGCTATATGAGCTTTAGTTGGTGGCACATATCCCATATCGATTTGATTGTAAGAACGGAATTCTCATGATCTTGATTCTTGTCAATGAAGTTAACTTGGAGCAGGTCTGCTTGCAAAGCTAGTGGAAGTTCTTGCACAACTGGATATTGACGAGTCACTCTAGTTGGGTAGGATTCTGTTGCTCTAGTAAATCCCAATAAAGGGACAGGGCCGATATGCCCACATGTGAGCCTTGCCTTACGAACTTGAAACCATTTAGCATACCATAGGAATCCTTTGGAAACTAGTTTTTTCATGAAAGCTAGCCATCTAGAATAATGATAATCCGGCGCTTGCTTTTGTTTGTTCTCAAATCTCATAATAGGGTGATTAGAGTTGCAAACATCAAGTATGGTCATTAAACCACCAAACCCTTTTATGTGAGAAAGAAACCAAATTTGTAAAAGCTCAGGAGAAGCATGCAAAACCTTGTCACCACCTTCTTTAAATCCAGTAAGGGAAAGAAAAGTTTCAGTCAAAGTAGTGTTAATGAAATTCTTTCCTTCAAGCACCTACCTAACTAAATTAGCAATTAAAGGAATAATAGCATTCTTGCAGCGAGGGAAAACTATAAACCCAAAGAAGGCTAATAGGAAGACCCTACGCATTTGAAAGGAGTTACCATTTTCAAAACATTCATTTAAAAATGAGAGTGGGCATGAATTTCAGTGACCTTTCAAAACTTTTCTTATTTTATCTTCTTTAATTCTCAGAAAATCAGACAAGGCCGTGATAGGATCTATTCCAATCGGTGGACTAATTAATTCAGCTTCCAAAGATTTTCCTATGGCAATACTATATTCTTCCAAGGTAGGAGTGAGCTCATGCTTACCACCAAAGATAAAAGTAGAAGTCTAAGGGCACCAATAATGGGCAAGAGCTTGAACAAGGCCACCATGAATGTTAATGTGTAGTAGGGAAAGAAGCCGACTGATATTTGACTCCATGAACTCATGGCTAACTTGATTTAAGTTGCCCCACTACATGTTGAGCTTTTCCTTGGGAGGGAGAATAATTTGAATGTCTGGGATTCCCATTATATATTGACCAAGACTCAGGACCAACCTAATGTCATGGACCGACAAAATAATAAATTAAATAAATTGCAAAAGAAGAGTTTAGAGAACTTACTTCACTAATAGATGGGTAGCAATCACATGGACATGCACATGGTAGGTGGCCTAATTTCTACTCTAAAAGGTTTAACAAAGTGAAGTCACAAGGATGATCGGACTAATTGCAGGCGTGCGGACTAAGTCGGGTCCTCATGACTCCGGTTTGGTCAAAGAGCTGACCCAGGTCATGAGCATACGGACCAAGGTGGGTACTCTTGACACCAGGAAAGCAATTTCAAGATTGAGATGGGTGACTCGTACCGTGGGCATGCGGTCGGAGTGATATCCACTTTAATACCATTCTAATTAATCCTATGCTGTCACGCCCCGACCTTTGAGCACGCGGCAACCCTTTTTCTCTCGTGGTCATTTAGATGCAATGTCCCAATACGCGTCGCCGACCATTATTTTTATTTTTTAATTAAATGCATGCGGAAGCAAATCACCAACCCCCAGACAATTACAAAAGCAAGGATAGCAAGAAAACCCAACAAGAACACATTTAAAAGTACTGCTTTAATTATCTACTAATTAACCTTGGGAAGTTTACAAGTATAAGCCCTTACCACGAGCATCTTCTTAACGAGCCAAAGAAACCAACAAGCCAGGGTTAATCTACTCCCTTCAAAGACGGCCACGAACCATAACACATTTTGATTCTCCATCCTACGGACTTGAAAATGGTTAACCACGACGGGTTGGGATAAACTCAGTAAGTTAAAGTCCTAAGCCCCAGTTAGGAATTTCGCTCGCCTCACGAGTTTAACATGCAACCTAATCCATCAAATCAACCAACACCACCTCAGAGAAAATGATAACAGAAGATAGTTTAATAAACAGGTGCAATCACAGGTGACCCTACCTAGCCTTAGCACATGCAACCTGCAGAAACTATCAATCGTCTCACAACAACAATAAGAGGCATGCAAATAATCAAAGCATTGCACACAGCTTTCTCATGTCTCAACATCCACACATGCTCCGATTATTATGACCCCCAGGACCATAGCACAACCTTATGGTTGGCAGTCTCTAACCTAAGCCAAGCTTCGTCCTCTCCTTTGAGACACGGCGATGTCGTGGGCTCTCCCCCATTGACGGCATTCCCGAAGGAGCATGGGACCCGCTCGCCTACCGCGGGCCCGCAACTGACCACTATCAAGCAACCGATTGAAGTTAGGAGACCAAAAGGCCACGGCACAACCTTGAAGGATTGGCGGTCATCAAGTAATGCCGGGTTCTCAATTAATGTGACCATGCAATAGATCATCAAGCAATTCATTTTTATCTTTGCTTTGTCGTGAATGCAACATTGCTCGTGCTCATGCGACATGCCATTGCATATAAACCACACATAATGTCATGCGATATCAATCGACAATTCTAAAATTCAATTCTAACCAAACAACAATCACGTACAATCCCAAAATTCTCAGGGATAATTCACAATCAAGAAATCAACAAGCCTTAACAATCAAGAGTACATCAAATTAAGACTAAAATTTACTTCTGTATAAACAGTGCCGTGAATAGTGATCGTGAACTGTAACTATGAACAGTAATTTGTCCGAAATTAATTAATTAAATAAAAATAAATAAACCTAACCATGGTTAATAAATTAACCTAACCATAGTTAAATTCTAATCTTGGTTACTTTAAAACTAACCTTAGTTACTTTATTACTAACTATGGTCAATTAACTAACCCTAGTCAGCCTTAATTAACCAGCCCAATCAACCAATCAACCTTAATTAATCACAAGCACACAAATACACTAATTAACCCCTAAGCAAGATTAATCCCTAAACAAGGATTAGGAAATTAACTTACTTGAGTCGGAAATCCGGTGACACTAGCACGTAGGGGCGAACGAGGGCTACGTGGGGTAAGCTTAGGGATGACAATGGACGACAAACGGTGGCTGAAACGAGCCAAAACAACCCCCAGAACACTGTTCACACGGAATAGAGGAACATCGACGGAAACAGCCGTACCGGTGACCGGCGACAACCAGGGGTGGCCGGCGGTGTGCGGTTGGCTCCCTGACTTCCGTGGCTACACTTTGGGTGGTAGTGGCGGCTCTGGCGACGATGGCAAGGTGCTAGCGGGAAAATAGCAAAACAACAAGAAAAGGAAGAGAGAGGAAGAGTAGAGAGAGAGAGAGAGAGAGAGAGAGAGAGAGACGTGGCTTGGCGGCCACAGGCGGCGGCACCACAACGGCACAACGGCTCCAAAACAGTGGCAAGACGGCCAAGATGGCGGGTGAGAGTGGTCCGGCTGGTCAAGGGCCACCCAATGGCAAGAAACAAGAAGAAAACTAAAGGAAATGAGAGAAAAATGAGAGAGAAAAGGGAGGGCTGAGGGGCTGAACGCCCAAGAGGAGGGGAGAGAGAGGAAAGAGAGAGAAAAGATGAAGACTTCCCCCCCCTTGAAGCCTTCCCCACTTAGCTTCATCAACTCTCCCCAAAATATCTCATTTCCTTGACTTTCTTGGCTTTTGTCCTCCAAAAATAAATGCATATTCTAGAAGGGGCAATTTGGTAAATTCCCAAAGTATGGTATACCTTACTATATGTGTATACGGGCCAAGAATTTGTACGAGCTAGGATAAAATTGGTTTGTGCTCAAATTGAAGGGAAACGGGCTAGAAAATGCTAACGGGCTCAAAGGCTAGAAGTTGGGCTTTCTTGGGCCCACTTGGGCTAGCTTGGGCCCCACGTGGCCGACCCCTCATAGGCACAAGGGCCATTGGGCCTCCGGTCGGTCCAATTCCTCTTTGTTCCAATTTTTTGGCCTGTTAAATCCTTTTTCGATAATTCCCGGGCTTATCGATAATTCAAGAATCAATGAGGCAACATCCAATATTTTAGTATTGACATCCTTGAAAGTTCGATACCCGAAATCGGATTGAAAATCGGGATTAAAATCCATCGATTACGACTCTAGCATGACCTAAACTACCTGTCAGCTTTTAGGATTTCTTGCGCATTTGACCCGTGGTTGATAGCTTTTCAATCCACGATCGTGTATTTTTAGATTAGGGCGATCCTCAATTGTCATGTAATCATGAGGGGTTAATTGCTCACGTTGAGTACAGGGCCAAAAGGAAATTGGTTTAATGTCGTTTGCAATCAATATCGAAGTCGTGCAAAATCACCCGCAATTCGACCTTGTATTTCTGCCAAATCGATTTATTTCCATTCGCTAATTGGCCTGCAACAGTGTGGTATCATTCCTCTTTGATCCTTATGGTCGAGCGGCCTATCTCTGATTGAATTCACTGGTCATACGCGTATCGATCCTTATTTGCCTTTCCGAATAGGTCAGTTACCATTGAGCGATCAATTCAAGGTAGTCATGACTAGCAGTGCATTGAGAAATAACCCTTTCATATACTCCAACATATCATCCATGAATATGATTCCGAATTTCCAAATACGCCTTAATCACTCAATCCATCGAATCCATAAAAGCAACTGACGCATTAGTTAATCCAAACGGCAGTACGGTAATCTCGTAGCGACCAAATCACACACGGTATGTTATTTTCGGTATATTCTCCCCAGCTGATGATAGCCTGTCCTAGGGTCTATCTTGGAACATATCGAAGCTCCTTGAAGTGGATCAAGCAAGTCATCCATCATTGGTAATGGATACTTACTTGTCGCGATCTAATTTTTTTTTAGAGGTTTGGTTGGGGAACCTTTGATTAGGTTTAGGGGTATTGTTAACTTTGGACCGATGGCCCTTCATTAACTCGGGCTCTCCCAAGCCCATACCCCGCGCGACATTGGGTATTCAAAATTTTAATTGGTTTAGCCTATGTAAATTCAAACAAAGGAGTTGCCACTAACCTTTTTAGAGTTGGCTAGAAACCCAGTAAGATACGGGAGAATACCTTACTATTTGCGCAACCAGAGATTCTAAATTCGAGGACTTGGTTACGTTAATCATACGACTAATGCCCTTTCGGTACCTAACTCAATTGTGTATTAATTAAGGCCATGGCAACCTATTCAAGAAATCTAAAACTTATTCTAACTATTCTCAAGTAGGAAAATAACATCAAACTATTTAAATGCGCAATTAATTATCATCACAAAATAAAGGAAGAGAACATCCTAATATTGTCCCTAAAAAGAAAAACATAACGTAAACAAAGAACCCTATTGTAGAGCCCTAAAGGCTTATCCAATTTTTAATTTTTTTTTCTTTTTAAGGGTTTTCTTTTCTGAATTTTTGTGAAATTTTTATATTTTTAATGTTTTTAATATTTTTTGATATTTTTCGTATTTTCAGAAATTAAACAAAATGAGTTTTCAAGATTTTTGATATTTTGAGGCTTTTCTGAATTTTTTAAAAATATTTTTGGAATTTTCTAATTTTCCTAATTTTTTGAATTTTTGAATATTTTGGATTTTTTTGTATTTTTAATGTATTTTGAAACTTTTTGAAATTTTTAAAATATTTTCATGACTTTTCTGAATTTAAAGACATTTTATTAATTTTTAAGGATTTTTAAGGATTTTTAATATTTTTAATATTTTTTGTATTTTTTGAATTTTTCGATTTATTTATTTTAAAAATAAATAAATAAATAATTCGGACTGGGTCGGGAAACCCAGCCCTACTAAATTGACTCAAACCCTATCGGTCTGAGTATGACTAAAAGAAACCAGGCCGATCCTAAGCCCATCTTTGATTTTTTTTTTTTTTTAGCTCAATCGTCTCCTCTACGTCTGGCGCGGGCCAGACCCGCTCGACAAGCACTCAGCCCAGTCCCTACTTCGTCTTATTTTTTTTGGCCCCTTTTTTGTTCGTGGTTCTTTTTTTCTCTTTTTTAATCTCTCTTTTTTGTCTTTTTCTGCTGGTCTCTTTTTTTCTGCTGCAGGTTTTCCTCCCCCGTGCACGTCTTCTTCAACCTTCGGAGCATCCCTCAAGCTTGCGACTTCTTCAAACCCAGAAAATCTGCAACTTCTTCTTTCTCTCTTTTTTTTTTTTATATTTTTACGGAAACACTGTCCTTTAGCATTCACTCACCCCCCGTTGGCATCGGCCGTCGCCGGCAATGACCCCGGCTACCCTTGATGCTCTCCACCGCCGGAACCGAGGACACCCCCACCGACTTGACGCAGATTTGTCACGCAAATCGTCATAACATTAAGACAAACATGAAAGCGAAGGCAGATTTACAATATATGAACAAACATCCATGAAGCTTGGCTACCGAGCACAGATCCGGCAATAAAGATTTCGGGACTTCATTTAGGCATTTTAACAAACAGGGGTATGCATTGAAGAAAGCGAATTTAAGGTTCCGGTTTGAGGCGTTCTTTAGCCCAAGTATGGTACAATGACGCTCAACTATGACAGACACATGATGGACATGGTTCGGTTTCACTTGGTTCGCTTGAAGATTTAAGGATTCAACTTGGTGACATCACACCTCATGGACAGAACAGACCTGGGCATACACATAAGGGAAGAGAACTTACTTGGCTTAAGGATCGGTTATGGCAGATAGCGGACTGCAAGCTGGCCTCCGGTGGAGCTTGAGCTTAAATGGCCACAGGAAGCTATTAGCTTCCCTGAAATGAGGTCCGACGGTCATGATCTCATGGATGAGGTTTTCCATGCAGATGATGCCATACTTGCCCAAAGCCTTGAGGAAGACCCCATTAAAGATCTGTCTCAAACGCAACAGCTGCAAGATCTTCCTTGTTTTCGGATGCATTACATTGATACGACGGATCCGGATGATGAACAGAAGCTTAGCTTCTGGGTCAACATAGAAGCCTCCTCTCAATTTTGCCTCACGCTTCAAGTGAATCAGCTCCTTCTCCTGCTCCTCGTACTCCTTCGAGTATTGCTTCGCTCTGATGTAAATCATTTTGCGGTTCTCAACATTCTTCTTCTTGGTAGCCTCAATCTCTTGCTTTTTCGCCAAAGCCTACTCCTCATTTTTCTTCCTCTTCTTCAAAACCGACTCGGGAACCACCGTCTTGACTTAGGCCATTTCTTTCGTCCCTCTAGCAGTCTCGGAAGGTCGCGGGCTGAGCGGCGCCGAGGAGGATCGGGACTTTCTTCTGCGCATCAAAAAGAAACCAGAAAAAAGCCAGCTGCTAAATCTGCGGCTTCCCTTTCTCTCCCCAAAAACCAGAAAAGCTACCCTTCATTCTCTCCCTTTTCCTCCTCCAAAACCCAGAAACCAGCTTCCTGTTTTCTCCCCTTCAACCCCCTTCAACCCAGAAAACAGCTCCCTTTCCTGCGTTTTCCTTGCTCCTCAAAACCCAAAAGCCGCTCCTGCCTTCCTCGTGCGTTTTTTCTCTCTTTTCCTTCTCCGTCCTCCAACCGAATTCTGGTCCCCTTGCCCTCTCCGCGTGACAGCGCAGCAAGGGAAGATTCCCTTGCTCGCGTCACGCGGCCGACATCACAGCTGAGGAAACCAAAATGGGGTCGTGCATTGCCGCCTTGTGTGTGTCTTCATGCGTGGGCGTGTGAGCGTGTATGAGGGGAAAATAGAAGAGGGAAGGTGGGCTGGGCTGAGATAGAGAGAAAGGAAGAAGGCTGGGAAAGGAGTGGGCTGAATGAGTAAAAGAGTGGGTTGGGTTGAGCGAGCCCATCCGAATTTTTTTTTTTTTTCAAAATTTTTTTTATCAAATTGTTTTTATCTTTTCTATAAATTAATATGTATTTATATTTTCAAAATAAATGGGTATTTAAAATGTGTCGACAAAATTTTGGGTGTCGACACCGCCCTCTTTGAAAGGGAGCTCGAAGAAGTTCCTTTCAAAGACCAGGTGACACCCAAATTTTGTTGACAAGTAATGAAAGCGCGAATTTATTTCATTAGTTTTAGTTTTAGTTTTTTTCGTCTTTTTTCTTTTTTCTTTTTTTTATTCTTTTTGAGGTCTCATCTCGTACGAACGGGTTTCGACCAAGTTAGTGAAGTCTTACCGTGTAACAATGGGTTTCGACTAGGTTAGTAAAGTCTTACCGTATAACAACGGATTTCGACAGAGAATGCATGGTTTAAGGAAAATCCATGAACCTTGTGAAAGTGTGGTTTAAGGATAGACCCACGAACCATGTGGTTTAAGGATACGCCCACCAACCATATGGTTTAAGGATACGCCCACCAACCTTGTGGTTTTAGGATAAGCCCATGAACCATGTGGTTTAATGATACGCCCACCAACCTTGTGATTTTAAGGATATGACCACTAACCTTTTGAAAATTGCATGGTTTCAGGTTGACCATGAACCATGTGGTTTAAGGATATGCCCAAGGATAGACCCATGAAACATGTGGTTTAAGAATATGCCCACCAACCATGTGGTTTAAGAATAGACCCACGAACCATGTAGTTTAAGGATATGCCCACGAACCATGTGGTTTTAAGGATAGACCCACGAACCATGTGGAGATTGCATGGTTTCAGGTTGAACATGAACTATGTGGTTTAAGGATAAGCCCACGAACCATGTGGTTTAAGGATAGACCCACGAACCATGTGGTTTAAGGATATGTCCACCAACCGCATGGTTTTAAGGATATGACCATTAACCCTTTGGAAATTGCATGGTTTCAAGTTGACCATGAACCATGTGGTTTAAGGACAAACCCACGAACCATGTGGTTTAAGGATAGACTCACCAACCTTGTGGTTTTAAGGATATGATCACTAACCCTTCAGAAATTGCATGGTTTCAGGATGACCATGAACCATGTGATTTAAGGATACGCCCACCAACCATGTGGTTTAAGGATAGACCCACGAACTGTGTGGTTTAAGGATACGCCCACCAACCGCGTGGTTTAAGGATAAGCCCACGAACCATGTGGTTTAAGGATACACCCACCAACCGCGTGGTTTAAAGATAGACCCACTAACCTTGTGGTTTAAGGATAGACCCACCAACCTTGTGGTTTTAAGTATATGACCACTAACCCTTTGGAAATTACATGCTTTCAGGTTGACCATAAACCATGTGAGCATTGTATGGTTTCACTAAGTGAACCTATCAAATTCAACTTGAGCAAATGTCATTAGAGACAACATCAGGAAAATGCATTAGCAATATTGTAGCATGAATTGCATAAGCAAATCAAGCTAAGTCCGATCACATTAAAAACATTTGATGTCTTTTGGTATCATGTACCACAAAATTGTCATCAAGCTTGAAAGGTATCATTAATCATCAAATCCCTTTAAGAGAAAAATTATGTCAAAATGATCCTACTCATGAAAGAGGTTCATTAAGCATGCCAAGCAAGACCTCCTTAGTTAGAAAGGGCTTATCACATGCTCTCAAGAAATAGCTATTTGATCACATCCATTCATGTGGGAAGTAATTTGATCACTCAATCTACCTCACATTTCCAGTGTCGAAGGATCTGAGAATTATTCGCAATAAGTATATCTTGACCAATACAAAAGGTCTTTCAAAAGGATCGTAATGCAAGTTTGGTTATGGTTTTAGCAATGGATAAGCATCATTGGTCATGAAATGAAACAATTATCTGCCAACATCTTAGCCAGGTTTACAAGTCAAACAACCTCAAGATGAGACAAGACAACCTTGCCCCCACTTCTTTGAGTAGTAGCTTCCTTGGAAAATCCTTATTCTCACTTGAATCATCCCAATTGAAGAGACTTCGGGAAGGGTTGTAATGTTGGTTTGGTTAAGGCTCAAAAGGCTCAGAATTTTTCACAAAAAGGGGTTTGAAAGTTGGTGATTATCATGACATCATTATCATATCCCTCGATCTTTTCGAAGGCACTCAACTTTTGAAATCTGATTTGTCTCGAAAGTCCTTTGACTAATCAAATAAGAGCTTCGCCCTTCTCAATTTTTTCTTTTTGCATTTGCAATGATTTTCCTTTTGATGCAAGCATTTTGAATTTGACAATCTCTTTATTTTTTTCACATAGGAGTTTTTCGCTTCTTTGATGCAAATCTCCCCCTTTTTTTTCTCTCTCCTTTGTTTACGAGCATTGGCCTTGCTTTTACTAGGCACATTGCTTTTTCATGCCCCTTAATTTTCATTGGACTTTTGCACTTTTGTACTTTTTGAGCTTTTAAGACTTTTGAGAGGTTTTTTCCCACATTTTCACATAAATGCCGATTGCCTTGGTCAATCATGTGTCTTTCCCCAATATGGGGAGATAATCACCACTTGGGTTTCAGAAATGAATGATTAGGCTCAACTTGGTTTAAGCAATAGGTATTAATGTTTGGGTAGAGAAATGAATGCTCTTCTTCACCTTGGGATGTTTCAAGCTTTCATAAGAATTCACTTGAAGTTACCACAAAAAGATTAATGCAAGTGAAAGCAAAGAAGTCTTTCTCATCTTTTCACCATATGATATCAACCAAAACCTCCAAATTTGCCCCATTGTGGGGTGGTTCTTGATAGGGGTATTTTCTAATTTCTTCGCATTTAAAGGCTTAAAGGGGCTAACTATGGTCACCTGCGGTGTTTAAGATAGAGAAGAGAAATGCCTCTTTTCATTTTGATCCATGTATTAATTGCGAATGACTCATTTGTCCTTAAACGACATAGGTTTTCTCTTTCGCTCAATTCTCACAATGTTTAAAGGACGTGTTTGGAAATGGATTGCCTTTCCTCATCCTAAGCATTTCTTGCTTGGCATAATTAACATCTTAATTTTATTTGGTTGAGATCATCTGAGTAGATTAATCTCCATGGGGAATTTTAATTCAAAATGAGTGATCCACCAAGCGAACATACAATTTTGAGATAAAAAAAAATTTCAAAAACTTTGTGGAAAGTTCGCTTTCTCAATTTCTATCTCATCTCTCTTATTTTTTTTTTTACTTGCTCCTAGTAAAATGCTGAATTTTTTTGGATGAAAATTCTCAATTTTGTTTTTCTTTTGATTTTGAGAAGAATGGTACTTACCTGCAACAGGGCGACTTAGTAACCCTGTAAAGAATAGGAAAAAAAGTGTCAGTGCAAGAATCCTTAGGGATTGAAAAATTGGAAACGATATATTATTACCCTTCACTTGCATTTATCACTCAAGTGTCGACATCACCCTCTTGGATATTTGGCATCCCCAAATTGCCCTTCACTTGCATTTTTTTTGGCATCTTTTTTTTTGCGTGTTTAATGTTTTCCTATCAAAGGAAAAGGGAATCGTGTTAGAGACAATATCAAAATGAGCAATTGGAATCGATACAATTTACCCTTCACGTGTTTCTGTTCTTCGGATATGAGCATTTATGTTTCGACATTTGAGGGCATTGTTTCTCGGATGCTTTGCCCCATTTATCGCCTATGAAGAAAAGGATTGGGCATGTTATTTCCACACTCAATTGGAAATCATTTAGGAAAGAAATACATCCTTTACGCCAAAATGGACGATTGGGCTTTAACGTGCTTTTTTGGTGGAAGGCACTGCTCCCGCAATCAATGCATACATTTTCCTACAAAAGATGGGACATGTTATTTGCATTCTAACATTGAATTGGATTAATTTAAGAACAATACACCCTTTTTGTGTTAGATCAATTGACTCCATTCCATCATGCTTCATGGGAGTGAATTATTATGCTTTGGGTGACTTGTGTCGGTTATCGCCCTATGATAAAAGAAAATGAATTGTGTTATCTCCATACTTAATTGGGCTCAATTTGGGAATGATACATCCTTTTGTGATGAATTTTTGCCCCAGCACGTGTCATTAGTGGGGAAGGATAGATATTGCCCTAGAGTCAAATGCTGCTCCAATGTCTTTTACATTAAGACAAGTAATTAAATTTCATCATATCTTGTTCCGGCACATGTTGAAACCTTGTGCCCTGTCATGCTCGTTTGATGGGCTTTTGTTTCATTCGAATTTATCTTGCATCAAAGAAAATGACATTTCATTTCTTTATGCTAAAGAGTATCGAATTCAGGAACAAAATACACCCTTTTTCAAAGTTAGATGGCTCAGCATCCCAAGGCATCTTTTGCAGAGGAGGGGGAAATATTGCTCCTATGATCAAATGTGTGCCTCACGAAGTTAGAATAATTTTGCCACACGTAGCTCCATTATGTTGGATTAGCGAATCTCCGCCTCGTTCGAATTTTTCATTGCTCATGATGAACTAGGTTTAAGAATGCTCCATCGCTTTGTTCAAACGTTATAAAACTTGGTGCCCAAATTGTCTCATTTTTGAATGCTTAGCAGTTCCCTTCCTTTGTCTCATCATGCAAAGGGATCGATGGACTGTTTTGATATTTGAAGGTTTTCCTCATTTCCTTGCGAAAAAGAAGATAACAAAGCTGCATTTTGCATCACAAATCATGAGGACTGCATTGATGGTCTCCAAACAAAGTCGATGCCAAAGGAGTTTAAAACCAGATTTAACCATTTTGTGTTTCTTGACTACACAGCAAAGTTGAATGGGGAACACTCCAAGTCTTTGTGGCCGGAAATTGGGATAACTAAAGTTCAATGGCTCTTGGTTGTGAAGTGAAACAAAACAAAGCACACCCAGTGCATTTTCAAAATTAAGACTAGCACGGTCAATTGACAGTGGATGACCTTCGATGTCTCTTAGCAAGGCGGCTTTGTATGGTCAATCTTCCCCATAACTCAGTTTGAAGCAACACACAAATCTGATAGATGTGTTAGTGATGCCAATTCATGAGCAGGTAAGTCATCCATGGATAAAACTCATCGAAAATCTAGTGATGGTGGCACCCGACCTCCAAATAAAGGAACTTCCTTGAACAGAACTTGACTTAATTTAGCCTTTGTGGAAGATTGGCACTGGCAAAGCTTCAACACACACTTAAGGCACTTCGGGTTCTCATCAAGGATAGATTTTCAATTTCAATGAGTGAGGAATCATGAACCTCCTATGTAATGTGTTCTTCAATGGTCGCTTCTCGACCAATAGCACTAATCTGAGTATATTCATTTTTGTCTGTGAAAAGATCATCTTTAGGCATTAAACATTTAGAAGTGGATGTGATTGTTGGCAACTACCATTCAAGAGGACACCGGATTTGTAGTTGCACTAATCTTCTCCCAACCATGGAAACTTTTCCAACAATCATGTGTAAGATGATCAAGATAAAAGTCCAGAAATCCAGCAAGCTATATCGAGCATATTAGTGTGCAATGACTTTATCCAAATTCTGAATAGAACCACAGAAAAATTCTTCTCTCATCGGGGTCAACATTGGACCATATCTCACGAGATCTATTCTTTAATGAGGGATGATATTTTCTTGAAGCTTGAACAAACTGTGAGTCTCTGAGGCAATGAACTCCCGGCACAAGAAGCTAATCAAATGTAATCTAGCCAGTGATTTTTCCGACCCTTAATGCTATATCTAATAGCTTCAAACATTCGGAACATGATGGAAGGCGATGCGTCGGAAGTGTCGTCTAAATTCATGAGCACGAGTCTTCGGAGAGTCCAATGTCAAAGCTGGACTCTCATTTCTTTGAATTCCAAGATCAAGACTTATGAGAGTATTTGTTTGTGATCTAATTCAAATACCAATGTCAAAATTGTTTAGTTCCCTCCTGTAGGAAAATGTATGAGCAAATCAGTTTCAGAATAAAGATCACGATTTTACCATCCTAAATTATCCTTCCCAAGATTCCCTGCAAAGGACGAATATGTGAGAGGAACAAAATGCATTGACTTTCCAAAACTCAGGGAAATTCAATAGAATATATTAAATTTCTTCTTTACCCAAAAAATGAGTCACTTATTTGTAAAACATCACTTGGGTTTATGATTAGCTCGGAATTGAAAACATAATCCTTAAAAAGAATAAAGAGAAAAATGAAATACACTACACTCTTATGAGTAACAATTCTCCATCTAAATTTAAAATCCGCTTCTTGGCATAGTCTAGTAAGGAAAGTTCGAAGAGTGGCCGTCATGCATTCTGCAAGAAAAAGAAACAATGTCAGTATGTGAATGAGAAAATGATCTTCCAATGAGGTTGCCTCTTACAATGAAATCGAGGCAATGGTACATGCCCTAGAGCTCCTATTACAGGATTTCGATACTTCACCAAGATTTGATCATAAGAGAAGACATCATTAAAATATCAATCCGTGATTATCAATCGAATGCACACTCTATTCCCAAAAGTTTCATATGCAAAATGTGGCATTAATTTTGAAAGACTAATTTGTGCTTTCACTGTTGCCAAAATGAGATGATTTTTATTTTGCAAAATCTATATACAAAATGTGATTTGAATTTTCAATCTCAAAATGTGAGAATGAAAAAAATTGATTAAAAGTGTGATTTCAATTTCAATTTTTTTTTGGTGCCCCAAAATATAATCATGAATTGGAAGAACTTTTTTTTTTTGACGAGGTGTGATTTTAAGTCCGTGATTGGAAACTTTAACAAAATCATCCATTATGTAGGGCTAGATTATAGTTTTTTTGAAATTGACACTGAATGTTTGCTTATAAAGAGTAATTGCCAATTTTCCCAATTGGAAGCCTACACCAATGGCATTCGATTGATCTCCGCAAATTTCAAAAATGAAAGTTTCAATAAAAAATGAACAAGTAAAATGAGAAATCATACTTATCATTGGTGATGATTTTTTCTTTTCTATTTTTTTCTTTTCCCAATCACATAGACATACGCATGAGATGTGGGTCAATTTCTACTCTAATAGCTCAAAATGGAGCCATAGGATTACCGGACTGAACCAACATGGTCGCGGTTAGGTCTGGGTTCCCATGACTCCGGCTTCATCAAAGAGTCGACCTGTGTTGCGTGATTGCAAACCGGGGTGGAATCTCTTAACATCAAGAAAGAAATTTTGGAATTGAGATGGGCGACTCATACTACATGGTTGTAGTAGGAGTGGTATCCACCTCAACAACATCCTAAGTGATCATGTGCGGCCTAGGTCTGACAGCAGGTTCTGTGTGCTAAATTGTAGTGCAATGCAAAGAAAACACGCACAACACTTTATATAGCAAACAACACTTCAAAAATCCAACCATATTAACATTCATTCCCATTCACCAACCTACAAAACAAAATATTAACAAAAACTCCACCCCTGCACCAACATTTAACACGAGGTTAATGGACTTACCTCATTTTCTCGAATGCACTGCCAAAGAAACACATTAAATAACACACAATTAAGTTAATTAGGCCTAAGTTCTCTAAGGTTTAGAACCAGTCCCCAGTGGAGTCGCCAAGCTGTCGCAACCTAATTTTTTTTTAGAGATTTGGTTGGGGAACCTTTGATTAGGTTTAGGGGTATTGTTAACCTTGGACCGACGGCCCTTCATTAACTCGGGCTCTCCCAAGCCCATACCCCACGCGATAGTGGGTATTCAAAATTTTAATTGGTTTAGCCTATGCAAATTCAAACAAAGGAGTCGCCACTAACCTTTTTAGGATTGGTTAGAAACCCAGTAAGATACAGGAGAATACCTTACTATTTGTGCAACCAAAGATTCTAAATTCGGGAATTTGGTTATGTTAATCATACGACTAATGCCCTTTCGATACCTAATTCAATTGTGTATTAATTAAAGCCATGGCAACCTATTCAAGAAATCTAAGGCTTATTCTAACCATTCTAAAGCAGGAAAATAACATCCAAAATATTTAAGTGCGCAATTAATTATCATCACAAAATAAAGGAAGAGAACATCCTAATATTGTCCCTAAAAAGAAAAACATAACGTAAACAAAGAACTCTATTGTAGAGCCCTAAAGGCTTGTCCAATTTTGGGTTTTTTTTCTTTTTTAAGGGTTTTCTAATTATATGAAATTTTTTTTTTTTGATTTTTCTGAATTTTTCTGAAATTTTTATATTTTTTATATTTTTAATTTTTTTGATATTTTACGCATTTTCAGAAATTAAAAAAATGAGTTTTCAAGATTTTGTTTTTATATTTTGAGGCTTTTCTGAATTTTTTTTTAAAAAAATATTTTTGGAATTTTCTAATTTTCCAAATTTTTTTGGAATTTTTGAATATTTCGGATTGTTTTGTATTTTTAATGTATTTTGAAATTTTTTGAAATTTTTTAAATATTTTCATGACCTTTCTGAATTTAAAGACATTTTATTAATTTTTAAGGATATTTTCGAATTTTTCAAGATTTTTTGATATTTTTAATATTTTTTTTGTATTTTTTGAATTTTTGAATTTTTTTATTTAAAAAAATTCGGACCGGGTAGGGAAACCCGACCCTATTAAACCGACTCGGACCCTATCGGTTTGGATTGGACTAAAAGAAACCGGGCCGATCCTAAGCTCATCTTCAATTTGTTTTTCCTTTTTCGGCCCAATCGTCACCTCTATGTCTGGCGCGGGCCCAAACCCACTCGACAAGCACTCAGCCTGGCCTCTACTTCGTTTTATTGTTTTCGGCCCCTTTTTTGTTTGTGGTTCTTTTTTTTCTCTTTTGTTTTTTTTTTTTGCCCTTTTTTTAATCACCCTTTTTTGTCTTTTTCTGCTGGTCTCTTTTTTTCTGCTGCAGGTTTTCCTCCCCCATCCACGTCTTCTTCAACCTTCGGAGCATCCCTCAAGCTTGCGACTTCTTCCAACCCAGAAAATCTGCAACTTCTTCTTTCTCTTTTTATTTTTATTTTATATTTTTACCGAAACACCATCCTTTAGCATTCACTCACCCCCGGTTGGCGTCGCCCGTCACCGGCGATGACCCCCCGGCGATGACTCCCTGGCGACCCTTGATGCTCTCCCCCGCCGGAACTGAGGACACCCCCACCGACTCGACGCGGATTTGTCACGCAAATCGTCATAACATTAAGACAAACATGAAAGCGAAGGCAGATTTACAATATACGAACAAACATCCATGAAGCTTGGCTACCGAGCACAGATCCGGCGATAAAGATTTCGGGACTTCATTTAGGCATTTTAACAAACAGGGGGTATGCATTGAAGAAAACGAATTTAAGGTTCCGGTTTGAGGCGTTCTTTAGCCCAAGTATGGTACAATGACGCTCAACTATGACAGACACATGATGGACATGGTTTGGTTTCACTTGGTTCGCTCGAAGATTTAAGGATTCAACTTGGTGACATCACACCTCATGGACAGAACAGACCTGGGCATATACAGAAGGGAAGAGAACTTACTTGGCTTAAGGATCGGTTATGGCGGATAGTGGACTGCAGGCTGGCCTCCGGTGGAGCTTGAGCTTAAATGGCCACAGGAAGCTATTAGCTTCCCTGAAATGAGGTTCGACGGTCATGATCTCATGGATGAGGTTTTCCATGCAGATGATGCCATACTTGCCCAAAGCCTTGAGGAAGACCCCATTAAAGATCTGTCTCAAACGCAACAGCTGCAAGATCTTCCTTGTTTTCGGATGAATTACGTTGATACCACGGATCCGGATGATGAACAGAAGCTTAGCTTCTGGGTCAACATAGAAGCCTCTTTTCAAATTTTGCCTCACGCTTCAAGTGAATCAGCTCCTTCTCCTGCTCCTCGTACTCCTTCGAGTATTGCTTCGCTCTGATGTAAATCAACTTGCGGTTCTCAACATTCTTCTTCTTGGTAGCCTCAATCTCTTGCTTTTTCGCCAAAGCCTACTCCTCAATTTTCTTCCTCTTCTTCAAAACTGACTCGGGAACTACCGTCTTGACTTAGGCCATTTCTTTCATCCCTCTAGCGGTCTTGGAAGGTCGCGGGCTGAGCGGCGCCAAGGAGGATCGGGACTTTCTTCTGCGCGCCAAAAAGAAACCAGAAAAAAGCCAGCTGCTAAATCTGCGGCTTCCCTTTCTCTCCTAAAAAACCAGAAAAGCCACCCTTCATTCTCTCCCTTTTCCTCCTCCAAAACCCAGAAACCAGCTTCCTGTTCCTCCCCTTCAACCCAGAAAACAGCTCCCTTTCCTGCGTTTTCCTTGCTCAAAACCCAAAAGCCGCTCTTGCCTTCCTCCTGCGTTTTTTCTCTTTTTCTTCTCCGTCCTCCAACCGAATTCTGGTTCCCTTGCCCTCTCCGCATGACAGCGCAGCAAGGGAAGATTCCGTTGCTCGCATCATGCGGCCGACGTCACGGCCGAGGAAACCAAAATGGCGTCGTGCGTTGCCGCATTGTGTGTGTCTTCATGCGTGGGCGTGTGAGTGTGTATGAGGGGAAACTAGAAGAGGGAAGGTGGGCTAGGCTGAGATAGAGAGAAAGGAAGAAGGCTGGGAAAGGAGTGGGCTGAATGAGTAAAAGAGTGGGTTGGGCTCAGCCAGCCCATCCGAATTTTTTTTTTTTTTCAAAATTTTTTATCAAAATTTTTTTATCTTTTCTATAAATTAATATGTATTTATATTTTCAAAATAAATGGACATTTAAAAGGCGTCGACAAAATTTTGGGTGTCAACATTACTCATGACTGTCCCTTCGTTAAGTTACGATAATCGACGCATAAGTGCAACAGTCCATCCTTAATTCCTCAACTAACGTACTGAACATGGTCGTCCAATAACCTTAGCAACTTTTATCCAATAAACGAGTTACTTCCAATGATGAATTCAAAGGGATCGAGGGTCCTCCTTGATTCTAGTAAACTCGAAACTAACCCCACGTAATGGGTTAAACTGGATTATCTTCCAATAGCAATCCATTGTAACTCGATACTTAGTAAGCCAATCCTTTCCAATAATCACATCGAAATCGTACATTGCCGAAACCATCCAATTGATCAATTTCTCTTGATCACCAATGACGATTGCACAATCTGAACATCCTACTGCATACAACCTCTTCCTTTAATTGGGTCAACCTGTTAAGAACCGCTTCCAACGATTTCGGTTTTAACCTCACCAACTTAACAAAATCTTCTACTATAAACAAATGCGTAGTTCCCAAACCACTTAACGCATAAGCAACATGATCTCATTGGAAGTTGTACCAGTAGTCACAGTCTGCGAATCCTCTGCCTCCTTCCTATTGACACCTAAATTTTGATTGATCATTTGTAATTTAATACACAAAAATTTAGGGATTAATTTTAACTCCTAAACAAAAAATATTAGAATTAAATTGCATAGCATATAGTTTTAGGAGCATTTATTATTATTGCATTTGCATTGGATATGTGGCAGATGGGCTTCAATTGACGGTTCTAAGCTTTAATTTAACGAGTTGGACTAAGCTCATAGGGAAAGAGAATTTGGCTAGGCCTGTTAAGGAGTGACGAGTTGGAAGATGAGAATATTCTCAAGAATATTCGCAATATTCTTCCGATATTTAGGGAAGGTATTGGATGAAATATTGAAAAAATATTGTATGAGGGATACAAGAGCTAAATAGGCAATATGTAGATTTATCCTATTCCCTTAAATAACATAGTCCTCTCACCTATAAAATGGGCCACACAATTCTGTAGGAGGACACACACAAAAATCATAATTCTCAGAGCATGTAGAGATAGACGGCTGAAAGGAGAAGTTCTCTCCTCTCACGGGGGGGACTCGTGTGCTCGCAGTCACCCATCATCACCGCCCGCACTTCCACCGTTCGAGAGATTTGGCCTCTGAAGACCCACTGCCAAAGCATCAAGTTTTGTCCTTGAGTGGTCCAATCTCAAAGAGACAAAAGAGGGAAGATATCCACGAAGAAAGGAAGGAATCCACCGAGACCTGCTTGCTGTCCAGGACGTTTCAAGAGTTGCAGGTGCTGCTGCTTTGCTGTTCCCCAGTCCAACTTCACGTTGCGGTTATTGCCAAGCCGGTCTCTGTTTCTTGCCGTGTTCCCGACATTCCACGAGCGCTCTTGAAGCTTTCCTTTGGCCTGGTTCATTGGTGAACGTCCCGTGCTGGCCGCCGCTCTCGGTAACTAGGAGAATTTTTTTTTTTTCCCGCAGGTTATCTGAAGCTCTCGCTGGCCGCATCGTGAGCATCATCGAACACCGCGATTGAGCCACCATCCAGCCGCGATATGTGATTCACCAGGTCTCGCCGTACCAAGTCGCATCATGCTGAGTTGCTGCTGTGGCATCCTCATCGTTAGAGCTGCCTCTTGCTGCCGTTGTCTTTAGCTAGCTCTTTGGCCATGCCGCTACTCTATGCCGTTGACACCGCCACACATCACTGCAACGAGCACTATTGCCGTCGACTAAGCCCCAACTGCCGTCGAGCCCATTGGGAGCCGTGCCAATCCACCACTCGACAATCGAGATTCGAGAGTTGCCAAATTAGATAAAATATCTTGTCTAATTTTAGTTTTGAATATTTCATTTCCTTATTTGAAATATTGTTGATGCACGAGATTGAAATTCATGATATATTATCCGTTTGCAATATTGAGTAGCCTTTTAAATTAGGAAATTTTCCTAATTTCATAACTTGCGTATGATTGTTAGTCCGATTTCATGCCCGAAATATGACTCGCAATCGCAAAAAAAAATCGTTGATCCGATCTCATGCCTGAGATATGATTCACAATTTTCTGAAAAATTGGCCAATTCGATCTCATGCCCAAGATACGATTCGTCAATTTATTTTCAAAATTAGACGGACATGGATAATATCTTTCCTGATTTGTTGCCGTGCTGTTCTTGATGCCTTTGCTTGAATTGATTTTACTTATAAAAGAAAACCTGAAAAAAATATAGTTGAGTTGGATGTGATTCTTGTTAGAATATTTTCTTTTAGGATAGTTTGCATGTTTAAATGTAGGTTATTTTCAATTTCGAATTTTGATTATAAAAAAGAAAACATAAAAATTGCCATGCTCATGTCATATAGAATTAGGTTATCTTCCATGTGTCATCTAGTCATTGCATGTTTAGGGTCATTTGAATGCGTGACATACTAGGATAGTTGCATTAAATATTTTCTAGCATTAGATTAAGTTAAATAATTAATGTCGCGTGACATATAGTTTGCATATTAGGTTGCACATTGCATGCTATTATAGTTAGACGCTTTCGTACGTTATTACATGCATTGCACGTAGTTTTAGGCCTCATTAAATAAGTGAAAACCTTAAAAAATATTTGAATGATCGCGTGTTAATTAGAATTATATCTAGGATCATTGATGTAATTTTTAAGCTAATGTCGCAGATGCTTTCGTAGCTTCAAGGTAAGTAACTTTCTCATTTTCCTCGCAATTTATTTATTGCTTTGCTTTATTGAGTGTTAGATAATGGTTGCGCATTCGCATAATCATATTGCATATTAGGGAGTAACTTTAAATCAATACAAATTGCCTGCAAATCATTTTTTTCAAATAAAAGAGAAAATGTACCGAAAGGGCGTTAGAGAAATCTAACGTAATCAAGTCCCGATCCCATAGTCTCTGGTTCATGGTAGTGAAATAATTCTCCCGTTACTTTACTCGGGTTTCTAATCGACCCACTAAAAAATAGATTAGTGACAACTCTAATGAAAAAATCATTTGCATACTAAAAACTTAAATCCTAGGTTACGAATTGGTATGGGCTTGGGAAAGCCTAAACTAAGTTTAGTCTTAGTAATTCATTAGCCAAACCCTAGGTGGTACATCTGAGGTGAGGTCGCGACAGCTTGGCGACTCCACTGGGGATTTGAGTTCAAACTCTTAGTGGACTTAGGCCAATTTTCTCTTTTTCAAAAAATTTTGTTTGGCAGTGAGGATACTAGGTATGTCCCTAACCATTTGAAGTGCTAAATGTTTTTGCAGATGGGAGTTATAAGGGGTGGAGTGATTGTTAACCCTTTGTCTTGCAGGTTGGAGTTGGGAATGAATGTTTTAAATTCAAATTATTGAAGTGTTGTTGTGAATATAAACTGTTGTGCATGCCTATGCATTTACACTACACTTTTGCACACACGACCTGCCGTCGGACCTGGGCCATATAGGATTAATTAGGATGGTATTGAAATGGATACCACTCCGACCGTATGCCCGCGGTACGAGTCGCCCATCTCAATCCCGAAATTTCTTTCCTGGTGTCAAGAGTACCCACCTCGGTCCGTATGCCCACGACCCGGGTCGGCTCTTCGACCAAACTGGAGTCATGAGGACCCGAGTTAGTCCGCACGCCCACGGCTAGTCCAATCATCCTTGTGGCTTTCTAGAGTAGAAATTGAGCCACGTACCATGCGTATGTCTATGTGATTGCTACCTATCTATCAGTGAAGTAAGTTCTCTAAACTCTCCTTTTGCAATTTATTTAATTTATTATTTTGTCAATCCATGACATTAGGCTGGTCCCGAGTCTTGGTTAATATACAATGGGAATGCCAGATGTTTGAATTATTCTCCCTCTCAAGGAAAAGCTCAACACATGGTGGGGCAAGTTAGACCAAGCTAGCTGTGAGTTTGTGGAGTCAAATATCGGTCGGCTCCTTCCTCTACTACGCGTTAATATTCATGATGGCCTTGTTCAAGCTTTTGCCCATTGTTGGTGCCCTCAGACTTCTACTTTTATCTTTGGTGGTAAGCATGAGCTCACTCCTACCTTGGATGAATATAGTATTGCCATGGGAAAATCTTTGGAAGCTGAATTAGTTAGTCCACCTATTGGAATAGATCCTATCACGACCTTGTCTGATTTTCTGAGAATTAAAGAAGATGAAATAAGAAAAGTTTTGAAAGGTCACCAAAATTCATGCCCACTCTCATTTTTAAATGAATGTTTTGAAAATGACAACTCCTTTCAAATGCATAGGGTCTTCCTATTAGCCTTCTTTGGGTTTATAGTTTTCCCTCGCTGCAAGAATGCTATTAATCCTTTATTGCTAATTTAGTTAGGCAGGTCCTTGAAGGAAAGAATATCGTTAACGCTATTTTGACCAAAACTTTTCTTTCCCTTACTCGATTTAAAGAAGGTGGTGACAAGGTTTTGCATGCTTCTCCTAAGCTTCTACAAATTTGGTTTCTTTCTCACATAAAAGGGTTTGGTGGTTTAATGACCATACTTGATGTTTGCAACTCTAATAACCCTATTATGAGATTTGAGAACAAACAAAAACATGCGTCAGATTATCATTATTCTAGATGGCTAGCTTTCATGAAAAAATCAGATTCCAAAGGATTCCTATGGCATGCTAAATGGTTTCAAGTTCATAAGGTGAGGCTCACATGTGGGCGTATTGGCCCTATCCATTTACTGGGATTTACTGGAGCAACGGAGTACTACCCGACTAGAGTGACTCATCAATATCAAGTTGTGCAAGAATTTCAACAAGCTTTACAAGCAAACCCGCTCCAAGTTAACTTCACTGACGAGAATCAAGACCATGAGAATTCCGTTCTTACAATCAAATCGATGTGGGATATGTGCCACCCACGAAAGCTCATATGGCTAGAGAAGGAGTTGAAGGGTAGAGAAAGAAGGTACTATGCCTCTACCAAATATATTCAACGACACAAGATTCCAAAGGAGCTACACCCAAAGATACCGAAAGTGCCCGAGAAGATCACCAACCATGCTGAGAATAGACGCCTCAAAAAGTTGCTGAAGAGACTAAAAGGCGTGTGGCACATCTTGCGGAGGAGAATAAGCGATTGCGTCTAGAAGTTTCCCAATTGTATATTGATCAAGCCAAGTGAAATGTCTCGAGTCTATCTAGTTATTTTTTTAATTTAATGTTTAGTCGAGTTCTTTTCTTTCTTAGTTCATTTGTTTAGGGCATTTCAAGTTTTTACCTCACGTTAAACACTTCCATTAATGAATAAAAGTGGCTAGACCTTTGTCATAGACTGGCATGTTCCATATGCGATGCTTATGTGTTTTCCTTTCTTCAAATTAGGTGATAACGGAGCTATCTCATTCACCCATCATTACGAGATTGAAAGTACGAATGGCTAAGCAAGCTGAGTTGCGTGAACGTATTAATAAAATGGAAGATCAAATGAATCAATGCTTCACTGCAATACAACAAATGACAACTGAGTTTAAGGTGCTCCGGGCAAGTTTGAGCCCAGAAGTCACACCTCTTGGAGCTATGGCACTCGAGCAGAAAATTGATCATGGACTATCCAATGAATTTGATGACAACATGCCCCCCTTAGAAGATGATGATGTCATTGTTGTGAAAGGAAAGGCCAAAACTCATAAGGTCTTTAAAACAGAGCAGGATGAATGCTTTGCGAAGCGTGAAGAGAAAGTGAAACAATTGCAGGGTTTGCAAAATTCACTCCCGATTGATTTGTCTGTTTATGAGAAGGTCGACACGCCAAACAAATTTAAGATGCCAGAATTTGAGAAGTATAATGGCACTTCTTGCCCGAAAGCTCACCTGCAAATGTACCATGTGAGGATGGCCCAACATATTAAAAATGAGCCCCTTATGATCTAGTGGTTCCAAATGAGCTTGGGCAAGCCTGCACTCACTTGGTATATCATGAAGAACATAAATCTCCTCAACACTTGGAGTGAGGTGGTCGATGCATTTCTTAAACAGTACAAGTTCAACATGGACATTGCACCTTCTCGAGAAGACCTCGAGCGGATGGAAAAAAAGAAGAAGAGCGAGTCATTTAAGGAGTATGCCATAAGATGGCGAAATTTAGCCACCCAAATCACTCCTGAGCCTATTGACAAAAAATTGATGAAGCTATTTGTTAAGACCCTCCCTTTCGAGTTCTGCAATCGGATGGTTGGCATGTATGTTGAGAACTTTAATCAACTCATCCCTGTGGGCGAACAAATTGAGATGGGGCTGAAGGAGGGGTGGTTTAATGAACCAACCTTTCTAAACAAGAGGTTTACTGTAAAGAAAGAGAAAGAGCCAACCACTGAAGTAAATGCTGCATATGCACAATCGACCTCTAATAAGCCTCCAATCGTTCATGTCCCTAGGAATTAGCATGGTGAAGGCTGTCCATCCACATCACGTCAATTCACTAAGAGATAGTTCTCTCCACTTCCTGGTCCTCTATCTCAAGTCTTGCCAATCTTGCAAAAGAATGGGCTGCTCTCCCATGAACCAAGGCAACTCAATGCGGAGAAATTCTCCAACTATGACCCCTCCAAGAAATGCGAGTATCATATGGGAGAAGTGGGACATTCAACTGATGAATGTATGACCTTGAAGCACAAAGTTCAAAATTTATTAGACACTAATGAATTCTCATTCCGCACCACCCAATCGAATGTCAAGAGGAACCTGCTGCCTGAGCATGAAGGCAAGGTAAATGCCATATTTGGATTTGACACTGGTCAAGTCAAGAATTTGAGAGTGCATGTTGCAGATCTCTATAATGGACTAGTAAAGGCTAGATACTACTCGAGTTATGAGGTGGTTCCTCTATCCTTGATGAAAGAAAGGGTTGCTATGATGGTGGAGGCTGGTATGATCGTGTATGTTGACCATACTAGCATAGTCTCCACTATATCCTGAGTCGTTACTGATTGGGAGGAAGAATGGTCTGCACTGAATACTGGTAAGGATGAAATCAATCCACTGCTTGTGGATATGCCACACAAAAAAAGATGCGGAACCATCTACTAAAGTCCCAGTGCACAACGAAGGGATAGTGATTGAGATACCTTAGTCCTATGAATATGCTGATAATAAGGCGGTTCCTTGGTCCTATGACTAGGATGTGGACCTGGTTACGAGGTCTGGCCGAGTTTATGCTTAAGCCAATACTCAACCTGCAAAGCCTATTACTAATGAAGAGGCTAAAGAATTTCTTGCTGTAATCAAAGCAAGTGAGTATAACGTGGTTGATCAATTACGAAAAATGCCTGCTCAAATCTCTTTGCTTGAGCTCTTGCAAACATCTCCCACACATCATAAGTCTTTAATGAAGGTGTTGAGCGAGATTCATGTACCAGAGACAATTGAGCCTAGCAAGCTCGAGGAATTTGTTGGGTCAATCCTTCTCAAGGATTTATTCGCTTTCTCTAATGAAGAATTCCGTATTGAAGGGAGAGGACACAATAAACCACTATATATATCGGTCAAACACAAAGCTTCCCATGTGTCCCACGTAGAAGTATGTTGTCCATTCAACTGCATTTTAAGAGGACACTCTTTTGTTGCTTGTTTCTACATTTCATCTACATATGCATGTACTTAGAATTGGATCTCTATATGTCCATATAAACCTTATTGATGCCTTTCTTCTCCTTCAAGGCAAATAACTTTCGTGTGATGCTACAAGTGCAATGAGGCAAATATTGTCGTTGCACTTATTCTCAAGACATTCTTAAAGCCATTATGAATTGTTGAAAAAAGTGCACCAGCTAAGTTCATCTGAAATTCCCTACAAGTATCTGACATTATTAACCATGTAAGCTATAATAAGCAATCTTGTAAAGCACAATATGATTCTTTAGAAAAGAAAGCAGACTAGGGTATCACGGTTCTTAGAAAAAATATGAGATACTCTTTTGTAGGAAAAATGATACTAAAATTGTTACAATTTTCATATGACACTCACTTTAATATCAAAACTTTTTATCAGATCATTTAAATGCCAATTATTAATCAAATGGTTAATATCACAAAAAACTCCAAAATAATATATCTATGACAAATTTTATCCCAAACTAATTTTTTGACTGTAAATAACCCCAAATCGGCATATCTATAACAAATTCACTCTTCATTGGTTTTTGCTAAATTTTACCGTCAAATTGATGAGTTAAATGACATGTGGCAGTTGATAGGTATACTAATTTTAGGTTTTACCTCTGCTTGTTATATATGTATTAGTTTGTAATTTTTTATAGTATTAATCCAATTTAACGAAAACAAACAGTGAGTGAATTTGTTACATATGTATCAGTTCAAGGTTTTTTGTAATCAAATAATTAGTTTAAGATAAATTTGTCACTGGTGTACTAGTTTAGAGGTTTTTGTAGTAAAAAATTAAATTATGATAAATTTGTTACATGCATACCAGTTTGGAGTTTTTTGTGATGTTAACCCTTGACAAATATGATCACTTGTTGTTTTAATCGAGCAATCAAATAAGGATAGAGGGATGAATAGCAAGAACTAATCCATCTATACAAAAATTAACCCGGAAGTTCAACACCACTATCACTAAGATCCAAACTTGGATCCATCTATACAAAATGAACCCTCGGGTTCAACACCACCGACCCATCGGAGTCGTCGGGGTGGAGGTTTGGGTCGATCACCGGTGGAGCGGGGGTAGGATTCTCTACTGCACCGTCGGCGGGGTCTAGCTCCATGCGGTCCCAGTCAACGTCTTCGAGGCCCCTACCAAGCGGCCCATCAAAACCACGTAGAGAACCAATCAAAAGATCGTCCTCCCGAATGTACCAAGCGAGGAACCGATGGGGGATCCATTGCTCTAGTCCTTCATCGACCCAGATGGTGGAGAGATACTTCTCATATAGATGCGCCCAACTAGGGAAGCGGTGGTGCGTCACGATGGTCTCCCAGTCCTTAGGGATCCCAAATCGCACCGGCGGGTGCGCCATTCTAGGGGCTTGAAAATGGTTATACAATAACCATTGAGATAAAATCTTAACGAGTCCTCCTCCCCAAGCTCCGATTAATACACCAACTCAACTCAAGGTATCTCTCTAGAACCACCCCTTAAGTAAATCAACAACCAACAATCAAACAATAGCCAAGGTTAACCAACAACTAATAATCAGTTTGCATGCAACCTTACCTAATATGCCATACCCTACACGTTAAACTCCAATACAACACAAGCAATGCACATGGCCATCAAATGATGCAATTCATCAGTCCTATGCGAGTCGCGTCACAAGCGATCTCACCTAGCCACTGCCACACCCTGTACGTTAGCAAAGCATGCATGCCATAAACAATGTGATCAACTCATGCATAATCAGAACCCATGACGCCATGTTTCTCATGCACTCGTGCATCTATACATGTTTCGATTATTACTGCCCCTTGGGGCCACAACCGAACCCCGCCAATGTTTACTTGCATAACCAAGCATCGCCCTCCCCCGTGAGGCGTGACAACGTTGAGGGTTCTCTTCTAAGATGGCATTCCCTAAGGAGCATGGGTCCGGCCTTTACCGCGAATCCGCATCCGGACCCCTGTCGGGTTTTCGATAAATCGGACTATCATCCCCCGAACTTCAGCCGAGGTGGTGGGTTCAACTTAGTGATCACACAAGTATACCACAACGATCCATTTTTATTTTGAGCATTAGCCAATGCACACGCATGCTTGCATACACAACTTCAACTCCTTTCTTATAAAAACGATCCATTTCAATGTTCCTTGGACAAACTATTTTTCCCCGTTTTGTGAAAACTATACGATTCATGCGGATGTCCATGCAATTACACATCCAATTCACCTCATAAAATCAAAGCACATGAAATTAGACAATTTTTCACTTCCAAATGAACAGTGCACGTGAACAATAAAATTCAGAATTTAATAATTAATAAATTAAATTCAGAAATCATTAAAAACATTAATTAAAAATAAACAATCAATTAATTAACACTAAACATGCTTAATAACACATAAACCATCATTAAGCAACAATAAGCAAGATTAATCTAAATTAATCTTAATCATCTATCTAACCACCTATCTTAGGGCTAAAACAACTTAATTAAACTTCCTAAACTAGCATTAACACTAACTAAACCAACCCTAAGTAAGTTTAGGTACTAAACGAAGAATTAGAGGTTAAACTCACCCATTAAGCGGGCTAAAGACATGGACGCGATGGTGATGACGAAGGCTACGCACAGGGACCTCAACCACGACGATCTAAGGTGGTCCCAAGGCTGAAACAACAACAACTCATTTTGCCTCCCGTTGCAACTCTTGGGAACTGAACTGCACAGGCGAAAAAAGAGTTGGCCGACTTGATCGGAGCTTCGACGATGGGCTAGCTGACGACTAGCGGTACTAGGGGGTCAAGAGGGACTGGCTGGTGGCTAGGTTAGGTGGTGGTTGGGTCGATATAGGAGGAAAATGGCTGATTTGGGTGGTGTAGTGCAAAGACAGGGCGGACAGGTTGGCGATGGCTTCTGGCTGGCCGGTGGGCTAGTTGGTGGCTTCGTCTGGCAAACGGAAATCGTGGGGGACACGGATTGGGTCCCATGAGCACGGTGTTGGGTGGCACGGGTGGTGAGTAGCATAGGAAAGCCATGAACAACTCAAGTTTCTGGCGGAGGGTTGAAGGAGAAGAATTAGAAAATGAGGAGGAACAAGGGGAGAGAGAGGGTGCGGTTTGCTTGGGTTGAAGAGGAGGAGAGAGAGTGAGGTGAAGGCTGGTGTCAAGGCCTTATTAAGGCCATTCAATGCTAGCTCCATCCCCATGCAACATGACATCATCTTCTCTCTCTTCTTTTATCTTTTTCTCATTATATCTAGGGGCAAAATGGTCATTTCCACATTTGCACAATTCTCAATCTGCCCTTGGCTGAAATAAAGGGCAAGTCTAAGAAACGGGCTAGGAAATGAATAGGAACGGGCTCGGGAATCAGTTGGGCTCGAATTGGCTCAAAGTTAGGCAATAGGCTCGGAAGGATTAAATGGTTGGTTGGGTCCAATGGCTCACTTGCTTGCCTCCTCGGGCCTACCATGTAGCCATCCCACCTTGGGCGTGAGGCCCACATCAGCTTTGCCCCGCCCATGTCCTCGTAAGCTCATTTCCTCGGTCCGTAAATCCCTTTTCTAAATACTCGGCTTAACTGGCACTGTCAACTATCGAAGTAGCATCGTCCAAAAGTTCGTCTCGGACGTTCCCGAAAATTCATAGTCCAATATTGGATTCTTATGCCTTGTCAATTTCGTCTAGATACCATTTTGGTACAACTCAAACTAACAGGCGACTTCAAGGATTCACGCGTAACTAACTCGTGCCAAATCACGTCGAAGACATCTCGACACATGGACGTCCTTGACTACATAAAATTGCGGATGATAGATTCTTATTTCAAAGTACACGATTTCCGGGAATCGATATAGGGTCGTTCGTAGGCTTGATAACAGTAAATAGAATCACCCGTCATCCTATTATGCTCTGTCTGCGAATCGACTTCTAATCATCCCTGAAATAGGCCTGCATAACCACAAGATCATTCTTACGCAAGTCTCACGGTCAAGTCGTTTTTCCAGGTCAAGTTCTTTAGTTGCACGAGTTCTGTCCTCATTAGCCTCTTCTTTTAAGGTCAGTATCTTGGGAGTGATCAATACCGAGTTAGATCAGCCAACAATGCATTGACGAAATTTACGTTCATTCATCCCTCGAAGGGCTCGAATTTCAGGACGTCACGATTCTTCCTCCTTTACAAAAATTTCATCCTACAAATTTGCAACTATTGAAAAATTCTCAAAAAGATGAGGGTGTTGATGCTTCATCACTTCCTCATTTTCCCATGTTGCTATCTCTATTCCATGGTGTTGCCAGATCACCTTAACTAAGGTGATAGTCTTGTTTCGAAGCACTTGCTCTTTATGGTCCTCTATTTGTATTGGCCTCTCCACGTACAACACCCTGTCGTCTATGTCCAGTTCTTCAAAATTCAATACGTGAGTCGGGTCCGGTTCATACTTTCTCAACATGGACATGTGGAAAACGTCATGTACTTGTGCAAGCTTCAATGGCAACGCAAGACGATACGCTAAAACCCCGATCTTTTCCAAAATTTCAAAGGGTCCAACGTACCTCGAACTTAACTTTTCCTTTTTGCCTAATCTAGAAGAACCCTTCATTGGCAATACTTTCAATAAAACATGATCGCCCACCTTAAACTCCAACGGTCTACGACGCTTGTCTGCATAGTTCTTCTAATGACTCTAAGCTGTCTTTAGTCTATCTCGGATAATCTGAACTGCATTCAAAGATTGTTGTACCAACTCTGGCCCCACCAACCTCGTCCCAACAAAGCGGAGTTCTACAAGGTCTCCCATACAAAGCCTCAAATGGTGTCATTTTAATGCTCTACTGATAACTACTGTTGTAGGCAAACTCAACCAAGTGAAGCTGTTCTTCCCAAATCCACTTAAAATCTATGACACAAACTCGTAATATGTCCTCAAGAGTTTGAATCGTCCTTTCTGGTTGACCGTCTATCTGCGAATGGTATGCCGTACTATACAGTAGTTTCATCCTCAAAGCTAATTGCAAACTTGTCGACAAAGTTATCGTAAACTTAGGATCACGGTCAGATGTGATCATCACTGGAACTCCATGTATGTGTACAATCTGACGTACATACAAATTTGCATACCTATCCAACCTAAAATCCTTCCATACGGCAATAAAATGAGCCGACTTTGTCAATCTGTTAACCGCTACCCAAATCGAGTTATTGCCTTGTTGACTCCTTGGTAACCCCATCATAAAATCCATCGTAATGTGTTCCTACTTCCATTCGGGAATCTCAAGAGGTTGCAGCAGTCCACCAAGCTTACAATGTTGAGCCTTTACTTGTTGGCACATCAAACACTTAGCTACGTACTTTGCAATATCCAACTTCATACCATTCCACCAGAAGTGCTGCTTCAAATTCTGATACATTTTCGTACTGCCCGGATGGATGCTATAGTTACTCCGATGAGCTTCCGACAAAACTATTTCCTTAAGCTCTATATCTTTCGGAACGCACAATCGTCCTCAAAAGCTCAATGTCCCATCCTCGGACACTTGAAAGTCAGCTTTACTTGTTAACTAATCCATCTGCAGGATCTTAAGAACTTCAGGATTCGTCGTTTGGGCACTCTTTATCCTGTTTTGTATCTCGGGCTCCACCCTGAGAGTGGCCATTAGACTAGCAAGATGGCTGACCTCAATTTTAAAATCTGAGTCCCTAACTCTCTCCAAAAGAATCCATTCTTGTATCATCATCTGTGCAATTGACGACTTTTGACTAAGCGCATTTGCCACTTTGTTCACTTTCCCTGGATGATACAGAATCTCGCAATCGTAATCCTTAAGAAGTTCCATCAATTGCCGTTGCTTCATGTTCAACTCCCTTTGAGAGAACAAATACTTCAAACTTTGATGATTCGTAAAAATCGGAAACATTTCCCCACACAAGTAATGCCTTCAAATCTTAAATGCAAAGATTATCGCCGCTAATTCCAAATCATGCGATGGATAGTTAAGCTCGTGAGGCCTTAACTATTGGGATGCATATGCAACCACCTTATCATGTTGCATTAACACGTAGCCTAGTCCTTTATACAACGCGTCACTGTAGATTTTGTAGCCACTAGGACTAGACGGTATTGTTAAGATAGGTGTGGTAGTCAATTTACTCTTGAGTTCTTGAAAACTATGTTCGCACTTGTCCGTCCAATTAAACTTATCTTCCTTCTTTAACAACCTTGTCAAGGGCATGGCTATCATAGAAAACTTCTCCACGAAATATCTATAATACCCAGCCAATCATAAGAAACTTCAAATCTCAATTATTGTCATAGGTCTCGGCCAATTCATGATAGCTTCGATCTTAGTTGGGTCAACGGAGATCCCTTTACCTGAAATTACATGACGTAAAAATGCCACGCGAGAAAACCAAAACTCGCACTTGCTAAACTTAGCATAGAGCTCATGCTCCCTTAAAGTCTGTAGTACTGATCTCAAGTGTTTCTCATGATCCTCGAGACTCCTCGAGTATACCAGAATGTCGTCAATGAACACAATCACGAATTGGTCCAAACACTTATTGAACGCATGGTTCATCAGGTCCATAAAGGTTATAGGGGCATTTGTCAATCTAAACGGCATTACTGTGAACTCGCAATGACTATGGCGCATCCAAAAGGCCGTTTTTGGTATATCCTCCTTTTTTATCCTCAATTGATGATAGCCTGTCCTTAGGTCTATCTTGGAAGATACTGAGGCTCCTTGAAGTTGGTCGAAAAAATCATCAATCCTTAGCAATGGATACTTGTTCTTAATGGTCACATGATTAAACTACCATTAGTCGTTGCAGAGATGCAAAGACTCATCCTTTTTCCTTACAAATAGCACCATGGGATACACTAGGACGAATGAAACCTTTATCTAGTAATTCTTGCATATATGCCTTCAGTTCCTTCAATTTTGACAAAGCCATCCTATAGGACGCTTTGGAAATCGGTTCAGTCCCAAAGACCAACTCAATCACAAACTCAATTTCCCTCTCTAGAGGCAATCTCGGCAATTCTTCGGGAAACACATCCATAAACTCTTGCACCACTGCAATATCCTCTATTTTCGGTCCTTCCACAAACGTGTCCGCCACCAATGTCAAACACCCTTAGCATCCAGACTCTAATAACCGAGTCACCTCAAGTGACGAAATCAGAGAAATGGAGGGTCCTCCTCGATTTCCGACAAACTGAAAATTATCACCCACTATTAGGTTAAACTGAATTGTCTTTCCATGACAATTCACCATGGCTCGTTGCTTGGTGAGCCAATCTATGCCAATTATGACATTAAAGTCATACATTGCTATTGCAATCAAATCAATGACTTCCTCACAACCGCCCACAACTAACTTATAGCTAGAACAACCTAACTTAGACAATATCTTATCCTTAAATGGAGTAGAAATACTATAAACCACTCCCAATGATTTGAGACTTAACCCCACTAGTTTTAACAAAATGATTAGCAACAAAAGAATGCATAGCACTAGGATCAAATAACACATAAGCAGCATGATCATGCAAGGAGACCGTACCTGTAATGACGGTGGGTGAATCCTCCGTCTCCCCTTGAGTAACGGCATAAACTCTTCCTTATGCTGAAGGTCTACCTTGGTTGTTCGGTGGCACATTCCCTATAGGTTGTCCTCCTTGCGGCAGTGGCAAGATCATCCTCATTGGTCTACTCGAACAATTCGCCACTCGGTGGCCCTACTGATCATATCCGAAGAAGGCTCCTATCATCGAAGGACAGGGGAGATTTCCATGTCTTCTCCCACACACCCGACAGGCTCCCATGACATTGGGTGCCGGTTTTCCCACGTAGTTCTTTCTATTGGGTGGAATGGGATTGCTTCTCTCCATCAACGGTCCTTTTCCAAACTGATGATTATCTCTACTAGGCACGATCTGCAAGCCAGATGTGGTCGCCCTCTCGATCATGTTCTATTCTATCATCTAGGCCATCTCATACATCTCATCAAAACTCTTTAAATTTAAAGGCACATGTTGATCTTTCAACTCTGGTCTCAAACCATCTCTGAATCATCTCGACTTATCCAAAGGGTCCTCTACCAACCTCGGCGCATACTTTACTAATTCAGCGAACTTCGCCTCATACTGATCCACTGACATCTGATTCTGACAAAGCCGTTGGGACTCTGCCATCTTGGACTCTCAGGCACTATCAAAAAAATATTTCCCATTGAAAGCCTCACGAAAGGCACCCCGAGTTTGGACTGTGCCTTTACGGAACACTTTTCCTTGAGTGGCCTCCCACCACATACTGGCATTATCTTGAAGCTAATAAGCCACCAGAAGCATCTGGTCCTCCTCTAAACACTTCATAACAGTGAAAGCCTTCTCGATATCCCTTATCCAAAGGGTCGCAGTTCAGGATCGCCCACGCCACTAAACCTCGGTGGCTTAAGTCTTAGGAACCGTTCTACCAGTTTATGCATTGGTCTCTCACAGACCTCTTCTCTTACTATTGGAACCACAAGGACCATAGTAAGAGCAACAGGAACAGCGGCGGCGACGGCGGCGGCGGCCGTAGTAGCAGCAACAACAGCTCGATCCTCAACTTGTTGTCCTATTAAAGTCTCTAGCACTAATAGGATCCCGTCTAACCTAGGGTCTTCTTGCGCTCTATCTCTAGCACTAGTCTGACCAGACGCTGTCCTATGCCTAGGGGCTCTCTGCTCAGGATTGCTCATCTCTCAAGACACTCACTAATCCTACTTTCCAATTCCAACTAGGAATTAAAAACTATAAGCAACCCACTACAACACAAGATAACACAAGCAATCACAAGCACGTGAATTAAATGCCATCCCTATCTCACTATCCCAAAACGCCATGCACCTTATCACTCCAGGTCTTAATTGGGTTCTGATACCAAAACCGATAGAGATGTCATGCCCCGAAGCATGAGCACGCAACAACCCATTTCCTTGGTCAATTGGAAGCGACATCCCAAGACTCATCGATGATCATTCATTTTATTCTTTCATTATGCGTAAGCGGAAGACGAACTATCCCTCAGTCAAATAGATAATCAAACAATTAAATAGGGATAGAGAAATGATGTCGCTCACTTTGGTGCTAAAACTTTTTTTCAACTTAAGTGCCACAACAAAAACGTTACTTGAGTCATTTGGCGTGGCCGGAAATGCCCAAGGCCAGATTTGGGCAAAAGCCACCTGGCCTTCGCTGTCGCTATCGCGAGTGAGGCCGTCGACGGCCTCGTCGGCCTCACCTAGGGCCTTTGACGGCCTCGCTGGCCTCACCTAAGGCCTTCGTGGCCAATGGTGGAGGGCCCTTGCCCAATCTGGGCGAGAGTTTGGCGGCCGAAGAGGGTCAACAGTGGCCCTCGTCGACCCTAAAAAAAAAGCAAAAAAAAAAATCAATTAAAATATTAAAATATATGTTTTCCGGTGCCACGTCAGCTTTTCTGGCGGAGTGGCACTCAAGTGAACGATTTCACTCTAATTTGCCACTCAAGTGAGCGGAAAAATTTTTTTAGCATCAAAGTGAGCGCCGTACGAAAGTTATGGCATTCCTAGTGTACTTATCCCCATTTATACATTTTTCTAGATTAACCAACGGAGGATCATTTCTGATATACAAGCCCATCAGAGGGAACGATCCATCCTCTAAGCCGGACCAAAAACAAACTAGGCTAGGCTAATCTAGCTATACAAAATGAACCATCGGGTTCAGCACCGCCATCACTCAGACCCATCGGACTCAAGTTTCGTCGAGTCGTAGTCGGAGGCGTTTGGGTCGATCACCGATAGAGTGGGGGTAGGGTTCTCCACTACGCTATCAGGAGGGTCTACCTCCATGAGATCCCAGTCGGTGTCTTCGGGGCCCTTACCAGGCGGCCCGTCAAAACCACGCAGAGGATCGATCAGCAGATCGTCCTCCCTGATGTACCATGCCAAGAATCGATGGGGTATCCATTGCCCTGGTTTCTCATCCACCCAAATGGTGGAGAGATACTTCTCATATAGATGCACCCGACCCGGGAAGCGATGGTGCATCACGACGGTCTCCCAGTCCTTAGGGATCCCAAATCACACGGGCGGGTGCGCCATTCTAAGGGCCTGAAAATAGTTATATAATAACCAGTGAGATAAAATCTTAGCGAGTCCTTCCCCTAAGCCTTGGTTAGTACACCTAAGCGGTCAATTTCCATGTCCCTTAAACAAATCGTTTTCTCATTTTTGTGAAAACCATACGATTCATGCGGATATCCATGCATTTACACATCCAATTCACATTATAGAATGAACATACATGAAACAAGACAATTTTTTCACTTCCGTATGAACAGAGCGCATGAACAATACCGCATGAATAGTGCACATGAACAATAAATTATGAATAGTACAATTTCATAATTCAATAATTAATAAATTAAATTCAGAAATCAAGCAAAACATTAATTAAAACAATCAATCAATCAATTTAAGCTAAACATGCTTAATAACACATAAACCACAATTAATCAATAATAAGCAAGATTAAACTAAACTAATCTTAACCATCCATCTAACCACCTATCTTAGGGCTAATACAATTTAATTAAACCCCCTAAACTAGCATTAATCTTAACTAAACCAACCCTAAGCATGTTTAGGTACTAAATGAAGGATTAAGGGCTAAACTCACCCGTTAAGCCGAACGGAGACACGGGCGTGGCGATGATGATGGAAGCTACGCATGGGGACCTCAACCACGACGATCCAAGGCAGTCCCAAGACTAAAACAGCAGCAACCAACTCTGTCTCTCACTGAACTTCTAGAAAACCGAACTGCACAGGCGGAGGAAGGGCTAAATGGTGCTAATCGGAGCTCTAGCGAGCGGCTGGCCGACGACCGGCGATACTAGGGGGTCAAGGGGGACTGGCTGGTGGCTGGGCTAGGCAGTGGTTGGGTCGGAATAGGAGGAAAACAGTTGATTTGGGCGGTGTAGTTCAGGGACAAGCGGATAGGTTGGCGATGGCTTTTAGCTAGCCGGTGGGCTAGTAGACGGCTTCGTTCGGTGAACAGCGATCGTGGGGGACATGGATTGGGTCCCCTGAGCAAGGTGGTGGGTGGCACGGGCGCTGATCAGCATAGGAAAGCCACGAACAACTCAGGTTTTTGGAGAAGGGTTGAAGGAGAATAAGAAGAAAATAAGAGGAACAAGGGGAGAGAGAGGGTGCGGTTTGCTTCGGCTGAAGGGGAGGAGAGAGAGTGATGTGAGGGCTGGTTGTCAAGCCTCATTAAGGCCATTCAATGCTTGCCCCAACTCCCCAAGCAAGTGATATCATCTTTTCTCTCTTCTTTTGTCTTTTCCTTAATAATATCTAGGGGCAAAATGGTCATTTCCACCTTTGCACAATTCCCAATCTACCCTTGGCTGAAATGATGGGTAGGCCTAAGAAACAAGCTAGGAAATGAATAGGAACGGGCTCGAGAATTGGTTGGGCTCGAAATGGCTCAAGGTTAGACAATGAGCTAGGAAGGGTTGAATGGTTGGTTTGGATCCAATGGGCTCACTTGCTTGCCTTGAGCCCACGTTGGCCTTGCCCAACCCACGTCCTTGTAGGCTTGTTTCCTCGGTTCGTAATCCCTTTTCCAAATACTCGACTTTACTGACACTGTCGACTGTTGAAGTAGCAATGTCCAAAAGTCTTTCTCGGACATTCTCAAAAATTCGTAGCCCAATATTGGATTCTCATGCCTTGTCAATTTCGCTCGAATGCCATTTTGGTACGACTCAGACTGACAGGCGGCTTCGAGGATTCACGCGTAACCGACTCGTGCCAAATCACATTTAAGACTTCTCAACACATGGACGTCCTTGACTACATGAAATTGCAGATAATAGATTCTTATTTCAAAGTACACAATTACCAAGAATCGGCATAGGGTCGTTCGCGGGCTCGATAACAGTAAACGGAATCACCCGTCGTCCCATTATGCTCTGTCCGCCAATCGACTTCTAGTCGTTCCTGAAATCGGCCTGCATATCTACAGGATTGTCCTCATGCAAGTCTCATGGTGCGGTCGTTGTCTCAGGTCAAGTTCTTTAGTCGCACGAGTTCTGTCCTCATTTGCCTTTCCCCTCAAGGTCGGTATTTCGGGAGTGATCAGTTCTGAGTGAGATCAACCAACAATGCATTGACGAAATTCACGTTCATTTATCCCTCAAAGGGCTCGAATTTCAGGACGTTATAATTTCACTATCTGAAACCCTTCTAGGACTAACTTACAAAAAAGTATAAGGACAAGTGGTGCAATGTTAAGCTTGTACCAACTGCACAGACAAGTGCTAGTGTTAGCACAAGACTACATGACACTTGCTAGTACAAAACTAGGCTCGTTGGTGCAATTTTGTGCTTGCACCAAAAGCACAACACTACTAGACTTGGGGTTGCAAAATCAAACTTGCTGGAGTATTTTTGTCCTTGCATTAGTAACACAAACAATTATTAGTGCTAGCTGAACACTGCACTAGACTTACTAGTGCAAAACCATACATGCTAGTGTAGTCTCGTGCTTACACCAACAGCATAAGACTACGCCAAGCACAAGATTGTACCGCCACTTGTTTGAATAAGTGCAGCAAAAAACCAGCCAAAATCTAGACAAAATATAACAACTATATGTAGCACTGGCCAAAAGCAAGACAAAAATTGGAACTTCCAAAAGCATGGACAAAAACACCATTGTATTTTTCATTCAAGTGCTTCTTTACGTTAATATCCATCGATCAATCATACAGCAAACAAAAACACCTAAACCAACCAAAAAAAATCTAGATAAATACATCGGTCAATCAAAATATCCCTTCCCCTTAAAAAAACATATGCAGCAGCCCCAACAACAAAACCATAGCGAGCACCCTTCCATCAACCAATTTCAACAATCCCCGTGGTTCCTTTTCCTTTTGATGAACTTTTTGTGTGACTCCCAATCCTTACACTGTTTCTAACTAGATCTGGAAGTTGGCCATTAGGAAGACGAAGACGAAAACAAACAAAGGGAGTCGCGAGTAGATTGTGAATTTCTGAATCAACTTTAGCATTCAAGTTTGGGTTTTTTTTTTTTCTCTATTCTCGCGATGAGCTGCAATGAAAAAAAGGAGACCTTTAAAATTCAAGTTTCTGGGTTTCCTTTTTTTCCCCAGCTTCCATAGATTTCCCTAACTCGAGTTGTTTGCGGCTATGTCTTCCACGTTTGGCCAAAAGGATAAGCCAAGAGACCCACTGATTTTTGACCCACGTTGCTCTATAGACTCCTCCAAATGTCAGATCTTTTGGCTAAAAAGACAGGCCACGAGACCCACTGCTCCTTCCTTGTCTCAAAGATTTTTCCCCAGATTTTTTTTCTCAAGAGACTTCTATTTTCTTTGGCCATTTGCTCAAGGCCAAAAACGGGTAAAGATGACCACGAAGATGACGGAGATGGAGGACTCCTTCCGCGAAGATGAAGCTAACAAGAAGGACGACAGAGGGTGGTCTGGTTTGGACACACAACAGTGTTGGCCTGGACGGGCGTCGGCAGTGGACGCGCGGAGGTCAACCTTGGAGTGACTGTGGCCAAAGGAGGATGAATAGAGAGAGACTTGATAAGCAGATTATTAATTTTTGTGATTCCACATTAGAATATATGTGTCAAGTAGTGATTGGCTAAACTCAGAAAAATGCACTCCACGTGGGATGATGAGGCGGTGAGAAGAACCACTGAATGTTTTCTCAGCTTCCTCTCCCTCTTCTTTCTCTATTTTACTTATTCTGTTTTTTCTTTTTAATTCTTTCTTTTTTTTTCTGAAATTTAAAAAGTATATATTTAGTTAAGGTTTTTAAGGTGGGATGTCACTTATGATGCTATCAGCATAACGCTTACACGGCCACGTCAGCAATCTCACTTACTTTTTCAATTGAATGACTAATATTAACAAAAGAGTGATAGAACGAAAAAAAAAAAGTATTGATTGAACATTTTATAAAAAAAATTAAGCGATGCCTTCATGCCACTTTTTTATGAATTTTTTTTCGGTCTGAACTTTTTTATGGAGTCACATGCTTCAATAATTATCATGTCTCGGGTGGTGACTGTCATACTTGAAACATACGTGAGATGGCTTTGGTGCCCAGATAAATCTGACTTCTTGTAGAATCAAAGACAAGCTTCTCATTTTCAAATAAAGGCCCGCCCAATCCAAAATTTAAGTTTCATATTAGTAAAAAGTAAACCTATCAAATTGGTAGGTTGAATCGGATTTCGATTAAATCGAAAATTTTTCTATTCAGATTGAACAATTTTTATGCAATATAAATCTAGTGACCAACACTTGACTTGACTTATATTGCTAAAACATTTTATATTTAATTCAATATAGGAAAATTGATGCCCAAATTAAGGTGGCATTGTAGAGCGAGCACGAGATCGAGTGAGAGTGAGAGAGAATGAAGAGAGAGTCATAAAGATAAGTTGGGCCTAAGCAAGTTGTGAACCTACTTAATACCTGTATAATTTTGGATTTCACAATTTTAAACCCATTTATGATCCATTTATTGATATAACTAACTCATATAATAATTCAACCCATCAAATATAGGTTAAGAAATCGGTTTATAATGAATTTTGACATGTTTATGTTGCATGTTGGGAACAAGACCTTTCTATCTATAATTGCCCAATTCAAATCCTGTTTTGGGTCTTTTCTTCTTTTCCTTTTTTTTTTTTATGGATTATGTGGGATTTTCTTTTCATGAGAAGCGCCTTAGGTACATTAAATTAAGGCCATGTAATATCTTATTAATATCATGTATTGAGTAAGACACGAGTTACAACCTAATTGAATGATCCGGATAGAAAGTTATACCTGAATTGGTCCAAAATATGAATAATTAGAGTGTGCCTAAATCACACTTAAAAGGCATTGCAAACTCCCTTCTTGTATTTTGGCGCTCTTCTGGCGAAGGACCTTCTCTGTGTTTCATGTTTTATGCCAATTAGACATTAAGAACCTAAAAAAGAACTAAGCTATATGTAAAAGAAATCCAAAAGTATTGTGAAAGTGAAACTTAATGAAAGAACATAGATTTAGAGAGAAGAATACTTAATCCTAGGTACACTAAGAATGGTCCACAAGATTAGCATGCTAAATTCCATGTCACACTCTTATTGATGAACATGAATGTTATCCATTGCTTACATAAAAATTTGTAATTTTTTATTCAAAGGAAGAGGGAAAGAGATGGGTGCCATTATCTAGGCAAAAGAAATGATGCGAGCTCATACATTGCCACCGTTCACTTGGAGGACTTGGCGCGGCTTGGTCTTTGGGCCCGCAATGATGAACACGTCTTTCTTTCAATGAGTCCAATGTCAGTGGGTCTCTTTGTGATTGGCATGGAGACTTTGTGAGGCCTTTGTCAAATCTATTCGGCTCTTTGACTCCGTTCATTTCATGAAAAATAACTTCCAAGAAAATATTTTCCGGATTTTCTAACGTTCATTTCACAAAAAATGAATTGGTTGGGGAAATTTTTTTCCATTAAAGGAAAAAAAAACCTTCTAAAATAGGGGAAAATGTTTTCCACTTTTGAGAAAGCGAAAAACATTTTCCATACCTTCTCATCAAGGTCGCTTCCTCAATTGGCATCAGAGTAGCCTAATAAGCGTAAATCATTCCCTTGATAACAAAGTCGATAGTTCATGGTGCCTTTCAAATATCTCAAAATCCTTTTAATTGCTTTCCAATGTGCTTGACCAGGATTTGATTGGTATCGGCTCACTAACCCCACAGCATGACATATGTTAGGTGGAGTACACATCATAGCATACATTAAACTTCCGACCGCACTAACATAATGAACAGTTTCCATTTCTTTCTTTTCCTTTGGAGTCTTAGGACACATCTTAGTACTTAGGCCTTTGCCTTGCATGACAAGGGTATCAATGGGATTACATATTGAAGCGTTCAAGAATCTTCATTAAATAAGATTCTTGTGACATAGCAAGAAATTTCTTTGATCGATCTTTTTCAATCTTAACTCTCAAAATATAAGCAGCTTCTCCCATGTCTCTCATTTTAAAATTGGAGGACAATCATTGTTTTATGGTTATAATGAAACCCTTGTGATTCCTAGCCCATAGAATATCGTCTACATAAAGTGATAAAATTACAAATTTATCCCTGGACCGTTTCATATACACACAGTGATCTTTTCCGATCATCATGAACCCAAAAGAAGTAATGTCTCGATGAAAACGACAATACCACTGTCTAGATGATTGCTTAAGGCTATATATATTGAGCGATTAAGTTTGCAAACTTTTCGCTATATACCTTCAGCCACGAAACCTGTCAGTTGTTTTATATAGATTTCTTCATCTAGTTCTCCATTGAGAAATACTGTCTTTACATTTATTTGATGTAATTCTAGGTCCAAATGTACGACAATGGCTAGTATAAGGCATATAGAGGTAAACCTTACAACTGGTGAAAAAGTTTCTTCATAATCTATACTTTCTTGTTGAGTATAACCTTTCGCCACAAGGCGAGCCTTGTACTTTTCAATGGATCCATCCGCCTTTCACTTAATCTTGAAAACCCATTTATTTCCAATAGCCTTGCAGTCGGATGGCAAATCAACCAAGTCCCAGACGTGGTTTGTCCTCATAGATTTCATTTTGTCTTCCAAAGCTTTTCTCCATTCTTCCTTATCAAGGGATGAGAGAACCTCTTGAACTGTCTTAGGCTTAGCATTGTCTTGCGAAACAATTATAAATGCTTCTCCTTCCATCTCAAAATGACAACGAGGGATACTTTTATGATTACTTTTACGCAACTGAACTTCTCGTGAATTTAGTTCGCTAGGCGATGCAATACTCCCACTAGGCCTCATATGTTGAGGTAAATCTTCATTTCCCTCAACAATATTAGTGGGTGTGTTATCAAGATCTTTCATTTCATATAATTGGAAGTTCATATTAATCTCACATTTACTAGAAAAATCATTCTCCAAGAACGTGACATCTCATGACTCCATTTTAGTCACACTTCCATCAGCTTGTTCATCTATGAACACATACCCTTTGAAGTGTTCAGAGTACCTAATAAAGATACATTTCTTCCCTCTTGGACCTAATTTATCATATCTATGAGAAGAATTATGAACATATGCTGCATACCCCCAAGGTCATAGATTACTTAAATCTGGTTTCCTACCCGTTCACAATTCATAAGGGGTGGAAGCAACTGACTTAGAGGGCACACGATTAAGTATATAGGCAGCAATCAATAACGCATTTCCCCAATATGAGATAGGTAAATTTGCTTGCGCCATCATAGACCTAACCATTTACAATAGGGTTCTATTCCTTCTCTCAGCAACCCTATTTTGTTGCGAAGTACCAGAAATAGTCAATTGTCTTACAATTTCCTTTTCATCACAAAGAGCCTTAAATTACTCAAATAGATACTTACGTCCATGATCGATTCTTAATGCCTTGATTGTTTTGTTTAACTGATTCTCAACCAAAGCTATATATCATCTAAAACAATCCAATGCTTCGGGCTTATGGCAGATTAGAAAAACATAACCAAAACGTATGAAGTCATCTATAAAAGTGATGAAATATGAGCCTCTATGCCTCGTCCTCACATTCAACGAATCACAAATATCAGAATGTATGAATTGCAATGGAAGTGTAGCTTTGGTTCCTTTACTAGATGGTTTTCTAGTTGTTTTTCTGGCTAGACAATGTTCACATACGGGTAGATCAACATTAGCGAGGGACCCTAAAAGGCCTTCTTTTGCTAATCGTTTCATTCTTTGTAACCCAATGTGACCTAGTCTAGTATGCCAAGTACTTGCATCAATTTCCACATTAGTAGAAGATGCAATTAAAGAAAAACAACCATCAACATTAGCATTGTATGCATCATAGTTAATGTCTAGTACCATAAAACCATCCAATACATAACCATAATCGTAATAAACTGTTCCAAATAAAATGTCAATACAAGTACCATGAAAATTCAATATATAACCTAAACTTAGTAGAACAACTACTAAGACTAAGTTTCGTCAAATATCTGGAGCATATATGACATCATGTAGGAATAGGTTTCAACCACCATGTAAGGTTAATTTACATGTGTTGATACCCTTCACTTCAACTCTTGAGTTATTTCCAACATATATCCATCTTCTTCCAAGTTGTATTTGACGATACTCCACGAATGCTCCTCAATCTCTAGCTACGTGATATGTTACTCCCGAGTCCACAATCCACATAGGATGAGATTCAGTAAGCATTACAGTACTAGAAAGAAAATCATTACTTAAAGTAATGGAGTAATATGGTGCCTCCTTCAGCTCAGTGCATTCACGAGCGAAGTGACCCAATTTACCACAATTATAGCATTTCATCTTAGCCTTGTCCTTCTTCTCACCACGCTTCTTGCGTCGAAGGGCCTTAACTCTCTTGGATGCCTCATCAGCCTCCTTCCATTTGTTGTTGAATTTACGGTTCCTCTTGCGCTTGAAGCCCGAAACTTTGTGTGAATTCCATTCAGCAACATAAGCATGGGTAGAGGATTTTATAGCTTGTAGGGGCTCATCCTCTAATTCCAAATGACACCCTATATCGTCAAAAGTAACAATGTTCTCATTATGCGTCATATTGATTTTCATATGTTCTCAACTATTAATAAGAGACCATATAATAGCCTGAACTTGTTGTTCATTAGTAAGGGTGTGACTTGCCGACTTTAGCTCACGGATCATTTTTGACATCTCGCAAAGATGCTGCCTCATCATTAAATTTTGGCACTTTCGGTATGTGTCAAACTTGATAGTGAGTCTCCTCAACTTAGTGGTGGACGTACCCCCAACTTATCTTTCAAGGCAATCCAAATTGATGGAGCTTTGTCATAACATTCAAACTCACACATGAGATCATCTTACATGCAGCTGAACAATGTGATGCAAGCAATGATATTTTTTCTTTTCCAAACTTGATAACCTTCTTGATATCTTTTGTGTTGAGCTAAAATTCCATGCTCAGGTTCATTTATGGTGTGGTTGAGGGTTTCCAAAACCTCTTGCTCCTATTGAACCTTTCGATGCCAAATATCATAATTGTCACCGTTCAGCTTCTCACCCTTATTGAAGTCAACTACAATGGTCTCAAATGCCGAAGCCATAATCAATTGCTATTACACATTGACATAATACATGCAGAATCAACACTAGTACAATTTTCACATAAACACATTTAAAATTTGTAGCAAAAACAAACTGAATTAATGATAATTCAACAAAAAACACTGAAACGATAGTTCACTATGTTCTCAATTAGCTTCAGTGTACAATTGTTCTATTATCATTAACTTATTTAATTTGTGCAAATTTTAAGCTCTAGGTGAGAACTCCTTCGAATTCTACCAACCTACGAACTCTCACTAGGAAAAAAATAATTACATAACCTCATGTAATTATCACATTTTCTATTAAATATCAAAAAGGCACAGCATGATGTGGATCAACATACAAAACAATCATGCAACAACTCTAATCAATAATGGAATTCAGGACATATTGAATATATCAAAGATCTCTTGCCATTGTTTAAGATTGCTCAAAACTAGGAAATTGCAAGTACATTAAACCATATACATGCTATCATCGAACCAAGCTCTACATAACTCATATGTGGTCATTTTCATTTTGGCTAGCTTCTGTATTTACAAAATCATAAGAAAATACAGGTTAAAAGGAATAAACAATACATATATACCCCAAAAATGCGCATATTTAAAGTTTTGTATGCATTTTTATACCTTTAAAAGCCTTCAACATGTAAACTAACTAAACCACAATGTGGAGCGCTTCACTACGAATGTGTGGACACCAAGCATGCTCCAAATGGAGCTCGCACATGCCCACACGCACCGCTGAATGCACGGCGTGTGTAGCATACGCGCTTGTCTAGTTCGGGCCACTGGACCGGTTTGATCTGTCCCACCGGCATTCGGTCAAACCGGTCACGGTCGGATCGGTCAACCCGGTTTGACCCGTTAACCAGTCAACCGAGTCAGGTCATCGGTCGGGTCGGGTTGATGACGTCAGCACACCGGTTACCAACAGTTTTGCTAACATCATCGATGACGTCAGCGTCAGTTCAAACAATGCGCGCATGGCGCTCACGCGCCGCGGCTTCTGGTCAGGCGTGTGGGCACGTTTGGCGTCTTCAGACAGCATGCCACACACTGTCTTGCTCATCTCGATGAGATCTTTCACTCTATATGATCAAATCTCATTTTTACCCAAATTAAATTGTCGAAATAGAACGGTCGTCTTCATCCTTCAAACCCGATCTTCACATCCAGATTGTTTTCAATTAATCGTGTTGCAATTTGTGAGAAATGAACAGACAGACGATATGAAGTTCATTTGTTCGATCTCCATATCGATCAACAAGTGAAAAAAAAGTCACGGGAAAAACAAGATAGAGATCATAACCTAGCTCTGATACCAATGTTGGAAGAATAGTTGGCGGAAGAAACGATTTACCTCTTCGATGCGCAATAAGGAAAATTACCCCAAGAACGTATGTTGGATCACAAACGAACGATGGACGATACGACTACACGTTGGTTTGAATACAATCACGAGGAAAGTATTCCTATTCCACAGCGTTAATGCCAATTGTTTCTCAAAGTAGATAATGGAACCCTTAAGTGTTTTCTTTTGATGGAGAGAGAGAACTTTCTTTCTTCAGAACGTTTTATTTTTCTCAATTGCATTAATTAGTGGTTATTTTCAGAAGTTATCCTTTTATACTTCTCTTGAAAAAAAAAAAAAACCGCTTATACCCCTTCAAAGGGTACCTCTCCAAAACACACTCCATCATAGACAATAGGTGTCTCTTGGACACACCCCGTCAATGGCGTACCAATATAACACTCACAATGTCAGCTGATACGAAATGAGAACAACCTGCTGAATATTTTCTCAATGCTTCAGAGACGACGCGAGAGAGGATATTGGGAAAGAAGTCAATTCCAAGCTTTTCCAAGCGATTTGACATGCAAGAATTGCCCTAGTCGTGTTTTCCAGGAACTATGCTGACTCGAAGTGGTGCATGAACGAGCTGGTCGAGATTCTGGAGTGCAAGAAGAGCTTAAAAAATCATGGTCACCTAGATTTTCCAATCTTGCTCAATGTAAGAGCCGAAGACATTTCAAAGTTGACGTGCGGAAGTGAATTCACTCGGGGTTTCGAGAGATTTTGTGGAAACGAGAGAGATGACAAGCAGATACAGAAATGGAGGGATGCCCCGAGAGAGGCTAAGCATTTGTCGGGATTCGACTTGAGGAACAATGCGGGAGAGTACGTATCTCTTCTTCATGTTCATTGCATTATCATTTTGCGACTCGATCATCTTAATTTAATTATTTGTGTTTGATGTTGAATGCGAAATTCAAACTCGTTCAAGTTTTGCCATTTTTGGGTCCATGATGGGCCCATGCAAATCATTTTCCCTTTTTCAGGAGATAAAGTCGTTTCCCCCCTATTTAAGTTTGTTGTTTTGGGCCCATCAAATAATTTTTCATCATCCAAATACCGAAAAGTCGGAAAACAATTTTCTTTAAAATAAAGCACCTTAATTTTCTTCTTTATCATAGTTGAGATTTGTGAATGAAAAAAAAAAATATTATGCTCATTGACTAATGAATAGTACAAGTGCCTATTTATAGGTTTTACATAATGACCATCTAAAGTAACTGTCGCGACCTCACCTCGGGTGCACCACCTAGGGTTTGGCTAATGGATTACTAAGCCTAAACTTAGTTCGGTCTCTCCCAAGCCCATACCAATTCGCAATTCGCAACTTAGGGTTTAAGTTTTTAGTATGCAAATGATTTTTACTTAGGAGTCGCCACTAATCTATTTTTGGTGGGTTGATTAGAAACCCAAGTAAAGTAATGGGAGATTTACTTTACTCCTACGAACCAAAGACTATGGGATCGGGGACTTGATTACGTTAGATTCCTCTAACACCCTTTCAGTACATTTTCTCTTTTATTAAAAAAATAATAATTTGCAAGCAGTTTGCATTGATTTTAATTTACTCCCTAATATGCAATGTGATCATGCAAGTGCGCAACCATTATCTAACACTCAATAAAGCAAAGCGATAAATAAATTGCAAGTACAAGGAAGAGATACTTACCTCGAAGCAACGAAAGCATCTGCAATGTTAGCTTAAAAATCACATCACTGATCCTAGATATAATTTCTAACTAACATGCAATCATTCAACTATTTTTTAAGGTTTTAAATTATTTAATGAGGCCTAAAAAAACTAAGTGCAATGCATGCGATGATGTGCAAAAGTGTCTAACTATAATAACATGCAACGTGCAACCTAATATGCGAATTATATGTCACGCCACATTAATTATTTAACTTAATCTAATGCCAGAAAATATTTAATGCAACTATCCTAGTATGTCACGCATTCAAACGACCCTAAACATGCAATGACTAGATAACACATGGGAGATGACCTAATTTTACATGACATGAGCATGGCAATTTTTATGTTTTATTTTTTTATAATCAAAATTCGAAATTAAAATAACCTATATTTAAACATGCAGACTATCCTAAAAGAAAATATTCTAACAAGAATCACATCCAACTCAACTATATTTTTTTTTGGGTTTTCTTTCATAAAAGGCATCAAGAACAGTACGGCAACAAATCAGGCAAGATATTATCCATGTTCGTCTAATTTTGGAAATAAATTGACGAATCGTATCTCGGGCATGATATTAGATTGGTCAATTTTTCACGAAACCGCGAATCGTATCTCGGGTATGAGATCGGATCGACGATTTTTCCGTGCGATTGTGAGTCATATTTCAGGCATGAAATCGGACTAACAATCATGCGCACGTTGTGAAATTAGGAAAATTTCCTAATTTAAGAAGTTACTTAATATTGCAAATGGGATAATATATCATGAAACTCAATTTCGTGCATCAACGATGTTTCAAATAAGGAAACGAAATTTCGAAACTAAAATTAGGCAAGATATTTAGCTAATCTGAGCGTTTGCTTCCAAATTTGGAAACTTGAAAATCACGATTGCCAAGTGGTGGATCAAACGGTTCTTGATAGTGGTCTCGATGGAACACGATAGCGTGGATGGATTATGACCGGCGATTGGTGATGCTCGCGGTGGGCAGCCCGCAAAAGGAGATCGTAGTGAATTAATACTTGGTCTTTTCGTTGGACCAAGTAATCTCCACTGAGAATCTGAAGTCACGATCTTTTTCTGTCTTCAATCCCACTTATGTTTCTTTCTCAAGAATTCGGGCGGCAATTCTCCAAAATTCACCTTGCAACAGGAGACAATTTTCACTGCTTTGACCAAAAGCCAAAATAGGTCACGATCTTTTGGAGATGGGCTTGTCGATGATGAGTTGAAGGCTAAAGACTTCTAGCACGACGTCTCGGCAGATGGAAGCTGAGGTGATGGTGCTCGTTGGAATTGCTTGAAGACTCGCTTGGTCTGAAGCGTGAAGGGCTACTGAGCCGATGACGATGCTTCGTGAGAGTTACTGGGTAAATGCCGGACAGCAGGTGATTTGCTGTGGGTCGATTTGGACTTCCCACCAAAATTACCGGACCAGGCTTGCAAGTGGTGTAGGAAACACGAGCAGGGTCGACGGGTCTGGCTGTGTGCCAAGGATAGAACTTCTCTTCCTTTTTGCCTTCAATGTGCACGATTTCTCGTCCCTCTCGTCTTTTTCGCTGCACGATGAAGATCGGCGTCCTTCTCCAAAGTGGTGAACAAGTTTTCTTCTTGTACTTTTTGGACCTGCAGGAACAACGAATTCTTTGTGTGTATCAACCTCTCTTTTCAGATGAAGACAAATTCACTCTCTTTTCAATGTGTGTGGCTCCCTTTTTATAGGTGAGATGACTATGTTATTTAAGGAAAGATGATAAATTTGCACGTTGCCTATTTAACTCTTGTATCCCACGTGCAATATTTTTTCAATATTTCATCCGACACCTTCCCTGAATATTGAAAGAATAATGTGAATATTCTCGGGAACATTCTCATATTTCCGGGAATATTCCCATATTCCAACTCATCACCCCTTAACGGGCCTAGCCAAATTCTCTTTTACCGTAGGCTTAATCCAACTTGTTAAATTAAAACTTGGAATCATCAATTGGAGCCCATCTGCCATTAGTCCATTGCAAATGCAATAATAATAAATGCTTCTAAAACTATATGCTATGTAATTTAATTCTAATATTTTTGTTCAGGGGTTAAAATTAATCCCTAAATTTTTTTGCATTAAATCAATCAAAATTTAGGTGTCTACAGCTACCCCTCTTTGATGATGAGCTCGCAGAGGTTGCATTCAAAGATAAATTGAAACCTAAAGTTTGACCATGCATATGCAATATAATGTTATTTTTTTGTGGGAAAATGAATCCCATTTTAAAATGCAATATGATATGATGCATGGAAAAACTAATGCAAAGTATGAAAAAGAAAGAAAGAAGAAAAAAAAAAGAAAAAAAAAAGAAAAAAAAAAAGAAAAAAGAAAAAAAACGTACCTGTAGTTACTTACCAATCAATACGGTAGAGCATCTTGAGGTACGGGATGAATCTTTACTCCACAAGCATCTAGTTTTTATTCTAGATTTCTTGAAGAGTTTGATGTTTATCGAATTGCCTAGATCCAGACTATGGCAACCGATTGAATTTAATCAACAGACGCTCAATGTCAGGTGAGACGGCCATTGGAACAAGATGTCTCGAAATACTTAGATCCAGACTAGAGTATAACGAGAAAAATCAAAGAACATTCAGTGAAATGTTCAATGAAAAGATTTGAGACATTTAGATCCAGACTGAAATGTCAAGAATTGGGAAACTTAACCAATAAACACTCAATGTTAGGTGAGATGAATATTGAATTAAGACAATTTAACCAATAGATGCTCAATGTTAGGTGAGTCAAATATTGGATTAAGATAACTCGAAATACCTATATCGAGACTAAGGTATAATGGGAAAGATCGAAGACCATTCATATTCAGAATGAAGTGTTCGATGAAAATATTTTGTAACATTCAGATCTAGACTGAAATGTCAACAATTGATTGAAAGATTTTAAATGAGATATTCAAATCATAGACTCTCAATTTCTGAAAATTGGGGGAGATGCTCAAATTTTGCCTTGAGCACTTGAATTTCATATAGGGGATAAGTTACCCAAGTTTTGTTTTGGGTACTCAAAGAGCTAGCGACAGCACATCAGGTGGAGAAAGAAGAACTCCGGGTTACGGGAGTATGCCGAGGTGATGAAGAGACTCCGAGTTACGAAAGCACACTGTGTCGATTAAGAGAGACATCGGTCTACAGAAGCATGCCATGTCGATGGAAAGGACTCTGGGCTATAGAAGCACGCCAGGTTGATGAGAAAACTCCAAGCTACAGAAGCATGCTAAGTTGATGAGAAGACTTTGGCTACAAAAGCACGCCGTTTCAATTAACAGGGACATCAGGCTACGACAGCACGCCATGTTGATTTCCTGTAGAAATAAATTCAAAAATGTTTGGACGAATTTTGAGGCTTTAGAGAGCAACTCAAACGTCGAGCATTGTTCGATCTTCAAGAAAGTATTATCTGTCAGACACGATTAGAGCAAAAACTGATATGCATTCATAAAGAAGGTAGACAATTTGAGCTACTCTAGAATGCACATTTCAAAGTTCACTAAGGCTTTCATCAATTCAATCAAAATTTATGCACAATGATTTTACCATGTTTGCACAACCAAATTGCCACTAGGAAGAAGAATCTTGCAAAACAACTTTCACTCATGACATGAATTTCTTAATAATCCTAAATGAGAGACTTTGAGTTAGAAATAACTTTCACTCACTCTCATTCAGAAGGGCTATTTTATGAGAATCACTCGATCTCACTATCATCATATTGACAAGGGTCCAAGTATTCTTGCAAGCGGTACGACCTTACCAATCTGAGGTCTTTAATAGGGACCTTAATGTGGGCTTGGTCAATGGCTTAACAACGGGACTTTTTGAGTCAAGGCTATTGAAAGAATAATATTCCACGATCATCTCCAGGTTTACAAGTCAAGAACCTTGCAAAATGAGATAGAAAAAATCTTGCTCGCACTTCTTCGAGTAATGCATAAGACATGTGAACACCTACATTAATTCAAGTGCCCTAATTTGAAGAGACTTTACAAGGGACGTAACGTAGGCTAGGTTCACGGGTTGAGAAATGAAAGGATTATCAGGCTCAAAATGTGTATAGGTGGGTAAGAGTTGGTGATCATCTTGGCATTACTGCCAGTTTTCATCTTCACCATCAAGGATTGTCTTCAAAATGTGCTCTATTGACCGTAAAAGTTTTGCATTTAAGTTCTTTAAGTACCACTCCATTGGAAATACAACTTTTCACAATCTATCTTGAATCTTTTTCATTTTCTCCTATAGGCATCGGCCTTGTTTTTACCAGGCACACTACTTTTTCTTGCCCCTCTTTTTTTTACTCTTATGTCTATGGGCATCGGCCTTGCTTTTACTAGGCACACTGCTTTTTCATGCCCCCTAGTTCTATTTTTACCATGGACACATTGTTTACAATGTATCAATTTTTCATTTGGACTTTTAAAGGTCTTCACATTTTGTTGGCACTCTAGACCTTGCTGCTTCTTGAATAATTACTTTTTGCTTGCCTTAGTGTGGGGGATGATCACCAACTAGGGTTCAAAGAAATGAATTTGTAGGCTCAAAAGGGCTATGCAATGGATATAAGTGTGTAGGACAGAGAAAAAAAAATGCTCTTCGTCATTCTAAGGCACTTGGATTATTGTTTGAGTTCATCTGCAATAAGATACTCAAAGATTGATGCAAGTGAGAGCAAGAGAATTTCCATCTATTTTTCTCATCACGTGATGTCAACTTACCTCCAATTTGCCCCGATATGGGGTGGTTCTTGACAGGGGTAATTTGAAAGAAATCTCCATAAGTGTATAGGGCTCAAAGGGGTTAAGCAATGGATCACTTGTAGTGTTTGGGATGGAGAAATGAATTGCCCCTCATCATTTCAGTCATCGTACCTTTCGCAAGAGAACTCTTTACCTTGTGGATATGGAAATTGTTGCACTCATCTCACAAGTGTATAAGTAAGGGATTGTGTTTAGAACATGTTTTGCCTTTCATCATCCTGGCACGTCTCACTTAGCATTCTTAAGAATTGGATGTCATTCATTAAATTACCCATCTTGAAAAATCTCCACATGAAATTAGTAAATTAAGCAAGTAAAATCACCATGCAAATTCTATTTCCAAAAGAGCTCAACAACTTTAAGCATGAAAAGATTTGTGACATCAGAGCAAATAATTTACCATACTCAAAAAATGTTTTCACAAGCATGACAAACATGATTTTGAGCATTCATTCTAGGAATTGCCCTATAAAGGGACTCTATCAGCAATCAATGTCCTTGAATTGCCCCTATCGATCAATTGAGACTGGAAATCGATCATTGATTCGATAAATGCTCAATTCTTGCTTTTGCTCCAGCACAAGAGAATGTGCATGAATAGGATACTATGCAAGCGAATGCAAATTGAACATCCATTTTGGCTTGGATTGAGATTTCATCTCAATTGGGTCACTATCAGAATCTGCCATCCCCCGATCCATCACTTGCAAGGAAAACAACAAACTGTCATTTTCAGAATCAATTATATTCAGGGAAGAGATGTACCTCTTTCATCGAAGATGGCTGGTCCTCTTTTGACCTGCTATTCATTTTCTCTAGGAGATGAGAAATGCAAAACACTTCATTTGGCTTTTCGGGATGGATATCTCAAGTATCAACTAGATATGCCCCACATTAACTCTTTGGAGTTGTGCTCTCAACCTGATTGAATAACAATCGAGACAATGGGTCTATCACTACAACTTGATGTGCCTTTTTCAAATGTTCTTTCATCAGGTCGAGAAAATTATGCTCTGAGACATGAAACAAATGAGTTAGAAAAATAAACAGACCAACTGGAATGCATGTTTTTTGGAAATGGCTTCAAAAAAAAATTTCTTTTGAATTTTTCTTTCGGGTGAGGAAGTATGATGAAGCCCAACCCTCAGAATTTCTCCGAGGATGATACTTTTTTTCATTGTTGGATATCGTCACCGAGTTGGTTTGGTGTACCCCATCATGCCCTCAAAATAAACTAGTAATTTTATTGAAATTCATCAATCAATTACATCTTATTGAATGGAAATGCAATATTCAAGCCCTAAAAGAAAGCAAAAAAGAAAGAAAGAAAGAAAAATCCCTAAAATGCAGTAAAAATTCCCACGCAGGGGAATATGCAAAAATGATAAACGAGTTACTCTTGTGGGCTAGCGCCCGTTCCCTCCGAATGTTCTTCTTCAATGGAACCTATAAGGAAATCATCAAATAGTTTAATGATTCCTTCCAATGCATCATCAGGGTTCTCTCTTCCTGGAGGTATCGGATCATCCATTCCACCCCACCCATCCGAGATAATGTCACAGGGGTCAATGTAAAAACTAGGGGGAGCCGAGTACTTTACATAATAGTCAAATTTGCCACTCGGCCGCCCCAGGGTATCTATCACCTCTCTACCATCCTGCATCGTTCTAGCAAGACCAGGGAACATCTCGCGAATGTGAGAAGGTAGCGAGTTTTCCTTTTTTTGTCCCTGTCCTAGTAGTGAGTTTTGCCTTTGTTGCCTTTGCCCTCTAGAGCTTTCTCCACCTCTTCCACGGTACCCTAATCCAGCACAACGGGACCTCCGAGGGGCTTCAATAGGTTTCTAATACCTTGACCTCTCCTTCCAAGACCACGGCCAGCAATAAAACCATTTCCAACCATCACTTTTCCTACCATAACAGTAGTATTTGAGACTTTAGGAGTGGGTAGTGAGGAACCTCAAGAAGCATGTGTGGTGGACACTAACTCAAATGAGTGGTAACTCAATTCAAGCTCGGAATCTTGCTTGATATAAGGAATAGTGGTTTCATAATAAATCCGGTGGTCTTCCTCGCCATGGATAGTGACTAGCTTCCCCTTGATAATTTCACACTTTGATGGAGACTTGATGGCACAGCCCCAGCAGTATGTATCCAAGGACAACCCAACAAAAAATTAAATGCGGTGGGGATATCCATTAGTTGAAAGGGGATGTTAAAGATTATTGGTCCAATTTGCACATCAAGGTGGATCTCCCCAATCACTTCCTTTCTAGTCCCATCAAAAGCTCGTATGCAAGTCTTTGCAGCATGTATATGGGATAGATCTGTCTTGAGGCGGTGAAGAGTGGCCAATGGACATATACTCAGAGCAGATCCATTATCAATAAACACACGGGATACGTGGGAAGCTTTGTGTTTGACCGATATATTGAGCGGTTTATTGTGTCCTCTTCCTTCAATAGGGAATTCTTCATCAGAGAAAGTGTTTAAATCCTTGAGAATGATTGACCCAACAAATTCCTCGAGCTTGCTAGGCTCAATTGTCTCTAGTACATGAATCTCGCTCAATACCTTCATTAAAGACTTTTGATGTGTGGGAGATGTTTGCAAGAGCTCAAGCAAAGAGATTTGAGCATTCATTTTTCGTAATTGATCGACCACGTTATACTCACTTGCTTTGATTACAGTGAGAAATTCTTTAGCCTCTTCATCAGTAATAGGCTTTGCAGGTTGAGTATTGGCTTGAGCATAAATTCGGCCGGACCTTGTAACCAAGTCAACATCCAAGTCATAGGACCAAAGAACCACCTTATTATCAGCATATTCATAGGGTTGAGGTATTTTGATCACTATCCCTTTGTTATGCCTCGGAACCTTAGTAGATGGTTCCGCATCAATTTCATCCTTACTAGCATTCAGTGCAGCCCATTCTTCCTCCCAATCAATAACGACTTGGGATATAGTGGAGACCATGCTAGTATGGTTAGCATACACAATCATACCGGCCTCCACCATCATAGCAACCCTTTCTTTCATCAAGGATAGGGGAACCGCCTCGTGACTCAGGTAGTATCTAGCCTTTACTAGCACATTATAGACATCAGCAACATACACTCTCAAATTCTTGACTTGACCAGCGTCAAATTCAAATATGGCATTTACCTTGCCTTCGAGCTTAGGCAGTGGGTTTCTCTTGACATTCGGTTGGGTGGTGCGGAATGAGAATGCATTAGTGTCCAATAAATTTTGAACTTTGTGCTTCAAGGTCATGCATTCATCAGTTGAATGTCCCACTTCTCCCATATGATACTCGCATTCCTTGGAGGGGTCGTAGTTAGAGAATTTCTCCGCATTGGGCCGCTTCGGTTCATGGGAGAGCAGCCCATTCTTTTACAAAATCGGCAAGACTTGAGATAGAGGACTAGGAAGTGGAGAGAACTGCCTCTAAGTGAATTGTTGTGATGCGAAAGGGCGGCCTCCACCTTGCTGATTCCTAAGGACATGAACAATCGGAGGCTTATTAGAGGTCGGTTGCGCATATGCAACATTTACTTCAGTGGTTGGCTCTTTCTCTTTCTTTGCAGTAAACCTCCTGTTTGGAAAGGTCGGTTCATTAAACCACCCCTCCTTCAGCCCCATCTCGATTTGTCCGCTCACAGGGATGAGTTGATTAAAGTTTTCAACATACGTGCCAATCATCCAATTGTGGAACTCGAAAGGGAGGGTCTTAACAAATAGCTTCATCAATTCTTTGTCAGTGGGCTCAGGAGTAATTTGGGCGGCTAAATTTCACCATCTTATGGCATACTCCTTAACAACTCGCTCTTCTTTTTTTCCATCCGCTCGAGATCTTCTCGGAAAGGTGCAATGTCCATTTTGAACTTGTACTACTTAAGAAATGCATCGACTACCTCACTCCAAGTGTCGATGAGGTTTATGTTCTTCATGATATACCAGGTAAGTGCGGGCCTGCCCAAGCTCATTTGGAACCATTGGATCATAAGGGGTTCATTCTTAATATGTTGGGCCATCCTCACATGGTACATCTGCAGGTGAGCTTTCGGGCAAGAAGTGCCATTATACTTCTCAAATTCTGGCATCTTAAATTTGTTTGGCGTGTCGACCTTCTCATAAACAGACAAATCAATCGGGAGTGAACTTTGCAAACCCTGCAATTGTTTCACTTTCTCTTCAAGCTTCGCAAAGCGTTCATCCTACTCTGTTTTAAAGACCTTATGAGGTTTGGCCCTTCCTTCCACGACAATGACATCATCATCTTCTAAGGGGGGCATGTCGTCATCAAATTCATTGGATTGGCCATGATCAACTTTCTGCTTAAGTGTCATACTTCCAAGAGGTGTGACTTCTGGGCTCGAACTTGCTCGGAGCGCCTTAAACTCAGTTGTCATTTGTTGTATTGCAGCGAAGCATTGATTCATTTGATCTTCCATTTTATTAATATGTTCACGCAACTCAACTTGCTCAGCCATTCGTGCTTTCAATCTTGTAATGATGGGTGAACAAGATGGCTCCGTTATCACCTAATTTGAAGAAAGGAAAACACATAAGCATCGCATATGGAACATGCCAGTCCATGACAAAGGTCTAACCGCTTTTATTCATTAATGGAAGTTTTTTACGTGAAGTAAAAACTTAAAATGCCCTAAACAAATGAACTAGGAATGCAAAGAACTCAACTAGACATTAAACTAAAAAAAAAAAAATATTAGACTTGAGACATTTCACTTGGCTTGATCAATATACAATTGAGAAACTTCTAGACGCAATCGCTTATTCTCCTCTGCAAGATGTGCCGCACGCCTTTTGGTCTCTTCAACAACTCTTTTGAGGCGTCTATTCTCCGCATGGTTGGTGATCTTCTCGAGCACTTTTGGTATCTTCGGGTGTAGCTCCTTTGGAATCTTGTGCCGTTGAATATATTCAGTAGAGGCATAATACCTTCTTTCTCTACCCTTCAACTCCTTCTCTGGCCATATGAGCTTCCGTGGGTGGCACATATCCCACATCGATTTGATTGTAAGAACGGAATCCTCATAGTCTTGATTCTCGTCAGTGAAGTTAACTTGGAGCGGGTCTGCTTGCAAAGCTTGTGGAAGTTCTTGCGCAACTTGATATTGACGAGTCACTCTAGTCGAGTAGTACTCCGTTACTCCAGTAAATCCCAGTAAAGGAACAGGGCCAATACACCCATATGTGAGCCTCACCTTATGAACTTGAAACCATTTAGCATGCCATAGGAATCCTTTGGAATCTGGTTTTTTTATGAAAGCTAGCCATCTAAAATAATGATAATCCGGCGCATGTTTTTGTTTGTTCTCAAATCTCATAATAGGGTGATTAGAGATGCAAACATCAAGTATGGTCATTAAACCACAAAACCTTTTTATGTGAGAAAGAAACCAAAATTGTAAAAGCTCAGGAGAAGCATGCAAAACCTTGTCACCACCTTCTTGAAATCGAGTAAGGGAAAGAAAAATTTCGGTCAAAGTAATGTTAACGAAATTCTTTCCTTAAGGACCTGCCTAACTAAATTAGCAATTAAAGGATTAATAGCATTCTTGCAATGAGGGAAAACTATAAACCCAAAGAAGGCTAATAGGAAGACCCTACGCATTTGAAAGGAGTTGCCATTTTCAAAATAGTCATTTAAAAATGAGAGTGAGCATGAATTTTGGTGACCTTTCAAAACTTTTCTTATATCATCTTCTTTAATTCTCAGAAAATCAGACAAGGCTGTGATAGGATCTATTCCAATAGGTGGACTAGCTAATTCAGCTTCCAATGATTTTCCCATAATACTATATTTTTCCAAGGTAGGAGTGAGTTCATGCTTACCACCAAAGATAAAAGTAGAAGTCTGAGGGCACCAACAATGGGCAAGAGCTTGAACAAGGCCACCATGAATATTAATGCATAGTAGAGGAAGGAGTCGACCGATATGTGACTCCACGAACTCACGGCTAGCTTGGTCTAACTTGCCCCACCATGTGTTGAGCTTTTCCTTAGAAGGGAGAATAATTCGAATGTCTGGTATTCCCATTATATATTGACCAAGACTCGGGACCAACCTAATGTCATGGACCGACAAAATAATACATTAAATAAATTGCAAAAGGAGAGTTTAGAGAACTTACTTCACTGATAGATAGGTAGCAATCACATAGACATGCGCATGGTACATGGCTTGATTTCTACTCTAGAAAGCTTAACAAAATGGAGCCACAAGGATGATCGGACTAGCCGTGAGCATGCGGACTAAGTCGGGTCCTCATGACTCCGGCTTGGTCGAAGAGCCAACCCGGGTCGTGGGCATACGGACTGAGGTGGGTACTCTTGACACCAGGAAAGAAATTTCGGGATTGATATAGGCAACTCGTACCGCGGGCATGCGGTCAGAGTGATATCCATTTCAATACCATCCTAATTAATCCTATGTGGCCCAGGTCCGGTGGCAGGTTGTGTATGCAAGAGTGTAGTGTAAATGCATAGGCATGCACAACAATTTATATTCACAACAACACTTCAATAATTCAAAACATTCATTCAAACGACCCTAAACATGTAGTGACTAGATGGCACATGGGAGATGACCTAATTTTACATGACATGAGCATGGCAATTTTTATGTTTTATTTTTTTATAATCAAAATTCGAGATTAAAATAACCTATATTTAAACATGCGGACTATCCTAAAAGAAAATATTCTAACAAGAATCACATCCAACTCAACTATATTTTTTTTCGGGTTTTCTTTTGTAAAAGGCATCAAGAACAGCACGGCAACAAATTAGGCAAGATATTGTCCATGTTCGTCTAATTTTGGAAATAAATTGACGAATCGTATTTCGGGCATGAGATTGGATTGGTCAATTTTTCACGAAACCGCGAATCGTATCTTGGGCATGAGATCGGATCGACGATTTTTCCATGCGATTGCGAGTCATATTTTGAGCATGAAATCGGACTAACAATCATGCGCACATTGTGAAATTAGGAAAATTTCCTAATTTAAGAAGTTACTCAATATTGCGAACAGGATAATATATCATGAAACTCAATTTCGTGCATCAACGATGTTTCAAATAAGGAAATGAAATATTCGAAACTAAAATTAGGCAAGATATTTAGCTAATCTGAACGTTTGCTTCCAAATTTGGAAACTTGAAAATCACGATTGCCAAGTGGTGGATCAATCGGTTCTCGAGAGTGGTCTCGACGGAACACGATAGCGTGGATGGATTATGACCGGCGATTGGTGATGCTCGCGGTGGGCAGCCCGCAAAAGGAGATCATAGTGAATTAATACTTGGTCTTTTCGTGGGACCAAGTAATCTCCACTGAGAATCTGAAGTCACGATCTTTTTCTGTCTTCAATCCCACTTATGTTTCTTTCTCAAGAATTCGGGGGGCAATTCTCCAAAATTCACCTTGCAACAGGAGACAATTTTCACTGCTTTGACCAAAAGCCAAAATAGGTCACGATCTTTTGGAGATGGGCTTGTCGATGATGAGTTGAAGGCTAAAGACTTCTAGCACGACGGCTCGGCAGATGGAAGCTGAGGTGATGGTGCTCGTTGGAATTGCTTGAAGACTCGCTTGGTCTGAAGCGTGAAGGGCTACTGAGCAGACGACGATGCTTCGTGAGAGCTACTGGGTAAATGCCGGACAGCAGGTGATTTGCTGTGGGTCGATTTGGACTTCCCACCAAAATTACCGGACCAGGCTTGCAAGTGGTGTAGGAAACACGAGCAGGGTCGACGGGTCTGGCTGTGTGCCAAGGATAGAACTTCTCTTCCTTTTTGCCTTCAATGTGCACGATTTCTCGTCCCTCTCGTCTTTTTCGCTACACGATGAAGATCGGCGTCCTTCTCCAAAGTGGTGAACAAGTTTTCTTCTTGTACTTTTTGGACCTGCAGGAACAACGAAAAATTCTCTCTATCGTTTTTTTCTTTGTGTGTATCAAAGAAGAAAGAGAGAAGACCTCTCTTTTCAGATGAAGACAAATTCACTCTCTATCGCTCTCTTTCCCTCATGATTTCTCTCTACGATAAGACTCCCTCCATTGTGTCCGTCTCTCTACTCTCTTTTCTGTGTTTTTTTCGTGTGTCCCCCTTCAATGTGTGTGGCCCCCTTTTTATAGGTGAGATGACTATGTTATTTAAAGAAAGATGATAAATTTGCACGTTGCCTATTTAGCTCTTGTATCCCATGTGCAATATTTTTTCAATATTTCATATGACACATTCCCTGAATATTGAAAGAATAATGTGAATATTCTCGGGAACATTCTCATATTCCCGGGAACATTCTCATATTCCAACTCGTTGCCCGTTAACGGGCCTAGCCAAATTCTCTTTTACCGTGGGCTTAGTCCAACTTGTTAAATTAAAACTTGGAATCATCAATTGGAGCCCATCTGCCATTAGTCCATTGCAAATGCAATAATAATAAATGCTCCTAAAACTATATGCTATGCAATTTAATTCTAATATTTTTGTTTAGGGGTTAAAATTAATCCCTAAATTTTTGTGCATTAAATCAATCTAAATTTAGGTGTCAACAGCAACAAATTAAAATAATTCAAGAAGAATATATAGAATCACATAATAATATGCAGAATCATAGAATATCCTAAATATATTTCTAACATCCCCCTCAGACTTGAGATGATTTGAAATATGTGAACTTGAGCTTAGAAAATAGATCTAGAAAATGCCTGGGTGAATGTGTCTTGATGAAAACATTAGCATTTTGTTCAGCGGAGGAAGTAGAGACAAGTCAAATGGTGTCATGAAGAATGTGATATTGGATGAAATAACAGTCTATCTCAATGTGCTTGGATAGTTGTCACAATGAATGACTATTTTGCTATGGTGACGCACTCCCATATCTTCTAGTAGCCACCATAAACATAATAACTTTGATGTCAAATCAGAGCTCAATATTCTGTTTCTGTACTAGAGCAAGTGATAGTGGTTTGTTTCATGCTATGCCATAAGATAAGCGAATTGCTCAAAAAGAAATAGTAGCTCGTAGTGGAGGGATGATCGTGAGGGTCATCGGCCTAGTGAGCATAGAATAAGTTGTCAACTCCAAGGTAGAATGAGTAGAAAAGCGAAGGCCATGAAACAACGTACCTTAACAGAGTGAAGAATTCGAAGAACTGCAACAAAATGAGTCATACAAGGTGTGGTCATGTATTAACTAACAATGTGAATAGCACAAGAGATGTCGGGACATGTAACAATGAGATAGATATATAAGACTGCCAACTAATTGCCAATAAAGTGTAGGATTTAGAAGAAGAGTTCCACCTTTGTCATTGAATTTTGCATTCAACTCAATAGGAGTAGACGCAATCTTGTTATCAGTAAGCCCAGCCTAAGAAATAACATTAGTGGCATATTATGCTTGGGAGAGATAATGAGCAGAAGTATCGGATGCAGCCTAGAAAAAAGTTGAGTTGCCCAAGATCTTTCATTTTAGACTGATTATTAAGATACTGTTGAGTTTGGTAATGTCAATTTAATCATCGCTAATAATAACCATATCATCCATATATAAGAGTAGCACAATGTATTCACAATGCGGGTACTGAACAAATAGAGCGTGGTCATGTGGATTGGATTTAAAACCAAGAGATTTTATGGTTGAACTAAACTTGGAGTACCATGCACGGGAGCTTGCTTCAATCCATACAATGCTTAATATAATTGGCACACTTTATTAAATGAATGAGTCTAGCTAGGAGGAGGTACCATATAAACTTCCTCTATGAGATTGTCATTAAGAAAAGCATTTTTAATATCCATTTGAAATAGAGGTCAATGCTTAGCAGTAGCAACGACAAGAAGACTACAAACAGAAGTAAAACAAATAACAAGGGCAAAGGTCTCATGATATTTAATGTTGTACTCCTGAGTAAAGCCTTTTGCTATTAGCCGAGCTTTATAGTGATCCATAGTACCATCTGCCTTGGTTTTAATCTTATATACCTATTTACTATCGACAACAAACTTACCAGGAGACAAATCAACCAAATCCCACGAGTGAGAATTTTCCATGGCTTGCAACTCATTTGTCATTGCTTGCTGCCAAAGAGGATTGGTACTAGCTTCTTTATAGGTGTGAGGTTCATGAAGAGAAGCAATGGCGGAGTAACAATGATAATCACTAAGATGAACTAGAGGTTGACTTACTGTGGTGGTATGACAAACAGAAGAAGATCGAATGATTGAAGGTGTAAGATCCTTGATTAGGGCAAACATGTCAAAAGTTGCCGAAGTGGGATTACCGGACAAGCTTGCATCAAGATGAGAAGAAGACAATTGTGGAGAGGAAGATTCACTAGTGGATGGTAGTAGAAGATCTTTCGAGAATAAGTCCACCAAAGGATTGGTAAAGAAAGGGACATTAGTAGAAGATTTGAATGGATGAAGGGGTGAGAACATTTTATGTTCCCAAAATGAAACATGATGAGACACATGAAGATGATTAGAGATAGGGTCCCAACATCTATATCCCTTGTGCTCAATGCCATACCTAAGGAAGCAACATAAACGAGCACGGGCATCTAATTTCATGCGTTCATATGGAAGAAGATGCACAGAACAAGCACTACCAAAAACTCTAAGACGATTGCAAAAGGGAACCTTGCCATATAAGCGCTCATAAGAAGAAATGTTGTCTATGACAGGAGACGGGGTATGATTAATAAGGCAAGCTTCCCCCTAAAACTTTTATGGACAAGAGGCAAAGATTAAAAGAGTTCCCGTAACATCTAAGATATGCCTATGTTTACATTCCGCAAGACCGTTTTGTTGGAAAGTGTCTGGATATGAACAATGAATAATAATACCTTGGTGGGAGAGAAGTCTAAGAAATTCTGTGTCTCGATATTCCTTGGATTATCAGTGCAAAAAACCTTGATGTCTTTAAAAATATTGTTTTTATTATGGCAACAAAATCAATTAGATACGAGTAAGCTTAGATCAATTTTTCATAAGATAGAGCCAGGTATATCAAGAGTAATCATCAACAAAAATGACAAAATAGCGAGAACCTCCCATGATGGGTGCTGGAGAAGGTCCCTATATGTCATAATGAATTAAATCAAATGGAGCATGACAAGTAAATTCACTAAGATCAAATGGCAAAGCATGTTCTTTTCCTAATTGACAAGGCAAGCAATCAAAATATTTATCATCAACAGATCTTTAATGACCACTACAAATCAAAAATATTAATCTAGAAGAAGAAGGATGATCTAACTGAGAATGCTAAGTTTCAGATGACACTATGACAACACAACCAACAAAAGAGTTAGGAATATTTAAGGAAATAAGCTCAAATAGGCGTCCCACTCTATGGCCAGTTCCAATAGTCAATTCCGTCCGTGGATCCTGCACATGACAACCATGAGGAGAAAAGCAAACATCAAAGCCAAGTTCACATAATTGTCTAATTGAAATTAAATTTAGAAAGAGTTTGGCAACCATAAAATTGTTAGGTAAAGATAAGGTAGATTTGGAAATGTGTCCTATGTGGCTGACTTGCATCAAAGAATTATTGGCTATATGAATAGTAGGTGCATGTGAATGGAGGGATTTTTACCGAAACAATTAGAGTTTCATGTCATATGATTGCAGCAAGCAGAGTCAAAATACCATGAATTGGAATTACCTGAAATGACAGACATAGTAGGAGAGATAGAGGAGCTTAGAGTACCAGATTCTCAAAGAATGTAACGAAAGTCCTCTTGTGAGAAAGTGACTAATATTCCATTGGGAGAAAACTCTAAAGCAACAACATTGGTAGATGCATGTACTCCTTGGCTTTGGATTTGATTGTTATCCTCGTAATCGGTAGCAATGGGATGCCATGTGACCACATTGGCAACAATGCTGACAAAATTTCTCCATTATAAACATTTTACCATGTTAAACACAGTAGGTTGGACAATCAATGTGATGAAAATAGTACCTTGAGAGCATATAGAGAAACTGAGGCCAAAAATGAATTCGACGTGCCAAAATACCTTAGGAATTGATCATGGATCATAAAAACAGGTCTGAAAAGTGATCGAACCGGTCAAAAAAGCAACAGAACCAATTTGGTTTGAATCAATCGATGGTCAATGGTCCCATCTGACCCATTTAATAGCTAGTGGTCAAAGGATGATGTGGTGCTTATGTATTAAATGACGATAGCAAAGTAGAGGTGATGTGGCAATGACGTGGCTAATGACATTAGCAGAGCGAAGAGCCATGGCTCGTGTAGGCACGCGTCGCTAGCGAGGTGTGTGGATCTCACCGCAGAAGCTTTTGACAGCGCGTAGAGGCGTGCCTGGTGAATTTTGGCTGCGAAACTTCACAGGCGGCGTCGGCGGATGACGATGAGCGGTGGGTTGGTGTTCATTTTTCAAAAAACTAATTGGAAAACATCCAAGTCATGATGAAACAGTGGCGGGTTTCCTCAGTCCGAGATGCGATGGCACATGGTGGCGCGTTTGACGGTGTCCGACAATAGTTGGCGACAAAATTTAGTATTTCTCTTATCTAATGGTGGCGAGTCTAATGGTCGTGACCTTTTTCTAAAATTAACAATGGCAGTATGTCAAACAGCAACTCAAAGCTTCAGTCTTCTTGAAGGAGAATTGGTAGAGATGCTACCGGTGTGACTAGCGTCGTGGTGGCTACCAGGTAGCAAACTCGATGGCCGCACCTAACGTAACAATGGCTCTGATACAAATTGAGATTTGTGAATGAAGAGAAAAATAATGTTATGTTCATTGACTAATGAATAGTACACATGCCTATTTATAAGCTTTACATAACGACTATATGAAGTAACAAATCAGAATAAAGGAGAATATATAGAATCACATAATAATATACAAAATTATAGAATATTCTAAATATATCCCTAACAATCATAATCAGTTCGTCTTCGCTCATCCTAATGTTGCGTAAACCAAGAATGTATTTCGCTAAGATGAATTTGTCCCCTTAAATAGCATCGAAATCCAAAATGATTTGTTGTTTTAGTAATTTTTACACGAGAGATTGCACAAAGATTTCTGTTTATAAATAATACGTTGGAGTTCTAATCGTTTTAGCTTTTGTGGTGGAACAATGCTACTTCATTAGGGCGAGGACTTCTCATTTCTAAAGGTCATTAAAAAAAAAAGAAACACGGCACGGCTGACTGTCGCCGTGTTTCACCTCTATGCTTGCCGTTATGGCACTAGCGACGGGGAGTTGGGCCCCTCGTTACCGCGAGTACTCGGGACGATCACCATCCCCACAGCTAGTCTCCACGAGACCCCTGTGGAAGTCCTATAAGGACATTGCTGGTATGGTTTTAGGACGTGACCAACTTTCTCATTGACTCTGCATATTGCTTTGTCTTCCTTGTTTTCTGCAATTTTAGTAAAATACATGTTCAATTCGTCATCTATCTGAACCTCATTTATCAAATTACAGAACTCTGATAAAGTCATAATCATTTGACAATCAATTACCAAAATGTGTTTGCATGATATTACAATTAAATGACATTTTACCTATCCACTGGTAATGGCATCCTAATGGGTCCGGTTTGGAATCCAATGGTTGCAGTTTCGAGTTTTGCCCTGGGAATTTAGAGTTAAGTGGGGGCCATTTTTGTTCGGTGCTATGCTAATTTTCCTCCTGATAAAATGGCAATACCGGATCTTAGACTTTTCGTATTGTTCTCATAAAAAAAAAAAAACGGGACCTCTGAAACAACGCAATTAAAAAATAAAAATAAAAATAACCCAGAGGGAACAATGACCTGGAACAGCATAAGTGCCTCCCCAGAGACACCATTGAACATCCGCCACTGAGGATTCCCAATGTGAAATAATTGGCGATAAGCACATGCTACGTCAACACAAAAACTTAATAACAAGCAATGATCTAGCCAAGTTGGATGCTTTTTTTTAAATCATATGAACGTGAAAAATCTTGAGTGCTTTGTCTCTTGGTGCATATATCTACATTTGTGCTTTCATATTCTTAACTACACTTAACATCACGGATGAAGGGAGACTCGTGGGCATAATAGTAAAGCACATTGCCAAGAAAGTCCACGAAACATGGCCACTCTGCTTTGTGAAAAACGCAATTGGAGTGGAATTCTTCGTAGACGAGATGATTTCTTTAATTAGAATGGGCCAAAAGGAGGACGTGCGCATTATAGGTATATGCGGAGTAAAAGGAATAGGAAAGACGACGGTGGTCGAAGTCATCTGCAAGTGGATTCGCTGCAATTTTGAGTGTTTCGTCTTTCTTGATAAAGTAGAAGCATTTCGCAACGATCTTGTAGGTGTGTTAGGCCTACAAAAGAAGCTGCTCCATAATCTAATAAAGGTGGAAAGATCAAGGATGTATGACGACATTTAGACCTGATATAGCTAGTATTAACACCTAGAGAGGGGGTGAATAGGTGTAGAAGAACTTTATGCGCTGCAATATCAATCTTTTGTAATCTATGAACAGAAATTAAATAGAGAGAGTAGAGAATATTGCAAATACAGTTTATAGTAGTTCGGCTTTAGACAAGCCTACGTCCACTCTCCAAGGGATCAGCCAATAGGTTGGATTTCACTATGTGATCAAAGGTGATTACACACTCTTGAGTGTTAGCACTTGGTGATGATATGTCTCACAAAGTCACTTTTTCTAGTAATATACTCAGATAACTCAATTACTCACTTAAGATAACTGATGAAGAATAGAATCGAGCTTTGGAATATGTTTATCCTATCTTTTCTTCTAGGTCTCACCCTATCCTTATATACTCTCCAAGCCACACTCGACCGTTGGCTCTTTCCTTGAGAGTTTAGTCTTCCCTTTCTTGGACAGACTTTATAAAGCAAGTCTTTTTGACCGTTGAAGGTAGATCAGATCCCCTTGGATTCTGTTCGCCTAGACAATTAGAATCCGAGCTTCCATAAGTTCTCCATTCTTCTTTGGAAGTTGTCCATTGATTGATCCTGCCAATTAGTTTGATACAACAGAATCAATATAAATAAGGTAAGTGAAATATTTGACCGTTGGTGATCTGATCCTGTAGTTTCATTCTGAGTCTGATAGACTAATGTTCTGAGTTTACTTAAGTTTTCCGTCTAGCACGGTCAGACTCAGAAGCTGTGTCTATTCAAGTCTTCCATCTGGTACGGACAGACTTAGAGACACCTTATGCCTTTTCTTCTGCCACCAGCAGACTCAAAAGCAAATGCCACCCTATGGCTTTTCCTTCTAAAGATATATATAAATTTCATACATAAAATGATTTGTTAACATCAAAACTAGGATTTTTCTCAACAATCTCCCCCTTTTTGATGGTGACAAAACTTTTTATGCATATGGCTTGTTGTTCCTGTAAAACATGGTTAGGCAGAGCATACTTGCATAATATGACTAGTATAATAATGCTCAGATCAAAATATCAAACCAGTCAAATAATATCAAATGATGATCCATTCATGCACACAATTCCTGCATCCATGTTCAAAATAACAACACAACCAACTAGCAAAAACAGTAACAGATCAACCAGCATGTATCTGCAATAACTAAGCATGTATCTGCATGCAATAACTCTCCCCCTTTTTGTCACAGTCAAAAAGTTAATATCCTGAAAGGGTAAGCAAAGTCCAACAAAAATCCGGCAAACAAAGAAGTTAAACAAAATAGACCAGAAGACTGTGGGTTTATGAAGATTTGGAAGATGGCTTTTTAGGGGTTCGAATAAGGGTGAAATCCTCTATATCCGTTGCAGACTCTTCAATCCTGGTGAGACACTAATGAATGGAGTCCTCCATTCGTGCCAAATGCTGCTGAGTGGTCTTCTCTAGAGTCTCTAGCCTGTTGTTGAAGATTTAGAAGGAGGTTTCCATAGCAACTTGCTGATCTCTGATTTGCATAAGTATATCTAATATCTTCTAAGAATCAGCACGATCAGATGAAGTTGCAGCAGTTTGTGTTTCAGCATTGTGAGACAGATGCTCCCCCTGAATTGATGCTTCAGTCTGACCTTGTTGCCCCTGTTGATTCCTATCCTCTGCCCTGTTATCAGCCTCAGGAATAGGACCCTTATCCATTCCATTTTCTTCTTCTTCTCTTTCTTCTTCTTCTTCTTCTGGATCTTCTTCGTCCTCATGCTCTTCTTCTGGTTCAGACTCAATATTCTCAGTAGGATGAGATTCTGCACTAAGAATGTTCTCTTCTGGTGCTGCTGGTGGAGGAATTTTTGCTTCTGGTTTAGTCATTCTGTGTGCAGTCTGACTCAAATTCAGTAGAATCTCAGAAATACTTTCCTTCTCATCATCTTCATCCTACAGCAGCAGTTGTCTCCTTCTCTTAGAACTTGGTTCAACAGCAACTATTTCCTTTCCTTTTCTCTTTGCAGTGGTTGATACCTTGGCCGGTTCCTTCTCCTTTCTTCTCCATGTCTCCACAACGTCCTTCAGCCTCATTTTGTTGATCATCTTGAGATCAATAGCCATGGTTGGAATCTCTTTAGTGCCGAATCTCCTGGGCATATCAATCTTGAGATGTTCAAAAATTCTGGTCACCAAAGCTCATAGGGCAGTTGTCCTTTGTCCTTCGATACTGTTCTATACATGTGCAGAAGAACAATATGAGGGAGTGAGAACAGAACTCCATTTTCAATTGCCCACATCAATTTTGCTTCAAATCTGGCCACATCAGTCTTTGATGATGCCTTAGGACGAATGCAGCTAATGATTATTTTATGCAGAATTGTTCTTGCTGAAGTCAAAAAGGGATAAGTGATATTAGCCCTAACAGAGTTTGTAAGATGTTTACAAATGGTCTCATAGGTGACTTCAATGGGCTTGAAAGGACCCCTTTCAACTTTCATGATATCAGCCAAGATGTTTGTAGTAACTTCATAGAAACTGTCATTCACACTAAACTGCAATTTATTTGGAGACAGGAATGACAAATTGGAGTAGAAGTATGCTGTTAGTTTTGGATAAACAGCAGCAGAATCAGTGCAGAAACGATCCATCTGCAATCTTTCGAAACAACCTCTCAGATTTATATCAGCCGCATCCAGAAAGTCAAAATCCACAATCATGTGGTTCATTACTCCTCGATCAAGCAGTCTATTATAATATGCCTTATGCTCTTTGGAACGAAACAATTTCCCTGTTGTGTTCCAAGCCACTGTAGCAACCCCCATTCTAACATCAAAGTTTCTATAAACTCATTCATCATCTTCCTTTTCTCCCCAGAAACTATCTTTGCTCCTACTGGCTTCACTAGCTCGTTCTCTTCGTCTAGTCGGAGGATCAGTAAGTGAGACAACCTGAACTAGACGCATTTCATTTGAATACCCTTGCGACCTCAGGTATGCCAGTTTGGCACTATCAGTTGCATCTCCGTCTACTAGATACTGATACATTCTCATAACCCTCTGAGGTTCTTGAGGTTTAGGCAGAGTTAACCCAGACGTACCTCTACTGGATTCTGTTGGGGAATTCCTCGGAAACTTCACATTTTCACTTGCATTCCTTTGAGCCGATGCAATTGGTGAATGTCTTTGGGATTCTTCAGAAGTTTGCGTCAAATCGAAATGCGCCTGTCCTCCTTCTACATTCCTTGGTCCTCTGCCAGCAATCCGATTTGATCTTCTTCGAGGAGTTGGAGACACAGACCTTGATCTGGACATGGAGGATCTCGATGCCATGTTCGGAGAGGATTTGGGTCAATTTGGAGAAAAAGATTTGTTCTTTAGGGTTTCTGAAAGGGATTACTGAAGAAGTTCGTGAAAGACTCGATTTTTATTGGGGTTTATAAACCGTTCTGAAGAGAGGCAAATGAAAAGACACGACCTTTTGAAAAATAACTGAAAATGGCAGTTATTCAAAAATATTAAACTTGATAAAAATAAATGCAGACAATTATAGGCATGCACTAGAAATTATGCAAATCAAGTGATTGCTAATTTTAACTTACCAAGTTCAATCATATAAGGAAATAACTTACACACCAAAAATTAAATATCTAAAAATACCATCAAGTCCTTCTGAGTGCATCCCAAAAGATTGGTTCATCCAGACAATTGCTTCCTAGACTATATCCTATCTTTATAGACTTTATGCAAAAGGGTTAATAATATTTAATCTACTACATATTGAATCAAATGTACATTTTTCCAGCAGCTTTGTGAAGATATCTGCTAATTGATTCTTTGAATCAATAAATTCCACAAATATATCACCATTTTGCACGTGATCTCTAATAAAATGATGCTTGATTTCAATGTGCTTTGCCCTCGAATGCAGGATCGGGTTCTTGGTGAGATTTATAGCACTTGTATTGTCACATCTTATCTCGGTGCAAATCTCTTCCTTTCCGTAGTCCCTCAGTTGCTGTCTCATCCATAGAATCTGTGAACAACATCTTCCATGAGCAACGTATTCTGCTTCTGATGTAGATAAAGCCACAGTGTTCTGCTTTTTAGAGAACCATGAAACCAGCATTTGTCCTAGTAGTTGGCATGTTCCAGACGTACTCTTTCTGTCCACTTTACATCCTACTAGGTCAGCATCTAAGTAACCAAGAAGAGTAAAATCTATATACCACAGACCCAAATGTGGATAAGTAGCTATGTACTTTATTATGCACTTAACTGCAGTGAGATGTGATTCTCTAAGGTCCACTTGGAATTGAGCACATAAGCACACACTGTATAGAATATCTGGTCTAGATGCAATAAGATAAAGAAGAGAACCAATCATGCTTTTGTAGGTCTTCTGGTCAACTTTCTTCCCCATTTCATCTTGATCTAGTTTGGTGGAGGTTGATATTGGAGTTTCAATCTTCTTGCAATTCTCCATTCCAAACTTCTTGATCAAGTCTTTGGCATATTTTTCTTGGTAGATGAAAGTTCCATGTTTGGACTAATTGACCTAAAGTCCTAGGAAGAATGTGAGTTCTCCCATCATGCTCATTTCAAATTCCTCCTGCATAGACTTTGAGAAGTTCTTGCACAAACGTTCATTAGAGGATCCAAAAATAATATCATCTACATATATTTGTACAAGCAAAATATCCTTGCCTTCCTTTTTGATAAACAGAGTTGTGTCTACCAAACCTTTCTTGAAACTATTGTCTAGTAGAAACTTACTCAATCTTTCATACCAAGCTCAAGGTGCTTGTTTCAGACCATATAGAGCTTTCTTCAGTTTGTATACATGGTCTGGCTTTCTTGGTTCTTCAAAACCAGAAGGTTGTTCTACATAGACTTCTTCATTGATGAATCCATTTAAGAAGGCACTCTTCACATCCATCTAAAACAGCTTGAAGTTTTGATAGCAAGCATAAGCAAGTAACAGTCTGAGTCCTTCTAACCTTGCTACTGGAGCGTAGGTTTCATCATAGTCTATTCCTTCTGATTGTGAATAGCCTTTGGCTACAAGTCTTGCCTTGTTTCTGGTCACCTTTCCTCGTTCATCCACTTTATTCCTGAAGACCCATTTAGTGCCTATGATGATTCTTCCCTTGGGTCAGGGAACCAATTCCCACACATCATTCCTTTTGAATTGCTAGAGTTCTTCTTGCATTGTTTCTATCCAGCTTTCATTTTCAAGGGCTTCGTCTACTCATTTGGGTTCAATTTCAGATATGAGTGCCACAATGCTTGTATCCTTTTTATTCCTTGATCTGGTTCGAATTCCTCCATTGATACTTCCAATAACCAGTTCTTGAGGATGACTGGATTTATGTTTCCAGTTTTTGTTATGCACTTCGTTGTCATCAGGATCTTATGGTGATTGAGTGGTGTCAGATTGAATGGTTCTTTGTTCTGGAACTTCCTCTATGACTGTTTTCTGAGAAGTTTCAACTTCTTTGTTGAGAGTTGATTTCTCAGAAGCAACAGTTGGTTCTGAATCTTCAATTTGAGTTTTGTTCTGGTTGGAAACATCTTGCTCCATAAACTTCACATTCATAGATTCCTCCACAGTTTGAGTATTCTTGTTGAACACTCCGTATGCTTTACTAGTGTTTGAGTATCCCAGAAAAATACATTCATCTGATCTTTCTTCAAACTTGCTTGGATGATTGTTAGCATTTTTGAGAATAAAGCATTGACAACCAAAAATGCGAAAATAGGAAACAATTGGTTTTCTTTCTTTGAAAATTTCATAGGGAGTTTTCTCAAGAATTGGTCTAAGAAAGACTCTATTAATGATATGGCATGAGGTAGAAACTGCTTCTACCCAGAAACGAGTTGCTGACTTGCGTTCTATAAGCAGAGTTCTAGCCATTTCTTGCAAAGACCTGTTTTTCCTTTCTACAACTCCATTTTGTTCTGGAGTGTAGGGAGAGGAGAACGTATGCTCAATACCATTTTTGTTACAAAAATCTGCAAAGTCTTGATTTTCAAATTCTCCACCATGATCTGTTTTAATACTAGAAATAGAGTAACCTTTCTCATTTTGAACTCTTTTTGCAAATATTGAAAAATAAAAGAAGGTTTCTCCTTTATTAGTAAGAAAGAATACCCATATAAAACGAGAATAATCATCTACAATTACAATACAGTATTTCTTACCTCCAATACTCTGAGTTCTAGTTGGTCCAAATAAATCCATATGAAGAAGCTACAATACACGATTAGTAGAGACCTGTTTCACAAATTTGAAAGAGCTTATTACCTGTTTTTCCAGAGTGCATGCTGAGCAAAGTTTTGTCTTCTTATAGCTTAACGAAGGCAAACCAGGAACAAGCTTTTTGTTGAGTAGTTTAGAGATTTGTTTCATACTAACATGTCCAAGTTTGCGATGCTAGAGATTTGTTTCATCTTGGACTGAAATTAGACATTTAGCAGTGTCTTCATTTATATCCAGGAGATAGATGTTCCCATGCCTTCGTCCAGTGAATGATTGAGAAGAGTCGTTGCTAGTCCTAGAACATAAGTTCTCTTTGAAATCAATTCTGAAACCAGCATCACACAGTTGGCTAATGCTTAGAATATTATAGTTCAATCCCTTAACTAGATAAACATTGTTGATAATTAGACTTCCAATCTTAATCGTTCCTAATCCAATAATGTTTCCCTTGGTGTTTCCTTCCAAAAGACACTATTCCTCCTTTAACCTTTTCTAAGCCAACAAACATTCTTGAATCTCCAGTCATGTGTCTCGAGCATCCACTGTCCAAGTACCATTTCTTCTTGCTTCTGAAACTTATCTGCAATCAACACACATACTCATTTTTTTCTTTGGTATCCAGATTTTCTTGGGTCTTTCGTGGTTAGTAGTATATGCTTTGTCTATCCATTTCTTCTGAACAGGTCTCCAGACTTTAGGACATTTGTTTTCAAAATGTTCATTTGTTTTCAAAATATTCTTTTTCTCCACAATTAGAACATTTGAGATAGTCTTTACCAACGGGTTTTACAAAATTCTTTTTGAAATGATTTTTGTAGGCCTTTCGAGGAGGTCTCTGTTTAATTCTCTCCTTGATCTTAGGAAAATCAATTAAAGAATCACTTTCCTTATAGAACCCAAGTCCTGACTTATCATAGTAAGGAATCCGAATGGAAAATATATGCTGCAGGGTTTTCAATCCTTTAGAAAAGCTTTGTAGTAATATTCAAAATTTCCTTTTTGAGAGATTTATTCTCATTTTGCAAAGACTCTCGATTTTCCTTTATCTCCAAAAGTTCCTTTTTGAAAGATTCTTTTTCATTTAGTATAAAATCTAGATTTTTCTTTATTTCTGTAAATTCCTTTTTGAGATCATCAAATTTTCCTTTCAAAGAATAATTCTGTTGACTCAACTTGTGATTTTCCTTTTTTAAACCGGAGATCCTTTTCAGAGTGGATTTTAAATTAGAACATAGCTCATTTATATAATCTGAAACTTCTGTGGGAATATCAGAATGACTAACCTCAATCTCTTTGTCTGAGTCTGAGTTTGATTATGAATATGTTCCAGAGTCTGAATGTGCCATTAAACAGATATTGCCATATTCATCTTCACTGTCTTTAACCTCAGTGTCACTTCATGTTTCAACTTTCAGGGCCTTCTTGTATTTTTCATATTTCCCTTTATTCTTCTTGAGCTTGGGACAATTCTGTTTTATGTGACCCTTCTTTTTGCATTCAAAACAGACAACATCTTTGACATATTCTTCCTCATCCTCTGTTCTTCTTTGTCCAAACTGTCTGTTTTGCTTATTGCTGTTGAATTTTCTGCCTTTCTTGTTTAACTTCTTTACCTTTCTGATTAGCAGTGCAAGTTCTTCGTCGTCCAGCTCGTTCTCATAATCTATATCATCAGAATCAATATTAGACTTGAGAGCAATGGATTTCTTACCTTTAGATTCCACTTCCTCGTTCATTTGTTCTGCTTCATAGGACTGCAGGGTACCAACAAGCTCATCGACTGTCAGAGGTGAAATTCGCAGAATTTCTCTAATGGAGGTCTTTACATTATTCCACTCTTTTGACAATCCTCTTAAAAGCTTGTTGACTTTCATTGGTCTAGGAACAGGCTATCCTTGATATGCCAGTCCATTTACAATTTCTGTAAATCGATTGAACATGTCTCCTATGGACTCCCCTTGTTTCATCTTGAAAGACTCATATTGACCAAATAAAATATTTACTTTGGTCTCCTTAACACGATCAGTCCCTTCGTAGGTCACGTGCAGTCTATCACATACTTCCTTTGCTGTATCACAAGAAGATATTCGATTATATTCATTAGGTGATAAAGCACAGTAAAGGGAGTAGATAGCCTTAGCATCCAAAGTTTGTCTCTTTGTTAGTTCTTCTGATGAGATGGTAGTTGATGTTTCTATTGCTTTCCCATCATCTTTGTTTGAGGTTTTTCCAGTTTCAGCATTGGGATCAACTCCTCTTTCAACTACATCCCATTCCAGCGGATCTTTTGATCTGAGGAAAGCCTTCATCTTGTTCTTCCATATATTGTACTTTTTACCATCAAAGTATGGTGGTCGAGTGTTGCTCTGTCTCTTAATCAGACCTGGTGCAAGAATACTAGCCATATAGGATCTTTAACTCAGAAGTAATAAACACTTCAAAATACTGAACACAGCGCTCTGATACAAATTGATATAGCTAGTATTAACACCTAGAGGGGAGGTGAATAGGTGTAGAAGAACTTTATGCGCTGCAATATCAATCTTTTGCAATCTATGAATAGAAATTAAATAGAGAGAATAGAGAAGATTGCAAACACAATTTATAGTGGTTCGGCTTTAGACAAGCCTACGTTCACTCTCCAAGTGATCAGCCAATAGGCTGGATTTCACTATGTGATCAAAGGTGATTACACACTCTTGAGTGTTAGCACTTGGTGATAATATATCTCATAAAGTCACTCTTTCTGGTAATACACTCAGATCACTCAATTACTCACTTAAGACAATTGATGAAGAATAGAATCGAGCTTTGGAATATGTTTATCCTATCTTTTCTTCTAGGTCTCACCCTATCCTTATATACTCTCCAAGCCACACTCGACCGTTAGCTCTTTCCTTAAGAGTTTAGTCTTCCCTTTCTTGGACAGACTTTATAAGGCAAGTCTTTTTGACCGTTGAAGGTAGATCAGATCCCCTTGGATTTTGTTCGCCCATACAATCAGAATCCGGGCTTCCATAAGTTCTCCATTCTTCTTTGGAAGTTGTCCGTTGATTGATTTTGCCAATTAGTTTGATACAACAGAATCAATATAAATAAGGTAAGTGAAATACTTGACCGTTGGTGATCTGATCCTGTAGTTTCATTCTAAGTCTGATAGACTAATGTTCTGAGTCTGCTTAAGTTTTCCGTCTAGCACGGTTAGACTCAGAAGCTGCATCAATTCAAGTCTTCCGTCTGGTACGGATAGACTTAAAGACACCTTATACCTTTTCTTCTACCACCAGCAGACTCAAAAGCATATGCCACCTTGTGGCTTTTCCTTCTAAAGATATATATAAATTTCATACATAAAATGATTTGTTAACATCAAAACTAGGAGTTATCTCAACAAGACCAACATCAAGGAGATAAATAGTAACATGCCCCGTAAAAGGCTACTTCTTGTTCTTGATAATGTTACTAATAAAGAACAAATTTACTACTTTAGGGCTAGAGAGCGGAAACAGCTGTGCTACGGAAGCAAAATCTTGATCACAACCATGATATTGCTAGTATAAATCACCTAGAGGGGGTGAATAGGTGATTCTAGGACAAATTAAAATTTTATGGAATAAAATAAAAATCTAGATAATAAAAAACATAGACACAAAACTATTCACGCTTGACTCAGGTAACTAAGACATTCAGACAGTGTGCAATAAATACAATGCGATAGAGATCAAGGGATAAGAGAAATTCCACACGAGTTTTATAGTGATTCGGCTTAAATCAAGCCTACGTCCATTCTCCCACGCTGATAGCCAATAGGCTAAATTCCACTATATGATCAAAGAGTAATTATGATATGAGTGTAATGTTTTGTGAATGATTCTCACAAATTCACTCAACCTTATTTTTCTCACTCTTTCTCATGCTTTTGAGCTCAAAGAGGACAAGTAAGAATTTCAAATAGCACTTGGCCTTTGGAATTTCAGATTTTGGTTCACGTCTTGTTCTCTACAGCATCTCCGTCTCCTTAAATATTCTTCCTTCTCCACTAGCTGTTTGAAATCTTCAGAGGTAAATCTTTCAACCTTATCATGTTGAATAGATTTTCCTTTTAAGGATTCTTGTAGTAGTTAGAGGGACATGATTGAATCTCCTTGATGAATCTGGTCGCCCGTACAACTAGATTCTAGGTTTCCATAAGTGAGTCTCTTTGATAAGAAAAGAGCTTGTCTTGTAGAATTTGATTACCAATCATAGATTGATGGAATCAAATATATTTTGGGCATGAAATCTAGTTGTGATTACTAGCCATTAGAGATATAGATCCTAGTAATATCGAATTTTGGAATATAAAATTTGAATCAGCATATCTCCATCTAGATCCACTTAAGGCATGCCATTTTGTTCTGGAGTGTAGGGAGAAGAGAAAAGATGTTCAATACCATTTTTGTCACAAAATTTTGAAAACTTTTGATTTTCAAACTTTCCCCCATGATCCGATTTGGTTTTTGAAATGACACAACATTTCTTGTTCTAAACCATTTTTGTGAGAAAGAAAGAAAACCCATGTAAATCGCGAATGATCATCCACAATAACTAAACAATATTTCTTACCACCAGTGCTTTGACTTCTTGTAGGACCAAATTGGTCCATGTGTAGAAGCTGCAAGGCATGGTTAGTAGAAACATGATTAATGGATTTAAATGAACTCCTTACCTGTTTTCCAAGTGTGCAGGCTGTGCAAAGTTCAGATTTCTTGAATTTCAAATTAGGAAGACCACGAACTAGTTTCTTGGAAAATAGCTTAGAAATCTGCTTCATGCTGACATGTCCTAACTTCTTGTGCCATAAGTCTGAATCATCCTATATAGACACAAGACATTGATTTGACTCAAACTTTATGTCCAGCAGAAAGATATTTCTGTGTCTTCTTCTAGTAAACGTCTGAGTGCATTCGCTGCTTATTCTAGAACAAGTGTCTTCTTGAAAACTGATTGTGAACCCTATGTCGCATAGTTGGCTTATGCTAATCAGATTGTAGTTGAGTCCTTTTACAAGGCAGACGTTGTTGATGTCAAGCTTCCAATCTTTACTACTCCTTTTTCCAATAATCTTGCCCTTGTTGTTTCCTCCAAAAGAAACTTTTCCTCCATCAATCTTTGCAAGTTTAATGAAGGTACTTGAATCTCCAATCACATGCCTTGAGCATCCACTGTCTAAGTACTATTCGTTCTTCTTCTTGATAATTACCTACAATCAAGGAATAATCTCAAACTTTCTTTGGTACCTAGACTTTCTTGGGTCCAAGAGAATTAGTTGTATAAGCTGTTTTTGCCTAATCCTTCTTAGCAAGTCTCCAGACTTTGGGACATTTATTCTCAAAATGTTATGAATCACCACATTTACAACATTTAAGTGCTTCTCAACCAACAAGTTTTGTGAAAACCTTTTGAAAATGTCTTTTGTAAGCATGTCTAGGAGGTCTCTATCTAAGTCTCTCCTTGACTTTTGGAAAATCTATCAAAAGATCACTTTCATTTTTAAAATCAAGCCCAAACTTATTGTAATACGGAATTTGAATGGAAAGAATACGTTCTAATGTTTTCGAACCTTTTGAAAATTTTGTTGTGATATTTGAAAATTCCTTTTTCAAGGTTTCATTTTCTTTAGAAAGTAAATCATGATTTTCCTTTAAAATTTCAAAATCATTTTGTAAATTTTCAAACTTTTCTTTCCATGAAATATCCTATTGTCTTAGTTGAGAATTTTCCCTTTTTAGTTCAGAGATCCTTTTAAGAGTAGATTTGAGATTCAAAGAAAGCTCACTAATGTATTTGGAAACTTTAGTAGGGATCTCAAGATAATTTACCTCGACATCTCTATCTGACTTAAATTTTGCGTCTGACTCAAAATCTGTTTTTTCGTCTGAATGTGCCAACAGACATATGTTTGCTTATTCCTCATCACTTTCTTCACATTCTGTATCACTCCATGTTTCTGCTTTCAAGGCTTTCTTGAACTTTTCATATTTTCCTTTCTTCTTCTTTAGCAATGGACAATTTGGCTTAATGTGCCCCTTTATCCTGCATTCAAAGCAAATTACATCCTTACCTGGTTCATCTTCTTTTGTTGCCTTTTCCTGTCCAAATTGTATGGATTGTCTTTTTCCATTGAATCTTCTTCCTTTCTTGTTCAACTTTCTGACTTTCTTGATCAGGAGCGCTAATTCTTCATCATTCATGTCTTCTTTGAAATCTGTGTCATGAGAATCAACATTAGACTTAAGTGCAATAGACTTCTTACCTTTTGATTCATCTTCACCGTTGAGTTGTTCAGCTTCATAAGATTGTAATGTTCTAACAAGCTCATCAATAGAAGTCTCGACGTTGTTCCAGTCCTTTGAAAGTCCTCTTAGAATTTTATTGACTTTCATTGGTCCAGAAATTGATTGCCCCTAATATGCTAAGCCATTCACTATTTCGGTGAATTTGCTAAACATATCACCGATGGATTCTCCCGGTTTCATCTTGAAAGATTCATATTGACCCAGTAGGATATTGACTTTTGTTTCCTTTACTTGGTCTGTCCCTTCATAAGTGACGTGCAATATATCCTTGACTTCTTTGGCTATTTCACAAGAAGATATTTTGTTATATTCAGTAGGGGATAAAGCACAATAAAGTGAGTAAATAGCTTTTGCATCCAGGGCTTCTCTTTTTGCTAACTCCTCCTTAGATAGAGTAGCAAAAGTATTTGGAGCTTTGCTATCTTCTTTCTTTACGGCAGTCCCAGATGCAGTGTTGGGATTGATTCCTTTCTCAACAACATCCCATTCTAGATGGGATTTTCGGTTCGGTTCAGTTCGATTTTCGATTAAGATAATGGTTTTTAATCATATTTCTTTTATCAGTTCGGATTTTATTGATTCAGTTAACCGAAACGAATTGATAACATATAAAATTAGGCTTGTAGAAAATACTCTCTCCTCGTCTTGTCCTGCCCGAGTCCAAGACGAATGGAGTTGCATCGATCCCTTTGAAGCAACACTAGCAGGTCCCTTACTGCCGGTGCCGGCCCCGGCGCTGGTGACTAGGTTTCAGGCCCAAATCACAAATTGAGCGGCCATGTACAGCTGGTTCGCGCCCAGCGTTTTCTTCGTGCTCCTCAACCTCATGATTGGCACCATTTTCATCATCTCGAGCCTCAGCACCCACAAGCCCAAGGAAGAACAGGAGCCGCACCAAGACCCCAACGCCTCACCAGATCTCCATCAATGCTGCAAAGGCTCAAGTCCATTAGCTTGTACAGCTACAGATACCAAGAGCCCAACATCCATTTTGGTAAAACCCCTGAAGTACAGACCCGTTATGGGTTCTTGCAGCAAAGTCTCGAGCTTGCGCAAGAAAAAAAGGGGGAAAGCGAAAAGGAGACTCCTTTCTTGACTAGATCTCCTTCGATGCTGGATAGGCTCAAGTCCTTTAATATCTACAAGCGCAGGTCCCAAGAAGCCAGCTTTCTATTAACCCATCACATCTCTCAGCAACCCCTGGAGCCAGAATAACAGAGTGCCCAAGCTGAGGAGGAAGAACAAGTTGACATAGCTGGAGATGAGGAATTAGAAGAGCAAGAAGAGACGACCAGTCCGACACCAAGCCAGCATCAGGCGAGATTACGCCAAAGCTCCCAAGGACGATGAGGAAATCTGTGAGCTTGAAGTCTGCTTTTGCGCATTTCGAGCAGGATGACATCGCGGAGGTGTGTCGGCCAGCGACGGTAAGGGAAGAATTCGGTTCGGTTCAGCCGGAAAAAAAGCAAAAAAAATATAAAAGTGAAAACCGAAAATCCAAACCGAACCGAATCGGAATTTCGGTTTTGTTCGTATTCAATTCAGGATGTGTTCGGTTCAATTCGGGCATTTACCATAACAATTTGGTTCGGTTCGGTTTTCTTGAAAACTGAACCGAACTGAACCATTGACACTCTTAGGGATAAGTACTTAAAGTGATTCAGTCAAGTAATTTATCTTTCACAGTAATTCCTTATATGATCCAAAATAACACAAAAGCAATACATATTAGAGGCTAGATGGATGTGATGATGGTAACACTCACAGAAACTTTTGCCTTCTTGCAGCTGGTGAGATTGGATCATCCAATCGAATACCTAATAACTATATCAGGTCATATTGATGATTTTGAAGATCATGACGTTGTTCGCTCTCTCAAGATCCACAGCAACACGAAGACGTACGGACCATTTGGTTCTTAAAGAGGACGGCCTTTTCATCTCTCACATTCTGATGATGAACAGATAATCGGGTTTCATGTGAAATATAGCAGCCATCTCAACTCAATCGAAGCCCATTTCGGGTCAGTTTCTCACACGTATCCATTTGATGTCGTGGGATCATTTAGTGGCGATAGGGTTATGGACTTTTGGGATGACGGCAAACCCACAGATGTGAGGCAAATCGTCATCGGCCTCGATTCCGCAATTAAGTCCATCTCCATCTTATTTGATGAACACGGACGTCCAGTTGGTCCGTTCACACATGGCACAAGTGAAGGAGGCAAAACATATACGGTGAGCTATGATATGAACATTATCAACGTTATCTTCAGGACGCAATGTGATTTTGTTGATGTCCTCAATGATTTACATTTTCCTGGTAAAGTCTATTCTTCATTGTTAAAGTAGATAGTTACTCTTAAATTCTTGAATTTTTATTCTTTTTCTTTCTCATATTAAGCTCGACTATCCAAGTGAGTACTTGACATCTATCTCGGGCTACACTGAAGAAGTTTACGGACTTACCATTCTTCAGTCATTGACAATCCATACTAATAGAAGGGACATTGGACCAATCAGAACAACTAATAAAGGGAGGCATTTTCATTTCCATACACTAGCGGCAAAATTGTCGGGTTTCATGGGAGTTGTGGTCACCCTCGTCTCGAGTCCATCGGAGCTTTTTATGAACTGATTCCTCGTACATATCTCGCTAAGGTTTTTGGGCCTTTTGGAGGCAAAGGCAAAAATCCTGGGATTTTGTTGATGTAAAGGGGATTGATGTTCACAACGTGGACTTCATTAATTCCATTACTTTTGCACTCGACAACGCCACTAGCTTCGAACCGCAAATTAGTTATGGTGGAAATGGCGGACAAAATACTTTCAAGGTTTTATATAGACTTTTTCCTCCTTTCTTTTTCCGTTTCTACTTGCATGTCGTGCGTTTATTTCTTTGGCTTATCCGGCATTATGAACCTTGAGATTCTTAATAATTGCTTCCCAAATGCACATAAAAAATTTGGGAAAAGTGTAAAAAAAGTCATAAATATTTTGCATCAATGCCGATTTTGTAATATCCTGAATTTCGACCCATCTCAGGATATATGAAAGGGTTATTTCTCGATACACTGCTAGTCACGACTACCTTGAATTGATTACTCAATGGTAACTGACCTATTCGAAAAGGCAATTAAAGACCAATATGAGTACGACCAATGAATTCAATTAAGGATAGGCCACTCGACCATAAGAATCAAAAAGGAATGATATCACACTATTGCAAGCCAATTAGCGAACGGAAATAAATCGATTCAGCAAAAATACGAGGTCGGATTGCGGGTGATTCTGCACGACTTCGATATTGATTGCGAACGACGTTAAACCAATTTCCTTTTGGCCCTGTACTCAGCATGAGCAATTATCCCCTCGTGATTACATGACAATCGAGGATCGCCCTGATTTGAATAGGCACGAGCATGGATTGAGAATATTCAACCACGAGTCAATTTCGCGTAAAAATCCTAAAAGCTGCTTGGTAGTTTAGGTCGTGCTAGAGTCGCAATCGACCGATTTTAATCCCGATTTTCAATCTGGTTTCGGGTATTGAACTTTCAAGGATGTCGAGACTAAAATATTGGACGCTGCCTCATTGATTCTCGAATTTATTGGTAAGCTCGGGAATTATCGGAAAAGGATTCAACATGCCAAAAAATTGGAACCAAGAGGAATTGGACTAACCGGAGGCCCAATGGGCCTTGTGCCTATGAGGGGTCGGCCATGTGGGCCCAAGCTAGCCCAAGTGGGCCCAAGGAAGCCCAACTTTAAGCCTTTGAGTCCGTTAACTTTTCTATCCCGTTTCCCTACAATTTGAGCCGAAACCGATTGTATTCTAGCCTGTATGAAATCTTGGCCCGTATACGCGTATAGTAAGGTATACTATACTTTTGGAATTTACCAAATTGCCCCTTCTAGAACTTGCATTTATTCTTGGAGGACAAAAGCCAAGAAAGTCAAGGAAATTATGAAGGGAAATGATGTTATGAAAGGGAAATTGGACTTGGCTTCTCTCTCTCTCTCTCTCTCTCTCTCTCTCTCTCTCTCTCTCTCTCCTCATTTCTCTCCCTCCCCAATGTTGCAGCCCACTCCCGCATTTCTCCCCCTCTTCCTCACTTTTTCTCCCTCATTTTCTCTCTTTTCCTCTTGTTTTCTCCATGGTTCTTCCCCTTGGATGCCCCCTTGACCAACCGGACCACCCTCACCCGCCATCTTTGTCGCCTTATCGTTGTTTTGGAGCCACCGTGCCGCTGTGGTGCTGCCCGTCCGTGGCCGCCAAGCTGCGTCTCTCTCTCCCTCTCTTTTCTCTTTCTTTCTCTTCCTTTTATTGCTGTTTTTGTTGTTTTCCCACCAGAAACCACCCTTGCCGCCGCCGCCGCCGAAGCCACCACCACCGTCCAACATGTAACCACTGAAGTCAGGGAGCTAGTCGCACACCATCGGCCACCCTTAGTCATCGCCAGCCACCCGTACGACCGTTTCCGCACTACTGCCCCCTTTCTCGTGAACAATGTTCCGGGGCTATTTTGGCCCATTTCAGCCACAGTTTGTCATCCGTTATCATCCCCAAGCTTACTCCACATAGCCCTCATTCCCCCCTACGCGCCGGTGTCGTCGGATTTCTAACCCAAGTAAGTTAATTTCCTAATCCTTATTTAGGGGTTAATCTTGCGTAGGGGTTCATTTAGTGTATTTGTGTGCTTGTGATTAATTAAGGTTGATTGGTTGATTATGCTGGTTAATTAAGGCTAACTAGGGTTGGTTAATAACCATAGTTAGTAATAAAGTAACTAGGATTAATTAATTAAAGTAACTAAGGTTAGTTTTAAAGTAACCAAGGTTAGAATTTAATCATGGTTAGGTTAAATTGACTATGGTTGGGTTAATTGATTAACCATGGTTAGGTTTATTTATTATTTATTTATTTATTTAATTTCGGACGAATTTACTGTTCACGATTACTGTTCATGCATACTGTTCACGAAACACTATTCACGATTATTGTTCACTTGGCACTATTCATACAAAAGTAAATTTTGGCCTTAAATTGTTGTGTTCTTGATTATTAAGGCTTGTTGAAGTGCAAATTGTTGATTATTCCCAAGAATTAGGGAATGTACTTGATTGTTGATTGGTTGGAATTGAATTTTGGAATTGTCGATTGATATCGCATAATATATTACTTGGGTTATCTGAAATGGCATGTCGCATGAGCACGAGAGATATTGCATTCACGACAGAGCAAAGACAAGAATGAATTACTTGATGATGTGTTGCATGGTCACATTAAATTGGGAACCCAACGTTGTTGGATGACCACCAATCCTTCAGGGTTGTGCCGTGGCCGTTTGGTCGCCTGACTTCGATCGGATGCCTAACAAGGGAGAATCAGCTGTGGGGCTGCAGTAGTGGGCGGGCCCCATACTCCTGTCAGTTGCGGGGCTACGGTGTTAGGTGGGTCCTATGCTCCTTCGAGAATGCCGTCAGTTGGGGGGGATAGTCCATGACATCGCCGTGCCTCGAGGTAAAGAGGACGAAGCTGGCTTGGCCAAAAACCGCCAACCATAAGGTTGTGCCGTGACCCAGGGGGTAGAGCTCGTAATAATCGGAGCATATGTGAATGTTGAGACCTGAGAAAGTTGTGTACAATGCTCTGATTATTTGCATGCTTCTTAATGTCGTGATGATTTAAATGACAGTTCTGTAGGTTGCGTGTGCTAAGGCCAGGTAGAGTTACCTGTGATTGCACCTATTTATTATACTATCTTCTGTTATCATTTTCTCTGAGGTGGTATTGGTTGATTTAATGGATTAGGTTACATGTTAAACTCCTGAGGCGAGCGAAGTTCCTAACCGAGGCTTAGGACTTTAACTTGCTGAGTTTATCTCAACCCGTCGTGGTCAACCATTTTTAGGTCCATAGGATGGAGAATCGATGCGTGTTACAGTTCGTGGCCGTCTTTGAAGGGAGTAGATTAACTGTGACTTGTTAGTTTCATTGGCTTGTTAGGAAGATGCCCATGGTAAGGGCTTATACTTGTAAACTTCCTAAGGTTAATCAGTAGATAAATAAAGCAGTACTTTTGAATGTGTTATTGTTGGATTTTCTTGCTATCCTTGCTTTTGTAATTGACTAGGGGATTGTGATTCACTTCCGCATGCATTTAATTAAAAGATAAAAATAATGGTCGGCGACGCGTCCTGGGACGTCACATCTAAATGACTGCGAGAGAATAGGGGTTGCCACATGCTCAAGGGTCGGGGCGTGACAGATTTAGTCCTAAACCTTTTATTGATGCCAATTTAGTCCTAGTGCTAATTTAGTCCTAAAACTTTTAACTTAGTGCCAATTCGGTCCTTCTAGCTAATTTTGGCCAGATGTTGTTGACACGGACGCTAGTCGGCTGATGTGGCATGACCGCCGCTGAAATAGACAACTTTTAATAATATTTTAATATTTTTTTGAATTATTTATTTATTTATTTTCTTTTTCCTTTTCCCTTTTTCTTTTTCTATTTTTTTCCTCCTCCTCCTCCTTCCTCTAGCTGGTCGCCGACCTCACTGGCCTCTGACGCACCTTGTCGCCCACTAGTGAGGCTTGGGCCCTCGCCGGTGGCTTCAAGGGTGGCCTCGTGCCGAGCGGGCGAGGCACGCCCGCTAGATTAAGTGAGGGTCGAGCCTCGCCGGCCATGGGTGAGCCCCGACCTTGCCAAATCCAATGAGATCGAGCCTTGCCTAGCCCCTAGCAAGGGCTCAAGTCGTCACTAAAGGCCATGACTAGAGACGGCTCGAGCCCTCGCCTAGGGCTGGGCAAGGGTCGACCTCGCTGGGTCTAGCGAGGTTGGGCCTCGTCCATGGCCAGTGAGACTCGACCCTTTCCAGCCCAATGAAAGGCTTGCTAGAAGTCAACAAGGTCGACCTCACTAGCCCTCACCTCTGGCCAACCACCCAACCAACGACCAGGTGGCGGAAGGAGGAGGAGAGGGGAAAAAAAGAAAAAGAAAAAGAAAAATAATTTGAAAAAAATAAAATATTATTAAAAGTTGTCCACATCAGTGCCGGTCGTGCCATGTCAGTCGATCGGCGTCTACGTCAGCAAAATCCGGCGAAAATTAGTCGGAATGATCGAATTAGCATTAGGTTAAAAGTTTTATGACTAAATTAGCACCAAATTAAAAGGTTTAGGACTAAATTGGCACCAAGTCGAAATGTTTAGGATTAAATTAGCATTAGTAAAATGTTTAAGACTAAATCAGTACCAATGCAAAAGGTTTAGGACTTTTTTGACATTTTTCCCTAAAAATTTCATACCAGAGATACCTAAGGTCAGCATGATTGTTAGAAAAGCAAATAGAAAAATTTAATGACTTCACTTTATTAAAATTAGGCAAAGAAAAACTTAACCATAAAAAAAAGCAACTTAACTTTTGATTTACAAAATGAAATGTACTACCAAATTTTTTACAAAAGTAATTTACACGAATGTTAGCATATATATAATTTATCTTACAGATTCAAATCACATTTCAAAAGAATTTACTAATTTATTTTGCTCATCGAGTGATGCAACATATCGTCACTCATGTTGAATATAACTTTCTGGTGGATGTTTGAGGGTTAAACTAAGAAATGGAGAGTACATAGTTTCTTTTGTGGGATATCTCAAAAATGCAAATAATAGTGGCAATGTAATCAAGTGACTCACATTTCAAACCGACAAAAGAATATTGTGACCCATTGGTAGAGAGGGGGGGGATTACTTCTCCTTGCCATCAGAAGCTTGGAAAGTTATCAGCCTTTTCGGGAGAAGCGGTGATTATCTCGAATTTATCGGAGCACATGTCACGCCAAACTATCCCTTCAAGTCGTGGAATTATTGGAGAGTTCGAATGCATTAGATTGGGATGATGGCAATAAACATACCAATGTAAACAAAATCAGTGCTAAATTTGAACCAAGTAAAGGGCCATTCATCTGATCAATCATGTTTCAGTATGAAGAGGAGAGTCAAGAATTGTGACAATCAGAGACACGTGGTAGCATTGGCGATAAAAAATTCCATACGGTATGTTCCTCTACATAAATGTGCTCTGCCTATGTTGGCAGGACTATTACAGACTTAAATCAAGAGTTTGATGGTTGTGCTTATTATTGCGGATTCAAATACATGATCTAGATGAATACCTAACTTCAACATCCAGGTATTGTAATTTTTCCAGCATTACTTTTCTCACGTTTCAAACTAACAAAAAGACAATCGGACCTATAGGTGATGAAAAGGGATGGCACTTCTCATCTCCTGCAACGGGGGGCAAAATTATGGGATTTTATGGGAGGAGTGGTGAACATTTTGAAGCAATTTGAGCACGATTTGAACCAATCTCGCATCTCTACCTAGTTAAATCAATCAGTCCATTTGGAGGCCTAGGTGGAAGTGCTTGCTGATGTTGTCTTGAATTCCACAAAATTTCGATCGATTGAAAATTTGAAATTAAGTCGATCAGGAAATCTAGGAAGGCTTGAAGATTGCAGGCTATTTGTTTCCAAATATATTTCCTAGATTTAGACCTATCTATAAGAGATTTTCATGGTAAATAGTCCTAATTCAATGTAACTGGGATATATCATGATATCTCTAATATATAGGGGATAATTACTGAAGATTTATTAGTTAGTTTCAAATTTGATAATATCTTTAGGGTAAAATTCCTTTCCTATTAGGATTAGGAAAGTGGGGATTTGAAGATCTATTTATTTTCAGCATTGTACCGTGTACTAAGTAGATACGCTCAAATAAGAAATCATCTCTCTCTCTCCCATGGATGTAGGTGGATTTTCGTCGAACCACGTAAATCTCCGTATTCTTGATTATTCTTTTTTTTTTCTCATCTAGTTAGAGTGTTCTTCCGCACAACAATTGGTATCAGAGCAATCCAGGTTCTCCGTTCTTGTATTGCGACTTCTGACTAGATAGCTGGAAAAGGTTCAATCGTTCGATTTAATATTGAACGATTCACCGGGAAGAATAATGTTACACTATGGCAGAGAAGAATGAAGGATCTGTTGATTCAACAAGGTTTATCAAAGGTTCTTTTGGGAAGATCAAACAAGCCGGACACCATCACTAATGATGACTAGGCCGACATGGAGGAGAGGGCGTGCAGCACAATCCGATTGAACCTATCAGATGAGGCCCTTCAATATGTAGCGGAAATCAAATATGCTCCAGAGGTATGGCTCAAACTCGAAAGCATTTACATGACGAAATCTCTTACGAACAAGTTGTTCTTGAAGAAGAGATTGTATTCACTTTAAATGAGTGAAGGTGGAGATCTGTTGGAACACCTCAACGTATTCAATCAGATGATTAGTGAACTTACAAGCTTGGAGGTAAGGTTTGAGGATGAAGACATAGCACTTCTACTACTAGCATCATTGTCGGATTCGTTTGACCACTTGATGACTATGCTTCTTTATGGCAAGGAAACCCTGGAGATCGGAGAGGCGACTACTGCCCTAATTTCAAGCGACACTCGAAAAAGGGCAAGTAGTTCAAAATCTTCGGGAGAGGGACTCTTTACAAAGGAGAAAAGCAATTAAGGAAGAGGAAGATCAACGGATCAAGGATCGAGCGTTAGGGGTCGATCAAAATCCAAGGGAAAGTTCAAAGGAAGATGCTACGGGTACAATCAGGAAGGGCATACCAAGAGATTATGTCCAAATAAGAACGAGAAAAAGAAGAAGAGCTCGGATGAGGCAAGTGTAGCCGACAGCACTGAGACTAATGAGCTCGGATGAGGCAAGTGTAGCCGTCAGCACTGAGACTAATGATGGGGACGTCTTGTCCATATCGTCGAGGAAGGACACCTTTGAAGATTAGTGGATCCTAGACTCCAAATGCACTTATCATATGTGTCCTCATCGAGAAGCCTTCGATGAGTACAAGGCATATGATGGTGGTTCAATTCTCATGGGGAATGACACTTCGTGCAAGACTATGGGAGTTGGAACCATGAAAATCAAGATATTTGATGGCATGATTAGAACCTTGGCAGACGTGCATCATGTTCCTGGTCTAAGGAAGAATTTTATCTCATTGGGAGCACTTGAATCCAATGGATATAAGTACACGGCTCAAGGGGGAGTCTTGAAGGTGATTAAGGGGGCTCTGGTTGTTTTTAAGGGATAGAGGCACAGGAACCTATATCGACTTATAGGAACCATGGTGCAAGGTGGAGCATCTGTGTCCACGGATGCTAGCACGGAGATAGATAACACCTATCTATGGCATATATGTCTCGGGCATATGGGAGAAAGAGGATTGATAGAGCTTCACAAGAGGAATGCACTCCAAGGTATGAAAACATGCAAATTAGATTTCTACAAATTTTGTGTGTTTGGAAAACAATGCAAAGTACAGTTCAATGCTGCAACTCATACAAGCAAGGGCGTGCTCGAGTATGTACACACGGATGTATGGGGTCCTTCACCGATAAAGTCAAAAGGCAAGAAGGAATACTTTGTGACATTCATTGGCGATTTCTCTTGCAAAGTTTGGGTCTACTTCATGCGACACAAAAGTGAAGTCTTTGAAAAGTTCAAAGAATGGAAAGCTGAAGTTAAGACTTCAACGGGGAAGAAGGTTAAGTGCTTGAGATCAGGCAATGGGGGAGAGTACAAATAGACACCATTCATGGAGCTTTGCAAGAATGAAGGGATTAAACGTCACTTCATAGTTCTGGATACGCCCCAATAGAATGGCATAGCGGAAAGGATGGACTGGACCTTATTAGAGAGAGCTCGAAGCATGAGGCTACATGTGGGACTGAGCAAGGAGTTTTGGGCAGAAGCTGTCTGCATGGCATGTTATCTTATGAATCGGTCTTCATCAACTGCAATTAAATGTAAAATTCCCGAAGAGGTATGGATTGGTAAAATTGTCGATTATTCTAATTTAAGAATATTCGGTTGTCCTACTTTTATACATGTGCAGAGTTCGAAGCGCTCGAAGTTAGATCCAAAATCAAAATAATGCATATTTCTCGGTTACGAGAAATGAGTGAAAGGCTACAAATTATGGGATCCAAGTGAGAAGAAATTTCTGGCGAGTAGGGACGTTATGTTCGATGAATTTGCAATGCTAAAGTTAAGTTGCATGCCACACACGGTTGCTAAAGAGGAGAGTGATAAATCTATCATTAAGGTGGAGCTTGAAACCAGAGAATCTGCAGAGAATGGCGAGTCATCCAATGAAGCTCCAAAAGTCAAAGAAACGGTAGAAGTTTCTCCTACCATTGTGACGAGTCAAGGAAGGTGTACTCTCAAAGCACCAGAGAGGTACGGTTTTGAGGATATGGTTGCCTATGCTCTTACCGTAGGCTTTGGCGATCCAGGCTCCTACCATGAAGCTTTGAAACGTAATCACAAAGAAAAGTGGATGACCGCAATGATGGAGAAAATGGAGTCGTTACAAAAGAATGAGACATGGGAACTTGTGAAGAAGCCGAAGGATCGGAATGTCATTGGTTGCAAATGGATTCTTCGAAGAAAGGAAGCAGTAATGGAGAAAGAGCAAGAGAGATACAAGGCCCGACTTGTTGCTAAGGGCTATGCGCAGAAGGAGAGGATTGATTACGACGAGATATTTTCCTCGATTGTAAAACACACATCAATTTGTGTTTTACTAGCTATGGTGGCCATGTATGACTTGGAGCTTGAGCAGCTAGATGTGAGGATGGCATTCCTTCATGGTGACTTAGAGGAGAAAATTTATACGGAGCAGCCCGAAGGCTTCAAGGTGGAAGGGAAAGAGGATCATGTTTGTTTGCTCAAGAGATCACTTTATGGTTTGAAGCAATCTCCGAGGCAATGGAATAAAAGGTTTGATTCTTTTATGCTTCATATTGGTTACATGAGGAGTATGCATGATTCTTGTGTCTACTACAAAGTTTTGGATGATAAGTCGCTTATTCTATTGATGCTCTATGTTGATGATATGTTAATTGCTACAAGAAAAATGAGAGACATTGTTTCCCTAAAGTCTCAATTAAGCAATGAGTTTGATATGAAGGATCTCGATGTTGCAAAGAGGATCCTTGGCATGGAAATCTTTCAAGATAGACATGCAAGTAAGCTTTGGATAAATCAAAAGAAGTATGTTGAGAAGGTCTTGGAGCGGTTCAACATGGGTAAAGCTAAATCGATTAGTACACCTTTAGCTAATCACTTCAAATTATCCGAGAAACAATGCCATGTTTCACATGAGGAAGTTGTAAAGATGTCTCGAGTACCCTATGCCAGTGCAATAGGGAGCCTCATGTATGCTATGGCTTGTAGCAGACCGGATTTGGCTCATGCAGTGAGTCTCGTCATCCGATACATTAGTAATCCGAGTAAGGAGCATTGGGAAGCTGTTAAGTGGATCTTTCGTTATTTGGCTAGAATTGCCGGAATGGGTTTGATGTTCAATTCCAAGGGAGGATCGATCGATTTAGTAGGTTATGTTGATTCAGACTTCGCTGGTGATTTGGACAAGCGAAGGTCCATCACAAGATATGTCTTTACTTTTGGTGGTGGAGCTATTTCGTGGAAGGCAATGCTTCAACAGAAGCTAAGTATATGGTAGTAACTGAGGCTGCAAAGGACGAAATATAGCTGACTGGTTTGGTCACAGAGTTGGGTATAAAGCAAGAAAGTTCTACACTATATTGCGATAGCCAGAGCGCAATATGTCTTGCGAATAATCAAGTGTTCCATTCCAAAATGAAACACATTGAAGTTTGGTACCACAAAATTCGAGAATTTGTGGAGAATGGTAACATTGCTTTGAAGAAAATCCATATTAAAGATAATCTCGCAGATATGCTCACGAAGACGGTTACTACAGAGAAGTTCAAGTCCTACAAGGACTTGATTTCTCTCACTCATCATTGAAGTTGATGGAGGCCGCACCGATCCAGGTGCGTGCGTACCTTTGCGAAGGTAGTGGAGGGAGAGATATATTCGTTTTCTTGGTTCAAGTGGAGGTTTGTGGTTTATTCAAGCCAAAGGTGGAGATTTGGTAATGTTGTCTTGAATTCCACAAAATTTCGATCGATTGGAAATTTGAAATTAAAAAGTCGATTGGGAAATCTAGGAAGGCTTGAAGATTGCAGACTATTTGTTTCCAAATATATTTCCTAGATTTAGACCTATCTATAAGAGATTTTCATGGGAAATAGTCCTGATTCAATGTAACTGGGATATATCATGATATCTCTAATATATAGGGGATAATCACTGAAGATTTATTAGTTAGTTTCAAATTTGATAATATCTTTAGAGTGGAATTTTTTTCCTATTAGGATTAGGAAAATGGGGATCTAAAGATCTATTTATTTTCAGCATTGTACCTTGTACTCAGTAGATACGCTCAAATAAGAAATCGTCTCTCTCCCGTGGACATAGGTGGATTTTTGCCGAACCACGTAAATTTCTGTTTTCTTTCTCATCTAGTTAGGGTGTTCTTCCGCACAACTAGGGGTGAACATATTGGACCGCCCGAACTGGACCGAACCGACCGGTTTGGTCCAATTCCCGGGAGCATTGGTCCGGTTCCCGATTCCATAAAAATGGAACCAGTGATTTTCGGTCCGATTCTCGGTTTCAGGGGGAACCGGCACCGGGTGGACCAACGGACCGGACCAACAATTTTCTATTTAAAATATATTTTTTAAATTTCTTAAAAAATGCAATGAATCCTAAAATAATAATATTTCTAGTATTTTTTTATTTTATTTTGGCTAAGTGGTCAGTCCTATTGGATGGACGGAACCGACCAATGGTCCGGTTCAGTTCCCGATCCTAGAACTGTTCGGTTCGGTCCACTGTCCCAAAAAATGGGAACTGGTCCTCCCAGTCCGGTTCTTAGTTCCACCTTGGAACCGGACCGAACTGGGAACCGATCACCCCTACGCACAATAGTGTTTGGAATGATGGGAAATATAATGGTGTGAGGGAAATTTAGGTGACGCACGATGATATTATATGTTACGTTAAGTTTGTGTACAAGAGTGGCAAACAAGATTACTCAGTTATGCATGGTTTTTACAATGGAGTCGTTGAGGCCAAGGTCACTATAGTTAGTATTGTTTTCCGCCTCCAATTCATCGTTACTTATATCTCATTGGACGAGATGATATAAATATGTCTGATTTAGTAAATTAAACTCGACAAATAGGTCTTGTTTGCACTACTTGTCCAATTTTAAGAGATACTTTTGAGATTGTGCCAGTTAAATTGGATTACCCACATGAGTACTTGACATCAATCTCTGGTTATAAACGTGATGATAGTGACAACGACTTCAAAAATGCTATCGTTTAGTTGCTCACATTTCATAGTAACAGAGGAAGACATGTTCCCTTTGGCGAGGAGATGGGGAAGTACTTTCGGTATCCATTGACTGGAAGCAAAATCATCGGCTTTTATGGAAGATGGGACAGGTCTCTAGTCAAATCCATAGGAGCGTATGTGGAGCCTTATTGCACTTTATCCTTTTAAAACAATTAGACCTTTTGAGGCTCTAGTGATACTCCATGGCATGACGGAGTGCATACTGATGTGAGGGCGATTTATATAGATGTGGATTTCACAAGACGCGTAATTATAGGCATAAGGATTGAGTACGATAACAATGGTTCGTTAGTCCAATGCTCTCATCATGGCGGAGAAGGCCAAGCCATCCCGGTTAGTCCATATCTCAATCTTTTCCGTCTCTCTTGTCTTAGTCTTTTGCCTGGACGGGTCGGAGGGCCGTTCAGGTTTACGTGTTGCTTTTCACAGTGTTCTCGGGTTCATGTGGCACGGTTATCATTTCATTAAAGACTTAGAGCACTTCTTTTGGCATCCTATATCTCGAACCTTCAATGTTTTCACGAGTAAAACATTTTTTTTTTTATACCGAGGAACTGCCGGAGCTCACCCTTCAGGGAGCACACGACCCTTCAGTACCCGGTGGCACCATCGGGTCTCGCCGTAAGCCGCTATTTAGACGTAAACCTCGGGGGAGGCTAGCCCAGGACCCCAACACCAAAACCCCCCTCTTACAACACTTTAGCAACGAGAGGATTTGAACTCTTGACATCGGCGATGAGGGAGAGAACGCACACCAACTACACTGCCCGTGGTTGGGTCACCAGTAAAACATGTTAGCTTAAGCTCTGCTAATCTTACAGTTCCCTCTAGACTGTCCCAAGGAGCGTCTGCTTTCTGTATCGGGTCTCGTGACCGGAAATTATAACGCTCATGACACTGTCATCCATCACCTGAAAATACATACCACAAAGACCATTTATGGGCCATGCCCAATGGAAGCTCTTGGAACGTCAACGGAATTTTGCATCCCACATAAACAAGGCAAAGGCAGGATTGTTGGTTTTTTTGGAAGCGCACGATCACTTCTTAAGTCTATTGGAGCGCGTCTGGAACCATATTAGATTAAACCCCCTCCCACCCCCAAGCGTTTTTTTTTTTTTTTTCCCTTTTCTCCTGGCTTAAAATTGTACGAATATTCTTATTTGTTTCTTATTCCATTTAAAATGCGTTGGTCATGGAAAGTTTCGTGTAATTGGATAATCAACTTTCGGAAAACTAGTTGTCAAAGAAAGGAAGATGAAAAAGAAATACTTGCGTAAACAGTCATCGAAGGATTATTTTCAAATTAGATATAGAGATACACATGACTACATAAATATAACTTCTCAATCACAACATGACCTTGGATTATTTTTAATAGATCTAGGGTTCGGCCGGCACTCCCTCTTCAGGTTGGCTCATGAATTGGGAATGGAATTGTTAAAATTATTAATTTAAAATATATATACATAATTCACGTCCATTATAATTCATTGGATAGAGTGCGTTAATTTTTTTTCCAAACTAAATAAGAACTTATTTGTCCAACAATAAGTCATCTTGACGTTTAATTTTGCTGATTGGTTAATCTAAGAGTGAGGAGCAAAAGAAGATGGACTGGCCTACGAATATCATGTAAGATGGGCATACCTTGATTCCTGTACCAAAATTGAATAAGCATTTCTGTCTATTATATTATATATTTAACTAATTCAGTTATAATCTACAAATTAAATTGTAAGATTATAAAATTGTACAGAAATATCATGAATATTATCCTTTTAGCACCTTCTCGTCAAATATTAAATTTATAATCTTTTTATCCATAGCTATAAGTCTAATTTATAAATAGTTGTAATCCCGATTTGCCACGTGTCTCTTCTTCATGGTCATTGCAGTATCATTATCTTGATTTAGTTTTGTGTGTTTGCTGTGAAATGTGAAATTCAAGTGGCCCTAAGTCTCTTCTTCATCCTCCTCTTCTATTATTTGCTGCTTTCTGGGATTTTCAATCAATGGGGGAATTAATCAGTTGATGTCTGCTCGTCGTAACGTTGTGCAAACCACAGGAGAAGTATTCTGATTAGTCGAATTTGCCTCCTTAGTTAACATAAAATCCAAGACGATTTGCGTTTAGTAATTATCGCCAGAGAAATTGTCTGAAAATTTCTATTCTTGAATAATAAGTTGCGGTCCTCATAGGATTAAATTTCATGACAGAATATGCTCCATCATTGTATATTGCATAAACTGAATACATGAGATAAGGCGATGGTACATCTTATGCCAGTCACGGCCTGTCAACTCTATGCTTGCCAATAAGGCTCTAGCGACAGTTGTTATGCCCGTTGTTTCTGCGCATACTTGGGATAATCCCTGTCCCCAGAACTAGTGAACCTCTGCATATTGATTCTTCTTCTTTGTTTTTCTGCAATTTTTGCAAAATTTATGTTCCATTTGTCATCTTTGTGAACCTCATTTATGAAATTACAGACATATAATATAGTCATAATCATTTGACAATCAAATATCAAAATGTATATGCAATATATTACAATTAAAGGATATTTCACCCACCTAAGAGTAAGGGCGCTCTCATGCTTTGGGTATAGAATCTGATGGTTGTGAGATTGATTTTTACTCTGGGGAAACTGGGAGGGAGGGGGGTGGGGAGCGTTGTCGTCAATTGCTATGATAATTCCCTGCTAGATGATCAATTAATTACGGTCGTGTCATTGAGTCATAAAAAATTCAGAGTATCTTGGACTTTTCATGTTTCAGGATTGATTAATTTGTCATGGTGGCACATCAATAAATCGAAGCAGTTTCAGCAATGACTAAGAAGTAAATTTCTGTTAAACCTCCCTATTTTGATGGGTTTCGTTGCTGGGTCCTGCTGCTGTACTACTGCACTTGTACAATGAATACAGGTCTACTACCGCTTAACGGATCTCCGTAACAATGTATAAAAAAGCAGGGACAGTGACCTGGAACAGCATAAGTGCCTCCCATCATGATCAACAACTTATCCCTTTGAACGTCCACCAGAGGACTCGCAATTTTGTTCTGATGTAAAATAATGCTACATCAGCAGGAAACTTAATAGCAAGTACTGATCTAAACAAAGTTGGACGTTTTTTCATTCATATGAATGTGTAAATTCTTAATTTATTGTCTCTTGGTGCATATTTACATTTATTTCTCTTATAATCTTAACTGCACAACTTAGGGATGAAAGGGGACTTGTGGACATAATAGTAGAGTACCTTGTCAAGAAAATCCGCGAAACACGGCCACTCTACTCTGTGAAGAATGCAATAGGAGTGGATGTCTTTGTAGATGAGGTGATTTCTTTAATTGGAAAGGGCCAAGAGGAGGATGTGCGCTTGATAGGCATTCGTGGAGTATAAGGAGTAGGAAAGACAATGGCGACCAGAGTCATCTGCGATAGCATTAGCAGAGATTTTGAGTGTTTTGTTTTTCTCGATAAAATTGGAGAAGCAGATCGCAACAATCTTCTAGGTCTATTAGGTCTACAAAAGAAGCTACTCCATAATCTCATAAAGGTGGAAGGATGGAGGATGTATGAAGACATTTAGACCAACATTGATGAGATATATAATATGTGCCGTAAAAGGATACTTCTTGTACTTGATAATGTCACTAGGAAAGAACAGACTGACTACTTCGGCGCTGGAGAGCGAGACCTGCTGTGGCCGGGGAGCAGAATTTTGATCACATCCAGAGACCAAAACTTGCTGAAAGATCTCAAGGTAGACGACAAATAAATCATCAAAGGTTTTCACCAGAAGGAAGCGCTTGGGCTCTTTTGCCGCCATGCCTTGAAGAGAAGAACGTCAAAAAGTCTATGAGTAGTCCCGAAGCCTAGATCATCATGCAGGAGGTCATCCATTGTCTCTTAAATGGTGGGGCTCTTTCCTAAACGGCAAGTCCAAAGATCAATGGGATCAGATATTGGACAAGTTGAAGAGATGCCCTCATCTTGACTCACTCTCTCGTTCCTTGTGGTCAGTTAGGCCATATGGAGGTCAAGGCAGTGATGCTTTTGATGATGGGACACGCACTGGTGTGAGGCAAATTAGGCTTCAGGGACAGTCAGTTATTGAATCCATTAACATCTATTCTGATCAGAACGGGTGTTTGGTGAGATCCGTCCAGCACAAGGGACATGCCCATGACAATGAAAGGGTCAGTTTTCTGCCACTCTTTAAAAAAAAATTCTATTGATTATGTACGTTAATACTCATCGCTTATAAGAAGGTAAACGGAATCAATTACAAGTTTAATATCATTATTGTGCGTCCATAATAGAATCTAGAGCAAAGTTATTAGATAGAAGAATGTAAGGTAGTTGGGAGATGATGGCCAACATGTGTAAACATCTACGGAAGGATTGGTGTGTTACTGCTTTGCTTCATGTAACTTTGCAAAGTATGAAGGTATAAAGACTATCATTCCTTTTTCATCTATTCTTTAATGTATTTACTTCGTCTCCTTTTGATCTGTTTACGAGACTTTATTATATTGCCCTTCATTTACAGCAAAATCGGCAAAGGGGCATCTTTGCTCAACGACCTACTTATAGCAAAAAACACTAAACTCAAAAACTTTCCTTCATTCCTTTTTCTATTAGGGATAAGTACTTAAACCGAATTCGATTAAGTAATTTATTTTTCACAGCAAAGGAATTCTATTTATCCGAAATAACACAAAAGCAATACATACTAGATGCTTGATGGATGTGACTCTTATAAAAACTTTTGCATTCCTTGCAGCTGGTGACATTGGATTATCCAAATGAATACCTAATTTCCACATCAGGCCATATTGATGATTATGGTGGTCATGATGTTGTCCGGTCTCTCGAGATCCACAGCAACAAGAAGACTAACGGACCATTTGGATCTGAACAAGGACCGCGTTTTGATCTTTCACTTGCAGATGGAAAGAATATCTGGTTTTTACGGGAAATGTAGCAGCCATCTCCACTCAATCGGAGCATATTTAGGCCTGTTTCTCACTCGTATCCATTTGATAGCATGGGACCATTTGGTGCTGATAGTGGTATGGACATTTGGGACGGCAGAAAATACACAGATGTGAGGCAGATCATGCTAGGCTTTGATTTGGCAATTAAGTCCATCTCTATATTATATGACAAACATGGACGTCTGGTTGGTCCGTTCACACATGGTGCAAGTGGAGGAGGCAAAACTTATACGGTAAGCTTTTACATGCCTTAACAAATTCCTTTTTTCGATGTGTTGATGCTTTTTTATGTGTTTTTTTTTTTTTTGGTAGAGTCTCCCTCTTCATTGCTAAAGTAGATAGTTGCTGTTGAATTCTTTAATTTATATCGTTTTTTCTTCTCAGATTAAGCTCGACCCTGAGTACTTCATATTTATCTCGGGCTACACTAAAAAAGTTTCCAAACTCACCATTCTTTAGTCATTGACAATCCATACCAGTGGAGAGGATCATGGATTGATCGGAATAGCTGATAAAGGGAGGCATTTTAAATTTCCAAACACCGGCGGCAAAAATGTTGGGGTTAATGGGAGGTGCAATGGCCCTCGTCTTGAGTCCATCAGAGCTTTTTATAAGCTGATTTCTCATACATATCCCATTAAGGTTTTTGGGCCTTTTGGAAGCGGAGGCCAAAAATCCTGGGATTTTGTTGAATTAAAGGGGATTGATGTTCATTATGTAGACTTCATCGAGTCCATTACTTTTGAAGTCGACGATGGCACCAACTCCGAACCAGAACTAATTATGGTGGCAATGGCAAGGAGAATACTTTCAATGTTGTATCCAAGACTCTTTCCTTTTCTCTGTTTCCTTTTGGTAAGTAAAAGCCTATTAATATACTTACATATTCTTCATTTGATAATGTATAGAATATTGCATTTCTCTCTTTTTTCAATCACAATTCTTAACTAAGTATCAAACCTTTATTCTTAACTAAGGAAGCACCCTTTGAATATGTTTTGTAACAACACCAGTCACATTGGCTGCGTTTCGCCATGGTGCTCATAAAAACGCTAGCCACACTACCACATTTCTCCACCAGTCCACAGCCTTCCATAGCTTTCTAATATGATTCTGTAGATTATTTCAAAAAACAAACACCGCTATTAGACTCGTTGCCCCTCTAAAGAACCATACCATAGAATTTCATCACAAATAGCTGTGGTACGCCATCTCACACAACGCCTATGTCTCGAATCCACCATGTTCGCTGCTTTGAGTGCCATTCTGACTCCTTCAAGTGCTTGTTTCGCAAAATAGACTTTGCCATCAGTATCACCGTCCATCAACAAGTCAACAACACAGACCCGGCAACCGAGAAAATATTTAGTGATTTGAAATCACCACATCATCTGTCTATGTGGCACGTGTGAGCTTAAGTGGCTTCACTCAGAGGGCGACATGTGGAGCATGACGTGGAATTAAAGAAAGAACCGGTAGCCACTTTTTTTCTCTCCTCTAGGGTGATGGACTGAGAAGTAGCGGCAACATTTAATGCTAACATTTACTACATTCTCTCTCTCCTCTTTGAAACAAGACACGAGGAGTCTTCCTCTTCACGTTCCTACCTCTCTCTTTTCCTCTTCCGAGCCTATCACTCTCTCACCTCAAGTGCTCCCCTTCTCCTTCTTCTTCTCCTCTGTTCTCATCATTGTCGTCAACTTTCTAGCTCTAGAAATGGCCGACTGGCCTCTCGAACTCCTCTTCGTCTTCTAATCCTTATTCAGTCCCAATTTGAGCTCGAGTACGTTGCCAACGATTTTGAAGTGAAGGAGGCTTATGAGGCTGGATATACTAGTGGTGGAACTTAGTTTTAGGGTTTTAGCAACACCGACGATGCCCACAAGGGATATTATAGCGGAGATGAGAGAGGTGTATGGTTCCGTGAGACTTCTCTTTTTTTTGTTGGAAGATATGCTCAAATTGTCCAAAAGATATGCTTGAGTTGTTCGAAATCCATTCAAATTGAGATTGATATATTAAATTAATCAAGGATTAGAGTACATCAATCCATTATTGAAATTGATTTATAGAATACATTCCTTCCTTTATTATGTACATTTTGTATTATGTTCATAGAGAATTGTACATTGAGATTCATTGGAATAGGAAAACAGAATTTTTCCCCTAAAGCTCGCTTTCCCTTATTCTGATTTCTCCTTGTCTTCCTTGCTCGTCTAGCCTTCTTTCATGGTATTAAAGCATGCTTCGTGCCCCTGAATATACTTCCGTTCTATATCAACTGCTTGCCCATTTTTTGTTCTTGCAAAAAAGACACAGTAACCTGTAAAACAACATTAGTACTCCAGTGTACGAATCAGTACCTTGACATTACAGAAGCAAGTGAAGAAAGCAAATTTTTTTACCATCACCATGGCTCGGAACCAATCATCATCGCTTGAAGAATGCAACCCAGAAGAAGTGACACAACAAACCTCAGAGATTCAAGATCCCCCTTAAGCCCACCTTCTAGAGTCGTGGAAAACCAAGAGAAGCCTATTCGGGCCCAACCTTACCAGTGGCAACCCTTTTTGGGCCAGCCCATCACAGGCCAACCTTACCAATGGCTGCCTTTTCCGATGCAATCCAGTCTATTGTATTATAGGCCAAACCCAAATCCCTCATGGCCAGGAATTCAGGGCCCTGGGAATAATCACTAGCTTGATGATGACCCACCAGACGCAAGCGAGGCAAGCACAACCATTGGGCCTAGAATTTTCAATACGAGGCAATCGACCGGGTTTGGATTTTTCAATGTCAGGCAATCAACCAAGTCAAGCAACTTGGGTATGGGAAGAAATCCTTACCCAATTCTACCATTCGAAGTTCTGCCGTACCGAGTCACAACCATCACTGGTCGTCTAGAGCCTGGTGACGCTCTATTGTTTCCACCGCTAATAGACCAGAATTATGTGGCTCATTAGTCACCGGTTAACAAGACTACTCAACTTGAGCACAAGAATTTCGACGAGCCCTTGTTACTAAAGACAAGGATGGGTTTATCGATGGGAGTATTCTGATCTCGACGGATGAGAGGATGGAACGACAGTGGAGAAAATGTAACCAGTTCTTGAGAGCCCGGATTGGAAATTATGTAGCCCTAGAAGTTGCAGCTGGATTACCCCCAACAGAGGACTAGAAAATGGTGCGGGACGATATAAAGGAGATGTATGGAAAATTATGTCGTGACCTATTGTTAGGTGAATTGCAAGTGTACAATATCAACAAGTAATAAAGTGATGAGTGAGTATCGTTCCCACAAGGACAAGGACTTTTTTTTTTTTTTTTATCCAATTACTTACCGAAAGTGATCAATTCAAAAATCTAGCTAACCAAATCGAAAAGATGAGTAAAAAGTAAACTAAACCAACTAAAATACTAAAATATAGAAAAGGTCAAAACTTAAAGAATTAAAAACTAAGTAAAATTAATCTAAAGCAAATTCAAGATCACCAAGGGTTAGAGCATCCAACTTCACTTAATCATTCATAATTAATTTTCTTAACTTTTCATGCAACAAATTAATTTCCAATTGTGTTGGCGAAATTTCCCTAAGATGGATTAAAAGCCGACCTCGGTCTAATAATCCCTAATTAGATATGTTAACCCACACTAACCTTAGGTGAATTTAAACTACCTAAAAGCATTAAGTTCTTGTGGAAATTCCCGGATTTAATCTAAGTAGTCCCAACCTAGATCTACTACCGCAGCCACATAAATAACCTAGTGTACCTTGACCTAGATTTAATTTATGGTTCAATATCACTAATGCGCATGCACACAATCTCCACCCGGTATCATGTATACATAAAAAATCATTCAAAAGTTGGCCGAGACTTCTAAAAGCATTAAGATCATGATAAAGAACGACACAATCAAAAATTCTATTGCATGAAAGTCTTTAAAAATTAATCAATCATGATTAAGATCCAATGGAGCTCTAACAAAAGAAATTTAGAACATAGTAAAAATTAAACTAACAAGAATTAAAGAAAACATAGTACTAAATAAAAACAAATTCACCGAATTGAGAAACAAGGAGCTTCGGGTTTGTCTCCTCCTTCTCTCCTTGACATGCATCAACTCCACTAAAATAGAAGAACAAAATCTAAAACCTAAAATCTTACGTAGAGATGGTGGCTCCCAGGGATTCTCTCCTCTTTTGCGGCATAAAAGCAGTTTATATAGCCTCCAAAAATCTGCCCTAGGTTGACTCCTACTAGGATTTGGAAAAGATTCCTCCTTGATTTTCTTTGAACTTTATCTTCAATCATGGTCAAATTCTCCAAATATCGATTTGGGCTGCCTTTTCTTCAAGATGAAATATTCGAAAGATATTGCAATATTCTGGAAGATCTGAAAATATTTCATACAAAATAAAATTACGTGAGTAGCAATTAAATTCACCCAAAAATTCCTCAAAATTTAGCAAATATCAAGTCTAAATTAGCAAGAATACTCTATTAAAAATAGAGTTATCAATTACCCCCAACTTAGAAATTTGCTAGTCCTCGAGCAAACAATAAACAAACCTCATCTCCAATTATCAATATCCATTCATAATTACGTGAAATCACAATTCAATGGAAAAAATAAATCCCATCAATCCAAAATCAATACATAAGCTATGTCTAACCTTAACTATGCAATCCGTGTGTATGTGTGCCCCTTGACTTTCCAAATCATGTATACTCAAATAAATCAAGTTGATATGCAACACTCTAAACTCAAGATCCACTAACCAAGTCTCATAGATTTGTTTTTCAATTCTCTCTCCACTATTGAAAACTAATACTCATTCAAAAATCAATAGGTCTTTAAGGCTTATAATGTGGCTTGGCTAAGAGGAGGGTATAAAGGATTTAAGCTCAACAAACCCCATAATCATATCAATTCTCAAAGCATTTGAATTAAATAGGATTCAAGACATATCATCCATATGCTTACACTATTATAGCCATGTAATTCACAAACACTCAACACTTTAAAGCTTCCATTATTTCTCTTTCCACGCTATACGGCGAAGTTCCTTCCTAAGTCCCTTTCATAGTGCAATGCTAACCCATTGAGTATCCAAAAGGCTCACTCAAGTTGAAAGTTAGCAGTAGGGATCCGTATGAGCCGTACTAGAGTAAACAACTTTCACTTTATAACTTGCACTTTTTTTTTTCTTGCTTTCTTTTCTTTTCCTTTCTTTTCTTCTTTTTCATCTTTTTTTTTCATCTTTTTTTTTCTTCTTTTTTGCAATTTTTTTTTCATGACTATTTCAAGCTTCAACAACTTCAGACACATCAAGAATCCATAACTATTAAAGTAGCTTTAAGGATAAACATGCTTATGGGGTATAAGGTAAAGTAATACATTTGGATCAGCATTATAAGGTCATCAAAGAAAAATAGGCCAATTAAGCTCAAAAGGGTACTAGTGATCAAGTAATAAGGTAGGCTTGAAAGGCTCAAACGATCCAAAGAATGCCTATATCATCTTCTTGATTGAGTATAGCATATTAATTTCAAGAGAATATCAAACAAATTCTAAGACTTAGGTGAGTTCTAGAGAATCACATACTTCCCATTGATCTTTTCTAAGCACACATAACTCAAAAGGCAAGGATAAGTGCTCAAAATATGGATTGCATAATCAAGATTAAGACTAACTCATATATCAATAACCAATTGAACAAGATTTATATTCCCTAAGAATCACAACAACTCATAACCATGAAAATGATATCAATCTTGTAGATTACGGTTCAAAATCATCATCTCCTATAAAGTTTGCTATAAAAATATTTCAAAAATTTTAAATAAGCGCAAATATTTTCAAGATTAGCAAAAGTTTTAGCACAAAAAATTTCAAAATTTTCGATCCCCTACCCCCAACTTAAAATGAAGCATTGTCCTCAATGCATAAAAATAAAGAATTAAATACAGGCAATGAGGCCAACAAATTAGAGTAAAGTTCGAAATACTCCCCTGGAGATGTGAAGATGGCAATTGTCCATGTTGAATCACGCCCAGTAAGGTGAGGAATGGTTCAGATGTGTCGTTAGAGGTTGCTCGCAGAAAATTTCTTAGCTTCATGATCGCATGGCCGTATGCCCTTAACCCCTCTTCTACCTATCGTGTGCACTACTATCTCTGCAAAATAGAAAATTCATCACCACAAAAATTCTTTTTTTTTTTTTTCAATTTTTTTAAGACAAAATGCAAACCAAAATAAAAATAAAAATAGAAGCTTAAAAACTTGGGTTGCCTCCCAAGATAGCGCTTGCTTTATAGTTCGCAGCCGAACTCTACCCATGCTTCTAAGTAGGTGGAACCAATGTGATGATAGATGTTTGAGCATCGAAACCTCCTCCATAGTAGTGCTTGAGCCTATGACCATTTACTTTAAAAGTCCCCTCATTCTCTTTGATAATCTCAACAACTCCAAAAGGGAATACTTTGGTGATGGTGTAAGGACCGGTCCATCTAGACTTCAACTTTCCTGGAAACAAACGAAGACGAGAGTTATATAACAAAACTTTTTCACCCACATGAAAGAACCTTTCTTAGGAGAAGAAGAGAACAATCACAAGCAATTCACATTGCAATGGCTGAAAATCAAGAAGTCGCACCTCCAAGGAGGACTTTGAAAGATTATGCTACACCAACAATTCAAGGAGCACAATCAAGTATAAGGAGGCCGACAGTGCAAGCCAACAATTTTGAGATCAAGCCATCCTTAATTCAAATGCTTCAAAATGCGGGGCAATTCGGTGGATCGCCTAATGATGATCCAAATCTACACTTAGAAGCATTCCTTGAAATTTGTGACCTTTGTTAAATTTAATGGCGTTACCGATGATGCTCTTAAATTAAGATTGTTCCCGTTTTCTCTTCGTGATAAAGCTAAGACTTGGTTGACTTCTCTTCCGCGGGCTCTATCACTACTTGGGAAGACTTGGCTCAAAAATTCCTAAGTAAATATTTTCCTCCTGTAAAATCTGCCAAAATGCGTAATGATATTACTACATTTATGCAGATGGATGGTGAGCCCTTTTATGAAGCATGGGAGAGGTTTAAAGAGCTGCTAAGGAGATGCCCGCACCATGGACTGCCAATTTGGATGCAAGTACATACATTCTATAACGGAGCGCATCCTACCGTTCGAGCTAGTCTAGATGCAGCAGCTGGAGGCACTTTGCAAAACAAGTCACCTGAAGAAGCTTTTCATCTCCTTGAGGAGATGGCGAGCAATAGCTATCAATGGCCAACTGAGAGATACCAAGCCCGAAAGCCAAGTGGAGTTCATGAAGTTGACACCAATAGGACTTTGAATGAAAGTCTTTAAAAATTAATCAATCATGATTAAGATCCAATGGAGCTCTAACAAAAGAAATTTAGAACATAGTAAAAATTAAACTAACAAGAATTAAAGAAAACATAGTACTAAATAAAAACAAATTCACCGAATTGAGAAACAAGGAGCTTCGGGTTTGTCTCCTCCTTCTCTCCTTGACATGCATCAACTCCACTAAAATAGAAGAACAAAATCTAAAACCTAAAATCTTCGTAGCGATGGTGGCTCCCGGGATTCTCTCCTCTTTTGCGGCATAAAAAGCGGTTTATATAGCCTCCAAAAATCTGCCCTAGGTTGACTCCTACTAGGATTTGGAAAAGATTCCTCCTTGATTTTCTTTGAACTTTATCTTCAATCATGGTCAAATTCTCCAAATATCGATTTGGGCTGCCTTTTTCTTCAAGATGAAATATTAGAAAGATATTGCAATATTCGGAAGATCTCGAAAATATTTCATACAAAATAAAATTACGTGAGTAGCAATTAAATTCACCTAAAAATTCCTCAAAATTTAGCAAATATCAAGTCTAAATTAGCAAGAATACTCTATTAAAAATAGAGTTATCACCTATTTTTTCCATCTCGAGAGGGAAAGAAATATCTAAACAAATAAGGGTATTGTCAAAAGGTGGGCCCAAGACCCTCATTGAGCATGCTCTCTCCAAGCCCATACCCCACGTAACATTGGGTGTTCATGAAAATCTTCTAATCAGAAGTCGCCACTAGCCTATTGGGGTCGGCTAGAAACCAAGCGAAGCATGGGAGTGTGCTTCACTTTCTACGCAACCAGAGAATTTAGGATCGAAGACTTGATTACACTAATTGATCAATTAGTGCCCTTTCGATACCTAATCTTGTTCATTTCAAAAAGACTTTTGTCAAGCAGTTTGGATTGATGTTAGACTTAACCACTAACATGTAGGTGATCATACGGGTGCGCAATCATTAAAATAGCAATAAGCAATTAAAGAAAGCATTAAATAAATTATAGACGAAAATAAATACTTAGCATTAAAAGATAAATAAATGACAATCATAATTAAACTAAGAGGGAAAACATAATCATCGTATCATAATCGTGCATTCAAGGGCAATTGTATCAGGGATTAAAACCCTAAAGTGGTAGTGAAGGCTTGTTGATTTTAGACACAATCTTGGCGATGAGTTTCGACATTTTTTCAAGAGAAAATTGTCCAAGAATTATTTTAGAGTTTTTAGGGAACTCTAAAACAAACTCGGAGTTTTTGGGATTTTTGAAATTTTTTCCTTTTTTGGAATTTTCTAATATTTTAATTTTTTTTTAAATAAATATAAAAATAAAATATTTCTTTTTTCGAGATGTTTATAAATTTTCAGGTTTCTGAATTTTTCATGAAATTTCTGAAATCTCGAATTTTTTATGATTTTTTAATATTTTTAATGTATTTTATGATTTTCTGAATTTTTGATTTTTTTTTTAAATGATTCGGACCGGGTTTCCGGACCCGGTCCTGTTGACCCGATTCGAACCTGTCGATTCGGATTGGGGCGCAGAAGACAAGGCCGACCTAACCCACTAAAAAAAACAAAAATAAAATAAAAAGGCCCACATGGGCTTAACCCTAAATGGCCCACAAATTTTCTGAAATGGCCCATTCCCAATTCTCGCTCACGGCCCAACCATTTCTCCCCATGTCTGACGCGGGCCCAGGCAAGCTCTCGGCCCAGCCCTTGCCTCTTTCTAATTTCTAGCCTTTTGTCTTTCTGCCCTTTTTATTTCCTTTTAATCTTTTTTTTTCTTGGTCTTCTTCTTCTTCACGTCTGCATGCTCACATGCACGCCCGACCGAAGCTCCTGCAGCTTCTTTGCCGGCCTGCCTCCACGCACGACGAGCCCGTGCTGGCTTCTAGAGGGTCGCCAGGTCATCTTCCGGCGTCGGTCGTTCCGTCCGACCGACGTCGAGCGCCGCCGGCCGCCGGTGACCATGAACGCCCTCCATCGCCGGAACCGAGGACGTCCCCACCCGACTCGACGCGGGCCACTCCAGAAAAATTGTCATAACATGAAGAAAAGCACGTAGGAAAGGGCAGATTCACAATATGCTAACAAACATTCACGAAACTAAGCTACCGAGCTCGGATCCGACGATGACAAATTCTGAACTTCATTTAGGCATTTTAACAAACAGGGGGTATGCATTGTCGAAACACATGATTTTTGACTCGAACAAGAATCAACTCGGGCTTAAGCTTCTAAAAGAACATGCTGGTATGAACAAGGACGTAAATGGAGACACGTCAGGGGCCGGGGCTCGCCCGAGCTGGTCGGCACGAACTCCGGCCCGACGGCTTGCAAAAACAGCGCAAAAAATGACCCGGAAAAAAAGAACCTACCTGGTTCGGGCAAGGCGTCACGGCGGGCGTCGGCTGACGAGCGAGCTCCGGCGGCGTCCAGACACGCTTCTGGGTTTGCTCACTCCTTCCCGGTCCCACGGTCTCTCTCGGTCGCTCCGCTCTCTCCCTCGGTTCTGCCTTTTTTTTTCTCTCTCGTTTTTTTTCGTTTCCGTCCCCCGTTCTCTCTCGGTTATGCCTCCTTTTATCTCGGTTTCCCTCTCTCCGGCTTCTTTCTTTCCTCTCTTTCCCTCTCCGCCTCTCTGTCTTTCCTTTTCTGTCTTTTTTTTTCCTCGGTTTTCTCTCGGCTGAGCTCCACCGAAGACCCCTCCCCGCTGCTCTCTCTTTCTGTTTTCTGCTTTCGCCTTCTGCCTACCTCGTTTCTGCCGTCTGACCTACCGACCTAAACGCTGCCATCTCCCTGCACCTCCTCTTCTGCCCACGCTGCAACATGCTTCGGTTTCCTGCCCCTGCAGGTCGCTCCTCTGCGCGGGGGCAAGAAGAAAGTTGGACAGGCCGGGCCGGGGGAGAAAAAAAAGAAACGTGGGCTGAGCCCACGCGGGGGAAGGAAAAAAGAAAAAAAGAAGAAAAAGAAAAAGTGGGCTAAGCCCACGCGGAGGAAAAAAAAGAAATAGAAGGAAGGGGGCCGGGCGTGCCCAGCCCCGGCCCAGACTCTCTTTTTTCGGGATTTGTTTTTAAAATTAATTTTAATTTAATTTATTTTTTTAAATTTTTTTAAAAAAATTAATTTTAAAACTAGCAATGCAAATGCTCCTAATATCTATATGCGATGCAATTTTAGTGAAAGAAAAATTTTTTGTTAAGGGATTAGAAATTAATCCCTAATTTTCTAATACAATCGATGAACACATAAATAAATTGCCAAAATTTGGGTGTTAACAGTTGCCCCTCTTTGAATGGGAGCTTAAGGAGGTTCCTTTCAAAAACGAGAAACACCTAAATTTTGTCCATGAACGATGATGATCAGGGGTTGCGTATGAGAAAATGATGTGAATGCATGATCTTACTTTGTAAAAAAGTATCCCTCGATCGAGATGGAAAAGTCTTATTATGTGGTAACTAGTTTTGACTAGAAGGGAGGTATTACCATGTAAAAATGGGTTTCGACCGAGAAGGAGTAGTCTCACCGTGTAAAAACGGGTTTCGACCGGGAAGGAGTAGTCTCACCATGTAAAAACGGGTTTCGACCGGGAAGGAATAGTCTCACCGTGTAAAAACGGGTTTCGACCGGGAAGGAATAGTCTCACCGTGTAAAAACGGGTTTCGACCGGGAAGGAGTAGTCTCACCATGTAAAAATGGGTTTCGACCGGGAAGGAATAGTCTCACCGTGTAAAAACGGGTTTCGACCGAGAATGAGGTCTCACCGTGTAAAAACGGGTTTCGACCGGGAAGGAGTAGTCTCACCTTGTAAAAACGGGTTTCGACCGGGAAGGAGTAGTCTCACCGTGTAAAAACGGGTTTCGACTAGGAAAGAGTAGTCTCACCGTGTAAAAACGGGTTTCGACCGAGAAGGAGGTCTCACCGTGTAAAAACGGGTTTCGGCAGGGAAGGAGCGAGGCTCACCATGTAAAAACGGGTTTCGACCGAGAAGAAGGTTTCACCGTGTAAAAACGGGTTTCGATCGGGAAGGAGTAGTCTCACCTCTCACCGTGTAAAAATGGGTTTCGACTGAGAAAGAGGTCTTACCATGTAAAAACGGGTTTCGACCGGGAAGGAGTAGTCTCACTGTGTAAAAACGGGTTTCGACCGAGAATGAGTAGTCTCATCGTGTAAAAACAGGTTTCGATCGGGAAGGAGTAGTCTCACCGTGTAAAAACGGGTTTCGACCGGGAAGGAGTAGTCTCACCGTGTAAAACAGGTTTTGACCGAGAAGGAGTAGTCTCACTGTGTAAAAACGGGTTTCGACCGAGAAGAATGTCTCACCGTGTAAAAATGGGTTTCGACCAAGAAGAATGTCTCACCTTATAAAAACGGGTCTCAACCGGGAAGGAGTAGTTTCACCGTGTAAAAACGGGTTTTGACCGAGAAGAATGTCTTACCGTGTAAAAACGGGTTTCGACCGGGAAGGAGGTCTCACCATGTAAAAACGGATTTCGACCAGACAAGATAGTCATGGTTTTACTGGGGGACCCAGCGAGATCAACTTGAAAGGAGTGTCATTTAGGACAATTCAGGAAAAACTATTGAAAATGAGAAAGTGTCGATTGCATGAGCAAATCGAGCTAATTCAATTATTCGGTAAACATACAACACTGCTTGGTATCGTAAAATTGTCATCGAGTTTGGAAGATATCATCAATTCTCAAATTCCTCTAGAAGAAAAGTCCATATCAAAGATGATCCCGACTTATGAGAAAGGTTCGTTAAGCATGTCAAGCAGGGGCTCTTAGTCAAAAAGGGCTTCTCACATCTTCTCGAGAAAATGGCTATTTGATCCCATCCCTTAATGTGGGAAGCATAATTGATTACTTGGGGTATCTCACATAGCTTATGTCAAAGGCTTTGAGAATCATTCGTAGTAAGTACATATTGACCAATCTAAGAGGTCTTTTGGAAGGGTCATGATGTGGCTTGGTCAAGGTTTCAACGAGGATAAACATCATTGGCCATGAAATGAGATAATCGTTGATCAGCATCTTCGCCAAGTTTACAAGTCAAGAAACCTTATGAGATAAGACAACTTTGCTCTCGCTTTTTTAAGCAGTAGCTTCTTGGAGAAGTCCTTACTTTCACTCAAGTCATCCCAACCTAAAGAGACTTCAGAAAGGGGTTGTAATGTTGGTTCGGTTATAGGCTCAAAAGGCTTAGAGTTTCTTTGAAGAGGGGTTTAAAAGTTGGCGCTCATCATGGTATCATTACCATTTCATCCAATTTTTGAAGGCACTTGACTTTGGAAATCTAACTTTGTCTCAAAAGTCCTTTGGCTAACATCTTAACATGAGAGTTTTGCTCTTTCATCTAATGGCTTTTGTATTTGCAATGATTTTTTTTTCAATGCAAGCATTTTGACTTTGACAACTTTTTTCACAAGAAAGTCTCCCTTTTTTTTTTATGCAACTTTCCTCGCTTTTTTTTCATTTTTTTTAAATCGGGCATTGGCCTTGCTTTTACCAGGCACACTGCTTTTTCATGCCCCCTAGTTTTCATTGATTTTTTTTTTTTTTTTAGCCTTTTGGACTTTCAAGACACTTTCCACATTTTCATGTAAATGTCAATTGCCTTGATAAATCATATGCCTTGCCCCAGTGAGGGGGGGGGGGATAAGGGCTTTAGAAGTGAATGTTCAGGCTCAACTTGGCTAAGCAAATGGCATAAGTGTTTAGGTAGAGAAATGAATGCTCTTCTTCATTTTGGGATACCTCGAGTTTCCATAAGAACCCACCTAAAGTCACTACAAAAGATTGATGCAAGTGAGAGCAAAGCAGCCTTTCTCATTCTTTCTCGCCATATGATGTCAACCGAAACCTCAAATTTGCCCCATTGTGGGGTGGTTCTTGACAAGGGTATTTTGTAGAAAATTCTCTAAATTTAAAGGCTCAAATGGGTAGACTAGTGTCACTTGCAGTGTGTAGGGCACAGAAAGAAATTCCCTTTGTCACTTTGGTCCATGTACCACCTGCAAATGAATCCCTCGTCCTTAAATGACATGGCTTTTCTTTTTCCACTCGACTCTCAAAGTGTTTAAAGGACGTGTTTGGAAATGGGTTGCCTTTCCTCATCCTAAGTGTCTCTCGCTTGGCACGATTACCATCCCAATTTCAATTGGTCAAAATCATCTAAGCAAATTAATCTCCATGAGGAATTTTGATTCAAAATGAGTGATCCGCCAAGCAGATAAACAATTTGAGATAAAAAAAGATATTTAGAGGCTTTGTGGAATTTTTTTTCAATTTCCATTTTTTATGTTTGCTTTCTAGGAAAATGCCCAAGATTTTTTGTTTTCTTCTTTTTTCTGTGAGATGGAAATTTTCCATTCATTTTCCTCCTAATTTGACAAAAGGGTACTTACCTACTACGAGGCGACACGACAACCTTGTCCGACTTCATGAAGGTAAGGTGGCTCTTTGAATTGGCTCCTTAAGGATTGTCCTTCCTCTCTCCTTGTGTCATTTTTGTCGAATCGACTTGGCACCTAAAACATGAATAGATATGCATGTATGGAATGTTTATGTGGCGTGCATGCACAATACTATGTGACTCGGATCGTACGCGAAATGGCTCTATGGCCTTGATCTCATTCACGGGAAATATTTTTTGATTGCATCAACATTTACAGGCTTAGGCAGCTCACGGCCGTCCATCTCAACTAAAATCATACTACCACCCGGTAGAATTTTCCTGATGACATATGGTCCCTCATAATTCGGGGTAAACTTTCCCCGAGGATTAGGTATTATAGGTAGCACTTTTCACAACACCAAGTCATTAACTTTGAAACGCTTGGGACAAACCCTTCGATTGAAGGCCTTTACAACCCGCTTTTGATAGCACTGGCCATGGCATATGGCTTGTAGTCTTTTCTCATCTATCATGTTCAACTGCTCGTGCCTCTATCGTATCCATTCGACCTCATCAAGCTTCGATTGAGAAAGGACCCTCAGTGAAGGAATCTCAACTTCCACAGGTAAAACCGCCTCCATCCCATACACCAACGAAAAGGGAGTTGCGCCTGTGGAAGTGCGGATAGATGTCCGGTATGCCATCAATGCATGAGGAAGTCTTTCATGCCAATCGCGGTAATTCTCGGCAGTTTTTGACAATATCTTCTTTATGTTTTTGTTTGCTGCTTCGACCGCTCCATTCATCTGAGGACGGTATGGGGACGAATTCAAATGTCGAATCCGAAACTCACAAAACAAGTCATCCACGACTTTGTTGTTTAGATTGGAGCCATTGTTGGTGATAATTGCCTCTGGCACCCCATAGCGAGCAATAATATCGCGACAAATAAACTTGGCAACATTTTTGGCGGTGACATTAACATACGAGTTGGCTTCGATCCATTTTGTAAAATAGTCAATCGCCACCAAGATGAATTGATGCCTGTTTGATGCTTTGGGATTAATGGGCCCAATCACATCAATCCCCCACATAGAAAAAGGCCAAGATTGGGACATTTGGTGGAGCTCATTCGGCGGAGCATTTATTTTATCCCCATAAATTTGGCATTGGTGGCAACATCGAGTGAATGCAGTCGGACTCTATAGTTAGCCAATAATATTCGAGCCGCATGATCTTTCTTGCTAGGAGGTGACCATTCATATGGGGGCCGCACTCTCCTTCATGCATTTCTTTCATCAAACGATTTGCTTCTTTGGCGTCAACACATCTCAGCAATGTTGAATCGAAGGACCTCTTGTAGAGGGTGTTTCCACTAACAAAGAACTTCGATGCAAGCTTTGTTAAGTACTTTCGGTCCGAAGCATCGCTTTCTTGAGGGAATTCACCTTTTGAAGGTATTCTAAGATGTCGCGGTACCATGGCTCTCCATAGGCTCTTCCTCAATTACCATACAATAAGCCGGGCGCCTAAGAATCTCAATCCTTAGTGGTTCAACATCCAAACCCCCGGTAGTTTGTAACATTGAAGATAATGTGGCCAAGGCATCGGCGAATTGGTTTTGAGACCTCGGCAAGTAGCTAAAGGATATTTCTTGGAATTCCTCTACCAACTCCCCTAAGAACTCGCGATATGGAATTAATTTCGGATCTCGTGTTCGCCATTCGCCTTCAGTTTGCAGGATGATAAGAGCTGAATCACCGTAGACTTGCAACTTCCGGATTTTCATATCAATGGCAGCTTGGAGGCCAAGGATGCACACTTCATATTCCACGATATTGTTTGTGCAAGGGAAGGTCAGTTTAGCAGCGACGGGGAGGTGCTGGCCTTCTGGGGAGGTAAGGACTGCCCTGGTACCCGACCCGGCTAAGTTAACGGCACCGTCAAAGAACATCATCCATTTGTCATTTGACACAAGTAAGACCCGCTCCTCTACATCATTCTCCTCATCAGAGTTTCCCGATTTGTGCTGATTCCCTGCTAGCATGTCTGCTAAGGCACGGCCTTTTACAGATTTCTGTCCCAGGCTTTGTATGTCAAATTCTAAAATCAAGATTTGCCACATAGCCAGCTTCCCAACCAATGCGGGTTTCTCTAGGAGATATCTAATGGGATCATTCTCGATTACCAACAAAATTTGGTGGTGCAGGGTATATTGTCGTAATCGGTGTAACACCCAAACCAGGGCCATGCAAGTCCTCTCAACTACCGAGTAGTTCATCTCAGAGGCGGTGAACTTCTTGCTCATGTAAATTGCGCATTCTCTCCCGTCTTTTGGCCTTTTCTAGGCCAGCACAGCCCCCAGCGACTTGTCATGTATAGTCAAGTACAGAATTAGAGGAAACCCTGGAACCGGAGGGACCAAGACTGGAGCATGAGTAAGATAGTGCTTTATCTTCTCAAACGCATTTTGGCATTCGGCATCCCATTTGACTTTCACATTTTTCTTTAAGAGTTTGAAGAATGGTTTTGCCATTTCTGACAGCTGACAAATAAACTTGGCCACGTAATTAAGCCGTCCCAACAAACTGTGGGCTTCTTTAACGGTAGTCAGAGGTCGTAAATCGCAAATGGCCTTGGTCTTTGCTGGGTCAATTTCGATCCCCTTGCTACTGACCATGAATCCTAGTAGCTTTCCGGATTTTTCCCCGAACACACATTTCGCAGGATTGAGGCGCAATTTAAACTTCTGGAGGCGCACAAATAGTTTTCATAAGACTTCAACATGGTCTTCACTTCGTCTGGATTTTGCAATCATGTCATCCACGTACACCTCGATCTCCTTGTGCATCATGTCATGGAACAATCTGACCATGGCCCTTTGATATGTTGCCCCAGCGTTCTTTAAACCAAAATGCATCACTTTGTAGCAAAAGGTCCCCCATGGAGTTATAAACGACGTCTTGCTTTTGTCCTCTTCCTTCATACGGATTTGGTTATATCCAGAAAATCCATCCATAAAGGAAAATAATTCAAATCTTGCCGTACTGTCAACTAGGACATCGATGTGTGGGAGTGGGAAGTCATCTTTCGGACTAGCTCGGTTCAGGTCGCGATAATCGACGCACACCCTAACCCGCCCATCTTTTTTCATCACAGGCACAATGTTCGCTACCCAAGTGGAGTAGTGCGATACTTCAATGAACCCCACCTCTAACAATTTCATGACCTCATCCTCGATTTTCTTAGACAACTCCGGTTTGGTTCTCCTGAGCCTTTGCTTCTTGGGTGGTACATTGGGGTCGGTCGGTAAGGCATGCTCCACGATTTCAGGATCGAGACCTGGCATATCAGCATAGGTCCAAGCAAACACATCCTGATACTCCCTTAGGAGACAAATCATTTTCTCCATCTCCAACTTTGGAAGACTGGCCCCAATTTTTACTTCTTTGACATTCTTTGCATCGCCTAAGTTTATGGCAATCGTTTGGTCTTCTGTCAATGGCCTTGACTCTTCGTGCTGGTTCCATTCACACTCAATCTGCTTCTGGTCATCGTCTTCAGCATCAGATTCTAAGAGATCTCTTTCGTGTATACCCGAGTCACATGAATCCTTATCATGATTATGCATAATGTAATGCCTAAGATGTGATGAGATGGGTTAGATCATGTTAATGATAAACAGAATTCATGTTTTTTTGAATAATTTTCTAAATATTTTTGGTAAAACGAGCTTCAAGAGCTCATCCTCATATCATCGGATTTTCTCACTCTTGCAAAATTGTCAAAGAAAGGAGCATGTGGAAGCCCAGGCCTCAGAGATCATCATAGGCCTGGTTTGGTGTGCTTCCACATGTCCTTAATAAAATGTGCATCTATTTTATTGAATGGGAAATGATAAGGCCGTATTACAACACGCACTACCCTAGACCAATGGCTCAAGGTCAGGGGCTCGACATAGTCTTCATTACAAATGACTCAAACGATGAAATTGAAATAACAAGAAGCCCTCTCACGCAAGGGAGAGGACATAAATAAAAGCTACACTGAACGAGACCGCCTACTCTGGAGGGGCAATGATGTCTTCGGAAGGTCCAGCTTCTCCGCACTCCTAAATGACGCCTATGACATTATCCACGAATAGACTAGCTGCATTGTTGATGGTCCTGTCCACCTCTGCCAACATCTTCGGAGGTCTCGGGAACGTTTCTTCCAATGGTGGGGGAAGAATACTCTGACGACCTTCTCTGTTTCTAGTTCGAACTCCATAGTCACCCCGGCCTCCATGCCCGTCCTGACCTCCTCGGGCATCTTGACCTCCTCGTTCACCACGGCCTCCTCGCTTTTCAACGTATCCTAAGCCCCTTCTCCTTGAGTTTCTACGAGCTTCAATGGGTTTTTGAATCCCTTGACCATGCAGCCCCAAACCTTCTCCAGGGTTATACCCATTCACCAACATCATTTTCCCGACTGCTATGGCTAACTTGGATAATTCTGGGGTGCTCACGGATGAGCCCGCGAGGATATGAACCATAGATACTAGCTCAAGAGTTTGAAAGCTCGATTCTTCTGTATATTTAGGCTCCACATACGGAATGGCTGTCTTGTTGTAAACCCTGAAGTCCGTCTCTCCGTGCACGGTAATGAGCCTGTTGTCAACCATGAATCGCACCTTCTAATGGAGGCTAGAGGGGACGGCGCCTGCTGTATGAATCCATGGCCTTCCTAGTAAGAAATTGAAGGCGCTCGGTATGTCTAACACTTGGAATAAAACTTGAAAGAGCACAGGGCCGATCAGTAATTCCAATTCAATCTCTCCTATCGCCTCCTTTTTCATCCCATTGAATGTGCGCACAGTAGACTTACCAGGGCGGATCCTCCCGACATCAACACCTAAGCGATGAAGCGTGGCCAACGGGCAAATGTTAAGCGCAGAGCCATTATCAATCAGCACTCTAGGAATAAGAGTATTGTCGTGTTTCACTGATATATGCAGAGCCTTTGTGTGATTGGGGCCATCAATGGGGAGATCTTCATCAGTGAAGGAAATTTGATCCTTCAATAGGATGGCCCCCACAAACTCCTCTAATTGGGCCTCATCAATCATTTCAGGGACGTGCACTTCATTGAGGACCTTCAGCAAGACATCTCTGTGTTTCTCCAAAGACTTGAGTAGCTCTAGGAGGGAAATTTGAGCTGGCATTTTTCGTAGCTGATCTACTATATTGAACTTGCTAGATTTTACGACTGCTAGAAATTGCTTCGCATCTTCCTCCGTTACTACTTTCTTCTCGGCTCCTCCAGCCGGCCCGTAATAACGACCTGATCGAGTGACAGTGTCTATTTCACTCAACCCGTAATCCCAAGGTACTGCTTTGGTATTGAACTCAGGAGATTGCCTAGGCATCATCGTTTCGTCATGTCCTTGAGGCAGTAGTTCAATTACGATCGGCGTCAAGCTCTCCTCCACGATTTTGACCGCCGATAATTCCTCGGTCAAAAGGTCGATTACCATAGGTTCGGCGGTTTCCATCTCAACATCACTAGTGTGATCTCCATCGAGCAGTTCTATCACCACCGGAGTTATCATGGCAACCATCTCCTCCCCTCGGACTTTCTCTGCCGCAGGGTTGCAAGATAAATTGCATGAGGACAAGTCAGGCGTAGACGGTTCTATCATGGACACTAGCTTCTCCTCTTTTGTGACACGTCGGATTACCCCCATGTTTACCATCCTGCGGACACGCTCTTGCTTTTCTTGCATGGTTACCCTTTCCTTAACTTCATAATACCCGGCCAGCTCCAAGGCTTCATACATTTTCGGGATATCCACCACCAGGGGTATTCAGCTTGTTTGTACCTCTTCAAAGATCACGTTCACTCCTTCAACATGATTAGGCAAAGGGTTATGCTGTACGTTAGGCTAAGCCTCCTTGAAAGTTAAAATACCCTTGTCTAATAATTGTTGAATTTTGAACTTCAGTACATAACAATTATCGATGTCATGCCCCTTTTCCCCCATGTGGTATTCGCATGTCTTGGTCACATCAAAACCAGGAAACCTTGGGGGATTGTCTCTGGATATCTCCTTGGCTACCATCCTCTTTTTGAGGAGCACGGGAAATAATTTCAACAATAGGCGTGGTAGCGGGGTGAATTCCTTCCGCAAGGGCTTCTTGCCTCGATCAATTCCTGCAGAGGTATTTCCTTGGATGGTCGTAGGCCTTTGTGTAGGTGCCGAAGGTGGTTTAGAGAGAAGCGGCTCCTGGACAAATGCCACTTCGACCATGGTCTCTTTATCCTTCTTCATTGAAAATTTCTTGCTACTCCTAGCAGGTATTCTCCCATCCATAATTGCCCATTCGACCCCTTCACCAACATCTACCAGCTGTGAAAATGTTTGGCATCCGGAGTATACCAATCCTTGGAAGTATTCAGATAGCAACGCCTTCAAGAAGAGTTGCCTCATTTCTTTCTCACTCAGCGGAGGCTTCACTTGTGACGCTATCGTTCTCCATCTCTGCGCAAAGGCTTTAAACATTTTGTTTTTCTTCTTCTCCGTCCGAACTAGCTCCTCTCTCGTAGGGATGATCTCAGAGTTAAATCTATATTGTTGCAAAAACTCATCAACAAGATTCTTCCATCCAATAAGCTCTTCAATATCTAGTGTAATGAACCATGACAGGGCGTGGCCTTCCAAGCTATTCTGAAACGTATGAATAAGGAGCGGTACATTATTAGAGTAGCGGGCCATCTTCCTCAGATAATACTTGAAGTGAGTCTTAGGGCATCCAGTGCCATCGTATTTCCTTGTGAACTCCAGCTCCTTGTAGGTGTCAGGCACTTTCACCTTAGTGTACGGGGTCAGCTTATCAACCCCTTTCAGCTCGTATCCCTGAAGAGCACAAAGCCTCTCTTCCATCTTAGCGAGGCGCCTTGCACTTTCCTCATTGAGGTGGGAGGTCGGCTGCGCCTTTGGGGGAGGATCTAGGTCCACGACGAATGGTGTCACAGAAAGGGCCTCTTCAACCGCCCCTTTTTCAGGAGGGTTGGTGACAAGTGGGTCTCCAGTCAAAGGGGGATTGTGCCCTGACGAGGTAGGAGCAAAGGTCCCGACAGCAGCCGAGGTTGGAGATTCTTTGAGTTTTTGGTTCATCTCGGCCATCATTGCATCAAGTTGAGATAACTAATCCTCCATCTTAGTTATGCGCACATTGGTATCTTCACCCTCCATTCTAGCTCTTGTGCGGGTGCGTGTCAGAGATCGTCATTTAGCCGTGATGATGATCGGGCAAAAATAGACGACTCGCTAGTACCTGGTCAAAAGTAGATAGGCAATATGAGTATAAGATCTAAATAGACGATCGGCCCATGACAATGATCTAACGTCTCCTCTCATTCATTTCAAAAGAAGGAAGGATTCCTACATAGTTGAAAATAAATACAGGAGATGACACTTCGTAAAAAAGGAGAAATAACACATACACGTGCGAGTCGGGACTTCTCAGCATTGAGACTAAGACATAGAAATGGAGCGGGATTCCCCAAACATTAAAGCTAAGACATAAGACAAGACTCCCTAACCACCCCTAAAGAAATGAGAGATGAACTTCTTTCACAATTGCCCACTAGTTCGAGCCGACTTTGAGGCGCGCTTCTCAGCCTTTTCGATTTCCCTCTTGAGAAGCTTAATCTCTGCATGATGGGTGATCATCGGTGGCACGTCAGGGATCTCAGGGTGTAGTTCTTGCGGGATCTCATGCTGAAGAATGTACTGCGTCGAGGCATAGTATATCCTCTCTCTACCTTCCAACTCCTCCTCGGGCCAAATGAGCTTTTGGGGGTGGCACATGTTCCACATCGATTTGATCAACGTGATAATATCCTCATGATCCTGAATTCCATTGGTAAAGTCGGCCCGGAGTGGGTCCTCTTGCAATGTTGGTGGAAGCTGCTGTATCACTTGAAACTGGCGAGTGACTCTAGTTGGATGATACTCGGTAGCACCCGTGATCCCCAACAAAGGAACAAGTCCAACGTTCTTGCATGTAAACCTCGCCTCATGAACTCGGAGCCATTTAGCGTGCCATTGGAAATCTTCAGGATCGGGATTTTTCATAAAGGTCAACCATTCGTAATGATGATAGTCCGGGGCATGTGCTTTCTTATCTATAAATTTTGAAATGGGATGGTGAGAATCAGAAATGTCATGAATCGTCATTAGAGTGCCAAACCCCTTAATGTGAGAGAGGAACCAAATTTGCAAAAGTTCAGGAGGAGCATGAAAAGTCTTTTCCGCGTTTTCTTTAAAAAGAGTGAGGGAATGGAAGGTTTCGGTCAAAACAGCATTAACAAAGCCCTTTCCCGTGCACACCTCTTGAACCACACATGCAATTGAGGGGTTAATAGCGTTCCTACAGTAAGGGAATACTACACACCCAAAGAATGCTAGCAAAAATATCCTATTCATTTGGAAAGATGGGACATTTCGGAAAAGTTTGTTCAAAAAAGAGAATGGACATGTATTACGGTTGGCCCTCAAAACCTTGCTCACGTCTTCTCTCTTAACTCTCAAAAAATCAGATAAGACCGATGCAGGCTCCACCCTAATAGGTGGGCTGACCAATTCCGAAACTAAAGGCTTTCCAATGACAACACTATATTCCTCCAAGGTGGGCGTGAGTTCATGATCACCGAATATGAAAGTAGACGTCTTGGGGCACCAGACATGCGCCAATGCTCGAACGATGTCGTAATGGACTTCTATCTCCAGCAGGGGAAGCAATCACCCGATGTGGGATTGTACATGGTCATGGCCAGTCTCATCTAGTATATCCCACTAAGTGCGGAGCTCGGCTTTGAGAGCAGAGATGATGCGAAGTTCGGGCTTTCCCATAGTATATAAGCTAAAGCTATGACCAATCTAATTTGTCATGGACCGACCCAAAAATGCAGTAGATAAGTAAATTGCGAGTGTAAGGGATTAGAAAACTTACTCTACTCACTAAAGGACGATGCCAATCACATAGACATGCGCATGGGATGTGGTTCGATTTCTACTCTAAACGGCTTAGCAAAATGAAGCCACGGGATTACCGGACTGAACCAACATGGTCGCGGTTAGGTCGGGGTTCCCATGACTCCGACCTGGTCAAAGAGCCGACCCATGTCCCGTGGTTGCAAACCGAGGTGGGAACTCTTGACACAAGAAGGAAATTTCGGAATTGAGTTGGGCGACTCATACTACATGGTTGTAGTCGGAGTGGTATCCACCTCAACACCATCCTAAGTGATCCTGTGCGGTCAAGGTCCGGCGGCGGGTTGTGTGTGCTAGGGTGTAGTGCAATGCAAATGATACACGCACAACAATTTATAAGCAAACAACACTTCATACATAAAAATAAAACCATACATTCCTACACCTCCCTGCAAAACAAAGGTGAGCAAACACTTCCTCTTATACCTCCCAATTCTGCAAAAACATTTTAACACCTTTCATGTTAGGGGTGTACCTGGAATCCTCGCTACCAAACAAAAAAAATTTTGAACAAGATTAATTTTGGCCTAAGTCTTCTAAGGTTTAAAACCAAGTCCCCAGTGGAGTCGCCAAGCTGTCGCGACCTATTTTTTCCGTCTCGAGGGGGAAAGAAATATCTAAACAAATAGGGGTATTGTCCAAAAGGTGGGTCCAAGACCCTCATTAGACATAGGCTCTCCCAAGCCCATATCCCACGTGACATTGGGTGTTCATGAAAATCTTCTAATCAGGAGCCGCCACTAGCCTATTGGGGTCGGCTAGAAACCAAGCGAGGCATGGGAGTGTGCCTCACTTTCTACGCAACCAGAGAATCTAGAATCGGGGACTTGATTACACTAATTGATCAATTAGTGCCCTTTCGATACCTAATCTTGTTCATTTCAAAAAGACTTTTGTCAGGCAGTTTGGATTGATGTTAGACTTAACCACTAACATGTGAGGTGATCATGCGGGTGCGCAATCATCAAAATAGCAATAAGCAATTAAAGAAAGCATTAAATAAATTACAGACGAAAATAAATACTTAGCATTAAAAGATAAATAAATGACAATCATAATTAAACTAAGAGGGAAAACATAATCATCGCATCATAATCATGCATTCAAGGGCAATTGTATTAAAACCCTAAAGTGAAGCCGTGAAGGCTTGTTCAATTTTAGACACAATCTTAAGCCGATGAGTTTCCGACATTTTTTCAAGAGAAAATTGTCCAAGAATTATTTTAGAGCTTTTAGGGAACTCTAAAACAAACTCGGAGTTTTTGGGATTTTTGAAAATTTTTCCTTTTTTGGAATTTTGTAATATTTTAATATTTTTTAAAAATAAAAATAAAAATAAAATATTTCTTTTTTCGAGATGTTTATAAATTTTCAGGTTTCTGAATTTTTCATGAAATTTCTAAAATTTTCTTTAATTGTTGATTGTGATTTTGATGATTGCGCACGTGCATGATCACCTCACGTATTAGTGGTTAAGTCTAAAATCAATTCAAATTGCCTGACAAAAGTCTTTTTGAAATGAATAAGATTAGGTACCGAAAGGGCAGTAATTGGCTAATTAGTGTAATCAAGTCCTCGATCTTAGATTCTTTGGTTGCGTAGAAAGCGAGAAATACTTCCCTGCCTCGCTCGGTTTCTAGCCGACCCCAATAGGCTAGTGGCAACTCTTTATTTGAAGATTTTCATGAACACCCAATATCACGCGGGGTATGGGCTTGGGAGAGCCTATGTTTAATGAGGGTCCTGAACCCACCTTTTGAACAATACCGCTAAACCTATTTAGACATTTCCTTTCCCCTCGGGAAGAGGAAAAATAGATCGCGACAGAGATTCATTTTTGCTTTATTTGGTTAACATATAATTTATTAGACAAAGAGGTTGACAAGTTATTTTGATTATATAGGAAGGAGATTGATGATAAAGCATAAAATGCATTTTTTTTTGAACTGAAAATATAGTGGAATGATTTTTTATGCTTTTTCTTCGTAAGATTCTTATATTCCTGCAAATCATGGTTTTGCAACTATCATTTTATTAAAATCATATTTTTGTGTGTTGAATATGTTTCAATCACTATAATTTTGCCGTAAATTTCAATTAATTTTTACTGTTTAAGTTTTCTTGATTTAGTGTATAAGAATCTTTAGATGTGAAAAGATGTTTATTTATTTATTTATTATTATTGAATTTGCATATTATGTATCTATGAAAATTAAAATGGTGAAAATATACGTAAACCAAATTACCTGGCAATGCATGGGTTTATGGTCTAATGGAATAACCATTCCAAGACTATCTTGTTGTTTGGTTTGGTAGAGTTGCATGGAGAGTAAGTTAGAAATGATAAAAGAAAAAACACATCATACACTTAATGAGATATAATCAGAGTCTACGTTGTTCTATTATCACATTATCCAAAAACCACAAATGAAAATTACTACAATTTACGGATAATTATAATATTCTTATGTCTAATAATTATTAGAACACAATTTTGTATTCTGATTAGTTGCATTAATAATAATTAAATTGTCATAAAAAATGATATTGTGTAAGCTAATAAGCTGAAAGTAATAATTTTTTAAAACTCTATCGATTCCTGAAGATAACTATTATTATCATTCATATAATATAAATATTGCATGTTATTTTTAAATTAAGTTGATAATAAATAATAACCTAGGATTTTTTTCTCGGTGGATAATCAATGATAACAATATTGATGTAATAACAACTTAAAATAATTTAGTTATAAGTTCACATTTATTATATTGTTTACTTCAACTAGCTATAAATTGTACTTATAGCTACTGATAAAAAAAAGATTATAAATTTAATATCTAATGAGAAGATACTGAAACAGTAATAATCATTTTATTTCTCTACATATTTATTACCTCACAAATTTTTTTATAGATTATAATTTGATTAAGTAAATATATAATATAATAGACATAAATCCTTATTCAATTTTAGTACAGGGATCAAGGAGTTCCCCTCTTAGATGATTGTCCTAGGCCGGTCCATCTTCTTTTGCTCGTCACCCTTGGATTAACTAATTGGCAAAATTAAATGTCAGGATGACTTTTTGTTAGACATTAGTGTCGCAACCTCCCTTTCACGTCTCGGAGGCTAATGACTTGGCTAATGCCTATTAGAAGCTTAGTTCAAGCTCTCCCAAGCCCACCAATTCACAATTTATAGTTTAAGTTTTTAACCCGCAATTCAATTTCATTTAAAAAAGGAGTCGCCATTAATTAGTTTGGGGTGAGTCGATTGGAAACTCAAGTAAAATACTAGGAGAAATATTTTACTCCTACACAACTAGATAAACTAGAATTGGAGACTTGATTATTCTAATTAATCACTAATACTCTTTCGGTATCTAATCTTGTTTAAACCTTCAGATTTGACGTTTTTGGATTTTTCAAGGATTTTACATGCATTTGTAGAGAAAATAGATCAAAAACTAGTTTTTGTCTTTTTTCTTATTTTTTTGGAAAATATGAACTATTTTTGGATTTTTTCTATTTTGTAGTAAAATATGAAATATGTTTGGATTTTAAAAATATTTTTAACGATAAAACAATAAGATGATATTATAAAAAGGGACCCGGGTCGGGTCCCCGGATCGGAACTGACCCGAGTCGGCAAGGCCGTGGTCGAACTGGGCCTGACACGCAAGCCCGGTCCGGTTTTCCTCCAAAATGAAGCCTATCCACAAAACAAAAGGGGGCCCTGCTCGAAGCAAGACAGAAACCCAACTAGATCAAACGAAACGAGCCCAAAATTTATTCATTCCCTCTTAAGCCCAAGCTAACCCATTTTTGTCTTCACGTTTTCTCACTCCCTGACAGGTTTCACCACTCCCATCTCGACATTTCCAAACGAAGCACCAGATGGGCTTGCCGAGGCCGAAACTCAACAAACCAACACATCAGCGACCAAGGCCATTCACACCAAAACAACAGGACATGCATACTAAAAAATCAGGCTGCCGAGCCACCACCGCCAATTTTCTTTAGTCAAAGAGCTGCTCTTGCTTAGTGGACACTGCGTGGGGAACCCACATATGGCCATAGCCGGGACGCGAATCATGGAGAAACGAGGGCGAACTGAATGACTCGGAAACCAACGCTACCATTCTTCTAACAAAACAAGCATCTTGGTCTTTTGACTCAAAATGTTTTCTTTAAAGAAGAACCCCAGTTTTGCTTAGGCGTTATCACAAACACATGGCAGTCAGTTCGGATACTCAGCATAGGGACAGGTTTAAGCAAGCTTGTTGAAGCATTTTATTGAGCATGTGGTGAGCGTGAAATAAGGAGAGAGTGTGTGCGTATCCGTGGCTCATACTCAGACCAAAAATCGGAACTCAGTTTTAGCAAAAGGGACAACTCGACTCCAGCCAAGACAGAAACAAAACCAGAGCTCAACGTGGCTTTTCATCGAGCATATAATGTGCAGACTGAGGGGAGAGAAACCGAGACAACCGAGGTCGGACTAGTGCCAAGACCCATAGCATTCAATAAGCAGCACTCAACAATCGTAGCACCCACACAAACGAAATCAAAACTTGCTCAAAATGGACAAAAAAACCTGGTCCGGTGAACTCGAAACAGGGCACGGACACCAAAACAGGGTAGTCGCTCGAAAGTCCCTACCCGGCTCGCGGCGTCGGACGGTGGATGAGCTCGAAGATCAGTCTACGTCCATCCGCCTCGCGCACCTCCAAGGCAAGATCCTTTTGAAAACCGACCCCAAATCGAACGAATCGAAACCGGCGAAAACTCAGAACCGGAACCTACCGAGGCTTGGCACAAAGAAAAGAGGCGACGCCCGCAGGTTATTGACTTCGATCTAGGCGCGACGGTCACTGGGGGTTCAGTCGCTCTCTGATCTCTTTCCCTCACGGTTTCGCTCTCTCTCTCTCGGATCCGAACCTCCTCTGGCTTTTCTCTCCCTTACCCACGCGGATCCTTCTCTCGGGACTCTCTGCTCCCCAGTTCCCCCAGATCTCTTCCTATTCTCTCTCTGGCCCCGATCTTGCTCTCTCTCAGATGGGCGATCGCTCAGGTGTCTGGCCTCCCTGGATGTCTCTCCCGGGAAGCGAGAATCTCTGAGCTCGCTGCTTGTCCCTCCCCCTTAGTCTCAGATCTCCCCTCTATTTATAGGCGGGGAGGGTCCGGTCGACAGGTGTTTCGGCCGCTGGTTCTCGGCGTGCCGACCGTCCTCTGGCTTGGCCGAGCCGGCGTCACCTCGGCGGCATTCAAGGTGCGTCCCATCCGTCGCTAGTCTATCCCTGCTTCTCCAGGATATGGCGTCCTTGCGCACGTCGTAGGCCGCTGCGCGTCGGGGCAGAGGAGGGAAAGAAGAAGAAGGAGGGAGGGGCCGGGCCGCGAGTTTGGCAATTGGGGCGAGATGGGCCCTAGGCCCGTGCAGGAAAGAAAAGGCGCTGGGGGTTGGCCCAGCCCCAAGCAGCCCCCTTTTTTTTTTTTATGAATTTCATAATTATTCAAAATAAGGGAAAATAAAACTTAGTAAATGCAAATAATATTAATACTGAGGTGATGCAAAAATCATTTTTGTTAGGGCCAAATTAGTCCATACTTTTTTAGGCAATTTAAGTTTAAATATTTAATCAAAATTTATGTGTCAACAATTAGGTTCTTATTAGTTTGGAAAAATTAACGAAATATATCCAAATGAATTATAATGGACGAGAATTGTGAATATATGCGTAAAATTAATCCTTTCAACAATTTCACTCCCAATTCATGAGCCACCACAAAGAGTGAGTGCCGATCTAACCCTTGGATCTAAAAAAGAAAAAAAGATTCCAAGGGTCATGTTGTGATTGAGAAGTTCTGCTCACGTATTCATGTGTGTCTCTGTCTCTAATTTGTAAATAATCCTTAGATGGCTATTTATACAATTTCCTTTTTCATTTTCCTTTCTTCGACAACAAGTTTTCCCATCCGAATATTACCTTAGCTACTCCTTGGAGCATCCTCGTAGATAATCATCCGATTATGCGAAACTTGCCATGACCAACTCTTATAAAATGAAATAAGAAACAAAGAAGAAGATTTATGCAATCACAAGCCCAAGAAAAAAACACTTGGGGGGTAGGGAGGGAGTTTAATCTAATATGGTTCCAAATGTGCTCCAATAGAGTTAAAATGTGATCCCGTCCTTCCGAAAAAGCCGATGATCCTGCCACCACTTGGTTCCAATGCGATGTGAAATTCGGTTAACCTTCCAAGAGTATCCTCTGACCCTTCTTCCATTCCGAGTGGGCCGTAAGTGGTCTTCATGGTATGAGTTTTCAGGTTGTGGATGATAGTGTCAAGAGTGTTTCCATTTCCATTCATCCAACCCGATATCGAAACCAGATGCTCCTTAGGATAATCTAGATGGACCAGCAAGAATAGCAGAGCGAAACATGTTTTACTTGGGAAAACATATAAAGGTTTGAGATATAGAATGCCTAAAGATCCTGTGCTGCATGAAACCGAGAACGCTGTAAAAAGCAACGTGTAAACCTGAACCACTTCCAGACAGGCAAAAGACTTAAGACAAAAAAGATAGGGAAAGATTGAGGTAATGGACTAACCGTTCGGCAGCTTGATGGGAAATATCCGCCATGACGATAGCATCGGACAGAGGAACCATTGTTATCGTACGCAATCGCGATGCCGTAAATTACGGGCCTTGGGTAATCCATATGCATATGAAATGCCCTCACATCAATATGCACCCCATAATTCCATGGAGTCCCAATTGAGCCTCCAGAGGTTCCAATGGTTCTAAAAGGATACATGTGCGGTGTGGGCTCCGCATACACTCCTATGGAATTAAGAGTCTCCCTACATCTTTCAAAAAAGTCAATGATTTTGCTTCTAGTCGTTGTATACCAAAAGTACTCATTTGTCTCCTCCCCAAAGGGATCATATCTTCCTCTATTGTTATGAAATGTGAGCAACTGAACAATAACACTTTTGATGTCATTGTGACATGTTGTGTGGAAGAACACCCCAACTAGATGAGAAAGAAAATAAGAATAATCAAGAATATGTAGATTTACGTGGTTCGGCGAAAATCTGCCTACGTCCACGGGAGAGAGAGAAGATTTCTTATTTGAGCGTATCTTCTGAGTACAAGGTACAATGCTCAGATCCCCACTTTCTTAATCCTAATAGGAAATGAATTCCACCCTAAAGATATTATCATGATAGATCCCAGTTACATTAAATCAGGATTATTTCCCATAAAAATCTCTTATAGATAGGTCCAAATCTAGGAAATATATTTGGAAATAAATAGCCTGCAATCTTCAAGCTTTCTTAGATTTCTCGATCGACTTTTTTTCGAATTTCCAATCGATCGAAATTTTGTGGAATTCAAGACAACATTAGCAAATCTCCACCTTTGGCTTGAATAAACCACAAGCCTCCACTTGAACCAAGAAAACGAATATATCTCTTCCTCCACCGTACCTTCGCAAAGGTACGCTCGCATTTGGATCGTTGCAGCCTCCATCAACTTCAATGATAAGTGAGAGAAATCAAGTCCTTGCAGGACTTGAACTTCTCTGTAGTAACCGTCTTCGTGAGCATATCCGTAGGATTATCTTTAGTATGGATTTTCTTCAAAGCAATGCTACCATTCTCCACAAATTCTCGAATTTTGTGGTACCGAACTTCAATGTGTTTCGTTCTGGAATGGAACACTTGATTACTCGCGAGACATATTGCGTTATGGCTATCGCAATATAGTGTAGCACTTTCTTGCTTTATACCCAATTCTGTGACCAAACCAATCAGCCATATTCCTTGATTTGCAGCCTCAATTACTGCCATATACTCAGCTTCGGTTGTAGACAACGCTATAGTAGGTTGAACCATTGCCTTCCACGAAATAGCTCCACCGCCAAGAGTAAAGACATATCCCGTGATAGACCTTCGCTTGTCCAAATCACCAGCGAAGTCTGAATCAACATAACCTGCTAAATCGATTAATTCTCCCTTGGAATTGAACATCAAACCCATTCTAGCAGTTCTAGCCAAATAATGAAAGATCCACTTAACAGCTTCCCAATGCTCTTTACCCGGATTGCTCATGTATCGGCTGACGAGACTCACCGCATGAGCCAAATCCGGTCTGCTACAAACCATATCATACATGAGGCTCCCTATTGCGCTGGCATAGGGTACTCGAGACATCTTTACAACTTCCTCATGTGAAACGGGGCATTGTTTCTCGGATAATTTGAAGTGATTTGCTAAGGGTGTACTAACCGGTTTAGCTTTACCTATGTTGAACCACTCCAAGACCTTCTCAACATACTTCTTTTGATTTACCCAAAGCTTACTTGCATGTCTATCTCGAAAGATTCCCATGCCAAGGATCCTCTTTGCAGCACCAAGATCTTTCATATCAAACTCATTACTTAACTGAGACTTTAGAAAAACAACATCTCTCATTTTTCTTGAAGCAATCAACATATCATCAACATAGAGCATCAACAGAATAAGCGACTTATCATACAAAACTTTGTAGTAGACACAAGAATCATGCACACTCCTCATGTAGCCAACACGAAGCATAAAAGAATCAAACCTTTTATTCCATTGCCTCGGAGATTGCTTCAAACCGTTGTCGTGACCTGATTTTTTAAAATAATAGGTTTAGGGATGTTGTTAATTTAGGGCCGACGGCCCTTAATTAACTTGGGCTCTCCTAAGCTCATACCCCGCACGACGTTGGGATATTCACAAAAGTTTTCAAATAGGGAGTCGCCATTATTCTATTGAGGTCTACTAGGAACCAAGCGAGACATGGGAGCGTGTCTCGCTTTTTACACAACTAGAGGGTCTAGGGTTGGAGACTTGATTACGTTAGTCACGCGACTAACGCCCTTTTAGTACCTAACTTGATCGTGCATTAGTGAGATCTCGGCAATATATTCGAGGAAACTAAGGTCTGTCCTAACCGTTTTAAGGTAAGGAAATAGTATCAAAATATCGTTGCAAAACAAGTGCGGGAATAATCTAATATCGTACCTAAAAAAAAAGAAAAAAGAAAAATATAATGTAAACCAAGAAAAAACCTATTGTAGAGCCCTAAAGGCTTATTCAATTGGATGTTTTCCTTTTTAAGGGTTTTCTAAATTTTTTATGATTTTTTATGATTTTTTATATTTTTTAATATTTTCGAATTTCCCAAAATTAAACAAAACAAAATTTCAAGATTTTAGAAATTTTTTTGGCGTTTCTGGAAATTAAAAAAACAATTATTAATGTTTTTGGAATTTTCTAATTTTTTGGAATTTTGGAATATTTGAAAAAAGAAAGAAAAATAAAAATAAAATAAAATTTTAAAACCTTTCTGAAATTAAAACAAAACATTTTTTTTTATTTTTGATGATTTTTCGAAATTTTTTAAATATTTTTAAAGATTTTTTAATATTTTAATTCGGACCGGGTCGGGTGACCCGCTCTACTAGATCGACCCGGACCCTAATGGTCCGGGCCGAAGCAATGACCGGGTTGGCGGAACGGCCTGGTCGAAATATTTAAAATGGCCCATAAGCAAAAAAAAAAAAAAAAAAAAAAAAGAAAAGCCCATTTCTAATTCTGAAAATTCCAGCCCAAACCTATTCTAGGCCCATTCGAAAACAATAAACCAACCCAGCCCCCTTTTCCTTTTTTTTTTTTATTGCTCTTTGTCTTCTTCCCCAAATCGTCCCACGCCGGAGCCTCGCCGGAAACCTGCGTAGCTCCACCCGCGCTGCCACGAACACCGCCGCAGGTCCTCATCGATCCTAAAGGGGTCACCGTGTCATCCAGCGTTGGCCGTTCTATCCGGCCAATGCCAGACGTCACCGGCGGTGACCTCCGGTGGCCCGGGAAGCTCGCCCTCGCCGGAAAAATAAAAACGTCTCTTTTCGACTTAAAAACGTGCGGAAACCTCACGAATATAGTTGTAATGTTAAAGGAAACACAAGAGCAAGCAATATAAATAAAAAAATCTACGAAAACAGGTTGTCGGGGACAGATTCAACCATGGAAATTTTTGGGTCTCACTTGGGTATTTCAACGAACATGTGATATGCATTATAAATTTCTAAGGTTTTCAGTTCCACCGAAACCCAAACATACACCGGGCTCACAAAAAGCTGCCTAGAAATCATCATTACGACCAGAAGAGGGATAGATAGGGGCCGGAGCTCACGCGAATTGGCTGGCGTGAGCTCTGGCCGACCACCTCGCTAAAAAATAGAATCAAGATACCCCTAGAAATAGCTTACCTGGTTCAGTTGAGGTTTTATGGCGGACAGTGATCGGTGGATGACCTCCGGCAGCGACAGAAGTTCCTTCTCGCTCTTTTCTCTTTGCTTGAACGTCAGAACAGATTTCACTAGGAAAGCTTCCTTAGAAATTTAGAAAAAGCCCGACTAACCTCCTCTCCTTTCTTCCGGTTTTCTGCCCTCTTTTTTTACTCAGTCACTCCTCGCTCGAGTTGGTTCCTCCCCAGAAAACCTAGAAATCAGCCTCTCTCGTTCGATTCTCTCTGAATCTGCAGTTTGTTTCTTCTGCTCACCTGAACCTCTTCTTCCGGATCTTCGCTTCTGCTTCTCTGAAAATCATCATCTCCCCACACCGCGTGACCGTGAAGCAAGGGAAGATTCCCTTGCTAGCATCACGCGGCCAACGTCACCGCCGTGGGAGGGGGGTCGCGCCCGAACGGCCGTCGTCAGTTTTTTTTTTTTCAGTTCTTTTTTTTTGGCTTCTGTTCGTCGCTCTTCTTTTGCTGTGTCGCATGCGGTGCCTGTTCTCCTCCTGTGTCTGCACTTCTATTTTTTTCTCTCACCCAATGATCCCCCTAGAAAACCCAGAAAATGGGAAGAAGGAAAAGATCCTTGCCTCCCTTCCTTTCTCTCGATTTCCTCTCCGAAAATCGTCGCCTCTCTCTTGGTTTTCTCTTTGTCCAAAAACTGCCTCCTCCTCAAAGAAGAAGACCCAGTTGAAGAAGAAAACCCCTCCTCCTCTATCTGTGCGTCCCTGCTGCGTTTTTTCTTGTCTGGGGGAAAGAAGGAGAATCGAAGAGGTGATGGGCTAGGTTGAAAATCAAGGGGAAGAGGGGCTGGGCCTAAGAAGAAATAGAGGAAGATGGGCTGAAATGAAGAAGTTAAAAGAGTGGGTTGGGTTGACCGAATTTTATTTAATAATAATATTTTTGATTTTTTGATTTTTTTTCGAAATTTTTTTATCAATTTTTTTATCTTTTCTGTAAATTAATATGTATTTATATATGCAAAATAAATGGACATTTAAAACAAAATAAGAAAAAATTCGGGTGTCAACAGCTGCCCCTCTTTGAAAGGGAGCTCAAAGAGGTTCATTTAAAAGACTAGGTGACACCCGACTTTTATCGACGAGCCATGGAAGAGCGAATTTATTCCATTCGATTTTTTTTCTTTTCTTTTCTTTTTCTTTTTTTTTCCTTTTTTTTTTCTCACTCACTTTTTCTTCTTCTTTTTTTTTGTTTTTTTTCTCTCTTTTTTTTTTTGAGGTCTCGGCTCGTGCGAACGAGTTTCAATCAAGTTAGTAAAGTCTCACCGTGTAATAACGGGTTTTGACTAGGTTAGTGGAGTCTTACCGTGTAAGAACGGGTTTTGACTGGGTTAGTAAAGTCTTACCGTGTAAGAACGGGCTTCGACTGGGTTAGTAAAGTCTTACCGTGTAAGAACGGGCTTCGACCGAGTTGGTAAAGTCTTACCGTGTAAGAACGGGCTTCGACTTGGAGGGAGGTTTTACCGTGTAAGAACGGGCTTCGACCGAATATGCATGGTTTTAGGTTGACCATGAACCATGTAGTTTTAAGGAAGACCCACAAACCCTATCGAAATTGCATGGTTTTCCAGTTAACCATGAACCATGTGGTTTAAGGAAGACCCACGAACCATTTTGGAAATAGCATGGTTTTCTGATTGACCATGAACCATGTGGTTTAAGGAGGACCCATGAACCATGTGGTTTTAAGGAGGACCCACAAACCCTTTCGAAATTGCATGGTTTTCCGGTTGACCACGAACCATGTGGTTTAAGGAGAACCCACGAACCATTTTGGAAATAGCATGGTTTTCCGATTGACCATGAACCATGTGGTTTAAGGAGGACCCACGAACCATGTGGTTTTAAGGAAGACCCACGAACCATTTTAGAAATCGCATGGTTTTAGGTTTACTATGAACCATGTGGTTTAAGGAGGACCCACGAACCATGTGGTTTTAAGAAAGACCCACAAACCCTTTTGAAAATGCATGGTTTTTCGATTGACCATGAACCATGTGGTTTGAGGAGGACCCACGAACCATGTGGTTTTAAGGAAGACCCACAAACCCTTTTGAAAATGCATGGTTTTTCGGTTGACCATGAACCATGTGGTTTGAGGAGGACCCACGAACCATTTTGGAAATAGCATGGTTTTCCGGTTGACCATGAACCATGTGGTTTAAGGAGGACCCACGAACCATGTGGTTTTAAGGAAGACCCACGAACCATTTTAGAAATCGCATGGTTTTAGGTTTACCATGAACCATGTGGCTTAAGGATAACCCACGAACCATGTGGTTTTAAGGAAGACCCACAAACCCTTTTGAAAATGCATGGTTTTTCGGTTGACCATGAACCATGTGGTTTGAGGAGGACCCACAAACCATTTTGGAAATAGCATGGTTTTTCGGTTGACCATGAACCATGTGGTTTAATGAGGACCCACGAACCATGTGGTTTTAAGGAAGACCCACGAACCATTTTAGAAATCGCATGGTTTTAGGTTTACCATGAACCATGTGGTTTAAGGAGGACCCACGAACCATGTGGTTTTAAGGAAGACCCACAAACCCTTTTGAAAATGCATGGTTTTCCGGTTGACCATGAACCATGTGGTTTAAGGATAAGCCCACGAACTATGTGGTTTTAGGATAAGCCCACGAACCATGTGATTTTAGGATAGACCACCAATCCTTTTGAAAATGCATGGTTTTAGGTTTACCATGAACCATGTGGTTTAAGGATGACCCACGAACCATTTGGAAATTGTATGGTTTCACTGAGTGAACCTGTCAAATTGAACTTGAGCAAATGTCATTAGAGACAATATCAAAAAATGCATTGGCAATGTTGTAGCATTAATTGCATAAGCAAATCAAACTAAGTCTAATCATATTGAAAGCATTTGATGTCCTTTGGTATCATGTACCACAAAATTGTCATCAAATTTGGAAGGTATCATTAATCATCAAATCCCTTTAAGAGGAAAATTATGTTAGAATGATCCTACTCATGAAAAAGGTTTATTAAGCATGCCAAGCAAGAGCTCTTAGTTAGAAAGGTCTTATCACATGCTCTTAAGAAGGGGCTATCTGATCCCATCAATTCATGTGGGAAGTGATTTGATCACTCAATTTACCTCGCATTTCCAATGTCGAAGGATTTGAGAATCATTCGCAATAAGTACATCTTGACCAATCCAAAAGGTATTTTGAAGGGACCATAATGCAGGTTTGGTCATGGCTTTAACAATGGATATGCATCATTGGTCATGAAATGAAACAATTATCTATCAACATCTTCGTCAGGTTTACAAGTCAAGTAACCTCAAGATGAGATAAGACAACTTTGTCCCCACTTCTTCGAGTGGTAGCTTCTTTGGAAAATACTTATTCTCACTTGAATAATCCCAATCTGAAGAGACTTCGGGAAGGGTTGTAATGTTGGTTTGGTTAAGGCTCAAAGGACTCAGAATTTTTGTCAAAAAGGGATTTGAAGGTTGGTGATTATCATGGCATCATCATCATATCACTCAATTCTTTTTAGAAGCACTCGACTTTTGAAATCTGATTTGTCTCGAAAGTCCTTTGACTAATCAAATAAGAGCTTTGCCCTTCTCAGTGTTTCTTTGCATTTGCAATGATTTTTTTTTTCAATGCAAGCATTTTGAATTTGACAATTTTTTTTCACATAGGAGTTTTTCATCTCCTAATGCAAATTTTTTTTTCTTTTTTTTCATGGGCATTGGCCTTGCTTTTACCAGGCACACTGCTTTTTCATGCCCCTTAATTTTCATTGGACTTTTGCTCTTTTGAACTTTTTGAGCTTTCGAGGACTTTCGAGATGCTTTCCACATTTTCCCCTAAATGCGAATTGTGTTGGTCAGTCATGTGCCTTGCCCCAATATGGGGAGATAATCATCATTTGGGTTTTAGAAATGAACAATCAGGCTCAACTTGGTTTAAGCAATGGGTATTAGTGTTTGTATAGAGAAATAAATGCTCTCTTCACCTTGGGATGCTCCAAGCTTTCACAAGAATTCACCTGAAGTTACCACAAAAAGATTAATGTAAGTGAAAGCAAAGAAGTCTTTCTCATCTTTTCACCATATGATATCAACCAAAACCTTCAAATCTGCCCCATTGTGGGGTGGTTCTTGACAGGGGTATTTTTTGATTTCTTCGCGTTTTAAGGTTCAAAGGGGCTGACTATCGTCATTTGCGGTGTATAAGATAGAGAAAAGGAACGCCTCTTTTCATTTTGGTTCATATACCAATTGCGAATGACTCATTCGTCCTTAAATGACACGGGTTTTCTTTTTCGCTCAATTCTTAGTGTTTGAAGGATGTGTTTGGAAATGGATTGTCTTTCATCATTCTAAGCATTTCCTGCTTGACATGATTAACATCTCAATTTCATTGTACAGATCATCTGAGTAGATTAATCTCTATGGGGGATTTTGATTCAAAATGAGTGATCCATCAAGTTGACATACAATTTTGAGATAAAAAAAAACAATGCTCATAAACTTTTGTGAAAAGTTCATTTTCTCAATTTTTATCTCCTTTTTTTCCTTTTCTTTTTACTTGCTCCCAGTAAAATGCTGAACTTTTTTTTTTGTTTTGAAAATTCTCAATTTTATTTTGTTTTTGATTTTGAGAAAAATGGTACTTACCTGCAACGGAGCGACTTAGTAACCCTGTAAAGAAATAAAAAAGAAAGTTTTAGTGCAAGAATCCTTAAGGATTGAAAAATTGGAAACGATACCCTATTACCCTTCACTCGCATTTATCATTCAAATGCCAACATCATCCTCTTGGATATTTGGCAACCCCAAATTGCCCTTCACTTGCATTTTTTGGCATCTTTTTTGTGCATTTGATGTTTCCCTATCAAAGGAAAAGGGGATCATGTTAGAGACAATATCAACATTAGCAATTGGAATTGATACAATTTACCCTTCACGTGTTTCTGTTCTTCGGGTATGAGCATTTATGTTTTGACATTTGAGGGCATTGTTTCTTGGATGCTTTGCCCCATTTATCGCCTGTGAAGAAAAGGATTAGGCATGTTATTTCCACACTCAATTGAAAATAATTTAGGATCAAAATACATCCTTTACGCCAAAATGGATGATTGGGCTTTAACGTGCTTCTTTGGTGGAAGACATTGCTCCCGCGGTCATTGTGCATTTTTTCCTACAAAAGACAAAGAAAGTTACTTGCATTCCAAGCTTGAATTGGACTAATTTAAGAATGATACATCCTTTTGGTGTTGAATTGATTGACTCCATTTCATCATGCTTCATGGGTGCGATTTACTATGCTTTGAGTGATTTGTGTCGATGATTTTCGAAATGAAGCATTGTCCTCAATGCATAAAAATAAAGAATTAAATACAGGCAATGAGGCAAACAAATTAGAGTAAAGTTCGAAATACTCCCCTGGAGATGTGAATATGGCAATTGTCTATGTTGAATCACGCCCAGTAAGGTAAGGAATGGTTCGAGATGTGTCGTTAGACGTTGCTCGCAGAAAATTTCTTAGCTTCATGATCGCATGGCCGTACGCCTCTAACCCCTCTTCTACCTATCGTGTGCACTACTATCTCTGCAAAATAGAAAATTCATCACCACAAAAATTCTTCTTTTTTTTTTTTTTTTCAATTTTTCTTAAGACAAAATGCAAAAAAAAAAAAAAAAAAAAAAAAAATAGAAGCTTAAAAACTTGGGTTGCCTCCCAAGAAGCGCTTGCTTTATAGTTCGCAGCCGAACTCTTCTCATGCTTTTAAGTAGGTGGAACCAAGGTGATGACAGATGTTTGAGCATTGAAACCTCCTCCATAGTAGTGCTTAAGCCTATGACCGTTTACTTTAAAAGTCCCCTCATTCTCTTTGATAATCTCAACAACTCCAAAAGGGAATACTTTGGTGATGGTGTAAGGACCGGTCCATCTAGACTTCAACTTTCCCGGAAACAAACGAAGACGAGAGTTATATAACAAAACTTTTTCACCCACATGAAACTCCTTTCTTAGGATGTGTCGATCGTGCCATCTCTTTGTTTTCTCTTTGTAAATTCTTGCACTTTCGTATGCATCATTGCGCATCTCTTCCAATTCATCTAAGCTGAAGCAATCTTTTCTCACCTATTGCTCGCATATCAAAGTTCAGTTTTTGCAAAGCCCAATATGCTTTATGCTCCAACTCAACGGGTAAATGGCATGCTTTACCAAATAAAAGTCGAAAAGGTGACATACCAATAGGAGTTTTGAAAGCGAGTTCTATAAGCCCATAAAGCATCATCAAGTTTTCTTGCCCAATCCTTCCTATTAGTATTCACGAGTCTTTTCCAAAATTCTCTTTATCTCCCTATTAGATATCTCGGTTTGACCACTAGTTTGGGGATGATAAGCGGTAGCTACCTTATGAGTGACTCCATATTTATGCAAAAGTGACTCAAATTGTTTATTCATGAAGTGTGTGCCTTGGTCACTTATAATAGCCTTAGGTGTGCCAAATCGAGTAAAGATATACTTTTTTAAGAAATTACAAACAACCCTAGCATCATTAGAGTGCAAAGCCACGGCCTCTACCCATTTAGACACATACTCACAAGCAACTAATATGTAAGTGTTACCAAAAGAAGGTGGAAACGGACCCATGAAGTCAATGCCCCAAACATCAAATAATTCACACACCATGATATTGTTTAAGGGCATCTCATGCCTTCTAGATATATTTCCAGTCCTTTGACACCTATCACAATGAGAAACATAAGCATGTGCATCCTTAAAAAGAGTAGGCCAATAAAATCCACATTGTAAAATTTAGCAGCAGTTTTGGTGGCACCATAGTGACCACCGCCTCTCCATCATGGCAATGAAAAAGAATGTTAGGAATTTCTTCCTTAGCAACACAACGTCTAATTATTCGGTCAGCACATACCTTAAACAAGTAAGGATCCTCCCAAAAGTAGTGTCTAACATCGGAGAGAAACTTTTTCCTTTGTTGATAATTCAAGTCAGGGGGAAAGATGTCACTTACCAAATAGTTCACAATATCCGCATACCATGGAGTTTCGATTTTCAAGGAAAATAGTGCTTCATCAGGAAAGTCATCCAAAATTGGTACCTCATCGCTAGGGGCATTCGGTAACCTAGATAGGTGATCGGCCACAAGATTCTCGGTCCCTTTCTTGTCCTTAATCTCTAAATCAAACTCTTGAAGCAACAAGATCCAACGAATTAACCTTGGTTTCGCATCCTTCTTTGCCCCGACAAATACTTTAAAGCTGCATGATCAGTATAGACAATCACTTTAGAGCCAATCAAATAAGAACGGAATTTATCAAAAGCAAAAACAATTGCTAAAAGCTCCTTCTCAGTAGTGGCATAATTCAATTGGGCTCCATTAAGGGTTTGGCTAGCATAATAGATGACTTGAAAAATTCGGTCCTTCCTTTGACCAAGCACGGCTCAATGGCATAATCGCTAGCATCACACATCAACTCAAAAGGCAAACTCCAATCTGGTGGTGTCATTATAGGAGCCGAAATCAGCTTCTCCTTTAATATCTCAAATGCCGCAAACACTTAGAGTTAAAATCAAACTTAACATCTTTTTCAAGCAATTTTGTAAGTGGTCTTGCAATCTTGGAAAAGTCCTTTATGAATCGCCTATAAAACCCTGCATGTCCTAAAAATCCTCGAAGTAATTTAACGAAGTAGGAGGTGGTAATTTGGAGATAACTTCAATTTTGGCTTGATCCACCTCAATACCTCTAGCAGATATTTTATGGCCCAAAACTATCCCTTCCGCACCATAAAATGACACTTCTCCCAATTTAGCACAAGGTTAGTCTCTTCGCATCTTTGTAACACCAAAGCTAAATTATGCAAGCATGAATCAAAAGATGTACCAAAAACAGAGAAATCATCCATGAAAATCTCAATGTATTTCTCTATCATGTCGAAAAAATAGCCATCATGCATCGTTGAAAAGTAGCGGGTGCATTACAAAGACCAAAAGGCATCCTTCTATATGCAAATGTACCATATGGACAAGTAAATGTAGTCTTTTCTTGATCATTAGGTGCAATAGGGATTTGGTTATACCCCGAATATCCATCCAAAAAACAATAATATTCATGTCCCGCAAGTTTTTCTAACAATTGATCAATGAAAGGTAAAGGAAAGTGATCTTTACGAGTAGCATCATTCAATTTTCTATAATCCATGCAAACTCGCCAACCCGTCCTTTGTCCTAGTTGGAATTAATTCATTCTTTTCATTGGTTAGAACAGTCATACCTCCTTTTTTTGGCACTACTTGCACAGGACTTACCCAATCACTATCGAAATTGGATAGATAATACCCGCATCGAGTAATTTAATTACTTCGGTTTTCACAACTTCTTGCATTTTTGGATTGAGCCTCCTTTGTGGCTGGATGACTGTTTTGTATTGCTCCTTCATCAGAATTTTGTGCATGCAAATCGAAGGGCTTATTCCTTTTATATCCGCAATGGTCCATCCAATTGCACTCTTATGCTCTCTAAGCACTCTAAGTAACTTCTCCTCCATCACCCCTGTCAAAGAAGAAGAAATAATCACTTGGATAAGAAACACCATCAAGAAAAGCATATTTTAAATAAGAAGGTAAAGGTTTAAGCTCAAGAGTTGGTGGTTCTTCAATGGAAGGCTTGGGCTTCTTTGCACTTGACTCCAATTCTTCAAATTTTTGTGATTTCCATCTCGGACATAGTGGACTTGCTTCTAAAAACTCAACGGCCTCTCTAATTTCTTCATGCTCAGTTTCTTTCTCTTTTGGCTGAACCAAACATGCCTCTATAGGATCTTGAGTTGTGGTCAATTCAAGCACGGTCTTTACTTCACCGTCTATGGTATCTATCTTCAAGCAATCACTTGGTCCCTCAGGGTTTTTCATGGCTTTGAGGACATTGAAAGTGACTTGATCTTCTCCCACTCTAAGGATCAATTTTCCTTGTTGTATATCAATGAGAGCTCTTCCCGTGGCTAGGAATGGTCGGCCCAAAATAATAGGAACTTCATAATCCTCCTCCATCTCTAGCACGACAAAATCCGCTGGAAAGATAAATTTATCCACCTTTATTAAAACATCCTCCACTACGCCTCTTGGATATTTGATAGATCTATCCGCCAATTGTAAAGACACGGTGGTCGCTTTTACTTCTCCTACACCTAGTTTCACAAACACCGAATAAGGCATTAGATTTATACTAGCACCAAGATCACATAAAGCTTTATTAAAGTAAGCATCACCAATATTGCATGGAATAGTAAAACTCCCCTGGATCTTTTAATTTTGGTGGTAGCTTATTTTGAAGGATGGCCGAACATTCCTCATTCAACTTCACAGTCTCATACTCCTCTAACTTCCTTTTGTTAGCTAGGATCTCCTTCAAAAACTTGGCATAGCTTGGCATTTGAGCTAGAGCATCTACAAAAGGAATATTAATGTGCAACTGTTTAAGATAATCAAAAAATTTTGAAAATTGCTTATCTTGCTTGTGTTTGGCTAGCCTCTCGGAAAAGGAATAGGTGGAACATATGGCATTGGAGATGGCTTGCTCTTTTGTGGCTCATCCTTTTGTTTGATCTCGGTGGAAGATTTGTCCTTGTTCTCGTCTTCTACTTCCTCATCTTGATCTTGCTTTCCAACTTTTTTTCCACTTCTCAATGTAATTACCTTTGCGTTCTCCATGGGATTCCTCTCGGTATCACTTGGCAAGGCACCACTTTGTCTCTCATTAATTCTCTAAGCTAGTTGCCCCACTTGCTTCTCTATGTTTCGAATTGATGCTTCTTGATTATGGAATCTTACATCGGTACTTCTCATGAAATCTTGAGTGGTTTGAGCTTGTTTTTCCACAGTTTGGGTTAGCTTTGCAACCAAAGCCTCCAAGTTGGAATTATGCTTCTCCATGGATGGTGGTGGTGCTCTCGGTCCTTGTTGATTTTGACCTCCCAAGATAGATTAGGGTGATTCCTCCATCTGGGTTGTAAGTGTTGGAGTAAGGATTATTTTGAGGCCCCTGTTAAAATTTGAAACAAAGTTAGCATGTTCGGAAGAATTAGCATAAGGGTTACCTACTTGACAATCGGTGCTAATATGATTTCCACCACAAAATTCACAAGATACTCCTTGAGTTTTTAGAGAAGCAATCATATTGCTTAATGCATCAAGTTTTGCATTCAAAGTCCTATTAGTGTCAACTTCATGAACTCCACTTGGCTTTCGGGCTTGGTATCTCTCAGTTGGCCATTGATAGCTATTGTTCGCCATCTCCTCAAGTAGATGAAAAGCTTCTTCGGGTGACTTGTTTTGCAAAGTGCCTCCAGTTTGCCGCATCTAGACTAGCTCGAACGGTAGGATGCGCTCCGTTATAGAATGTATGTACTTGCATCCAAATTGGCAGTCCATGGTGCGGGCATCTCCTTAGCAGCTCTTTAAACCTCTCCCATGCTTCATAAAAGGGCTCACCATCCATCCGCATAAATGTAGTAATATCATTACGCATTTTGGCGATTTAGCGGAGAGGAAAATATTTACTTAGGAATTTTTGAGCTAAGTCTTCCCAAGTAGTGATAGAGCTGCGGGAAGAGAAGTCAACCAAGTCTTAGCTTTATCACGAAGAGAAAATGGGAACAATCTTAATTTAAGAGCATCATCGTAACGCCATTAAATTTAACGGTGTCACAAATTTCAAGGAATGCTTCTAAGTGTAGATTTGGATCATCATTAGGCGATCCACCGAATTGCCCTGCATTTTGAAGCATTTGAATTAAGGATGGCTTGATCTCAAAATTGTTGGCTTGCCTTTGTCGGCCTCCTTATACTTGATTGTGCTCCTTGAATTGTTGGTGTAGCATAATCTTTCAAAGTCCTCCTTGGAGGTGCGACTTCTTGATTTTCAGCCATTGCAATGTGAATTGCTTGTGATTGTTCTCTTCTTCTCCTAAGAAAGGTTCTTTCAATCTCGGGATCAAAGCTGTTCAAGGTCTCCTTGTTGGCTTCGGGTTATGCGATGCTCCTCCACCTTTTATAGAGAAGTGAGTTTGGCTGCAAAAGAAACAAATTAAAAATAATATAAAGGCTAGTCTAAACTAAGAATTGCTCGATATCAATAGTAATTGGAAAATTGTCAAAACAATCCCCGGCAACGGCGCCAAAAAACTTGTTAGGTGAATTGCAAGTGTACAATATCAACAAGTAATAAAGTGATGAGTGAGTATCGTTCCCACAAGGACTGTTTTTATTTTTATTTTATCCAATTACTTACTGAAAGTGATCAATTCAAAAATCTAGCTAACCAAATCGAAAAGATGAGTAAAAAGTAAACTAAACCAACTAAAATACTAAAATATAGAAAAGGTCAAAACTTAAAGAATTAAAAATAAGTAAAATTAATCTAAAGCAAATTCAAGATCACCAAGGGTTAGAGCATCCAACTTCACTTAATCATTCATAATTAATTTTCTTAACTTTTCATGCAACAAATTAATTTCCAATTGTGTTGGCGAAATTTCCCTAAGATGGATTAAAAGCCGACCTCGGTCTAATAATCCCTAATTAGATATGTTAACCCACACTAACCTTAGGTGAATTTAAACTACCTAAAAGCATTAAGTTCTTGTGGAAATTCCGGATTTAATCTAAGTAGTCCCAACCTAGATCTACTACCGCAGCCACATAAATAACCTAGTGTACCTTGACCTAGATTTAATTTATGGTTCAATATCACTAATGCGCATGCACACAATCTCCACCCGGTATCATGTATACATCAAAAATCATTCAAAAGTTGGCCAGACTTCTAAAAGCATTAAGATCATGATAAAGAACGACACAATCAAAAATTCTATTGCATGAAAGTCTTTGAAAATTAATCAATCATGATTAAGATCCAATGGAGCTCTAACAAAAGAAATTTAGAACATAGTAAAAACTAAACTAACAAAAATTAAAGAAAACATAATACTAAATAAAAACAAATTCACCGAATTGAGATACAAGGAGCTTCGGGTTTGTCTCCTCCTTCTCTCCTTGACATGCATCAACTCCACTAAAATAGAAGAACAAAATCTAAAACCTAAAATCTTCGTAGAGATGGTGGCTCCCAGGGATTCTCCTCTTTTGCGGCATAAAAGCAGTTTATATAGCCTCCAAAAATCTGCCCTAGGTTGACTCCTACTAGGATTTGGAAAAGATTCCTCCTTGATTTTCTTTGAACTTTATCTTCAATCATGGTCAAATTCTCCAAATATCTGATTTGGGCTGCCTTTTTCTTCAAGATGAAATATTCGAAAGATATTGCAATATTCGGAAGATCTGAAAATATTTCATACAAAATAAAATTACGTGAGTAGCAATTAAATTCACCCAAAAATTCCTCAAAATTTAGCAAATATCAAGTCTAAATTAGCAAGAATACTCTATTAAAAATAGAGTTATCGGTACATGCCCCAGAACTCCTATTACAGGATTTCGGTATATTCCCAAAAGTTTCATATGCAAAATGTGGCATTAATTTTGAAAGACTGATTTGTGCTTTCACTATTGCCAAAATGAGGTAATTTTTATTCTGAGAAATCTATACACAAAATGTGATTTGAATTTTCAATCTCAAAATGTGAGAGGGAAAGAATTTGATTAAAAGTGTGATTTCAAATTTTTTGTGGCCTAGGACATAATCATGAATTGGGAGAATTTTTTGACAAGATGTAATTTCAAACTCATGATTGGAAAATTTAACAAAAATCATCCATTGTGCAAAGTTAAATTAGAGATTTTTGAAATTGACACTGACTGTTTACTTATGAAGAGTAATTGTCAATTTCCCAATTAGAAGCCTACACCGAGGGCATTCAATTGATCTCCGCAAATTTCAAAAAATGAAAGTTTCAATAAAAAATGAACAAGTAAAAGGAGAAATCATACTTACCAATGGTGGTGGTTTTTTTTTTTTTCAATCACATAGACATACGCATGAGATGTGAGTCAATTTCTACTCTAAATGGCTCAAATGAAGCCACGGGATTACCGGACTGAACCGACATGTTCGCGGTTAGGTCAGGGTTCCCATGACTTTAGCTTTGTCAAAGAGTCAACCCGTGCTGCGTGTTTGCAAGCCGGGGTGGAAGCTCTCGACATCAAAAGAATTTCGGAATTGAGATGGGCAACTCGTACTACATGATGGTAGTCGGAGTGGTATCCATCTCAACACCATCCTAAGTGATCCTATGCGGCCTAGGTCCGGCGGCAGGTTGTGTGTGCTAAAGTGTAGTGCCATGTAAGGAAAACATGCACAACAGTTTATATAGCAAACAACACTTCAAAAATTTAACCATACAATCATTCATCCCAATTCACCAACCTACAAAACAAAATATTAACAAAAACTCCACCCTTTGTTACTCCAATCCTGCACCAACATTTAATACGCGGTTAGCAGACTTACCTCACCTTCTCGAATGCGTTGCCAAAGAAACACATTAAATAACACACAATCAAGCAAATTAGGCCTAAGTCCTCTAAGGTTTAGAACCAGTCGCCAAGCTGTCGCGACCTGATTTTTTAAAATAATAGGTTTAGGGGTATTGTTAATTTCGGGTCGACGTCCCTTAATTAACTTGGGCTCTCCCAAGCCCATACCCCGCGCAACGTTGGGATATTCACAAAAGTTTTCAAATAAGGAGTTACCACTAGTCTATTGAGGTCGACTAGGAACCAAGCGAGACATGGGAGCGTGTCTCGCTTTTTACGCAACCAGAGGGTCTAAGGTCGGAGACTTGATTGCGTTAGTCACGCAACTAACGCCCTTTCGGTACCTAACTTGATCGTGCATTAGTGAGATCTCGGCAATGTATTCGAGGAAACTAAGGTCTGTCCTAACTGTTCTAAGGTAAGGAAATAGTATCCAAATTATCGTTGCAAAACAAGTGTAGGAATAATCTAATATCGTACCTAAAAAAAAAGAAAAAAGAAAAAAATAATGTAAACCAAGAAAAAACCTATTGTAGAGCCCTAAAGGCTTATTCAATTGGATGTTTCACTTTTTTAAGGGTTTTCTGAATTTTTTCTGAATTTTTATATTTTTATATTTTTAATATTTTTTAATGTTTTCGAATTTCCCAAAATTAAACAAAACAAATTTTCAAGATTTTAGAAATTTTTTTGCCTTTTCTGGAAATTAAAAAAACAATTATTAATGTTTTTGGAATCCTCTAATTTTTTTCTAATTTTTTTGGAATTTTTGAATATTCGAAAAAGAAAGAAAAATAAAATTTAAATAAACTTTTAAAACCTTTCTGAAATTAAAATAAAACATTTTTTTTTAATTTTTGATGATTTTTCGAAATTTTTTTTAAAGATTTTTAAAGATTTTTTAATATTTTAATTCAGATCTGGTCGGGTGACCCGGCCCTACTAGACCGACCCGGACCCTAATGGTCCAGGCCGGAGCAATGACTGGGCTGGCCAAACGGCCCGGTTGAAATATTTAAAATGGCCCATAAGCAAAAAAATGAAAAGAAAAAAAGAAAAGCCCATTTCTAATTTTGAAAATTCTAGCCCAAACCTATTCTAGGCCCATTCGAAAACAATAAACCAACCCAGCCCCCCTTCTATTCAAACTTTCGGCCAGGCCTCTCTTTTCCTTTTTCTTCTTGTTTTTTTATTGCTCTGTCTTCTTCCCCGAATCGTCCCATGTCGGAGCCTCGCCGGAAACCTGCGTAGCTCCACCCGCGCTGCCACGGACACCGCCGTAGGTCCTCACCGATCTTAAAGGGGCCACCGTGTCGTCCAGTGTCGGCCGTTCTATCCGGCCGACACCAAATGTCACCGGTGATGACCTCCGGCGGCCTCGGAAGCTCGCCCTCGTCAGAAAAATAAAAACGTCTCTTTTCGACTAAAAAACGTGCGGAAACTTCACGAATATAACTATAATGTTAAAGGAAACACAAGAGTAAGCAATATAAATAAAAAATCTACGAAAACAGGTTATCGGGGATGGATTCAACCATGGAAATTTTTGGGTCTCACTTGGGCATTTCAGCGAACATGTGATATGCATTATAAATTTCTAAGGTTTTTGGTTCCATTGAAACCCAAACATACACCGGGCTCACAAAAAGCTGCCTAGAAATCATCATTACAACCAGAAGAGGGATATATAGGGGCCAGAGCTCATGCGAACTGGCCGGCGCGAGCTCCGGCTGACCACCTCGCCAAAAAACAGAATCAAGATACCCCTAGAAACAACTTACCTGGTTCAATCGAGGCTTTACGGCGGACAGTGACTGGCGGATGACCTCCAGCAACGACAGAAGCTCCTTCTCACTCTTTTCTCTTTGCCTGAACGTCAGAACAGATTTCGCTGGGAAAGCTTCCTCAGAAATCCAGAAAAAGTCCGACTAACCTCCTCTCCTTTCTTCCGGTTTTCTGCCCTCTTTTTTTACTCAATCACTCATCGCTCGAGCTGGTTCCTCCCCAGAAAACCTAGAAATCAGCCTCTCTCGTTTGATACTCTCTCAGATCTGCAGTTTTTTTCTTCTGCTCGCCCGAACCTCTTCTTCCAGATCTTCGCTTCTGCTTCTTTGAAAATCATCATCTCCCCACACCGCGTGACCGTGAAGCAAGGGAAGATTCCCTTGCTGGTGTCACGCGGCCAACGTCACCGCCGTGGGAGGGGGGTCGCGCCCGAATGGCCGTCATCGGTTTTTTTTTTCCGTTCTTTTTTTTTGGCTTCTGTTTGTCGCTCTGCTTTTGCTGTGTCGCGTGCGGTGCCTGTCCTCCTCCTATGTCTGCACTTCTGTTTTTTTTCTCTCACCCAATGATCCCCTAGAAAACCCAGAAAATGGGAAGAAGGAAAAGATCCTCGCCTCCCTTTCTCTCTCTCGGTTTCCTCTCCGAAAATCGTCGCCTCTCTCTCAGTTTTCTCTCTGTCCAAAAACCGCCTCCTCCTCAAAGAAGAAGACCCAGTTGAAGAAGAAAACCCCTCCTCCTCTGTCCATGCATCCCTGCTGCGTTTTTTCTTGTCTTGGGGAAAGAAGGAGAATCAAAGAGGTGATGGGCTAGGTTGAAAATCAAGGAGAAGAGGGGCTGGGCCTAAGAAGAAATAGAGGGAGATAGACTGAAATGAAGAAGTTAAAAGAGTGGGCTGAGAAATTAAAAAGTTGGGCTGGGTTGACCGAATTTTATTTAATAATAATATTTTTGAATTTTCAATTTTTTTTTTCGAAATTTTTTTATCAAATTTTTTTTTATCTTTTCTGTAAATTAATATATATTTATATATGCAAAATAAATGGGCATTTAAAAAAAAATAAGCAAAAATTCGGGTGTCAACAACCGTAAAGTGATCTCTTGAGCAAACAAACATGATCCTCTTTCCCTTCTACCTTGAAGCTTTCGGGCTGCTCCATATAAATTTTCTCCTCCAAGTCACCATGAAGGAATGCCATCTTCACATCTAGTTGCTCAAGCTCCAAGTCATACATGGCCACCATAGCTAGTAAAACATGAATTGATGTGTGTTTTACAACCGGGGAAAATATCTCGTCGTAATCAATCCCCTCCTTCTGTGCATAGCCCTTGGTAACAAGTCCGGCATTGTATCTTTCTTGCTCTTTCTCCGCTGCTGCTTCCTTTCTTTGAAGAACCCATTTGCAACCAATGACATTATGATCCTTGGGCTTCTTCACAAGTTCCCATGTCTCATTCTTTTGTAATGACTCAATCTCCTCCATTATTGCGGTCATCCACTTTTCTTTGTGGTCACTTTTCAAAGCTTCATGGTAGGAGCTTGGATCGCCAGAGCCTACGATAAGAGCATAAGCAACCATATTCTCAAAACCGTACCTCTTCGATGCTTTGAGAGTGTGCCTTCCTCGACCCCTTGCAATGGTACGAGAAACTTCTACCGTTTCTTTGACTTCCGGAGCTTCATCGGATGACTCGCCATTCTTTGCAGATGCTCTGGTTTCAAGCTCCACCTTAACGATAAATTTATCACTCTCCTCTTTAGCAGCCGCGTGTGGCACGTAGCTTGCTTCAACATTGCAAATTCATCGAACATAACATCCCTGCTAGTCAGAACTTTCTTCTCACTTGGATCCCATAATTTGTGGCCTTTCACTCCTTTCTCATTACTGAGAAATATGCATTGTTTTAATTTGGATCCAACTTCAAGCGCTTCGAAATCTGCACACGTACAAAAGCAGGACAATCGAATATTCTTAAATTAGAATAATCGACAATTTTACTAGTCCATAGCTCTTCGGGAATTTTGCATTTAATTGTAGTTGATGGAGACCGATTCACAAGATAACATGCCATGCAGACAGCTTCTACCCAAAACTCATTACTCAGTCCCGCATATAGCCTCATGCTTTGAGCTCTCTTTAATAAGGTCCGGTTCATCCTTTCTGCTATGCCATTCTGTTGGGGTGTATCCGGAACTGTGAAGTGACATTTAATCCCTTCATTCTTGCAAAGCTCCATGAATGGTGTTGATTTGTACTCTTCTCCATTGTCTGATCTCAAGCACTTAACCTTTTTCCTCGTTGAAGTCTCAACTTTAGCTTTCCATTCTTTGAACTTTTCAAAGACTTCACTTTTGTGTCGCATGAAGTAGACCCAAACTTTGTGAGAGAAATCATCAATGAATGTCACGAAGTATTCTTTCCCGCCTTTTGACTTTACCGGTGAATGACCCTATTCCGTGTGTACATACTTGAGCACGTCCTTGCTTGTACGAGTTGCAGCATTAAACCGTACTTGGCATTGTTTTCCAAACACACAAAATTTGCAGAAATCTAATTTGCATGTTTTCATACCTTAGAGTGCATTCCTCTTGTGAAGCTTCATCAATCCTCTTTCTCCTATATACTCGAGACGCATATGCCATAGATAGGTGTTATCTATCTTCGTGCTAGTATCCATGGACACAGGGTGTGTTTGATTCTGCTTTGGAGCCGGCTTTCAACTCTTCAAAATGTTGAAAGCCCAGAGCTAGTAGGGACTAGCTTTGGGTTTTCAGCATTCGGCTGAAGGCTAATATTAATTTTTCCTTTCCAAAACTATCCTTACTAGTTCTTCATATTTTGCCCCTGGTTTTTTTTTTTTTTTTTTTTTTTTTTTTATTGAGAAAGGGGCAGCCCTTCGCCGGTCGGGCGAAGGCTACGACCGCCGGCGAGAGCCAGATTTAGCGTCGGTTGAGGTCGCCCGAAGTCGAGCGACCTCCGGTGAGGGTCGCGCGACCCAGTCGAGGGCTGCCGGAGGTCGCTCGACCCAAGCGCCCCGCGACCCAAGCGACTGCTGCTTGGGTCTCATGGCCTCAAGCGGCCCTCGCTTGGGTCTCGCGAGGGTCACGCGACGGCGGCCAGTGGTTGCGCGACCCTCACGAGACCCAGGCGAGGGCCACCTGAGGCTGCGAGAACCAAGCGGCCGTTGCTTGGGTCACGGGCGCCTGGGTCGAGCGACCCTCGCCGAGGGTCGCCTAAGGTCGGGCAACCTCGGCGACCCTCGTCGATGGTCGCTCGAGGTCGAGCGACCTCGAGCGACGGCGGCCGTCGGCGGCCGTAGCCCTTCGTCGGTCCGGCAAAGGGTTTAGTCCAATTTTTCAAAAAAAAATAAAAAAAAAAAAAGGTATGTATACATATTATACCCCTCAAAGCCCATTGTGAAAGTTTTTTAACCAAACGCACATTCAACTCAAAGTCCATTTGCAAAATTTTTTTACCAAACACAATTGCATTTCCCTAAGTAGTTTTAGGCTTTTAGCATTTGCATTGGACTCAAATCCCCTTGCAAATGCTGAACCAAACGCAGCCACAGATGCTCTACTTTACACTGTGGTTCCCATAAGTCGATATAGGTTCCCGTGCCTCTGTCTCTTAAGAACAACTAGAGCTCCCTTAATCACCTTCAAGACTCCACCTTGAGCAGTGTACTTGCATCCATTGGATTCAAGTGCTCCCAATGAGATCAAATTCTTCCTTAGACTCGAAACATGACGCACGTCTGCCAAGGTTCTAATCATGCCATCAAACATCTTGATTTTCACGTTCCAACTCCTACAATATTGCACGAAGTGTCATTCCCCATGAGAACTGAACCACTATCATATGCCTTATACTCATTGAAGGCTTCTCAATGAGGACACATATGATAGGTGCATTCGGAGTCTAGGATCCATGAATCTTCAAAGGTGTTCTTCCCCTGCGATATGGACAAGACGTCCCCATCATTGGTCTCAGTGCTGTCAGCTATATTTGCCTCATTAGAGCTCTTCTTCTTTTTCTCGTTCTTATTTGGAAAGAATCTCTTGGTATGCCCTTCTTGATTGCACCAGTAGCATCTTCCTTTGAATTTTCCCTTGGATTTTGATCGACCTCTACTGCTCGATCCTCGATCTATTGATCTTTCTCTTCCTTGATTGCTTTTCTCCTTCGCAAAGAGTCCCTCTCCCGAAGATTTTGAACTACTTGCCCTTTTCCGGGTGTCGTTTGAAATTAGGGCAACAGTCACTTCTCCGATCTCCAGGGTTTCCTTGCGATAAAGGAGCATAGTCACCAAGTGATCAAACGAATCCAACAACGATGCCAATAGTAGAAGCGCTATATCTTCATCCTCAAACCTTACCTCCAAGCTTGTAAGTTCACTAATCATTTGATTAAACACGTTGAGGTGTTGCAACAAATCTCCTCCTTCACTCATCTGAAGTAATACAATTTCTTCTTAAAGAACAACTTGTTCGTAAGAGATTTCGTCATGTAAATGCTTTCGAGTTTGAGCCATACCTCTGGAGTAGATTCGATTTCCGCTACATATTGAAGGGCCTCATCCGATAGGTTCAATCAGATTACGTTGCATGCCCTCTTCTCCATGTCGACCCAATCATCATTAGTGTTGGTGTCCGGCTTGTTCGATCTTCCTAGAAGAACCTTTGATAAACCTTGTTGAATCAACAGATCTTTCATCCTTCTCCACCATAGTGTAAAATTATTCTTCCCGGTGAATCGTTCAATATCAAATCGAATGGTTGAACCTTTTCTAGCTATCTAGTTAGAATTCGCAATACAGGAACGGAGAACTTGGATTGCTCTGATATCAATTGTTGTGCGGAAGAATACCCTAACTAGATGAGAAAGAAAACAATAATAAGCAAAAACACGGAGATTTACGTGGTTTGGCGAAAATCCACCCACGTCAACGGGAGAGAGAGAGAGAGACAATTTCTTATTTGAGCGTATCTTCTGAGTACAAGGTACGATACTGAAATAAATAGATCTTCAGATCCGTACTTTCCTAATCCTAATAGGAGAGGAATTTCACCCTAAAGATATTATCAAATTTGAAACTAATTAATAAATCTTTAGTGATTATCCCCTATATATTAGAGATATCATGATAGATACTAGTTGCATTGAATTAGGACTATTTCCCATGAAAATCTCCTATAGATAGGTCCAAATCTAGGAAATATATTTGGAAACAAATAGCCTGCAATCTTAAAGTCTTTCTAGATTTCCCGATCGACTTTTTAATTTCGAATTTCCAATCAATCGAAATTTTATGGAATTCAAGACAACATCAGTAGTGACCATCCTCTTGCTTGTATCTAGGGATCAATGTCAAGTATTCCCATGGATAATCCAATCTAACCTGTACAATCTTGAAAGTATCTCTTAAAATTAAATTTGCGGAGAAAACCAAACCTTACATGTTGCACTCCTTTTACTTCAGTTTAGAGCATGTGCTTTTCGATTCAATGAGTTTTGTTAGAGAAAAAAGATGGTTTTAATGAGCTTCCATGTTGCAAATTAGTTATTATTAGAAATTTCAACATTTCCTGTACCTCTTCCAAGTATTTCCTTCGAATTTTTGTACTATCTTCCTCGATGTAACAACAATGTGGTTAATTACATATAATGTTTCCCTAAAGTAACACGTGTCAAATATTTAAGGGATTTCCTTTTTGATTTTTTTCAGTATATACAGACCCCGTATGTCTGATAATTAGATCTTTCCACTCTTTTCACATTTGATCTAGATTTCAAATATTCTAAAAATTATACAAAACCCAAGATTTCATTGATTATTCTATAGAAACTAATCTTATACATACATACACGCATAAGCTGTGGATAATGAAGCATATTAGATATTCAATTGGATGTATTCTCTCTTTTTTACTTACCCAACTTTGAAATCTTTGAATTTTTTTTTTAATTTTTTGTTTCTGTTGGTTAGTGAGAGATTTTCACTTTCGTTATTTGATTGAGCTCTAACGTATTAGGATAAAAATTAGGTCAACAAAGTCTAATGACGATCGTACTTGCATCTACAATGAGCTTCTAGTAATGGAGTTCCAAATTGTGTTTATCAGTTGGAGATTCGTATTTGCTTTATTTGGTTAATTGATAATTTATTAGACAAAGAAGTCGAGAAGTTATTTCGTTTTTACAAGAAGGTGATTGATGATAAAGCATAAATTGCATTTTCTTTTTTTGCATTGAAAATATAAGTGAATGATTTTTTATACTTCTTCTTCGTAAGATTCTTATATTCCCGCACAATCATGATTTTACGACTATCATTTTATTAAAATCATACTGTCATGTGTTGAATATGTTTGAATCACTATAATTTCACTGTAAGTTTCAATTAAGTTTTACTGCTAAGTTTTCTTGATTTTGTGTATATGAATCTTTAAATGTGAAAAGATGTTCTTTATTATTATTATTATTATTGAATTTGCTTATTATATTTTTATGAAAATTAAAATGGTGACAATATAAGTTCCACAACCTGAAAATAGTTACCACAAAGACCCATCACGGGCCATTCATTCCGAAATCATGGCTAAAGCGAGATGCCTGGAGAAAGCTTAAGAATGCCCTTGGAAAGGTAACACCATTTCAAATCCCGTCGAAATCAGATGGTGGCAGGATCATTGGCTTTTTTGGAAGGGCAGGAACACGTCTTAATTCTATTGGAATGCGTTTGAAACGATATTAGATTAAATCCCCTCCCTCCCCAAGCTTTTTTTTTCCTCTTTGACTTGTGATCGCAAGATATTTCTGTTTTGTTTCTCTTTTGAGATTGACGATGACAAAACTTTTTTTTTCTAGCCTTGCTCATGGCAAGTTCTGTACAATTATAATCTATAAATTGAATAAGGATTTCTGTCTATTATGTATGTATTCTCCTTTTAACAAGGAAAAAAATTTAACGAACTATATCCTATTGAATTATAATGGACATGAATTGCATGTCTACTCCTTTTAACAATTTGGTTCCCAATTCATGAGACAACGAGAAGGAGTGCCGATCTAACCCTTGGATCTATAAAAAAAAAAAAAAAATTCAAGGATCACGTTGTGATTGAGAAGTTCTATTCACGTATTCATAAAAATTTCACTTCCAATTCAAGAGCCAATGTGAAAGATGTGATATAACTAGTATAAACACCTAGAGGGAGGGTGAATAGGTGTAGAGAGATTATTCGCGCAAATATATATAACTTTTGCAATCAATGAACTGAAATCAAGTAGAGAGAGTTAGAGAAGATTGCAAACACTGTTTATAGTGGTTCGGCTTTTGACAAGCCTACGTCCACTCTTCGGGCGACCAGCCAATCGGCTGTATTTCACTATATGATCAACGGTGATTACACACTCTTGAGTGTTTGTACTCGGTGATGATCTGTCTCACTAAGTCACTCTCTTTTAGTAATACACTGAGATCACTCAAATGCGCACTATGAACAACAATTGAAGAATTGAATCAGCTTTGGAATAATGTTCATCTACTCTACCCCTAAGTCTCAACCTATCCTTAAATACTCTCCAAGCCACACTCGACCGTTGGCTCTTTCCTTAAGAGTTTAGTCTTCCCTTTCTTGGACAGACTTTATAAGGCAAGTCTTTTTGACCATTGAAGGTAGATCATATCCCCTTAGATTCTGTTCGCCCATACAATCGAACTGGGGCTTCCATAAGTGCTCTATTCTTCTTTGAAAGTTGTCCACTAATTGATCCCGCCAATCGATTTATATAATGAGTAATCAACATAAATAAGGTAAGTGAAATACTCTACCGTTGGTGATCTAATCTTGTAGATTCATCTTAAGTCTGACAGTCTTAAGTTCTGAGTCTGCCTAGATTTTCAGTCTGGTACGTTCAGACTTAAAATCTCAGTTTGGTCAAGTCAGACTTAAATCTCAGTCTGGTACGGTCAGACTTAAATCTCAGTTTAGTACGGTCAGACTTAAATCTTAGTCTGGTCGAGTCTTCCGTCTGGTACGGACAGACTCTAAGACATCTTATGATTTATCTTCTGCTACCAGCAGACTTTAAAGCCTATGTCTTTCTGTGTTCTTTTCCTTCAAAATATCATTCATAAAATGTTTTGTTAGCATCAAAACTAGGAGTTTTCTCAACAATCTCCTCCTTTTTTATGGTAACAAAACTTTTTATGCATATGGCTTATTGTCCCTACAAAATATGGTTAACAGAGCATGCTTCCAACTATTCTGCTCAACTCATAAGAATAGCTCATATCAACACTGTATAGACAAACAGCTGCAACATAATTTCACATCACAGCTCAACATGTTTCAGACTTTATCAGTACTATGTGATCAGCATATAAGAAAATATCATCAGTCATGCATAATCAGAACTTTCATATCACAGCTCAACAAAATATCATGCATCAGTCATCCTTATCATGCGTATTTATCAGTTTATCATGCGTCAACACAATGACAGACCTGTGATGCATTCATCATCAAATCAAAAAGCCACATACTCTCCCCCTTTTTGTCAACTTCAAAAAGTACTGGAAAAGAGTTAGTCAGTTCAAAAACAAACAAGTTATTTAAACAAGGCACAAGATGATTTTAAGATGTTTTCTTGTTGGGAGTCTGAACAAGGGTGAAATCCTCCATATCGTCGATAGACTTCTCAATCCCTGTCAATACATTGATTAACCGTCTTCTCGAGAGTCTCCGACGTTATTGAAAGAGGTTTCCATTGCGACCTGCTGATCTCTGATCTCTGTTAGAAGTGCTAAGATTTTCTGATAATCAGCATTCTCAGATGAAGCTACAGGTGCTTGAGTTTCAATATTCTCAGAATGATGCTTCCCCTGAGTTGATGCTTCATTCTGTCCTTGTTGCCCCTCTTTATCCCTATCCTCATCTCATTCTTCTTCTTCTTCTTCTGCTTCTGCTTCTTCTTCTTCTTCTTCTTCTACTTCTTCTGGATCATCCGCTGATTCAGATTCATCATTCTTCTCATGTTCTGTGCTGAGAATGTTTTCGCATGTGTTTCGCTTCGGTTCGGGACATTCTCGAGAAGTTTGACGCATATTTGCCAGAATTGCGGAGATGCTTTCCTCTTCATCTTCTTCATCTTCCAGTAGAAGTTGTCTTCTCCTCTTAGAACTTGGCTCAGCAGCAGCTGATTCTTTGCCTTTTCGTTTTGCTGTTTCTGCTCTTGCCAATTCTTTTTCCTTCCGTCTCCATGTCTCTGCGACATCCTTCAGTCTCATCTTATTGATCATTTTCATATCAATGGCCATTGTGGGAAGAGTTTTAGTGCTGAATCTCCTGGGTATATCTATCTTAAGATGATCAAAGATTCTTGTCACCAAAGCTCCATAGGGTAACTGTCCTTTGTCCTTAGACACTGTCCGATACATATGCAATATAATTGTGTGAGGCAGTGAGAACAGTACTCCCTTTTCAATAGCCCACATCAGTTTGGCCTCAAATTTGGATACATTAGTCTTAGATGAGGCTTTTGGACGAATGCAACTGATAATGATCTTATGCAGAATAGTTCTTGCAGAAGTTAGAAGAGGATAAGTTATACTAGCCCTCATTGACTTTGTAAGAAACTTACACGCTGTCTCATAAGAGACGTCTATTGGCCTGAATGCCCCCCTCTCAACTTTTATAATGTCAGCAAGAGTGTCTGAACTAACATCATAGAACTTGTCATTGACACTGAACTGCATTCTGTATGGAGATAGAAATGACAAGTTTGAGTAAAAATATGCTGTTAATTCAGGGTAAACAGCAGCAGAGTCAGTGCAAAATTGGTCTATTTGCAATTTTTCAAAGCATTCACGCAGATTCACTTCAGTAGCATCCAAATAATCAAAATCCACAATCCTGTGGTTCATGATTCCTCGATCCATCAGTCTATTAAAGAAAGTCTTATGCTCTCTGGATCGAAATAATTTCCCGGTTGTGTTCCGGGCTATAGTAGCTATTCCCATTCTCACTTCAAAATTCTTGTAAATCTTCTCATCATCTTCCTTCGCATTATCTCTACTTCTCCCTGTATCGCTCACTCGTTCTCTCCGAGTAGATGGTGGTTCTGTCATCTGAACTGCTTGGATGAGACGTAGTTCATTTGCGTACCCTTTCTCTCGCAAAAAATAAAGTTTAACGTCTTCCCTAGCATTCCTTTGGACTAACTTCTCATATCTCTTCATAACTACATGAGGATTATCAGTGGGTGTCGGTAGAGTTAATCCAGACGTACCTCTACGTGAGACATTTCCTTCTTCAGATTGTGGGCGGAGAGCTCTTGAAGATTCCCCATTATCATCTTTATTTCTTTGAGAAGAAATTCTTGGAGATTGTCCTTGAGTGTCTTCAGAGGTTTGTGTCAGATCGAAATGCGTTTGACCTTCATCAATATTTCTTCCTCCTCTTCCAGCGATCCTGTTTGATCTTCTTCGTGGGGATGGAGACCTTGATCTGGACATGGAGGATCTCGAAGCCGTGTTTGGAGAGAGTTGTTTTTGGAGAAGATTGATTTTGAAAACTTTTTGCTCTGTTAGGCTTTGTAAACAAAACGTTCTGAAGAGTTGTGAGGAAAAGACCCGATTTTTTGAGGTTTTTATACCTTTCGTGAAGAGAAGAAGTGAACAGTCGCAACCCAAAACACATTAAAATGGCAGTTATTCTAAACTTAACCAGAATATTCAATCATCATCGACATATGCCAGAAAATATGCAAATCAATCATGCAAATCAAAAACTTACTAATAAAGATTTACCAGATTTAAATAAGGAAATAACACACCAACCTAAAATACCATTATTTCCTTCTTCAATCTTCTTTGAAGAATAGTCTGTCCAGACGATTGCTTCTATCAGACTTTGTCCTTTCTTGAATTTATTGTCTAGTAGAAACTTGCTCAATCGTTCATACCAAGCTCGAGGTGCCTGTTTCAGACCGCAAAGTGCCTTCTTTAATCTGTATACATGGTCTGGCTTTCTTGGTTCTTCAAATCCAGGAGGCTGCTCTACAAAGACTTCTTTTTTGATTAACCCATTCAGAAAAGCACTTTTCACGTCCATTTGATATAGCTTGAAATTTTGATAGCAAGCATAAGCAAGTAGTAGTCTGATTGCTTCTAGTCTTGCAACTGGGGCATAAGTTTCATCATAGTCTATTCCTTCAGATTGAGAATAACATTTTGTCACGAGCCTTGCCTTGTTTCTAGTAACTTTGGCAAGTTCATTGACTTTGTTTCTGAAAACCCCTTTAGTACCAATGATGGTTCGTCCTTTGGGTTTGGGCACCAATTCCCATACATCATTTCTTTTGAACTGTTGAAGCTCTTCTTGCATTGCCTCTATCCAGCTTTCATTTTCCAGAGCTTCATTAATTCATTTGGGTTCAATTTCAGAAATCAGTGCAACAATACCCGTGTCCTTTTTGTTCCTTGATCTGGTTTGAATCCCCTCGTTGATGTTTTCAATCACAAGCTCCTTAGGATGAGTAGACTTATGCTTCCAGTTTCTGTTTGGAACTTCACTATTATCAGAATCTTTTGCTGATGCAGGAATGTCAGGCTGAGTTGCCTCTATCCAGCTTTCATTTTCCAGAGCTTCATTAATTCCTTTGGGTTCAATTTCAGAAATCGGTGCAACAATACCGTGTCCTTTTTATTCCTTGATCCGGTTTGAATCCCCTCGTTGATGTTTCCAATCACAAGCTCCTTAGAATGACTAGACTTATGCTTCCAGTTACGTTTGGAACTTCACTATTATCGAATCTTCTCGCTGATGCAGGAATGTCAGGCTGAGTTAGTCGTTCTTCATGAGTTGCTTCTTTGATTGTTTCCTGGGAAGATTATGCTTCTTTGTTGAGACCAGATCTTTCAGGAGCAACATTTGATTCTGATTCTTCATTTACTGTACTGCTTTGTTTTGAAACTTCTTTCTCCAGAAACTTTACGTTCATGGATTCTTCCACTGTCTGAGTGTTCTTGTTGAACACTCTATATGCTTTACTAGAGTTTGAATAGCTCAGAAAAATACCTTCATTTGACCTTTCTTCAAACTTACTAGGTTGATGATTAACATTTTTAAGAATATAACATAGACAACCAAAGATTCGAAAGTAGGAAACAATAGGTTTTCTTTCTTTGAAAATCTCATAGGGGGTTTTCTCAAGAATTGGTCTAAGAAATACTCGTTAATAATATGGCAAGAAGTAGAAACCGCTTCGCCGTAACCGAGTTGCCACCTTGCTTTTTATAAGCAATGTTCGGTCATTTCCGCAAAGACCTATTTTTCTTTCCACCACTCCATTTTGTTCTGGAGTGTAGGGAGATGAAAATGTATGCTGTATACCATTTTTGTCACAAAAAATTGTAAAGTCTTGATTCTCAAATTTTCCCCCATGATCTATTTTGATACTTGAAATAGAGTACCCTTTTTCATTTTGGACCCTCTTTGCAAATGTTGAGAAATATGAGAAGGTATCTCCTTTATTTGCTAGAAAATATACCCATGTAAATCGAGAGTAATCATCTACTATCATAAGACAGTACTTCTTACCTCCAATGCTCTGGGTTTTGGTTGGTCCAAATAAGTCCATGTGAAGAAGCTGCAACACACGATTAGTAGAAATTTGTTTTATAGACTTGAAAGAGCTTTTTACCTGTTTTCCCAATGTACATGCAGAGCAAAGTTCTGTTTTCTTGTAACTTAGTGAAGGCAAGCCACGAACAAGCTTTTTGCTGGTAAGCTTGGAAATTTGTTTCATGCTGATATGCCCAAGTTTGTGGTGTCACATATCTGCTTCATCTTGGACTGATAATAGACATTTTGCAGTATCTTCATTTATGTCCAGAAGATAAATGTTCTCATGCCTTCGTCCAGTAAAAGTCTGTGAATAGTCATTGCTTGTTCCAGAACATAGGTTCTCTTTGAAGTTTATTCTGAAGCCAGCATCACATAAGTGACTGATGCTCAGAAGATTGTAGTTTAATCATTTGGCTAGAGAAACATTGTTGATGATTAAGCTACCGATCTTGACAGTTCCCAGTCCAATAATGTTTCCTTTGGTGTTTCCTCCAAACGAAATTGTTCCTCCCTTGATTCTTTCGAATCCAATGAACATTTTTGAGTTTCCTGTCATATGTCTTGAACATCCATTGTCCAAATACTATTTCTTCTTACTTTTGAAGCTTACCTGCAATGTTTACACATACTCATTTTTTCTTTGGTACCCAAATTTTCTTGGGTCCATTGAAGTTAGTAGTATAAGCTTTTTCTATCCATTTCTTTTGAACAGTCTCAGACTTTAGGATATTTATTCTCAAAATGTTCTCTTTCTCCACGGTTAGAACACTTTAGATTTTCACGACCAATGGATTTAACAAAATTCCTTTTAAAATGGTTTTTATATGCCTCGTTGAGGAAGTCTCGTTTAATCCTTTCCTTGACCTTAGGAAAATCAATTAACGATTTGCTTTCCTTGCAAAACCCAAGTCCTGACTTATCATAATGAGGAATTTGGATAGAAAGAATATGCTGCAGATTTTTCGTTCCTTCAGAAAACTTTACATTAATATTTGAAATTTCCTTTCTAAGAAATAGATTCTTGTTTTGTAAAGAACTTTGATTTTCCTTTATTTCCAAAAGTTCCTTTTTAAGGGTCTCATTTTCATTTCCGATGGAATCCCGACTTTTCTCCATTTCCGTAAATTCCTTTTTAAGATCATTAAACTTTCCTATTAACGAACAATTCTGATGACTCAGCTTGCGATTTTCTACCTTTAAATTTGAGATCTTTTTCAAGGTAGATTTTAGATTTAAACACAGCTCATTTATGTAATCAGAGATTTCTATTGGAATATTGGAATGATTTACCTCGATTTCTCTGTCTGAATCTGAGTCTAAGCCTGAATCTGTTTTAGAGTTTGAGTCTGAATGTGCCATAAGACAAATGTTTCCATATTCGTCTTCACTATCCTCAACTTCTGTGTCACTCCATGTTTTAGCTTTGAGGGCCTTCTTGTACTTCTCGAATTTCCTTTTGTTCTTTTTGAGCTTGGGACGATTCTGTTTAATATGTCCATTTTTCTTACACTCAAAACAAATGACATCTTTGGCATAGTCTTCCTCGTCATCGCCCGCGTTGTCCAGGGTCATGCTGTTTTGTTTCCCGTTGTTGAACTTCCCGCCTTTTCGTTTAATTTCTTCACCTTTTTGATCAGCAGTGCAAGTTCCTCGTCGTCCAGCTCTTCCTCAGAATCTGTATCATCAGAATCAGTGTTAGACTTAAGAGCAATGGACTTTTTACCTCTGGATTCCACTTCCTCGTTCATTTGTTCTGCTTCATAGGATTGCAGAGTACCAATGAGCTCATCGACTGTTAGTGGTGAAATTTGCAGAGTTTCTCTGATAGATGTCTTCACATTGTTCCATTCTTTTGACAGTCCTCTCAGAAGTTTGTTGACCTTCATTGGTCCAGGAACAGGCTGTCCTTGATATGCCAATCCGTTTACAATTTCTGTAAAACGACTGAACATATCTCCTATGGATTCTCCATGCTTCATCTTAAAAGATTCGTATTGACCAAGTAATATGTTTACTTTGGTCTCCTTGACACGATCAATTCCTTCATATGTCACATGTAGTCTATCCCAAACTTCCTTTGCTGTATCACAAGAAGATATTCGATTATATTCATTAGGTGATAAAGCACAATATAGAGAGTAAATAGCCTTTGCATCAATAATTTGTCTCTTTGTTATCTCTTCTGGAGAGAAAGTGGCTGATGGTTCTGTTTCTTTCCCATCGTTACTCTTTGACGTCTTTCTGGTGTTATCAGTGGGCTCAATTCCCCTCTCAACCACATCCCATTCCAGTGGATCTTTCGATCTAAGAAAGGCCTTCATTTTATTCTTCCAAATATTGTAATCTTTGTCGTCAAAGTATGGTGGATGAGTGTTGCTTTGCCCCTCAATCAATCCTGGTGCAAGAATACTAGCCATAGAGGATCTTTGACTCAGAAGTAACAAACACTTCAAGATCTCGAGCACGAGGCTCTGATACCAATTGATATAACTAGTATAAACACCTAGAGGGGGGATGAATAGGTGTAGAGAGATTATTCGGCAAATATATATAATTTTTGCAATCAACGAACTGAAATCAAGTAGAGAGAGTTAGAGAAGATTGCAAACACTGTTTATAGTGGTTCGGTTTTTGACAAGCCTACGTCCACTCTCCGGGCGACCAGCCAATCGACTGTATTTCACTATATGATCAACGGTGATTACACACTCTTGAGTGTTTGTACTCGGTGATGATCTGTCTCACTAAGTCACTCTCTTTTGGTAATATACTGAGATCACTCAAATGCGCACTATGAACAACAATTGAAGAATTGAATCAGCTTTGGAATAATGTTCATCTACTCTACCCCTAAGTCTCAACCTATTCTTAAATACTCTCCAAGCCACACTCGACCGTTGGCTCTTTCCTTGAGAGTTTAGTCTTCCCTTTCTTGGACAGACTTTATAAGGCAAGTTTTTTTGACCGTTGAAGGTAGATCAGATCCCCTTAGATTCTGTTCACCCATACAATCAGAATCTGGGCTTCCATAAGTGCTCTATTCTTCTTTGAAAGTTGTCCACTAATTGATCCTGCCAATCAGATTTATATAACAGAATCAACATAAATAAGGTAAGTGAAATACTCTATTGTTAGTGATCTAATCTTGTAGATTCATCTTATGTCTGACAGTCTTAAGTTCTGAGTCTCCGCTTTAGATTTTCGATCCAGTACGTTCGGACTTAAAATCTCGATGCAGTCAGTCGACTTAAATCTCGCCCAGTACGGTCAGACTTAAATCTCAGTCTGGTCGAGTCTTCCGTTTGGTACGGACAGACTCTAAAACATCTTATGCTTTATCTTCTGCTACCAGCAGACTTTAAAGCCTATGTCTTTGTGTGTTCTTTTCCTTCAAAATATCATTCATAAAATGTTTTGTTAGCATCAAAACTAGGAGTTTTCTCAACAAGATGGAGGGCTAATCTAACCCTAGGACAATCATGTAAGATGGGAACTCCTTGATTCCTATACTAAAATTGAATAAGAATTTCTGTCTATTATGTTATATATCTAACTAATCCAATTATAATCTATTAATCAAATTGTGAGATAATAACAATATAAATTGAATAAGGATTTCTAATTTATAACTATTATTATCAGTCATATAATACAATTATTGCATGTTATATTTAAACTAAATAGTTAATAATACATAATAAATATAATGGATATTACCATTTTAGTAGCTTCTTATCGATATTAAATTTATAATATTTTATCCATAGCTATAAGTCTAATATAAACATAGTTGAAGTAAACAAAATTTAATAAATGTGAATTTATAACTAAACTATGATTATTAAGAACCTAAAAATGCTCTCGCCGAGGAGAGCATAATTATTATTAGTGAATTGTATGTATACTCCTTTTAAAAAATTAGTTTGGAAAAAAATTTAATAATAGATGTATTATTATTCTATTATCAATTTGGTTTACGTATATTGTCCTTCACTAATAATAATTAAATTAGTGCAATTAATTAGAATAATTATTATTAGACATAAATAATATATTATTATTCTATTATGGTTTTTGAATAATGTGATAATAGAATAATAATATATCTTTTTCTGTGTGTAAGTAGAAATAATAGCGGAGGAGACAGGCCTCCATGCATGGAGGTCAGTCCATATCTCAATCCCAATCCCTCCCCCTCTTCCTCTCTCCCTCCCTCCTCATATCTTTTTTCTGTTTGTAAGTAGAAATAATACATATTAAAAAAAAAAATTTAAAAAAAAAAAAATCTTTTTCCTAGAAACAACACATTTCTCACTGAGGCCGTAGAAATAATACATATTAAAGCCCCATTTTTTTTTTCGTGAAAAAAATAAATTTTAAAAAATTATTTTCTCAAATATTTTTATTATTGCCAATAATTAATGTCTAAATATTTTTCAGTCATCTTGACGTGCTACGTCCTGAGTCAATCTATTGAAATTTACTTGTCATCTACCTTGAGATCGTTCAGCAAAGCTCAATCTCTTGTCGTGACCAAGATTCTACTCCCATCGCCAATTTCCATTTTTTTTCTTTGTTAGTAGGCTTTTTGACGCCAAAATCTTCCACTTGTTTTTTTGTCTGTGACTATCACGAACGAGAAGTAACTTTTTACCACGCATTCTTTCCTTTATATCATTAGTGTTGATGCCAATGACGTTGGAGCACTCCTGTCCCCCGAGTTTTTGGAGTAACTTCTTTTGCAGGTCGAGACGATCACTCTCATTCGGTTCCCCAATGTTAGCAACAAAAACAAAGTACTTGAATTTGTCGCGAATTTGATCAAAAGCAACTCTGGCCACCGTTTGTCTTATCTATTCCTTCCGGACCACATATGCCTACCATGCGCACACCCTTTTCGTCGCCCTTATTTAGCAAGGAAATCATGTCGTCTACCAAATGATCTACTCCAGTTGTGTCTTTCACAAAGTAGAGAGGCCGTATTTGACGAATCTCCTCAACAAGGCGCTTGACTATTATTTCAATGAGCTTCCATTCATTGCTGATGTTAAATATTAGTGCAAAAATTACATGAGCAATATGTATGACAAAATAAACATACACATATACCCCAAGAGACAACATATGACAAACATTGTACTCACATTTCTATGTGGGAATATGAAATATGAATAGCAAAAATCGACTTGACTAAGTCACCATAGGCATTGGCATGTATAACAAAGAAATGGTGATTAATTAGGCTCTACATTCGATAGTAACCTCATCCTCCGGCAAAGGGGGTGAGACGTACCATGCATACGAAGAAACAACACATTTCTCACTGAGGCCGTAGAAATAATACATATTAAAGCCCCTTTTTTTTGCAAAAAAATAAAATTTTAAAAAATATTTGAGAAAATATTTTTATTATTGACAATAATTAATGTCTAAATATTTTCCAGATAATAAAGATAATTTTTGTAAGCAATGTAAGAGATCAATTTTAAAAAAATTCAATAATTTCTTTTTCCGCTAAACAAATGGAGCTTAAATAAATAAGAATGCTTCGTCAATAGTTTTCCCAATTTCTACCGTGTTATCATGTTTTTAATATGAAACTCCGAAATTTGGCCCACAAAAGGTTTGAAAGCTCAAAAGGAACTCTTAGCAGAAGAAAAATAAGTTTACCCTATTATACAGTTTTATGGATTGAACTAATTTAAACCTAGTATCTATCATGTTTGCATTTCTCTCCCTTTATAGTTTTCATTTTGTTCCCCAATTTTGAACAATGCACGCTACAATTATGGGGAATATTTAATACGGCCTTTTTGCTTTGGCTTTCTATATTTTTTTTATAGGGAAAATTTAAAAAAGCATCTTCACATTTCAATTTCATATCAATTTGCATATTGAGTTTTGTAAACTAATGTCGCGACCTCCCTCTCATGTCTTGGAAGGCTAATGACTCGGCTAAATGCTTTTCAAGGGCTTTAGCCTAGGCTCTCCCAAGCCCACCAATTCACGACTTAAGGTTCGAGTTTTTAACCTACAATTCAATTTCATTTAAAAATGAGTCGCCACTAATCAGTTTGGGGTGGGTCGATTAAAAACTCAAGTGAAATATTGGGAGAAATATTTTACTCCTTCACAACCAGAAAAACTAGGATCAGGGACTTGATTACACTAGTTAATCACTAATGCCCTTTCGGTACCTAATCTTGTTTAAACCCGTTGAATTTTTCAAGGATTTTTCCATCCATTGTTGAAACAAACATTTTTTGGCTTTTTCTTTTTTTTTGGAAAATATAAAATATTTCTGGATTTTCTTTTTTTTTCTAGAAAATGTGAAATATAAAATATTTTTTGATTTTCTGATCTCTTTTGGAAATTATAAACTATTTTTCGGATTTTCGGATTTTTCTGGAAATTTTTTAAATTTTTTTAAAAATACTTTTATAATTAAAATAATAATATATTATTATAATAAACCGATTGGACCGGGTAGGGTCATCTAGCTAGACCCGGGTCAGGTTCGGCCCGGGCTCTAGAGCCTTAGGGTCCTGCTGGGCTAAGTTTGGCTAAAGGGCCCTATTTGCTTGGCCCGCGGGAAGTACCTGAAACAAAAACAAATTAATTAGTCAAGCCCACTAAAACAAAAAGAAGTCCAACCCAAGAAGGCAGAAGAGGCCTAATAGCTCAGCTCGGAAGAACCAAACCCTAAAAGACCTAGCCCTCACACCCGACCCGGCTCTTGACCCGGATTGTTGTTGCCGCCGCTTGCCTTCTCTCCTTCGCTATTCCTCCAACACGTTGATGAGGGATGGCTGAGCGCGTCCCAGCCCGGCCACTGCGAGCGGCGGCGATCGTCGCGAGACCGGCCGACGGGACGACGAAGCGGTGAGTGGCACCAAGGATGACGGCGGTCGACAGCAGGGGCAGTTGGCTTGGACAGCGTGAGGTTGGACTAAGATCCGTGAGCGGCTAGGTCGTCATGGGACAGAACGGCTTCGGCTGGGGGGACGATTGTTGGTGGGAGCGACGTGAACTCGACGGCATGAGGCTCGGCTGAGATCAGTGAGTGGCTCGGTCATTGGTGGGCAAGCGGCGACGTCTATGGTCGCAAGCGGTGCCGTTGGTGACTGAGCAGGGGCGGCGTCGGGCCAAGCATTGTGTACGGCGTTTCAACAAACATCTGAAGCTTGAGACGAAGGGTTCCCCGACTCGAACGTGATCGCGGATGGCACTGGTGCCTTCGACACGCGACCGTTTGCAATGGTCGGCGGCAACTATCCTCCTCCGCCTTTCTATCCCTTGCTCACAGCCCCCTTCCAGACTTACATTTCTCTATCACAAATTTCGGGTCTCTCTTTCAGATTTGCTTCTCCTCCACTCTCTCACAGATCTCTCTTTTTCGATTTCTTCTCTCCTTTTTCAGATCTGTCTCCCTCGCGGCTCTCTCTTCCTCAGATCTGGATTTTTTTCAGAACCTCTACTCTCACTCTTCTCCCTCAAATCTCTCTTTCAAATCTCCCTTCTCTCTCTCTTTTTTCGCCACCTGCTTGCGCCCCTTTTCTGATTTCTCCCTACCTTTCTCTCTAACTCTACTCTTTTCTTTCTCTCCCGAAAACTCCCCCTTTTTTCAAATTTTTCTCTCCCTCCTTCTGAGGTACGGACCTCTGGAGTGCCAAAAGTTGGCACAAAGGGACACTTAAGTGCCAAAAGTTACAAACGGTACACTTAAGTGCCAAAATCGGAGCAAAATGGATCACTTAAGTGCCAACGGCGAGAAAATCCGGCCAAAATGCATACGTGGCATTTTCCGACGACAACTTTACTTAGGTGGCAATTATGGAAAAAAAAAAACACATGTGGCATATGAAAATTATCTGACGTGGACTATAAAAATACAGGTGGACTCGTGCAAGCTAAACGACGTCGTTTTTTCTTGTGAAAGAACGACGTCGTTTAGCTTACTTTGGCTAAACACATCGGGCTCACTCCTGTCTTCGTCGCCGGCTCAGTCCTGTCTTCGTCATTGTTCATCTTCACAGAGGAGAGGGCACTTCATCACTCGTCGTCGTCACTTGCTGTCGTCCCTCGCCATCGTCGCTCGCCGTCATTGTTCACTCACCGTCGTTCGCTGGCTGAGGTTTGTGCTTTTCTCTCTCTATGGATGAAATTAGGGTTCGGAATTGTCTATTAGGGCTCGAATGGAAAAATTGGGGCTCGACTGTGAAATGTGGGGTTTGACCAAGAAAGATAGGGCTCGTATGATATTGTGATAGACGATTTAGGGCTCAAATGTAGTGCTAGAGTAATTGAAGGGTTCGCATTGGCAATTTAGGGCTCGGCCGAGAAAAAATTAGGGTCGGTATGCTACTGTGATGTGTGATTTAGGGCTCGAATATGGTTTTGTGATATGCGATGGTCTTTTTAGGGCACTGTTGGATATATTGATGTGCGTGGGTATTTTTAAGGCTCCGATGGGATATTCTGTAATGTGCGATAGCGATTTCTAGGGCTTGGAGTGGTTGTTGTGGGGACTTCTGGTCATTTTGAAATTGACATATTGAAATGGGTATCGTGGGGGAGTTGTCCTTGTTGTAGGGACCTCTATTTGTTGATTTTATAATGAAAGTTATTATAATAGTCAGATGCTCTTTTCTTTCTTTAATAAAGTGTATGACAGTGTGGGGATCTCCATGTGCAATTGCAATTGTCAATTGTCTTTTGTCGATGTGGTCCCAAAAAGTTAATTGTTTTCTTTTTTCCTTGCTTACAGAAATGGCTTGTAATAAAGATTGTGTTCCTGTTATTGTTTGCTACGGAGGGGACTTTGTCATTGGGGAGGACGAGTGGGAGTATGAGGGGGGAAACGAGGGCACTATTTTTGTCGAAGTATAGAAGGCATCTTATATTGGGTTTGTTAGGGATATAGTGACATATTTGCCTTGCAAAATACAGAAGTTGCTATATTTTGTTCCGGGGAAGGGTTTGAGAGATGGTTTAAGAAGCTTAGAAGATGATAATGGATTTAGAGATGTTTTATACCATTATCTTCATGGCGAAGAAGCGAAAGTATACGTTGAGTACAATAGTGAGTCTGAGGACAAAGATGATTGAGAGAGTACCCAAGTAAGAGAAGAGGGAGATGGTAGGGATGAAGGACAACAAGATAGACAGGAAAGTGGTGATATCACAATCACTAAATTAGATTGGGAAGTAGCTCAATTCAGTGATGATGACGATAAAGGGTTGGCCGTTGGGAATTTCTTAAGTGATGAGGACGACGAGGAGCTTGTACAGTCAATGAGAAAGCAAAGGGACTTTTTGGCCAATAAATTTGCAGCTTTACAAGTAGCTGATAAAGCTCCAAACAGGGCTGAAGGCCCTGTAGATGCTGGTGTTGGCCCTGTAGATGCTGGTGTTGCTGGTCAAGAGACTGATTATGAAGAAAGCATCGACAATGCTACTTTCGAGAGCGAGCTTGAAGAAGATGAACAACCTGTACGTAGAAGGAAAAGTAAATTTCCTTCTTATGATCCATCTATTGTTTCCCCTTCTTTGTCAGTAGGTATGAAATTATAAGATGCCAAACAATTTAAGGAAGCTATACTGAAGCACTCCATTGCTGAACAAAGGAATATTGACTTCATTAGAAACACTAAAGCCTTTGTAAGAGCTAGGTGTTCACAGCAAAATTGTCCATGGAAGATCTACGGCGAGTTTGTTAAGAGGAGTGAATCTTTTCAGATTAGGTCTTTCCAAGAACACACTTGTTCCATTAATTTTCAAAACAAAAGGGTAACAAGTGCATGGCTGTCGAAGTAGTTTTTTGATCTGATGAAGTTGATGCCCAAGATGAACAGTGTGCAGTTCAAGCAGTTGGTGAAGGAGCGTGTGGGCATTAATGTTTCCAAGAATCAGTGCAAAAGAACGAAGCAAAAGGTGATGAGGATACTCATTGGTCAGTATGGTGAGGAATATGGGCAAGTGTGGGATTATGCTTGGGAGTGTAGGGTGCAAAACCCTTCAAGTAGAGTGTTTGTTGAGGTCATGGAGAGGCCACTTCTTGATAGTGGAACTAAGTTCGATAAGTTCTATGTGTGCTTCGATGCGTACAAACACGGATTTTTAGCCGGGTGTAGACGGATCATAGAATTGGATGGTTGTTTCTTAAAGGGCTTGTGCAAAGGAGAATTGCTGGCTGCAATTGGAAGAGATGCGAACAACCAAATGTTTCCATTAGCTTGGGTTGTTGTGAAGATAGAGAACAAGGACAATTAGTCTTGGTTCCTAAAAAATCTCATGGCTGACTTGGATATAACAAATGGGGAAGGATGGGCATTTATGAGTGACCAACAAAAGGTAATGTCATAGCAATTTGTTTGTTTTTTGATATTAACAACATGCTATTTTCTTACATTTCTTGTTTCAAATTATTGTAGGGACTCGTTCCGGCATTGGCCGAGTTGATGCCCTATGTCGAACATCGAATGTGTGCACAGCACATATATACAAATTGGGCAAAGACCTATAAAAGGGATAAACTGCAATTGCAATTTTGGTAGCTAGTAAAGAGCATAAACATGGCTGACTTTAGGATGGCTAAAGAAGGATTGGTTCAGTTGACCAAGGAAGGCTCTGATGCACTATTCAAGACAGAACCAAAGCATTGGTGCAAGGCCTTCTTCAGCGAGCAATTCAAGTGCGATCACGTTGACAACAACATATGTGAAGCATTCAATGGGAGAATAATTGATGCGAGATGCAAACCAATCATCTCAATGCTTGAAGATATACGAGTATTGGTCATGACTCGGCTCTACAAACAAAGAGATGAGGCTACGAAGTGGACTAGGCAATATGGTCCTAGGATTGCCAAGAAATTGGATGAGAACTTGGTTGCAAGTAGATATTGTTATCCCATCTAGAATGGGGATGAAGGATATGAGATAATGAAGGGTTCTGATAAGTATGTTGTCCATCTAGGTAGGAGAAATTGTTCATGTCGAGCATGGCAACTAAGTGGAATTCCTTGTGTACATGCCATATGTGCCATCCAATTGAAAGGCCATAACGTGGACGATTATATTGATAATTGGTACAAGAAAACGACATATCTTGCTTCATACCAATTCATGATGCAGCCAATCAGAAGTAGCAAGTTTTGGGAGCCAACAAATCGTGAAGCACCTCAACCTTTGCCGCTGAAGAAGCAAATGGGAAGGCCAAAACGAAGACGAAGAATGTCGGAGGGGGAAGTCTCGAGTCAGCAAAGAATGAGTAGGACAGGTGGGAAGATGACATGCTCTTATTGCCATGTAGCAGGGCACAATACTAAAGGTTGTCAATTAAGAAAGCAGCAAGAACAGTCAGGTGAGAGGCTAGTGGAAGGGCTTAGTGAAGGGACAGGTAGAACGATAACTGAAGGCCAAACAGAAGGGCAAAGTGAGTCCACTATTCATCAGTCAACAACAAGAAATCCCGTAAGTTATGATATTTTTGTTTATGTTATTTTTTGTTTATTACATATTTGTACATAGCATAATTAGCAGGTATTTTTAATGTGTTTGTCAGGTGACGAATAGGACACCTGAAGGATTGGTTGAAACTGCACAGGGCCAGTTCAGTCGACCATTCCTTAGCTGAAGAAAAAATACCCAGTAAGTTCAATGACTTCTTTAGTTTTCCTTTACGTTATTATATGGGTTGATGCTATATTCATAATGTCTTTATTAGATTAGAAGAGGGCAAGCTCTAGCTCGATTGCCAACAAAAGGGCTAACAGAAAGGCCAACAACAGAAAGGCCAATAGAAGGGCTACCACACGGGCTAGGTGAAGGTGTCGGTGAAGTCGAAAGACTAGATACGAGAAGGACAACTAGAAGAAGGGCAGTTGAAGGGTTAGCTACCAAAAGGCCAGCTGAAGGGCTAGCTACAAGAAGGCCACCCAGAAGACGCCTAGTTGAACAATTGGTTGAAGAAGCCCCTGTTGCACCTGAAGAGCTAAATGTAACTGAAGCTGAATGGCCATTAGAAGAGCCACATGAAGGGCCAACTAAAGAGCAAAAAGAAGGGCCCAAGAAATCACAGGCCAAAAAAAGGGATAATAAATCACAAGATGCTAAACGTGATGCTCCAATTCGAACAAGAGGGGCTATTGGGAAGAGACTAAGACAATATGGTTATGGCCTTTATACAGATGACCGTACTGGAACAGTCATTCTTAATGTAAGTTTTATTACTTGCATTTAATAAATTGTGTGAACTTTTGCTTATAATTTACTTGTGTTTTTTTAGCCCGGGAGAAGTTCGGAGGTTCTTATTTCTCAAGGCCTTACTCAAGAATCAACGGCCGCGCCAAAAAAGAAAACGACATCGATTACGCCAAAAAAGAAGACAACATTGGCTACGCCAACAAAGAAGACAACATTGGTTGCGCCAAAAAAGAAGACGACATCAATTGCGCCAACAAGAAAGACCAACAACTCAGCACCAGCTCCATCTGAATCAGTTCATCCTGAGACAATTGCAGCTCCATTTGAATCAGTGCATGAAGAGACAGTTGAAGAGGAAGTTGTACGTCCAGTTAGAAAGAGTGCAAGGATAATGAATCGAGGTCCATCGAAAGGAGCACGAACAAGGGGGCCTGTGCATATTGATATTGATTGATAAGAAGGGCTGGTTTTGTTACAACTTGTTGTGGATGATTTTTTTTATTTTTTTTGGTTTGTCACTATGTTGGTGAGACTTGAAATCAGATATTGATGGAATGATCTTGCTACTTATCAATTTTTGTTGTTGTGTTTTTGATATTTTCGATTTACATTCTGCTTTACTTGCTTTACTAATGGTTGGTGATTATTGGTGGTGGCTATGTGGTTATGCAAGAGGCCCCTACAACACTTGGTGCAAGTGTGCAGTTTGCACATCTTGCACCAGGTGGTGCTTGGTGCAATCATGCTATGATGGTGGTGGTGGTTCATACTCTAGTCGTACTAGAGCTGGTTGTGTTGAAGGTTCATGCCTGTTGGTGGTGGGTCTGTAGTGGTGGTTTGGGGGGTTTGTGCAGCACCTGATACAAGTGTGCATTCTGCACATCTTGCATCAGTTCGTGCTAGAGCTGGTAACCTGCACTTAAGTGCTCCTTTCCTGGAGAAGTTGACACTTAAGTGTTCACTTTTAAGCACCGACTAGCACTTAAATGATCACTTTCAACAATAACCTGACACTTAAGTGATCTTTTCGTTAATTTGACTAGCACTAAAGTGATAACTAAATACAATTTATGGCACTTAAGTAATAGCTCGTGCCTATCCTATGATACAGCAAGCAGCAAACCTAAACCAACTACATGTATATCATCTCATCATTCCCTTTTCTTGACCTCCCTCAAAGCCGGTCGATGGTGTGGACAGCACAAACACAAATAAAATAATCTACATTTAATCCAAAACGATTACATTTATCAACTCATTTTCAACTATAGCAGCTGAAGAAACTTCGTCTTATCTTCAAGTGCTTTACATTTGATCATTAAGTAGGCTATATAACAAAACAACACTATAATAAACATTTGATAACACTTCCGTTCAATTTTCATTCTTGAAACTTCATTCTTCAATAAATAATTAACTGAAGATACTTCAGCTTGCTTTGAGACTTCATTCTTCAAATAATTAGCCGAAGATGCTTCAACTTGCTTTGAGTCAACGTCGTCCAAGTCGTCCACGAACGTAGATGGAGGTTGACGCCGCCCATCAAGTAGGTCTAATATCACCTCTGTCGCTCGGTCAGAGAATTTCGCGTCGATCCATTTGAAGTATTTGCACTTCGACCCTTCTTTATATCTAGCGCATCCATAGAATCTTCTCCCGGGATTCATTCGAGTCCACGATGTTCTTCTTGGACTCGGCAACCCACAATAACAGAAACGTTCGTGCTCGCCTTCTCCGTCGCTTCGATGAGACGAATTCGAGCTGCTGCTTAAAATTCTGCTCTCCATTTCCAGTATTCAGCGCTCGATAACCCACAACAATAGATGAATTCGCGCTTGCCTTCTCCTTCACTTCGGTGGGATCTCGGGTTAATTGAAATAATTCGAGTGCTTGAGAGATTTTTGGGGCAAATCGAAATTAGGGTTCAAGCTCTTCTTGGGGAATTTGGCTGATTTAGGGATTTAGTTGGTAATATGAGATGAAAATGGGGAGACGACGCCGTTTTGGCCATTTTAGGGCCTTTGCTTTGTCCATCTATGGAAACGGCGTCGTTTTGGGTGAGGGTTAGCTGAGGTGGATCTCTGGCGAGCCACGTTGGCAAGAATATTAATAAAAAATTGCCACGTAGGATTTCCGGCAGGACTCCGACGACTTGTCACTGAAGTGATCCATTTTTTTTGAAAAGTGGCACTTAAGTGTACCTTTTGTAACTTTTGGCATTTAAGTGTCCCTTCGTGCCAAGTTTTGGCATTCCCGCTGTACTTATGCCCCCTCCTTCTCTGCTTCCGCTCGCCTCTATTTATAGGCCGAGGAGGGCCCGGTCGATGGAGGGCTTCGCCGCCGGTCCTTGGCATGCCGACCGGCCTCCCTCTTGGCTGAACCGGCGTCCCATCCCCTCTTCTCCGCTGAGGCCATCTCGGCATTGAAGAAGTCCCCGCCAAGACGTCCCTCCGCCCAGTTTTGCGCCGGATCTCGCGCGGAAGCATTGATGGCGCTTGCGAGACGTCCCCTTCGTCGCCGATATGCTCTCCTCCACTGTCGTAGGTCCTCTTCCGTGCGTCGATGTCTCCTGTGCTCGATGTCTCCTGCGCGTGATCCGTAACGCCGAGGAAGAAAGAAAGAGGAAGGAAGGAGGAGAAAGCAGAGGAGGAGGAGGGGGGCGCAGTCTTTGGAGCCGCCACGAGCTCCTCAACGCATTGAATGCGCTTGCCCCCCTCCATCGCCGGTTATTCGGTCTACGTTGTCCCCTCCCCCTCTTCGATTTCTGTAGGCGTTGCCGTCTTCTCCCCTCTTCTCTCTGTTGCGTGCGTGAAGCACAGCAAGGAGGAAGAAGGAAGACGGCTGGGTTGGGCCGGCGGAAAGAAAAAATGAAAAGGGCCGGGCCCTAGGCTTGTGCAGATTAGAAGAAGGAAGAATGGGGCTGAGCGCGAATAAGAAGAAAAGAAGAATGGGGCTGGGCGTACCCCTCCATGGACCTCCTTTTTAAAAAAAATAATAATGATAATGATGATAATAACCTGAAAATGGAATAAAAATATGGTAAAATAAAGATAGAAAATAAACTTAATATATGCAAACGATATTAGTATCGATGTGATGCGAAAATCATTTTTGTTAGGATCAAATTGAACCTTAATTTTCTATACAATTTAATTCTTAAAACACTTAGTCAAAATTTAGGTGTCAACAACTAACAACTAGCCCATTGCATCTAATATTTGGTCCAATTCATAAATATGTCATTTTCCTTCCAATTTTGCATCTTTCACTATTTCAAATTCACTCATAATGAAAATTCACTTACCCAAAATCCTAACCCATTGACTCATCCACTGCGCAATCCCTCCCCTGCCGACTTCACCGATGCACACTGTGCCGTTGCCACCCACCGACAACCACCACCCCAACTGAGCCACGACTCAAACTGGAGTCTACAGATCTAAGTCAAGCTTGATGCCAACAATGGTCGAGGAGGGAGGGAGGGAGGGAGGGCTCAGTAGGCAATGGGGCACGGCATTGGTCGGAGTTGGTGGTGGGAGCCCATTGCGGAGAGAGAGCAAGGTGAGAGAGAAAGAGGGAGAACGGGGGATGGTTTGGGATTTGGATGAAATAGAGGATAGCTTGGCCTTTTAGAATTTGAGATTTTTGTTGGGAAGTGTAAATTGTAGGTTTTCAAAACTCACGAAGAAAATTAATATTGAAATGAAAAGTCGAGATGATGGACAACGATGTTTTCACTCAATGACTAAATCCATCCTCATTTACACTAAAAAGATAGAATCTCTATCAATTTTTGTCGCGACCTCATCTCAGGTGCACCACCTAGGGTTTGGCTAATGGATTACTAAGCCTAAACTTAGCTCGGGCTCTCCCAAACCCATACGAATTAGCGACCTAGAATTTAAGTTTTTAGTATGTACATGATTTTCAATTATGAGTTGCCACTAATATATTTTTGGTGGGTTGATTGGAAACCCAAGCAAAGTAACGGGAGAATTACTTTGCTCCCATGAACCAGAGACTATGGGATCGAAGACTTGATTACGTTAGATTTATCTAACGCCTTTTCGGTACCTTTTCTCTTTTATTTTAAAAAAATGATTTGCAGGCAATTTGGATTGATTTTAATCTACTCCTTAACATGTAAGGTGATTAAGCACATGCGCAACCATTATTTAACACTCAATGATCAAAGCAGTAAATAAATTGCGGGAAAAGAGAGGAAATTACTTACCTTGAAGCTACGAAAGCATCTGCAATATTAGTTAGAAAATCACATCAACCTAAAAGTGATTTCTAATTAACATGCAATCACTCGAATTTTTGGATTTTCTCTTATTTAATAAAGCCTAAAATGTCTAAAATGACATGCGATATGCAAATTATATGACCTAATGAGATGACGAGAACAATGTTAGATGCAACTATCCTAATGTGGCACACATTTAAATGATTCTAAATGTGCGATGACTAGATGACATACAAGTGATGACCTAATTCTACGTGACACACGCATGATTTTTTTATATTTTCTTTTTCTTCTTTTTCATTAAATTCGAAATTAAAATTGCCCAATAATTAAACATGCAATTAAAGAAAATTTAACATCCTAAATTAATGTTTTTTTTGTATTTTTTTATTTAAAAAATTCGGAATAAGAAATTACCCTAAATATGCAATATTATCTAAAAAGAATCTACTCCAATTTATTGTCTAATAGTTTTGGATTTTTTTATAAAGAAAATAATTCAAGTCAAGCAAATATAGAAATAAATCGCATCCACATCGAGCACGACACCAAATCATGTAAGATACCATCCATGTCTATTTAATATGGAAATAAATTGATGAATCGTATCTCGGGCATGAGATCGGATTGGTCAATATTTTAGAAAATCGCGAATCATATCTCAGGCATGAGATCGGATCAACGATTTTTCCGTGCGATTGCGAGTCATATTTCGGGCATGAAATAAGATTGGCAATCATACGCATGTTGCAAAATTAGGAAAATTTCCTAATTTAAAAGGCTACTCAATATTGCAAATGGGATAATATATTATGAATTTCAATCAATCTCGCGCATCAACGATATTTCAAATATGGAAACAAAGTATTCGAAAATTAGACAAGATATTTTACCTAATTCGAATGTTTGCTTTTGAATTTGGCAATTTGCAAACCTTGATCGTAGAGTGATGGATCGGCGGGGGCTTACTCAATGGTGGTGATTTTGGCGGCGGCTCCAAGTTGGCCGATTGGAGCAAGAAGTTGTCCCACGATGCTCGAAGTGGCAACCAAAAAGAGCAATAGAGTCCTAGTAAGTGGCGGTCAAAAAGCAAAGACAAAAATTATGAGCTTCAAAACTTGAACCCCTTTTTTTTTTGTCTTTTCCTCCTTTGCCTATTTCACGAATGAGCAAATCGGCCTTGCAAGCAGTTAGGGGGTGTCGGCTACATCATCGTTGACTACAGCAGCAAAGAAATAGTGCTACATCATGGAGTTGATGAAGTTCAATTGCGGCTACGAGGGCTCACGCTCGAGGAAGACAACCTGCAAACTCTCTCTTCCCAAAATGCTGCGCTCTCTCTCTATACGGGGAGCCTACACTCTACTCTCTCTATCTCTCACGCTCTCTCTCTACCTTCTCTATATTTTTGTGTGTGTCCCTATGGAATTGTGTGGCCCCCCTTTTTATAGGTGAGATGACTATGTTCTTCAAGGAAAGAGGATAAATTTGAATATTACCTATTTAGCTCTTGCAAAGAATATGTATCCTATGTGCAACATTTTTTCAATATTTCATCCGACACATTTCCTGAATATTGGAAGAATAATGCGAATCTTCTCGGGAATATTCTTATCTTCCAACTCGTCACTCCTTAATGGGCCTAGCCAAATTCTCTTTCACTGTGGGCTTAGTCCAACTCGTTAAATTAAAGCTTAGAACTATCAATTGGAGCCCATTTGCCATCGGTCCATTGCAAATGCAATAATAATAAATGCTCCTAAAACTATATGCTATGCAATTTAATTCTAATATTTTTTTGTTTAGGGGTTAAAATTAATCCCTAAATTTTGTGTATTAAATTACTAATGATTAATCAAAATTTAGGTGTCAACAATTTTTCAATTGCAATTTAAAGTGGTGGCCTTGCTCCTTCATTTCTCTTTTTCTATTTAGGATAGTTACCATAAGGGAAAATTATCAAAATAGTCTTAAACCTAGTGCAATTTTTCTAATTCAGTCCTAAACTTTTTTTTTTGGCCAATTCAGTTCTAAATCTTTTGCAATTGTACCGGTTCAGTCCATTCAGCTAATTTTGGTTGACCATCATTGACGTGGACATCGACCGGTGCCGACCATCCAGCCGATATTGATGTGATGAATATTTTAATAATATATATTTTTCTAATTTTTTATTATTTTATTATTTTCCCCCCCCCTCTCTCTCTCTCTCTCTCTCTTCCTTTGGCCGTCGATCGAGGAAGCCTGGCTATGGCTGGGTAGGCTCACCTAGGCCGCCTGTTGAGCTAGGCAAGGCTCGCCCTCATTGGATCTAGCGAGGGATGAGCCTAGCCAGCCATAGGGGCGAAGGCTGCTAGTGGCCGGGCGAGGCTCACCCTCGCTGGCCATGGGCGACCCAAGTGAGGGCATTGCTCGCCCTCGTTGCCCTTGCCTCTGAATATGTAGAAGAATAGGATATGTAGAAGGATGGAGACTTGACTGCATTGCTCGCCCTTGCATGGGTCACCCATGGCCGACGAAGTTCGACCCTTGTCAGATTCGGCAAGAGTGAGCCTTGTCCAGTCATTGGCAGCCGTCGCCAAAGGCTGAGTGAGGTTAGGCCTCGCCCCCATAGCCAGCAAGGACGAGCCTCACCTAACCCAGCAAGCAGCTTGGGTGAGGCCGCCTAGTCACAACTAGACTTTCTCGAGGTTGGCAAGGGACCTCTGGCCAGTCACCAACCTTACCTTTGGCTAGTCACCGGTAGCGGAAGAAGGAGGAAGGAAGAAGGAGGAGGAGGAGGAGGAGGAGGAGGAGAGAACAGAGGAGGAGGAGGAGGAGGAGGAGGAGGAGAGAGAGAGAGAGAGAGAGAGAGGGAAAAATTAATAAAAAATTCGAAATAAAATAAAATATTATTAAATTATTCGCCACGTCGGCGTGGGTCGGACAATTGGCATCAGCCGGCCAAAATTGGCTGGATGGATTGAACTCGGCACAATTACAAAAGATTTAAGACTAAATTGGCAAAAAAGAGAGATTTAGAACCGAATTGAAAAAATTGCAATATGTTTAGGATTTGTTTTGATAATTTTCCCGTTACTATAATAAAGTATTTCACATGTTTTGCTTTTTGGCATATTAAAGAAAAATGCATTCTTAGATATTCATATAAACATTTTACATGCTATGTGTAAAATTATCTTGCTAATAGTAAGAAATAAAAGACATTATTTGATATAGTATAAAACTATAAGTTTCTTCTTCATCATTAGTCTTATAATGACTTATCTATTTTTTGTCTTTCTTATCTCAAAAGCTCACTTTCTTACTTAACTTTTCATTGATTTCATTATTCTAAAATATATCTCAAGTCTCTTTATTTACTATATCAAAGAATTTATCTTTTCTCGTTACTATATTGACAAGATACTTTTATACAGATTATGTAAGGCATTAGAAATATATCTAGGAATACACTAAAAACATTATGCACAATGAGGTACCTTGATATTTTCTTGTAAATTGTTCAAAGATAATATTAATTTTTGTTAAAGTAATGAAATTTCACTAGCATTTTCAAAAAAAAAAAAAAAAATTCTTTCTTTATAAGATGTTTTGAATTAATTAAATTTCATCTACTTAACCATTGTTCCATGAATTTGATGAACATCATAGAAAAGAACTAGATTTCTTGAAAAATTTTCTTTTTGACAAAATAATTTTTTTATGGAATATACATAGCAATCTACAATAAATAAAAACTAAGCATATGAAATTCTTAATTATGGTAAGTAAATCCTACATATATATAGAAAACTATGAAAGGAAAGTAAATAAATTTGGGACATTCAATTTAAATTGTGATTGAATGATAGAGGGCAATTTTTCTCTTTTGATGAAAATTGGTGGATTTAGTCATATCGGACGTGGAAATAGCAGTGCTCTATTTTATATTATTCCTATTTTACATATAAATTCTTGAAAATAACTCGTACGGTCATATCATGTGTTTTCAAAAATTTCAAATGATGGCAATAAGAATTTTCAAGAGAGTCGAAAGAGACTTCTTTCCATTCCCTTAAGAAAACCAATTCTGTTGATTATACGAAAGTTCATCTACAAAGCAGACAACACCAAACAAATAACATGGAAAAAAAAATCACAGATTACGATTCTGAGCTTCGGTATGGAGTAAGAATCACAGGTACTTACCCGTTGGCCTCTGTCTTCAATTCGTAACCCGAAATCCCGCTAGCCTCTGCTAGCGCAAGCTTCCATTCCTTCTTCATAGTAGTTTTCGCTCTCTTATCCACGCTTTTGAGAGCTTGCTCGAATTTGCCATCAATCACCCACTTCAAAACCTCATCTGTATCAACGTAAAAGACGGGAATAACCTCGAGTTTGGGGTTTTCTCCCTCCCTTTTGCACTTGAGGATCTCCACCAGCTCGTTCAGACACCAGGTGGAGTCAGCATATTTTGCGGAGAACACGGTGAGGGCAAACCTCGTGTGGTGGATTGCTTCGACGAGCTTGTCCTTGATCTTCTTCCCAGCATCATCTCTGTCGTCATCTCTGAAGCAGCCAATCCCCGCCTGGTTCAGCCTGTAGAAGAGGTGCGATATGAAGTTGTTTCTCATGTCTGTATCTCTGAAACTCACAAATACATCAGGTTTCCATTGATGAGAAGAAGAAGAAGACATGGTTTTTGTCTTGTTGATGCGTGGTATAGAAACTTTGATTGAGAGGCCGTATGTGTATTTGGTTTAAAAGACATTGAGAGGAAAACAATGTTTCTTGTACTTGAACGGCATGTCTCCTCGTCGTACAATAATTTACCAGGTTAAAATGATTGGTGGGATGCAACTCTTTCCCCAAAAATGTCAGTTAACTTAATCAAAGACTTGTTCGTGATTGGTTTTAGGAATGTGGAGTCTGAAAACTTGGATTTACTTGAAAAATTCTGTCAGTTCTCACTGACATTTGAAAAAGAAAATATATTGAACGGCTGCGGCAGAATCTCTATCTCTCCAAGATTTTACGTTCAACTTCGTAGCATGCAGAAAATATGTGCACGTAAATTGACAGCACTGAAACTAAAGTTGCAAAACGATGTTGACAGTTCACCGTTGACTTCCGAGAACGCACCTTCCGGGCTGCTGGACATTTCCATGCCTTTTAATCCTGTGAGTAGAATTAAATGCGGCCAATCAGGAATCTTTAATTTACTAGAATTAGTTAGGAGCACATGGTCCTGGAAGATAGTGCGAGATAATCAAATCTTTTTTTAAATATCCTATCAAAACTATACTGGCATTATGCAGAAAAGAGTGAATTTGAAATATAGAGACAATTAATGATAACGAAATCTGAATACAAAAAGAATCATTAGATATACCCGTCAACCTGAGAGAGGAAACGATAAAGACAAGTCACATTTTCTTATTGGGATCATGGAAATATTTATTTGGATTTGAATTCATCGAACTTGATCTATATCAAGGTTGTATTATATGAATCTTTTATTTTGGTCCCTCATGAAATTGAATGGCCTAGTCCAACTCCACATGCATTCACCAATAAAGATCTATAACGTTATAGATAGAAAATAGCTACACCATATCTGCACTTATTCCCACCCAACTTTTTTCACATGCAATTCTCAGCGTAGGCTACCGTAAGCATATGCCAGATGTGAGTAAGGGGATGCTCAAGAACAGAAATGGAATTAGCTAGGGGTTGAATATGTCACAAACCAAACCAGAGGGTGCTCTACAATGATATCTACTGATTATATACACTAACATGGTCTAAGTGTTGCGAAAAACAAGTAATTGAATAATAAAATTAATAGAACTAAGATATAAGTTTGACACTAAACTTATGTAATTCGCTCAATATGACCCATGTCTACAGGGAGAGTAGCAATTAGTTCCAATATAGATAAAGTGATACAACGAAAATTATAACAATTTAAGTCATTCAACCAATCCAGTCACTCAAATATTCTTAATGTTTCCCAGCTCCAAATTCACTAATAACTCACACATTGTTTAGCCCTTAAAATTCCTCGTAAAACAATCTCTTAATTTCATGAAGGACTACACAAATCTTACTACAAGACTTATTAGCTTGAGCACTTAAAAGCTTATCTTCGATTGCTTCAAATGTAGTTCACGAAGAAGACACCTCTTAGATGCTCTTAACAAAGAAGATTCACTTCTCACACAGCCAAATATTATATCCAAAATAGAAACGCATTTTAGGAAACCTACTCAAATTAGGCATCCAACTCCAACTAAGAAACCTATCCAAACTACAAAGTATACTTTTCGGGCTCAATGTCACGCCCCAACTCTCGAGCTCACAGCAACCCCATTTCCATGGTCAATTGAAAGCGATGTCCTAGGACCCACCGATGACCATTCATTTTATCTTTCATTAAGCGCAAGCGGAAGATGAACCATCCCCAGATAAACAAACAATCAAACAGGTATAGAGGGATGAACAGCAAGAATGACAGTAACTACTCAATTATTCAATTTACTGGATTAACCAACGGAGGATTGTTTTCGAATTACAAGCACGACAAAAAAGGCCGATCCATTCTCTAAGCCAAACCAAAAAGGAACTAGGCTAATCTAGCTATACAAAATGAACCCTTAGGTTCATGACCATCATCACTCGGACCCATCGAACTCAGGCTTCGTCGGGTCATTCACTGGAGGAGTGGGGGAGGGGGGCAGGATTTTCCACTACGGGTGCGCCATTCTAGGGCCTGAAAGTGGTTATACAATAACTAGTGAGATAAATCTCAGCAAGTTCTTCCTTCTAAGTCCTGGTTAGTATGCCAACTCAACCTGGGATATCTCTTCAGAACCACCACTCACTCAACCCAACAACAAACAGCCAGTAAATAGCAGACCAAACAATAGACAAGGGAAACCAATAATCAATATTCGGTTTGCATGCAACCTTGCCCGGTCTGCCATACCTTACACGTCAAAACTCATATATTGCAAGCAAGGCACATGGTCGTTAGATGATACAGTTCATCAATCACATGCGAGTTGCGTCACAAGCGATCTCACTTGGCCATTGCCACACCTTGCACGACTGTCAACTCATGCATCAAATCATCACGACATTAAGAGCATGCAAATAATCAGAGTATTGTACACAACTTTCTCATATCTCAAAATCCACACATATGCTCCGATTATTACGACTCTCAAGGCCATGGCACAACCTTATGATTGGCGGTCAATTGGTCGTAGACCAGGCGTCATCCTCCCCCATGAGACACGGCAACGTTAAGGGCTCTCCCCCACCGACGGCATTCCCTATGGAGCATGGGACTTGCTCACTGCCACAGCCCCGCATTTGATCATTGTCAGGCAACCCAATGGTCACGGCACAACCCCAATGGGGATTGGTGGTCATCCGGCTCAACCGGGTTATCAACTTTAATCTGACCATGCAACACATCAGCAAACAGTTTATTCTTGTCTTTGCTTTTGCTTGGTCGTGAATGCAACATCGCTCATGCAGCATGCCATTTCAAATAACTCATGCAATATTTCAAGCGGTATCACTCGACAATTCCAAAATTCAATTCCAACTGGCATTCGATCACGTATTTCATTAATATTCACGAGTATAATTAACAATCGGCACTTCAATAAATCACAACAATTAATAACACATCAAATTAAGACAAAAATTAGCTTCCGCATGAGCAGTGCCGTGAACAGTGATCGTGAACAGTAATTTTCCTGAATTCAATTAATTAAAAATTTTAATTCAAAAATTAAATAAAACATTAATTAAAACAATGAATCAAGCAATTTAAGCTAAACATGCTTAATTAATTACATAAATCACATAACCCATAATTAAGCAATATTTAAGCACAATTAAGTTCAATAAGCAAATTTAAGTTAATCTAATCTTAACCATCTATTTAACAACCTACTTTAGGACTAATACAACTTAATTAAACTTCCTAAACCAACCTTACCACTAATTAACTCAACCCTAAGCAAGTTTAGGCACTAATAAGGGATTAGGGGCTAAACTCACCTGTTAAGCGGTGGCGGCGACGAACCCGACACTTGAGGACCTCACCCACGACGATCCAAGGCGGTCCCGGGCTCAACACAGTAGTAACAAATTTGGATTCCCCACTGAACCTTTGAAAACAACACTGTACAGGACGAAAGTGGCTGAACAAAGCTAACCGGAGCTCCGGCGAGCGGTAGGCCGGCAACCGGCGGTACTTGGGGGTCGAGGGGGAACTGCTGGTAGTTGGTATGGGCAGTGGTTGGGTCAGAAAGGAAGGAAAATAGGTGAAAAAGCGAAATTGGACAGCATGGGCGCTACAATAGGTGGTCTGGCGGGCAGCAACTTCTGGTCAGCCGGCAGGTCGGCCGACGACTCCGTTCGGCGATCAGCAGACATGAACAGTACAAAATTTGTCTTATGAGCAAATTGGTGGGTGGCATAGGACATGATTCACACGGGAAGGGCATGAACAACTCGGTTTTTCGGAGGAAGGTCAAAAGGACAAACAGAAGAAAGGAAGGGAAACAAGGGAGAGAAGTGTGTGCGGTTTTGAGGGTTAAAGGAGAGGTGAGAGAGAGTGAAATGAGGGATGAAGATAAGCCTCATTAAGGCCATTTAAGGCTCGCCTCAACTCCCGAGAAATGACATCATCTTCTCTCTCTTCATTTGTCCTATCTTCAAAATATCCAGGGGCAAAATTGTCATTTCCACCTTGTACATTTCCTAAACTGCCCTTGGGCTGAAAATGAAGGGTGGCTTAAGAAATGGGCTAAAAAATGAATAGGAATGGGCTCGGGAATTTGTTAGGCTCGAAACGGCTTAAGGTTAGACAACAGGTTTAGAAGGGTAAATGGTCGGTTTGGTCCAACGGGCTCACTTGCTTGCCTTGGGCCTTCCATGGTGGCTAGCCCACCTTGGGCGTGAGGCCCACATCCTTGTAGGCTCGTTTCCTCAGTCCGTAAATCCCTTTTCCAAATACTCGGCTCAACTGACACTGTCGACTGTCAAAAAAGCATTGTCCAAAAGTCCATCTCGGACGTTCCCGAAAATTCAAAGTCCACTTTTGGATTCTCATGCCTTGTCAATTTCGCCCAAATACCATTTTTGTACAACTCAGACTGATAGGCAGTTTCGAGGATTCACGCATAACTGACTCATGCCAATTCACGTTCAAGACTTCTCGACACATGGACGTCTTTGACTACGTGAAATTGCAAAAGATAGATTCTTATTTCAAAGTACACGATTACCAAGAATCGACATAGGGTTGTTCGCGGGCTCGATAATAGTAAACGAAATCACCCGTCGTCCCATTATGTTCTGTCCGCGAATCGACTTCTATTCGTCCCTAGAATCGACTTGCATATCTACAGGATCGTCCTTATGCAAGTCTCACGGTTGAGTCGTTTTCCTAGGTCAAGTTCTTTAGTCGCACGAATTTTGTCCTTATTAGCCTTTCCCCTCAAGGTCAGTATCTCAAGAGTAATCAGTTCCGAGTAAGATCAACCAACAATGCATTGGCGAAATTAACGTTCATTCCTCCCTCAAAGGGCTCGAATTTCAGAATGTTACACTCAAACTTAAGACATATATTAACAATGTTCACCTTGGCTTATTGTTTGAGCTAAGACACAATCACTTTATGGAAAATCAATACTTTGCCGTTACTCTACCACAGCCCCTCATGAACTCAATTGCCACCCAAATCTTCCAAGTCCAACTGTGCTTGAACTTCGTTATAATTGCGGACGTCATTGGAATACTAACTCTACTTGCGCCTTGAGTTACTTCACAAGGATTTTCTAACACTATCTCCTTAGTCACAAATAAAGCAAAACCACCATTGCATCTATATTTGTCTTAAGATCAAATGTGCACATTGTCAAACTCAGTAACTAATATTGTTGGCTCTATAAGCACTACCTTGCTACAAGCGTTATAAATGTCGATCATCGTACTAACATGTCCTACCTCAGGACTTTTTGATTGCAACTCCACCTTGAGGTGAACATCATTCATATCCATATAAACATTGTCACGGTCACTCTAACCCAAAAGTACAAGAGACTCATCAAATATAACTTCTCTGCTCACAATATGTGAATTTAATTTTGGACACCATGGCTGATAGCCCCGCTCACCTTGTGTATAGCCAAGGAATATGCACTTTTTACCTTCACATTAAGTTTACCATTACTCACTTGAACATAACACGGGCAACTACATATTCTACGAGCTGAATAATCAGCAACATCACCTGACCACACTTCCTTGGGAAGCCAATGTTCGATCACGGTTGATGGAGATCTATTCACCAAGTAGCTCATCATACTAAGGGAATTCGCTAGGAATTTCCTAGCCATATCAACATTAGAAACCCTTTAATAGGTTGTCTCTAGTAATATTTTACTCAACAACTCTGCAACTTATTGCGACTTACTGGCACTAGTGCGATATCTCACCATGCCTTTCTTTATGTAGAATTTGTTAAATGGCTCTTGGTAGTTATCTATGCTATTATTAGTCCGCACATGCTTATCGTCATACTAGCATCCTTTTAAATTAAAATTCTCAATTGCATGATTCTGACATCAACATCAAACTTGTGCCTTAACACAAGCACCCAAGTCCTTCTCAAGTAGTCATCCATAATAGTTAGCATAAATTTGACACTTTTCCTTGAAGGAAACCACGATAGCCTATGAAAATTCAAGTGATTCAACTATGCAATCTCCATAGTTTTTTTGACAATCATACTTAATTGCACTTCCGTTATTTGTCTAAGTCACAACACTTGCATACATTCAATTTCTTAACCACATAACCACATATTATTTAGAAGTGTTAAGCTTCTCTCACTAATGTGCCTCCAAACTCATATGTCACAATTTACACTCTCAAATAGATGCCGATATTTTCACGGCGAAATCCTTTACTCTCTCACCTTATAGCACACATAAGCCCCTATACCGAATTCTTCTCATTATCACCACGATAGCTCGAATGAATTTCAGAATTCTACTTTTTGAAGCATACATACACCCAGCTAAATCCAGAGCACTCAAGGAAATTAGGCTCTTCAATTATGGAACATGTCTCACTTTAGTTAATGTCATTATAATACCATCATACATTCAAATTAAGACATTGCCAACACCCACAACAACGCACTCAGCTTTATTCCCCAACTATACGTTACCACTATTAATGCACTAGTAATAGTAAATCAGTTCCTATTTGGTACAACATGAAATGGGCAATCAGAATCTATTATTTATCTATTAATTGATGAATTTTCAATGTTAGACAAGACAAATCATCACTATCTTGGACAATATCGACAATTGTCGTAATGTCATCATTGGCTCAACTCTAATTTTCTTATCCTAGTTCTTCAGCTTAAGACAATTCTTTCAAGAAGCCTCCACTTACGAAATCCCCGACAGAGAAAACCACATGTCTTAGGCTAACTTTCTTTGTTTAGATTCACATTGCTCTTGCAAACAAGAGTATTAGTTGTTCTTCTAAGTTTACCTACTAAACTATTAGGCACATATTCACCAGATGGTCTCATGAGGATGTCTTCACTTAGAATCAAATCCCAAACATCATCTAATGTCAAGCTTTTGGACCTACAGAAATTACTAACGGTAGTAATGATTGCATTCCAAATATTAGGCAATGAGGATAATGTAATTAAAGCATGTACCTTATCATCAAAGTCAATCTCAACTAAACTCAATTAACAAATGACTATATTGAATTCATTCACATGTTCTACAACTGACGCTATTTTGTGCATCTTCAAATGAAACAGACGTCACACTAAATAGACATTGATGATAGGCATTCATTAGTCCCACGGTGGTATTTTCTTTCACGATGTTAAATGCGACATTACAAGCCAACATCAATCAAATAATACTCAATGCTTGTGTATCCAATAAATTTCAATTAGCTTTTGTCACGCCCTGACCTTCGAGCACCCGGCAACCCCTGTTCTCTCGTGGTCATTTAGATGCGACGTTCCAGAACGCGTCGCCGATCATTATTTTTATCTTTTAATTAAATGCATATGGAAGCGAATCACAAACCCCCAGTCAATTACAGAAGTAGGGATAGCAGGAAAACCCAACAAGAACACATTCAAAAGTACTGCTTTATTTATCTATTGATTAAGCCTAGGAAGTTTACAAGTACAAGCCCTTACCACGGGCATCTTCCTAACGAGCCAATGAAACCAACAAGCCAGGATTAATCTACTCCCTTCAAATACGGCCACGAACTGTAACACGCGTCAATTCTCCACTACGGACTTGAAAATGGTTAACCACGACGGGTTGAGATAAACTCAGTAAGTTAAAGTCCTAAGCCCCGGTTAGGAACTTTACTCGCCTCGGAAGTTTAATATGCAACCTAATCCATCAAATCAGCCAACACCACCTCAGAGAAAATGATAACAAAAGACAATTTAATAAACAGGTGCAATCACAAGCGATCCTACCTGGCCTTAGCACACGCAACCTGCAGAAACTATCAATCACCTCACAACAACAATAAGAGGCATGCAAATAATTAGAGCATTGTACAAAACTTTCTTATATCACACTGCCCACACATGCTCCGATTATTATGACCCTCAAGGCCATGGCACAACCTTATGGTTAGCGGTCAACTGGTCGTAGACCATGCATCGTCCTCCCCCATGAGGCATGGCAACGTCGTGGGCTCTCCCCCACCGACGACATTCCCTAAGAAGCATGGGCTTGGCCTCAATCGCGACTTCGCATCTAACCACTGTCAGGCGACCTAATGATACTTGAAGGATTGGCGGTCATCCGACTATATCGGGCTATCAAGTTTAATCTGACCATGCAACACATCAGTAAACAGTACATTCTTGTCTTTGCTTTTGCTTGGTCGTGAATGCAACATAATTCATGCTCACACGATAAGCTGTTGTAATTGACACACGTATAATGAAATGCAGTAGTACAATCCAATTACCCGTGAAAGAATTCAATAAATCAAGTCAAGCAAATTCAGTTCCAATCAATCAATAATCACATACATTCCATAATTCTCGAGAATAATCAACAATTTGCATTTTAACAAGCCTTAATAATCAAGAACACAACAATTTGAGACCAAAATTTGCTTTTGTATGAATAATGCCGAGTGAACAGTAACTAATCCGAAATTAATTAATTAAATAAAAATAAATAAAATTAACCATGGTTAATCAATTAATCCAACCATAGTCAATTTAACCTAAACATGATTAAATTCTAACATTGGTTACTTTAAAACTAACCTTAGTTACTTTAATTAATTAACCCTAGTTACTTTATTACAAATTATGGTAAATTAACTAGCCCTAGTCAGCCTTAATTAACCAACATAATCAACCAATCAACCTTAATTAATCACAGTCACACAAATACACTAATTAACCCCTAAGCAAGATTAACCCCTAAACAAGGATTATGAAATTAATTTACTTGGGTCGGAAATCCGGCGACACCAGCGCGTAGGGGGGAATGAGAGTTACGAGAGGTAAGCTTGGGGATGATAACGGATGATGAACGGTGGCCGAAATGGGCCAAAATAGCCCCAGAACACTGTTCATGTGGAAGGGGGCAGTAGTGTGGAAACGGCCGTATGGGTGGCCGGCGGCGACCAGGGGTGGTCGGCGGTGTGCAGCTGGCTCCCTGACTTCAATGGCTACATATTGGGCGGTGGTGGCGGCTTTGGTGACGGCAGCAAGGGCGGATTCCGGCGGGAAAATAGAAAAGACAGTAAGAAAATGAAGAGAAAGGAAGAGAAAAGAGAGAGAGAGAGAGAGAGAGAGAGAGAGAGAGAGAGAGAGAGAGAGAGAGAGAGAGATGGCTTGGCGGCCACGGACGGGTGGCACTACAGCAGCATGACAGCTCCAAAACAATGGCAATGCGGCAAAGATGGTGGGTGAGGGTGGTCCGGTTGGTCAGGGGCACCCTAGGGCAAGAAACAAGAAGAAAACTAGAGGGAAAAAGAGAAAAATGAGAGAGAAAATGGAGGGCTGAGGGGCTGAACGCCCAAGAGGAGGAGAGAGGGAGGAGAGAGAGAGAGGAAAGAGAGAGAAAATGTGAAGATTTCCCCCGTTGAAGCCTTCCCCACTTGGCTTCATCAACTCTCCCAAAAATATCTTCATTTCCTTGACTTTTCTTCCCTTTTTGTCCTCCAAGAATAAATGCATCTTCTAGAAAGGGCAAATTGGTAAATTTCAAAATTATAGTATATCTTACTATACGCGTATACGGGCCAAGATTCTACACGGGCTAGAAGAAAATCGGTTTGGGTTCAAATTGAAGGGAAACGGGCTAGAAAATGCTAACGGGCTCAAAAGCTAGAAGTTGGGCTTCCTTGGGCCCACTTGGGCTAGCTTGGGCCCACGTGGCCGAGCCCTCATAGGCGCAAGGCCCATTGGGCCTCCGGTCAGTCCAATTCCTCTTAGTTCCAATTTTTCAGCTCATTGAATCCTTTTCCGATAATTCCCGGGCTTATTGATAAATTCGAGAATCAATAAGGCAATGTCCAATATTTTAGTCTCGACATCCTTGAAAGTTCGATACCCGAAATCGGATTGAAAATCGGGATTAATGTCTGTCGATTACGACTCTAGCACGACCTAAACTACTGGGTGGCTTTTAGGATTTTTACGCAAAATTGACTCATGGTTGAATATTTTCAAACCACGTTCATGCCTATTCAAATCAGGGCGATCCTCGATTGTCATGTAATCACGAGGGGTTAATTGCTCACGCTAAGTACAGGCCCAAAAGGAAATTGGTTTAACATCATTCGCAGTCAATATCGAAGTCGTGCAGAATCACCCGCAATTTGACCTCGTATTTCTATTGAATCGATTTATTTCCGTTCGCTAATTGGCCTGCAACAGTGTGATATCATTCCTCTTTGATACTTATGGTCGAGCGGCCTATCCCTGATTGAATCCACTGGTCGTATACATATCGGTCCTTAATTGCCTTTCCGAATAGGTCAGTTATCATTGAGTGATCAATTCAAGGTAGTCGTGACTAGCAGTGCATCAAGAAATAACCCTTTCGTATATCCCGAGATTGGTCAAAATTCAGGATGTTATAGCTTCCTTTATCGACTCTAGCTTATTTCCAAGTAGGAGTAAGTCCATATTCCTTTATACAAGTAATCCTTAATCAATATCTTCTAGAAACCAAAATCATTCCAATAAAAAATGTCGATTTTAACATTTTTCTTTTGCTCTAGTCATTAATTTATTTCAACTCAGCCAAGCTTGGTTTTGATACTATTGCAAAAAAAAAGAAAGAAAAGCTATCGAAAACAGAATAGAAAATAAATTGGATATCAGATTTATGTGATTCGGTTGCTATGACATATGCCCATGAGGAGAGTGATAAAGAATTCTATTATAGATCAAGCGATGCAATAGAGATAACATTCACTCAAGTCACTCAAATACTCTTAGTATTTCCCCGTTCCCTGTTACATCTGATAACTCATATAGTATTTAGCCTTCATAATTTTTCATTTGTTTAGGTTTGCACTACTTTTGCAAACAAGAGTATTAGTTCTTGCTCTAGCTTTGCCTACTATGCTAATAGGCATATGTTCACCAAATGGTCTCCTGGGGACGTCTTCACTTAGAATCAAATCCCAAAGCTCATGTAATATCAACCTTTTTAACTTAGAAGAATTAGTAACAATTAGATCTATTAAATGGGTAGGTCAAGTCGAGTTTAGATCGGGTCATAAATGGTTCGACTTAAATAAACCAATGAACCTGTTTATTATCCATTTATACGTAATGTAAAATTTCTAACCCATACTTGACTCGACCCATATTGCTAAAACACTTCCATATCTAACCCAATTTAGAAAAACTTATTCTTATGATTCTTTTTTAAATATTATATCACTAAAATACTTCCAAATCTAGAAAAACTTGCTTCTTATGATTTTTATAAAAAAAAAATGGTATTGTTAAAACACTTTCATTCAATACAAATTTAGTGGACAATTCTTATAATTTTTTTGAAAAAATTGAGGCTCCATTTTTTTTTCTCAAAAAATGTTTTTCAGGAAATCATTTTATAGGAAAATAACAATATTTTTGGCATTTTCTTGAAATATGAAAACAGATTAAAAAATTGAAAAAATTGATTTGATTTTCTTTCATACGTTCCTCTTAATATTCATTTTTATTTTTATTTGTTAAAAATCAAATTTAATTATTTTTTAACAAAATCGGAATTTTTAATTATTTTTTTCTTTTCTTTTTTCTTTTTCCTTTTCCTTTGGCCGGTTGCCCACTATAGCGATGGTCGGTGAGCTCGAGCCTTGCTACAGGCTGGAGAGGCTCGAGCTCGTCCGATTTTGGCAAGCCAAACCTCACCAACTCAAGCGAGGTTCTACCTTGCTAGATCCGGCAAGGTCCAGCTTGCCAAATGTTGGCAAGGTCTTAGCCTCACTAGATTAGCGAGCTCAAGCTCATTGGAGTTCGCTCGAGCTAGGTGAGGCTCAAGCCTTGCCAGATGTTGGCGAGGTCTTTGCTTTGCCAAATTGACGAACTTGAGCTTCGCCAACCTCTCGCAAGCTCGTCCCTCGCCTAGTCGGTCGTTGCCGTCATCGTGGCTGGCCACCGATGAAGGAAGAAGAAAGAAAAAGAAAGGAAAGAAAAAAGAAAAGAAAAAGGAAAAAAGAAAAAGAAAAAGAAAAATAATTTTCATTTTTATGATTATTTTTATAAGGCTAAAGAGGGAGAGAGTATGGGTGAGCCTAGTGGGTTGAAAATGGGTTTTAAACTCAACCCATTTAAGACCCATTGATTTTAGTCTTTTAATTTAAAACCCGTATAAGGGAGGCTCTTCAAAATTGAGTAACCCATATATGACTCGTTAAGACGCATTTTGATAGGTCTACTAATAGTAGTAATGATTGTATTCCTAATGTTAGGTAATGAAAATAATATAATCAAAGCACGCATCTTATCATTAAAGTCAATCTCAACTAAACTCAATTGACTAATAACCATATTGAATTTATTGATATATTCAGCAACTGACTCCCTTTTCCGCATCTTTAAGTGAAACAAATGTCACACTAGACAGACCTTGTTGATTATATAGGACTTCTTGTACATGTTTGATAAGCACTCATTAGTCCTTTCAAATGTGCAAAGAAGTCATCCTCTTGGATGCTCTTCACAAAGAATGTCCACTTTTTATATAGGGAAAAATTGGATCCAAAGTAAGAAAACTCTTTTCAACGAACTTACTCAAGCTTAAAACCCCACTCCAAATAGGAAATCTCTATTCAAATTTGGAAAGTTTTCTTTTTAGACTCAAACTTGAGAAATATTTTAATAACAAGAATGATGGCTAATGTACACTCTGGAAAGAACATGCACATGCAAAGTACACGCGACACATACGAATGCAGGCACACATGGTCAACTCTCAATAATTGTGTCCTATATGTGTTCAAGCGAATCGAGATGGGTTTTAGACTTTCCATGAAATCCGACAATCTTTCCACCTCCAAAACTCCCAAATATGTGGAGTTTCCATTGATGAGAAGAAGGAGACATGGTTTTTGTCTTGTTGATATGTGGCGTACACACTTTCATTGAAAGACCGTATGTGTATTTAAAAAGACATTAAGAGGAAACCCAAGGCTTCTTCTCCTTGAACGTGCATGTCTCCTCGTCGTACAATAATTTACCAGGGGAAAAAAATGATTGGTGGGATGCAATTCCTTCACCAAAAATGTGATTTAACTTAATTAGAGGCTCGTTCATAATTGATTTTAGGAAATCTGGAATCTGAAACTTGGATTTTTGTGACAGATTTTATCAGCTCCCACTGACAATTGTAAACGGGAAAGGGATTGAATGGCAGGAGCAGAAATCTCTTTCTTTCCATTCTTCGTTCGACTTCGTAGCATGCAGAGTCTCACAAAAAATATTTGCACGTAAACTGACAGCGCTGAAACTAGAGCTGCGATACGATGTCGACAGTTCACCGTTGACTTCCTAGAACGAATCATCCGGGTCTGGTGGACATTTCCGGTCCTTTTAAATGCGGCTCGCCGAGATTCTTTATGGACTTCAATTAGTTAGGGAGCTTATGGTCCTGGGATACAGTGCGAGATGCCCAAATCATTTTTAATTGTTCTATTAAAACCATACTGACATTAATCAGTGAACGTGAGTGAACTGAAAGATAGAGACAATTAATGATTACGGAATCTCAATACAAGAAGAAACATTAGATTATTGTGCATGTTCAATCCACAAGAGAGAAAATGCTGACAAGTCACGTTTTCTTCCTTGGATCACAGAAAAGTTTGCCTGGATCCACATTCATTGGACTTGATTTATATCAATGGTTGATTATGTTGTTGAAATCTAAATTTTGGCGAGTCATTTATTTATTCATTGAATAAATATCAACTCTGACCTCTAAACAAAAATATCATTTACATTAGTTCGTGTTTTGCATTGTCAACATTAGTGTTACCTTTATTTAATAAAAATAAGTCTATGTAAATCGCATTTAACTCGACCCAGTCGCGAATGGCTTTCGAATTGCCTCAGTCAGGAATTGTATTGTCATCAGCCCAACATGTTTAATTTTCAAGACCCCATTCGCTTATTCCCCTTTTCTAGAGAGAAAATTACATGCGGGGATCCAGCTCGCCATGAATGGTGAGTAAATTTGAGTAAAAAGGAAACAAATATAATGACCATGAATAAAGGGAAACAAATTGGGTGAAATCTGATGGTTAAGGAAATTCTTTAAGAGAATCCTTCTTCACGCTTAGGTAAAAAAAAGTGGAAATTTTTAAATGAGCACCTGGAGTGCTCTCATTTTCTCAAAAGAGGATCCAAATTAGACATTATTTAAAATAAAAGCCCAAAATGGTAATGCCAATTTTAAATAAGGGTCTAACCTTGCTGCTAATAAAATCTTCATGTCGTTCAAGGGCATTTTCATCCAAATTTTTTTTTTCTTTTTCTTCTATCCTGCTCATCACTATCTTCTTCCAGCAAGATGAATAGGGAAGAGTGGTGGCCTTAGTGACCAACCAAAGAAACAATTTTTTTTTTCTTTCTCTTCTATCCTGCCCATAACCGAACGTGAGAGCAATAGATTAAATAGAGATTAGCTTTGCGCAATGTGACGTCCTGAAATTTGAGCCATTTAAGGGATGAATGAACGTGAATTTCGTCAATGCATTGTTGGCTAATTTCACTCGGAACTGATCACTCATGAGATACTGACCTTGAGGGAATCACTCCTGAGATACTAACCTTGAGGGAAAGGCTAATGAGGACAAAACTCGTGCGACTAAAGAATTTGACCTGGGAAAACGACTTGACCGTGAGACTTGCGTGAGGACGATCCTGTAGATATGCGGGCCGATTTCAGAGGCAACTAGAAGTCGATTCGCGTACAAACATAATGAGACGACAAGCGATTCCGTTTACTGTTATCGAGCCCGCGAATGACCCTATGTCCATCCTCGATAATTGTGTACTTTGAAATAAGAATCTATCATTCGCAATTTCATGTAGTTAAGGACGTCCATGTGTCGAGATGTCTTGAACATGAATTGGCACGAGGTGGTTTTGAGGATGCACGAATCGGTTACGCGTGAATCCTCGAAACCGCTTGTTAGTCTAAGTTGTACCAAAATGGCATTCAGGTGAAATTGATAAGGCATGAGAATCCAGTATTGGACTTCAAATTTTCGGGAACGTCTAGGACGGACTTTTGGACAATTTTTCTTCGACAGTCGACAGTGTCAGTTAAGCCGAGTTTTTGGGAAAGGGATTTACGGACCAAGGAAACAAGCCTATGAGAACGTAGGCCGGGCAAGACCAGTGTGGGCCTCATGCCCAAGGTGGGGATAGCCACCGTGGTAGACTCGAGACAAGCAAGTGAGCCCGTTGGATAAAATCGACCATTTACCCTTCCGAGCCCATTGTCTAACCTTGAGCCGTTTCGACCCCAACCAATTCCCAAGCCTGTTCCTATTCATTTTCTAGCATGTTTCTTAGGCCTGCCTTTCATTTTCAGCCCAAGGATAGTTTGGAAAATGTCCAAGGTGGAAATGACCATTTTGCCCTTAGGTATTTTGGAGAAAAGACAAAAGAAGAGAGATAAGATGATGTCATTTGCTTGGAGAGTTGGGGCAACCCTTAAATGGCCTTAATGAGCCTTGACTTGCAGCCCTCACTTCACTCTCTCACCTCCCCTTTAGCCCTCAAAACCGCACACCTCTCGCTCCTTTGTTTCCCTTCCTTCCTTCTGCTTCTCCTTCTAACCTTCCTCCAAAAACCTAAGTTGTTCATGGCCTTCCCATGCTGATGACCACCCGTGCCACCCACCACCATGCTCAAGAGACAGAATCCGTACGGCCCATGTCGGCCGTTCGTCGATCGGAGCCATTGGTCGACCTGCCGGCCAGCCAGAAGTCGCTGCTCCTCTGACCACCTATCCCTATCTTACACCGCCTGTTTCAGCCATTTTTCTCCCTTTCCAACCTAATCTCTACCCAGCCTAGCTGCCAGTCGTTCCCCCTCGACCCCCAGGTGCCGCCGGTAGCTGGCCAACCGCTCGCCAAAGCTCCGGCCAGCCCGTTTTGCTCCAGTCAGCCTTTTCCTCCTACGGCAGTGTAGTTTTTCAGAGTTGCAGAGGGAGTCCGAGTTTGTTGTTACTTTTTTGACCCCGGGACAGCCTTGGATCGCTGTGGAAGAGGTCCCCGGGTGTCACCTTCTTCGCCACCGCCGCGTCCGTGTCGCTGGCCCACTTAACGGGTGAGTTTAGCCCCTAATATCTTTTTAGTGCCTAAACTTGCTTAGAGTTGTGTTAATTAGTGGTAGTGTTGGTTTAGAAAGTTTAATTAAGTCGTATTAGCCCTAAGATAGGTGGTTAGATAGATGGTTAAGATTAAATTAGCTTAATTTTGCTTATTGAGCTTAATTGTGCTTAATTATGTTTTATGTGTTTAATTAAGCATGTTTAGCTTAAATTGATTATTTAATTATTTTAATTAATTTTTTGTTTAATTTCTAAATATAATGTTTTAATTATTGAATTCTGAAATTACACTATTCGTGCGTACTATTCACGACATCGTTCACGGCCTTTGTTCATACGAAAGCCAATTTTAGTCTTAATTTGATGTGCTCTTGATTGTTATGGCTTGTTGAATTATTGATTGTGAATTATTCCTAAGAGTTGGGGAATTGTACGTGATTGTTGATTGATTGGAATTGAATTTTGGAATTGTCGATTGATACCGCATGACATTTGTGTGGGTTATCTGTAATGGCATGTCGCATGAGCACAAGCGATGTTGTATTCACAACAGAGCAAAGATATAAATGAATTGCTTGATGATGTGTTGCATGATCACATTAAATTGGGAACCCGGCGTTGTTGGAAGACTGCCAATCCTTATAGAGTTGTGCCGTGACCGTTTGGTCGTCCTGACTTTGGTCGGTTGCCTGACGAGGGGTCAATCGCGGGCTACGGTAGTGGGCGGGCCCTGTGCTCCTGTCAGTCGCGGGACTGCGGTAGTGGGTGGGTCCTATGCTTCTTTGGGAATGCCATCAGTGGGAAGGGATGATCTTTGACGTCGCCGTGCCTCAAAGTAAAGAGGAAGAAGCTGGCTTGGCCAGAAACCACCAACCATATGATTGTGCCGTGGCTTAGGGGGGAGGGGTCGTAATAATCGAAGCATATGTGAATGTTGAGACATGAGAAAGCTGTGTGTAATGCTCTGATTATTTCCATACCTCTTAATGTCGTGATGAATTAATAACGTGCAAGGTGTGGCAATGGCCCAGTGAGATCGCTTGTGACGCGACTCACATGTGATTAATGAACTGTATCATCTAACGGCCATGTGCCTTGCTTACATTGTATGAGATTTAACGTGCAGGGTATGGCATACCGGGTAAGGTTACATGCGAACCGACTATATGATTGTTGGTTGCCCCTGTCTGTTGTTTGGTTGCTGATTGTTTGTTGTTGGGTTGTGTGAGGGGTGGTTCTGCAGAGATACCTCGATTTGAGTTGGTGTACTAATTGGGGCTTAGGGGGAGAACTCGCTGAGATTTTATCTCACTGGTTATTGTATAACCACTTTCAAGCTCCTAGAATGGCGCACCCGCAATGGAGAATCCTGCCCCCGCTCCACTAGTGATTGACCCGACGAAGCCTGAGTCTGATGGGTCCGAGTGATCGTGGTGCTGAACCCGATGGTTCATTTTGTATAGTTGGATTAGCGTAGCTTAGTTTCTTTTTGATCTGGCTTAGAGGATGGATCGGCCGCTTTGTTGGGCTTGTATATCGGAAACGATCCTTCGTTGGTTAATCCAGTAAAATATATATAAATGAGTAATTGCTGTTGTTCTTGCTGTTCATCCCTCTATCCCTGTTTGATTGTTTGATTGTCTGTTTGGACTGGGGATGGTTTGTTTTCTACTTGCACATAATGAAAGATTAAAATGAATGGTCGTCGACGAGTAATGGGACGTCGCTTTCTATCGACCAAGGGAATGGATTATCGCGTGCTCGAGGTTCGAGACGTGACACGCAATGTCCAAATTGAAAGTCCTAGGCCAGGGAACCTGAGGAAACAAAATGAGATTTGTATGTTTAAGCTCGTTGCTTATGACCTTGAGGATCGAAAAGGAGAATGAAAATGAGGAATGCCTTGAGAGATAGAGGCTAGTGTTTGCTGTTGAGCTCTCCATTGTTTGGCTTCTTCTTGTTCTTTATAGACACCTAAATTTTGACCACCTTTTTTTTTCCGGTCCTACTCTGCTCCTACTCTAGCTCTCATTCTCGTACTTTTGCTATGTCTTTTTGCCAGGCATGGGAGTCGAAACTCACACCTAAAACTAAATCGTCTTGAACCCAACCTCCCTTAGGAAGGTAGATATTCGAATCCCACCTCTCCATTCCCATGTGGGAAGGGTGGCTACTGAGGTAAACATTAGTGGTTGCAACCAATTTAATAATTCATTAATTGCATACAAATTAGGGATTAATTTCCAAATCAAGCAAAAAATGATTTTCATTAAATTGCATCACATATAGATATTAAGAATATTTGCATTAGTAGTATTAACCGTTAAAATTTCCAAATTTTTTTTTTAAAAATTCAGAATTTGAATAGGGCTGGGCTTGCCCGGCCCCTCCTTCTTTCTCCTTCTTTTTATTTCCCCTAGGTGGGCCAGCCCACCTCTTCCTTATCCCCAATTGCCTCTTCTTCTTCTTCTTCTTCTTCTTCTTCTTCTTCTTCTTCTTCTCTCCTTCTTTGCTAGGTTTCGATGGTTTCTCGGGGACAAAAAGATAGAGGTGAAGGACGGCGTACAAGTGAAAGACAATGAAAGATGAGGAGAATGTCATGCATGCGCGACGCTCAGGTAGGGCGCTCGGTCGAGCAGCTGGCGTTGTCCTGGAGGAGGGAGGGAGAGAGGGGGCGACAAGATAAAAGGGCAAGAGGAAGTACCGTATCATTCGTTGGGGGGTCTTTTGGTTGAAAATGGAGAGGGAGAGAAATCGAGATGGAGAGGGAGAGAGCCTGAGAGCAAGAAGCCCTCCGGCCATCTGCCATGCCTAAAGCTCGCCCTTCGGCTCCTGGCTACACCCTCGTTCCCGTAGCCCCTGTTCTCCCCAAGCCGTACTCAAGAAAGGCCGTAGAAGAGGTGATCGGTTCCCGGTCTAGTCCGATTCCAAGATGGGATCGGCTGGACCAGGAATCGGACTTGGAAAATTGGTTCCCAAAATTCAGAACCAAGGATTGGACCGACTGGTCCTAGGACCAAGAATTGGACCAATGGTTTGATCCAGTCCAATAAACCGGTCACTTTTTTTTCACTATTTTAAACTAAACCGAGATAGTGTTTAGTTCATATTTTACTAATTTTTTTGAAGAAATAATATGATGAAAATTATACGTAGTCGGTCCGGTCTAGTTCCCCGTTGGAATTGGAAACTAGACTACCCAGCCATTTGTTCCACTTTTAGGAACCGGGAATTGGACCAACCCTCCAAGAATTGGACCAAACTAGTCGGTCCAATCTGGTCCGAGCAGTTCCCAGTATAGGCTATCCGTTTTGCACACCCTTGGGCCGTAGCTTGAACTCGCTTGTCTTCCCTTGGGCACATCGAGCTCCCGAGGATTCCGGCTCGGAGGTGTGTGAGCGACCGGACCTAATCCGATCTTTGAGCTCGCCCTCTATGCCGTCCCCCTGAGCCGGATAGGGAGCACCAGCGATGGCCCTCACAATGCCCTACTTTTCCACCCTGTTTTGGGCTCGCCGGACCAGGCCATTGCTGCCTGTTTCATGCGAGTTCTGACACTAGCCACGATGAGTTCCGCTGTTGTTTGGTAGTTAGGGGGCCTCTATTGCGTGTCTTGATCCTAGGTTCAATCCGGGAACCCCCCCTCCCCCTCCGGTAATGTACACCGAGTATTTGTTATAATGTCTAAATAAAACGAGATTTGCTGTTTTTAATCTTACCCATGCTAAGTGCTAATGATTTATCTTTGAGTTAATCTTGAATGTTGTTGTATCTAGTATGTCGATCTCTGCCCGAATAGGAGCCTCGAAATAACATATGTTTCCACTTTAGCCGATGCACTCTACATGTTTGATAAAATGCGTTAGAGAAGGCCGAAAGCCAATCCATGTTTTAACTCTAGATCGATTCATGTTTGCTTCTATATCCCTAGAATAATGTTTGCTTTTCTTGTGTTCATTGTGCTTTCGTAGGATTTTTGTGGAATAGTCGGCGGGGGTTTTTCTTTGCAACAGAAAGCAACTTAGTGGTCGTCGGAGTAGGTGGCCAGTGGCGGTCGACACCGGTCGAGGTAAACGATCGGCGGATGGTGGTGGTTTGACAATAGCCAGAATGCCGGCTACTTTTTAGGTGAGATTTGAGGAAGAGCCGGTCTCGGTGAAAGGGGGAGCTGTAGGCGTCACCCGTGAGAGGCCATGAAGCAAAGAAGGAGAAAATTAAAAAGAAAAGAATAAAAAGAAAAAAGCAGAAAAATAGAAATAGGGAGAATGGGCTTCGGGCTACCGTGGGCCAATCGGGTGAGTGGAAGTGGGCCAGAATTTGAGATTGTTCTAAATTTTTCGCGAGCAAATTTGGCTAACTCCGAGTGGGCATTAAGGCCAGCCCGAATCTTAGTCCAACCCGAACCGATAGGGTTCAAGTCAATTTAGTCGTGCTGGGTCCCAGCCCAGTCTTTTTTCCCCTAGCAGAAAATTCTAAAAAATATTAAAAATTCAGAAAATCCTAAAATTTAGAAAATTCAGAACATTTTAAAATATGAAAAAATTCAGAAAAATTTTAGAAATTTAGAAAATCCAGAAAATGTATAAAAAATATTTAAAAATAAAAAAAATTTAAAAATTTTTGGAAAATTAAAAAAATCATAAAAATTTAGAAGATTCCCCAAAAAGAATTCCAAAGAATAAGAATTCCTTAAAAAGCTAAAAAAAATAGATATTAGGTAATTTTCTCCTAAAAATGGGAGTCTTTTGATCCAAAATTGTATTCAAAATTGAATGCCTTTCTACGCTCTACCATAGGGTTTTGATTGTCCTTAAAATGAATGGCTTTGATTGCACATTTTCGATATGATGGTTTTAACTTCCATTTGGCCTAGTTAGGATCAACGCTTAATTATTTAGTGCTAAATGCTTGGTTTTCCTTACAATTTATTTAATGCTTCCTTGAATGCTCATCATTCTTATAATAATTGTGCACTCGCATGATCACTTCACATGTTAGTAGATAGGTCAAAAATTAATTCAGACTGTTAGACAAAATTTTTTTTTTGGGAAATAAAAAAGATTAGGTACTAAAATGGCACTAATTGATTAATTAGTGTAATCAAATTCCCAATCTTAAATTCCTCTAGTTGCGTAGGAAGTGAGGTACATCTCATGTTTCACTTGGTTTCTAGCCGATCTCAATAAGTTAATGGTGACTTCTCATTAGAAAACTTTTATAAACTCCCCAATGTTGAGTGGCATTGGTCTTGGAGAACCCGTGTCTAATCATGGACCATAGATCTATGTTTTATGCAATACCCCTAAATCTATTCTCTCTCCCAAGACATAGTTCGCGACATTCTTTCAGCCGTTGAGTGCCGGAGTAATGTGGTTTTTATTTTCTGTCTTCTTTTTCTGTTCTTTTGTCTTGTTGTAGGGAATGGGAAATGTAGATGTCTATGGCGACCAACAAGAAGGTTTTCCTGGTCATGTGCTCCATTCTTTGATTTTGCTGATGAGTTCTTCGATTTTGTTTGTTTGGTTGTGGAGAATGGGAAAGGCAGATATGTAAAATGGATTGTGTTTGGGATATGTGCCGATGAGTTAGATTTTGCCAAGCTTCATACTTTTGCTGGTAAAACTTCGTATCCTTCGACCACGTTCTTATGAATTTGAAGATAACCATAAAATTTGGCCGGCTGGCGAGATTAGACCCTTATCTAAAAATATTATGATCAAGCCTTTATTTGATATAATATCTACTTTAGGCCATCTCTTGAGAAAATAAAGGTATTTCGGACTATTATTTGAAATTTATCAAAAAAAAATAAAATAAAAGAAGAAAGAAAAAGGAATTTGATTGAGCCGAAAAAATTACTATCATCCATCGTCCCACCCTCTTCCATCATCACATTCTCCACTTCCATGATCGCGATCTCTTCTCTGAATAGTACGCAGATCGCGTGGCTTTATCCCTATCATCGTACACAATTCTTGTGTTCACCGTGAGTCTTGAGTGGAGAAACTTCACTCGATGGTCATCAAAAGGAGGGACAAATCACCCGTGGATTTGGAAGTCAAGCGGTGGGCGTACTTAAAAAGAGGAGAACTTGATCGATCAATAAAAAATCTCCAGAGAAAGGGACGAACGGGGATTAAGGGCTCAAAAAATTGACGATTGCATAACACCCGCGGATTCGCTATCTCTCTTTTCCATCCGTCACAGGTCCTCCAGTGAAGCCACAACAACATCGACAAGTTTCTGTTGTAATTATTGTTGTAATTATAGGTTTTAAGTGAGCCTTCTCTTCAGTTTACATGTAACTGTTATGCCTCTTTGGGTCACGTCCTAATTGTTGTAAGTATGGATTAATGACTCAACGTGACTCTTCATTTTGCTACAGTTTCTAAATTTAATATTATTGTTTATTAAGAATTAATGGCTCAACTAATGTGAGCATAGCCAACAAGACTCTTTATGTGGTGCCTCATAACGTCACGCGTGACACATGTTTCTTATATTATTAATTTTTATTAGCAGGCAGAATCGTAATTAAACATTTTCTAAAATCCCTTTGTCATGAAATCACACAACTATAGATAGGTACTCATGCTTCTTTTATTTATACCACAATTTAAGTTCATAACTTTACTACATTATCAACAAAATACAAAAGTCTAGGTAGGAGTTTGGAGAACATATCTCCACACTATACTCCAAAAGTCTATCTGTACAAATATCCAAACGAAAGTCATGGATCGATCACTTCTCCTTCTGCTGCGTCATCGCCGTCATCCAAGTCGAAGCCTCTCAATGGACCAACCAACTTGCCGTCCAAGCTTTGGTTCCAGGCGATGAATCTATAGGGGACCCACTCCATTAAACCTCATACATCAACCCACACAGTAAAGCTACATTTTGTATATACTATCCTAGATTCAGGTTCAAGCACACTTTCATAGGGACCTTCATAATGCATAGGAACTCTATAGCATAAAAGTTAAGGGGTGTCCATTCTACACGTCTGAAAAAAGTAAAGGATTAAGCCAAAACCCAGCAAATGAAATCTTTAGTTTTCAATTAGAAAAATTCTCTTACCACTTCACCTAATACAAGCAAAAAAAATGTATAACAATCCAGTAAGTGTGATGAAAACAAAAGTAGACTTTCTTTGTCCCATTTTCATTTATCATAGTAATATTTGTCAAACAATATTCCCATGTAGATTAATGCATATGGCTCACCATGTTCAACACAAATAATCAAATTAAACAATGTTTAGTTCTACATATGATAATGCATTTAATTCATTGATTCTTCTTCCTTCCTAATCTCCCGGGACATCCCGTCTCATGGGACATTCCAACCCATGGGCATCTCATCCTAATTAAACTAAGGGGGAAACCATAACCATTGCATCATAAGCGCACTATCAAGGGCAATTGTATCTCGAGAATTAAAAGCTAAGGTGAAGCCGTAAAGGCTTGTTCAATTTTAAGCACAATTTTAGGCAGCTGATTTTCCGGCACTTTTTAAGAGAAAATTGATCTAAGAATTATTTTAGAGTTTTTTAGGGAACTCTAAAACAAACTTGGAATTTTTGGGATTTTTGGAATTTCTAATATTTTAATATTTTCAATTTTTTAAAAAAAGTGTTTTTTTTATTTTTCTTTTCAAAATTTTTATAAATTTTCAAGATTCTGAATTTCCCATGAATTTTGTGAAATTACGAATTTTTTAATGATTTTTTAATATTTTTAATACTTTTTTGATTTTTTGGATTTTTTTTATGATTTCTTTTTTTTATAAAAAGAAGATAATTCGGACCGGGTCAAAGGACCCAACCCTACTAAACTGACCCGGACCCTATTAGTCCTGGTTGGTTAAAAGGAAACGGGCCGACCCTAAATCCACGAGGAAGGCCCATGAACAATTCTTTAAAAAAAAAAACAAAAACAAAAGCCCAATTTGATTTCTATTTTCCTAGCCCAGCTAAAAAACCCTTGCCCGTGACAAATTTGACACAACTGAAGTGGGCTCGTGGCGAAGCCCCTCTCCTCGGCCCCTATCATATTTTTTGGACTTTTTGTTTTTTCCTTTTTTTTTTTTTTTTTTTAATTTTTTCTATTTTTTTATTTCTTTTTCTGTTTCTGCATGCTCGTTCTTCATGCTCCCCCGCCCCCCTACGTCTGCATGCAGTTCCCCTCTCTTCCTCGCTGGACCGACGCTGACGCCGCCACGAGTCTTGACTGATCCTGAGGAAGTCTCTATGCCGCCATTTGGCGTCCGTAGTTCCGTCCGACCGACGCCGAATGCCGCCGGCCGCCAGCTGGCCGGCGTTCTAAGAGTCGCCGAATGAACTCCGGTGAGCTACGAAAAAAAACCTATCCAATCCGAACAGCATGGGGTAACGCTTCATGAAGCGAGGAAGACGCCGAAAATGGTGCGTGGTCACCGTATATCTCCTAGCGACGCAGAAAATCCAAAGGCCAAGCTCCGGTCAAGGGCTAGGGTTGGTTTTCTCAGTGGGGCATTTCGTCGAACGGTTGCGGTGCGCTACCAAATTTAAAGGTTTCCAGCTCAACCGAGCCTCGAACATGTCTTGGGGGTCTCGAACACGATATAAAAAGAATATAGGAACGAAATGTAAGGCTGACAAGGGCCGAAGCTTGCGCGAGCTGGATGGCTGCAAGCTCCGGCCCGGTGCGGCTAAAATGGAGCAAGGACGGAACTGAACTTACTTGGTCAGCTCGAGGACATCGCCGGGAAGGTCGTCGGACGACTGGACGTGTGGCCGAGGCTCCTTCTCTCTCTGACTCGCCCTCTCGCTATTTCGAACTCACTCACCACCTCTCTCTTTCTCTGTGAAAGCCTAGCCGAAGAAGAAGCCCCAGGTCTCTCTCTCTTTCTGCTTTTGTTCTTTTTCAAGAACACATGAAGATAGAGAAATGTGGTAGTGAACGAGAGGAGCTAGTTTTTCCTGGTTCTCGTTCTTGTGGGCTGCTTTAAACATGGGAAACACGACACACCCACACAACCCTCTCAGCACAGCTCACACCAAGAACGCTTTCGACAAGTGAGGCTTGTGCCCCTCGCAAAACGAAAGCCCCCGGTCTAGGAAAGTGTGGTGGTCTTTTTCTTCTAGTCCCTCTCCCTGATCTCTTTTTTCTTTTTGTTCTTTCGGTCCCCCGTTCTATCTCTCTTGAGCTCCCTCTTTCAAGCCCCACTTGGTTCAGCTTTCCCAAGGGACTTTCAGCCTCCAAAGCCCCTTGGGAAAAATTTCAAGTGTTTGGTTTAGCATTTGGGGACCCCATTGGCCAAATGCTGGCATTTGAAATGCAAGTCAACCTCCTTTGACTCTTTTTTTTTTTTTTAAGAAACCAGGAAGGTGGAGCCGGCCACCGTTGCTGGGCGCGACCTCCGGCGACCGCCGTCGGAGGTCACGCAACCCCTGGCGACCACCGTCGGAGGTCGCGCGACCATTGGCGATCATCGCCCGGGGTCGCCGGGGTCGCGCGATGCTTGGGTTCCCGCGACCCAGGCGTCACGACCTTTGGCGATGACGTGCCTGGGTCGCGCGAACCCAGGTGTCACCGTTGGAGGTCGGAGATCGCGGTGTGACGCCTGGGTCGCGTAAACCCAGGCATCGCAACCTCCGGCAGCAACGAGCCTGGGTCGTGCAAACCCAAGCGTCGCCGCCAGAGGTCGGAAGTCGCAACGCGACGCCTGGGTCGCGCGAACCCAGGCGTCGCCGCCGGAGGTTGCGGCGCGACACCTAGGTAGCGCGAGCCCAGGCGTTGTCGTCAGAGGTCGTGACCTCAGGCGCGACTCTTGGGTTCGTGTGACCCAGGCGTCGCCGCCGGAGGTCGCCCAGGCGACACCGGCGGCCAGATCTGGCCGGCCACCAACTTATTTCAAAAAAAAAAAATTTTAAAAAAGAAAAGAAAAGCTATCTGTAGATGCAAGTTCACCAAACGGTATTTACACCAAAGTTATTTCGGAAAACTCAATTCGCCAAACACTTTTGCTTTTACCAAATGCCCATTGAGCTAAAGATACTTAGGGAAATACAAATGCATTCCCCAAAAGTTGAACCAAATGGACCCTCAGTCACTTACCTCTCTCAGTTTATCTCTCTCGAGCTCTCTCCCGTTTTTTTCTGTTCTGTCCTCTCCTCTCTTTTTTCTGTTCTCTCCTGCCTTTTTTCCCTCGGCTCCCTCTCGCTCCAATTCCCGGAGTCCTCCTTCCTTCCCTTTTTTTTGTCTCCCATTCCCTCCTCTTTCTCTTTTTTTCTTTCTACAAAAGCTCTTTTTGCTCTTTTTCTGGTACTGACTTCTGCTGCCTTTCTGCTGCAACCTGCTTCCTCTCTACTTTGCCTTTTTGCTGCTTTGACTTGTTGCCTTGCTCTTTCTGCTGTAGGTCCCGCACGTGGAGAAGAAAGGAGCAAAAGAAGAAAGCGAACGGGCTGGGCCGGGAAAGGAAGAAGAAAAAGGAAAGAAGAAGAATGGGCCAAGCCCGTGCGGGAGGGAAAAGAAGAAAGAAAGCGGCCGGGCAAGCCCAGCCCTGGCCCGGACCCACAATGTTTTTTCCAATCTCTTTTTTTATATGCAATGCAATTTTAATGAAAGAATTTTTTTGTTAAGGGATTAAAAATTAATCTATAATTTTCCAATACAATTAATAAATACTAAAACAAATTGTCAAAATTTAGGTGTCAATAGCTGCCCCTCTTTGAATGGGAGCTCAAGGAGGTTCCTTTCAAAGACAAGAGACACCTAAATTTTGTCCATGAACGATGATGATTAGGGGCCGTGTATGATAAAATGATGTGAATGCATGATCTTACTTTGTAAAAAAATGTCCCTCGACCGAGATGGGAAAGTCTTATTATGTGGTAACTAGTTCTGACTAGAAGGGAGGTCTCACTGTGTAAAAACATGTTTCGACCAGATGGGATAGTCTCACCGTGTAAAAACATGTTTCCACCATATGGGATAGTCTCACCGTGTAAAAACGGGTTTCGACCAGATGTGATAGTCTCACCGTGTAAAAACAAGTTTCGACTAGGAAGGAGGTCTCACCATGTAAAAACGGGTTTCGACCAAATGGGATAGTCTCACCGTGTAAAAATGGGTTTCAACCGGGAAGGAGGTCTCACTGTGTAAAAACGGGTTTCGACCATATATGATAGTCTCACCGTGTAAAAACGGGTTTTGACCGAAAAAGAGGTTTCACCATGTAAAAATGGGTTCCGACCGGATGTGATAGTCTCACTATGTAAAAACGGGTTTCGACTGGATGGGGTAGTCTCACTGTGTAAAAACGGGTTTCGACCGGATGGGGTAGTCTCACTGTGTAAAAACGGGTTTCGACCGGATGGGGTAGTCTCACTGTGTAAAAACGGGTTTCGACCGGATGGGGTAGTCTCACTGTGTAAAAACGGGTTTCGACCGGATGGGGTAGTCTCACTGTGTAAAAACGGGTTTCCACCGAATGGGGTAGTCTCACTGTGTAAAAACGGGTTTCGACCGGATGGGGTAGTCTCACTGTGTAAAAACGGGTTTCGACCGAAAAGGAGGTCTCACTGTGTAAAAACGGGTTTCGACCGGATGTGATGAGCGTGGTTCAAGGATGAACCCACAAACCGTGTGGTTTCGGATAGACCACCAACCCCGTGGTTTAAGGGTAGACCACCAATCGTGTGATTTAAGGGTAGACCACAAATTGTATGGTTTCGGATGACCACCAACCCTATGGTTTAAGGATAGACCACCAACCGTGTGGTTTAAGGGTAGACCATAAACCATGTGGTTTCAGATGACCACAAACCCTGTGGTTTAAGGGTAGATTACCAACCGTGTGGTTTAAGGGTAGACCACAAACTATGTGATTTCGGATGACCACAAATCTCGTGGTTTAAGGGTAGACCACCAACCGTGTTGAGAATACCTGATTTCACTAGGGGACCAGACAAGATTAACTTGAAAAAAAGTGTCATTAGAAACAATCCAGAAAAATATTGAAGATGAGAAAGCATTGACTGCATGAGCAAATCGAGCTAATTCAATTATTTGGTAAACATACGACACTGCTTGGTATCGCAAAATTGTCATCGAGTTTAGAAGATATCATCAATTCTCAAACTCCTTTAGAAGAAAAGTCCATATTAAGGTGATCCTGACTTATGAGAAGGGTTCGTTAAACATGCCAAGCGAGGGCTCTTAGTCAAAAAGGGCTTCTCACATCTTCTCGAGAAAATGGCTATTTGATCACATCCCTTAATGTGGGAAGCATAGTTGATCACTAGGGGTATCTCACATAACCTATGTCAAAGGCTTTGAGAATCATTCGTAGTAAGTACATATTGACCAATCTAAGAGGTCTTTTGGAAGGGTCATGATGTGACTCGGTCAAGGTTTCAACAAGGATAAACATCATTGGCCATGAAATGAAATAATCATCAATCAACATCTTCTCTAGGTTTACAAGTCAAGAAACCTCATGAGATAAGACAACTTTGCTCTCGCTTCTTTAAGTAGTAGCTTCTTTGAGAAGTCCTTACTTTTACTCGAGTCATCCCAATCTTAAGAGACTTCGGGAAGGGGTTGTAATATTGGTTCGGTTATAGGCTCAAAAGGCTTAGAATTTCTTTGAAAAGGGGTTTAAGAGTTGGTGATCATCATGGTATCATTATCATTTGATCCAATTTTTTTGAAGGCACTTGACTTTGGAAATCTAACTTTGTCTCAAAAGTCCTTTGGCTAAACATCTTAACAAGAGAGCTTTGCTCTTTCATCTAATGGCTTTTGCATTTGCAATGATTTTTTCAATGCAAGCATTTTGACTATGACAATTTTTCTTTCTCAAGAAAGTTTTTTTTTTTTTTATGCAACTTTCCTCGCTCTTTTTTTATATATTTTTTGAAATGGGCATTGGCCTTGCTTTTACTAGGCACACGGCTTTTTCATGCCCCCTAGTTTTCATTGATTTTTTTTTTGAGCCCTTAGGACTTTCGAGACACTTTCCACATTTTCATGTAAATGCAAATTGCCTTGATAAATCATATGCCTTGCCCCAGTGGGAGGAGATAATCACCATTTGGGCTTTAGAAATGAATATTCAGGCTCAACTTGGCTAAGCAAAGGTTATAAGTGTTTAAGTAGAGAAATGAATGCTCTTCTTCGTTTTGGGATACTTCGAGCTTCAATGAAAACTCGCTTGAAGCTACTACCAAAAATTGATGCAAGTGAGAGCAAAGTAGTCTTTCTCATTCTTCCCGCCATATGATGTCAACCGAAACCTCCAAATTTGCCCCATTGTGGGGTGGTTCTTGACAGGGGTATTTTGTAGAAAATTCTTTGTATTTAAAGGCTCAAATGGGCAAACTATTGTCACTTGCGGTATGTAGGGCAACAGAAAGAAATTCCTCTTTTCACTTTGATCCATGTACTACCTACGAATGAATCCCTCGTCCTTAAATGACACAGCTTTTCTTTTTGCTCGACTCTCAAAATGTTTAAAGGACATGTTTGGAAATGGGTTGCCTTTCCTCATCCTAAGTGTTTTTTGCTTGGCACGATTAACATTCCAATTTCAGTTGATCAAAATCATCTAAGTAGATTAATCTTCATGGGGAATTTTGATTCAAAATGAGTGGTCCACCAAGCAGATAGACAATTTTAAGATAAAAAAGATGTTCAGAGGCTTTGTGGAAAAATAAATTTTCAATTTCCATTTTTTATGTTTGTTTTCCAAGAAAACGCCAAAGATTTTTTTGAGATGGGAATTATCCATTTACTTTCCTTCTAATTTTGAGAAGAAGGGTACTTACCTACTACGAGGCGACACGACAACCTCGCATTTATCCTTTGAGTGCTAACATCACCCTTTTAGATATTTGGCAATTCTAGGTCTTCACTTGCATTTATCTTCACATGTCCAATGTTTCCCTTCACATGCTTTTGTTCTTCGGGCAGCAACATACCCTATCAAGAATGTCAATGGAGCATGTTAGGAAAAGATTATCAAGGGTGAATAGGATCAATGCAAGAGTGCCATTCATTGACTTTTTTAGTAAAAAGTTTTTCGGCTTCTTCAAAAAGAAATACGTGCAAAGAATGTACGCCTGACATTTATAAAATGAGTCATCTAAGTGACTAGGATTGCTTGAAAAAAATTGGCCATGTGGTCCTGATTTCATTCATGGAAAGCATTTCTTTATTGCATACAACGTTCAAGTTTTCTTTTTAAAAAAGGCATCTAATCAACAGGAAGTTTGAAAAACTTAGAAGTGAGTCATTAAAAGTGTTTTTCAAATTTGCCTTTAGATGGGCCATTCCGATGTCATTGAATTCACTCATCCTAAGTGAGTGTCAAAGATGAAAAGAGAGGGGTACTCCCTGTTTGGACATGCGAGGGCATTGTTCGTTGGAGACTTTGCCCCGTTTATTGCGTCAAAATGGTTGATTGAACTTCAACATGCTTCTTTGATGGAAGGCATTGCTCCCATGGTCAGTGCGTGCCTTTTTCTGCAACAGATAGACATATCACTTGCGTTCCTGAATTGAATCGGACTAATTTAGGAACAATACTCCCTTTTTGTACTGAATCCATTGACTCTCTTTCATCTTGCTTCACGGGGGAGAATCACAATGTTTTGAGTGACTTGCCTCGTTATCGCATTGTCCCTTTGATAGACTCTCCTCCAACGTCGATTGCCCTATCGCGCTAGCCTAGTGGAAAATGCTTGCATCTCCCTTGATGCATTTCCATTGATGATCACGCATAATGTGTTCATCTCGAATTCCAAGGGTTTATGTTTTTGTCCTTTAGAAGAGGTAATTGACAACCTCAAATGACCCTTCATCATACCATCTCAAAGTATCATTTTGCGGGTCAACCTACGAAGGTGGTTAGGAGAAAAGATAAAATGAGAAGAGATAAAATCCTACACGAGTTCTTTTTGAAATCATTTTTTGAAACATTTTGAAGTTAAAAGCATAAAATAAAAGCCCGTTTGAAGCACTTCAATAAAAAACGTTTTTTTTTGTGGCTTTTATGATGATTTTCATGAAATTGGATTTCATTACAAAAAAATGTGAGTTGCATGATTTTAAAAAGTGTCAGTTGGGCCTGTAATCGAAACCTAAAATGGAAAACATGATTCTTAACAAGAATGAAAACAAAGATAAAATACAAGAAAATCTTATATAGATGAGTGTAAAAATCAATTCTCGTCCGAGTTTGAAAGTCCACTTATTTGTATGGTCAAGCAAATGTCAATGAGTAAATGTTACTCGCATCCTGCAAGAAGGAAATAATGTCAGTATGTGAATGAGAAAATGATCTTTCAATGATGTTGCCTCTTACAATGAAATCGAGACAACGGCAAATGCCCCATGGTCTCTATTGCAGGATTTTGGTGTTTTGCCAAGATTTGATCATAAGGGGAGACATCATTAAAGATCAATCCACGGCTATCAATTGAATGTCCACTCTATTCCCAAAAGTTTCATATGTAAAATGTGGCATTAATTTTGAAAGACCAATTGGTGCTTTCACTCTTGTGAAAATGAGGTGATTTTATTATGAGAAATCTATACAAAAAATGTGATTTGACTTTTCAATCCCAAAATGTGAGAAGGAAATAATTTGATTAAAAGCGTGATTTCGAATTTTTTTTCAAATTTTTGTTATATTCCAAAACATAATCATGAATTGGAAGAACTTTTTGATGACATATGATTTTAAGCCCACGATTGGAAACTTTAACAAAATCATCTATTGTATAGATGCAAATCAGAGATGTTTGAAATTGACACTCGATGTTCACTTATGAATAGTAATTGCCGGTTTTTCCAATTAGAAGCCTATGGCGCCAAGGGTATTCGATTGATCTCGGTGAATTTCAAAACTGAAAATTTCAGTTAAAAAAAAATGAACAAGTAAAAGAAGAAATCATACTTACAATGGGTGATGATTTTTTTCTTTTATGTTTTCTTTCTGTTTTTTTTTTCAATCACATAGACATGCACATGAGATGTGACTCGATTTTTACTCTAGATAGCTCAAAATGGAGCCATAGGATTACCGGACTGAGCTGACATGATCATCGCTTGGTTGGGATTCCCGTGACTCTGGCCTTGTCAAAGAGCTGACCCATGTTGCGTGGTTGCAAACCGGGGTGAGAACTCTTGACACGAGAAGAAAATTTCGGAATTGAGGTGGGCGACTTGTACTACATGGTTGTAGTCGGAGTGGTATCCACTTCAACACCATCCTAAATGATCCTGTGCAGCCCAAGTCCAGCGGCGGGTTGTGTGTGCTAGGGTGTAGTGCAATGCAAAGGATACATGCACAACAATTTATAAGCAAACAACACTTGGTACATAAAAATAAACCATACATTCCTACACCTCCCTACAAGACAAAGGTGAGAAAATATTTCCCCTTATACCTCCCAATTCTGCAAAAACATTTAACACCTTTCATGTTAGGGGCGTACTTGGAATCCTTGCTGCCAAACAAAAATATTTTTGAACAAGATTAATTTCGGCCTAAGTCATCTAAGGTTTAAAACCAGGTCCCCGGGGGAGTCGCCAACCTGTCGCGACCTATTTTTTTTTGTCCCGAGGGGGAAAGAAATATCTAAATAGGTTTAAGGGTATTGTCCAAAATGAGGGTTCAGGACCCTCATTAGACATAGGCTCTCCCAAGCCCATACCCTGCGTGACATTGGGTGTTCATGAAAATCTTCAAATGAGGAATCGCCACTACCCTATTGGGGTCGGCTAGAAACCAAGCGAGACATGGGAGTATGCCTTGCTTTCTACGCAACCAAAGAATCTAAGGTCGAGGACTTGATTACATTAATTAGCCAATTAGTGCCCTTTCGGTACCTAATCTTGTTCATTTCAAAAAGACTTTTGTCAGGCAGTTTGGATTGATTTTAGACTTAACCACTAACATGTGAGGTGATCATGCGGGTGCGTAATCATCAAAATAGCAATCAGCAATTAAAGAAAACATTAAATAAATTACAAGGGAAAATAAACACCTAGCATTAAAAGATAAATAAATGGCAATCCTAATTAAACTAAGGGGGAAATCATAACCATTGCATCATAAGTGCGCTATCAAGGGCAATTGTATCCGAGGATTAAAACTCTAAGGTGAAGCCGTGAAGGCTTGTTCAATTTTAAGCACAATCTTAGGCCGATGATTTTCCAACACTTTTTAAGAGAAAATTGGTCCAAGAATTATTTTAGAGCTTTTTAGGGAACTCTAAAACAAACTTGTAATTTTTGGGATTTTTTTCTTTTTTTGGAATTTCTAATATTTTAATATTTTCGATTTTTTTTAAAAAAATGTTTTTTTATTTTTATTTTAGAAAATTTTTATAAATTTTCAAGATTCTGAATTTCCCATGAGTTTTGTGAAATTACGAATTTTTTATGAATTTTAAATATTTTTAATACTTTTTTTGATTTTCTGAATTTTTGGATTTTTTTATGATTTTTTTTTTTTTATAAAAAGAAGATAATTTAGACCGGGTCAAAGGACCCGACCCTACTAAACTGACTCGGACCCTATTGGTCCTAGTTGGTTAAAAGGAAACAGGTCGGCCCTAAATCCACGAGGAAGGCCCACGAACAATTCTTTAAAAAACAAAAAACAAAACAAAAGCCCAATTTGATTTCTATTTTCCTAGCCCAGCTAAAAAGCCCGGCCCATGACAAATTTGATCCAACTGAAGCGGGCTTGCGGTGAAGCCCATCTCCTCAGCCCCTATCATATTTTTTGGCTTTTTGTTTTTTCCCTTTTTTTCGTTTTTCTTTTAATTTTTTTCTATGTTTTTAATTCTTTTTCTGTTTCTTCATGCACGTTCTTCATGCTTCCCCCACGTCTGCATGCAGTTCCCCTCTCTTCCTCACCGGACCGACGCTGATGCCGCCACGAGGCTTGACCGGTCCTGAGGAAGTCGCTATGCCGCCATCTGGCGTCGGTCGTTCCGTCCGACCGACGTCGAATGCTGCTGGCCGCCAGCTGGCCAGCGTTCCAAGAGTCACCGTATGAACTCTGGCGAGCTATGAAAAAAACCTATCCGATCCAAACAACACGGGGTAACGCCTCATGAAGCAAGGAAGACGCCGAAAGTGGTGCGTGGTCACCATATATCTCCTAGCGACGCAGAAAATCCAAAGGCCGAGCTTCGGTCAAGGGCTAGGGTTGGTTTTCTCAGTGGGGCAATTCGTTGAATGGTTGGGGCGCGCTACCGAATTTAAAGGTTTCCAACTCAACCGAGCCTCGAACATGCCTTGAGGGGTCTCAAACACGATATAAAAAGAATACAAGAACGAAATGTAAGGCTGATGAGGGCCGGAGCTTGCGTGAGTCGGATGGCCGCGAGCTCCGGCCTGGTGCGGCTAAAATGGAGCAAGGACGGAGCTGAACTTACCTGGTCAGCTCGAGGACATCGCCGGGAAGGTCGTCGGACGACTGGACGCGTGGCTGAGGCTCTTTCTCTCTCTGACTCGCCCTCTCGCTATCTCGTGTAGAATTTCTTAATATGAATAATCAATAAATTAAGAATGAATTTGACCTATACATGATTGTAAAACACCAAAACTTATATATATACAACAGAATTAAAACGTACATGTTTGAGCCATAACCTCACTTGATGAAAAACAGATCAAATTGACAGTGTTAGTGATCTATCAGAATGCTGGATCTTCCTCTCTATGACCTATTTCGATATAGTAGCTTTTAATGGGATTAAGCGACTGATAGGTATAACCTATCCTTTTATAGGCTAGAGAGGGGACTTAGCAAACCCTAATCAATAACGTGTCAACTAGGCCCCTTCCATTATTGGCTTCAGTTAAACACAATTGCCTATACTTTGCTGCTCAACTAGGCCCGTTATTAATAGATGCCAAAATCCAATTCAATAAGATCACTTGAGGGTTTAAACTATATATTGAAATATCCATTAACCCAATTATATAAAATAGAAAATTAATTAATTAATGTAAGCCCATTACAGGAAATTTCCAACATTCTCCCACTTGGGCTACATTAATTAATTTGTTTTATTTTTGAAAAAAAAATTATTTTGAAAACGACACTCTCGGGTTAATAACTGAAAATTTATTTTATGTGGCCACAATTTTGAAAAAATAATATTCCAATAACGGCATCTCAAAACCAATCCAATCTTATATAACCTCAGTATAGGATTATGGCGATCAATGTGTTAAGAAAATACCGTAACACATGACCTCCCATAATCACATATAATAAGTATTATATTTTCATGAATCATGGGCCTAGTAGTGTAGTAAGAAATAGTGCCAGCATGTGATCAAAATATACACTATTTTTTATCGGTCCTCAATGCAATTTCTCAACGACATGAAACTGCATTAGCACAATTTCTAAACAACATGAAATTGCCTCAATACGATTTCTAAACAACATGAAATTGCCTCAGTGCAATTTCTAAACAACATGAAATTGCACAACTATGTCACAATCCAACATGAGATCTCATAATTAGTGACATCCAATCGTCTTTAAACTAAAATTTGTTTAAAGATACTGTTTCATATTTCCATTTCTTAGTCAACAGGAGAAAGGATAACAAGAAAATCAATAATAATGATCATCAAAAGTAAATGCTTTAATAGACATTATAAAAGCATTATCAGTTTGTATATAACTATAATATCTAGAAATACAAACTATATAGCTCCCATTAACAAAAGAGATCAAAAGACTCTAAAACACCCATATTACATGTTCTTTAAACAAAATAGGTCGTAAACCTTTTGTTAGAGGATCGGCCAACATGGACTCAGTTCTAATATTCTCGATCACAATGTTTCCATTTTTGACTAAATCCTTAACAGTGTAATATTTGTTCTCCATGTGTTTGGACGCATTGCTGATCTTGTCATTCTTGGAATAAAACATAGTTGCAGTGTTGTCACAGTAGATCACCATAGGTCTAGCAATAGAGTCCACAACTCGCAATTCAGAGATCAAATTTCTAAACCAAACAGCTTGAGTTGATGCACTATAACAAGCCACAAACTCAGCATACATTATAGAGTTCGTAACCAAGGTTTGCTTTGTGCTCTTCCAAGAAATAGCACCTCCAGCCATCATAAAAATATATCCAGAAATTGATTTTCTGTCATCCGAACAACCAGCAAAATCAACATCTGAATATCTAATCACATTTAGGTCCTCTATTATGCTATACATGAGCATGAAGCCTTTTGTTTGTTGTAGATATCTCATCACTTTCTTAGCTGCAACCCAATGTTCATGACCTGGATTCGACAGATATCTCCCAAGAGTATTCACAGCAAAAGCAATATCGGGTCTGGTGCATACTTATGCATACATAAGATAGCCAACTGCATTAGCATATGGAACATTCTTCATTGCTTCCTTTTCAACATCATTCTTGGGGCATTGTTCTATGCTCAATTTATCTCATTTCACAACAGGAGCTTCACCAACCTTGCAGGTTTGCATATTAAATCTTTTCAGGACATGATCTATATAACTTTTCTGAGATAATCCTAGAACCTTCTTAGATCTGTCACGATGAATTTCAATGCTTAGAACAAAAGAGGCTTCCCCAAGATCTTTCATATCAAAGTTTGCAGACAAAAAACTTTTTGTGCCATTCAATAAATCAGCATCTTTACTAGCAAGCAAAATGTCATCTGCATAAAGTACTAAGAAAATATATTTACTTTTACTTACTTTCATGTAGATGCATTGATCAAACTTGTTTTCTTCAAAGCCAAATGATATCACAACTTTGTCAAATTTCAAGTACCACTGACGTGATGCTTGTTTGAGACCATAAATAGACCTTCGAAGTTTGCACACCATATACTCCTTTCCAGTTTCTTTAAACCCTTCAGGTTGCTGCATATATACTTCTTCATCTAGATCTCCATTTAGAAAAGCTGTCTTGACGTCCATTTGGTGAAGCTTTAAGTCGAAATGAGCCACCAATGTCATGATTATCTAAAACGAGTCTTTAGTGGACACCGGAGAAAAAGTTTCAGTATAATTAATGCATTCTTTTTGTGTGAACCCCTTTGCAACTAACCTCGCCTTAAACCTCTCTATATTGCCTTTATTATCTTTCTTTGTTTTGAATACCCATTTGCAGTCAATCGGTTTATGCCCATTAGGTAAATCAACAAGTTCCCATACTTGATTATTTGACATGGAAATCATCTCGTCCTTCATCGCTCTTAACCATTAATCTGCCTGATCACTATCAAGAGCTTCTTTGAAGGTCACCGGATCAACTATATGTCCAATGTCAAAATCAGCTTCTCCAAGATAGATATGATAATCATTTTGAAGCGCCGGTCTTCTTTGTCGCTGTGATCTCCGTACAGGCATTTTTGGAGCCGGATTATTCGTCTGGGGAAGTTCGTTTGTAATAGGAGGATCTACAGTCATATCTCCAGTATCTACTTCTTGTTACATTTCCACTCTACAAGGCTCTCGCATGGAATCATTATTCAAGACGGGCAATTGAATAGAAACCATTTTGTTTGGTTCTTCCCTTTCAAAAGATTGAGAAAAATTCTCTTCAGCAACATCTAACTCCAAGAATTTAGCAGTTTGAGACTCAACGATTCTAGTGCCACGAGTAGGACAATAGAACCTATACCCTTTGGAATGATGAGGGTATCCAATAAAGTAATATCTAGAAGTCCTGGGTTCGGTCTTCTTTTGAGAAAGATCATAAATTTTCACCTCCGCAGAACACCCCCAAACTCGAAAGTGATTCAAGCTTGGTTTCCTCCCCGTCCATAATTCAAAAGGTGTTTTCGACACTGATTTACTAGATACACGATTCAATATATAAGCTACTGTTTTAATCGCATCACCCCATAAGTATTCAGGCAAATTAGAATTGCCCATCATACTTCGTTTCATCTTCATAAGTGTACGATTGCGCCATTCAGCTACACCATTTTGTTCAGGACTTCCAGGCATCGTATATTGAGCAACAATACCACAGTCCTGCAAATATTTAGCAAACGGTCCCATTTGTTGTCTAGTCTCAGTATACTGCCCATAATACTCACCATCGCGATCAGATCTGACAATTTTGATAATTTTTCCCAATTGTTTCTCAACTTCAGTGCGAAACACTTTGAATATGTCAAGAGCCTCAGCCTTCTCCTTAATTAGATAAACGTAACAATAATGGGAGAAATCATCAATGAAGGTGATGAAGTACTTATTTCCACACAAGGTGGTTGAGTATGGCCCACTAATATCCGTGTGAATTATCTCCAATAGGTTTTGACTGCGAGTAGCACCTTTCTTCTTAATTTTAGTCAATTTTCCCCTCACAAAATCAATACAAGTCTCAGTATCATCTAAATCAAGAGGAGGAAGAATATCAACCTTGATGAGTTGTTTTACCCTTTCTTTGGAGATATGCCCTAATCGATTATGCTATAGCAATGAAGATTTCTCTTTAATCAAAGATCTCTTAGCAACATTGTTCTCGACATTAAAGGAACAATATGGTCTATCGGAAGATAAGGACAATTGATATAATCCATCAGACAGAACACAATTCCCAATAATTCTGGAATCATAACTCAAATTCACTGTTTTATTTGCAAAATAAAGACAATATCCAGCTTTGTTAAGCAAAGAAAAAGATATCAAGTTTCTCCTAAAACTAGGAACATAAAAGACATTGTTCAAAATGAGCTGAAATCCAGAATCTAAATTCAAAACAACTGTGCCTATGCGCTCTATATCAACTCCGATATCGTTTCCAACTTTAAGCTTTAACTCTCTTAGACTTGGATTCCTTAGATTTGTAAGACCCTATAAGGTAGTAGTCACATGAACAGTAGCACCAGAATCAAGCTACCAAGAATCTAGAGGAACATCAACCAAATTTGATTCAAAACAGACCAACAACTCACCTTGGTGACTTTCTTTTCTTCCTCTTAGCCAAGCTTTGAACTTATAGCAATTGGCTCTCCTGTGACCTTGCCTCTTGCAGTGAAAACACTTGAAATCCTTATCTCCATTTCTCCCATTATTCCCATTTTTCTTGAAGTCTTGGCTTTTCTTTGGATCTTGAGCATTTGATCCTTTAGGCTTCCATTTTCCTCTAGAGGAACTCGACTTGGCATTAGCAATTAAGTGGGCCGACTCATACTTCTCCTTCTTTAACTTCTCCTTCTCAGTCACACATTTTGTAATCAGGGCATTAACGCTCCAAGTCTCATTCTGAGCGTTATAAGCAATCTTAATCTGGTTGAATTTAGTTGGTAGAACATTTAAGACTTGATGTACAATATAATCTTCAGAAAGAACAATTTTATGGGCTTTGAGTTTAGACTGAATGTGGACCATCTTCAGTATAAATTCTCTAATACCCACAGCAGCATCATATCTCATATTTGTTAACTCACTCAGCAAATTTCCAGCTTCAGCCTTGTTCCAGACTCTATGTCGTTCTCCCAATGCTTCAAGGAACTGTCTTGCATTCGTATTTTCCGGTAAACCACTAATGAGATGCTCGGCAAGGGACCTCTTCATAGAAATGAGGCTCAGTTGGTTGGATTTTTCCTATCTAGCATAATTGGCCTTTTGATATGCACTACTTTGATCATTGGGCTTGGAAGGTTCATTCTCACGTAGAGCCAAGTCCATATCCACAATTCCTAAAGCAAACTCTATATCTTGCTTCCACCTCTTGAAGTTTGATCCGGTTAACATCTCAACCGTGGCATTGTTGTTGTTCACAGCAAAAGTAACTGTTTGTCACACATAATGCAATATGATCAATTATGGGCAATAAGCAATTCCACAAAATAATTAGTACATTATAAACTCCCCTTTGGGCAGAGCGTATAATGCACTATTATTTTCCACAGCATGAAGTTTGTAAAACAACAACAAGGAGAATTACATATAATTGTCAAGGATCCATCATCTTTGGGAAGACAAATCCTTTAAATTATACATCTCCATAATATCAACATATAGAAACGATAAGGAGAATTACATATAAATTATCGAGGGCTTATTCGCTTTGTGCAAATAAGACATTTAAATTATACATCTCCATTATCTCAACATAGAGGGGAATTACACATAACTCTAAAAATTTATCCCCTTTAGAAAGATAAAACTTTTGAGTTATGCATCCCCATCAATTATCTCTATTATATCAATATAGAGGGGAATTACATATAATTCTCAAAAAATTTATCCCTTTTGGGCGGATAAATATTTTTCAATTATACATCCCCATCTTTTATTGGGAATTTATCTTCATGCAATTTTTAAATTAATATACACAATAATCCTTTTTGGGCGGGTAATTGTATATACTAATTTTTATTAATATGAACCCCAAAAAATTTTATAATGTTCCATTTAATCAATGCCCAAAATTCATCAAACAATATGAAGCACTTTACGACATGTGCTTCCCACAATCATATTGCAATTATCAAACAACAATTTTTGCCACAAATTTTTTTTTTTTGAAAATTCATTTTCATTTAATATTATTATTAATAGCAGAAATTTGGCCTAGCGGGCTCGGGCCAGAAAATTCTGGCCACCAGCCCACGTGGGCCTATTCCAAAAGCCCGGATTCTGGGCTTGCACCTAGAAACTCTGGAGGCCTCGCCCGCCTGGGCTGCTGGAAGAAGCCCAGATTCTGGGCTTGCGCCAAGAATCTCTTGAGGCCCAGAATCTTCAGCAAGCTAGAAAACAGGCCCAGTTTGCACCTGGCCTGGCTAAAGGTCTTCTTCAACCTCCAGCCGGAGCCTCGAGGTCTACAAATCGGGTCACACGACCTGGTTTTGACTCGAAGCTCAAAATTCATGTTTTATGCCAGATTTTTGTGAGATTTTTCATGGGTTTTGATTCTAACACTACTATAAATAGATTAGAGTGAATTAAACAAAGAACTAATGAACAAATCATCAATATTCAACCTTCAAAATTTTCGGATCTTATACCTATGGCCGAAATTCAATATTCTCAAGTTTAAGGCCAAAAAACTCACTTTAATGCATCAAACAATTCTAAAACATATATATAACAATACCCATGCAATAATTTATTACATACATCATTCAATTGCAAGTAATTTAAAAAAATTTAGAACTTTTCAAGGTACAAACCCTAGAATTTCAAATTCAAAATTCTCTCTCAATTCTTAACGAAAATATATAAATTATATATGGTTGGAAAGATCTTGACATGTAGAATAAAAACCCTAAGGTTTCAGAATCAATCGATCAAAAAGTCCACATAAAAAAATAACGACAACATTCGGTTCAAGAGAAGAAATTTCAAATTTGTTCCAAAAATAAATAAATTTTGGGTTCTACAATCATATATGACTAGCTCTGATACCACATGTAGAATTTCTTAATATGAATAATCAATAAATTAAGAATGAATTTGACCCATACATGATTGTAAAACACCAAAACTTATATATATACAACGTAATTAAAACGTACCTGTTTGAGCCATAACCTCACTTGATGAAAAACAGATCAAACTGACAGTGTCAGTGATCTATCGGAATGTTGGATCTTCCTCTCTATGACTTATTTCGGTATAACAGCTTTTAATGGGATTAAGCGACTAATAGGTATAACCTACCCTTTTATAGGCTAGAGAGAAGACCTAGCAAACCCTATCAATAGCGTGTCAACTGAGCCCCTTCCTTATGGGCTTCATTTAAACGCAATTGCCTACACTTTGCTACTCAACTAGGCCATTATTAATAGATGCCAAAACCCAATTTAATAAGATCACTTGAAGGTTTAACTATACATTGGATATCCATTAACCCAATTATATAAAATAGAAAATTAATTAATTAATGTAAGCCCATTATAGGAAATTTCCAACATCTCGAACTCACTCACCACCTCTCTCTTTCTCCGTGAAAGCCTAGCCGAAGAAGAAGCACCAGATCTCTCTCTCTTTCTGCTTTTGTTCTTTTTCAAGAACACATGAAGATAGAGAAATGTGGGAGTGAACGAGAGGAGCTAGTTTTTCCTAGTTCTCATTCTTGTGGGCTGCTTTAAACATGGGAAACATGACACACCCAGACAACCCTCTTAGCACAGCTCACACCAAGAACGCCTTCGGCAAGTGAGGCCTGTGCCCCTGAGAAAAACGAAAGCCCCTAGTCTAGGAAAGTGTGGTGGTCTTTTTCTTCTAGTCCCTCTCCCTGATCTCTTTTTTCTTTTTGTTCTTTCGGTCCCCCGGTCTATCTCTCTCGAGCTCCCTCTTTCGGTCGCTCACCTCTCTTTGTTTATCTCTCTTGAGCTCTCTTCCGTTTTTTTCTATTCTGTCCTCTCCTCTCTTTTTTCTGTTCTCTCTTGCCTTTTTTCCCTCGGCTCCCTCTCGCTCCAATTCCCAGAGTCCTCCTTCCTTCCCTTTTTTATGTCTCCCGTTCCCTCCTCTTTCTCTTTTTTTCTTTCTGCAGAAGCTCTTTTTGCTCTTTTTCTACTACTCACTTCTGCTGCCTTTCTGCTGCAACTTGCTTCCTCTCTGCTTTGCCTTTTTGCTACTTTGACTTGCTGCCTTGCTCTTTCTGCTGCAGGTCCCACGCGTGGAGAAGAAAGGAGCAAGAAAGAAAGTGGACGGGCCAGGCCGGGAAAGGAAGAAAAAAAAAGGAAAGAAGAAGAATGGGCCAAGCCAGTGTGGGAGGGAAAAGAAGAAAAGAAAGGGGCCGGGCAGGCCTAGCCCTGGCCGGGACCCACAATGTTTTTTTCAATCTCTTTTTTTATATGCAATGCAATTTTAATGAAAGATTTTTTTTGTTAAGGGATTAGAAATTAATCCTTAATTTTCCAATGCAATTAATAAATACTAAAACAAATCCCCAAAATTTAGGTGTCAACAATAGTCATATTTTGGACATTAAAAAATTTGAACTATAAAAGGGTGCATTTTGAGTTAGAATAATAAGTACATTCTGATCATAAAGTTTTAACATGCAAATGGGAGAAATTTGAGTTTGAACCAAAGTGTACATTCTAGTCGTAAAGTATGAATAGTCAAATGGGCAAATATAGAGTCTAAACCAATGGGCAGATTCAACGACAAACATATTCATAGGTTAATAGGTTCAACAAATGAATAGATTCATAAGTGAACAGATCCAAGCTCAGTAAAGTCTATTTGAACCAATGGATAGATTTATAAATGGATAGATTCAGACTTGGAAAAAGTTTGGTAGAAGAAACAGACAAATTTAGATATAGTAATTTCTAATAGAATGAATGGACAGATTCTAACATAGTGAATTGTAGCACAATGAAGCAGTATGAATATATTCTAACTATTCCAATACAAAGTAGAATGAACAGGCCAAAGGTCATCGGGACAAATATGACAGAATGAATAGATTATGACTATCTAGAATAAAGCAGAACAAAGCATAACGAACTGATTCTGATTATCCAGAATGAAGCTAAACAAACATGCAAGATGTCATTAAGACAAATAAGGCAGATGAACTGATTCTTATTATCTAGAATGAAGTAGAACAAATATGCAAGAGGTCATCAAGATAAATATAGTAGAATGAACAGATTCTGACTATTTAAAACGAAGCAGAACGAACGTGCAAGGGGTCATCAAAACAAATATGGCATAACGAACATATTCTAACTATGTAGAACGAAGCAGAACGAACTTGCAAGGGATCATCAAGATAAATACGGCACAAATAAGAGATTTTGAATATCTAGAATGAAGCAAAATGAACATGCAAGATGTCCTCAAAATTATTCAACAACTATTATTATTAACACCTATATCTTGATTGAGTATTTAAATTTAAATTGCCTAGAAAATTAGGGATTAATTTGGCCCTAACAAAAATGATTTTTGCATCACCTAACTATTATTATTATTTGCATTTACTAAGCTTTATTTTCTTTTTCTTTTTTATTTTCCCTTATTTTACACTATATTTTGGATAATTATTATTTAAAAAAAAGAGAGGGAGGTCCACGCGAGTTGGGCCTTTGCGCCCAGCCCCCCTTTTCTTTTCTTCCGCTTGGGTCTGGGCCCATTTGGCCTCCTCACCCTCGCGGCCCGGCCTTCTTATTCTTCTTCTTCCTCCTTCTTAACGCATCTCACATGCGCAGGATGCCCTGCCGAGGGAGACTAGGGTAGCTAGCTATAGAGTGGTGTAAAGACCGATGGGAGACTTGGATGAATGGTGTTGAGAAAACTTATAGTTTTGATGCTAACAAAACTTTATGAAGTCTCACTCAAGTGATATTCTTGTACATACTATGGAAAGAGACTTATGTGTTCATATATTCAGCAAAGTCTATCCATTACAGAAAAATCTATAAGCGGACACAGTATCTCATGCTGTCAGGAACCAAAACGAACCTCAAGAACCAGAACGAGGATAACAACCATAACGGCTACGAATTTCACTTACCATATTTATATTGGTTTTACTAATCAATTGATTAACAAAATCAATTGTAGATACAATTTCCAAATAAGGATGGAATACTTATGGAAACCTAGATTCTGCTTGTATGGGCGACCAGAATCTGAAGGGATTCAATCTGTCTTCAACGGCTAGGAAATCTTTCCTTATGAAATCTGTCCAAGGAAGGAAATGGAAGATAATCCTTCGTGGTGATAGCCTACGTCTAGTTTTGGCTCGAAGGGTATATAAGGAGAATATACGGTCAGTAGAAGATAGAGAGTGAATTTATAATTCCAAAGTCTGATTTTTTCTTTTCATTGAATTGTCTCATAAAGTGAAAAAATAGAGTGATCTAGAGTGAATTGCAAAAAGGAGTGACTTAGTGTGAGATTATACCACTAAGTATTTGCACTCAAGAATGTGTAATCATTTGTTGATCACATAGTAGAATTCAGTCTATTAGTTGATAGCATGGGAGAGTGGACGTAGGCTTGACAAAAACTGAACCACTATAATACTGTTTGCAATATTCTCTTCCTTTGCTCTTTTTTATTTTGATTGCACATACTAGAAGTCTACTTTATCTAGACGGACTTTAACTTTAAATTTTGCATTTGTTACATCTAGACTTTGTGTTGATAGATTTAGCATAAAAGTTTATTTACACCTATTCACCCTGTCTAGGTGTCTATACTAGCAACCTTAATTGGTATCAAAGCCTCGTGCTTATTATTTTGAAGTGTTTTTACTTCGGGGCTAAAGATCCTTTATGGCTAGTATTTTGGCACCGGGTTTGATTAAGGGCAAAGCAATACTCGACCACCATACTTTGATGGGAAAGAGTACAACATATGGAAAAACAAGATGAAGGCTTTTCTCATATCAAAAGACCCTCAGGAATGGGACGTCGTCGAGAAAGGAATCGACCCCAACGCTGAATCTGGAAAGGCCACGAAGAAGGATGATGGAAAATCTTCAGAATCTTCCACCACTCTTTCAAAAGAAGAGCTAGCAAAAAGAGAAGCATTAGATGCAAAAGCAATTTGTTCTCTTTACTGTGCTTTATCACCAAATGAATATAACCGAATTTCATATTGTGAAACAGCAAAAGAAGTCTTGGACAGGCTACATGTTACCTATGAAGGAAACCAAAGTCAACATTCTACTCGGGCAATATAAATCCTTCAAAATGAAACCGGGAGAGTCTATCGGAGATATGTTTAGCAGATTCACTGAAATAGTGAATGGGCTTGCATATCAAAGGCAACCAATCTCAGGACCCATGAAAGTAAATAAACTTCTGAGAGGCTTATTGAAGGACTGGAATAACGTCAAGACTTCTATCCGGGTAACACTGAGGATTTCACTTTTATCTGTTAATGAACTCATTGGAACCTTACAGTCCTATGAGGCAGAACAATTAAATAATGAAGTTGAAACAAGAGGTAATAAATCAATTGCTCTTAAATCTAACATTGACTCTGATGATACATATTCAGAAGATGAAATGGATGATGAGGAACTTGCCCTATTGATCAAGAAAGTTAAAAAATTAAACAAGAAAGGAAAGAAGTTCAATGGCAAGAAACAATCTAGACAATCTGGACAAAGAAAAACTATGGATGAAGAAGACTCAACCAAATGGCATATAAAACAAAATTGTCCTTTGCTGAAAAAGAAGAAAGGCAAGTATGAGAAATACAAGAAGGCCTAAAACGCTGAAACATAGAGTGACACAGAATGCAAGGAAAGTGAAGATGAATATGGTAATATCTGTCTGATGGCACATTTAGACTCAGACTCAGATTCTAGAGTAGACTCAGAATCTAATTCAGACTCAGACAAGGAAGTCAAGGTAAGTCATTCTGAAATTTCAATTAAAGTTTCTAATTATATTAATGAGCTTTGTTTAAATCTGAAATCCACTCTTAAAAGGATCTCGAACTAAAAAGGAAAATTCCCAGCTGAGACAACAAAATCTTTTTCAAAAAGAAAAGTTTGAAAGTTTGCAAAAAGAATTTTTAGAAACAAAAGAAAATCGTGATTCTCTTTTGAAAGAAAATGAATCTTTTAAAAAGGAATTTTCGGATATTACAACAAAATTTTCAAATGGCTCAAAAACGTTACAACATATTCTTTCCATTCAAATTCCTTATTATATCCAAGTCCAAACGGAAAGTGAGTCATTGATAAACTTTCCAAAGATTAAGGAGAGACTCAAACGGAGACCTCCTAGACAAGCTTACAAAACTCATTTCCAAAAGAATTTTATAAAACCTGTTAGTCGAAGCAATCTCAAATGTTCAAACTGTGGAGAAACAGAACATTTCGAGAATAATTGTCCCAAAGTCTAAAGACCCATTAAGAAAAATTGGATAAACAAAGCATATACTACTAACTCTCGTGGACCCAAGAAAGTTTGGGTACCAAAGAAAGCTTAAGAATGTTCTTTGAATGCAAGTTAACTTCAGAAGCAAAAGAAAATGGTACTTAGATAGCAGATGTTCAAGACACATGACAAGAGATTCAAGTACCTTCATAAGATTAGAAAAGGTAAAAGGAGAAACCGTCTCTTTTGGAGGTAACAATAAAGGAAAAATTATTGGACTTGGAACAGTACAGATTGGAAGCCTTGTTATCAACAACGTTTCCTTAGTTAGAGGAGTCAACTACAATCTTCTAAGCATAAGTCAATTGTGCGACGTTGGAATCAAAATAAACTTCCGGGAAAACATATGTTCTGGAACCAATCAAGATCTCTCTTAATCATTTATTGGTTGAAGGCATGGCAATATATATCTTCTAGACATAAACTCAGATTCTGCTAAGTGCCTTATCTCAGTTCAAAATGAAGCAAATTTGTGGCATCGCAAGCTAGGCCATGTTAGTATGAAGCAGATTTCTAAATTATCTACCAAGAAGCTTGTTCGTGGACTTCCCAGCTTGAGCTACAAGAAGTCTGAACTATGTTCAGCATACATATTAGGGAAATAGGTACGAAGCTCCTTCAAACCAGTAAAACATGTTTCTTCTAATCGTTTATTGCAGCTTCTACATATGGACTTTTTTGGACCAACAAGAACTCAAAGTATAGGAGGTAAGAAATATTGTCTGGTAATAGTAGACGATTACTCTCGATTTACTTGGGTATTTTTTCTTGCAAATAAAGGAGAAACATTTTCGTATTTCTCAAATTTTGCAAAAAGGGTTCAGAACGAGAAGGGTTATATTATTTCTAGCATTAAAATAGATCATGGAGGAGAGTTTGAAAATCAAGATTTCATAGATTTTTGTGACAAAAATGGATTTTAACATATTTTCTCCTCTCCCTACACTGCAGAACAAAATGGAGTTGTAGAAAGGAAAAATCGATCTTTACAGGAAATGGCTAGAACTCTGCTAATTGAAAGCAAGATAGCTTCTTGCTTCTGGGTAGAAGCAGTCTCTACCACGTGCTATATAATTAACAGAGTCTTTCTAAGGCCTATTCTTGAGAAAACTCTTTATGAAATTTATAAAGGAATAAAACTGATTGTTTCTTATTTTCATGTATTTGGTTGCAAATGTTTTATTCTGAAAAACACAAATGACCATTCGGGTAAGTTCGAAGAAAGATCAAATGAATGAATATTTCTTGGATATTCTATCACAAGCAAGGCATATAGAGTATTCAACAAGAGTACTCAGACTGTGGAATAATCTATGAATGTAAGATTTATCGAACGAGATCAAACTCTACTCGATGATTCAGAACTTGTTACAGACCCAGAAAGAAGACACAAGAGATCAAAAGGAATCAACTCCGACTCATAAGGACTCAACTCAGACATCTAAAAATTATGAAGAAGGTGAAAAATACAACAAGAACTGGAAGCATATATCGAGTCATGCCCACAACCTAATAATTGGCAACATCGAAGAAGGAATCCGAACCAGATCAAGGAACAAGGAAGAAACAAATGTACTAGCGCTTATTTCTGAGATCGAACCAAAAGGATTAGATGAAGCTCTTGTAAATGAAAGCTGGATAGAAGCAATGCAGGAAGAACTTCAACAGTTCAGAATCAATGACGTATGGAAATTAGTACCTAGACCCAAAGAAAGATCTGTCATTGGAACAAAGTGGGTATTCATAAACAAAGTAGATGATTAAGGAAGAGTAACCAAAAACAAAGCTAGGCTTGTGGCTAAAAGATATTCCCAAGCAAAGGAATAGACTATGATGAGACATATGCACTCATGGCCAGATTAGAAGCCATAAGGCTCCTGCTTGCTTATGCATATTTTCATAACTTTAAGCTATTCCAGATGGATGTCAAAAGTGCATTTCTAAATGGATTCATTCAAGAAAAAGTTTATGTAGAACAACCTCCAGGTTTTGAAGAACCCAAAAAGATAGATCATGTGTACAAACTAAATAAAGCTTTGTATGGTCTAAAACAGGCACATCGTGCTTGGTATGTGTAACATCCTGAGAATCGACCCCATTTTGGGATTTTATAAAATGGCAATGTTAGTCAAAGGCCTGGTCAGTACAAATTTTCCGAACTGTGTGTTCGTGGGATAATGGATTATAAAGAGGCGCCATTAGGAAACAATACGCGTTCGACTCACAATTTCGATCAAGAACGAACCCTTCGACCATGAGGACCTGGGAGGGAACGATACCCTCTAAGTATTAGACTATTAAGGAAATGGAAATAACTCAATTCGGCAGAAGTACGAAGTCGAATTGCAGGTGATTTCCGCACGGCATCGATACGAACTACGAACGACATCAAACCGAATCCTTTTCATCTAGTACTCGGGATTATTAATTGAGCCCCTGGGACCACACAACAATCGAGGGATGTCCTTAACTCGAGAATTGGTGTAAATGTGGATCAAAGAATGATTGACCACAGGTCAAAAGTGAGGAAAGTCCTAAAAGGGCGCCCGATAATCCAAATTGTACTACGGTCGCAATCGACTCAATTTAGCCCGGATTTTTAATTCGATTTTGGGAACCAATTTCTCAGTGATATTAGGACTAAATATTTAGACGTCGCCTCATTTACTTTTGAATTTTTCGTTGGACGTGGAAGTGTCGGAAAAAGGAAAAATTTGACCGGGTTTTAGGCCCGCGGGTGGGCCGGCCCAAGACTGGCGGCCCAATGGGCCTTGTGCCCATCCAACCCAACCCAAAGGGGGCCCAAGTTGGCCCAAGTTCCTCTCCCTCCTCAGCCCATGGGCTTCTCTCTTTTGGCCTTTTCCTTTTGTGCCCAAGTGGGCTTTGTTTTTGCTTGTTTATTGTTTGTTTTTTATTAGTCCTTCAAGCAAGTGGCAAGCCCACTTGCCTTGGCTTCTCCTTCAAGTTTTCAGTAGCTTTCTCTCTCCTCCTTTCTCCCCAAATTCGTGCACCAGCCCAGCCTCTCTCTCTCTCTCTCTCCCTTTTTCTCTTCCTTTTCTCTTCCATTTATGCTGTTTCTTGCTGTCCTTGCTGTTTTCCAGTCGGAAAACAGCCTTGCCACCATCACCGAAGCTGTCACCATTGCCCAAAGTGTAGCCACGGAATTTAGGAAGCCAGCTGCACACCCCTGGTTACCCCTGGTCTCCCCGGGTCGCCTGTTTCAGCCTTTTCCACCTCTATTGGTTAGTTCCGCATGAACAATAACCAGCACTGTTTTTGGCCTATTTCGGCCACCGTTCGTCGTCCGTTGTCATCCCCGAGCTTACCCCTGGTACCCTCATTCCCCTCTATGCACCGGTGTCACCGGATTTCCGATCCAAGTAAGTTAATTTCCTAATCTTTGTTTAGGGGTTAATCTTGCTTAGGAGTAGTTTAATTAGTTTAATTCTTGATTAGTGCTTTGGATGATGATTATTAGTGTTTTAATATTATTTGATTAAGCTTGCTTAGTGTTAATCATTGTTAGAATAAAGTAACCATTGTTAGATTAAAGTAACCGCGATTAGATTAAAGTAACTGAGGTTATATTAGAGTAACCGTGGTTGGGTTAGTTAACTGTAGTTGGGTTAATTAACCTTAGTTGGGTTAGCATAGTAACCATGGTTAGTATTAATAAATATATTTTTTGGAATAAATAATAATAATTTATTATTTTCGGAATTAATTAATTAATTAATTAATTAATTCCTAATTCCTAATTATTATTATTATTATTGTTATTACTATTCATTTCTAAAAATTAATTATTTTTTGGGAAAATAATTCATTATGATTATTTATGGGAAATGATTTTAATTGAGTAATTTTGTGGGAAAATTACTATGGTCTAATTTTCTAATGTCAATAGTATTTATATACTACATTATTAAATGACATTGGTTTATTAAAGTAGGATTTTATTAAATGGAATTATTTGGGTTGGATAATTAATTATGGGATTGGAAAATAATTATAAGTTTTTTGTGGGAGTTAAATTATTTTATGGGAGCAATCGACTATAGTATTACATGCTTCTTAAATGAGTATCTTTGAGTATAATTATAGTTTATCCTTATTTTGAGATAATTGAGTATTTATAGGAATAGTTGATTGTCGTAGTCGTGAGGACACGTGTTTATTTATTATTAAATATTGAGACGCGTGATTGGGTACTCGTAACTATTGAGGTACGTGATTATTTTAGAAAAGTATGCAAGTATTGTGATGTTGATTAGTCGGAATTGATTGTTAGACTGTGACTTGAACTGTTGATTGTTGCAACTTTTGTGAATGAATGGACTGTTGCTGTTATATGTGACTGCTAGATACTGCTGCATTTCATTATACGTGTGTCAACTGCAATAGCATGTCGCATTAGCATGAATTATGTCGCATTCACGACTAAGCAAAAGCAAAGACAAGAATGAACTGTTTGCTAATGTGTTGCATGGTCAGATTAAAGTTGATAGCCCGGTTGAGCCGAATGACTGCTAATCCTTCGGGGTTGTGTCGTGACCATTGAGTCGCCTGATAGTGGTCAGATGCGGAGTCGCGATTGAGGCTGGGCCCATGCTCCTTAGGGAATGTCGTCGGTGGGAGAGAGCCCATGACATTGCCGTGCCTCACGGGGGAGGACGATGCATGGTCTACGACCAGTTGACTACCAACCATAAGGTTGTGCCGTGGCCTTGAGGGTCGTAATAATCGAAGCATGTGTGAGCATTGAGATATGAGAATAATTGTGCAATGCTCTGATTATTTGCATGTTTCCTACTGCTATGGTGAGGTGATTGATAATTTTTGTAGGTCGCGTGTGCCAAGGTTAGGTAGAGTCGCCTGTGATTGCACCTGTTTATTAAACTATCATCTACTGTCATTTTCTCTGAGGTGGTGTTGGTTGATTGCTGTATTAGGTTGTATGTTAAACTCCCGAGGAGAGCAAAGTTCCTAACTGGGGCTTAGGGCTTTAACTTGCTGAGTTTATCTCAACCTGTCGTGGTTAACCTTTTCAGGACCTAGATGATGCAGTACCGAGGATCGAAGAGAGCAATCCCTCCGAGACTAGCGAGTAGGCACTTGTACAGTGTTAGGTTAGCTAGGCCGGTCCCTTTTTGAGTAGGCCTTAGCTTGTCGCTTGTAGTAAGGCGTATATATATTTGCCGGTGTGCTGGTTAACCTTCAGATATATAAAAATGGTGTTTTGTCTTTCCTTTGTGTCTTTACTGCTATCCCTGTTGTTTCTGTATTGGGAGTATATGTTTCCGCATGTGCATAATTACAAGATAAAATGAATTGGTCGACGACAGTACCTGGGATGTTGTACAACTAGACCTCAAGTGAAATAGGGTTGCCGCGGACTCAAGAGTCGGGGCATGACAGTATGAGAGACTAAGCAACTTCTTGGTAAGCAACGGATTTAAAAAAGGTATGGTTGACACTACCCTATTTATTAAGAAAGAAGGTAAGGATGTTCTGCTTGTCCAAATCTATGTAGATGACATTATTTTTGGTTCTTCTAATGAATTTTTGTACAAGAAATTCTCTAAGTCTATGCAGGAGGAATTTGAAATGAGCAAGATGGGAGAGCTAACATTCTTCTTACGTCTTCAAGTCAAACAAACCAAAGAAGGAAAATTCATTTTCCAAGAAAAATACGCAAATGACTTAGTCAAGAAGTTTGGAATAGAAAACTACAAGAAAACTAAAACTCCAATGTCTAGTTCTACTAAACTAGACAAAGACGAAGGAGGAAAGAAAGTAGACCAAAAGACTTATAGAAGCATGATCGGTTATCTACTATATCTTACTGCTTCTAGACCTGACATTTTATACAGTGTATGCATGTGTACTAGATTTCAGGCTGACCCTAGAGAATTTCATCTTATTGCTATGAAACGAATTATTAAGTATATTGCTACTAATCCAAAGCTAGGTCTATGGTATCCCAAGGGAACACATTTTACACTCATTAGATATTCAGATGCTGACTTAGCTGGATGTAGAGTAGATAGAAAGAGTACCTCTAGAACTTGCCAACTTCTGGGACAAATGCTAGTATCCTGGTTTTCCAAGAAACAGAACACTATAGCACTCTCCATTGCGGAAGCAAAATATGTTGCTCTTGGAAGTTGTTGTTCGCAGGTTCTATGGATCAAACAACAATTGAGAGATTATGGAAAAGAAGAAGCTTGCACTGAAATACGGTGTGACAACACAAGTGCCATCAATCTTATAAGGAATCCTATTTTTCATTCAAGAGCAAAACATATAGAGATTCGACATCACTTCATAAGAGACCATATACAAAGTGGAGAAATAGATGTCCAATTCATTGATTCCAAGAATCAATTGGCAGACATATTTACTAAACCATTGGAAAAAGGTACATTTGAGTTCAAACATAACAAATTAAATATTACTCACCCATTTGTTTAAAATCTGTGTGAGACAGGTAAGTTAAATTTAGCATTTGGAAGAAAGAAACTTCTAGGACACACTCAGAAGATTATGCTCACAAATTTGGATGTTCAGATTTTGGCGCGTAAGTCATTTCCTTCTATGACCAAACATGTAAGTAAATATTCTGCAAATTTCTACAAATATTTCATCTATTTGATTTTGCGATTATTTCCATTTTTATTTTATTTTAGATAGTTTTGAAATTTTGAAATGCATAACTGCCATTTACAGTTTTGTTTTCCAAAAACTTGCGTCTCTTCATTGTATCGGTTCAGAATGTATATAGATACCCAAAGAAAACATTTTTCTCTCACCAACAACATCTCTCTATTGCTCGAACCCTCTTTGGAAACCCTAAACGTTCTCATTTTCCCCCTCGATTCTCAAAAGTTCATCACTTTTCTTCAAAATGTCGTCAAAATCCTCCAAATTTGTGTTGATTTCCTCGCAACAAAGATCCTCACGCATTGCGAGTAGAGGACTCAAGTCTGTTGAAGGAGGACAGACATATTTTGACTTCACCAGATCGTTTGAAGAAGAATCTCCGAGGCATTTTGGACAACAATATGAATCCGAAGAAATCACTAAAGGTATGCCTCTAGCTATCATTACTCCTGTTCAAGTAGGAGACCCAGAAAAAGTATTTCAGCGTTACGATTTTCTGAAGAAGGGAGGTGCTTCGGATGACTTTTTGCTTGAATACTTGAAAGATCATGGATATGAAAATGAAGTGAAGTTAATGGAGGCTGTATTGGCTATTAGAAACCTAGATTGGGGTAGATCGAAAGAAAAGGACGTTGTAGAACATATAGACCAAACGCTTGATCCTAAAAGTGGTACCGAAAGTTTATGGGAAGGAAAAAGAGAGGATGATGATGAAAGACTGTTCAAGAATTTTCAAATCAAAATGGGAGTGGCTACTGTGGTTGAAAAACCAAAAGAAAAACTGTTTCGAACAAAGCAACAGAAGGATTGCTGTGCTTCTTTATCAAACAGAGGAATCATGAATCACCAAACTGTAGACTTTGACTTTCTGGATGTTATAAGAGTAAAGATAAGGAAGAAGTTCGAAAAATTACAGATGGATGATTTTTGCATGTAGACATCTGAAGTTTATCCTGAACTCACTGCTTATTTCTATTCGAACTTGTCCTTCTTATCTTCTAACAAAATGCGGTTTAGTGTTTATGATGACATTTATGAAGCTAATGTGGATGTTCTGGCTGATATCATGAAAGTGGAAAGATGAGACTTTAGGCCAATAGGAGTGTCTTATGAAACAGCCTGTAAGTATCTCACAACAGGAAATACTTTGAAGACAAACATCTCTTACCCCAGCCTAACCTCTGCTAGAATTATTCTACACAAGATCGTGATCAATTGCATTAGACCCAAAGCATCCTCAAAAACTGATGTTGCAAAGTTTAAAGCCAAGATGATGTGGGCTATTGAAAATGGTATCATGTTCTCTCTCCCTCATATTGTCCTATTACATATGTATAGAACAGTTATCAAGGAAAAGGGGCAACTACCATATGGAGCACTTGTGACCAGAATATTTCATCATTTTCAAATTCAATTACCTTCAAAATTCTACACTAGAACTCTATCTGTAATGCCTATTGGAGAGAAAATGATAACCAAGATGCGTCTGAAGGATGTTGTTGAAGTTTGGAGAAGCAAGAAGAAGGAGACACCAAGATCAACAACCACCACTACTGAAAGAAAGAGGAAAGGAATAGAAGTTGTTTCTTCTCCAAAGACCAAGAAAAGAAGGCAAACAATTCTTCTGTAGGACGAAGACGAAGACAAAACTCTCTCCGATATCATCGCCTCTGTAGTTCAAACTGCATCTGCACTTCTTGAAGAAGTAGAAGGAGACAAGGAAAGAGAAGAAGGAGAGGAAACATAGAAAGAAGCAGAAGAAGTGAGTGAAAAGGATGGAGAGGAAGAACAACTTAAAGATGTGGATGCTGAGGATGTGTCAGAAGAAGAGGACGAAAGGGAAAAGTCAGAAGAATTTGAAGCAGAACATGTACAGGATGAAGAGCTAGAGGAACAAGAAGAAGGAGAACAACGAGAAGAAAGAATGATCATCGCATGGGGAGAACTTGAAAAAACTCTTGAACATTCAAAAACTAATGATCAACTAAGCAAGTCTCCACAAGATGTTGAAACACATCATCCAAAACAACCTGTTGAAGAACGGGTAGAAGCAACATTCCAGGGGGAGCATCAATCAGACAAGGCAACTTCTGAAGCAGATTCACCAAACATGTTGATTGGAGAAACAAGTGCTCAATCTGACCCCGACCCCAACTATGCCAGAATTGTTGATTTGCTTATGCAAATCAAAATTCAGCAATATGCCTTAGAGATTGATATACAAATAATGAAGTCCTCCTTGAACAACAAACTAGAGACTCTCACCCAACAAACTGAGTAGAATATAGCAAGATTGGAATCAGCATTCACTCAGTGCATGAGCAAAGTCGAGGAGTTTATACAGAACATGGAGGATTTACACCTTGTCTGAGTTCCCCGCAAGCCTTGATTTTAGTCCCCTCAAAAACATATCTTTTTAAATTTGGGTTTGATTTGTTTGAGTGCTTAGACTTGGTTATGGTGTGCTTGGTATGGATTATTTTGATTTTGCAGACATTCGAACCCTCTTAATGCTGACAAAAATGGGAAGTATTTGCAGATATTCTTATTATAGTGTGGCTTATTATGCTTGTGACTTATTATGCTTATTATTTGCGTATTTGCATATATTTTCTACTATGCCTAACCTTGTTTTGCAGGAATAAATAAATATCTGCATGAAAGTTTTGTCACCATAAAAAAGGGGGAGATTGTTGAGAAAACTTCTAATTTTGATGCTAACAAAACTCTCTAAAGTCTCACTTAAGTGATATTCTAGTACATACCGTGGAAAGAGACTTATGTATTCATATATTCAGCAAAGTCTATCCATTACAGAGGAATCTATAAGTAGACGCAGCATCTCATTCTGTTAGGAATCCAGAACGAACCTTAAGAATCAGAACAAGGATAACAACCATAACGGCTACGAATTTCACTTACCATATTTATATTAGTTTTGCTAATCAATTGATTGACAAAATCAATTGTTGAGACAATTTCCAAATAAGGATGGAATACTTATGGAAACCTAGATTCTGCTTGTATGGGCGACCAAAATCTGAAGGGATTCAATTTGTCTTCAATAGCTAGGAAATCTGTCTTTATGAAATCTGTCTAGGAAAGGAAATGGAAGATAATCCTTCATGGTGATAGCCAATGACTAGTTTTGGCTTGAAGGGTATATAAGGAGGATATACGATTAGTAGAAGATAGAGAGTGAATTTACAATTCTAAAGTCTGATTTTGTCTTTTTCATCGAATTGTCTCACACAGTGCAAAAACAGAGTGATCTAGAATAAATTGCAAAAAGGAGTGACTTAGTGTGAGATTATACCACTAAGTATTTGCACTCAAGAATTGTAATTATTTGTTGATCACATAGTGGAATTCAGCCTATTGGCTAACAGTGTGGGAGAGTGGATGTAAGCTTGGCAAAAGCCGAACCACTATAATACTGTTTGCAATCTTCTCTTCCCTTACTCTTTTATTTTGATTGCATATACCAGAAGTCTACTTTATTTAGACGAACTTTAACTTTAAATTCTGCATATGTTACATCTAGACTTTGTGTTGATCGATTTGACATAAAAGTTTATTTACACCTATTCACCCTCCTCTAGGTGTCTATACTAGCAACCTCATATGGGACGCATCTTCAATGTCACTGAATGGGACAGAGCAGGCTTTACCGAGGTAAGGCTAAACCCGATGCAAGTGGAGGATGAGGGGACGCCGGTTCGACCAAGAGAGAGCTCGGTCGGTGCGGCAAGGACCATCAGTTGAAGCACTTCCGTCGACCGGGCTCCTCGCCTATAAAAAGGGCGGCCATGAACTCGGTTGAAGGGGGAGTAGGGGGTGAGCAGGGGGCGAAGCCACAGGGAGGCTGGAATTCCGAGTGATCGTTGGTCGAGTGACCATATCTAAGAGGGGGGCGAAAAGAGCTGCGAAGGTGAGAGATCTAAGAGAGAGCCGCATGACTGAATCCCGTGGTTGGTCGTTGCAGGCAATGTGGGTTACTTGGCCTAACACCATTGCTGTTCAACTATCGACAACGAGGCCTGTCGATGGCTCGCGTTGCTGTCGTTACCGCCCTCATTTGAAGCCATTCTATCCTATGTTGGCCCAACCTCAAGCTGTCCAAGCCAACCGCCGTCCTTGTTGTCGATCACCGTTGTCCCCGGTACAACCCACCACTTCGTCGACCCTTCGGTTGGTCTCGTAACGATCGTCGTGGCCAGGCCGAGACGCACTCGGCCATCCCTCATCAGCACCGCGTAGGGACTATGACAAAGGGGAGGGGACATAAGTCAAGTCAGTCAAGTTAGGCGTGAGATCCGACTGGTTTTCTTTTAGGGTTGGGTCTTTGGGTTGGGCTCAAACGGAAATAATGGGCCAAACTCAGTTTGTCTAACATGTGAGCTTGTCTTTCCTTTTCCTTTGGGCCGGACGAATCGGGCCCGCAAGCTAGACTCAGCCCTAACTAAGAGGCTTGAGACTTGAGAGAGCCCACGCCTTGTGCCGGGCCAAACCTGACCCGAGTTGGACCAAGAGACTTGACCCGAGTTCGGTCGGTTTATTATAATAATACATTATTATTTTAATTATAAATTATTTTTAAAAAATTTTAAAAATAAAATAAAATAATGATTTTTATATTTTCTAGATAAATTAGAAAATCCAAAAATAGTTTACAATTTCCAAAAGAAGTTAGAAAAACCCAAAAATATTTTATATTTTTAGAAAAATTAGAAAAAGCCAAAGAAAAATATTTTCTCCACAAATGTATGGAAAATCCTCAAAAAAATCCAAAAAAATGCAATCTTATGATTTAAACAAGATTAGGTACCGCAAGGGCATTAGTGATTAATTAGTGTAATCAAGTCTCCGATCCTAGTTTCTTTGGTTGCACGGGAGTAAAATATTTCTCCCAATATTTTGCTTGGGTTTCTAATCGGCTTATCCTAAATTGATTAGTGACGACTTCTTTTTAAATGAATTTGACTTACTGGTTAAAAAAACTTGAATCATAAGTCATGAATTAGTGGGCTTGGGAGAGCCTGGGCTAAGCCCTAAAGCATTAGCCGAGCCATTAGCCTTAAGGACGTGAAAAGGAGGTCGTGACAATTATACCCATAACATGCACATCAAAGTTCACCTCACCCACCAAGTTGAAGTAACTAAGTAGATTTAAACTAACTTATTATCTAGAAACTTCACTTACCTCGACATAACCATGAACCACACCACTACCTTCTAGCTCTTGAATTAAAGAGTTTAGCTCTCTAATTTTAGGATTGAAGGTGAGAATAACAAATGTATATGTTCAGATTTTGGAAAATAGAAAGGGTTGTTCGGCCAAGGTTAGAGAGGTTTTATTCAAATTTTACCAAGATAAAAATGGGTGTCCTATTACTAGGTCTAACTATGCATGGCAGTTATCAATTTGAGCTGGAGCAAACGCAAAGCAAAGTCTTGTACGTGGCTATAAGCTCAAGTGACACCATGGCAGTAAGATGTCAAAACTCAGGTGGCCATGGCTATATGCTCAAGATATGGCAACCATGGTCGCAATCTCGTGCTATGGCTGCTACTAGCTCGACTTCAAGCTAGCATCTTTAGGCTCAAGCTCATAGATCTAGTGGCCATGGACGGGAGTTCAGAAGCTCAAGTGGCCGTTCCCACGAGCTTGAGGTTGAGCTCGAAACTCAAGCGGCCAAGGCTACCCCAAGCTTCGGGTTTGAGGTCGAGCTCCATGGCCAAAGCAACCATGAGCCTCAGGCTTGGGCTCAAGCTCTAACCATGGCGGATGCAAAAGGAATAAAGAAAAATAAGTGCTAAATAGAGAAGATGATGGACAAAGAAGGTGAGGTAAAAGGAAGAGGGAGATAGAGGAGGGGAGGAAAAAGTACCGGGAAGAGAGAGGAGAGAGGAAAATTAATGCAAGGTGGACCCGACGTGACTCGTGTTGCCCAATGAATGGACTAGTAATTTATTGACTTGGCCTCCCTTGTGTACCTAATATTTTCTCCCGTATTCCACTAGGAAAGGTACCTCATAAAATCCATGACAAAGTCAACAATCGTTCATGTGAACTACTCATGTGATTTAAGAATACTGTCACCTCATGCCATGGATTGGCGCAAGCACAATCGATTGCCAAAAGATTTTCATATCTGTTATGAAATATTTAGTTTGAGTCATAGGTACTCCGCATCATCCGTGACCTAATGTCGAGGTTTGCAAGCCATCATTGATATACTGCAACTGGGTGATATTAGCTGCTTTCTCTCTAGGCACTTTGAGAGTAAGTATCTTTTACCCATTTCTCATAGTAATCTATTATTAGCAACTTCTTTCCAACTCTTTCATTATAAAGGAAAGAAAAAGGATTAGGATATTCTAGATTTTACAACTTCTCTCAAGTATCAAACAAGAGAAAGAAACAACTATAATATTATTCATAGATCTTTACGATATGTTCCCTAGGTAATTGGGCTCAGGATTACAGTCCACAAACAGTACGAGCTGCAAGGTACGTTGGTCAAGGGTTCATGATGATCTTATCCCACGCGAATTGCTCATGAGAAATTTATCGAAACAAAGCTTCAACTCTTAAAAGATGAATAATTGAGTGAATTATTTGAGCGTGGAGGACATGGTTTCCCCCACCAAAATGAGCATAAGTGGTCATGGCTTGATCCGTGCAGAATTACTCTCAAGATGTCGACAAAATTCGACTGTGCTGGTGTGGACTGTCCAAGAATATTGGCTAGTGAACATTTCTACATGACATTGTCTATCAGAAGACCAGCCGTCCATAATCATACTCGAGATCTCTCCCTCTCGTATGCCTCTCTCCCTCCCGGACTCCGTGTAACGAGCATAGGTTAATTGAAGGGTTTGTTAGCCTTAGAATTCCTCGTGCATGCTATCCAATTCAACTGTTGTGACAGTATATGCAAGTATATAAAAGAAGAGAGTTTATCACCAGCAACTAACAAAGTGCTTCTCTTGGTCATTTCTTCCAGTTAAACAAAGACCTGAGTCGAGCTCTTGAGACATGGAAAACATGGCTGAAGCTGCCGACTCGCTGCTGCTGGTGGAGGTTTTGCTTTCAAAATGTGTGCAAGAGATGGTGATCAACCACGAGGAGCCGCCCCATCTCTACATCTACAGGAAAAGTGGTGAAGCGGTTGACAAAGAGCAACAAGGAGATGTTTCTTCTGATCTGCCATCTCATTTTCCTCTAATAGACCTTTCCATCCTCTCGTCATCTTCATCTCCTTCGTCCGAACATAATGGAGAGCTACAGAAGCTCAGATTGGCACTTTCCTCATGGGGCTGCTTTCTGGTCTGATTGAAAATCTTTCTTGTTTTTCCTTTTCAGTGCAGATCTCTGACCTTTTTTATTTTAATTTCATTCAACTAAATGTATCCTGATGCAAACAGAAGAAGAAGAGATGTTTAGCTTAATGCGACAAGAAGGACGTACGGACCCCTGGAGTACCAAAACTTGGCACGAAGGGACACTTAAGTGCCAAAAGTTACAAAAGGTATACTTAAGTGTCAAAATCAGAGCAAAAATGATCACTTAAGTTCCAATGGCGAAAAAATTCGGCCAAAATACTGACATAGCATTTTTCCGGCGATCTAGGTTTGAAACAACGTCGTTTTTGGTGTTGATGTAGCCAAATAAGCCCAAAACGGCATCGTTTTAGGTGCTGATGTGGCCCAAATTTATTTTTTAATAAATATTAATTAAATAATATTAAAATAGTGAAAATTAAAAAAGGGGGGGGTCGCCGCCTTCGCCCGGCGCCGGTGGCCCTCGCCCGAGCCGGGGTGAGGGCGGCGGACCCTCGCCTAGATCGGGGAGAGCCGCTGCCCTCCCGGCGTCGGCAAGGGCCGTCCAGCCTCGCCGCCGGTCGGGAGGGTCGTCGACCCGCGCCCAAGCATCGGCAACCCTCACCGTTCGTCGCCGCCGCCCCACCGGCAATAGGGCGGCAGCCACCACGGGCTCTTGCCCCCTCCCCCCCCCCCCCCCCTTTGTTTTATTTTCACTCTTTAATACTATTTAATTAATATTTATTAAAAAATAAATTTGGGCCAAAACGACATCGTTTTGGACTTATTTAGCCACATCAGCACCAAAAACAATACCGTTTCAACCCCAGATCGTCGGAAAAATGTCATGTTAACATTTTGGCCGGATTTTCTCGCCGTTGACACTTAAGTGATCATTTTTGCTCTGATTTTGGCACTTAAGTGTACCTTTTGTAACTTTTGGCACTTAAGTGTCCCTTCGTGCCAAATTTTGGCACTCCGGCTATACTTATGCCCAACAAGAAGATATAGTTAATGTTTTTGCTAGTCCAAACACATTTATCTATTTTAGTGATTATGAACTTGCAGGGAACACACGAGTGCTGCCCATGGAGCCGGTGGTACTTTCCTTCTAATTGCATCCCAAGCGGAGGCTATCGAAAATCGCCTATTCAACGACGCATCCCGTTGAATAGGCGAATGGTAGATATTACTATCGAGTAAATTAGGCTGAGGGGCCCTATCTCCAACCATGGATCGAACCAAAGGGAAGTGGATTTTCCATTCCCAATTTTCCAGTTAAAGTAGCCTCGGACAGTGTCCCTCAAGGTGAGTAGCTTCCGCCAAGCCCATGAGCAATAAGTCGGGGCAGTAGACTTACTATGTGCCGGTGTGTGTTCTGCAATACAAGACCAGACTCTATTCAGCATTTATTTTTTGAGTGCCATATTCCCAACTCCCCTCGGCAAATTTTTGGGCTGCTAAATGCAATCTCCCGTGGTCCAATCGACCCTAGCTGCAAAATATTCAATGGATCAGCAATTATCTATCTGGAAGCGGATTCTACGTCGATATTGTTAAGTTCTCATTTGGGGCGTTATGCTATGCAATCTGGAAAACCAGGAACAACCTCATATTCCGATCTTCCAGCCTATTCGTGCCTTCAATGCAACAACACCTCATCAAGGCGATCGGGGATAAAGCGTTGGCTTTCCAAAGAGTTGTTGATTCCCCAAGGAATAGGAGATTGCAACGTAGTTGGGATCTTGACCCTAGTATTTTTGATTAAGTTCTATAGGAGGTTGTAATGTAATTCTCCTTCTTTCTTCAGATGTATTATCTACTCCTCTTGTGATCCCGGCCCCCCCTCACTCTAGTGATGGCTAGTCCCCTTGAGTGTGTGATGGTGCCGATTTCCACCCCTTGTATATAGCATGGTTGAAAATTATATAATACTTACCATTTACCAAAAAAAAAAAAAAAAAAAAAAAACTTGCAGGGAACAGGCCATGGAATCCCAAGTTCTGTCCTAGATGTAATAGTTCGCATTGCGCGAGAATTTTTTGAACAACCGATGGGAGAGGAGGAAATATGAGAAAGAAGTGGAGGAGTTTGAAGGGTGTGGTGGTGATCCTGTTCCGGCTAAAGGCCAGCCCTTGGACTGGTCCGACCGGCTTTTCCTCGATGTACACCCAGAGGATCGGAGGAAGCGGAAATTCTGGCCAGAAAATCCACCTTTCAGGTTTTCCAACACGCCTCTCCCGTGCTATTGAACAAACCCCCCTCCCCCCTCCTTTCCTCTCTGTGTGACACTTCCTATTGGCGATATTTGCAGGATTTGCGCTCCTATTCGAGGAAATAAGAGATTATAGACAAATCTATATATTGATAGTTTTTCTACTCAAGGAAAGGAGAGATTATAGGCAAATCTGCATATTGATTTTTTTCCTATTTTTTGGAGTTTCTTGCTTTTCGGGTTTGCTTGTTTCCTTTGTTGTAGCAACCCTTGTATAAATTGCAGAATAATGGTAGCTTAACTCTCATGACAAAAAATAAGAGAGTTGAGAGTTTTGTCCGAGGACGTCGGCACATTGCTGAACCTCGTAATTCTTGTGTTCTTTTTTTGTGATTACTTTACTAAAATTCAACACTTCCTATATGTCCGTCTAACTCTTACGTGACATGCGGATAGTGCTGATCTCCCTCATCTTCGAATTCTTCTGAATTTATGAATAACGGTGGGTATGCTAACGATTCACAAGATTGATACACTGCATCCATTATTATCTTCTCGATACAGCAATACCGAAAAAAGTTATGCTTATCGACAGTGGTTGATTAAAGACATGCAGACAAACGAAGTCCACACAGCGAGTAAGTGTACTGCTGAGACAGAGTAAGTGAATTCGACCTTTAAATGTGTTTGGTCCGGTTGTTTCATGAAAAATAAATGATTTAGAAAATGTTTACTTGTATTGCTTGGAATAGTTGAAAGGAAAGTGTTTTCATTATTAATAACAATTTGTTCTAAACATTTTCGTGAACAATGAAATTATTTTTCATTCATTCGTTTTTGTAAGGGATATAAGCCGGTGCTTATAGGGAAATAATTTTCAAATCATTCATTTTCTACGAAATAAAGTCCAAATAAACATAGAATTACCTTATACCTAAAAAACTTGTGAGAAAATTTCAGATGGCTTCAAAAATTCAATACATATTAACATTTTTTAAAGACTTTTTGTTTGATCTTGAATATATCAAAAAGAGCTATAGTTCATCAGACTGTACCTTAATCGATACTTAGTAATATCTTGCGACTTGTGATGCATATTTCAGCAAAAGATAATGAAATAATGACATATGAGTTCGTACATACATACGTACGCAATTGCAAGCTCATATACATGAGACAATGGTATTTAATTTACTGGGAAAAAGCCACCAAAAATCTTAAACTTATACATGTGTGATTTATTTATCTCAAATTTTTCTATGATACAAAAAAATCCCAAACATTGCTATTGTGAAAATTTTACCCTAAACTTTTTTTTTGGTGACACCAAAATCCTAACATATGACACATTTATCCTAAACTATCTGGCCGAAGGATATTTTCGTTTTTTTACTTTTTAAATTTTTTTCTTTTTCTTTCCTTTTTATGTTTTTTCTTTTCTTTTTTCTTTGTCTCTCTTCCCTCCCCCAATGCTAGCCCGGGCCGCCCTCACCAACCTAGGCGAGGGTGGCCCTCGCCTGATGCTAGTGAGGGCGGCTTTCACTCGACGCCAGCAAGAGCGGCCTTTGCCTGAGTCCGACTTTCCTTTGCCATGGCTGGCAAAGGGAAGAGAGAAAAAGAAAAAGAGGAAAAAAAGAAAACAAGAAAAAAAAGAGAAAAAGGAAAGAAATGAAAAGAAAATTTAAAAATTAAAAGACGAAAATGCCCTTTGGCTAGAGAGTTTGGGGTAAATGTGTCACACGGGTACAAATTTGGTGTTTTTCATGTCATAGAAATAAAGTTTGAGTAAATGTGTTAGACGGGTATAAGTTTGGGATTTTTTGTGTTATAAAAAGATGTTTGGGATAAATTTGTCACACTAAGCAAAGTTTGGGTTTTTCGTGTTATTTTCCTTAATTTACTACAACCAAAGGAAGGATGTTTTTGTAAAAATTTGTTGAATCACCGTCAATTATTTTAAGGGAAAATACCAAAAAAAAATCTCAAACTATGCCACTTGAGATACATTTACCCCAAACTCTTTAGTTGAAGAGCATTTTCATCTTTTTTTCTTTTTTGTCTTTCTCCCTCTTCCCTCTACCATGGCCGGCGGAGGGAAGCCGACGAGGGCCACCCTCGTCAACGGCAGAGTCAGGCGAAGGCGGGCCTCCTCGATGTTAGGCAAGGGTGGCCCTAGCCTTAGGCAGGCAAGGCGGCCCTCACTTGACTCAAGCGACGGCCCTAGCCCTAGGCAGGCGAGGCGCCCCTCGCCCACTTGGGGGAGGGTCACCCTCGCCATATCCGACGAGGGCAGCCCTAGCCAGATCTAGCGGGGGCAACCCTCCTTAGCGTCGGGTGAGGGCTGCCCTCGCTAGATTCGGCAAGGGCGTCCCTTGCATGAGTTGGGCCAGGGCGACCCTCCCTGGCGAGGGCCACCTTGCCCGACTGTCATCAGCGAGGGTGGCCCTCACCGGCAAAAAGAAAAACAGGAAAAAAGACAAAAATGCCCTTTAGTTAAAGAGTTTGGGGTAAATGTGTCCCAAGTGGTATACTTTGAGGTTTTTTGTAGCATAAGAAAAATTTTAAGGTAAATTTGTCCCAAGTGACATAGTTTTGGGTTTTTGGTGGCATAAAAAAAAAGTTTATAGTAAAATTATCTCGAGGGGCATAGTTTGGGGTTTTTGATGGCATGAAAAAAGTTCAAGGTAAAATTGCCCCAAATGGCATAGTTTTGAGTTTTTGGTGGTATTTTCCCTTATTTTAAAAACTTAAATGGTTACATGGAGGTGTGATTTGATATTTAATTAATTCAACACTCTCCTTCAATAATTTCATTTGGGAGGCAAATTGGGGCCTAGAAGGAATTGAAATTAGGTTTTCTTGCTCTAATACCATGTGAAATTTTGTAAGATCACTACAACTATTTTAAAACCTTAAGCTGCTAGATAATTGTATGATTTAATATTTAAATGGAAAATACCACAAAAAGCCCAAAACTATGCCACTTAGGATAATTTTATCCTGAACTTTTTCTTGTGCCACAAAAAATCCCAAAGTATGCCACTTGGGACATATTTACCCCAAACTCTTTAACTAAATGACATTTTCATCTTTTTTGTTTTTTTTTGTTTTTTTGTTTTTTTTCTTTCTCCTTTCTTCCCTCTGCCATAGCCGGTAGAGGGAAGCCGACGAGGGCCACCCTTGCTAGTGGTGGAGTCAAGCGAGAGTGGCCCTTGCCGGATCTGGCGAGGGGGGCCCTCACCTGCCCAAGCGAGGGCCACCCTTGCCGAATGCCAAGGAAGGTTACCCCTGCCAAATCTAGTGAGGGCGTCCCTCACCTAGCCCAACTCGGGTGAGGGATGCACTCACCGACTCGGGTAAGGGTCACCCTCGCTTGCCCAGGGCAAGGGCTGCCTCGCCTACCTAGGGCAAGAGCCGCTACACGAGTAGGGCGAGGGTGGCCTCGCCTCGCCTAGGGCGAGGGCCACCCTCGCTGGTTTCCCTTTGCCGACCATGGCAAAGGGAAGAGGGAGAAAGAAAAAAAAAAGAAAAAAGATGTAAATGCCATTTAACTAAAGAGTTTGGGATAAATGTGTTCCAAGTGGCATAGTTTAGAGTTTTTTGTGATACAATAAAAAGTTCAGGGTAAAGTTGTCCCAAGTGGCATAATTTGGGGTTTTTGGTGACACAAAAATGTTTAGGTTAAAATTGTCCCAAGTGGCATAGTTTGAAGCTTTTGATGGAACAAAAAAAAGTTCAAGGTAAAATTGTCTCAAGTGGCAATTTTTGGGGTTTTTGGTGGTATTTTCCCATATTTAAATAATCCAACAGTTTTGAAATAGAATTCATTGTTTGTTCTTTTGAGACCCTATGAATTGTTAGAGATGAAACTAAAGAGGATGCAGTTCAGAAGTTGCTGCTCGTTAAAAGCGAATGCGGAAGATGATGATCCTCGTTATCATGCCGGTTCATATTGATTTCGTTGCAATAGCGCAAAATATCTATCCGAAAGAGCTCGAGAGTGAATTATTCTTAAACGATGGCTGCAAATTAGTGATAAGCAATAGATATAATCGTACCAAAAGAAGCTTGCTTCAATTTCTACCCAATGCTGCACATCATGATGAATCGTTGTGCACGAGCACTGACTAGTATAATTCCAGAAGAATAAGAACACATTCATCCTCGTCTTGGAAGAGTCAACGTGTGTTCATTGTATTTTTTTAAGGATGATTTAACTCCAATATCAAAATTACGCACAGAAAAAGAGAGAAGAAAAAAAGTTGAGAAAAGAGATAGAATGAGTTACGTAGAAAAGGCTGTCACACTTGACCTACATATTCTGTTAATTTGTCATCGCAACATGGATAGAAAAAACTATAGTTATTTTTAATATTGCGGGTTGAGATTGTAGGTAATTCCTGATGATATAAAAAAAGTTAAAGTTCGACCTAAGATACACGAGGGGTTAGATTGATCTCTCTCATCTGCTTGTAAAACATGTTACTACTCCTTTATTTAGTAATTAATTATTTAGTAATTAATTAGTTCTTGTCCTGTCTCTTAGAATTTAGAGAGTGAGTAGAGATCTTAATTGAAGAAATAACAACATTAAAGAATGATTGTGGGAGTGAAAATTCACAAAAAGAAAAAAGGAAGAAAGAAAGAAACGCATCTTAGTCCAGTCAGATACTTCACAACTTTATCCCGTCAGGTCTATCTGCGTGCTCCATGGAGCGAATCATCGGCACCAGCAAAGGTTGATGCTCTTCTTTATAGCCCTGGCTTTTTCGGCTCGCATATCATCTCTATTATCAGCACCAATAGACTGTTGCTACATATAAAAAGTAGGGTTTGTATACTTTGGATTGATGCACGGTCCTTGAAGAATGCTTCATCATCTTTACGTTAGGTGAGTTAACGAAGATGGAGCACCATATACATGCTTTAGCACCAGAGTGATAAAGCAGCTTTCAACTTATTATGATGACGCCGCATTAGTACTCTGAATGGCCAAGACCACCCCTCTCATTCTGTTCTTGATATTGTTTTTTAAAATCAAAAATTAATTTGGATAATCTAAAACCTTATTCAAAAGTTTATGCTTGGATCGTCTGAAGCAGGGGATGAGCTTGAGAGGTTTATCAGCTGGTACAACAAGCAAGGAAATAGATGTTAAGAGCAAATTGAGTTGATGACAATACTGCTGCTGCTTCTACAAAAGGGAAGTCCTCCGTTCCCTCCCTCAGAAAATCTTGAAGAGCAGACCACCATGAATAGCAAAGAAGGGAGAGAACACAAGCGACTCAACTGCCATTAGCTGGATGAGGATGTTGAGTGGTGGGCCTAAAGTGTCCTTCTGTGGATTGCCAATGTCATCTTTACTATCAGCCGCCTTGCGAAGCATCTTCCATTTTTCAGGGTGAAGGGTCCTCGCATACTCCGAAGCACCAACCTGAAAGCAAATTCAAGATATTAAGGAAAGAAAAATCTGTCAAGTCGCACAACTTTTCTTAGCAGGTGTTAAAAAGTGATGCATTTTTGGAAAATAGTAGAGCAAGCTAGTCTATAGATGCTTGGGAATGAAGTATACTTAACGAAGAAGGAAAGATTTTGTTGGGGAAAAATCGTCTTCGTACTTGGGTAGAACAATGAAGTCAATGTGTGTTCGAATCAATTGAGCAATCGCAACGAACTTTGAGGCGTGATATCACTTTCTTTAATGATTTATTTGCCCCACAAAGTTGCTAATGGTCACAGGCAAATATCCTTCAGGATACAACAAAGTCTCAAACGAGAATACTTAATAGCAATTTTAGTATTTCTCCAGGGTCTCTCTAGGAAACAATAGAAAATCTTGGCTGCAGTTTGGGAAGAGGACTCGAAAAATTGTAATATGTAGTTTTTTCAAAACTGACATATATATATATAAACATAGGCACCTTTTCGAAAGAAGTTATACAACGAACAAATGTAACTTTTCAAAAGAAGTTACAAAATGAATCAATATAACCCTTCGGGAAAGTTGTAAACTGAACCAGTATAATTTCCAAAAGTTGTCTTGAAAAGACACGTATAGAAAATTCGAAATAAATAAATAATAAATAATAAATAACCATAACTTCTTCATGAACAGTCGCACTGTTTCAATATAACATTATGGTTAATTTTTATAAAAATAAATCCGAATTTTTCAATAAATAAAAATGAATGATCATTGATTAGTGTCAAATCTCGTCCACGTGCGCACTCACATCTTTTCAATGTGGGATAAGGCACCTCTCAGTTTGTTTTACAAACAAACTACCAACAATCCCCACTTTTGTTTGTAAAACAAAACATAAATAAAACATAAAAAATACAGCCAACATTTCCATGAGATTAATATACATACATAAAGGTCTCTTTCGAGTTAAACCTTTACTTAGTGCAATATCTCAAAACCCTATCAAAGTGACAAATAGCTCGGCTTTAAATTTGTACTTTTAAACGATAGAATCAGACATACCGCACATATACTAACCTCTTGTTTCAGCGAGAAGTTCTATATTACTCTGCACTATTATGGCCATGTGCTTGATCCTGTTTCATGAGCTCTCTAGAAAGCAACCCCTGACTTTCGTAAGAAGCGGCACCACTTCTAAGCTCATATAGGTGAAGTATTTATTATGTGTTTCTGTTACTATTAACACATCACAAAATTGTACAATACTTCATTAAGAATTCAATTCAACCTGCAAAACGTAACAGACGATACTGACTTCTCATATTAGAGCTACGTCAATATCAAACAATCACATTTAGTAACTTGTTCTTACCCATTAAACCTTGTAACTAGTGATGTTCTAGAAAAAGGTCGAGTTACCATTACTGGTGATTTTATTTAAAGGGTTTCGGCCCCGTTTCTTGTGAGGTCATCTTTACCACATCTTTTAGTAAAGCCTTCATAAAAGGATTGGCCAAATTCTTGATTGACCTCACGTAGACAATTGTTATGGTACCATTTTTAATCAATTGTCTCACATACACATGCCTTAGGCTAGTATGTCTAGACTTACCATTATAACCTCTTGCTAAAATAGCTTCACTATCACAATGGATAGAGGTATGAGGCATAAGATTAGGTCATAATTTGATTTCCAATAACAAATTCCTAATCCATTCAGCCTCTTTCTCAATTGCTTTTAAAGCAATTATTCAAATTCCATAGTTGAGTGATACACATTTGTTTCTTGCTCACGCAAGAAACAACCATTTATCAAACGTGAAAATTCATCCAATAGTGGATTGTTTATCACTCACACTTGTAATCCAATTAATATCAGTGTATCCTCATAATACAACCGGATAATTATTATAAAACAACCAAAATTTTTTTGATTCACTAAAATAACCAAAATTCAAGTAATAACCTTCCAATTTTCTATAATTGGATTACAAATAAATGTACCCAATTTACACAGGGAATAAGCAATATCGGGTCAATACAGTGCATCACGTACATTCCTTATAGCACTCACGTTAAAGACCTTCTACCATAAATCAAATGGATTATTCATTTCTTTGAAACCTAAGATATTGAAATTTATTCAACATCTTTTCCACATAATCAATTTAGCTCAAAGAATAACGCCCACTATGTTTTCAACTTGAATACCCAAGAAAGATCTACTTCACCCAAATATTTCATTTTTAAAATTGAAAGTCAGATACTTTTTAGTATATTGACTCAAGACATATTGGTTCCAAAAATTCCAGTCAAGGATAAGTTAACAATCAAGAATCCAACAAATCTTGATCAAATTATGAGCCTCTTCCAAATGACCCACACGGCCAAGGAGATCCGCCATACAACCAGAATCAACAACGAGATACCCATAACTCAATATTTTTGTTGAGAGACATCGAGAGAAACAACATTGATCACTTCCCAAGGAAGAATCACTCTTTCAAGCGGTGGAATGCAAGCATGGTATTTCCAATAGTACTTACATGCCACACCTCCAGCACATTCAATGAGGGTGACTCGTCGCAAGAGACTCCCCTTTTGCAACAATCAGGGAAACATTTTATCACATGCAACATTTCCATTGCACTACTACAAGAATGTTTCGATGACTCAACCCCATGACCCTCTTGGTCACAAGTAGTAACCTTTATGTCTATAAACGAACTCATGCTCGGAGAACACATGAAATTAACCTAGAGAAAACTCATTTCAATTAGCACGAGCAACCTCCTAGTCACTGCACAAATGCCCCACATGTAGAAACCCATCCGTCGAGAAAACAGAAGACTTGTGGAGTTTGAGCACTTGCAGAACGCGTCCCTGCGATCTCGCAAGCGGTGCCAAGTCTGAATCTTCCACTATCATGCGCCAAAAGTGAAGTGACTTCAAGCAATCAAAAGACTGCACAATCTCAGTCACCCGCGGAGTCACATACCCGCCCCAATTCTCGGGTATCAAATTGGACATGGCAACCCTTGGCTTCCCTTTCTATTGATGAACTATCATTTTCTCCTTGCACTTGATCTCGTGGATCGGAGTCTTGACATCCAAATTCGTTAACAACAAATGCAAAAGAATGTATCCAAATTTTGAGCTCAAGACAAGCCAACACTTGAACAAAAACTGAAAAAAATGATTATAATTTCTTGAATGCACAACCAAAAAAGACTTGCTTCTAGCAATTTGTACACCATCACTAACTATCAAAAAACCTGTGATAGTAGTGTTGACACCCGAATTTTTGCTTATTTTATTTTAAATGCCCATTTATTTTGCTTATATAAATACCTATTAATTCATAGAAAAGATAAAAAAAATTCGAAAAAAAAGGTTAAAAAAAAATCAGGCTGGGCGGACATAATCCGGCCCACTCCTTTTTCACAAAGTTTCGGCCCTAATACAATCTCTCCGTGGGCCTATTCCCTTTTGTTTCCTTTAGGCCCACTTCTCTTTATTTCTGACCCTGGCCCATTTTTGTTTTTTTTCTTTCGGCCCGTCTCCTTTCTCTCCTCTCTCCCCATTGACGTGCAGAGGAGAGCAGAGGGCATACACAGAAGACAGAGGTACACAGACGCTCGACCACCTGGGGGGGACAAAAAAAAAAAAGGAGAACGGAGGCCAGCAGCAAGGCTCGACGAGACCATTTGTCCGGCGACCCTCCTCCCACGGCGGTGACGATTTTCAGAGAAAGAAACGAGAGTCGAGGCGAGGGGGGAGCAGCTCGAACTGGGATGGAGGCATAAACAGAGGGATCTGTGAGAGAATAAAAATCCAGATTTGGGGACAACAGGAGAAGAGCTCGACGGCGGTGACACACGCACACGGCAGAGGGCAACGACGTCGCTCGGACGGTGACGCACGCAGCAGAGGAGACTGAAGGGGAGCAGAACGTGAGGGGAACGGCGCCGCTCGGACGACCCCCCACCGCGGAGACGAGGATCGCCGAGGGAGCAGCTGGAAGAAGAATGAGCTGCTGTTCTGGGTTTTTGGGGAGGTTGAGCAGAAGAAAGAAACTGAGAGAGAAGAGAGAAAGAAACTGAGAGAAGCGGATCTGAGGAGGAAAAGGCAGCAGAGAACCGAAGGGGAGCAGAGAAGGAGAAGACGGCAGAGAACCGAAGGGAGCCGTTTTCCGAATCCAGATCTGAGGGAGAGAGACGGAGCCGCGAGGGAGAGAGCCATCGGCCGAGCACCGTCGTCGGCCGCGCAACGCGAGACTGCCTAGCCGACGCCACCACCGCTCCGCCACCCCGATGCCGCTGCCGCTCAACCACCGACGACGAGGCCTGCTGGTGGCTTGCTCCTCTCCCGTCGCCACCCTCGTCCAAAGCCGTCCAAGCCACCGATGACGCCGCCGGATCGCGTAGCTTCCGCCGTCGTCCGCGTCCGCAGCCGCTCGAACCCACGACGACCCCGCCGCTCACGAATCTTGGCTGAACCTCACGCCGTCCCTGCTGCCGGCTGCCGTCGCCCCTGCTGCCACCCGCCGTGTCGTCGTCCCGTCCGCTGGTTTCGTGAGGGTCGCCGCCGCTCGCCGTGGCCGAGCCGGGACACGCTCGGCCGTCGCACACCAGCGCCGCGAAGGAGGGAGGGAGCGCAGCAGCAGCTCCGACCCGGGTCAAGAGCCGGGTCGGGTGAGGTATAAGCGGGTAGGGTTTATTTGTTGGCCGGGTCGAAAGTTCAGAAAATGGGCTGGGCTGGTTTATTTTTTTTGAATGGGCTTAGACTAGGTTTGGGCTGGGATTTTAGAAATAGGGAAATGGGCTGTTTTTTTTAGAATTTGTTAATGGGCCATTTTGAAATATTTCGACCGGGCCGTTCAGCCAGCCCGGTCATTGCTCCGGCCCGGACCGATAGGGTCCGGGTCAGTTTAGTAGGGCCGGGTCTCCTGACCCTGTCCGAATTATCCCTTTAAAAAAAAATCAAAAAATCAAAAATCAAAAAATATTAAAAATATTAAAAAATCATAAAAATTTCAGAAATTTCAAAAAATTCATAGAAAATTCAGAAATCCGAAATTATTTTTTTAAATTTCGAAAAAAATAATATACTTTTATTTTATTTTATTTATTTTAAAAATTCCGAATATTAAAATATTCCAAAATTCCAAAAAAGATTAGAAAATTCCTAAAACATTAATAAATGTTTTTCTTAATTTTTAGAAAAGTCAAAAAAATATCAAAAATTTTGAAAGCTTATTTTGTTTAATTTCGGAAAATTCAAAAATATTAAAAAATATTAAAAATATTTCAAAATTTCAAAAAATTCAGAAAAATTAGAAAAAAATTGCAAAAAAAAAAATTAGAAAACCCCTAAAAAAAGAAAAAACATCCAAAATTGAATAAGCCTTTAGGGCTTTACATTAAGTTATTCGGTTTACGTTAATAGGATTATTTCGCACTTTATTTTTGCGATGATATTTTGGATGTCATTTCTTTACCTTAACGGTTATAACAGATCTTAGATTTCTCGAATAGGTTGCCATGATATTTTGAAACACATAATTAAGTTAGGTACTGAAAGGGCGTTAATCGCATGATTAGCGTAATCAAGTTCCCAACCCTAAACTCTCTGGTTACGTAGAAAGCGAGGCACGCTCCTATGCCTCACTTGGTTCCTAGTCGATTCCAATAGATTAGTGACGACTTCTTGTTTGAATATCCCATGTCGCGCGGGGTATGGGCTTAGGAGAGTCCAAGTTAATGAAAGGCCTTCGGTCCGAAATTAACAGTACCCCTAAACCTATTTATTTTTCGAAAAATTTAGGTCGCAACAAATAGAAGCATGTAGCAAATAATTTTTCAATAACTTCACCAAGACAAACCAACGGTTGAACAAAATAGGGCCCATCATCATGACAACTCGTCACCTTGGCAAGATCTTTTGACTGCAGTGACATCTATAGAGATGAACAACAAGATCGACACAAACATGCATCGAGTTCTCGTCCTTGGGCAAGTACTCGCTCAGACGCTCCAATCTCGTAAACGTCCTCACGCATGGCCCCTAGAGCCTACCCATGACGTATGAGTCCCTCTCGAAGTACTTGGCAAGGAAAGAGTTCTTGTTGCCGAGGTTTTGCCTCACAATACCCCGGCAACCCCTAGCCAACTCCATGCTCAACTCTGCTGCTTCTTTACGAAGTCCTTCATGTGGTCCATCGCATTTCTGATCTTTCCGACATTGCCGTCCCCGAACTCACCACCATATTCATCGTCTCTTTCCCGGTCCTCTCCCCAAATTCAATTAACAACAAGACCGACACAAACATGCGTCGAGTTCTCGTCCGAGTTCTCGTCCTTGGGCAAGTACTCGCTCAGACGCTCCAATCTCGTAAACGTCCTCACGCATGGCCCCTGGAGCCTACCCATGACGTATGAGTCCCTCTCGAAGTACTTGGCAAGGAAAGAGTTCTTGTTGCCGAGGTTTTGCCTCACAATACCCCTGCAACCCCTAGCCAACTCCATGCTCAACTCGCCGCTTCTTTACGAAGTCCTTCATGTGGTCCACCGCATTTCGATCTTTCCGACACCTGCCGTCCCCGAACTCACCACCATATTCATCGTCTCTTTCCCGGTCCTCTCCCCAAATTCAATTAACAACAAGACCGACACAAACATGCGTCGAGTTCTCGTCCTTGGGCAAGTACTCGCTCAGACGCTCCAATCTCGTAAACGTCCTCACGCATGGCCCCTGGAGCCTACCCATGACGTATGAGTCCCTCTCAAGTACTTGGCAAGGAAAGAGTTCTTGTTGCCGAGGTTTTGCCTCACAATACCCCGTGCAACCCCTAGCCAACTCCATGCTCAACTCGCTTCGCTTCTTTACGAAGTCCTTCATGTGGTCCACCGCATTTCGATCTTTCCGACACCGCCGTCCCCGAACTCACCACCATATTCATCGTCTCTTTCCTGGCCCTCTCCCCAAATTCAATTAACAACAAGACCGACACAAACATGCGTCGAGTTCTCGTCCTTCGGCAAGCGAGTACTCGCTCGAGACGCTCCAATCTCGTAGAACGTCCTCACGCATGGCCCCCGGAGCCTACCCATGACGTATGAGTCCCTCTCGAAGTACTTGGCAAGGAAAGAGTTCTTGTTGCCGAGGTTTTGCCTCACAATACCCCGCAACCCCTAGCCAACTCCATGCTCAACTCTCGCTTGCTTCTTTACGAAGTCCTTCATGTGGTCCACCACATTTCGATCTTTCCGACACTAAGTCCCCGAACTCGCCACCATATTCATCGTCTCTTTCCCGGTCCTCTCCCCAAATTCAATTAGAAGTAACCCAGAATCCATCGAAGTCAAAGAGGACGGGGATGGTTGAATGTGGCATTGGTGGGCGGTGATTGCGTCAGTAATGACGTACGAAAGTGTCTAACTATAATGGCATGCAATGTGCAACCTAAACTATATGACATGCAAGTGATATGTTTTTTTTGTGTGTTTTTCATGAAATTAAAATAAACAAATAAATTTCCTAGTTCTAGAAATTATCCAATTCAATCTAAAGGTTAATCTAAACCGAATCCTAGTTTATATTATCTCTAACTAAATGAACCCTATCCTAATATGCAATCTACGTCAATTAAAACATATTCTACGAATAAAATCAATCACCCAAGAAACAAATAAAATCGACGAATCGTATCTCGGGCATGAGATCGGATTAACGATTTTTCCGTATAATCGCGAATCGTATCTCGGACGTGAGATCGGATTGACGATTATGACACGTTGAGAAATTAGGGAATAATCCCTAATTTAAAAGGGCTCCTTGAAATTTGGGATAATATCATCGGGAGTCCAATCAAATATATCTGCAATATTTCAAGAAAGGAAGCTAAGTATTCGGAAAAATCAAATCAGATGAGATTTTACCTAATAAGAATATTAGCTTCCCAACTCAGCAACTTGCGAACCATGGTCCGTGAGTGGTGCTCGCGATGGGGCTCATCGGAAATTTGCTGTAAACTGTGGGCGTTCGATGCAAGGAGAGATCACGATCTCGTCGGGAACTGCTCGGGCAAACAGGACAGCAGCTTGTTGACTCTGCGGCAGCTCGTTGTCGAGGTCTAAACAACAGCAGCGTCGTCAAGGTCGAGGACAGTGAGCTCGGCACGGCAGGGCTCACGGCTGGTCGTCGGGCTCGTGATAGCGGTGTAGGAATTGCAAGAGCAGCAGAGATCGTCGTGGTGGGGCAGCCTCGGAATAGGACTCGTCACGGTGGAACGGCGTCAGCCCAACAAGGGAGCAACAAGCCAAGACATTGTGTCAAAGGGGAGCAGCAACGTCGGGCAGGAGCTTCGGGCGTCGCAAAGATGTTGAGGTGTCACGGAGATCGAGCAAACCGTGTGTCACAACTTGCAGAGGTGCAACAACGTGAGGTGGAGGGTGCTTCGCTTGAATTCAGATCTGTGCATGCATGAAGATGAGGTGTCGAGGGGGAATTGGAGTGAACTTTCCCTCTCTCTTTTTTTGCTGTAGCCGTCCCTCTTCTCTCTCTCGTCACTTTTCTCTCAATTTTTTACCGATGGCTCTCTCTCGCTCGCACTTTTTGCAGCCGTGTATTCCGTGTCCTCCTTTTCGGTGTGTCTGTCCACCTTTTATAGGCAAGACAACACGGTGCCCTCAAAAAAACAAGATAATGACACGATGATCTGCTTTCTTATTGTGGATATATTTTCTTTTGCTCTCTTCTTATCTTTAACCATGCAGATATACTTTACCTTTGAACCAACCACATCTCTTCATTTTCTTGACCATGCAGATATACTTTACCTTTGAACCAGCCACATCCCTACAGATATGTTTTGCTTTTGAACCATCCACATCCCCTGCCTTTTCTTGTCAATTCAAAAATCGGCCGCCGCAAATTCTTGAAAGATTATGCTCCTAAAACTATATGCTAGACAATATTAAATTATGAATGATTAATCAAAATTTAGGTGTCAACAGCTGCCCCTCTTTGAAGGTGAGCTCGCAGAGGTTGCATTCAAAGATAAATTGAGACCTAAATTTTGACCATGCATATGCAATGTAATGTTATTTTTGTGGGAAAATGAATCCCATTTTAAAATGCAATATGATATGATGCATGGAAAAGCTAATGCAAAGTATGAAATAGAAAAATGAAAAGAAAAGCGTACCTGTAGTTACTTACCAATCAATATGGTAGAGCATCTTGAGGTACGGGATGAATCCACAAGAATCTAGTTTTTATCCCAGATTTCTTGAGGAGTCTGATATTTATCGAATTGCCTAGATCCAGACTGAGGCAACCGATTGAATTTAATCAACAGACGCTCAATGTCAGGTGAGACGGCCATTGGAACGAGATGTCTCGAAATACCTAGATCCAAACTTAGGTATATCGAGAAAAATCAAAGAACATTCATATCCAAAATGAAATGTTCAATGAAAAGATTCGAGACATTCAGATCCAGACTGAAATGTCAAGAATTGAGAAACTTAACCAATAAACACTCAATATCAAGTGAGATGAATATTGGATTAAGACAACTTAACTAATAGATGCTCAATGTCAAGTGAGTCAAATATTGGATTAAGATAATTCGAAATACCTAGATCCAGACTAAGGTATAACGAAATGGATCAAAAAACATTCATATCCAGAATGAAATGTTTAATGAAAATATTTTGTGACATTCAGATCCAAACTGAAATGTCAAAAATTATGAAACTTAACCAATAAACACTCAATGTCAAGTGAGATGAATATTGGATTAAGACAACTTAACCAATAGATGCTCAATGTCAGGTGAGTCAAATATTGGATTAAGATGATTCGAAATACCTAGATCCAGACTAAGGTATAACGAAAAAACTAAACATTCATATCCAAAATGAAGTGTTCGATGAAAAAAATTTGTGACATTCAGATCCAAACTGAAATGTCAAAAATTGATTGAAAGATTTCTGAAAATTGGGGGGAGATGCTCAAATTTTGCCTCGAGCACTCGAATTTCATTCAGGGGATGAGTTACTCAAGTTTTGTTTTGAGCACTCAGAGAAATTGGATACTCACTTGAGGTTTCCTTGCTGAGGGCTTGATCGGCTTACCTCAAGGTTGCTTGCTAGCAGTGATTGGAGTAATCTGAACACGTCCTAATGCTTCGGAGAGCAAATCGAGCATCACAGCTACTCAATTTTCCTGAGAACTCTACCTGTCAATCATGGTTAGCAACAACAGGTTTACACATTTATCATCACCAGATATTTCCAAACCATTTGCGGTTCATGTGTGACAACTCTATCAATCCTATATTACCAAATCAGCACTGGCAATCCATTCAGAACTCGTGCGTCATCGATGTGTCAAATAAGGGATCCCTTTGGTTTGAAAGGATTTTTCGCTCACTCTCATGAGAAGGCAATTTTATCCCAATAATTGATATGGGAATTTGAGAATCATTCTATTTCACTATCATCATACTAGACAGGGGTCTGAGTACTCTCGCAATTGGTACGACTTTACCAATCTGAAAGGTCTTTAACATGGATCATAATATGGGCTTGGTCAATGGCTTAACAAAGGGGACTCTTTGAGTCAAGGCTATTGAAAGAACAATTCCGTAATCATCTCCGGGTTTACAAGTCAAGAACCTTGCAAAATGAGATAGAATTAACCTTGCTTGCACTTCTTCAAGCAATACTTAAGACATGTGAACACCTACATTAATTCAAGTGCCCTAATCTGAAGAGACTTTATAAGGGACGTAACATAGGCCAGGTTCACGGGTTGAGAAATGAAATGATTATCAGGCTCAAAATGTGTATAGATGGGTAAGAGTTGGCGATCATCTTGGCATTACCGCCAGTCTTCATCTTCACCATCAAGGATTGTCTTCAAAATGTGCTCTATTGATTGTAAAAGCTTTGCATTTGAGTCCTTTGAGTACCACTCCATTGGGGAATGCAACTTTTCACAATCTATCTTGACTCTTTTTCATTTTCTCCTATGGGCATTGGCCTTGCTTTTACTAGGCACACTGCTTTTTCTTGCCCCATTTTTGTCACACTGGTTACAATGTATCAATTTTTCATTTGGACTTTTGAAGGTCTTCACATTTTGTTGGCACTCTAGACCTTGCTGCTTCTTGAATGATTATTTTTTTGCTTGCCCTAGTGTGGGGATGATCACCAACTGGGTTCAAAGAAATGAATTTTTAAGCTCAAAAGGGCTATGCAATGGATATATATGTGTAAGATAGAGAAAACAATGCTCTTCGTCATCCTAAGGCACTTGGATTATTGTTTGAGTTCATCTGCAATAAGATACCCGAAGATTGATGCAAGTGAGAGCAAGAGAATTTCTATCTATTTTTCTCACCACGTGATGCCAACTTACCTCTAGTTTGCCCCGATATGGGGTGGTTCTTGACAGGGGTAATTTGAAAGAAATCTCCACAAGTGTATGGGGTTCGAAGGGGTTAAGCAATGGATCACTTGTAGTGTTCAGGATAAAGAAATTAATTGCCCCTCATCATTTCGGTCGTCGTACCTTTTGCGAGAGAACTTTTTGCCTTGCAAGCATGGAATCTTTCCACTCAACTCATTGGGGATCAGTGTATGGGAACGTGTTTAGGATAAGGTTTGCCTTTCATCATTCCAATGTATCCCATTTGACACATCCAATTTATTTCGCTGAAAATGATAATGCAACATTTGCAAATAAATGAATGGAGAAACCAACTCGATTCATTCATTATGAAAATAACAGAATCAGGGGTAATACTTCTTGACAAAATCAGAATTAACTGGACTAGAAAACTCACGACCATCCATTTCTGCAAGGATTAAGGCACCTCCAGGGAGTACCTTCCTTACCACATACGGGGCACTGTAATTCGGGGCTAATTTGCCCCCAGGATTGGGAAAAATTGGTAATAGCCTCCTCAAGACCAGATCATTTTCCTTGAAATGCCTCACCCGTACCTTCCGATTAAAGGACCTGGCTACTCTCTGTTGGTACAATTGATCATGGCAAAGGGCTTTCAGCCTTTTCTCATCAATTAGGTTCAACTGCTTGTACCTTTGCTTCATCCATTCTGCCTTGGATAATTCCACTTGGGATAAGACTCTCAGGGAGGGGATCTCCATTTCGACAGGCAAGACTGCTTCCATGCCGTATACTAGAGAGAAAGGGGTTGCCCCAGTAGAAGTGCGAATCGATGTTCGATATGCCATTAGTGCAAAAGGTAACCTATCATGCCAATCTCGATAATTATCGGCTATCTTTGCCAAGATCTTCTTGATGTTTTTATTGGCTACTTCAACAGCTCCATTCATTTGTGGGCGGTAAGGGGATGAGTTCAGATGCTTGATCTTAAACTCAGTGAACAGCCCATCCACAAGCTTGTTATTCAAGTTTGTCCAATTGTTAGTGACAATTGCTTCAGGGACCCCATAACGGGCAATTATGTCACGCCTGATGAATTTCACAACGTTTCGGGCAGTGACATTAACATACGATGCGGCTTCAATCCACTTAGAGAAATAATCTATCGCCACCAAAATGAATCGATGTCCATTTGAAGCTTTAGGGTTTATTGGGCCAATCATATCGATACCCTACATGGAGAAGGGCCACGGCTCGGATAACTGGTGCAGCTTAGTTGGAGGGACATTTATCTTATCTCTATGAATTTGGCAATGATGGCAACTTTGAATGTGTTGAATGCAGTCACTCTCTAATGTCAGCCAGTAATATCCCAACCTCATAATTTTCTTGGCTAGCATGTGCCCATTCATATGCGGGCCACAAACTCCTTCATGCACTTCCTGCATAATTTGCATGGCTTCGGCTACGTTTACACACCGCAACAGTACTGAATCATAAGATCTCTTGTATAAATTGTTACCGCTGACAAAGAACTTGGGATGCCATCTTCATTATGTATTTTCTATCGGCTAAGGAACTTCCTTCAGGGAATTCCTGTTTTTGAATGTAATTCATGATATCGTAATACCATGGTTTCCCATCATATTCTTTAGTCACAACCATACAAAAAGCTAGTTTTGCCAAAACTTCTATTTTCAATGGTTCGACTTCTAATCCATCGGTAACTTGCAACATTGATGACAATGTTGCAAGTGCATCCGCAAACTGATTGTGAGATCTTGACAAGTACTCGAAAGAAATTTCATCAAATTCCTTTATTAGCTCTTCTAGATACTCATGATACGGGAGTAATTTAGAATCCCTAGTCTTCCACTCACCTACTGTTTGGAGTATGATCAGTGCAGAGTCTCCAAACATTTTCAATTTAGCCACACCCATCTCAATCGCGGCTTGGAGCCCGAGAATACAAGCTTCATACTCGGCTATGTTAGTGCAGGGAAATATCAACTTTGCGGCTACTGGATGGTGTTGTCCATCTGGGGATATCAAAACTGCCCCAGTGCCAGAACCATACAAGTTTACAGCTCCATCAAAAAACATGGTCCATGAATCTTCACTTACGTATAAGATGCGGTCATCCACGGAACAATCATCACTATTCAAGAGTCCAGGACTTTCAGCCAATATGTCAGCAATCACTCGACCTTTAACTGACTTTTGTGGCATAAACTGAACGTCAAATTCTGAAATCAGAATCTGCCATTTAGCTAGTTTACCCACTAAAGCCGGTTGATCAAGTAAGTACTTGATGGGATTGTTCTCGGTCACGAGAAATATTTGATAATGCAATGTATACTGTCGTAGCCTATGTAATACCCACACTAATGCAGTGCAAGTCTTCTCGATATCAGAATATTTCAGCTCTAAGACAGTGAATTTTTTGCTCAGGTAATAAACGGCCCGTTATTTTTTATCGATAGGACTTTCTTGAGCCAACATCGCGCCCAATGATTCACTATGAATGGTGAGGTAGAGAATCAAAGGATGCCCTGGTAATCGTGGAACAAGAATCGGCGGATTCATCAAGTATTGTTTCAGCTTCTCAAACGTTTCTTGACATTCACCATCCCAATTGACTTGCGCATTTTTCTTCAGGAGCTTAAAGAACGGTTTGGCAGTCTCAGAAAGTTGGGAAATGAATCGGGCAATGTAATTCAACCTCCCTAGAAGACTTCGAACCTCCTTGGTGGTCGATAGGGGTTGCAACTCGCATATGGCCCTAGCTTTAGATGGGTCAATCTCAATGCCTTTACTACTCACAATGAACCTGAGTAATTTCCCAAACGTAGCCCCGAACACACACTTAGCAAGATTTAGGCGGAGCTTGAATTCACGAAGCCGATCAAATAACTTCTTTAGGGTTTCGACGTGGCTTCTTCCAGGTTGAGTTTTTGCAATCATGTCATCGACGTAAACTTCAATCTCCTTATGCATCATGTCATGGAATAGTGTTATCATGGCTCGCTGATAAGTAGCCCCAGCATTTTTGAGTCCAAAGGGCATAACCTTATAATGAAAGGTCCCCCATGGGGTGATAAATGCAGTCTTCTCCTTGTCTTCCTCCTTCATTCTTATTTGATTATACCCGAAAAAACCATCCATGAATGAGAACAACTCAAACCCAGCAGTGCTATCCACGAGGACATCTATATGTGGTAACGGGAAATCATCCTTCGGGTTAGCCTTGTTCAAGTCTCAATAATCGACACAAACCCGAACTCGACCATCTTTCTTCATCACCGGCACTATATTAGCCACCAATTCAGGGTATTGTGAGACTTCAATGAATCCCACTTTCAGAAGTTTCATTACCTCTTCCTTTATCTTCTTCGAGAGTTCGGGCTTAATTTTTCGCAGCTTTTGCTTCTTAGGGTGCATACCCGGATTAGTAGGCAAAGAATGCTCCACAATGGATGGATCCAAACCCGCATATCAGCATACGTCCAAGCAAAGATATCTTGATAATCTTTTAGTAGCCGAGTCAGGCGTTTGGTCTCTTCTTCAGGGAGATTTGCCCCTATCTTCACTTCCTTGGCTTCTCCGGCATTGCTCAAATTGATAGTGATAGTTTGGTCAGAGGTGAGAGCTTTGATTTTTGTGATAGTTTGGTCAGAGGTGAGAGCTTTGATTTTTTCATGCCGCTCCCATTCATGTTGTACCTCGATGGAGTCCTCACTAAGATCACCATTGTTTACTGCTACAAGATTGCACCTGAAACACAAAGTGGCTAATTTAGAAAGACAAACAGGGGCTAAATGGCATTTTTTAATTTTTTTTTCGGAAAAGCATGTTTTAGACTTCTCTTGCTAAAAATCTTTTTTTTTTTGAAATTTTTGACACGAGAAAGCATGATGAAGCCCAGGCCTCAGAATTCTCCTTGGATTTTTGCTCTATTTTATCGGTTGGATATCATCACCAGGCTGGTTTGGTGTACCCCATCATGCTCTCAAAATAAACTAGTAATTTCATTGAAATTCATCAATCAATTACATCTTATTGAATGGAAAATGCGGTATTCAAGCCCTAAAAGAAAGTGAAAAAAAAGAAAAGAAAAATCCCTAAAATGCAGAAAAAATTCCCACGCAGGGGAATATACGAAAATGATAAATGAGTTACTCTTGTGGGCTAGCGCCTGTTCCCTCCGAAGACTCTTCTTCAATGGCACCTATAAGGAAATCATCAAATAGGTTAATGATTCCTTCTAATGCATCATCAGGGTTCTCTTCTCCTGGAGGTGTCGGATCATCCATTCCACCCCACCCGTCTGGGACAATGTCACGGGGGTCAATGTAAAAACTAGGGGGAGCCGAGTACTCCACATAATAATCAAATTTTCCACTCAGCTGGCCCAAGGTATCTATCACCTCTCTACTATCCTACATCATTTTAGCGGGACCAGGGAACGTCTCGCGAATGTGAGGAGGTAGCGAGTTTTCCTTTTTTTGTCCCTGTGAGCTTTGCCTTTGTTGCTTTTGCCCTCCAAAGCTTTCTCCACCTCTTCCATGGTACCCTAATCCAGCAAAACGGGACCTCCGAGGGGCTTCAATAGGGCTTCTAATACTTTGACCTCTCTTTCCAAGACCACGGCCAGCAATAAAACCATTTCCAACCATCACTTTCCCTACCATAACAGCAGCATTTGAGACTTCAGGAGTGGGTAGCGAGGAACCTTGAGAAGCATGTATGGTGGACACCAACTCAAATGAGTGGTAACTCGATTCAGGCTCGGAATCTGGCTCGATGTAAGGAATAGCGGTTTCATGATAAATCCGGTGGTCTTCCTCGCCATGGATAGTGACCATCTTTCCTTTAATCACAAATTTCACACTTTGATGGAGACTTGATGGCACAGCCCCGACTGTATGTATCCAAGGACGACCCAACAAAAAATTAAATGCGGCAGGGATGTGATATAGCTAGTATAAACACCTAGAGGGGGGGGTAAATAGGTGTAGAGAGATTATTCGTGCAAATATATATAACTTTTGCAATCAACAAACTGGAATCAAGTAGAGAGAGTTAAAGAAGATTACAAACACTGTTTATAGTGGTTCGGCTTTAGACAAGCCTATGTCCACTCTCCGGGCGACCAGCCAATCGGTTGTATTTCACTATATGATCAACGGTGATTACACACTCTCGAGTGTTTGTACTTGGTGATGATCTGTCTCACTAAGTCACTCTCTTTTGTAATACACTAAGATCACTCAAATACGCACTATGAACAACAATTGAAGAACGGAATCAGCTTTGGAATAATGTTCATCTACTCTACCCCTAAGTCTCAACCTATCCTTAAATACTCTCCAAGCCACACTCGACCGTTGGCTCTTTCCTTGAGAGTTTAGTCTTCCCTTTCTTGGACAGACTTTATAAGGCAAGTCTTTTTGACCGTTGAAAGTAGATCAGATCCCCTTAGATTCTGTTCGTCCATACAATCAGAAATCTGGGCTTCTATAAGTGCTCTATTCTTCTTTGGAAGTTGTCCACTAATTGATCCTGCCAATCAGATTTATATAACAGAATCAACATAAATAAGGTAAGTGAAATACTCTACCGTTGGTGATCTTATCTTGTAGATTCATCTTAAGTCCGCAGTCTTAAGTTCCGAGTCCGCCTAGATTTTCGATGCAGTACGTTCGAGACTTAAAATCTCGGGCCGGTACGGTCGAGACTTAAATCTCGATGCAGTCGAGTCTTCCGTCTAGTACGGACAGACTCTAAGACATCTCATGCTTTTTCTTCTGCTACCAGCATACTTTAAAGCCTATGTCTTTCTGTGTTCTTTTCCTTTAGAAGATTGATATAAATATCATTCATAAAATGTTTTGTTAGCATCAAAACTAGGAGTTTTCTCAACAATCTCCCCCTTTTTGATGGTGACAAAACTTTTTATGCATATTGCTTATTGTCCCTGCAAAATATGGTTAACAGAGCATGCTTCCAACTATTTTGCTCAACTCATAAGAATAGCTCATATCAACCCTATATAGACAAACAGCAGCAACATAATTTCACATCACAGCTCAACATGTTTCAGACTTTATCAGTACTATGTGATCAACATATAAGAAAATATCATCAGCCATGCATAATCAGAACTTTCATATCACAGCTCAACAAAATATCATGCATCAGTCATCCATATCATGCGTCCACACAATGACAGACCTGTGATGCATCCATCATCAAATCAAAAAGCCATATACTCTCCCCCTTTTTGTCAACTTCAAAAAGTACTGGAAAGAGTTAGTTAGTTCAAAAACAAACAAGTTTTTAAACAAGGCAGAAGATGTTTTTAAGATGTTTTCTTGTTAGGGGTCCGAACAAGGGTGAAATCCTCCATATTTGATGCAGACTTCTCAATCCTGTCAATACACTGATTAACTGTTTTCTCGAGAGTCTCCAGTCTATTATTGAAGGAGGTTTCCATTGCGACCTGCTGATCTCTGATCTCTGTTAGAAGTGCTAAGATTTTCTGATAATCAGCATTCCCAGATGAAGCTGCAAGTGCTTGAGTTTCAATATTCTCAGAATGATGCTCCCCTTGAGTTGATGCTTCATTCTGTCCTTGTTGTCCCTCTTTATCCCTATCCTTATCTCCTTCTTCTTCTTTTTCTTCTGCTTCTGCTTCTTCTTCTTATTCTTCTTCTTCTTCTTCCTCTGGATCATCCGCTGATTCAGATTCATCATTCTTCTCATGTTCTCGTGCTGAGAATGTTTTTCGCATGTGTTTCGCTTCGGTTCGGACATTTCTCGAGAAGTTTGACGCATATTTGCCAGAATTGCGGAGATGCTTTCCTCTTCATCTTCTTCATCTTCCAGTAGGAGTTGTCTTCTCCTCTTAGAACTTGGTTCAGCAGCGGTGATTCTTTGCCTTTTCGTTTTTTGTCAAGTTTTCGCTCTTGCCAATTCTTTTTCCTTCCATCTCCATGTCTCTGCGACATCCTTCAGTCTCATCTTATTGATCATTTTCATATCAATGGCCATTGTGGAAAGAATTTTAGTGCTAAATCTCCTGGGTATATCTATCTTAAGATGATCAAAGATTCTTGTCACTAAAGCTCCATAGGGTAACTGTCCTTTGTCCTTAGACACTGTCTGATACATATGCAATATAATTGTGTGAGGCAGTGAGAATAGTACTCCATTTTCAATAGCCCACATCAGTTTGGCCTCAAATTTGGATACATCAGTCTTAGATGAGGCTTTTGGACGAATGTAGCTGATAATGATCTTATGCAGAATAGTTCTTGCATAAGTTAGAAGAGGATAAGTTTTACTGGCCCTCACAGACTTTGTAAGAAACTTACACACTGTCTCATAAGAGACGTCTATTGGCCTGAATGCCCTCCTCTCAACTTTTATAATGTCAGCCAGAGTGTCTGAACTAACATCATAGAACCTGTCATTGACACTGAACTACATTCTGTCTGGAGATAGAAATGACAAGTTTGAGTAAAAATATGCTGTTAATTCAGGGTAAACAGCAGCAGAGTCAGTGCAAAATTGGTCCATCTGCAATTTTTCAAAATATTCACGCAGATTCACTTCAGCAACATCCAAATAATCAAAATCCACAATCCTGTGGTTCATGATTCCTCAATCCATAAGTCTATTAAAGAAAGTCTTATGCTCTCTGGATCGAAATAATTTCCTGGTTGTGTTCCGAGCTACAGCAGCTATTCCCATTCTCACTTCAAAATTCCTATAAATCTTCTCATCATCTTCCTTCGCATTATCTCTACTTCTCCCTGTATCACTCACTCGTTCTCTACGAGTAGATGGTGGTTCTGTCGTCTGAACTACTTGGATGAGACGTAGTTCATTTGCGTACCCTTTCTCTCGCAAGAAATAAAGTTTAACTTCTTCCCTAGCATTCCTTTGGACTAACTTCTCATATCTCCTCATAACTACATGAGGATTATCAGTGGGTGTCGGTAGAGTTAATCCAGACGTACCTCTACGTGAGACATTCCTTTCTTCAGATTGTGGGCGGAGAGCTCTTGGAGATTCCCCATTATCATCTTCATTTCTTTGAGAAGAAATTCTTGGAGATTGTCCTTGAGTGTCTTCAGAGGTTTGTGTCTGATCGAAATGCGTCCGACCTTCGTCGATATTTCTTCCTCCTCTTCCAGCGATCCTGTTTGATCTTCTTCGTGGGGATGGAGACCTTGATCTGGACATGGAGGATCTCGAAGCCATGTTCGGAGAGAGTTGGTTTTGGAGAAGATTGATTTTTGAAAACTTTTTGCTCTGTTAGGGTTTGTAAACAAAACGTTTTGAAGAGTCGTGAGGAAAAGACCCGACTTTTTGAGGTTTTTATATCCTTCGTTAAGAGAAGAAGTGAACAGTCGTAACCCAAAATAAATTAAAATGGCAGTTATTCTAAACTTAACAAGAATATTCAATCATTATAGACATATGCCAGAAAATATGCAAATCAATCATGCAGATCAAAAACTTACTAATAAAGATTTACCAGATTTAAATAAGGAAATAACATACCAACCTAAAATACCATTATTTCCTTTTTCAATCTTCTTCGAAGACTAGTCTGTCCAGACGATTGCTTCTATCAGACTTTGTCCTGTTCTCATAGAATTTATAAAAAATGATTAATAATATTTAATCTTCCACATATTGAATCGAATGTACCTTTGTCCAGCGGCTTTGTGAAAATATCTGCTAATTGATTCTTAGAATCAATGAATTCCACATATACATATCCATTTTGCACATGATCTCTAATAAAGTGATGTTTGATCTTAATGTGTTTTGCCCTGGAGTGTAGAATCGGATTCTTGGTGAGGTTTATAGCACTCGTATTATCACATCTTATTTATGTACAGGATTCTTCATTTCCATAGTCTCTTAGTTACTGTCTCATCCACGAACTGTGAACAGCAGTTTCAAGTGCTACATATTCTGCTTCTGCTGTTGATAGAGCCACAGTATTCTGCTTTTTGGAGAACCATGAAACTAGCATTTTCCCTAGAAGTTGGCATGTTCCTGAAGTACTCTTTATGTCTACTTTGCAACCTGCTAAATCTACATCTGAGTAGCCAAGAAGAGTAAAATCTATTTCTTTTGGATACCATAGACCCAAGTGTGGATAAGTGGCTATATACTTGATTATACGTTTAACAGCAGAAAGATGTGATTCTCTAGGATTCACTTGAAATCTAGCACAAAGACAAACACTGTATAGAATATCTGGTCTAGATGCAGTAAGATAGAGAAGAGAATCGATCATGCTTCTATAAGTCTTCTGATTAACTTTCTTTCCCTTTTCATCCTAATCTAGTTTGATGGAGGTTGCCATTGGAGTTTCAGTCTTCTTGCAGTTCTCCATTCCAAATTTTTTAATCATATTTCTCTTTATTGATAAAAGTTCCGCGTTTTGTTTGATTGACTTGAAGTCCTAGGAAGAATGTCAGTTCTCCCATCATGCTCATTTCAAATTCTTCCTACATAGACTTTGAGAAGTTCTTGCACAAGTACTCATTAGATGAACCAAAAATAATATCATCTATATAGATTTGTACCAGCAGTATATCTTTACCTTCATTCTTAATGAACAAGATTGTATCTACCATACCTTTTTTGAATTTATTGTCTAGTAGAAACTTGCTCAATCGTTCATACCAAGCTCGAGGTGCCTATTTCAGACCGTAAAGTGCCTTCTTTAATCTGTATACATGGTCTGACTTTCTTGGTTCTTCGAATCCAAGAGGCTGCTCTACAAAGACTTCTTCTTTGATAAACCCATTCAGAAAAGCACTTTTCATGTCCATTTGATATAGCTTGAAATTTTGATAACAAGCATAGGCAAGTAGTAGTCTGATTGCTTCTAGTCTTGCAACTGAGGCATAGGTTTCATCATAGTCTATTCCTTCAGATTGAGAATAACCTTTTGCCACGAGCCTTACCTTGTTTCTAATGACTTTTCCAAGTTCATTGACTTTGTTTCTGAAAACCCATTTAGTACCAATGATGGTTCATCCTTTGGGTTTGGGCACCAATTCCCATACATCATTTCTCTTGAACTGTTGAAGCTCTTCTTGTATTGCCTCTATCCAGCTCTCATTTTCCAAAGCTCCATTAATTCCTTTGGGTTCAATTTCAGAAATCAGTGCAACAATACTTGTGTCCTTTTTGTTCCTTGATCTGGTTTGAATCCCCTCGTTGATGTTTCCAATCACAAGCTCTTTAGGATGACTAGACTTATGCTTTCAGTTTCTGTTTGGAACTTCATTATTATCAAAATCTTCGCCGATGCGGGAATGTCAGCTGAGTTAGTCGTTCTTCATGAGTTGCTTCTTTGACAAGTTTCCGGGAAGATTCTCGCTTTTTTGTTGAGACCGGATCTTTCGGGAGCAAAGCATTTGATTCCGATTCTTCATTTATCTATCGCTTTCGTTTTGAAATTTCTTTCTCCAGAAACTTTACATTCATGGATTCTTCCACTGTCTGAGTATTCTTGTTAAACATTCTATATGCTTTACTAGAGTTTGAATAGCCCAGAAAAATACCTTCGTCTGACATTTCTTCAAACTTACTAGGTTGATGATTAACATTTTTAAGGATATAACATTGACAACCAAAGATTCGAAAGTAGGAAACAATAGGTTTTCTTTCTTTGAAAATCTCATAGGGAGTTTTCTTAAGAATTGGTCTAAGAAATACTCTGTTAATAATATGGCAAGAAGTAGAAACTGCTTTTGCCGTAACCAAGTTGCCACCTTGCTTTCTATAAGCAATGTTCGCCATTTCCCGCAAAGACCTATTTTTTTCTTTCCACCACTCCATTTTGTTCTGGAGTGTAAGGAGATGAAAATGTATGCTGTATACCATTTTTGTCACAAAAATTTACAAAGTCTTGATTCTCAAATTCTCCCCCATGATCTGTTTGGATACTTGAAATAGAGTACCCTTTTTCATTTTGGACCCTCTTTGCAAATGTTGAGAAATATGAGAAGGTTTCTCCTTTATTTGCTAGAAAATATACCCATGTAAATCGAGAGTAATCATCTACTATCACAAGACAAGATTTTTACCTCCAATGCTCGGGTTCGGTTGGTCCAAATAAGTCCATGTGAAGAAGTTGCAACACACGATTAGTAGAAATCTGTTTTATAGACTTGAAAGAGCTTCTTACCTGTTTTCCCAGTGTACATGCAGAGCAAAGCTCTGTCTTCTTGTAACTTAGTGAGGGCAAGCCACGAACAAGCTTTTTGCTGGCAAGTTTGGAAATTTATTTCATGCTGACATGCCCAAGTTTGCGGTGCCACATATTTGCTTCATCTTGGACTGATAATAGACATTTTGCGGTAGCTTCATTTATGTCCGTAAGATAAATGTTCCCATGCCTTCGTCCAAGAAAAGTCCGTGAAGAGTCATTGCTTGTTCCGAACATAGGTTCTCTTTGAAGTTTATTTTGAAGCCGGCATCACATAACTGGCTGATGCTCAGAAGATTGTAGTTTAATCCTTTGACTAGAGAAACATTGTTGATGATTAAGCTACCGATCTTGACAGCTTGACCCAATGATGTTTCCTTTGGTGTTTCCTCCAAACGAAACTATTCCTCCCTTGATTCTTTCGAATCCAATGAACATCTTTGAGTCTCTGTCATATGTCTTGAACATCCACTGTCCAAATATCATTTCTTCTTACTTTTGAAGCTTACTTGCAATGTTTACACATACTCATTTTTTCTTTGGTACCCAAATTTTCTTGGGTCCATTGAAGTTAGTAGTATAAGCTTTTTCTATCCATTTCTTTTAAACAGGTCTCCAGACTTTAGGATATTTATTCTCAAAATGTTCTCTTTCTCCACAGTTGGAACACTTCATATTTTCACGACCAACAGATTTAACAAAATTCCTTTTAAAATGGTTTTTATAGGCCTGTCGAGGAAATCTCTGTTTAATCCTTTCCTTGACCTTAGGAAAATCAATTAATGATTTACTTTTCTTACAAAACCCAAGTCCCGACTTATCATAGTGAGGAATTTGGATAGAAAGAATATGCTGCAGATTTTTCATTCCTTCAAAAAACTTTATATTAATACTCGAAATTTCCTTTCTAAGAAAAAGATTCTCGTTTTGTAAAGAACTTTCATTTTCCTTTATTTCCAAAAGTTTCTTTTTAAGGGACTCATTTTCATTTTTGATAGAATCACGACTTTTCTTCATTTCCATAAATCCTTTTTAAGATCATTAAACTTTCCTATTAACGAACAATTCTGATGACTCAGCTTACGATTTTCTATTTTTAAATTTGAGATCTTTTTCAAGGTAGATTTTAGATTTAAACACAGCTCATTTATGTAATTAGAGATTTCTAGTGGAATATCGGAATAATTTACCTCGATTTCTCTGTCTGAATTTGAGTCTGAGCCTAAATCTATTTCAGAGTCTGAGTCTGAATGTGCCATAAGACAGATGTTTCCATATTCGTCTTCACTATCCTCAACTTCTGTGTCACTCCATATTTCAGCTTTGAGGGCCTTCTTGTACTTCTCAAATTTCCCTTTGTTCTTTTTGAGCTTGGGACAATTCTGTTTAATATGTCCCTTTTTCTTACACTCAAAACAAATGACATCTTTGGCATAATCTTCCTCGTCATCAGTTCTGCGTTGTCCAGACTGTCTATTTTGTTTCTTGTTGTTGAACTTCCTGCCTTTTCTGTTTAATTTCTTCACCTTTTTGATCAGCAGTGCAAGTTCCTCGTCGTTCAGCTCTTCCTCAGAGTCTGTATCATCAGAATCAGTGTTAGACTTAAGAGCAATGGACTTTTTACCTCTGGATTCCACTTCCTCATTCATTTTTTCTGCTTCATAAAGATCGCAGTACCAACGAGCTCATCAACCTGTTAGTGGTGAAATTCGCGAGTTTTCTCGATAGATGTCTTCACATTGTTCCATTCTTTTGACGGTCCTCTCGAAGTTTGTTGACCTTCATTGGTCCAGGAACAGGCTGTCCTTGATATGCCAATCCGTTTACAATTTCTGTAAAACGACTGAACATATCTCCTATGGATTCTCCATGCTTCATCTTAAAAGATTCGTATTGACCAAGTAATATGTTTACTTTGGTCTCCTTGACATGATCAGTTCCTTCATATGTCACATGTAGTTTATCCCATACTTCCTTTGCTGTATCACAAGAAGATATTCGATTATATTCATTAGGTGATAAAGCACAATATAGAGAGTAAATAGCCTTTGCATCAAGAGTTTGTCTCTTTGTTATCTCTTCTGGAGAGAAAGTGGCTGATGGTTCTGTTTCTTTCCCATCGTTACTCTTTGATGTTTTTCTGGTGTTATTAGTGGGCTCAATTCCCCTCTCAACCACATCCCATTCCAGTGGATCTTTCGATCTGAGAAAGGCCTTCATTTTATTCTTCCAAATATTGTAATCTTTGCCGTCGAAGTACGGTGGACGAGTGTTGCTCTGCCCCTCAATCAAACCTGGTGCAAGAATACTAGCCATAGAGGATCTTTAACTCAGAAGTAACAAACCCTTCAAGATCTCGAGCACGAGGCTCTGATACCAATTGATATAGCTAGTATAAACACCTAAGGGGGGGTGAATAGGTGTAGAGAGATTATCGCGCAAATATATATAACTTTTGCAATCAACAAACTGGAATCAAGTAGAGAGAGTTAGAGAAGATTGCAAACACTGTTTATAGTGGTTCGGCTTTAGACAAGCCTATGTCCACTCTTCGGGCGACCAGCCAATCAGCTGTATTTCACTATATGATCAACGGTGATTACACACTCTCGAGTGTTTGTACTTGGTGATGATCTGTCTCACTAAGTCACTCTCTTTTGTAATACACTGAGATCACTCAAATACGCACTATGAACAACAATTGAAGAACGGAATCAGCTTTGGAATAATGTTCATCTACTCTACCCCTAAGTCTCAACCTATCCTTAAATACTCTCCAAGCCACACTCAACCGTTGGCTCTTTCCTTGAGAGTTTAGTCTTCCCTTTCTTGGACAGACTTTATAAGGCAAGTCTTTTTGACCGTTGAAGGTAGATCAGATCCCCTTAGATTCTGTTCGCCCATACAATCAAAATCTAGGCTTCCATAAGTGCTTTATTTTTCTTTGGAAGTTGTCCATTAATTGATCCTGCCAATCAGATTTATATAACAGAATCAACATAAATAAGGTAGGTGAAATACTCTACCGTTGGTGATCTTATCTTGTAGATTCATCTTAAGTCTAACAGTCTTAAGTTCTAAGTCTGCCTAGATTTTCAGTCTGGTACGTTCAGACTTAAAATCTTAGTCTGGTACGGTCAGACTTAAATCTCAGTCTAGTACGGTCAGACTTAAATCTCAGTCTGGTCGAGTCGTCCGTCTGGTACGGACAGACTCTAAGACATCTCATGCTTTATCTTCTACTACCAGCAGACTTTAAAGCCTATGTCTTTCTGTGTTCTTTTCCTTTAGAAGATTGATATAAATATCATTCATAAAATGTTTTGTTAGCATCAAAACTAAGAGTTTTCTCAACAGGATGTCCATTACTTGAAAAGGGACGTTAAAGACTACTGGTCCTATTTGCACATCAAGGTGGATCTCCCCAATCACTTCCTTTCTAGTCCCATCAAAAGCTCGCACGCAAGTCTTCGTAGTGTGTATCTGGGATAGATCTGTCTTGAGGTGATGAAGAGTGGCCAATGGACATATATTCAGAGCAGATCCATTATCAATAAGCACGCGAGACACATGGGAAGTTTTGTGTTTAACTGATATGTATAGTGGTTTATTGTGTCCTCTCCCTTCAATAGGGAATTCTTCATCAGAGAAAGAGATCAAATCCTTGAGAAGGATTGACCCAACAAATTCTTCAAGCTTGCTAGGCTCAACTGTCTGAGGTACATGAATCTCGCTCAACACCTTCATTAAAGACTTCTGATGTGTGGGAGATGTTTGCAAGAGTTTAAGCAAAGAGATTTGAGCAGGCATTTTCCGTAATTGATCGACCACGCTATACTCACTTGCTTTGATTATAGCGAGAAATTCTTTAGCCTCTTCATCAGTAATAGGCTTTGCAGGTTGAGCATTGGCTTGAGCATAAACTCGGCTAGATCTAGTAACCAGGTCAACATCCAAGTCATAGGACCAAGGAACCGCCTTATTATCAGCATATTCATAGGGTTGAGGTATCTCGATCACTATCCCTTCGTTGTGCACCGAGACCTTAGTAGATGATTCCGCATCGATTTCATCCTTACTAGCATTCAGCGCAGCCCATTCTTTCTTCCAATCTATAACGACTTGGGATATAGTGGAAACCATGCTAGTATGGTCAGCATACACAATCATACCAGCCTTCGCCATCATAGCAACCCTTTCTTTCATCAAGGATAGGGGAACCACCTCATGACTCGGGTAGTATCCAGCTCTTACCAGCCCATTATAGACATCAGCAACATGCACTCTCAAATTTTTGACTTGACCAGCGTTAAATCCAAATATGGCATTTACCTTGCCTTCGTGCTCAGGCAGTGGGTTTCGCTTGACATTCGGTTGGGTGGTGCAAAATGAGAATGCATTAGTGTCCAATAAATTTTGAACTTTGTGCTTCAAGGTCATACATTCATCAGTTGAATGTCCCACTTCTCCCATATGATACTCACATTTCTTGGATGGGTCGTAGTTAGAGAATTTCTCTGGATTGGGCCACTTCGGTTCATGGGAGAGCAATCCATTCTTTTGCAAGATCGGCAAGACTTGAGACAGAGGACCAGGAAGTGGAGAGAATTGCCTCCTAGCGAATTGTCGTGATGCGGAAGGGCGGCCTTCCCCATGCTGATTCCTGGGGACATGAATGATCGGAGGCTTATTAGAGGTCGGTTGAGCATATGCAACATTTACTTCAATGGTTGGCTCTTTCTCCTTCTTTGCAGTAAGCCTCCTGTTTGGAAAGGTCGGTTCTTTAAACCAACCCTCCTTCAGCCCCATCTCGATTTGTTCACCCACAGGGATGAGTTGATTAAAGTTCTCCACATACGCGCCAACCATCCGATTGCGGAACTCAAAAGGGAGGGTCTTAACAAATAACTTCATCAGCTCTTTGTCAGTGGGCTTAGGAGTGATTTGGGCGGCCAAATTCCGCCATCTTATGGCATACTCCTTAAACGACTCACTCCTCTTTTTTTCCATCCGCTCGAGATCTTCTCGGGAAGGTGCAATGTCCATGTTGAACTTGTACTGCTTAAGAAATGCATCGACCACCTCACTCCAAGTGTCGAGGAGATTTATGTTCTTCATGATATACCAAGTGAGTGCAGGCCCGCCCAAGCTCATTTGGAACCACTGGATCATAAGGGGTTCATTCTTAATATGTTGGGCTATCTTCACATGGTACATCTGCAGGTGAGCTTCGGGCAAGAAGTGCCATCATACTTCTCAAATTCTGGCATTTTGAATTTGTTTGGCGTGTTGACCTTCTCATAAACAGAGAAATCAATCGGAAGTGAACTTTGCAAACCCTGTAATTGTTTCACTTTCTCTTCAAGCTTTGCAAAGCGCTCATCCTGCTCTGTTTTAATGACCTTATGAGTTTTGGCCTTTCCTTCCACGGCAATGACATCATCTTCTAAGGGGGGTATGTCGTCATCAAATTCATTGGATTGGCCAGGATCAACTTTCTGCTTAGGTGCTGTAGTTCCAGGAGGTGTGACTTCTAGGCCCGAACTTGCTCGGAGCGCCTTAAATTGAGTCGTCATTTGTTGTATTGCAGCGAAGCACTGACTCATTTGATCTTCCATTTTATTAATGCGATCACACAACTCAGCTTGCTCAGCCATTCGTGCTTTCGATCTCGTAATGATGGGTGAACGAGATGGCTCCGTTATCACCTAATTTGAAGAAAGGAAAACACATAAGCATCGCATATGGAACATGCCAGTCCATGACAAAGGTCTAGCCGTTTTTATTCATTAATGGAAGTATTCTGTGTGAAGTAAAAACTTGAAATGCCCTAAACAAATGAACTAGGAAAGCAAAAAACTCAACTAAAAAAAAAATTAGACTCGGGACATTTCACTTGGCTTGATCAATCTAATGTCATGGACCGACAAAATAATAAATTAAATAAATTGCAAAAGGAGAGTTAAGAGAACTTACTTCACTGATAGATAGGTAGCAATCACATAGACATGCGCATGGTACGTGGCTCGATTTCTACTTTAAAACGCTTAACAAAATGGAGCAACAAGGATGATCGGACTAGCCGCGGGCATGCGGACTAAGTCGGGTCCTCATGACTCTGGCTTGGTCGAAGAGCCGACCCGGGTCGTGGGCACACGGACCGAGGTGGGTACTCTTGACACTAAGAAAGAAATTTCGAGATTGAGATGGGCGACTCGTACCGCGGGCATGCAGTCGTAGTGGTATCCATTTCAATACCATCCTAATTAATCCTATGCGGCCCAGGTCCGGTGGCAGGTTGTGTGTGCAAGAGTGTAGTGTAAATGCATAGGCATGTACAATAGTTTATATTCACCACAATACTTCAATAATTCAAAACATTCATTCCCAACTCCGACCTGCAAGACAAAGGGTTAACAATCACTCCACCCCTTATAACTCCCATCTGCAAAAACATTTAACACCTCAAATAGTTAAGGACGTATTTGGTATCCTCGCTGCCAAACAAAAAATGATTTTTTAATAAAGAGAAAATTGGCCTAAGTCCACTAGGAGTTTAAACTCAAGTCCCCAGCGGAGTCGCCAAGCTGTCGCGACCTCACCTCAGGTGCACCACCTATGGTTTGACTAATGGATTACTAAGCCTAAACTTAGCTCGGGCTCTCCCAAGCCCATACCAATTCACGACTTAGGGTTTAAGTTTTTAGCATGCAAATGATTTTTACTTGGAGTCGCCACTAATTTATTTTTTGGTGGGTCGATTAGAAACCCAAGTAAAATAACGGGAGAATTACTTTACTCCTACGAACCAGAGACTTTGGGATCGGGGTCTTGATTACGTTAGACTTCTCTAACGCCCTTTCGGTACCTTTTCTCTTTTATTTGAAAAAAATGATTTGCAGGCAGTTTGTATTGATTTTAATTTATTCCCTAACATACAATGTGATCATGCAAGTGCGCAATCATTATTTAACATTCAATTATCAAAGCATTAAATAAATTGCGAGGAAAGGGAGGAAATTACTTACCCTGAAGCTACGAAAGCATCTGCAATATTAGTTAGAAAATCACATCGACCTAACAGTGATTTCTAATTAATACGCGATCACTCGAATTTGGGATTTTCTCTTATTAAGTGAGGCTTAAAACTAACGTGCAATGCATGTAATGACGTACGAAAGTGTCTAACTATAATGGCATGCAATGTGCAACCTAAACTATATGACATGCAAGTGATATTTTTTTTTTTGTGTGTTTTTCATGAAATTAAAATAAACAAATAAATTTCCTAGTTCTAGAAATTATCCAATTCAATCTAAAGGTTAATCTAAACTGAATCCTAGTTTATATTATCTCTAACTAAATGAACCCTATCCTAACATGCAATCTACGTCAATTAAAACATATTCTACGAATAAAATCAATCACCCAAGAAATGAATAAAATCGACGAATCGTATCTCGGGCATGAGATCGGATTAACGATTTTTCCGTGTAATCGCGAATCGTATCTCGGACGTGAGATCGGATTGACGATTATGACACGTTGAGAAATTAGGGAATAATCCCTAATTTAAAAGGGCTCCTTGAAATTTGGGATAATATCATCGGGAGTCCAATCAAATATATCTGCAATATTTCAAGAAAGGAAACTAAGTATTCGGAAAAATCAAATCAGACGAGATTTTACCTAATCCGAATATTAGCTTCCCAACTCAGCAACTTGCGAACCATGGTCCGTGAGTGGTGCTCGCGATGGGGCTCATCGGAAATTTGCCGTAAACTGTGGGCGTTCGATGCAAGGAGAGATCACGATCTCGTCGGGAACAGCTCGGGCAAACAGGACAGCAGCTTGTTGACTCTGCGGCAGCTCGTCGTCGAGGTCTAAACAACAGCAGCGTCGTCAAGGTCGAGGACAGTGAGCTCGGCACGGCAGGGCTCACAGCTGGTCGTCAGGCTCGTGATAGCTGTGTAGGAATTGCAAGAGCAGCAGAGATCGTCGTGGTGGGGCAGCCTCGGAATAGGACTCGTCACGGTGGAACGGCGTCAGCCTAACAAGGGAGCAACAAGCCAAGACATTGTGTCAAAGGGGAGCAGCAACGTCGAGCAGGAGCTTCGGGCGTCGCAAAGATGTTGAGGTGTCACGGAGATCGAGCAAACCGTGTGTCACAACGTAGAGGTACAACAACCTGAGGTGAGGTCGCGGCGCTTGGGCTTGCATCATTTGATATCAGAGCTTTGGAGGAGAGGACAATGCCTCCAAGACAAGCTGGACGTTGTGGCGGTAGAACCATTCCCCTCGATGAAGTGCATACACTTGCTGAGAATTTGCAACAACAAATTGACGAATTGACGCGAGAAGTTCAGCATTTGAGGGCTGAAGCAAATAATTCTCCACCCCGTGCCAGGACTGAAGATTCCCATGGTGACTCTTCCTCTTCGGAGAGTGTTCAATCTAATCACGATCGGAGGCATGTTCGACATCGTTTACAACATATTCGTGAGCCAGATTGGGAAAAGGAAGTCAAGAAAGATGTTCCATAATTTACAGGTACTGAGTCTCCTGATGAAATTGTTGATTGGCTAACACTTGTGAATGAGGTGTTTGAGCATCGAAATGTTCCAGAGAATCGTCGAGTTGGGATCATTGCTATGCTATTCCGAGGCAAGGCGATTGCTTGGTGGAGACGTGAAAAACAAACTCACCAAGCCGTTGCAAAGCACCAATCACTTTGTGGAGAAAGATGGAGGGCAAGATTCAAAAATATTTTCTTCCCAAAGGATATAAGAGAGAGCTCTACCAACGGTACCAAAATCTAAAACAAGGTACGCGAACAGTGGACCAATACACCAATGAATTCAATGAGTTGGTGATTTGTAACAATATCCAGGACCCGGAGGAGGTGCTTGTGAACAAATACTTGAACGGTCTTCAATTTTACATTCAAGACGCCTTGGAAGTCCTCAACATTTGGGACTTAGGAGATGCACACCAACGGGCACTCAAAATGGAGTGCTCTTGTTCTCGGAGACAACAATCAACTACCATGACAAGTCGAGCCACTAAGAGTACCACTAGCACTGGTATGTCCATGTTTCGAAGCAACCTGCTATGTCCGAAATACGTTGCTATTCTTGTGGGGAGTTGGGTCATCGTACTAGCAATTGTCGAACCAATAAGAATCGACCAGCCAGTAAAGCCTTCTTGGTGGATAATGATTCTGATGAGAATGCTGAGGATCCACTTGAAGAGGAGTTGAACAATGATGAAGAAGCTGCGAATGATGAACAAATAGTGCATGCTGACACTGGCAAACTTCTTACGGTAAGGAAAATTTTTCTTACTCCTCAAGATGACACTGAAGATAGGTGGCTGCATACTAATATTTTTCATTCTGCTTGCACAATCATGGGAAAGGTGTGTCAATTAATTATTGACTCTGGTTGTTGTGAGAATATAAGTTTTGAAGTAGCGACAAACAAGCTGAAGTTGGAATTAAAAACGCACCCTACGCCTTATAAAATGTCGTGGTTGAAGAAAAGCGCTGAGGTAACTGTTTCAAAACGATGCCTTGTTAATCTGTCCATTTTTTTTTTTGTTAATCTGTCCATTGGTTTTGTTTATAATGACAAGATATGGTGTGATGTTCTGCCGATGGATGCTAGTCACATTATTCTTGGCCGACCATGGCAATTTGATAGGAGGACTACGCATGATGATTATCAAAATACATATTCTTTTGAATTTGGAGGCAAGAAGATTACGTTGGCACCTAGTTGGGAACCTTTGAAAAACTCCTGTAGTTGAGAATTCCTTCTCCCCTATGTTGTTTACAATGAAGGATATGAATAATGCTTTGAAAGGAGTTCGTATCTTGTATATTTTGCTTAATAAAACAGGTGAGAAGAATGAAGTTGCCTCTATCGTAACTCATCGAGTTCAACCTCTTTTGGAAGAGTTCAAGGATGTCTTCCCGACGGACTTGCCCAATGGTCTCCCTCCTATGAGAGATATTCAGCATCAAATTGACTTGATGCCCGGAGCCTCCTTGCTGAATCTCGCTCATTCCGAATGAGTCCGACCGAACATGAGGAATTGCATCGACAAGTTATGGAGCTATTGAATAAGGGTTTTATAAGGGAGAGCCTCAGTCCGTGTGCCGTTCCAACTCTTTTAGTGCCTATGAAAAATGGTACTTGGAGGATATGTGTGGATAGTAGAGCGATCAACAAGATCACCATCAAGTATCGATTTCCTATTCCTCACCTTGATGATCTCTTAGATCAACTTTCTGGTGCAATTATATTCTCGAAGCTGGATTTGAAGAGTGGATATCATCAAATTAGAATCAAACCTGGAGATGAATGGAAGACAGCATTCAAAATGAAAGATGGGCTATATGAGTGGCTAGTCATGCCATTCGGATTGTCGAATGCACCATCGACATTCATGAGGTTTATGACTTAGGTGTTGAAGCCTTTTCTTGGAAAGTTTGTTGTTGTTTATTTCGATGATATCTTGATTTTTAGCAAGTCTACTAATGAGCACTTGCAGCATCTTCAAGAAGTATTATGTGTGTTGAGGCAGGAACAATTGTATGCGGCTCTCGAAAGTGCTATTTTATGGTACCACAAATCCTTTTCTTGGGGTTTCATTTTTTGAAGAATGGCATTTCGGTGGATGATTCTAAGATCAAGGTGATTCGAGAATGGCCAACTCCAACAAATGTGCATGAAGTGCGAAGTTTTCATGGCCTCGCTTCGTTCTATCGACGGTTTATTGCGCATTTTAGCACCATTGCGGCCCCACTCACTTCTTGCATGAAGAAGGGAGTTTTCGAATGGACGAATGTAGCCCAGAAAAGTTTTAAACAGCTCAAAGAAAAATTGAGCATAGCCACGGTACTTGCATTGCCTAATTTTGATCTTGTTTTTGAAGTGCATTGTGATGCATCAGGTACTGGCATAGGAGGAGTTCTAAGTCAAGGAGGTCGACCCATCGCCTTCTTTAGTGAAAAATTGAATGGTGCCAAACTTCGTTACAGCACCTATGATCTGGAATTCTACACATTATTTCGCACACTTGAGTATTGGCAGCCATATCTTATTCATCGAGAGTTTATTTTATATACTGATCATGAAGCTCTAAAGTATATTTTCGGATAGCCAAAGCTTAACTCCAAGCATGCAAAATGGGTTGAATACATCCAGGAGTTGACTTTCATATTAAGCATAAGGCTGGAGCTCAGAATTAGGTTGCCGATGCCCTTAGTCGAAAGAAGAGCTTGCTGTCTACAATGCATTCTACTATTCTTGGATTTGATTTTTTTCAGGAGTTATATCAAGAAGACCCCTACTTTTCCAAGATCATTCCCGATGCACATGAAAAGAAGCTTGCTGATTTTACTGTATGTGATGGTTTTCTTTTCAAAGGAAACCATTTATGTGTGCCGGACTGTTCTCTTCAGCAAAGGGTGATCGATGAAGTTCACCGTGAAGTACATTTTGGGCGTAACAAAACTGTACAACTTGTCTCAGCCAAATACTTTTGGCCTCATTTGAAACGTGATGTACATCGACATGTGATGAGGTGTCGACGTTGCCAAATTGGAAAGGGACAAGCTACTAATGTTGGCCTTTATTTGCCCTTGCCGATTCCACATGCCCCATGGAAGGATATCTCTATGGACTTTGTCCTTGGACTACCACGCACAAATAGAGGTATGGATTCGATTTTTGTTGTTGTCGATCGATTTTCAAAAATGGCACATTTTATTCCATGTTGAAAAACTATGGATGCTTCGCGTATTGCCGACTTATTTTTCAAGGAAGTCTATAAGTTGCATGGCATTCCGAAGACCATTACTTCGGATCGTGATACAAAATTTCTTAGTCATTTTTAGCGACAACTGTGGAAGAATGTCGGTACTAAATTGCAATATAGTACTGTGTTTCATCCCCAAACGGATGGACAAATTGAGGTCGTCAACCGAACATTGGGAAATTGATAACTCTATTTTTAATAGAGTATTATTGCTTATTTAGACTTGATATTTGCTAAATTTTGAGGAATTTTTGGGTGAATTTAATTGCTACTCACGTAATTTTATTTTGTATGAAATATTTTCAGATCTTCCAAAATATTGTAATATCTTTCAGAATATTTCATCTTGAAGAAAAAGGCAGCCAAATCAGATATTTGGAGAATTTGACCATGATTGAAGATAAAGTTCAAAGAAAATCAAGGAGGAATCTTTTCCAAATTCTAGTAGGAGTCAACCTAGGGCAGATTTTTAGAGGCTATATAAACTGCTCTTGTGCCGCAAAAGAGGAGAGAATCCTGGGAGCCACCATCTCTGCAGAAGATTTTAGGTTTTAGATTTTGTTCTTTAATTTTAGTGGAGTTGGTGCGTGTCAAGGAAAGAAGGAGGAGACAAACCTGAAGCTCCTTGTATCTCAATTCGGTGAATTTGTTTTTATTTAGTATTATGTTTTCTTTAATATTTGTTAGTTTAGTTTTTACTATGTTCTAAATTTCTTTTGTTAGAGCTACAATGGATCTTAATCATGATTGATTAATTTTCTAAGACTTTTATGCAATAGAATTGTTTTGATTGTGTCGTTCTTTATCATGATCTTAATGCTTTTAGAAGTCGGCCAACTTTTGAATGATTTTTGATGTATACATGATACGGGGGTGGAGATTGTGTGCATGTGCAATAGTGATATTGAACCATAAATTAAATCTAGGTCAAGGTACACTAGGTTATTTATGTGGCTGCGGTAGTAAATCTAGGTTGGGACTACTTAGATTAAATCCGGGAATTTCCACAAGAACTTAATGCTTTTAGGTAGTTTAAATTCACCTAAGGTTAGTGTGGGTTAACATACCTAATTAGGGATTATTAGACCGAGGTCGGCTTTTAATTCATCTTAGGGAAATTTCGCCAACACAATTGGAAATTAATTTATTGCATGAAAAGTTAAGAAAATTAATTATGAATGGTTAGGTGAAGTTGGATGCTCTAACGTTTTGAGATCTTGAATTTGCTTTAGATTAATTTTAATTAGCTTTTAATTCTTTAAGTTTTGACTTTTTCTATATTTTAGTATTTTAATTGGTCTAGTTTATTTTTTTTACTCGTCTTTTCGATTTGGTTAGCTAAAATTTTGAATTGATCACTTTCAGTAAGTAATTGGATAAAATAAAATAAAAACAGTCCTTGTGGGAACGATACTCACTCATCACTTTATTACTTGTTGATATTGTGCACTTGCAATTCACCTAACAAGTTTTTGGCGCCGTTCCGGGATTGTTTTGACAATTTTCCAATTACTATTGATATCTAGCAATTCTTAGTTTAGACTAGCCTTTATTTTATTTTTAATTTGTTTCTTTTGCAGGCCAAACTCACTTCTCTATAAAAGGTGGAGGAGCATCGCATAACCTGAAGCCAACAAGGAGACCTTGAAGAGTTTGATCCTGAGGTTGAAAGAACCTTTCTTAAGAGAAGAAGAGAACAATCACAAGCAATGGCTGAAGATCAAGAAGTCGCACCTCCAAGGAGGACTTTGAAAGATTATGCCACACCAACAATTCAAGGAGCACAATCAAGTATAAGGATGCCGACAGTGCAAGCCAATAATTTTGAGATCAAGCCATCATTAATTCAAATGCTTCAAAATGCAGGGCAATTCAGTGGATTGCCTAATGATGATCCAAATCTACACTTAGAAGCATTCCTTGAAATTTGTGACACTTTGTTAAATTTAATGGCGTTGCGATAATGCTCTTAAATTAAGATTGTTCCCTTTTTCTCTTCGTGATAAAGCTAAGACTTGGTTGACTTCTCTTCCTGCAGGCTCTATCACAACTTGGGAAGATTTGGCTAAAAAATTCTTAAGTAAGTATTTTCCTCCTGCAAAATCTGCTAAAATGCGTAATGATATTACTACATTTATGCAGATGGATGGTGAGCCCTTTTATGAAGCATGGGAGAGGTTTAAAGAGCTGCTAAGGAGATGCCCGCACCATGGACTGCCAATTTGGATGCAAATACATACATTCTATAACGGAGCGCATCCTACCGTTCGAGCTAGTCTAGATGTGGCAGTTGGAGGCACTTTGCAAAACAAGTCACCCGAAGAAGCTTTTCATCTACTTGAGGAGATGGCGAGCAATAGCTATCAATGGCCAAGGCGAGAGATACCAAGCCCGAAAGCCAAGTGGAGTTCATGAAGTTGGCACTAATAGGACTTTGAATGCAAAACTTGATGCATTAAGCAATATGATTGCTTCTTTAAAAACTCAAGGAATATCTTGTGAATTTTGTGGTGGAAATCATATTAGCACTGATTGTCAAGTAGGTAACCCTTATGCTAATTCTTCTGAACATGCTAATTTTGTTTCAAATTTTAACAGGGGCCCTCAAAACAATCCTTACTCTAACACTTACAACCCAGGATGGAGGAATCACCCTAATCTATCTTGGGGAGGTCAAAATCAACAAGGACCGAGAGCACCACCACCATCCATGGAGAAGCATAATTCCAACTTGGAGGATTTGGTTGCCAAGCTAGCCCAAATTGTGGAAAGGCAAGCTCAAGTTGCAGAAAAACAAGCTCAAACCACTCAAGATTTCATGAGAAGTACCGATGTAAGACTCCACAATCAAGAAGCATCAATTCGAAATATAGAGAAGCAAGTGGGGCAATTAGCTCAGAGAATTAATGAGAGACCAAGTGGTACCTTGCCAAGTGATACCGAGAGGAATCCCATGGAGAACGCAAAGGTAATTACATTGAGAAGTGGAAAAAAAGTTGGAAAGCAAGATCAAGATGAGGATGTAGAAGAAGAGAACAGAGCCAAATCTTCCACTGAGATCAAACAAAAGGATGAGCCACAAAAGAGCAAGTTATCTCCAATGCCATATGTTCCACCTATTCCTTTTCCGGAGAGGCTAGCCAAACACAAGCAAGATAAGCAATTTTCAAAATTTTTTGATTATCTTAAACAGTTGCACATTAATATTCCTTTTGTAGATGCTCTAACTCAAATGCCAAGCTATGCCAAGTTTTTGAAGGAGATCCTAGCTAACAAAAGGAAGTTAGAGGAGTATGAGACTGTGAAGTTGAATGAGGAATGTTCGGCCATCCTTCAAAATAAGCTACCACCAAAATTAAAAGATCCAGGGAGTTTTACTATTCCATGCAATATTGGTGATGCTTACTTTAATAAAGCTTTATGTGATCTTGGTGCTAGTATAAATCTAATGCCTTATTCGGTGTTTGTGAAACTAGGTGTAGGAGAAGTAAAAGCGACCACCGTGTCTTTACAATTGGCGGATAGATCTATCAAATATCCAAGAGGCGTGGTGGAGGATGTTTTAATAAAAGTTGATAAATTTATCTTCCCGGCGGATTTTGTCGTGCTAGAGATGGAGGAGGATTATGAAGTTCCTATTATTTTGGGCCGACCATTCCTAGCCACGGGAAGAGCTCTCATTGATGTACAACAAGGAAAATTGATCCTTAGAGTGGGAGAAGATCAAGTCACTTTCAATGTCCTCAAAGCCATGAAAAACCCCGAGGGACCAAGTGATTGCTTGAAGATAGATACCATAGACAATGAAGTAAAGACCGTGCTTGAATTGACCACAACTCAAGATCCTATAAAGGCATGTTTGGTTCAGCCAAAAGAGAAAGAAACTAAGCATGAAAAAATTAGAGAGGCCGTTGAGTTTTTAGAAGCAAGTCCACTATGTCCGAGATGGAAATCACAAAAATTTAAAGAATTGGAGTCAAGTGCAAAGAAGCCCAAGCCTTCCATTGAAGAACCACCAACTCTTGAGCTTAAACCTTTACCTTCTTATTTAAAATATGCTTTTCTTGATGGTGTTTCTTATCCAGTGATTATTTCTTCTTCTTTGACAGGGGTGATGGAGGAGAAGTTACTTAGAGTGCTTAGAGAGCATAAGAGTGCAATTGGATGGACCATTGCAGATATAAAAGGAATAAGCCCTTTGATTTGTATGCACAAAATTCTGATGAAGGAGCAATACAAACCAGTCATCCAGCCACAAAGGAGGCTCAATCCAAAAATGCAAGAAGTTGTGAAAACCGAAGTAATTAAGTTACTCGATGCAGGTATTATCTATCCAATTTCTAATAGTGATTGGGTAAGTCCTGTGCAAGTAGTGCCAAAAAAAAGGAGGTATGACTGTTCTAACCAATGAAAAGAATGAATTAATTCCAACTAGGACGATTCTGAGGGTGGCGAGTTTGCATGGATTATAGAAAATTGAATGATGCCACTCGCAAAGATCACTTTCATTTACCTTTCATTGATCAAATGTTAGAAAAACTTGCAGGACATGAATATTATTATTTTTTGGATGGATATTCAGGGTATAACCAAATCCCTATTGCATCTAATGATCAAGAAAAGACTATATTTACTTGTCCCTATGGTACATTTGCATATAGAAGGATGCTTTTTGGTCTTTGTAATGCACCCGCTACTTTTCAACGATGCATGATGGCTATTTTTTCGACATGATAGAAAAATACATTGAGATTTTCATGGATGATTTCTCTATTTTTGGTACATCTTTTGATTCATGCTTGCATAATTTAGCTTTGGTGTTACAAAGATGCGAAGAGACTAACCTTGTGCTAAATTGGGAGAAGTGTCATTTTTTGGTGCAGGAAGGGATAGTGTTAGGCCATAAAATATCTGCTAGAGGTATTGAGGTGGATCAAGCCAAAATTGAAGTTATCTCCAAATTACCACCTCCTACTTCTGTTAAATTACTTAGAGGATTTTTAGGACATGCAGGGTTTTATAGACGATTCATAAATGACTTTTCCAAGATTGCAAGACCACTCACAAAATTGCTTGAAAAAGATGTTAAGTTTGATTTTAACTCTAAGTGTTTGCAGGCATTTGAGATATTAAAGGAGAAGCTGATTTCGGCTCCTATAATGACACCACCAGATTGGAGTTTGCCTTTTGAGTTGATGTGCGATGCTAGTGATTATGCCATTGGAGCTGTGCTTGGTCAAAGGAAAGACCGAATTTTTCAAGTCATCTATTATGCTAGCCGAACCCTTAATGGAGCCCAATTGAATTATGCCACCACTGAGAAGGAGCTTTTAGCAATTGTTTTTGCTTTTGATAAATTATGTTCTTATTTGATTGGCTCTAAAGTGATTGTCTATACTGATCATGCAGCTTTAAAGTATTTGTTGGCAAAGAAGGATGCGAAACCAAGGTTAATTCGTTGGATCTTGTTGCTTCAAGAGTTTGATTTAGAGATTAAGGACAAGAAAGGGACCGAAAATCTTGTGGTTGATCACCTATCTAGGTTGCCAAATGCCCCTAGCGATGAGGTACCAATTTTGGATGACTTTCCTGATGAAGCACTATTTTCCTTGAAAATCGAAACTCCATGGTATGCAGATATTGTGAACTATTTGGTAAGTGACATCTTTTCCCCTGACTTGAATTTTCAACAAAGGAAAAAGTTTCTCTCCGATGTTAGACACTACTTTTGGGAGGATCCTTACTTGTTTAAGGTATGTGCTGACCGAATAATTAGACGTTGTGTTGCTAAGGAAGAAATTCCTAACATTCTTTTTCATTGCCATGATGGAGAGGCGGTGGTCACTATGGTGCCACCAAAACCGCCTGCTAAAATTTTACAATGTGGATTTTATTGGCCTACTCTTTTTAAGGATGCACATGCTTATGTTTCTCATTGTGATAGGTGTCAAAGGACTGGAAATATATCTAGAAGGCATGAGATGCCCTTAAACAATATCATGATGTGTGAATTATTTGATGTTTGGGGCATTGACTTCATGGGTCCGTTTCCACCTTCTTTTGGTAACACTTACATATTAGTTGCTTGTGAGTATGTGTCTAAATGGGTAGAGGCCGTGGCTTTGCACTCTAATGATGCTAGGGTTGTTTGTAATTTCTTGAAAAAGTATATCTTTACTCGATTTGGCACACCTAAGGCTATTATAAGTGACCAAGGCACACACTTCATGAATAAACAATTTGAGTCACTTTTGCATAAATATGGAGTCACTCATAAGGTAGCTACTGCTTATCATCCCCAAACTAGTGGTCAAACTGAGATATCTAATAGGGAGATAAAGAGAATTTTGGAAAAGACTGTGAATACTAATAGGAAGGATTGGGCAAAGAAACTTGATGATGCTTTATGGGCTTATAGAACTGCTTTCAAAACTCCTATTGGTATGTCACATTTTCGACTTTTGTATGGTAAAGCATGCCATTTACCTGTTGAGTTGGAGCATAAAGCATATTGGGCTTTGCAAAAACTGAACTTTGATATGCAGGCAATAGGTGAGAAAAGATTGCTTCAGTTAGATGAATTGGAAGAGATACGCAATGATGCATACGAAAGTGTAAGAATTTACAAAGAAAAAACGAAGAGATGGCACGATCGACACATCTTAAGAAAGGAGTTTCATGTGGGTGAAAAAGTTTTGTTATATAACTCTCGTCTTCGTTTGTTTCCAGGAAAGTTGAAGTCTAGATGGACCGGTCCTTACACTATCACCAAAGTATTCCCTTTTGGAGTTGTTGAGATTATCAATGAGAATGAGGGGACTTTTAAAGTAAATGGTCATAGGCTCAAGCACTACTATGGAGGAGGTTTCGATGATCAAACATTTGTCATCACCTTAGTTCCACCTACTTAAAAGCATGGGAAGAGTTCGGCTGCGAACTATAAAGCAAGCGCTTCTTGGGAGGCAACCCAAGTTTTTAAGCTTCTATTTTTTATTTTTTGGTTTGCATTTTGTCTTAAAAAAATTGAAAAAAAAAAAAAAAAAGAATTTTTGTGGTGATGAATTTTCTATTTTGCAGAGATAGTAGTGCACACGATAGGTAGAAGAGGGTTAGAGGCGTACGGCCATGCGATCATGAAGCTAAGAAATTTTCTACGAGCAACCTCTAACGACACATCTGAACCATTCCTCACCTTACTGGGCGTGATTCAACATGAACAATTGCCATCTTCACATCTCCAGGGGAGTATTTCGAACTTACTCTAATTTGTTTGCCTCATTGCTTGTATTTAATTCTTTATTTTTACGCATTGAGGACAATACTTCATTTTAAGTTGGGGGTAGGGGATCGAAAATTTTGAAATTTTTTGTGCTAAAACTTTTGCTAATCTTGAAAATATTTGCGCTTATTTAAAATTTTTGAAATATTTTTAAAGCAAACTTTATAGGAGATGATGATTTTGAACTGTAATCTACAAGATTGATATCCTTTTCATGGTTATGAGTTGTTGCGATTTTTAGGGGAATATAAATCTTGTTCAATTGGTTATTGATATATGAGTTAGTCTTAATCTTGATTATGCAATCCATATTTTAAGCACTTATCCTTGCCTTTTGAGTTATGTGTGCTTAGAAAGATCAATGGGAAGTATGTGATTCTCTAGAACTCACCTAAGTCTTAGAATTTGTTTGATATTCTCTTGAAATTAATATGCTATACTCAATCAAGAAGGTGATATAGGCATTCTTTGGATCGTTTGAGCATTTCAAGCCTACCTTATTACTTGATCCCTAGTACCCTTTTGAGCTTAATTGGCCTATATTTCTTTGATGACCTTATAATGCTGATCCAAATGTATTACTTTACCTTATACCCCATAAGCATGTTTATCCTTGAAGCTACTTTAATAGTTATGGATTCTTGATGTGTCTGAAGTTGCTGAAGCTTGAAATAGTCATGAAAAAAAAATTGCAAAAAGAAAAAAAAAAGATGAAAAAAAAGAAGAAAAAAAGAAGAAAAAGAAAAGAAAAGAAAAGAAAAAAAAAAAAAAAAAAAAAAAGTGCAAGTTATAAAGTGAAAGTTGTTTACTCTAGTACGGCTCATACGGATCCCTACTGCTAATTTTCAACTTGAGTGAGCCTTTTGGATACTCAATGGGTTAGCATTGCACTATGGAAGGGACTTAGGAAGGAACTTCGCCGTATAGCGTGGAAAGAGAAATAATGAAAGCTTTAAAGTGTTGAGTGTTTGTGAATTACATCGCTATAATAGTGTAAGCATATGGATGATATATCTTGAATCTTATTTAATTCAAATGCTTTGAGAATTGATATGTTTATGGGGTTTGTTGAGCTTAAATCCTTTATACCCTCCCCCTTAGCCAAGCCACATTATAAGCCTTAAAGACCTATTGATTTTTGAATAAGTATTAGTTTTCAATAGTGGAGAGAGAATTGAAAAACAAATCTATGAGACTTGGTTAGTGGATCTTGAGTTCAGAGTGTTGCATATCAACTTGATTTATTTGAGTATACATGATTTGGAAAGTTAAGGGGCACACATACACACGGATTGCATAATTAAGGTTAGACATAGCTTATGTATTGATTTTGGATTGATGGGATTTATTTTTTTACTTTGAGTTGTGATTTCACATAATTATAAATGGATATTGATAATTGGAGATGAGGTTTGTTTATTGTTTGCTCGAGGACTAGCAAATTTCTAAGTTGGGGGTAATTGATAACTCTATTTTTAATAGAGCATTCTTGCTTATTTAGACTTGATATTTGCTAAATTTTGAGGAATTTTGGATGAATTTAATTGCTACTCATGTAATTTTATTTTGTATGAAATATTTTCAGATCTTCCAAAATATTGCAATATCTTTCGAGAATATTTCATCTTGAAGAAAAAGGCAGCCAAATCAGATATTTGGAGAATTTGACCATGATTGAAGATAAAGTTCAAAGAAAATCAAGGAGGAATCTTTTCCAAATCCTAGTAGGAGTCAACCTAGGGTAGATTTTTGGAGGCTATATAAACTACTCTTATGCTGCAAAAGAGGAGAGAATCCTGGGAGCCACCATCTCTGCAGAAGATTTTAGGTTTTAGATTTTGTTCTTTAATTTTAGTGGAGTTGGTGCGTGTCAAGGAAAGAAGGAGGAGACAAACCTGAAGCTCCTTGTATCTCAATTTGGTGAATTTGTTTTTATTTAGTATTATGTTTTCTTTAATATTTGTTAGTTTAGTTTTTACTATGTTCTAAATTTCTTTTGTTAGAGCTACAATGGATCTTAATCATGATTGATTAATTTTCTAAGACTTTTATGCAATAGAATTGTTTTGATTGTGTCGTTCTTTATCATGATCTTAATGCTTTTAGAAGTCTGGCCAACTTTTGAATGATTTTTGATGTATACATGATACCGGGTGGAGATTGTGTGCATGTGCAATAGTGATATTGAACCATAAATTAAATCTAGGTCAAGGTACACTAGGTTATTTATGTGGCTGCGGTAGTAAATTTAGGTTGGGACTACTTAGATTAAATCCGGGAATTTCCACAAGAACTTAATGCTTTTAGGTAGTTTAAATTCACCTAAGGTTAGTGTGGGTTAACATACCTAATTAGGGATTATTAGACCGAGGTCGGCTTTTAATTCATCTTAGGGAAATTTCGCCAACACAATTGGAAATTAATTTGTTGCATGAAAAGTTAAGAAAATTAATTATGAATGGTTAGGTGAAGTTGGATGCTCTAACGTTTTGAGATCTTGAATTTGCTTTAGATTAATTTTAATTAGCTTTTAATTCTTTAAGTTTTGACTTTTTCTATATTTTAGTATTTTAATTGGTCTAGTTTATTTTTTTTACTCGTCTTTTCGATTTGGTTAGCTAAATTTTTGAATTGATCACTTTCAGTAAGTAATTGGATAAAATAAAATAAAACAGTCCTTGTGGGAACGATATTCACTCATCACTTTATTACTTGTTGATATTGTGCACTTGCAATTCACCTAACAGGGAAATCTATCAAGGACTTTGATCAATAATAATCCCCGTTCTTGGGAGACGCAGTTGTCACTTGGAGAATTTGCATATAATTGTGCTGAGAACCATAGCACTAGATATAGTCCATTTATAATTGTATATGGTCGACAACTAAACACTGCTCTTGATCTTGCACCAATTCCTTTTGCTGAGAAGTCGAGCAGCAAAGTCAATGATATTGTTTCTCAAATGAGGACAATTCATGAAGATGTGCGCCAAAGACTAGAGAGCAAAACCGAATCCTATAAAATAGACATCGACAAGCGGCGGCGTGAAGTTATCTTTGAACCTGAAGATTTTGTTTGGGCTTAAGTGCCACTGGAACGACATCCCGTCGGAACTTATAATAAGCTTAGTGATCGAAAGCTTGGACCTCTCGAAGTTCTTGAGCGCATCAATCCTAATGTGTATCGATTAAATCTTCCTTCTCATTTGAAGATTCACGACATCTTCAACGTTCGACATTTAACACCTTATGTGGGAGATTCTTCCAATGATGATGGTGAGAATTTGAGGACGAATTCTTTTAAAGATGGGGAGGATGATGCAGCCCGCATTGAAGACCAGCTCTCTCGACCAAGAAGATCGGCCCGCATTCAAGCTCGACAAAACCGAGAAGCCATATCGATATCTTGAGTTCATCTCGGAAGCTTGAAAGACACCTTGGGAGCCAGCATGACGCTTTTACTAGTTTATAATTTCTATGCTCTTTACTTCTCCTAGTTTCAATGCTCTGTCTTTATTTCTTTGATGATATAAGCCATCCAATTTCTTATAGAAGACAAACGACTTTTGATAAATGAAAAACTTTGCTTTGAAGCAAGTATCGTGAACCTTGTAGAGTTCATACCCTTGAAAACCTAGAAGAGTTTTCACTCCGTCCTTGAAGAGTCGGAGCTTTCAAAATATGCATGCTTGAAGAGTTGCAGTCATCGATCTAGAAGAATTGGTGCCCCCTCAACTTCCTTGGAAGCCTAGAAGAGCAACCAAAGAAGTTTCTATCTTGTCCTGTTCTGTTCGTTAACCCAAATTCGACCATCCTACAGTGCTTATTTGAGAAAATCCAAAACAGAGAAATTGTAGATCCAGAAGTCTTTGTTCATTTGGCTTTGGAATCAAGTCGATCTGATCTATATTGACAAAGATACGACTGTTCTCTTGAGCTTGCGCAGTGCTGAAATTTCTGTTTGTCTTGTTTTCCTGTGTGTGAGTCACTCTCCCGATCCTATTGTTTGAGAAAGCCTAACTTGGGCTTGCATCAATAACTAATGTAATATTTAGTCATTTGTGGTGAAAAAAAAATAATTGGACAATGTGCACAGATTCTGGATGACATTAATGTAGTCTCATGAAAAGTTCTTACGCACAGACACCCTTTCATCTGCTATGTTATGGATTTTATCAAAATAAGCCGCTAAAAGGACAACAGGATAGGGTCAATGCTATACTCACATGCAAGGATTGCCTGCACCTTTCCAATGGCAGCTTTAGTATTGCCAGCATCGTCAAGGGCTCTCATGCCAGCCATCTCAGCAATACCTTTAGCATTGTCGCTGATGGGACTGCAAGCATCTATGGCCAATCGAGTGGCAATGTTACTTAGCATCCCAAGGGCAGCCAAAGCAATTCCATACATGGAAGCAAAAATGAAACCCACTAAAATGCTAATGGCAATGGCAATGTTGACACCTAAATTTTGATTGATCATTCGTAATTTAATACACAAAACTTTAGGGATTAATTTTAACTCCTAAACAAAAAATATTAGAATTGCATAGCATATAGTTTTAGGAGCATAATCTTTCAAGTATTTGCAGCGGCCGATTCTGCATGGTGAAAGATAAGGAAGGGATGTGACTGGTTCAAAAAGTGAAATATATATGCATGGTCAAAGATAATGAAGGGATATGGCTGGTTCAAAAGTAAAATATATCTGCATGTGGCTGGTTCAAAAAGTAAAATACATCTGCATAGTTAAAGATAGGAAAAGAGCAAAAAAGGATATGTTTCAGTATATCCACAATAAGAAAGCAGATCATCACATCCTTATCTTGTTTTTTTGAGGGCACCGTGTTGTCTTGCCTATAAAAGGGGGACAGACACACCAGAAAAGGGGACACAAGATACACGGCCATTAAAGAGAGGAATCGTGAGGAAGCTAAAAGTGAGACCCTATAGAGAGAGGCGGCCACATTGAGAAGAACGGAGAACATCCAAAGGGGTCCTGCCTCGTGCCTGTCGTCCCTCATCGAGCACCCTCGCCTCTTCGCCTTGCCTCAACGCCAACCTGCACAAATGAAGATCGGGGCGTTCTCCAGCCACCACTACGACGCTGCCGCCTGGTGACTCCGGTAACCCCAAGCGCGCGTCTTGCAACGAGCAGTCGGCCTCGAGTCCTCCATCGCTGGAAGTGCTAGATTTTCCTCTGCTGGTTGTCCATAGCTTCCAATACGTGTGGGACACCACCACAGCCACCATAATCTCATGCACCACTCAACCCCAATTGATGAAATAGCAAGCGGTGATCATTGGGATTATTCGATGGCCTGGTCAAAGCATAAGTCAGAGTTTTGAGTGGAGCCATTCCATCAAGCCGAGAACCGCTATCTGCAAGCTGGTCGCCTTGAAGCAGCGTCGATCCCGATTCCCACCAGCCGAAGTCCAATCCAGGAAGTTCGAATTGGGAAGCAGTATCCGTGCAAAACATTCGAATTAGGTAAAATCTCATCTGATTTTATTTTCAGATATTTAGTTTCCTTACTTGAAATATTGCGGATATATTAGTATCCCAAATTTCAAGTAGCCTTTTAAATTAGAGATTATTCTCTAATTTCTTAACGTGTCATAATCGTTAATCCGATCTCACGTCCGAGATACGATTCGCGATTGCATGGAAAATCGGCCAATTTGATCTCATGCCCGAGATATGATTCGTCGATTTTATTTGTTTCTTGGGTGATGGATTTTATATTCTGTTCTTATAAAAAAAGATAGAACATGTTTTAATTGACGTAGATTGCATGCTAGGATAGGGTTCATCTAGTTAGAGATAATACAAACTAGGATTCGGTCTAGATTAATCCCTAAATTGAATTGGGATAATTTCTAGAACTAGGAAATTTATTTATTTATTTCATCACTTGCATGTCATGTAGTCTAGGTCGCATCATATTGTTATATCATGCATGCGTAGAATTACATCATCCATTGCACGTTTAGAATTATCAAAATGTGTGAAACATTAGGATAGTCACATTTAATATATTTCCCAACATTAGATTAGGTCTAATAATTAATGTCGCGAGATATATAATTTGCATATTTGGTTGCACGTTGCATGTCATTATAGTTAGACACTTTTGCACGTCATCGCATGCATTGCACTTAGTTTTTAGGCCTCGATAGTTGAATGATTGTATGTTAATTAGAAATCATATCTAGGATTAGTGATGTGATTTTTAAGCTAACATTGCAGATGCTTTCGTTGCTTCGAGGTAAGTGTCTCTTCATTGTGCTCGCAATTTATTTATTACTTTACTTCATTGATTGTTAAATAATGGTTGCACACTCGCATAATCACCTTACATGTTAGGGAGTAGGTTAAAATCAATCCAAATTGCCTGCAAATCATTTTTTTTAAATAAAAGAGAAAAGGTACCGAAAGGGCATTAGAGAAATCTAACGTCATCAAGTCCCCGATCCCATAGTCTCTGGTTCGTAGGAGTGAAGTAATTCTCCCATTACTTTACTTGGGTTTCTAATCGACCCACCAAAAAATAGATTAGTGGCAACTCCAAGTAAAAATCATTTGCATGCTAAAAACTTAAACCCTAAGTCGCGAATTGGTATGGGCTTGGGAGAGCCCGAGCTAAGTTTAGGCTTAGTGATCCATTAGCCAAACCCTAGGTAGTGCACCCGAGATGAGGTCGCGACAGCTTGGCGACTCCACTGGGGACTTGAGTTTAAACTCCTAGTGGACTTAGGCCAGTTTTCTCTTTATTAAAAAAAGTTTTGTTTGGCAGCGAGGATACCAGGTACGTCCCTAACCATTTGAGGTGTTAAATGTTTTTGCAGATGGGAGTTATAAGGGGTGAAGTGATTGTTAACCTCTTGTTTTGCAGGTTGGAGTTGGGAATGAATGTTTTGAATTCAAATTATTGAAGTGTGGTTGTGAATATAAACTATTGTGTATGTCTATGCATTTACACTACACTCTTGCACACACAACCTGCCGCCGGACCTGGCCTACATAGGATTAATTAGGATGGTATTGAGATGGGTACCACTTCGACCACATGCCCGCGGTACGAGTCGCCCATCTCAGTCCTGAAATTTCTTTCCTGGTGTCAAGAGTACCCACCTCGGTCCATATGCCCATGACCCGGGTCGGCTCTTCGACCAAGCCGGAGTCATGAGAACCTGACTTAGTCCGCATGCCCGCTGCTAGTCCGATCATCCTTGTGGCTCCATTTTGTTAAGTCTTTTAGAGTAGAAATCGAGCCACGTACCATGCGCATGCCTATGTGATTGCTACCTATCTATCAGTAAAGTAAGTTCTCTTAACTCTCATTTTGCAATTTATTTAATTTATTATTTTGTCGGTCCATGACATTAGGTTGGTCACGAGTCTTGGTCAATATACAATGGGAATACCAGACGTTCGAATTATTATCCCTCCCAAAGAAAAGCTCAACACATGGTGGGGCAAGTTGGACCAAGCTAGCCGTAAGTTCGTGGAGTCACATATCGCCCAGCTCCTTCCTCTACTGCGTATTAATATTCATGGTGGCCTTGTTCAAGCTCTTGCTCATTGTTGGTGCCCTCAAACTTCCACTTTTATCTTTGGTGGTAAGCATGAGCTCACTCCTACCTTGGAAGAATATAGTATTGCCATGGGAAAATCTTTGGAAGCTGAATTAGCTAGTCCACCTATTGGAATAAATCCTATCACGGCCTTGTCTGATTTTTTGAGAGTTAAAGAAGAAGAAATAAGAAAAGTCTTGAAAGGTCACCGAAATTCATGCCCACTCTCATTTTTAAATGAATATTTTGAAAATGGCAACTCCTTTCAAATGCGTAGGGTCTTCCTATTAGCCTTTTTTGGGTTTATAATTTTCCCCCACTGCAAGAATGCTATTAATCCTTTAATTGCTAATTTAGTTAGGCAGGTCCTTGAAGGAAAGAATTTCGTTAACACTACTTTGACCGAAACTTTTCTTTCCCTTACTCGATTTAAAGAAGGCGATGACAAGGTTTTGCATGCTTCACTTGAGTTTTTACAAATTTGATTTCTTTCTTACATAAAAGGGTTTGGTGGTTTAATGACCATACTTAATGTTTGCGACTCTAATCACCCTATTATGAGATTTGAGAACAAACAAAAACATGTGCCGGATTATCATTATTCTAGATGGCTAGCTTTCATGAAAAATCCAGTTTCCAAAGGATTCCTATGGCATGCTAAGTGGTTTCAAGTTCGTAAGGCGAGGCTCACATGTGGGTGTATTGGCCCTGTCCCTTTACTAGGATTTACTGGAGCAATGGAGTACTACCCAACTAGAGTGACTCGTCAATATCAAGTTGTGCAAGAACTTCCACAAGCTTTGCAAGCAGACCCGCTTCAAGATAACTTCACTAACGAGAGTCAAGAACATGAGAATTCCGTTCTTTCAATCAAATCGATGTGGGATATGTGCCACCCACGGAAGCTCATATGGCCAAAGAAGGAGTTGAAGGGGAGAGAAAGAAGGTACTATGCCTCTACCGAATATATTCAATGGCACAAGATTCCAAAGGAGCTACACCCGAAGATACCGGAAGTGCCCGAGAAGATCACCAACCATGCTGAGAATAGACGTCTCAAAAGAGTTGCTGAAGAGACCAAAAGGCGTGTGGCACATCTTGCGGAGGAGAATAAGCGATTGCATCTAGAAGTTTCCCAATTGTATATTGATCAAGCCAAGTGAAATGTCTTGAGTCTAATTTTTTTAATTTAATGTTTAATTGAGTTCTTTGCTTTCCTAGTTCATTTGTTTAGGGCATTTCAAGTTTTTACTTCACGTAAAGCACTTTCATTAATGAATAAAAGCGGCTAGACCTTTGTCATGGACTGGCATGTTCCATAAGTGATGCTTATGTGTTTTCCTTTCTTCAAATTAGGTGATAACGAAGCCATCTCGTTCACCTATCATTATGAGATCGAAAGCACGAATGGCTGAGCAAGCTGAGTTGCACAAACGCATTATTAAAATGGAAGATCAAATGAGTCAATGCTTCGCTGCAATACAACAAATGACGACTAAGTTTAAGGCGCTCCGAGCAAGTTTAGGCCCAGAAGTCACACCCCCTGGAACTACAACACCTAAGCAGAAAGTTGATCCTGGCCAATCCAATGAATTTGATGACGACAGGCCCCCCTTAGAAGATGATGTCATTGTCGTGGAAGGAAAGGCCAAAACTCATAAGGTCGTTAAAACAGAGCAGAATGAGTGCTTTGCGAAGCTTGAAGAGAAAGTGAAACAATTGCAGGGTTTGCAGAGTTCACTCTCGATTGATTTCTCTGTTTATGAGAAGGTCAACACGCCAAACAAATTCAAAATGCCAGAATTTGAGAAGTATGATGGCATTTCTTGCCCGAAAGCTCACCTGCAAATGTACCATGTGAGGATGGCCCAACATATTAAGAATGAACCCCTTATGATCCAGTGGTTCCAAATGAGCTTGGGCGGGCCTGCACTCACTTGGTATATCATTGTCGCGACCTATTTTTTTTTCCGTCCGGATGGGAAAGGAATATCTAAATAAATAGGTTTAGTGGTATTGTCCAAAGGGTGGGTCCAGGACCTTCATTAGACATAGGCTCTCCCAAGCCCATACCCCGCGTGACGTTGGGTGTTCATGAAAATCTTCAAATGAGGAGTCGCCACTAGCCTATTGGGGTCGGCTAGAAACCAAGTGAGGCATGGGAGTATGCCTCACTTTCTACGCAACTAGAGATTCTAGGGTCGGGGACTTGATTACACTAATTAACCAATTAGTGCCCTTTCGGTACCTAATCTTGTTCATTTCAAAAAGACTTTTGTCAGGCAGTTCGGATTGATTTTAGACTTAACCACTAACATGTGAGGTGATCATACGAGTGCGCAATCATCAAAATAGCAATCAGTAATTAAAGAAAACATTAAATAAATTGCAAGAGAAAATAAACATCTAGCATCAAGAGATAAATAAATAGCAGTCCTAATTAAACTAAGGGAAAACCATAATCATCGCATCGTAAGCGTGCAATCAAGGGCAATTGTATTCGAGGATAACTAAAACCCCAAAGTGAAGCCGTAAGGGCTTGTTCAGTTTTGAGCACAATTTTAGACCGATGATTTTCCGACAATTTTTTTAGAGAAAATGGTCCAAGAATTATTTTAGAGCTTTTTAGGAAACTCTAAAGCAAACTTGGAGTTTTTGGGATTTTTGAAATTTTTTTGGAATTCTCAATATTTTAATATTTTTTGATTTTTTTAATTAATTTTTTTTTTTTTTTTGAAAATTTTTATAAATTTTCAGGTTTCTGAATTTTCCATGAATTTTCTGAAATTCTGAAATTTTTTATGATTTTCTGAATTTTCGATTTTTTTAATATTTTTAAAGGAAATGATTCGGACCGAATCGGGAAACCCGCCCCGCCGACCCGATTCAGATGCCGCCGGTCCGGGTCGGGCTGAAGGAACCGGGCTGGCCTTAAACCCACTAAAAAAACAACAAAAAAGGCCCACACGGATTTTTTTCTTAGAAAGCCCAATCTTGATTTCTATTTTTTTTTTAGCCCGGTGAAAAACCCAGCCCGTGACAAATTCAGCCCAACGGAAGCGGGCCCGCGGCGAAGCCCATCTTCTTGCCCCCTATTTTATTTTCGGCCTTTTCTTTGTTTTTTCTGACTTTTCTATTTTTTATTTCTTTTTTCCGTTTTCCTTTTTTATATTTTTTCTTTTTTTTCTCTTTTTTTTTTTTTTGTCCTTTTCTGCATGCATATGTCTTCCCCCATGCACGCCCGACGCTCCCCCATCTTCTCTTTTTTCTGTCTTTTCTTTTTATTCTTTTTCATCTTTTTGCGTTTCTCTTTTTTAACCTTTCTTTTTGTTCTTTTCTTTTAATTTTTTTTCTTCTGGTCTTCTTCTCCCACGTTCTCTCATGCATGCCCGACGCCTTCATGCACGAGGACCTCCAAACCCGAAGCTCACCCGCTCTCTCACCGAAGCTCGCTCACTTTCCGATGGGCAGCCACAACTCGCCGGACATCCCCTTCGACCGGCGTCGGCTATCGCCGGCCACTTACCCGGCGGCCGCGAAGCTATTTTCCGGCGCAAAGGAAGCTCCCATCGACTCGACAATGAACAACCATTCCACGCAAAAAATACGTAAAAAATGACATGATTCAAACGAATATAGGTGCAAACACGTACAGATCCCAAGCTAGAACATGAGCAGGCTTCGTTCTTCTCTAGGGCATTTTATCGAACACTTGGTGTGTGCTACGCATACTAAGGTTTCGGCTCAACCGAGCCTCGAACGTGCCTCGGGGTCTCGAACATGACATACAAGGAACGTGGGAACAAAATGCAAGGGCGGCGAGGGCCGAAGCTTGCGCGAGCCGATCGGTTGCGAGCTCCGGCCCTGCATTTTCCGAAATAGGACTACAAGGATGCAGGGGACTTACCTCGTTCGGGGAAGAGATGCGGTGGACAACGGCAGGCGGACGGCCTCCGGCGACGGCTAGCTGCTCCTCGAGCTTCCCTCTTGCCTTCGGTTCGCTCTCTCTCTCCCGAGCTCTCGGTCTCGCTCGCTCTTCTTCGGTTCTCCGCTCCGGTTTTCTCTCTCGAACTCTCCCTCGATTCTCCTTTTTTTCTCTCTGTTTTTTTTTTTCTGTCCTCTCGAGCCCCTTTTTCTCAGTTGTTCTCTGACTTTTCTACCCCCTCTGGTTTCTTCTTCTTTCCTTTTTTCTCTTTCTGCCTTTCCTCCGACGTCTTCTTCGTGCACAAAGACCCTGCAACTCCAAATAGGACTACAAGGATGCAGGGGACTTACCTCATTCGGGGAAGAGCTGCGGCGGACAATGGCAGGCGGACGGCCTCCGGCAACGGCTAGCTGCTCCTCGAGCTTCCCTTTTCCTTCCGGTTCGCTCTCTCTCTCCCGGGCTCTCGGTCTCGCTCGCTCTTCTTCGGTTCTCCGCTCCGGTTTTCTCTCTTGAACTCTCCCTCGGTTCTCCTTTTTTTTTTCTTTCTGTTTTTTTTTTTCTGTCCTCTCGAGCCCCTTTTTCTCAGTTGTTCTCTGACTTTTCTACCCCCTCTGGTTTCTTCTTCTTTCCTTTTTCTCTTTTTGCCTTTCCTCCGACGTCTTCTTCGTGCACGAAGACCCTGCAACTCCATTCCGCCGAACCGACAGCACCGGCGACCGGCGAGTCCTCGTTGGCCCTTGGGAAGTCGCCATGTCATCGCTGACGTCAGCCGTCCCATCCGACCGGCGTCGAGCGCCACCGGCTGCCAGTGACCGTGAACACTCCCCATCGCCGGAATCGAGGACATCCCCGCCCGACTCGATGCAACCCACTCATGCAAAATCGTCATAACACTAAGAAAAGCGCGAAGGCAAGGGCAGATTCGCAATATACTAACAAACATCCCATGAAACTAGGCTACCGAGCACAGATCCGGCAACGAAAAATTCTGGAATTCATTCAGGCATTTTAACAAACAGGGGGTATGCATTGTCGAAACGAAGGATTTTTGGCTCAAACAAGAATCGGCTCGGGTCCAAGCTTGTAAACGAGCATTCCAGTACACACAGGGACGTAAACGGAGGCACGGAAGGGGCTGGGGCTCACCTGAACTGGTCGGCGCGAGCTCCGGCCTAATGCCTTACGGAAACAGCACAAAAAATGCCCCTAGAGGAAGACCTACCTGGTTTGGGCGAGGCGTCACGGCGGACGGCGGTTGACGAACGGACTCCGGCGGCGTTCCAACACTCTTCTGGGTTTGCTCTCTCGTTCTCGGTTTCGGTCTCTCTCCGTCGCTCCCTTCGGTCTCAGGCCTCCTCTCCTCTCTTCTTTTTTGGCTACGTTCTCGGTCTCTCCCTCTGTCGAGCGCTCTCTCAGATCTCGTTTTTTTCCGTTTTTCTCCGATCCCCCCTAAAGAAGAACTCCCTCTGCGTTCCCACTTCCCTTTGGTTCTGCCTCCTTCTTGAACTTCCCCCTGTTCTTTCCTTTTGATCCCGTTGAGACCCTCGCCTTGTCTTCTCTCGTCGGCCCCTCTCGTTGCCGTCGACTCCGCCGCTTGCTTCATCATCATCATTTTTTCGTCCCTCCCGCTTCTCGCTCTCCCTTTCGCTTCTCTCGCTCGCTCCGACCCGCCGCCGACCTTTCCCATCTTCTCGTCTTTCGCTCTAACCCGCTTTTTGCTTCTCCTTCTTTTTTGCGCTTTGACCCGCCGCTTGCTTCATCATCATCATCATCTTATGTGTTTCCCCACACGCGCGAGAGAAGAAGGGAAGAAGAAAAACGAGTGGGCGGGCCGGGCCGAGGAAGGAAGAAAAGGGAAGTGAGCCGGGCCCGTGCGGGAAAGGGAAAGGGCCGCATGGGGGCGGGCGGGCGTGCCACGGCTCGGCCTCTCTTCAATTTTTTTTTAATTAACTTTTTTTAATTTTTAATTTAATTTTTTTAATTTAATTTTTTGTTTTTGCATATTAACTTTAAAACTAGTGATGCAAATGCTCCTAATGTCTATATGCGATGCAATTTTAATGAAAGAATTTTTTGTTAAGGGATTAGAAACTAACCTCTAATTTTCCAATGCAGTTAATAAATGCTAAAACAAATCGCCAAAATTTAAGTGTCAACAACTGCCCCTCTTTGAATGGGAGCTAAAGGAGGTTCCTTTCAAAGACGAGAGACACCTAAATTTTGTCCATGAACGATGATGATCAAGGGCTGCGTATGAGAAAATGATGTGAATGCATGATCTTACTTTGTAAAAAAAAAAAATGTCCATCAACCGAGATGGGAAAGTCTTATTATGTGGTAACTAGTTTTGATGGTATAAAAACGGGTTTTGAGGATCTCACCGTGTAAGGATGAAAACGGGTTTCGAAGACCACCAACCGTGCGGGGAAAGACAAGTGTGGTTTAAGGGTAGACCACAAACCGTGTGGTTTTGGATAACCACAAACCCCGTGGTTTAAGGGTAGACCACCAACCGTGCGGTTTCGGATAACCACAAACCCCCTGATTTAAGGAAAGACCACCAACCGCGTGGTTTCAGATAACCACAAACCCCGTGGTTTAAGGGTAGACCACCAACCGTGCGGTTTCGAATAACCACAAACCCCGTGGTTTAAGGAAAGACCACCAACCGTGTGGTTTAAGGGTAGACCACAAACCATGTGGTTTCGGATGACCACAAACCTCGTGGTTTAAGGGTAGACCACAAACCCCGTGGTTTAAGGGTAGACCACAAACCGTGTGGTTTAAGGGTTGACTACAAACAGTGTGGTTTCGGATGACCACCAACCCCGTGGTTTATGGGAAGACCACCAACCGTGTGATTTAAGGGTAGACCACAAACCGTGTGGTTTAAGGGTTGACCACAAACCGTGTGGTTTCGGATGACCACAAACCCCGTGGTTTAAGGGTAGACCACCAACCGTGTGGTTTCGGATAACCACAAATCCCGTGGTTTAAGGAAAGACCACCAACCGTGTGGTTTCGGATAACCACAAATCCCGTGATTTAAGGAAAGACCACCAACCGTGTGGTTTAAGGGTAGACCACAAACCGTGAGGTTTTGGATAACCACAAATCCCGTGGTTTAAGGGTAGACCACCAACCGTGTGGTTTCGGATAACCACAAACCCCGTGGTTTAAGGAAAGACCACCAACCGTGTGGTTTAAGGGTAGACCACAAACCGTGTGGTTTAAAGGTTGACCATAAACCCCGTGGTTTAAGGGTAGACCACCAACCGTGTGGTTTAAAGGTTGACCATAAACCCCGTGGTTTAAGGGTAGACCACCAACCGTGTGGTTTAAAGGTTGACCACAAACCGTGTGAAAAATACATGATTTTACTTGGGGAGCCAGAGAAAATCAACTTGAAAGAAGTGTCATTAGAGACAATTCAAAAAATATCGAAGATGAGAAAACATTGATTGCATGAGCACATCAAGCTAATTAAATTATTTGGTAAATATACAGGTATCACAAAATCGTCATCGAGTTTGGAAGGTATCATCAATTATCAAATTCCTTTAGAAGAAAAGTCGATATCAAAGTGATCTTGACTTATGAGAATGATTCATTAAACATGCCAAGCAATGACTCTTAGTCAAAAAGGGCTTCTCACATCTTCTCGAGAAAATGGCTATTTAATCCCATCCCTTGCGGGAAGCATGATTGATCATTGGAGGTATCTCACATAACCTATGTCAAAGGCTTTGAGAATCATTCAAAGTAAGTACGTGTTAACCAATCCGAGAGGTCTTTTAGAAGGGCCATGATGCAATTTGGTTAGCGTTTCAACAAAGGATAAGTATCATTGGCTATGCAGTGAAATAGTCATCGATCAACATCTTCGCCAGGTTTACAAGTCAAGAAATCTCATGAGATAAGACAACTTTGCTCTCGCTTCTTTAAGCGGTAGCTTCTTTGAGAAGTCCTTGCTTTCACTCGAGTCATCCCAATCTGAAGAGACTTCGGGAAGGGGTTGTAATGTTGGTTCGGTTATAGGCTCAAAAGGCTTAGAATTTTCTTTGAAAAGGGGTTTGAGAGTTGGTGATCATCATGGTATCATTACCATTTCATCCAATTTTTTCGAAGGCACTTGACTTTGGAAATCTAACTTTGTCTCGAAAGTCCCTTGGCTAAACATCTTAACATGAGAGCTTTGCTCTTTCATCTAATAGCTTTCGCATTTGCAATGATTTTTTCAATGCAAGCATTTCAGCTTTGCCAATTTTTCCTTCACAAGAAGGTTTTTTTTTTTTTTTTTTTTCCTTTCGATGCGACTTTCCTCGCTCTTTTTTTTTTCACTCATTTTTTGAAAATGGGCATTGGCCTTGCTTTTACCAGGCACACTGCTTTTTCATGCCCCCTAGTTTTCATTGATTTTTTTTATTTTTTTTAATTTTTTTTAGCCCTTAGGATTTTCGAGACATTTTCCACATTTTCATGTAAGTGTTGATTGCCTTGATAAACCATATGCCTTGCCCTAGTAGGGGGAGATAATCACCATTTGGGCTTTAGAAATGAATGTTTAGGCTCAACTTGGCTAAGCAAAGGTCATAAGTGTTTAGATAGAGAAATGAATGCTCTTCTTCATTTTGGGATACTTCAAGCTTCCACATAAAAACTCACCTGAAGCTACAACCAAAGATTGATGCAAGTGAGGGCAAACAATCTTTCTCATTCTTTCGATGTCTCCAAATTTGCCCCATTGTAGGTAGTTCTTGACATGGATATTTTGTAGAAAATTCTCTGTATTTAAAGGCTCAAATGGGCAAACTATTATCACTTGCGGTGTGTAGGGGAACAGAAAGAAATTCCTCTTTTCACTTTGATCCATGTACCACCTGCGAATGAATCCCTCGTCCTTAAATGACACGGGCTTTTCTTTTTTCGCTCGACTCTCAAAGTGTTTAAAGGACGTATTTAGATATGGGCTGCCTTTCCTCATCCTAAGTGTTTCTCGCTTGGCACAGTTAACATCCCAATTTCAATTGGTCAAAATCATCTAATTAGATTAATCTCTATGAGGAATTTTGATTCAAAATGAGTGATCCACCAAACGGATAGACAATTTCGAGATAAAAAAGGTGTTCAAAGACTTTGCGGAATTTTTTTTTTAATTTTGATATTTTTAATGTTTGTTTTCCAGGAAAATGCCAAAGATTTTTTTTTTTTGAGAAGAAGGGTACTTACCTGCCACGAGGCGACGCAACAATCTCGCATTTATCCTTTGAGTGCTAACATCGCCCTTTTGGATATTTGGCAACTCCAGATCTTCACTTGCATTCCTGGCGGTGGCCAACGACCGCCGATGGCTGGAGTAGCAGCAATGGTGGCGAGTTCGGTCAAAACCAGAACCGAGCGAGGGGGAGAGAGAGAGAAGCGGCTGATAGAGAGGGGAAAGGGCACAAAAGTGAGAGTTGCAAAAAGTTGATTTTCGCCTTTTCCTCTTTTTTTTTTTTTTTTTCTTTTTTTTTTTTATTTATGCGGCCACTACCGCTTTCGGGATTCGAACTCCCGATCGGACCAGGCGGATTCCTCCCCGGATACCACTCGACTAAGGGTGCCGACGGTGTCCAAAGTTGCTTTCCTTTTCCATTTAAGGCAAAATTCTTATTTCCCCCTGGAACGATCACAACTTTACCATCTCAAAATATTATTTTGCGGGTCAACATAAATGAGTGTAAAAATCAATTCTCGTCCGAGTTTGAAAATCCACTTATTTGTATGGTCAAGCAGATGCCAAAGAGTGAATGTTACTCGCATTAGTGGGTGATGATTTTTTCTTTTCTTTTTTTGGTCCTTTTAATGTAGGAAAAGAGATACTTGTGAAGGCTAGGTGGCTTCTTTGAATTGGCTCCTTGAGGACTGCTCGTCCTCTCTCCTTGTGTCATTTTTGTCGAACCAACTGGGCACTTGAAACACGAATAGATATGCATGTATGGAATGTTTATGCGGCATGCATGCACGATGCTATGTGACTCGAATTGTACGCGGAATGGCTCTACAGCCTCGATCTCATTCATGGAAAATATTTTTTGATTGCATCAGCATTTACAGGCTTAGGCAGCTCACGTCCGTCCATCTCGACTAAAATCACAGCACCACCTGGTAGGATTTTCCTTATGACATAAGGTCCTTCATAATTCGGGGTGAACTTTCCACGAGGGTCAGGTATTATTGGTAGCACTTTTCGCAGCACCAAGTCATTAACTTCGAAACGCCTGGGACGGACCCTTCGATTGAAGGCCTTTGCAACCCGCTTCTGATAGCACTGGCCATGACATATGGCTTGCAATCTTTTCTCGTCTATCATGCTCAACTGCTCATGCCTCTGTTGTATCCATTCGACCTCATCAAGCTTCGATTGAGAAAGGACCCTCAGTGAAGGAATTTCAACTTCCACGGGTAAAACCGCCTCCATCCCATACACCAATGAAAAGGGAGTAGCCTCTGTGGAAGTGCAGATAGATGTCCGGTATGCCATCAGTGCATAAGGAAGTCTTTCGTGCCAATCACGATAATTTTCAGCAGTTTTTGACAATATCCTCTTTATGTTTTTATTTGCTGCTTCAACCGCTCCATTCATTTGTGGACGGTATGGGGACGAGTTCAAATGTCGAATCCGAAACTCATTAAACAAGCCATCCACAACTTTGTTGTTTAGATTGGAGCCATTGTCGGTGATAATTGCCTCTGGCACCCCGTAGCGAGCAATAATATCGCGACGAATAAATTTGGCAACATTTTTGGCGGTGACATTAACATACGAGTTGGCTTCAACCCATTTCGTAAAATAGTCAATCGCCACCAAGATGAATCGATGCCCGTTTGATGCTTTGGGATTAATGGGCCCAATCACGTCAATTCCCCACATAGAAAAAGGCCAAGATTGGGACATTTGGTGAAGCTCATTCGGTGGAGCATTTATTTTATCTCCATAAATTTGGCATTGGTGGCAACATCGCACATGTTGAATGCAGTCAGACTCTATAGTAAGCCAATAGTATCCGAGCCGCATGATCTTTCTCGCTAGGAGGTGACCATTCATATGGGGACCGCACTCTCCTTCATGTATTTCTTTCATCAACTGGTTTGCTTCTTTGGCGCCAACACATCTCAGCAATGTCGAATCAAATGACCTCTTGTAAAGGGTGTATCCACTAATGAAGAACTTCGATGCAAGCTTCATTAAGTACTTCCGGTCCGAAGCATCACTTTCTTGAGGAAATTCACCTTTCTGTAAGTATTCTAAGATGTCGCGGTACCATGGCTCCCCATCAGGCTCTTCCTCAATCATCATAAAATAAGCCGGGCGCCTAAGAATCTCAATTCTTAGTGGCTCAACGTCCAAACCACCAGTAGTTTGTAACATCGAAGATAATGTGGCTAGGGTATCAGCGAATTGGTTTTGAGACCTCGGCAAGTAGCTAAAGGATATTTCTCGGAATTCCTCTACCAATTCCCCTAAGAACTCGTGGTATGGAATTAATTTCGGATCTCGTGTTCACCATTCGCCTTCAGTTTGCAGGATGATAAGGGCTGAATCACCGTAGACTTGCAACTTCCGGATTTTCATATCAATGGCAGCTTGGAGGCCAAGGATGCAAGATTCGTACTCCGCGATATTGTTTGTGCAAGGGAAGGTCAGTTTAGCAGCGACGGGGTGGTGCTGGCCGTCTGGGGAGATGAGGACTGCCCCGGTACCCGACCCGGCTAAGTTAACAGCACCATCAAAGTACATCATCCATTTGTCGTTTGACACAAGTAAGATCCGCTCCTCTGCGTCATTCTCCTCATCAGAGTTTCCCGATTCGTGCGGATTCCCTGCTAACATGTCTGCTATGGCACGGCCTTTGACAGATTTCTGCCCCAAGCTTTGTACGTCAAATTCTGAAATTAAGATTTGCCACTTGGCCAACTTACCAACTAGCGCGGGTTTCTCTAGGAGATATCTGATGGGATCATTCTCGGTTACCAACAAGATTTGGTGGTGCAGGGTATATTGTCGTAATCTGTGCAACACCCAAACCAAGGCCACGCAAGTCCTCTCGACCGCTGAGTAGTTCATCTCAGAAGCGGTGAACTTCTTGCTCAGGTAGTAAATCGCGCATTCTCTCCCATCCTTTGGCCTTTTCTGGGCCAGCATAGCCCCCAGTGACTCGTCATGTATAGTCAAGTACAAGATTAGAGGAAACCCAGGGACCAAAGGGACCAAGACCAGAGCATGAGTAAGATAGTGCTTTATCTTCTCAAACGCATATTGGCATTCGGCATCCCATTCGATTTTCGCATTTTTCTTTAAGAGCTTGAAGAATGGTTTTGCCATTTCCGACAGCTGACAAATAAACCAAGCCACATAATTAAGCCATCCCAACAAACCGCGAACTTCTTTAACGGTAGTCGGAGGTCGTAAATCGCAAATGGCTTTGGTCTTTGCCGGGTCGATTTCGATGCCCCTGCTACTAACCATGAATCCTAGTAGCTTTCCAGACTTCGCCCCGAACACGCATTTCGCAGGATTGAGGCGCAATTTAAACTTCCGAAGGCGCACGAATAGTTTCCGCAAGACCTCAACATGGTCTTCGCTTCGTCTGGATTTTGCAATCATGTCATCCACGTACACCTCGATCTCCTTGTGCATCATGTCGTGGAACAGCGCGACCATGGCCCTCTGATACGTCGCCCCAGCGTTCTTTAAACCAAAAGGCATCACTTTATAGCAAAAGGTCCCCCACGGAGTTATAAACGACGTCTTGCTTTTGTCCTCTTCCTTCATACGAATTTGGTTATATCCAGAAAATCCGTCCATGAAGGAAAACAATTCGAATCCTGCCGTACTGTCAACCAGGACATCGATGTGTGGGAGTGGGAAGTCATCTTTTGGACTAGCTCGGTTCAAGTCACGATAATCGACGCACACCCTAATCCGCCCATCTTTTTTCATCACGGGCACAATGTTCGCTACCCAAGGGGGGTAATGCGATACTTCAATGAACCCCACTTTTAACAATTTCATGACTTCATCCTCGATTTTCTTGGACAACTCCGGCTTGGTCCTCCTGAGCCTCTGCTTCTTGGGTGGTACATTAGGGTCAGTCGGTAAGGCGTGCTCCACGATTTTAGGATCAAGACCTGGCATATCAGCATAGGTCCAAGCAAACACATCCTGATACTCCTTTAGGAGGCCAATTACTTCTTCCATCTCCAACTTTGGGAGGCCGGCCCCAATTTTGACTTCTTTGACATTCTCTGTATCGCCTAAGTTTATGGCAATTGTTTGGTCTTCTGTCAATGGCTTTGACTCTTCGTGTCGGTTCCATTCACGCTCAATCCCCTTCTGGTCTTCCTCATTGGCATCGGATTCTAACAGATCTCTTTTGTGTATATCCGAGTCACATGAATCCTTATCATGATTATGCATAATGTAATGCCTGAGATGTGATGAGATGGGTTAGCACATGTTAATGATAAACAGAATGCATGTTTTTTTTTTTTTTTTTTTTTTTTGTTTTTTTGTTTTGAATAAATTTCTAAATTTTTTGGATAAAAAGGGTTTTAAGAGCTCATCCTCATATCATCGGATTTCCTCGCTCTTACAAAATGGTCAAAGAAGGGAGCATGTGGAGGCCCAGGCCTCAGAGATCATCATAGGACCGGTTTGGTGTGCTTCCACATGTCCTTAATAAAATGTGCATCTATTTTATTGAATGGGAGATGATAAGGCCGTATTACAACACACACTACCCCGGACCAATGGCTCAAGGTCAGGGGCTGACATAGTCTTCATTACAAACGATTCAAACGATGAAATTGAAATAACAACAAACCCCCTCACGCAGGGGAGAGGGCATAAACAAAGGCTACACTGAATGAGGCCGCCTACTCTGGAGGGGCAATGATGTCTTCGGAGTATCCAGCTTCTTCGAACTCCTGGATGACGCATATGACATTATCCACGAACAGACCAACTACACTATCGATGGTCTCGTCCACCTCTGCCAACATCTTTGGAGGTCCCAGGAATGTTTCGTCTAATGGTGGGGGCAAGATACCTTGACGACCTTCCTCTTTTCCAGTTCGAATTCCATGGCCACCCTGGCCTCCATGCCCGTCTCGACCACCTCGGGCACCCTGACCTCCTCGCTCACCACGATCTCCTCGCCTCTCAACGTATCCTAAGCCTTTTCTCCTTGAGATTCTTCGAGCTTCAACGGGCTTTCGAATCGCTTGACCGTGCAGCCCCAGGCCCTCTCCAGGGTTATACCCATTTGCTAACATGATTTTCCTGACTGCTATGGCTGACTTGGATAATTCTGGGGTGCCCACGAATGAGCCTGCAGGAATATGAACCATAGATACCAGCTCAAGAGTTTGAAAGCTCGATTCTTCTGTACATTCAAGCTCCACATATGGAATAGCCGTCTCATTGTAGATCTTCAAGTCCGTCTCTCCGTGCACGGTAATGAGCCTGTTGTCGACCACGAATCGCACCTTCTGATGGAGGCTAGAGGTGACAACGCTTGCCGTATGAATCCATGGTCTTCCTAGTAGGAAATTGAAGGCACTTGGTATGTCTAATACTTGGAATAACACTTGGAAAAGCACAGGGCCGATAAGCAATTCCAATTCAATCTCTCCTATCACCTCCCTTTTCATTCCATCAAATGCGCGCACAGTGGACTTAGCCGAGCGGATCCTCCCGACATCTACACCCAAGCGATGAAGTGTGGCCAACGGGCATATGTTAAGCGCAGAGCCATTATCAATCAGCACTCTAGGAACGAGAGTACTGTCATGTTTTACTGATATATGCAACGCCTTTGTGTGATTAGGGCCATCAACAGGGAGATCTTCATCAGTGAAGGAAATTTGATCTTTCAATAGGATGGCCCCCACAAACTCCTCTAATTGGGCCTCGTCAATCATTTCGGGGACATGCACTTCGTTGAGGACCTTCAGCAAGACATCCCTGTGTTTCTCCGAGGACTTGAGTAGCTCTAGGAGAGAGATTTGAGCCGGCATTTTTCGTAGCTGATCTACTATATTGAACTCGCTGGATTTCACCACTGCTAGAAATTGCTTCGCATCCTCCTCCGTTACTGCTTTCTTCTCGGCTCCTCCAGCTAGCCCGTAACAGCGACCTGATCGAGTGACGGCGTCTATTTCACTCAACCCATAATCCCAAGGTACTGCTTTGGTGTCGAACTCAGGAGACCGTCTAAGTGTTATTGCTTCGTCATGTCCTTGAGGCGGTAGTTCAATTACGATCGGCGTCCAACTCTCCTCCATGATTTCGATAGCTGATAACTCCTCGGTCAGAAGGTCGATCATCATAGGTTCAGCAATTTCCATCTCAACATCACTAGTGTGATCTCCATCGAACAATTCTATCACCACCGGAGTTATCATGGCAACCATCTCCTCTTCCTGAACCTTCTCTGCCCCAGGGTTGCAAGCTGAATTGCATGAGGATAAGTCAGGCGTGGATGGCTCTGTCATGGACACTAGCTCTTCCTCTTCCACAATACATCGGATTACCCCCATGCTTATCATTCTACGGACACGCTCTTGCTTTTCTTGCATGGTTACCCCTTCCTTAACTTCATAATATCCGGCTAGCTCCAAGGCTTCATACATTTTCAGGATGTCCACCACAAGGGGTTCTCGGCTTGTCTGTAGCTCTTCGAAAATCACGTTCACTCCTTTAGTATGATTGGGCAAAGGGTTTTGTTGCACATTAGGTTGAGCCTCCTTGAAAGTTAGAATACCTTTGTCTAGTAATTGTTGAACTTTGACCCTTAGTGCATAACAGTTATCGACGTCATGCCCCTTTTCTCCCATGTGGTATTCACATGTCTTGGTCACATCAAAACTGAGAAACCTCGGGGGATTATCTCTAGGTACCTCCTTGGCTACCATTCTCTTTTCGAGGAGCATGGGAAATAATTTCGACAATGGGCGTGGTAGTTGGGTGAATTCCCTCCGCCAGGGCTTCTTGCCTCGATCATTCCCTGCAGAGGCATTTCCTTGGGTAACCATAGGCCTTTGTGTAGGTGCTGAAGATGGTTTAGGGATAAGCGGCTCCTGAACAAATGCCACTTCAACCATGGTCTCCTTATCCTTTTTTGTCAGAAATTTCCTGCTATTCCCAGAAGGTATTCTCCCATCAATAATCGCCCACTCGACCCCCTCGCCAACATCCACCAGCTGCGAAAATGTTTGGCATCCTGAGTATACTAATCCTTGGAAATATTCAGATGGCAACGCCCTCAAGAAGAGTTGCTTCATTTCCTTCTCACTCAACGGAGGCCTCACTTGTGACGCCATCGTTCTCCACCTTTGCGCGAAGGTTTTAAAAGTCTCGCTTTTCTTCTTCTCTGTCCGGATTAGCTCCTCTCTCGTAGGGACGATCTCAGAGTTAAATCTGTATTGTTGCAAAAATTCGTCGGCAAGATCCTCCCATCCAGTGAGCTCATCAATGTCTAATGCAATGAACCATGACAGAGCGTGGCCCTCCAAACTATCCTGAAATGTATGAATAAGGAGCAGTACATTATCGGAGTAGCGGGCCATCTTCCTCAGATAATACTTGAGGTGAGTCTTAGGGCATCCGGTGCCATCGTATTTCCTTGTGAACTCCGGCTCCTTGTAGGTGTCAGGCACTTTCACCTTAGTATACGGGGTCAGCTTATCAACCCCTTTTAGCTCATATCCCTGAAGAGCACAGAGCCTCTCTTCCATCTTAGCGAGGCGCTTTGCACTTTCCTTATCGAGGTGGGAGGTCGGTTGCACCTTTGGGGAAGGATCTAGGTCCACGATGATTGGCATTACAGAAGAGGCCTCTTCAATCGGCCCTTTTTTAGGAGGATTGGTGACAGGTGGGTCTCCAGTCGAAGGGGGATTTTGCCCTGACAAAGTAGGAGCAAAGGTCCCAACAGCAGCCGAGGCTAGAGACTCCTTGAGTTTTTGGCTAATCTCAGCCATCATTGCAGCAAGTTGAGATAACTGATCTTCCATCCTGGCTATACGCACGTTGGTATCTTCACCCTCCATTCTAGCTCTCGTGCGAGTACGGATCGGAGATCGTCGTTTAGCCGTGTTGACAGTCAGGCCACAATAAACGACTCGCTAGTACCTGGTTCAAAAGTAGATAGGCAATATGAGTATAATATCTAAATAGACGATCGGCCCATGACAATGATCTAACGTCTCCTCTCATTCATTTCAAAAGAAGGAAGGATTCCTACATATTTGAAAATAAATACAGGAGATGACACTTCGTAAAAAGGAAAAACAACACATACACGTACGAAATGGAGCGGGATTCCCTAAACATTACTGCTAAGACATAAGATAAGACTCCCTAACCGCCCCTAAAGAAACAAGAGATGAACTTTCACAATTGCCCACTAGTTCGAGCCGACTTTGAGGCACGCTTCTCGGCCTTTTCGATTTCCCTTTTGAGAAGCTTGATCTCTGCACGATTGGTGATCATCGGTGGCACGTCAGGGATCTCGGGGCGTAATTCTTGCGGGATCTCATGTTGAAGAATGTACTGCGTCGAGGCGTAGTATATCCTCTCTCTACCCTCCAACTCCTCCTCGGGCCAGATGAGCTTTTGGGGATGGCACATGTTCCACATCGATTTGATCAACGTGATGGTATCCTCATGATCCCGGCTTCCATTGGTAAAGTCGGCCTAAAGTGGGTCCTCTTGCAATGTCGGTGGAAGCTGCTGCATCACTTGAAACTGGCGAGTGACTCTAATTGGATGATACTCGGTAGCACTAGTGATCCCCAACAAAGGGACAGGTCCATTGCTCCCACATGTAAACCTTGCCTCCTGAACTCGGAGCCATTTAGCGTGCCATTGGAAATCTTTAGGATCGGGATTTTTCATAAAGCTCAACCATTCGTAATGATGATAGTCCGGGGCATGTGCTTTCTTATCTATAAATTTCAAAATGGGGTGATGAGAATCAGAAATGTCATGAATCGTCATTAGAGTACCAAACCCCTTAATATGAGAGAGGAACCAAATTTGTAAAAGTTCAGGAGGAGCATGAAAAGTCTTTTTCACATTTTCTTTAAAATGAGTGAGGGAAATGAAGGTTTCGGTCAAAACAGCATTAACAAAGCCTTTCCCTGTGCACACCTCTTGAACCACACATGCAACTGAGGGGTTAATAGCATTCTTACAGTGAGGGAATACTACACATCCAAAGAATGCTAACAGAAATATCCTATTCATTAGGAAAGACGGGGCATTTCGGAAAAGTTCATTCAAAAACGAGAACGGACATGTATTGCGATTGGCCTTAAGAACCCTTCTCACGTCCTCTCTTTTAACCCTTAGAAAATCAGATAAGACCGATGCAGGCTCTATCCCAATAGGCGGACTGACCAATTCCGAAACTAAAGATTTTCCAATGACAACGCTATATTCCTCCAAGGTGGGAGTGAGCTCATGATCACCGAATATGAAAGTAGACGTCCTGGGGCACCAAGCATGCGCGAATGCTCGAACGACGCCACAATGGACTTCTATCTCCAGCAGGGGAATCAATCGCCCGATGTGGGATCGCACAAGATCACGGCCAGTCTCATCCAGTTTATTCCACCAAGTGCGGAGCTCAGCTTTGGGAGTGGAGATGATGCGAAGTTCGGGTTTTCCCATTGTATACGAATCAATACTACCACTAACCTAATTTGTCATGGACCGACCAAAAAAAAAAAAAAAAAAAAAAAAAAAATGCGGTAAGTAAGTAAATTGCGAGTATAAGGGATTAGAAAACTTACTCTACTCACTAAAGGACGATGCCAATCACATAGACATGCGCATGGGATGTGGGTCAATTTCTACTCTAGGTAGCTCAAAATGGAGCCATAGGATTACCGGACTGAGCCGACATGATCGTGGCTTGGTCGGGGTTCCCATGACTCCGGCCTGGTCAAAGAGTCGACCCATGTCGCGTGGTTGCAAACCGGGGTGGGAACTCTTGACACGAGAAGGAAATTTCGGAATTGAGGTGGGCGACTCGTACTACATGGTTGTAGTCGGAGTGGTATCCACCTTAACACCATCCTAAGTGATCTTGTGCAGCCCGGGTCCGGCGGCGAGTTGTGTGTGCTAGGGTGTAGTGCAATGCAAAGAATACATGCACAACAATTTATAAGCAAACAACACTTCGTACGTAAAAATAAACAATACATTCCCACACCTCCCTACAAGACAAAGGTGAGCAAGCACTTCTCCTTATACCTCCTAATTCTGCAAAAACATTTAACATCTTTCACATTAGGGGCCTACCTGGAATCCTCGCTACCAAACGAAAATATTTTTGAACAAGATTAATTTCGGCCTAAGTCCTCTAAGGTTTAAAACCAAGTCCCCAGTGGAGTCGCCAAGTTGTCGCGACCTATTTTTTTTCCGTTCGGATGGGAAAGGAATATCTAAATAAATAGGTTTAGGGGTATTGTCCAAATGGTGGGTCTAGGACCCTCATTAGACATAGGCTCTCCCAAGCCCATACCCCGCGTGACATTGGGTGTTCATGAAAATCTTCAAATGAGGAGTCGCCACTAGCCTATTGGGGTCGGCTAGAAACCCAGCGAAGCATGGGAGTGTGCCTCACTTTCTACGCAACCAAAGATTTTAGGGTTGGGGACTTGATTACACTAATTAGCAAATTAGTGCCATTTTGGTACCTAATCTTGTTCATTTCAAAAAGATTTTTTTTTGTCAGGCAGTTTGGATTGATTTTAGAATTAACCACTAACATGTGAGGTGATCATGCGGGTGCGCAATCATCAATTAAAGAAAACATTAAATAAATTGCAAGAGAAAATAAACACCTAGTATCAAGAGATAAATAAATGGCAATCCTAATTAGACTAAGGGGAAACCATAATCGGCATCTTAGGCATGCAATTAAGAGCAATTGTATTCGAGGATAATTAAAACCCTAATGTGAAGCCATAAGATTTTCCGACATTTTTCAATTTTGAAACTCTAAAACAAACTTGGAGTTTTTGGGATTTTTGAAATTTTTTTGGAATTTTCGATGATTTTCCGACATTTTTTTTTTTAAGAGAAAATTATCCAAGAATTATTTTAGAGCTTTTTAGGGAACTCTAAAACAAACTTTGAATTTTTTTTGGGATTTTTGAGAATTTTTTTGAATTTTCTGAAATTTCTTTTTTCCCTTTTCCTTTTTTTTTTTTTTAATTTTTTTGAATTTTTCCATTCCGCCGAACCGACGGCACCGGCGACCGGCGAGTCCTCGTCGGCCCTGGGAAGTCGCCATGTCATCGCTGACGTCGGCCATCCCATCCGACCAGCGTCGAGCGCCGCCGGCTGCCGGTGACCGTGAACACTCCCCATCGCCGGAATTGGGGACATCCCTGCCCGACTCGACGCAGCCCACTCATGCAAAATCGTCATAACACTAAGAAAAGCGCGAAGGCAAGGGCGGATTCGCAATATACTAACAAACATCCACAAAACTAGGCTACCGAGCACAGATCCGGCGACGAAAAATTTATGGAATTCATTCAGGCATTTTAACAAACAGGGGGTATGCATTGTCGAAACGAAGGATTTTTGGCTCGAACAAGAATCGGCTCGGGTCCATGAGCTACAAGAAGTCTGAACTATGTTCAGCATGCACATTAGGAAAACAAGTACGAAGTTCCTTCAAACAGTAAATCATGTTTCTTCTAATCGTGTATTGCAGTTTCTGCACATGGATCTCTTTGGACCCATAAGGACTCAAAGTATAGGAGGTAAGAAATATTGTCTGGTAATAGTAGACGATTATTCTCAATTTACTTGGGTGTTCTTTCTTGCAAATAAAGGAGAAACCTTCTCGTATTTCTCAAAATTTGCAAAAAGAGTTTAGAATGAGAAGGGTTATACTATTTCTAAAATTAAAACTGATCATGGGGGAGAATTTGAAAATCAAGACTTTATAGATTTTTGTGACAAAAATGGATTTCAACATATTTTCTCCTCTCCTTACACTCTAGAACAAAACGGAGTTATAGAAAGGAAAAATCGATCTTTATGGGAAATGGCTAGAACTCTGCTAATTAAAAGCAAAGTAGCTTCTCGCTTCTGGGCAAAAGTAGTCTCTACTGCATGTTATATAATTAACAAAGTCTTCCTAAGGCCTATCCTTGAGAAAACCCCCTATAAAATTTATAAAGGTAGAAAACCAATTGTTTCTTATTTTCATGTATTTGGTTGTAAATGTTTTATTTTAAAAAATACAAATGACCATACGGGTAAGTTCGAAGAGAGATCAGACCAAGGAATATTTCTTGGATATTCCATCACAAGCAAAACATACTGAGTTTTCAACAAGAATACTCAGACTGTGGAAGAGTCAATGAATGTAAAGTTTTTGGAACGAGATCAGACTCAACAAAATTAGACTCTACCCAATGATTTAGAACTTGTTTTGGACTCAGATAAGTCTGCATATATCATATAGAATAATCCAACTCAGAAGGAAGACACAGGAGATCAAAAGGAATCCACTCAATTCAAAAGGATTCAACACAGACTTCTGAAGATCATGAAGAAGGTGGAAAACACAACAAGAACTGGATAAATCAAGTCATCCACAGAACCTGATAATTGGCAACATTGAAGAAGGAATTCGAACCAGATCAAAGAATAAGGAAGAAACAAATGTTCTGGCACTTATCTCTAAGATCGAACTAAAAGGAGTAGATGAAGCTCTTTCATATGAAAGCTAGATAGAAGTAATGCAAGAAGAGCTTCAACAGTTCAAAATCAATGATGTATGAGAATTAGTGCCCAGACCCAAAGAAAGATTTGTTATTGGAACAAAGTGGGTATTTAGAAATAAAGTAGATGATCAAGGAAGAGTAACTAGAAACAAAGCAAGGCTTGTGGCTAAAGGATATTCCTAAACAGAAGGAATAGACTGTGATGAGACATATGCACCTATGGCCAGGTTAGAAGCCATAAGGCTCTTGCTTGATTATGTATGTTTTCATAACTTTAAGTTGTTCCAGATGGACGTCAAAAGTGATTCGGATCAGGTCGGGTGACCTGAACCCTATCGGTCTGGGCCGAGCTAGCGATCTGGCCGGCCCTAAGGCCCCCACAAGAATTTTTCATTAAAATTGGCCCATTAAAAAAAAGAAATAACTCAGCCCATTAACAAAAGAAAATAAAATGGCCCGTTTTACCTATTTACAAAAATTTGGCCCAAATCCCAGTCTAGGCCCATTTGAAAATTACTCAGCCCGCAATTTGGCTGAGACCCAAGCCCACAGAACAAATTAAATATAGACCCGGCCCAATCCACTTCTACTAACCCAACAACTAAACCCTACTCGTTTGTACCTCATCTGACCCGGTTCTTGACCCGAATCGCAGCTATCTCCTCCGCGGCGATGACGGGGCAGCCAGGTGTGTCCTGGCCTGGCCATGGTGACGGGTGGCGACCGGCGTGAGACAGCAGCCGGGGCGACGAAGTGGGGGGTGACACCAGGGACGATGGCGGTCGGCAGCATGGACGGCGTGAAGCTCAGCCGAGATTCGTGAGTGGCGGGGTCGTCGTGCATCAGGGCGGCTTCAGATGCGGGTGGTGACGGCAGCGGCGTGAGCCACCGGAAGTCCTCGTCGTCGGTGTTTCGGGCTGCAGTGGCGTCGAGGAGGCGGAGCGATGGTGGCGTCGTCGGTGGTTTGAGCTGCAGAGGCGTCGGGATGGCGGAGAGGTGGTGGCGTCGACTGCGGAACGGGCACGGCGGTCACCGAAAGGACTGTCTCACAGCACAATCTCTCTCCGTTTTTTCTATTCTCGATCCTCGTTCGGACTTTGCTTGCTCGGCCTCTATCTCTCAGATCCGCCTTCCTCGGGGCTCCCTCTCTCTCTCAGATCTGGATTTTCTCCAGAACCTCCTCTCTTCTGCACAGATCTCCCTGTCCCTCAGCTCTTTTCTGCCCCTCGCTGCCCCGTCGAGCCCTTCTCTCCCGCAGATCTGCTGCTGCTCTCCGTCCAGCTCTCCTCTCGTTCTTCTGTGTTCTTGTGCGTGGTCCTCCTCAGATCTGCTCCTCCTCGTCTGTCTGTTGTCCCCGCTCCTCCTCTGCGTTTTTTCTTCTTTTTGGTTTTCCTTCTGCTCCTACCTTCGAGCTTCCCCCTTGCGTTTTTTTTTTTTTGGTCCCTCCGTGCTTGCGTCGTCGGCTGCTGAGTCTGTGTCTTCTCCCTCAGATCTCTCCGGTTCTTTTTTTTCGTGCTTGCTCGTCCTTAGATCCGCTCCTCCTCGTCGATTTTCGTCTCCGCCCTTTCACGCCGCGTGACAGCGCAGCAGGGGAAGATTCCCTTGCTGGCGTCGCGCGGCCAACGTCACCGCCATCGGAGGGGTTGCGTCCGAACAAACGGTCTCCGGTTTCCTTCTCTTCTGCCGGTGTTCTCCTTTTTTTTTATCTGTGTGCCTCTGCTGCCTTTTCTGTGCGTGTGTGCCTTCGTCTCCCCCCGGGGACCCCTGGAAAAGTGCCGATGGGCTGAAAATGAAGAAAAGATATGAGAGAGATGGGCTCGAATGGTGATGGGCTGGAATGAAGAAGTTAGGAGAGTGGGCTGAGAAATTTTTAAAAAATTGGGCTTGGCCAAAATGTGGAAGAAGGCTGAAAAGAAAAAGTGTGGGCTGGACTGAGCCAGCCCACCCGAATTTTTTTTTTTTGAATTTTCGATTTTTTTTCAAAGTTTTTTGTCTTTTCTATGAGTTAATATATATTTATATATGACAAATAAATGGGCATTTAAAACAAAATAAACAAAATTTCGGGTGTCAACAATTTTACAGTAAGAACAACTTTAAAAAAGGTATGGTTGACACTACCCTATTTATTAAAAAATAATGTAAGGATGTTCTGCTTGTCCAAATTTATGTAGATGATATTATTTTTGGTTCTTCTAATGAATTTTTGTGCAAGCAATTCTCTAAGTCTATGTAGGAGGAATTTGAAATGAGCATAATGGGAGAACTAACATTCTTCTTGGGTCTTCAAATCAAACAAACCAAAGAAGGAACATTCATTTTTCAAGAGAAATACGCAAATGAATTAGTCAAAAATTTTGGAATGGAAAATTGCAAGAAAACTGAAACTCCAATGTCTAGTTTTACTAAACTAGACAAGGACGAAGGAGGAAAGAAAGTAGACCATAAGACTTACAGAAGCATGATTGGTTCTTTACTTTATCTTACTGCTTCTAGGCCTAATATTTTATTCAGTGTATGCATGTGTGCCGGATTTCAGGCTGATCCTAGAGAGTCTCATCTTACTGCTGGGAAACATTTTATTAAATATATTGCTACTAACCCAAAGCTAGGTCTCTGGTATCACAAGGAAACAGACTTTACACTCAGTGGATACTCAAATGCTGACTTAGTTGGATGTAGAGTAGATAGAAAGAGTATTTCTGGAACTTGCCAACTTCTAGGACAAATGCTAGTATCCTAGTTCTCCAAGAAGCACAATATTGTAGCACTCTCTACCGCAGGAGTAGAATATGTTGCTCTTGGTAGTTGTTGTTCACAAGTTTTATGGATTAGACAACAACTAAGAGATTATGGAAAGGAAGAAGCTTGCATTGAAATCCGGTGTGACAACACAAGTGCCATCAATCTTACAAGGAATCTTATTTTTCATTCAAGAGCAAAACATATAGAGATTCGACATCACTTCATAAGAGATCATGTACAAAGTGGAGAAATAGATGTCCAATTCATTGATTCTAAGAATCAATTGGTAGGCATTTTTTCTAAACTAATGGAGAAAGGTATATTTGAGTTTATTCGTAACAAATTACATATTACTTACCCGTTTGTTTAAAGTCTGTATGAGACAGGTAAAATAAATTTAGCGTGTGGAAGAGACAATCTTCTGGAACACACTCAAAAGATTATTCTCATGGATTTGCAAGTTCAAATTTTTGGCGCGTAAGTTATTTCCTTTTATAATCAAACAAGTAAGTAAATCCAAATATTCTGCAAATATTTTATTTGCTTGATTTTATGATTATTTTCCATTTTTATTTGATCTTATTTTTAGTTAGTTTTGAATTTTTGAAATGCATGACTACCATTTATAGTTTTATTTGCCAAAAATTTGCATTTCTTCATTGCATCGGTTCAAAATGTATATAAATACCCAAAAAAACATTTTTCTCTCACCAACAACTTCTCTCTCTCGCTTGAACTCTCTCTGAAAACCCTAAAGCTCTCATTTTTTCTCTCTTGATTCTCAAAGTTCATCACTTTTCTTCAAAAATGTCATCCAAATCCTCCAAGTTTGTGTCATTTCCTTGCAATGAAGATCTTCACGCAATGCGAGTAGAGGACCCAAGTCTGTTAAAGGAGGATAGACGCACTTCGATTTGACTAGATCATCGGAGAAGAATCTCCCAAGCATTCCGCACAACAATCCGAGTATGAAGAAATCACCAAAGGTATGCGTCTTGTTGTCATTACTCCTACTCCAGTAGGAGACCCAGAAAAAGTGTTTCAACAATATGATTTCTTGATAAAAGGAGGTGCTTCAGAGGGTTTTCTACTGGAATATTTGAAAGATCACTGCTATGGAAATGAAGTCAAGTTAATGGAGGCTGTATTGGCTGTTAGAAACCCAGATTGGGGTAGAACAAAAGAAAAAGATACTATAGAACAAATAGGCCAGACATCTGATCCTAAAAGTGGTGCTGAGAGTTTGTGGGAAGAAAAAAGAGAGGATGACGATGAGAGACTGTTTAAGAACTTTCAAGTCAAGCTAGGAGTGGCTGCTGTGGTTGAAAAACCTAAAGGAAAATTGTTTCGGACAAAGCAACAGAAGGATTGCTATGCTTCTTTGTTAAATAGAGGAATCATGAATCACAGAACTGTAGATTTTGACTTTTTGGATGTTATAGGAGTGAAGTTAAGGAATAAATTCGAAAAATTATAGATGGAAGATTTGTGCACGTAAACCTCTAAAGTTTATCCCAAACTCATGCATATTTCTACTTGAACTTGTCCTTCTTATCTCCTAATAAAATGCAGTTTAGTGTTTATGATGATATTTATGAAGTCGATGTAGATGTTCTGGTTGATATCATGAAGGTAGAAAGAGGAGACTTTAGGCTCATATGAGTTTCTTATGAAACAGTTTGTAAGTATCTCACCACAGGGAATACTCTGAAGACAAATATCTCCTATTCCAACCTAACCATTGCCAGAATTATTCTACACAAGATTGTGATCAACTGCATTAGACCCAAAGCATCCTCAAAGACTGATGTTGCGCAGTTTGAAGCTAAGATGATGTGGGCTATTGAAAATGGTATCATGTTCTCTCTCCCTCATACTATTCTATTACATATGTATAGAACAATTCTCAAGGAAAATGGCCAACTACCATACGGAGCTCTTGTGACCAGAATATTTCAGCACTTTCAAATTCAATTTCATTTGAAATTTTGTACAAGAACTCTACCTGTAATGCCCATTGGAGAGAAAATGATAACCAAGATGCATCTGAAGGATGTTATTGAAGTTTGAAGAAGCAAAAAGAAGGAGATACCAAGATCTGCAACCACAACTATTGAAAGGAAAATGAAAGGAAAAGACGTTGTTTCTTCTCCAAAGTCAAAGAAAAGAAGGCCAACAATTCTTCTGCAGGATGAGGATGAACAAGAAACTCTCTCCGATATCATCACTTCTGTAGTTCAAACTACATTTGCACAAGTACTTCTTGAAGAAGCAGAAAGAGATGAAGAAGACAAGGAAGAAAGTGAAAGAGAGGAAGGAGAGGGTGTACAGAAAGAAGCAGAAGAAGAAAGTGAAAATGATGGAGAAAAAGAACAACTTAAAGATGTGGATGCTGAAGACATGTCAGAAGGTGAGGAAGAAGGAGAAAAATCATAAGATTTTGAAGCAGAACATGCACAGGATGAAGAGCCAGAGGAACAATAAGAAAGAGAACAACAAGAAGAAGAATTGACCATCGCAGGGGGAGGACCTGGGAAAACTCCTGAACACACAAGAGTTGATGATCAAATGAGCAGGTCTCCACCAAATGCTGAAGCAATTTTTGAAGCACAACATCTAAAAGAACCTGTTGAAGAATAAGTGGAAGCAGCATTTCAGGGGGAGCATCAATCTAACAAGGCAACTTCTGAACTAGATTCAACTCACATGTTGATTGGGGAAACAAGTGCTCAATTTGATTCTGATCCCAACTATGCCAGGATTATTGATCTATGCAAATCAAAACTCAGCAATATGCCTTAGAGATTGATATATAAAGACTAAAATCCTCCTTGAACAACAAACTAGAGACGCTTACCCAACAAACTGAGCAGAATATGGCAAGATTGGAATCATCATTTACTTAGTGCGTGAACAAGGTTGAGGAGTCTATACAGAATATGGAGGATTTTCACCTTGTTAGAGTTCCCCGCAAACCTTGATTTCGGTCCTTCTCTTCAAAACAACTTTTTAAATTTGTGTTTGATTTGTTTGAGTGTTTAGACTTTGGTTGTGGTGTGTTTGGTATGGATTGTTTTCATTTTGCAGGCATTCGAACCCTCTTGATGCTGACAAAAAGGGGGAGAATTTGTAGATATTCTTATTATGGTGTGGCTTACTATATTATTTGCATGTTTGCATATATTTTATGCTATGCCTAACCTTGTTTTGCAAGAATAAATAAATATCTGCATGAAAGTTTTGTCACCATAAAAAATGGGGAGATTGTTAAGAAAATTCCTAATTTTGATGCTAACAAAACTTTCCAAGTCTTATTCAAGTGATATTCTGGTACATACTATGGAAGGAGACTTTTGTATTCAGCAAACTCTATCCATTATAGAAGATTCCATATTAAGCTAGAAGCAGCCGTAGTATCTTGTTCTGTCAGGGATCCAGAACGAATTTCAAGGACTAGAACGAAGACAGGATAGGATCCATAATGGCTACGAATTTCACTTACCTTATTTATATTGGTTTTGCTAATCAATGATTGATAAAATCAATCATCAAGACAATTTCCAAATAAGGATGGAACACTTATGGAAACTAAGATTTTGCTTGTATGGGCTACCAGAATTTGAAGGGATTCAATCTGTCTTCAACGGCTAGGAAATCCTTCTAAATTAAATCTGTCCAGGAAAGGAAGATGGAAGATAATCCTTCATAGTGATAGCTAACGGCTAATTTTGGCTCAAAGGGTATTTAAGGAGGATATACAGTCAGTAGAAGAGAGAGCGAATTTAAAATTCCAAAGTCTGATTCTATCCTTGCATTCGATTGTCCCACAAAGTGCAAAAACAAAGTGATCTACAGTGAATTACAAAAGAAATTAAGTGGCTTAGTGTGAGATTGTACTACTAAGTATTTGCACTCAAGAGTTTGTAATCATATGTTAATCACATAGTGGAATTTAGCCTATTGGCTGACAGCGTGGGAGAGTGGACGTAGGCTTGACAAAAGCCGAACCATTATAATACTGTTTGCAATCTTCTCTTCCCTTATTCTTTTAATTTTTGATTGCAAATATCGAAAGTCTACCTAATCCAGATAGACTTTAACTTTATATTCTGTATCTGTTATTTCTAGACTTTGTGTTAATCGATTTGGCATAAAAGTTTATTTACACATATTCACCCCTTTCTAGGTGTTTGTACTAGCTTCCTCAGATATGTATATTGTCTCTAATACAATTGCTTTGCAAAAATGTCTGCAAGTTGTTCCACATTTTTTATCTCTCTTTACAACTATCCCTTCTTGAATTTTAGATCGTGTGAAATGACAATCAACCTCTATATGGTTTGCCCTTTCATATAAAAAACTTGATTTGCTGCTAGTTTGATTGTAGCATCATTATCACAAAACAATTCACTTGGTCCATCGACTTGTATGCCGAGATCCAAAAGTAAGCTGTGTATCCAAAATATTTCACAAACAATTTTCGCCATAGCTTAAAATTTTGATTTGGTTGACAATAATAAGATGGTTGACTATTTCTTGGTCTCCCACAATAATAAGGGATCTTCCCAATTTAATGCAAAAACCAATGATAGATTTTTGGTTCATTGGAGAAGTAGCGTAATATGTGTCGCAATATGTTGTCATCTTCATGTTGGAATCACGAGTTTAAAGTATACTAAGTCTTGGACATTCCTTTAAATACTTTATAACCTTCAATGTTGTAATCATATGGGACTGTTTAGGTTATGCATGAATTGACTGAGTATTTGCACTATATAATATATTTTAGGTCTAGTCATGACGAGATATATCAACATCTTGACAAACCGATGATATCCTAACGGATCCTTAAGCAATGGATCTTCATTTGATGATGAACTTGTGTCATATCCATGCGTCGTCAGTTTGGCATTTTGTTCAATGGGTATAACAACTGGCTTGCATCATGACAATCTTGCTTCTAATATAATTTCCGAAATGAATTTTCGTTGGTTCAGGCATATTCCCCTGTCGGACCAAGCTATCTCAATGCCAAGAAAATATTTGGGACATCCCAAATATTTGATATGAAAAGTATAATGCATAAATTCCTTAAAACTTTTTCATAGTAGAGTCATCATTTCTCATAATCAGTATGATGAATTACTTTTGATGTGAATAAGGCATAGTCATGTTCGGAGTGCTGAAAGCTTGCATTTATAAGTGCAGTGGCAAATTTGGCATATATACCACTATCGAGAAGCCTACTTAAATCCATAAAGGATTTACAGAAACAACATACCCGAGACTCTTTGTCTTCGTAACCCCTATGGAAGTTCCATGAAGATTTCTTCATTCAAATTGCTATGGAAATAAACATTATGGATGTCTATTTGATGTAGTTGCCAATTGCAAAAGGTGGCAATATAGAAAAGAACAAACAATGACCTCTTTGGCAATTGGGAAAAGGTTTAATAGTAATCAAAACCTTCCTATTGAGTGAATCCCTTAGCAACTAAACTAGCTTTATAGCGTTCAATGGAACTGTTTGCCTTGTATTTGATTTTGTATACCCATTGTAGCCAATTGGCTTTCTATGTGGAGGTCGAGAAACGATGTCCAAATTATGATTCTCTATGGGGGCATTTAATTCAGCCTCCACAGCCTGTTGCCAATGTAGTTCATGTGATGTTGTATCATAAGAAGAAGGTTCCTGTTCCTCAGATATGTGACTAATATAACTCATGTTTTCTGATGATGGTCGACTAAATGAGGCATATGAAGATACATGATAATGTGTACCTAAAGGATTTAATATGGAACATATGAAGTCTTTGATCCATGTAGGGGGTGAATATGATGTCCAGAGCGTCGAGGTTGCTTAGTAGTATTTGTTTGAGAATTGGTGAAGAAAATCCATCAATATATGGTTGTGGAGATGCAGTAGGTGAATGGTTCTCCTAACAAGAAGATAATAGAGACTCGATTGCTTGATGTGAGGATTCACGACTAGTTGATATAGATGACATGTGGTGTGGTGCAATGATGACGTATTGTGGAGTCACGGAGAAATCTTCCTTTGATAAGAACTGGCGATGATTTGATGTTGATACAGACGTTAGGACAAAGATATCGTCTCCTGGAGTGGGAATATATCTTTGTAAAAAACAACATCTCGACTTACAAGGAAACATCCTATGGATATCTTTATAACTCAAAACCTTTTTATAGAGAGGGATATCCCATGAAAATGCATAGAAGGGCATGAAATTCCATTTTATTACGAAGACCTACAATTGTCACATAACACAAATGGCTAAAAACTCTTAGGTGAACAATCTCTGGGTGTTTCCCGAAGAGCATCTAAAGAGTTTGACCTTCAAGATTTCGAGTTGGCATGTAATTAATTAAATAGGCTACATGACTGCATAATTTCCCCAAAAAATTTCAAGAACAAAAATTTGGTACTTGAGTGCTCGAGCTAATGCTAAGAGATGTCAATGTTTGCATTCAACAATCCCATTTTGTTGTGGAGTGTAAGTGCAAGAGCTTTTATGAAGTATCCCATGAGAAGACAAACAAGATTTGCATTCAGTACTGAAAAACCCGCGCCCATTATATGTACAAATTCGTTGGACAAATATATCAAATTGATTTTTAATCAAGGAGAATAAATTTGATAGATGGGAAAAAGTTTGACTCTCGAATTGCATGAGAAAAACTCAAGTGGCACGGGTATAACCATCTACAATGATGAGGAAAAAATGAGATCTATCACGATCTGGAATGTGATAAGGACCTCAGATATTTACATGAATCAAGGAAAGTGCACAAGTGGCTTGAGATGTACTGATTGGGAATTAGGCTTGTGATTGCTTTGCCAAAGCACAGATTGTACAATTGGGATGGGGAAACGAGCACTATGGCCCAAACACCAATGAGAAAGAATGACTTTATTACTAGTGGTAGCATTTTGAAATGCTTTTATTTACTGAAGACAAATCAAAGCCTCTTGGAAAGCTTATCCAAAAATATAGTCCTTGTGCGACAATACCTAAGTCCATTAGTTTGCCAATCGAATGATCCTGAAAGAAACAATTTTCAAAATTGAATATGGCATAATAAGAATTGTCCTCACAAGCCTTGGAAACAGATAAAAGATGAACTCAAATTTAGGAAGATAAAGGACATCTTTTAGGATAATGTTTAGAGTAAGATGAATTGTGCCAATTTTGGTGATGAGTGACATTCTTGTTTGGAAGCCATATTGACATGGAAGAGTGGGCTTTTTTGTGAACATCAGAAAAAAAAAATTGCTCATTGCATATTATGTGGACACTAGCACTTGAATCAATAATCCATACATCAACTGAAAATTGAATCCATCTCGTAAAAGAAAGTAAATGAAAAAGTCAAAGTTTTGTTAGTAGTCCTCAATTGACTTAGAGCTTTTATAATATTTTGGTACTAGTCTTGGATCCCTTGTGCCAAAACTTGATAAGTAGAAAATTCTTTCTCTCTTTTGTCTTTATCATTTGACTTATCATGTAATTTCTGGCATGTATCAATAGTGTAGTATGGACGCTTATAATATTGACCAAAATTTACCCTTTGTTTTGGAATTTTGCCCACCTCCCTTTTGTGATGACATGGCCCTCTGTAGACCATTTGATGGCTTAAAAGCCAGTGCTGCTGACGTGCCTTGATATGGGCCATTGGATTTGACTAGATGGATGGTCAAAAAATGGCCCTTGGATCCTTGCTTTTGTTTTGGGCCATCCGTTCAAAACCCTTAAGGGTTTCCGTCTTCTTCCAAGCGAGATGCAATCGCTGCTTGGTGTGACATTAAAGCTCCGAGACTTCGCTATGTCATTATTGCCGAAGCGGCAAGGGTGACGCTTTCTATAACATCCTGAAAATCGACTCAATTTTGGGATTATATAAAAGGGCAATGTTATTCGAAGGCCTAGTCAGTACAAATATTCCAAGCTATGTGTTCTTAGGATAACGGATTACAGAGAGGCGCCGATAGGAAACGATACGCGTACAACTCCCAATTTCGATCATGAACGAACCCTTCGACCATAAGGACCTGGGCGGGAACAATATCCTCTAAGTACTAGACTATTAAGAAAATATAAATAAATTGATTCGGCAGAAGTACGAAATCAAATTGCGAGTGATTTCCGCACGACTTCGATATGAATTACGAACGACGTTAAACCGAATCCTTTTCATATGGTACTTGAGATTATCAATTGAGCCCCCGAGATCACACGACAATCAAGGGACGTCCCTGACTCGAGAATTGACGTTAACGTGGATCAAATAATAGTTGACCACGGGTCAAATGTGAAGAAAAGTCCTAAAGGGGCGCTCGATAATCCAAATTGTACTACGGTCGTAATCGATGCAATTTAGCCCTGATTTTTAAACTGATTTTGGGAATCGACTTCTCAGTGATATTGGGTTTGGATGTCGCCTCATTTATTTTGGAATTTTCCGTTGGACGCAGAAGTGTCGGGAAAGGAAAAATTGGACCAGGTTTCGGGCCCGCCCAAGACCAGCGGTCCAATGGGCCTTGCACCCATCCAACCTAGCCCAAGAGGGGCCCAAGCTGGCCCAAGTTCCTCTCCTTTTCCAGCCCATGGGCTTCTTTCTTTTGGCCTTTTCCTTTTGTGCCCAAGTAGGCATTGTTTTTGCTTGTTTTTGATTGGTCCTTCAAGCAAGTGGCTTGCCCAGTTGCCTTTGCATCTTATCCTTGACTAGCAGCCCCTTCTCTCTCCTCCTTCCTCCCTTTTCAGCCACATCCTTCTAGCCCCCTCTCTCTCTCTCCCTTTCTTTCTTCCTTTTCTCTTCCATTTCTACTGTTTCTTGTTGTCCTTGCTGTTTTCCAGTCGGAAAATAGCCTTGCTGCTGCCATTGGAGTCGCCACTACCGCCCAAAGTGTAGTCCCCGAAGTCAGGGAGCCAGCCGCACACAGCCAGCCACCCTTGGTCGCCACCAGCCGCCCATTTCGGCCTTTTCCACCTCTGCTGGTCAGTTCCTCGTGAACAGTAAACCAACACTGTTTTGGCCCGTTTCGGCCACCATTTGTCACCCATTGTCGTCCCCGAGCTTATCCCTCGTAGCCCTTATTCCCCCTATGTGCCGGTGTCGCCGGATTCCCGACCCAAGTAAGCTAACTTCTTAATCCTTGTTTAGGGGTTAAGTTTGCTTAAGGGTTAATTAGTGTATTTATATGTTTGTGTTTAATTAAAGTTAATTAGTGGATTAAGCTGGTTAATTAGGCTAATTAAGGTTAGTAACTTGACCAGAGTTAGTGTTAGATTAACTTGGGTTAATTAATTAAAGTAACTATGGTTAGTTTTAAAAGTAATCAAGGTTAAAAGTTAATCATGGTTAGGTTAGATTAACTAGGGTTGAGTTAATTGATTAACCATGGTTAGATTTAATTTTTTTTATTGTTTAATTAATTAAATTCAGAAGAAGTATTGTTCATTTTTACTGTTCAAATTTACTGTTCAGGGCACTATTCATGCAGAAGCTAAAAATTGTTAGAAATTAATGAGTTCTTGGTTGCATTGTTTCCTTGACGTGCCAATTGTTATATATACCCGTGTAATATGAAGAAATGCGTGATTGAAGACCGATTGATATTAAAATGGCTTGGTTTGTTAAATTTCTCCATGATTAATTGGATTGCATTATGTATGTGAAGATTATTTGTTGCCGCATTTCATTATACATGTGCCAAATGCAACTACATGTCGCATGAGCACGAATTATGTTGCATTCACGACCAAGCCAAAGCAAAGACAAGAATGAACTATTTACCGATGTGTTGCATGGTCAGATTAAAGTTGATAGCCCGGTATAGCCGAATGACTGCCAATCCTTCGGGGTTGTGCCGTGGCTATTGGGTCGCTTGACAGTAGTCAAATGCGGAGTTGTGGTTGAGGCCGGGCTCATGCTCCTTAGGGAATGCCATCGGTCGGGGAGAGCCCATGACGTCGCCATGCCTTAAGGGGGAGGACGATGCCTGGTCTACGACCAGTTGACCGCCAACCATAAGGTTGTACCGTGGCCTTAAGGGTCGTAATAATCGAAGCACATGTGGGCATTGAGATATGAGAATAGTTGTGCAATGCTCTAATTATTTGCATGTTTCCTACTACTATGGTGAGGTGATTGACAGTTTCTACAGGTCGCGTGTGCTAAGGCCAAGTAAGGTCGCTTATGATTGCACCTGTTTATTAAATTGTCTTCTGTTGTCATTTTCTCTGAGGTGGTGTTGGTTGATTTGATGGATTAGGTTGTATGTTAAACTCCCGAAGCGAGCAAAGTTCCTAACCGATGCTTAGGACTTTAACTTGCTGAGTTTATCTTAACCCGTCGTGGTTAATCTTTTCAGGCCCTAGATGATGCAGTACCCGAGGATCGAAGAGAGCGATCTCTCTAAGGCCAGCGAGTAGGCTACTGTGTTCTATTCCCCTTTTTTACGAGCCCTCCCCCACTTGTACAGTGTTAGGTTAGCTAGGCCGGTCCCTTTTTAAGTAAGCCTCAACTTTTCGCCTGTAGCAAGGCGTGTTTGCTTGTGCTGTAGTTCGGCTAACCTTTAGATATATAATATGATGTTGTCTTTCCTCTGCTACTGTTGTTGCTATCCCTGTTGTTTGGTTTGGGAGTTGTTCGTTTCCGCATGTGCTTAATTACAAGATAAAATGAATTGGTCAACGACAGTACCTGTGACGTCGTACAGTTAGACCTCAAGTGAAATGGGGTTGCCGCGAGCTCAAGAGTCAAGGCGTGACAACCCCGTTGATTTTGGTATCAAAGCCTGGTTGGCTGATGGAGTGATAAGATACGATGAGTCTTGCATTGGTGCGTGGGGATAGTTAGTAGGAAAGACAATTTCTTTGGTTGCATGTGATTGACTGCAGGATCCTTTGTGGTCCTTTGTTTTAGGGTTGTCTCATTTTCTAATTCCGTGTAAGGGAATTGGAACACAGGTTAGGAGAGTCCTACAAAATGAGCAGTTCGGATCAGAGTACCCCTGGGGTGAGGACCCCAGGTCAGAGAGGTCAAAGGAGGAGGACTGCACAAGTCTCGACCGGTGCTAGGGAGGTAGCACCTAAGGATCTGAGGATGGATAGGATTATGCATGCCATTGAGGCTCTAATATGTCAGTAGGCTCAGACTCAAGCCGATATCGCTGCTATTGGAGCTACTCCTGCAGCTAGGCTGGGGACTGTAACCGGCCTATACATCAGCTAGTAGAGTATTTCATGAAGCTGAAGCCACCCAAGTTTACTAGGGCTAGCGACCCTAAGACAACGACCCTCTAGGTAAGGGAGTTGGAAAAGACATTCACCTTGCTGCAGTGTTCTGAGGAAAAAAAGGTGATCATGACGGCTTACTAACTGTAGGGTAATGCCGGCGCTTGGTGGGAAGCTACCCAAGGATGGGTATTTTCCGAGGGTACAGCCAGGGTATGGGATACCTTCAGAGAGGTTTTTCTGAGCAAGTACTTCTTAGATTGCGCGAGGGAGCAGAAGTTGGCAGAATTTCAAAGACTGCATTAGAATCAGATGACAGTAGATCAGTATGAGGCCAAGTTTGCAAAGTTGTCGAAGTATGTGCCGCAGATGGTCGAGCATCCTTTGGACAAGGCCAGGAGGTTTCAGGACAGACTGAAAATGGAAATCAGAGACCACCTAGTGTCTATGAACTTGAAGGAGTACAATGAGCTTTATGAGAGAGCTTAGATGATTGAGAGGCACATTGCAGAGAAGGCAGCCGCTTCTGGATCACGGTTTGTGCCTAGCAGAGACAACAGTCGGTTTGGAAAGAAACCGATGGCGGGAGGAAGGTATTCTCTTCCGCCTAATAGAAGGGACGGTGTGGGGAAACCGTCGCCAAGTTCGTTTGGAGGATGCAGAATGTGTGGCAAGAGGCATGGAAATGCCCTGTGTCCCTTTTAAATGGGAGCTTGTTTCGGGTGTGTTCAGGTGGGCCACCGAGTGAGGAATTGCTCTTGTAGGCTTATGATACCATTCACGCCACGACTGCCAGTCGGACCACCGGTGGGGAACGTTCAGCAGGGCAATCAGTACAGACCCCCTGCACAAGGACGAGTGTATGCAGTCACGAGGAAGTAGGTGGAGGACATGCCTGCTGTGATTAGGTATGATATCTCTTCACAACCATGCTGCTTATGCGTTGTTTGATCCGGGAGCTTCGTACTCTTTTATTACTAAATGGTTTGTAGAATTAGTGGGATTAAGACTAGAGCCGTTGGAAACGGTTTTTGTTATTTCTACTCCGTTAGAAGATTCGATTTTATCTACAATAGGATGTGCTAGCTGTAAACTGATTATAGATGGTCGAGAAGGAATAATTGATTTGATTGTTTTAGCGATGTATGACTTTGATGTCATTATTGGTATGGATTAGCTGACCAAGTAAGGAGCTACTATGGATTGTCGGGAGAAGAGAATCCGATTTAATCTGACTGGAGCTAATAGTTTCTAGTTTGTAGGGAGTCGTGGAGGGTCCTCGATTCCCTTGATTTCTTCTTTGGAAGCAACCAGGTTGTTGGGGTCAGGATGTTCAGGCTATTTGGCGTCTGTGAGTGATACGTTGAAAGAAGGACCGAACCTGGAGGACATCGTGGTAGTACAAGATTATCCTGATGTCTTTTCAAAGGAATTGCTGGGACTACCCTCGGCCAGAGAGACATAGTTCGTAATCGAGTTGGCTCCTGGGACGGAACCAATCTCGAAAGCACCGTACAGGATGGCGTTGTCAGAGTTGAAGAAATTGAAGGTGCAGATGTAGGAATTATTGGACAAGGGCTTTATTCGCCCGAGTGCATCGCCTTGGGGAGCGCTAGTCCTGTTTGTCAAGAAAAATGATGGTTTGTTGCGGTTATGCATTGACTATCGAAAGCTTAATCAAGTGATGATTAAGAACAAGTACTCGCTGCCGAGGATTGATGACTTGTTTGATTAGCTCCAAGGAGCGTCGATGTTCTCTAAGATAGACTTAAAGACAGGTTATCATCAGTTGAGGATCTGAAAAGAGGACAAACCGAAGACAGTTTTCCGTACTCGTTATGGTCATTATGAGTTTACGATAATGCTATTTGGATTGACAAATGTCCCTGCTGCTTTCATGGACTTGATGAACTGGGTGTTTAAGGAGTATTTGGATCGATTTGTGATCATGTTTATCGACGACATTTTGGTGTATTCGAAGAGTCCGGATGAACACGAACAACACCTAGGGACCGTGTTGCAAACTGTAAGAAATCATGAGCTATATGCAAAATTTAGCAAGTGTGAATTTTGGTTGGCTCAAGTGGCTTTTCTAGGCCATGTGATTTCAGGCAAAGGGATTTCTGTAGACCTGACCAAGATTGAAGCTGTCATAGATCGGCCGAGATCGACTTCAGTAACCGAGGTTCGTAGATTTTTGGGACTGGCTAGTTATTACAAACAATTTGTGGAAAGATTCTCTTCAATAGCTATGCCAATGATGCAGTTGCTGAAAAAGGACAAGAAATATGAGTGGACGAATAAGTGCGAGCGTAATTTCCAAGAGCTTAAGCATAAGCTGACTATCGCACCAGTTTTGACCATTTCGTTAGGCTCGAGAGGATATGAGATTTTTAGCAACGCGTCATACAAGGGACTCGGTTGCGTTTTGATGCAACATGGTAAAGTGATAGCATATGCTTCTAGGCAGTTGAGGCCTCACAAGCTGAATTATCCGACGCACAACTTAGAGTTGGCAGCCATCATTTTTGTGTTGAAAATATGGAGACATTATCTCTGTGGAGAAATATTTTAAATTTTTACGGACCATCAAAGTTTGAAGTATATGTTCTCCCAAAAAAAACTAAATATGAGGTAGCGCAAATGGATGGAACTTCTTAAGGATTATGACTGCGATATTCCGTACCATCCAGGCAAGCCAAACAAAGTGGCAAACGCTTTGAGTCGCGAGTCATCAGTTGCTAGTATAATGGTTCAGGAATGGATTCTGTTAGAGGGAATCCGTGATTCAGAATTCAGGCTCGAGGTATGTCATCTTTCCAGTTTGATGGCTACCTTTAGGATCGAACTTGAAATTCAAACCAAGATTAAAGCAATGCAACCTTTGGACGCTGAGATCCAAAAGATTCTACAAATAGACGCGACCAAGAGAAAGTCGGATTTTCAAGTATCTGAGGATGGGATCTTGAAATTCCATAGACGGTTATGTGTGCCAAACGATGCCGACATTAAGGAGAAGTTGTTATCTGAAGTGCATCGCAGCGACTATAGTGTGCATCTAGGCAATACAAAGATGTATCGAAATTTGCGACAATATTATTGGTAGAATGACATGAAACTCAACATTGCCAAGCATGTGACGAAGTGTTTAACTTGCCAAAAAGTGAAAGCGTAGCATTGCAAGCCAAGAGGGTTATTGCAACCTCTTGAAATCCTCGAATGGAAATGGGAGCACATCACGATGGACTTCGTGACAGGATTACCAAGAAGTCAGCGGGGTAATGATGCGATTTGGATTGTAGTGGACCAATTGAGGACCAATTGATGAAGTCAGCTCACTTCATCGTCGTATGCAAGGACTTCGCTTTGGAAAAGTATGTAGAGTTGTACGTACGACAGGTTACTTGTTTGCATGGGGTACTAGTGACAATTACTTCAGATCGAGACCCCAGATTTACGGTTGCATTTTGGAAGAGTCTACAAACTTTGATGGGAACAAAGCTGCAGTTCAGTACGGCCTACCATCCTCAGACAAATGGTCAATCAAAGAGAACGATTCAAACCTTGGAGGATATGCTGAGAAGCTGTGTATTGGATTTTAAAGGAAGTTGGGTGGAACAACTTCATCTCGTGGAGTCTGTGTACAATAACAGTTATCAATAGAGTATTAGAATGGCATCGTTTGAAGTTTTGTATGGCAGACCGTGTAGGACTCCAATTTGTTGGGACGAAGTCGGCGAGCGGGAAATTACAGAGCCAGAGTTGGTATAGCAATCTTTAGAAGCGGTCAAGATGATTTGGGAAAGGCTAAAGACGGCTCAGAGCAGACAAAAGAGCTATGGGGACAGATGACGTGAGCCATTGGAATTTCAAGTGGGCGATCATGTGTTCCTTGAAGTATCGCCGATGCGAGGCACTTCACGATTTGGAAAGAAAGGAAAACTGAGCCCGAGATATGTCGGACCGTTCGAGATTCTAGAAAAGATCGGGAATTTAGCCTATCATTTTGCGCTATCGTCCCGACTTGCTCAAGTGCATGACGTATTCCACGTGTCGATGTTAAGGAAATATGAGCCGGACCCGACGCACGTGTTGAATTTTGAGGAGATAGAAGTGGACGGCAGGGTGTCATATGTGGAGAGACCGATTCGGATTGAGGACCGAAAAGAGCAAGTGCTAAGAAGCAAAACGGTCTCTTTGGTCAAAGTCATTTGGCAACATCATGGTATGGAGGGAGCTACGTGGGAAAGCGAAGAAATCATGAGGCGTCAACACCCCTATCTTTTTGAGGATTAGCGTGTTAGTTCAAATTTCGAGGATGAAATTTCTGTAAGAAGAGAAGAGTTGTAACATCTTGAAAATTGACCCAATTTTGGGATTATATAAAAGGGCAATATTAGTCGAAGGCCTGGTCAGTACAAATATTCCAAGCTGTGTTCTTGGGATAATGGATTACAAAGAGGCGCCAATAGGAAACGATACGCGTACAACTCACAATTTCGATCAGGAACAAACCCTTCGACCATGAAGACCTGGGCGGGAACGATATCTCCTAAGTACTAGACTATTAAGGAAACAGAAATAAATCGATTCGGCAGAAGTACGAAATCGAACTGCGGGTGATTTTCGCACGACTTTGATACGAACTACGAACGACGTTAAACCGAATCCTTTCCATTTGGTACTTGAGATTATCAATTGAGCCCCTGGGATCACACAACAATCGAGGGACGTCCCTAACTCGAGAATTGACGTTAACGTGGATCAAATAATGGTTGACCATGAGTCAAATGTGAAGAAAAGTCCTAGAGGGTCACCCGATAATCCAAATTGTAATACGGTTGCAATCGACTCAATTTAGCTACGATTTTTAATCCGATTTTGGGAACCGACTTCTTAATGATATCAAGACTAAATATTTGGACATCGTCTCATTTATTTTCGAATTTTCCGTTGGATGCGGAAGTGTCGGAAAAGGAAAAATTGGATCGGGTTTCGGGCCCGCGAATGGGCCGGCCCAAGACTGGTGGCCTAATGGGCCTTGCGCCCATCCAGCCCAGCCCAAGAGAGGCCCGAGCTGGCTCAAGTTCCTCTCCCTTTCCAGCCCATGGGCTTCTCTCTTTTGGCCTTTTCTTTTTGTGCCCAAGTAAGCATTGTTTTTGCTTGTTTTTGATTGGTCATTCAAGTAAGTGACTTACCAACTTGCCTTTGCATCTTATCCTTGCAGCCCCTTCTCTCTCTTCCTTCCTCCCCTTTCAGCCGCATCCTTCTAGCCCCCTCTCTCTCTCCCTTTTTCTCTTCCTTTTCTGCTGTTTCTTGCTGTCCTTACTATTTTCCAGCCGGAAAACAGCCTTGCCGCCGCCACTGGAGCTGCCACCACCGCCCAAAGTGTAATCTCCGAAGTCAGGGAGCCAGCCGAACACCACCGGCCACCCCTGGTCGCTGCCAGCAGCTCGTTTCGGCCTTTTCCACCTCTGCTGGTCAATTCCTTGTGAACAGTAAACCAGCATTGTTTTGGCCTGTTTCGGCCACCGTTTGTCACCCGTTGTCGTCCCTGAGCTTACCTCTTGTAGCCCTCATTCCTCCCTATGTGCCGGTGTCATCGGATTCCCGATCCAAGTAAGCTAACTTCCTAATCCTTGTTTAGGGGTTAATTTTGCTTAGGGGTTAATTAGTGTATTTGTATGTTTGTGTTTAATTAAAGTTAATTAGTGGATTAGGCTGGTTAATTAGGCTAATTAAGGTTAGTAACTTGACTAGAGTTAGTGTTAGATTAACTAGGGTTAATTAATTAAAGTAACTATGGTTAGTTTTAAAAGTAATCAAGGTTAAAAGTTAATCATAGTTAGGTTAGATTAACTAGGGTTGAGTTAATTGATTAACCATGGTTAGATTTAATTTTTTTTATTGTTTAATTAATTAAATTCGGAAGAAGTACTGTTCAAATTTATTGTTCACGGCACTATTCATGCAAAAACTAAAAATTGTTAGAAATTGATGTGTTCTTGGTTGCATTGCTTCATTGACGTGCCGATTGTTATATATACTCGTGCAATATGAAGAAATGCTTGATCGAAGTCCAATTGATATTAAAATGGCTTGGTTTATTGAATTTCTCTGTGATTAATTGGATTGCATTGTGTATGTGAAGATTATTTGTTGCCGCATTTCATTATACGTGTGCCAAATGTAACTACATGTCGCGTGAGCATGAATTGTGTTGCATTCACGACCAAGCCAAAGGAAAGACAAGAATGAACTATTTGTTGATGTGTTGCGTGGTTAGATTAAAGTTTATAGCCCAGTATAGTCGGATGACCACCAATCCTTCGGGGTTGTGCCGTGGCCATTGTCACCTGATGGTGGTTAGATGCAGAGTCACAGTTGAGACCGAGCCTATGCTCCTTAGGGAATGTCGTCAATGGGAGAGAGCCCATGACGTCGCCGTGCCTCAAGAGGAAGGATGATGCTTGGTCTACAACCAGTTGACCATCAACCATAAGGTTGTGTTGTGGTCTTGAGAGTCGTAATAATCGGAGCACATGTGGGCATTGAGATATGAGAATAATTGTGCAATGCTCTGATTATTTGCATGTTTCCTACTGCTATGGTGAGGTGATTGACAGTTTCTGCAGGTCGCGTGTGTCAAGGCCAGGTAGGGTTGCCTGTGATTGCACCTGTTTATGAAACTGTCTTCTGCTGTCATTTTCTCTAAGGTAGTGTTAGTTGATTTGATGGATTAGGTTGCATGTTAAACTCTCGAGGCGAGCAAAGTTCCTAACCAGGACTTAGGACTTTAACTTACCGAGTTTATCTCAACCCGTCGTGGTTAACTTTTTCAGGCCCTAGATGATGCAGTACCCGAGGATCGAAGAGAGCGATCCCTCTAAGGCCAGCGAGTAGGCTGCTGTGATCTATACCCCTTTTTTACAAGCCCTCCCCCACTTGTACATTGTTAGGTTAGCTAGGCCGGTCCCTTTTTGAGTAGGCCTTAGCTTTTCGCCTGTAGCAAGGCGTGTTTGCTTGTGCTATAGTTCGGCTAACCTTCAGATGTATAATATGATGTTGTCTTTCCTCTGCTGCTGTTGTTGCTATCCCTATTGTTTGGTTTGGGAGTTGTTCGTTTCCGCATGTGCTTAATTATAAAATGAATTGGTCGACGACAGTACCTAGGACGTCGTACAGTTAGACCTCAAGTGAAATGGGCTTGCCGTGAGCTCAAGAGTCAAAGTGTGACACTTTCGCCTAGCCATACATATTCGGCCATGGCCAGGAGTTGCCTTTCTTCTTGGACGATTAGTTGATAGATTCGGCTGAGCGACGGGATTGGTTCCACGGCAAGGATTTGTGACCAAAAGGTGAGTACCTTCCATTCAAAATCAAGAGAAATCGAGTCACCTACTCTCTATCATGGCTTAGTATTGTCTAAGAGTTGCCTTGGGTCACTTGAGTTGTTTCTTGGCCGCCTCGAGCTTGTTCCATAAAGCCAAGAGTCGATTGAAGCAAGGGTGACCAAGAGGTTCTCTTATTTCAATTCCGACAAGGCTTGAGTGAGCAAGAATAGCTTGGCTCAGTTGAGCTTCCCGTACATCTCATGAATGTTTTCTCACATGGCCTTCAAGTCTTTAGTCGGTGGGAGTTCGACTGTGACTTCAGGAGCTACATAATTCCTTATCCATGTGAAAGAGCTAGTTGCATATGCGCCAACAATTGGAGGCTAGCGATATCACCTTGGTGGAGGTGAATAAGTCATTCTAACAAATCTTTAAAAATTTAAAGCAAAAGTAAAATAGTGAAGATCTGAGTCGAAACAATGATAGTAGAATAAGGATATTTACTAGAGTGCAAAATTCAGAGTCTAAACATAGATGTAATTTAATGGCACACGAAAGATTATCAAAAGTAATAAACAAGAGTTTAGGGATAAGAGAATTAGCACACAAAATTTATAGTGGTTTGGCTTATAGTAAACCTACGTCTACTTTTCATGTTGATAGCCTACTAGCTAGATTTCATCAGATGATTAATAAGAAATTACAGCCGTGAGTGATGATCCTTAATATATGATAGGTCTCACTATCTCACGCAATCACTCTTTTTAGTTTCTCTCAAATATTACAATTTGTAGCTCAAGAAAGACAAGTGCATAGAATCGAAATTCTATCAAACTTTGAAATTTCTAATTCTCGACTTTGTCTCATTGTTTCTCCTAGGTCTCCTTTTATACTCATTCACTTCCAATTTAGCCATCGGACATTCTCCAAAGATTTATCTTCTAATCTACCTAGTGGACAGATTTGTATGAAGAAGATTGAGTAGCCATTCAATGACAAAATCTGAACCTCCGTTGAATAGGTTGCCTGTACAACCAAGTTCATGATTCTCATAAGTAGAGATCTTCGTTTTCAAAAGGTAACTTGCCTTGAGATTGATTACCAATCAATGAAGATGTTTTGTATAACAAAATTAATTGCAAAATAATCTTAAGATTGAGAGTCAATCAAGTCTTTCTATGTATGAAATTCAAACCTCATCACTAGCCATGAAATGATTTTCTGAGTCTAAATTAACTTCTCAATCAAATGAAATTGTCTGAGCCTGAATCTTCCAATTGTTTGGATAGACTTCATATAGAATTTGAATATGTCAAACTTCTTAACAAAATTCACATGCAAGTTTTGTTGATATCCTCATGTCACTCTAATAATCTACATGACATAAATTCATGATATCCATAAAGTAGCACATTAAGTCACGATATTCAGACAAACTTAAACTTGAGTCTGAACAGGATCAGGATTGCTATAGACTTCTTCCATGAACAACTTCCTAAATCAAAGATACTAGAAAGTACTTATCAGATTTATAATATACTCATGGATAGTGTTGTCAACTTTAAAATCCATTGGGAAGTTTTCTCAACACTGGTATCGCTATAATCGATCGTCAGTCGGAAAGCTACGATTCCATTGAGGAACCATAACCGTCTTTGTCTTTTGTCACTAGAACTTGCTAGAAATCTTGAGCCTAGGTGGTGTAGTTTTCTGGTCTGGCGGGTTGTAGGCTAATGAGTTGTAGCTTTGGTTTGTTGACTGGCGATATATAGAGAGGGTCACCAAGCTTTGGCCTGCTACTGGTGGTTGAGATAGCATAGGGCATGAAATCAGGTTAGAACCCCTAGTATGGATTTGTCCCCAAACCAGTTAGGGTTAGTTCGGGTGTTTGACTCGGAGGTGTCCAACCCGACCCACCATTCGGGTAGGTCCAAGAACAAAAGAAACCACCCCACCTCCATTGGGTTAGGCTCTAAGCCTTAGAGCCACTTCTTCTCCAGATGAGTTGTGTTGGGCTCATCGCTGACTTGGCCCGACGGCCCATTGACCTCAAACTGGAAACCAGTGGACCAGTGGCCACTGGGCTGAGCTGGGATATTGAACCGTTGCAAGAATAGAAACAACAGGATATTGAGCGAAAGACTTCTCCTCTTGAGTTGGATTGATTTGATCCAAGGTCTGATTTCAAGGCAAATTGGAAGCTTCCTCCAACGCAGGATCACGGTTTTCATTGAAACTTGTATTTTGGTTTTTTGGCATGGCATCATTGATAAATAGATATGTGGATTCCTACCCGAAGTGTTAACTTTGTTTTGTAGGGTATGGTTTGCAATAACAAATTAGAGAAACTAATTGGAAGCAATCCATAAGACTTTGTGGGAGCTAGGTCAGGAAGGAGAGCTTTGCTACCATGATAAAAAAAAAATGAAAATATTGGAGGAATTGTAATTGTATTGCTCTATGTGTTGTACATGCACATAAGCTTATTTATAATACAATAAAGATAAAATAGGAAAAATATACAAGATAGCATTATGCTATTATACCGTCTAATTATCTAATCTTACGAATTGATTGAATCAAGTAGTCTGTAATCAAAATTAGAATCAATATTGAATTAAATCGTATCTCCAACTATTAAAGCCAACCTTCAATAAAGCCAAAAGGGAGAAGATTCTATCGGATGCTTTGATAATTTCATGGGTAATGATGTAACACCATTTAGAAGGTGTGGGCCCTGATTGGTTGTTGTACTTGTCTTTTGGAGGTTTCTCTTCTTGTAGTGTTGTGTATACTTTGGGGACATATTAAAGTTGTAAGTTCATTTGTTGTTGTCTCTTTCTGTAATGCAAATATTGAAGTTTAATGAATCCAAGTGTTTAATGATGAGTTAGACAATGATCATTGATGATAATTGGTCGATGATGCTTGTTGTGCGAAGCTTGAAGATAGTGGTTGACGATGGTATTTATGTTGCCGACAACGCAATGCAAAATGCTAAGAATTCTACTTGAACCAAGAAGCAATCAATATTAGACATATGTCAGTACCACTATACTGCAATGAAGTGATTGGACATTCCACTGCAGCTGAGATGTCTGCATCCGCTATGTAACATACGCAGTTTTCTTATCTGTTAAAAGCTAAAAGTAGTCATTTGGACGAAGCTCTCAGTCAACCAACATTCTCATATTATTCTTTAATGGCTTGGAAATGAACGCAGGAAAAGACTACATTTGCACATTAATAAAACATCACAGTATTAAAATTGACTTCTATTAATCCATATCAATATTTGACGAAATCAGTTTACATTACTACCACACAAAAAACAACAAAATAGATAACAAATTTTTCACATAAATGAATTTCATTCGCCTGATCTTACTAGAAATGCTATCTGATACTCCGGTTTAACAGCAACCCTGATGCCCAATCCAATAGGATTTGAAGGGACTTTTTTTTGGTCTCTGGGTATTGCGTTTTCTCTGTTTGCTTACTTTTTTTATCGAGTTTGCCTAGAATTTCTAATATCGAGGCGTGAGTTGATACTTTTATCTGACCGGATGGTCGAATTTGGATTTCATAGTGTAAAATGGGAAAGGGTTGTCTCCTTTCTGCTGTTATTTGTGGATTGTCGTTGTACAAGACCTGCTTTTGGCTTATTAGTGTTGGGGCTTGAAGAATGGTTTTGCGAACTCTAGCTTTTCAATTCCAAGTGATCAATTTATTTTGTAAGGAAAAACTGAATGTGGATGCATATAGATGGAGGAGTTCACTGGAAGTCTCGACTCTGTGTACGAAATGCAATTGTGGTTTGGATATTTTGATTGGTGCAATTAAGTTTTAAATTTTTGTCAAATTAGTGCAATGGATTCTCTAAAGCTAGAGATTACCCCCTAAGAGAAATCGGAAAAGTGATCATTTATTTTCTCTGTTGGCTTGTCTGATACAAGCGAGGAATAATGAGGATGTTAATCGTGATGTTGCTATGATGCACCTATTTGTTGCTTAGATGATTCTCTATCACCACCAAGTCGTTGCTTATTTTGGAGCTTTTTGTATAGTCTTTATTGAACATCAAAGTCGCACAGCTCTAATAATACTCTCGCAAGAGAAGCTCTTGAGGAAGAAGATGAATACACTACTATTCTTGCTGAAATGTCTTTTCACTTACCATTCTAAGAAACCAATTACAAGACTCGCTTATATATAAAACACGACTCTTGACATACCTTAGATATATGAAAAGACACGTCTAAATACATAGTAATAAGGACACTTTAATATGTGTGCCGAAACGACTTCCATCGGAAATTGAACAGTCTTTCGACTAAAACCACGAAGAGTCACGAGAGATAGGCGGTGATATATTCAATACTCCCCCTCACCGGCTACTCTCTCTCTAAGGATAGTCCTTGCGACCATACCAAGCTGAGCTCGGAACTCTTCAAACTTTGCAGCTCCAAGACCTTTGGTGAAGATATCAGCAACTTGATCACCTGTCTTGATGTACTTCATGTTGATCTCGCCCTTCAACACTTTCTCTCGCAGAAAGTGATAGTGGACTTCCACATGCTTAGTCCTAGCATGGAAAACTGGATTCTCTCGCCAAGCTTATAGTGGATAGATTATCACAATACAATATTGTCGAATAATCTATTGACCGATGAAGATCATCCAATAGCTGCATTAGCCACGTGCTCTCCGAGCTGCCATTGCCGCTGCTCGTATTCAGCTTCGTTGTAGACAAAGACACGGTCGGCTGTCTTTTACCGCACCAGATACTACCGCGATCCAAGATTAAACGAGTATCCAAAAGTAGTTGATCGCCGTGTGTGTTGATCTCCAGCATAGTCGGCATCACAATGACCGACCAACTCACTTGATGATTCCTTTTTATACAAAAGCCCAAAATCAAAAGTCTTCTTTACATACCTTAGGATACGCTTGGCTGCATCCAAGTGAGGCTTCCTTGGCTTCTCCATGAATCGACTCACTACTCCTACTGCAAAAGCGATGTCAGGCCGAGTTATGGTAAGGTAAATTAGACTACCTACCAATTGCCTATACACAGTCGAATCTTCAAGCTCTCGACCTTCTTCAGCACATAGCTTCGCGTTCCCATCCAATGGAGTAGATATAGGTTTGCAATCAATCATTCCGAATTTTTTCAAGAGATCTCGTGCATACTTTTGTTGACATAGGAATAATCCTTCCTTTGTCCTATCAATCTCGAGCCCCAAAAAGTGTTTCAATTCTCCAAGCTCCTTCATCTGGAACCGCATAGAGAGGTTGGCTTTAATTCCACATATCTCATCTTCATCATCTCCGGTAATGATGAGATCATCCACATAAACCAGCACAACTGCAACCTTTCCATCTTTTGCCTTCACAAACAGGCTCGAGTCTGCTGGGGCTACATTATAATTGTTCTTCAACAAGAATTCTGCAATCTTTCCATACCACGCTCTTGGGGCTTGCTTCAAGCCATATAATGCTTTCTTTAGCTTGCAAACAAATTCTGGATGAATTTTGCTCTTGAAGCCATCCGGTTGCTCCATATATATCTCTCGCTCGAGTTCTCCATGCAGGAAAGCATTCTTCACATCCATCTGCCACACATTCCACGACTTGCTTGCTACAAGTGCTAATAGAACTCGAACTGTGGTAACCTTTGCCACCGGGCTAAAGGTCTCTTCATAATCAACCCCATATTTTTGTGAAAATCCTCGAGCCACTAGACGTGCTTTATACCTCTCAATTGACCCATCCGGTCGAGTTTTAAGTTTATAAACCCATTTACAAGAAATAGGACGTACCTCTTTAGGTTTCGGTACCAAGTCCCATGTCTCATTCTTCTTTAGTGCGAGGATTTCTTCTTCCATGGCCTTCCTCCATTCGTACCCTTCAAGGCTTCTTCATATGTCGAAGGCTCGACCATGCCAACATCTTCAGTCAATGCCGCATTGGCATACTTGGGGTTTGGCTTCCTTTGCCTTGTCGATCTCCGAAGTTGAGGCTCCTCCTCTTCAAGTTCTTCGACCTGACTTGGTCGAAGTTCTTCTGTCGACCTGACTTGGTCGAAGTTCTTCTGTCGACCTTGGAGGCTCACTAGATGAACTTGTCGATCCTGGTGATTGTGCTTCGACATCTTTTTCAACAGGCTGATTCTCATCGAATTCTTTCAGCCTTTCTTCGACCTCTTCGTCAAAATGTTGTGAATTTGGCAATTCGACAGCTTGATGTGACCACCAAGATGACATTTCGTCGAACACCACATTCCTTGAAGTATAGCACCTCCCTATTGTAGGATCGCAGCACTTCCACCCCTTTCGTTGATCATCATATCCCACGAATATGCAACGGATTGCCTTCTTGTCAAATTTGCTGCGAAGATGATCAGGCACAAATGCATAACATACACATCCGAAGACTTTAAAGTGACTTACCACAGGCTTGCGTTTCCATAGCTTCTCGTATGGTGACATAAAACCAAGCCTTACTTGTGGCAACCTATTAGTCACGTGAGCCGCCGTCTTCATACATTCAGCCCAAAACCTCGGTGGAACATTTTTTGCGTGTAACATGCTCCTACATGTCTCAGCTAGATGCCGATTCTTTCTTTCAAAGCAACACCGTTTTTTGTGGCGTATACGGACAAGTATACGTCGACGTACCTTGTACTTTTGCAAATACTTCGTAAACTCGTGGGAAGTGTACTCTCCCCCGTTATCGGTGCGTAGGCAACGAATTTTTCTGCCTACTTCACTTTCAACATTCTCCTTAAACACCGTAAATTTGATAAATGCTTCAGATTTTTCCTTCATGAAATCAACCCAGACGTACCTGGAGAAGTCGTCGATGAAAGTGATCATATACTTGAATCCGCTAAATTCATTTGCTTCACCGGACCAAACACATCCGAGTGAACGAGCTCGAGAGGCATCCGAGATTTGAACGACGATTCTTCATACGGAAGTTGATGTGCCTTCCCCGTCGGCACCCGGCACAAACCACATTTTCTTGCACTTCCAACTGGGAAGACCCTCAACATGTTCTTTTGCATCATCACCTTCAACTTGTGATAACTTACATGCCCAAGCCGCGCATGCCATAAATCAGGTGTATCATTCCTTCGGGTTTTGTTTACGTATGCCGTTTGAGCAGACATCACGTAAACAGACTCCAGCCGACGTCCCTCCATGATTGGTCGACCAGTGGGCTTCAAACTTCGGTACACCTTAACATCTCGTGGACCGAACACCACATAATTACCCGAGTCTGTGAGCTGGGACACAGACAATAAATTCTTCTTCATTCCTGGCACATGATACACACTTTTCAATTCAACTTGTTGTGAATTGAACCGAGGAGTTATCATCGTCTCGCCGATATGAGTAATCGGCAACCTCGAGCCGTCTGCAGTAATAACAACACGTCCTCCAACATAATTGCGCATGTTCGATAGCTTGCCTTGATCTCCAGTCATATGACTCGAACACCCTGAATCAACAATCCAGTCGTAATCATAATTAATTGACTTTTCACTTACAGAGATTAATGCCATCGCATCGTTTAACTCGATTGCGGAAGAGGCAGCAAACTCGTCTGACGCCACTATTGCAACAGACGTTTGGAAATCCCATTCCTTCTCTTCATCGAAATCATTCCTCTTCGATGATGCTGCAACATTTCCTTCAACTTTCTTCGCTTGACAATCTCTGGCAAAGTGGCCCTCCTTGCCGCAGACGTAACAATGTCCATTACGTCTTTTTGCCATCGCGCCGCCCGCTCCCCCCGGTCGAAGGCTCGACTCTGGACGCTTTTGCCATCCATCACGAGCTGGTTGCTTTTGCCATTCGACATGGCTTTTCTTGGACTTGCCATCTTTATTGTCAACACCGGTTCGCCTTTGGCCCTTGAACCCTCTTTTATCACTGAAGAGGGCACTTTCTTCTTCCTTAATCGAAACCTTAGACATTTGACTATCTAAAGTCTCTTGGTTAGCCAAAATATTCTCCAGATCGGTCAACGTCGGTTGAGTTGCCCATCCACGAGTAGCCGTAATAATACCGTTATACTCCGGCTTTAACCCGTGAATAATAATTCTTCTCATTCTTGTTTCTGAGATGGCATTAGCGGGATCCAACCTTGAAATTTCGTCACAAATAGACTTAACTTTGGAGAAATACTGACTCACCGTCATATTTTGTTGTGACATTGACAGCAACTCATTCTCCAGCCTTTGTAGCTTGGCATCATTCGACCTTGCGAATAACGCTGCCAAGTTATCCCACGCCTCCCTGGGAGTCTGCGCGCTCTTAATGTGTGGCAATAAATCATCTTCGACAGTTACAGCAAGAGCATAAAGCGCCTTACCCGCTTTGATCTTCCATCTCCTCTGTTCATCATCGTCTCTAGGTGCCGTGGTGTTGCTACCGCCAACAATATCCCACAAATCCTGACCCAGCAAATAAAACTGCATCCTGACGCTCCAATTATTATAGTTGGAGTTGTTGAGCTTCTCAATGCCATTCGTCGAACTTGAAATATCCGCCATCTGACTTGCAATAATGCCCGGCACTACTCCAAGAAACCTTGATCCCCGACCAATCGATCACAGTCCCTGACTGTACACCGGCAGAACTTCGACGTATTCTGGTTCTTGACCACCGTCTTCACGAACTATGCTCTGGAAGACTTGACTCACGGTCCTTGACAACCGTGCTCACGGTCCTTGACAACCGTGCTCTCGGTCTCAGATAACCTTGCTCTGATACCAATTATTGAACATCAAAGTCGCACAGCTCTAATAATACTCTCGCAAGAGAAGCTCTTGAGGAAGAAGATGAATACACTACTATTCTTGCTGAAATGTCTTTTCACTTACCATTCTAAGAAACCAATTACAAGACTCGCTTATATATAAAACACGACTCTTGACATACCTTAGATATATGAAAAGACACGTCTAAATACATAGTAATAAGGACACTTTAATATGTGTGCCGAAACGACTTCCATCGGAAATTGAACAGTCTTTCGACTAAAACCACGAAGAGTCACGAGAGATAGGCGGTGATATATTCAATAGTCTTGTGCCATGGGCATTGAATGCCGCAAATTTTTTGATAGATGATGGAGACTTGGGTGTTGGGGTTTAAAATTCCAGGTGATCCCATTATTATTTTGATTAACCGACGTTCCATGTATGAACTTGTTCTTTACCCATTGCTCATGTTGAACTCATAATGTGAAATCTTGAATTTGTTCTCATTTATGTTTTCTCTGACTAATTAGTTGACATGTCAAGATCTTAAAAGGATTGAGAAGAATATCGAACTACTGAACGATTCGAGAGACATAGAGTTGTATGCTTAGTTCATAAGGACGAGGAATATAACTCACTAAGCGATCAAGAACTTTGGCCAAATTTGGCTGGTCACTTGTCTGCGTTTCTCTTGGAACACAGGTTTCTTTGTGTTGTTTGGATTAGGCTGAATGCTTTTGTCAGATTATCTCTCTTGCTTGGTACGTTGTGCCTGCCCCTGCAGATCATGCAAGACATCACAAGCTCATGGTTAAACTTTGATAATGCAGCTGGTTTATGATGCTGTCAACAAGCATACATTCTTATGCTTGGCCAGAGGTTAGATGTAGCAGGAGAATAATTAGAACAAGCTCCGTGTCTTATCGGTTGAAGTTTATTCACCTGAATTTTCGTTACTTGGATTCCCTTGGTTTACGGATTATATCAACAATGTACATAGCATAACAGTTTTTGGAGTAGAGTTTTTTCTCCTTCAGTATATGGCTGTGCGTCTAATGTACAAAATTATTCTTCAGTAGAAACTGGAGGGATTCACAAGAGCAGTAATCTTGTGTTGGATCGCTATAGCCATCTCCTAATTGATCAGTCCTGTTTTAGTCAATGCAGGATCACAGCATAATAATGTGATCTTTCCTTGCTTTGGCTGTTGTTCTTTCGCACTGTTGAGCAGTGTCTCTTCGAGAATACAACTCAAGTAATGCAAATCGAATACATTATTAGGGACTGGCGGCCGCCAGTCCCTATTGTTTTGTGTAAATCCGGGATGAATTTGTGACATGAGCAGCGAGTAAAAACGGATCCTATCTGAACTTGCATTCTTAAACTGAGGCTTGAGATCTGCTCTGTACAGAATTGCTGCACTTGAAGCCATTTCTAAATGTGGCAGTCTCGCTCAAGTTTCCACTTGCAAATTTAAAGCGTTACGTCAATTAAAATTGGTTAAAAAAATAATAATAACAAGAAGAGCTTTTCTTTTGTCTGAGAAAGCTGGAAATTTTAAGAAAAAATTAAATAAACATTGGTAATTTAGTCAATGAAAAATTGTTAAGTCACACTAATAAAGATTGATAGTTTCATGTAATATTTGGTAAATTCAACCTTTTTGTTAAGATTGATAAATTAAAAGGTAATAAATAATAAGATAATTTTATTTTGTGAGATAAGAAGTTGGTAATTTAAAAAAAAAAATGTTTGAAACCAACTTGAATAAGAGTTGGGCTATCACGCCCCGACTCTCGAGTACACGACAACCCTGACTCACTTGCGGTCAAATAAATACGACATCCCATGATACATCACCGACCATTTTTATCTTATAATTATGCACATGCGGAAGTGAATATTAAACCCCAATCAACAACAACAATTAGGATAGTCAGAAAACCAATCAAAAAACACATTTAACATTATCATTTTATTTATCAATTGATTAACTTAGGAAGTTTACATATATAGGCCCTTACAACGGCAACTTCCTACAGCGTCAATAAAACCAGCAGAGCCCGGGTTAATCTACTCCGTCCAAAACATGACAAAGAACTGTACCACCTGTCGGTTCTCTATACTACAGACTTGAAAATGGTTAAACAACAACAGGTGAGATATAAATTTCAGTAAGTTAAAATTGTAAGCCTCAGTTAAGAAGCTCTCTCACCTTGAGGCACCCTAATATTCATCCTATTATTGATAAAAGATCAATAGCAAAGCACCCTACGCTTTACCTTAACTATTAACGTGCATAGGTCTTCAATCATAAATAGTTTATAGCGGCCATTGAATGTGATCACAAGCATTCTCACATTGCCTTGGTTTACGTACCCTACATGATACAAACTTACATGCGCCAGAAATAATGCAATCAAACATTCACATAATTAGAACATAATTTATATTTCCTCATGCATAATGCACTCATGTGTGTTCTGATTATTATAACCCCTAGGGCCTCAGTGCAACCCGAAAGTTAGCCGTCTTCTAGCATAATCAAGCATTTATCACGATTACTCAAGGCACGCTCGTCTCATATGGGAGTCTTCCGGCTTAACCGTGCTTTTATCACGGCCACTTAAGGCACACTTGTCTCGGACGGGTGTATTATCATAGCCACGCATGGCACACCCACAATCATCCGGGGGTATTATCACGGCTACATAAGGTATGCCCATAATCATACAAGGGCTTTATCACAGCCATTCAAGACACACTAGTAATCAGGTAGGGGTTTTATCACAACCATGAAGGGCACACCCCTAATCAAGTGGGAGTTTCATTATGGCCATAAATGGCACACTCGTCCTCAAACGGGGATATTATTATAGCCACGCATGGCATGCTCATATCATACGGGGGTAACAGGCTTTTATTAGGTGATCATGCAAGCACCTCAATTGCTCAAATTCATTTCTCTTCTCATCCTTAGCCAATGTAACCATAGTTCATGCTCACACAACATGGTTACTGTAATTTCATATGTACAATGCAATACCATGGACAAGCTCGGCTTATACGCTTTCAATCACAACGACGTGCATAAACTCGGTACATAAATTAAGCAATTGTCACCTAAATTATTCATTTATCGCCCTATTGCGATTACCAAACAGTTAATTGTAAATAATTAACTTACAAACCAAGTAGGAAACACACATAAAATTCACCTATCATTTCCTTATTATAAATAACAACCTACTATAGTTAATTCACCTCAATAGAATTAATTATAATTATCACTGAAAATAATTAATTAATTATTTTCCGAAAATAATTAATTATATATTACCCAAAATAATTAATTATTCATTAACCAAAAATAATCCATTACTCAAAAATGATTAATTAATTATTACCCAAAAATAATTAATTAATCATTATTCGAGAATAATTAACCATAATTCATTATTATTTTTATAAAAAATAAAAAATAATTAATATTTATGATTAAAAATAATTAATTGTAATTAATTAGTCCAAAAATAATTAATTGTAATTAATTATTTCTAAACATGATTAACCCTAGTTAATCCTCATTAACCAAGGTTAATTAAACTAATTAACCTTAAATCAAGATAATTAAAATATTTTTATATTAAGCAAGACTAGTAAAATAATTTAATACTAACCGGGATTAACTATAATTAATCAACCATTAATCTCAAATTAAGGATGGATTAGTTTAGAAGACAGAGAAGACTGAAGGAGGGGGGTTTGGACGCCCGGGAAAAAGAAATGAGCGGGGAGGGGAGAGAGAGCGCACATGGGGGTGGGTGAAAAAGAGAGGAGAGAGGGAGAAAAAGAGAGGGAGGGAGGAGGATGCACGTGTGAAAAGTGGGGAAAAGTGAGGAGAGAGAGAGAAAAGAGGGGGAGGACGGACGTGTGGAGGGGAGGAGAGAGGGAAAAAATAATAATATTTTTATTATTATTAACTCCCTTGACTTTTCACTCTCTTTTGTCTTTTGTGCTCAAGAGGGGTAATATGGCAATTTCATCAATTAAAATACAATTTTCCCAAATTGCTCTTGGGTAAGAAATGAAGACGTGGCTTTGGAATTGAGCTCGATGAATAGTAATGGCTAGCAAAGTTGTCGGGTTCAAAATGGACTAGAATTTGTATTGGGCTCGGAAATAGACTTAGGAAAATAATTTGGGCTTGATGGACCCTTGTCCAACCCATTTCCTTGTGGTCTCAAATTTTCGATCTATAAATTCCTTTTTTGATGTTTCCACGCAAACCAATAACTTTGAGAATTTAATGAGGCGGTATCTAACATTTTAATCTTAACATTCTTGAAAGTTCGATACTTAAAATAGGATTAAAATTCATAGTTAAATTCAACCAATTGCAGCTTTAGTATATTTCAGACTAACGGAAGGCTTTTAGGAGTTATGTTTATTTGACTCGTAATTGAAATATTATCAATCCACGTTTAAGTCTTCTCAACTCATGGATGACTTCGGTTTTCATGTAATTGCAAGGGATCAATTGCTTATTCCAAAGTACACGATCGTTAGAAATCAATTTAGAGTCGGTCGTAGTCCATATAATGGTACTATGGAATTACCTGTGGTGCAATTATATTTTCTCTGTGAATCAATCTATAGTTGTTCCTTGATCCCTGTATCAGCATAGGATCATCCCATGTCAATCCTTATGGTCAAATCATCAATCTATAGTCAAGTTCCCTAGTCGTGCGTAACGAAATCCTTAAAAGCCTTTCTTCTTTGGTTAGTATCTTATGAGTGGCCAAATCTTAGTGAATGTAACTAATAGAGCATTGATAAAATAACCACTTCATATATCCTTAAATGAGTCAAAAATTTAGGATGTCACAACTCTTCCCCCTTACAGAAATTTCATCCTCAAAATTGGCATCATTACTAAAATCCTCAAAAAGATGGGGGTATTGAAGCCTCATTATTTCCTCGCTTTCCCACATAGCTCCTTCCATTTCATGATGATGCCATACCACTTTGACTAAGAGAATCGTCTTATTCCAAAACACGTGCTCCTTCGATCCACAATCCGTATTGGTCTTTCCACGTGTGATACCCTGTCGTCCACGTAATTTCAAGATCCTTTCTGTGAATACTTGAAAATCAGCTTTCCTCCTAGCTACATACAATTCCAGGATCTTTCGAATTGCAAGGTCCATTACTTGCACACTTTAAATCCTGGATTGTATTTTGAGCTCAACTTTGAGAGTAGCCATTAGACTTGAGAGGTGACTTATCTCAAACTTGAACTCCGAGTCTCAAATTTCTTCTAGTAGTACTCAATATTGAACCATCATGTGCGCAATTAAAAACTTTCGATTAAGCACTTCTACAACTTTATTAGCCTTGTCAAGACGGTGCAAAATGTTACAGTTGTAGTCCTTAAGAAGCTTCATCCATCGACAACATCTCATGTTTAACTCCTTTGGGAAAAACAGGTATTTCAAGTTCTAATGGCTCGTAGAAATTCGAAATCGCTCTCTGTTTCCTCCAAGTTTCTGGCACAAAAATAATTGCCACTAATTCAAGATCATGCGTCAGATAATTCTTGTGAGATCTTAACTGATGTGATACATATGCAACCACTCTTGCATGTTGCATTAGAACACAAATAATTCTTTATAAGACGCATCGCTATAAATTTTATATCCACCAAAGCCAGACGGGATTGTCAATACCAGTGCAGTAATTAGCTTATGCTTAAACTCTTGAAAATTACGCTCGCACTTATCCGTCCATTCAAACTTTTCATCCTTTTTCAGCAATTGGGTCAAAGGCATGGCTATAACAGAGAACTTTTCCATGAATTGCTTGTAATAGCCAACCCATTCCTAAGAAACTCCTTATTTCAATCACCATCATTGGCCTCGGTCAATTCATTGCAAATTCCATTTCTCGCTCTAGGGTAATCTAGGTAATTCCTTCGGAAAGACATCGAAAAAAATCTTGCACTACCGCAATGTCTTCCATCCTTAGTTCCCTAACCAACGTGCTAACTATGGTTGTCCAAATAATCTTGACAACCTTCATCCAACAATCTAGTCACCTTAAGTGAAGAAATAACTGGGATCGAGCGTCTTCCTCAATTCCCCATGAACTTGAAACTAATGCCATTTATCAGGTCAAACTAGATTATCTTTCCATAATAATCCATTGTAGCTCGTTGCTTAGTAAGCAAATTCATCCCAATGATGACATTAACATCGTACATAGCTAAGAGCTTCAAGTCTATACTTCCTTCTTGACTGTCGACAACTAAATTACAACCTAAACATTCCATCGCAGATAATACCTCATCCTTTAATGGAGCAGAATTACTATGAACTGCTTCTAATGGTTTTGGTCTTAACCCCACTAATTTAATTAACTGCTTAGCTAATAACAAATGCATAGCTCTCGACTCAAATTACGCATAAGCAACATGGTCATACAAAGAGACAGTACCTATAATCATGGCCTGCGAATCTTCCACTTCCTTTCTAGTGACAGCATACACTTCTCTTTGCATCAAAGGGTGATTGAGGTTGTTCTATGGAGCGTTCCCTATAGGTTGTTCTCCTTGCTACGATGGCACTTGTACTCTCATGGGCCAGCATGGGCAATTCCTCACTTTGTGTCCATGCTGACCACATCCATAGTAGGCTCCTATCTTAGGAGAACACGGAGCACTTCCAGCTATTGTCTTACTTGTGGCTGTTGAGGTCACTTCATTGGTTGTCGGCGAGGACAATTCCTCGCACTGTGGCCTTGTTGGCCACACTCAAAACATGCTCCACTCCTGCACAGGCATGGGGTTGTTACATGTTTCTTCCCATAGAATTGGCACTCATCATTCAAGTTGTATGCTGATTTCCTAACACCGTTCTTCTTGTTGGGTGGGATAGGATATTTTCCTCCTGTCATCGGCTTCTTCCCAAACCGATGATTATCCCCATGAGGGACAAACCGCGATCCAAATGCGATTGCTTGTTATGTTATGTTTTCAATCAGCTAGGCCCTATTGTACAGTTCACCATAATCTTCAAATTCAGGGGCACTGGTTGGTCCTTAATCTTCTGTTTCAAACCATCCCAGAATCTCCTTGCTCTGTTCACTAGGTCCTCAATCAACCTCGGTACATACTTTGATAGTTCAACGAACTTCACTTCGTACTGATCCACTGACATTTGGTTTTGTTGAAACTGCTAGAACTTAGTAATCTTTTGCTCTTGGGCGCATTTCGAGAAATACTTGCCATAAAAGGCTTCCATGAAGGTACCCCACTTCAGGGTCGTACCTTTAGGATATACTCTCCGTTGGGTAGCCTCCCACCATGTACTAGCGTTGTCTTGCAACTGATAAACAACCAGTATCACCTTGTTCTCCTCAGAGCACTTTAGCAATGCAAAAGTCTTCTCCATTTCCTTGACCCAAAGGATTGTGGCCTCAGGTCACCCATCCCAACGAACTTCGGTGGCTCCAACTTCAAGAACTGTTGAACTAACTCATACATCCGCAGTTCGTCATTCCCATTACTAGCTAATAGGACCTCATTAGGTGCGATGACAGTAGTAGCAACAACGGGGGCAGTAGCAATAGTAGCTTGATTCTGAACTTTTTGCTCGATCATATTCCCTAGGGCTTCCAACATTTGTAAGATTTCATCCAATATTGGATCCCTTGGTGTTCTACCTCCAACACCAGTCCGACCTTCCACTGCCCTTCTTCTAAGGGCTATTTGTTCAGGATTATTTATCTCGTAGGATTCTCACAGAAACTATGAACAACCCGCTTATAGCAAGAAATTTAAGTAAACAAACACAAGCATGAAGTGTTTTCCTAACTAGTTATCCCAAAATCCATAGCACCTTATCATTCCAGGTATTAATTGGGCTTTGATACTAAGTCCGGCGAGAATGTCACGCCTTAACCCTTGAGCATGCAATAATTCCTGTTCACTTGCGGTCAAATGAGTGTGACGTCCCAAGACGCATTGCCGACCATTTTTTTTTATCTTATAATTATACGCATGCGGAAACGAATATTAAACCCCGATCAACAACAACAATCGAGATAGTCAGGAAAACCAACCAACAAACACATTTAATAGTATCATTTTATTTATCTATTCATTAACCTTAGGAAGTTTACATATACAGACCCTTACAACAGCAACTTCCTACAAAGTCAATAAAACTAGCAGGGTCTAGGTTAATTTACTCATTCCAAAACACGGTAACGAACCATACTACCTGTCGGTTCTTCACATTACGGGCTTGAAAATGGTTAAACAACAACATATGAGATAAAAATCTCAGTTATTTAAAATCCTAAGCCTCAATTAGGAAGTTCTCTCACCTTGGGGCGCCCTAACATGCATCCTATTATCTATGACAGATTAATAACAAAGCGCCCTACGCTTTACCTTAACTATTAACGTGCATAGGTCCTCAATCATAAATAGTTCATAACGGCCATCGAATGCAATCACAGGCATTCTCACATTGCCTTGGCACATGTACCCTACATGATACAAACTCACACGTGCGAGAAAAAATGCAATTAGGCATTCACATAATCAAAACACAATTTATATTCCCTCATGCGCAATGCATTCACGTGTGTTCCGATTATTATGACCCTAAGACCTCAGTGCAACCTGAAGGTTAGTCATCTTCTAACATAATCAAGCATTTATCACCGCCACTCAAGGCACGCCCATCTCATACATGGGTCTTCCGGCTTAACCGAGCTTTTATCACGGCCACTTAGGGCACACCTATCTCAGACGGGATTATCATCATGGTCACGTAGGGCACACCCGCAATTATATGGGGGTATTATCATGGCCACACATGGCACGTCAGTAATCATAGGGGGGCTTTATCACTACCATTCAAGACACACCCATAATCAAGGGGTTTTATCACGGCCACGTAGGGCAGACCTACAATCAGCGGGGGTTTCATCACGGCCACGAATGGCACACCCATCTTCGAACGGGGGTATCATCACGGCTATGCATGGCACGGCCGTATCATACAAGGGCAATGGATTTTTATTAGGTGATCATGCAAGCACCTCAACCACTCAAATTCATTTCACTTCTCATCCTTAGCCAATGTAACCATAGTTCATGCTCACACAACATGGTTACTACAATTTCATACGTATAATACAATAAGATAACCTGAAGTGGTCACACGAACAAGCTCAACTTATACGCCTCCAATCAACATAAACTCAGTACATAAACCAAGTAATTGTCACATAAATTATCCATTTATCGCCCTATTGTGATTACCAAATAGTTAATTGTAAATAATTAATATAAAAACCAAGCAGGAAACACATATAAAATTTACCCATCATTTCCTTATTATAAATAACGACCTACTATAATTAATTCACCTCAAAAGAATTAATTATAATTATCAACCAAAATAAATAATTAATTATTACCCAAAACGAATTAATTAATTATTATCCGAAAATAATTAATTATTTATTGACCAAAATAATTAATTATTCATTACCCAAAAATAATCCATTACTCTAGAATAATTAATAAATTTTTACCCAAATATAACTAATTAATTTATTATTCGAAAATAATTAACCATAATTATTTCTTTAAAAAAATTAATTATTTATAAAAAAATAATTTATTATTAATATTTATTATTAAAAAGAATTAATTATAATTAATTAGTCCAAAAATAATTAATCATAATTTAATTATTACTAAACATAATTAACCCTAATTAATCCTCATCGACCAAGGTTAATTAAACTAATAAACCTTAAATCAAGATTAGTAAAATAGTTTAATATTAAGCAAGATTAGTAAAATAATTTAATACTAATCGGGATTAACTATAATTAATCAATCACTAATCATAGTTAATTATAGTTAATCAATCACAAATCACAATTAGCACAAAGCACACTTAATTAGTGCTAAACTAATTCTAGCCAAGATTAGTAAACTAATCCATCTCTAATTTCAGATTAACTCCCTAATTGAGAGATTAGGAAATAATTTAGCATAACCGGTAGTTTTGAATTTCAGGATTTGTTCCAAATATTGAATAACTTGAGTTATAATAATGAGGTTCCTTTTTTATTTCTTACTTTGTGTGCCTTTCTTTTATTTGCAGGTGTAGTTGCAAAATTTCGACGACGAATGGTGGCAGCGGGGGGAACACAAGGGTATGTCCAGAACGGCGAGGGGTCGCCACGCAAAAATGGGTCTCAGTAGGGTGGGGTGTTCGGTGATGGTTTCCGTGAGGAGAAATGAGAGGCGGATGGTGGGGTGTAGCTCACGGATGGGCGGCACGGCCATGCTCCAGTGCGTGGGTGGAGGTGGCAGTGGCGGTGGCGGTTCCGTGCGGCTAGGGGGATGAACAGAGGGGAAAATGAAAAAAACGAAGAAGAAGACAGAAGACCGAAAAAGGTGGCCGGGTTGTTGGGCGCACGGGAAAAAGAGATGAGGGGGCGGGGAGAGAGAGAGAGAGCGTACATGGGAAAGGGGGGAGTGAAAAGAGAGGAGAGAGAGAAAGTGTACGTGGAGTGGGTGAAAAGATAGAGGAAGGAGAACGCACGTGGGAAAGGGGGGCGGGGGTGGGGGGGAGTGAGGAGAGAGAGAGACGGAGAGGACGGACGTGGGGAGGGGAGAAGTGAGAGAGGAAAGAGGAAAAAATAATAATATTTTTATTATTATTAGTCTTCTTGACTTTTTCCTCTCTTTTGTCTTTTGTGCTCAAGAGGGACAATATAATAATTTCATCAATTTAGATATAATTTTTCCAGATTACCCTTGGGTTAAAAATGAAGATGCAGTCTTGAAATTGAGCTCGATGAATAGTAATGGCTAGCAAAGTTGTCAGGTTCAAAATAGACTAGAATTGAAATTGGGCTCGGAAATAGATTTAAGGAAATAATTTGGGCTTGATAAACCCTTGCACAGTCCACTTCCTTGTGGTCTCAAATTTTCGGTCTATAAATTCCTTTTTCAAGATTTCCATGCGAATCGATAACTTTGAGAATTTAATGAGGCGGTGTTCAATATTTTAGTCTTGACGTCCTTGAAAGTTCGATACCCGAAATCGGATTAAAATTCATAATTAAATTCAACCAACTGCAATTTTAGTACATTTCAGACTAACGAGCGGCTTTTAGGAGTTACACATATTTGACCCATGGTTGAAATATTATCAATCCACATTTGAGTCTCCTTAACTCATGGATGGCCTCGATTGTCATGTAATTGCCATGGATCAATTACTTATTCCAAAGTAAATGATTGTTAGGAATAAATTTAAGTTCGTTCGCAGTCCATATAATGGTAATACGGAATCACCCACGATGTGATTATATTTTTTTTTTGCAAATCAACCTATGGTTGTTCCTTGATCGGCCTGTATCAACATAGAATTGTCCCTCATCAATCCTTATAGTCGAATCGTCAATTCATAGTCAAGTTCTCTAGTCATGTGTATTGAAATCCTTAATAGCATTTTCTCTTTAGTTAGTATATCATGATTGGCCAAGTTTGAGTTAATGTAACTAATAGCGCATTGATAAAACAACCATTTCATATATCCCGAAATGAATCGAAAATTCAGGACGTCACATGGGCCATTTATAAACTTAGAGTCATCTTCTTCTCTTTTTCCTATCCTATTCTTACTATTAACTCACTCTTAGATTTTTTCTAACACCCCATACTTGAACTCCCACAACCCAGCCCCTAAGAAGGTGAAGAATGGAACTCCTCACCTCCTCCCTTTCATGTGAGAATGGTTGTCTTTGAGGCAATCTCATGATTCATCCATTCTTCACAATGTAACAATAGAACGAGAAATGCTAAAAATTAGTGACACATGAATACATAACAAGAGATATTTGGTTGTATGTGGAAATTATGGGAAAATTCAAAAAAAGGGCCTTAAGTGCCCTCATTTTCTCAAATAAGGGCTCGAAATGGACCTTATTTCAAAAAAGGGCCTGAAGTAGCTATGATTGTTTCAAGTAAGAGCCTGAAGTGGCTATAATTGTTTTAAATAAGGGCCTGACCTTGTCGATCACCGGCCAGCTAAATTTTCTGACAAATCAAGGGTATTTTCTTCATTTACCATTTTTTTTTTTTTTTTTCCTTTTTTCCGATTCTTCTTCTTCATTGCCGGCAGTCGGCCGGCTGGCCACTAGTAAAGCCTACAGAGGGTTGGGCAAGGGTCACCCTCATCGGCCATAGGCGAGGTGATCCTTGCCTTGGGGGAGGCCGCCTCTCGTGGCCATTCATGAGGTCGCGACCTCACCTCGGGTACACCACCTAGGGTTTGGCTAATAGATTACTAAGCCTAAACTTAGCTCGGGTTCTCCCAAGCCCATACCAATTCACAACTTAAGGTTTAAGTTTTTAGTATGCAAATGATTTTTACTTAGGAGTCACCACTAATCTATTTTTGGTGGATCGATTAGAAATCCAAGTAAAGTAACGGGAGAGTTACTTCACTCCTGCGAACTAGAGACTATGGAATCGAGACTTGATTACGTTAGATTCCTCTAACGCCCTTTCGGTACCTTTTCTCTTTTATTTGAAAAAAAATGATTTGCAGGCAGTTTGTATTGATTTAATTTACTCCCTAACATGCAATGTGATCATGTGAGTTCGCAATCATTATTTAACACTCAATGATTAAAGCATTAAATAAATTGCGAGGAAAGATAGGAAGTTACTTACCTTGAAGCTACGAAAGCATCTACGATGTTAGCTTAAAAATTACATCAATGATCCTAGATATAATTTCTAATTAACACGCAATCATTCAAATATTTTTTAAGGTTTTCACTTATTTAATGAGGCCTAAAACTACGTGCAATGCATGTAATGACGTATGAAAGTGTCTAACTATAATAGCATGCAATGTGCAACCTAATATGCAAACTAAATGTCACGCGACATTAATTATTTAACTTAATCTAATGCCAGAAAATATTTAATGCAACTATCCTAGTATATCACGCATTCAAATGACCCTAAATATGCAATGACTAGATGACACACGGAAGATAACCTAATTCTATATGACATGTGCCTGGCAATTTTTATTTTTTTCTTTTTTATAATCAAAATTCAAAATTAAAAATAACCTATATTTAAACATGCAAACTATCCTAAAAGAAAATATTCTAACAAGAATCATATCCAACTCAACTATATTTTTGGGTTTTTTTATAAGCAAAATCAATTCGAGCAAAGGCATCAAGAACAGCACGGCAACAAATCAGGCAAGATATTATCCATGTCCATCTAATTTTGGAAATAAATTGACGAATCGTATCTCGGGCATGAGATTGGATTGGTCAATTTTTCACAAAATCGTGAATCGTATCTCGGGCATGAGATCGGATTGACGATTTTTCCGTGTAATCATGAATTGTATCTCGAACGCGAGATCGAATTGATGATTATGACACATTCAGAAATTAGGGAATAATCCCTAATTTAAAAGGCTACTCGGGAAATATTGGATAAGATAATATCACGCAAGAATTAGGTCAAAAACGCAATTATTCAAACAAGGCAATAAAATATATGAATCTTGATTGAGGTGAGATTATTACCTTATTCAAACACTCGCTTGCCAAAATTGGTCAGATTCGGCAAGACCACGCACGGTGACGTTTGACAATGGCTCAATAGCACTTACGGTGGTTTGATGGTCACTGGAGGGGTTCTCCAAGGCCTGCAAAATAGAAATTTCCAAGCTTGGCAAGAGGCCAGGAGTTGTCGATGGATGGGAGCAAGGACAGCGAATCTTGGTCTTTCACTATTGGCTTTGTGGGATTTAGTGACACGGGATTGCGGCAATGTCTCCAAAGCAAATCCACTAGTCTTCTAACGATCCCATTGATTTTCAAACTTTGACCGTCTAAAGCCCACACTAAACTTTCTACCTTTAAAGAAAGACTAGTGTGCTTCGCGCAAGGTGTGACTCCTTCGTCGTTGATGCAGGAGCTCGAGGTACTGGAACCTTCTCAACCACGGGTTAGCAGGTCATCGTCGTTGCAGCATAGACGATGGCAATGTAGGCAGCTGGGGTGTGGTGCAGCTGAAGGGGGTGTTGCACGACGTGGGGTCTTCTTGGCTCGGCCGAGAGAGGACTCTCTCCCTTCTCCCTCTCTAACAAGGGCTGCAACTCTTTTCTCTCAATTGTGGCTGTGCTCTCGTGTGTTTTCTCACTCCCTTTCCGTATTTTTTGTGTGTCCCCCTTCGGTGTGTGTGGCCCCCTTTTATAGGTGAGAGGACCATGTTATTTAAGGAAACATGATAAATTTGCACGTTGCCTATTTAGCTTTTGTATCCCACGTGCAATATTTTTTCAATATTTCATCCGACACCTTCCCTGAATATTGAAAGAATAATGCGAATATTCTCGGGAATATTCTCATATTCCAACTCGTCACCTCTTAACGGGCCTAGCCAAATTCTCTTTCCCTGTGGGCTTAGTCCAACTCGTTAAGTTAAAGCTTAGAACCATCAATTGAAGCCCATCTGCCACCTGTCCAATGCAAATGCAATAATAATAAATGCTCCTAAAACTATATGCTATGCAATTTAATTCTAATATTTTTTGTTTAGGGGTTAAAAATAATCCCTAAATTTTTGTGCATTAAATTTTGAATGATCAATCAAAATTTAGGTGTCAACACTCGCAGATGGTCGCAGGCAAGGCCGACCTCGTTAGATCTAAAGAGGGTCGGTCTCTCTTGAGGCCAGCGAGGCCTTGACGACCCTCACCGATGGCGAGGGATGGCTGGAGATCGAGGAGTTGAAACTTGCGCGCTTGATCTCTCCTGCTTCGGTGAAGCCGAAAACTCCCTTTGATCGAGAAATAGGGAAAACGAAATCGGAGGTAGGTTCTTCAGGCGAGACTCTAGAGCGAGGGTCGTCGAGCCCTCACTGGCCCCAGGTGAAGCCGGCCCTCGCTAGATATTGTAAGGTTGGCCTTCCTCGTGGCTGGCCAGTGCCGACCTCATAGATGACCATGAGGGGCAACCTCCACTAGGGCAAGGTGACCTTCGCCCAGACAACGCCATCCCTTGCCTGTGGCCAACGAGGGTGACCCTCACAGGATTAGGTGAGGGCAACCCTTGCGCAGCCCTCTGTGGGCATGATGAAGAAGAAGAACTAGAAAAAGGAAAGGAAAAAAGAAAAAGAAAAAAAGAAAAAAAAAGAAAAATGATGAAAATGCCATTGATCACCATAAAGTTAGACCCTTATTTGAAATAGATATAATCACTTCAGGCCCTTATTTGAAATAAGATCCACTTTAGTCCCTTATTTGAAAAAGTAATGGCACTTCAGGTCCTTTTTTGAAACAAAGTCTACTACGGGCCCTTATTTGAGAAAATGAAGGCACTTGGGGCCCTTTTTTGGAATTTTCTTGGAAACTATTGATCATGTACTAACATTATTAATCTGATGATTAAGTTATTATTAGGGAATTACTACTCAAACTAATTATTTTTATATGATATTTAAAAGTGACTATCAATGTTGTTAAGTCAAGCACATCTCTATCGGGACTAGTCATCTACTGCTCACTTTATTTATAACCTTTATCCTGAAATTTGAAAATAAAAAGAATTATTGAAGTTACCAAAAAGTTATTATATGATTCTGCAAGTCAATATTTTGTATATATAGAAAGATTTCAAGCTAAATAAAAGCCAAAGATGAGTTTCGCAATGTTTTCAAAATAATTAAAAGATAAAAATTAATTAATAAATTTTCATATATGAAAGTAAATTAGAATATAGTATAGAAAGCGAAGATGAATATGGTAATATCTGTCTGATGGCACACTCAAACTCAGAGTCAGATTCCGGAGCACTCAGAATCCGATTCAGACTCAGACAAGGAAGTTGAGGTAAGTCATTCTGAAATACCTATTAAAGTTTCTAATTATATCAATGAACTTTGTTTAAATATGAAGTCCACTCTTAAGAGGATCTTCGAACTAAAAAAGGAAAATTACCAACTGAGAAAACAAAATTTTTCTCAAAAAGAAAAGTTTGAAAATCTGCAAAAAGAATTTTTGGAAACAAAAGAAAATTGAGATTCACTTTTAAAAGAGAATGAATCTTTTAAAAAGGAATTTTTGGATATTACAACAAAATTTTCAAATGGCTCAAAAACTTTACAACATATTCTTTCTATTCAATTTCCCTATTATAACAAGTCTAGACTTGGATATAATAAGGAAAGTGAGTCAATAATAAATTTTCCAAAAGTTAGGGAGAGATTCAGACAGAGACCTTTTCGATAAGCCTACAAGAGTCATTTTCAAAAGAATTTTGTAAAACCTGTTGGTCGAAGAAACCTCAAATGTTCAAATTGTGGAGAAACATAACATTTTGAGAATAATTGCCCTAAAGTCTGGAGACCTATTAAGAGGAATTGGATAAACAAAGCTTACACTACTAACTCTCATAGACCCAAGAAAGTCTGGGTACCAATGAAAACTTGAGAATGTTTTTTGAACGCAGGCTAGTATCAGAAGCAAAACGAAATACTTAGACAGCAGATATTTGAGGCATATGATTGGAGATTCAAGAACCTTCATAAGATTAGAAAAGATAAAAGGAGGAACCGTCTCTTTTGGAGGCAACATCAAAGGAAAAATTATAGGACTTGGCACAGTTCAAATTGGAAGTCTTGTTATCAGCAACGTCTCCTTAGTCAGAGGACTTAATTACAATCTTCTGGGCATAAGCCAATTATGTTATGCTAGATTTAGAATAAACTTCAAGAAGAATATGTGTTCTGGAACTAGTCAAGATTCTTCTCAGTCATTTACTGGTCGAAGGCATGGAAATATATATCTTATGGACATAAATTCAGATACTGCTAAGTGTCTTATTTCAGTCCAAGATGGAGCAAATCTTTGGCATCGCAAGCTAGGCCATGTTAGTATGAAGCAGATTTCAAAATTATCCACCAAGAAGCTTGTTTGTGGACTTCCTACCTTGAGCTACAAGAAGTCAGAACTATGTTCAGCATGCACTTTAGGAAAACAGGTACGGAGCTCTTTCAAACCAGTAAAACATGTTTCTTCTAATCGTGTTTTGCAGCTTCTACATATGGACCTTTTTGGACCAACAAGAACTCAAAGCATAGGAGGTAAGAAATATTGTCTGGTTATCGTAGACAATTATTATCGATTTACTTGGGTGTTCTTTTTTGCTAATAAAGGGGAAGCCTTCTCGTATTTTTCAAAATTTGCAAAAAGAGTTCAGAACGAGAATGGTTATACTATTTCAAGCATTAAAACAGATCATGGTGGAGAATTTGAAAATCAAGATTTCATAGAATTTTGTGACAAAAATGGTTTTCAACATATTTTCCCATCACCCTACACTCCAAAACAAAATGGAGTCGTAGAAAGGAAAAATAGATCTTTACAAGAAATGGCCAGAACTCTGCTAATTGAAAGCAAGATAGCCACTCATTTCAAGGCAGAAGCAGTCTCTACTGCCTGCTATATTATTAACAGAGTATTTTTAAGGCCTGTTCTTGAGAAAACTTCCTATGAAATTTATAAAGGAAGAAAACCGATTGTCTCTTATTTTCATATATTTGGTTGCAAATGTTTTATTTTTAAAAATGCAAATGACCATCTAGGTAAGTTTGAAGAAAGATCAAATGAAGGAATATTTCTGGGATACTCTATCACAGGCAAGGCATACAGAGTATTCAATCAGAATACTCAGACTGTGGAAGAATCTATGAATGTGAGATTTCTGGAACGAGATCAGACTCAACAGAATCAAACTTCATTCGAAGACTTAGAAACTGTGACAGACCTTGAAAAGTCTGTATATAGCAGACAATTTGATCCAGCTCAAAAAGAAGTCACAGAAGATCAGCGGGAACAAATTTCGACTCAAAAGGACTCAATTCAGATATCTGAAGGTTATGAAGAAAGTGAGAAATACAACAAGAATTGGTAGCATAAATCCAGTCATCCTCACGATTTGATAATTGACAACATTGACAAAGGAATACGAACCATATCAAGGAACAAGGAAGAAACAAATGTAGTTGCACTCATTTCTGAAATCGAGCCAAAAGGAGTAGACGAAGCTCTTGCAAACGAAAGATGGATAGAGTAATGAAAGAAAAGCTTCAACAGTTCAGAATCAATGATGTATGGGAATTAGTACCCAGACCCAAGGAAAGACTGTCATTGGAACAAAGTGGGTATTTAGAAACAAAGTAGATGATCAAGGAAGGGTAACCAGAAACAAAGCAAGGCTTGTAGCCAAAGGTTACTCCCAAGCAGAAGGAATAGACTATGATGAGACTTATGCACCTGTGGCTAGATTGGAAGCCATAAGACTTTTGCTTGCTTATGCATGTTGTCACAACTTCAAGCTAGTTCAGATGGATATCAAAAGTGCATTTTTAAATGGATTCATTCAAGAAGAAGTTTATGTCGAACAACCTCCAAGTTTTGAATAACCTGGAAAGATGGATCATGTATACAAATTGAAGAAGGCATTATATGGATTAAAACAGGCACCTCGAGCCTGGTATGAAAGACTCAGTAAGTTCCTAATGAGCAACGGTTTTAAAAAAGGTATGGCTGACACTACTCTTTTTATTAAAAGAGAAGGTAAGGATATTCTACTTGTCCAAATTTATGTCGATGATATTATCTTTGGTTCGTCTAATGAATTTTTGTGCAAGAAATTTTCTAAGTCCATGCAGAAGAATTTGAGATGAGCATGATGGGAGAACTAACATTCCTCTTAGGTCTTCAAGTCAAACAAACGAAAGAAGGAACATTTATTTTCTAAGAGAAATACGTAAAGGACTTGATCAAAAAGTTTAGAATGGAAAATTGCAAGAAGACTGAAACTCCAATGTCTAGCTCTACCAAACTAGACAAGGATGAAGGAGGAAAGGAAGTTGACCAGAAGACTTACAGAAGCATGATCGGTTCTCTACCATACCTTACTGCTTCTAGACCTGATATTTTATATAGTGTATGCATGTGTGCTAGATTTCAGGTTGATCCTAGAGAATCGCATCTTACCACGGTGAAACGAATTATTAAGTATATTGCTACTAATCCAAAGGTAGGTCTGTGGTATACCAAAGGAACAGATTTTACACTTATTGGATACTCAGACACTGACTTAGCGGGATGTAGAGTAGACAGGAAGAGTACGTCTGGAACCTGTCAACTTCTAGGACAGATGCTAGTTTCATGGTTCTTTTAGAAGCAGAATACTGTAGCACTCTCCACTACAGAAGTAGAATATGTTGCTCTTGGTAGTTGTTGTTGACAAGTTCTATGGATCAGACAATAGTTAAGAGATTATGGAAAGGAAGAAGCTTGCACTAAAATACAGTGTGACAACACTAGTGCTATCAATCTTACAAGGAATCCTATTCTTCATTCAAGAGCAAAACATAAAGAAATTAGACATCACTTCATAAGAGACCATGTGCAGAATGGAGAAATCGAAGTCTAATTTATCGATTCCAAGAATCAGTTGGCAGACATATTCACTAAACTTTTGGAAAAAGGTACATTTGAATTCATTTGCAATAAATTAAATATTACTAATCCATTTGTTTAAAGTTTGCATGAGATAGGTAAGTCAAACATTAGCATATGGAAGAAAGAATCTTCTAGAATACATTCAGAAGATTATGTTTGTAAATTTGGAAGTTCAAATTTTGGCGTGTAAGTCATTTCCTTCTATGACCAAACAGGTAAGTAATTATTCTGCAAATTTATGCAAATATATCATCTAATTGAGCCATTGATTATTTCCATTTTTATTAAAATATATTTTTGTTAGTTTTAAAAAATTTGAAATGCATAACTACCATTTACAGTTTCATTTTCCAAAATTTGCGTCTCTTCATTGCACCAGTACAGAAGGTATATAGAAACCCCAAGAATCGATTTTTCTCTCACCAGCGACATCTCTCTTACTCGAACTCTCTCTGTAAACCTTAAAAGTCCTCATCTTTCCCCCTCGAATCTCAAAAGTTTATCATTTTTCTTCAAAATGTCTTCGAAATCCTCCAAATCAGTGTCGATCTCTTCACAACAAAGATCCTCACGCATTGCAAGCAGAGGACCTAGGTCTATTGAAGGAGGATAGACTCACTTCGATTTAACCAGATCGTCTAAAGAAGAGTCCCCTAGGCATTCTGCACAACAATCTAAATTTGAGAGGATTGCCAAAGGTATGTCATTAGCAGTTGTTACTCCTATTCAAGTAGGGGACCCTAAGAAAGTATTTTGGCGATATGATTTTTTGAAAAGGGGAGGTGCTTCGAATGATTTTTTGCTTGAATACTTGAAAGATCATGGATATAGAAATAAGGTGAAGTTGATGGAGGCTGTGTTGGTCGTTAGAAACCTAGATTGGATAGGTCGAAGGAAAAAGATGTTGTAGAACAGGTTGACTAGACGCCTGACCCTAAAAGTGGTGTTGAGAGTTTATGGGAAGGTAAAAGGGAAGATGATGACGAGAGGTTGTTCAAAAATTTTCAAGTGAAAATGGGTGTGGTTGCTGTGGTTGACAAGCCAAAAAGAAAACTGTTTCAATTAAAGGAATAAAAGGATTGCTATGCTTCTTTGCTCAACAGAGGGATCATGAATCATCGAACTGTCGACTTTGAATTTTTGGATGTTATAGGAGTAAAGATAAGGACCAAGTTCGAAAAGTTACAGATGGATGATTTCTGCATGCAGTCTTCTGAGGTCTATCCTGAACTCACTGCCTACTTTTATTCGAATTTATCCTTCTTACCTCCCAGCAAAATGCAATTTAGTATTTATGATGATGTTTATGATATTGATGTGGATGTTCTGGCTGAGATCATGAAAGTGGGAAGGGGAGACTTTAGGCCAATTGGAGTGTCGTGTGAAATAGCCTGTAAGAATCTCACCATAGGAAATATTCTGAAGGCTAACATCACCTACTCTAGCCTAACTTCTGCCAGAATCATTCTACATAAGATTGTGATCAACTGCATTAGGTCAAAAGCATCCTCAAAGACTGATGTGGCGAAGTTTGAAGCCAAAATGATGTGGGCTATTGAAAATGGTATCATGTTCTCTCTCCCTCATACTATGATGTTGCATATGTATAGAACTGTACTGAAAGAGAATGGACAATTACCATATGGAGTTATTGTGACAAGGATATTTCTACACTTTAAAATTCAATTACCATCCAAGTTTTGCACTAGAACTCTATCCGTAATGCCCATTGGAGAGAAGATGATAACTAAGATGCATCTGAAGGATGTTGTTGAAGTTTGGAGAAGCAAGAAGAAGGAAACACCAGCAACCATCACTAGTGAGAGGAAGAGGAAAGAAAAAGAAGTTTTTTCTGAAAAGACCAAGAGGAGAAGGAGAACAATTCTTCTGCAAGACGAAGACGAGGATGAAACTCTATATGATATCTTCGCCTCTACGGTTCACACTGCATCTACATTTCCTGAAGAAGTAGAAGTAGATAAGTAAGGAGACGACGGAGAGGGCACACAGCAAGAAACAGAAGAAGAGGGTAACAAGAATGGAAAAGAAGAACAACCCAAAGATGTAGATGATGAGGATGTGTCAGAAGGAGAGGACGAAGGAGAAAAGTTAGAGGACTTTGAAGAAGAATAGGCACAGGATGAAGAGCCAGAGGAGTAAGACGAAGAAGAACAACAAGAGGGAGGAATGATCGTCGCAGGGGGAGAAACTTGAAAAACTCCTGACCAATCAAAGGCTAATGATCAATTAAGCAAATCTCCACAAGAGGCTGAGGGACAGCATCCAGAATAAGTTGCTGAAGAACGAGTAGAACCATCATCTCAGGGGGAGAATCGTATTGACAAGGCAAATTCTGAAGTAGATTCACCAAACATGTTGATTGGAGAAACCAATGCTCAATCTGATCCTAACCCTAACTATGCCGGATAGTTGATCTGCTTATGTAAATAAAAATTTAGCAGTGTGCCCTAGAAATTGATCTTAAGACTCTGAAAACCTCTTTGAACAACAAACTGGAGACTCTTACCCAACAGAATGAGCAGAATATGGCAAGGATGGAATCAATATTCACTCATTGCATCAGCAATGTTGAGGAGTCTATTATCAACATGGAGGATTTTCAACTCATTCCAGTTCCCCGAAAGCCTTGATTTCAGTTTTCAAAAACAATTTCCCTTGATTTATTTTTGCTTTTGTGCTTAGACTTGTTTCTGGTGTGTTTGGTATGGTTTGATCTACCCATGCAGACTTTCGCCCCTCTTGACAATGACAAAAAGGGGGAGAATTTGCAGATATTTTCATTTTTGGTGTGGTTTAGTATGACTTTTATGGCTTAGCTTATTATTATGCTTAGCTTATGCTTATTATTCCTTGCAAATATCATTCTATTGTGCCTATGCATATATATTATGCTATGCCTAACCTTGTTTTGCAGGAATAGAAAAATATCTGCATGAAAGTTTTGTCACCATCAAAAAGGGGGAGATTTTTGAGAAAACTCCTAGTTTGATGCTAACAAAACTTTCCAAAGCTTTAAACAAGTGACACTTTTGGTACAAACTGTGGAAGAAGACTCATGTGCTCATATATTCAGCAAAGTTTATCCATTATAGAATGAGTCATAAACAGACACGGCATCTCATTCTGTCAGAGACCCAAAATGATCCTCAAGGACCAGAACGAGGACAAGATCCCCAACGGCTACGAATTTCACTTACCTTACTTTTATTGGTTTTTTTAATCAATCAATTGACAAAATCAATTATCAAGACAATTTCCAAATAAGGATGGAACACTTATGGGAACCTAGATTATGCTTGTATGGGCAGAATCTGATGGAGTTCAATCTATCTTCAACGGCTAGGAAATCTTTCTTTATGAAGCTTGTCCAAGAAAGGAAATAGAAGATAATCCTTCATGGTGATGGCCAACGGCTAGCTTTGGCTTGAAGGGTATATAAGGAGGATATACGGTTAGTAGAAGATAAGAAGTGGATATGAAATTTCAAAGTCTGATTTCGTCTTTCATCAAATTGTCTCAAAAAGTGCAAAAACAGAATGATCTAGAGTGAATTGCAAAGAAGAGTGACTTAGTAAGAGATCATATCGCCGAGTACTTGCACTCAAGAACATGTAATCATTTTTTATCACATAGTGGAATTCAGCCTATTGGTTGACAGCGTGGAAGAGTGGACGTAGGCTTGACAAAAACCGAACTACTATAATATTGTTTGCAATCTTCTCTTCCCTTACTCCTTTTATTTTGGATTGCATATAACAGAAGTCTATCGCGTCCAGACTATCCTTAATTCTTAAATTCTGCATCTATTACATCCAGACTTTGTGATTATTGATTTAGCGTAAAAATTTTATTTACAGCTATTTACCCCCTTCTGGGTGTTGATACTAGCAATATCACGGAGGACCACCCCCGAACCTCCTCAGCCACGTCGGAGCCACTGCAGCACCTCCCTCTTCCTTGGTTTAGCTTGGTCCCCTCAGCCAAGATCTGGCTAGTGCTGCCCCACCTCACCGAACCGGAGCTGCCATGCTAAACAGTGGGTTATGGTGCTAATCTCTTGATTAGTGTGCTAATCTCGCTTAGGGTAGGTTAGTTTAGGGTTAATTGAGATTAGACGGTTAGTTAAGTTTAACAACAATTAAATTAGTTAATCCGATTAATGTTAATTAACTATAATTTAATCGCAATTTGGGATAATTAAACAAGTCAATTTAATTTAAAATTGTTGATACCTAAATTTTGATTGATCATTAGTAATATAATGCACAAAAATTTAGGGATTAATTTTAACCCATAAACAAAAATATTAGAATTAAATTGCATAGCATATAGTTTTAGGAGAATTTATTATTATTGCATTTGTAATAGACCGGTGGAGGATGGGTTCTAATTGATGGTTTTGAGGTTTAATTCAACGAATTGGATTAAGCCCACAATAAGAGAAAATTTGACTAAACCCATTAAGGATCGACAAGCAAGAAGATGGGCATGTTTCGGGAAAGATTCAATAATATACTCTTATGTTCTTAATCAAAGCAAGCGTAGGGGGGAGATTATTTTGATCTCGAGTATATATTGGGGTATATACTTCGATCAATGAAGAGGACCAATCGAAAGAAACAAAAGCTAAAAAAGAATAAGATGAAAGAAGCGGTGGATCTTGAGGAAAGCGGACTGAGGAAGAATCAGTTGAAATCAGTGAGAATATTTGATTGAAAGAAAAGAGGAAAGGGAATATGCATGCGTCCAAGGATTAGTCGGTGAAGAAAAATAATATAAAAGGAGGAGGGAGGCCGTTCGCAGGTTGACAGGAAAAAAACACATACAGAGGGTATGCGAGAGAAAGAGAGGAGAAAGTCTGCCCCTCCATAAGTCGTGCCATACAAGACAGAAAGAGACAATCTCCTCTTTCACTTTTGTAGTAGCCAGACATTAGCCCTGTTAGTCCTTGCCGTTGCGGTCAAATCCCTTTGCAACAAATTCCAGTTTATATCTGTTGGCGTGATTTGTGCTGGTTCCAATATTTGGGAAGAAATTATGTAGATTTGTTTGATTTCTATATTTTTTGGGAATTTGAGAATTTCCTATTTTGACTTTAGGGTTTTCTCTCATTGTCTTCCTATCCTGTACTTCATTAATAATAATGGCAGTCCCTCTCAAAAAAAGAAAACACAACAAAAACTTCGAGAGGAGATTACCTGAGGACATAGGCACATTGCCGAATCTCGTTAAAATGGTGTCTTCCTATTTATTTTTTCTTCAATATCCAACGATTGTGCGGCTTGTTCTAGAGAGCGACAGGCCTCCCCCGCAGCTGCACATCGCAGCCTCTTGTGAATCTTGCTGTCCCAGACACGCGCCTCAGCCCACATCCACAAGTCGCGAATCTTGTAGCTCAACAGAGCAGCCAACGAGGATCGAACTGCCTGTAGTCCGCCCCGAAAACCAGCCAAGGAGCACTGCACCGACGAGTTCCAATGCTCAACAACAAGACTGCAGCTTTCGACAATCCTTAAGCAGTCATCAACCAGCTACATCGAGTTTCTGTTTTGCAGGTTGTTTTGTGAGGTTCAATTATCGATTCTTGAGCCGAGCTATACCGACAAACAGCCCCTTTGTCGGTCATCCGCGAGTCCATTGGTGAGCCAAGTTGAGACATTGCCGGTCATGAGTTGGTCATACAGTGTCAGTCATCATCGCTCCCCACATAGTGTCGAGCCGCTTGCAGTCCGCTCACCAACCATTCCCTACCGATCCACCACTCACGGACCGAAGTTCGTGAGTTGCCAAATTTGGAAGTCAATATTCGGATCAGGTAAAATTTTGTCTAATTTGATTTTTTTTTTGAATATTTGGCTTCCATATTTGAAATATTGCGGATATATTTGATTAAACTCCCTAATATATTATCCAAAATTTCGAGTAGCCTTTTAAATTAGGAAATTTTCCTAATTTCCTAGCGTGCCATAATCGCCAATCCGGTCTTACGCCCAAGATACGATTCACGATTGCACAGAAAATCATCAATCCAATTTCACGCCCAAGATATATGATTTGCAATTTCATAAAAATTGGCCAATCCAATCTCATGCTCAATATACAATTCGTCGGTTTATTTCCAAAATTGAGTGGATATGGACAATATTTTGAGTGATTTGGTGCCGATGCTTTCATTGCTTTGATGTAAGTATTTCCTCCCATTCCCTCACAATTTATTTAATGTTTTGATTATTGAGTGTTAAATAATTGTTGTGCACGTGCCTGATCACCTCACATGTTAGGGAGTAGGTTAAAATTAGTCCAAACTACATGCAAATCATTTTTTTCAAATAAAAGAGAAAATGTAGCGAAAGGGCATTAGAGAAATCTAACGTAATCAAGTCTCTAATCCCATAATCTCTGGTTCATAAGATTAAAGTAATTCTTCCATTACTTTGCTTGGGTTTCTAATTAACCCACCAAAATATAGATTAGTGGCGACTCCTTATTAAAAAATCATTTGCACGTTAAATAATTGAACCTAAGTTGTGAATTGGTATGGACTTGGAGAGCTTGAGCTAAGTCTAGGCTTAGTAATCCATTAGCCAAACCCCTAGGTGGTCCAACCCGCTTTCGAGGGTGAGGTTGCGACAAAAATAACTAATTATATTTAATTATTTTAGAAATAAGTAAATATTGATTTATTATTTTTAATAATAATAAATTATTGTTTGATTAATTATTTTTAGTGATAATTAGTTATTTTAAAATTAATTAATTAGGATAATTTCCCTACGTAAATTAATTATTTTTCATAATAATTAATTGTGGTGAAGTTTAATTCACAAGAATAGTTAACTATCGGATTATTGCAATGTGATAATTGATGGATATTGTGTGGGACATTGATTGTATTATATGTGAATTTTATGCATGCCCCTTGTGAATTGTAGTGTGAGTGTCTTGAGAATTATGTGGATTGTGTGGTTATGTGCTCATGTGATCACTTAAGCCCTGAGGCGTATAGACATGGGGTGGAGGGTGTGCCCTAATGTGTATTTACGCGGGGAAGATGTAGTCTTAAGGCTTGTTTACATGGTGAGGGGAGATTGTGCCTTGATGTGTAATTAGGTAGGAAAAAGGCAGAGCCCTGAAGCGTACTTACGTGGGGAGGTGGAGGTGAATGTGCTCTGATACATGTTTGTGCGGGGAAAAGGTAGAGCTCTAATGCATGTTTACGCGGAGAGATGTATAATTGGAACACATCTGACTATTATGTGTATGGGATATTATATGTACGGTGTTCTGATTATGAGATAATCTATTTTTATTTATATGGCACATGTGTCTAGTATCGTGTAGAGAATGTATAGCCACGAGTTAAAGTTGCCTGTGAATCGACCTGAATGTTGATTGCTATGATGATTTTGCCTGTTAGTTACCCTCGAGGTGAATTGATATCCTAACCGAGACTTAGCATTTTTAACCCGCTGAGATTTTATCTCATTTGTTGTTGTTAATCATTTTAGGTCCTTGATATGGCACAACACCCGATGCACTTTGGTGTTCCCAGAGATTGGGACACCGTGGTCACATAATATCAGCTTCTTGACAATCCACATCTTTTCAAGTATCATGTGACTACCTTATGGGTAGAGGAGGGGCTGCCTTGGTGGGTGCCCCATATGTTTTTGGCCTAGTACGTATGGGAAGGAGACGTTCGATACAGTCCCATCCGTGGATTTGATGGCCTGCCTGCTGAGGGTCCGAGTCATGAGATTTGGGACCCAATGGGTATTGACCCTCCCGATGGAATTGTGGAGGATTCGGACCACGAGCCTGTGCCATCACCACCCCTAGCGCCTCAGCCTATTCCTAACTATCCATTAGAGCATGACTCGGACTCGCCATACTTCAACAGTCCTTGATGGATAGTCTTGATTGCTGACTTTTGGCTGACCTAACCTCAGTCCCGTGGATGATGTAGATTAGTCCCTTTTGCCATTTATATCTTTTTGGCTGGCTATTGGAACAATGCCGATCTATAAGGTTGTACATGTAACCGTTCCTTAGGGTAATCTAGTTAATAAATAAAATGACGAGGTTGCTTTTAATTTATTGTTTTTCTAGCTATCCCTACTATTATTGTTGATCGGGGTTAATATTCGTTTTTGCATGCGCATGATTATAAGAAAAAAAAAATGGTCGGTGAAGTGTCCTAGGACGTCACACTTGTTTGACCGCAAATAAATAGGGGTTGTTGCGTACCCTAAGATTAGGGCATGACAAAAGTAGTCCATTTTACTTATGTTTTAAGCATTATATTTTCTCATTCTCATGGAGTTTACCTTGACGACATATTACTCAAATATTGTTAGATATAAATCATACTTATGACTACATTGATTTTTTTAGCATATTATTCTTCTAATATTTTCTTGGAAAAAAGAAAATATATCTCTCTACCACAAAATTGTCGTACATAAGGAAAGAGATGAAGGATATCAAGAAACCAAGCTCGAAATAATAACAACGCTAGGAGAGATTAGCATCAGCGCTACAACTAAAGCACGCAAAGCTCAAAATAATAATTCTGCATGATCCAAAGACTAAAGACAATATCTCCATCGATTCATCGGATTCAATTATGTTAAACTCCATGATTACTTTACAAATCACGAACATAATCATGTTCTGTCTACCATGCAAATTATATGATCTTACTAGAGTGATAGCATGAAATATAGAGAAATGGGGATGATGAGACTAGTCGATGATAAAATAATTTCCCATATAAGGTCTTTAACCCACTTTATTTCTAGACTTATGAGAATGCCGATGATGATACCCCTTAACATGTAAACTCAAACATCGACTACATGGCACATGTAAAGGTAGAGTTTAGCATGTCAAGGCTCAAAATGTGCTCCAAGTGAATTGAGATGGACTCCAGACCTCCCATGAAACCCGATGATCTTTGTACCCGTTGATGGAAAAGAGAAGTACGTCCCATCTTCTACACCAAATGGCCCAAAAGTTCTTCAGTGCTATGAAATGTGAGGGAGCGAACAATAGTATATCCGAAAAAATCTCCAAAGGAACCAGAAAATGAGGTCAAGTGCTCTCAAGGATAATTGAGTTTAATTAATAAAATTATAGACACGCATATTTAATCCCAACTGCTTAACTGTAGAATCTTGAAAATCAGCATAAACAAAACACTCGAGTTGATAAAGTAGTATTTTGTTAGATAAAAGATGGAATGGCTAAAAAAAAATTATAATGATGATTGATCCTCAACCACTTAAAATCAAACCTTTGCAACAATGCAGAAGTTGTAAATTTATAAGAGTAACTATATGTCTGAAGGCCATATCTTGAGTGTTTTATGTCATCTATCTCCACCATGTTTAGGGCCTTGAACCACAGATCATTTCTTATCATACTCAACAGAGATGGAGTCAATAGCTAATCCACCTTTAAAAATATTGTCTCACACCCGTGCTATTTTCATCATCCCAAGGACTGCCACCTTAACCTCCAAATGGCCCAATGGATTTCAAGAAGCAAAGATCACAAAATGGTTCAGGGTAGACTCCTAGCGCATCAAGCTGGACACCAGACCTTTTGTAAAGCTAGTTATCTTGCTGCTTGCAGCCAAAGAACCTTCCTTTTACTTACCAAAGGGTCCATGACTTCTTATATTGCTTCCGAATGTGAGTGATTGAATAATAGGATAATTATGTCTGATATAACCTTATACCGACGCCAAGAACTCACAAGGGTTCTCCAAGTTAACCTGCAGAATTAGCAAGTATTTATTGGATTCAATTGTCACTTAGTCTATATCTAACATAATAGGTAGACTACACTTCCCTAAGCAAAATCCTCATCCATGCACAACCTAGAAGTCGATCCTAAACCAAGAATATTTAAAACTAATGTATAAATGGACTATTATTCTAACATCAAACTTTTAGGGTCCCAATCGAAGATTATATACCATCAAGTTCTTAGGAGCACTTCGCTGTTTTGCTTTATCTAGCATTAGACATGTTGGAAGAAATAGTCGGTGGAAGAAACAACTAACCTCTTCAATTCGCAACAAACAAATTATCTAGGAACGTTCATTGAATCATCAGCGAACGATGGATGATATGACTTTATGTTAGTCCAAATACAATTATGAGGAAAGTATTCCCATTTCACAGCGTTAATGCCGTTCATTTCTCAAAGTAATGAAGAAAGCTTTTTTGTGTGTTGTTCTTTTGTGTCGAGAGAGAGAGAGAGAGAGAGAGAGAGAGAGAGAGAGAGAGAGAGAGAGAGAGAGAGAGAGAGAGAGAGAGAGAGAGAGAGAGAGAGGGGGAAACGTTATTTTCTGTAGAGCGTTCTTATTTCTATCAATCACCTTCAACGGTTATCTACAAAAACTATGTAAACCTCTCTTAAAAAATAACTTCTCATACCTTTTCAAAGGTGTCTTTTGATACACATTCCATTAAAACAAATAGTGCCCCTTGGACACATCCCATCATAGACGAATCATCATAATATAATATCTTCCACTCGGACATGATGGGTTTGGTAATACTCTATCAAGGATATAAGGCATTCAGCATTCATTTACGTTAAAAACAATTTATACTGACAAGAAAGCCATTCGACTAGGAAGTACAGCTGCACTTGAAAGCTTTAATTATACACATGTTAGGGAAAACATAATGGTTACAACTCCAAAAGAAAATAAATTATTGATGTTTAACAGTGCCTAAGACATATTTTGTTACATCAATAACCTTCTTTCACGCTCATGTCTCTTTCCATTTCAAAATAGCTTCTTTCCTAGACGTGTCCCACAAAACCATATTTATTTATGATTGCCGGTAACATGCTAAAATATCAACAATGATTTTCTACTTTGAGAACATAGTTAGAAGTAACATAAGGCATAAAATGAGGTAAATTATAAATTACCTCGAGGACTAACACGATGAGTACATAGGGATAAATTTTACTCATTTCCTTTATCGGTCGTAAAATGCACATGTAATATGAATTACATGCTATAGTAGATTTTTTTCTATAAAAGCATATGTCATTTATTAAAAATATCCACTATACGGATCTTAGCCTAAACATAGTCACTTGATTCTCACGTACTCATGTTTAGCTCGAGTGCTATCTTAGCTCGCTTTCTATAGCGTCCAATTAAGTACTCGTATTTGGCTTCTTTTAGGCATACATGATTGTGGGATTATCATGTTTGATGTTATCACATATAAATCACAAATCTTATTTTATGTACTAAACTGCTCTTTTAGTATTTATAGTACATACTGTCTCATCTCAACCTATTAAGTATAGCACTTAAGGCAATTGCTCATGTGAGTGAGCCAATCATTGCCTACTGACATACTTTTCAACCATATATGTGTGTTTGTGCTAGTCTCAAAATTTGATTTGTACTTGTTGATGAAAACATCAATTCATTAAAACACAAACAAGTATAATATATATGTTCACATATACATAAACTAGTGATCATCAATAATATTATATATCACATTCCACGTAGTCCTAAAGACATCATGTGAGTCAACAACACGTCACTAGGAACAACTTTTGTGAATGGATCAACAACCATCTTATTGGTCGAGACATATTGTATGACCATTTCTTTCTGTGTTATTATGTCTCTGATGAAGTTATTCTTTATGTCAATGTATTTCGTTTTACCATAATACTTAGGATCTTTCACATAGAAAATGGCTATGTGACTATCACAATAAATTGTCGCTAGTCTTGGAACATCAATGACAATGGCTAACTTTTCCAAGAAATGTTTTAGCCGCACTACTTCTTGCATTGCAGCAGAATATACAATAAATTCTACCTCTATCGTAGATAAAGCTGTGCATATCTATTTCTTGCTATTCTAAGAAATTGCACCTCTATTAAGCAAGAACGCATATCCAGAAGTCGATTTATGCTCATCTAAATCTTCTCCCCAATCATCATCAGAATAGCCTAATAAATGTAAATCACGCTCTTGAAAACAAAGTCAATAGTTCATGGTGCTTTTCAATTATCTTAGAATCCTCTAAACTACTTTTTAATATGCTTGACTAGGATTTGACTGGTATCGACTTACTATATCCACTGCATGACATAAGTCCAGTCGAGTATATATTATCGCATACATTAAACTTCTAAACGAACTAGTGTCAGAAACAATTACCATTTCTTTCTTTTCTTTTGGAGTCTTTGGACACATCTTAGTACTTAGGCCTTTGCCTTGCTTGATAGGGATATCAATGGGATTACAGTACTGCATGTTGAAGCACTTAAGAATCTTTATTATATAAGACTCTTATGACATATCAATGAGTTTTTTTGATCGATATCTTTTAATCGTAACTCCCAATATATAAGCAACTTCTTCCATGTCATTCATTTTAAAATCAAAGGACAACCATTTTTTTTATGGTAATAACCCAACTCTTGTCATTCTCAGCCAATGGAATATTGTCCACATAAAGTGATAAAATCACAAATTTATTATTGGATCATTTGATATACACACAGTGATCTTCTTTGATCATTGTGAACCCAAATGAAGTTATAGCTTGATGAAAAACGAAATACCATTGTTTAGATGATTGCTTAAGACCATATATTGAACGATTAAGCTTGGAAACTTTTCACTCTTGACGTTCAGCTATGAAACCTATCGGTTATTTCATATAGATTTCTTCATCTAGTTCTCCATTGAGAAATGCTTTCTTTATATCCATTTGATGTAATTCTAGGTCCAAATGTGCAACAATGACTAGGATAAGGCATATTGAGGCAAACCTTATAACTGGTGAAAATGTTTCCTCATAATCTATACCCTCTTGTTGAGTATAGTCATTCGCCACAAAACGAGCCTTATACTTTTCGATGAATCCATCTGCCCTTTCACTTAATTTTGAAAATTCATTTATTTCTAATAGTATTGTAATCAGATGGCAGATCAACCAAGTCCCATACGTGGTTCGCCCTCATAGACTCTATTTCATCTTCTAAAGCTTTTCTTCATTATTTGTCAGTAGATGAGAGAGTCTCTTGAACTGTCTCAAGCTCTGCATTGTCTTTGGACCAATCATAAATGCTTCATCTTCAACCTCAAAACGACAATGAGAAATACTTTTACGCAACTAAACTTCTTGTTAATTTGATTCGCTAGGTGATGCAATACTCCCACTAGGTCTTGTATGTTGAGGTAAATTTTCATTTGCCTCAGTAATATTAGTGGGTGTGTTATCAAGATCTTCCATCTCATATAAATGGAAGTCTTTATTGATCTCACATCTACTAGGAAAATTGTTCTCCAAGAACGTGACATCTCGTAACTTCGTTTTAGTTACACTTCCATTAACTTGTTCACGTATGAACACGTACTCTTTGGAGTGTTTAGAGTACCTAATAAATATACATTTCTTTCCTTTGTGGCCTAATTTGCTATATTTATAGGAAGAATCATGAAGATATGCGGCATACCCCAAGGTTGTAAATTACTTAAATCTAGTTTTCTACCAGTCCACAATTCATAGGGAGTGGAAGTGACTGATTTAGAGGACACACAATTAAATACATAGGCAGCAGTCAATAATGCATCTCCCCATATGAGACGAGTAGATTTGTCTGTGCTATCATAGACCTAACCATTTCTAATAAGGTTCCATTCCTTCTCTCAACAACTCCATTTTGTTACGGAGTACTAAGAATAGTCAATTGTCTTATAATTCCATTTTCATCACAAAAAACCTTAAATTGCTCAAATAGATACTCATATCCGCAATCGGTTCTTAATGTCTTTGTTACTTTGTTTAACCGATTCTCTACTAAAGTTGTATATCGTCTAAAGTAATCAAATGCTTTAGATTTATGAGACATCATAAAAAAAAATTGAAGCACGTGAAGTCATATATAAAAGTGACGAAATATGAGGCTCTATGCCTTGTCCTCACATTCAATGGACCGCATATGTTAGAATGTATGAGTTGCAATGGAAATTTAGCTCTGCTTCCTTTCTCAAATGGTTTTCTAGTTGTTTTTTTCGCTAGACAATGTTCACATATGGGTAGATCAACATTAGTGAGTGACCCTAAAAGACCTTCTTTTGCTAAGCATTGCATTCTTCATAACCCAATGTGGCCTAGTCGAGTATGCCAAGTATTTGCACCAATCTCCACTTTACTAGAAGATGCAATTAAAGAAAAACAACCATCAACATTAATATTGTACACATCATAGTCAATGTCTAACACCATAAAATCATTCAATACATAACCAGAACCGTAATAAATTGTTCAAAACAAAATGTCAACACAATTACCATAAAAATTCAATACATAACCTAAGCTTAGAGGAACAACTACAAAAACCAAGTATCATCGAATATCTGAAGCATAGAGGACATCATATAAGAATAGGTTTCGACCACCACGTAAGGTTAATTTATATATACCGATACCCTTCATTTCAACTCTTGAGTTATTTCCAACATATATCTATCTTTTTCTAGACTGTATTCGATAATACTCCACAAATATTTCTCAATCTCTAGTTACGTAGTTTGTTGCTCCCGAGTCTACAGCCCACATAAGAAGAGATTCAGCAAGTATTACAATACTAGAAATAAAAGCATTACTTAGAATAATGGCATAATATGGTACCTCTTTTAGCTCAATGCATTTACAAGCGAAATGACCCAATTTACTAAAATTATAGCACTTTATTTTAGTCTTGTCCTTCTTCCCAACCCTTCTTGTGTTAGAGGGTCTCAGCTCTCTTGGGTGCTCAATCAGTCTCCTTGCTTTTGTTGTTGAATTTATGGTTCTTCTTCTGCTTGAAGTCCAAAACTTTGCACGAACCCAATTCAACAACATAAGCATGGGTAGAGAATCTCGCAACTCTATGTGCTCATTCTTTAATTCCAAATGACGTGCTATATCGTCAATAATAACACAATTTTCCACATAAACACACATTTAATTTGCGGTAAAGACAAACTAAATTAATGATAATTCAACAAAAAATACTAAAATGAAAGTTCACTATGTTCTCAACCAATTTCATCATACGATTATCCTACTATCATTAACTTGTTTAATTTACGCAAATTTTAAGTTCTAGGTTAGAACTCCTTCAAATTCTACTAACTTACGAACTCCCACTAAAAAAAAAAAATTACCTAACCTCATGTAATTATCATATTTTCTATTAAATATCAAAAGGATGTAAATCAACATACAAAACAATTACACAACAAATATAATCAAAAAAAGAATTCAAGATGTATTGAAAATATCAAGGATCTCAGGCCATTATTCGAGATTGCTTGGAACCAAGAAATTGCATGCACATGAAACCATGAACATGCCATCACCAAACCAAACTCTATACAACTTATATGTGATCATTTTCATGTAGGCTAGCTTTTGTATTTCCAAAACCATAGGAAAATATAGGTTAAAAGGAATAAACAATGCATTGATACCCCAAAAATACGTGTATTTGGGGTTCCATACACATTTTTATACCTTTAAAAGCCTAAAAAATGTAAAATAACTATACCACGATGTAGAGCACTTCAATACGAACACAAGAACACCAACCACATGCCCGTTAGACATCACACGCCCCACCTTTGTGCGTAGTGTACGGCACCCACGCCAACAAGCCAATCCAGTTCCTAGCCAGTCTGACCGTTCAAACCGGCCGACCGATCAACCCAGTCAGATCGGTCAGACTAACTGAATAATCAAGCTGGTCCAAACGATTGACTAGTCAATCGGGTCAGGTCGTCGGTCGGGTCACCGTGTTGGTTACATCATCGATGACGTCATCAATGAAGTCAGTGCCAGCGTTGGTTAAACCTGCACGTGGCGTTCACACGCTAGCAATCCAGCGGGTGGCCTCACATCATCGACATTGCCGCAGTTTTTGGCTGTGCATGGCAGTGCGTCTGGTGTCGGACGGCGGCATTCGACTCATCATTCGACTTGTTTCGACGAGATCTTTCACGCCGTATATTCAAAATTTGATTTTCACTGAAATTTTTTTTGAAATTCGGTCGAACAAAACGGTTTCGTACAACCTTCTGTTGGAAAGAGATTTGCTTCAGTAATCTGATTACGATTACGGAAATCATAGGATAATTGATTTAGTCATAGAATATCTTTAGAATATTCAAAAGATATAATAGGAATTGTAATCTTATTGATTTTATTTGATTTTTCCTTTGCTCTATATATGTAGTCACGTACATGTACAAGATATACAGAGTAATACAATTACATTTCCATTCAATATTTCCCATTTCCTATCATGGTATCAGAGCTTCGTTTCTGACCTAGCTTCCGCAAAATAATCCTCCTGAATTGCCCTCGGTGTTTTTCAATTTCGTTGTTGCAAATCTCAACCTGCAAAACAAATCGACACACCGAGTAGGAATTCAATTGTTTATACACCATGTCGAAGAACCACAACAAGTCAAATACTGATGAAATAATTCCACCCATGGAGGAGTCGTCCAACAACAATTCATCAGATCAGATTGACTTATCTCAGAACGTGCAGGATCCTGTTCAACAAACCTCAACTCCAGAGCCCACTCCAGTTCAACCTGCCGTCCCAAATCCATGGCCAGCAGTGCAATGGATCCCTGTTCAAAACCAATGGACTGGTGGACACAATCAATTCGGCTCACCCGGAGATGAAGCCAATTTCGGACATCAGCCATTTACGGGTTACAGACCCGAACCAAGCTTCGCGGGTCAAGGGATGAATCCCTACCCGGGGATGCAACCCGCAGTCTACCCGTATGCTATTCCAACGATCGGCTACCGCCCGGAACCCGGCGATCCACTTTATACATCGCCAGCCGATGGACCGGAGCTACGGCTTATCACCTTGCAGCTCACCGGACCCGACAATTACAACACTTGGGCTCGGGATTTTCGGCGAGCCCTCGTAACCAAAGACAAGGATGGGTTCGTGGATGGTACTGTGCCCTTCCCGGCCGACGAACGAATGCGACGACATTGGCGCAAATGTAGCCAACTCGTTCGCACTTGGATCGGGAATTGTATAGCTCCTGACGTTGCCGCCGGCCTCCCACCAACAGAAGACCCGAAACAAATGTGGGAGGATATTCGCGAGATGTATGGAAAATTGGACCGGGCGAAGCTGTTCTCACTCACTCAAGCTTTGTCGGAGTTGAAGCAAGGGAACCTCTCGGTTACCGCTTGCTTCAACCGGCTCTCGGCTCTGTGGAACGAGCTCGAAGCGGCCGAGGAGGAGCTTAAGGGACCCGAAGACACTCTCACCCAATATAAGCAAATCAGAGAGAGAGAGAAAGTTACCCGATTCTTGTTGATTCTTAATGATAGCTTCTCAACGTTCCGGTCGCAGATCCTCGCCATGGATCCCGTCCCTCCTCTTGGCCGGATCTATCAATTGGCTGTCCAGGAAGAAAATCAGAGGCTGGCCACGACTGAATACACGAAAGGAGGAGAAGGAGTGGCTCTCGTCGCTTCAGCAAAGATGCGCTCGTCGCAACGCACTCTCGGACAATCGCCGCGCACGGAGACCTCCCATGAGTCTCATCGAGCAGCCAGGTCATTGACTTGGGAAGAAGAAGATGACAATAACCCTAAAGGCTCACGGATGGAAAGCCCAAATTTGAGACAAAAATCAATTGGCCCATATTCTGCCACCCATGAAGCCGAATTGGGTGGGCCTCATCAAGCCACATCAACTCCATCTTTTAGACCATCTAATGGTCCTCGAGGTGCCACGTCATCAAAAGGAAATGGGCAGATTTTTAAAAATAAAGGTAAATATTGCGAATATTGCAAGCGCCCACATCATACAATTGATACTTGTTGGAAACTGCATGGAAAACCTACTGATAAAGAGAAAAGAGAGAAAGATTTTTCTGCTTATCAGGTTATGACTCAAGGGACTGCAAATGCAACTCAAACAATTACCCATGATCAGTACCAAAATATCATGAGGAGCTTAAATCAGTTGAGGTTTGCGGACAAAACTGCAGGTTTCTCAGGTACCTCTGTTTCCAAGAACAATAATTTTTTAGTTGATGCATGGATAATCGACTCTGGCGCTAGTGACCACATAATTTGTGATGATCGATTTTTCTTTGATATTCACAAAAAATCTCATCATGATATGTCTGTCCGTCTTCCTAATGGTAGCATCACCTATGTTACCAAAGTTGGTACTGTCCACCTTAGTCAACACATTACCCTTAAAAATGTCCTTTACATTCCTGAATTTGAGTTCAATCTTATATCAGTATCTAGGATTTGTGAGGACAATCCTTGTCATGTTGTATTCAATTCCAAAAATTGTCTCTTTCAGGACCATTCGACTGGCAAAGTGATGGGCTTGGGTAGTGTTGCAAAAGGGTTATATTTCTGGATTAGCTTTCCGAAGAACTTTGATTTCTCATTGCTAAATAAAGGCATTTCATGTAATGCTACTACAAGCAATAAAAGTTCTCTTTTTCATCAACGTTTGGGACATAGCGCCCGTTTTCCTTATCCAAATTGTCCAATTTGTCCTTTAGCAAAACAATCCAGATCACCTTTTCCTGTGAGCACATCTCGAGCTACCAGTGCTTTTTCCCTAATTCATGTAGATATATGGGGTCCCTATCACACTCCACATCGTGATGGATCTCGTTTCTTTCTAACAATTGTGGATGATTATACTCGTGCCACTTGGGTTTTCTGATGCAATCCAAGAGCCAAACATTCTCAAATCTGTTGAATTTCTTTTCATTGATTAAAAATCAATTCGATAAATCTATTCAAAGAATTCGCACAGATAATGGGCGAGAGTTTTTCACTACAGAATGCAAGTCTTTTCTTGCTTCTCGTGGGATACTTCATGAAACTTCCTGCGTCTACACTCCTCAACAAAATGGGATTGTAGAACGCAAACATCGTCATCTCTTAGAAGTAGCTCGTGCTCTTAAATACCAAGCGTCCATTCCAGAAACCTATTGGGGAGATTGTGTGGTCACAGCAGCCTACTTGATTAATCGCATGCCGACTAGAATTCTTGAAGGGCGGTCCCCTTTTGAAGTACTTTTTAAGAAAAATCCAGAAATTAAACACTTGAAGGTTTTTGGTTGTCTATGCTATACAACGACTGTGGGTTCTCGAGATAAAATGGAACCTCGTGCTGTTCGATGTGTATTCATGGGATATCCCCCTCTACAAAAGGGTTATACAGTTATGGAGATATCTACAGGTCGGTTTTTTGTTAGCCGAGACGTTGTTTTTCATGAAGAAATATTTCCATTCCAAGAATTGCAGAATATCTCTAAGGCATCTGGATCGAAGTCCAACCATCGACAATTTCTGTCAGAAGAAGATTTATCTACAAGTTTGCAATATATTCTTGTGCCACCGCAGCAAATGTCAACAATCTCAGAATTCCCTAAACAGGCAGTTGAGTCACCTGCACCACTCAATGAAAGGGATGATTCACCAGTCTCATCTCCACAGCAACTTGTGAGTGAACCATCTCCAGCATTGTCTCCACAGCAAATTGTTGACCAGCCTCGACGTTCTGGTCGTCGTGTTCATCCACCTACATGGACAAAGGACTACATATGTACCACTTTAAGTTCTCAAGGTACACATTACCCTATATCCTCTTATGTTTCCTTTGATCGACTATCACCAAAACATATGTGTTGTATTAGTCGTATATCTGAGGAACATGAACCTTCCACCTATGAGGAAGCGGCACGTGACCAACGATGGCAACAAGCTATGGAGGTAGAATTGGCTGCTCTTATAGATAACCATACTTGGGATATAGTTTCCTTGCCTTCAGACAGAAAACCAATTGGGTGTAAATGGGTATATAAGATTAAGTATAAGGCAGATGGTTCTATTGAGCGATACAAAGCTCGACTAGTTGCTAAAGGCTTTACACAACGGGAAGGTTTTGACTATCATGAGACCTTTTCTCCCGTTGCCAAGGAAGTAACGGTGCACGATCTTTTCTATCCGTCGCCGCCTTCCGTAATTGGGAGCTACATCGATGGACGTCAATAATGCTTTTCTCCATGGAGATTTAGATGAAGAAATCTATATGGAATTGCCACGGGTTTACGCGACGGGGGAGACTCGGGTATGTCGTCTACGTAAATCCCTATATGGACTCAAACAGCTTCTAGGCAAAGTGGTACGCAAAATTTACCGCACGCTCTTACAAGTGCGGGTTTTCGGCATTCCAAGCATGACTATGCATTATTCACATGGACGAAAGGTACTTCGTCAATCTATCGTTGATTTATGTTGATGACATTCTCATTATGGGAAACGATGATCTTGCCATTAAGAAGTTCAAAGAATTTTTGCATTCTAGTTTTCATATCAAAGATTTGGGGCCTCCCAAATACTTTCTTGGAATTGAAATAGCTAGATCTGACAAAGGAATATGTCTCAACCAACGAAAGTTCATCTTGGAAATTATATCTGAAGCAGGATTGTCAGGATGCAAACCAGCAGTGATTCCCATCGAACAGAATGTCAGACTCACGACATTTGATTTTGATCAAGACTCATCATCACCTAATCAAGACCCATTACTTCATGATCCATCGGGTTATCAAAGGCTTGTTGGGAAGTTGATCTACCTCACTATGACTAGACCCGATATATGCTATGCAGTACAGATACTTAGTCAATTTATGCATAATCCAAAACAGTCCCACATGAATGCAGCATTGAAAGTTGTGAAATATCTGAAAGGCAGTCCAGGACTTGGAATTTTATTATCTCGAGATTGCAACTTGAGAATGACAGCATATTGTGATACTGATTATGCTACTTGTCCAATGACGAGAAGATCTATCACGGGTTTCTGCATAAAATTAGGAAGATCCTTGATTTCATGGAAGACTAAGAAGCAATCAACCGTCTCTTTATCATCAGCAGAATCGGAATACCGAGCCATGGCGAAAACGGTTTGTGAAATAGTTTGGATACGGGGTCTACTATTGGATCTTGGAGTAGAGATTGATGGGGCAAGCGAGCTATTTTGTGATAATGATGCTGCACTTAAACTGGCAGCAAACCCTATATTTCATGAAAGGACAAAACATATAGAAGTTGATTGCCATTTCACTCGAGAAAAAATTCAAGAAGGAGTCATTACAACTCGAGGAATTGGAACTGCGGAACAGCCTGCAGACATCTTTACTAAACCTTTATCCCAGAGACAACACAAGTATTTGTTGAGCAAGCTGGGCGTCCTTGACATATATGAGCCGCCAGCTTGAGGGGAGTGTTGGAAAGAGATTTGCTTGATAATCGATTACGATTACGGAAATCATAGGATAATTGATTTAGTCATAGAATATCTTTAGAATATTCAAAAGATATAATAGGAATTGTAATCTTATTGATTTTATTTGATTTTTCCTTTGCTCTATATATGTAGTCACGTACATGTACAAGATATACAGAGTAATACAATTACATTTCCATTCAATATTTCCCATTTCCTATCACCTTCAAACCCGTTCTTCGTTTCAGTTCGTATTGTTCTTTCATTTTGCAATTTCCAAGCAATATCACGCAAGGGATATGATGTTCATCCTCTTGATCCTCATATCAAACTACAAGCGAAAAAAATCGACGGAAAAACAAGGCAAAGTTCTTAACTTGGCTCTGATACCAATATTGGAAGAAATAGTTAGTGGAAGAAATGACTAACCTTTTCAATGCGCAACAAACAAATTACCCAAGAATGTACGTTAAATCACTAGAGAACAATGGATGATATGACTTCACATTATTCAGAATACAATTACAAGGAAAGTATTTTCGTTCCACAGCATTAATGCCGATCGTTTCTCAAAGTAATGAAGAAAGCCTTTTTGTTTGTGGTCCTTTTGTGTCAAAAGAGAAAGAGGAACATTGTTTTCTTCATAACGTTCTTATTTTTTATGCTATCTACATAAACTATTTAAACTTCTCTTAAAAGATAACCTCTCGTACCTTTTCAAAAGGAGCCTCTTAGACACACATTCCATTAGAGTAAATAGTGCCCCTTGGACACATCCCATCATAGATGAACCATCATAATATAACAAAAAACACTTATTGTATAAGGTCACTCTCATGGGGTCCATCTCTTGTGATTACAAAAATAAAATAAAATTACAGGATGATTAAAATTAGAAGATGTTGTATTCTCGAATTCTATCATGGATAAAGATATAACAAAACATCGAGCAGGGCATTCACACTAATTACTATGACAAATGATCAGAAAAGGAGCTGCAGGATAAAATAACGCGAAAGGAAATGGAAATTGTCTTTGACGTCATTTTAACGTAAATCTTCCCAATCATCCCTCATTACAAAACAAGGAACTTGAACGAACTTAAACCATCTCCGGCCATGATAGATCACTTACTCGGACAAGCAAATGATACTGTTTAGAAACAGTTCAGCCTGCGACCACCATGAAACAGGTTCAGTTGAACAGCTAACGATGAATTATTCACGCTTCTTCCAGATTTGCATAAATATCTTCTCAAACTTTTTTAGACCCAGAATTTAATGCAAGAATTTCAAAATCAGGCAAAGGTCTTCTATGCCAAAGCTACTTACAACTAAATTAGGTCAGGCACCAAGGCATCTACCAAACTATTTAATTTTTTATATATGTAAGAGCATCTAATCAAATCATCCGCACGTCATACTGCTTTTTCAATCTTCCACTGTGATTCCTAAAACGCCAGGATGTGAATCATATAAAAAAGAAAAGAAAAACAATGAAGATGAAGTCCAGAGACACGCTACTATCAAAAGAAAGCTTCACACCTCCTAACCATGAAATCATAATAGGCCAAACAAACCAGATTTAAGAACTTCACAAGCCGAAGAGAGTTACAGAGCAAGTAGGGAGGAACTACCATAATATATTTTTATGGATTTACCTAAGACATCACCTTTGACAATGCTCAACTCAATCGACCATACATTGCACAGTAAGCAAATAATTCGCTCCTTCAATGTCACGAAACTCTATAGAAATAGCATTTGAGATGATGGGCACTAATATGTTCCTTTCCACCGAAGGAATTTCTACCTATCCGATAAGCCCATCATCGATAAAAATGGAGTTTTAAGGCCAAAGAAATGAGCACGTCCAAATTTGTCCTCTTAATTTCTAGAAAGCAGTTTGATGACGTTCATGTGTCTTAAGATCCAGAGCAATTTTAACATACAAATGAAGAGGACTTCTTCCATCATTATCTGGTGTATCAAAATCGGCATTATACCTTGCAACAATGTGATTTGAGAAGGTCTTCTGGCCATGTTGGGCAGCAACACGGACTAACTGCAGCGGAGAGGCTAGCAAATGAAGAATTGTCATGTCAATAAAAATAATAACAAAAAAAGATTGACACTAGAGGAATTAACAAAAGGAATAATCCTTCTCACTGAACCAAATGGAGAACATAGAGTCAAACAGAATAAATCACGACTTCAGAAGATGAAATTCCATGATCTTCCGCAGAAATAGTTTCAGAAAATGGAAATGACCACTATAGCTAGTGCCTGGTTGCATCACACATTACTGTTTATCAATGCAGCATGAATGTCATGCATAAATCGCTCAAAATCCCTTTTTAACTCAGGACAAAACCTAGCACACCAATGCTACAATTATCAAATTCGTACATTACTCAACTAAGGGGAGAATTGCCAAAAGTCCTAAACCTATTGGGGTTGTCCAATTCAGATCCTAAACATTTTTTTGACCGATTCAATCCTAAACCTTTTGTGATTGTGCCAATTGAGTCCATCCGGCCAAATTTGACCGGCCGGAGCTGCGTGGACGCCGGCCGGCGCCGGCGACAATATTTTAATAATTTTTTATTATTTTTTGATTTTTTTAAATTATTTTTTGATTTTTTTTATTATTTTCCGAATTTTTTATTGATTTTTTAATTTTTCTGTTTCTTTTCTTTTTTTTTTTTTTTTTTTCTCCCCTCCCCTCCCCTCCCCCGCCGCCGGCAGCGGCCGGCCACCGCCGACGAGGAGGCTGCCGGCCACCGCGCGAGGGCCGCGGCCCTCGCCGCAACCTCGCCCAAACCAGGGGGCCGCCGGCGGGGTCGCGGCCCGGCCGCCCGGATCCGGGCGAGGCCGGCCGCGGCGAGGCGGCTTCGCCCCGATCCAGGCGCCGCCGGCGAGGGTCGCGGCCCGGGCCGCCCGGATCCGGGCGAGGCGGGCCGTGGCGAGGCGCCGCCCGATCTGGCGCCGGCCGCGGCGAGGCGGCTTCGCCCAAATCGGGCGAGGCCGCCTTGCCGCGGCCCCCTGTGCCTCGCCTTGGTCCGGGCGAGGCCGCCGGCGAGGGTGGCCGGCCCGACGGGGCGCGACCCTCGCTGGCCGCCGGCGAGGGCTTCGCGGCCCTCGTGCAGTGGCCGGCAGCCTCGTCGGAGCTGGCCGGCCACTGCCGCCGGCGAGGGGAGAGGGGAGGGGGAGAAAAAAAAGAAAAGAAAAAAAAGAAAAATTAAAAAAACAATAAAAAATTCGGAAAAAATAAAAAAATTCGGAAAATAATAAAAAATTATTAAAATATTCTCGCCGGCGCCGGCCGGCGTCCACGTCAGCTCCCGGCCGGCCAAATTTGGCCGGATGGACTCAATAAGACAATCACAAAAGGTTTAGGACTCAATCGGTCAAAAAGATTAGATCGACCAAGACAACCCCAATAAAGCAGACTTTTTTGGCAATTCTCCCCTCAACTAAGCATGCCAATGCTATATTTCCTTCAACTACGATACGTAAGTAACTGAGAATAAATATATATCAACAGAAAAATGAGAGAACCAATAAGTAGCCCACACCCATTTATATCAGATGCCTCTACCGAAGCTCCATTTTGCGAAAGCATATCCGCAACTGCAACCAATCCACGAACGGGGCCAAATGTAGTATAGTCTGCTTGACGTTGTCCGTCGCGTTCCCATTACCCCCATTCGTCAACGGCCATTTTGAAAAGCAAATCATCATCCAAAACCGACGTACATAAAGAACAACAATAATTAGTACGTTAAGGCAGTACCAAGTAGGCAGCAAATGCTTCTAGCGGCAACTTATACACCCGAATTCAGGACAGCGTCTCGAGAAATACACAATCCGGGCGCGCAAATTTTCACGAAGGCGAAGGAAGAAGAGGCGGGCGACAAAAAGCAAGTACCTCGATGATGTACTGAACGACGTCGGCGAAGTCGTTGAGAGCATGCCATTGGAGAGCGTAGTACCCATTAGCATCGGGAGTCGAGAGAGAGAGAGAGAGAGAGAGGGGCTCCTGGTTGCTCCACTTAACTTCCTCAATTTCTCCAAATCGCCGTAGGCAGAGGCAGAGAACACATCGCCGACGCCCGCTCCGTTGGAAGGGTTTTGGATGTTCGCCGCTCGGTGACTTGGATCACCGACGAAGCCATACGGGTCGGGTCACCGCAGGCGATCGCTGCGTGGAAGGTTGATGGTGATAAGTTATAATTAATTATCCCCTGCTCCCTGGTCAGCTTCCATTTCTGGGCCGAACCCCAACCTGTCCTCCTCTCACTCTATCTCTCTCTCTCTCTCTCTCTCTGCTTCTTTTAAAACTTTTTACTTTTACTGCAGAAAAGCAGACGACGAGCAGACTTTTGGCAAAAAGGAAAATAAAAAAATAAAAAAGAAGATGAGCAAAGTTTGTGAATTAAGCTTCTTCATTTTCTGAAGTGCCAAAAGAAAATTACTCATTTGGTTCGCATATGGTCCGAGCATTCTTCTGCACAACCATAGAGCTAAATCGGAACCTCTAGCTTGTGGAATCAAATAAAATAGGGATGGAATAACTGTCCAGGTGAAATAGAATCGAACACGAATAAGAATAAAACCAAGTAGAGCTAAATCGGAACCTCTAGCTTGTGGAATCAGATAAAATAGGGATGGAATAAATGTCCAGGTGAAATAGAATCGAATAAGAATAAAACCAAGCTGGACTTGAGAAATCTAAATCTATATAAATATATAATAATTATGTCTTTTCTTAAGGATTGCTACTAAAGTTGCGCATAGGACATTGACTTGCAAGGGATCAATTACTCTGCTTGCAAGGGGTACCTTTTTACGCATCCCACTCATTTTATTTCAAATTAGTATTCACAATGGATTAATTACATAAACAGTCAAAAGTAATCCTTTTTAAAAATTTCACTCTCAATTCTCAATTCATGAGCAAACGCGAAAGTTGGAGTGCCGATTTAATCCTTGGATCTATCGAAAATTCCAAGAGTTATGCTGTGGTTGAGAAGTTCCTCATTTTTCTCTCTTTCACAACACATTCCCATCGAAGCATATCCTCAACCGTGCCTCAGCATATTTCGTCGTTACCGATCAAATTAGGCGAAGTGAAACTGTTGTAACCAAAAGAATAATAATAACTTTCAAAATTCGGAATAAGAGCACAAACAAAGACTGGAGGGAACTTTTTATTGGACTGCAAAACGCACACAACCTAGCACAAATGTCTGACAACATTATTTGAAGAAAACCAAAAAAGTCCATAGAGTTAACAAAAGCACACAAACAAAATCAATACGAACACAAGCGTAGCAATCCGTGGAGAAGTCGTCAATGACCTTTGTTGACATTCTTCGTCTTCATGCTTCAGTAGCTCCTATTCATTAAATGCTTGCAACTTTCTTTGAAGAACATCGAAGAACACTAACAACCAAAGTGGTCACGAATTGGGAGTTATTTCAGCGGCATCTCAAAAGAGAAACAAAAAAGAAGATTCTTGCAAGCACGAGCCAAAGAGGTGAACCAAAAAAAAAAAAAAGCTTGCCGGAGGGAGGGCGTTTAATCTACTAAGGCTCCAAATGTGCTCCAATAGAATTCAGATGGGTTCCCGCCCCTCCAGAAAAGCCAACGATCCTGCCTTTTTCTGTTTTTTTCGGGAGATAAAATGGTGTTGAATTTTTTTTCTCTGGATCTCCTCTGTGTGCGTACGGACCGTAATACTTCGTTGTACTCGTGGTATTTATTTTCAGGCTGTGGATGATAGTTTGAGCAGGATTTCCTTCTTTCTGCGAATAACCCGTTATCGTAGTTAGACGCTCCTGGGGAAAATTCAGCATTTCCTGCAAGAATGGCAAAGTGAAACATGTTGTGCCTGTGAGAACAGATGAAGGTTCGGACCTTAAACTCTAGATATAGGATGCCGAAAGAAGCGCCTGTGTCTTCGGTCAAAAGAAACCGCGCTACATGAAGCTCCCAGCATTATGAAAAGCAACACGTATACATGAACGACTCGCATACAGGAAAGAAACGAAAGAGAAAAAGGACACGGGGATTCAGATATGGACTAACCCATTCGCCTTTAGACACGTCTCCTCCGCCATGTGGAGAGCCTTCGACCAAGGAACCATTGTTATCGTACATAAAAGTGATGGACTCAATTTTGTTGCCGGGCGCAATCACACGAAATCCCCTCACATCCGTATACTTTCCATCATCCCATTCCTCTCCGCTAAACCCTTCGTGAGAAGACTTGGGCAGTATCGATTCCGCATATACTCCTATGGAATTGAGAGTCTTGCCCCATGTTCCATAAAAGCCGATGATTTTGGTCCCGTTCGATGGATACCAAAAGTATTCCCCCTCCTCTTTGCCATAGGGACCATGTCTTTCTCTATTGCTGTCAAATGTGAGCGACCGAATAGAACCATCATCTCTCGTGTAACCAGAGATCGATGTCAAGTACTCATCCGGATAATCGAATGGAACCTGTGCAACCTCAAAAGTATCTCTAAAGTTGGACAAATGATGTAAACAAGACCTATTTGTCAAGTTTAATTTACTAAATCACGTGACCAGTCACATACCAAGATCGTCTTGGCCGATAAGATGAATCTAAAAGGGGGAAAAAAATACACTAACCTTTTTTCCATTTGAGTGGCAAGAAACTCCTTTGGGATGCATAACTGTGTGACCATTTGTGCTACCGTCGTCATACACGAACTTAATGGAACGGATATCGCTTGAGGCATCTATGTAAATTTCCTTCACACCTTTGAATTTCCCGTCATCCCAAGCATCTCCACCTCCAAATGGCCCGAGCGATTTAATTGATTTGAGATCCGGAATCGGTTCAAAATATGCTCCGATTCCATGAAGATGAGAAGTGAGTTCATCCCTCCAAGAATAAAACCCAACAATCTTGAAACCCGTTGCGGGAGATGAAAAGTAAGTTCCCTTTTCATCACCAATAGTATTGGTTCTTTTTAGGTTAGTCAGAAATGTCAGAGAAGTAATGCCGTCGGAAGTATAATACCCGGATATTGAGGACAGATACTCATCTGGATCATTTATTATAAACTGCAATGACAGACATAACCATCAAACTCATTTTTTAATAAGCCTCACAAAAGTCCCCTGCTAACGGATGCAATGCAGGTTTCCTATGGATTTTACGAAGCACATACATGTATAGGGACATACCTCCTCGCGCCGGCCCGCATCGCTGCCATGTAGCGACCAATTTCCATCCACCTCGTCATACAGAAACGCGATTGATTGGATGCATCGATTTCCACTTGGATCACGTATAACCCCGATTCCCTTCACAGTGGTATGGCCATCGCCATCGTCCCATTTTGTCCCTCTTCTACTCCCGAATAGCTCCTCAGGACAGAACTTCTTTGGGGGTAGTAGCTCGACACGTGCTCCAATAGATGTGAGAAAATCACACCCTTTTTCGCTCCTGTAACTCCCGAAAAGCTCGATAACTTTCCCAGCAAACGGTGGTAATGGTATTGGTACGGAAAAGTCCCCGTCTTTCTCCTCTGCCGCCTCTACCTTCCTTTTCTCCTCTGCCTCTCTATTAATAGGTTCCAATGTTCTATCATTCGTTTTAAATGTGAGGGTGTTGATTTGAACGCCGCCATTATTTGTCCATGTGAAATATCCAGAAAAAGAAGTTATGTGCTCTTCCTTTTTCAATTTAACCTGCGTACAGGTCATGAAAAGACATGTTCGACGTGAGTACTTTATATTACATTATTCGATGAGCAAAATAATTTGATAAATCTCTTTTAAAACACAAATCGGATCTATCCTGAGATTTCTATAAATGACGTTTCCAACCAATTTGGTTGTACATTACATTTTGTAAATCAAAAGTTAATTTGTCTTTTGTTTTAGGGCCAGGTTTCTCTTTGCTGAAGTTTAGAATTTTAATGAGGTGAAGTTATTATTTTTTCCAATCGGTTTTTTAATGATCATACCAATCCTCATGTATCGCTGGAATGAGAATTTCATGTCCATTTGCAAAGCAATCATTAAGAATCTCAAGGTTCACGATTCCGTAATCGACTAATGTTATGATTAAGCTAGAGAAAAATGAACTTAAGACATTCAAGTAGAAATGGAAAAAGAGAAAAGGAAAGAGTCTTAGATACAACCTCGTAGGTCTTATACCCGTCCTTTATATCACGTTGGACTTCAGTCTTGACGTTTCCCCCGATGTCAAATTTAATGGACTTAATGAAGTCATTGTACTCAACAGAAATTCCATTTATTTTATCAGAATGCCAGGATCGCTCACCGCTGCCTCCAAAAGGCCCGAAAACTTTATGGGAATATAGAGACCAAATCTCGTTGACAAGCCGCTTGACTATTGTTTTAATGAGCTCTGATTCACTGCTAATGTAAAGTTTTAGAGCAAAAAGTTTCATGAGCAATATGTACGAAAAAATGAACATAAACACACACGTTATACCCAAGAGACGACGTACGACAAACATTTTACGCAAATTTCTATGTGGTATATGAAAGATGAATAGAAAAAAGATCGAGCTTGACTAAATCCCCATAAGCATTGGCATGTGTAACAAAGAAATGGTGATTAACTATTGCTCTACTTTCAATAATAAACTCATCCTGCGGCAAAGAAGGGTGGATCGTACCATGCATACCAAGAAACAACACATCTCACCGAAGCCATAAAAACAGTGAATATTAAGTAAAAATGAGTGCTTCGTCAATACTTTTCCCAATCTCTACTATGGTATCATGTATTAAAGTATGAAACTCTAAAATTTGGAATACAAAAGGTATGAAAGCTCAAAAGGAACTCGTAGCGGAAGAAAATATTTTAACTTTTATAAACTTTTTGTATTGAAATGATTCCAACCTAGTATCTATCTTGTTTGCACTTCTCTCACTTTATAGTTTTCATTTTTGTTCCCCAATTTTTTAACAATGCTCGTTACAAACTTGGGGAAAGTTAAATGTAATAATGCGGAATCGTAAGTTGAGGAATTTGTGTGTATTTCAATATATCATAATGAATAGTATATCAGCCTATTTATAGGCTTTATAAGAGACTATAAAATGTAACATATATCAATCAATATATGCATAACCAAAGGAGATATTATGCAATTTTCAGAGATACTGAAAATCAATAAAAATATTCTAATTATCTCTAATATAGGAAAATATCTTAGAGAATTATATTTATTATCTCTAATAGGAAATATTTAATATGGCCTTTTTGCTTTGGCTTTCTTAATTTTGACAATGAAAATGTAAAATAAGCATCTCCACATTTCAACTTGTCAATTTGCAAGGGTGAGAGAAAGCCTAACCAAGGTGAGAGAGAAAGAGGGAAAACAGGGGAATGGTTTAAGTATGGACAAGTTAGAGGTAGACTAGTCTTTTTGAATTTGAGGATTTTTTTTTAATTGGTCATATACTATTTCTATTCTAACTCTTACTTCCAAACTTCTACCGTACTTCCTTACAGGATGTGGAGTCAAAACTCATATCTGAAACTAAATCGTCCTCACTTCAACCTCTTGAGAATGCGGGGATTTGAACTTCGCACATCCTCCTTCTCATATGAAAAAGGGTGGCTCCTGCGGCCCAGTGGATGAAAATTGAGGATTAAGAAGTGCAAATTGTAGGTTTTCTAAACTCATGATTAGAATTGCTATTAGAATGAAAAGCAGAATGATTTTTTTATATTATTCCTCTTTTACATCTAAAATCTTGAATGATTTTTTTTTATATTATTCCTATTTTACATCTAAAATCTTGAAATTAACACGTAAAGTCACATCTTGTTTTTCGTAAATTTCTGAGAAATGGCAATAAGAAATTTTAGAAAAGTTGTGTTCCGTTCCCTGAAGAAAACCGATTCTGTCGATCACACAAAATTCCATCTATAAAGCATGCGCACCAAAAGAATAACAGCTAAAAAGAAAAATCGCAGATTGCGACACTAGGCTTCGACATGGAATAAGAATCACAGGTACGTACTTATTGGCGTATTTCTTCAACTCGTAACACGAAATCCCCTCAACCTTTGCTAGGGCATGCCTCCACTCTTCCTTCTTCACATCTTTCTTCACATCTTTCTTCTTCCTACACAAGCCCTCGAGAGCTTGCTTGAATTCGCCATTTTTCCTCAACGTCGGAACTTCGGCCGGGTCCATGTCATGAAATATGGGAATAACCACGAGGTTGGGGTTCTTGGAATCCCCTCTGCCACGGAGGATGTCGACCAGATCTTCCAGGCAACGGTAGGAGTTGGCATAGTTCGGGGAGAACACAACGAGGGCGAACCTCGCCTTGCAGATTGCTTCGACGCGGTCAACGTCCTTCTGGGAGGGGGAGTCCCTGTAGCCAATCCCCGCCTTCTTCAGCTGTCTGAAGAGGGTCGATGTGAAGCCCTTCAGCTTCTCCTCGTTGTCATTGAAACTCACGAACACGTCGGGCGTCCATTGACGAGAATAAGAAATGTTTTTTTTTGGTGCCATGGGTGACGGCTTTTTTGGGAACGTCTCCTCTTGTTGTATTGAACCGTGATAAACTTGATTCCTTATGAATCGACGCCCACCTCGATTTTCCTCACGCCTGTATATCCCTTCTCCTCCCAAGCGTTTGTTCTACGAAAGCCCCCACGTGGTCCCGCAACTTTGCAAGGATATTCTTTGAAAATTCGCCCAAAGACTTGTATGATGGACTTAATATGATCAGGCCTTTTCAGCAACTTGTCAAAGGATTTCTGCCAGTCATCTTTTGACTGCTCGTTTAGGAAGGAACCCCATTTTATAAGGGCCGATGGATGACCTCCTGCATGATGAGCTAGATATCTAGATAACTCCTCGTAACCTTCTTCGGTTTCTTCTCTCTTGAAGGCATGGCGACAAAAGAGTCGAAGTGCTTCGTCACGATTCAATCCCTCGACATGGTACCTGTCATCTACATTGAGATCCTTCAGCAAATCAGGATCTCTTGCCTTGATCAAGATTCTACTCCTGGGGCGAAACAAGTCTCGGTCATTGACGCCCAATTTTTTCATCTGTTCTTTGCAACACCATCAAGAACAAGAAGTATCTCCTTACAACACAGATTCCTCTTTACCATTTCAATGTAGCCGCGAGAGCTATCATGCAGTATCTGTCCCTTCATCTTGATTAGGTTTTGGATTAACTTCTTCCGCAGGCTGAGAAGATCATACTCATTCGCTTCTTCAACTTTATCGAGATAAAATGTTCAAATTCACCAAGTGTGCCTTTACAAATAGCTTCGACCACCATTGTCTTGCCTATTCCTTCCGTGCCACTTATGCCTATCACACGCACATTCTCCAGGCCGATTTTTAGCAATTTTCTCAAATATTCAACCAAACGGTCTGCTCCAATTGTGTTATTCGCAAAGTTGAGAGACCGGCCTGAACAAATCTTCTCGCATTAGGATTGGACTACGCTATCAAGGAGGTCCGGTTCTTTCCTGTTGATAAATGCCAGTACAAAAATTATGTGATCAATATGTATGAGAAAATAAAGGTACATATGATACCTCAAGACACGACATACGACAAACGTTGCACTCAAATTTCTGTGGTGTATGAATAGAAGAAACCGAGGTTGACCAGGTCACCAAAGACATTGGCATGCGTAACAAATAAATGGTGATTAACTAAGCTATGCTTTCGAAAAGTAATCTCATCCTACGGCAGAGGAGGGTGCATCTAGTCTTTTTTTTTTTTTTTTAACAGTTTTCTGGATCGTCTTGCGTTTTGTGGTACCATTCATATGAACTAACAACACATTTATGACTAGGCCATTAAAACAGTAATATAAAGTAAAAAGAATGCTTCGTTGATACTTTTCCCAAATTTTTACGATGTTATCATGCTTAAGTGTGAAACTCCAATATTAGGCCCAAAAAAGGTGTGAAAAAAGCTCAAAAGGAACTTTTAGCGGAAGAAATTTAGTCGACCCTATAATCCATCTTTTGGATTGAACTAATTCAAACCATTAATGTCTTGTGTGCATTTGTCTCCCTTTATAGTTTTCATTTTTGTTCCCTAATTCCCAATGGTGCACGTGACAAACTTGGGGAACATTTAAAACGGCCTTTTTTTTTTTTTGATTTGAAATATAAGTATCATTTGATGACGTACAAGAGCTTATGAGCATTCCCTATCATTACAAAGATAACTAAGAACGCAAAAAAATGGAGTGAGGGAGTTTCCATATAGTAGCCAAAATTACATTTGTCTGGGAAAGTTTGAAATTTTTGTAAAATGATGCTCGACTTCTGACAAGCTTACGAATTTTAGCCACAATGATGAGGGCATCATTTGACTTATTTTGGAAACGTCTACAGTTATGTTCCATCCAAATGCAGTATATGGTTGCCAAAAAAGTTACTTTGAGAAGCCTAGCCGCCAAATCCTTGCCTTTGGTGGCCTTGATCATCCATTGGATTTCATCATTCCATCCTCCTAAGTTACGGTAGATTCCGTATTATGCAAGGATAATACGCCATATGCTTCCCGTCCACGTGCACTTAAAGAATAGATGATCTCGATTTTCCAGATTATCCAAATAGAAATGACAATGGATTGTTATTGTAGGCATCCAACGTGATATGATATCTGCTGTTTGAAGTTTGTCTCTACAAACTAGCCATCCTATAAAATTATGTTTGCTAACCCCACCTATCCATAGGTTAAAACGCCATTTTTACCTAGGCGTTCTTAAAATTTTACATGAAAAATATCCAAAATTATCTTCACATTTCAATTTCAAATCAATTTGTATCTTGAGTTTTGTAAATCTAAAATTAACATCCCAATTACATCTAACATTTGGTCTCATTTACGAATTTATCATTTTCTTTTCAAATTTACCTCTTTCGTAATTTCATATTCACCTACAATGAAAACAATCTTTTCCAAAACCCTACCCGTTCCACCTAGCCACTTCTCAATCCTCAATCCCCCCTCCTCTCTTGGCGTCTCCAAAGCACGTTGTACCGTTGCCACCAACCACCACTCCACCTGAGCCGCGATATGTCAAGCTGAGTCTACAAATCTAAGTTGCTCAACACCGACCATGGCCAAGACTAGGGAGGGAGAGGGAGAGAGAGAGAGAGAGAGAGAGAGAGAGCGTGAGAGAGATGCAGATAGGGCTCACTGAGGATCGGTGGCAGTGTGGCGTTGATCGAAGTCAGTGGTTGGAGCCCACGGCGGAGAGAGAGCAGGCTTGAGAGAGAAGGAGGGAGAACGCGGGAATGGTTCAAGGTTTGAATGAGTTAAAGAGGGTAGATAAGAACTTTCAGGTAAGTCCAAAGAGACTTCTACTAATTCTATACCCCAGAGAAAACCAATTCTGTCGAATATAAAATTCCATCTATAAAGCAGGCACACCTAAGATGTGACATCAAATGAAGAAAAATCACAGATTGTGGTACTAATGCTTCGATATGGGGTGACAAATACCAGGTATGTACATGAAGTCATCTCTTTTGAAACCCGAAAAGCTCTTAACCTCTTGTAGTTTTTTTTTTTTTTCCATTTTTTTATCTGATCATTTTGCTCTTTCTTACACAAACTTTCAGGTAAGTCCAAAGAGACTTCTACTAATTCTATACCCCAGAGAAAACCAATTCTGTCGAATATAAAATTCCATCTATAAAGCAGGCACACCTAAGATGTGACATCAAATGAAGAAAAATCACAGATTGTGGTACTAATGCTTCGATATGGGGTGACAAATACCAGGTATGTACATGAAGTCATCTCTTTTGAAACCCGAAAAGCTCTTAACCTCTTGTAGTTTTTTTTTTCCATTTTTTTATCTGATCATTTTGCTCTTTCTTACACAAACTTTCGAAAGCTTGCCCAAATTTGTTTTCGCTGGTCAATTCCTTAACATGGGCCCGGTCCACGCCACAAAAGACGGGAATAACCGCAGGGTTCTGGGGCTCACTGTTGCACTTGAGGATCTCGACCACTCGTTCAGGTACCACCTGGAGTTGGCATACTTCTTAGAGAGCACGATGGGGGCAACCCTCGCGTGGTGGATTGCCGGGAAGATCTTGTCCTCGATCTTCTTCCCAGCGTGCTGTGGTTCATTGTCAGAAGTATCTAAACCCCTCCTGGTTCAGCCAAATGACGGGGTATTGTATGAAGTCATTGCTCACGTAACGTCGTGCTCCCATTGAGGAGAAGTAGAAGAAGACATGGTTGTTGTCTTGTTGATATGTTGTGTAGAAACTTTGAGAGGCCGCATGTGTATTTGGTTAGAAAGACATTAAGAGGAAACCCATGTCTTCTTATGCTCGAACGTGCTTGTGTCACGGGCCGATTGATCTAGCGTTCCCTTCGAACCCGTGCGGCCTTAGGATTTCTCCCAAGCAGCCTTTCCCACTCAACTCACAAGAATTCTAGAGAGAGAAGTTCTGGATTCTATTACTCTTGTAGAATGAGATGCTACAAATGAGGGGGAGGAGACCCCTATATATACAAGTACAGGCAAACCGTATCCGTAGATCTCTCCTCAATCTAACGATGGAGATCGTATCTCCCCAACTACCACCAACCCACATTAATTACATAGGTGTACAATTATCATATCGCCCGCCCCTAGGAATATTCTAGAAGATTCAAGAAAACCCTAGGACTTAGGGATATCGGTTGAGGGTCGCTTGTTCCAAGGATCGGTCACAGCGTTGTTCAGGAACCCTCTTGGACCGTTCATATCTTCGAGTCGTGACATTCTCCCCCACCTAATCGGGCGACGTCCTCATCGCGTCTTTGGCATGGTATGCTTCAATTTGCTTCTTGAATTGCCAAAGAGCGTCCGTAGGTTCCCAACTAGTTTCACTCTCCGGAATACCCTTCCATCGAACCATGTACTCCCGCTTAGGCGCACAATACCGCTTCCGTATGACTCAGTCCGCCATGATGTAATCGACCCTCAACCGCTCCCAATGGTGCCCGTTGCGATTCCTCTCGGTCCAGATCTTCCTCATCTACTTGGAAAGGTTTGATCATACTCACATGGAAAACCGGGTGTACCTTTAGTTTAGGTGGCAACTCCAGCTTGTATGCGACTTTCCCAATCCGTTGAAGCACACGGAATGGCCCCTCGTAGTGTCGGATCAGTCCCTTGTGCACGTCTTTGTATCAAAGAACCGTGTGTAGTTTGGCTAACACTAGGTCCCCGACATGGAATTCCACGTGCCGATGCTTTTGATCCGTCCATTTCTTCATGCGCTTCGATGTCTTGTGTAAACACGCCCTTGCCAAGTCCGCTTGCTCCTACCAATCTGTTGCACTTGAATGCAGGAGGGCTACTCCCCTTGTAGCCCGATGCAACCGCACTTGGGGTTTGCGGTTGTTGTCCCGTCATGATCTCGAACGGGCTCTAGCTAGTGAACTCGCTCCGGTGTAGGTTGTAGGAGAATTGGGCCACGTTGATCAACTTTGCCCAATTCACTTGTGTCGTGCTCACGTAGTGCTGAAGGTAGATCTCTAAGAGTGCATTGATCCGCTCCGTTTGACCATCGGTTTGGGGATGCAAACTTGTAGAGAAGTTCAACTCCGACCCTAGTAGCTTGAAGAGCTCTGTCCAGAACCGTCCCATGAATCGGGGATCCCAATTGCTCACGGTCGTTTGTGGTACTCCCCAGTACTTGACTACGTGCTTTAGGAAGAGCTTGGTCGCCTCCTTGGCCGGGCAATCCTTTCTCACAAGGCACGAACGTCAGGTACTTGGAGAACCGATCGACCACCACCATAAGCATCCAACACCCTTCGGACTTTGGTAGGTTGACGATGAAGTCCATGGAAACACTCTCCCATGGACGAGTGGGGATGGGAAATGGTTGCAAAAGCCCTAGCGATGACCGTTGCTCGAGCTTGTCTTGTTGGCACACGAGACAAGTCTTCACATACGCCTCGATGTCGTCCCGCATCTGAGGCCAGTAGTACTGTTCTTCGACAAGTGCCAATGTATGGTGGATCCCTAGATCCTTGGATGACCCACCCACTTCGAATCATGGCACTCTCATAGTACTTCTTTCCTCAGTTTCTCATGGAGTGGCACGTACAATTGTCATCCCTTGGTGTAGAGAAGTTCGTTTTCACACTGTTGTAGCTAGTAATAACACCTAGAGGGGAGGTGAATAGGTGTAGAGAAATTTTACGCGCAATTAAAATAAAGCTTTTGCAATCATTAAATTGAAATTAAATAGAGAGAGTAGAGAAGATTGCAAACACAGTTTATAGTGGTTCGGCTTTAGACAAGCCTACATCCACTCTCCAGGCGATCAGCTAATAGGCTGGATTTCACTATATGATCAAAGGTGATTACACACTCTTGAGTGTTAGCACTCGGTGATGATGAGTCTCACAAAGTCACTCTTGTTGTTAATTCACTAGGATCACTCAAATTCGCACTTTAGACAACTGATGAAGAACAAAATCGCACTTTGGAATATGTTTATCCTATCTATCTCCTAGGTCTCATCCTATCCTTATATACTCTCCAAGCCACACTCGACCGTTGGCTCTTTCCTTGAGAGTTTAGTCTTCCCTTCCTGGACAGACTTTATAAGGCAAGTCTTTTTGACCGTTGAGAGTAGATCAGATCCCCTTGGATGCTGTTCGCCCATACAATCAGAATCCGGGCTTCCAAAAGTACTCCATTCTTCTTTGGAAGTTGTCATTTAATTGATCTTGCTAATCAAATTAATATAACATAATTAACATAAACAAAGTAAGTGAAATACTTGACCGTTGGTGATCTGATCCTGAAGTTTCATTCTGAGTCTGCTTAAGTTTTCCGTCTGGCACTGTCAGACTCAGAATCTGCATCTCTTCGGTTCTTCCGTCTGATACGGACAGACTCAAAAACACTTTATGTTTTTCCTTCTACCACTAGCAGACTTTAAAACATACACCACCCTGTGGCTTATTCCTTCTGAAGATATGTATAAATACTTACATAAAATGATTTGTTAACATCAAAACTAGGAGTTTTCAACAATCTTCCCCTTTTTGATGGTGACAAAACTTTTTATGCTTATTGCTTGTTGTCCCCTGCAAAATATGGTTAGGCAAAACATACTTCCACATACAGTAAAATATGACAAGAATAATGATGCTCTTATCAAACCAGTCAAACTATATCAGATGATTCATTCATGCGTCTATATTCAACATAGCTTTAAAACAACATCAACCATGCATCTATGTTCGACATAACATCAACCAATATAGATCAAGCGGCAATTTCAAGCAGCAATTTCAGAGTTTACTCCCCCTTTTTGTCACTATCAGAAAGATAATATCCTAAAAGATAAGCAGAGTCTGACAGAAAAATTTGACAAAAGTTTAAACAAAATAAACTAGAAGATGATTTCTTTAGGAAGATTTCTTTTTAGGGGTCCGAACAAGGGTGAAATCCTCCATATCCATGGTAGACTCCTCAATTCTGTTGAGACATTGATGAACTATTTTCTCTAGAGTCTCTAGTCTGTTGTTGAGAGAGGTTTCCATAGCAACTTGGCGATATCTTATTTCCATAAGCAAAGCCAATATCTTCTGAGATTTGGCACGATCAGATGAAGTTGCAGGGATTTCTATTTCAACATTCTGAGACATAGGCTCCCCCTGAGTTGATGCTTCAGTTTGGCTTTGTTGTCCCAGTTGATTTCTGTCTTCCTCAGCTTTAGGGATAGCACCCTCATTTGTTCTATGTCCTTCTTCCTCTCTTTCTTCTTCTTCTTCTGGTCCATCTTTGTCGAATCAATTTCTCTCGGCTCGACATTTCCACATTCTCATCAGGTTGAGATGCTGCTCTAGGAAGATTTTCTTCTGTCACTACTGGTGGAGGCAATTCTGTTTCTGTTTCTGTCACCCTCTGTACAGTTTGACCCATTTTCACCAGAATTTTAGAAATAGTCTCCTCTTCATCATCTTCATCATGTAGCAACAGTTGTCTTCTCTTCTTAGAACTAGGTTCTGCAGTAGCCATCTCCTTTCCCTTTCTCTTTGCTGTGGTTGATGCCTTGGCCAGTTCCTTCTCTTTTCGTCTCCATGTCTCTGCAACTTCCTTTAGCCTCATCTTGTTTATCATCTTAAGATCGATGACCATGGTTGGAAGCTCTTTAGTGCAGAATCTACTGGGTATATCGATCTTGAGATGTTCAAAGATCCTGGTCACCAAAGCTCCATAGGGCAACTGTCATTTATTTTTTGAAACTGTTTGATACATGTGCAGAAGAACAGTATGTGGAAGTGAGAATAGAACTCCCTTCTCAATTGCCCACATTAGTTTGGCCTTGAATCTTGACACATCAGTCTTTGATGAAGCCTTGGGACGGATGCAGCTTATGATGATCTTATGCAGAATAGTTCTTGCTGAAGTTAAAGAAGGATAAGTGATAGTAGGCCTAACAAACTTTGTAAGGTACCTACAGACAGTCTCATAGGTGACTTCAATTGGCTTGAAGGGTCCCCTCTCAACTTTCATGATATCAGCCAGAACATCTATACTGACATCATAAAACCTATCATTCACACTGAACTGCATGCTATCTAGAGACAGAAATGTCAAATTGGAGTAAAAATATGCTGTTAGTTCTGGATAAACAACAGCAGAGTCAGTGCAAAATTGATCCATCTGCAACATTTCAAAATGTCCTCGCAGATTTACATTAGCAGCATCCAAGAAATCAAAGTCCACAATCCTGTGATGCATAACTCCACGTTCCAATAATTTGTTATAGAAAGTTTTATGCTCTTTCGTTCGGAATAATTTCCCTATGGTATTCCTAGCTACTGCAGCAATTCCCATTCTGACTTCAAAATTCCTATAGATTCGTTCATCATCCTCCTTCTCACCCAAGACATTCTCCCTACTCCTACTCACTTCACTTTCCTGTGCTCTTTGTCTAGAAGGTGGTTCTGTAGTTTGAACAGCTTGAACTAGACTAAGTTCATTTGCATACCCTTTTTGTCGCAAGAGATATAGTTTCATATCCTCAGTAGCATTTCTTCGCACTAAGCGTTGATACATTCTCATAATAGAATGAGGGTTTTCTAGTTTAGGCAAGGTTAATTCAGACATACCTCTTCTTGAGACATTTCTCCGCTCAGAATCTGTTGGGGAATTTCTCTGAGGCTCCATGTTTTCATTTGCATCCCTTTGAACTTATGCATTTTGAGATTGTCCTTGGGAATCGTCAGAGGTTTGCGTCATATCGAAATGTGTCTGTCCTCCTTCTACATTCCTTGATCCTCTGCCAGCAATCCTGTTGGACCTTCTTCTGAGAGATGGAGACACAGACCTTGATCTGGACATGGATCTCGAAGCCATTGTTCGGAGAAGATTTGGTTTGATTTAGAGAGAAGGATTAGTCTTTAGGGTTTCTGGAAGAAGGTTTCTGAAGAATGTCGTGAAAGACTCATTCTTTTTTGGGGGTTATAAACTCTTCGAAGATGAAAAGACGCGACTTTTGACTAAAAATAGCAGTTATTCAAAAATTATTAAAATTGGCGGAAATAAATGCAGATAACTTAGGCATGTACCGAAATTATGCAAATCAATTATTTTGCTAATAATAACTTACCAAGATTAATCATATAAGACAATAACTTACGCGCCAAAAATTAAATTCAAGAATACCATCAAGTCCTTTTGGGTGCTACCTAGAAGATTGGTCCAATTGCTTCTCCCAAATTATATCATGTCTTCATGAATTTTATGCAAAAGGATTAATGATATTTAATCTGCTACATATTGAATCAAATGTACCTTTGTCCAGCAGCTTTGTGAAGATATTTGTCAATTGATTTTTCGAGTCGATAAATTCCACAAATATATCCCCATTTTGTACGTGATCTCTAATAAAATGATGCTTGATTTCAATGTGCTTTTCCCTGGAATGTAGGATCGGGTTCTTAGTGAGATTTATGGCACTTGTATTGTCACACCTTATTTCAGTACAGGTTTCTTCCTTTCCATAGTCCCTCAGTTGTTGTTTCATCCATAAAATCTGTGAACAGCAGCTTCCAAGGGCAACGTATTCAGCTTCTGCAGTTGATAGAGCCACAGTGTTCTGCTTTTTAGAGGACCATAAAACCAGCATCTGTCCTAGTAGTTGACATGTTCCTGATGTGCTCTTTCTGTCCACTTTACATCCTGCTAGGTCAGCATCTGAGTAGCTAAGGAGAGTAAAGTCTGTTCCCTTAGGATACCACAGACCTAAATGTGGATAAGTAGCTATGTACTTTATTATACGCTTCACTGCTGTAAGATGAGATTCTCTAAGGTCTGCTTGGAATCGAGCACATAAACACACACTGTATATAATATCTGGTCTAGATGCAGTAAGATAGAGAAGAGAACCAATCATGCTTCTATAGGTCTTTTGGTCAACTTTCTTCCCTGATTCATCCTGATCAAGTTTGATGGAGGTTGATATTGGAGTTTCAGTCTTCTTGCAATTCTCCATTCCAAACTTCTTGATCAAGTCATTGGTATATTTTTCTTGATAGATGAAAGTACCATATTTCGATTGGTTGATCTGAAGTCCTAGGAAGAATGTAAGTTCTCCTATCATGCTCATCTCAAATTTCTCCTGCATAGACTTTGAAAAACTCTTGCACAAATGTTCATTAGAAGAACCAAAGATAATATCATTTACATAGATTTGTACTAGCAGAATATCCTTACCTTCCTTCTTGATAAACAGAGTTGTATCAACCATACCTTTCTTGAATTTGTTGTCTAGTAGAAACTTACTTAGTCGTTCATACCAGGCTCGAGGTGCTTGTTTCAGGCCATACAGAGCCTTCTTCAGTTTGTATACGTGATCTGGCTTTCTTGGTTCCTCAAAACCAGGAGGTTGTTCCACATAGACTTCTTCTTTGATAAACCCATTCAAAAAGGCGCTCTTTACATCCATCTGAAATAGCTTGAAGTTTTGATAGCAAGCATAGGCAAGTAACAGTCTGATAGCTTCCAATCTTGCTACTGGTGCATAGGTTTCATCATAGTCTATTCCTTCTGACTGTGAGTAGCCTTTGGCTACAAGTCTTGCCTTGTTTCTGGTCACCTTACCGTATTCATTCACTTTATTCCAGAACACCCACTTAGTACCTATGATGGTTTTTCCTTTGGATTTGGGAACCAATTCCCACACATCATTCCTTTTAAACTGCCGGAATTCTTCTTGCATTGCTTCTATCTAGCTTTCATTTGTAAGGGCCTCGTCTATTCCTTTGGGTTCAATCTCAGAGATGAGTGCCACAATACTTGTTTCCTTTTTGTTCTTCGATTTGGTTCGAACTCCTTCACTGATATTTCCAATGACTAGCTCTTGAGGGTGACTGGACTTATGCTTCCAGTTTTTGCTCTGCACTACGTTGTCATCAGAATCTTTTGGTAATTGAGTAATGTCCAGTTGAGTGATTCTTTGTTCTTGAGTTCCCTTAGAGTCTATTTTCTGTGAAGAATCAGCTTCTTTGTTGAGAGTTGAATTTTCAGGAGCAGCAGTTGGTTCTGGATCTTCAATTTCCGTTCTGCTCTTGTTGGAGGCGTCTTGCTCTAAAAACTTCACGTTCATAAATTCTTCTACTGTATGAGTATTCTTGTTGAACACTCGGTATGCTTTACTTGTGGTTGAATATCCCAGAAATATACCTTCATCTGATCTTTCCTCAAATTTGCTTGGAAGATTGTTAGCATTTTTAAGAATGAAACATTGACAGCCGAAAATTTTGAAATAGGAAACAATTGGTTTTCTTCCTTTGAAAATCTCATAGGGAGTTTTCTCAAGAATTGGTCTCAGAAAAACTCTATTAATGATATGACAAGACGTGAAAACTGCTTCTGCCCAGAAACGAGTTGCCACCTTACTTTCAATAAGCAGAGTTCTGGCCATTTCTTGCAAAGATCTGTTCTTTCTTTCTACAACTCCATTTTGTTCTGAAGTGTAGGGAGAGGAGAACGTATGCCGAATACCATTTTCATTACAAAAGTCTGCAAAGTTCTGATTTTCAAATTCTCCTCCATGATCTGTTTTAATGTTGGAAATAGAATAACCTTTCTCATTTTGAACCCTTTTTGCAAATATTGAGAAACAAGAAAAGGTTTCACTTTTATTGGCAAGAAAGAATACCCATGTATAACGAGAGTAATCATCTGTAATTACTAGACAATATTTCTTACCTCCAATGCTTTGAGTTCTCGTTGGGCCGAACAGATCCATATGAAGCAGCTGCAATACACGTTTAGTAGAAACTTGATTCATAGATTTGAAGGAATTTCTTACCTATTTTCCTAGAGTGCATGCGGAGCAAAGATCTGTCTTCTTATTGGTTAATGAGGGCAAGCCACAAACAAGCTTTTTGCTGTGTAGCTTAGAGATTTGATTCATGCTGACATGTCCAAGTTTTCGAGGCCAGAGATTTGCCTCATCATGGACTGAAATTAGACATTTGGTAGTGTCTTCATTTATGTCCAGAAGATAGATGTTCCCATGTCTTCGTCCAGTGAATGACTGAGAAGAGTCATTACTAGTTCAAGAATATAGATTTTCTTTGAAGTTAATTCTGAAACCAGCATCACATAACTAGCTAATGCTAAGAAGATTGTAGTTCAGTCCCTTAACCAGAGATACATTGTTGATAATTAAACTACCAATCTTGACTGTTCCTGATCCAATAATGTTTCCCTTGGTGTTTCCTCCAAAAGAAATTGTCCCTCCTTTAACCTTTTCTAAAACTACAAACATTCTTGAATCTCCAGTCATGTGTCTTGAACATCCACTGTCTAAATATCATTTCTTCTTACTCTTGAAACTTACCTGCAATCAACATGCATATTCACTTCTTCTTTGGTACCCAGATTTTCTTGGGTCCTTCGGTGTTAGTATATGCTTTGTCTATCCATTTCTTCTGAACAGGTCTCTAGACTTTAGGACATTTGTTTTCAAAATGTTCTTTTTCTCCACAATTAGAGCATTTGAGATGATCTCGACCAATAGGTTTTGCAAAAGTCTTTTTGAAATGATTTTTATAGGCTTGTCGAGGAGGTCTCTTTCTAATTCTCTCCTTGACCTTAGGAAAATCAATTAAAGAATCACTTTCCTTATAAAACCCAAGTCCTGACTTATCATAATAGGGAATCTGAATAGAAAGTATATGCTGTAGGGTTTTCAATCCTTTAGAAAACTTTGTAGTAATGTTCAAAATTTCCTTTTTGAGAGTTTCATTTTCATTTTGCAAAGAATTTCTATTCTCTTTTGTCTCCAAAATTTCCTTTTTGTGAGATTCATTTTCATTTAAGAGAAAATCTTGATTTTCCTTTATTTCTGAAAATTCCTTTTTGAGATTATCAAATTTTCCATTTAAAGAGTGATTCATTTGACTCAACTTGTGATTTTCCTTTTTTAATCTAGAAATTTTTTTCAGAGTAGATTTTAAATTTAAACATAGCTCATTTATATAATCTGAAACTTCTGTAGGAATATCAGAATGACTAACCTCAAATTCTTTGTCTAATTCTGTATCTACTCCAGAGTCTGAATCTGAGTGTGCCATTAGACAAATGTTGCCATATTCGTCTTCACTGTCTTCAACCTCAGTGTCACTCCAAGTTTCAGCTTTCAGGGCTTTCTTGTACTTTTCATATTTCCCTTTGTTTTTCTTGAGTTTAGGACAGTTCTGTTTTATGTGACCTTTCTTTTTGCATTCAAAACAGACAACATCTTTGATATATTCTTCCTCATCCTCTGTCTTTCGTTGTCCAGTCTGCCTATTTTGCTTCTTACTGTAGAACTTTTTGCCTTTCTTGTTTAGCTTCTTTACCTTTCTGATCAGCAGTGCGAGTTCTTCATCGTCCAGCTCGTCCTCAGAATCTGTATCATCAGAATCGATATTAGACTTAAGAGCAATGGTTTTCTTACCTCTGGATTCCACTTCTTCGTTCATTTGTTCTGCTTCATAGGATTGCAGAGTACCAACAAGCTTATCGACTGTTAGTGGTGAAATACGCAAAGTTTCTCTAATAGAGGTCTTCACATTATTCCACTCTTTTGATAGTCCTCTTAAAAGCTTGTTGACTTTCATAGGACCAAGAACAGGCTGTCCTTGATATGCCAATCCATTTACAATTTGTAAATCGACTGAACATGTCTCCTATTGACTCTCCCTGCTTCATCTTGAAGGATTCATATTGACCAAGTAAAATATTTACTTTGGTCTCTTTAACACGATCAGTTCCTTCATAGGTTACGTGTAATCTATCCCATACTTCCTTTGATGTATCACAAGAAGATATTTGATTATATTCATTAGGTGATAAAGCACAGTAAAGGGAGTAGATAGCCTTAGCATCAAGAGTTTGTCTCTTGATCAATTCTTCTGGAGAAGTGATAGCTGATGTTTCTATTGCTTTCCCATCATCTTTCTTTGAAGTTTCTTTGATTTTTACATTTGGATCAACTCCTCTTGCAACTACATCCTATTCTAGCGGATCCTTTGATCTGAGGAAGGCCTTCATTTTGTTCTTCCATATATTGTACTCTTTACCATCAAAGTAGGGTGGTCAAGTATTGCTCTGTCCCTCGATCAGACCTGGTGCAAGAATACTAGCTATAGAGGATCTTTAACTCTGAAGTAACAGACACTTCAAAAACTCTGAGCACAGAGCTCTGATACCAATTGTTGTAGCTAGTAATAACACTTAGAGGGGGGGTGAATAGGTGTAGAGAAATTTTACGCGCAATTAAAATAAAGCTTTTGCAATCATTAAACTGAAATTAAATAGAGAGAGTAGAGAAGATTACAAACACGGTTTATAGTGGTTCAGCTTTAGACAAGCCTACGTTCACTCTCCAGGTGATCAGTCAATAGGCTAGATTTCACTATATGATCAAAGGTGATTACACACTCTTGAGTGTTAGCACTTGGTGATGATGAGTCTCACAGAGTCAGTCTTCTTGGTAATTCACTAGGATCACTTAAATTTGCACTTTAGACAACTGATGAAGAATAGAATCGCACTTTGGAATATGTTTATCCTATCTATCTCCTAGGTCTCATCCTATCCTTATACACTCTCCAAGCCACACTCGACCGTTGGCTATTTCCTTGAGAGTTTGGTTTTCCCTTTCCTGGACAGACTTTATAAGGCAAGTCTTTTTGACCGTTGAGAGTAGATCAGATCCCCTTGGATTCTGTTCGCCCATACAATCAGAATCCGGGCTTCCATAAGTACTCCATTCTTCTTTGGAAGTTGTCATTTAATTGATCCTGCTAATCAAATTAATATAACAGAATCAACATAAACAAAGTAAGTGAAATACTTGACCATTGGTGATCTGATCTTGAAGTTTCATTCTAAGTGTAATAGACTAGTATTCTGAGTCTGCTTAAGTTTTCTGTCTGGCACTGTCAGACTCAGAATTTGTGTCTCTTCGGTTCTTCCGTCTAGTATGGATAGACTCATAAACACTTTATGTTTTTCCTTTTGCCACTAGTAGACTTAAAAACATACACCACCCTGTGGCTTATTCCTTTTGAAGATATGTATAAATACTTACATAAAATGATTTGTTAACATCAAAACTAGGAGTTTTCAACACACACCAGAATTGACGGGTCTTTCCCTCTCGCGCATACCATAGGAGTCCTTGAGCCCTTTGATCGTGCTTGAGCCCCTCCTTGATATAGTCGATCCATAGACAACTCGGCCGACTTACGAGGTTTGCCAACTTTGCCTTTCGAATTAGTGCGACTACCACGGAGTTAGCCTTCCCCGGCTTATACTCTAGCACATAGTTGAATTCCGCCAAAAAATTCTACCATCAAGCTTGCTTCGGACTCAACTTCTTTTATGTCTGGAAGTAACTCATGGCCACATTGTTCGTCTTACGATGAACTTCGCTCCTAGGAGATAGTGCCTCCACGTCTGAAGGCAATGGACCACCGCAGTCATCTCCTTCTCTTGAACGATATACTGATGCTCGGTATCGTTCAACTTGCGAGACTAGAACGCAACCGGATGGCCATCCTGCATGAGAACACCACCAATAGCATAATCGGAAGCATCAGTCTCTACCTCGTAAGGTTTTATGTGATCGGGCAACACCAGCACCAGCTCCTTGGTCATGGCCATCTTCAATCGATCAAACGCCTCTTGGCATCGGTTTGTTCACTCCCACGACTTCTCCTTCTTCAGCATGTTCGTGAGTGGCACCATGATGCTCGAGTAGCTCTGAATGAAGCGCCGATAGTAGTTGGTGAGGCCAAGGAATGACCTCAATTCCGTTACCTTGGTCGATGGCTCCTATTCGACTATAACTTGAATCTTGGCCCTGTCCATCCGAACTCGACCGGCCCCGACAATGTGCCCCAAGAATGGAATTTCTCTTTGAGAGAAGGCACACTTCTCGCGCTTCACATACAGCTCGTCCTCGCGCAAGACTTGGAACACCTGCCTCAAGTGCTCGACGTGCTCCTCAAGCGTTCGGCTATAGATAATAATATCATCAAGGTAAACCACTACGAACCGATCGAGAAACGGATGGAGTACCTTATTCATCATGGTGCAGAAAGTAGTTAGAGCGTTGGTGAGGCTAAATGGCATGACGAGGAACTCATATGATCCGTATCGCGTCACGCATGCGGTCTTCGGCTCGTCCTCTTCAACGATCCGAACTTGATAGTAACCCGATTGGAGATCAAGCTTGGTAAACCATCGTGCTCCTTCAAGTTGATCGAAAATATCCGCAATGAGAGGGATCGAGCTCTTGTTCTTCACGGTGAGCTTGTTCAGCGCTCGTTAGTCAATGCACATCCGGAGTGATCCGTCATGTTTCTTTTGGAATAGGACCGGCGCACCGAATGGAGCCTTGGACGGCCGAATGTAACCCTTGTCAAGCAGCTCCTTGAGTTGTTTCCTCAATTCTTCCAATTCAGGGGGTGCCGTGTGATATGGTGCCATGGCGGGTGGTCGAGCGTTAGGTACCAGTCGATTCGATGATCCACCTCCCTTCGAGGTGGAAGCTTCTTGGGCAGCTCGGATGGCATCACGTCTTGAAAAGTATTGAGGACTTGGGTCATCTCGGTAGGAACATCCTCCACCTTGTCCCTATCTTCCTCAATCTTCAACGTTGCCAAGAGTGTCACCTCACCCTTCCCAACTCCTCTTGAGAGTTGCATGGCCAACAACATCTTCCGATTGCGACCCGATGCGTGATGGATTGGAATCATGCATTGACACCACTTGTGCATAATACATATGCAATCTGTAAACGGTAGAACACCAGCATTGATTCTATCGAAGAATCCTAGACCTAGCATAAAGTCATAATCGTCTAGGGGGATTACCTCGATGTTTTCCTTGCTCAACCATGAACTGAGGTGAAGTTCCATGTCCCTAGCCACGCCGCTAGTCGAGATCTCGTTGGAGTTCACCGTCTTGAGCCAACCAGCTCCTTTCTCTACCCGAAGATTGAGCTTTTTCGCGGCCTCTTGGGATATGAAGAGGTCGGATGCCCCTGTATCCACGAGCGCACTCATCGTGGAATCTCCGATCTTCACATCCACGAACATCATTCCCTTAGACTCCTTGGCCTTCTTCGTCTTCAGGGAACTAAGGATTCGCAACGAACCCAATCACGATTTTCTCTGTAGGCTCATCTTCTTTGCAAATGGCCGCCAACTTGGCCTTGTTCGAGCAATCTCGTACTATGTGTGGACCGTCACAGAAGAAGCATTTGTAAGTGCATACTTTCCTTTATCCTCCACCGCTCAACTCCACATGAGCCTTAGGAGGGCCTGCCGGTGGTTTTGCCTCCATTCGGGCGATTGAATATTCCTCGATCTCCACCACCATTAGCCTTGTCCCTTGGACGAGAGTCCAGCTTGGAAGTGGAAGGTGCCTTGTATTCCACAAGCGATTCGGCCACGATTATGGCCATCGTGAGGTCTCTCACGTTGCACCGCTTGAGCTCCTACTTGGTCCATGGCTTGAGACCGCTCATGAACTGGTGGTACGCCTCATTGTCGCTCATCAAGGGGATTTGGAGTAACAACTCCGAAAACCGCTTGATGTAGTTGCACACCGCACCCTTTTGCTCAAGTCGTTTTAGCTCATCCCGAGCATCCTCCTCTGCGTACGAAGGATAATACATTCGACGAATCCATTCCACGTCGTGATAGGATCACCACTCCTACCATCCGACTGACGACGCCACCACAACAATGCATTATCAACTAAGTACATGGATGCGGTGTTTACCTGTGTAATGTCGTCGTTGATCCCCATGGCTTAGAAGTACCATTCCATGTACCACAGGAAGTTGTCCACATCCTTGGCCAACCGCAAGCCCTTGAACTTGTCCGGCTTGGGTGCATCCGTTCGTGGACCAGCGTGCACCGTGACCACCCCATTCATGCGTGCCACTTTCAATTCAGCAAGCTTCCCCTTGAGTTCCTCTACCTCCGCGCGCATGGCCGCCATCATGGCCTCCAAGGTTTCCTCCCGTTGTTCCAGTTCCTACCTCAGGGTCCCCAGCAACTAGCCTCGGAGCTCTCCCATGTCGGTCTTGAGCTTTTGCACCTCCGCCTCAAGCTCCTCCTTTCCGACTTGCACTCCTTCGACGGTTTGAGTCAGGTGATCGGCCGATCCTTGGATCTCGGTGGCGAATAGCTCTACCTTTGTCGCTTGACGATCCAAATCCCCTAGAGCATCCTTTGAACTGGAATCAGCACGGTTCTTCTTTCCCCTGTTGCCCTTCTCGACAGCCCTTCCACGATCCTCGCGGTCAGCCTCCAGTGCGATCAATACCTCAGGACGGGAATCAACCATTGCGCCAAGGAATTAACTCGCTCTGATACCACTGGAATCAGCACGGTTCTTCTTTCCCCTGTTGCCCTTCTCGACAGCCCTTCCACGATCCTCACGATCAGCCTCCAGTGCGATCAATACCTCAGGACGGGAATCAACCATTGCGCCAAGGAATTAACTCGCTCTGATACCACTTGTTACGGGCCGATTGATCTAGCGTTCCCTTCAAACCCGTGCGGCCTTAGGATTTCTCCCAAAAAGCCTTTCCCACTCAACTCACAAGAATTCTAGAGAGAAGGATTCCGGATTCTATTACTCTTGTAGAATGAGATGGATAAAATGAGGGGAGGAGGAGAGCACCTATATATACAAGTACAGGCAAACCGTATCCATAGATCTCTCCTCAATCTAACAGTGGAGATCATATCTTCCCAACTACCATCTACCAACATTAATTACATAGGTGTACAATTACCGTATCGCCCACCTCTAGGAATATTCTAGAAAACTCAATAAAACCCTAGAACTTAGGGATATCGGTTGAGGGTCGCTCGTTTCAAGGATCGGTCACGGCGTCGTTCAGGAACCTTCTTGGACTGTTCATAACTTCGAGCCGTGACACTTGTCTCCTTGTTGTTCAATAATTCACCACGGAAAAATAATGATTAGTGGGACGCAGTTCTTTCACCAAATTTGCCGGTTGACTTAGTCAGAGACTTGTTCATGATTGGTCTTACTTTATGTGGAGTCTGCACCTTGGAATTACTCGACAAATTTTATCAGTTCTCAATAGCCTTTTTTTTTTTTTTGGTGGTGTAACAGTTCTCACTGACATTTGTTGAAGAAAATGGATTGAATGGTTGGAGCAGAACCTCTCTCTCCGAAGATTTGTGGATTGAATGGTAGATTATCCGTTCTGGATTGAATGGTAGGAGCTGAGTCTCTTTCTCTCCAAAGATTTGTGGATTGAATGGTAGATTATCCGTTCTGGATTGAATGGTAGGAGCTGAGTCTCTTTCTCTCCAAAGATCAATGATCAACTTCGTAGCATGCAGAACCAAATGCAGAAGGGCACGGCTAGCCTGACGGTGCCGTGATTTTAATTTTCTAACCGTCTAATAACAGCCACAACTTTTAATGGAGGAAATCAGGACAATGCTTTGACCGGTTTCATTTGTTTGTTTTTATTTTTCTTTAACTTTCCATTATTTCCTTTATCTCTTGGCTTAATTTAGGATTTGAGGATTTATAAAGGCCCCAAAAGCACCAATCTACGTATCCCAAAAAATTAAAATCATTGAATATGAAAAACCTAAAAGAAATTACATACCACGAAATAAATAATTACGTGTAAAAAAATAATATCACTAAGTAAAAAGAAATCGTTAATATCATTAAAATATATATATATATATATATATATATATATTACATTTTAAGATGAATAAAGACTTGAAATATTGGCTTTTCAACTAATAAAAAAATGATTATGCATTATGACTTTTCATTTTTCCACTCAAATCAAATTGCTTTAGAATGACTCTCCGGTTGCCGTAAAAAATTAGTGAACCCCAACGACCTGTTAATAAATATACATCTTTGGCCACTCTTTCGTGCAAAAATTACTTAAACGGATTTTTTGGGATTTTTATGCTAATTAAGGGGTCAAATTCATCTTATTGAAATACTCTCCTCGTTTGTGCAACGTTAGGATGAGCAAATGATTAATTTCTCCGGTGAGTGAAAATCCTAGGAAGTAGCAAATAATAGAAGAGGAGGAGGAAGAAACTAAAGCTAATTAGCTACAATTGTCTCCTTTTCCTTTAGGCGTAAATAATGTAATATAATAGCCAAGTCACATCTCTCTCTGAAGTTATTTGGATTTGTCCGTTTTGGCCTTTAACTTGTCCGCTCTAACTCACTTGCATTGCTATTGTCTGTACAAAACCATCATGAATAATTTTTGTGATGACCTTAGTCATCATTAAAATTTATAATTGCGACTAGCGTGCTCATCATGGACATTTCAATGCTCCTATAATAATTTGCTATGTAATTAGAAACTTTGATCGAGAGGTTACATAGATGTGTTTTCGATTAAGACATTGGAGAGAGAATTATTTGAGAAGCATTAAATGCAGATTCCAGCGGCACTATAAATTTACAAAATTTGGGTACTTGATCATTTAAATATCCGCAGTACTCTAACATGCTATTTTGTATGTCAATACCCTAAGATTTTAATTTAATCACCTGCAATAGCATCGTCTCTATGTCATTTTTTTTCAATTCAGATTTCAAGCTTAAAATCCTTACCCAGGCACATTCATGATAATGTTAAATTTTCTTCGTAAAATGATTAGGTGTGGGTAGGGTGGATTAGACCTAAGTGGATGGCCCATGATGAAAATGAAATATGCTTGCTCAAGCTCACCTATATTGCATTTGGGCCTAGATAAATCCATGGAGTTGTCAATCCATAATAATGTTCAATGCAATAGTTTATTCAAGGATTGCAAAAAAATAGTTTATTCAAGGAAAAGAGAATCATTGGTTATTGTGGTGCATTTCTTTCATTAGAAAAGTAAATTGAAGACCAAATATCTATTTGGCATTAAGAAAAACAATTTAGACCATGTTTTCCTCGATGATGTTCCTTTAACTAAGTATGCGTCATGTATGAATTACAAGGTAGAGGTGTCAAGGCATGACGGAGCAAGGGCGGGTGAGGATGAGTGATCCATACAAATATGATTTTATTTGTTGCCATCAATTCTACAATTTGGTTGGAGGGTTCCTTCCAATATTAAACCATGGCTCCTTATTGGTTTTTCTTATTATTTATTTCCACGCTTAATCTTAAAGTAAAGTGCAGCCTATATTGATTATTTATACATCATGTTAACAGTAAAACGTAGGCCAACTACTTTCAATTTTGTCTTCGTTGAAATAAAAATGAAAATAAGTTTCTAATTTGTCTAAGAAAAATTTACAATTACGTGATTTTTAGTTGAAACAAAACATCATAAATGCATTTAGTGAGACATTGAAATTAGCGACCAACTAAAAACACACACAAAGAAATTTTTTTAGCACTGAACGCTAAGAAGATCACAGATTTTCTTTCAAAATTTCCTTTCCAAATGAAAACATGGTGATTCTCATTTGAAAGTGAAAGAAGGCTTGCCGCAGAAAACATCACCTAGGCTGAAGAGCATCTCAAGTTTTATTGGACAAGGAAAAAAAAAAAAAAACCTTGAACAAGAGGATTCTATGCTGTAAGAAAAGAACCAAAAACTTAAGAATCCAAACCCACAAAATGAGAGATGATCCTGAAAATTAAGGAAAAGAAAAGGTGAAAATCCATCTTTTCTTCACAAACTGAAGAGAAGGGATTAAAACGAGACGCCAAATACATGTACTCGTAATTTGTGCTTTTCTCATGATAAGATATAATTTTCTAAAATTATTATGAAATATTATTTAAGACGCATTGAGCAAGTAGATAAAAAGCAAACGAGGGATTGCATTTTTTTGGCTTTACAAAAGAAATGGTTTCCCAATATTAAACTGAACGAACCATTGCAATGCAAAGCAATTACTTTTCATTATTTTACATGAATGGCATTAAAAAGATAATCGCTAATAATAACATGGTATAACTTAGCCTGATTATATGGTTCCAAACGTGCTCCAATTGAATTGAGATTTGATCTAGACCTTCCATAAAACCCGATGATCCTGCCACCGATCGCATCCGACGATGGCATACAAAATTTCTTGCCCTTTTTTTTGTCAAATTGTACATAGGTGCATCTAGTGATATGTATTTTCAGAGACTAGATCAAGTTATGTGGAGAACCTCCGCTTTCTCTTATGTAACCAAATATGGAAATCAAATGCTCCTTGGGATTGTAACATCCTGAAAATCGATCCCATTTTGGGATTTTGTAAAATGGCAATGTTAATTGAAGGCTTGGTCAGTACAAATATTCTGAACTATTTGTTCATGGGATAACAAATTATAGAGAGGCGCCATTAGGAAACGATACGCATTTGACTCGCAATTTCGACCAGGAACGAACCCTTCAACCATAAGGACATGGGCGGGAAGGATATCCTCTAAGTACTAGACTATTGAGGAAATGGAAATAAATCGATTCGGCAGAAGTATGAAGTCGAATTGCGGGTGATTTCCGCACGACTTCAATATGAACTACGAACGACGTTAAACCGAATCATTTTCATCTGGTACTCGGGATTATCAATTGAGCCCGCAGGATCACACAATAATCGAGGGACGTCCCTGACTCGAGAATTGGCGTAAATGTGGATCAAAGAATAGTTGACCACGAGTCAAATGTGAGGAAAAGTCCTAAAGGGCTGCCCAATAATCCAAATTGTACAACGATTGCAATCGACTCAATTTAGCCTCAATTTTGGGAACCGACTTCTCAATAATGTCAAGACTAAATATTTGGACGTCGCCTCATTTATTTTGGGATTTTTTGTTGGACTCGACAGTGTCAGAAAAGGAAATATTGGATCGAATTTCTGGCCTGTGGGTGGGCCGGCCCAAGATCGGCGGCCTAATGAGCCTTGCGCCCATCCAGCTCAGCCCAAAGGGGGCCCAAGCTAGCCCATTCAACTCTCCCTCCTCAGCCCATAGGGTTCTCTCTTTTGGCATTTTCCTTTTGTGCCCGAGTAGGCATTGTTTATGCTTGTTTTTGCTTTGTTTTGATTGGCTCTTGAGCAAGTGGCTAGCCCACTTGCCTCTACTCTTTATCCTAGTCTTCAACAGCTCTTTCTCTCTCCTCAATCTCTCTCTTCAGCGCCCAGCATCTGAGCCCTCTCTCTCTCCCTTTTTCTCTTCATTTCTCTTCCTTTTCTGCTGTCTTTGCCGTTTTCCCACCGGAAACCACCCTTGTCGCCGCCGTTGGAGCCGCCGCCACCGCCCAACGGGTAGCCATTGAAGTCAGGGAGCTAGCCGCACACTGCCGGCCACCCCTAGTCACCGCTAGCCACCCGTATGGCCGTTTCCGCACTGCTGCACTGCTTTCGCGTGAACAGTGTTTCGAGGCTATTTTGGCACATTTCAGCCACCTTTTGTCGCCCGTTGTCGTCCCCGAGCTTATCCCTCGTAGCCCTCGTTCTCCCCTACGCGTCGATGTCGCCAGATTTCCGACCCAAGTAAGTTAATTGCCTAATCCTTGTTTAGGGGTTAATCTTTCTTAGGGGTTAATTAGTTTCATTTTTGTTCTTGGGTAATAATGGATTATTTGTTAATTGTTGCTGGTTTAATTAGGGCTGACTAGGGTTAGTTAAGTGACCATAGTTAGTAATAAAGCAACTATGTTTAATTAATTAAAGTAACTAAGGTTAGTTCCTAAAGTAGCTATGGTTAATTAGTTAATCATGGTTGGGTTAATTAACCCTAGTTATGTTAAATTTAGTAACCATAGTTAAGTTTAATATTATTTTATTAATTTCGGATTAGTTATTGTTTACGATTACTGTTCACGTGTTTTGTTAACGGAACACTGTTCACGGTTACTATTCACAATTACTGTTCACTCGACATTATTGATACAGAAGCAAATTTTGGTCTCAAATTATTGTATTCTTAATTATTAAGGCTTGTTGAAGTGAAAATTGTTGATTATTCCCAAGAATTAGGGACTGTACGTGATTGTTGATTGATTGGAATTGAATTTTGGAATTGTCGATTGATACCGCATGACATATTACGTGGGTTACGGAATTGGCATGTCGCATAAGCATGAGCGATGTTGCATTCATGACAAAGCAAAGACAAGAATGAATTGCTTGATGATGTGTTGCATGGCCACATTAAATTGAGAGCCTGGCGTTGCTGGATGACCGCCAATTCTTCGAGGTTGTGCCGTGGCCGTTTGGTCACCTGACTTTGGTCAGATGCCTGACAAAGAGGGGTCAGTTGTGGAGCTGTGGTAGTGGGCAAGTCCCATGCTCCTGTCAGTTGCAGGACTGCGGTAGTAGGTGAGTCCTATACTCCTTTGGGAGTGCCGTAAGTGGGGGAAAGCCCATGACGTCGCCATACCTTGAGGTAAAGAGGACGAAACTGGCTTGGCCAGAGACCGCCAACGCTAAGGTTGTGCCTTGGCCTTGGGGGTTGTAATAATCAGAGCACATGTGTAGGTAGTGTGATATGAGAAAGTTTTGTGCAATGCTCTGATTATTTACATGCCTCTTATTGTTGTTGTGAGGCGATTGACAGTTTCTGCAGGTCGTGTGTGCCAAGGCCAGGTAAGGTCGCCTGTGGTTGCGTCTGTTATTTAAACTGTCTTCTGTGGTTATTTCTCTAAGGTGGTGTTGGATGATTTGACGATTTAGGTTGTATGTTAAACTCCCGAGGCGAGCGAAGTTCCTAACCGGGGCTTAGGACTTTAATTTACTGAGTTTATCTCAACCCGTTGTGGTTAACTTTTTCAGGCCCTAGATGACGCAGTACCCGGTACGCTTCGGCATTCCTCTAAGACTAACAAGTAGGCAGTTGTGGCCTATTCCCCTCTTGGCGAGCCCCTACCCCACTAGTGCAGTAATAGGTTAGCTAGGCTAGTCCCTTTGTGAGTAGACCTTAGTTTGTCGCCTGCAGTAGGCGTGTTTATATTTACTGGTGTACAGACTAACCTTCAGATATATAAAATACTGTTTGTCTTTCCTCTACTGCTATTGCTGCTATCCCTATTATTTTTGTTTTGGGAGTTGTTCATTTCTGCATGTGCTTAATTACAAGATAAAATGAATTAGTCGACAATAGTACCTGGGACGTCGTACAACTAGACTACAAGTAAAATGGGGTTGTCGCAAGCTCGAGAGTCAGGGTGTGGCAACCTTGTCGATTTTGGTATCAGAGCTTGGTTGGCTGATGGAGTGATAAGGTGCGATGAGTCTTGCGTTGGTGCGTGGGGATAGTTAGTAGGAAAAACATTTCTTTGCTTACATGTGATTGACTACAGGATTCTTCGTGATCCTTTTTTTTAGGGTTGTCTCATTTTCTAATTCCGTATTGGGGAATTGGAACGCAGGCTAGGAGAGTCCTGCGAGATGAGTAGTCCGGATCAGAGTACCCTTAGTTTGAGGACCCCAGGTCAGAGGGGTCAGAGGAAGAGGACGACGCAGGTACCGACCGGTGCAAGGGAGGTAGCACTGGAGGATCCGAGGATGGATGGGATTATGCACGCCATCGAGGCTTTGATTGGTCAGCAGGCTCAGACTCAAGATGCTGTCATAGCTGCTCCTGCAGGTAGGCTTAGGATTGGTAACCGGCCTATGCATTAGCTAGTGGAGCAGTTCATAAAGCTGAAGCCGCCCAAGTTTACTAGGGCTAGCGACCCTGAGACAGCGATCCTTTGGATAAGGGAGCTGGAAAAGACATTCACCTTACTGCAGTGTTCTGAGGAAGAAAATGTGATCATGGCAGCTTACCAACTGTAGGGTAATGTTGGCACTTGGTGGGAAGCTACCTAAAGAGGGGTATTTCCCGAGGGTACAGCTAAGTTATGGGATACCTTCAAAGAGGCTTTTCTGAGCAAGTACTTTTCAGACTTTATGAGAGAACTGAAGTTGGCAGAATTTCAAAGGTTGCGTCAGAACCAGATGACAGTGGATCAGTGCAAGGCCAAGTTTGCAGAGCTATCGAAGTATGCGCCGTGGATGGTCGAGCACCCATTGGACAAGGCTAGAAGGTTTCGAGACGGACTGAAGATAGAAATCAGGGACCATTTGGTGTCTGTGAACCTAAAGGAGTACAATAAGCTTTATGAGAGAGCTCAGATGATTGAGAGGCACATTACAGAGAAGGCAGCCGCTTCTGGATCGCGATTTATGCTTAGTAGGGACAATCGTCAGTTTGGAAAGAAACCGATGGCGGGAGGAAGGTATCCTCTTCCGCCTTTTAGAAGGGACGGTATAGGGAAACCGTCATTGAGTTCGTTTGGAGGATGCCAAATATCTAGCAAGAGGCATGGGAATGCCCCGTGTCCCACTCGAATGGGAGCCTGTTTCGGATGTGCTTAGGTGGGCCACCTAATGAGGGATTGCTCGCGTAGGCCCATGATGCCATTCGTGCCACAACCGCCAACCAGACCGCCAGTTGGGAATGTTCAACAGGGCAATTAGTGCAGACCCCCTGGACAAGTACAGGTGTATGTAGTCATGAGGAAGGAGGCGAAGGACATGCCTACCATGATTTCAGGTACGATATCTCTACATGACCATGCTGCTTATGCGTTGTTTGATCCGGGAGCTTCGCACTCCTTTATTGCTAAACGGTTTGTAGAATTAGTGGGATTAAAACTAGAGCCGTTGGAAACAGTTTTTGTTATTTCTACTCCGTTAAAGGATTCAGTTTTATCTGCAGTAGGTTGTGCTAGATGTAAACTGATTATAGATGGTCGGGAAGGAAGAATTGATTTGATTGTTTAGCAATGTATGACTTTGATGTCATTATCGGTATGGATTGGCTGACCAAGCAAGGAGCTACTATGGATTGTCAGGAGAAGAGAATCCAATTTAATCCGACTGGAGCTAGTAGTTTCTAGTTTGTAGGGAGCCGAGGAGGGTCCTCGATTCCCTTGATTTCTTCTTTGGAAGCAACCAGGTTGTTAGGGTCAAGATGTCGAGGTTATTTGGTGTCTGTGAGTGATACGTCGAAAGAATGATCGAACTTGGAAGACATCGCGGTAGTACGAGATTATCCTGATGTCTTTCCAAAGGAATTATCAAGACTACCCCCAGCCAGAGAGACAAAGTTCGTAATCGAGTTGGCTCCTGAGACGGAACCAATCTTAAAAGCACCGTATAGGAAGGCGTTCCTAGAGTTGAAGAAATTAAAGGTGTAGATGTAGGAATTATTGGACAAGGGTTTTATTCACCCAAGTACATCGCATTGGGGAGCGCCAGTCTTGTTTGTCAAGAAAAAGGACAGTTCGTTGAGACTGTGTATTGACTATTGGTAGCTTAATCAAGTGACGATTAAGAATAAATACCCGCTGCCGAGGATTGACGACCTGTTTGACCAACTCCAAGGAGCGTCGATGTTCTCTAAGATAGATCTAAGAACGGGCTATCATCAGTTGAGGATCCGAAAGGAGGACACACCTAAGACAGCTTTCCGTACTCGTTATGGTCATTATGAGTTTACAGTGATGCCATTTGGATTAACAAATGCCCCTGCTGCTTTCATGGATTTGATGAACCGAGTATTTAAGAAATATCTGGATCGATTCGTGATCGTGTTTATCGATGACATTTTGGTGTATTCGAAGAGTTCGAATGAACACGAACAACACTTAAGGATCGTGTTACAAACCTTAAGAAATCACGAGCTGTATGCGAAATTTAGCAAGTGTGAATTTTGGTTGGCTCGAGTGGCTTTTCTAGGCCACGTGATCTCAGGCGAAGGGATTTCAGTAGATTCGACCAAGATTGAAGCGATCATAGATTGGCCAAGATCAACTTCAATAACTAAGGTTCGTAGTTTTCTGGGACTGGCTAGTTATTATAGACGATTTGTGGAAAGATTCTCTTTAATAACCATACCAATGATGCAGTTACTGAAAAAGGACAAGAAATACGAGTGGACGGATAAGTGCGAGCATAGTTTCCAATTTTGACTATTCCGTCAGGCTTAGGAGAATATGAGATTTTTAAAGACGCGTCATACAAGGGACTCGGTTGCGTTCTGATGCAACATGGTAAAGTGATAGCATATGCTTCTAGGCAATTGATGCTTCACAAGCTAAATTATCTGACGCATGACTTAGAGTTGGCAGCTATTATATTTGCATTGAAAATATAGAGACATTATCTCTATGAAGAGAGATTTCAGATTTTTACGAATCATCAAAGTTTGAAGTATCTGTTCTCCCAAAAGGAACTGAACATGAGGCAGCGCAGATGGATGGAACTTCTTAAGGATTATGACTGTGATGTTCTATACCATCTAGGCAAGGTGAACAAAGTGGCAAACGCTTTGAGTCGCGAGTCATCGGTTGCTGGTATGATGGTTCAGGAATGGATTCTGTTGGAGGGAGCCCGCGATTTAGAATTCAAGCTCGAGGTATGCCATCTTTCCAGTTTAATGGCTACCCTTAGGATCGAACCTGAAATTCAAACCAAGATTAAAGCAATGCAACATTTAGACGCTAAGATCCAAAAGATTCTGCAAATGGATACGACCAAGAGAAAGTCTGATTTTCAAGTATCCGAGGATGGGATCTTGAAATTTCGTGAACGGTTATGTGTGCCGAACAACGCCAACATTAAAGAGAAATTGTTATCCGAAGCGCATCACAGCAACTACAGTGTGCATCCGAGCAATACGAAGATGTATCAGAATCTACGACAGTATTATTGGTGGAACGGCATGAAGCTAGATATTGCCAAGCATGTGGCGAAGTGTTTAACTTGCCAACAAGTGAAAGCACAGCACTGCAAGCCAGGAAGGTTACTGCAACCTCTTGAAATCCCTGAATGGAAATGGGAGCATATCACGGTGGACTTCGTGATGGGATTACCAAGAAGTCAGCGTGGCAATGATGCGATTTGGGTCATAGTGGATCGATTGACGAAGTCAGCTCATTTCATCGCTGTACGTAAGGATTTCACTTTGGAAAAGTATGCAGAATTGTACGTCCGACAGGTTATTCGTCTGCATGGGGTACTAGTAACGATTACTTCAGATCGAGACCCTAGGTTTACGGCTGCATTTTGGAAGAGTCTACAAACTTCGATGGGGACAAAGCTGCAGTTCAGTACAGCCTACCATCCTCAGACAGATGGTCAATAAGAGAGAACGATTTAGACCTTGGAGGATATGATGAGAGCTTGTGTATTGGATTTTAAAGGAAGTTGGGAAGAACAACTTCATCTCGTGGAGTTCACGTACAATAACAGTTATCAGCAGAGTATTAGAACGGCACCGTTCGAAGCTTTGTATGGCAGACTGTGTAGGACTCCAATTGGGACAAAGTCGGCGAGCGGAAAATTACAAGGCCAGAGTTAGTGCAGCAATCTTTAGACGCCGTCAAGATGATTCGGGAAAGGTTAAAAATGATTCAGAGTAGACAGAAGAGTTATGGGGATAGACGACGTAGGCCATTGAAATTTCAAGTGGGCGATCATGTGTTCCTTTAAGTATCGCCGATGTGAGGTACTTCGCAATTTGGAAAGAAAGGAAAACTGAGCCCGAGGTATGTCAGACCGTTCGAGATTCTAGAAAAGATCGAGAATTTAGCCTATCGTCTTGCCCTACCACCTCGACTTGCTCAAGTGCATGATGTATTCCACGTGTCGATGTTAAGGAAATACGAGCCGGACCCAATGCATGTGTTGAATTTTGAAGAGATAGAGGTGGACGACAGGGTGTCGTATGTGGAGAGACCAATTCGGATTGAGGACCGGAAAGAGCAAGTGCTGAGAAGCAAAATGGTCTCCTTGGTCAAAGTCATTTGGCAGTATCATGGTACGGAGGGAGCTACGTGGGAAAGTGAGGAAATCATGAGACGTCAGCACCCCTATCTTTTTAGGATTAGTGTGTCAGTTTAAATTTCGAGAACAAAATTTCTATAAGAGGGGAAGAGTTGTAACATCCTGAAAATCGACCCCATTTTGGGATTTTATAAAACGGCAATGTTAGTCGAAGGCCTAGTCAGTACAAATATTCTGAACTGTTTGTTCATGGGATAATGGATTACAGAGAGGCGCCATTAGGAAACGATACGCGTTCGACATGCAATTTCGATCAGGAACGAACCCTTTGACCATGAAGACTTGGGTAGGAAGGATATCCTGTAAGTACTAGACTATTGAGAAAACAGAAATAAATCGATTCAGCAGAAGTACGAAGTCAAACTGTGGGTGATTTCCGCACAACTTCGATATGAACTACGAACGACGTTAAACCGAATCCTTTTTATCTAGTACTCAGGATTATCAATTGAGCCCCCGGGATCACACGACAATCGAGGGACGTCCCTGACTCGAGAATTAACGTAAACATGAATCAAAGACAGGTTGACCAAGGGTCAAATGTGAGGAAAAGTCCTAAAGGGCCGCCCGGTAATCCAAATTGTACTATGGTCGCAATCGACTCAATTTAACCTCGATTTTTAATCCAATTTTGGGAACCGACTTCTCGGTGATGTCAAGACTAAATATTTGGACATCGCCTAATTTATTTTGGGATTTTCCGTTGGACTCGGAAGTGTCGGAAAAGGAAAAATTGGACCAGGTTTCGGGCCCGTAGGTGGGCCAGCCTAAGACCGACGGCCCAATGAGCCTTGCACCCATCCAATTTAGCCCAAAGGGGGCCCAAGCTGGCTCATTCTCCTCTCCCTCCTCAGCCCATGGGCTTTTCTCTTTTGGTATTTTCCTTTTGTGCCCAAGTGAGCATTGTTTATGCTTGTTTTTGCTTTATTTTGATTGGCTCTTGAGCAAGTGGCTAGCCCACTTGCCTTTGCTCCTTATCCTAGTCTTCAACAGCTCTCTCTCTCTCCTCAATCTCTATTTTCAGCGCCCAGCATCTCAACCCTCTCTCTCTCCCTTTTTCTCTTCCTTTCTCTTCCTTTTCTGCTTTTATGTCTTTGCTATTTTCCCACGAGAAACCACCCTTGCCGCTGCCGCCGGAGCCACCACCACAACCCAATGTGTAGCAATTGAAGTCAGGGAGCCGGTCGCACACCGCCGGCCACCCTTAGTCGCCGTCGGCCGCCCGTACGGCCGTTTTCGCACTGCTGCACTACTTTCGCATGAACAGTGTTCCAGGGCTATTTTGGCCCGTTTCGGCCACTGTTTGTCGCCCGTTGTCATTCCCGAGCTTACTCCTTGTAGCCCTCGTTCCCCCTTACGCGCCGATGTTGCCGGATTTCCGACCCAAGTAAGTTAATTGCCTAATCCTTATTTAGGGATTAATCTTTCTTAGGGGTTAATTAGTTTAATTTTTGTTCTTGGGTAATTATGGATTATTTGTTAATTGTGGCTGGTTTAATTAGGGCTGACTAGGGTTAGTTAAGTGACCATAGTTAGTAATAAAGCAACTATGGTCAATTGATTAAAGTAACTAAGGTTAGTTCCTAAAGTAACTATGGTTAATTAGTTAATCATGGTTGAGTTAATTAACCCTAGTTAGGTTAAATTTAGTAACCATGGTTAAGTTTAATATTATTCTATTAATTTCGGATTAGTTATTGTTCATAGTTACTGTTTACGATTACTGTTGACGCGTACTGTTCATAAAACACTGTTCACGGTTACTATTCACAATTACTGTTCACTTGGCACTATTCATACAGAAGTAAATTTTGGTCTCAAATTGTTGTGTTCTTGATTATTAAGGCTTGTTGAAGTGCAAATTGTTGATTATTACCGAGAATTAAGGAATGCACGTGATTGTTGATTGATTGGAATTGAATTTTGGAGTTGTCGATTGATACCGCATGACATATTACGTGGGTTATCTGAATTGGCATGTCACATGAGCACGAGCAATGTTGCATTCACGACAGAGCAAAGACAAGAATGAATTGCTTGATGATGTATTGTATGGTCACATTAAATTGAGAACCCAGTGTTGCCGGATGACCGCCAATCCTTCAGGATTGTGCCGTGGCCATTTGATAGCCTGACTTCGGTCGGATGCCTGATGAGGAGGGGTCTTGTGGGGCTACGGTAGTGGGCGAATCCCATGCTCCTGTCAGTTGTGGGACTGTGGTAGTGGGTGGGTCCTATGCTCCTTTGGGAATGCCGTCAGTGGGGGAGAGCCCATGACGTCGCCGTGCCTTGAGGTAAAAAGAACGAAGCTGGCTTGGCCAGAGACCGCCAACCCTAAGGTTGTGCCGTGGCCTTGGGTCATAATAATCGGAGCATGTGTGTGGGCAGTGTGATATGAGAAAGTTTTGTGCAATGCTCTGATTATTTGCATGCCTCTTATTATTGTTGTGAGGCGATTGACAATTTCTGCAAGTTGCGTGTGCCAAGGCCAGGTAAGGTTGCCTGTGGTTGCGTATGTTATTTAAATTGTCTTCTGTGGTTATTTCTTTGAGGTGGTGTTAGATGATTTGATGGTTTAGGTTGTATGTTAAACTCCCGAGGCGAGCAAAGTTCCTAACCGGGGCTTAGGATTTTAACTTCCTGAGTTTATCTCAACCCGTCGTGGTTAACTCTTTTTAGGCTTTAGATGACGTAGTACCCGGTACGCTTCGGCGTCCCTCTAAGGCTAGCGAGTAGGCAGCTATAGCCTATTCCCCTTTTGGCGAGCCCCTACCCCACTGGTGCAATAATAGGTTAGTTAGGCCGATCCCTATGTGAGTAGACCTTAGCTTGTCGCTTGTAGTAGACGTGTTTATATTTGCTGGTGTACAGACTAACCTTCAGACATATAAAATACTGTTTGTCTTTCCTCTGCTGCTGTTGCTGCTATCCCTATTGTTTCTTCTTTGAGAGTTGTTCGTTTCCGCATGTGCTTAATTACAAGATAAAATGAATTGGTCAATGACAGTACTTGGGACATCATACAACTAGGCTACAAGTGAAATGGGGTTGCCGCGAACTCGAGAGTCGGGGCGTGATACGGATAATCTAGGTTGCCCTGCACAATTAGCCAATTTAGACTCCTTTTAACTTTCACATGCCAACATTATTGAAATATGTGATCATTCCTTAACTATCTAAAGTAGTGCATTAGGTGATCATACCTTTTCTTTCTATATGACTATTATTGTCAATGGAATTTTAGCGTGGACAACCAATCCTGACCCGTTTAGTATTTCTCTCATAATTCTGTAACAATTTTTTAAAAAGATTTTAATATGTTAATTGCCAATATAAATAACTTTTTACGCATTTATCCTTGGATGGGTGACAGGTGTATTTGAAACTATTTGCGTTGACCAAATTCGTCCACATGTCAACCTAAACTTAAAATTCACTAATAGTTCTCCTATTTTATTTTCTCCTCCAAACATCTCCTTGATCCACTTCTTGCATTTTGCAACACAAATCCTCCAAATTCATCATACAACTTTTAAATCATAACTATCATCACTTATAATATATTTTGCTATACTATTATATAAATATATATTCATTTTTTTTATATTACATAATTTTTGCGATGATGGATTTTTTTATTATTCTTTTGATATTATATTTTTCAAATATGAGCTAAGTATGAGATTGATCATTTAATATTTTTATTATTATTATGTAAATAATATTTAGGAAAAATTCCAATTAAGGGTATGAAGCGCCCTCATTTTGTGATGTCCTGAATTTTTCGACTTAATTTGGATTATATGAATGAATATTTCGTCAATGCACTGTTAATTGAGTCTCACTCTGAACTGATTATTCATGAGATACTAACCAAAGGGGAAAGGCTATTAAGAATTCAACTACGTGCATGACTAGAGAACTAGACTATTGATTGACGATTCGACCATAAGGATTGACAAGAGACGATCCTAGGCTAATACAGGCCGATCAATGAACGATTATAGGTTGATTTGCAGAGAAAATATAATTAGATTGTGGGTGATTCCATATTACTATTATTTGGACTGTGAATGGCCCTAAATCGATTCCTAACAATGGTGTACTTAGAATAAGTAATTGATTCCTCACAATTACATGACAATTGAAGTCATTCCTAACGTGGATTAATATTATTTTAATCGCAAGTTGAATGCGTGTGATTCTTACAAGCCGCCTGTTACTATGAAACGCATTAAAGTTGCAGTTGATGAACTTGGTCATAAATTTTAATTCAAATTCGATTATCAAACTTTTCAGACGTCGGGATTAAATTATTGAATTTTATCTCATTAATTTCAAAAAATATCGGTTCACTCAAAATCGTCAGAAAAAGGATTATCGGGCCGACAATTTAAATCCAAAACGTTTTCATTTCCAATTTTCGGACCAAGGATATTTCGGGACAGTTTGGTAAAAAATTGAGTGAAGAGACCATTTTGCCCCTAGCCATTTATTGGCTAGAGGACAAAATTTTTGGGGAAAGGTTAGTGATGGGAGGAGGGACGTCCTTCCCCACCAGCCCCCATCACTTCTCTCTCTCCCTAACATTTTCTCTCTTCTCTTTCTCTCTGTCTCCTCTGCGGCGCGTCCCCATCAACCTCCATGTTTGACTTTTTCTTCTCTCTCTCTCTCGGTATCGATTTCCTCCCTCATGCCCGTTGGTGCCTTCTTTCCTTCCTTCTTCTTTTCTTATTCTTCTTCTCTCCTCTGCTTTTCCTTTTCGGACGTCGAGCTACTGCTGCTACCATCTTTTTTCTTGTTGCCGCTCGGTCAATGGCCACCACCTTAGCCGTAGCTCGCCACTACTGAACAGCCACCGTCCTCTACCGCGACCCCCACCCGAAACCAGCGCCCTCTTCCTTTGTATCTTCTTCGTCCTGCCCGATCTACTACTGCTGCGTTTTCTTTCCGCTGCAGCCCCAGTTGACGGCTACCACCTCCACCTCAGCCGTCCATCACCGAGCCAGAGTCGTCCCTCGTTTCCATCGAGCAGCCGCAGCCATCCTCCGCGGAGAACCACGACCGAACCACTGCACCCCTTCTGGAACCAGCTGTCCCGTCCTCCTTCTTTGCTTTGGTTTGGACCATTACCGCCATGACCGGCCTCCACATCAACTTGCCCGCTTCGCCAGCTCCCCGCCATACCGCCAACGGGTCACAGTCCTCCGGGACAAGCTGCAACCAAGCCACCCGAACCAACTGTCCCCTGTTTTTCTTTCACCGAGCCAGATCACCCTACTTCCGGTGACTAGCAATTGGGCCGCTCTGCTGCCCACCTCAGCGGTCACTCGCAGAGACGGAACTGTCCCTCATAGTCGGCGAGCCGACCACCCACCACCTGAACCGACCCCCTCCTCTGTTTGTTCTTTCCTTCCTCTGTTTCCTGCCGGTTCTGGCCGTGCCATCTCAGCCGCCATTCGACACCGTCGGCCAGTCACCCTACCGTCTCAAGCCATCTGCCCAACCGCGCCGGACCCACCGCTAGTCGCCTTTCCCTCACGGCCCCTCCTTTGGCTGAACAAGCAACGGGTTCTCGGCCGAGATCCGACCCCATCTCACCGAAATGGAGTCTGTCTCGCTGCCGCCGCAACCGTGCCGCCGTTGTCGCTAAACAGTGGGTTATAAAGCTAATCCCTTGATTAGTGTGCTAATTTCGTTTAAGGTTAGATTAGTTTAGGATTAATCGGGATTAGATAGTTTATTTTAAAGAGGCTTAATTTCATTAATCCTGCTTAGGATTAGGATTAGGATTAATTAACTATAGAATAATGGCAATTTGGGTTAATTAAACAATTTAGTTTAATTTAAATATTTAATTATATTTAATTATTTTGAAAATAATTAAATATTGATTTCTTATTTTTAGTAATAATTAATTATTATTTATAATAATTAATTGTGATTAATTATTTTAGTGATAATTAATTATTTTCACAATAATTAATTATGGTAAAAACTTGATTTATGGGAGTAGTTGATTTTTAGAATATTGCGATACGACGATTAATAATATGTGGATTGTGTGGTTTGAGGTGCTCGTGTGGTCACATTAAATGAACCTATCACTCAGTCTGGGTGACGATGCCCAATAGGAGTCTAGAAATCAAGTTGTGATTGAGGTTAGACTGATGCTTTGTTTTAGGAATGCTGTATGTGGCGAGAGATCCAAATGATGCCGTGTCTAATGGAGTGGAACAATGCCCAGTTATACCAAAAGACTGTCAGCACGAATGTTGACAAAGACCTGAGGAATCATAATAATTGGAATATGCATAGATGCATTGTGCATGGAAAAGTGAATGTGTGTTCTAATTATGAGGTTTTCTTGATGCACTAATATTATCATGTGATTAATCGTATTGTGCAGGGTATATGCCAAGGCCAGGTAAGGATGCATGTGAATCGATGTGATTGTGGATTATTTGATATGATGGATTTCCCTGTTAGATACTCTTTAAACGAGCTGGTGCCCTAACCGAGACTTAGAGGCTTAACCCACTAAAATTTTATTTCACTGGTTATTGTTTAACCATTTTTAGATCCATAATGTGAAGAACCGATAGGTGGTGCAGTTCATTGCCGTATAATGGAAGAGTAGATTGACCATGGCCGTGCTGATTTTGTTGGCTCGTTAGAAAGTTGCTCGTTATAAGGGTCTGTATATGTAAACTTCACAAGGTTAATTAGTAAATAAATATATTGATATTGTTGAATGATAATTCCTAGTTGGTTTTTTTTACTATCCCTGCTGCTATTGTTTGATCGGGGCTTAATAATAGTTTTCGCATGCGCATAATTATAAGATAAAAAGAATAGTTGGCGACGCATTTTAGGATGTTGCACTCATTTGACGGCAAATGAAAAGAGGTTGTCGCATGCTTTAGGGTCAGAGCGTGACATCCCCGTTGAGTTTGGTATTAGAGCCTGGTCAATACTTGAAGTAATAGGGTGCGATGGGTTTTGGGATAGTTAGTTAAGAAAACACTTTGTGCATGTACTTGTTTACTTAAATTTCTTACCATAAGCGGGTTGTTCATAGTTTTTAATTCCTTGATGGAATTAGAAAGCAGGTTTTGTGAGAATCTTGCAAGATGAACAATCCTGATTTGAGAGCCCTTGGAAGAAGGGCAGCTGAGGAAAAGCATCAAGGGATCCTAGGTTGGATAGGATTCTACAGGCTTTAAAGGCCATTGGGAATATGTTAGAACAACAAGTTTAGAGTCAAGCTGTTGCTATTGCCGTTGCCATTGTGCATGGGAAGTTTTATTGGTTGGAGATGGGAATGGCACATAGTCGATGTCATGCCCCGATCCTCAAGCACGCGGCAACCCCTGTTCTCTCGCGGTCATTTAGATGCGACGTCCTAGGATGCGTCACCGACCATTATTTTTATCTTTTAATTAAACACATGTGAAAGCGAGTCACAAACCCCTAGTCAATTATAGAAGCACGGATAGCAGGAAAACCTAATAAGAACACATTCAAAAATACTGCTTTATCTATCTACTGATTAACCCTACGAAGTTTACAAGTATAAGCCCTTACCATAGGCATCTTCCTAACGAGCCAATGAGTCCAACAAACTAGGGTTAATCTACTCCCTTCAAAGACTGCCACGAACCATAACACGCGTCGATTCTCCATCCTACGGACCTGAAAATGGTTAACCACGATGGGTTGAGATAAACTTAGCAAGTTAAAGTCCTAAGCCCCGGTTAGGAACTTCGCTTGCCTCGGGAGTTTAACATGCAACCTAATCCATCAAATCAACCAACACCACCTCAGAGAAAAATGATAACAGAAGACAATATAATAAACAGGTGCAATCACAGGCGACCCTACCTAGCCTTGGCACATGCAACCTGTAGAAACTATCAACCACTTCACCATAGCATTGCACAAAATGTTTTCATATCTCAACATTCACATATGCTCCGATTATTACGACCCTCAAGGCCACGGCACAACCTTATGGTTGGCAGTCAACTGGTCATAGACCAGGCATCGTCCTCCCCCATGAGACACAGCGACATCGTGAGCTCTCCCCCACTGACAGTATTCCCTAAGGAGCATGCGCCCGGCCTCAACCGCGACTTCGCATTTAACCACTTTCAAGCGACCCAATGGTCACGGCACAACCCCGAAGGATTGGCGATCATCCGGCTCAATCGGGCTATCAACTTTAATCTGATCATGCAACACATCAAGAAACTTGATTCATTCTTGTCTTTCTTTTGCTTGGTCGTGAATGCAACATCGCCGCGTCTTCATGCGGCATGTCATTTCAGATAACTCACGTAATATGTCATGCGGTATCAATCAACAACTCCAAAATTCAATTCTAACCAATTAACAATCACGTACATTCCCTAATTCTCGGGAATAATTCACAATCAGTAAATCAATAAACCTTAACAATCAAGAACACATCAAATTAAGACAAAAATTTGCTTCCGTATGAACAATGCCATGAACAGTAATCGTGAACAGTGTTTGTGAACAATACACGTAAACAGTAACTATGAATAGTAAATTTGTCCGAAATTAAATAAATAAATAAAAATAATTAAACCTAACCATGGTTAATCAACTAACCCAACCATAGTTAATTTAACCTAACCATGATTAAAATCTAACCATAGTTACTTTAATTAATTAACCTTAGTTACTTTATTACTAACTATGGTCAATTAACTAACCCTAGTCAGCTTAATTAATCAGTATAATCAATCAATTAACCTTAATTAATCACAAGTATACAAATACACTAATTAACCCCTAAATAAGGATTAGGAAATTAACTTACTTGGATCTGAAATCCGGCGACACCGGTACATAGAGGGGGATGAGGGCTACGAGGGGTAAGCTCGGGGATGACAACGGACGACAAATGATGGCCGAAACGGGCCAAGATAGCCCTCGGAACACTGTTCACGCGGAATAGATGCAGCGATGCGATGCCGACACCCGAATTTTTGTTTATTTTGTCTTAAATGCCCATTTACTTTGCTTATATAAATACATATCAATTCATAGAAAAGATAAAAATATTTATAAAAAAAATCAAAAAAAAAATTCGGATGGGCTCAGCCCAGCCCACTCCTCTACTCGCCCATCCCTTTTTCTTTTCTTTTTCCTGGGCCCAGCCCGTCTTGGGCTCTCTCTCTCTTCCTGGGCCCGGCCCTATCTCCTTTCTCTCTTCTCTCCCTCACTGATGCACAGAGACGGGGGGTGATTTTCGGACAAGGGCGGGGGAGACAGACGCCCACACGCACGCACAGAGAAAAAAAGAAAAGAAAAATGGAGGCCGGGGGCAACGCTCGAAGACACCGTTTATCCGGCGACCCCCCCTCCCACGACAGTGAGGATTTTTTTCAGACAGCAGCAGAGGAGAGGGCAACGACACCGCGAAGACGAAAATGGCAGAGGGAGTAGCTTAGGAGAGCAAAACAGCCGGCTGACCAGGAAGAGGGAGCTTGAGGGTTTTTATGGGTTAGAGAGGAAAAAGGAGATCTGGGAAAATAAGGGTGCACAGGAGAGCAGAAGAAAAAACCGAGAGCGAGGAGGGCGAGAGAAGGGGTTCTAGACACGGGCGATTCTCTAGTTTTTGGGCAACAAGACAGAAGCAGCAAGTGAAACCAGAGAAGAGAAATAAAAAAAAAAAAAGCAGAGGGAGAGAGCTGAGGGGAGGATTTTCAGAGAGAAGCTGTTTTTGGCTTTTGGGGCAGGAGATCTAAGCAGAAGCAAAAGAAAAACAAGAAGAAAACGATGGTCGGAGCTGAGGGATGAAGACAAAAGCAAGAGAGGGCAAAAGAGAGCAGAAAACGCAGAAGCAAGAGTTGTTTCTTTCTGGACTTTCGCAAAAGGAGATATACTTGTTTCGAGGAAGAATAACAGCGAGGCCAGATTGGATGATGATAGACAAAAGCTGGGCATTCCAGAAGCCATCTCGGGCAAGAAAGTGATCGAAACCGAGGATTTTGTGGGTTCTATGAAGAAGGCACTAGAAAATCAAGAGGGGGCGGTTTTTGAACAGAGGGGGGAGAAGAAAGAGAACCGGAGACGAAGAAGAAAAAGGGGTAGTTGGTTTCTGGTTTTCGGGCGACGGAGAGCTGGGAACGGAGGAAAGCAAAAAAAAAGAAAAAAAAAAGAAGAAGAATAGCAGGAAGTAGAGAGAAGGAGACTGAGATCAGCAGTTCGAGAGAGAGTAGAACGTGACGGACCGGATTCTCAGGGAGGAGAAGAGCTCGAGAGAGCTACTAGTCGCTGCCGGTGGCCGTCCGCCCACTATTGTCCACTGTGAAGTTTCACCCGAGCCAAGTAAGTTTTTCCGGGGGCCGTTTCTGTTCTGTTCTTGAGAGATGGCGGGTCGGAGCTCATGCCGACCAGTTCGCGCTAGCCCCAGCCCCTGTTGACCCTCCATTTACACCTATGTGCATGTTGGTATGGCTAGAAAGAAGCTCGGACCTGGTCATAGGCCGGTTCGAGGTGAAAAACCCACTGTTTCATCCATGCACATAACCTGTTCGCTGAAATACCCAAACAAAACCCAGAAAGTTTCATGGTTTAATCCATCCTCGACAACCTGTTTTCGTAGATTTTTTATTGTATATTGTTTGATCTCGTGTTTCTCTTAGCATTATAGCAAGTTTCATGAGATTTCCGTGCTTTTTTTGGATCAAAAAGAGACATTTTTGGTTTTCCGGCGAGGGCGAGCTTCCGGGACGCCGAAAATCATCGCCGACGATGTCTGGCGTTGGCCGGATAGAACGGCCAATGCTGGACGACGCAACGACTCCTTTAGGATCGGTGAGAACCCACGGTGGCGACGGCGGTGGCGTGGGTGGAGCTCGCACAGGTTTCCGGCAAACCTCCGGCACGTCTCAACCCTGCGAAGAAGAAGACTAAAAGAAAAATAAAAAGAAGAAGAGAGAGGGGGCCGGGCCGAGAGTTCGCATAGGATGGGGCTGGGCTGGTCGTAATTTTTGTATGGGCCCAATCCGAGCTTGGGCCAGTTTTTTAAGATTAGAAATGGGCTTTTTTTTTTTAATTTTGCTAATCGGCCATTTTAAATATTTCGACTGGGTCATTCGGCCAACTTGGTCATTGCTCCGGCCCGAACCATTAGGGACTGAGTCGGTTTAGTAGGGTCGGGCCGGGTCACGACCCGGCCTGAATCACTTTTTTAATAAAAATTAAAAAAAAATTAAAAATTCTAAAAAATCAAAAAATTCAAAAAATCTTTAAAATCTTTAAAAAATATTAAAAAATTTTCGAAAAATCATTAAAAATAAAAAAAAAAATTATTTAATTTTCAGAAAGGTTTTAAAAGTTTATTTTAATTTAATTTAATTTTTCTTTCTCTCTTTTTCAAATATTCCAAAATTCCAAACAAATTAGAAAAAAATTAGAAAATTCCAAAAAGCATTAATAAAATTCAGAAAAGTCAAAAAAATATTTTTAAAATATTGAAAGCTTGTTTTGTCTAATTTCGAAAATTAAAAAATTTTAAAATTTTTAAAAAATATAAAATTTTTAAAAATATAAAAAATATAGAAAACCCTTAGAAAAGAAAAAAGACCAAAATTGAATAAGCCTTTAGGGCTCTACAATAGGTTTTTCTTGGTTTACGTTATGTTTTTCCTTTTTCCTTTTTTTTTTTAGGGACAATATTAGGATTATTCCCGCACCTTATTTCGTAATGATATTTTGGATACTTATTTCCTTATCTAAGAACGGTTAGGACAGACTTTAGATTTCTCGAAGGGATTGCTATGGCCTTATTAACACACAACTAAGTTAGGTGCCAAAAGGGCGTTAATCGCATGATTAGTGTAATCAAGTCCCCGACTCTAGACTCTCTGGTTACGTAGAAAGTGAGGCACGCTTCCATGCCTCGCTTGGTTTCTAGCCGACCCCCAATAGGCTAGTGGCGACTCCTTATTTAAAAATTTTTATGAATATCCCATGTCGCGCGGGGTATGGGCTTGGGAGAGTCCATGTTAATTAAAGGCCGTCGGCCCGAAATTAACAATACCCCTAAACCTATTTAGAGAAATTAGGTCGCGACAGCTTGGCGACTCCGCTAGGGACTGGTTATAAACCATAGAGGACTTAGGCCTAATTAGCTTGATTGTGTATTATTTAAATGTGTTTCTTTGGCAACGCATTCGAGAATGTGAGGTAAGTCCACTAACCTCGTGTTAAATGTTGGTGCTGGATTGGAGTAATAAGGGGTGGAGTTTTTGCTAACACTTTGTTCTGTAGGTTGGTGAATGGGGATGAATGATTGTATGGTTGAATTTTTGAAGTGTTGATTGCTATATAAACTGTTGTGCATGTCTTCCTTACATCGCACTACACTTTAGCACACACAACCCGCCGCCGGACCTGGGCCGCATAGGATCACTTAGGATGGTGTTGAGATGAATGCTACTCCGACTACCACCATGTAGTACGAGTCGTCCATCTCAATTCCGAAATTCTTCTGACATCGAGAGCTTCCACCCCAGCTTGCAACCACGTAGCACGGGTCAACTCTTTGACAAAGCCGGAATCATGGGAACCCCGACCCAACCGCCACCATGCTGGTTCAATCCGGTAATCCCGTGGCTTCATTTGAGCCATCTAGAGTAGAAATTGACCCACAGTCTCATGCGTATGTCTATGTGATTGAAAAAAGAAAAGAAAAGAAAAGATCATCATCATTGGTAAGTATGATTTCTCCTTTTACTTGTTCATTTTTTATTGAAACTTCCATTTTTGAAATTTGCGGAGATCAATCGAATGCCCTCAATGTAGGCTTCAAATTGGGAAAATTGGCAATTACTCTTCATAAGCAAACATTCAATGTCAATTTCAAAAATCATTAATTTAGCCCTACACAACGGATGATTTTGTTAAAGTTTCCAATTACGGGCTTAAAATCACATCTCGACAAAAAGTTCTTCCAATACATGATTATGTTTTGGGGCACAAAAAAATTGAAATCACACTTTTAATCAAATTCTTTCCTTCTCACATTTTGAGATTGAAAATTCAAATCACATTTTGTGCATAGATTTCTCAAAATAAAAATCACCTCATTTTGGCAACAGTGAAAGCACAAATTCAAACTTAACGCCACGTTTGCATATGAAACTTTTGGGAATAGAGTGGGCATTCGATTGATAATCGCAGATTAGTCTTTTAATGATGTCTCCTCTTACAATCAAATCTTGGCAAAATCCCGAAATCCTGTAATAGGAGTTTTGGGGCATATACCATCGCCTCGATTTTCTTGTAAGAGGCGACCTCATTGGAAGATCATTTTTTCATTCACATATTGACATTGTTTCTTCTTCTTGTAGAATGCGTGACGGCCACTCTTTGAACTTTCCTTACTTGATCGTGCCAAGAAGTGGACTTTAAATTTAGGATGAGAATTTTTATTACTCATAGGAGTGTATTATATTTCCTTTGTGTCTCTATTCTTTTTATGGATGATGCTTTCAATTCCAAGTTGATCAGAAATCTAAGTGACTCATTTTGGGTAAAGAAATTTAAATTTATAAACATCCTTTGGCTTCGAGGGCAATTTGGAAGTTAGTATATTCTATTGAATTTCCATGAGTTTTTGAAAGTCAACGCATTTTGTTCCTCTCACGTGTTCATCCTTTGTAGGGAATCTCGAGAAGGATAATCTAGGATGGTAAAGTCGTGATCGTTCCAATGGAATCAATTTATTCATAAACGGATTTATTCATACATTTTCCTACAGGGGAGAACTAAACAATTTTGACATTGGTATTTGAATTAGATCACAAGCACATACACTCACGAGTCTTGATCTTGGAATTCAAAGAAATGAGAGTTCAACTTCGACATCGAACTCTTTGGAAACACGTACTCATGGATTCAAACGACACTTCCGACGCATCGCCTTCCACCAAAGAAGTGATGAATGGGGCAAAGCATCCAAAAATACAATGCCCTCAAATGTTGAGACAATGCTCATGCCCGAAGAACAGAAACACGTGAAGGGTAAACTATATCGATTCCAATTGCTCATGTTGATATTGTCTCTAACATGATCCCCTTTTTCCTTTGATAGGGAAACATCAAATGCACAAAAAAGGATGCCAAAAAATTGCAAGTGAAGGGCAATTTGGGGTTGCCAAATATCCAAGAGGATGATATTGGCACTTGAGTGATAAATGCTAGTGAAGGGTAATAATGTATCATTTCCAATTTTCAATCCTTGAATATTTTTGCACTAACACTTTCCTTCCTATTTTTTACAGGGTTACTAAGCAGGTCAGTACCCTTTCTTCTCAAAATCAAAAGAAAAACCAAATTGAGAATTTTCATCCAAAAAATTCAGCATTTTACTGGGAGCAAGTAAAAAAGAAAAAAAAGAAAAAGAAAAAAGAAGAAAAGAGGAGATAGAAATCGAGAAAATGAACTTTCAACAAAGTTTTTGAACATAATTTTTATCTCAAAATTGTATGTCTGCTTGGTGGATCACTTATTTTGAATCAAATCCACCATGGAGATTAATCTACTCAGATGATTTCGACTAAGTGAAATTGAGATGTTTAATCATGCCAAGTAGGAAACGCTTAGGATGATGAAAGGCAAGCCATTTCCAAACACATCCTTCAAACACAGTGAGAATTGAGCGGAAAAGAAGACTTATGTCATTAAGGACAAAAGAGTCATTCGCAATCGATACATGGACCAAGATGAAAAGAGGCATTTCTCTTCTCTATCTTACACACCACAGGTGACCATAGTTAGCCCATTTGAGCCTTTAAATGCGAAGAAATCATAAAATACCCCTATCAAGAACCACCCCACAATGGGGCAAATTTGGAGGTTTTGGTTGACATCATATGGTGAAAAGATGAGAAAGACTTCTTTGCTTTTACTTGCACTAATCTTTTTGTGGTAGCTTTAGGTGAATTCTTATGAAAGCTTGAAACATCCCAAGGAGAAGAAGAACATTTATTTCTCTACCCAAACACCGATACCCATTGCTTAAACTAAGTTGAGCCTAATTGTTCATTTCTGAAACCCAAGTGGTGACTATCTCCCCATATTGGTAACGATAGCAAATCAATTGCAAAGCAACCCTCGCTTTGCCTAAACTAACAACGTGATCTACCCAGTAAACCCCATAAGGAACAATCAGCAATCAATCGACTCGCAGGTATCCTTACCTCACCATTACCATACACTACATGGTATAAATGCTCATGCATACCATAAATAATGCACCTAGCATTTTAATCACCATAATGATTAATCACACACGAGTCAATTTGTAGGCAATCTTACATTATTATTGTCATACCTTGTACGGTATAACCTCATGCATGCCATGGTCAATGCATATAGGCACACGCTTAATCAGAACACATAACAATATGTTTCACATGCATCTCTGTATTCACACATATTCCGATTATTATGCCCTCACCAGGGCCACAACCAAACTCCTACTAGTATACAACTGAACTCCCGCCAGTGTCTTTTGGCTTAGCCAGGTATTGTCCCGCTCCATTAGGCACGGCTACGTCTGGAACTCTCGCCCAGATGGCATTCTCGAGGGAGCATAGACCCAGCCTCTACCGTGACTCGTATCCGGAATCCCGTCGGGTATTCCGATAAATCGGACTTCATCCCCCAAACTCCAGCCGGGGTGACGGGTTATTTATGTGATCACACAAGCACACCACAATAATCCATTTTAACTCATTTCCATTTATTAACCAAATGCAAACTTGGTACATGCTCAACATAATAATTCACTGCACATTTTTTACATAAAAATTGCAGAAAAATAATTGCACGTTGTCACATATTTATAAAAAACCCATCAAACTTTGCATGCCTCACTTTTTAAACATACTAGCCTCATTTAAATTGTCAAACTCAACATACACACCCGACACCTCGGGGTTTTCTTTTTATATGTCCATAAAAGCTCTTGCAAAAATTAGCACATCGAGTTTTACATGAGGCAAATATTTTTCAAGGTAATGCAAGCATCAAACAACATGGCATGTGCATGAAAACAGCATATAACTCAAGCCACAATCACATAACAAACAGCACTTATCACCCTTGGCGATAGCCTATGAGTTATTTCCCGATAACTTATCCCCTACCTGGCAATAGCTTATCCTCAAATTCCCGATAGTTTATCACGCCTTTAGTGATAGCTTATCACTTAATTCCCCGATAGCTTATCATTTTTTGACGATAGCTTATTACCTTTTCCAATTGCCTATTGCGATAGCTTATCGCTTTATTTATAAGTAATTAACCTAAATATAATTAATTGTAATTAATCAGGGTTAATTAAATTAATTAACATTAACCATAGTTAACTAAACTTAACTACGTAAAACCATGGTTAATTAACTAACCGTAGTTAATTAACCTAACTAATCATCAACCATGGTTACTTTTTCTAACCAGGGTTTATTGACCATGGTTACTTTAGGTAACCACGGTTACTTTATCTAATCCAGGTTAATTAACCTAACCATCTATCAACCATGGTCACATTATCTAACCACGGTTACTTTATCCAATCAAAATTAATTAACCTAACTAACTTCATAATCAGGATTAACTATAATATAAACTAACTCTAAGCAAGTTTAACGGACTAATCAAGGGCTTAGAACGTAAACTCACTTGGCGACGATTCCAATGACATGAGCGTGACGGCAGCGGCGAGGGCTATGCACGGCTACATCCGAAACGTCAAGGAGGTGTGCGGCAAAAATGGGTCTCGCAGGAGTGCTTTCCGGTTTGGCAAGAACGGTAGTGAACGGCTCGCGGATGGGTGGCGCGGCTTCTCGACGGTGGACGGCGGCTTACGGACAACAATGGCACACGACCGTGGCACAAGGTGGTGGCTGGTTCAGGGGAAAACAGTAGCACAAGCTGCTGTTAAAGAAAAGAAACAGAAGAAAAAACAAAGGAGAAGAAGAGAAATGGAGAGAGATGAGAACATGGGAGAGGGGAGGAAGAGAGAGATAGAGAAGAATGTGGGAGGAGGATGGATGAGGGGGCGAAATGAGGGAGGAGAGAGAAAATAATAAAAAATATTATTTCTCTCTCTTGGCTTTTTCCCTTTTTTGTCCTTTTTTGCATAATTGTCAAGAGGGGCAATATGGTAATTTCACTTGGGATTTTGTTCTCGGGCCAAAGTCAACAAACAGGCCTTGAAAACAGACTAGAATGAATAGGAATGGACTCTGCAAATCGTTGGGCTCAAATTATGCTCGAATTGCTAACGGGCTTAAAAATAGGCCAAGAAATCATTTTGGGCTTGATGGGCCTAATTAGGCCCACATGGGCTTACTTGGGCCTTGTATCCGCCCACCTTGGGCGTGTGCTCCAATGGGCCCTCGCCCGACCCACTTCCTCATGAGCTTCAAATTTCGGCCCGTTAAATCCTTTTTTGATAATTTTCGAACTTACCGATAGATTCGAGAATCAATGAGACAATGTTCAATATTTTAGTCTCGACATCCTTGAAAGTTCGATACCCGAAATCAAATTGAAATTCGTGGTTAAAATCGATCAATCACAACTTTAGTACAACCAAATTATCAGGCGGCGTTTAGGGGTTTTCGCGTGTTTAACCTGTGATAGATAACTTTTTAATCCTAGATCGTCCCTATTCAAATTAGGGCGATCCTCAATTGTCATATAATCATGAGGAGTTAATTGTTCACCCTAAATACAAGACCAAAAGGAAATTGGTATAGCGTCATTTGTAGTTAATATTGAAGTCGTGCAGAATCACTCGCAATCCAACGTCGTGCTTTTGCGAAATCGATTTATTTCCATTTCATTAATTGGCCTGCAATAGCGTAGTATCATTCCTCTTTAATTCTTATGGTTGAGCGGCCTATCCCTGATTGAATTCACTGATCATACGAATATCGATCCTTAATTGCATTTCTGAATAGTTAGTCAACTCACGAGGGGCCAGCTCAGAGTAAACGTAACTAATAGCGCATTGATAAATAACCATTTCATATTTCCCGAAATGGGTCGAAATTCAAGACGTCACAATTCTTCCCTCCTTAAAGAAATTTCATCCTCGAAATTTGTAAGACTTTCTGCATCTTTAACTGACGAGGGTATTGATGCCTCATTGCATCCTCGCTTTCCCAAGTCGTTCCTTTTGTATCATAATGCTATCCAACACTTTCAGTGCCGCCAAATCACTTCCAATCTTGTCCAAACCATTTTTGGTTCTAAAAGGCTAAGCACTTGTTCATTTTTGCAAAAATGAGAGTTGCAAAAATTTTGTCCCCCTTTTTTTTTACAACTACGCGGCAAACTGCCGCTTCGGGGATTCGAACCCCCGTTCAGACCGTGCTGCTTGCACTCCCGGGTATCGCTTGATTAATGGGGCCGGTGGTGTCCAAAACTGCGTTCTTTATCCATTTAAAGCCAAAATCCTTATCCATTCTAAACCTTGAAAGGTTCGATATATCTAAGTCTCATCTTTCCTTTCTTACCAAATCAGGATGTCCCTACCATAGGCGATACCTAAGGAAAACATGTTTCCCTACTTGAAATTTCAAAGGCCTTACTCCTTTATTTGCACCACTGTTTTAGTGGCCTTGCCCCGTTCTTAGCCTATCCCTAATAGCCTTAATCGCATCCATTAGCTGCCAAACTATCTCTAAACCAATGATCCCCATTTCCCTGACCTTGCTCCATTAAACTAGAGTTTCACAGGCTTGACCTTGCTCCATTAAACCAATGATCCCCCGTCGGTGGGGGATAGCCCATGACATCGCCATGTCTCTGGGACGAGGACGAAGCCTAGCTTAGGCCAGAAACCGCTAACCATAAGGTTGTGTCGTGGTCTTGGGGGTCGTAATAATCGGAGCATGTGTAGATGTTGAGATATGAGAAAGTTATGTGCAGTGCTCTAATTATTTACATGCCTCTTAATATCGTGATGATTTAAATGACAGTTTCTGCAAGTTGTGTATGCCAAGGCTAGGTAGGGTTGCTTGTGTTTGCATTTGCTTATTGAACTATCCTCAAATAATGCTACTTGAGGTGTGGTATTGTGTTGATTGCCAAAACTAGGTTGCATGTTAGACTACCCTCGAGGTGAGCGAAATTCCTAACTGAGGCTTAGGATTTTGACTTACTGAGATTTTATCTCACTGGTTATTGTATAATCATTTTCAAGTCTGTAGGATGGAGAATCGACGCGTGTTACGGCTTGTGGACGTATTTGAAGGGAGTAGATTAACCCTGGCTTGTTGGTTTCATTGGCTCGATAGGAAGACGCCTGTGGTAAGGGCTTGTACTTATAAACTTTCTAGTGTTAATCAGTAGATAAATAAAGCGATACTTTTGGATGTGTTCTGGTTGGGTTTTCTTGCTATCCCTGCTTTTGTTATTGACTTGGGAATTGTGATTCGCTTCCACATGCGTTTAATTAAAAAATAAAAATAATGGTCGGCAACAGGGGTTGCCGCGTTCTCAAGTGTCGGGGCGTGACACCACTTGTCCCTCTAGCATCATGAGATAATTTATTTTTAATCCACCAGGGAGAAAATTTTTATTTCCTCAAATCCCAATATGAATTATCTCCTGAAACAATCCACCATAGTTGCAATGATGCATTTTCACTTGCTGACATGTTAAGCACTTGGCTACGTGCTTGGCAATGTCCAATTGCATACCATTCCACCATTAGTACTGTCACAAATTTTGGTACTTTTTGTATTATTCGAGTGGATACTGTAACAATTACGATGAGCTTCCGAAAAAATTTCCTCCATAAGCTCAAGCATCATTAGGCACGCACAATCGTGCACAAAACTTCAAGATCATGTCATCGGATACTTGAAAGTCAGGTTTCCTCTTAGTTGTATCCCTTTGTAGAACCTTTTGCACCACAAGGTCCGTAGACTGCATTGCTTTAATCCTGGTTTGCATTTTGGGCTTTATTCTGAGAATAGCCATTAGACTTGCTAGGTAGCCTACCTCAACTTGAAATCCAAATCTCGAACTCTCTTGTGTAGGATCCATTCTTGAACCATCATTTGCATAATCGATTGCTTTCGACTAAGTGCATCTGCTACCTTGTTAGCCTTTCTAGGATGGCACAAAATGTCGCACTCATAATCATTGAGAATTTTCATCCATTGACCCTATTTCATGTTCAATTCCTTCTGAAAGAATAGGTACTTTAAGCTTTGGTAATTCGTAAAAATCTAAAACCTCTCTCCGCACAAATAGTGCCTCCAAATCCTTAGCGCAAAAATGATTGCCGCTAATTCCAAATCATGCATTGGATAATTCAACTCGTGAGGTTTTAACAGTCGGGACACGTATGCAGCCACTCTTTCTTGTTGCCTTACAACGTAGTCCAATTCCTTTGTATGACGCATCGTTATAAGTTTTGTATCCTCTAAGATCAGATGGTATTATCAATGCAGGTGTAGTAGTTAGTTTATGCTTAAGCTCTTGGAGACTACATTCGCACATATCTGTTCATTCTGTTGAAAACTCTTAGTTTTGATGTTAACAAATCATTTTATGTAAGTATTTATATATATCTTCAAAAGGAATAAGCCACAGGGTGGTGTATGTTTTTAAGTCTACTAGTGGCAGAAGGAAAACATGCAGTGTTTCTGAGTCTGACCGTACCAGACGAAAGACTTGAAGAAACACAAATTCTGAGTCTGACCGTACCAGACGGAAGACTTGAAGAAATACAGATCCTGAGTCTGACCGTATCAAACGGAAAACTTAAGCAGACTCAGAACTTGAGTTAGTCAGACTCAGAATGAAACTTCAGGAACAGATCACCAACGGTCAAGTATTTCACTTACTTTGTTTACCTTGCTTCTGTTATATTAATTTGATTGGCAGGATCAATTAGAGGACAACTTCCAAAGAAAAATGAAGTACTTATGGAAGCCCAGATTTTGATTGTATGGGCAAGCAGAATCCAAGGGGATCTGATCTACTTCCAACGGTCAAAAAGACTTGCCTTATAAAGTCTGTCCAGGAAAGGGAAGACTAAACTCTCAAGGGAAGAGCCAACGGTCGAGTGTGGCTTGGAGAGTATATAAGGATAGGATGAGACCTAGGAGTTAGATAGGATAAACATATTCCAAACTGCGATTATGTTCTTCATCAGTTGTCTAAAGTGCGAATTTGAGTGGTCCTAGTGAATTACCAAGAAGAGTGACTCTGTGAGACTCATCATCACTGAGTGCTAACATTCAAGAATGTGTAATCACCTTTGATCACATAGTGAAATCCAGCCTATTGGCTGATCGCCTGGAGAGTGGACGTAGGCTTGTCTAAAGCCGAATCACTATAAACTGTGTTTGCAATCTTCTTTACTCTCTCTATTTAATTTCAGTTCATAGATTGCAAAAGTTATATATATTCTTGCGCGAAAAATCTCTCTACACCTATTCACCCCCCCTCTAGGTGTTATTACTAGCTTCAACAATTGGTATCAGAGCCCTGTGCTCAGAGTTATTGAAGTGTTTGTTACTTCAGAGTTAAAGATCCTCTATGGCTAGTATTCTTGCACCAGGACTGATCAAGGGACAGAGCAATACGTGGCCGCCCTACTTTGACGGCAAAGAATACAATATATGGAAGAATAAGATGAAGGCCTTTCTCAGATCAAAGGATCCACTGGAATGGGATGTAGTTGCAAGAGGAATTGATCCAAATGCCGAAATCAAAGAAACTTCAAAGAAAGACGATGGCAAAGCAACAGAAACATCAGCTACCACTTCTCAAGAAGAATTGACCAAGAGACAAACTCTTGATGCTAAGGCCATCTACTCCCTTTACTGTGCTTTATCACCTAATGAATATAATCGTATATCTTCTTGTGATACAGCAAAGGAAGTATGGGATAGACTGCACGTAACCTATGAAGGAACTGATCGTGTTAAAGAGACCAAAGTAAATATTTTACTTGGTCAATATGAATCCTTCAAGATGAAGTAGGGAGAGTCAATAGGAGACATGTTCAGTCGATTTACAAAAATCGTAAATGGACTGGCATATCAAGGACAGCATGTTCCTGGTCCCATGAAAGTCAACAAGCTATTAAGAGGACTATCAAAAGAATGGAATAATGTGAAGACCTCTATCAGAGAAACTTTGCGTATTTCACCACTGACAGTCGATGAGCTTGTTGGTACTCTGCAATCCTATGAAGCAGAACAAATGAACGAAGAAGTGGAATCCAGAGGAAAGAAAACCATTGCTCTTAAGTCTAACATTGATTCTGATGATACAGATTCTGAGGACGAGCTGGACGATGAAGAACTGGCATTGCTAATTAGAAAGGTAAAGAAGCTAAACAAGAAGGGCAAGAAGCTCTACAGCAAGAAGCAAAACAGGCAGATTGGACAACGAAAGACAGAGGATGAGGAAGATTATGTCAAAGATGTTGTCTGTTTCGAATGCAAAAAGAAAGGTCACATAAAACAGAACTGTCCAAAACTCAAGAAAAACAAAGGGAAATATGAAAAGTACAAGAAAGCCCTGAAAGCTGAAACCTGAAGTGACACTGAGGTTGAAGACAGTGAAGACGAATATGGTAACATATGTCTAATGGCACACTTAGATTCAGACTCTGAAGTAGATTCAGCCTCAGACTCAGACAAAGAATTTGAGGTTAGTCACTCTGATATTCCTACCGAAGTTTCAGATTATATAAATGAACTATGTTTGAATTTAAAATCTACTCGAAAAAAATTTCCAGTTTAAAAAAGGAAAATCGCAAGTTGAGTCAAATGAATCATTCTTTAAATGGAAAATTTGATGATCTCAAAAAGGAATTTTCAGTAATAAAGGAAAATCGAGATTTTCTCTTAAATGAAAATGAATCTCATAAAAAGGAAATCTTGGAGACTAAAGAAAATAGAAATTCTTTGCAAAATGAAAATGAGTCTCTCAGAAAGGAAATTTTGAACATTACTACAAAATTTTCAAAAGGATCGAAAACCCTGCAGCATATACTTTCCATTCAGATTCCCCATTATGATAAATCAGGACTTGGGTTTTATAAGGAAAGTGATTCATTAATTGATTTTCCTAAAGTCAAGGAGAGAATTAGAAAGAGACCACCTCGACAGGCCTATAAAAATCATTTCAAAAAGACTTTTACAAAGCCTATTGGTCGGGATCATCTCAAATGCTCTAATTGTGGAGAAAAAGAACATTTTGAAAACAAATGTCCTAAAGTCTGGAGACTTGTTCAGAATAAATGGGTAGACAAAGCATATACTAACACCGAAGGACCCAAGAAAATCTGGGTGCCAAAGAAGAAGTGAATATGCATGTTGATTGCAAGTAAGTTTCAAGAGCAAGAAGAAATGGTATTTGGACAGTGGATGTTCAAGACACATGACTGGGGATTTAAGAATGTTTGTTGTTTTAGAAAAGGTTAAAGGAGGGACAGTCTCTTTTGGAGGAAACACCAAGGGAAACATTGTTGGATCAGGAACAGTCAAGATTGGCAGTTTAGTCATCAACAATGTATCTCTGGTTAAAGGACTGAACTACAACCTTCTTAGCATCAGCCAGCAATGTGATGCTGGATTCAGAATAAACTTCAAGGAAAACTTATGTTCTGGAACTAGCAATGATTCTTCTCAGTCATTCACTGAACGAAGACATGGGAACATCTATCTTCTGGACATAAATGAAGACACTGCCAAATGTCTAATTTCCGTCCATGATGAGGCAAACCTCTGGCATCGCAAACTTGGACATGTCAGCATGAATCAAATCTCCAAGCTACACAGCAAAAAGCTTGTTCGTGGCTTGCCCTCATTAACCTATAAGAAGACAGATCTTTGTTCCGCATACACTTTGGGAAAACAGGTTAGAAATTCTTTTAAATCTATGAAACAAGTTTCTACTAAACGTGTACTGCAGCTGCTTCATATGGATCTGTTTGGCCCAACTAGAACTCAAAGCATTGGAGGTAAGAAATACTGTCTGGTAATTATAGATGACTACTCTTGTTTTACATGGGTATTCTTTCTTGCCAATAAAAGTGAAACTTTTTCTTATTTCTCGATATTTGCAAAAAGGGTTCAAAATGAGAAAGGTTATTCTATTTCCTACATTAAAACAGATCATGGAGGAGGATTTGAAAATCAGAACTTTGCAGACTTTTGTAACGAAAATGGTATTCGGCATACGTTCTCCTCTCCCTACACTCCAGAACAAAATGGAGTTGTAGAAAGAAAGAACAGATCTTTGCAAGAAATGGCTAGAACTCTGCTTATTGAAAGTAAAGTGGCAACTCGTTTCTGGGCAGAAGCAGTTTCCACGTCTTGTCATATCATTAATAGAGTTTTTCTGAGACCAATTCTTGAGAAAATTCCTTATGAGATTTTCAAAGGAAGAAAACCAATTGTTTCCTACTTCAAAATATTCGGTTGTAAATGTTTCATTCTTAAAAATGCTAACAATCTTCCAAGCAAGTTTGAAGAGAGATCAGATGAAGGTGTATTTCTGGGATATTCAGCCACAAGTAAAGCATACTGAGTGTTCAACAAGAACACTCAGACAGTGGAAGAATCTATGAATGTGAAGTTCCTAGAGCAAGACTCCTCCAACAAGAGCAGAACAGAAATTGAAGATCCAGAACCAACTGCTGCTCCTGAAAATTCAACTCTCAACAAAGAAGCTGACTCGTCACAGAAAATCGACTCTGAGGGAGCTCAAGAACAAAGAATCACTCAGTTGGACACTACTCAGTTACCAGAATATGCTGATGACAGCATAGTGCAGAGCAAAAACTGGAAGCATAAGTCCAGCCACCCTCAAGAGCTAGTCATTGGAAATATCAGTGAAGGAATTCGAACCAGATCGAAGAACAAAAAAGAAACAAGTATTATGGCACTCATTTCTGAGATTGAACCCAAAGGAATAGACGAGGCCCTTACAAATGAAAGCTGGATAGAAGCAATGCAAGAAGTGTTGGGAGGAACGCGAATATGCGAAGAATAAAAGCAGGGAAGAAAAAGAAGGCAAGCAGGAATTTTTACGTGGAAAACCCTTCCAAAATCAAGAAGGGAAAAACCACGGTGCCGCACTAGGCAATCTCTTCACTATCAGTATCAGTGTTACAAGCTCAGGGTTACAAAGCTTCGGCGTTACAACTATAAAAGAAATTGCCCTATTTATAACGGGAGTCTAGGGCATACATATTAAAGGAAATTACATATATGCTATTAGCGATAATATAAACTCTATTTTCTTTAATATCTCGGGATGGATGACCTACTGGAAAGTGTCTACCCACAATAATATATTTCTCCATCAGACTCCACAATTCCATCAATCTCCCACTTGGAGGCTGATCTTCAAAAACAGCAATAATCTTTTATAGTCTTCATTTTTTTTCAACCCAAATTGTCCTAGTGCGGCAGCTCCCTCATCACTTACCATGGAGGCAAGGCGAGGCAATGCACACCCTCGGTTTCTCGGTGGTGACAACCTTTGTTAACATATCTCGCTGGATTTTCTGCACCAAGAATCTTCTTTAATGACAATGTCCCGTCATCTATCAGCGACGAATTTGATGATATTTTAACTCAATGTGTTTTGTCCTTGAGTGAAATACCGGATTCTTTGCAAGACAAATAGCACTTTGACTATCACCGAAAAGAACACTTTGTTATCTTGCTCTTTGCCTATCTCCTTCAGAAAATTTTTCAACCAAATCATCTCTTTACCGAGCTTCGGATATAGCCACATACTCGCCGGTGGTTGAGAGAGATATACAAGTCGTAGTCTAGACATCCAGCGATCGCGGTGCCACCTAAGGTAAAAACATAACCCGAGGTGCTCTTCCTATTATCCAAGTCACCACCAAGATCTGCATCAACAAAGCCCCGCAAAGTTGCATTATTTTTCATAAAACATAATGACATACACGAAGTGCCTTTCGGGTATCTTAATAACCACTTTTCTGACTTCCCAATGTTTTATTCTGGATTTGCCATGTATCTCGCTCACAACTCCCCCTTTGCATGAGCTATGTCCGGTCTAGTACACACCATTGCGTACATTAAACTACCAACAGCTGATGCATAAGGCACTTTAGCCATATACACCCACTCTTCATTCGTCTTTGGTGACTGCTCCTTTGAGAGCTTGAAGTGATTTCCTAAAGGAGTACTTCTAGGCTTTGCATTCTGAATTCCGAATTTGTCAAGCACTTTTTCAATGTACTTTTCTTGAGATAACTTTAGAATTCCTTTAGATCTATCCCGCGTAATCCTCATCCCAAGAATTTGATTCGCTGCGCCCAAGTCCTTTATCTCAAACTCTTTTGACAATTGCTGCTTCGGTATGTTGATCTCTCTCATGCTAGATCCGCAATGAGCATATCATCCACATACAACAGCAAAATAATATAGCGAGTCATCAAATTTTTGAAATAACAACAAAGTGATCCATGTTACTTCTAGTGAATCCGTTACCACACATAAATGTGTCAAATTTTTTGTACCACTGTCGAGGAGCCTGTTTCAAGCCATACAGACTTTTCTTCAATTTGCAGACATAATTTTCTTTTCCAGGATCTTGAAAACCTTCCGGTTGTACCATATAAATATCCTCCTCCAAATTACCATGGAGGAATGCAGTCTTAACATCTAGCTGCTCTAGATGTAAATTCTCTGTAGCAACAATACTCAATACTGATCTGACTGTAGTCAATTTCACAACCGGAGAAAAATCTCCGTATAATCAATTCCTTCTTTTGCTGAAACCCTTTTACTACTAACCTTGCTTTGTACCTCTTACTTCCATCAGGTTCTTCTTTGACCCGATACACCCACTTGTTACGCAATGCCTTCTTCCCATCGGTAACCGAGTTAACACCCAAGTTTTATTTTTCTCGAGTGAATCCAACTCATCCTGCATTGCTAACTCCCACTTAACAGAATCTTCAACCTGCACTGCTTCCGAAAAATTTTCTGGTTCGCCAGCGTCAGTCAAAAGCAAATAATGCAATGACGGAGAATATCTTTGTACAGGTTTAGGTGTTCTACTAGATCTTCTCAAAGTGGGATCAGGTGTATGTGATTCTTGTTTAGCAACAGTTTTAGGAATTTCAACCAAAATACTTTTAGAATTCTCTTCCAATTCAATCTCTGTATTCTCCACCAAATTTTCCTTCACACTAGATTCTGCCACGGATTTGTCCTTGTACAACATATTCTCATTGAACGTAACATCAACAGTTCTTATTATTTTTCTATTTTGTTCATCCCAGAACCAATAGCCAAAATAATCAGAACCATATCCAATGAAAAAACACTTTTTAGCTTTTGCATCAAGTTTATCTCTATTTTCAGAATCTACGTGGACATAGGAAACACAACCAAAGACTTTCAGATGGGAGAGACTTACATTCTTTCCACTCCATTCTTCTTCTGGTAACTTAAAATCAAGTGGAACCGAAGGTCCCCTATTAATTAGATATGCTGTTGTATTAATTGCATCTACCCAAAACATCTTGGGTAATCCTGCATGCAATCTCATACTTCTTGCACGCTCATTCAGAGTTCTGTTCATCCTCTCAGCAACTCCGTTTTGCTGCGGTCTATTGGGAACAGTTCTCGTCATTCTGATTCCGTTCTCTGCACAAAATTGCTTGAATTCCTTGCTATCATATTCACCGCCATTATCAGACCTTAAACATTTAATTTTCAAGCCAGTCTCGTTCTCCACTTCAGCTTTCCATCTTTTAAAAATAGCAAACACGTCAGATTTATTTTTTAGAAAATAAACCCATACCTTTCGGTGGAGTCATCAATAAATGTGACATAATAGCGCGAGCCTCCAAGGGATTGCACGGAGAGCTGGGCCCCACACATCTGTATGCACCAACTCTAATTTTTCTTTCTTTGGTTCTTTTCCAATCTTTGAAAAACTAACACGTTTATGCTTACCCATAACACAATCTTCACATAGACCAATATCTATGGACTTCAAATTAGGCAATTTTCCCTTAGATGCTAATATCTTCATTCCTTTTTCACTCATATGTCCAAGCACTGCGGTGCCATAATTTAGAATCAATTTCGATTCAGCAATTGCTGCAGTTTCTCTATTGATTTCAGTCACGTAGAGCGTTCCTGACTTTGTTCCACGTGCCACAATCAGAGCACCTTTAACAATTTTCCAAGAGCCATCCCCAAAAATAGTCCTGTAACCTGTGCTATCTAGTTGACTTATAGAGATCAGATTTCTTTTAAGTCCTGGAACATATCTGACATCATGCAACTTCCATTGATATCCGTTAGTAGATTTTATATAAATATCACCCTTTCCCATAATATCCAAAGGTTCATCATTAGCAAGATAAACCTTTCCAAATTTTCCAGCAACAAAATTGTGCATTAATTCTTTGCGTGAAGTAGAGTGAAACGACGCACCTGAGTCAAGAATCCACGACTCAATTGGACTATCAATGCTCAAAATTAAGGCATCACTATTTTGAGTCTCTTCAAAAGTTACATTCACGGATTTTTCTTCCTCTTGATTTCGATCTCGATATTGAACTTTCTTCTTTGGAGCTCTACAATCCCGATTCAGATGTCCCTTCTTTTCGCAATTCCAGCAAATAATTTCACCACGAGGTCTCGATTTGCTTCTCCCTCTGGACTTTGATCTACCATGGTACTGGTTTCGTCCCCGTTGATTGCTTCTCCCTCTGCCTTCAATATTTAAGGCAGCACCCGAAAATTCACCCGATTCTCTTCTGCGAATATCCTCGCTAAGAATCAAATCTCGGATTGCTTGAAGCTTCAACTTTTTCTTACGGACGAAAGCGCTACTTTGCGGTCACGGTTGCACTCCAACTTTCGGGTAGAGAAGATAATAAAATTAAAGCCTTTACCTCGTCATCAAATTTGATATCCACCGAACTCAAGCGAGTTGTGATCACGTTGAATTCGTTGATGTGATCTCGTCACGAAGCACCCTCGTCCATCTTGATTGAAAAGACGACGCATCAAATATACCTTGTTTGATGCGAAGGCTTCTCGTACATGTCGACAACGCCGCCATCAAATCCACCGTTGTCGCCTCATTGGCAATGTTGAAAGCAACGTTCCGCGCCAATGTAAGACGAATCAAACCTAGAGCTTGTCAATCTAACAATTCCCACTCGCTTGCTTCATAGATTCTGGTTTCTCTCCGGATAGAGGTTGATGCAAGTTCTTACGATCTGACATATCCTTGATCTGCATCTTCCAGAAACCAAAATCCTTGCCATCGAACCGATCAATCTTCACCTTTCCTTCGTCCATATTCGCTCCCACTATTTCGCCAAAACCAGGCTCTGATACCAGTTGTTGGGAGAATGCGAATATGCGAAGAATAAAAGCAGGGAAGAAAAAGAGGGCAAGCAGGAATTTTTACGTGGAAAACCCTTCCAAAATCAAGAAGGGAAAAACCACGGTGCCGCACTAGGCAATCTCTTCACTATCAGTATCAATGTTACAAGCTCGGGGTTACAAAGCTTCGGCGTTACAACTATAAAAGAAATTGCCCTATTTATAACAGGAGTCTAGGGCATACATATTAAAGGAAATTACATATATGCTATTAGCAGTAATATAAACTCTATTTCCTTTAATATCTCAGGATGGATGACCTACTGGGAAGTGTCTACCCACAATAATATATTTCTCCATCAGACTCCACAATTCCATCAAGAAGAACTCCAGCAGTTTAAAAGGAATGATGTGTGGGAATTGGTTCCCAAACCCAAAGGAAGAACCATCATAGGTACTAAGTGGGTCTTCAGGAATAAAGTGAATGAACATAGTAAAGTGACCAGAAACAAAGCAAGACTTGTAGCCAAAGGCTATTCACAGTCAGAAGGAATAGACTATGATGAAACCTATGCACCAGTAGCAAGATTGGAAGCTATCAGACTATTACTTACCTATGCTTGCTATCAAAACTTCAAGCTATTTTAGATGGATGTAAAGAGCGCCTTTTTGAATGGATTTATCAAAGAAGAAGTCTACGTGGAACAACGTCCTGGGTTCGAGGAACCAAGAAAGCCAGATCATGTATACAAACTGAAAAAGGCTCTGTATGGTCTGAAGCAAGCGCCCCGAGCCTGGTATGAACGACTAAGTAAGTTCCTACTAGACAACAAATTCAAGAAAGGTATGGTTGATACAACTCTATTTATCAAGAAGGAAGGTAAGGATATTCTTCTAGTACAAATCTATGTAGATGATATTATCTTCGGTTCTTCTAATGAACGTTTGTGCAAGAACTTCTCAAAGTCTATGCAGGAGGAATTTGAGATGAGCATGATGGGAGAACTTACATTCTTCCTAGGACTTCAGATCAACCAATCAAAACATGGAACTTTCATCTATCAAGAAAAATATACCAAAGACTTGGTCAAGAAGTTTGGAATGGAGAACTGCAAGAAGATTGAAACTCCAATATCAACATCCATCAAACTTGATCAGGATGAATCAGGGAAGAAAGTTGACCAAAAGACTTATAGAAGCATGATTGGGTCTCTTCTCTATCTTACTGCATCTAGACCAGATATTATATACAGTATGTGTTTATGTGCTCGATTCCAAGTAGACCCTAGAGAATCTCATCTTACAGCAGTGAAGCGTATAATTAAGTACATAGCTACTTATCTACTTCTGGGTCTGTGGTATCCTAAGGGAACAGACTTTACTCTCCTTGGTTACTCAGATGCTGACTTAGCAGGATGTAAAGTGGACAGAAAGAGCACATCTGGAACATGTCAATTACTAGGACAGATGCTGGTGTCATGGTCCTCTAAAAAGCAGAACACTGTGGCTCTATCAACTGCAGAAGCAGAATACGTTGCCCTTGGAAGCTGCTATTCACAAATTTTATGGATGAAACAGCAACTACGGGATTATGGAAAGGAAGAAACCTGTACTGAAATAAGGTGTGACAATACAAGTGCCATAAATCTCACCAAGAACCCGATCCTACATTCCAAGGCAAAACACATTGAGATCAAGCATCATTTTATTAGAGACCATGTACAAAATGGAGATATATTTGTGGAATTTATCGATTCGAAGAATCAATTGGCAGATATATTCACAAAGCCGCTGGACAAAGGTAAATTTGATTCAATATGTAGCAGATTAAATATTATTAATCCTTTTGTATAAAATCCTTGAAGACAGGATATAATCTGGGAGAAGAAATTGGATCAATTTTCTAAGTGGCATCCAGAAGGAGTTGACGGTATTTTTTTAAATTTTGGCGCGTAAGTTATTGTCTAATATTGCTAAGTTATTAGCAAATAAGTGATTTCAGTATATGTCTAAGTTATCTACATCTATTTCCGCCATTTTGAATAATGTTTAAATAACTGTTATTTTTAGTGAAAAGTTGTGTCTTTTCATCTTCAAAGAATATATAACCCCCAAAGAGAACAAGTCTCTTTTCGACATTCTTCAGAAATCTTCTTTCAGAAACCCTAAAGAACTAATTTTTCTCCCCAAATCTTCTCCGAATAATGGCTTCAAGATCCTCCATGTCCAGATCAAGGTCTGTGTCCCCATCTCCCAGAAGAAGATCCAACAGGATTGTTGGCAGAGGACCAAGGAATGTAGAGGGAGGACAGACGCATTTCGATCTGACGCAAACATCGGACGATTCCCAAGGACAATCTCAAAATGCATCGATTCGAAGGGATGCAACTGAAAATCTAGAGCCTCAGAGAAACTCCCCAACAGATTCTGAGCGGAGAAATGTCTCCAGAAGAGGTACGTCTGGATTAACCTTGCCTAAACCAGAAAACCCTCATTCCGTGATGAGAATGTATCAACGCTTAGTGCAAAGAAATGCTACGGAGGAGATGAAACTATTCCTTTTGAGAGAAAAAGGGTATGCGAATGAACTTCGTCTGGTTCAAGCTGTGCAAACTACAGAACCACCTTCTAGACAAAATACACAGGGGAGTGAAGTAAGTAGGAGTAGGGAGAATGCCCTAGGAGAGAAGGAAGATGATGAACAAATCTATAGGAATTTTGAAATCAAAATGGGAATTGCAGCAGTGGTTAGGAATACCACAGGAAAATTATTCCGGTCGAAAGAGCATAAGACCTTCTATAACAGATTGTTGGAACGAGGAGTTATGCATCACCGGATTTGGACTTTGATTTCTTGGATGCTGCTGATGTAAACCTGCGAGAACATTTTGAAATGTTGCAAATGGATCAATTTTGCACTGACTCTACTGTTGTTTATCCAGAATTAACGGCATATTTTTACTCAAATTTGACATTTCTGTCTCTAGATAGAATGCAGTTCAGTGTGAACGATAGGTTTTATGATGTCAATATAGATGTTCTGGCTGATATCATGAAAGTTGGAAGGGGTCCCTTCAAGCCAATAGAAGTCACCTATGAGACTGTTTGTAAGTATCTTACAAAGTCTGTTAGGCCTACTATTACTTATCCCTTTTTAACTTCAGCAAGAACTATTCTGCATAAGATCATCATAAGCTGCATTCGTCCCAAGGCTTCATCAAAGACTGATGTGTCAAGATTCGAGGCCAAACTAATGTGGGCAATTGAGAAGGGAGTTCTATTCTCACTTCTTCACACTGTTCTTCTGCACATGTATCGAACAGTTTCAAAAGATAAAGGACAGTTGCCCTATGAAGCTTTGGTGACCAGGATCTTTGAACATCATAAGATCGATATACCAAGCAGACTCTGCACTAAAGAGCTTCCAACCATGGTCATCGATCTTAAGATGATAAATAAGATGAGGCTAAGGGACGTTGCAGAAACATGGAGACGAAAAGAGAAGGAACTGGCCAAGGCATCAACCACAGCAAAGAGAAAGGGAAAAGAGATGGTTGCTGTGGAACCTAGTCCTAAGAAGAGAAGACAAATGTTACTACATGATGAAGATGATGAAGAGGAGACTATCTCTGAAATTATGGTGAAAATGGGTCAGATTGTACAGAGAGTGACAGAACCAGAAACAGAACTGCCTCCACCAGTAGTGACAGAAGAAAATCTTCCTAGTGCAGCAACTCAACCTGATGAGAATGTGGAAATGTCAGAGCCAGAGGAAATTGAGTCTGACAAAGGTGAACCAGAAGAAGGAGAAGAAATAGAGAAAGAAGAAATTAGAACAAATGAGGGTGCTATTCACGATCTTTGAAGAAGATAGAAATCAATTGGGACAGCAAGGGCGGACGAAGCATCAACTCGGGGGAGCCATGTCTCGGGCGGTGAAAAGATATCCCTGCAACTTCATCTGATCGTGCCGATTCTCAGAAGATATTGGCTTTGCTTATGGAAATAAGAGATCGCCGAGTTGCTATGGAAACCTCTCTCAATTTCAGGCTGGAGACTCTTGAGGAAACAGTTCATCAATGTCTTAACAGAATCGAAGAGTCTGCCACGGATATAGAGGATTTCACCCTTGTTCGGACCCTTAAGAAAAAAATCTTCTTAAAGAAATCATCTTCTGGTTTATCTTGTTTGAATTCCTGTCAAGTTTTTTTTTCAGACTTTACTTATCTTTCGGGATATTGTCTTTCGATAGTGACAAAAAGGGAGTAACTAGATTGGAGGATTTTTTGGATTTTTTTTTGCTTTTTGCTATTTGCTGAATTTTGCTGTTTGCTGCTTGTGCTTGTAAACTGAATTATTGCTCGTTGCTTAATCTATATTAGTTGATGCGGTGTTAAACAAAGATGCATGAATCATCTGATGTGAGCATTATTACTCTTGTTATATTTGGAAGTATGCGCTGCCAACCATATTTTGCAGGGGACAACAAGCAAGAAGCATAAAAAGTTTTGTCACCATCAAAAAGGGGGAGATTGTTGAAAACTCTTAGTTTTGATGTTAACAAATCATTTTATGTAAGTATTTATACATATCTTTAGAAGGAATAAGCCACAGGGTGGTGTATGTTTTTAAGTCTGCTAGTGGCAGAAGGAAAACATGCAGTGTTTCTGAGTCTGACCGTACCAGACGAAAGACTTGAAGAAACACAGATTCTGAGTCTGACCGTACCAAACGGAAAACTTGAAGAAACACAGATCCTGAGTCTGACCGTACCAGACGGAAAACTTAAGTAGACTCAGAACTTGAGTTAGTCAGACTCAGAATGAAACTTCAGGAACAGATCACCAACGGTCAAGTATTTCACTTACTTTGTTTACCTTGATTCTGTTATATTAATTTGATTGGTAGGATCAATTAGAGGACAACTTCCAAAGAAGAATGGAGTACTTATGGAAGCCCGGATTCTGATTGTATGGGCGAGCAGAATCCCAGGGGATCTGATCTACTTCCAACGGTCAAAAAGATTTGCCTTATAAAGTCTGTCCAGGAAAGGGAAGACTAAACTCTCAAGGGAAGAGCCAACGGTCGAGTGTGGCTTGGAGAGTATATAAGGATAGGATGAGACCTAGGAGTTAGAAAGGAAAAACATATTCCAAAGTGCGATTCTGTTCTTCATCTGTTGTCTAAAGTGCGAATTTGAGTGGTCCTAGTGAATTACCAAGAAGAGTGACTCTGTGAGACTCATCATCACTGAGTGCTAACATTCAAGAGTGTGTAATCACCTTTGATCATATAGTGAAATCCAGCATATTGACTGATCGCCTGGAGAGTGGACGTAGGCTTATCTAAAGCTGAACCACTATAAACTATGTTTGCAATCTTCTTTACTCTCTCTATTTAATTTCAGTTCATAGATTGCAAAAGTTATATATATTCTTGCGCGAAAAATCTCTCTACACCTATTCACCCCCCCTCTAGGTGTTATTACTAGCTTCAACACATTCATCTTTACATCCTTCTTTAGCAGTTACCCTAGAGGCACAACTATCGTAGAAAACCGTTCTACAAATTATCTATTACAACTTACCCAGCCTAGAAAACTCTGAACATTTGTCACTGTCATAGGCCTTGGCCAATTCTTAACTGCTTCTAACTTAGTAAGGTCCACGAATATTTCTTCTCTAGGAATTATATGACCAAGAAAAGCAATGCAAGTAGCACTTATTGAATTTAATGCACAGCGTGTAATTTCAAGGGGTTTACAGCACCATCCTCAAGTGCTATTCGTGTCCCTCCAAATTTCTCAAATATATCAATATATCGTCTATGAACACAATTGCAAACTGGTCCAAGTATGCCTTAGACATCCAATTCATCCATAAACTTGCTGGTATATTGGTCAATCCAAACAATATTGCAGTAAACTTCGTAGCGACCATATCGCATATGAAACGTTGTCTTTGGTATATTCTCGTTTTAATCATCAACCAATGATATTCCGTCCTCGGGCCTATCTTGGAGAATACCGAAGAACTTGAAATTAGTTAAACAAGTCATCTATCCTCAGTAAGGGAAACTTATTCATGACCATGCCTTGGCTAAACTGCCAACACTCAATGCAAAGGTGCAACGATTTATCCTTCTTCTTACAAACAAAACTAGTGCTTTCCATGGAGATGCACTAGGACAATTGGATTCTTTGTCCATCAAATTTTGCATCTGCACCTTTAATTCCTTTACTTTCTATCACGTCATTCGGTGATACACCTTGAAATTCAACTCCGTTCTATGGGCCACTTCAATCGCAATTTCCATTTCTCACTTTGGGATAATCCAAGCAATTCCCCTGGAAAAACATCAGAATAATCCAATGTAATAGCGACGTTTTCCATTCTTGGTTCCTCAACCAACATATTAATTACGGTCTCCTAAATAACCTTGGCAACCCTCATCTAATAACCCAGTCATCTCAAGTGATGAAATCAAATAGATCGAGGATTCTTCTCGATTTCCAACGAACTCGTAATTAATCCTTCCTAACGGGTTAAACTAGATTACTTTCTGATAACAATCCATCGCAGCTCATTACTCGGTGAGCCAATCCCTCCTGATAATGACATTAAAATCATACAAAATAGTCAAATTCATCAACTCCTCTCGATTAGTAATGGCTGTCTTACAGCTTGAACATCTTACTACAGACAACACCTTGCCTATAATCAGGGTAGAAATATTAATAACCACTTCCAACGGTTTTGGTCTTAACCTCACTGACTTAACAAGCAACTCGGCTATACACAAATGCATAGTTCTTAATCAACTAACGCATAAGCAATCTGATTGCATAAGGAAACCGTACCCGTAATCATGATTTGCGAATCCTTCGCTTCCTTTCTTGTGGCACATATGCTTATCCTTTTGCCAACAAACAATTGAGGTTATTCTGCCAAACGTTTCCTGCAAGTTATCCTCCCTATGACTATGACACTTGCGCTCCAATAGGCCTGCTCATGTAGTTCCTCACATAGTGGCCATACTAACCACATCCATAGCCAGTTCCCAACTTAGGAGGACACAGGGCATTTCTAGCCGATTGTTCTACTTGCGGCTGTTGAGGTTGCTTCCTCAGCTGTCAACGAAAACACTTGCTTGAAATGTGGTCTTACTAGCCGCATTCAACACATGGTCCTCTCTTAATAGGACACGTAGCTGTCTTGTGTCGTTTTCCACATAATCGACACTTGTCATTCGAATTGTATGTCGCTTTCCTAACATCATTCTTTCTGTTGAGTGGAATGGGATGCTTTTCCTCTTATCATCGGCCTTTTCCCAAGCCGATGATCATCTTGATGAGACGTAAACCGCGATCCAAGTGTGGCTACTTATTCCGTCATGTTTTCTTCAACTAGCTAGGCCCCTTTATACTATTCATCAAAATCATTCAAGTTCAGAGGTACCAACTGACTTTCACCTTCCGGTCTCATACCATACTTAAACCTCTTGAATTAAACCTCTTGACTTGGTCTACCGGATTCTTAATCATTTTCGGTGCATACTTCGAGAGCTCTGCAAACTTAGCCTCGTATTACTCTGCCCACAAATGATCTTGATGAAGTTGCAAGAATTCAACCATCTTTTACTCTTGTATGCACTCAAAAAACTATTTTCCGTTAAACACCTTGACTAAGGCACCCTACTCTCAAGTCGTGCCTTCAGGAAAAATCCCCATAGGTTATTTTCCACTAACCACTAGCATTACCTTACAATTGATACACTGCCAGGGTTATCTTTCTTCCTCTAAGCACTCCAGCAGTGCGAAGACTTTCTTCAGTTCCTTGATCCAGAGAGTTGGTCCCAACGAACTTGGACGGTTCCAATTCTAGGAATTGCTCAACTACTTAAACATCGACCGTTTTCTATTCCCCTTTCCAACCAACAGAACTTTACTAGGCAAAACGGCAACAACAACAGCGGCAACAACAGCTGTAATGAAACAACTTAACTTTGAACTTGCTGCGCCCTATCAAATCTCAAGGCTTACAATGCTTACAGGATCCTATCCAATCTAGGATCCCCTGGTGCTTTACCTCTGGCACTTGCCCAATCTTAAACTACCCTTCCTTTAGGACTATCGTATCAGGATTGTTCATCTCACAGGACTTTCATAGAACCTACCTTACAATTCCCTCAAGGAATTAGAAACCATGAACAACCGGCTTACAATAAATGATCCTATAAGCAATCACAAGCAGACGAAATATAAATGTTTTTCCTATCTTACTATCCTATAACCCAGCACACCTTATCACTCCAAGTATTGACCGAGCTATGGTACCAAAACCGACGGGGATGTTACGCCCCGAACCTCGAGCACGCGACAGTCCCTTCACTTTGGTCAAATGAATGCGACGACCTAGGACGCGTTACCGACCATTCTTTTTATCTTGCAATTAAACACATGTGAAAGGAAATTCAACAACACCTAGTCAATAAATAGCAGGGATAACAGAAAGACTAATGCAACAACAATAATGTCGTTTTTATTTTTACTGATTAACCTTAGGAAGTTTATATACAAGCCCCACAGTTGAGCGACTTTCTCAATAATCACCTAAAGACACTAGGCAGGGTTAATCTATTTCCTTCAATCATCGGGCACACAACCCAACTGCCCTCAATGACGTTCTCCAACACTGTCCAATCTATGGCAATAGCGGTGCCATAACTATGGACTTGAAAAATAGTTAATGACGACGAGTGAGATATATGTCTCAGTGAGTTATATTTCTAAGTCTCAGTTAGGACATCAACTCACTTCAGGGTTTCTAACAGGTATACACCTTATAATGACGGTATATCAATTGCAAAGCGCCTTTAGTTTGACTTAACTAACAACGTGATCTATCCGGTAAACCCCATAACGAATAATTAGCAATCAATCGACTCGCAGACATCCTTACCTCGCCATTGCCATACCCTACACGGTATAAATGCTCATGCATGCCATAAATAATGCACTTAGCATTTTAGTCACTACATTGATCAATCACAGGCAAGTCAATTTGTAGGTAATCTTACCTTACCATTGCCATACCCTGCACGGTATAATCTCACACATGCTATGGTCAGTGCAAACAGGTACACGTATAATCAAAACACATAACAATATGTTTCACATGCACCCCTGCATTTACACGTGTTCCAATTATTATCCCCTCATTAGGGCCACAATCGAACTCCCACCGATGTATACAACTGAATTCCCGCCGGTGTCTTTTGGCTTGGCCAGGCATCGTTCCGCCCTATCAGGCATGGCTACATTTGGAACTCCTATCCAGATGGCATTCCTGAAGGAGCATAGGCCCAGCCTTTACCTCGACCTACATCCGAACTCCCATCGGGTATTCCGATAAATCAAACTTCATCCCCCGAACTCCCGCCGGGGTGACGGCTTATTTATGTGACCACACGAGCATACCATAATAATCCATTTTAACTCATTTCCATGCATTAGCCAATGCAAACGTGGTACAAGCTCAACATAATAATTCACTATACATTTTTTACATAAAAATTGTAGGAAAATAATTGCACGTTTTAACATATTTATCAAAAACCCGTCAAACTTTGCATACCTTGCCTTTTAAATATATTGGCCTCATTTAAATTATCAAACTCGACATATACACCCGACACGTTGTGGTTCTTTTTATATATCCATAAAAACCCTTGTAAAAATTGCCACACCGGGTTTTACATGAGGCAAATATTTTTCAAGGTAATGCAAGCATCAAATAGCATGGCACATGCAGAAAAACATCATATAACACAAGCCACAATCACATAACAAATAGCATTTATCACCCATTGGCAATAGCCTATCGGTTATTTCCCAATAACTTATCGTCTACCTGACGATGGCTTATCCTCAAATTACCGATAGCTTATCACTTAATTCCCCGATAGCTTATTGTCTTTTTGATGATAACTTATCACATTTTTCGATTGTCTATCACGATAGCTTATCACATTAATTATAATTAATTAACCTAAATATAATTAATTTTAATTAATCGAGTTAATTGCATTAATTAACCTTAACCATGGTTAACTAAAATTAACCACATAAAACCATGGTTAATTAACTAATCGTAGTTCATTAATTTAACTAACCATCTGTTGACACCTAAATTTTGGCGATTTGTTTAAGTGTTTATTAATTGCATTGGAAAATTATGGATTAATTTCTAACCACTTAACAAAAAAATTTCATTATAATTGCATCGCAAATAGACATTAGGAACACTTGCGTCATTAGTCATAAAATTTATCAAAAAAATTTACAAAAAAAATATAGAAATAATAATAATAATAATAATAATAATAATAATAATAATAATAATAATAATAATAATAATAATTAAAAATTAAAAAAAAAAAAAAAAAAAAAGAGGGGCAGTCGGGCCGGGTTCGGACTAGCCTTGGGTTGGCCCTTCCTCTTTTCCCTTTTCTTTTCCACACGGGCCTAGCCCATTTTTCCTTTTTGCCTTTCTCGGCCCGGCTCGTCCGTCTTTTTTCTTCTTCTTCCCTTCTTCTCCCGCGCGTGGAAGGAACTCCCTGCAGAAGAAGACTAAAAAACTGAAGTTCAGGTCAGGGGGAGGAGAAGATCAGAGCCGCAGCAGAAAATCAGGGGGAGGTTAGGTCGATCAGCAGACTGACAAGGCAAAGGCGACACACCTGTCGAAAAAAAAAAGAAAAAGAGAGGAGCAGAAACGGAAAGAAAAAAAGCAGAAAGAGAGCGGGGGCAAACAGTGAGCCAGGGAGAGGGGGAGAAGGAGAGCTTCTCGGGAGAGTTCTTCAATGGAGAGCTCGAGGAAAAGAGGTCATGAGGGAGATTAGAGAGTGAGCAAGCAGCTTGGCCGCACTTGAGACCCTATTTCCGACGTTCCTTCTTTCCGCAAGCAAATCTTCGGGTGTCCTGGGCGTGCTCGAAGAAGAAAGAAACACAAGAGGAGGGTTGGACAGGACAAACCGGGGGGGGCTGAGAAACCGAAGGAAGGAGGCTTGTTTTCGGGCTCAGCCGAGAGAGCTTGAGAGTGAGTAGAAGGAGGCGGAGAGAGAGGGACCGAGGGTCCGAGCGAGGCAGTGACTGAGGAAGAGCAAGAGAGCTTCAGCCGATGCCTCAGCCGCGCGTGAGCTCCGTCCAACAGCTCCTCAGCCGACGTCCTCAAGCTGAACCAGGTAGGCCTCCCCCGAGCATCCCTGTTCGTTATTGACGAAGTCACGGGCCGGAGCTTGCGCCGACCAGTTCGCGCGAGCCTCAGCCCCTGTCGTCCCTCCATAAATGTTTCTTAGCGTGCTGGCATGCTTAGTTAGAAGCTTAGGCCCAAGTCAATTCTCGTTCGAGTCAGAAATCGTTCGTTTTGACTATGCATACCACCTGTTTGTTAAAATGCCTGAATGAGGTCCAGAAACCTTCATCGCCAAATCGTACTCGATAACCTAGTTTCATGGTGCTTGCCCGTATATACTGTGAATCTGCCTTTACTTTAGTGTTATGACGATTTTCGTGAGATGTCCACGTATAGTCGAGTCGGAGGGGGGTATTTTCGGTTTCGACGATGGAGAGCATCAAGAGTCGCTGGAGGTCATGGCCGACGGTAGTCAATGTCGGTCAGATGGAACGGCTGATGCTAGACGACGACATGGCGACCCCCCAAGGCCCGGTGAGGACTCGCAGTGGCACCGGCGCCGGCGTCGGTTCGGTGGAAGAAGTTTTAGTCTTCGGGCGGGCGTGCTGCTGCGGGAAGATGAAGACGTCGGGGGAAAGCATGCAGAAGAACGTGGACCAAAAGAATAAAAAAAAATAAGGAAAAAGAGAAACGTAAAAAAGAATGGGGATAAGAAATAATAAAAAGAAAAAGCAAATAAAAAATAGAAAAATAAAATGGGCTGTGGTTTTAGGTTGGTTATTGGGCTGAATTCGTCGCAGGCGGAGAATAGATTGGGCTAAAAATAGGAATTAGAAATGGGCCGTTTTTTAGAAAAAAAAAAAAGGAATTTTTCGTCGGCCTTTCTCGTGGATTTAGGGCCGGCCCAATTTCTTTTAACCAACCAAGACCAATAGGGTCTGGGTCAGTTTAGTAGGGCCGGGTCTCTTGACCCGAACTGAATTATTTTTCATATTAATATAAAAAAACCGAAAATTCAGAAAATCAAAAATTATTAAAAATACGAAAAAATCATAAAAAAATTAGAAAATTCAGAAAATTCATGGAGAATTTAGAAACCTGAAAATTTATAAAAATTTTCGGAAAAAAAAAAAATATTTTATTAAAATAAAATTCGAAAATATTAAAATATTGAAAATTCCAAAGAAACTTCAAAAATCCCAAAAATTCCAAGTTTGATTTAGAATTCCTTAAAAAGCTCTAAAATAATTCTTGGACAATTTTCTCTTAAAAAATGTTAGAAAATTATCAGCCTAAATTGTGCTTAAAATTGAACAAGCTTTTATGGCTTTATCTTAGGATCTTAATTATTCTCGAATGCAATTGCCCATGATCGCACGGTCATGATACGATGATTATGGTTTCCCCTTTTGTCTAATTAGGGTTGTTATTTATTTATCTCCTAATGCTAGGTGCTCATTTTCTCTTGTAATTTATCTCATGTTGCCTCATGTTGCTGATTGTTAGTTTGATGGTTGCGCACCCGCATGATCACCTCACATATTAGTAGATAATTTTACAATCAATCTAAACTGCTTGACAACTTTTTGGAATGAACAAGATTAGGTACCAAAAGGGCACTAATTGGTTAATTAGTGTAATCAAATCCCCGATCCTAGATTATCTGGTTGCGTAGAAAGGAGGCACACTCCTATGCCTTGCTTGGTTTCTAGCCGACTCCAATAAGCTAGTGGCGACTCCAAAAGATTTTTATGAACACCCAATGTCACACGGGGTATGAGCTTGGGAGAGCCTGTGTCTAATGAGGGTCCTAGACCCACCCTTTGGACAATACCTTTAAACCTATTTAAATATTTCTTTTCCTCTCGAGACGGAAAAATAGGTCGCGACAGCTTGGCGACTCCGCTGGGGAATGGCTTTAAACCTTAGAAGACTTAGGCCAAAATTAATCTTGTTCAAAAAAAATTTGTTTGGTAGTGAGGATTCCAGGTACGCCCCTAACATTAATGGTATTAAATGTTTTTGCAGAATGGGAGGTATAAGGGGAAGTGGTTGCTTACATTTGTCTTGTAGGGAGGTGTAGGAATGTATGGTTTATTTTTATGTATGAAGTGTTGTTTGCTTATAAATTATTGTGCATGTATCCTTTGCATTGCACTACACCCTAGCATACACAACCCGCCACCGAACCTAGGTAGCATAGGATCACTTAGGATGGTGTTGAGGTAGATATTACTCCGACTACAACCATGTAGTACGAGTCGCCCACCTCAATTCCGAAATTTCCTTCTCATGTCAAGAGTTCCCACCCCGGTCTACAACCACGCGACACGGGTCGACTCTTTGACGAAGCTGGAGTCATAGGAACCCCGACCTAACCGCGACCATGTTGGTTCAGTCTGGTAATCCTGTTGCTCCATTTTGAGCTATCTAGAGTAGAAATCAATTCACATCTCATGTGCATGCCTATGTGATTGAAAAATAAAAATAAAAAAATCACCATCCATTGTAAATATGATTTCCTCTTTTACTTGTTCGTTTTTTTATTGAAACTTTTTGTTTTGAAATTTGCGGAGATCAATCGAATGTCCTTGGTGCAATAGGCTTCTAATTGGAAAAATCAGCAATTACTTTTCATAAGTGAACATTGAGTATCCACCCTACACAATTCTAGTGATGTCTAGACATTTCCTTTGCCGCCTAAGTCTAGATTTTTATTTTATTTTTTATTTTTAGTATTCTTTAGCTTATTCTAGAAATTGGATCAACAATTTAACACTCCTCCTTGATCCAATTTTGCGATACTCTAAGCATGCTTCGTAATGTCTCGAACTTGGCTGGTGGTAGTGCTTTAGTAAATATGTTAGCGACTTGATCTTCGGTTTTGCAATATTTGAGCTCAATTTCTCCATTGCTCTGCACCTCTCGTATGAAGCGATATTTGATGTCGATATGTTTGGTTCTTCCATGGAAAACTGGATTCTTCGATATGGTAATTGCAGACTTGTTGTCGCAAAGTATTGGAGTCGGTTCCGTCTGTGCTTCTTCGATGTCTTCTAAAATTCTTCGAAGCCATAGTGCTTGACTGGTAGCGGTAGCAGCTGCAATGTATTCAGCCTCCGCAGTGGATTGTGCCACTAAGTCTTGTTTTTTGGATGTCCAAGAAAATATTCTAGAACCTAATGTGAATGCGTAACCAATAGTGCTCCTTCTGTCATCAGCTGATCCCCGAGCCATCGGTATAGCCGATGAGCTTGGTGCTTGCACTTGGCCGATACCAAATGCCATAGTCTATTGTTCCTCGTAAGTATCTAAGAATTCTTTTGGCAGCTCCAAGATGAATTTGACTCGGACTTTGCATGAACCGTGACAATAGACTTGTTGCGTACATAATGTCCGGTCGTGTCGCAATGAGATATAGTAAACTACCAATCAAACTTCTGTAGAGAGAAGCGTCAACTTTTTCCGCTCCATCTTCCTTTAGTAGCTTCTCATTTGTCACGAGTGGTGTCGCAACAATTTTGCAATAGTTCATCTTGAATTTCTTCAAGAGGTTCTTGGTATATTTCTTCTGCGAGATAAAGACTCTATTTTGGTTGATCTCGATGCCGAGGAAGTAGTGCATCAAGCCCAAGTCCGTCATCTCGAATGTCTTCATCATTTCTTCTTTGAATTCTTGAATCATCACTTCATTTTTCCCTGTATATATGAGATCATCTACATACAAAGAGACAATGAGTGTGTCAGACTTACCTTGGATCTTGATGTAGAGCGTTGGCTCGCTCATGCTCCTCCTGAATCCTTGCTTGGTTAAGTATTCATCTATTCTGCTATACCATGCTCATGGTGCTTGTTTTAATCCATAAAGAGCCTTTTTAAGTTTTAGAACCTTTTCTTCTTGCCCTTTAACAATAAAGCCTTGTGGTTGTTCTACATATATTTCTTCTTGAAGATATCCATTTAGAAATGTTGATTTCACATCTAGTTGATAGATCCTCCATTATTTTTGTGCTGTTAGGGCTATGAGTGCTCGAATAGTATCAAGGCGAGCAACAGGAGCAAAAGTTTCAGTATAGTCGATACCTGGTTGTTGCAAGTATCCTTTCGCTACAAGCCTTGCTTTATGCTTCTGGATGGATCCATCTGCATTAAGCTTTGTCTTGTAGACCCATTTGACACCAATGATCTCTTTGTTTTCGAGGCGATCGACGAGCTCCCAAGTTTTATTTTTCTCGATCATTTTGATCTCTTCTTCCATGGCTTTTATCCAAACTTCTTCTTTGGATGCTTGTTCGTAGTTTTCTGGTTCTAAAGCAACAAAGTTGCATGTGTCGTAAATTCTTCTAAGGGTTTTTACCCTTAGTACTGGAGACTTTGAAGGAGACTCTCCTTGCGTCACTCTTGGAGAGATTGGTAGAGTTACGCCGTGAGTGGTGGAATCTGGCACTTCTCCTTCTTCTTGTGTTGTTGACTCCTCTTGAGTAGGTGACGTGTCTGGCAAGGCGACATACTTTTTTTCGATCTTCTCATCCTCCCAATTCCAGGTAGCATTCTCATCGAACTCGATGTCTCGGCCCGATCACGAGCTTCTTAGTTCTTAGGTTGTAAACTCGATAGCCTTTTGATTAATCACTGTAACCGAGGAATATTCCCTTTTCTGTCTTCTCGTTGAGCTTACTCCTCTTTTGAGCAGGGATGTGGACGTAGCATATACAGCCGAACACCTTGAGATGCTTCGCCGAAGGCTTCCGTCCGCTCCATGCTTCGACTGGAGTTTTATTTTGGATTGCTTTAGTTGGACACCTATTTAAGATGTAGACAGCCGTGTAGACTGCTTCTGCCTAGAACGTGTTAGGAAGGCCTTTCTCCTTTAGCATGGACCTTGCCATCTCCATGACGATTCTATTCTTCCTTTCTGCTACTCCATTTTGTTCTGGGGCGTAGCCAACAGTTAGTTGATGATGAACTCCTTCATCTTCACAGAATTTATTGAACTCTCTTGAGTTGTATTCAATGCCTCTGTTGCTCCTTAGGACTTTGATTCTTCGGCCACTTTGATTCTCAACGTGGTTCTTGAATTTTCTAAAAATAGAGAAAACCTCCGATCTTTCTCGAAGAAAGTATACCCACGTCATTCTTGTGTAGTCATCAATGAATAGGATGAAATATTTATTTTGACTAAGTGTAGGGGTCCTCATTGGACCACACACATCCGTATGAACTAGCTCTAATGGTTTCTTAGCTCTCCATGCACCTCTAGATGGGAAGGACTGTCTTTGTTGTTTTCCAAGGATGCATCCTTCACAAACATATGAAATTTCTGAAATAGCTGGAAAGTCTCTCATCATATTTTTCTTATGGAGAGTTTTTAGCCCAACGAAGTTGAAGTGGCCAAATCTTCGATGCCATAGCCATGAATCATCAAGTTGAGCTTTCATGGCTATGTCTTTGATATATTTCCATCGAATAGGAAAATTCTTATTCTCCATCTTAACAGAGGCAATGATGTTTTTATATTTGTCATAGATAATGCAGGCATCTCCTCTAAAGTATAGAGAATACCCACTTTGAATCATTTGGCCCACACTCAAGAGATTTTGTGCTAGACTAGGAACTAAATATACATTATGAATATATTTCGGTCCTTTATTTGTTTCCATGGCGATAGTGCCTTTTCCTTTGACATCCACTAATGCACCATTACCCAATTTTACTTGGGAATTCACCGACTTATCAATATCGGCGAATATAGATTCGTCCCTAGTCATATGATTGCTACACCCACTATCATATACCATGTATTGTTTTTCTTATCATTTGCCGCTTGGCCCGCGTAGAATATATTGTCTTCACTTTCCTTTTTTCCAACATAGTTGGCTCGATTATTTGTTTTTAAGCGACAATATTTTTCTACGTGGCCATATCTTTTACAAAAGCGACATTGTGGCTTATTTTTGAACCAACAATCCTTCTCCAAATGATTTGTATTTTTGCAAATGCCACAAGGTGGATACTTTTCCCTTTGTGTAGTTTCTCCTCCTTTTTTATTTTTCCAAGAGCTCCTTCCACCATTTTTAGATTGATGAGACCGTACGTTTATTTTAGATTGAAAAGCACTTTCAATTGAATCTTCATCTTGTGCCATCAGTCTTTTCTCATGTGCTTCTAGAGAGCCAATTAATTCACTCACTGATAGAGTCGCTAAGTCCTTAGTTCCTTCTATAGTTGTCACAATAGAATTGTATTTTTAGTAAGTGACACCAATATTTTTCTACGACCCTTTGATCGGTGATCTCATCTCCATAGGCTCTCATTTGATTAACTAGTTTCTTTAATTTTCCACAATATTCTTGGACGGTCTCATAATTTTTCATTTTAGAATTCTCAAAATCTCTTCTTAAAGTTTGAAGCCGAATAATACGTACCTTTTCTGATCCTTGAAATTCTTCTCGAAGTATCTCCCAAGCTCCCTTTGCAGTCTTCGCTCCAATTATTCTCGGAAATATCGTTTCCGAACGAGAGTGCTTGTTGAATAAAATAAAGTGCCCTTGCATCCTTTTGCAGTTGATCCTTCGGAACACTCGCACCTTCTTGCGGAGCCTCGTAACCCTTTTCCACAATGTCCCATAGGTCTTGGGCCATCAAGAAGGTAGTCATTTTGATACTCCAAAAATCATAGTTATTCCCATCAAAAATAGGAATGGAAAATGCGGATGATGTAGAAGTGGCCATAGTTTAGTTGTTTGAAATTTGGATGGGTAGTTTTAGGAGCAGGTGGTTAGGACAAACGCCCAATACCAACCAAAGACGTGGCTCTGATACCACTATTGGTTATTTGCAGAAGCGTGTATTTGTGTGTGTGTGGAGTATGCTAGGAAATAAGGATGTATTTTTGAGGAGGTTATTTGGCAAAGGAAGCACAAGGGAAAAATAAGAAATTTTTTTTTATTAATTGGTGGGTAATACAAGGAGAAGGAGCTGAAGTTGGTTTGTTGGGGGGTTGGTCTCAATTGGACGTCCACCAAGCCTATTTATAGGCATGCATCACCGACCTATTCAAGCAAAAATCTCTGCGCACGTCAAAGATTTTCTCGTCCTAAGTCAGCTTTACATTGAGCTTGTTGACTGGCTTTGAAGGACAAATATCTCTGCAAGTTGCAGAGATAATATACTGTCCACCCTACACAATTCTAGTGATGTCTAGACATTTTCTTTGCCGCCTAAGTCTGGATTTTTATTTTATTTTTTATTTTTAGTATTTTTAAGCTTATTCTAGAAATTGGATCAACAATTTAACAGACACGAATAGAAGATTTCAGTGCATCCAACCTTGTGCATGAGTTTTCAACATTGAGACAACTTTGTAACTCGAGTTAACTTTAAGTTGCACAATCCCAGGACAGTATGAGATGAGACCATGTGTGGTCATTTGATATCCTTCTTGCCCTCTTTGCATCACAAGTCCCATGTGAATGTCCATAATATGACTTTTAAACCGCTTATGACCTCAATAGCACCTAAATTTAACTGATATTACACTTGACAATATAAGAACAAGTCATTGAAAGATGGTCATACCTTGTAAGTCTTGTCTCCTCCATTTCCACCATGTTTAGGGCTCTGGATTGTAGACCCATTGCTTTCATACTGGAAAGTAATGGAGTCAATCACCGATGCGGCGACTGTGTTTATTTCTCTCTTGTCTGTGTGAATGCCATCATCCCAAGGGCTGCCGCCTGGACCTCCAAAAGGCTCGATGGATTTGAAGGAACCAGAGCAAGAAATTGGTTCTGAGTGAACTCCTATTGAATCTAGATGGGCACCTGGTCTTCCATTAAAGCCAATTACCTTGCTGCATATCAATGGACGGCAAAAGAACCTTCCTTTTTCCTCACCAAATGGTCCGTACATCCTCGTATTAGTTTGAAATGTCAGCGATCGAATGACAATCGAGCCAAAATTGTGTCTGATATAACGCGAGACTGAGGTTAAGTAGTCATGTGGGTAGTCCAAATCAACCTACAAAGTTTGCAATTAATATGCTTAAATAAGATAGGAAATCAAGTTTGACGAAGGAAACGAAAATTAGTAAATGCCAAAACTAATTATATTTAACCTAAGCTTCCTATTTCTTTTCTCTTTCAGGTTTTTCTTTCCATATTCAATCGTTGCAGCAAAGATGCCGATATATAGAGACTTTAAAGTCAATGAACTTTCTTTTGCGGTAGCAAAGTAAAAGCAAGGATTGGTAAGAAAGGTATTCCTGATCCTAAAACTAGATAAACTCACCATATGAACTTCGCCTTTGCCGCTTCTACCATGTGTGGAAGACCAAATGGACTCACCATCTTTGTCATACTAAATGGTGATGTAGTTGACAACGCTTTCCAACAGTATCGTTATTTTCTTCTCGCCATTATACTTTCCATCATCCCAAGGCTGTCCACCTTGGTCACCAAATGGCCCAATAGACTTAATTGGATAGAGATGAGATATTGGTTCTTAGTAGGCTCCAGTAGATTCCAAATAGGTACCAGAACTTCCATAAAATCCAATGATCTCCCCCCCAGTGGCTGCAAATGAAAAATACCTTCCCTTTTCAGTGCCGAATGGTCCATATGTCCTTTTGTTTCTTTGAAATGTGAGTGAATTGATGACAGTAGAGCCAAAATCACTTGTAATAAAACCCAAAACTGAAGTTAGATACTCACTTAACCAGTCTAGATTTATCTACAAAAGGCATTAGGATGTAGGGGAATAGTTAATGCAACAAATTGTTAGGCAGAAACATTATGCAATAACGGTAACTAGCACTTGATAGCAACTTCTGGTTAGTTAAGCAAATGTGCATGAGCTGATAAAAATAGTTGATCTTGCCTACTTCACTTTCACGTCGTATACCTCGCACAGAAAGCAGATACCTGTCCAGCTGAGTTGCATAGGAGATGTCATATGTACTCTTGTGTGATTTCGAGATCGACTCATCTTTTGGGTTTTAGAAAAATAACTCATTATTCGAATAAAGACATCCAAGAGAGATGGTTATTCAAATAAGTCATTATGAAAACAACTCATAATCTCCAAAACCAAATAAATTGTGATGGAGATTTTTTTTTTCAATTTTATTATTTTGTACATCTCACTGTAAGATGAGTTAAGAGTTATGGTGGTCGAACTGTCCATCTTTTAGACATTAAAGACATGTCTTTAGCAAATGCCATAATAAGCTGCATGAATCAGAAATAAAGAGCATCTTTGATCTAACACCAAGAACAACAGTTCATCACTGTAATAGCACCAGTACCTCGTTTGTTGTGCCTCCACCACTTGTACCGTGTGCAAAAGAACGACCTTGCTCATAAGTGATAGTGATCGACTCAATTGCAGATCCAGAAACAACTTCAATTTGTCTAACATCTGTATGCTTGCTGTCACCCCACAGGCCTTCACAATTACTATTTCCAAATGGGCCGACCACTTCGAAAGGATATGGACGAGAGATGGGTCCAAAATATGCTCCAGTGGAATCAAGAGAACAGCCACACCTCCCGAAGAATCCGATAATCTTCCCAGCAACCGGTGGGAAACTGAAAAATTTCCCTCATTGCCAAATGGACCATATGTTCTCTTATTGCTGTGGAAGATAAGTGATTGAATGATGACATGACTTGAATCTTCTTTAATGTAGCCTGACACTGAAGTTAAGAACTCATTTGGATAATCTAAGTTTACCTGCGGGCAGAAACACAAATCTAGTATCCATCACCTTCATCAAGAAATGGACACTCCAAAAACTAAGGACTTTAATACTTTGGAGGACTTAAAAAAGCGCTTGAAGGGGATATTGCTTGGGTACTCATATTCCTTCTCTTTTTCTCGCTAAATTACCATCGAAATCATTCAACTCCATCTTAAAACCCTGATTGTTCGCATAAACAAATGGAATTCACAACACTCTATATTGAAGACATCAGAGTGTATTGTAGTAAGAGTGGTTATGAACCCTGTTGACCATCCCATGGGGGTGGTGAAGGCAAAGCCCAAGCACAAACGAAAATTTTTCATAAATTCAACAACAAGACAAGTATATAAAACCAACAAAACTCATTTCCTTTTTCCATAAATGTCCAGATTTTGGGAGATCATGAAGCATTGCGGGCCTACCCGTTGAATCCGTAAGCAGTTTACCTTTATCGATTCTTATTTTCTAATGACCAAAAAATAGCTCTTATTTTGATGGTGAGTAACATAAGTAGACAAAAAGATTTATTAATAGGCAAAGCCTGCAGTGCACATATCTGAAAAGCCCAAGTACATGCGATAGTGTATGATAATAATGGACTTACCGTGCATATTTTTCCTTCCAAAGGACCATCATGTCTTGGCGAGAGGACCAAGCACCCATTCTGATCATACTCTATAGTAAAGGACTTGATTACTGATTTCACAACAACGACAGTTATTTTTCTAACATCAGTGTATGTTTTATCATCATAAGACCTCCCACCATGACCGCCATATGGCCCTACTGATTGAAAGGGAAGAAAGAATGGTCCTAAAGGTAATCCAACTGAGTCAAGATGGGGGTCTCTCACCAACTTCTCCAATATCTCATGCCACTGATTTTTTCACTTCTTAGAAAGAAAGGAACCAATAAGAGCTATTGGAAGTCCACCCGTGTAGTGGACAAGCCTCTCGGACAACTCTTCGTAGCCTTCTTTTGGGTGGTCTTTGCGGAAGGCATGGCGACTTAAGAGTTCGAGCGATTCTTTATGAGTCAATCCTGGGAGCATGTACTTGTTATCTACTTTGAGATCTTCGAGCAACTGCTCATCTCTTGTAGTCATCAAGTTCTTCTCCCATGTTGGAGCCATTCTCGATCTCCAGCACCAAAATACTCAATCTGGTGAGAAAATATTCAGTGGTTTGCAAGCGCCACGTCATCAGCTGACGTGGTGCGTATTTTTTACTCATGTCCAATAATAAGTTGACATGTGTCTGCTGAGTTGGATTAAAAAAAAATAAAGTTTTGATTTTTATCTTCTTCTTCCTCCACCACAGAGCACCCTTGCTCCGGCCACCATCTCCACCCCTTCCGGCGTTGCTTGCGGTCCTTCCTCCTCCATCACAAAGCACCACCTCTCCAGTCACCATCTCCACCGCTTCCGGTGGCGCTTTCGGTCGGCCCCGATTACACCTCCGTCGTCGCTCGCTGTTGGCTCCAATGTTGCTCATCCAGATCTAGCGCCTCTCTCCGTCGTCGCTACCAGCAGAGTCGCGGAGGTCACTGAGATCTGAAGGCTTGGCCAGGTTTATCGCGGCCATGGTTTCGCGATTCCAGATCTGGATGCTGCCAAACGCGTTCGACCACGTTTGGCCAGATCTGGAGATTTGGAGAGCAAAGCCAGTGAAGCCATGGACGAAGGATGCGATGCCAGATCTGGAGGTTGGGGAAAAACTGAAAAAGACGGAGCTCGATGCCTGAACGCGTTCGACTACAAATGGCCAGATCTGGCGATCTGGAGAGCGACGCCAGCGGTTTTGATGGTAGCCATGGACGAAGGACGCGATGCCAGATCTGGAGGTTGGAGAAAAACAGAAAAAAAGGGAGCCCGAGAGGCTACTGGGGTCGACCCCGAGCAGCGCTGGAAGGTTCCTCCATCATCCATGGCCGCTTGTTTGTCCATGGCTCCGAGATGCCTCATTCATAGATCTGGTCACCGCGAATCGTCCATGGCCGCGAGCATTGATGGCAAGCTCCAAATCTTGTCCATGGACAAAGCGGAGGACTCAAGGATGGAGGTTGCGGCGGCTTGAGCGGCGGCGACGATCGTGCTCGGGCGGTGGCTGTCATGGTGGAGGAAGTGAGAGAAACGAAGTTTTTAGTTTTTGTTTTTAATTCCACATCGTCGTACACGTGTCGAGTTATTATTGGCCGAGAGCAAAAAATGTGCGCCACGTCAGCTGATGACGTGGTGCAAGCAAACCACTGAATATTTTCTCCAATCTGGTCCTTCTTAGTGATATTATTGAGAACTAGAAGGATCCTTTTGCGGCAGAGCTTAGTTTTTATCTCATTGATGTTGCTGTTAAGATCAGACATTTCTAGACCTTGTACCTTAAGAACATCGTGGAGAAGTCTCTTCTGAAGAAGTAAAAGCGTATCTTGATTGGCAGCTCCGACATTTTCGAGTAAGCTAACACCTTCAAATTCCCTAAAAGCACGATCACAAACAACTTTGGCCACCGTTGTCTTACCAATTCCTTTCATTCCCCGTATTCCAACCACACATACACCATCCTCTGACCCAATTTCCAGCAACGATATCACGTCCTCTACAAAGGAATCTACCCCAATAGCATTTTTGACAAAATAGGGGGAGATTGATCTAGGACTGATCTTGAAGAGATGTCCTACGATTTGCTCGATGAAGGTTGATTGATCCCTGTAGTTACATGGGAAGAACAAGTCCAATATGAGTAACTACATCATAGAGAGGCTATCAGCAGATGCGCGATAAACCCATGAACTAAACTCAATCAACAGCATATTTCAAATCGACCACTAATATGAGTTTGTCGGGAGTGAACTTATTGTTGGAAATTTCTTATAATATGTTCTTACATTAATTAATTGATTTTCTATTTTAAATAATTAGATTAATGAATATTTCAATATATGTTGAACTCTTAAGTGATCTTATTGAATTGGGTTTTGGCATCTATTAATAATGGGCTTGGTTAAACAGCAAAGTGTAGGCAATTGCGTTTAACTGAAACCCGTAATGGGAGGAGCCTAGTTAACACACTATTGATTAGAGTTTGCCAGGTCTCCTCTCTAGCCTATAAAAGGATATGTTATATCTATCAGTTACGGAATCCCATTAAAAGCTACTATACTGAAATATGTTACAAAAGATTTGGCATTCTAATAGATCGCTGATTACCATTAGTCTGATCTTTTTTCTTTGAGTGAAGTTATGACTCAAACATGTACGTTTTAATTTCACTGTGCGTATCGATTTCGGTATTTTATATTCATATATGAATTTAGTTGTTGTTAATTAATTAGTTATTTATGTAGAGAATTTCTACACTTATTAAAAACATTACCCATTAGCATCATTATTCAAGTGCCATCTTGACAAATTGCCAGTTTCTTTAAGTGCATCCCTCCACTTTTGCACCAGCAAAATGTCGGTGTGGGTGGCCAAACACCTTTTGAAACCAACACCGAATTGCCCGCTCTGTTTCCGAACGTCCCCTGGCTCTACGTCATAGAAAATGGGCAGAACCACGTGACCCTGATGATCTCTGAACCTCCAGTTGCACTCCAGGATTTCCACCAGCCCGTTCAAGCACCACCGTGAGTCGGCGTAGTTGGTGGTGGTGAACACAATGAGGGCTGTTGAAATTTTACGCGGATATGGATCGAGCGAATTTGATAAAATTAGTCAGAAGGAAAGAAAGGAAATCGGACACCGGATTTACGTGGTTCGGTCCGAATATCGGAACCTACGTCCATGGGGAGAGCAGCACGGAATTTCACTATAAAACACCAAGCGATACAATGGAGATTACATCGACTCGAGCACTCAAACACTCACTCAGTGTTTTTCAGCCCCCAATTACACCTAATAATTTACACAGTATTTAATCCCTCACACTTTTCAGTGAAATTTTCACTCAAGGAATTAAATAAATTCTACTAACAAGAATTTAACTGGCTATAATACTCAAGTGTAATTACAACGAGAAAATCTCCTTTTTGTCGAGAGCTCCCACGCGTTCAGTCTCGCGCTCTTCTTGCTCTCTTTTTCTGGAGCTCTCTACTTTTCATGGCCACTGAAGTCCTCCTTTTAATGACGTTGGGTGTGCATGGCCATCATCCACCGAAGGAACAAATCTTCTGCCTTCCCTCTTTTCTTTATTCAATAGAAAAAGACAAACAAAGCCCACAAAATATGACAAAGGAGGAGAAGGCATTCGGCGCCTACAAAATAGGCTTCTGAAGCCACTCACCGATTTCCATTTTTTTATTGCATGCATGCATGTGCATGCATTTATGAAGTGAAGAAAAAATTGGCCATGCATGGACTTTTCTTTCCTTTCTCTTTTGTGTGGTCTTCATGCACGTTCACATTCCTTTGGCAGAAGACAAGGAGGAACCCATTAATTTAATACTTCCTCCATCATTTCCAAAGTCCAACCTGCAGCAACTTTTGGACTTTCACTCTTCTGGCCGCACGCTTCCTCCATCTGTATGCTTCCTCCTGACAAATTCTTTAATTACTTCGCATTAGACACGCATGCATAAGGCAACAAGATCACGTATAATTAATTTTTGATCCGCACGTGATCGAGTTCACATATTCTCGTCAGTTTGATTTTATTCACGGAGCTCAAACTCGAGACATATTTTTAACAATCTCCACCTTGGCTCGACATTTGAGCCAAATCATCATCGCTTCCGTGAAAATTCTCGCTGCTACTCTCCCACAGGCCCAATGGGCTCAACCGCCACATAATGCTTCTAAATTCAAGCCACGCTTGAACTTCGCCATAACCGTGGACCTCATCAAGACACCAACTCCACCTGCATAATTAACTGCTCCACAAAGATTTTCCGACATAACCTCCTGTATTGCAAATAAAGCAAATCCATCATTGCAAACATATCTGACCGAAGGTTGAACACGCACCTTGTCAATTTCAGCAGCAACAGCAACCGTTGGCTCTACCGGCTCCACCTCGCTACAAGTATTATTCGTGTCGATTATTCCGCTAGTACCTACTACCTCAGGAGTTTCTGGTTGCAACTCCACCTCGAGCTGAACACCGTCCAGATCCGTATTAACACTGCCACAGACACTCCTAGCTAAAAGTACCGGAGACTTGTCAAAGGTAACTTCTCTGCTGTCAACAGGTGAATTTATATCCGGGCACCACAACTAATCGACCCGCTCACCTTGTGCATAGCCATGGAATATGCACCTTGCCCTCTCATCAAGCTTACCATCACTCACTCGAAAATAACACGGGCAACCAAACATTCTAAACATAGAATAACCAGCAACGTTACCTGACTACACTTCTTCAGGAGTTCGATATTCAACAGCAGTTGATGGGGATCTATTTACCAGGTAGCTTACCGTACTAAGTACATTAGCCAGGATTCTTCTAGCAACACCAGCACTAGAGACTATTTTTCGGGCCGTCTCTAATAATGTTCTGCTCATCAATTCTGCAAATTGTTGTGATTTACTGGCACTAGTGCTGTGCTTCACTATGCCATCCTTCATGCAGAATTTATTTACCATCTCCAAGCAGAACTCCATGCTCCTGTCAGTCCGCACATGCTTGATTGACTTACCAGTCTCCATCTCGATCAAAGCTCTCGACCACGTGTTCCTGACACCAGCATCAAATTTGTGCATCGGCACAACCACCCAGGTCTTCCTCGAGTAGTCGTTAGACTCTCGAACAGATGCATCCGACGTCTCTGGGGCGAAACCTGTCACTGTCTTACCTTGAAGTTCATACAAGCCACCGTGCTTGATTCCTCTCATTATCACCAGGGCACCTCGAACGACCTTCAGAACTCCACTTTCTGAAGAAAACCTGCAACCAGCTGAATTTAGAGCACCCAAGGAAATTAAGTTCTTTTTCAATTCTGGAACATGTCTTACTCCGGTCAATGTCCTCACAATATTATCATGCATTCTGATTTTAACATCACCGACACCCACAACATCGCACCCAGCATTGTTCCCCAACTGGACTTTGCCACTACCTGTGCACTGATAAGTAGTAAACCAGTTCCTATTTGGTGTAGCGTGAAATGAACAACCAGAATCCATTATCCATCCGTCAAATGACGAATCCTCAGTGACAGACAAGACACAATCGACACCATCAGAATTATTTTCAGCTACAGTGGCAACATCATCTGTATACTCAACTTTAATTCCCTTACCATTTTCATTTTTCAGCTTAAAACAGTCATTTTTACGATGCCCACTCCTACCACAATTCCAACAGACAACTCCACCAGTCCTAGACTGACTACGTCTGTTCATGTTTATACTATTCCTGTTAGCACGTGTACTAGTTCTTCCTCTACTTTCACCTACTAAAGCAGTAGGTACAGGTTCACCGGATTCTTTCCTACGAATGTCTTCACTCAGAATCAAATCGCGAACCTCATCAAATGTCAAGCTTCTTGACCCCGGAGGAATTACTAACAGCAGATAAGAAAGTAGTATTCCAACTATCAGGTAGTGAGGATAATAAAATCAATGCACGTACCTCATCTTCAAAGGTAATCTCAACTGAACTCAATTGGTTAACAACCTCATTGAATTCGTTAATATGCTCAGCAACCGACGTACCTTCGCCCATCTTTAACTGAAACAGACGTCGCATCAAATAGACATTGTTAATCGTAGAGGGTTTCTCATACATATTCGACAGGGCTTTCATCAGTCCCACAATGGTATTCTCCTTCATGATGTTAAACGCGACGTTCCGAGACAACGTCAGCCGGATAACACCCATCGCTTGTCTATCCAGCAATTCCCACTCGGCATCTTTCATCGAGTCTGGCTTCTCTCCATATAAAGGTAAGTGCAGATTTCTCTGGTACAAATAATCTTCAATCTGCATCTTCCAGAAGGCAAAATCCTTCCCATCGAACCGGTCGATTCTCACCTTTCCTTCTTCCATCGCAACCGATTCGCCAACCTTGGCTCTGATACCACTTGTTGAAATTTTACGCTGATATGGATCGAACGAATCGGATAAAATTAGTCAGAAGGAAGGAAAGGAAATCGGACACCGGATTTACGTGGTTCGGTCCGAATATCGAAACCTACGTCCACGGAGAAAGCAGTACGGAATTTCACTATAAAACACCAAGCGATACAATGGAGATTACACCGACTCGAGCACTCAAACACTCACTCAGTGTTTTCCAGCCCCCAATTACACCTAATAATTTACACATTGTTTAGCCCCTCATACTTTCCAGCGAAATTTTCACTCAAGGAATTAAAAAAATTCTACTAATAAAAATTTAACTAGCTAAAACACCCAGGTGTAATTACAACGAGAAAATCTCCCTTCTGCCGAGAGCTCCCACGTGTTCAGTCTTGCGCTCTTCTTGCTCTCTTTTTCTGGAGCTCTCTACTTTTCATGGCCACTGAAGTCCTCCTTTTAACGACGTTGGGTGTGCATGGCCATCATCCACCGAAGGAACAAATCTTCTGCCTTCCCTCTTTTCTTTATTCAATAGAAAAAGACAAACAAAGCCCACAAAATATGACAAAGGAGGAGAAGGCATTCGGCGCCTACAAAATAGGCTTCTGAAGCCACTCACCAATTTCCATTTTTTTATTGCATGCATTTATGAAGTGAAGAAAAAATTGGCCATGCATGGACTTTTCTTTCCTTTCTCTTTTGTGTGGTCTTCATGCACGTTCACATACCTTTGGCAGAAGACAAGGAGGAACCCATTACTTTAATGCTTCCTCCATCATTTCCAAAGTCCAACCTGCAGCAACTTTTGGACTTTCACTCTTCTGGCCGCACGCTTCCTACATCTGCACGCTTCCTCCTTACGCACTCTTTAATTACTTCGCATCAGACACGGATGCATAAGGCAACAAGATCACGTACAATTAATTCTTGATCCACACGTGATCGAGTTCACATATTCTCGTCAGTTTGATTTTATTCACGGGGCTCAAATTCGAGACATATTTTTAACAAGGGCAACCCTGGAGTAGCGAACCACGTTGAGCAGCTTGGGCTCGATGAAAATCCCGGTCTTCACTTTGTCATTGTTCCTGAAATAGTAGATCCCTGCCTGCTTCAGAGCATGGAAGAGGTGGGCCGTGAAGGTTTTCCTTCTGTCGTCACCTCTGAAGCTCACAAACACATCATACTTCCACGAGTGGATTGAAGCAGAAGATGAAATGCGTCGCTCCATCTCTTCAGTTCCCACGTGAGAGACTGCAAAAAAGGTCGCAACTATTCCACGCAGGTAGTTGTAACTATTCCGCGCAAGTGTATATGTAAAGAGGAGGCGCAAGTTGTGAATGAGAAAAGACGATGAATGAAAGCTCCGCCATCAGGACAGACAGACTGCTTGTTCAATTGAATGTTCAGACAAGTTGCGGAGTAGAGTTGGTTTGGTTCAAAGAACTGAAGAAGCAACTTGCTCGCTTAAGGACAATTTGGTCTGAATTCGTCAAGTCAAAAAGAGCTCCGTTTCCCGTGACAGAGACATGACTGAAGATGCGGACGTGGATTTGAAGCTTCATAGCACATGCGTTGGTAGAAGAAGATGCTTCGAAACAGTCAAGTCTGTGGAGACGTAAGTGGAATCATTGTCCGTGGCTGCGTTCAAATATTAGTCTTTTTTATTTCATCGAGAACTCCCAATTGGGTTTTCTTTTTTTTCTTTCTGGAAAGCGAAGACGCGAGCGGCGGAGACCAGATGAGAAATGATTAGTTCATGATAGACGCCCATCTGTTTCGACTGTTCGGACAGTTGATCTTGTCGAGGGAACGAAAGAACAGGGACATCCTGTGGTTTTTGTAAGATTGTTGTTGACACCTAAATTTTGATCAATCATTCGTAATTTAATATTGCATAGCATATAGTTTTAGGAGCATAATCTTTCAAGAATTTTGCGGCGGCCGATTTTTGCATGATCAAGAAAAGGCAGGGACGTGGCTGGTTCAAAAGTAAGACATATCTGCAGGGATGTGGCTGGTTCAAAAGAAAAACATATCTGCAGGGATATGACTAGTTCAAAGGTAAAGTATATCTGCATGGTCAAGAAAATAAATGGATGTGGTTGGTTCAAAGGTAAAGTATATCTACATGCTTAAAGATAGGAAAAGAGCAAAAAAAGATATGTTTCAGTGCATCCACAATAAGAAAGCAGATCATCGTGTCCTTATCTTGTTTTTTTTTAGGGCACCGTGTTGTCTTGCCTATAAAAGGGGGGAATACACGGCTGCAAAAGTGAGAGCGAAATTGTGAGGGTGCCCCGGTGGAGAGCGAGCGAAATCGTGAGGAAGCTAAAAGCGAGACGCTATAGAGAGAGGCAGCCACGTTGAGAAGAACGGAGAACATCCAGAGGGGTCTTGCCTCGCGCCTGCCATCCCTCGTCGAGCACCCTCGCCGTTTCGTCTTGCCTCAACGCCAACCTGCAACACCTAAGCTGCCTAGACGCCAGCATCTCGAAGCACCCCACTAGCAGTGAAGATCCGAGAAGAGCTGTTGTTCCCTGCTGCATCCGTCTCATCCACCATCTGCCGAGTATCACCACGAATAGCCATCGAAGGCCACGCATGGATTGTCAGACCTTCAGTGAAAAATAAAAGTCCAAGCGGTGGTCAGAGAGCTTCGGTGGAAATTTGAAAGAAGAGGAGAGGGGCTGAAGCGGTGCGATTTTCCTTTGACGATTCGTCAAGCGCGTGACCCGTCTCAAGGCGTGAACTTCCTAAGGGACAGATACGCAAACAAGAAAAGAAAGAGCCTTAGCCACGTTGAAAAGAGGGGAGCTCAAAAACGCCATCACTGCTGTGGAAGCATCAACCACTCTCCCCACGTTTAGCTACCGTGGTCCATTGGTCATCCGTCGAACCCCATCGCGAGCACCACTCACGGACCGTGGTTCGCAAGTTGCTGAATTTGGAAGCTAATATTCGGATTAGGTAAAATCTCGTCTAATTTGATTTTTCCGAATACTCAGTTTCCTTACTTGAAATATTGCGGATATATTTGATTGGATTCCCCACGATATTATCCCAAATTTCAAACAGCCTTTTAAATTAGAGATAATCTCTAATTTCTTAACGTGTCATAATCGCCAATCCGATCTCACGTCCGAGATACGATTCGCGATTGCACGGAAAATCGGCCAATTCAATCTTATGCCCGAGATACAATTCGTCGATTTTGTTTGTTTCTTGAGTGATTGATTTCGTAGAATATGATTGCATGTTAGGATAGGGTTCATATAAACTAGGATTCGGGCTAGGTTAATCCTTTAGATTGAATTGGATAATTTCTAGAACTAGGAAATTTATTTGTTTATTTCATGAAAAAACACACAAAAAAAACATATCACTTGCATGTCATGTAGTCTAGGTCGCATCATATTATCTATGCGTCGCATAGAATTATATCATCTATTGCATGTCATCTAGCACATCATTCATTGCATGTCATCTAGCAATTACATTTTTAGGGTCATTCGAATGCATGACATACTAGGATAGTTGCATTAAATATTTTCTGGTATTAGATTAAGTTAAATAATGTCGCGTGACATATAGTTTGCATATTAGGTTGCACATTGCATTCCATTATAGTTAGACACTTTCGTACGCCTCATTAAATAAGAGAAAATCCAAAATTCGAGTGATCGCGTATTAATTAGAAATCACTTTTAGGTCGATGTGATTTTCTAACTAATATTGCAGATGCTTCCGTAGCTTCAAGGTAAGTGATTTCCTCCATTTCCTCGCAATTTATTTAATGCTTTGATAATTGAGTGTTAAATAATGATTGCGTACTTGCATGATCACATTGCATGTTAGGGAGTAAATTAAAATCGATACAAACTGCCTGCAAATCAATTTTTTTAAATAAAAGAGAAAATGTACCGAAAGGGCGTTAGAGAAATCTAACGTAATCAAGTCCCTGATCCCATAGTTTCTGGTTCGTAGGAGTAAAGTAATTCTCCCGTTACTTTACTTGGGTTTCTAATCGACCCAACAAAAAAATAGATTAGTGGCGACTCCAAGTAAAAATCATTTGCATGCTAAAAACTTAAACTCTAAGTCGCGAATTGGTATGGGCTTGGGAGAGCCCGAGATAAGTTTAGGCTTAGTAATCCATTAGCCAAACTCTAGGTGGTGCACCCGAGGTGAGGTCGCAACAATTGTTTCTACGGAGTGGTCCCGTTTTCAATATGGACCGTCATTGTTGGAAAAAATAGAGAGGAAAGAGGGGTCGGTCCGATCTTTTCGTAAAACCTATTTGTGATCAAACTTGTTTTCGATTAAGAAAAGTCATGATTGGTTACGAAGTGCAAGTCACGATCGATTAAATATTTTACTAATAATAACACAAATAAAGTTTGCTCTTGACTTGGTTACATATTATGATTTCGGTGGAATATTACGAACCATGGGACTAAAGATTTTATGGCCTCTAAAGATATCACGCTCTCCAAATAAATTTACGAGATGGGAATTACATAAGCCAATGAAAAATTACGATCCATTAGATAATTTACTAACAAATAGAGAAAGAAAGTTACAATACACTTAGGCAAATTACTATTTCCTGTGGAATTTTAATAAGTCAGAGGACCTGCTGAACTTATTGACGATAAAAGGGAAATTGCGTCTTGTGAAGAAAAATCACAAAATGATATATAGCGATTAAATGACTTTTAGTGAGGAAAATTACTAATGCCATTGGATAATTACAATTGATCAAGTAGGATCGCTCCTGTTTTTCTCGTCTGGGACTGTAAAAGGACCGGAAACATGACCTTTTGGCTCTCATTGATTATTTAAGCATTCACGTTTCAGTCCAACTTACAAGATGCCTCAACTTAAGCAAAGTCTAATTCATTACTCAACTTATCCTACCTCAATTCTTACAAAAATGTAGTCACATGTGAATACATATTAAGAGATATTGAAACTATTTAGTAACATTATTAATCTGAAGAATAAATTATTGAGAAGAAATTACTATTTAGGCTCCATTCGTTTCGTGAAAATGTCACGCCCCGACTCTTGAGCTCGCGGCAACCCCATTTCCATGGTCAATTGAAAGCGACGTCCCAGGACCCATCGACGACCATTCATTTTATCTTTCGTTAAGCGCAAGCGAAAGACGAACCATCTCCAGGCAAACAAACAATCAAACAGGGATAGAGGGATGAACAGCAAGAACAACAGCAACTACTCATTTATTCAATTTAATGGATTAACCAACGGAGGATCGTTTTCCGAATTACAAGCCCGACAAAAAGGGCCGATCCATCCTCTAAGCCAAACCAAAAAGAAACTAGGCTAATCCAACAGTACACAAAGAACCCTCGGGTTCAGCACCATCATCACTCGGACCCATCGGACTTAGTCTCCGTCGGGTCGATCACTGGAGGAGCGGGGCAAGATCCTCCATTGCGAGCACACCATTCTAGGGGCCTGAAAATGGTTAACCATGACAGGTTGAGATAAAATCTCAGCGAGTTCTTCCCCTAAGCCCCGGTTAGTACGCCAACTCAACCCGGGGTATCTCTCCAGAACCACCCCTCACTCAACCCAACAACCCACAACTAGCAAATAGCAGACCAAACAATAGGCAAGGCAAATCAACAATCAACATTCTGTTCGCATGCAACCTTATCCGGTCTGCCATACCCTGCACGTCAAATCTCATACAATGCAAGCAAGGCACATGACCGTTAGATGAAACAGTTCATCAATCACATGCGAATTGCGTCACAAGCGATCTCACCTGGCAATTGCCATACCCTGCACGACTGTCAACTTATGCGTGCGTACCATAAATCATCACGACATTAAGAGCATGCGAATAATCGGAGCATCTCACATAACTTTCTCATGTCTCACACTCACACATGCTTTGATTATTACGACCCCTCTTCCTGGGCCACGGCACAACCTTATGGTTGGCGGTTCCTGGCTAAACCAGCTTTGTCCTCTTTACCTCGAGGCACGGCAACGTCAAGGACTCACTCCCAAGACGGCATTCTCGAATGAGCATAGGACCCGCCCACTACCACAGTCCCACAACTAACAGAGGCCCGGGACCCGCCTCTATACCGCAGTCCCACAAAGTTAACCCCTCCTTGTTAGGCAACCAACCGAAGTCAGGTGACCCACTGGCCACGGCACAACCCCATAAGGATTGGCGATCTTCCGGCAATGCCGGGTTCCTTCTCTTAATGTGATCATGCAACACATCATCAATCAATCCATTTATATCTTTGCTCTGTCGTGAATGCAGCATCACTTATGCTCATGCAACATGCCATTTCAGATAACCCACGCAATATGTCATGCGATCTCACTCACAATTTCCAAAATTCAATTCAACCAGCATTCGATCATGCATTTCATCATCAATCACGAGTATAATTAACAATCGTCACTTCAATTAATCACAACAATCAAGAGCACATCAAAATAAGACTAAAATTAGTTTATGCATGACCAGTGCCGTGAACAATAATTGTGAACAGTAATCGTGACAGTGCTCGAGAACAGCAATTATGAATAGTGATTTTTCCGAAATTCAATTAATAAAAACATTTAATCAGAAATTAAACAAAACATTAATTAAAACAATTAATCAACCAATTTAAGCAAATCATGCTTAATTAAACACATAAGCATAATAAATCCCAAATTAAGCACAATTAAGCTTAATAAGCAAAATTAAGCTAATCTAATCCTAACCAACTATCTAACCACCTATCTTAGGGCTAATACAACTTAATTAAACTTCCTAAACCAATCTTACCACTAATTAACCCAACCCTAAGCAATTTTAGGCACTAAATAGGGATTAGGGCTAAACTCACTCGTTAAGCGGGCCGGCGACCGGAACTCGGCGGCGGCGACGAACCCGACACCCAGGGACCTCTCCCACGACACGCCAAGGCGGTTCCGAGCTCAACACAGCAGCAACAAACTCGGAATCCCCACTGCAAGCTGGAAAAACTGACTGCACAGAAGGAAAGTGGCTGATCGGAGGAAAATGGGCTAGCCGGAGTTCCGGTGAACAGCGGGCCAGCAATCGGCGGCACTTGGGGGTCGAGAGGGAACTGTTGGTGGCTGGGATGGGCGGTGGTTGGGTCGAAATTGAAGGAAAATGGCTGAAACAGGTGGAACAAGCAAGGACAGGCGGAACAGTGGATGTCCGGCAACAGCCGGCTTCCGGCCGCCGTACGGGTCGGCGGGTGGCTCCTTCCGGCGATCGGCTGACGTTGTTTGAACGGAAATTCTCTTGTGAACATGATGGCGGGTGGCACGAGACGAGATTCCAACGGGAAGGAAATGAACAACTCAGATTTCGGAGGAAGGTCAGACTGAAAAACTGAAGGAATGAAGGAAAACTATGGAGAGAGTGTGCGGTTTTTGGAGGAGATGAAGGGGAGAGAGAGAGTGACGTGAAGGCTGAAGGATAAGCCTTATTAAGGCCATAAATGCTTGCCCCAACTTGCCAAGCAAATGACCTCATCTTCTCTCTCTTCCTTTTGACTTTTCTTCAAAATATCCAAGGGCATTTTGGTCATTTCCACCTTGCACATTTCCCAAACTGCCCTTGGGCTGAAAATGAAAGGCGGGCCTAGGAAATGGGCCGAAAAATGAATAGGAACAGGTTCGGGAATTTGTTGGCCCGAATTGGCTCAAGGTTCGACAACGGGCTCGGAAGGTAAATTGGTCGACTTGGTCTAACAGGCTCACTTGCTTGCCTCGGGCCTTCCATGGCGGTTGTCCAACCTTGGGCGTGAGGCCCACACTAATCTTGCCTGGCCCACGTCCTCGTAGGCTCGTTTCCTCGGTCCGAAAATCCATTTTCCAAATACTCGGCTCAATTGACACTGTCAACTGTTTAAGAAGCATCGTCCAAAAGTCCTTCTTGAACATTCCCGAAAATTCGAAGTCCAATATTGGATTCTCATGCCTTGTTAATTTCGCCCGAATGCCATTTTTGTACTGCTCAAACTGATAGGCGGCTTCGAGGATTTACGCGTAACCGACTCGTGCCAATTCACGTTTAAGACTTCTTGACACATGGACATCCTTGACTACATGAAATTGCGAAGGATCGATTCTTATTTCAAAGTACACGATTATCAAGGATTGACATAGGGCCGTTCGCAGGTTCGATAATAGTAGACAGAATCACCCATCGTTCCATTATGTTCTGTCCGCGAATCGACTTCTATTTGTCCTCGGAATCGACCTGCATATCTATGGGATCGTCCTTACGCAATTCTTATGGTCGAGTCATTTTCCCAGGTCAAATTCTTTAGTCACACAAGTTCTGTCCTCATTAGCCTTTCCCCTCAAGGTCAGTATCTCAAGAGTGATCAGTTCCGAGTGAGATCAACCAACAATACATTGGCGAAATTAACGTTCATTCCTCTCTCAAAGGGCTCGAATTTCAGGATGTTACAGAAAATGTAGTGTTTTTGAAAAAATATTTTCTAGGAAGCCATTTTCAAGGAAAATGTAACTATTTTCTGATGTTCGGCTAAAATTTGAAAAGGAAGCGTCTGCTGTTCGGTTAGGAAAATCTCTTTCTTCGTACACTCTTTTTAAATAATTTTTTTATTATTTTATATTTTAAATCGATTTTTAATGGAGCCTTGTCATAGGCCAGTGAGGCTCTAACTAGCCAGATCCCGATGAGGCCAACCTCGCTTGTCGCTGGGATTTGGCGAACTGAAGCCTTACCGGCCTATGACGAGGCTCCAGCTTACCTGCGTTTGATCGCTAGCCGCTGCCATGGCCGACGACCGACCAAATGAAGAAGAAGATGAAAAAAGAAAAAGAAAAAAATTAAAAAAATAATTATAATATCGATTTTTTAGAAGAAGGAAAAAAGAAAAAAGAAAAAAAAGTGTTCAGTAGAAGAAAGTCAAGTAAAAGAAGGTAGGGAAAATGTTTTCGTCTTTCACAAAAGCAGAAAACATTTTCCCCTATTTTAGAAGGATTTTTTCCTTTAATGAAAAATACTTTTCCCAACCGATTCATTTTTTGTGAAATGAATATCGGAAAATCAGAAAAATATTTTTCTTGAAGTTATTTTCCGTGAAATGAACGGATCCTTAAACGGTTATCTTTTGTATGAGACCTAAAATATTGATATTTATTTGCCTAGACTTATCGGCTACTACACACTTCTAATTATAACTTTTATCATTAAAACTTAAATTCATTTAAGCTAAAAATTATTATTATACATAATTCTACGTATCAATATTTGAATATTTGAAAGGTCTTGAGTGAAACAAAAGTCAAATCATGAGTTCCGAAATAATTAAAAAAAAATTGAAGGTTAAAAATAGAAGTCATTGTATATAAAAAATTGAATGTGGTTAGTAAGTTTTCATAGTGTAGAAAGGGAGTTATTAATGTTGGTTAGTAATTGCTCTTATTACAAAATGAAGTGACGTTTGTAGATGGATCTAGTGTACTTGCACATGGTTTGAAAGGCTCTATATTTCAAAGTTTGGTGAAAATTTACAAAAACTCCTCTACACAAACACATTCAACTTATATGAGTATATAATATCTTTTCATGCTACCACGATGACTGTAACCATGAAATTTAAACAATTGCAAAATATATTATGCAAAATCAACATGTATCATTTATGATATGATCAAATGTTGTAGGTTCGATTGTCTCATATATAAATTCATTTTGCACTTATCATATATCTTATATGTCCTATTTTACTAATATTAATTTATCATGCCCTATTTTTCTTTTTAATTTGACACCACTATTTTGTCATCTTTAATCAATCATCATTCTTTAATTAAGTAAAATTAACTCTAACACTGTATTTTACTACATTTTGCATATTCTTGAACCAAAGTAATTTTTGTCTTATAATATTGATTCATGCTAATAATTATCTATATTTTCTCACATAACATAATGTGTATAGTATAATCAATTATACTATAATCAATTCTTTTTCCTATACTTTTTTTTTTGTCAGACTTTTTCCTGTACTCGATGTATCGTTTCACGCGGCGTCACTTTGTTTTGCTACAAATTCCATTACAATCCCGGAATCAATTTTCTTAACTTGCATTTTTTACTACCTAAAATACCGTGCCTAATTCACATTTGTTTTCTTTCTACCACATAAAATGTCGTGCCTAATAAGTCAATTTTACTTATGTTTACAAGCATAATTATTTTCTCATTCTCATGGAGCTTACTTTTACAACTTATTACTATATATAAGTGATACTTGTGATTTAATTTTTCTAATTTTTTTTCTTATAGTTTTCTTGAGAGAAAGGAAAAGATTTCTCCCTATCACAATATTGTGGTACATATTTTTTACTACATATAGAAAAATCATGAAATTTTTCCTATCACATCATCTTTCCTTAATGAAGAGACTTAACTGTACTAATTTGACAAATTTTAGACTTGATTGCATTTTTTAAAAGCTCTAAAATTGGATTGCACTTTGCAATAGGTGTTGGGATTACTGGTTCACTTATATAAGAAAAAAATTAAGGAAGGAAACTTAAATAATCAAAAAACAACTTCAATCTTTCAGTACATTTGAATGGCTTTAATCTCCCTCAAAATGCTTTCCACACCGCATACACTGTCCTTGTACATTATGTATACGGGTCAAGAAATGTTAATGCAACAAGTCGAGAAGCAAAAATGAGAGATGACAATGCTTAGTGCATGATCCACTCTCTTGATGATTGAGACGATAGTGCGTGATCTGGAAAACAGTAGATTATCTTGCCTACTTCAGCATCATATCAACATATTAGATGAAATAAGAAAAACGACAACCTCCAAATCTTTATTTTGTGGTAAATCGACGATTCGAAAAAATATTTTCCTAAAATTGATCAAGGGTATCACTTACAAAAATAAATTAATGAAAAGATTTTCATCTTCAATGAAAATATTTAAAAATAAATTATTATTGATAATGAAAACTCGTCAACTAATTTTTATAAGTGATATAAATAATTATTTTTATAATCATGTCTTTCAAATCATTAATTTGCCACGACACAAACGCACTAAGGTTGCAGACGGCATATCTTGGGCGAGTCCTTGTTAGTGCTCTTTTATCAGGAAAAAACTCATCGTTGGAACAACTATGCCCAGAAAGAATAACTAGATTTGGTCCCACCGACCAAAATCCACCTGCAGAAAGTCCAAAGATGGAGAAGAACACATCATTCACTCTCCCTTATCCACCGTTTTAAAATGCAAAACTTTAAAAGTGTTCGATTTATGACGAATTTTTTAAACAAATCCTTTTTCTATAAAAGCTTGCTTCCTGTCGATGGTGTCATCCCTAAGCTACAAGGTTAGTTGATGAAGATTTGATTCCCTGGAGTAAATGCTTTAACACACTTTTTTCTTAGAGGATACATCAAATAGACCTATTCTCTTCCCTAGATTTCTGAGGATGTCCAAGATGATACATATAAATGCAAAATCAAACATCAACTGCAGGATGCACATAACGGTGGAGCTTAACATGTCAAGGCTCAAAATGTGCTCCAAGTGAATCAACATACAATCCAGACCTTCCATGAAACCCAACGATCTTTTTACCGATTGATGGAAAATGAAAGTACTTCCCGACCTCCTCACCAAATGGCCCATAAGTTCTTTCATTGCTATGAAATGTGAGGGAGCGAACAATAATATACCCGAATAAAGATCCAATGTGACCAGAAAATGAAGTCAAGTACTCTTGAGGATAATCGAGTTCAATCTGCAAAATTAGAAAGACAAACATATTTAATCTCAACCCCCAAACTTTAGAATCTTAAAAACAACATAAATAGAACACTTCGGTTGATAAGTTATATTTGGTTAAACAAACAATGTAAAAGCTAAATAGATAATTCCGGATGCATCTAGAGCGTAAGACCTATTTTGATTTGCCACAGTTATCAAATCATTCATCTGTAAAACGAAAGGTAATTGCTTCAAGAAAAAAAATGCTTTGGCAACTATTTGAGAACGGTTGCTAAAATTTAGGAAAGTTATTCTCAGACTTAAAAGTCATCAAGTATAAAAACCTTTTAATATTCTTTTTTTCCTCTTTCGGAGGCTGTACTTTTCTGAAGGTATTGAGCGCCTTCATCGTAAATGGAACCGAAGAAGGCTGGAAAAGTTTTCCAGGAAAACCAAAGAGAGGTCACTTTTCTGTGATGATATTCAATGATGCCCCGACAATGACTTTCTCAGAGTTTCTCATTCCAGATCATTTACCAATCTAAACTCAAAATCTACATACTGTTCTTATATCTCACTTTCACCTTTACCTTCTATTTATAAAATACTATCGCATTCGTGCATAAACGTGACCTCCAAACCACTTAAACACAAAACCTTGAAGCAACATAGAAGTTGCCCGTTCATAAGATTCAATAAATGTCTAAAGGCCATACCTCGAGTGTCAGATGCCCTCCATCTCCACCATGTTTAGGGCCCTGAACCACAGACCCGTTCTTGTCGTACTCAACAATAATGGAGTCAATAGCTGATCCACCTTTTACAATTATTTTTCTCACAACCGTGCTGTCTCCATCGTCCCATGGATTGCCACCTTGTCCTCCAAATGGCCCAATGGATTTCAAGAGATGAAGATTAGAAATTGGTTCAAAGTAGACTCCTAGCGCATCAAGTTGAATGCCAGACCTTCCATGAAAGCCAATTATCTTGCTGCATGCCAATGCACAGCTAAAGAACCTTCCTTCTTCCTTACCAAAGGGTCCATGCCTTCTTATATTGCTTTCGAACGTGAGTGATTGAATAACAGAATTATCATGTTTGATATAACCTGACATTGACGTCAAGAACTCTTGAGGGTAGTCCAAGTTAACCTGCAGAATTAGCAATTAATTGTCACATTGATCTATATCAATGATGATAGATTGCAGTGGCCTAAGCAAACATCTCATCCATGAACGACCTAGAAGTTTTAGACTTAATACCCAAGAATTTCTTAAAGCTAATGTATGGATGGACTACTATTCTTACATGATATTTTTAGGGTCAACAATCGAAGATGATAGACCTCTGGGTTCTCTAGCACACTTTGCCGATTCGCTTTCTTTAGTATTAGAAAAACTTATCGAACAAGGTCACTTTCATGGAGTCCATCTCGCATAAAGCATATTAGTGGACCTATATGTAATGTACAAAACAAAATTACAGGAAGAATTTAAATGATCAAAAGACGATTTCAATCATTCAGTACATTTGGATGGTTTTCATTTCCTTCTAAGAAACTGTCGACAACCCCATACTTTATCGTTGTCCATCATGTATACAGGTTACTATCACTCACAATTTACTTTGATAAAGGTTCTCAAGTTCATTAGAAAACTAATACTCGACCTAATGGTGGGGTAGGGCAGTGGTAGGTGCCTATGACCTTTACCGTACCTTACCAAACCACATAAAAACATTCTTTTTAAAGTAGCTATTATAGTCATTTTAGTACATCCAATGTGCTTTATAGATAGAGGAATACATAAAGTGAACGTAATAAATAAGAAATTGGAAAATTTCATTGAAATTGTTCGTTTGCAAATTTTCTGAAAGGAAAATCATAAATTCATCTTTCCATCGGTACAATAAAACTGTTATGCTTGTTACTAAACTTATAGAAGAGATGAAACATAATGAAGGTATATCTTTTTTTTTCTTCAAAGGTTGGGTAGGGAGGATTAGGCAAAAATTAGGATATATTCTAATAAAATAAAACTTCCAATTGAAGACGAGCAAATGAAGGGCTTTCGCAAAAGTTCTCCTAGAATCGATAAGGAGGTTATGGTAGGCGCACGCGTGAGAGAAGGGAACCATAATATGAATGGAAAATATGCAATGAACTCACCATATGGATATCTCCGTTACCGCTGTGACCATGGGTAGAGGACCAAATAGATTCGCCCTTATCGTCATACTCAAAGGAGATGCAGATGACAGCATCTTCCAACATCATCTTTATTTTCTTTACACCATTAAATTGTCCATCGTCCCAATGGAGTCCACCTTGGCCTCCGAATGGTCCAATAAACTCGATTGGATATAGATGAGAGATTGGTTTGAAATATGCTCCAAGAGATTCAAGACGAGAACCGGAACTCCCAAAAAATCCAATGATCTTTCCCCCTGTAGCTGGAAATGAAAACTTCCTTCCGGTTTTAGTGCCGAATGGTCCATATGTTCTTTTATTGCTTTGAAACGTGAGTGAATGGATGATGGTAGAGCCAAAATCACTCACAATATAGCCCGAAATTGAAGTTAGATACTCACTTAACTTGTCTAGATTTATCTGTAACAATCATTTGAATGAAAAGAATAGTTAATGCAACAACTTGAAAAACAAAAACATTATGCATGATAATAACTAGTACGTGACACCAGCTTCTAGATATTAGGTAAATGTGCATGAGCGGAAAAAAAATAAAATAGACGATGTTTCGTAATTCACTATCACATCATATATCTCATATAAAAGTATATACTCTTTGAGTTGCACATGAGATATCATTGGTAATATTGTGTAATTTCGAGATTAAGTCATCACTTGAGTTTCATTAGAATAAAGATATCCTAGAGGGACAGTAAATTATTCCAACAACTCATTATGGAAACAACTCGTGTACGCAAAACAACATTCACAGGCACAGAAATCACCGATTTTCAAAAACAAATAAATCGTCTTTGAATAATTTTTCAATTTTGTTATGTTATACATCCCGCTGTCATATTTCGCGGAGGAGTTATAATTATGGTGGTTCAACTTGGCCATGTTTTAAACATTAGCGACTAATGATTTCTATCTACGCATTACGTCTTCAGCAAATGCCATTATGAGCTGCACTAATCAGAAATAAAAAGAGTAGGTTTCGTCTAAGACCAAGATCAACAATTCATTACTCGAATGGCACCAGTACCTTGTTCGTTGTGCCCCCACCCCTTCTACCGTGTGCAAAAGAACGACCTTGCTCGTAGGTAATTGTTATCGACTCAATTGCAGAGCCAGAAACAACATCAATTTGTCTAACGTCTGTATGCTTGCCGTCATCCCATCGGTCTTCATAATTACTATTTCCAAAAGGGCCTACAACTTGGAAGGGATATGCACGAGAGATCGGTAAAAGATATGCTCCAATGGAATTAAGACAATTGCCACACCTCCCAAAGAATCCGATGATCTTCCCAGCAACCGGTGGGAAACTGAAAAATTGCCCGATCTCATTGCCAAATGGACCATATGTTCTCCTATTGCTGTGGAAGGTAAGTGATTGAATGACGACATATCTGGGATCATCCATAATGTGGCCCGACACTGAAGTCAAGAACTCGTTTGGACAATCTAATTTTACCTGCAGGCAGCAGCACAAATCTTGCATCCATCACCTTCAAGAAATGAATATTACCAAAACTAAGGGTATTGGATACCTTTGAGGACTTAAAAAGTACTTCAAGAGGATATTGCGTGAGCACTGAGAAAATCAATTTGTTAGTCTCACTAAACTCATTCAACTCCATCTTAAAGCCCTAATTTTTGCATAAGATGGAGTTCATGACACCCTAGGCTGGGAACATCAAAGCAAAATCAAAATCTTTGATAAATCTAACATCAAGACAAGTATATAAAACCAACACAACTCTTTCTCTTTGTTTTTTTACTATCGTCGGGAGATCATGAAGCATTGTGGACCAACCCCGTTGAATCCTTTTAAGCAATTTACCTTCGATGTAACTCTTATTTTCTAATGACCAAACAGTACCTCATATTTTGATGAGGAGTATAGCATTAGTATACATAAATATTTTTATACAGGCAAAGGTCCACCATATCTTGGCAAAATTATTTACAAATATATGCCGTAGCATACCATAACAATGGACTCACCGTGCATATTTTGCCTTCCGTAGGTCCACCATGTCTTGGCGAGCGGACCAAACACCCATTCTGATCATACTCAATAGAAAAGGAGATAATCCCTGCCATTACAACTACAGTTATTTCTCTAACATCAGTGTATGTTTTATCATCATAAGGACTCCCACCACGACCTCCATATGGCCCTATTGATTGAAAGGGAAGAACAGAGGACAATGGTTCCAAAGGCAATCCAATTGAGTCAAGATGAGGCTCTCTCACCAACTTCTCCAATATCTCATACCACTGATCTTTTCTCTTCTTAGAAAGGAAGGAACCAAATCTTTTAAGAGCTGTTGGAAGTCCACCCGTGTAGTGGACAAGCCTCTCTGACAATTCTTCATAGCCTTCTTTAGGGTGGTCTTTGCTGAAGGCATGGTAACTCAAGAGTTCGAGCGATTCTTTATGAGTCAATCCTGGAAGTACGTGCTTGTTATCTACTTTGATATCTTCCAGCAACTGCTCATCTCTTTTAGTTATCAAAATTCTACTCCCATGTCGGAACCATTCTCGATCTCCCGCTCCGAAATACTCAATTTGGTCCTTCTTAGTGATGTTATCGAGGACTAGAAGGATCCTTTTATGGCAGAGCTTAGCTTTTATCTCGTTGATGTTGCTGTGAAGATCAAACATTTCTAGACCTTGTACCTTCAGAACATCGTGGAGAAGTCTCTTCTGAAGAAGTAGAAGCGTGTCTTGGTTGGCATCTCCAACATTTTCGAGTAAGCTAACACCTTCAAATTCCCTAATAACATGATCGCAGATGACTTTGGCCACCGTTGTCTTGCCAATTCCTTTTATTCCCCATATTCCAATCACACGGACATCACCCTCTGACCGAATTTCCAGCGACGATATCACGTCCTCTACAAAGGAATCTACCCCAATAGCATTTTTGACAAAATAGGGGGAGATTGCTCTAGGACTGACCGTGAGGAGATGTTCTACGATTTTCTCGATGAAGTTTGATTGATCCCTGTAGTTACATGGGAAGAAAAAGTCCAATATGAGTAACTATAGCATAGAGAGGCTATCAGCAGATGAGCGGTAAACCCAAGAACTAGACTCAATCAACAGCATATTTCAAATCGACCACTAATATGAGCTTTTTCAGGAGTGAACTTATTAAATACATTGCCCATTAGCATCATTATTCAAGTGCCATCCTGACAAATTCCCAGCTTCTTTAAGCGCATCCCTCCACTTCTGCACCAGCAAATCGTCGGTGTGCTTGGCCAAACACCTTCCGAAAGCATCCCCGAATTGCCTGCTCTGTCTACGAACGTCCCCTGGCTCGACGTCATAGAAAATGGGCAGAACCACGTGACCCTCATGATCTCTGAACCTCCTGTGGCACTCCAGGATCTCCACCAGCTCGTTCAAGCACCACCACGAATCGGCGTAATTGGTGGTGAACACGACAAGGGAAACCCTAGAATTGTGAATCGCGTCAAGCAGCTTGGGCTCGATGACAATCCCAGTCTCCACTTTGTCATTGTCCCAGAAATAGTAGATCCCTGCCTGCCTTAGCGCGTGGAAAAGGTGGGCCGCGAAGGTTTTCCTTATGTCCTTGCCTCTGAAGCTCACAAACACGTCATACTTCCATTGATGGATGGAAGTAGAAGACGAAATGCGTGGCTTGATTTCTTCAGTTCCCATGGGGACAGTGCGTGATTGAGTGAGATAATGGGAAATAGGCTGAAACCTTTTCTCGCAGGTATAGGGTATATACGAGAGAGAGAAAATGCAAGTGGTGAATGAGAAGGGACGAAGAATCAAATCTTCGCCTCAGGACACGCTCTGCTTCTCCAGTTGAATCCTCGCACAAGCAGGCCAGCGAGACTCGATTTGTTGAAAGGACTGAAGAAGACTTGGTCGCTCGATGACGATTAGGTTTGAATCTCAAACAAATCACATCCATGAATGGAACTCTTTAAAAAGCTTCTAAGTTGTATATCTTTCTTTTCTAACAAAATAAGAATATCCCTGTATCTTATGTTTCAAAATTCAAACAAAGAGGACGATTAGATTTGAACCGTCAAACAAACCACATCCATGAATCGAAGTCCTCGGTCTCCGTGACAGAGAAATGCTTGGAATCGAAAACATACGGGTTTGAAGCTTCAGGACCGCGCCTTAATTGGTGGAAAAGGATTCATCATATCAGCGGACGCAAATGCAATCTGCACGGCTGCATTTCTTTTCTCAGTGGAGAACTTGTTCTTTTCTCATTCTTTTCTCAGTGGAGAAATTCTCTTTGGGATCACTTGTCCTTTTCTCAGTGGAGAAAACGATGAGCATCGAGATATTTGTCAAGGACTAATGAGTCTCCGTCGCCCAGCGGGCCCAACTGTTATGCCATATAACCTAATTTCACGTAAAATTTTATAAAAAAAAAAAAATCCACCAAATTTTATAAAATTTTATATATATCACCCATTGCATGAAAAAATTAGGGATCAAAGTTAATCCTTATACAAAAATATTTATATTGTATTTTTATTATCGGTCCTACTCTATTCCCACTCTAATTGTTCAGACTTTTGACATGTCTCCTTGCAAGGCATGGTAGTCAAAATTCACTCTTGAAATTACATCGTCCCCACCCCAACCCCCCAAAGAAAGTGGGGATTCGAACCTCCACCTCTCCATCTCATGTGAAAAGGATAGCTACTAGGACAAACCCTAATAGTTTTACATTTTGTATCATTTATTGTATTTCTTTGCATTCATAGGTGTAACATCCTGAATTTCGACCCATTCCAGGATATATGAAATAGTTATTTTATCAATGCGCTGTTAATTACGTTTACTCTGAGTTGCAACTCATGAGTTAACTAACTGTTCGGTAAGGCAATTAAGGATCGATACGCGTATGACTAGCGAATTTAATCAGGGATAGGCCGCTCGACCATAAGGATCAAAGAGGAATAATACTACACTGTTACAGGCCAATTAGCGAATGGAAATAAATCGATTCGGCAAAAATATGAGGTCGGATTGTGGGTGATTCCGCACGACTTCGATATTAATTGCGAACGACGTTAAACCGATTTCCTTTTGACCCTGTACTTAGTGTGAGCAATTAACCTCTCGTGATTACATGACAATCGAGGATCGCCCTGATTTGAATGTACGATCGTGGATTCAAAAGCTATCAACCACGGGTCAAACGCACGAGAACCCCTAAACACTGCCCGAAAGTTAGGTCGTACTAAACTCGCGATCGATCGATTTTAACCACGAATTTCAATCCGGTATCGGGTGTCGAACTTTTAAGGATGTCAAGAATAAAATATTGGAAGTTGCCTCATTGATTCTCGAATTTATCAGTAAGCCCGGAATTATTGGAAAAAGGATTCAACGGGCCGAGTTTTAGAGCCAAATATTTGGGAATTTATGCTTCAGGGGCAAAAAGACCGAATTGCCCTTTCTAGAAGCTTGTTTAGGATTTTTGTCCTATTCTATTTTACTTATCTTTTTCTTTTTCCTTTTCCTTTTCTTCTTTCTCCCCACCTTCCCCCTCAAGTTTCAGCAGCCTCTTTCCCCCACGTTTCTTTCCCTTTCTCCTCCCTTTGTTGACTTTTCTTCCCCCTCACTTGCTCCTCACGTTCACCACCAGCCACCCCCTTTTCCCTTTTGTGTTTCTCCCTTTCCTCTTGAGTTGTTTTTCTGGTTTTCCTCCCAAAACAGCAGCTGTGCTGCTGTGTTTTCCCCAAAACCAGCCACCATCAACCGCCGTTCTTGGTGTCTTGCCGTCGTCGAGAAGCCGCCAAACCATCACCGGACCGCCACCCCCTTTCCTCTCTCCTTTCCCTTCCATTTTCCTCTATTTTCTGCTGCTGTTCCTGCTGTTTCTGCTGCTGTCCACTGCTGTTTCTGCTGCTGGAAGTTGCTGCTGGTTGCTGCTGGCTGCTGTCCGGGACACAGCCAGCCGCTGTTCGGCAGCTGTTCAGCACAAAACAGCTTCATCAGAAGCTGTTTTGCCCGAAAAACGGCCGCCGGTTGTCGCCCGTCATTGTCCCCAAGCGAGCCGTTCGTTGTCCTCGCCGCCGCCATCATTCCGGTATCGTCGGAATCGACTAACCCGTGAGTTGATTTCCTAAACCTTGATTAGGGTGCTAAACTCCATTAAAGATTATTAGTTTAATTTTAATCTTGGTTTTATGTTGCTAATGATGAATAATTAGTATTTGTTAATTGTTTAATCCTGATTAGTGTTAACCGTAGTTAGATTAATTTACCTTGGGTTAGAATAAAGTAACTGAGGTTAGATTAAAGTAACTTTGGTTGGGTTAATTAACCGTAGTTGGGTTAGAATAGTAACCATGGTTAGTATTAATAAATATTATTATTATCTTTGGAATAAAATAATAATTATTTATTAATTTCGGAATTAACTAATTTATTATTAATTTCGAAATTGATTGTTATTATTTTGGAGTATTAATTAATTAATTATTTTTGGAGAATAATTAATTAATTAGTTATGGATGATTTATTAATTTTGGATGTTGAATATTTATTGTTGAATGATTATTAATGGAATATTTTTGGAAATAAGTATTATTTTTGGAAAGTACATTATTTATTAATTGTGTTAGTATCGATTAATTTCGGTGGATTATTGTTTGTACTTTCCTCACGTGGATTATATATCGCATACATATATTTATGCTGCTTTTGATGATATTGTTTAATATGTACTCGGTGGAGTAAATTCATGGACTGCGATTGTGAATTAGGGTTGATGTATTCTGCATATTTGTATGACTACGTGTGAAAGGCATTTGTATTCGTGTGACCACGTGTGAAATATTGCCGCCTTACATGTAGAAATTGTGGTGAATTAACATGTACAAGCACGAATCATGTTTGCATTGGCTGCCCTGAAAGATAATAAAATGAGCATGATTATTTGGTGTGCTTGCATAGTCACATAAGAGCCCATCACCCAGTGGGGGATCTGTGGTGGACGAAGTCCGTATTATCGAAATGCCTGGCGGGGGTTCGGATGCGGGTCGCGGTAGAGGCCGGACCTATGCTCCTAATGCCGTTTGGACGCCAGACGTAGCTGTGCCTAATGGAGTGGGACGATGCCCGGTTAGGCCGGTAGACTGCCAACTTGTGTGTTGGAAGGAAATTCCCCCAAGGTGTTGTTGATAAATGGAACACGAGCTAGTGCATGGTGTATGAGACAACTTGAAAGGTGTTATGATTATTTGATATAATTGCTGCATTGAGGTGAGTATATAATAAACTGTATCATGCAAGTTGTGTGTGCCAAAAGCGAGATAAGGATGTCTGTGATTGCAATTGTTAACTATTAATAATTGCATATGAGCCTTGGCCTAATCGTGCGTCTGATAATGGTTGAATGGGTGTTCTTCTGTTGTTGAATTGCTGGCGATAGAAAGATTGCACGTTTAGGGCTCATCCGAGGCAAGTAGGTCTCCTAACCGAGGCTTAGGATTTTGACTTACTGAGATTTTATCTCACTGGTTATTGAATAACCATTTTCGGGTCCGTAGGATGGAGGATCGACGCGTGTTACGGCTCGTTGCCGTTTTTGAAAGAAGTAGATTAAGCCTGACTTGTCAGTTTCATTGGCTCGATAGGAAGATGCCCGTGGTAAGAGCTTGTACTTGTAAACTTCCTAGGATTAATCAGTAGATCAATAAAACGATACTTTTGAACGTGTTATTGTTGGGTTTTCCTGCTATCCTTGTTTTTGTAATTGACTGAGGATTGTGATTTGCTTCCGCATGCGTTTAATTAAAAGATAAAAATAACGGTCGGCGACAGATCCTGGGGAGTCGCAAATCAAATGACCTCAAGAGAACAAGGGTTGTCGCGGACTTGAGAGTCGGGTCGTGACAATAAGTATTAAAAGTAGGGCAGCACTATTTTCAACCCCTAAATGACTATATCCACTCTTATTTGTATTGAAAAGACAAAACTACCCTAATTGCAGTTTAGAGTGATGACCCACTCTTTCCTTTTTCTATTTTTTATTTTTCTATATATGATAGATAGCATAATTGAATATTTCACATTATTTTAGTGTATTAAAGAAAAGTGCCTTCTCGAATATTTCTGTAACGTTTTACATACTCCATGTAAAATCTGTTGAGAAAACATTCCCTAAAGAGATTTTGAAGATTGACAAAATTTATTTGTTGAAATAAACTTGGTTTTTGATGATAAGTGTGACGTCCTGGAAATTCCTGAATTATTTTTGGACTTCGGCCTCATTATTTTCTCAATTTTCCGGGTTCTCAGAAACATCGGGCGTAGAACCACCGAGCCGAATTGTGGACCCGAGACCCCGCCATTTCCTTTCTTTTCCTTCTCCATTTTTCTTCTCCCTTCCCCACGTGCGAGCGCGCACGTGCGCGTCCCCCTCCCTCTTCCCCTTCTTCTCTCTCCTCTCTCTTTTCCCTTTTCTTCCCGTTGCCGCTGCCCTCTCTCTCTCACGTCCCCTCCCTCTGCCCCTGCAGTCTGCTCCCCCACGTCCCCTCTCTCTCTGCTCCTGTCCTTTCCCTCTCTCCCTCTGAGTTTGACTTTTCAAACTCCCTTTCCCCCCCCCCCCTCTCTCTCTCTCTCTCTCTCTCTCTGCAGCTGCTGCGTCGAAGGCCGCCCCCTCCTTCTCCTGCCTTCATCTTCTCCGGCGTCCCTGGCCGTGAACCGACCACCGCCACCGCTGCATTCTCAGTGCCACCGCCTCGCCGGCCACCACCACAGCCCCGTCGTTCCCCCCTGCTCGTCGACGAGTCACTCGCCGGCTTCGGGCCGACCGCCCTTTCCCCCTGACCAGCTGCTGCTTCGCCCTCCTCCTCCGCAGTTCGCAGCTGCGCTCCCTCGGCCGGCCGTCACCCATCACCGCCGTAGCCCCCTCGGGCTGCTTGCTCGCCGTCGGGCCGCCGTGAGCCGTGGCCAGGCCACCCCCGACACCAGTTCCTCCTCTCCCCTACGGTTTCCTCCTCTCCCCGGCTTCGAGTCAAGCACCGTCGCCGCTGCTCGCCCGTCCTCCTCTCCGCCGTAGCAGGCACGCCGGCCGACACCAGGGACCGCCGCTTGACTGCCCCGGCCGTCCGAACCAGTCGCCACCCTCCTCGCCGGACTGTCTCTGTCTCTCTCCCTCTCGGTGCTGTGCAAACCGGACCAGCCGCTGTTGCGGCCGTCCCGGCCTTCGGCCACCGGCCCGACCGCCGTCCGCCGCCACCCGGCCGACCGGAGAGCCGTCCCCAGCCGGCCCTGAGCTGCTGGCCGCCCCCTCCCTCGCCGGTCCTCTCCTTGGCCGCACGGACAGCGGGTCTCCGGCCAAGATCCGGCCACCGCGACGTCCGTCCCGACACCCCGGAGGTACCCGTGCGACCGCCTCGTCGTCCCCGTCATGACCGTGCCTCCACCGTCGTTAACCGGTAAGTTTCGGCTCTAAACCCTCGTTTAGCGTGTTAACCGCATTTAGGGTTAGTTTAGTTGGGATAACCGGGATTAGGTGGTTAGTTTGGGGTTATTTGGACTAATTGGGCTTAGTGGGGGTTAATTAGAGAGGTATGATAATTTAAGTTAATTATGGGTTTATTTTATTATTTATATTTATTTATTCCGAAAATAATATAATAATGTTTTATTTATTAATAAATTATATTGTTGATAATTATTGTGTTAATAATTATTAATTAGGGTAATTCTCCGTAATTGTGATAAATGGCGATTTACGGGAATTATCGATCGTCGCGTTATTATGAGTCGATTATTCTCTGAGGCAATAATCGATTGATTTACGGATTGTTTATTTACGCTTTTACCGATTAAAGTACTTTTAATCCAATAATTATGTGGTACTTCCGTATATTGATTGCTGATTGTTTATTTATGCTTTATTGATTAATGTACTTTTATTCTACGAATTTTGTGGTATTTCCGTATAAAATAAGTTGATTATTGGATTATCGCAATGCGGCGACTCATGGATAATACGTGGACTACTTACGGTTTCGTATATAGACTTCATGCATGTCTTGTACGGTTTATGATGTGTGTGTATGAGTCCACTTGAGCCCTGAGGTGTGTTGACACGGGGAGGCAGAGTGATTGTGCCCTGAGGTGTATTTACACGGGGAAAAGGTAGAGCCCTGAGGTGTGTTTACACGGGGAGGCTGAGGAGACTGTGCCCTGAGGTGTATTTACACGGGGAAAAGGTAGAGCCCTGAGGTGTGTTTTTACACGGGGAGGCTGAGGAGATTGTGCCCTCAGGTGTGTTTACACGGGGAAAAGGTCGAGCCCTGAGGTGTGTTTACACGGGGAGGCAGAGTGATTGTGCCCTAATGAGTGTCTACATGGGGATATGCTTAATTGGAAAACGCCGGACCGCGGGGTGCATGAGATGTGTCTGTCGTATTTTGATTATATGATTATATATTTGCCCTATATTGGGCACAAGTGGCTTTTATCACGCAGGGCAGGTGCAGCTACGAGGTAAGACTATTTTTATCGAATGGTTAGTAATTGAATGTATTCTGAGAGCCATGCCTGTTAGGTACCCTGAAGTGGATTGGCATCCTAACCGAGGCTTAGCGCCCGAACATACTGAGATTTTATCTCACTGGTTATTATTTAACCATTTTCAGGTCCCTGAGAGGTGTGCCTAGCAGGGGATTTTGGACTAAGTAGACCTCGAACCCTAAGTATAAGGGAGGAAGTAGATCGGCCCCTTTTTCCCGGTGTATTCTGTTGGTTTATTCCTTTTTGGGATTAGTACCCAAAGATAGGGTTGTACGAGTATCTCTCCTTAGGGATTGAAGGAGGTCGTTTTGAATTGTCTATGTTTATGACTGTCCCTATTATTAATGTTTGACTGGGGTTTATTAATTGCTCTCGCATGCGCATAATTATCTGATAGAAAAATTGATCGGCGACGCGTCCTGGGACGTCGCACTCTTCGACCACAAGCGATAAAGGGGTTTGTCGCGTTCTCGAGGGTCGGGGGCATGACAATAAGTATCTTTCAGGTGGAAAGTCTGATAAAGTGTCATCAAATCTTATCTATCAGAACCATGGTCAAAGCAAAATCATTTCCTTCCATATTTGTTATGATTAATGACTAGGAAATAATGGATATTCTCGTACAATGGCTTGTCAATATTGATTGGATCACTTACCTTATATAAGACGTTCCAAAAGAAAAGTTTTCCATGAAAACCCTTGAGATCTTTTGAGGATTTAGGAAGTCAATTAAAGGCAATTTATTACCAAGTCAATGTACTTGACTTATGGAAACGTGAATTGTTGTATGGGCAACAATATTCAAGAGAAGCTTTATTCTTGGCCATTCGAAAGCAATTAGATCTTCTTCAAGATCCAGGGCAATAGGTAGATTGGTTGGAAATTTCTCCGAAGATTATGTCCAACGATTAGCTTGGACAAAAAAGGAGTATATAAGGACATCTTGGAAGAGGACATGCCAGTGCAAAAAGCAAATACAACAAGAACAAAAGCTTACTATTCTAAAGTTTCGAATAGTATTCTTGATCAAATACATTCGTCTCAGTGTGCTTTAGTGTGTAATTACTTAGAGGTTGAGAGTGCATGAGGAGTTGATCTCATAAGCTTGAGTTTTATTATTCAGATCTTATAACCTCTGATTGGTTTAAATAGTGGAATCCAGCTAATGGGCTATTACTGCGAGAGAGTGGACATAGGCTTGCCAAAGCCGAACCACTATAAACATCTATGTGCAATTTTCTATTCCTACTCTCTTTATTTTGTTAGATAGAAATACTTGCATACTGGTAAGATCTAATCATAATAGATTCTATCACCAGAAATTGTTCTGTTGCAATATTGGTTTTAAATTATCTAACTTCAACAATATCACCTATTCACCCAATCTAGGTGATCGTACAAGCCCCAACAATTGGTATTAGAGCTCAGTTGCTCATTATTTCTAAAGTGCTTATAACTTCTGAGCTAACAATCTATTATGGCTAACAATATTGGTACGAGTCTCGTGGAAGGACAGAGTGATATAAGGCCTTCGTACTTTGACGAAAATGACTACAACATCTAGAAGAGCAAGATGAAAGCATTTATCAGATCCAAAGATCTTATGGAGTGGGATGTAATACGAAGAGGTATCAGACCTTTGGCAATTTCATCATCAAAAGATGGATATGGCAATAAATCAGCATATGAAGCTATCACTAATGTTGACAAACTCAAAAGAGAAGTATTAGATGCTAAAGTTGTTTTTTCCTTGTATTGTGCATTATCTCCTACTGAATATATTCGAATTTCTTCATGTGAAACAACGAAGGAAATTTGGGACAAGTTACATGTGACATATGAAGGAATTGATCGAGTCAATGAAACGAAGATAAACATTCTTTTCCAACAATACAAAGCCTTCAAAATGAAGTTAGAAGAACTTGTGACTAATAGGTTTAGTAAATTCATAGATATTGTCAATGGTTTGGCATATCAAAGTTAGCCTATGTCAAATCTAATGAAGGTGAACAAGATACTTCGAGGACTATCAAAAGAATGGAACAACATCAAGACATCCATTCGAGAAACTCAAAGGATCTCACCACTCTCAGTAGATGAGCTCATTAGAACTCTGAGTCTTATGAAGAAGAACGTCTGAACAATGAGGGCGACACAAAAGGTAAGAAAGCTATAGCCTTAAAATCTAATTTTGACTCTAATAATTCAGATTTTGAAGACGATGAGGAGATAACTCTTATTGTAACATCCTAAATTTCGACTCATTTCGAGATATATGAAATGGTTATTTTATCGATGCGCTGTTAGTTATGTTTACTCTAAGTTGGCCCCTCATGAGTTAACTAACTGTTCGGAAAGACAATTAAGGATCAATACGCATACAACTAGTGAATTTAATCAGGGATAGGCCTCGACCATAAGGATCAAAGAGGAATAATACTATACTGTTGCAGACCAATTAACGAATGGAAATAAATCGATTCGGCAGAAGTATGAGGTCGGATTGCGGGTGATTCCGCACGACTTCGATATTGACTGCAAACGACGTTAAACCGATTTTCTTTTGGCTCTATACTCAGTGTAAGTAATTAACCCATTGTGATTACATGACAATCGAGGATCGCCCTGATTTGAATATGCACGATCGTGGATTGAAAAGCTATCAACCACGGGTTAAACGAGTGAGAACCCCTAAACGCCGCTCGAAAATTAGGTCATACTAAAGTCGCGATTGATCGATGTTAACCACGAATTTCAATCCGATATGGGGTATCGAACTTTTAAGGATGTAGAGACTAATATATTTGACGTTGCCTCATTGATTCTCAAATTTATCAGTAAGCCTGAAATTATCGGGAAAGGATTCAACGGACTGAGTTTTGGAGCCAAATATTTGGGAATTTGTGTTTCAGGGATAAAAAGACCAAAATGCCCTTTCTAGAAGCTTGTTTAGGATTTTATCTTGTTCTTTTTTCTTTTTCTTTTTCTTTTCTCCCCTCCCCCCATCTTCCTCCACACGTTTTCTTCTCTCCCCCCCCCCTTTCTCTCTCTCGCCCACACATTTCCCTTTTCTGCAGCTTTTTACCCCCATCCTTTCTCTCTTTTTCCCCTTTTTTTTTACTAGTCTTCTCTTGTTTTTCTCCCTCCCCATCCCACTTGCCTGACACCCCATGTGCCCCTCTCTTGTCATGTCTCCCTTTTTCTCTCTCTCTCTCTCCTCCTTTTCCTTCCTATGCACGTTCGGCCCTTAGCTTGTTGTTTTTCTTCTTCTTCTTCTTCTCCTTTTCTTTGCCGGCCAATGTCCCTGGTGGCTGCTGTTGCGTTTTCTTGCCACTGGCGCCATCACCAACCACCACTGCGACTTTGCCACCACCCCTGCTCTCCGCCCGGTCGCCGGTGAGTCGCCGTCCGCCAGCCTCGAGCCGAACCGGCCCTGCCCAGCTTTGGTCCTTCTCTCCTCTCTCCTCTGTTCGAGTGTTGTTGTTGCCCTGCTCCAGTTCTAGTCCCGCTGCCGCGGCCGCAACACCGACCGCCTTGCCCAGACGCTGGACCACCTCAAGTCAGCCGCTCGCCATCAACGAGCCGCCCGACCACCCTGGACCGAGCCGCTGCTGCCTCTCTATCCTTCTTCTTCCTCTCAGTTTTAACCGAGCCGGCCGGCTAGCCGTCGCCGCGCCTCGGCCCACCGCCGAAAGCCAGCCAATCGGTCAGCCAGCCTAGAGCCACCCCGCGAACCAGTTGTACCGCCTCCCTTTCCCTCTCTCAGTTCTGTTTCAGCCTTCGCCGGAGCCACCCGCTTGGTTGCCGAAGCTCGCCGGGCCCGCCCAAAGCCGTCGGACCGCCCACCCGCCGCCCCGTGCCGCCACGCCCGTTGGTTCCTCCGTTTGGCTTCTCACAGCGCGAACAGTCGCCTTCGGCCGAGATCCGGCCCCGTGGCACCTTGTCTCGACACGCCAAAGGTTCCCAGGCGTTCCCCTCGTCGCTGCCGTCACGCTCATGTCGTCAGAATCACTAAACCGTGAGTTAATTTCCTAATCCTTACTTAGGGTGCTAAACTCCATTAAGCGTGATTAGTTTAATATTAAATTGGTTAATGCTTTTGGATGATGGATGATTATTATTTTAATATTATTAATTAAACTTACTTAGTGTTAATCATGGTTAGAATAAAGTAACTGTAGTTGGTTAAAGTAATTGCGGTTAGATTAAAGTAACCTTGGTTGGATTAGTTAACTGTGGTTGGGTTAATTAACCGTAGTTGGGTTAGAATAGTAACCCTGGTTAGTATTAATAAATAATTTCGGAATTATTATTTATTATTTTCAAAATTAATTAATTAATTATTAATTTCGAAATTGATTGTTATTATTTTTGGGTATTAATTAATTAATTAATTTTGGAAAATGATTAATTAATTAGTTATGGATGATTAATTATTCTTGGATGTTGAATATTGATTGTTGGATAATTATTAATGAAATATTTTTGGAATAAAGTACTATTTTCGGGAAGCACTTGATTTATTAATTGTGTTAGTATCGATTAATTTTGGTGGATTATTGTTCATAGTTTCCTCACGTGGATTATATATCGAATACATATATGCTTGTTGTCTTTGATGATCTTGTATAATATGTACTCGGCGGAGTAAATTCGTGGACTGCGATTGTGAATTAGGGTTGATGTATTCAGCATATTCGTGTGAAAGGCATTTGTATTCGCGTGACCACGTGTGAAATATTATCGCATTACATGTAGAAATTATGGTGAATTAACATGTACAAGCACGAATCATGTTTGCATTGACTGCCCTACAAGATAATAAAATGAGCATGATTAATTAGTGTTCTTGCGTGGTCACATAAGAGCCCGTCACCTAGTGGAGGATCTGTGATTGACGAAGTCCGTATTATCAGAATGCCCGGCGGGCGTCCGGATGCGGGTCGCGGTAGAGGCCGAACCTATGCTCCTTTGGGAATGCCATTTGGGCGCCAGACATAGCCTTTCCCAATGGGGTGGGACGATGCCCGATTATGCCGGTAGACTACCAACTTGTGTGTTAGAAGTAAATTCCCCCAAAGGTTGTTAATAATCAGAACATGAGTGAGTGCATGGTGCATGAGATAATTTGAAAGGTGTTCTGATTGTTTGCTATAACTGCTGCATTGAGGTGGACATTTAATAAACTGTATCATGCAGGTTGCGTGTGTGCCAAAAGCGAGGTAATGATGCATGTGATTGCAATTGTTAACTATTAATAATTGCATATGAGCCTTAGCCTAATCGTGGGTCTGATAATGGTTGAATGGATATTCTTCTGTTGTTGAATTGTTGGCGATAGAAAGATTGCACGTTTAGGGCGCACCCGAGGTGAGTAGGTCTCCCAACTGAGGCTTAGGATTTTGACTTACTGAGATTTTATCTCGCTGGTTATTGAATAACCATTTTCAGGTCCATAGGATGGGGATCGATGCGTGTTACGGCTCATGGCCGTTTTTGAAGGGAGTAGAGTAACCCCGGCTTGTTAGTTTCATTGGCTCAATAAGAAGATGCTCGTGGTAAGGACTTGTACTTGTAAACTTCCTAGGGTTAATCAGTAGATAAATAAAATAGCACTTTGGAATGTGTTATTGTTAGGTTTTCCTTCTATCCCTGTTTTTGTAATTGACTGGAGGATTGTGATTTGCTTCCACATGCGGTTAATAAAAAGATAAAAATAATGGTCGGCGACGGATCCTAGGGAGTCGCAAATCAAATGATCGCAAGAGAACAGGGGTTGTCGCGGACTCGAGGGTCGGGTCATGACACTTATGGTTAAGAAATTTTGAAAGATAGCCAAAAAAAAGGGAGGAAATTCAAAGGAAAGAAGTCCTACAGATCATCTGAGTAGAAGAAAAATTTTCGTGAAAGAGAAGAAAGCAAAGATGTGATATGCTTCGAGTGCAAGAAGAAAGGACATGTAAAGCCAAATTGTCCTCTCCTGAAGAAAAAAAAGAACTAATATGAGAAGGCCAAGAAAGCTTTGAAAGCAGAAACTTGGAGCGACAATGAATATGAGGAGAGTGATGAAGAGTATACCAACATTTGTCTAATGACAACATCTGATTCTAAGGAAGAAATCGAGGTAAGTAATGTCGATGTTCTTGAGGAAGTAGCTACTTATATTGATAAATTATGTGCTAAATATAACACTGCAATGAAAAAGGAAAATTTGAGATTGAGGTAATAGGATTCTCTTCAAAAGGAAAAGAGTTATTCTCTTGAGGAAAATCTTTTACAATCTCAAGAAAATAATGATTATAATTTAAAGAAAAGAGATCTTTTGAAAAAGGAAATTTTTGGATATTACTCAAAAATTTTATGTCGGTTCAAAAATCTGGGAACATATTTTGTCAATCCAAATTTCCTATTATAATAACTCGGGACTTGGATGCAAAAACAAAGAAGATTTTCAAAAAGATTTTCCAAAATGGAAGGATAGATGGTGTGAAAAGAACAAATCTTCCAAAACCATTTACAAAAATCAATTCAAAAAACAGTTTGTAAAACCTGTTGGCCAAGACTATCTCATATATTCTATCTGTAGAAGTCCTAATCATTTTGAAAATGATTGTTCAAAAGGATAGAAGCCAATTTGAAGAAATTTTCTAAGTATGGCTAATCCTTCTAACGAAAAGGACCCAAACAAGTATGGGTACCAAAGAAAGCTTGAATTCATTTTGAAAATTGCAAGTACTAAAGAAAAAGAAGAACAAGTGGTATTTGGACAATAGTTGTTCAAGGCATAGGACAGGTGATCTAAGTAAGTTTATTGATCTTACCGGATTCAACGGTGGAAGCGTATCCTTTGGAGGAAATAACAAGGGATGGATCATTGGGAATTGTTGAAATAGGAAGTTTGAACATTAAGGATGTATCTCTGATCAAAGGTCTGAACTATAATCTGATTAGCATTAGTTAGCTATGTAATGCTGAATACAAGATCTGATTTCAAGAAGACAAGTGTTGTAGAACAAGCAAAGATCTTAAGCAATCTTTTACTGAAAGAAGGCACGAAAACATATATCTACGGGATATAAACTCGGACGACATACAATGCCTCATATCCACCAAAGATGAATAAGATCTTTGGCACAGAAAGCTTAGGCATATTAGCACACAACAAATGACAAAGCTTTCTTCAAAAAAGCTAGTGAAAGGCTTATCAGACTTAAAATTTGAAAAGTCTGAAGAATGCTCAGTATGCACACTTGAAAAACAGTTGAGAAGTTCTTTCAAATCTATAAATTATGTTAGTACTAATTGTGCTTTGCAGCTTCTTCATATGGACATTTTTAGACCAGCAAGAACACAAAGTCTGGAGGTAAGAGGTACTATTTACTCATTGTTGATGACTTCACTAGGTATACTTGGATATTCTTTCTTGCATATAAACATGAATCTTATACTCATTTTTCAAAGTTTGCAAAACGTGTTCAAATTGAAAAATGTTATATAATTTCTTCTATTAAAACAGATCATGGAGATGAATTTGAAAATCAAGAATTATTAGATTATTGTGAAGAAAATGCTTTTGAACATCAATTTTCAACTCCCTATACACTTGAGTAAACTGGTGTAGTAGAGAGGAAAAACAGGTCCTTGCAAGAAATGGCAAGAACCCTTCTTATTGAAAGTAAAATTACATCTCATTTTTGGGCTAAAGTTGTTTCAACAGCTTGCTATGTCATTGATAGTGTTTTTCTTAGACCTTCACTTGACAAAACCCCCTATGAGCTTTTCAGAAGCAGAAAACTGAACATTTCATATTTTTGAGTTTTCGGTTGTAAATGCTTTATATTGAAAAATGTTATTGATAAGCCTAGCAAGTTTGATTAAAGATCAAATAAAGGAATTTTCTTGGGATATTCAACTACCAGCAAGGCCTACAAAGCTTATAACAAAAACTCACACACGATGGAAGAATCAATTAACATGAAGTTTGTTGAAAATTCTTCGGCACCTACAGAAGAGTTTGATCATGCTTAGCAACTACCTACCCTATTGCTTGAAGAGTCTCAAAAGTCAAAAGATGAGAAAAACTCAGATTCAGCGAAAGTTCCTGAAAAATCTCATGTTGCAAAGACTACAAAGTCTGATGACAAGTACAACAAAAATTGGAAGCACAAGTCTAATCATCCAAAAAATCTAATCATTGGAGACACTGATGATAAAATTAAGATGAGATCTTCAACAAAAAACATCATTAGTACTCTGGCACTTATTTCACAAGTTGAACACAAATGATACTAAAAAAACTTTATCAAATGATAGTTGGATTCAGGCGATACAGGAGGAACTTCTTTAGTTCAGAGTAAATGAAGTATGGAAATTGGTTCCCACACCAAAGGATCATCTAGTAATTGGAACTAAATGGGTCTACGGGAATAAATTGGATGATCAAGGTAAAGTCACTAGAAATAAGGCAAAGCTGGTCGTTCAAGGGTACTCACAAGAAGAAGGAATTGACTACGATGAAACTTATACACCGGTAGCAATGTTAGAAGTTATCAGATTTTTACTTACTTACGTTTGCTTCTATGATTTCAGACTTGTCCAAATAGACATGAAAAGTGTTTTCTTGAACAGGTACATCAAAGAAAATGTGTTTGTAGAACAACCAATAATTTTTGAAGAATCAAGAAAGTATGATCATTTCTATAGACTAAAGAAAGTTATGTATGGTCTGAAGCAAGCTTCTTGAGCTTGGTTGAAAGGTTAAGTGATTTTCTTGTTTAGAATGGTTTTGACGACGATAATGTTGATACAACTCTTTTTATAAAAAGGCAAGGTAAGGATATTTTGTTAATACAAATTTATGTTGATGATATTATTTTTGGATCCCCTAATAAGAAGCTTTGCAAGAATTTTTCAAAGCTTATGTAGGATGAGTTTGAGATGAGCATGATAGGAGAATCAAATTTTTTTGTTGGGCTGCTGTCGTGACCTAATTTATTTTTAGAGGTTTATTTGGGGAACCTTTGATTAGGTTTAGGGGTACTGTTAATTTCAAACCGATGGCCCTTCATTAACTTGGGCTCTCCTAAGCCCATATCCCGTGTGACATTGGGTATTCAAAATTTTAATCAGTTTAGCCTATGAAAATTCAAATAAAAGAGTCGCCACTAACCTTTTTAGGGTCGGCTAGAAACCCAGTAAAAGATACGGGAGAATACCTTACTATCTGTGCAACTAGAGATTCTAAATTCGGGACTTGGTTACATTAATCATACGACTAATGCCCTTTCAGTACCTAACTCAATTGTGTATTAATTAAAGCCATGATAACCTATTCAAGAAATCTAAGGCTTATCCTAACCATTTTAAAACAAGAAATAACATCCAAAATATTTAAATATGCAATTAAATATCATCACAAAATAAAGCACGAGAGTATCTTGATATATCCCTAAAAAAAGAAAAATATAACGTAAACAAAAAACCCTATTGTAGAGACCTAAGGGCTTGTCCAATTTTGGGTTTTTTCTTTTTTAAGGGTTTCCTAAATTTTTTGCAATTTTTTCTGAATTTTTCTGAATTTTTATTTGTTTTATATATTTAATATATTTTTTAATATTTTTGATATTTTGAGGCTTTTCTGAATTTTTTAAGAAATATTTATTAATGTTATTGGAATTTTCTAATTTTCCTAATTTTTTTGGAAGTTTTGAATATTTCAGATTTTTTTTATTTTGAAAATTAATTTAAATTTTTTAAATATTTCTATGAATTTTCTGAATTTAAAGACATTTTATTAATTTTTAACGATTTGTTCGAATTTTTTAAGATTTTTTAAGATTTTTAATATGTTTTGTATTTTTGAATTTTCGATTTTTTTATAATTTTTATATTATTAAAAAAATAATTCGGATCGGGTCGGGAAACCCGGCCCTACTAAACCAACCCGGACCCTATCGGTCCGGGTTGGACTAAAAGAAACCGGGCCATCCCTAAGCCCACTACAAATTAATTAAAGGCCCCGAAAATTCCCTTTTAAAAGAGAGCCCATCTTCAATTTTTTTCGACCCAATTGTCTCCTCTACATCTAGCGCAGGCCCAGGCTCGCTCAACAAACTCTCAACCCAGCCCCTATTTTAATTTTCGGCCTTTTTTTTGTTTTTTCTTCTTTTTTTCTATTTTTATTTATTTATTTATGGTCTTCTTCTTCTTTGGTCTTCTTCTCCTACACGCCCGAAGCCCGCTCGTCGAAGACTGCAACTCCTCTCGTCGCACCTATGCCGACGCTGCCGCGAGTCTTCACTAGTCCTAAGGAGGTCACCCTACCATCAGTCTGGCATCGGCCGTTCCGTTCGACTGACGCCGAGCGCCGCAGGCCACTAGCTAGCTAACATTCCAAGAGTGGCCGGATTGACGCCGGCTAGCTCCAAACGCATAAACCAACACATGCAGCACAGGGTAACTCACCGAACAGCCAGGAAAACGTTGAAAACGGTACGTGGTAACAATACGACTCCTAACAACGCAGAAAAAGCCAAAAGCCGAGCTCCGGTCGAGGATTGAATTCGTTTTTTTCAGTGGGGCATTTCGTCGAACACCTAAAGGGCATTACCGAAGGAGAGTCTACGGATTCAGACGAAGCATCTTAGAGCACATAGCAGCGTGGATGAAGGCTCGCTAGGGCCGAAGCTCGCGTGAACAGGTCGGCTGCGAGCTTTGGCCCAGCATTTTCTAGAAATAGGGTGACTGAAGTTAGGGGAAGCTTACCTTGTTCGGAGGAGGAGCTGCAGCGGGCAATGGCGAGCGGAGGGGCCTTTGGCGACGGCCAACTACTCTCTCAGGCTCGCCTTCTCCCTCTAGCTCCCTCTCTCATGCTCGAACTCTCTTTTGGTCCTTTGGTCTCTCTATCTCTTTCTCGTTTCCTCCCTCAAAAAACTAGAAAACTAGCCTCCTCCTCCCTGCGTTTTCCTTGCTGTCCCAAGCCAGAAAACCAAACTCCGTTTTTCGATTTTCCTCAAAAACCAGGAACCCCTACTCTCGCTTTTCTGCCTCTGAAAACCAGAAACCGGCTCCTTCTCCTTTTGCCTTTTTTTCTTCCGTTTCTTCCTTTGTGTTTTTTCTTGTTGCCCTCTAACCGAATTTTCGTCTCCACCCTCTCTCCGCATCACAACGCAGCGAGGGAAGATTCCCTTGCTGGCGTCACAGTGCTGACGTCGTGGATGCGGCCTCGCCGTCCGAATGGCGTCGTCGGTTTTCTTCCAATGTGTGTTGTGCGTGCGCGTGGGAAGAGATGAAAGGAATATGGTGGTGTTGTGGGCTGGGCTGAGATAGAGAGGAAGAAAGAAGGGCAAGGCTGGGCAAAGAAATTAAAAGAGTGGGCTGGCTTATGCCAGCCTAGCCGACCGAATTATATTTTTATTTTTAATTTTTTGAATTTTCGAATTTTTTTATCAAATTTTTTTTATCTTTTCTATAAGTATATATTCAAAATTAATGGGTATTTAAAACGCGACGACAAAAATTTAGGTGTCAACAATTTCGCTCCTCTTTGAAAGGGAGCTTGAAGAGGCCCCTTTCAAAGGCCACTGCGCGACACTCAAATTTTTTCGACAAGTAATGAAAGCACGAATTTATTTCATTAGTTTTTTTTTTTTTTTTTAAGGTCTCACCTCAAACGAATGGGTTTCAACTAAGTTAGTGAAGTCTTACAAGTCTTACTTGTGTAGCCTTACTGTGTAGTCTTACCGTGTAGCAACGGGTTTCGACTTAAAGGGAGGTCTTACTGTGTAACAACAGGTTTCGACCAAGAATGCATGGTTTAAGGAAGATCCATGAACCTGGTGAAAATGTGGTTTAAGAATAGACCCACGAACCATGTAGTTTAAGAATATGTCCACTAACCGTGTGGTTTTAAGGATAGACCCACAAACCCTTTGGAGATTGCATAGTTTCAGGTTGACCATGAACCATGTGGTTTAAGGATAAGCCCACAGATCATGTGGTTTAAGGATACGCCCACAAACCATGTGGTTTAAGGATACGCCTACCAACCTTGTGGTTTTAAGGATATGACCACTAATCCTTTGGAAATTGCATGATTTTACTGAGGAAACTTGTCAAATTTAACTTGAGCAAATGTCATTAGAGACAACATCAGAAAAAATGCATTGGCAATATTGTAGCATTAATTGCATAAGAAAATCAAGCTAAGTCCGATTACATTGAAAACATTTGATGTCTTTTAGTATCATGTACCGCAAAATTGTCATCGAGCTTAGAAGGTATCATTAATCATCAAATCCCTTTAAAAGAAAAATTATGTCATAATGATCATACTCATGAAAGAGGTTTATTAAGCATGCCAAGCAAGAGCTCCTTAGTTAGAAATGGCTTATCAAATGCTCTCAAGAAGGGCTATTTGATCCCATTTATTCACGTGGAAAGTAACTTGATCACTCAATCTACCTCACCATTCCAGTGTCAAAGGATTTGAGAATCATTTACAATAAGTACATCTTGACCAATCCAGAAGGACCGTAATGCAGGTTTGGTCATGGTTTTAACAATGGATAAGCATCATTGGCCATGAAATGAAACAATTATCTACCAACATCTTTGTCAGATTTACAAGTCAAGCAACCTTAAGATGAGATAAGACAACCTTGCTCCCACTTCTTTGAGCAATAACTTCCTTGGAAAATACTTATTCTCACTTGAATCATCCCAATCTGAAGAGATTTCGGGAAGGGATGTAATGTTGGTTTGGTTAAGGCTCAGAAGGCTCATAACTTTTCACAAAAAGGGATTTGAAAGTTGGTGATTATCATGGCATCATTATCATATCACTCAATCTTTTCAAAGGCATTCGACTTTTGAAATCTAATATTTCTCGAAAGTCCTTTGACTAATCAAATAAGAGCTTTGCCCTTCTCAATTTTTTTTCTTTTTGCATTTGCAATGATTTTCTTTTCGACGCAAGCATTTTGAAATTAATTTTTTTTTTACATAGGAGTTTTTCACCCCTTGATGCGAATCTCCTCTTCTTCTTTTTTTTTCTTCTCTCTTTTTTTTTATGGGCATTGGCCTTGCTTTTACCAGGCACACTGCTTTTTCATGCCCCTTAATTTTCATTGGACTTTTGCTCTTATGAACTTTTGAGCTTCTAGGACTTTCGAGATGCTTTCCACATTTTCTCGTAAATGCCAATGGCCTTGATAAATCATGTGCCCTACCCTAATGTGGGCAGATAATCACCACTTGGGTTTCAAAAATGAACAATTAAGCTCAACTTGGTTTAAGCAACGGGTATCAGTGTTTGGGTAAAGAAATGAATGCTCTTCTTCACCTTGGGATGTTTCAAGCTTTCATAAGAATTCACCAGAAGCTACCACAAAAAGATTAATGCAAGTGAAAGCAAAGAAGCCTTTCTCATCTTTTCACCATGTGATATCAACCAAAACCTCCAAATTTACCCCACTGCAGGGTGGTTCTTGATAGGGGTATTTTTGATTTCTTTGCATTTAAATGCTCAAAGGGGCTGACTATGGTCGCTTGTGGTGTGTAAGATAGAGAAAAGAAATGCCTTTTTTCATTTTGATCATTATAACAATTGCGAATGACTCCTTTGTCCTTAAACAACATAGGTGTTCTCTTTCGCTCAATTCTCACAGTGTTTAAAGGACGTGTTTGGAAATTGATTGTCTTTCCTCATCCTAAGCATTTCTTGATTAGCACGATTAACATCTCAATTTTATTTGGTTGAAATCATCTGAGTAGGGTAATCTCTATGGGGAATTTTAATTCAAAGTGAATAACCTACCAATTTGAGGTTTTTTTTTTTCTTTCGATTTCTTTTTTTTTTTGTCGCCGATTAGACATTTAACGATTACCTCAAAAAAGTCATGTGACCAGCGGCTCCTTTTGAAAGTCACCGGGGTCCTGCAAATCAAAAACATATACACAAATATGCATGATATGCATGTTATGGACAATGCATGATCTAAGTGACTCGGATTATATCAAAAAGGGCTCTGAGGCCTCATGATTTCATTCATGGAAAGTATTTCTTCACTAAATTAGCATTTATAGTCTTTGGCAATTCTTGGCCATCTATCTCTAATAGAACTAACACACCGCCAGGTAACATCTTCTTGATGACATATAGTCCTTCATAATTTGGAGTGAACTTTCCACGCAAGTTCGGTATGATAGACAACACTTTCCTCAGCACAAGGTCACCCACTTGGAAGTGTCTAGGTCCAACCTCGCGATTAAAAGATTTTGCAACTCGCTTCTAGTAGCACTGACCATGACATAATGCCATAAGTCTTTTTTCATCAATCATGTTCAGTTGTTCATATCTTTGCTACATCCACTCAGCTTCAGAGAGTTTACTTTGTGAGAGAACTCTCAATGAAGGGATTTCTACCTTTACTGGTAAGACGGCCTCCATACCATAAACTAGCGAGAATGGCATTGCCCTAGTTGAAGTACGTATTGAAGTTCGGTATGCCATTAATGCATATGGCAACCGTTCATGCCAGTCGCAATAGTTATCTATTGTCTTAAACAGAATCTTCTTTATGTTCTTGCTAGCCGCCTCTACAGCACCATTCATTTGCGGACGATAGGGTGACAAATTCAAGTGACGAATCTGGAATTCATGCAGCAACTCATCCACAATCTTGTTATTCAGGTTGAAACCATTATCTGTAATAATGGCTTCGGGCACGCCGTAACGTGCAATAATGTCACGTCGAATAAATTTAGCCACATTCTTCGTGGTGACATTAGCATATGAGCTAGCTTCGATCCACTTAGTGAAGTAATTGATAGCCACTAGAATGAAACGATGTCCATTAGAAGCTTTAGGGTTGATTGGCCCAATTACATCGATTCCCTACATAGAGAACGGTCATGGTTGAGTCATTAGATGCAATTCATTTGGCAAAGCATTAATTTTGTCTCCATATATTTGACACCGATGACAGTAGCGAACATGCTTAATGCAATCAGTTTCCATAGTTAACCAATAATACCCGAGCCTCATGATCTTTTTTGCTAAAAGATGGCCATTCATATGAGGCCCGCATTCTCCTTCGTGTATTTCTTGCTTCAGCTGACTAGCTTCCTTGGCATCAACGCATTTCAACAAGATTGAATTGTATGACCTCTTGTAGAATACACTCTCGGAGACAAAGAATTTCGATGCCAATTTTCTGAGGTATTTTTTATCAGCCTCTTCACACCCTTGGAGAAATTTCCCATGTTGAAGATAGTTTAAGATATCATAGTACCATGGGTTTCGATTCGGCTCATCTTCAACTGTCATACAATAAGCCGAACATTCAAAAACCTCAATTTTCAATGGCTCGATGTCTAATCCTTCCATTACACTCAACATTGATGACAACGTAGCCAATGCACTAGCGAATTGATTCTTTTGTTAATTCTTTGAGGAACTCATGGTATGGGACTAGCTTGGGATCATGAGTCATACCATGAGTTCGCCACAAGCCTTCGGTTTGTAGAATAATGAGCGCAGAATCTCCATACACTTGTAATCTTTTGACTTTCATGTCAATGGCCATTTACAAACCAAGGATACATGCTTCGTATCCTGAGACATTGCTTGTACAAGGGAATACCAATTTGGCTGCCACAGGATAATGTTGACCAGTGGGGGAGATCAAGATTGCCCTAGTTCCTGACCCGGACAAGTTGACAGCGCCATCAAAATACATGACCCACTTGTCATTCGTGATTGCCAAGATGCGTTCATCAAAACAATGCATTGTATCATGGGGTTATGTGTCTTTTGAATTTCCAACCAACATGTCAGTTATAACTCTTCCCTTTATTGACTTTTGTGCCACACTCTATATATCAAATTCGGAAATGAGGACTTGCCATTTAGCCATCTTTCCAACCAAAGCTGGCGTCTCTAGCAAATATTTGATTGGGTCATTTTCAGTCACCAAGTGAACCTGATAATAGAGGGTATACTGGCGTAATTGGTGTAACACCCAAACCAGCACCACACATGTTTTCTCCACTTTTGAGTAGTTCATCTCAGAGATAATGAATTTTTTGCTAAGATAATATATGGTACACTCCCTTTGATCACTTGGCCTTTTCTGCACAAGCATGGCCCTAAGTGATTCTTCATGGATGGTTAGGTAGAGAGTTAGTGGTATTCCTAGGACCAGTGGCACTAGTACTGGGGGATGTGACAGATACCGCTTTATCTCTTCAAAGGTTTCCTGACATTCGACATCCCATTCAACTTTAGCATTCTTCTTCAGGAGTTTGAAAAAAGGTTTGGCTATCTCAGACAGCTAAGAAATGAACCGGTTATGAAGAGCTGTCTAAAAGTCTAATTTATTATGCAGGGGGTCATCCATTGGCCCTTAAAAAATTAGGTTCCTACCTTAGTGATATATCTAAAGATCACTGGCATAAACTATTGGACCAGTTGGTGAGAAGCCCTTATCTTGATTGCATTGATGGATTTTCTAGTTCACCCTCTCTGCCATTGCAATCTGTTGGGCCATGCGGAGGTCAAGGTGGTGGTGCTTATGATGATGGAACATACACTAGCATAAGGCAAATCAGTGTACTCGTTATGTCGGTTATCAATTCCATCATCATCGATTATGATCAAGAGGGTGTTTGGTACGTTCTTTTGAGCATGGCGGATATCTTGATGGTAAAATTTTTACAGTCAGTATATTGTTACTTTTAAAAGTTTCATTGGATAAATCTTTTGCATTTGAATCATCATGATTAAGAGATGGATAGAAGTAATCATGTGCTTAAATAATACACATCATTATCATATGACACAAAGAAGCAATAACCCATCATATAATTAATATAAACTCTCAAATAGCATTGTTGAAAAGAAGTTCACCTAGATTGATGGAAAAAAGTACGAAACTTAGGTTGCATGTGTGTGTCTATAAGAAAACAGTGAAACTTACACAAATTCTTGCACTTGTTATAGATCAAATTAGATTATCCAAATGAATACTTGGCTTCGATCTCAGGCCATATAAGAGACTACCATATTCCTATTGTTATTCAATCTCTCAAATTCCATACCAACATAAAGCAATATGGACCATTTGGCTCTAAAGAAGGGCACTCTTTTCATTTTCCACAAGTTAATGGCGGAAGAATTATTGGGTTTCATGGGAAATGTGGCAGTCATCTTGATTCAATTGGAGCACACTCGGGGCCAATTGCTCATGCATATCCTTTTGAAGCTTTTGGACCATGTGGGGGTGATAAAGGTGAGGACATTTGGGATGATGGAAGATATACAGATGTGAGGGAAATCGTTATAGGTTTCGATTCAACAATCAATTTTATATCTATTTTATATGACAAGTATGGACGTCCAGTTGGTCCCTTCACGCATGGCACAAAAAGAGGAGGCAAAACATATAGGGTAAGTAACTCTCTCTCTCTCTCTCCCTCTCCCTCTCTCTGTCATTTAAGCTATTAGGAAATAGATAGGGCCAAAAAGAGTTAAACGAAAAATAAGAAGAATCGAGGTGTCAAAAAACCAAGAAGTGGACATAACAATTGTCCTTCAATCTCATCTCTTGAATTTGTTTCTTGCTTTCCTCACCTTTTCTCAAATTTTGATTTTTTCCACCTCAGATTAAGCTTGACTGTCCAAGTGAGTATTTGATTTCCATCTCGGGCTACACTAGAGAAGTTTCTGGATTCACCATCCTTCATTCATTAACCATCCATACTAATGTAAGTCACTATATGCCATTTGGAACCGCAGAAGGAAGGTATTTTTCATTTCCATACACTGGCGACAAAATTATTGGGTTTCATGGGAGTTGTGATGGCCCTCGTCTTGAGTCCATTGGAGCTTATTATGCATTGATTCCTCATACATATCCCATTAAGGTTTTAGGGCCTTTTGGAGGTGCAGGTGGAGATTCCTGGGATGATGGACAATATGTGCATATAAGCAGAATTGCTATTCAGAATGGATTGGTCATTAAGTCTATCGCTTTTGATTACATTGACACCAATGGTTCCATACGGTCAATTAGGCATGGTGGAAATGGCGGGGAGAATACTTATGAGGTTGTATCTAGACTCTTTCTTTTTCTCTTTCTCCTTTCCTACTTGAATGTAATAACCTAACCTTTCTAGTTTATTATAACATTGGTCGATTACGGAATTTCAAACCTAGTCTTAATCTTCGAAAATCACTTGAATAGCTCATACCAGCGATAAATGAGGATCAGCATGTTTGTTAGAAAACCAATTGGAAAAAAATAATAAATTCACTCTATTAAGATTGGGCAAAGACCAACCTAGCCAAAAACAAAAAGTTACTTTTCAATTTACAAAGTGAGATGCATTAGAAACATAACTTGCGGAAATCTTAGCATATTTAACTTATTTTATAGATCAAAATCATATCTCAAAAAAATCTACAATTTATTTTGCTCATGAAATGATGCAACCTACAGTCACTCATGTCGAATATGTGTTTTTGTGGCCTGTTTGTAGGTTAAATTGGTATACCTTGATGAGTACATTACTTCTTTTTTTAGATATATCAATTCAAATGTCAGTTTAATCAACTCACTCACATTTGGAACCAACAAAAGAATATGGGGACCAATTGGGAAAGAGGAAGGGGAGTACTTTTCCTTGCCATCAGAAGCTGGGAAACTTGTCGGATTTTTTGGGAGAAGTGGTGCTTTACTTGATTCTATAGGAGCACACATCGAGCTCTCCTCGAACAAGCTGTATCCCTTCAAATCAGTGGGTTTATTTGGGGGTTCAGGTGGTTCACCTTGGGATGACGGCAACCACCATGCTAATGTGAGAAAAATCATAATTGTATTCGAACCAAGTAGAGAACCGATCATCGAGTCAATCACATTTCAATACGAAGAGGAGGATAAAGATCTATGGTTATCTGAAAGGCATGGTGGCACAGCTCAAGGCGAGATCCATGTAGTAAGTCCTCATACATATTTCTTATAGAAATTTTGCATGTGTTATTGATCATGAGTTTGATATAGTCGTGCCCCACTAATCTATGCAGATTGATCTATATGATTTGGATGAGTATCTAACTTCAATATTGGGCTACATAAGAAGTTGTATTTGATATAGCTAGTACCAACACCTAAAGAGGGGGTGAATAGGTGTAAATGAAATTTATGCACTAAAACAAACAGTACAAAGTCTGATAGTGATAAAATCAGAATATCAGAATTAAACACAGTCTGGATGAAGTAGACTTTGTTGTATGCAATCAAAAATAAAGGAGTAAGGGAAGAGAAGATTGCAAACAAAGCTATAGTGGTTCAACTTTTGTCAAGCGTACGTTCACTCTCCCACGATGTTAGCCAATTGGTTGAATTTCACTATGTGATCAAAAATAATTACACATTCTTGAGTGTAAATACTCGGTGATGATGTCTCTCACTAAGTCACTCTTCTTGGCAATACATTTTGGATCACTTGGTTTTTTTTCACTTTCACAGACAATTTGTGAAGAACAGAATCAGGCTTTGAAATTTCGTATTCACTCCATTTCTTCTTCTGGTCGTATCCTCTCCTTATATACTCTTCAAGCCGAGACTAACCGTTGGCTATCACCTTGAGAGATTTGTCTTCCATTTCCTTTCTTGGACAGACTTCATAAGGAAAGATTCTTGACCGTTGAAGACAGATCGAATCCCATTTGATTATGATCGCCCATACAAATAGAATCTGGGTTTCCATAAGCGTTCCATCCTTCTTTGGAAATTATCTTGATGATTGATCTTGTTAATCAATTTGATTTACCAAAATCAATACAAGTAAGGTAAGTAAAATTCGTAGCCGTTGGTGTTCGTGTCCTCGTTATGGTCCTAGAGGTTCGTTCTGGTCCTTGAGGTTCATTCTGTGTTCCTGACAGAATGATATTCTGCGTCTCTTCACTTCTCCTTCTGTAAGAAGTAAACTTTGCAGAATATGTCAACGTATGACACTTCTTCTACAGTTTGTACTTGAAGTGTTGCTTGTTTGAATACATAGAAAGTTTTGTTATCATCAAAATTAAGAGTTTTTTCAACAGTATTTCTTGTCCCACCGTCATTCGCTCGCTCACCTTTCAAAGTAACAAACGAACGATTGGACCAATTGGCGATGAAAAGGGAGTCTACTTCTCATCGCCTACAACGGGTGGCAAAATAATTGGATTTTATGGAAGAAGCGGTAACCATTTTGATGCAATCGGAGCATATTTTGAGCCAATTTCTCATCTTTACCCAATCAAATCAATTGGACCATTTGGAGGCCTAGGTGGGAATGCTTGGGATGATGGCAAGTTCAGTGGTGTGAGGGAGATTGAGATCATGCACGACGACATCATCCATTACATTTTCTTTTGTTATGACAAGAATGGTGAACCGGTTTGCTCCAGTACATGTGGTGCTGACACCAGAAATGGCAAGGCCAAAGTCACCAAGGTTAGATTTTTCCTCTTCACTTTTCTCGCTAAGTACACCATCAGTTGCTTTGTTCATATGTTTGATTGATTGGTGACTATTAAGACTATTTTGAGTTCCTTGAGAGTACCTTAGTCACTGGTCCCTCGTATGGGTTTATCGCAAGTCCCATATGAAGTCTGTATAGTTTTATATGAAAGTTGTGCATCTTCACTATTTTCATTGTCTTGTTAAATTGATCACTTTGTTTCTACCAAGCCAAATTTTATGAGAGAGAAATTGTGTGCAGGTTCGATTAGATTATCCACGAGAGTACTTGACATCAATTTTTGGCTACAAGTGAGAGAACTACAAACCCATCATTGTTCACTCACTCACATTTTATAGCAATAAAGGAAGATATGGTCCATTTGGCAAGGAAATAGGAAGGTACTTCGGGTATCCATCAACCGGAAGCAAAATCATTGGCTTTTATGGAAGATCCAGTTCAGATCTCGATTCTATTGGAGCATATGCAGAAACAATATCACAATTGTACCCTTTCAAGTCGCTTGGACCGATTGGAGGTCAAGGTGGAGATCCTTGGGATGATGGAGTACATACTGAAGTGAGAGGAATTGAGATTGTGGTTGAATCTGTAATTGAGTCTATCAAAGTTGAATACGATTATAATGGTTCCTCAGTTCAATGCTCTAAACATGGTGGTGATCATGGAGACAAACATGAGGTGAATTCCTGGATTTACAATTAGAGGAGTTAGTAATTTCAAACGTGAACTTTTTCCAGCAGTTTGTTTTTCATTGTCACTTTAGCAAATTCCTATCCCTAACAAATCTCTAAACCTACATCACCAATTCTTATATGTTCAAAAATGATTGTTTATAATGAGGTTTTGAAAGAGTTCAACAATTTAGGATATCTATCTCATATTGACTCATATTTAAAAATAATAAATTAGATTATCAAATTAACATGGGACCAATATTTAACAGATAAATACTATTTAAATCATATTTGAGAAATAAAAAAATTAAATGGTCAATCTTATATCCAGCTCATATTTCAAAAATATATAATATAAAAAGAATAATAAAAAATTCATCACAAAAAATTATGTAATATTGAAAATAAATGATTTTAATAAAATGAGTCATCGAAGGAATATATACATACATACATATATATATATATATATATATATGTTAGTAAAACAAAATGTATTATAAGTGATGATTGTTATGATTGAAAAGTTGTATGATAAATTTAGACTTGCGTTGCAGAGAGCGTAAGAAGTAGATCAAGGAAATTTTTGGAGGAGAAAATAAAATAGGAGAACTATTTGTGAATTTTAAGTTTAGGATGATATGTGGATGAATTTGGTCACCTGCAATTATTTCTAAATATATATGTCACCCATCCAATGATGAATTTTTAAAATGTTATTTACATTGATAGTGAACATGATAAATCTTAAAAACAGGTGTTATAAAATTATGAGAGAAATACTAAAAAGGTAAGAAGATTTTGTTGTCCAGACTAAAATTCCACCCATAAGAAAAAGCAAAAACGTAAAAGTCGAGTAAAAAAGAAAAGGTATGACCACCTAACGTACTAATTTTGATAGAATAAACAATCACAAATTTCAATAATGCTGCTGGCAAGTGAAAGTTAAAGGCATTTTGTATTGGCTAATTGTGGGGAGAATTGCCAAAAAAGTCCTAAACCTATTGAGGTTGTGCCAATTCAGTCCTAAACCTTTTTTTTTTTACCGATTCAGTCCTAAACCTTTTGCGATTGTGCCAATTGAGTCCATCCGGCCAAATTTGGCCGGTCGGGCCGACGTGGACGCGGGGCGCCGGCGACAATTTTTTTTTTTTTTTTGATTTTTTAATGATTTTTTTATTATTTTCCGAATTTTTTATTGTTTTTTTAATTTTTCTGTTTCTTTTCTTTTTCTTTTTTTTTCTCCCCTCCCCTCCCCTCCCCTCCCCCCCCGGCGGGCAGTGGCGGCCGCCGCCGACGAGGCTGCCGGCCCCTGCGCGAGGGCCGCATGGCCTCGCCGGCGACCTCGCCTGAACACTGGGGCCGCCGGCGAGGGTCGCGGCCCGGCCGCCCGGATCCGGGCGAGGCCGGCCGCGGCGAGGCCGGCTCGGCGAGGCGGCTTCGCCCGGATCCGGGCGAGGCCGGCCGCGCCATGGCTCCGGCCGCGAGGGCGGCGGCCTCGCCGCGGCCAGCGAGGCCATGGCGGGCCCGGGTGAAGGTCGCCATGGCCTCGCCGGCCACGGGCGAGGCCGCCGCCCGCGGCCAGGCCATGGCGAGGCCGCCTCGCCGCGGCCCCGGTGCCTCGCCCGGTCCGGGCGAGGCCGCCGGCGAGGGTGGCCGGCCCGACGGGGCCGCGACCCCGCCGACCGCCGGCGAGGCGTCGCGGCCCTCGTGCGGTGGCCGGCACCCTCGTCGGAGCTGGCCGCCGGCCACCGCCGCCGGTGGTGGGGGGGAGGGGAGGGGGAGAAAAAAGAAGAAGAAAAAAACAGAAAAATAAAAAAAAACAATAAAAAATTCGGAAAAATAAGAAAATTCGGAAAATTATTAAAAAATTATCGCCGGTCCGGCCGGCGTCCACGTCGGCTCCGGCCGGCCAAATTTGGCCGGATGGACTCAATTGGCACAATCACAAAAGGTTTAGGACTGAATCGGTCAAAAAAAAAGGTTTAGGACTAAATTGGCACAATCCCAATAGGTTTAGGACTTTTTTGGCAATTCTCCCGCTAATTGTGTAGGTCAAGCTAGATTATCCCAAGGAGCATTTGATTTCTATATCAGGTTACATAAGGGAAACCGGAGGTTCTCCACCCACCGTTATCCAATCTCTAAAAATACACTCAACTCGATGCATCTATGGACCGTTTGGCAAGGAAAAGGGCAAGAAATTATGTATACCATTGAATTCTACCGTTGGCAGGATTAGCGGGTTTTATGGACAGTCTGGATCACATCTCGATTCAATCGGAGCACGTTTGGAACCATATAATTAGGCTGTCATAACATGTCATTATTAGTGCTTATCATTTCAATAGCATTTCTGTAAAATAATCATAAGTAGTTGCTTTGCGTTGCAATGTTTTGTTCAATTTAGCATTGAAAAACCATGTGCTATGTAAAGCCAAAAGAAAAAAAGAAAAGAAAAAGCGATCCCCCAGTTTCTTTTTATCTATTTACTTTATAACTTCTTAATTAATATTTCATAATAACTTTAGGAAACTATACCTTATGATGCGAGAAAAGCATGAATGACGAGTATACGTGTTTAGTGTCTATTTTTTATCCTCTCTCTTCAGTTTGTGAAGAAAAGTGCGATTTTCTGTTTTTCTTTTCCTTCATTTTCAGGATCATTTCTCATTTTGTGGGTTTGGATTCTTAAGTTTTTGGTTCTTTTCTTACATCATAGAATACTCTTTTTCAAAGGTTTTTTTTTTTTCCTAGCCAATTGAACTTGAGATGCTCCTCAGCTTGAGCCACGTTTTCTGCGACAGGCTTGCTTTCACTTTTAGAAGAGACTCACCATGCTTTCATTTGAAGAGGAAATTTTGAAAGAAAATATATGATCTTAGGACTATTTGGTAATTAGTGTATTTTTCTATTTTTTTTATTTCCCGAAACAGAAGAAGAATAAAAGTATGATTATGTAAGTTAGTTAATTTTTCTATTATATAGGTAATTATTAGAAACAGAAATTAAACAGTGTCATTTTATCGATACCCCTATCGCTGGAGCTCGCTCATCTCTTGCAGTCTTTCCTCCACGTTACCACCGCGGCTTTAGGCGAAACCCTAGCTCTCACGGTCACATCAAACAAACGCCTCAGTGTCGGTGCCGTCGACGGCGGCAACAGCCAAGACAAGACCCACTCGCTCTCGGAGATCGCCGAGGAGGCCTGCAAGATCACGTGCACGAGCCCAGGTGGGGAGGTGACCCTGATTTCCGAATTCCTCTCCTCTGATTTCTCGGACCCTGGCTTCTTCCGCGAGCCGTTCAGGCAGCATAAAAAAACGCCTTCCTTTCTCTGTTCTTCTTTCACTGGGCCCATCTCGCGCCTCAATGCGCCCCGCCCAACTCGGGTTCGTGCGAGTTGCTATTCGATGCCCTGGTCGCGGCCAAAGTTGCCCAATGCCGCGAAGTCACTGTTTCAGAACCCGGTACGTGCGCTGTGCTTGCGAGGGTGGACTGCTCGTGGACGCGGTCGATGGGTTTTTCAAATCGGGAGGAGTCGGGGGCTTGCCCATCGATCCAGATGCGGAATTCGGTGTTGAAATCAATGCTGTCTGAAGGCTTGGAGGACCAATCTCGTGTTGGAGTTCTATGAGGAGATGATGAAATTTGGGTGTTGCAGGCGAGGCAAATGCCGAGACCGTTGGGCACCTGATTCAAGCCTTTTGCGAGGGTGGAAATCTTTTTGAGAGGTTATGAGTTGCTCTGGCAAGGGATTGAAAGCGGATTGATTCCTCAAGGCGCTCGTTAGGTTGATATCTAGGTTTTGTAGGCAGGCGGGTTATGCGAAGGTGTCCCAAATACTCCACTTGATGATCGCCAAGGACCGTGCTCCGGATATGTTCACGTATCAAGAAGTCATTAATGGGCTCTGCAAGAATGGGAGGCAGCTCGAGGCTTATCGGATTTTCGGTGATCAAAAGGATAGGGGGTACTTTCCAGATAGGGTCGTGTACGCTACATTGATTCACGGGTTCTGCAACATCGGATGGGTGGGTGAGGCGTGGAAGTTGAAGTTGTGGTTTGAAATGATTCGTAAAGGCTTTGTCCCTAATGAGCATACTTACACTTCACTGATTCATGGGCTTTTCAAAAGCGGGAAAGTAGAAGAGGTCAAACAACTGTTTGACCAAATGTGTTGTAAAGGTCACGGAGAGAGCACAGCAGTTTACAACATGATGATTTCTGGGTTATCTTGCATGGAAGGTTAGATGAAGCCGTTGGCATGTTTGAAGAAATGTCTTAGAAGGGCATTGCTCGTGATCGGATCACCTATGATACTTTGTTAAGGGGCTTTTGCCGGAAAGAAAGATGACTAGTTCTAAAGATCTCTTGAATGAGCTATCACTACAGGATGTAGTTCCACCAAGTTCCTCTTATGCCGCACTTCTTGAAAAGCTCATTAAGCTAGGAAAATTGCAAGAAGGGATGTTGGTATTGAGTGATATGCAAAACAGGCGTGTAGAACTATTGGCTGGTATTAGGGATCAAATTGTGAATGGATTGCGCAAGAGGGATCCGTCACTGAGGTGATGGACTGCTTGGTTGACATGCTAAACAAAAATATCCAAAGACGACTTTCGATGTGCTTATTCAAAACCTCTTACAAGGTGATAGCCCATATGATTGTGAACTTGTGTTAGACTAGCTACCTACTTGTTCAAAAATATCCAATCCTCATAGGATGACTTTCTAAAGTAGTGGAACACTATGTTGTCATTTCCAACTATCCATTTTTTACTAACTATTACGTTGGATTTTCAATTAGTTAAGTCCTTACAAAAATTTAGTTTTATCCAAATTTGAATTGCTAAGTCTCTATTGACATTTTTATAATAAAATGAAAAAATTGGAAATAGAAATTTTTAGGATTGTATTAAACGCATTCCTATTATTTCTCTATTTCAAGAACATAAATTTTGTTCAATTATCAAACACGTTATTTTCTTAGAAACTCATCTGGAGAATAGAAATAGAAAAAAAACTATTTCTGGATAAAAATTACTTTTAAGAGCAGAATCATTATCAGACGCACCCTTAGTATTCAGTGCCATAGAAAAAGTGCTTCTTTTTTTTGTGTGTGTTGGAGGTTGATGTGTATTGTTTCAATTGAAAACCTCAAACTGTAATTTTCTAAAACAATTGGAAATTTATTTTCATTTTCATTTGGATTAATACCACAAAAAAACCCAAACTAATAAATTGATGATAAATTTATTCCAAACGATATAGATTTTCATGTGGACTTGCCATGTTGATTGAATTATCGTCATGTTTCATCCAACTCAATAATTTCACGAAAGCTAATAGATGGTAAGTATGTCATGAATGTATTAGTTTAAGGTTTTAGTGATATAAACATTAGTTTTGGATAAATTTGTTACAAGTATATCAGTATGAGGATTTTTATTGCCCAATAATTAGTTTGAAGTAAATTTGTCACATGCATATCGATTTAGGATTTTTGGTGGTATGAACCCTTTTTTATTTCAATGAAGACAAAATTGATAATAGTGGGACTATGTTTCACCGCCAACCCGATGTATGAATAATCAACGTAGGTTGCACTTTGGCTTAAAATTAAGCATGAAAATAAATAATAAGGGAGGCAAATAAAGAGTCAAATAAAAATTTTATGGAATCAGTGTTTATTATTTTAAAAACTTAAAATATTAAATGAATTTGTGATTTAATATTCAAATATTTTAATGCATAATGGAGGGATCCCTCCAACCAATTTGTAGAATTGATGGCAACGCATAAAATCATATTCGCACAAATGGCTTTAGTCATAGCTAGAAAATTTCAACTTCTTTTCTCTCTACCCCTTTCAAGCTTGAGCTCATTCACCCCCGCCACTGCTCCGTCGTGGACCTAGACACCTCTACTTTGCAATTCATACATGACATATTCTTAGTTGGAGTGATATCGTTTAGGAAAATATGGTCCAAATTATTTTCCTTAGTATCAAATATTTATTCGGTCTAACTTCCTTTTTTGATGACAGAAATGCACCACAATAATCAATGGTTCTCTTTTTCTCGAAAAAACTGTTGCATTGAAGCCGATCATGTAGTGACAACTCAATGGGTTTATCTAGGCCCAAATACAAAATAGGCGGGCTCAAGCAAGATTCAGCCTGGGCCATCTACATAGAACTAATCCACGCTGCCCACGCCTAACCATTTCATGAAGAAAACGTAACAGATTCATGGATGTGCCTGGATAGGATTTTAAACTCAACATCCGAATTCACATTCTTTTTTTTTTTAGAGACAATGCTATTGCCGGGGATTAAAAAAAATTCTTGAGAATTTGACATGCAAAATAGCATGTTAGACTACTATGAACGTTTAAGTGATCAGAAGAAAAAGACCAACAAACCCCTTCTCTCCCTCTTGCGAGGTCTTGCGGTACTGTAGCTCCGGTTTTGATCTCTGCTTTGGCCGGCCATCTCCGGCGCCGGAGAAAGCTGCTTCTTGGAGGAGGAGCAGAGGCTTCCCAGTACTCCAGAACCCCTTCGGTCCCTGACCCGGTAAGGCCTCCTCTCTTGCGATTGAACTGCACGATGCTAGGGTTTACTCTGTCTTCCCGGTAGCTCTGCTTCCCCTGTTTCGACCATGGAAAAGGAATTTTCAGCGCTTAACTCTCAGTCTGGTATGGGAGGAGGTCGCAACCGAAGCCGGAGCAGGGCTCCGGCAGGGCGCAACCTTTCCCGTGGAAGAGCCAGAAATGGCGACCGTTCTGTGATGGGGGGGCCGAATCTTGACAATGCAAGTCCTTCTTCTGTCGCTGGTGTACAGAATGTAGAAATTCAAGGGCTATCCTCTGGTGTTGCTGGTTCTGTGATTGGGGGGTCGAATGTTGACAATGCTGGTGCTGTTAGGCCTAGTCGAGGTCTTCCTCCTGCTGCAACAAAGATCCGCCCCCTGCGCAAAGAAGAATCGGAAAAACCGCCCACAGAACCCCACTCCTAGGCAAACGTAGCTAGAGCCGCGGCTCAAGGGTACTCCCTTACATTTTATCCCCCTAATTCAGCTGCAAATAATGTTGTTGATTGCTCTGAGGAGGACTTAGATGCTGTTGATCCCCTATGGAAAGAATGCCTAGTTGGTTATTTTGTGGGGAAAAAACTCCCATTTAAGCTTGTTGAGATAGCACTTAAACACTTATGAGGTCATAGACTATTTGAGGTGAAAGCAAATGACCAGGGGTTCTACTTCTTTCACATCCCGGACATGGAATTTAGACGAAAGGTCATTGAAGGAGGACCACTGACGGTGGCATGTGTGCCTCTCATTCTCTAGCAATGGCACCCTATGCTTGAGCTAAAAAAAGGGGAACACACCTCGGTTCTAGTTTGGATAAGACGGAAGAATCTTCCCTATGAGCTTTGGTCCTCTCGGGGACTTAGTAAAGTGGCTAGCACTGTAGGTAAACCGCTTTATGTGGACCAACGTACAGAGCAACTAAAAATGATCTCCTTTGCTAGAGTTTGTGTTGAGCTAAATGCTTCCAAAGCTTGCTGTGATTCCATCAATGTTCTCCTAAATGGGGCTGCTCGTGTTGTGGAAGTTGAATACGAATGGAAGCCTATTTCATGCCAAACTTGTGGAGTGTTTGGTCATAGATGCTCTACCACCAACCCCTGTCCTGCTCAATCTGTTCAAGCAACTCAACCTAGAGTGCAGGCTTCTCAACCTCCTACCGTGACAGATGACTAGATCAACCATATGGTCTCCTCTAGGATGGATGTGGTGCCCGAACCAGCCCCTAGAGAGGAATGGCAGCAGGTCAGAAAAAGAGCTGGTAAGGAAAGCTTGCAACTAGCTCTAGTGTGGCCAACCCCAATCATACCTTCAGCATCATTCCTACAGGAACAAGCCTTGAAGACTGTGATCCCCCCTGCAGAACCAGACTCTCCCATGGCCTTCGACTCAGACGATGACCTTGATGAGGAGCCTGGAACTGCTCTCTGCCCTATTCAGGCCCTGGAATGTTCTGCAAGTCCCCAACGGTTGCTGCTCGAGGTTGAATTATCAGCTAGTTCTGGCCAGACGCTGGTGCAAACAGCAGGGACGAAGCTACTGGAGCATGCTGCTTCCCCCCGCCGGAGGTGAGCGCGAGGTCCGCTAGTTTCCTCGCAAGGGATCGCTCCGCCCGTTCTCGCCCCGATGAGAAGAATATGAAGCTGCTGGAGCGTGCTGTTCCCCCCTACAGGACTGTATGCCACCTGGTTCTCCTCCTAATGTACAGAGGCCGAAGATGGCCGGCATACAGGAGCCACTCTCGGCTTCTCCCTCGGTGAAAATAAAGCCATCTACCAGCAAAATGCGACCCAAAAAGAGATAGTCCTCTGTCCTTTGTCATTACCTCATGTTTTTTGGATGTTGGAACATAAGAGGTCTTATGAACCCCATCAAGTAAGCTAAAGTTAGACAGTTTGTGCAGCTCAATAATATTTGCTGCATCGGTTTACTGGAAACTAAAGTCCCGGTTGACTCTTTTGGTATTATTTCTTCTAGACTATTCCCTGGATGGCTATGGTTGGCTAACTATGAGCACTCCTCTCGGGGGCGTATCTAGATTGGTTGGAACCCACTTCTAGTGGAATTCAAACTTCTTTTTTGTTCCAGTCAGATCATCCATGGAGACATTAAAATTTTGATTTCGGGTTCCATTCTTACTTTCTCTGTGGTTTATGGGGAGCACACCTTCGTGTCTCGAAGGCCCCTCCGGCTTGACCTTATTAGATTGAGCTCTATCCTCAAGGCAAGTCCTTGGATTGTTGCTGGTGACTTCAATGCCATCTGGGACTCCTCGGATCGTATAGGGAGCCCTGACATATGGATCCCCGCCTTCGATGAATTCAAGGATTGTCTAGACCAAGCTGAACTAATTGACCTATACTATGTGGAATTTCGTTTTACATGGTCAACATCATCGGGTGCTCGCAGAAAGCAAAGGAAAATTGATCGTGTACTGGTTAATAACTGCTAGTGTATGACTTACTCATTCTCAGAAGCTTCTTTTCTGGCCCCGGGTCTTTCCGATCATACACCAATGGTTGTAAAAGTTCTCCCGCCTGCTTCTCACCGGGTTCCTTTCAAATTTTTTAACTTGTGAATGAGTCACTCGGATTTCTCCATGCTTTTGATGCAGGCTTGGGATACTCAAGTTTCAGGCTCTCCTATGTTTAAACTTTACGTCCGTCTCAAGATTCTGAAGAGCCGCCTTAAATGCTTGAACAGAGATGCTTACTCAGACATTTTTATGAGAGTGACGGCTACAAAAAGGGTTCTCTTGACTACCCAAGAAGCACTCCACCAAGACCCACAAAATAGCCTCTTGGCGAAAGATGAACACTCCCAAATCAAAGAGTACCATGATCTCCGTTCCTTTGAGGAGTCATTCTTTAGACAAAAGTCTAGAATTCGCTGGCTTAAGAAAGGAGATCATAATACTAAGTTTTTTCACCATTCGGTAAATCACCGGCACCTCCGTAATCGGATCATGTCAGTCATGGACAGCACCGGTCAAATGGTCTCTGATCAGGTGGATGTGCAGCGTATTTTTGTCTCTTATTTCTAGGACATACTTGCACTGGCTGCTATGTCTATGGGGCCATCTACTTAAGAGATACTTGAGGTCATTCACTCCCCTCTCAGGCCTGACCAAATCAATCTTCTTTCCCAGCCATTCCTTCCTTTTGAAGTACGTGATGCTATGTTCTCCATTGCTGGGAATAAAGCATCTGGACCGGATGGCTACAACGCGGACTTCTTCAAGAAGAATTGGGATGTGGTGGGTTCCTCAGTCACTGAAGCGGTTATGGATTTCCTTCAATCAAGCTGCTTGTTTAAAGAAGTCAACAATACCATCATTGCCTTAGTGCCTAAAGTCCCCAATGCATTATCGGTCTCAGACTACTGACCTATTGCATGTTGTAACACAATCTACAAATGCATTACTAAGATTCTCTCTTCTAGAATTGCAGCAGTTCTTCCTGAAATTATCAGTCCGGTCCAAACTGCTTTTGTGAAAGGAAGGCGAATCAGTGACAACATCCTCCTTGCCCAAGAACTTTTCAGCAGGTTTCACAACAAACCCCACATTCCAAAATGTACGATCAAGGCAGACTTCAGAAAAGCCTATGATACCTTGGACTGGGACTTCTTAGAGAACACCCTCCTAGCCTTTGGGTTTCCTAACAATCTTACAAGACTGATCATGGTATGTGTTCGCACCCCTAAGTTTTCTATCTCTATCAATGGCGAACTCCATGGTTTTTTTTCCAGTGGAAGAGATATTCGACAAGGAGATCCCATGTCCCCATATCTCTTCACCTTGATTATGGAGGTCCTTACAAGGATCATTGATTCTCATACTCGGCACCCGGATTTCCGGTATTATTGGCGTTGCAAGGTCACGCGGCTATCCCATCTATTTTTTGCGGATGATGTATTTATTTTTAGTCAAGCGAGCCTTGCTTCCATATCTCGTATCAAGGACGGCTCACTTTGTTTTCCTCATGGAGTGGCTTGATTCCAAATTCCAACAAGAGCGAAGTATTTATCTCTAGTGGCTCTGACACAGTTAGAGACCAGATCATACAAACTCTTGGCTTCTCCCTGGGCTCGTTTCCAGTGCGTTATTTGGGCGTGCCTATCATCACCTCTCGTTTGAACAAAGTGGATTGCAATACACTGGTATGCCATCTCACTACTAGAGTCCACTCTTGGACACACCGATTCCTCTCGTTTGCGGGGCGACTACAACTTATTAAGTCAGTATTGCATGCCATCCAAGCTTATTGAACATCCATATTCTGGCTTCCAGCATCGGTGGTGGACAAGATAGAGCAAATCTGTAGACAGTTTCTCTAGAAAAAACCATCCATGGGACCGGGAGGTGCAAAAGTGACTTGGGCTGATGTCTGCCTTCCCACCTCGGAAGGAGGACTCGGCTTGAGAAGAATTAGGGACAGTAATAAAGCGGCATGGCTAAACACATCTGGCTTCTAATCATCGATAAATAATCATTATGGTGTAAATGGATCCATGCCACTTACCTCAAAAGACAAAATTTTTGGATTTCTTCTATCTCGACCCATTGTTCTTGGGCTTGGCGGAAGATCCTTGCGCTAAGAAAAGAATTCCAACCCCATTTTAGATGGAAGATAGGAGATAGTGTCCATACATCATTGTGGTTTAATCCTTGGCTTGAGGTTAGTCCCCTTAACTTGATATTCTCTGACAATTATATTTACCAATCAGACATTCTCAGGCAAGCAAAGTTAGGGACTTATACTCACCGGATGGGCTTCAAATCCTGCAAGACTTGTCATTGTGGCATATCTCGGCTCCCCCACTTTTGCATGATCCGGGGATCTTCAGTTGGGTGTAGGATTCCTCTGGAAAATTCTCGATGGCCTCAGCTTGGGCTACTATTCGCGGTAAAGCCAACCCGGTCTCCTGGTCTTCTTTTGTCTGGAATAAGACCTTGGCCCCTAGACACCAATTCCTTTTGTGGCTTATTTCCAAGAACCGTCTTCCAACCCAGATCCTTCTCATGTCCTATGGCAGAATACCCACCTCGGTTTGCGCTTTCTGCAACTCTAGGCCTGACTCTGTCAACCACCTGTTTTTTGAATGCTGTGTCCCTAACTCCCTTGCCAACTTTTGGGCCACGAAATGCAATCTTCCTTGGACTAATTCGGCTTTGCCGGACAACCTCCTTTGGGTTAGCAATGTTCTTTCTGGCAAGGGGTTCTACCGTGAGATAGCTCGGTTTTCCTTTGGCGCTCTTTGCTATATCATTTGGAAAACCAGGAATGACACCATATTCCGTGGCCGAAGCTTTCAAATCCCTTCCATGAAGCTACAGCTAATTAAGGCGGTCAAGGATAAGGCCTTGGCTTTCAAAAGGGTTGAAGACAACCCTAGGAATAGGAGGATGCAGCGCTGTTGGGGGATAGACCCTCGTATTTTTGATATAGAGCTATCTTTGGTGCAGTCTTAGGACCGCTTGGGACCCTTTGGTCCTCTTTTGATCTGTGTGTTTGTTCATGTTTTGTTCTCAACCTGTGATCGCGGTACCCGGTCACTCCAATGACATGTTGTCTAGTTGAGTGCCTGTTGGTGCCGTGCCTCACCCCTGTTGTACATTTTGTTGGTCGATAATTTATAATCTTATCTTACCTTACCAAAAAAAAAAAAAACGTTTAAGTGATCAAGTACCAAATTTTGTAAATATACAGTACTGCTGAATATGCACATAATGTTTCTCAAATAAGTACCTCGCCAATGTCTTAATAAAGAACACATCTATGTAGCCTCTCAAACGAAGTTTCTAATTACGTATCAAATCATTGCAGCAGCATTGAAACAATGTCCATGATGGGCACTCTAGCCACAATTATAAGATCATCACAAAAACTACTCATGATGGTTTTGTACAGACCATAGCAACGCAAGTAAATTAGAGCCGAGAGGTTAAAGGTCAAATCGGACAAAATCCAAATAAGTTCAAAGAGAGCTATGACTTAGCTATTATATTAAAAGGAGACAACTGTAGCTAAGTAGATTTAGTTTCTTCTTCCTCCTCCTCTTCTATTATTTGCTACTTTCTAGGATTTTCACTCACCGGAGAAATTAACCAGTTGATGTTTGCTCATCTTGATGATGTGTAAACAAGGAGAGTATTTTGATTAGTTAAATTTCCCTTAATTAGCATAAAAATTCAAAATGATCTGTTTTAGTAATCTTGCACAAGAGAGTGGCCAAAGATTTCTATTTATTTATAGTTCGTTGGGGGTTCTTATCATTTTAGTTTTAATGGTGGAGAAATACTACATCAATATAGCATAAGGAACTATATTGAACACATTAAAAGTGCAAGGACAACATTACGCATTAGTTAAAGTTTAAGGACGGTATTGTACAAATTAAAAGTTCATAGATGATATCCCACATTGGAACAAAGTTCATGATCTATTTGTATTATTATCCCATTGAAGTATGCATGATTCTTGTTCTTGTTGCCTTCGTTTATTTTATCGATTACGGCCTATTTGAACAGTACGTCCCGGATCTGTTTTTCTCTTTGCTACTACATTATAATTGCTTTCCCGGTCTTCTCTGTTGCAGTATCATTTTTATTTTTTCACTGACGTCATATGACAACATATGGTTAAATATCAAACTATCCCAGAATTTTGCAACTTAAATTTAACCCGTACAACAAAGCTGTCACAATGTTAAAGACTCATGCACAGGATTGGACCGCCAAGTGCGCTGAAATGCTCTATTGTTGTCATGTGCCTTGTTAGTCTAACTCGGTTAACCAGGGGGGTTTTGTTTGTACAGATTTTTCCAATTCCCCAGGGAAAAGCTTGGGATTAAAATGTCTCCCTTTCAATTTGCATATTAAACTTGACTATCTCATAGAATATTTGACTTGATATTCTGATTACATATGATGGATCTGTTGTTACTCGCTGCCTCACATTTCAGAGCAACCTCAAAACTAAGGGACCAATTGATATGAAGAAAGGGAAGTACTTCTCATTTCCTTTAACTGGTGGAAAGATTGTCGATTTCATGGAATGTCTGGAACCCTTCTCCATTGGCTCGGCATGCATATAGGACACTATTATTGAGAGCTGACCATATGTGCCTGCATTTATGAATGTCGTGTATACTTTACAGGTGCATGTGCTTTCAAAGTGTACATCCTTTATCATTCTTACAACATGCTAGTGTATGTAATTGGTCATTGTCACATTACTTGACATTCTATGCCACGTTGCTCCATTATTTTTGGAGAAGTAGATGTTGCGTCTAGAGCACCTCTCGGTTTGGTTTGTGATACACTCAAGCCCTAGCTAATTCCACTTTTGTTCTTGAACACCACCCATTTATATCTACCATTTGGTCTTTTGTCATTTAATCTCAAGTCTACTCTTACAATAGCCTATATTAAGAATCGCGCACTAAAAAGTTAAGTGTGAATAAGTGTAGATATCGTGTAGCTATTTTCTAACTACAAGGATGTGGAAACTTATTGGCAAATGCATGGGAGGTGGACCTATTTGTTGGGTCTTACGTGGGCCCTATATAAAAACATAATCAATGCTTGAGTTGAATTAAGTTTTATTAATCCAAACATATATAAATTTCCGCAACTTGAGGAGGAAAATGTGACTAGTCTGCATCATTTTCTCTCTTGGATTGGACAAGCATAACAATCTAATGTTGCTTTTTTGTATCCAAATTGTGTAACCATTAATTGCCTCTATATTTAACATTCACTCACGTGCCGATATGGTTATAATAGAACACTTAAAATACGATTTGAGCATCTCTCACTGTATCCCTGGACCATTAGCTCCCTAACTAATTCGTGAGCCGCATTTAACTCCACTCTCAAATTGGAGCACTAGAGAGAAATATTAAAAGGCGTCGAAATGTCCACCGGACCCGGATGATGCGTTCTTGGAAGTCAACGGTGAATTGTTAACATCGTACTGCAGCTCTAATTTCGGTGCTGTCGGTTTACGTGCAAATATTTTATACTAGGTTCCGCCTGCGTCGAAGTTGAACGTAGAATCTTCGTAGAGAAAGAGATTCTGCTCCTGCCATTCAATCTATTTTTTTTAACAAATGTCGGTGAGAACTGATAGAATACGTCAAATAAATCCAAGTTGCAGACTCCACAATTCCTAACACCAATCATGAACAAGTCTCTAATTAAGTGAACTTACTTTTTTTTTGGGTGAAACGATCGCATCACACCAATCCTTGGTTTCCCCGGTAAATTATCGTACGACGAGGAGACGTGCACGTTCAGAAAGAAGACAACTTCTCCTCAGATTTCATGAAAACTCTGAACCCATCTCAATTTGCTTGGGACACATATAGGACACTTATTGCGAGCTGACCATATGTGTCCGCATTTGTGTGTGTCGTGCATACTTTGCACATGCATGTTCTTTTGAGTGTACAATATCTATTAATCTTAGTATTAAAATGTCTCGAGTTTGAGGTCGAAAAGGCAACTTTCTTAATTTGAATAGATTTCTTGTTAAAGTGGGGTTCCTAGCTTGAGTAAGTTATTTGAAAAGAATTTTCCTATTTTGGATCAAATTCCTACCAATATAAAAGGGATAGGTGCAATGAAAGTCCTCAAATTTGTTATGAAAGTGTAATTAAATTTTAAAACTTAAAAAAGTGCAATCAATTCTTAAAATTTATCAAATTGGAGTAATTGAGTTATTCCATTAACCCAATCCATTTTGACTAACGGAAAATGTTGACGTGGTTTTTTTTTTTTAATTCTCTCTCTCATACAAGACGTTAATAGTTAACTATAACACTAAAATAGCGTCATTTTGATCTGAATCCTAATTTTTACACCAACTATTAATTATATTAGGTTTAAAAGATTAAAAAAAAAGAGAGGCTGAAAGTTCAAAATTCTGATGGACGGATTTTTGTTTCTAAAAGATGCTGATTAAGGATTTTGTTTCCTTTTTTGCAGCTACATTATAACTGCTTCATATTTGAGTTTTGGCATCCAGGTTGTCTCTGTTGCATTATCATATTTAATTTTTCACAGATGTTAATTGACTGCATATGGTTTAATATCAAACTATCCTACAATATTGCAACTTAGAGTTAACTTGTACGACAAAGTTGTCTCAATGTTAGAAACTTATACACAAAATTGGACCGCTTAGTGCACTGAATGTTCTATTGTAGTCTCGGGCCTTGTGAGTCTAACTCGATTAACCAAGGGTTTCTGTTTGTAGAGATTTTTTTCAATTCCACAGTAAAGAGCTAGTGATTAAAATGTCTCCATTTCAAATTTGCAGATTAAACGTCATTATGCCATAGAGTAGTTGACTTCATGTTCTGGTTGCATAAGAGATCATTTAGATTTGATGTTATTCCCTCCCTCACATTTCAGAGCAATAAAAGAATTTATTGATGACTCAGTATGGAGAAAGGGAAGTATTTTTCATTTCCTTCAACCAGTGTAAAAATTGTCGAATTTCATGGAAGGTCTAGAATCCTTCTCGATTGGCTTGGTGCTTGTGTAAGACACTATTATTGAGGGTTGACCCGTGTGACTATGTTTTTTAATGTTCGTTCTTTGCAAGTGCATGTGCTTTCAAGTGTACATCCTTTCTCATTCTTAGAACATGCCAGCATATCCATATGTAATTGGTCATTGTCACATCACTTTGACATTCTTTGCCATATTGCCCCATAATTTTGGGGAAGTAGATGTCGCATGTAGAGCACCTCTTAGTTTGGTTTATGATTCTTCAAGCCCTAGCTAATTCCATTTCTATTCTTGATCACCCCCTTGTTTATATATGGTTTTTGTTTTTTCATACATATCGGGTTTTATGCTAATAGTAACCTATGCTAAGAATTGCGTGCGAAGAAAGTTAGGTGGGAACAAGTGTAGATATGGTGTGGTTAGTTTCTATCTATAAGAGTGTAGATCATTATTGGTGAACACATATGAAAGTGAACCTAGCCGTTCAGTCTCACGAGAGACCTATATAATTGAATCATATAATCAACCTAGAGATAGATCAAGTTTGATAATTTGGATGTAGACAATTTTTTCTGTGATCGTAGGACGAAAATGCGACTTGCCTTCATTATTTTATCTCTCAGGTCGGCAGGAATAATAATCTAACAATTCTCTTTGTATTGGGATTTCGTTACCATTAATTGCGTCTATATTTCAACTTCACTGACGCTTTCTGCTTAATGACAGTGTGTTTTTAATAGCACACTTAAAAAACGATTTGGGCATTTCGCAATGGATCCGAGGACCATTAGCTCCCTTACTAATTCTAGTCCATAAAGAATCCCGACAAGCCGCATTTAATTTTGCTTAGAAATTTAGCCGGAAAAGAGCAAATAGAAAGAATTATTAATAGGCGTGGAAATGACCCGAATGACGCGATCCTGGAAGTCAACGGTGAACTGTCGACATCGTATTGCAGCTCTAGTTTCGGTTGCTGTCAGTTCGTGTGCATATATTTTATGCGAAATTCTGCATGCTACGAAGTTGAACACTGAATCTTCGGATAGGAATAGATTCTGCTCCTGCCATTCAATTCATTTTCTTTAAAAAATGTCAGTGAGAACCGATAAAATTTGTCAAGTAAATCCAAGTCGCAGACTCCAGATTTGTTTAAACAAATCACGAACAAGTCTCTGATTAAGTTAGCCGACATTTTTGGTGAAAGAATTGCAGCCTTACCATCATTGTTTTTCACTGGTAAGTTACTGTACGACGGGTAGAAATGCACGTTCAAGAAGAAGAAACCACGAGTTTCCTCCAAAGGTCTTTTTTTAACCAAATACACGTACGGCCTCTCAATCAAAGTTTCTACACCACGTATCGACAAGACAGGAACCATACCTACTTCTTCTTCTCCTCAATGGGAACACGACGTATTCGTGAGTTTCAAAGGCGATGACGCGAGTAAGACCTTCATAATGCACCTCTTCAAACGGCTGAAGCAATAGGGGATTAACTACTTCAGCAACGATGACGCTGAAATGTTGTCTCAATGTTGAAAACTCACACACAAGATTAGACCCACCTTATTCCAACTCGGTAATCAGTTGGGGACCGTCCGTGGAGATTTTTACTATTCTACAGTGAAAAGCTTGTGATTGAAATATCTCCCTTTCAATTTTTGCAGATTAAGTTTGATTACCCTGGAGAATATTTGGCATCGTATTCCGGTTACATAAGAGATGATTTTGGACACATTGTGATTCACTCCCTCCCATTTCAAAGCAACAAAAGAACTTATGGACCATGTGATATTGAGAAAGGGAAGCACTTTTCATTTCCTTCAACCTATAGAGCAGTCGTCGGATTTCATGGAGGATTTAGAACCCTTCTCAATTCGCTCAGCACAATTATAAGACACTATTATGGAGAGCTGACCATGTGTGCCTGTGCTTTTGCATGTTGGGTGTACTTTGCAGGTGTGGTTGCTTTCAAGGGTACATCGTTCATCATTTTTACAACATGCTAGTGCATGTGGTTGCTCATCGTCATATCACTTGACATTCTTTGCCATGTTGCCCCATAATTTTGGTGAAGTAGACGTCTTATGTAGAGCACCCCTCGATTTTGTTTGTGCTATCTCATGCCCTAGCTAATTCCATTTCTGTTCTTGAACAACCCGTTATCAACATATGTTAGTTGGTCCTTTTTAATATTGCATTTTAAGTTTAGAGTAGCCTATGCTATGCTAAGAAAGGTGACATGTCTGAGTTAGTTTCTCTCTCGGGTTAGATGCGCATAATAATCTAATTTTTTTTTTTTTACCGAGATTCCATAACCATTAATTGCATCTATATTTAATAGACTCACTTTTACCGCTTAATGTGAGTATGGTTTTAATGAACATTTAAAAAATGATTTGAGCATCTCGCACTGTATCCCAGGACCATCAGCTCCCCAACTGCTTCTGGTCCTCTAACCAAAAAGATTAAAAAAAATAATAATAATTCTAAGTCTGTGAGAACTGATAAAATTGGTCAAGTGAATTTAAGTCAGACTCCAGATTTCCTAAAACCAATCACGAACAAGTCTCCGATTAAATTAACTGACATTTTTGGTGAAAGAGTTGCATCCCGCCAATCATTTTTTTTTTAACCTTTTAAATTACTTTTACCACGAGGAGACATGCACGTTCAAGTATAAAAAGACATGGTTTTCCTCTTAAATGTCAATCAAACAAAATACACATACGACCTCTCCGTCAAAGTTTCTACGCCACTTAACACAAGACAGGAACCGTGTCTTCTCCTCCTTTTTATCCTCCATGGAAACACGACGTATTTGTGAGTCTCGGAGAGGAAGACGTGGAAACGACCTTCATATCGAGCCTCTTCGAACGGCTGCACCAGGTGGGGATTGGCCACTTTGGAAAGGACAAGATAGAGGGCGCTGAGAAGAGCAAGGCCGAGCGCCTCGATGCAATCCGCAAATTGACATTCACCTTCACCCTCGTCGTGCTGTCCAAGAACTATGTCAGGTCCAGCCTGTGCCTGAACGAGCTGGTCGAGATTCTCAACTGCCAAAAGGACTCCAAACTCGTAGTCATTCCCATCTTTTACAAGGGCAGGGCAGAAGTTTTAAACTTCGCGAGGGATGACGAATACAAGGAAGCTCTCAAGAGCGTGAAAAAGGAAGAGAAAAATCCTAAGAAGGAAAGATGGGGGAGTGCCCTAGCAATGGCTGAGAAGATTTCGGGCTACTACGAGTTGAAAGCCGACAATGGGTACGTACCTGCAATTCTTACTCCACGTTGAAGCCTAGTACCGTAGTCTGTGATATTTCTTTTTCTGATGTTATTTCTTTGGTGTGGATGCTTCTAAGATGGAATTTGCACAATCGACGGTATTAATTTTCTTAAAGGAACAGAATGAGCAGAAGTCTCTTTCGACTTTCCTTAAAAATTTTATTGCCATTTTTTTTTGTTAAAGATTAATTTTCTAAGCTGTGGCTCAGCTGGGGTGGTGGTTGGTGGTGGGTGGCAACGGTGCTGCTTGCATTGGCGACGCTGGGAGGGGAGGAGTTGAGCAGTGGGTGGGTAGATGGATTAAGGTTTTTGTCAAATGAATTTTCATGGAGTGAATTCGAAATGGTGAAAGGGGCAAAATTGGAAGGAAAATGACACATTTGTCCATAGGACCAGCTCTTAGATGTAATTGGAATGCTAATAGTACGTTTGGAAAACTCAAGATGCAAATTAATATGAAGTTGAAATGTGAAGATGCTATTTGATATTTTCCCGTGAAATATTAAGAAAGCCAAAGCAAAAGGGTCGTATTAAATACTCCCCAAGTTTGTAGCATACATTGTTGAAAATTGGCAAACAAAACTGAGAACTATAAAGTGAGACCTATGCAAAAAATTGTATAATGCGGCAAACTATTTTTCGCCAGCCAAAAGTTCTTGTTTTTTTTTTTTTTTTAGCTTTCATACTTTTTTTGTGGGCCAAATTTCGGATTTTACGCTCAAAGTATTGACGAAGTATTCTGCTCTCTTTTTCTTTTCTTTTTCTTTTTACTTATGATGTGTTTGTTCACGAAACCTCAAGATCTCGAAAATATTTTTCAAAAAATGATTAGTTATATCACTTATAAAAATTAGTTGATGAAAACATTTTCATTTGACAAAATTTTATGTCTAACTATTTTTGTAAATAGTGAAAATGTTTTTCATTCATTCATTTTCAAAAATAATTTAAGCAATTATATTTCGAAAAATATTTCCAAATTTTAAGTTTTTCATGAAACAAACGAACTCTTAAGATGCAAATGATAACCGCTTTTGTTTTAGAAATCAATTCTTGCCCATAAATTGATTATTCTATTTCTAATTTCTAGACGAATTTCTGAGAAAAATACGTCAAAATTATTGTGCCTGCAATGAAAATTCGTTTGATAACGATACAAAATTTCTCCCTTCCAAGCGACCGGGGATGGTGGGCGGCCAGTGGCTGGTGGTGGTGGCTGGCTAGCTAGCTAGTAATAAGGGCGAGTAAAAAAAGATTTTTAATTTCTCATTTTTATTCCAGAAATAGAAAAATAAATAAAAAATATTTCTATTCCAAACTTATTTCTAGACTAAAAATTTGTTTCAGAAATGAAAAAATGAGATTGCTTACCAAACAAATTTCTATTTCAAACTATTCTTGGGAACAGAAAAATAGAAAAAACAAAATGTTTGCATGCCCTTAGTTTTGTAGGAAATCATTTTTTAGGAAAATGATAAGTTTTTCTTTTTTTTAGTGATTGTGTCCGAAAATGTTTTTAGTGTTTGGATCTCATTTGGAAAATGATTACAATCTCATGGCTTTATCTTAGGCCCAAAAAAATTTGCATTTTTAAATTATTTTTGTTTTTATTCTTTTCATTATTTTTCTTTTTCCTTTTCCTTCCGCTAGTCATCAGGCCTTAACAATGGCCATTGGCAAGCTTGAGCTCATTGGGATTTGGCAAGCCTCAAGGTCGCCTAGATTTGGCACGCCCCAAGCTTGCCAACCTCGGTTGAGCTGGAGCTCACTAGGATCGAGCAAGTCACGAGTTCGCCGACCTTGACTAACCCTCAAGCTTGCCAACCCACTTCATGGCCGTCACTAGGCTACCGATTGTCACTGAGGCATACAGCTGTCAAAGGAAGAAGGAGAAAGGAAAAGAAAAAAGAAAATTTGAATTTTTAAACAAATAATAAAAATTTTGAAATTTGTTATAAAAATATTTTCATAAAGACAAAATTTTTATTAATCAAGGACTCAAGCTTGAATGCCAAGAACCCGCACACGATCCTTGTGACCCCGTACCTAAGGGTTAGGACCATAATTCAAGCATTGGGAGCACAACCTTTATGGACCCAAGTTCAGGTGCTGAAGCATCAGGGAGAGTCACTAGTGGTTTAGGCTCAGCCTTGATGGACTCAACCTAGCCAGCGGGAGACTAGTCCTAAACATCAGGATTTGGGAATCAACATCAGGGTTTCCATATCAAAGTGTAGAGTTTTGGGTTTAAACGTTGATACCTAATTATATTTTAAAAAACATTTTCCGGTCTTTCAAAATGGAAATCATTTTCTTGTATTTAAATTTTGGTAGAAAAATATTCTCTATTAATTAGGAAAATATTTTCCATTGACTTATTTTCCTAAACAAATCAAATGCCAAAAATGAGGAATATGTTTTCTCGAAAAATATTTTATGCGAAGCAAACGGGATCCTTAATATTTACTCTTTTTTGGCCTAAGTCAGAAATGTGTGGTTTCTTTGAATGCAATATGCACGGTACAATGCAACCTCCTCTGTCGCAGGATGAGGTCACTATCTGTAACATCCTGAATTTCGACCCATTCTGGGATAGATGAAATGGTTATTTTATCAATGCACTGTTGGTTACGTTTACTCTAAGTTGGCCCCTCACGAGTTAACTAACTGTTCGGCAAGACAATTAAGGATCAGTACGCATGCGACTAGTGAAGTTAATCAGGGATAGACCGCTCGACCATAAGAATCAAAGAGGAATAATACTACACTGTTGCAGGCTAATTAGCAAACGGAAATAAGTCGATTCGGCAAAAATACGAGGTCGGATTGCGGGTGATTCCGCACGACTTCGATATTAATTGCGAACGACGTTAAACCGATTTCCTTTTGGCCCTGTACTCAGTGTGAGCAATTAACCCCTCATGATTACATGACAACCGAGGATCGCCCGGATTTGAATGTACGATCGTGGATTGAAAAACTATCAACCACGGGTCAAACGTGCGAGAACCCCTAAACGCTGCCTGAAAGTTAGGTCGTATTAAAGTCGCGATTGATCGATTTTAATCACGAATTTCAATCCGGTATTGGGTATCGAACTTTTAAGGATGTCGAGACTAAAATATCGGACATTGCCTCATTGATTCTCGGATTTATCGGTAAGCCCGAAATATTGGGAAATGATTAACGGGCCGAGTTTTGGAGCCAAATATTTGGGAATTTGTGCTTCAGGGGTAAAAAGACCAAATTATCCCTTTTTAAGTGCTTGTTTAGATTTTTGTCTTGTTCTCTTTTGTTTTGTCTTTTTCCTTTCTTTTCCCCCGTCTTCCTCCGCACGTTTCTCTCTCCCCCTTCACATTTCTTCCCTTGGTCGACAATCCCCCTTGCCCCATCCCATCTTTGACTTGTCAACACTCTTTTTCTCTCTCTCCTCCTTTTCTTCTCCTGCACGTTGGCTGCCCCCTCCTTCCTCCGCAAGTTTCCTCCTTCCCCACGTTTCTCTCTTTTCCTCCCCACTTTCCCACGTTGACTTTTCTTTCTTTTTCTCTCTCTCTCTCTCTTCCCCTCCCCAAGTTCCGCACGCCACCTTCCCTTCCCATTTCCCCTCTTTCCTTTCCCATTCCCCACGTTCATTTTTCCCTTTCCCCCACTGCAGAACCGAAACCCCCCCTCTCCTTGTTTCTTTCGGACATGCCATCGTCCGAAATTGCCGCGCCGCCGCTCGCCGTTGGTGCGCCGTCCACCGCGCCTAGCCACCGCACACCGTTGCCCCCATCCGTGCCGTTTCGAGCCATCCAAGCTGCTCGCTCGCCGCCGTCCGATTCTCGGTCTCACCGTTGCCGAGACCCATTTTCATCGCCGCTCGTCTCGCCATTTCGGACGTAGCCGCGCGTCGGCCTCGCCGTCGCCATCGCGTCGGCCTCGCCGTCGCCATCGCGTCCTTGTAATCGGAATCGCTAAACTGTGAGTTGATTTTCTAATCCTCGCTTAGGGTGCTAAACTCCTTTAGGGTGATTAGTTTAATATTAAGCTTGATTAGTGCTTTTGAATGATGGATGATTAGTGTTTTATTATTATTTGATTAAGCATGTTTAGTGTTAATCGTGATTAGATTAAAGTAATCGTAATTGGTTAGAGTAATCGCGGTTAGATTAAAGTAATCTTGGTTGGGTTAATTAATCGTGGTCGGGTTAATTAACCGTAGTTGGGTTAGTATAATAATCATGGTTAATATTAATAAATATTATTATTATTATTGGAATAAAATAATAATAATTTATTAATTTCGAAATTATTATTTATTATTTTCGGAATTAATTAATTTATTATTAATTTCGAAATTGGTTGTTATTATACTTGGGTAATAATTATTAATTATTTTTGGAGATTAATTAATTAATTAGTTGTGGATGATTGATCAATTCTTGGATGTTAATTATTGATTATTGTATAATTATTAATGGAGTATTTTTGGAGTAAAGTATTATTTTTGGAAAATATATTATTTATTAATTGTGTTAGTATCGATTAATTTCGGTGGATTATTGGTTGTACTTTCCTCACGTAGATTATATATCGAGTGGATTATTGTTCGTACTTTCCTCACGTGGATTACATACCGAATACATATATATATGCTGCCCTTGATGCTATTGTTTAATATGTACTCGGTGGAGTAAATTCATGGACTGTGATTGTGAATTAGGATTGATGTATTCAGCATATTCGCGTGACTACGTGTGAAAGGCATTTGTATTCGCGTGACCACGTGTGAAATATTATCGCATTACATGTAGAGATTGCGATGAATTAAAATGTACAAGCACGAATCATGTCTGCATTGGCTGTCCTGAAAGAGAATAAAATGAGCATGATTAATTGGTGTGCTTGCGTGGTCACATAAGAGCCCGTCACCCAGTGGGGGATCTGTGGTGGACGAAGTCCGTATTATCGGAATGCCCGGGCGCCGGATGCGGGTCGCGATAGAGGCCGGACCTATGCTCCTTGTGAATGCCGTCTGGGCGCCAGACGTTGCCGTGCCCAATGCAGTGGGACGATGCCCGGTTATGCCGGTTGACTACCAACTTGTGTGTTGGAAGGAAATTCCCCCAAAGGTGTTAATAAATGGAAAACGAGCAAGTGCATGGTGCATGAAACAACTTGAGAAGTGTTCTGATTATTTGATATGATTATTGCATTGAGGTGAGCATACAATAAACTGTATCATGCAGGTTGCGTGTGGCAAAGGCGAGGTAAAGATGCCTGTGATTGCAATTGTTAATTGTTAATAATTGCATATGAGCCTTGGTCTAATCGTGCGTCTGTTAATGGTCGATTGGGTATTATTCTGTTGTTGAATTGCTGGTGATAGAGACATTGCACGTCAGGGCGCACTCAAGGCGAGTAGGTCTCCTAATCGAGGCTTAGGATTTTGACTTACATCGAGATTTATCTCACTTGGTTATTGAATAACCATTTTCAGGTCCATAGGATGGAGGATCGACGCGTGTTACGGCTCGTTGCCGTTTTTGAAGGGAGTAGATTAACCCCGGCTTGTTGGTTTCATGGGCTCGATAGGAAGATGCCAGTGGTAAGGGCTTGTACTTGTAAACTTCCTAGGGTTAATCAGTAGATAAATAAAGCAGTACTTTGGAATGTGTTCTTGTTGGGTTTTCCTGCTATCCCTGCTTTTGTATTTGACCGGGGATTGTGTTTCGCTTCCGCATGCGTTTAATTAAAAGATAAAAATAATGGTCGGCGACGGATCCTGGAGAATCGCAAATCAAATGACCGCAAGAGAACAGGGGTTGTCGCGGACTCGAGAGTCGGGTCGTAACACTATCGAAAGTAGAGCGCTGTTAAAGACCATTTCTTTGTTACACGTGCCAATGCCTATGGTGATTTAGTCAAGCTCGATCTTTTTTCTATTCATATTTCATATACCAACATAGAAATTTGCGTACAACGTCCGTCGTATGTTGTCTCTTGGGGTATATGTTTATGTTCATTTTTGTCATACATATTTCTCATAAAACCTTTGACCTAACACTTGACATCAGTGATGAGCGGAAGAAGCTCATTGACAAAATAGTCGGGCGCCTTGTCAACCAGATTCAATCTCGATATTCCAATGAGGTCTTCACCTTCGGGCCTTTTGGAGGCAAAGGTCAAAATGACTGGGAATCTGGTAATATAAAGGAGATTGATCAAAAGGGGATCGTTAGAAAGGGGATTGATGTTGAGTATGGAGCCTTCATTAAGTCCGTTAAATTTAAAGTCCCCAAGGACACCAGCCCCAAACCGCAAAATGACGGGAAGAGTACTTTCAAGGTTGTATCTATGACTCTTTCCCTTTCTCTTTTTGCGTTTCTACTCGAATGTCATAAGTTTCGTTTTCTAGCTTGTCATAACCATTAGTCAATCATGAAATCATGAACTTTCGGATTCTTACTGATCGATTTACAAAATGAAACCTACCAACCAAATTTATTAGGAATCGTGATTTACAAAAATCTCAGCATATGTAACTTACTATATATGTCCGAATCATATGTCAAAAGAGATGTATTAGTTTATTTAGCTCATCGAATGATGCAACATACAATTACTCATGTTGAATATGTCTTATCGTGGCCTGTTTTCAGGTTAAATTAGAAGACGGAGAGTACATAACTTCTTTTTCTGGATATTTAAAAGAGCCAACAGTTGATTGCATTCTAATCAATTCCCTCACATTTCGAACCAACAAAAGAATATTGGGACCTATCGGTAGAGCCGAAAAGGAGAAAGAGGAGGACTTTTTCGTACCATCAAAAGGGGGAGAAGTTATCGAGTTTTTCTGTAGACAATCAAAAAATGGTTTTCTCGAATCTGTTGGAGCTAGTGTCAAGCTACCCCCCTCCACGAAGTTCCGTCCCGTCAAGTCTTTGGGGTTATTGGGGATGGAAAGCGGATCAAAGTGGGATGATGGCAATCAGTATACCGATGTAAGGCAAATCATTTATGAACTTGATTCAAGTACAGAGCGACTCATCCGATCAATCGCGTTCGAGTATAAAGAGAAGAATGGAGCAACGTGGCGATCGGAGACACATGGTCGCCTGGATGGAAAGAAGACGTCGATCAAACTGGTATGTCCCCATACGGACTTATGCCTTTGAAAGTTCTTACGAAACTCGCATTGCCCCCGATGATGGTGAGAGACTCTTTTGAGAATTAAATCACGAGTAATGATGGTTATATCTATTATTGCAGGATCCAAATGAGCATATGACTTCAGTATCCGGGTATTATACGGACAACGGCATAACATCCCTCACCTTTGTGATTAACAAAAGAAGGATCGAAACTATTGGCGATAAAATCGGAGCCTGCTTCTCATCTCCCAGAATGGATGGCAAAATTGTTGGATTTTATGGGTGGAGTGATGAACACCTTCGGGGAATTGGAGCATATTTTGAACAGGAGCCATCTAGAGGTAAGGATGCTTGGGATGACAAGGAATACGACGGTGTGAGGGAGATTCGTGCATTGCTCAAACTTGAAACCAGTTACATTAAGTTGGTGTATGACAACGGTAGTGAAGAACGTCGCACATATGTTTACGGTGACGGCACCCACAGAGACGCCACCGAGGAAAACGAGGAAGGAAAGGTTGGTGTGTTTTCTTCCCTTTTACATTTATCTCATCGGCCAAGATGATCTTGTTATGTGCTAAGTCACATGATTTAGAAAATTAAACTCATACAAATAGGTCTTATTTACACCACTTGCCTAACTTTAAGAGGTGCTTTTGAGATTGCACAGGTTGTATTGGATTATCCACGGGAGTACTTGACATGGATCTCTGGTCATATGCGAGAAGATGGTGTTATCCAGTCGCTCACATTTTACAGTAATAGAAAATCATACGGTCCCTTTGGCGACGAGACAGGGAAGTACTTTTGGTATCCACCGACCGGAAGCAGAATTGTTGGCTTCTATGGTACAGAGGGCAAGACTCTCAATTCCATAGGAGTGTATGCGGAGCCCATACCGCACCTGTATCCTTTAAAAACCGTAGGACCCTTTGTAGGCTCTGGCGGGACTTCATGGGATGATGGGGTGCATGCTGACGTGAGGGGATTTCGTGTGATTGCCCCCAGCAACAGAATTGAGTCCATCACTTTTATGTAGGATGACAAAGGTTCCACGTTCGAAGGGGATCGGCATGGCGGAGCAGACGCAGGCAAATGGGTTAGTCCATGTCTCAATCTCTCGCTCTGTCCTTTTTCTCTTTCGTCTCTTTCATGTATATATGTTGCTTTTCATAACGTTCGGAGCTTCATGGAGCACGGGTTTCTTCGGATAGAAGACCTGAGGCACTTTGTTTCGGCATCCTGTGTCTATGAGTTTAAGGTCCGAACCTTCATCTGTTCTCAAAAGTACAGCATGTTTCGCTTTGCTATTCTCGCAGTTCATGCTGAAATTTCCCGAGGGGCGTCTACTTTCGATAGAGGGTTATTGGCGCAAAGATGAACTCTCTGGTGAAACCATCATCCACGACCTGACAATATGCACCACGAAGAAGAAAGGCGGTAACCCGACATACGCATGGACAGGGGAGTCAGACCGTTATAGGAGCACGTCGATGAGATTTTCTATCGCGAAAGGATCAGATAAAGGCAGGAGGATCGTTGGCTTTTTCGGAAGGGCAGGAAACCATCTTAACTCTATTGGAGCGTATTTGGAACCTTATTAGATTAAACGCCCTCCCTCCCACCGGCATGTTATTTTTTTTCCCTCTTTGGCTTGTGATTGCAGGAATCTTCTTCTTTGTTTCTCTTTTGGGATGACGATGAAATAACCCCCCAATTCGTCAGCAGGTGGCTGCTAGTTTTCTGATTTGGTTGTTGGTGCTCTTCAATATTCTTCGAAGAAAGCTACAAGCATTTAATGAAGAGGAGCTATTGAAGCATGAAGACAAAGAATGCCAACAAAGGTCATTGAAGAGTTCTTCACGGATTGCCACGCTTGTCTTCAAAAAATGCATTTCTCGTATTGACTTTATCTGTGTGCTTTTGTTAACTCTGTGCACTTTCTTGTTTTCCTTCATTTGATGTCGTGAGACGTTTGTGCTAAGCTGTGTGCGTCTATCCACTATAAAAGTTGTGAACTTTAAGTTTGGGGACACACCCTCGAAGTGACAGCATTTGCATTCCAATAAGAAGTTCCCTCCAATCTTTATTTGTGCTCTTGTTCGAAATTTTGTAAGTTACTATTTTTTTTATTACAATAGTTTCGCCTAATTTGATGAGTAATTATAAGATGCTCCGAAATGCGGCCGAGATTACAGTTGGATGGAAAAGCTAGTCGTAAAAAAGAGGAAAATGAGGAACTTCTCAACCATGATATCACCTTCTCACATTTTGATAGATCCAAGAATTAAGATGGCACTCCATATTTCATGTTGGCCCGGGAATTGGGAGTGAAATTGTTGAAAGGATCAATTTTAAAAATATATATAATTGATCCATTGCAAATACTAATTTGAAATAAAATGAGTAAAAAGTATAAGAAGGTAATCCCTCGTATAGAGAATAATTGATCCCTTTCAAATGAGTCGACCTTAGTAGCAATCCTTGAAAAGGACCAATTTATTACATAATTGTATAGAGACAAATTTCGCAAACCCAATTTAGTGGATATTTCATTCTTATTCGTGCTTAATTCTACTCCAGTGGATAAATTATTTCATCCCTGGTTAATTCGATTTTGCAAGCTGGAGGTTCCAATTTAGTCCTGCAGTGAACCAAATGTGTAATTTTCTTTTGGCACCTGCAGAATGGATTCTGAATCCTGAAGCTTATTTCATAAAATCTGCTCATCTTTTTTTCATTTTCTTTTTTTCATTTTTTGCCAAATATCTTCACGCCTTCTTTTCTCCACTAAAGTTAAAAGTCCCAAAAGAAGCCAGAGAGAGAGAGAGAGAGAGGTTCAACCCGGAAATCGAAGCTGACGAGCAAGCAGGCGATAGTCATAAGGTGTAAACCCCCAACTAAACCGCAATTCCTGCAATTCTTTTCAACCTCGTACGCAGTGATCGCATGCGGTGACCCTCGTATGGCTTCGTTGGAGATCGAAGTCACCACGTCGTCTGGAGCGTCGAACGCCCAAAACCCTCCCAACGAAGTGGCCATCATCGAAGTGTTATCTGCCTCTGCGTACGGCGATTTGGATCGTGGAGCAAGACGGAGCCTCTCTCTCGACTCCCGATGCTAATGGGTACTACGCTCTCCAATGGGCTGCTCTCAACGACTTCGCCGACGTCATTCAGTACATCATTGAGGCATTGCTTTTCGTCGCTCGCTTCTTCTTCCTTCGCCTTCGTGAAAATTTGTGCGCCCCCGGTTGTGTATTTCTCGCGACATAGTCCTGGATTTGGGTTGCGTTAGTTGCTGCTTGGAGCATGTGCTGCCTGCTTGTTACTGTCTTAACGTATTAATCATTGTGGTTCTTTATGTATGTCGGTGGTGGATGATAAATTGTTTCTAAAATGGCCATTGAAGAATGGGGTAATGGGAACGCGACGGACATGCGTGAAGCAGACTTCGCTGCAATAGGCCGCTGTTCAGGGATCTGTTGCAGTTGCGGATGTGCTTTTGCAAAAGTGGAGCTTGGGTAGAGGCAGCTGATATAAATGGGTATTGGGTACTTGCTCATTGTAGTTGAAGGAATTATAGCCTTGGCATGCTTAGTTAAGAATTTATGCGAATCTGGAAGAAGCGTGAATAATTCATTGATAGTTGTTCAACTGAATCTGTTTCGTGGAGGTCGCACTATTTCTAAACAGTACCGCTTGCTTGCCTGAGTTAGTGATCTATCATGGCTAGAGATAGTTTAAGTTCAAGTTCTTTGTTGTAATGAGGGATGGTTGGGAAGGTTTACATTAAAATGATGTCAAAGAACCATTCGTCTAATTTCATCCTGCAGCTTTCTTTTCTGATCATTTGTGATGGCAATTAGTTTTTATGCCCTGCTTGATTTTATGTTATATCTCTGTCATGATAGAATTCAAGAATACATCTTCTGATTTAATCATCCCATAATTAACTGGAAGTTTTCTTGTAATGACGAGAGATGGACTACTTGAAAGTGCTCCTGAGAACCTAATGGTCTATCATCTTTGATTGGCAACCCTAAATGTATGATTTAACAATAGTGGTCTATTTATACATTAGGTTTAGAAATTCTTGGGTTAGGATCAACTTCTAGGTTGCACATGGATGAGGTGTTCTTTTAGGGCACTGGAGTCTATCTATCATATTAGATATAGACCAATATGACAGTTGAATCCAATAAATACTTGCTAATTCTGCAGGTTAACTTGGACAAACCTCATTAGTTTTTGGCTTTGGTATCAGGTTATATCAGACATAATTATCCTATTATTCAATCACTCACGTTCAGAAGCAATATAAGAAGGCAGGGACCCTTTGGTAAAGAAAAAACGAAGGTTCTTTAGCTGACCGTTGACCAGCAGCAAAATAACAGGCTTTCACAGAAGGTTTGGTGTCCAGCTTGATGCGCTAGGAGTCTACTCTAAACCAATTTCTAATTTTTGTTTCTTGAAATCCATTGGGCCATATGGAGGTCAAGGTGGTAGTCCTTGGGATGATGAAAATAGCATGGGTTTGAGAAGATATTGGGTGGAGCTCTAATGCCAGCATGGCAAATTCCAAGTCCATTCACCGGGCAACACGTGTCGCCGCAGCCCACCGTGTCAGCCAACCAAATTCCAAATGTTCAAGGACTCTCTCACTCTCCACTTCGCACTCTCTCTCCGAGTTTGAGAAAATATTTTTGTACGATAAAAGGGTATGTGGTTCAGGCCTTAAACAGGGTGGAGATGAAGGACATAGAACACTAAAGGTATGGCCTTCAAACGTGTATATATATATATATATATATATATTTTTTTTTTTTTGTAACCCGGGAACCCCGCACGACCGACAGCCGGAGAGGTAAACCTGGGGTGACTCTAGCGGAGGACCCACCACCCCGACGCCACGCTTAAGAATCTCTAACGACAGTGTGGGGATTCAAACTCCTCCCCTTCATGAGGGGGGGAGAGCCCGAAGCCAACGCTGCCGCTACGGGCGGTGGTCCTTCAAACATATACTTAATCATACAAAAGTACAACTTCTGCATTTTTGCTCATGTTTGATTTTTAGTGGTCGAGGATTGATCATTGTTGTTATCCATTTAGCTATTACATCTTTTTTTTTTTTTTTTTTTTTTGGTAAGGTAAGTATATAGATAATCGAACAAAGAACTGTACAAAGAGGTGAAACACGGCACCAACAAGCACTCAACTAGACAACATGTCAATGGAGTGACAGGGTACCGCAATCATAATGTTAGGAAACATAAGCAAGCTAGACTCAAAATGCCACAAGGGCCCAAACAAGTCCTAGCACTAGGTCAACAGTAGCTATACATTAAAAATACATGGGTCTAACCCCCAACTACGTTGCATCCTCCTATTCCCGGAGTTGTCTTCTACCTTTTTGAAAGCAAGGGCCTTATCCTTGACCGCCTTGACGAGCTGCAGCTTCATGGAAGGGATGCACAAGTTACGGCCACGAAATATAATGTCATTTCTGGTCTTCCAGGTGATATAGCAAAGAGACCCAAACGAGAAACGTACTATCTCCGGAAAAACCCCTTGCCCGATGAAACATCAAGAATCCATTGGAGGTTCTCCATCCAAGGAGAATTAGTCCATGGGATATTACATTTCGCAGCCCAAAAAGAGGCTAGGGAATGGGGGACATGACAATCAAAAAATAGGTGGTTGATTGAGTCAGGCCTAGAATTACAAAAAGCACATACCGAGCTGGGGATTCTTCCAAAGGACATAAGGAAAACCTGCGTAGGGAGCCGGTTTTTGGAGATAAGCCAAAGGAGGAATTGGTGTCTAGGGGCCAGAGTCTTGTCCCAAACAAGAGAGGCCCAAGGAACCAGGTTTGCTTTCCTACGGATGGAGGCCCATGCCGAAGTCATTGAGAATCTCCCAGAGGAATCCTCCTTCCAGGTGAAGGTGTCCTGGCCTTGCGAGAGGTGGGGAATCGATATTTGCCACGCCAATAGCTCCTGAAGTGTTTGGAGCCCATCCGGTGAAAAGATGTCCTTCACCTTCGCTTGTCTCGTAAGATCCGATTGGTAGATATCGTTGTCTGAGAAAAGTAAGTTGAGGGGGCCGATATCAAGCCATGGATCAAACCACAGCGATGTGCATTCCCCGTCTCCGATTTTCCATTTGAAGTGAGGTAGGAACTCGTCCCTTAAGGCAAGAATCTTTCGCCAGGCCCAAGAGCAGTGGGTAGGAGTAGATGATATCCAAAAATTCTGCCTTTTGAGATAAGTGGCATGAATCCATTTACACCATAGCGATTCTTTGTCAACAAAAAGCAACCAGATGTGCTTGGTCATGGCTGCTTTGTTGCTGTCCCTTATTCTTCTTACCCCAAGACCTCCTTCCAGAGTGGGAAGACAGACATCCGTCCAAGAAACTTTTGCGCCTCCCGGTCCCATGGTAGGTCCCTTCCAAAGGAACTGTCTACAAATTTGCTCTATTTTGTTAACTACCGAAGATGGAAGCAAAAAAAAATGGAAGCCCAGTGAGCTTGTATGGCATGTAAGACAGACTTAATAAGTTGTAACCGACCCGCGAACGAGAGGAAACGGTGGGTCCAAGATTGAACTCTATTGGTAAGATGACATACCAGGGCATTGCAATCCACTTTGTTTAATCTTGATGTGATGATAGGCACACCTAGGTAGCGAACTGGAAAGGAACCCAGAGTGAAGCCAAGAGTTTGTAAGATCTGATCCTTAATTGTATCAGACCCTCCTGAGATGAATACTTCACTCTTACTGGAATTCGGTGTCAATCCAGACCAAGTGGAGAATAACGTGAGGCCCTCCTTAATGCAAGAGATGGAAGCGACGCTCGCTTGACTAAAGATGAAAACATCATCTGCAAAGAATAGGTGAGATAACCGCGTGGCCTTACAGCGCCAGTAATATCTGTAATCCGGGTGCCTCGCCTTTGACTCGATGATCCCGGTGAAAATCTCCATAGCCAAGGTGAAGAGAAGTGGAGACATAGGATCACCTTGTCGAATACCTCTTCCGCTGGAGAAGAAACCATGAAGTTCGCCATTGATAGATATAGAAAACCTTGGAGTACGAACACATATCATGATCAATCTAGTGAGATGATTAGGGAAGCCAAAAGCTAGAAGAGTGGTCTCGAGGAAGTCCCAATCCAGGGTATCGTAGGCTTTCCTGAAGTCCACCTTAATAGCACATTTGGGAATGTATGGCTTATTATGAAAGCCACTAAATAATTCTTGAGCTAAAAGAATATTGTCACTAATACGCCTTCCCTTCACAAAGGCAGTTTGAGACGGACTGATCGATCGGTCGGGAAGAATTGCTGCAATTCTAGAAGCAAGAATCTTAGTAATGCACTTGTAGATTGTATTGCGGCAAGCAATTGGCCGGAATTCGGACACGATGATGATGCATTGGGGACTTTAGGCACCAAAGTAATGATTGTGTTATTGACCTCCTTTAGCAAATTGCCAGATTCTAGAAAGTCCATAACTGCTCCAGTGACAGAGGGTCCAACCAAATCCCAGTTCTTTTTAAAAAAATCAGCATTATAGCCATCAGGACCGGGTGCTTTATTCCCAGCAATAGAGAACATGGCATCACGTACTTCAGAAGGAAGGAAAGGTCGAGAAAGGGAATTAACCTGGTCAGGCTTGAGAGGAGAGTGGATGATCTCCAGGAGGTCTTGTGAGGATGGCCTTGCAGACAAAGCCACCGGAGCAAGAAGGTCTTGGAAGTAAGAGATGAGAACACGTTGAACTTCTAACCTTTCTGTGACTATAAGCCCGGTGCTGTCCTTGATAGAAAGGATCCGGTTACGGAGGTGCCGATGATTGACCGAGTGGTGAAAAAACTTGGTGTTATGGTCTCCTTCCTTGAGCCAGCGAATCCGAGATTTTTGTCTAAGAAATGATTCCTCAAGGGACCGGAGTTCATAATACTCCTTGATTTGGGCACGTTCCTCTATTGCCAAAGGAGTACTTAGTGGATCTTGATGGAGACTTTCCTGGGTAGCCAAGAGCGTCCTTTTTGAAGAAGCCACTCTCATGGAAATGTCCGAGTAGGCCTCTCTATTCAAGCATTTAAGGCGCCCTTTCAGAATCTTGAGCCGAGCATAAAGTCTGAACATAGGAGAGCCACTAACTTGTGTGTCCCAAGCCTGTGTCACAAGCATGGAGAACTCCGGATGCTGCATCCACAGGTTAAAAAATTTAAACGGTACCCGACGGGGGATAGGTGGGAAAATTTTAACAACCATCGGTGTATGGTCTGAGAGACCCGGGGCCAAAAATGAGGCTTCTGAGAATGAGTACTCCGTACACCAGCAATCATTGACCAGCACTCGATCGATCTTTCTTTGCTTCCTACGGGCACCAGAAGAAGTAGACCAGGTAAAGCGGAAGCCCACATAATGCAGATCAATAAGTTCGGCTTGGTCCAAGCAGTCCTTGAACTCGTCAAATACGGGAATCCATATGTCTGGGCTCCCCATACGGTCCGAAGAGTCCCGGATGGCATTAAAGTCTCCGGCAACCATCCAAGGGCTTTCCTTGAGAACCAAGCTCAACCTGATGAGATCATTCCAAAGGGGCCTCCGAGAGCCAAAGGTATGCTCACCATATACTACTGAGAATATAAGATCAGCCCCCGAACTCAAAATAGTTGCCTTGCCATGAATAAGCTGACTTGAGCTAAAGATGATGTTGAATACCACTACTAGCGGGTTCCAGCCAACCCATATACGTCCCCTTGGGGAGTGCTCATAATTAGACATCCAACTCCAACCAGGAAACAAGCCAGAAGAGATGATTCCAAAATTTCCAGCTGGAACTTTGGTTTCCAATAAACCAACACAGCTAATATTGTTAAGTCGCACAAACTGTCTAACTTCTGCTTGCTTGATAGGGTTCATGAGACCCCTAACATTCCAGCAGCCAAAAAACATGAGAAAAGGTCAAAAAATAGGGAAGGGCAGGAGGAACTACCTCCGTTTGGAACGCCTTTTGCTGGTCGAGGGTTTGGTTTTCACAGCAGGTGAAACAGAGCCTTGTAAACTCTTTTTGGCCTGCTTTGGTTGCATCTCAGAAGGAGAAGAAGCTTGGATGTCAGCCACTTGCAGGGGAGACTCGGTGCTGTGCGTGTGCAGGGGTTTCTCGGGTCTGATCAGTACCGCAGCAACTTCAGCCAGCTGCCGGTCACCTGTCTGGTCGGGTTCTGCAGGAGGGTCAGCCACCACCAGCTGCTGTTCAGCGCTCTCAACTTGCATTACCAAATTGCAAGGACTTTGAGCGGTGCCAGACTCTTCATCAAGATCATCGGCAGACGCAAATGAAGTGGGGGAAGCTGGTTCTGAAATTGGTAGAACAACTTTAAGGATAGAAGGGGAAGAAGCATCAAGGCCAGCTTTATTTTCCTGCTGTATTTTTGTAATACTAATAGCTGAGGGTCCAGACGGGGTCGAGCGCACCAGCGGCGGCTGCATACTCTCCTTACCAGACCTGCCCTTGATTTGCTGCCATTCCTCAACAAGCGTAGGGGCCGATGCCATTTCTGGCCTAGAAGAGACAAGATCTACAACTTGCTTTTCAGTCATAACCGGTTGTATAGCCATCTGCAAGTCCTCCTGAGCAGGCCGAGAAGGGCAGAGGGTATTATCAGCACACCTGTGGCCAAACACGCCACACTTTTGACAAGAAAGGGGTTTCCATTCATATTCGACTCCCACTTCCCGCGTAGTTCCATTTAACAGAACTGTAATGGAATCGCAGCAAGCTTTTGAGGCCTCTAATTCCACACAAACTCTTGCAAATGAGATCATCTTCAGTTGCTCAGTTCGTTGGTCGACATAAAGCGGTCTTCCCACCATGCTAGCAACCTTACTTAGTCCTCACGAAGACCACAACCCATATGGGAGATTCTTTAGCCTAATCCAAACTGGAACCGATGTATGTTCTCCTCTTTTCAACTCAAGCATAGAATGCCATTGTTGGAGAATTAAAGGCACACGTGCCACTGTTAACGGTCCTCCTTCGATGACCTTCCTTCTAAAGTCCGAGTCCGGGATATGAAAGAAATAAAATCCCTGGTCGTTTGCTTTTACCTCAGACAAGTGATGACCCCAAAGGTGTTTGAGTGCTGCCTCTACTAATTTAAATGGGAGTTTCTTCCCAACGAAGTATCCTACTAGGCATTGTTGCCAAAGAGGGTCAGCAGCATCTAAATCCTCCTCATAACATCTAACAATATTATCCGCAGGTGACGAAGGAGGATAATATGTAAGAGAGTAGCCTTGCACAGCGGCTTTAGCGACATTTGCCCAAGAGCGAGCTGCTGTGGGCGGATTTCCCTCTTGTTGCTGCAACACGGGAGGACGGGAATCATTTGTAGCAGCTGGGTGAGTTCGGCTGGTCCCAGCAGCTCCTATTCTTTCTCTGGACAGACCTGGTCTGCCCGTATTATGCTGCCCTGTCTCTGCTAAACCAAGGTCAGCACCTTTCCCTTTTGATGTTTGGTCGCGGGAGGGGTTTCGACCTCTCGGAGCCCTACTCTGGCTCCGATTGCGGCCCCCACCCAGCATAGGTAGTGACTTAGAAGCTAACAAGTTTCTCTCCATAGCAGCAAACAGAGTAACCAGCAAGCTATACCCATGGTAACCCTAACATCGCTCAAGCAGATCACGGCAAAGAGGGTCTTACCAGGGCTGAGAACGATGGGGGTTCTGGAGGACTCCAGCTGAGCTGCTTCTCTTCCAAAGGGCAGCTGCCGCCGGCGCCGGAGACGGCCGCGCGAAGAAGAAGCAGGGACTAAGCGATACAGAATAAGCCTCAGCAGCGAGAGAGAGGTGAACAGTTCTTAGCCTAACTTGATTATCTTTGCCCCACTATTACATCTTTTGTCTAACAAAATACAACTTATCAACCCAAGCGTTCAGTTTTTTCTTATTCTCAAGATTCTACAGTTGAGCGGCTGGGATTAAATATGTGTGTTTATAATATTCCAGATTAAACTCGATTATCATCAAGAGTACTTGAATTCATTTTTCTGGTTACTTTGGAGATCTTTCCAGGTATACTATATTATTCACTCCCTCACATTTCCAAGCACTGAAAGAACTTTTCGGGCATTCGGTGGAGAAGATGGGATGTATGTTTCTTTTCCATCAACAGGTAAAAAGTTGTCGGGTTGCATGGAAGATCGATTCACTTGAAGAGCCTTGACATGCTAAACTCTACCTTTTGTGCGCCATGCAGTCAATGTTTGAGTTTGCACGTAAATAGGTATCATCACTGACATTTTCAAAAGCCTACGGGTGTGTTGGTTTGATGAATTCTCTAATAATATTAGTGCCAAGAGAACTTTGCAGAAATCGCAGTCAGTTGCAACACATCATGGTTAATCACCGTGCATATACACTTGCTAGCCCAATTGTAAAAAAATAAGAACACATGCATCCTCATCTTGAAGAAGATCGGATGATTAGCATTACGCATAGGAACACACCGATCCACCGACTCAATTTATCCAAATGCTCCATTGCATTTATGGCCCTGATCCATAAAGTACATGCAAATGATCAATTTTATGTGACACCAATCTAAGAGGTTTGATCCGGTTGATGATTTGGGGAGGCGAGCGTCGGCTCTAAGTTAGGTTGTTTACCTTGACGACCACTTGTGATTGAAGCATAATCAATGGAATTTTTAATTTACAGCTCGTATTTGAGGAGACATTAATAGTGTCATTCTTGGGGAGAATTACCAAAAAAATCCTTAGCATTTTATAATTGTGCCCAATTCATGTTCTAAATTTTTTTTTTTTTTTTTTTTTTGGCTAATTCAGTCCTAAATATTTTACAATTATGTCAATTCAATTCATCCGGTCAATTTTGACCAATTGATGCTAATGTGGATGCCGGCCGGTGTCGGCCGTCGTCGATGCGGATAATTTTTTAAAATATTTTATTTTATTAAAATTTTCTTTTCATTGTCTTTTTCTTTTTCTTTTTTTTTTCTTTTTCTTTTTTTTTTTTTCTTTTTCTTTTTCCTTCTTTGGTTTTTTCCCTACAATGGTTGGCAAGCCTAGCTGGCCATTGGGCAAGGTCATGGGCGAGGGCCGTGAAACCCTTGCTCAACATCATCGCTCAAATCTGGGCTAGGCTTGGGGGCCGCAAGTGAGATAGCTTTGGCCAGATCTAGGTGAGGTCAACCTCGCCCTAGCCATGGAGGTTGCAGGCAAAGGTGGCCTTGCTTGTGGCTAGTGAGGCCATGGCCACCTTTACTTGAGGCTACCTGAGGCATTGGCGAAGATGGCCATATCCTCGCCTAGATCTAGGCAAAGCGCCTCCCACGGCCCCTAGACCTTGCTCAAATTTGGGCAAAGCCACATCATCCACGACCCCTAGGCCTCACTCAGATCTAAGCGAGGTTGAGCGATGGTCACAACCCTTTATGGGGAAAAAAAATCAAAGAAGGAAGAAAAGCAAAAAAGAAAAAAATTAATAAAAATTCAAATAAGTAAAATATTATTAAAAAGTTATCTAAGTTAGCATCAGCCGGCTAAATGGACTAAATTGTCATAATTATAAAAGGTTTAGGATTGAATTAGCCAACAAAATTTAAAACTAAACTGGCACAATTACAAAAAGTTTAGGACTTTTTTGATAATTTTTCTGCCATTCTTGTCCCACTATTTTGTCCAATTGAGCCAAGTTGTGGTGAGAAAAATACATATTGGGGGTGAAAGATTCACTTGGCTTTGGGATTTGTCCATGATGATGAGCATTGCAACTTTCGGAACAATGAATAAACAAAGAAAAAATTACGAATTGCTAAAAATGCACTTTTAAAGTGGTGGATAAGAGGATTAATTACACATGGAAATAACAAGACGTTAGCACGCAACGTAATTGATTACAACTAATCACGGATTGACTCCATGGCTAATCAGTTTTCGTTTATTGCCAAGTGGCTTTGAACTTGGAAGAGCATGCGTTCGTTTAACAAATTTTGTTAAAGATGATTTAACTCCAATATTAAAATTACGCACGAAAAAAAAAAAAAAAAAAAAAAGAGGTGAGAAAAGAGATAGAATGAGTTACATGTAAAAGGCTGGCACACCTAACCCACATATTTGATCAATTTATTATCACAACATACATCGAAACTACTATGGTTAGTTTTATTATTTAAGGTTGAGAATGTAGGTAATTCCTTCATATAAAAAAGTTCAAGTTTGGCATGAGATATGTTTGTAAGACATGTTACTACTCCTTTATTTAGCGATTAATAAGTTCTTGTCCAGTTTCTTATTTGAGGAGCGAGTAGACACTTTGATTGAAGAAATAACAACATTAAAGATTGATTGCGGGAGTAAAAATTCTCAAAAATAAAAAAATAAAGAAAGGCATCTTAAATCAACCAGAAACTTCACAACATTATCCCATTACATAAATCTGCATGCTCTGTAGACCGGATCATCGACACCGGCACGGGCATGCCCGTGCCCTACTTTATGGGCCCAGCTTTTACGGCTCGCGTATGGTCTCTATTATCAGCACTGATGGGCGGTTGCTCTATATTTAAAGTAGGGTTCGTGTACTTTGGATTGATGCGCGGTCCTCGTTGAATGCTACTTCACCTTAATGGGGGGTGAGTCAGCGAAGATGGAGCACCGTGTACAGGCTTTAGCACCCGAGGGTTTAAGCAGCTTCCAAGTTCCAACTTATTACCATCATGATGTCGCATTTTTACTTTGAATGGCCAAGACCACCCCTCCCTTTCGTTCTTGTTCTTGATTTTGTTCTTTTTTCTTTTCTTTTCTTTTTTTCAAATCAAACCGAGTAGTTTGGATAATCCAAAAGCTTATTCAAAAGATTTTGGTCGAATAGTCCAAACCAGCAGAGGAGCCAGAGAAGTTTATCAGCTCATGCAAACATCACGGAAATAGATGCTAATTGACAAATTGAGTTGATGACAATGCTGCTGATGCTGCTGCTACAGAAGGGAAGTCGTCCATTGCCTCCCCCAGAAAATCTTGAAGAGCAGACCACCGTGAGTAGCAAAGGGTGCGTTTGGTTCGGCTTTGGGGAAATGCACTTGGGAAAATGCAAGTACCTTTGGGTTAAAGGGGTTTTCCGAAATGCAAATACCGTTTGGTAAATTTTGCATTGTAAAACAATTTTGGCCTAAATGCCGTTTGGTGAATACTACATTTTACTAAGGGACTTTTACGATTTTTTTTTTTTTAAATTCATTTTCCGGCGACCAATTTGGTCGTCGGATGGCCGCCGGCCAGATCGGGCGCGGGCTGACCCGGCGGCCAGATCTGGCCGCCGAAAGGCCGCTGGGTCGGCGACCCGGGCGACGGCCCGACCTCGGCCGCCCGCCGAGGCCGTGCGACCGGGCGCGGCCGTCGCCCTGGGTTCGCAACCGCCGTCGCCCGGGTTCGCGACCGGCGACCGCCCGAGGCGGCGACCTCCAGCGCGCTGGGTCGCGCGACCGCCCGAGGCGGCGACCTCGGCGGCGGCGCCGGGTCGCGCGACCCAGCGCGCGACCGAGGCGGCGACCTCGGGCGGCCCTGGGTCGCGCGACCGCCCGAGGCGGCGACCTCGGCGACGCCGGGTCGCGCGACCCAGGCGCGCGACCACCCAAGGTCGCTGCCTCAGGCGGTCGCCTGGGTCCGGCGACCCGCGGCGACCCGCCGCCTGAGGTCGCCCGACCTCAGGTAGGCTCTCGGCGACCAAATCTAGCCGGCCGGAGCTTGACCGGCGGCGGCCGAATCGGCCGCCGGAGCTTGACCCGCGCCAGATCTGGCCGCCGGAGGGTGGCCGGAGGTGTCCGGCGGACGCCGGAGGGTGGCCGGAAGGTGACCGGAGGGTGGCCGGAGGGTGGCCGGCAGTCGCCGGAGGGTGCCCGGCGGTCGTCGGTCCGACGACCACGCGGGGAAGATGCATTCCGAAAATGCAAGTTGCAAATGCACCTCCAGAGGTGCATTGAGCTAAGGGACTTTAAGGATACTTGGAGATGCAATTGCATCTCCCCAAAGTCTCCCCAAAAACTGAGCCAAACGGGTTTGCATTTTCCCAAGGGGCTTTCGGGGCTGAAAGCCCCTTGGGAATGCTGAACCAAACGGGCTCAAAGAGGGGAGCGAACACTAGCGACTCGACTGCCATTAGTTGGACGAGGATGTTGAGTGGTGGGCCTGAAGGGTCCTTCAGTGGATCGCCAACGGTCTCTCCACTTTCAGCTTTTCTGGAAAGCTCCAAATCTCCTGGGCAATCAGTCTTCACATGCTCTAAAGCACCATCCTGAAAGCAAATTCAAGATATTTAGGGGAAAAAAATCTGTTAAGTCAGACAAGCTTTCTTAGCGGGTTGCTGAACCACCACAGACGAGTATAATCGATGAAAACCAGTTGTCAAGCAGTCGGAGCAGCTGCATACCTTAATGTACTCTTTCGTTTTGTCCCATGCTCCGCCATTGTTGGATGCCGAAATTGCAATCTGTTCGAAAGCAAGCCCAACGAATAATATTCATCAGGAAAACACTTCATTCAAATGAGACAACCGACAGGAAGCTCCCCCATTGTCATAGATATGATGAAAAGAGCATTAACTCAGCAGTTCACCAACCTAACACAAATTTTCAACTATGAAGAAACTACAATATCTTAACCCAGTTTAACAAGCATTCTATCGAGAGACATACCTTGAGCAACGCAAACTACCAAAATAGATAGACATTAATTACTCTGGTAAAGATTACCTGAACAACAGAACCGAGAGAGCCAAACAAAACACCACACAACGTCTCCACACCAAAGACAGTCCCGAAGAAAAGTGGTGTAAACGTGTCAAGGGCACCAGGTAGAATCATCCCTAAGACAGAAGCATCATTTAAAATTTTGAAGCATGTAGCATAGTTAGGTTCCTTATGACCCCCCATGAGGTCTGACTCCTCCTCTAACTGCGTGCAGACCTCCTTAGCCATCTTCAATCCTGCACGCCCCACACTTTTCATGGTCATAGCTGAGAACTTGTAAGGAAGACCGGCGCCAGCGGTCAAACCGATGAAGAAATTCGGTGTCAGGATATGACCAAGAGAGATTGCTGCACGACTCACAAATGCAAGAATCAGAGCGATAGACACCAGGGCAGCTGATTCAATGGCGAATTCCTACATACCAGATAAGAAAGGAAAAAAAAAAGGTCCATCCAATATTAGATTTAAACGACAGGAAAGTAGAATTTGCCGATAGGGCTAATATTGAGAATGATAGAGCAGCTAAAGGAAAGGAGGGCGATTTTAGCCACAATCAAGCCACACCTGCAGCAATTCAAAAGGACTCGCATAACTAACGTAAGATTTAGTCATTTATGGTGAAAAAGAAATTATTTGGACAATGTGCACAGATTCTGGATGACCCGGATGTAATCTCATGAAAAGTTCCTACGCGCAGACAACCTTCCCTCTCCTATGTTATGGATTTTATCAAAGTAAGCTGCTAAAAGGACAACAGGAGAGTGTCGATACTATATTCACATGCAAGGATTGTCTGTACCTTCCCAATGGCAGCTGTAATATCGCCAGCAGTGTCAAAGTCTCCCACGCCAGCCACCTCAGCAATACGTTCAGCATTGTTGCTGATGGGACCATAAGCATTTATGGCCAATCGAGTGGCAAAGGGACTTAGCATCCCAAGGGCAGCCACAGCAATTCCATACGTGGCTGCAAGACGGTAACACACGAAAATGCTAATGGCAGCAAAAAATGGGATACTGACAGAGCCAAGGGCAACACTAACGGTTTTGAGAACCCCTTGGAGACCACCGTGGAAATCGATGGCAACAACCTCTTGGAGACACCTGCGGCAATTGTTGGCAGCATCATCTTGGAGACAGCAGCGGAAATTGTTGGCAGCATCATTAACATGTTGGAGACATCTGCAGAGATGAGGATCATTACTTGGTCAGCAAATGACCATCAACAGTTGTAAAGATTCATATCATTCATTTAATTTAGCAAATTTAACACCTGAAGTAATCGTTGGTGTAATATTTATTGAAAATTCCACTAATTTGCCCCGCCCAAAGACCAACACCAACACACAAGGACAGCTGCCTGCAAGATCATATCCATAGTCAGCGACTATATAAGCTCAACGTGTTGACTTAATCCCGTAAAATTCCGCTGACATTAAAGCATGTCACATGAGGAACATTAGAAGAAAGCAGCATTTAGGATCAGAAAGATAAGTATCGTCAAAGAGGTTTACCAGTTCTTCACAACTTTCGGCGACCCAAAGTCGTCAATTGTGAATGATGAGGGCAGAGCAATCCAGCTAACAATAGCAATTCCAAAAGTCAATAGAATTGTGGAAAAAATGAGTTGCTTCTCCAAATCAGGCATGATTCGTCCCACGAGAGTTGTGATCAAGCAAACAAGAATACCCATTGAGCTGATAAGCAGGGGATAACTGTTAACATATTGATCCAATTTCTAGAATTATCTAGTATAACCTTTTGCTAGAAAAGTCTAGAAAAATCCTATCACTTAGGCAACTAGAGTAGTCTAGAAAAATCATCAACTAGAGTAGTGTAGAAGAGTCAACAACTAGAGTAGTGTAGAAGAATCTAGAGATAAGAGTAGCATGCCTATAAATAGGCTTGGGGGACGTCCACTAAAAGGATCCCCAACACAGCAACTTCAGCTCCTCTTTTCCCTTGTATTACCCACCAACTAATAAAAGTTTTCTTTATTTTTCCCTTGTGCTTCCTTTGCCAAATAACCTTCTCAAAAATACATCCATATTTCATAGTCTATTTTACACACACAAGCACACGCTTCCGCAAATAACCAACAGTGGTATCAGAGCCACGTCTTTGGTTGGTATTGGGCGTTTGTCCTAACCACCCACTCCTAAAAACTACCCATCCAAATTCCAAACAACTAAACTATGGCCACTTCTACATCATCAGCATTTCCCATTCCTATTTTTGATGGGAATAACTATGATTTTTGGAGTATCAAAATGACTACCTTCTTGATGGCCCAAGACCTATGGGACATCGTGGAAAAGGGTTACGAGGCTCCGCAAGAAGGTGCGAGTGTTCCGAAGGATCAACTGCAAAAGGATGCAAGGGCACTTTATTTTATTCAACAAGCACTCTCGGAAACGATATTTCCGAGAATAATAGGAGCGAAGACTGCAAAGGGAGCTTGGGAGATACTTCGAGAAGAATTTCAAGGATCGGAAAAGGTACGTATTATCCGGCTTCAAACTTTAAGAAGAGATTTTGAGAATTCTAAAATGAAAAATTATGAGACCGTCCAAGAATATTGTGGAAAATTAAAGGAACTAGTTAATCAAATGAGAGCCTACGGAGATGAGATCACTGACCAAAGGGTCGTAGAAAAAATATTGGTGTCACTTACTAAAAAATACAATTCTATCGTGACAACTATAGAAGGAACTAAGGACTTGGCGACTCTATCGGTGAGTGAATTAATTGGCTCTCTAGAAGCACATGAGAAAAGATTGATGGCACAAGATGAAGATTCAATTGAAAGTGCCTTTCAATCTAAAATAAACGTACGGTCTCATCAATCTAAAAATGGTGGAAGGAGCTCATGGAAAAATAAAAAAGGAGGAGAAACTACACAAAGGGAAAAGTATCCACCTTGTGGCATTTGCAAAAAAACAAATCATATGGAGAAGGATTGTTGGTTCAAAAATAAGCCACAATGCCGCTTTTGTAAAAGATATGGCCACGTAGAAAAAGATTGTCGATCAAAAACAAATAATCAAGCTAACTATGTTGAAAAAATGAAAGAAAGTGAAGACAATATATTCTACGCGGGCCAAGCGGCAAATAATAAGAAAAACGATACATGGTATATTGATAGTGGGTGTAGCAATCATATGACTGGGGATGAATCTATATTCGCCGATATTGATAAATCGGTGAATTCCCAAGTAAAATTGGGTAATGGTGCATTAGTGGACGTTAAAGGAAAAGGCACCATTGCCGTAGAAACAAATAAAGGACCAAAATATATTCATAATGTATATCTAGTTCCCAGTCTAGCGCAAAATCTCTTGAGTGTGGGACAAATGATTCAAAGTGGGTATTCTTTATACTTTAGAGGAGATACCTGTATTATCTATGATAAATATAAAAACATCATTGCCTCTGTTAAGATGGAGAATAAAAATTTTCCTATTCGATGGAAATATATTAAAGACATAGCCATGAAAGCTCAACTTGATGATTCATGGCTATGGCATCGAAGATTTGGCCACTTCAACTTTGCTGGACTAAAAACTCTCCATCAGAAAAATATGATGAGAGACTTTCCAGCTATTTCAGAAATTTCAAATGTTTGTGAAGGATGCCTTCTTGGAAAACAACAAAGGCAGTCCTTCCCATCTAGAGGTGCATGGAGAGCTAAAAAGCCATTAGAGCTAGTCCATACGGATGTGTGTGGTCCAATGAGGACCCCTACACTTAGTCAAAATAAATATTTCATCCTATTCATTGATGACTACACTAGAATGACGTGGGTATACTTTCTTCGAGAAAAATCGGAGGTTTTCTCCATCTTTAGAAAATTCAAGAACCACGTCGAGAACCAAAGTGGCCGAAGAATCAAAGTCCTAAGGAGCGACGAGGCACGAATACAACTCAAGAGAGTTCAATAAATTCTGTGAAGATGAAGGAGTTCATCATCAACTAAGCGTTGGCTACGCCTGAGAACAAAATGGAGTAGCGAAAGGAAGAATAGAACCGTCATGGAGATGGCAAGGTCCATGCTAAAGGAGAAAGGCCTTCCTAACACCTTACAGGCAGAAGCAGTCTACACGGCTGTATACCTCTTAAATAGGTGTCCAACTAAAGCAGTCCAAAATAAAACTCCAGTCGAAGCATGGAGCGGACGGAAGCCTTCAGCGAAGCATCTCAAGGTGTTCGGCTGCATATGCTACGTTCACATCCCTGCTCAAAAGAGGAGTAAGCTCGACGAGAAGACTGAAAAAGGAATATTCCTTGGTTACAGTGATCAATCAAAAGGTTATCGAGTTTACAACCTAAGAACTAAGAAGCTCGTGATCAGTCGAGACGTCGAGTTCGATGAGAATGCTGCTTGGAATTGGAAGGATGAGAAGATCGAAAAAAAGTATGTCGCCTTGCCAAACACGTCACCTACTCAAGAGGAGTCAACAACACAAGAAGGAGGAGAAGTGCCAGATTCCACCACTCACAGTGTGACTCCACCAATCTCTCCAAGAGTGACGCAAGAAGAATCTCCTCCAGAGTCTCCAGTACTAAGGGTAAAAACCCTTAGAAGAATTTACGACACATGCAACTTTGTTGCTTTAGAACCAGAAAACTACGAACAAGCATCCAAAGAAGAAGTTTGGATAAAAGCCATGGAAGAAGAGATCAAAATGATCGAGAAAAATAAAACTTGGGAGCTCGTCGATCGCCCTGAAGACAAAGAGATCATTGGTGTCAAGTGGGTCTACAAGACGAAGCTTAATGCGAGATGGATCCATCCGAAGCATAAAGCAAGGCTTGTGGCGAAAGGATACTTGCAACAACCAGGTATTGACTATACTGAAACTTTTGCTCATTGTTGCTCGCCTTGATACTATTCGAGTACTCATAGCCCTTGCAGCACAAAAAGAATGGAGGATCTATCAACTAGATGTGAAATCGGCATTTCTAAATGGATATCTTCAAGAAGAAATATATGTGGAACAACCACAAGGCTTTATTGTCAGAAGGCAAGAAGAAAAGGTTCTAAAGCTTAAAAAGGCTCTTTATGGATTAAAACAAGCACCACGAGCATGGTATAGCCGAATAGACGAATACTTCACCAAGCAAGGATTCAGGAGGAGCATGAGCGAGCCAACGCTCTACATCAAGACCCAAGGTAAGTCCGACACACTCATTGTCTCTTTGTATGTAGATGATCTCATATATACGGGGAACAATGAAGTGATGATTCAAGAATTCAAAGAAGAAATGATGAAGACATTCGAGATGACGGACTTGGGCTTGATGCACTACTTTCTTGGCATCGAAATCAACCAAAATGGAGGAGTCTTTATTTCGCAAAAGAAATATGCGAGAACCTCTGAAGAAATTCAAGATGAACCATTGCAAAATAGTTGCAACACCGCTTGTGACAAATGAGAAGCTACTAAAGGAAGATGGAGCGGAAAAAGTTGACGCTTCTCTCTCGAAGTTTGATTGGTAGTCTACTATATCTCACTGCGACACGACCGGATATTATGTACGCAACAAGTCTATTGTCGCGGTTCATGCAAAGTCCGAGTCAAATTCATTTTGGTGCAGCCAAAAGAATTTTGAGATACTTACGAGGAACTACAAACTATGGCATTTGGTATCGGCCAAGTGCAAATGCCAAGCTCATCGGCTATACTGATAGTGATTGGGCGGGATCAGCGATGACGGGGAGGAGCACTGCGGCTATGCATTCTCTTTGGGTTCCGGAATGTTTTCTTGGACATCCAAAAAACAAGATTCGGTGGCACAATCCTTTGCAGAAGCTGAATACATTGCAGCTGCTCTTGCTACGATCCAAGCACTATGGCTTCGAAGAATTTTAGAAGATATTGGAGAAGCACAGACGGAACCGACTCCAATACTTTGCGACAACAAGTCAGCAATTGCCATATCGAAGAATCCAGTCTTCCATGGAAGAACCAAACATATCGACATCAAATATCACTTCATACGAGAGGTGCGAGCAATGGAGAAATTGAGCTCAAATCGCAAGACGGAAGATCAAGTTGCTGATATATTTACTAAAGCTCTTCCGCCAGCCAAATTCGAGAAGTTACGAAGCACGCTTGGAGTATCGCGAAATTGGATCAAGGAGGAGTGTTAACATATTGATCCAATTTCTAGAATTATCTAGTATAACCTTTTGCTAGAAAAGTCTAGAAAAATCCTATCACTTAGGCAACTAGAGTAGTCTAGAAAAATCATCAACTAGAGTAGTGTAGAAGAGTCAACAACTAGAGTAGTGTAGAAGAATCTAGAGATAAGAGTAGCATGCCTATAAATAGGCTTGGGGGACGTCCACTAAAAGGATCCCCAACACAGCAACTTCAGCTCCTCTTTTCCCTTGTATTACCCACCAACTAATAAAAGTTTTCTTTATTTTTCCCTTGTGCTTCCTTTGCCAAATAACCTTCTCAAAAATACATCCATATTTCCTAGTCTATTTTACACACACAAGCACACGCTTCCGCAAATAACCAACAATAACACACTGCAGTGAAGTCGTGATTGGTTCCAAAAGAAGAGATGGAAGCAAGAACAAGGGCAGCGCAGGATGATTCGGCATAAGAGACAAAAAGATCAGTCCCCACATCAGCAATATCCCCAACAATATCACCAACAAAATTAGGAATCACCTGAATGATTAAGATCAATGCCCTTTATGACTAAAAGTGATTGATATGCTTAAGAGATAGAGCTACAGTAAAAGAGTACATACAGCTGGGTTTCGATCATCTTCTGGGCTATTTCGCTTAATTTTTCCAACCGGATGAACACAAACATCAGCAGCCTTGGCATAAATTCCACCGCTGGCCCTTCCAAAGAGAGCCATGGAAGATCCACCAAGACCATAACCGGTAATAGCCCCAAAAAGACCTTCCCAGTCATTGCCATAGTACAACATGAAAAGATTGATTGCAAGATAGAGAACGAGAAGACTGATAGCAGCAAGAAGAAATCCCATAACTGCACCAAACCTAAAAGCAGCAATGAAAGCTCTTCCAACGCCATTTCTCTCTTCCGAGGCAGTCCTTGCGTGAGCACAGATAGCAATTTTCGTGCCAAGGAAACCAGAGAGGACTGATGTGACAGCACCAAGTAGGAATGAAACAGTACTGAAAACGGCAGTGGCAAGCGCAGGCTTGCACGTGTTTAAAGGATCAAACTTGCAAGGCCGGCTTTGGAAAAAGCCAAGGCAGACGAAGATTAGAACCGCAAAAGCAACCCCGAAAACTACATCATACCGGTACTTTCTGAACAGAAAAGATTTCACTCCTGTTACAATCACAAACGACAATTCAGTCCTCTCTATCAAGCAAATAAAGCAACAAGTCCGATTATTGACATTCTACATTATGTGTGACGAAATAAGATATAACTCAGTTAAATCCAATTACTTTATTCCATTGCATAATTTTGTGGAAACTAGTTCAAAGAAATGAGAAAGGCTAACCTACAGTGCCGCCAAAAGAGTATGGTTTAAGGTTACGATTCACCTTTGGCAAGGTGAACAGTGTGAGTGTTAAATCAAGCTGGCGAGAAGAGGGACGGTAACATAGTGAGTATTGAGTAGGACAAGATGTGAAAAGTGGTGAAAGAAAGAAAGTACCCACTTCTGCAAAATAATTAATGAAATAAAAAGAACTAAATATTCAGTACAACATCCCGGAACCAGAATATTATTGTTAATAGATCTGAAACATTACTTTAAATTAAAGCATTGCAAACAAAGAAGAAAATAGAAACACATTATGACCTTCAATAGTAAACGGTAGGTTAGAGCCGAAATAAAACTAAGATTATGGAAAAATAGCGAGAACTAAGGTTAGAGGCGAACTTAGGAGTTAGAACTAGAAGAGGAGAAGGGTGAACTGCTACCGGGGAAAAATTATTGGAAAAAAATAAAATAAAAATAAAAATTTCACATTAGAACTGATTATGCTCTAGTTCGAAAGATTATTCAAATCAAAATGATAAGAAATAGGTATGACACATTGTCACATTTTAGGACATTAGTTAGGAGAAGTAAAGAAATACTTTAGAATTGAAGGCCGTACGTCCTCGGCAATTCACCTTTTCATTACAATATGCTTCTACCAAAGCCAATTACATATAAACATAATCCAAAATAGACAGAAGAAAGATATTAAACCTAGGCTCCGTTTGTTTTCTAGATTACTTGACGTATTAAAAAACTGTGCTCGAATAAGTGACTTTTATGAGAAAATGACTATATTTTCCGATATTCTGCCGAAACTTGAAAAGAATTGAAAATTATTTTCTGCCATTTGGAAATGAAAATTTTCTTTTGTTTTTCCTGAAAAAAGCATGCACTAGTTGCGTGATATAAAGGCTACATGTATTATACAAACCAAAAAAAAAAAAAGGCTACATGTACCATAATATCAACTTTTAAATATAATTTTATCGAATTAAATTTTCATAACTTAAATACTTTTATAAATTGTAAACAACATTTTTATCTTATGAAACCCGGTCTCAAGCTTAAGCCCCGGGCCCAGCCTTGGGGAACTTGGGCTTGGGCGCTAGGTCCTAGGGACTTGGGGCACAACTAGTAAAGTCCCAAGCATGATGCCAAGGTCTTGAGCTAGGCTTCAAGGGTCCAAACCCCACCATCGAGAACCTGGACTCAATTTTGAGGGCCCTGCCTCGGGCATTGGGGAGTAGGCCTTGACCAACGGGGACTTGGGCCTAGCTATCGTGGTCCCGATTGTAGGAGCTAGGATTTCTTGAGCTCAGCCGCTATAAACCTCCAAGCGTGGGCATTGAAGACCTAGGCCTAGCCTCAATGGACCCAAGCCTAGGTGCTGATGACTTGAGCATGGAAGCTGGGTACCTAGGCCTAGGCGACTTGACATAAATTACAGATTGAATGTATTACTTTATAATAGATGAGAACATCACTTGTCGATTTATCCATATGAATAGAGAAAATGAATTCTTTGAGAGGGGGATCATGAAAGCTCTAAACTTAATTGAAGTTTGTTGATGTCACCTGATATGAAATAACACAAAACTTAGCTTGGGAAAACGTTTTCGCAACCTTACCCCGTCATCAAATTTAATCTGTCGTACAATGAACATGCACCCAAATGCAACACTGAGTTTGACTTACTCAAACCAGTTCTAGAGCTAATAAATCAATTAATGTTTTAAGACATGTAATTATCCGTAGGTTATCCCCGTACATTAATCAAATATACTTGTGAAACATCTATATTGGGAGCATTCTTGTCCCGTGATGACATAAAATAAAATGCCTCGCGGTCCTGTGGGAGCCTGCACCAAAGTTGGTGAGCGAAGAGACAGAAAACATTCACGTGGCGTGGACAACACATGCATTTACTTAACCCCAGAGTAATATTTGGTGCAACTCCACGACATTAATGTAATAATCCATTCCGCAGGCCGCACATGTCGCTCGCAGGCCTACCTTTTAGAAAAAACCTGCAAGCTCCTCTCTCTTTCTCCTTCGTTTCTCTCTCTTCTTTCACTGTTTTCTTCCTTTTCTTTTTGCCTTCTGAAGCCATGGACGACGCTTGCGCCGTGGATTGTAGTGGCCAACCATGGACGAGTCACTCACAAGCATACCGACGCTCATCCATGGCCGTGGCCGGCATCATTCGGGCATGCTATTGATTCCATGGGTATCCATCATTCCCATCCAGCCATGGATGACGCTCGCCGCTAGACGACTCGTGAGATGTTCATCACAGGTCGTCCACCAGCCCCGTGGCCGCCCCCGGGTCCAAGAGCAAGCCCAAATCCCTCGTTGTTCTCAACCCCAAGCCTTCCCTCAGCCCCTAGGTCCCCTAGGTCCCTATGGCTCCGATGTCGTCACCTCCCGACCCAGCTTCCAGATCTCGCGAGGGTTGAGCCCTCGTTGAATCCAACAAAAGCGACCCTCGCCTGTGGCTGGCGAGGACCATGACACCCTCGCCAGCCTCTCTCCTGTGGCTGGTCGCAGGTCACAGGCCAAAAGCAAATAAAGACAAAAAAGACAAAAAAGAAAAGAAAAGAAAGAAACAGTAAAGTGGAGAAAAAGACGTGTGAGAGGAGAGAGAAAGGAAGAGATGCCAATTTCTGACAGAGCGGGCCCACATGACAAACACCACCAACATCATTCCAACCATCTTCCTGGGAAGAGACCTGCATGAGTATATGTTATACTACAGTGCTCAGATCCGTCCCTCAAAGCTCTAGCCGCTGCGACAAACCCTAAAAATGACTCGCACCCCAAGCAGCAGAAGCTCATGATTTCGCTGACGTATCATCAGAATTCAGAATCCAAGATTTGAGTTTGATGCCGTGCTGTTGCTCAGGCAGATGCGAGATTGACCCGAAAAAATCTATTAATGAACAGCGTAAGTGAGACAGAGAAAGGAGGGGTTGAACTCCAACCTCTGTACGCCTAGAAAAAGAAAGACTCGCAACCCCCGAAAATCAAATGTACTTCATTCTCTGTCTTCGTTTTTTTGTTTTTCTCTCTCGGACAACGAACATGAGCTAAAAGCTTACGAGCTTATTGGAAAACGCGACCACAGGATTTCACTACCGAAAGATCTAAACTGTTTGAGAATGTCCGACTGTAAATCCTGAGTGCAGCAAAAAGGAAAAGTTCCATAAAGCAGACAAGTTGTGAAGCTATAGGATCTGTATAAAGTCACCTTCAGAGACGCCCTTCTTTATCTTAGCACACGTGGCCTTAGCAACTCTGTGGTCGGTGGCTGTTAAGCGTTGCTCTTCGTCGATGCAGTTGTTGCTATTGCGCTCTCCGGTGATGCGGTTGTTGCTATTGCGCGAGTCGTGGCGCCACTGCACCAGGGAGAACGAGATCCCAATGACGGCGCAGACTGGGATCACGATCTCCGTTGCAAGAGCTGGAAGCAACCCCATCCTCGCGGGAACTCTAGACTAGGTTGCTGGAATCGCTAGACTCGACGCCTATCAAAGTTAGAGAGAGAGAGAGAGAGATGCAGAGAGGAGTGAAGTCGGGAGTGCCCTCGTCTATAGGGGAAGTGGCGAGAGTTTCATATGAAGAGAATTAGAATGTTATGGTTATGTGCAAGCGACAGTAAAAGATCCAAGCCCTTTGACGTCCTCCGTCAGATTTAAAAGCGATGGACCGTCGTTCGAGAGTAGGATAATCGGACGGTGAAAGCATGAGCAAGTACAATCTCATCGTGTATTTTTTACGCATCCATGTCTGAATAGGAGGAATGTATTATTATTTATTAATATCAACATATATATTTATACACGCACTTTTATATCCGCATTGAGCTCGTTTGTACTCGGGCTAAAAGATTTGCGCTATTTCCATTAATTTTATGCGCTCGACGATTAAATAAACCCGTACGAATGAAAAAACCAAACATAGTCAAATAAATGGAGCATCCTCTCGTGTCAATGAGGATGACGTGCTGGAATTACTGTCTTTGCACTCGCATATATTTTTGTCTTAATTGCTGGATTTTAAAGAAAATTACCTTTAAAAACTCAAACAATTTTTTGAGTTTTCATCTTTTTCTATGGGGTTAATATTTTCCCTTATCAAAGGTAGGGATAGGGATGAACATAACTTTAGGGTAGAATCTAAAACCGAATAATCGGACTAATGAAAATATGTTCAATTCCAAGTTCAAGATATGTATAGTAGGTTAGATTCCAAAATTGACCAGGGTTAGGTAGGTGGAACCTAAAACCTAAAATTTAGAATATGTTTTTTGTTTTTATTGGTGTATGTCTTTGCGCAATCTTACAGTATTCCATAGCGTCTAATTATTAATGTATAATCTAAAACCACTAGTCTGAGCTTCCATTTCATGACTTAGACTTTTACTTTGTTAGTGTTTCATATTATTCATATATATAAATATAAATTGTGATCAGTGAATTATACTAATAAGTGGTGATCATTAAAAGTGATAATTAATTGCAATCATTTGTTTAATAATACAGCTAGAACCTAATAAAACTTGGAACCTCATCTAGGTTTAAAAAAAATAAGTAACTTGTTCTAGTGTAAGTTCCAAGTTTTAGATGGAACTTGTACGGAATTAGGAACCACTGACTTTTACGTAGGAGTATACAAAATGGACCATTCAAATCGAGAACCACTTAAACCAGACCCAACAGGCCGATTGGGTCCGATTCTTGAGAAAGTCAGTCCGGTTCTCTATTCCTAAAAGTGGAACCGATATCCAAGTGATCTTATTCCCAATTCCAAGGGGCAACCGAATCAATTATATATACATATATATACATATATATGTGTATGTATGTATCAAAAAGATTAGTGAAATGTGAACTAAACCCTAAGTGAAATACTTTACTCCTCTTGATTTATCGAGTCTCATCTAGTCGCCACTTGCCAACGTCAATTCGCTGTCTATCGTCTTCTCTCCTTTGGCTCATCCGTCATTCGCCATTTGCCATTTGCCGTTTGCCGTTTGCCATCTCTCCTTTCCTATGTTTTGTCGTCCGCAAGCTACTCGTCCTCATTTTTTGGTTAGTCTTTTCAATTTGAGGATCATTACTGATGTTTGATCATTCATGGTTGCAAGATAATCCTTATCTCTATGATATTGATTGGTGGGTTTAGTTTATTGTTTTTTATTTGCAATTTGTGTGGTCAACTCATTTTGTTTCCATGGCACAGAAGGTTGCTTCGTGGACAAAGTGATTTGCCATGTTAAAATCATTGAGAATACTGACCCCAAAAAAAAATACATTGAGAATGTCCTAGAAAATTAATAAATAATGTGATGTCCTAGACTTAATAGTTTACAAAGTAAAATTATTTCTGATGGGTCTCTTCTTCTTTTTTCCTTTTTACTTCCATCATAGATGTTAGTAATATATGTGTAATCAACGTGTTTTGATCAGTCTACATCGATTCGTTACTGCATTGGCTTTTTCTAGAAAAGTAGTTGGGATCACAATTCCAATTTTAAAACATATGATATCAAGTAGTAAAGAAAAAAAAAGTGATCGATTTTAATTTCCAGCCACATAAATCGCCGATAACACTCAAGTTAAATAATGTTTGAATTATTTGGCGCTCGACCGGTAAAGTTACTATATTTATATTGTCCTTGTCTCCAAATTAGAAAGTAGAATAATGCATCGGATAAAAGATTCTAGGAGCATGCGTTCTTCAAGCGATTCAGCGGTCAATAAATTATAATTTATAGATTATGCCATGAGAGCGAGTGCAACGAACAATTCGCCCCACCACCTTGGGGATTTTTCGAGATCCACGCTGCGCAGGGTCATTTCAGGATGGATATTTGTCGAGCATGGGAACGTCGGAATCTTTTCTCGAATATAAATCTGATTTGTCCGTTGCCTGACCAGTGCCTGCATTTCGCGCATACACCAACATTCGATGAACGAGTCTTGGTTTTCTTTTACCAATAAGACACGTGACAACTTAAGCCTAATTGACGGTTAACCCACATATCGAGCAAAAGTTAAGAACCACATACTTGGTTCCACTGAAAATTACAAATTCCCACGCAGCTTTTGCATCGTGGTAGAATGTCTTTTCAACTACAATTTCAGGCATAAGTCTCGGAAGAATAGATTCTTTACCTTTAGGAAGAGCGAAATCTCTAACAGGGAAGACAATGGAGACTGAGTATCTTCCTAGCAAGGAACATCCTCAAAGCTTCCGCGACCTTCTCAGGCCTGAGAAACATGGCAACCGTCGAAACTAAACGATTGAAAAACGAAAGGCTAGAATTAAGAGCACCGTAAGTACTCGGAGAAGCCTAATCTTCATGTGGCATGTGACGCGCACCCTCTATCGCCTTAAGTTTTATCATTGAAGGGTTCCATTTCTGAAATTCTCCGGCCACTGAATGGGGTAACTACTCGTCTGATACACCCCGTGCGAGTAATATGGTTTTATCGCAACTATGAATGAAAAAAGAACAGCAATATAAGCAGAGAGAAAAGGGGGAGAATTGCCAAAAGTCTAAACCTATTGGGGTTGTCGGTCGATCCTAAACCTTTTTGACCGATTCGATTCAGTCCTAAACCTTTTGCGATTGTGCCAATTGAGTCCATCCGGCCAAATTTGGCCGGCCGGGGTAACGTGGGCCGGCCGGCGCCGGCGACAATATTTTAATAATTTTTTTTTGATTTTTTTATTATTTTCCGAATTTTTTTATTGTTTTTTTAATTTTTCTGTTTCTTTTTTTTTCTCCCCTCCCCCCTCCCCTCCCCCTCGGGGCGGTGGCCGGCCAGCGCCGACGAGGCTGCCGGCCACCGTGCGAGGGCGCGAAGCCCTCGCCGCGACCGCGCCTGACACTGGGGCGCCGGCAAGGGTCGCGGCCGGCCGCCGGATCCGGGCGAGGCCGGCCTCAGCGAGGCGGCTTCGCCCGATCCGGGCGCCGGCCGCGGTGAGCGGCTTCGCCCGATCCGGGGGCCGCCGGCGAGGGTCGCGGCCCGGCTTCGCCCGGATCCGGGCGGCGAGGCAGCTCGCCATGGCCGGGCGGGCGAGCGGCCTCGCCGCGGCCGGGCGAGGCCATGGCGGGCACAGGCGAAGGTCGCCATGGCCTCGCCGGCCGCGGCGAGGTCGCTTCGCCCGCGGCCGGGCCATGGCGAGGCCGCCTCGCCGCGGCCCCCGAGCCTCGCCCGGTGCAGGCGAGGCCGCCGGCGAGGGTGGCCGGTCGACGGGGCCGCGACCCTCGGCCGGCCGCCGGCGAGGGCTTCACGGCCCTCGTGCGGTGGCGGCGGCTCGTCGGAGCTGGCCGGCCTTTGCCGCCGCCGGCGGGGGAGGGATGGGGGAGAAAAAAAGAAAAGAAAAACAGAAAAATTTAAAAAAACAATAAAAAATTCGGAAAATAATAAAATATTATTAAAATATTATTAAAATATTATCGCCGGCGCCGGCAAGCATCCACGCTCACCCGGCCGGCCAAATTTGGCCGGATGGACTCAATTGGCACAATCGCAAAAGGTTTAGGGATCGAATCGGTCAAAAAAAAAAAAAGGTTTAGGATCGACCAGAGACAACCCCAATAGGTTTAGGACTTTTTTGGCAATTCTCCCGAGAAAAGGTGATCTCAAAAAGAACAATGGAAATTTGCCCGCAATTTATGATTTCAAATGAAAAGTCATAAGTAATATGAGTTGTCATTAAATTATGTCTTGAATGTGAGTCATGTATGAAACTGAACCAAATTGAATGATGTGAATTGAAATTATTGACCTTATCCTTAAGTAATTGAAGCCCTCGTGATTGTTAGAGATATCCATCCAAGATCTGACCAAGACTATGATTTCCTATTTTGGTTTAATCTGGTATCTCAAGAGCAGAAGAAGATGTACGATGAACATCTTATCTAAAATCCACACAAGGAAAAGGTAAATTTAAATAATCGGTGGGTCCAATCCAAAATAAGTCCCTATTAGACAAAGAAAAAGGAAAATGGCAAATACCACCAAAAACCTTAAACTATGTCACATGTGACAATTTTACTCTGAACTATTTTTTAGCCACTAAAAAACCCCAAACTATGCCACTTGTAACAATTTTACCGTAAACTCTTTTTTGTACTACCAAAAACCACAAATTATGCCACTTGTGACAATTTTACCCTGAACTTTTTTTGTACCATAAAAAACCTTAAACTATGCCACTTAGGACAAATTTACCCCAAACCTTTTTTGCTAAAGGGCATTTTCGTCCTTTTCCATTTTCTTTTTTTTTCTTTTTTTTTCTCCTTCTTCCCTCTGCCAGCCATGGTAGAGGGAAGATGGTTATGGCCGCCCTCGCCGACGTCGGCGTCATGCGAGGGCGGGCCTCGTCGAATCTGGCTTGGGCGGCCCTCACTCGACGCCGACGAGGGCTTCCGCAATGTAGATCGTAAGCCACAGATCCTTCATCAAGAGGGTGAGGTTGCAAGTGCCATTGTAAATCGCATGATAGCAGACCTATCGATTTGCGACTTTGGCCAATAACATGAGGATCGAGATGGTGGCCACCGAAAGTTGAGAACCATGACAAGTTTAGGAAAATAGCCTGAGAACCACGGCAAATTTAGGAATTGATGGTATTGCAAAGCAGGCATCCATCCATTGGTGTTTTAGGCGATTATGTGTGGGGGTTAGAATGCCTCTTAATGTTCAATTTGGTGGATAATGTCTTCTCATTAAGTTTTGTGTGGCCATTTTTTTTTAAATGGTCAATTAAGCATCAATGGTCATGTTTTTCGTGACTGGTTTTGGCTATTCTATTAATGAGATTAAAGGATAACACATGCGTCACAAGTCCATAAGTGATGGTTTGAGTGCCAACATTTGTTAAGGCAGTAACTTTAGCGTGAATTATGGTTAATACTATAAAAAAATCTCAAATTGATATGTTTTCGACAAATTTAGCCCAAACTAATTTTTTAAGCACAAATAATCCCAAACTGGCACATTTATAACAAATTTACTCTTAATTAGTTTCCGTAAAATTTTACTGTCAAATTACTAAATTTAATGACATGTAACAATTGGTGAGTATACTAATTTGGGACTTTACCCTCTGTTTATTATAGGGGTATTAATTTGTGATTTTTTGTGATATTAATATAATTTTACGAAAACTAACAGAGAGTAAATTTGTTACATATGTACTAGTTTGGGATTTTTAGTGGTTAAAAAATCATATTGAAATAAATTTGTCACAGTGTACTAGTTTAGAGTTTTTTGTGATAAAAAAATTACATTGTGATAAATTTGTCACAAGTATACTAATTTTGGATTTTTTGTGGTATAAACCCTTGATAAAAACGGTGACTTATTGTTTTAACTTATTAAAAAAATTAAAAGTTGGACACTTCCACAATTGACTTACAAAAAAGCATGAGGGCTACTTGCTAGTACAATGTTGTGCTTGCACCACTAGCACAAACAAGTGCCAGTGCTGGCACAAGATTACACCAAACTTGCTAGAGCAAAACTAGGCTTGTTGGTGCAATTTTATGCTTGCACCGACAGCACAAACAATTATCAATGCAAATACAACCCTACTAGGCTTGTAGTTGCAAAATCAAACTTGCTGGTGCGATTGTGTAATTGCAATAGTAGCACAAACAATTGTTGATGCCAGCTGAACACTGCACCAGACTTACTAGTGCAAAACCAAACATGCAAACAGAGTCTTGTGCTTGCACCAACAGCATAAGACTATGCCAAGCACAAGATTGTACCAACACTTATTCGATTAAGTTCAGCATAAGACAAGTCAAATCTAGGCAAAATAGAACAATCATATGTAGCATTGGCCAAAGCAAGACAAAAACTAGAATCCAAAAGCATGGACAAAAACACCATTGCCTTTTTCATTCAAGTGCTTCTTTACATTAATATCCATCAATCAATCATTCAACATATAAAACGTACCAAAACCAATCAAAAACTAGATAATTATATTAGTCAATTTGAATATCCCTTCCCCTTAAAAAAAAAATGTAGCAAACCCAACAACAAAACCATAGCGAACACCCTTCCATCAACCAATCCCAACAATCCCTTTAGTTCCTTTTTCCTTTTGATGGACTTTTTTTTATTCACAATCCTTGTACTCTTTCTAACTAAAACTAGAACTGCAAGTAATCAATATGGTGTTCTGGTCCCATATGTTTTCTTTTTTGCAGCAGCTATTCTCGCAATGCTGATTGTGCACCCAAGACATAAAATAAAATAAAAAAGGTTTGGGGATCACAATACAGAAAGGATGATAACTTCACATGAGGTCTCCACAATTGCACCAAATCAAATAAATAATGATTGATTTTGTCGTTAAACAGCATCACACTCACCAAAAACAAAAAATTACTCACATTAGCCTTTGCGATATTCCCTCCTTTGGCATTGAACCTCAATTTTTTTCCCTTCAAAACCAACCCCTAATTTTTCCTCCAAAAGCACCAAGCCTTAGTTTCCCTCCAGATTTTGTTCATTTGTTGGAGTTTCTTCGAACCACAATACAATTAATTAGAATGCAAAATTGTGTTCTAACTATTATTAGACATAAGAATATTATAATTATCCATAAATTGTAGTAATTTTTCAGTTATGGTTTTGGATAATGTGATAATAGAATAACTTAGGCTTTGATCATATCTCATGAAGTTTCATGCTTTATCGTCAATCACCTTCTTCTTGCAAAAACAAAATAACTTATCAACCTCTAGAGTGTGCAACCGGACCGGATTTACCTGAAACCCGGACTGAACCACCCGAAAAACAGGGTCAGGAACTGGTTGAAATCGGTCCAGGAACAGGGTCCAAGCAAAGACCCACCCGGAATCGGTTTTTACCCTTTTAAAAAAAAAATTAAATTGTCTCTTTATATAGTGCCTTTGAATCTCTTTGTTTTCGAAGAATTGTTAAAAAAAGAAAACTTCTCTTTAAATCAAGTTAAGAGAGAATTGTTTTGAAAAAATTGTTAAAAAGAATGTTCTCATTCATTGTTTTTCTTTTTTAATGGTTCCAACTTCAACTCTTACTATAGTCACAGGACAAATGTTACTAACTATTGTAGCACTAATTAAAGCATTTTCAGTCCAACTCAAAAAAGCTATCTTCTTAATAAGAGCTCCGTTGCATACACATGAGCAAGCACGTTAGATCATATCAGAAGTATTTGTGAGAATGAGACTAATATTAAATCTATATTTGTTGCTAATGTTTATACATTATTATGATTTTTGCTTTATCTTATAATGTTAAGAGTATTACGTTGTTATTTTTTCGCTAATTAATGTAAAATTCAAAGTCGTATAGAATATCGAACGGTTGCAAAACAGGTTCCAATGAAAACAGGGTTGACCCTGTTCCCGAACCGGAAAAACAAGGTCGGGTCCAAAACAGGGTCCATTAAAAACAAGATAGGGTACATGGTCCAAAAAAGATGAACTGGTTATAACAGGGTTGGGTACAAGGTCGAGGTTTGGACCCTACCCATTATGGACCTAATCACCCCTATCAACCTCTGTCTAATGAACTATCGATTAACCAAATAAAGTAAATACAATCTCCAACTAATTAACATAATATGAAAATAAAATTGAAAAGAAGAAAATCACAAGTTGGAACTCCATTACTTTTTAATAGATGTAAGTGCGATCGTAGTCAGCCTTTTGTTGACCAAATTTTTTTCCTAATTCATTACAGCTCAATCAAATAATGAAAATACAAAAATAAAAATCAAATAATGAAAATGAAAATCTCTCACTAACTAGCAGAAAAAATAAAATCAAAGTTTTCAAAGTTGGGTAACTAAAAGAGAGAAAAGAATGTAACAAATTAATACCCTTTCGGTAGCGAATTTGATAGTACAGGGATTTGATTACACTAGTTTTTCAATTAATACCCTTTTGGTACCTAAATTTGATTTTTTATTTACTAAGTGCAAATATTTTTATGTTTATTATGATCCTAGTGCGTAACCTACTTCTCCAACTAAGAAAAACAAATCACAACACAAAAAACAATATGAGAAATCACAAAAAACACATCAAGAGTAGCAATAAATGGAGTGTAAAAGATAAATTGCGGTAAATTAACCCAATATAATGTCAGGAAATTTTTTTTTTACAAGGCCTTGTTTCTTAAGCTCGGGATAGCAACCCATGCACTCAAATCGAATCCAATCGAAAGTTTAATTATAATTCTAATTCTAAACTAGAGAGACATGCTTAACTAAAAAAAGTCATCACTAAAGGTGATCCTAATATAAATGAGAATAAGATTTTTTTTTTCTTTTTATTATTTTGATCTTATTATTCATTTCTATTTTATTCTCCTGATTTATTTCCTCTAAAGAGAACTATAGAGAACTCATTTTAATCCTAAAAGGAAAAATGAAGTGTGACTTCCTAAACTAAGTGATCACGAACTAAAGGGAAATTTCCAAATAAGAGCCAAAAGTGCCCTCATTTTTTCAAATAAGGGTCTAAAGCGGACTTTATTTCAAATAAAGGCTTAAACAATGGCCTAAAGTAATTATTGTTGTTTCAAATAAAGGTCTAGCCTTGCTAACTAGCAAAAAATTCTAGCCGATTAAAGATATTTTCGTCCAAACACAAGTTAAACTTAAACAAAAATAAATTTAATTTAAAAAAACAAAAACAAAAACACAAGCGGGACCTCTTGCCTGTATTTTTTCTTTTATTTAAGATTTTGTTTTTTATTTTTTTATGAAAAAATAAAGAAAAAAAGGAAAAAAATTAAAAAAAAAAAAAAATAGAAGATGAAATTAGTCTACACTAGCTGATGAGTTCAGACCCTTTTTGATACTAATATAGCCACTTTGGCCATTATTTGAGAAAACAATATCACTTCAGGTCCTTTTTTTTTTTTTAAACAACGTATACTTCAGATTCTTATTTAAGAAAATAAAGGCACTTGAGGCCCCTGTGGGATTTTCCCATAACTAAATGAGATTTAATCAATTATAATCCTAAATCTTAACTATCTTATTAAGGCTTTTCATTTTTGAATTAATATCATGAAAAACCTCAAATTTGGTACAATGGCATTGGGCGAGGGCCACTAGGCCTGCATGAGGGCCAACGACCCTCACTCTTACTAGGGGCAAGGGCAGGTGACCCTCGCACAAATCTGAGAGACGGTCACCACCCTCTCACGTTTCTAGTGAGGGCCTACAAGCCCTCGCCTCTAGTCAGCAAGGGTCGATAGCCCTTGGGCCCTACCGCCCATCGTGATCGCCCATCGATGATAGGGCGATGGCTACAAGTAAGAGGGAGCCCTCCTGCTTGTATTTTTTTTCCTTAAAATTTTTATTTTTCACTAAAAGGAAAAAAGAAAAATTTTAAAAAATTTAGAAGATGAAATTACCCTTCACCAACTGATGAGTTTAGGCCATTTTTGAGATTGATATAGTCACTTCGGGCTCTCATTTAAGAAAACAAGGACACTTCATGCCTTTATTTGGAATTTTCCCTTAACTAAATGAGGTTCAATCAATTCTAATCCTAAATTTTAACTATTTTATTAAGGCCTTTCATTTTTTATTTAATATTACAAAAAATTTCAAGTTGGTACACATATGACAAATTTACCCAAAACTAATTTTTTGACAACTAGAAACCCTTCAATGGTATACCCGTGATAAATTTATCCTTCGTTAGTTTTCATTAAATTTTACTATTGAATTAATGAGTTCGATGACACATGGCAATTAATGGATGCACCAATTACCAGTTTATGATTTTTTTGGGTATTAATCCAATTTAATAAAAACTAACGGATGGTAAATTTGTCACAAATGTACCAATTTAGGATTTTTAGTAATTTAAAAATTAATTTTTGATAAATTTGTTACTGAGATGCATCAATTTGAAATTTTTGATGGTCAAAAGATTAGTTTATGATAAATTTGTCATGGTTGTACCAATTTACGGATTTTCGTGATATTATTAAACCTTGATTTTTCTATCATTTTTATTTTTGCATCTTTTTTATCATTTTATTTGCTGATTTTTGTCATTAATTTATTATTTATTTTCTTGTCCGGTCCCTAAGCCCAGAAACGCCCATGCACGCTTGCTCTGAAAGTTTCCATCCATACTCTTTCGTTCTTCTTTTTCCTTCTAGACCCAAAAACCACCTCAACTCTTCTTCTTCTCTTTTAAACTAAGCGTGTACACTCTGCTATGCTTCCCCGGACACCATCTGAGCAAAGTGAAATCTAATTGAAGGTAGAACAGCTTCATCTGAGCAATTCAAGATCAACCCCCATCTTCTTCGTTTTCAGACATACAGCATGTACACTCTGCACTCCTTCTCGTTCCATTATTGAAAGATCCAGTATAAAAAAAAAAAATCAGCAAATCCAGTTCTATTCTCACCAGCGACCACTCCCCAGCAGATACGAACAAAGTAAAATTTCAAAATGAACTAGCATGCACCACCATTATTGTAGTAATTCATTTCCTCGCGCAAGGGATATATAATCCTTCACTTCAATCTATTCCTAATGAAGGCATCAGCAGAAGTCAACAAAGTATGTTCAGTTTAGCCCAAAAGCATTCCTAGCTAATTTCACAGTCAAACGCATAAGTCATAAGCTTCGAATGCATATCAAAATCGATATCCTCAGAGACAAACTGTGAAGGCAATGGATTTATACTTGTCAATGAGGCGGAAAAGATGATTTCGGTCAAATCTAAGACTATGTTTATACTAGTGTGGTTCTGGCATTTCAGCGAACAGATAATATGCATTCAATCCGAGAGAACAAACCCACGACGAAATAGTGAGAATCGTCGCCATTTTAATACAAAACCATCACCACGAGTTGCAATCATGGATGCAGTCCCTAAAATGTACAGTTTTCAAGATCGCAAGAACTAGCTTCCTGGCCTCTGCTTTCATTTTCCATACATCTAAAACGGAGGATACTTGGTTCTATCGAGCAAAAGGTGATTACCTGCAACGATGACCGATCCGCATTGAGCAAAACAGTCGTGAGAGCGATTTCGCTGGCTGGAATCTGTGAAGGAGCCAATCGTGGCCACTGGCGCCCGAAAAAAGGGGGCGAGCAGGGAAAATTTGGCATGGCTTCGGAAGCGACGGCGATATTTCTCTGGCAATTAAGAACAATAGCCTCTGAAAGTTCAGGAAAAAACTGAGGAAAAAACTCAGTGCAATTAATTGAGTCGAAATCGGAAACTAAGGAAATAGAGAGGACTCAGCCATGAGTCTGTTGCAGTGATCAAGTAATGCAGAGCTGGAATTTGGAGCCCGAGTTTGGCCAGACTCTACTCGAAGCTGCTCTCATTTCTTATTCAGTTCTTTCTATGATTGGAGCTCTAGGATATTCTATCAGCTTCTTCCTCAATCAGAAGAACCGACAGTACAAGGTTTGCTGAAACCATCGACATGAAGATTCGATCGTCGAAATCCTTGAGCGAGGAAGAGTCAAAGATCGGCTTCGATTCTGCAAAGGTCGAATCGAGAAGAAGAAGATGTGCATGTCTGCTTTAGAGAAAACTCCAGGTTCAGAGCAGGCGATGGAGGAGAAGAACCGCGCCTCCAACGACTTTAGCAATGGCGTCCGAAAGACAGAACGTAACGGAAGCACCACAGCTTGGCGTCGGGAAGCAGCCAACGACGGCGGTTGGCCATGGACCTGGGCCGACCGGGCTTGAATGATCTGGCTCAGTGAGCCAAGGTCTGATGGGCTTAATCTAAATGAACAGGACAGCGCAGAATGGGCTTCACAGGCTGGTGATGGACCTGGGCCGCAGTCCAGATGTATAATAGGCCTTTCCTTTTTCCTTTTTTTAAATTTTTTCGCAAAATACGCGTGCTTAATCTGTTGACAAAAATTCAAATGTCAAAAATGTGAAATTATATCCGCGAAAGATCGTGGAATTTTGTCTTTTAAAGCTGTGATTTATTCTGTTTGACTATATGTTCTCCATTTTTTTCAATGAGTAGGGTTGTTCATTTAGCGTAAAAAAATTTATAATCGTTCTTCATTTGGTAGGCTCTCTCCTACGGGCAGTTGCTAACCACTATGGCCAGACGGCCTTCTTAAATCACATTATTGCGAGGTATCATGCTGATTATGATGCATCAGATCACGATGGACAAAGCCCTCTTCATTGGTTTGTCAAAATTGCTCTCAATGTTTCACCGCACGAACGTCATGAAACTGCTTTCGCAGAGTTTGACGCACTCATTTCTTTGACCTTAAAACTCCACTTTTATCAATGGTGAGACTTATCCGATATGGCAAAATTCCTCTTGTGGAAATGAACATACTTATGCTCACCATTTCAATTGGGGAAAATTACCAAAATAAGTTCTAAACCTATTGCATTTATGTAAATTCAGTACTAAAATTTTTAATTGTACCAATTGTGTTATAAGCCTTTCTCATGTTTTGCCAATTGAGTTTATCGAGTCGATTTTAATCGAAAATCGATGATGTGGATGTGTGGCTATTTGATGTGGCACGGTGGAGGTTGACATGAATATTTTTTTATAATATTTTAGTAATTTTTTATTCTTTTTCTTTTTCTTTTTTTTTCCTTGGATTTAAGGTCTCAACCTCACTAGCCACCGGTGAGGGTCGATAAACCCTCGTTGGCATTGGGCAAGGGTGTCACAACCCTCACTAGCCAAGGTAAGGGCACGCAGTCCCTTGCCTAGATTTGGCCAGGCAAGATCGTTGCAGCCCTAGCTAGATACTTGGCGAGGGTCAAGAAATCCTCACCGATAATAAGTGAGAGCATCACAGCCCTCGTTGGCTCTAAGCAAGGGGCACAGCCCACTGTCCACATCTAGCTAGGCAAGGGCATGGCAAGGATGTTAAAATATTATCCATTTTACTAGAGTTATCTAGAATAATCTTTACAAACATTTTGAAGTAGTTGGAAATAGAGGTGGAAAAGAGCCCACGTTAGTGTTTAGTAGAATCCAAGAAACAATCCTTAATCAAGTGACTTGGTAATAGTGAAAGAGAGTGTGGATTATATAGAGAACACGTTGACTATGTTTTCACCATTGGTATAAAAGTACGCGGTGAAAAACTATAAATAGGCACATCCCCTCGCAATTGGAGGAGTGACATAGAGAGGAGCAATGTGAGGATATACGTGCGTAGGCCTCCGTTTGTGAGGAGTGAGAGAGGGGTGTGTCTAAGGAGAGGCGAGAGAGTGATGACTGTAAATGTGAAAGTCCGTTGTATGTTTGTGTGAGTGGTGTAATGAAGTGTTCGTGTAATATTAAGTCCGCATCTCAATAGAGGGCCGCAGTGCCCTCATTTGAGGTCGGCGACTCTCGATAAGCCTAAGTCTAGGGAAAAAAAGAGAGGAGAAAAATCATAAAAAATTCAAAATGTTATTAAAAATGTCTATATCAACGACAACCGTGTCACGTGAGAAAGCTAGAGTCTAAGTTAGCGATTTTCAATCAAAATTGCCTTGATTGACTTAATTAACAAAATGTGAAATGTTTCATGACTCAATTGTCATAATTAAAAGGTTTAGAACTAAATTAACACAATTGTAATAGGTTTAAGACTTCTTTTGTTAATTTCCTCGAATGTGCCTTTGGGGCCTCTTTGCAGGTTATATTGGCATACCCGAATGATTACGCAACTTCTTTTTTCTAGATATATCAATTCATATAAGGGTCTCTGTCAAATCGACTTGCTCACATTTCAAATCAGCGAAAAAATGTGGGACTGACTGGAAGAGAGGAAGGGAATTACTTTTCCTTGTCATCATAAGTAAGGAAAATTGTTGGAGTTTTGGGGAGATGTGGTACTTTTCTTGATTCTATTGGAGCACACATTGAGCTCTCCTCAAACACATTGATTGTCTAACTTTAGTTTCAGGCTATATTGTGAGTGATTTTGGCCGTAGTGTTATCAATTCACTCACATTCCCGAGCAATAAAAGAGCATATGGACCGTTAGGTACTGAAAGGGGAACGTATTCATCATTTCCAGCAATTGGAGGAAAGAAAATTAAATATTATGGAAGTTACATTACCTATTTGGAATGGGAAAACTCTTTAAAAAGAGCCTATCGTACTTTGATTGATTTAATTTTATGCCTTTTTGCATTTTATCAATTGAGTCAATCTGGTTAATTTTAGTCAGAAATCATTGATGTGGATATTGCTAATGCAACATAGTTTGGCCAGTGCTAATCTAAATAATTTTTTAATAATTTTTATTTCTTTTCTTTTCTTTTTTTTACTTTTTCTTTCTACCTTTTTTTTTTCCTACCAAGTTCGGTGAGGGTCGTCGGCTGACCCTCACGACCACAAGCAAGGCTTGGCGATCCTCACCAATCACAAGCAAGGGTAGGCGACCCTCATCAACCACTGGGCAAGGGCTATAACCCTCGCTAATGGCCGACGAGGATCGAGCAACCCTCGCTAATGATCAACAAGGGTCATTACCAAGCTTGGAAAAAAGAAAGAAAGAAAGACATAAAAGAAAAGAGTTATACAAATTGTTTACATTAGTGTCAGTTTGGCATCGATATCAACGATTTTCTGTTAAAATTGGTTGGATGAACTTAATTAGCAAAACATGAAAATTGTAGTATTTAGTGGGACAATTGCCAACTGTTCTAAAAGCAATGTGTAATTTAATATTTAAATATTATAACACTCCCCCATGCTTAGTCTAATCTTTTTACTTAGTAGTAAGCGTGAAAATATTTAATTTGAGAGGCAAATGGGATTTGAAAAGATTCAAACTCAAGATCTCTAATTTTGATATCATGTGAAATTTGTTGAAACTCCTGCCAATTATTTTAAAAACCTAAGCTATTAAATTTGTTGAAACTCCCGCCAACATAGTTTATTATTTAAATATTATAATAAAAGGTAGATAACTTAATTGGCAAAATTGAAAAATTTAGAATTAAATTGGCCAAATTGTAATAAATTTAAGACTTTTTGGACATGTTCTCCTTTTTGAAATCTATTGGAGTGGTTAGAACCAATATATCATCTAAGTCCCACATCGAATGGGAACGCCAAGACAATAGGAGGGGTTGTAAATAAAAGATGAGTCATGCGCCTACCTGTATTCGGCCTTTCATCAAATCCCTAATAATTAAGAGTTCAGTTTATTTCTTTAATAATTTTGATGAAGTATAAATAATCAAGACGAAAATCTTTGTTTCAATTTTATGAAATCGAGAATATTTCGGACCAATTCAGTCCGGTTCAAAAGGTTTTCAAAAGGTTTGGTCCGAAAGATCTTTTTCGATTTGGTCGGTTCCTTTTGCTCAGCTCTCCCTCTCTCCTCACGCTGGGGCTCCACTCACGGGCAAAGCAGCACTCACTCTTTTCTTCTTTTTAGCTTTCGACTTTTTCAACTTTTTTTCTTTTATTTAGTGTCAGCTGGGCCCCACAAGAGGCGAACCCAGCCAATAATTGCTACCTTTGTAGGTTGATGTGGACTTGGCACCCGAATATTGATCCTCAGTATCCGGTTATATCGGACATGATTTTGGCTCGGCTGTCATTCGCAGCTGACATTCCAAACTAACACGAAAAGGCATGGACCGTTTGGTGTGGAAAAACGAAGGTCCTTTTTCTGTCCATTGACTAGTAGCAAGATAATTTGCTTTATGGAAGATGTGGTGCCCATCTTGATTCAATAGGAGTTCACTCAGAACCAATTTCTTGTTCTGGTTCCTCTAAATCCATCGAGACTTTTGGAGGTCGAGGCAGCAGCCCTTGGATGATGGTATCCACACACAAGTGAGAGAAATAAACATAGTTGCGGGATCGGTGATTAACTCCATTACTTTTGAGTATGAAAACAAAGTTGTCTTATTGTTTAAAATTCATGCACAAAACCAGCGCTCTTTGTACCCTGAAATGTTCTGTTCTGGTCTTGTACCTGGTTAGTCTAACTCAGTTAATCAGTGGGGTTCTGTTTGTGGGGATTTTTGCTATTCTGCAGCGCCGAGCTTGTGACCAAGACATCTCCCTTTTGATATTTGCAGATTAAACTTGATTTCCCCAGAGAGTATTTTACTTCGTATCCTGGTTACATAAGAGATGATTTCAGACATGTCGTGATTCGCTCTCACATTTCGAAGCAACGAAAGAACTTATGGACCATTTGATGGTGTCAAGAAAAGAAGCGCTTTTCATTTTCTTCAACCGGTGGAAAGAGATTGTCGGATTTCAATGGAAGGTCTGGAGCGCGCACGGAGGACACTATTATTGGGAGCTGACCTGTGTGCTTGCGCTTGTGTGTATCGGGTACACTTGCAGGTGTGCTTGCTTTCAAGTGTACATCATGCTTAGGACATGCCAGTATATGTAACTGGTCATTGTCATAAGGCTTGACAGCCTTTGCCATATTACCCCATGATTTTGGAGAAGTAGATGTCGTACATAGAGCACCCCTTGGTTTGGTTCGTCGCATCTTAAAGCCCCAGCTAATTTTATTTCTGCTCTTGGGCACCTCCATATCTACACCTGGTAATGGTATTCTCCCGACCATGTCGAGGTGGGGACACATTAAAGTGTGTGACGTTGAGTCAACTTCATAGACTGCCAAGTAAATACGGGCGGTTCTTCTTATCATGGAACGTTCGCATTTGGCGTACGCTCTCCCAAATCCCAACAATGGCGACGCAAGTTGATTCGGTTAATTGTGAAAATTTGTTCTTTATTTGGAAAGCTGCCATTAACTTATTATGGGTTTTAGAAAGTTGAGTAAGGAGAGGGAGTTCAAATAAAAAATTTACAAGTTTGGAGATTTTATTAAGCCAAATTAATCTAGCGCTCTTTTGATACTTTTTCGTTTTATGTTTTCACTTGTGGTCTTAATTAATTTCATAATCATAGACTTCTAACATGTGAAAGGCGATAATGCAGGACTGGGCTATCGGTAAAGATAAACAACCTACAATCAAAACAGTGCATAAACATAACTAAACAAATGAATAAAGTACAGGAAATAAAAATCCCGGCAAAAGTAAATAAAAATTTTATCATTAAACCGCGGATAGGATCCCATGAGCTAACCCCAGACTAGACGTGGCCATGTCTCTAGCTAAGGATGCATGCCTCCTAAATTTATTATTAGGTGGTGCTATATTTGATGAAAAAACAGGCTCTGCTAAAGTAACGAATTAAACTAGTCCTAATTAATCCAATTTTTATATTTTCTAATATCGATTAGACGCAGCCCTATCATGAATGTCTCTACATATGAAACGGAACAATTCTAAAAGCGTAATTGTTTATTAAATGCCACCTTTACCCCTTCTCTCTTTTTAAGATTTTTTGGGTCATTTTTCATTTCTGTTCAAATTAACATGTTCTAAGACCTATATTACGCCAAAGTAAACCGAATAAATCATGAATTCTACTATGACAAAATGAAGCTAAACATGGATTTGAATTTTGCTAAAGATATGATTTATCACTAAAATTGTATTAAAAATAAGCAAACTAAAAAAACAAAACAAAAAACAAAAAAAAAGAAGGAGAAGAAAAGGAGAACTTAGTCACGGCAGGGCTATGCCGACCCCCACCACTCTGGCGACCCTTAGCCAATCTAGGGGAGGATTGTGACCCCCATTCGGATTAGGTCCCTGCCTGCAGTTGTCGGCCATGCCTTCATCATTGCTAGGCTAGCCATGTTTTTTTTTTCCCCTTTTTGTATTTTTTTAAGTTCATCCATTTTCTAATATATATATAAATAAATATTGTATTAAAAAGCAGACTTAGACCAAAACGATGTCATTTTAATCATTTCAATGACACATAAGATAGAGAAAATAAAAAATAATCAATGTTTGCATTTTCCATTAAACCAAATTAAACAAAGTCAATGAAAGACTTGATTGCACAAATTTGATAAATTTTAGGACTTAATTGCACTTTTTGAAAATTCATGATTGATTCAATTGCACTTTCGCGGTAAGATTTAGAATTTTTAGCGTGCTTATCCCTTTACTTTACGTATTCAGAATCAATAAACCTTGATTATTTTAAATTCACTCACATTTTTTGCTAAATGTCATTATGGTCTTAAGAGAAAATTTACAACAATTTGAGCATCTTGCAATGTATTTCGGGACCATTAGCTCCCTAACAGATTATATCCCATTAAGAAAAAGATGCCGCATCCCATTCTGCCCACGAATTTAAACAAAAACGATATAACAAAAAAGAAGAACTAAAAATAGATATTAGAAGGCGTTGAGTTGTCCACATAAACCTTACCGTATGACGCGTTCCTGAAAGTCAACTGTTGACATCTTTTTGCAGCTCTGGTTTCAGTTATGTCCATATTCGTGCAAATATTCTGTATTTGATTCTGCATTTTGTTAAGTTGAACGTATAACATGCCAAACTAGTACGTAGGTTGTAGTACTGCTACCTATTCTGTATTTTTGTTTCGTCTATTATGGCATTGTTTGCCATTTTGTCATCCCCAGTGATGAGCTTGCAGATCTTGTTCAGTTATTCTCACGGCATTATCAATCTAAAAGAATGAAGGCGCCATTTGCGATGGGCAACACCATCATCTGTTCAAACCGTGCTAGTCGGTGTTTTTCTATTGGTCGGAATTAGCACATCAATCTAAGAAAAACAGCTTCAGGCTACCTAGATACAATAATCCAATCGATATTTTCTGGCCAAGTAGAAGTATATTGTAAATCATTATAGCAAAACATAATCCAAGAATCTTTGGTATCATAATAAGCAGCCACTTCTGGTATCAAGGCAATTATTCAATGCAACAAAGCAAGAACCGTTCACCCACAAAACCTTGGTCTTAAAATTAAGCAGAAACAAGGAAGCAATGAGAGAATTATGATCTCTAACGCTAGCCATAGCTTGATCCAGTGAATGATCACAAATGGGTCAGCGGATTTAAGCAATTCATTTACATGCACAGCAGGCCTATTTGAAATTCAGTGATAATAACTGATTCTGCAAAGAGCTTCGCAAGTTCGTTCGACAAGAAAAAAGAAAGAAAAACAAAGAGAAAGATAGGGTTCACTTCACGCGAGACGGAATCAGCTCCTGCTTTCTTCGCGGCCTTGTCAACAGTTTCCAATTTTATGCGTCCCAAGCTCGCTCCGACCAAAAGAAAGAGAGAGAGTGAGGAAAAGGGTAAAGCAGGAAGGGAGGGAGGAAGTTATGAAAGTATGTAGGAAGGCAGGAGGGGAAGGGAGGGTGGAACATGGGATGCGGAGATGCGAGGCTTGTAAGTATAGTGTCGCAATTTATGGGCAAAGGTGGTGGAGAGTGCGGCCTACCCAGAGATGCGCGCAGAAAGAGAGAGAGAGCTGCAGCCAAAATGGAAAATGAAGACCACAATCTATTAACCCCTCGTGGAACATAACAGATCGGCGGGCAGGAAGACGGGGTCGCAATCCCCGGAGGGAGATCTCCGCCAAGTCGAATCGCACCTCGTGCTTGCACTCAGGGTCGCCATCGCGTTCCTTGATGGCCAGGGTCCATTGTTGCTGATTCTAAGCGAGCTTCCCGCTTGGGTCGTCGTTGATGGGGGAGGAAGACGAAGGACGGAGAAGGAAAGAATGTGAGAAGAGAGAGAGACAGCCCTTGAAAATTTTAAAGAGGAGAGGAGTTTTCTTAAGCGGGAGTGTGCATTTATTGTTCTGTCTTCTCTCTCTCTCTGTCAGCCAGAGGAGAGAAAATAAAGGCTGCCAGTTCTTTCTTTTATTCCACGTCACACACGCCACATGCCACAGGCCGCCCGTTGAGTGAAGTCACTTCAATTCATACGCGTCACGTAAGTAGATGATGTGATGATTTCAAAGCACTGAATATTTTCTTCACGATGGGGAAAGGGAGAGATTGCCTTCTGCCATTCAATATTATTTTCTCTTACACATGTCAAATAAATCCAAGTTGCAGACTCCAGATGTCTCGAACTAAGTTAGCTGACTTTTTTGGTCAACAAAATGCATCCCGCCAATGGTAAAATTATTGCACGACAAGGAGACACGCACGTTCAAGTTGAATTTAATTATTTTCAGAAGAGAGAGAGAGAGAGATAATTTCCTCGAAGTCGTCATACAAATGTCCTCTCAATCAAAGTTTCTACACCTCATATCGACAAGACAGGGTCCATGTCTTCTCATCAATGGAAGCGTCGGCTTCGTGAGTTTCAGAACTTCATATCATATCACGCCTCTTCCGCGAGCTGAACCATGCGGCGATTAACTTCTTCAGTGCCGAAGACAGAGAGGACGCTGGGGAGGAGATCAAGGACATGACAAGCTCCTCAGAGGAATCCGGCATGCGAGGTTCGCCCTCGACGTGTTCTCCGCGAACTATGCTAACGCCAAGTGGTGCCTGAATGAGCTGGTGGAGATCCTCCGGTGCAGAAGGCAGCTCTGTCACGTGGTTATTCCCATCTTTCATGGCGTGGACGCGGCTGATGTTTCGAAGTTGATGAGTTGAACCGAGTTCTCGCAAGGTTTCGAGAGGTTGTGTAAGATCCAGAAAAATGAAGCGCAGATAACAATATGGGAAAATGCTCTAATAGAGGCTAAGCATATGTTCAGCTTCCATTTGCAGAACGGCGCCAATGGGTAAGTACCGATGATTCTTACTACATGTCGCAGCTTAGTATCGCCATCTGTGATTTTTCCTTTTTTGATGTCATTTCTTTAGTTTGTTTGTTTTGTAGACGGAATTTGTGTATAATCGATGGAATTGGTTTTCTTAAGGGAATGCGATAAGTAGAAAGTCTTATTCGACTTTCCTGAAAATTCTTATTGCCATCTTTTCAAGGATTACGACTTGGCCCTCTTTGCATCTCTCTTTCTCACAATGCTCTCGGCATCTTCCTCTTCTCGGCCATGGTCGGCGGCAAACTCCAGTCAGATCTGACCCGGGCGGCGCTGGGTGGGTCGTGGCAGGTGGTGATGGCGTGGCAGTTGTCTAGGGGAGGGACTGAGCATTGGGCGGGCGGATGGATTAGGGTTTTGGGCAAGTGAGTTTTCGTGGTTGGTGAATTTGAAATGGTGGGAGGGACAAAATTGCAAGGAAAATGACAAATTCGCAAATAGGATTAGCTGTTAAATGTAATTAGAATGCTAATTGTAGGGTTGTAAAACTCAAAGTGCAAATTGACATGAGGTTGATATGTGATGATGCTTTTGATAATTTCCCTGTAAAGCCGAAACGAAAAGCCGGATTAAATTTCTCTGAGTTTGTAGTTTGCATTTTCGAGGTTTCATACCTTTTTTGGGCCAACTTTTGGAGTTTCAGACTTAAAATCATGATAACATAACATTAGAAACGGTGATTTTTTTTTTTTTCTGTTTTTATGGCCTTAAATCAGAAAGGTGTCACTTCTTTATATGCATGGTACGGCGCAACGCAAGACGAGGGATGCACTCTTCTCTGCTGTAGGATGAGGTTATATCAAAAGTTGAACTTAGTTAATCACCATTTCTTAGTTACACATGCCAATGTCTCTTGTGATTCAGTCAAGCTCGATTTCTTCTCCACGTACCATAGAAATTTGAGTACAATGTTTATCATATTTTGTCTCTTGGGTATATGTGTATGTCTATTTTCTCATACATATTGCTCATATAAATTTGGTACCAACATTTAACCTCAGTAACGAGGCGAAGCTCACTGAAAAGATTGTCAAGTACCTTGCCCAGGGTTTCTCTACCATACGAAAAATGCAATTGGAGTAGCTCATTTAGCAGAAGATGTGATTCCTTTGACAAGAAATGGCGGAGAGGAGGATGTACGCATGATAGGCAAATGTAGTACAGAAGGAATAGGTAAGACAACGGTGGCTGCAGTTGTTTGCGATGGCATTCACACCAACATCAATGAGAAAAAAGTAGTATGCATCGTAAAAAGATATCTCTTCGCCTTGACGGTGTTACTGAGAAAAAACAAATGGACTATTTCAGTGCTGGAGAGCGAAAATCGTTTCACCCGAGAACTAGAATATTGATCACAGCAAGAGATCCAAATTTGCTGAAAGTCCTTAAGATCGATGACAAGTATATTGTCAAAGGATTGAGTCCAAACGAAGCACTTCAACTCTTTTGTCATCACGCCTTCGATAGAGAAGAACCTACGAGTTTATGAAGAGCTGTCTGAAAGTCTAATTCATTATGCAGGGGGTCATCCATTGGCCCTTAATAGATTAGGCTCCTACCTTAGTGATGTGTCTAAAGATCATTGGCATAAACTATTGGACAAGTTGGGGAGAAGCCCTTATCTTGATTGCATCGATGGAGTTTGTAGTTCACCCTCTCTCCCGCTGCAATCCGTTGGGCCACAGGGAGGTCAAGGTGGTGGTGCTATGATGATGGAACATACACTGGCATAGGCAAATCAGTGTCCTCATTATGTCGATTATCGATTCCATCACCGTCAATTATGATGAAGGGGTTTTTGGTACGCTCTTTTGAGCACGGAGGACATCCTGATGGTAAAATTTTTACAGTTAATATCTTATTACCCTTAAAAGTTTCATTGGAAAATAAATCTCTTGCATTTGAATCATCATGATTAAGAGATGGATAGAAGTAATCATGTGCTTAAATAATACACATCATTATCATATGGCACAAAGAAGCAATAACCCGTAATATGATTAATATAAACTTTCAAATAGTATTGTTGAAAAGAAGTCCAACTAGATTGAAGAATACATCAAAGGGACGGAAAAAAAGCATGAAAGTTAGACTGCATGTGTGTGTATATAAGGGAACAGTGACACTTATACAAATTCTTGCACTTATTACAGGTCAAATTAGATTGTCCAAATGAACACGTAGCTTCGATCTTAGGCCATATAAGAGACTACCATATTCCTATTGTTATTCAATCCCTCAAATTCCATACCAACAGAAAGACATATGGACCATTTGGCTTTGAAAATGGGCAATTTTTTCATTTTCCACAAGTTGATGGCTGAAGAATTATTGGGTTTCATGGAAAATGTGGCAGTCATCTTGATTCAATTGGAGCACACGTTGGACCAATTTCTCATGCATATCCTTTTGAAGCCTTTGGACCATGTGGGGGTGATAAAGGTGAGGACATTTGGGACGATGAGAAATATAAAGATGTGAGGGAAATCGTTATAGGTTTCAATTCAACGATCAATTTTATCTCTGTTTTATACGACAAGTATGGACGTCCACTTGGTCCCTTCACACATGGCACAAAAAGAGGAGCAAAACATATTAGGGTAAGTCAGAAGTGAACATAACAATTGTCCTTCAATCTCATCTCTTGAATTTGTTTCTTGCTTTTCTTACCTCTTCTCGAATTTGGATTTTTTTCCCTTCAAATTAAGCTTGACCATCCAAGTGAGTACTTGACTTCCATCTCAGCTACATTGGAGAAGTTTCTGGATTCACCATCCTTCGTTTGTTAACCATCCATACTAATGCAAAGTGTTATATGCCATTTGAACCGCAGAAGAAAGGTATTTTTCATTTCCATACACCGGTGGCACAATTATTAGGTTTCATAGGACGTGTGATGGCCCTCGTCTCGAGTCTAGTGGAGCTTATTATGAGCCGATTCCTCGTACATATGCCATTAAGATTTTAGGGCCTTTGGAGGTGGAGGTGGAGACTCCTGGGATGATGGACAATATGTGCATATAAGCAGAATTGCTGTTCGGTATGGATTGGTCATTGAAGCTTTTGATTACATTGACACCAACGGTTCCATATGATCAATTAGGCATGGTGGAAATGGCGGGGAGAATGCTTCCAAGGTTGTATCTAGACTCTCTTTTTTTCTCTTTCTCCTTTTTTACTTGAATGTAATAACATAACCTCTCTAGTTTATTATAACATTGGTTGATTACAGAATTTCAAAACTATTCTTAATCTTCGGAAATCACTTGAATAGCTCATAGCAGAGATATATGAGGATCAGCATGATTGTTAGAAAACCAATTGGAAAAATAAATAAATTCACTCTATTGAGGCTAGCAAAGAGCAACGTAGCCATAAACAAAAGGTTACTTTTCAATTTACAAAATGAGATGCATTAGAAACATAACTTACAGAAATCTTAGCATGTATAACTTATTTTATAGATCAGAATCATATCTCAAAAAAATCTCCAGTTTATTTTGCTCACGAAATGATGCAACCTATAGTCACTCATGTTGAATATGTGTTTTGTGGCCTGTTTGAAGGTTAAATTGGTATACCCAGATGAGTACATAACTTCTTTTTCTTGATATCTCAATTCAAACTATAGTCTCAGTCTAATCGATTCGCTCACATTTCGAACCAACAAAAGAATATGGGGAGTGATTGGGAAAGACGAAGGGAAGTACTTTTCCTTGCCATCAGAAGCCGGGAAAATTGTCGGATTTTTTTGGGAGAAGTGGTGCTTTACTTGATTCTATAGGAGCATACATTGAGCTCTACTTGAACAAGCTGTATCCCTTCAAATCAGTGGGGTTATTTGGTGTTTCAGGTGGTTCATCTTGGGATGACGGCAACCGCCATGCTAATGTGAGAAAAATCTTAATTCTATTGGAACCAAGTAGAGAACCGATCATCGGTCAATCACATTTCATTACGAAGAGGAGATTAAAGATTTATGGTTATCTGAAAGACATGGTGGCACAGCTCAAGGCGAGATCCATGTAGTAAGTCCTTGTACACATTCCTTCTAGAAATTTTGCATATGTTATTGATCATGAGTTTGATATAGTCGCACCCCACTAATCTATGCAGATTGATATATATGATTCGGATGAGTATCTAATTTCGATAGTGGGCTACATGAGAAGTTGTAGTTATTGTCCCACCGTCGTTCACTCGCTCACCTTTCAAAGTAATAAACGGATGATTGGACTATTTAGCGATGAAAAGGGAGTCTACTTCTCGTCGCCTACAATGGGTGCCAAAATAATCGGATTTTATGGAAGAAGCAGTGACCATCTTGATGCAATCGGAGCATATTTTGAGCCAATATCTCATCTTTACCCGATCAAATCAATTGGGCCACTTGGAGGCCTCGGTGGGAATGCTTGGGATGATGGTACATTCAGTGGCGTGAGGGAGATTGTGATCATGCATGACGATATCATTCATTACATTTTCTTTTGTTATGACAAGAATGGTGAACCGGTTTGCTCCGATACACGTGGTGCTGACCCCAGAAATGGCAAGGCCAAAGTCACCAAGGCTTTTTCCTCTTCACTTTTCTCGCTAAGTACACTATCAATTGTTTTGTTCATATGTTTGACTGATTGGTGACGATCAAGAATGTTTCGAGTTCCTCGAGATTACCTTAGTTACTAGTCCCTCGTATGGGTTTAGCACAAGTCCCATATGAAGCCATATTAGTTTAGATGAAAGTTGTGTATCTTCACTATTTTCATTGTCTTGTTAAATTTATCACTTTGATTCTACCTGGCCAAACTTTATGAGAGAGAAATTATGTGCAAGTTCGATTGGATTATCCATGAGAATACTTGAAATCAATTTCTGGCTACAAGTAAGAGAATTACGAACCCATCATTGTTCACTCACTCAAATTTTATTGTAATAAAAGAAGATATGGTCCCTTTGGAAGGACATAGGAAGGTACTTCGGGTATCCATAGACCATAAGCAAAATCATGGGCTTTTATGGAAGATCTGGTTCAAATCTCGATTCTACGAAGTATGTGTGGAACCAATATCACATTTGTACCCTTTCAAGTCGCTCGGACCAATCAGAGGTCAACGTGGAGATCCTTGGGATGATGGAGTACATATTGATGTGAGAGGAATTGAGATTGTGGTTGGATCTGTGATTGAGTCTATCAAAATTGAAAACGATTGTAATGGTTCCTCGGATCAATGCTCTATCATCCCATTCCTACCATTCAATTTAGAACGTAGAATCTTTAGAGAGAGAGATTTCCTACCAGTCAATCGAGCCATTTTCTTTAAAAATATGTCAATGAGAACGGTTATGCCAAAAAATAAAAAAACGGTTGGTGAAAACTAATGAAATTAGTCAAGTAAATCTAAGTTAGGGCCTACATGGTAACTTGCCAAACAAGAACAATTTCTCGTTCTTTTTATTCCCGGGAGCAAATTTGGAATAGAAATCCGTTTGTTAAAATTTTTGTTCCTAGGAACAGATTTGGAACGAAATCAAGAATAAAAAAAAATTAGCTTCTTGTTCCCGGGAACAACTTCAAGAATCGATTTTTTTTTCCCTTTCTTTTCTCTTCTCTTTCTCTTTCCTTTTCTTCTTCCTCCCTCAGCCTATTGCCGCCCATCGCCACCGTCGCTGGCGCCGCCCACCACCGTCGCTGGCGCCGCCCACCACCGGCGAGTGGCTAGGCGAGGTCCGGCGAGCTCACCTGGTCACCGGCCAGCTCGGCCGAGCATAGATCTGCTCGACTGGCCTCGTCGTGGATGGGTGAGGCCGAGCCTTGCCTAGCTCACAGCGAGGGCGTCAGCCCTCGTCTGGCCGATCATCGGTCGCCGACCACTGGCGATCTATTAAGGAAAAAAATGGTGAAAATGGAAAGGAAAAAAAGAGAAAATTATATTTAAATCATTAAAAAATAAAAAGAAATTATTTTGGACTAGAAATTTTCATGTTTTACCAAACACATTTCTGTCCCGGGAATAAAAATTTTGAACAATTACCAAATATCTTCAAATGCTCAAAAATTGTTTCCGGGCATAGAATGGTTACCATGCGCACCCTTACAGATCCCAGATAAAGTAAAATCAATCATTGACAAGTCTCTGATTAAGTCAACTGCATTTTTGGGGAAAGAATTGCATCCCGCGAATCATTGTTTTTCCCGGAAAATTATTGGACGGCAAGGAGACAAACACATTCAAGCATATAAGAAGACACGGGTTTCCTCTTGATGTCTTTCTAACCAAATACCCATTCGGCCGCTCAAAGTTTCTGCACCACATTTCAACAAGGCAAAAACCATGTTTTCTTCTTCTACTCCTCCTCAACGGGAGTACGACGTTTTCGTGAGTTTCAGGGGCAAGGACGTGAGGAATGCCTTCATACCATACCTCGTCATATGGCTGACCCAGGAGGGGTTTAGCTACTTCTACGACGAAGAAACAAAACACGTTGGGAATGAGATCAGGGAGAACATCTTCCCGGCAATCCACCATGCGAGGGTCGCCCTCATCGTGCTCTCCAAGAAATATGCCTACTCCAAGTGGTGCCTGAACGAGTTGGTCGAGATCCTCAAGCGCAAAAGACTGCACAAGAACCTTGTGGTTATTCCAATCTTTTATGATGTAGACCCGGCCGATGTTAAGAATTTCACGAGCAAAAGCGAATTTGGGAGAGCTTTCCAAAAATGGCATGAGGAAGGGGTAGATGATCAGCAGACACAAAGATGGAAGGAAGCCCTACAAGAGGTTAAGGAGATTTCGGGTTTGGAAAAAAAGAGATTCAGGTACGTCCCTAGGATTGGTTACTCCATGTCGAAGCTTTAGTACCACAATCTGTGATTTTTCTTTATTTGATTTTGCAACTTTGCTGTGCCTGCTTAGTGGATGGAATTTTTTGTATTCGACAGAATTGATTTTCTTGGGGGAATGGAACAAGTAGAAGTTTCTCTCGACTTTCCTGAAAGTTCTTATCTACAGCTCATTCAAACCTTGAACCATTCTCCCGTTCTCCCTCCTTCTCTCTTACCCTTGCTCTCTCTCCGCCGCGGGCTCCCACCACTGACTTCGATCGACGCCTCGCTGCCCCCAACCCTTACTGAGCCCTATGTGCATCTCTCTCTCCACCGACCCTTGCTGAGCCCTGTGTGCATCTCTCTCTCTCTCTCTCTCTCTCTCTCTCTCTCTCTCGCTCGCTCGCTCAACTCGAACTACACAGATTTGAGTCGGGCTTGACATATCGTTGCTCAGGTGGGGTGGTAGCTGGCGGCGGGTGGCGATGGGACAACGTGCTTTGGAGACGCCGAGAGAGAAGGGGTTGACCAGTGGATAGGTCGACGGGGTAGGGTTTTGAAAAAGCGAGTTTTCACCGTGGGTGAATTTGAAATTATGAAAGAAGTAATTTTCGAAGGAAAATGACAAACTCATAAACAAGACCAGAAGTTAGATGCAATTGGAATGTTATTTATAGATTTGCAAAACTTAAGGTACAAATTGATATGAGATTGAAATGTGAAGATGCTTTTTTTATATTTTTCATTTAGAATATTAATGATGCCCAGGTAGAAAGGGCGTACTAAATATTCCCCAAGTTTTGTGGCGTGCACCGTTGGGAATTGGGGAACAAGAAATGAAAACTATAAAGGGAGACAAATGCAAACAAGATAATATGGTTTGAATTAGTTCAATCCAAGAGATGGATAAGGTTCTGCTAAAAGTTCCTTTTGAGCTTTTTCCACGCCTTTTTTGGGCCGAATATTGGAGTTTCATACTTAGAAACATGATAACATCGTAGAAATTTGGGAAAAGTATTGATGAAGCATTTTTGTTTTACTTTATATTACTGTCTTTATGTTCTAGTCATAAAAGTGTTGTTTATTCGTATGCATGGTACAACGCAACGCCAGATGATCAAGAAAAACCGTTTGACAAAAAAAGAAGAAGAAGAAGACTAGACGCACCCTCATCTGCCGTAAGATGAGGTTACCATCCAAAGTAGAGCTTAGTTAATGACCATTTCTTTGTTATGCATGCCAATGTCCACATATAGTCAACCTCGGTTTCTTCTATTTATATACCACAGAAATTTGAGTACAACATTTGTCGTATGTTGTCTCTTGAGGTATCATGCGTACCTTTATTTCTCATTCATATTGATCACATAATTTTTGTACTAACATTTATCACCAGGAAAGAGCCGGACCTCCTTGATAGCATAGTCCGATCCTTACACGAGAAGATTTGTCCAAGCCGGTCTCTCAACTTTGCGAACAATGCAATTGGAGCAGACCGTTTGGCAGACAATGTGATTCCCTTGCTAAAAATTGGCCAAGTTGGCGTGCGCGTGATAGGCATAAGTGGTACGGAAGGAATAGGCAAGACAATGGTGGCCAGAGCTGTTTGTAAAGGCACAATTAAAGATTTTGAGTGTTTTATCATTCTCAGTGAAGTTGGAAAAGCGAGACACTCCGATTTTCGCAAACTGCAGAAGAAGTTACTCCGTAATCTCCTCGCAATGAATGGACAGGCGCTGCCTGATGGCTCTCAAGGCAACATCACCGAGATAAAGACTAACCTGCATTGTAAGAAGATACTTCTTGTTGTCGACGGTGTTACAAAAAAAGAACAGATGGAAAAATTGGGCGTCGAAGAGCCAGCGTTGTTTCATCCTGAGAGTAGAATCTTGATCACGACAAGAGATCAAGATTTGCTGATGGATCTCAAAGTAAATGACAGGTACAATGTCGAAGGATTGACTCGGGACGAAGCATTTCGACTCTTTTGCCGCCATGCCTTCAAGAGAGAAGAACCCGCGGAAGGTTACGAGGAGTTATCTAGATATCTAGCTCATTATGTAGGAGGTCATCCATCGGCCCTTGAAAAATGGGGTTCCTTCCTTAACAAGCAGTCAAAACGTCACTGGAAGAAATTCTCTGAAAAGTTGGTGGAAAATCCTGAAAAAATTGATTCCATTGGACCAGACTTTGGGCGAATTTTTCTAGAATATCCTTGTAAAGTTGTGGGACGACGTCGCAGTACAAGACCTTGGAAGGACGAGAAACATACAGGCGTGAGGAAAATCGAGGTAGGCGTCGATTCAGAAGGAATCAAGTTTATCACAGTTGAATACGACAGGAAAGGACGTCCCCCAAAAACCGTCACACTTGGCACCAAAGGAGGCGAAACATCTATTTGTCCAGTAAGTCATTAGTATTCTTTTTTTTTTCTTTTTCTAAATTTTTGAATTGTATAGCTGAGGTGATCTCGTTAAAGCTAACGGGAAGCAGATGGGCCAAAAAGAGTTGAAAAAAGAAAAATCAGATGAAATGAAACATCCCAACACCACCAAAAAAAAAAAAAAAAAGTCAAACATTTTTATTTGACTGATTTGAAAAATATTTTCTTTTGACACAATTTATCTTTAATATTTTCATGAATGATAAATACATTTTTCGTTCATTCACTTTTATAAGCAAGACAATCGATTATCTTTAGGAAATTTTTTTCCAAATCATTCATTTTCTACAAAACAAACATATCTTTAAAGATATTTTTTTCATATGTTCAATCTCATATCTCGAATTTTTGTCTTGTGTTCCTCACCTCCTCTCGAATTTTGATTTCCTTTTTTCCTCAGATTGAGTTCTACTATCCGGGGGAGTACTTGACCTACATGTCGGGCTGCACTAAAGAAGATTCCAGACGCACCATTCTTCAGTCGTTAACGTTCCATACTAATACAAGGAAATGTATATCGACTGGAACATACGAGGAAGGGGGAAAACTTTCATTTCCATACACCGGCCACAAAATCGTCGGATTTTGCGTGAGTTGCAATGGCTCCCATCTCGAGTCCATTGAAGCTATATATAAGCGGATTCCTCATACTCCCATTGTTTGTAACGGCGGAATTTTGGGGCCTTTTGGAGGCGCAGGTGAAAAATCATGGGATGTTGGTGATATAAATGGGATTTGTGTTAGCTACTCAGACTTCATTAGTGAAGTTACTTTTAAAGTCCGCAAAACCCCCAGCTTCAAACCTCGAACTACTTATGGTGAAAATGGCGGGGAGAATACTTTCCAGGTTGTATCTAGACTCTTCTTTTCTCTTTATTCCGTTTCTACTTGAATGTTGTAAATTCATTTTTCTAGCTTATCATAATTCTGACCCCATAAAGGAAAAAGGCTTATCATAACATTAGTCGACGACGAGAAATATGCAGTTACTTTATCATAACATTTTTCTTGCTTATCATAATTCTGATGCAACATTGGGATTCTTAAGAATTGCACCAGAAAAGCTCACACCAGAGATACATGAGGATCAGCATGATTGTTAAGTAATAACTTATCAAAGTTAGGCAAAGACAAACTAAACAGTTACTTTTTTATTCACAAAATAAAATGTGCCACCAAATTCATTAAAGACATGATTTATATTAATCTTAGCATATATAACTTAGTTTATAATCCGAATCATATTTTAAAAGAAATCTACCGATTTATTTTGCTCATCGAATTATGCAACATATTGTCACTCATGTCAAATGTGTGCTTTTGTGGCCTTTTTGCAGGTTAAATTGGAAACCCCGTACGAGTGCATAACTTCTTTTTCTGGATATTTCGAATATGCACACAATGGTCGCATTATAATCAAGTCGCTCACGTTTCGAACCAACAAAAGAATATTGGGGCCCATTGGTAGAGAGGAAGGGAAGCACTTTTCCTCACCATCACCATCAGAAGCTGTGAAAGTTATCAAGTTTTTCGGGAGAACCGTTGATGATTATCTCGAATCTATTGGAGCAGAAGTCAAACAATTCTATCCCTCCGAGTCTGTGGGGTTATTTGGTGTTTCAGACGGGTCATATTGGGATGATAGGAATGATGATTATACCAATGTAAGGGAAATCACCGTTGAATTTGCACCAATGAAGAGATTCATTAAAACAATCGCTTTTGACTATGAACTGAAGAATGGAACGTCGTCGTCACCGAAGAGACATCCTGGCAATCCAGCTGATGGCATCGAGCCTCTTCCGGTATGTCCCCTTACGTGCATATGCTTTATAAAATCCTTACGAAACTTGCATTTCCTATGTTAGCGGGAGACTCTTTTGAGACAAATTAAATCACGAGTTTGATGGTTATGTCCATTATTGCAGATCAACATAGCTGGAAATGAGTATCTGACTTCAATGTCCGGGTATTACACGGAAGACGGCATTACCTCTCTCATGTTTGGGACCAACAAAAGAACGTTAGAATTTATTGCTCGCGAAGAGGGAATACACTTCTCATCTCCCACGACAGGTGGCAAAATTGTTGGATTTTACGGGTGGAGTGATGGAAATCTTAAAGCAATTGGAGCATATTTTGAAAAGATCCCGCATCTCTACCCAATTAAATCAATTGGGCCATTTGGAGGCTCAAGTGTAGAAACTCGGGATCACGGGAACCTCAAAGGGGTGAGGGAAATCAAGGTAAAGCAACACATTAATATCCATTACATTAAGTTTGTGTGCGTCGACGGTAGTGGCCAAGATCACCAAGTTACGTACAAAGGCTGCGCCAAAGGAGACTACCCCAATGTTATCTCGGTCAGTGTCTTTTTTCCTTTACATTGATTTCATCGGTCGAGACAATCTTGATATGTGTGTCTGTCACATGATTTAATAAACTAAACTCGACAAATAGGTCTTGTTTACACCACTCATCCAATTTTAAGAGAAACTTTTGAGATTGTGCAGGTTACATTGGATTATCCACGGGAGTACTTGACATCAATCTCTGGTTATATGCAAGATGGTGCTATCCAATCACTCACATTTTATAGTAATAAAGGAAGATATGGTCCCTATGGTGAGGAAAAGGGGAAGTACTTTTGGTATCCATCGAATGGAAGCAGAATCACGAGCTTTTATGGCGACAAGAGGACTCTCAAATCCATAGGAGTGTATGTGGAGCCCATACCGCGCATGTGTCCTTTCAAAACTGTTGGACCCTTCGGAGGCTCTGGTGGGACTCCATGGGATGATGGAGTGTACACTGACGTGAGGGGATTTCGTATCAGTTACAGCGAAGCAATTGAGACTATCGGGATTGCATACGATAACAATGGTTCCTTCGTGGCCGGCTCTAAACACAAGAATGGATACGATGACAAGGGTTCCTTCGTGTTAGGCTTGAAACCTGGCGAAAAACACAGACGAGATAAATACGTGGAGGTTAATCCATGTCTCTCTCTCTCTCTCTCTCTCTCTCTCTCTCTCTCTCTCTCTCTCTCTCAACTTTTTTCTATCAGTAGGTCGTTCATGCATAGGTTTAGCTTTTCATGAAGTTCTTAGCTTCACAAAGCACGGTATATTTACTCCTTTTGGCATCCTTTATCTAGAGTTTAAGGTCCGAACTTTCATCTGCTCTCACAAGTACAGCATGTTTCGCATTGCTATTCTGGCAGATCATCCTGGATTATCCCAAGGAGCGTCTACTTGCGATATGGGTTTGGGTGGAGAAAGATGAAAAAACTGGTCAACCTAGTATCATCCACGACCTGGAAATAATTAGCACAGATTTATGCCAAACTTACGGGCCGTTCATTCGGACGACACAGTCAAAGGAAAATGAACTGACGAAACTTCGTATCCCGTCGGAAGAAGATGGTGGCAGAATTGTTGGCTTTTTCGGAAGGACGGGAAGCTTTCTCCATTCTATTGGAGCGCGTTTGGAACCGTATTAGATTAAAGCCATCACTCCCCCAAACTTTCGTTTCCCTTCGGCGTGTGATTGCAAGAATCTTCTTCTTAAATTCTCTTTAGAAATGACGATGAAATAACTCCCCATCCGGGAGCACGTTGGTTGCTGGTTTCTAAATTTGGTTGTTGGTGTTCTGCAATGTTCTTCAAAGAAAGCTACAAGCATTTAATGAAGAATTGCTACTGAAGCATGAAGACAAAGATTGCCAACAAAGGTCATCCAAGAGTTCTCCATGGATTGCTACGCTTGTCTTCAAATGCATTTTATCGTAGTGACTTTGTTTGTGTGCTCTTGTTAACTTTGTGGACTTTCTTTTTTTTCTTCATTTGATGTTGTGAGACATTTGTGCTAAGTTGTGCACATCCTTCCACTATAAAGTGTTGGAGATACTATTGCCTGTGATTAGGGATTGATTGATGTCATATAATTGATACGCTCTTGATTGATACTGTATATTAGGAGATCATTCTCTCACTTTTCTGTGCACTCATTGCCTAAAATGGTTAGATCTTATGTATTATAAATGGGGCCGTACACATGCATTCTGAACATGAGAAAGTAATATACAATTCCTATCCCTATGTTCCTCCTCTTAGCTTTCCATCAACCCATTTCCTTACATGGTTTCAGAGCATTTGCAATAAGCTTCCGCACAAGAATCGTCAAGCTTGCAAAACAAGATGCCCAAAAATCAGAGTTCGAATTCTGGTTCATTAAACGACTCCTCCAATGATCTTCCTTTAAATCCCAATATCGCCAAGGAAAATCAGACAGAGGAAACGCAGGAACGACAGCCAGATCCGAATCAGTCCCAGGCAACGCAGTCCTTCCCAGGACCAGCCCATTCGGGACATTACTTTCCAGGCCCACACGTTCAATGGGTCCCGATTCAGGTTCAACTTATTCAGGGCCAGTCGAGCCAGATGGACTCTATGGAAAACACTGGGCTCGGAGGTGGCCCAAATACTATTCCCAAGAGCAGCCCGATTTCTGGATCGGGTTGGCACTTCCCAAACCTAGCCAGTTCAGGTCCACCGGGTTTCGGGGCAAACCCAACCTTTGTTCTCAGCCCCAGCTTCCTCCTACTTGCTGGCACCATCGATGGCCAGCCTGAGCCGGGCGACGCCCTTCGTACCTCCACCACCGACTGTGCAGAGCTCCATCTCATCACCCTACAACTCTTGGGACCAGAGAACTACTCCGTTTGGTCCTGAGAGCTCCGACGTGCCCTAGTAACAAAGGATAAAGATGGATTTATTGACGGTAAACCTGTCAAATGGGTGGGTCGGGTTTGGGTCGGGTCGAAAATGGTCCGACTCATATTGACCCATTTAACTCGTTTTGATACATATTTATGTAATGTAGATCTAGTGACCCATATCCGATCCAACCCGTATTGTTAAAAGTCATTATTATTATAGAGAAACCCAAACTCACTCTAAGCTCATGTTAAATGAATAAAACTTCGAATCAAATTAAAAAAAATTAGAAAATAGTAAATAAAATAAAAAATGTAAAAAACCTATAAATTAAAATATTTTTAAAGAATTTCACCAATTAAATATATTTTTGTAAAAAACCTATATATTGAGATGGGGTAGAGGCGAGCGGCGGAGTGTCGCGGTCACTGGTAGGTCACCACCACTCACCGAGCTTGAGAATGACTCAAAAAAGAAAAACACGTTTTACAGTTGGGTTAAAAATGGGTCGAAAATGGGTCACATTCTAACCCATTAAGATAGAACATGACTTACAAAATGGGTGAATGACCCATCTTGATGCCCCTAATTGACGGCATCGTGCTGGTGCCATCCGACGAGCTGCTTGCACGACACTGAAGGAAGTGCAATCAGCTTGTGCAAACATGGATAGGAAATTATCTTAGCCCGGAGGTTGCCGCCAAACTTCCTCCAACCGAAGATGCAAGAATAATATGGGCGAGCATTCGTGAAATGTACAGCAAGCTCGATAGGGCAAAAATCTTTGGGCTAACCCAAGCCTTATCGAAGCTAAAATAGGGCAACCTCTCCATCACCGCTGTTTTCAATAAATTGTTGGCCCTTTGGAACTGATGTAACTAGTATAAACACCTAGAGGGGGGGTGAATAGGTGTAGAGGGATTATTCGCGTAAATATATATATAACTTTTGCAATCTACAAATTGAAATCAAGTAGAGAGAGTTAAAGAAGATTGCAAACACTGTTTATAGTGGTTCGGCTTTAGACAAGCCTACGTCCACTCTCAGGGCAATCGGCCCAATAGGCTATATTTCACTTTATATGATCAACGGTGATTACACACTCTCGAGTGTTTGTACTTGGTGATGATATGTCTCACTAAGTCACTCTCTTTTGTAATACACTAAGATCACTCAAATACGCACTATGAACAATAGTTGAAGAACGGAATCAGCTTTGGAATTATGTTCATCTACTCTACCCCCTAAGTCTCAGCCTATCCTTAAATACTTTCCAAGCCACACTCGACCGTTGGCTCTTTCCTTGAGAGTTTAGTCTTCCCTTTTTTGGACAGACTTTATAAGGCAAGTCTTTTTTACCGTTGAGGGTAGATCAGATCCCCTTAGATTCTGTTCGCCCATACAATCAGAATCCGAGCTTCCATAAGTACTCTATTCTTCTTTGGAAGTTGTCCACTAATTGATCCCGCCAATCGATTAATATAACGAGAATCAACATAAATAAGGTAAGTGAAATACTTTACCGTTGGTGATTTTATCTTGTAGATTCATCTTAAGTCCGACGGACTTAAGTTCCGAGTCCGCCTAGATTTTCGATGCAGTACGGTCGGATCTAAAATCTCGATGCAGTACGGTCGGACTTAAAATCTCGCCCCAGTATCTTGTCGGACTTAAAATCTCGGTCGGTCGAGTCTTCCGTCCAGTACGGACGGACTCTAAGACATCTCATGCTTTATCTTCTGCTACCAGTAGACTTTAAAACCTATGTCATTCTGTGACCTTTTCCTTCGAAAGATAGATATAAATATCATTCATAAAATGTTTTGTTAGTATCAAAACTAGGAGTTTTCTCAACAATCTCTCCCTTTGTGATGGTGACAAAACTTTTTATGCATATGGCTTATTGTCCCTACAAAATATGGTTAAACAGAGCATGCTTCCAACTATTTTGCTCAACTCATAAAAATAGCTCATATCAACCCTGTTTAGATAATAATTTTAGAACAGCAGCAACAGCCCAGATAATTTCTCATCACAGCCCAACATGTTTCAGACTTTATCAGTACTATGTTATCAGCATATCAGAAAATATCATCAGCCACAACAAAATGTCATGCATCATCAACAAAATGTCATGCATCATCAAAAAGCCATATATTCTCCCCCTTTTTGTCAACTTCAAAAAGTTAAGTATTGGAAAAGAGTCAGTAAGTTCAAAAACAAGTTTCTAAACAGAATACGTCAGAAGATGTTTTTAGGATGTTTTCTTTTTAGGGGTCCGAACAAGGGTGAAATCCTCCATATCTGTTGCAGACTTCTCAATCCTGTTAACACACTGATTAACTGTCTTCTCGAGAGTCTCCAGTCTGTTATTGAACGAGATTTCCATCGCTACCTACTGATCTCTGATCTGTGTGAGAAGTGCTAAGATCTTCTGAGAGTCAGCATTTTCGGACGAAGCTGCAGGTGCTTGAATTTCAATATTCTCATAATGATGCTCCCCCTGAGTTGATGTTTCATTATGTCCTTGTTGCCCCTCTTTATCCCCATCCTCATCTCCTTCTTCTTCTTCTTCTTCTGCTTCTTCTTCTTCTAGATCTTCCTCTGATTCAGATTCATCATTCTTCTCATGTTTTGTGCTAAGAATGTTTTCTGTATGTATTTCTGCTTCTGGTTCAGACATTCTGTGAGAAGTTTGATGCATAGTTGCCAAAATTGCGAAAATGCTTTCCTCCTCATCTTCTTCATCTTCTAGTAGGAGCTATCTTCTCCTCTTAGAACTTGGCTCAGCAGCAGCTGATTCTTTGCCTTTTCTTTTTGCTGTTTCTACTCTAGCCAATTCTTTTTCCTTTCTTCTCCATGTTTTTGCGACGTCCTTCAGTCTCATCTTATTGATCATTTTCATATCAATGGCCATCGTAGGAAGTGTTTTAATGCAGAATCTCCTAGGTATATCCATCTTGAGATGGTCAAAAATTCTGGTCACCAAAGCTCCATAGGGTAACTGTCCTTTGTCCTTAGACACAGTCCGATACATATGCAATATAATTGTGTGAGGCAGTGAGAACAGTACTCCCTTTTCAATCGCCCACATCAATTTGGCCTTAAATCTGGATACATCAGTTTTAGATGATGCTTTTGGACGAATGCAGCTGATTATAATCTTATGCATGATAGTTCTTGCAGAAGTCAAAAGATGATAAGTTATACTAGCCCTAACAGACTTTGTAAGAAATTTACAAACTGTCTCATAAGAAACGTCTATTGGCCTGAATGTATCCCTTTCAACTTTTATAATGTCAGCCAGAGTATCTGTACTAACATCATAGAACCTGTCATTGACACTGAATTGCATTTTGTCTGGAGATAGAAATGTCAAGTTCGAGTAAAAGTATGTTGTTAATTCAGGATAAACAGCAGTAGAGTCAGTGCAAAATTAGTCCATCTGCAGTATTTCAAAGTATCTACGCAGATTTACTTCAGCAGCATCTAAATAATCAAAATCCACAATCCTGTGGTTCATGATTCCTCGATCCATCAGTTTGTTAAAGAAAGTCTTATGTTCTCTAGATCGAAATAATTTCCCGGTTGTGTTCCGGGCTACAGCAGCTATTCCCATTCTGACTTCAAAATTTCTGTAAATCTTCTCATCATCTTCCTTCGCATTATCTCTACTTCTCCCTGTGTCACTGACTCGTTCTCTACGAGCGAGATGGTGGTTCCGTAGTCCGGCGCTTGGATAAGACGTAGTTCATTTGTGTATCTTTTCTCTCTCAAGAAATAAAGTTTAACGTCTTCCCTAGCATTTCGTTGGACTAACTTCTCATATCTTCTCATAACTACATGAGGATTATCAGTGGGTGTTGGTAGAGTTAATCCGGACGTACCTCTACATGAGACATTCCTTTATTCAGATTGTGGGCGGAGAGCTCTTGGAGATTCCCCATTATCATCTTCATTTCTTTGAGCGGAACCTCTTGGAGATTTTCCTTGGGTATCTTCAGAAATTTGTGTTAGATCAAAATGCGTCTGCCCTTCTTCGATATTTCTTCCTCCTCTCCCAGCAATCCTGTTTGACCTTCTTCGAGGAGATGGAGATCTTGATCTGGACACGGAGGATCTCGAAGCCATGTTCGGAGAGAGTTGGTTTTGGAGAAGATTGATTTTGAAAACGTTTTGCTCTGTTAGGGTTTCTAAAAGGCGTTCTGAAGAGTTGTGAAGAAAAGACCTGACTTTTTGAGGTTTTTAAACCCTTCGTTGTGAGAACAAATGAACAGTCGCAACTAGAAAAAAAAATTAAAATGGCAATTATTCCAAACTTAACAAAAATATTCAATCATCATAGACATATGCCAGAAAATCTGCAAATCAATCATGCAAATCAAAAACTTACTAATAAAGATTTACCAGATTTAAATAAGGAAATAACATACCAACCTAAAATACCATTATTTCCTTTTTCAATCTTCCCAGAAGATTAGTTTGTCCAGACGATTGCTTCTATCAGACTTTGTCCTGTTCTCATAGATTTTATAAAAAATGGTTAATAATATTTAATCTCCCACATATTGAATCGAATGTACCTTTGTCCAGCGGTTTTGTGAAGATGTCTGCTAATTGATTTTTGGAATCAATGAATTTCACATATACATCTCCATTTTGCACATGGTCTCTAATAAAGTGATGTTTGATTTCAATGTGCTTTGCCCTAGAGTGTAGAATCGGATTCTTGGTGAGGTTTATAGCACTCGTATTATCACATCTTATTTCTGTACATGATTCTTCTTTTCTATAGTCTCTTAGTTGCTATCTCATCCACGAGAACGTGAACAGCGGTTTCCAAGTGCAACATATTTCGCCTTCGCTGTTGATAGAGCCACGGTGTTCTGCTTTTTGGAGAACCATGAGACTAGTATTTTCCCTAGAAGTTGGCACGTTCCTGAAGCACTCTTTCTATCCACTTTACATCCTGCTAAATCTGTATCTGAGTAGCCAAGCAAAGTAAAATCCGTTTCTTTTGGATACCATAGACCCAAGTGTGGATAAGTGGCTATATACTTGATTATGCGTTTAATAGCAGAAAGATGTGATTCTCTAGAATCCACTTGAAATCTAGCACAAAGACAAACACTGTATAGAATATCTGGTCTAGATGCAGTAAGATAGAGAAGAGAACCGATCATGCTTCTATAAGTCTTCTGATCAACTTTCTTTCCCGTTTCATCGATCTAGTTTGATGGAGGTTGCCATTGGAGTTTCAGTCTTCTTGCAGTTCTTCATTCCAAACTTTTTAATCAAGTCTTTGGCATACTTTTCTTGATTGATAAAAGTTCCACGTTTTGTTTGATTGACCTGAAGTCCTAGGAAGAATGTAAGTTCTCCCATCATGCTCATTTCAAATTCTTCCTGCATAGACTTTGAGAAGTTCTTGCACAAGTGCTCATTAAGATGAACCAAAAATAATGTCATCTACATAAATTTGTACAAGCAGTATATCTTTACCTTCCTTCTTAATAAACAAAGTTATATCAACCATACCTTTCTTGAATTTATTGTCTAGTAAGAACTTGCTCAATCGTTCATACCAAGCTCGAGGTGCCTGTTTCAGACCGTAAAGTGCCTTCTTTAATCTGTATACATGGTCTGACTTTCTTGGTTCTTCGAACCCAGGAGGCTGCTCTACAAAGACTTCTTCTTTGATAAACCCATTCAGAAAAGCACTCTTCACATCCATTTGGTATAGCTTGAAATTTTGATAACAAGCATAGGCAAGTAGTAGTCTGATTGCTTCTAATCTTGCAACTGAGGCATAGGTTTCATCATAATCTATTCCTTCAGATTAAGAATAACCCTTTGCCACGAGTCTTGCCTTGTTTCTGGTGACTTTTCCAAGTTCATTGACTTTGTTTCTAAAAACCCATTTAGTGCCAATGATGGTTCTTCCTTTGGGTTTGGGCACCAGTTCCCATACATCATTCCTCTTGAACTGTTGAAGTTTTTCTTGCATTGCCTCTATCCAGCTTTCATTTTCCAGAGCTTCATTAATTCCTTTGGGTTCAATTTCAGAAATCAGTGCAACAATACCTGTGTCCTTTTTATTCTTTGATTTGGTTTGAATCCCCTCGTTGATGTTTCCAATCACCAGCTCCTTAGGATGACTGGACTTATGCTTCCAGTTTCTGTTTGGTACTTCATTGTTGTCAGAATCTTCTGCTGATGCAGGAATGTCAAGCTGAGTTATTCGTTCTTCTTGAGTTGCTTCTTTGACTATTTCCTGAGAAGATTTTGCTTCTTTGTTGAGACCAGATCTTTCAGGAGCAGCATTTGATTCTGATTATTCATTTACTGTTCTGCTCTGTTTTGAAACTTCTTGCTCCAGAAACTTTACATTCATGGATTCTTTCACTGTCTGAGTATTCTTGTTGAATACTCTATATGCTTTACTAGAGTTTGAATAGCCTAGAAAAATACCTTCATCTGACCTTTCTTCAAACTTACTAGGTTGATGATTAACATTTTTGAGGATATAACATTGACAACAAAAAATGCGAAAGTAGGAAACAATAGGTTTTCTTTCTTTGAAAATCTCATAAGGAGTTTTCTCAAGAATTGGTCTAAGAAATATTCTGTTAATGATATGGCAAGAAGTTAAAACTGCTTCTGCCCAGAAACGAGTTGCCACCTTGCTTTCTATAAGCAGAGTTATGGCCATTTCCTGCAAAGACCTATTTTTTCTTTCCACCACTCCATTTTGTTCTAGAGTGTAAGGAGAGGAAAATGTATGTTGTATACCATTTTTGTCACAAAAATCTGCATAGTTTTGATTTTCAAATTCTCCCTCATGATCTATTTTGATACTTGAAATAGAGTAACCTTTCTCATTTTGAACCCTCTTTGCAAATGTTGAAAAATGTGAGAAGGTTTTTCCTTTATTAGCGAGAAAAAATACCCATGTAAATCGAGAATAATCATCTACTATCATAAGACAGTACTTCTTATCTCCAATGCTCTGAGTTCTAGTTGGTCCAAATAGGTCCATGTGAAGAAGCTGCAATACACGATTAGTAGAAATCTGTTTTATAGACTTGAAAGAGCTTCTTACCTGTTTTCCCAGTGTACATGCAGAGCAAAGCTCTGTCTTCTTGTAACTCAGTGAGGGCAAGCCACGAACAAGCTTTTTGCTGGCAAGCTTGGAAATTTGTTTCATACTGACATGCCCAAGTTTGCGATGTCACATATTTCCTTCATCTTGGACTGATAAAAGACATTTTGCAGTATCTTCATTTATGTCCAAAAGATAAATGTTCCCATGCCTTCGTCCAATGAATGTTTGTGAATAGTCATTGCTTGTTTCGGAACATAGATTCTTTTTGAAGTTAATTCTGAAACCAGCATCACACAACTGGCTTATGCTTAGAAGATTGTAGTTCAATCCTTTGACTAGGGAAACATTGTTGATGATTAAGCTACCGATCTTGACAGTTCCCAGTCCAATGATGTTTTCTTTGGTATTTCCTCCAAACGAAATTGTTCCTCCCTTGATTCTTTCGAAACCAATGAACATCTTTGAGTCTCCTGTCATATGTCTTGAACATCCACTGTCCAAATACCATTTTTTCTTACTTTTGAAGCTTACCCGCAATGTTCACACATACTCATTTTTCTTTGGTACCCAAATTTTCTTGGGTCCATTGAAGTTAGTAGTATAAGCTTTTTCTATCCATTTCTTTTGAACAGGTCTCCGAGACTTTAGGATATTTATTCTCGAAATGTTCTCTTTCTCCACGGTTAGAACACTTTAGATTTTCTCGACCAACGAGATTTAACAAAATTCTTTTTAAAATGATTATTGTAGGCTGTCGAGGAAGTCTGTTTAATTCTTTCCTTGACTTTAGGAAAATCAATTAATGATTTACTTTCCTTGCAAAACCCAAGTCGACTTATCATAGTGAGGAATTTGAATAGAAAGACTATCTTTGCAGATTTTTCGTCCCTTGAGAAAACTTTACATTAATATTCGAAATTTCCTTTCTAAGAAATAGATTCTCATTTTGTAAAGAACTTTGATTTTTCTTTATTTCCAAAAGTTCCTTTTTAAGGGACTCATTTTCATTTACGATAGAATCACGACTTTCCTCCATTTCTGTAAATTCCTTTTTGAGATCATTAAATTTTCCTTTTAACGAATGATTCTAATGACTCAACTTACGATTTTCCACTTTTAAATTGGAGATCTTTTTCAAAGTAGTTTTTAGATTTAAACACAGCTTATTTATGTAATTTGAGATTTCTATTGGGATATCGGAATGATTTACCTCGATTTCTCTGTCTGAATCTGAGTCTGATCCTGAATCTGTTTCAGAGTCTGAGTTTGAATGTGCCATAAGACAAATGTTGCCATATTCGTCTTCACTATCCTCAACATCTGTGTCACTCCATGTTTCAGCTTTCAGGGCCTTCTTGTATTTCTCGAATTTCCCTTTGTTCTTTTTGATCTTGGGACAATTCTGCTTAATATGACCCTTTTTTTTACATTCAAAACAAATGACATTTTTGGCATAATCTTCCTCGTCATCGGTTTCTGCGTTGTCGGTATGCATTTTGTTTCCTGTTGTTGAACTTTCTGCCTTTCCTATTTAACTTCTTCACTTTTCTGATCAGCAGTGCAAGTTCTTCGTCGTCCAGCTCTTCCTCAGAATCTGTAACATCAGAATCAGTGTTAGACTTAAGAGCAATGGACTTTTTACCTCTGGATTCCACTTCCTTGTTCATTTGTTCTACTTCATAGGACTGCAAAGTACCAACGAGCTCATCGACTGTCAGTGGTGAAATTCACAAAGTTTCTCTGATAGATATCTTCACATTATTCCATTCTTTTGACAGTCCTCTCAATAGTTTGTTGACCTTCATTGGTCCAGGAACAGGTTGTCATTGATACGCCAATCCGTTTACAATTTATGTAAAACGACTGAACATGTCTCCTATGGATTCTCCCTATTTCATCTTGAAGGATTCATATTGACCAAGTAATATATTTACTTTGATCTCCTTGACACGATCAGTTCTTTCATATGTCACATGTAATCTATCCCATACTTCCTTTGCTGTATCACAAGAAGATATTCGATTATATTCATTAGGTGATAAAGCACAATATAGAGAGTAAATAGCCTTTGCATCGAGAGTTTGTCTCTTTGTCATTTCTTCTGGAGCGATAGTGGCTGATGCTTCTGTTTCTTTGCTATCGTTTCTCTTTGAGGTTTTTCCGATTTTATCAGTGGGGTCAATTCCCCTCTCAACCACATCCCATTCGAGTGGATCTTTTGATCTGAGAAATGCCTTCATTTTATTCTTCCATATATTGTAACATTTGCCGTCGAAGTAGGGTGGACGAGTGTTGCTCTGCCCCTCAATCAAACCTGGTGCAAGAATACTAGCCATAGAGGATCTTTAACTCAGAAGTAATAAACACTTCAAGATCTTGAGCACGAGGCTCTGATACCAATTGATGTAACTAGTATAAACACCTAGAGGGGGGTGAATAGGTGTAGAGGGATTATTCGCGCAAATATATATAACATTTGCAATCTACAAATTGAAATCAAGTAGAGAGAGTTAAAGAAGATTGCAAACACTGTTTATAGTGGTTCGGCTTTAGACAAGCCTACGTCCACTCTCCGGGCGATCAGCCAATAGGCTGTATTTTACTATATGATCAACGGTGAGTACACACTCTCGAGTGTTTGTACTTGGTGATGATATGTCTCACTAAGTCACTCTCTTTTGTAATACACTGAGATCACTCAAATACGCACTATGAACAACAGTTGAAGAACGGAATCAGCTTTGAAATTATGTTCATCTACTCTACCCCCTAAGTCTCAGCCTATCCTTAAATACTCTCCAAGCCACACTCGACCGTTGGCTCTTTCCTTGAAAATTTAGTCTTCCCTTTCTTGGACAGACTTTATAAGGCAAGTCTTTTTGACCGTTGAAGGTAGATCAGATCCCCTTAGATTCTGTTCGCCCATACAATCAAAATTTGGGCTTCCATAAGTGCTCTATTCTTCTTTGGAAGTTGTCCACTAATTGATCCCGCCAATCGATTAATATAACGAGAATCAACATAAATAAGGTAAGTGAAATACTTTACCGTTGGTGATCTTATCTTGTAGATTCATCTTAAGTCGACGGACTTAAGTTCGAGTCCGCCTAGATTTTCGATGCAGTATGGTCGGACCTAAAATCTCGATGCAGTACGGTCGAGACTTAAAATCTCGATGCAGTACGGTCGGACTTAAAATCTCGATGCAGTCGAGTCTTCCGTGCGGTACGGACGGACTCTAAGACATCTCATGCTTTATCTTCTGCTACCAGCAGACTTTAAAGCCTATGTCATTCTTTGACCTTTTCCTTCGAAAGATAGATATAAATATCATTCATAAAATGTTTTGTTAGCATCAAAACTAGGAGTTTTCTCAACATGAACGAGCTAGAAATGGTTGAAGAGAAACTCGAAGGTCCCAAAGCCACCCTAACTCAGTACCGGGCGATTAAAGAGCGAGAAAAAAGTGACGATATTTCTACTAATCCTAAATGAGACATACCTGCCCTTTTGAAGTCAGATCCTTGCCATGGATCCGGTACCTCCTCTTGGCCAAATCTACTAACTCGCGGTGCAAGAAGAATTGTAGCGCCTTGCTTCCATGGAATACATGAAGGTCGGTGATCGGGTCGTGCTTGCGGCAAGGGAGGCATTGAAGCAACAGTAGTGCGAAGGGAGAAGCAGCGAAGAGACGAGCAGCTTTGGAGGTCTCCCTCAGTCGGGTGCGACGCTAGGGTTACCGAGTGAGGAAGACGATTCCTCTTCTTTCAGAATTGACAGGCACGATTTAATCGTGCCATTCCAATCGAACGGCCAAGGATGCACGTGAGCTTCAATCCAAATGAGCAGTCGAGATTCCATCATAGGACCAAACGGCTCAGGAAATGCGGCTTGATCAGATGGCCAATCTTTTATCCTAGGAGTGCCCAAATCAAACAATCGAAATTTTACTACATCATCCAGGTCAAGTGGCCAAAATTCCAACAAAGGAAAAGGTAAATTTTGTGATTACTGCAAATGTCCTTATTATACTAAGGAAAATTGTTGGAAATTGCATGGAAATCAATAGATAAGGAGAAAAAGGAGCAAAATATTGCGGTTACAGCTAATGCTAAAGTCTATCCACCCATCAATCAGAATCAATTTCAACAAATCATGAAGACACTAAATGACCTGGGAAGTAATGATAAAATGGGCATTTATGCAAGTATATCTTGTTGCCTCATGAACTCTATTTCAACTAAAGAATGGATTATTGATTTAGGTGCTAGTGACCACATAGTATGTGGTGAACATTTTCTTTTCAATATTCATAAATCTCCTCATAGTACTTCAGTTTGTCTCCCCAATGTAAGTGACACCTCCGTCACTAAAATAGTAAATGTCCGTCTGAGTCCATCCATCACATTAAAAAATGTCCTTCTAATTCTTGACTTCCAATTCAATCACATCTCTGTCTCAAAACTCTATGAAGACAAGTCCTATCGAATTCTTTTTGATTCTAATATATGTTTCTTTCAAGCTCTTTCGACTGCAAAATTGATGAGCTTGAGTAAAAATTAGGATGGACTTCATTTTTGGGCTAGACTACCCAAGAACCACAATTTTTCTCATTTCCATTTTAAGGGCACCCTATGTAATGCCAACATCAATAACAATATTCTCTTATCTCATCAATGCTTGGGTCACAGTGCTAGTTTTCCTCATCCTAAGTGCTCCATTTATCCATTGGCTAAACAATCATGTCTTCCCTTTTCTCATAGTACATCATAGGCTACTATGCTTTTGTTTTGTTACATATGGGCATTTGGGGACCATATCATACTCCACATCGTGATGGGTCTTGATTCTTCCTTACCATTGTTGATGAGTATATACGTACGACTTGGGTCTTTCTACTACAATCCAAAACTCAAGTCCTTTTCCATCTTAAGAGCTTTATTACTTTAATTAAAAATCAATTTCAAAAATCTGTCCAACGGATTTGTACTGATAATGCTCGTGAATTTTTTAATCATGAATGTTCCTCATTCTTCACCTCCAATGGCATCTTTCATTTAAGCTCTTGTGTCATCCGACTCTTCAAAAAGGACATTTGGTTTATGATCCATCAACTAGGCAGTTTTTCATCAGAAGGGATGTTATTTTTCATGAGGACATTTTTCCATTTCAAGATGAAGTGTCCTCAAAAGAACAAGTACAAGAGACTACTAATCGAAGTCACCTATTCTTTAGTGAAGAAGACATATATCCTTCACGACTGATTGTTATTTCCCATATGGCACACCCTACATCTAGAGTTAATCCTGCTTCAGCATTAGAAATGAACAAAGAGATGCTGATATCTGCAATGTCTTGAATTTCGATCCATTTCAAGATATATGAAATGGTTATTTTATCAATGCACTAGTAGTTACGTTTACTCTGAGCTGGCCACTCATGAGTTAACTAACTATTCGAAAAGACAACTAAAAATCGATATGCATACGAGCTGTAACATCCTGAAATTCGAGCCCTTTGAGGGAGGAATGAATGTTAATTTCGCCAATGCATTGTTGGTTGATCTCACTCGGAACTAATCACTCCTGAGATACTGACCTTGGGGGGAAAGGCTGATGAAGACAGAACTCGTGCTACTAAAGAACTTGACTTGGGAAAACGACTTGACCGTGAGACTTGCGTAAGGATGATCCTGTAGTCATGCAGGCCGATTTCAATGATGACTAGAAGTCGATTCGTGGACATAAATAATGGGACGACGGGTGATTCCATCTACTGTTATCGAACCCGCAACGGCCCTATGTTGATCCTTGATAATCGTGTACTTTGAAATAAGAATCGATCCTTCGCAATTTCATGTAGTCAATGACGTCCATGTGTCGAGAAGTTTTGAACGTGAATTGGCACGAGTCAGTTACGCGTGAATCCTCAAAGCCGCCTGTCAATCTTAGTAATACCAAAATGGCATTCGGACGAAATTGACAAAGCATGTGAATCCAATATTGGACTTTGAATTTTCGGGAACGTTCGAGAAGGACTTTTGGATGATGCTTCTTAGACAGTCGACAGTGCTAGTTGAGCCGAGTTTTGGAAAAAGGGGTTTTTGGACCAATGAAACGAGCCTACGAGGACGTGGGCCAGGCAAGGTCAGTGTGGGCCTCACACCCAAGGTGGAAAGCCCGAGGCAAGCAAGTGAGCCCGTTGGACCAAACCAACCATTTACCCTTCCAAGCCCGGTGTCCAAACTGAGTTAATTCGAGCCCAACAAATTCCCAAGCCCGGTGTCCAAACTGAGTTAATTCGAGCCCAACAAATTTCCAAGCCCGTTCCTACCCATTTCCCAACCCGTTTCCTAGGCAAGCCTTTCATTTTCAGCCCAAGGAAAGATTGGGAAATGTGCAAGGTGGAAATGACCAAAATGCCCTTGGATATTTTGAAGAAAAGTCAAAAGGAAGAGAGAAAAGATGATGTCATGTTTTTGGGGACTTGAGCCAAGCCATTAATGGCCTTGATGAGCCTTATCCTTCAGCCTTCACCTCACTCTCTCTCCTCCCCTTGCAGCCCTCAAAACCACACAACATTTCTCCCCCTGTTTCCCTTCGTTCCTGCAATTTTTGCTTTTGACCTCTCACCGAATTTTAAGTTGTTCATTGCCTTCCCGGTGGAATTTCGGGCCGTACCACCTATCAATCTGTTCAGAACAGAAAAAACGTTCAGATGGAGTCATTCGTTCGCCGAACGAAGCCTTCGGCCGATCCGTACGGCCGCCGGAAGTCGCTGCTCGCCGGACCGCCTACTGAAGCGGCAGCTTTGCACAGTTCCGCCTTTTCCTCCATTTCTCTCCCATTTTGACCAAACCACCACCCATACTAGCCACTAGCAACTCCCCCTTGACCCCCTGGAGCTGCTGGTCGCCGACGCGCCGCTCGCCGGAGCTCTGGTGAGCTCCGTTCAGCCACTTTCCTCTCCAAGCAGTGCTGTTTTCAGAATTTCAGAGAGGATCCGAGTTTGTTGCTCCTGTTCTCAGCCCTGGGACCGCCTTGGATCGTCGTGGTAGAGGTCCCCGGGTGTCAGGTTTGTCGTCGCCATCGCGTTCGTGTCACCAGCCCGCTTAACGGGTGAGTTTAACCCTAATCCCTATTTAGTGCCTAAACTAGCTTAGGGTTGGGTTAATTAGTACTAAAGGCTGATTATGGTGTTTAATTAAGTGTATTAGCCCTAAGATAGGTGGTTAGATAGATGATTAGGATTAGATTAGCTTAATTTTGCTTATTAAGCTTAATGATGCTTAATTATTACTTAATGTTAGATTATGTGATTTTTGTGGATTAATTAAGCATGTTTAGTTTAAATTGCTTGATTAATGATTTTAATTAATGTTTTGTTTAATTTCTGAATTTAATGTATTAATTAATTAAATTATTTTATAATTTCGAATTATTAATATTTCTGAAAATTAATTATTTTGGGGAAAATAATTAGTTGAGTATTTATGGGAAATGGCTTTAATTGAGTAATTTTGTGGGAAAATTACTATGGTGTAATTTTCTAAAGTCCATAGTATTTATATACTACATTATTAAATGGCATTGATTTATTAAAGAAGGGTTTTTTTTTTAAATGAAATTATTTGGGTTGGATATTAATTATGGGATTGGAAAATAATTATAAGTATTTTGTGGGACTTAAATTATTTTATCGGGACAATCGACTATAGTATTACATGCTTCTTAAATGAGAATAGTTGATTGTCGTAGTCGTGAGAACGCGTGTTTATTTATTATTGAATATTGAGACACGCGATTGAGTACCGGTAATTATTGAGGTACGTGATTATTTTGGAAAAGTGTGCAAGTATTGTGATGTTGATTGGTCGGAATTGATTGCTAGACTGTGACTTGAATTGCTGATTGTTAGACTTTCATGAATGATTAGACTACTGCTATTGTACGTGACTACTGAATACTACTGCATGACATTCTACGTGTGTTAACTGTAATAGCATGTCGCATGAGCATGAAGCGATGTTGCATTCACGACAGAGCAAAGATATAAATGAATTGCTTGATGAGGTGTTGCATGATCACATTAAGAGGAGAGCCTAGCGCTGCCGGTAGACCGCCAACCCTTGGGGTTGTGCCATGGCCTTTTGGTCGTCCTGACTTCGGTCGGTTACCTGACAGCGATCGGTTGCGGAGTCGCGGTAGAGGCCGGACCCATGCTCCTTAGGGAATGCCGTCAATGGGGGATAGCCCGTGACGTTGCCGTGCCTCATGGGAAAGGACGATGCTTGGTCTACGACCAGTTGACCGCCAACCATAAGGTTGTACCGTGGCCCTGGGGGTCGTAATAATCGGAGCATGTGTGGGTGTGAGATATGAGAAAGCTGTATGCAATGCTCTCATTATTCGCATGCCTCTTAATGTCGTGATGATTTGACGCATGAGTTGACAGTCGTGCAGGGTGTGGCAATGGCCAGGTGAGATCGCTTGTGGCGCGACTCGCATGTGATTGATGAATTGTGTCATTTAACGGCCATATGCCTTGCTTGCATTTTATGAGATTTCACGTGCAGAGTATGGCAGACCGGGTAAGGTTGCATGCGAACCGAATATTAATTATTGGTTTGCCTTGTCTATTGTTTGGTCTGCTGTTTGCTGGCTGTCTGTTGTTGGGTTGAGTGAGGGTGGTCCTAGAGAGATACCCCAAGTTGAGTTGACGTACTAACCGGGGCTTAGGGGGAGAACTCGCTGAGATTTTATCTCAATCCGTCGTGGTTAACAATTTTCAGGTCCCTAGAATGGCGTACCCGCAGTGGAGAATCTTGCCCCCGCTCCACCAGTGATCGACCCGATGGAGCTTGAGTCTGATGGGTCCGAGTGACCGTGGTGCTGAACCCGATGGTTCTTTTGTATAGCTGTATTAGCCTAGTTTCTTTTTGGTTTGGCTTAGAGGATGAATCGGCCCTTTTTGTCGGGCTTGTAATTCGAAAAACGATCCTCCGTTAGTTAATCCAATGAAGATGTATAAATGAGTAGTTGATGTTGTTCTTGCTGTTCATCCCTCTATCCCTATTTGATTGTTTGTTTGTATGGGGATAGTTCGTCTTCCGCTTGCGCTAAACGAAAGATAAAATGAATGGTCATCAACGGGTCCTGGAACGTCGCTTTCAATTGGCCATGAAAATGGGGTTGTCGCGAGCTCGAGAGTCAGGGCGTGACACGAGCAGTGAAGTGAATTCAATCAGGGATAGGCCACTCGACCATAAGAATCAAAGAAGGATGATACCACACTGTTGCAGGCCAATTAGCATATGGAAATAAATCAATTCGGTAGAGGTATGAGGTTGGATTACGAGTGATTCCGCACAACTTCGATACTAACTGCGAACGACATTAAACCGATTTCCTTTTAACTCTATACTCAAGATGAGTAATCAACCCTTCATGATTACATGATAATCGAGGTTCGCCTTGATTTGAACAGGCACGATTGTGGATTGAAAAGCTATCAACCACAGGTCAAATGCGCGGAAATCCCTAAATGCCGCCCAATAGTTAGGTCGTACTAAAGTCACAATTGATCGACTTTAACCACAAATTTCAATCCGATTTCGAGTATCAAACTTTCAAAAATGTTGAGATTAAAATATTGGACCACGCCTCATTAATTTTCAAATTTTTCGGTAAGCTCGAAATTATCGAAAAAGAGAGTAATGAGCCGAGTTTTAGAATCGAAAGAGGAATCGGGTGGACCAAAGGCGCATTGGGCCTCATGCCCAATGTGGGTCGGCCACTTGGGCGCAATCAAATTCAAGTGGTCCCAATGAGGACCACTGAGACCACTTTGTCCATCTTAGGCCCAAAACCTTTTTAAATCCAATTTGAGCCCAATAGCAATTTCAAACCCATAAACCTTGCAAAGCCCATTTCTATTCATCCAGGGCCCATTTCTTTAATTTGGCCCAAGGGAAAAATGGGAATTTCATGCAAAAAATTTGTGAAAAGACCAAAATATCCCTTCTAGAAAGTATTGGCTTCTTGAGAAAGTTTGGAGGAAACTTGAAGGGAAGTTGTTTTCTTGCTCCTCCCTAATTTCCCCCTCCCCACGTTCTCTCTCTCCCCCCCTTTGTTCCTCACGTCTACTCCGCCGAAACCCCTCCTCTTCATTTCCTTTTGTTTTTTCCTTTGCTTCCCTTGTTCTCTCATCCGTTTGGTTGTCCACTGTGCCGTCCATGTCATCACGCCACTGTCGCCGTCCGAGCGCCATTGTTGCCGCCATCTAGCCATCTACCATGGCTGCTCAACCACCGGCACCCCCTCATGGAAACCACCCAACCGTGAGACCTATTTTTCACCGACACCCCCTTGCTATTTCAAATATAGCCGCGCATCGCCCGCGCCGCCGCCGTCACGCCTGTGTTACTGGAATCGCAAACTGGTGAGTTAATTTCCTAATCATTGATTAGGGCATTAAACTCTATTAGGGGTGATTAGTTTAGGACTAATCTTGGTTATGATTAGTTTAGCACTATTTAATGATGCTTTGTGCTAATGATGATTTGTGATAGATTAATTATAATTAACCTTGATTTGTGGTTGCTTGATTATAATTAATCCTGATTAGTATTAAATTATTTGACTAATCTTGTTTAGTGTTAAATTATACTATTAATCTTGATTAGTTGGGATTAATTAAAGTTAATCACGTTTGTAATAATTAATTATGATTAATAATTTTTGGATAATAATTAATTATAATTAATTATATTGTTATTAAATATTAATAATTATTTATTTTTTGATGATAATTATTTATTTATTTATGAGTAAAACATTATTTTTGGATATTAATTAATTATTATTGAGAATAATTAATTAATTAATTTTGGGTAATAAATTAATTATTTTGTGGATGAAAAATAATTAATTATTTTCGAATTAGAATTAATTAATTATTATTGGGTAATAATTATTTATTTATTTTTAAGTAAAGAATTATTTTTGAGAAATAAATAATTGATTATTCTTGGGAAATAAATAATTGATTATTCTGGATAATAATTAATTATTTTTTGTCGATAATTGATGAATTATCCTTAAACAATGACTGGTGGATTATTCTAAGGCGATACTAGTAATTAATTCTTTGAGAGTGAATTAATTATAGTTAGTCGCTATTTACAATGTGGAAATAATAGATAAATATTACACGTGTGTTTCCACTTGGATTTTGTGATGAATATCTAAACTTTTCTTAATGATTGAGGCTTGTTTATTGTTACAAGTGATTTCCTGGAAGTGAATGAAATGTGTTTAATTCATGAAACATGGAGTATGAGTGCCTATTTGTTTGTGAACTAGGGCAGGAAAATCTGAAAAAGATAAGTTTGGAAAGTTGATATATTCAGCATGTTTGTGTGACCACGTGTGCAATATTGTTGCATCGTGTGCTTGAATTCTTCGATGAACTGTTGCATGCAAGCATGAATCACATATGCATTGGCTAAAGTGAAAGATAATAAAATGATCATGAGTAATTGATGTGCTTGCGTGGTCACATAAGAGCCCATCACCCAGTGGGAGATCTGTGGTTGATGAAGTCCATTTTATCATAATTCCCGGGCGAGTGGTTCGGAAGCTGAGTCGCAATAGAGGCCGGACCAATGCTCCCTTATAGAATGTTGTTTGGGCAAAGGCCCAGGACGATGCCGTGTCTAGTAGGATGGGACGATGCCAGATCATGCTGGAAGACTCCGACGTGTGTAGTAGAGTAGTTTCCCCTAAGGTTGTTAATAATCGAAACACAAATGAGTGCATTGTGCATGGGAAAGTGTGAAATGTGTTCTGATTATGTGCTATGCCATTGCATTAAGATGGATATGTGAGAAACTGTATCATGCAGGTCGTGTGCATCAAGATGAAGTAAGAATGCCTGTGGATGCATTTACTAATTGTTAATGCCTGTGTATGAGTTATATCCTAATCGTGCTTTTAATAATGACAAATTGGTGGATTTGTTGCTATTAACCAATTGTCGATAAAAAAACTGCATGTTTAGGGCGCACCCGAGACAAGTCAATCTCCTAGTCGGGCCTTAAGTTATTAACTTATTAAGATTTTATCTTACTGGTTATTGTATAACCACTTTTCAGGTTCATAGTGTAGAGAACCGACATGTAGTGTGGTTCATTGCCGTGTTTTGGAGGGAGTAGATTAACCCTAGCCCTGTTGATTTTGTTAGCTCCGTAGGAAGTTGCTCGTTGTAAGTTCCTAGATATGTAAACTTCCTAGGGTTAATTAGAAGGTAAATACATTGGTACTATTGAATGAAATTTTTGATTGATTTTCCTGACTATCCCTATTGCTATGTTGACTGGAGATTGTTTATCATTTTCGCATGTGTTTAATCAAAAGATAAAAAGAATGATCGGCGATGCGTCTAGAGACATCGCATTCAAATAACCGCAAAATAATAGGGGTTGTCGCGTGCTCGAGAGTTAGGGCATAACATTCCCATCAGTTTTGGTATTAGAGCCCGGTCAACACCTAGAGTGATAAGGTGTGATGGCTTTTAGGATGGTTAGTTAGGAAAACACTCTATGCTTATGCTTGCTTTTCTCACTATAAGCGGGTTGTTCGTGATTTCTAATTCCTTGAAAGAGTTGGAAAGTTGGTTTTGTGAGAATCCTGTGAGATGAACAATCCTAATTGGTGAGCTCTAGGGAAAGGGTAGCCCAAGGTTAGGCAAGTGGTAGAGGCAAAGCACTAGGGGATCCTAAGCTTGATAGGGTTATGCTAGTTCATACTTAAGCTGTTGCTGTTATGGATGTTGCTATCGCTGTCGCTGTTGCCGTCTTGCCTAGTGAAGCCCATTGATTGGAAATGGGAATAACGAATGGTCAATGCTAAAGCTAATTGAGCAATTCTTAGAGCTAAAGTCATCCAAGTTCGCTGGGACGGACGATCCTAAGGCAACAAGCCTCTAGATCAAGGAACTGGAGAAAGTCTTTACATTGCAAAAATGCTCGGAGGAAAAGAATGTAGCCTGAGTGGTGTACCAATTACAAGGTGACGCCGGTGATTGGTGGGAAGCAACCTAAGGAAGGGTTTTTCCCAAAGGTATGACCCTAGAATGGAATGTCTTTGTCGAAGTGTTTTAATGGAAAATAATTTTCCGAGTGTGCATAAGAGTAAAGATGGCTGGATTCCTCCAACTTTGTTAGAATCATTTACCGATCAAACAATATGAGGCTAAGTTTGCAGAGCTCTTGAAGTATGCGCCGAGAAAGATTAAGGTTGCCAAGGTTAATTGAGCGACCACAGTTAATATATTGGTTGAGGAACCAATGATGGAAAACATCGCCGTGATACGGGATTATTCGGATGTTTTTCCAAATGAATTGCCTAGATTACCCAGAGCAAGAAATGGAATTAGTGGTTGAGCTAGCTCTTGGAATAGAGTCGAATTTTAAGGTGTCTAATCGAATGACGTTGTCGCAAGTAAAGGAATTAAAGGCGCAGATGCAAAGTCTAATAGACAAAGGATTCATTTGTCCTAGTACGTCTCCGTGAGGAACGCCAATTTTGTTCGTAAGAAGAAGGATATATCGTTGCACATTTGCATCGATGATCGGCAACTTAATTAAGTAATGGTCATGAAAAAGTATTTCTTACCAAGGATAAATGACTTGTTTGACAAATTTCAAGAGCTTCGGTATTTTCTAAGATAGACCCAAGAATGGGCTATCTTTGGCTAATGATTAAAAAGGAGGATATACCGAAGACGATAATTTGTATGTGATATGGTCACTACAAGGTTACTGTAATGTCATTTGGATTGACCAATGTACCGGCTTTCTTTAGGGATTTGATGAATTGAGTGTCTAAGGCGTAATTGGATCAGTTTGCAATCATGTTCATAGACAATACACTGGGATATTGAAGGAATTCAGACAAACATGAATAGCACTTGAGGATGGTGCTACAAACCCCTTGAGAGTACATACTATGCACTAAGTTTAGTAAATGCAAGTTTTGGTTGACTCGCATATCTTTTGGTTGGTTGTATGATTTCAAGCAAAAGAATTTTTGTGGACTCAACCAAGATAGAAACAATTAAGAATTGGCTAAGGCCTATGACAGTGACAAAGGTTTAAAGTTTTTTAGGCTTGGTAAGTTATTATAGATGATTCATAGAAAGGTTTTCCATGATAATTACGCCTCTGATGCGACTATTGAATAGGGATGTAAAGTTGAATGGATAGATAAGTGTGAACATAGTGTTCAAAAGCTTAGATATAAGCTGACTACCACACTAGTTTTGGACAATACCATCTTGTCTTAGAGGGTATGAGATTTACAGTGACGCATCATATAATAAATTGGAGTGCGTTGTAATGCAACATGGGAAAGTGGTTCCATATGCATCCCGACAGTTAAGACCTCATAAGTTGAATTATCCGACACATAATTTAAAATTAGCAACAATCATTTTGCGCTAAAGATTTGAAGGCATTATTGGTGCGGAGAAAGGTTCCAGATTTATACAGACCAACAAAACTTCAAGTACTTGTTCTCTTCGAAGGAATTTAACATGAAACAATGTCGATGGATGAAACTTCTCAATAATTATAACTGCAACCTATTGTACCATCCTAAAAAAAAAAGTTAACAAGGTAGCAGGGGTTAGGCACTAGGAGTGCCATAACTTTCGTACGGCGCTCACTTTGGTGCCAAAACTTTTTTTTTTCGCTCACTTGAGTGCCACAAGTTTTAAAAAACGTTCACTTGAGTGCCAATTCGACGTGGCCGCCGGAAAAGCGACGTGGCGCCGGTGAACAATATTTTAATATATTTTAATATATTTATTAATTTTTGATTTTTTTGATTTTTTTTTTTTTTTGATTTTTTTTAAGGCTGGCGAGGGTCACCGGTGGCCCTCGCCGGCCCTAAAAAACAAAAAAAGAAAAAAAAGCAAAAAAAAATCGAAAAAATTTTAAAAACAGTAAAAACGGCGTCATTTTCCCTGAAATGTCCACGTCGGCGTCGAAATTTATTAAAAAAAGAAAGAAAAATCATTGAAAAATTCCACGTATGCATTTTGGCACTTAAGCGAACGATTTTTGGCCGGAAGTGGCACTTACCTGAACGATTTCACTCCGATGTGGCACTCAAGTGAGCGAAAAAAAAGTTTTGGCACCAAAGTGAGCGCCGTACGAAAGTTATGGCACTCCTAGTGTACTTATCCCCAAGGTAGCAGATGCGCTTAGTTGAAAGTCATAAATTGCACAAATGATAGTATAAGAATGGATCTTACTCGAAGGAGTTTTAGATTCGGATTTCAAGTTTGAGATAGGCCACCTTTCAAGTATAATGGCTACTTTCATAATTAAGCCTGAAATGCAAACTAGGATTAAAAACGCATAAGTAACGGACGCTAAGATCCAAAAGATTCTACAAATAGATGCAGCCAAGAGGAAGGCTGACTTCCAAGAATCCAAGGATGAGATCTTAAAGTTTCATGGATGATTGTACGCGCCCAACGATGCTAAACTTAAGAGGGAAATCTCGTCGAAAGGTCATCATAGTAGTTATAGTGTCCATCTGAGCAGCATAGGATTTGACCAAAAATTGTGGCAATACAACTGGTGGAAGGGCATAAAATTGGACATTTGCCAAGCACATAACTAAGTGCTTAACATGACAGCAAATAAAAGCGCATCATTGTAAGCGTGGTGGATTGTTTTGAGAGACAATTAAGATTGAGATTTGAGGAAATGAATTTTTGTCGATGGTGGATCAAGAATTAATTATCCCATGATGCTAGATGGACAAGTGGTGAGATAGCATTGTCAATGACTTCTTCTCGAGATATTACTAAAGACTTGAGGAAATAACCAAAAAAATTTTGTACAATACACGAGATTTGATTGGCATTAATTTTCAAGTGGTTGAGATGAATTGAGGGCTTGTGAAATTCGGATTGTGATCTAATGGAAACTCAGTAGATCATAGTTCAAGTGTTGATGAGTGATCTTGTGGAAATGACCTCACGGATTGACAAGCTGGAAAAAAAAACTTTTACACTCTGAAATGCTCCAAGGAAGTGAAAACCATGAGGCTCAATACATGACAGGCCAAAGCAGATAATACCGCTATGAGTTAGCCATATGAGAAAGGATGCCCTTTCTAGATTGGTGTACAGTTCAAGGATGCATGTATCAATCGATCCGAATAGAGCAGGGAGTGGTTGCTAGGGCCAAAAGGCCTGAGCAAAGAGCGACTCCTAACAAGTTTCTAGGATGTCAAGAGAGATAGGAATGAATTGAACTACGCATCGATTGAATGGATAAGATTCTTATTCGAGTGGTATAGCAAAAGTATGATCAAGCTTATGGAATTCCAGTTTATTATAACGAGGTCAAGGAAAGGGGGATCACCGGTTCAAAGATAGCCTGGCAGTTAGTGGATACGATTAAGACTATCTAGGATAGGCTAAAGACAGGGCAAAACCACTAAAAAGGTGGTGCGCATAAAGGATTATGGCCATTGAAATTTCAAGTAGAGAACCATGTTTTTCTTGGGTGTCACCTATTATAGGGACATCTCAATTTGTTAAGAAAGGAAAACTGAACCCTAAATATATTGGATCTTTCAAGGTTATGATTAGATATGGATTTTGGCTTTAAATAGAAAAAGAAAGCAGTTTTGGACACCACCGGTGCCTTTATCTGAGCAGCACTTGGGAGTGTAAGTAGCATGGTTCGAAACGGGGTTCGAACCCCGGAAGCGGTAGTTTGTCGTGAAGTTGTAACCAAAAAAAAAAAGGAAAAGGCAAAAAGAAAATTTTGCAACTTTTATTTTTGCAGAAATGGACAAGTGTTTAGCCTTTTGGAACAAAAAATGGTTTGAACATGATTGGAAGTGATTTGATAGCACCGGAAGTGACGGATAGCGTAATGGTGCAAAAGGAACGACTTGGGAAAGTTGTGACATTCTGAATTTCGATGACGAAATTCAAATAATTCTGTTTAAGGATGCAAATAATTATACAAATTTTGAGCACGAAATTTCTTCAAGGAGGGAAAAGTTGTGATGTCCTGAATTTCGATTCATTTCGAAATATATGAAATGGTTATTTTATCAATGCACTTTTAGTTACATTTACTTTGAGCTAGCCACTTATGAGTTAACTAACTATTCGAAAAGGTAACTAGAGATCGATAAGCGTACGATTAATGAATTCAATTATGGATAGGCCGCTCGATCATAATAATCAAACAGGGATGATACCACGCTATTGCAGACCAATTAGTAAACAGAAATAAATCGATTCGGCGGAGGTACGAGGTTAGATTGTGGGTAATTCTGCACGACTTCGATACTAACTGCGAACGACGTTAAACTGATTTCCTTTTGGCCCTATACTCAGGGTAAGTAATCAGCCTCTCATGATTACATGACAATCGAGGATTGTCTTGATTTGAATAGGCACGATCATGGATTGAAAAACTATTAATTACGAGTCAAACGCGTGAAAACCCCTAAATGTCGCTCGATAGTTAGATTATACAAAAGTCACGATTGATCAATTTTAACCACAAATTTCAATCCGATTTTAGGTATTGAACTTTCAAGAACATTGAGACTAAAATGCTGCACGCCTTATTAATTCTCAAATTTTTCGATAAGCCCAAAATTATCGGAAAAGAGAGTAACATATCGAGTTTTAGAATCGAAAGAGGAGTTGAGTTTGTCACGCCCCGACTCTTGAACTCGCGGCAACCCCATTCCACTTGAGGTCTAACTGTACGACGTCCTAGATACTGTCATTGACCAAATTTTTTTTATAGCACATATGGAAACAAATAACTCCCAAAAAAAAAAACAACAGGGATAACGGCAATAACGGCAGAGGAAAGACAAATACTATTTTATTTATCTGAAGGTTAGCATGTACATCAGCAAATATATACACGCCTTACTACAAGCGAAAAACAAAGGCTTACTCAAAAAAGGACCGACCTAACTAACCTAACACTGTACAAGTGGGGGAGGGACTCGTCAAAAAAAAGGAATAGGCCATAGCTGCCTACTAGCTAGCCTTAGAGAGATCACTCTCTTCGGTCTTTGGGTCGGAGATCCCGCCATCAGGGGGATCCAAGTCCATAGGATCCCAAACCTCCTCGGTCGGTCCCATAGGAGGGACTGGTCCATCAAAGCCTCGGAGTGGACCATACATAATATCTCCCATCTTGATGAACCACGCCTTAAAGACGTGGGGCGCATAATGGTCTCTCGACCCCTCGTCCACCCAAACCATAGTAACGTGGTGTTCGTACACAAAATTACGGCCCAAGGCTAACCGCGTGGTAACGGTGGTACTCATGTCCACCGAAACGCTGAAGCGTACCGGGTACTGCGTCATTTAGGGCCTAAAAAGTTAACCACGACTGATTGAGATAAACTCAACAAGTTAAAGTCCTAAGCCCTAGTTAGGAACTTCGCTCGCTTCGGGAGTCTAACATACAATCTAATCCATCAACCATCAATCACCATACTTCAGAGAAACGAAAGCAAAAGACAGTTTAATAAACAAACACAACCACAGGCGATCCTACCTGGCCTCGGCAATGTGACTTGCATAAACTGTCAACTATCTCACAATAACAATAGGAGACATGTAAATAATCAAAGCATTGCACAAAATGTTCTCATATCTCAATGCCTACACGTGCTCCGATTATTATGACCCTCAAGGCCACAGCACAACCTTATGGTTGGCGGTCAACTGGTCATAGACCAGGCATCGTCCTTTTCCCTAAGGTACGGCGACGTCATGAGCTATCCCCCACTGACGGCATTCCCGAATGAGCATAGGGCCCGCTCACTACTGCAGCCCCGCATCTGACCACTGTCAAGCAACCCAATGGCTACGGCACAACCCCGTAGGATTGGTGGTTATCCGGCTATACTGAGTTATTAACTTTAATCTGACCATGCAACACATCATCAAACAGTTCATTTTTGTTTTTTCTTTTGCTTGGTCGTGAATGCAACATAATTCGTGCTCACATGACATATTCTTGCAATTAGCACATGTATAATGAAATGCTACAGCTATTGACAATCACGTACAGCAGTATAGTCCAATTACTCATGAAGAAATTCAATAAACTAAGTAAATTCAATTCCAATCAATCAAAACTACGTATTTCCCCATAATACTAGGAATAATTGACAATTAGCACTTCAATAGATCATAACAATAAAAAACGCATCAAATTATAACTACATTTCACTTCTATGTGAATAGTGCTGTGTGAACAATGCCGTAAATAATAACTCGTGAACAGTAATTATGAATAGTAATTTGTCCGAAAATTAATCAAATAATAAAAATTAATAAACTTAACCATGGTTACTAAATTAACCTAACTATGGTCAATTAACATAACCATGATTAACTAATTAACTTTAGTTACTTAATTAATTAACCATAGTTACTTTATTACTAACTATAGTCACTTAATTAACCCTGGTCAGCCCTAAACTAATCAGCACCATTAACTAACTAATCCATAATTAATCAAGCACAAAGTTAAACTAATTAACCACCTAAGCAAGATTAACCCCTAAACAATGATTATGAAATTAACTCACTTGGGTCGGGAATCCGATGTGAAGGCAAGAGCGAGGGCTATGCGTGGTTAGCTCAGGGGCGGCAACGGACAACGGACGTAGGCCAAAATTGACCAAAACAGTGCCGAAACGCTGTTCAGGCGGAAGTAGCAACAACGGCAGAAAAGGGCCGGACGGGCTATCGGCGGTGACCAAGGGCGGTTGGTGGTGAGCGACTGGCCTCCGGACATCGACGGCTCCACGCTGGACGATGGCAGCAACTCCGGCGATGGAGGTGGTTTCCGACAGTGAACAGCAAGGGCCAAACAAGGAGGAGAAGAAAGGAAGAGAAAAGGGAGAGAAAGAGCAACTAGGGTGGGGGTGGCTGAAGAGAGGGAAAGGAGGAGAGAGAATGGGCTAGCAAACTTGAACAAGAAGCCAAGGCAAGTGGCTAGTCCACTTGCTTCAAGCACCAATCAAAAACAAGCAAGAACAAGCCAACAAAGCCTACTTGGGCACCAAACAAAAAGGGCACAAGAAAAGAAGCCCATTGGGCTGAGAAGGGAGGAGAGATTAGGCCAGCTTGGGCCCCTCATGGGCTGGGCTGAATAGGCACAAGGCCTATCGGGCTGCCAGTCTTGGGCTGGCCCACCTACGAGCCCGAAATCCAATCCAAATTTTCCTTTTCCGACACTTCCAAGCCCAACGAAAAATCCAAAAACAAATGAGGCAACGTCCAAATATTTAGTCCTGACATCGCTGAGAAGCTGGTTCCCAAAAATCGGATTAAATTCGAGGCCAAATTAAGTCGATTGCGACTGTAATACAACTTGGACTATCGGGCGCCCATTTAGGACTTTTCCTCATATTTGACATGTGGTCAACCATTCTTTGATCCACGTTTACATCAATTATCAAGTCAAGGACGTTCCTCGATTGTCACGTGATCCCGGGGGCTCAATTGATAATTCCGAGTACAAGATGAAAATGATTCGGTTTAGCGTCGTTCGTAGTTCGTATCGAAGTCGTGCGGACATCATCCGCAACCCTACTACATACTTTTGTTGAATCAATTTATTTCTGTTTCCCTAATAGTCTAGTACTCAAGGATATTGTTCCCGCCCAGGTTCGCATGGTATCAGAGTTTGGATTTCTTTAAATCATTTTCGTTTATTTGACACTACGTTTTGATACTAGAAGAGTACATCTTTTCTCATGGATACATCAGATTCTACTTCCTCCAATACTCTCCCCATTTCTCTTACCTCCACTATTTCACTTCAGCCTCCTCCGGAACTTCGAAAGTCTTCATGTTCGAAAATAGACTATCTCTATGAGGTTGCCTACCTCACTGAAGATAGTAAGATCTCAGAAACTCAGCTCCTTATGATGAATCCCTACAGTGCTTTTGCCAAGCCATCATCTTTTTCCCCACTCAGATCTATCAAACACTTGATCAATCATACCCCTCACACAGTCAAGGAGTATGTCCAATCTTCACGATTTGATCAACACCCCATCTAGGCAACTGAACAAAAACAATTTGTCATCTTGCAAATTCCCCCTAAGTTCCCATCCCAATGGATTCAGCAAGGTTATACTCATCTCCATTTTGGAGCCATTCGCCTTGCCTTGACATTTCATGGTCGCAAGGGTCTACTAGTTGTTGCAAGGATTACCCTATTAGACACTAGAATTTGGAATACTAGCAAGCTTGTGTTGGCACCATTCGGACAACAATGAATGTGGGAACTATATTTGTTACACTATTCCCAAATTTCAACATTGCCATCACAAATCCCAACTAACTCTCTACTCTTAAGGTCCAGCTGCAGATCACTGGAGCTCTTTAGACTCCTGGATCAATTGCTGCCACCTTGCACTACCAAATGATCTACCGTGTCCAAAATCATGCCATTGACCTCAATATCCCAAATTTAGAAGATGCCCTTGTTATCTCGGTCGACCATGACCAAACTTCCTATAACCATGTTCCCCAACAGATTCCACAAAATGAGCTTGTTAAGCTCCTCCTTGAAAGTTGGGTGACCAACTATGAAAAGCTCCACCAGAGTTGCAAGCCTGTTCAATCAAGCGAACCCCAATTCACCCGAAAGAAAGATGGAACTGTTACCATCAAGTTTAGTAAGGCAAAAGAGGAACATTCCTCTATTTTTCCTACTATTCTTCATTTCACACCCTATCCTACTGATCCTATTTCATGCGAACCAGACAACAAACCATTTGTCTAGTCATTTGGTTTACAAGGACAGCCGATTCACTTCTTCAAGGATCCTACTGGACACTGCTTCTGGGATCCCGATTGTGTTTGCTCTTCCTGCACAAAACCTGAAGAAGAAGATGACATGCCTTCTTCCAAGAAGAAGAAAAAGAAAGATACTCTTTACCAAAGGTATCTTGATGGAAATTCAATTGTTGGACCTCTTGGAGAAGATGGTGGAAGATACCAGTTCATTGTCTCTTATGGTCCACCAAAGCCTCCCAAGATTTCGTTTCCTCCATTACCATGCAAGCCAGAAAATATCCCTGAACCACCACCAAAACCCATGGTTACCTCACCTTTTTATAAACGAATTCAAAAATGGGTAAAGAAACATCCTTCTTGTCCCATAAAATTACCTAGGCCAGGTATTTGTATACCTAAGCCCGAACCTCTTCCTGTTCTACCTAGCATATGCGTGTTTTCACCCGATGATTTTCCTCCACTTGAAGCTAAAGGATCTGAATCCAGTACACGGAAATTCCCTCCGTTGGAAAGATTCTCTAACCCACACCAACGATACCAGCACTCCCCCAAAGTACCCAACCCCACTGGCCTTGATGCCCAAGAACAACGCAAATAACCATCTGCTGCCGAAACTGTCTTGAATTAGCAAACTGAAAATGCCTTGGCCCAAAACGAGATCCTCGGAACTGTTGCAACACGTCTTGAATGTGTGGATCAGACCAATGAAATTATCCTACAAGATGTTGAAAAACTTCCAAAAAAGGCTTCATCTGCTGGAAACCAAGCAAACACCCCCTAACCATTATTTGGAAGACCAGAAACCTAAAATAGAAAAACTCAAGCAACAGATCCAGATTCTCAAAAGCCAATAGCCCTTTGCTCTTACCAACCAAACATTCTTCCCCTCTCATACCTTACAGCCAAAACCCTAATATGCTCCCCTCAGGTCATCCTCCTCATTTGCCACAGTCTTAAGTTCAGCTGCACCACCTCCTCACAACAACTTCTTGGTTCTTCGAGATAAGCTTCACAAGCTTAAATAGAAACAAAAGAAATCTTCGACTCCCACTAAGTCTTCGATGTCACCTCCAGGTACACCAAAACATCCTCTCGATGACCAACCACCTAGTGCCCTAACTATTTCTAACTCACTTGAAACCTTCCTCCGACACCAAATCCCTTTCGATTGCTGCCATTAAGCCATCCAAAACACGGCATATTGAAACTTCCTTCGACTCAAATTTTGATACCCTCATAGAATCTTTCTCTTCAAAAGAAAACTTGTTCATGGCAAATAGTGTGGCTAAAGAGGAAGAAATGTTCTCCGAACCAGAAGTGCCCCACCAAGATCAGCCAGATGCAACTCAGACCTTTACTACATCATCATCCAAAGTTTACTTTACTATGGATGATCTCCCATAATATAAGTGGTTTGAAAGGCTCTAAGAATTCCATGCCTGGCTCACCACTAGGCATATTTCTGAACTAAGCACTTATGATATCATTTTGGAATTTACTAGCCATTTCATAGGAGCACTCAAAGACTTATGGCATACCGCCTCAGAACAAGACCAACTGTACCTATTAACACAACCACTGAATAATGCTATCTAGATTATTCACATATACTTCATAGGTAAGCCAGAAGATTCGAAAAAGCTCAAACGAAAAGAGTTCTTCAAACGGAAATGCTGCTCATTAAGGCGCAAAAATCTTGACCGACATTTCCAAGCAATGATCAAGCTTTTTTACTTGCTTGGAGTAGATTGGAATCTCAAACCAATCTTCTTGGCGTCCATCCCGAAAGAAGTCAGCCAAGCTGTGGAAAAAACCCTTCAGCAAAGGCAGAAAAACCTAACCAAAGCTACCCTTGGTGAAATTCAGCAAGCCATCCATATTGCTATCGAGGAACTTTGTCTTCGACGAGAAGCTTTTCGAAGCTATCTCAAAGAAAATCGGCATCTTGACAAGGCATGCTTAAAACCAGAATTGAAGATCAAATGTCCGAAGAATTGTTCCGACCCTTCCTACACCGGCTGCAAAAAAAAGAGACACTTTAAATGGTTCTCTTTCAACAAGACACGCAAAGGAAAAGGCAAAGGTAAGTGGAAATTTTTGCATAAAAGCCGTTACCGCTCTTCCAAGAAGCATAACAAAGACAGATGCTATGTCTGCAACAAAAAAGGACATTTTGCCAAAAATTTTCCAAAGGCGAAGAAGCGCGGAAGCCATTTGATTGACAAAATTGTCAAAAGCACTGGAATTCAGCTCAGCGACTCTGATATCGAGTCTATCTTCTCCTTAGAAGACCAACCTTCTAAGAACACTCTATGTGCCATCCAAACGTACAGCTCAGATTCAGCTTCCGATTCTGAGAATGATATCTTCACCTTCTTCCCCGATTCTCCCTTGATACATGATGAAGTCCAAATCATTGAACCAGTCCATCACCCATATATTCCCATCCATATTCTCTTGTCCAAATACCACAAACCAATATCTCTTGTAGCACTCATAGATACTGGAGCCAGCTTCTCATCCTAGACACAAAGATTCTCCTGAAAAAATTCTAGAAACCATATACCAGGTATTTCAATTCTGCTTTTGGCGACACTTTTGCTACTAAGTATCATAGCAAACCCATCACCATTCAATTTTTTCCGCAATGTTCCATTACCACCAAAGTCCTTGGTTCCAGATCGCCAGACAAAGATATCATCATTGGTTGTGACATCTTGACCTAACTCCCAAAGCTTAGAATCATTTCCAATGGTCTCCATTTCAAAAATCAATTCCATGAATTTGTGGATATCAAGAGATTCTATGCTCTTCAACCAGCCAGGTTGGACCCAATCATCCAAAGTTTACTCTCCTCCTATACCGAGTCACACTCATAGTTCTCCCAAACTTGCACTCATCCCTTATGGAAAAATTCTCTCTTTTATGTCAAACTTCATTTCAAAAGGAATGAAGACATAAATCCTACAAACAAGGCTTTAAGAATGAGTTGAAACACCTTGCACTTGCTCAACAAGAATGTGCAAAACTATTAGCACAAGGCCTAATTGAACCATTTGACTCCCAATGGGCATGCAAAGCATTTTATGTCAACAAGCGGGTTGAACAGAATCGTGGAAAAATGAGGTTAGTAATTAATTACCAACCTCTAAACCAATTCTTCCAAGATGATAAATTCCCATTGCCCCACCGAAATTCTCTTTTTCTTAGCCTTGTCCAAGCAAAAATCTATTCAAAGTTCGACCTCAAGGTAGGATTTTGGCAATTGGGTATTGACCTAGTAGAAAGACCCAAAATTGGGTTTTGTATTCCAAACCAACACTTCCAATGGACAGTTGTCCATTTTAGTCTCAAAACTGCACCTTCCCTTTTCCAAAAGGCTATGTGTAAAATTTTTGAACCTATTCTTTCCAATTCTCAGATTTATATTGATGATATCCTTCTCTTCAGTCCTGATGAAGAATCTCATTGTCAACTCTTGACTCAATTTGCCGATACAGTCAAAAAGCATGGAATTATGCTTTCCAAAAAAAAATGATCCTTGCCCAAAAGGACATTGAATTTCTTGGCATGCGCTTGAAAGAAGGAACCTATTGCCCTAAATCTCATATTGCTAATGAACTTTAGAAATTTCCCGAAAAGGACTTCACCACCAAGCAAGTTCAACAATTTCTTGGCATTGTCAATTATCTACGAGATTTTGTTCCCCAAATCTCTAAACTTTTGAGACCACTTCAAAGAATGCTAAAAAAAAATGCTCCCCCATGGGAACAAAAGTAGACCCAAGTTGTTGCTCAGCTAAAGCAGGTTGTGCAACACCTTCCTCCTTTAAAGATTCCCTCTACCGGGAAACAAATTCTTCAAACTGATGCCAGTGACAAATACTGGGTAGCCATTCTCTTTGAAGAAATTGATGGAATCAAGCATATTTGTGCCTACAAAAGTGGTAGATTCTTTCAAGCAGAACTCCATTACCGCTCCACTTTCAAGGAAATACTTGCGGTCAAGTATGGAATCAAAAAATTCGAATTCCATCTCATTGGACATCATTTCCTTGTTGAAATGGATATGTCCTCTTTTCCTTGGATGATTAAATTCAAATAGAAGCAAGTTCCTCATCCACAATTGCTCAGATGGGCTTAATGGTTTTCAAAATACTCCTTTGAAGTCAAGCACATTCCACGGACTAAAAACGTCATTGCCGACTTCTTGTCTAGACCCAAAAAACCCTTAGAGGCAATCAACATGTATGTCCGAAAGGAACCTCTCCTGGAAACGTATCGCACTTCCAACATAAATGGTGGATGGCCAAGTCTCAAGTACCCTCCTGATGTCCCACTTGCAATTAGAGACAATATTCTAATAGAAAAACTCTAAGAATTTATGTGGGAATATCACCTCAAAATCTTTCGCGATTATGGAGGATTATTACTCAAGCCCGAAGGACTCCATCCTAGATATCCATTCATTCATCCTCTCCAATGGTCTGCTAATGATGATTTTCCAGAAGATCTTAAATGGTTATTTTGGTACATGTTCAACCTGCACACAATAGTCATTGAATTTTCCACTGACAAAATCTTGCAGGTTCTTAAAAGGCACGGGCCAAACAAGAAACCAACTAGAAATATCTTCTGGATGTCCTCACATGGTTTAAACCACATAGTTACTGGAAGGAACTCTTCAAGATCCAAAATCGTCAAGGAAGACCTGAACCAAAAAGACACACTATTGTCCTGTTCCATTGACCATGGATATTTTGCCATCTCACTAAATGGATTTCTAACAAACCTTCTCTTACAGGAACTTCAACCTACCAGCCCCAAGTTTTTTAGGAAGTTGCAAGAATCCACTAGACACTTCCATACTCCATCACCACTAGTAGGCTTGCATCTCGAGAACTCTAAAGGATCCTATGTCAAGAAAATCGAGTCATCCCACCAGAAGCATGGCCCCCAGCACATGCTAACATGTCCTGGGATCATCTTGAAGCTTGGGACCCTATAAGGGATGAAATTCAAGAAGCTCTCAATGTTTTCAGACAAAACAACCCAAACTCGTCCACCCTCTATAACCCTTGGGGGCACCACTCTCTCAAGACCCTTGGGGAGAACCATTCACCCAAAATCACGGCCATTTTCTCGGCCCTTTTTTCCGATCCTTTCAGTGCTAGCTCCTCTCGCCAACCCAATCTGTCGGCAGAAGAGATTGAGAATCTCATTCGCTCATTCAAAAGAGAAAAAGACGGAAGCTCCAATCCCTCTGACATAAATGAAGATGCAATACTGCTCAAAGCACAATTTGCTCATAGCTCTGATGATTCAGACTATAACTACAACGCTAGGGATGGCAGAGACAAATAAAGCCGCTACGAAATCACTATAGCAATGGTCACTATTCACTATTCATCCTAGCCAATTGTTCACTGTAGCATGAGACACTAAATCACTATTTATAGCCCGTCACGAGATTTCCTAAGGATTCCCTGTGTTTGTAGCCCATAAGTGGCTAGTATGCTTTTATAATTATGTCTAAGCATGGCCAGCCTACTCTTGTCGTTTGTATCCTCCTTTGCCTATATAAGCAAGGAGTTTTCATTGTAAAAACCAACAAGTAAAATAAGAAGTGTGTTGTGTACTCTATCAGCATGATCTTCTAAGCACTCTCCTCTCTTCTAGTCCAGAACGCTGGTTCTGAACAAACACTATGATTGAGAAAAATCCTGGAGTATGCTCTGCACTTGCCCTTATGGGATCCTGTGCATCCGAATTTCCGATATTCTAGAAGTCTCTATGATCTAAGATCATGACTTGAGAAGGAATTTGGTGGCTAACAGGCAATCCATATTAAGGCTAGGAGAGTCGTGTGTGGGATAGCATACTTGCCATAAGTTTGCAACTCATCGAAACTGCGAATCATACGCATGTCGCTTCCTATCGGCGCCTTCCTATAATTAGTTTTCCCAAGAACAAATAACTTGGAATATTTGTACTGATCAAGCATTCGACTAACATCACCATTTTATAAAATCCCAAAATAGGGTCGATTTTCAAGATGTTACAGAGTTGACCAAATGCACATTGGGCCTCATGCCCAATGTGGGCCACCACTTCGGCCCAATCAAATTTAAGTGGGCCCAATGAGGCCCAACCCAATTTGAGCCCAATTCGAGCCCCATAGTAATTTCAAGCCCATAAACCTTGCAAAGCCCATTTCTTGAATTTGGCCCAAGGGGAAAATGGGAATTTCATGCAAAAAATTGTGAAAAGACCAAAATTCCACTTCTAGAAAGTCTTGGCTTTTTTAGAAAGTCTAGAGGAAACTTGAAGGGGAAGTTGTTTTCTCTCTCCTCCCTAATTTTCCCCCTCCCCATGTTCTTTCTCTCCCCCCCCTTTTTCCTCATGTCCACTCCACCGAAACCCTCCTCTTCATTTCCTTTTGTTTTTCCTTTGCTTCCCTTGTTCTCTCATCCGTTTGGTTGTCCGCCGTGCCGTTCGTGTTGCTGCGCCACTGTCACCGTCCATGCGCTGTTGTCACCGCTGTTTAGCTGTCTGCTGTGGCCACTCAACCATCGGCACCCCCTCATGGAAACCACCCCACCGCAAGACCTATTTTTCACCGTCACCCCCTTGCCGTTTCGGACCTAGCCACGCATCACCCGTGCCGCCGCCGTCACGCCTATGTCATCAGAATCGCAAACCGCTAAGTTAATTTCCTAATCATTGATTAAGGCATTAAACTCTATTAGGGGTGATTAGTTTATGACTAATATTGGTTAGGATTAGTTTAGTACCATTTAATGATGCTTTGTGCTAATGATGATTTGTGATAGATTAATTATAATTAACCTTGAGTTGTGGTTGCTTAATTATAATTAATCCCAATTAGTATTAAATTATTTGACTAATGTGTTAAATTATACTATTAATCTTGATTAGTGATGATTAATTAAAGTTAATCACGTTTGGTAAAAATTAATTATGATTAATTATTTTTAGATAATAAGTAATTATATTTAATTATTTTGTTATTAAATATTAATAGTTACTTATTTTTAATAACTATTAATTATTAATTATTTTCGGAATTAATTATTATGATTATTTTTGGGTAATAATTATTTATTTATTTTTGGATATTAATTAATTTTCATTGAGTAGTAATTAATTAATTAATTTTGGGTAATAAATTAATTTTGAATATTAGATAATTAATTATTTTGTGGATGACAAATAATTAATTATTTTCGAATTATAATTAATTAATTATTATTGGGTAATAATTAATTAATTATTTTTGAGTCACTAATTATTTTTGGGAAATAATTAATTAATTATTTTGGATAATAATAAATTTTTTTGGTCGATAATTGATGAATTATCCTTGAACAATGCTTGGTGGATTATTCTAAGGCAATACTAGTTATTTATTCTTTGAGAGTGAATTAATTATAGTTAGTCACCATTTACAATGTGGAAGTAATATGTGAATATTACACGTGTTTTAGCTTGGATTGTGTGCTGAATATCTGAACTTTCCTTAATGATTGAGGCTTGTTTACTATTACAAGTGATTACCTGCAAGTGAATGAAATGTGTTTAATCCATGGGACGTGGAGTATGAGTGCCTGTTCGTTTGTGAAATAGGGCAGGAAAATCTGAGAAAGGTAAGTTTGGAAAGTTGATATGTTTAGCATGTTCGTGTGACCATGTGTGGAATATTGTTGCATCGTATGCTTGAAGTCTACAATGAACTGTTGCGTGCAAGCACGAACCATATCTGCATTAGCTAAAGTGAAAGATAATGAAATGATCATGAGTAATTGATATGCTTGTGTAGTCACATAAAAGCCCGTCACCTAGTGGGGGATTTGTGGTTGACGAATTTCGTTTTATCAGAATTCCCAGACGGGTAATCCGGAAGCCGAGTCGCAGTAGAGGATGAATCATGCTCCTTTATGGAATGCCGTCTAGGCAGAGGCCCAAGATGATGCCGTGCCTAGTGGGGTGGGATAATACCTGGTCATGCCGATAAACTCAGACTTGTGTGTTGGAGTAGTTTCCCCAATGGTTGTTAATAATTGGAACACAAATGAGTGTATTATGCATGAGAAAGTGTGAAATGTGTTCTGATTATGTGATATGCCATTGCATTGAGATGGACATGTGGTAAACTGTATCATGCAGGTCATGTGCATCAAGACGAGATAAGAATGCATGTGGATGCATTTATTGATTGTTAATGACTGTGTATGAATTATATCCTAATCGTGCTTTTAGTAATGACAAATTGATGGATTTGTCGCTATTAATCAATTGTCGATAGAAAGACTACATGTTTAGGGTGCACCTGAAACGAGTCAATCTCTTAATCGGGACTTAGGTCATTAACTTACTGAGATTTTATCCCGTTGGTTATTATATAACCACTTATCAGGTTCGTAGTGTGGAGAACCGACAGGTGGTGCAGTTCGTTGCCATGTTTTAGAGGGAGTAGATTAACTCTAGCCCTGTTGATTTTGTTGACTCTGTAGAAAGTTGCCTGTTGTAAGGGTCTGTATATGTAAACATCCTAGGATTAATCAAAAGGTAAATACATTGGTACTATTGCATGAAATTTCTGATTGATTTTCCTAACTAACACTATTGCTATGTTGACTAGGGATTGTTTATCTTTTTCTCATGCGTTTAATTGAAAGATAAAAAGAATGGTCAGCGATGCGTCTTGGGACGTCGCATTCAAATAACCACAAGATAATAGGGGTTGTTGTGTATTCGAGGGTCGAGGCATGGCAATATTTGAAAATTCTAAAACTAATCAATTGGAGAGTTCAGCAGCTCCATCTTCTCTAGATCATCCAAATCCCATTTCCTCTAAGCTGGTTGATTCTTATCAGTCTAATTTGGCTCCTCCTCAATGTTCAAGACACACCACACAGCCACCTACTTGGACGAAGGACTATATTTGCCATGCCTTAAACTCATTGGGTACACAATATCCCATCTCTTCTTATATTAGTTTTACTCACTTGTCGTCAGAACATATGTGTTGCATTAGTAGAATATCTAAGGAACAAGAACCATCTTCATATAATGAGGCTGTGAAAGATTCCTACTGGTAACAAGCCATGACGGATGAATTACAAGCCCTAATGGAAAACAAAACATGGGATGTAGTTCTTCTACCATCTCATCGGCGACCAATTGGATGTATGTGGGTATACAAAATCAAATACAAGGTAAATGGCTCTATCGAACGTTACAAGGCAAGACTAGTAGCAAAAGGCTTCATGTAGTGAGAAGGCTTTGATTACCAGGAGACATTTTCTTTGGTGGAGAAGGAAGTTACTATTCGGTCTTTTCTCTCTATTGCAACTCTTCATGATTGGCATTTACATAGATGGATGTTCACAACGCATTCCTTCATGGGGACCTAGACGAAGAAATATATATATGGATCTTCCACCAGGGTTATGTAGATAGGGGGAGAATCAAGTATGTCCTCTCCGCAAATCCCTCTATGGACTCAAGCAAGCCTCTCGCCAGTGGTATGCTAAGCTCACCACGACACTCATAGCTACAGGGTTTACACAATCAAGACATGATTATGCTCTTTTCACACGAAACCAAGCTACATCATCCATTTACTTATTGATATATGTTGATGATATACTGATTATGGGAAATGATGAATCTGCCATCAAAGAATTTAAGGAGTACCTGCATTCCACTTTCCAAATTAAAAATCTGGGCCCCAAAGCATTGGGATAGAAATTGCACGATCAAACAAAGGAATTCGCCTTAGTCAACGAAAATTTTTCTTGGAAATCATATCGGAAGCAAAACTTTCAGGTTCCAAACCAACAGTCATCCCAATCAAGCAAAATATCAAATTGACGACGTCAGAATATGATAAGGGATTGTCACTAATAGATGAGGATCATTTACTCAAGGATCCTTCAGCTTATTAGAGACTTGTTGGGAAACTTATTTACCTGAATATGACCAGACCTAATATATGCTAGCGGTACAAATTCTTAGTCAATTCATGCATGATTCGAAACAATCTCATATGAATGCTACATTAAAGGTAGTGAAATACTTGAAAGGATGCCCTAGATTGGGGATATTATTATCTCAAGAGAATGACATGAAGATGACGGTGTATTATGATACTAATTATGCCACTTGTCCCATGAGTAGAAAATATGTTATATGGTTTTGTATCAAACTAGGAAATTCACTACTTTCGTGGAAGACCAAGAAACAATCAACTATTTCACTATCATCTGCCGAAACAAAGTATCGAGTGATAAGGAAGACCAACTGTGAAATTGTCTGGATAAGAGGATTACTTCGACATCTTGAAGTATGGGTAAAGGAACCAACGATCTTGTTTTGTGACAACAACGTTGCACTTAAGCTCACAATGAACCCAGTTTTTCATGAAAGGGTGAAAAATATAGAAGTTGATTGTCACTTCATCAGAGACAAGATACAAAATGGAGTGATCAAATCAAAGAGAATAAGGACAACTGAACAGCCTGCAGATATCTTCGCCAAACCTTTATGTCAAAGGCAACATATATATATCTACTAGCAAGCTAGGCGTTCTTGATATATATAGATCACTAGCTTGAGAGGGAGTGTTGGAGATACTGTTGCCCGTGATTTGGGATTGATTGATGTCGTATATTTGATACGATTTCTCTTGATTGATTCTATATATTAGGAGATTATTCTTATCACTTTTCTGTACACTCGTTGCCTAAAATAGTTAGATTATATGTATTGTAAATAGGGCTGTACACATACGTTCTGAACATGAGAAAGTAATATACAATTCCTATCCCTGTTTTCCTCCTCTCAACTTTCCATCAACCCATTTCCTTACATGAAAATGTTGTGAACTTCATATTTGTGTACACACCCTAGAAGCAACAGCATTTGCATTCCAATAAAAGGTTCCCTCCGGTCTTTATTTATGCTCTTGTTCGAAATTCCGAAAGTTATCATTGATTCATTATTCTTCTCGTTACGACCGCTTCGCCTAATTTGAGGAGTGGCGATGAGATGCTTTGAGGCACGGTTGAGGTTATGCTTGGATGGAAAAGCTAATCGTAAAATAGAGGAAAATGAGAAACTTCTCAACCGCGACATAAACCTTGGATTTTTGGATAGATCCGAGAATTAAACGAGCACTTCATCTTTCACGTTGGCTCATGAATTGGGAGTGAAATTGTTAAAAGGATTAATCTAAACTATATATATAATATTAATTCATTGCGAATACTAATTTGAATTAAAATGAGTGAAAAGTGTATGAAAGTACCCCTCGAAAGGAGAATAATTCATCCCTTGCAACTCATAATCCTACGTGTCAACCTTAGTAGCAACATATTATATATATTGGTGAATGTCTTAATCCTATCCGTGCTCAATTCTATTTCAATGGAACAGTTATTCCACCCCTATTTTATTCGATTTCGCAAGGTAAAGGTTCCGATTTAGTTATGTGGTTGTGCAGAAGAATGTTCGGACCATTTCTGAACCAAATGTGTAATTTTTCTTTAGCCATCTTCAGAAAATGAACTCTCAATCCGAAGCCTATTTCACAAAATCTGCTCATCTTCTTTTATTTTATTTTTTGCCAAAAATTTGCTTGTTTTGTTTCCTTCACTAAGGCTTTTTCGTTTCACAGAAAATAATTTTAAAAAAACATTTTCTGATTTTTTGGCATTCGTTTCTCGGAAAATGAATTGATTAGGGAAAATATTTTTTGCTTTTCAAGTAATTGACACATTTTCTTCACTCACTCTCTCTTATATCACACCACTATTGACCTCCATTTCTTTCTTTTTTTCTTTTAAAAAATTCAAATTTTTTATTCTTTTTCTTTCTTTCTTTTTGTTTCACTTCTTTCTCAACCAGTCACAAGCCACCATGATAGCTGGTGACTGAACACGGGCTAGCCTTGAGCTTGCCAACTTCGGGCGAGCTTAGGGTTGTTGCTCGCCAAATCGACGAGCTTGAGCGAGCTCGCTAGATTGGGAAGCACAAGCATCGAGCTTCAAGCTCACCCGATTGGCAAGTGTGAGCCTCTGGCAAGGCCCAAGGCTAACCAGCTCGAGGCTCGCCCAATCAACGAGCACAATCCTCACCACGAGAAATTTGGTGATGGTTAGAAGTGTCAAAATGTGTCATAAACCCATATTATGACTCACTTTTAGTTAAATTGATCAAATATGGGTCATGTAAAAATTAAATATGGGTCATAAATGAGTCTTCAAAAGTAAAACAAAATAAAAATGGGTCTTAATGGGTTGTTAGGGAAACCCACTTTGAACTTATGGTTCCCAAGGCCTTCCTCCTTCTCTCTCCTTCCATCCCCCTCCTCCTTTTAGCGTCCCCGACCATCGCCGCACACCGCCATCTCCGTCGTCGATCACAATTATAGCCATCACCTGTCTGTCGTCTCCGTCACCGATCCCAAGTCTGCCGACCTTCACCGAGCTCTGGCTAACCTGGATCTGGGCAAGCAAGCCTCGAGCTCGCCGGTCGGAGCTCGACCTACATCTGGGTAGGCGAGTCGTGAGCTCGCCGACCTTGGCCAAGCTCCAGCTTACGAGCCCTAAGCTTGCCAACCAGAGTTCGACCTAGATATGGGCAGGCAAGCCCCAACTCACTGACCTCACAATAGAGCTCGGATTGGTGAGCTCGAGCTCGCTGGATCGGCTAAGCCGCAAGCTCACCGACCTTGGCTGAGCTCTGGCTCGCCTAGATTTGGCGAGCCACGAGCTCACCTAGATCTAGCGAGCCGCGAACTCAATGGCTGCAACAGAGGTCGGTTTGTCAAGCTCGGGCTCACCGGCCCTCATCTTGGCTGGTTGCCGCCGGCAAAGGAAGAAGACGAACGAAAAGAGAAAAGAAGGGGAAAATAAAGAAAATAAAAATAATAAATTCAAAATTTTAAAAAATAATTAAAAATTTGATTTTTTTAAATTATTTTCCAAAAGTAATTCAATTTAAAGGAATTCACATTTTTTTTTATTTACTAATTTTTTATTATTTAATTTACTTTTTTAATTTGATGTGAAATATTTTATTTAAGTAAATTATATGTGAAATGTTTAGAGTGGATTAAATGGGTGGGAGTAAATTTTCCTAAATTAAGTTAAATATTAATGTGTTTCGGCAATATAGATTGAGTCGAATATGAGTCAAGTAGGATATAGGTCATCAAATTTACGTTACACGAAAATGGGCCAAAATGAGTGAAATTGGTCAATATGAGTCGAACTATTTTCGACCCGACCCAACTCACCCATTTGACACCCTTTGATGATCTTAGGCCTTGCTAGATCGGCCAGCAAGCTAAAGGCTTGCCGGAATTTGGGAAGTCTCGGGGCCGCCTTTGGCCAGTCGTTAGCCATCACCGTGGCCGGCGACCTATTGAAGAAAAAGGAAAAGAAAAAATAAAAAGAAAGAAATTAAAAATTCGATTTTTTATAAATAAATATAAAAGGATAAAAAAATTATTAAATCAAGTGCACAAAGAACAATCAAATTGAATTTTTCATATTAAATGTCAAAAAATATCTTCTAATTCATTATCAAGCTTCATCAAATTTTGAAAAATGACTTTCTAAAAAATATATTATAAAAACGTCATCTTTTCTGCGAAATCAACATTGCCTAAAGAAAAAATGTTTTAAAATAAGCAGAGAGACAGAGAGGTGTAGGTTCGGGCTCGACCTAGAAATCGAAGTTGGCCAGGGAGCAGGCGATGGTTGTAAGGTATCCCCCGTTCAACCTTTTGACGCAGTGATCGCATGCGGTGACTCTCGTAGATCGAAGTCACCGAGTCGTCTGGAGCGGCAAACACCCAAAATTCTTCCCGCGAAGCGGCCGTCGTCGATGTGTCCTCTGCCTCTTCGTACGGCGACTTGGAGAAATTGAGGAGGTTCGCGGAGCAAGAAGGACCCTCTCTATCTCGACCCCCGATGCTAATGGGTAATACGCTTTCCAGTGGGCTGCTCTCAACAACTTTGCCGTCGCCGTTCAGTACATCCTTGAGGTATTGCTTCTTTCCTCGCCTGCGGGAAAAATTTTAGTCTCGAGACATAGTCCTCAATTTCGGCCTGTAAGTTGCCGCTAGAAGCATTTGCTTCCTACTTGTTACCGTCTTAACATAATAATTAGATTGTTGTTCTTCATGTCTGTCGGTGTTGGATGATGAATTTGTTTTGAATGGTCATTGAAGAGGGGGGGTAATTTGAACGCGACTGACAACGTGAAGCAGACTTCACTGCATTGGGCTGTTGTCCATGGATCCGTTGCAGTTGCGGATTTGCTTTAGCAAAATGGAGCTTCGGTAGAGGCAGCTGATGTAAATGGGTATCGGGTGCTTGTTCACTCTCCACACTTTTCTCTTGAGATAATTGTTATTCTTATTTTATCTACGTACAGTAGCGTAGGACTTATGGCGTTGGCATGAAGTAAAGAACGAATTCAATAACTATAGCATTGGTGTGCTAAGCTTTGTCTTGTGTTTAGAAAGGATTCGAGCTTTTCATGTGTGGCTTTTGTGCTGTACTAATGAGCAGTAATTTGTGATGCCACTAGCTATAGTGGTCATTTCAATTTTTATGAAACTATTTCTGCCAAGGATCATGGAATTTCATCCTCTAAAGTCTTGGTTTATTCTGTTTCAGTATATGTTCTCCATTTTGTTCATTGAGAAGGGTTGTTCCTTTTCTTACTTAATCTAGTGTTAATTTTCACTTTAATGACCATTCTTCATTTGCTAGCCTCTCCGCTGCAGGCAGTTCATGTTGCTGCCCGACACAGCCAGACAGCCTTCTTAAATCACATTTTTGCGAGGTATCGTGCTGATTATGATGATGCACCAGATAACATTGGAAGAAGTCCTCTTCGTTGGTAGGTTAAAATCGCTCTGGATGTTAAGATGCGTGAATGTCATGGAACTGCTTTCCGGAAAATAAGTGGACAAAGTTGGACACTCATTTATTGACCTTAAAACTCCATTCTTATCAATGATGGGCTTATCCGATACGGTAAAAATTACTTTGATGGAAAGGATCATAGTTATGCTCATCATTTTAAATGCTATTTCTACAGAGTTTCATGACATGGAAGGAGTAAATTATTTGCTTACTCTGCAATACATGGTTGATCTAATTGAGCATTGTCAAATGTGATGTCTTATGCACATTTATAGAAATATAATATGTTACGATTTATGAATTTATCGAACCTGGTTTTATGGCCTGTTACAATTTGAATGGTTAGGAGGTGTGGAGCTCTCTGTTGATAGTAATTTGTCTCTGGAATTCATCTTGATCATTTTTTCTTTTCTTTCTTACATGATTAACATCCTGATGTTGTAGAAATCATGGTGGAAGATTGAGAAAGCTGTATGAGGTGGGCATAGTTTGATAAGATGCTTTGGTGCCTGACCTAATTTAATTGTAAGTTGCTTTAGCATAGAAGACCTTTGCATGATTTTGAATTCTCTGCATTGAATTCAGAGTCTAAACATGTTTGAGAAGACATTGATGCAAATCTGGAAGAAGTGCGAATAATTCATCATTACTTTTTCAACTGAACCTTGTTTATGGAGGTCGCAAGCTGAACTATTGCTAAACAGACGGTACTGCTTGCTTGTCTGCATGAGTGATCTATGATAGCTATAGATGGTTCAAGTTCCTTGTAATAAGGCATGATTGGGAAGGATTTAGTTTAAAATGATGTGAAAGATAGTTCCCATGTTATTTCACATTACTTTACCCTGCAACTCTCTTTTCTGATCATTTCTGATGGTAATTAATTTTTATGCCCTGCTTGATGCTTTGTCACGTATGTGATATTTTCTGTCCAGAGTTAACACAAAACCTTAGTCTCCTTAAATAAAAGCCGAAGAACTACTTTCGGTGAAAAATATTTCATTACGGAAACAATTCTAGCGAAACACTTTTGAAACAGCTATGTTACGGACATTCTTGTCATGCCGTGCCATAAATTAAGGAAAAATTACCAAAACAGTCATGAACCTCTGTAATTTTCCCAATCAGTCATAACCCTTTTTTTTTCAATTCAATCATAAACCGTTTGCATTTGTGCAAATTCAGTCCATTCAACCAATTTTGGCTGACCGACATTGATGTGGATGGGTTGATGCTGAACATGTCATTTTTAAAAAAAAATTTCCATCTCTTTCCTTTCTTTTTGTGTTTTCTTTTCTTCTTACTCTTGTCAATCACCAAACCAACTAGAGGCTAGGGTTGGCAAGGTTGTCCTCACCGACCACTTGTGGGCTCACCCTCACCAGCACTGATGAGGGGGAGCCTCAGCCACCCTCAGCAAGGCCTCGCCGTCTCTAGTGAGGTCGAGCTCGCCCAGCCCTAGCGAGGCTCGACCTCACCAAATCTAGGCAAGGGCAATCTGCATGAGGGCGAGCTCAATCTCACCTAGTGACAGCAAGGCTTCGCCATGGCTAGGTGAACTCGACCTCGCACAACGACGGTGAGGCCTCGCTAGGGGTGGCCAAGAGGGCGAGCCTCCCTAGTGGTTGGCAAGATATTTTTTTAATTTTTTTCCTTTTTCTTCATTTTTTTTTTATTTTTTTCTTCTTTCTCTAGTTGGCGAGGTTAAAAAAAAAATTAAAAAATTGACATGTCTATGCTGGTCAATCAAAATAGGCTAGATAACATTGGATGAACAGTGAGTGAGACACAGAAAGGAGGGGGTTGAACTACACTCTCTAAGCCCAGAAAAGGGAAGACTCCCAATACCAGAAAATCAAATGTCCTTCATTCTCTTCGTTTTTCTTTTTTTCTTTTTCTCTCTCGGACAATGAACATAGGCTAAAAGCTTACGAGCTTTACTGGAGAATGCGACCACAGAATTTCATTACCGAATGATCTAAAATATCTGAGAATGTCTGACTATCAAACCCGAGTGCAGCAAAAAGGAAATTTTCCATAAAGCAGACAAGTTGTGAAGCTATAGGATCTGTACAAAGTCACCTTCCGAGATGGCCCTCTTTGTCTCAGCACACCTGGGCTCACGGCTGTTGCTATCACGCGACTTAAGGAACCACCGCACCAGACAGTACACGATCCCAACAGCGCAAACCAGGATCGCGATCTGCGTCACGAGAGCTGAGAGCAATGCCATACCCAGCAGAACTCTAGACTACGTCACTGGACTGGACGCCTATATTAAATCCACGCCTATGAAAGTGAGAGAGAGGGAGACAGAGAGGAATGAAGTGGGGAGTGTGCTCGTCTGTATGGGAAGTGGTGAGAGTCTCATTAATTAGAAGGTCATAGATAAGTGCATGCTACAGCAAAAGATCTAGGGCATTTGATGTTATTTAGTAGGATTTACAAGTGATGGACAATTGTTCGAGAGTAGGAAAATTGGACCGTGGAAGCGAGAGTGAGTATATTCTCATCGTGTGTTTTTGACACATTAATGCTTGAATAAGAAATCACTGGAGATTGCCTCAATAGCTACCCTTTTTATATTAAAAGAGGAAATGGGGAGTTCGAATTCCCACTTTCTTAAAAGATTGGGTATGAGGATGTCTAGTTTCAAATGTAGGATTCGACTCATAAATTCTGCAAAGAGACGGGATAAAAGTCTAAAAGTGAATCGAGAGTTGGAGTAAGACAGAAAAAGAAAAGTTTGAATAGAAGTAATGTATTATTATTTCTCAATATTAACTTTTATACTATGTGCATTGACATCTCATTGGGCCAAAAAAAAATTAGAAAGACATAATTGGTCCTAGTCAATTTGAGCCGAGTCCTATGATTATATTTCCTCGCCCGGCCCGCACCAAAGATGCCCTTGGCCCATGTGGCTTGCTAAGGCTTGCGAGGCCAGCTGGTTGCCATGCTCATGATCCAATTTGCAATTCCTCTTTTAACGGCCATAACACTAGTCCTTTGCTCCTTTCTTCTACTTTTTCGGGGATAAAACATAATGGTCTGCTTTACCAAAAAAAAAAAACATAATGGTCTTTGAGAGCATGTTTGTTTCGAATTAAGCAAAAATAATTTTTATATTCAATTTCCAAAACATTTGAAATAATTATACGCAAATCTAAAAAATTTAGTTTGAATTAACAAAAGAAAAAAATTTTTGTACACGCCATAAGATTTAGATTAAGTAAAAAGTAATAATTAAAAAGTCTATTTAGACATGCAAAAATTTCTGCAAATGATCCAAGTAAATTGTATTACTTTTTTTTTCATTCAAATGGATTCTTAAATTCTGCAATTCTTTCCATATCAGTTCTTTGATGTATATCATCATCGATAACCATTCTTATGGTCATTGACCATAGTTTACGTGTCCAATGTTGATATCCAATCGTCCTTAGGTCATGTGCTTACTCACGCCAACAACCAAGTTAATGTTGACATCCGAATTTTTGTTCACATGTTTATTTTACACACACACATAAAAATTTATAGAAAAGATAAAAAATTTTGATATATTAAAAAATTCAAAAAATCGAAAAAAATTGGAAAAAAAATTTGATTGAGTCGAGTGGGCTGGCATAGTCCGGCCCATTCTTTTAATCTCTTAAGCCCACCTCTTTATTTCCTTCAAGCCCACTAGAATTAATTGAAGCACAAGCTCAGTCCACCACCATTTTCCCTTCTCTTCACCCTCCGCTCACGCATGCACACGACAAACGGACGACGCCGTTCACTCCCTCAGATGGTGAGGCGACAATTGTGACGTCACCAACGTGACGCCAGCAAGGAAATCCTCCCTTGCTGCACTGTCACGCAGAAGGAGGAAGGGGGACCATTTTCGGTTATAGGCAGGGGGAAACAAAGAAGAAACACCAAAGACAGAGAAGAGAGAAAAAAAACCAGGAAAAAGGAGAGAATGAGGCTGGTTCTCTGGTTTTTGGGGAGAAAAGGGAAAGCCGTAGGTTGAGATCCGCGGGTTTTCTGGTTTTCTAGGTTGAATACGGAGAAGAAAACAAAAATGAGAGCAAGAAAAAAAAAAGAGAGAAGAAGAGAGCTGGTTTTCTATTTTTGAAGAGGATTTGGAGTCATGGGGGTCGGTTTTCTGGGTTTTTGGCTTTTCTGAAGTTTTTCTTCTTCGAGGAGGTTCAACTGCATTGTAGAGAAAAAGAGAGAGAGCCGTGAGTTGCAGAGGGGACCCGAGAAACTACCCGAAGAGAAGAAGAACGCTTCGAGAAGGAGCTTCTCGGCATCGGAAAAAGCTCGAGCTCGAGCGAGCCAGAGAGAAGGAAAGCTCAGAAACGAGGTCGAATGTCGTCGGAGTTCGTTCGTTAGTTGCCGTCCGCCGCAACGTTTCCCTCCGAACCAGGTAAGCCTCCCCTGGACATCTTTGTTCTGTTTCGACAAGGTGGCGGGCCAGAGCTTGTGAACGACCAATTCGCACAAGTCCTGGCCCCGTCGACCCTCCATTGACGTTTGTCTGCCCACTGGTGTGCCTTGTTAGAAACCCAGAACCGAGTCAAGTCCCTACCGAGTCATGTATCTTCCGTTGTAGTAGCGTATATCAAGTATTTGTGAAAATGTCTAAATGAGATCTGAAGTTTGTAGTTTTGTTGTAGCTGAGGATGATTGTTTTCGGTTAATACCCGTTTTGAATGTGTCTAATCTGTCTCTAAAGTGCGTAGTAACGCTCCCTAAGGAATAGCTATTTTTTGTTTTTGTTAAGGAGCAGAAATACGTTTGGTAAATTTTTGTTAGAACAAGTTTGGAGTAGAAATCAAAAACAAGAAAAAGTTCTTCTTGTTAGGAAACAATTTTAAGAAACAGTTTTTTTTCCTTTCTTTTTTGCCTTTTTTCTTTCTCTTTCCTTTTCTTCTTCTTCTTCCTCTTCCTCTTCCTCTTCCTCTTCCTCCTCCCACCCCTCAGCCGCCCCATCGCCGCCGCCGGCCAAGGTCCGGCGAGCTCGCCGGCGCCTCGCCAGGCCAGGGCAAGGTCCGGCAAGCTCGCCGGAGCCTCGCCCAGGCGGCGCCTGGCCGGGCGAGCCTCACCTCACCCAGATCTAGGGAGGCGCGAGCCTCGCTGGCGGCGGCCAACGGGGAGGAAAAAAAAAAAGAAAAAGGAAAAAGAAAAAGAAAATTAAAAGAATCAAAAGATTGGAAATTTTTACCAAACGCATTTACGTTCTCGGAAAAAAAAAAATTTCGATTACCAAACGCCTTCAAATGCTTCGAAATTGTTCCGGGAATGTAAAAAAAAACATTTATGAGCGGCTGCCCAGGAGTAAACGTTATCATGCAGACCCTAAGTGAGCTTTGAGTTTTGCTCGTTTATGTCCTATTGATCCCAACCGGATCCCGACCCTCAAACAAGCCTACATGTCCTCTGCTAGTTGATGCACACAACGTGTTTGATAAAATGCTTTAGAGAAAACCGAAACCTACTCATGCTCTAGCTCTGGATTTGTTCGTGTTTCTACCTATATTCGTTCGAATCATGTTATTCTTTCTTGTTTCCAGTACGTTTTTGTATGATTTGCATAGAATCGTCGTTCATTGTCAAGTCGGTGGGAGTATTCTTTGCGCCGGAAAATAACATAGCGGTCGCCGAGTAAGTGGCCGACGATTGTCAACACCAATCGAAGGGAATGTCCGCCGAGCGCGAGTTGCTTGGAGGCAGCCCCAACGCCGGTGCTTGCTTATCGGAAAATGAGCAAGCTTCGGAAAATGGGGTAGGCATTTTGGCTTCGGGCCTTGGGTTCTTCGCAATCCCAGACGATGCATGAATAAGACCAGCGAATAAGACAAAAGAGAAAACAAAACAAAAAAAGAAGAAAGCAAACAGAAAAAAAAAAGAGAGGGAAAATAGAAGAGGATAAGGAAATGGGCTGCGTTTCTTTTGTGGGCTAGATGGCTTCGGACCGATTGTCATTATGGGTTGGAATATTGGGCTGAGGACAGAAATTGAATTTTTTCTTAAAAAATCTTTCAAGGGCTGATTTGGTTTGTCTTGAGTGGGCCTCAAAGTCGGCCCGATTTTTAGTCCAATCCGGACCGATAGGGTCCGGGTCGGTGTATTCGAGTCGGGTCTTGACCCGGTCCGAATCCTTTAAAAATCATTAAAAAATATTTAAAAAATCCTAAAAATGTTAAAAATTCGGAAAAGTAATAAAAATTAATTAATATTTTTTTATAAAAATTGCGAAAATCATTAAAAATCGAAAATTTTCAAAATTCACTAAAAAGATAAAAATTTTCTGAAATATTCAAAATTTCAGAAAAAAATAAATAATAGGAAAATTAGAAAATTCCAAAAGTATTAGTAAAAGATGTTTCTGAAAATTCAGAAAAGCCTTAAAATATCCAAAAAAATCCCAAAAGCTCTTTTTTTTTAATTTAATTTAATTTCGGAAAATTATAAAATATAAAAATATATATAATATAAAAAATCATAAAAATTCAAAAAAAAATTGCAAAAATTTGGAAAACCCTTAAAAAGGAAAAAACCCAAAATTGTACAAGCCTTTAGGGCTTTACAATAGGGATCTTTGTTTACGTTATAATTTTCTTTTTAGAGACAATATTAGGATACTCTCTTGCTTTATTTTGTGATGATAATCAATTGCGCGCTTGAATATTTTGGATGTTATTTTCCTACTTTAGAATGGTTAGGATAAGCCTTATATTTCTTGAATAGGTTGCTATGGCCTTAATTAATGCACAATTAAGTTAGGTACCAAAAGGAGGTCTGTCGTATGACTAACATAATCAAGTCGCCGAATTTAGAATATCTGGTTGCGCAAATGTAAGATATTCTCCCGTATCTTACTGGGTTTCTAGCCAGCCCTAAAAAGGTTAATGGCGGCTCCTTTGTTTAAACTTGCATAGGCTAAACCAGTTAAAATTTTGAATACCCAATGTTATGCGGGGTATGGGCTTGGAAGAGTCTGAGTTAATGAAAGGCCGTCGGCCCGAAGTTGACAATACCCCTAAACCTAATCAAAGGCTCCCTTAGTCATTGGCTGGCTCTGATAACAAAAAAAAATTAGGTCACGACAGCTTGGCGACTCCATTGGGCACTAGTTCTAAATCTTAGAGGACTTAAGCCTAATTAACTTGATTGTGTGTTATTTAATGTATTTCTATGGCAGTGCATTCGAGAAGATGAGGTAAGTCCATTAACCCCGTGTTAAATGTTGGTGCAGAATAGGAGTAATAAGGGGTGGAGTCTTTACTAACACTTTTTGTTGGTTGGTGAATGGGAAAATATTTATATGTTTAGACTTTTGAAGTGTTGTTTGCTATATAAAATATTGTGCATGTCTTCTTTGCATTGCATTACACCTTGGCACACACAACCTGTCGCCGGATCTGAGCCGCACGGGATCACTTAAGATGGTGTTGAGGTAGATACTACTCCGATTACAACCATGTAGTACGAGTTATCCACCTCAATTTCGAAATTTCTTTCTTGATGTCGAGAGTCTCCACCATGGTTTGCAACCCTGCAATACGGGTCGGCTCTTTGACGAAGCCGAAGTCATGGGAACCTCAACCTAACCGCGATCATTTGGTTCAGTCCGATAATCCCGTGGCTCCATTTTGAGCTATCTAGAGCATAAATCGAGTCACATCTAAAAAGAAAACAGAAAAGAAAAAATCATCATCCACTGTAAGTATGATTTCTTCTTTTACTTGTTCATTTTTTATTTATCTATCGAAACTTTCATTTATGAAATTTGCGAAGATCAATCAAATGCCCTTGGTGCCATAGGCTTCTAATTGGAAAAATCGGCGATTACTCTTCATAAGTGAACATTGAATATCAATTTCAAACCACTCTGATCTGCATCTGCACAACGGATGATTTTGTTAAAGTTTCCAATCATGGGCTTAAAATCACATCTCGTCAAAAAGTTCTTTCAATTTATGATTATGTTTTGGGGCACAAAAAATTGAAATCACACTTTTAATCAAATTATTTCCTTCTCACGTTTTGGGATTGAAAAGTTAAATCACATTTTGTGTATAGATTTCTCAAAAAAAAAATCGCCTCATTTTGGCAAGAGTGAAAGCACAAATTAGTCTTTCAAAATTAATGCCACATTTTGCATATGAAACTTTTGGAAATAGAGTGGGCATTCGATTGATAATCGCGGATTGATCTTTTAATGATGTCTCCTCTTATGATCAAATCTTGGTGAAATACCGAAATCTTGTAATAGGAGCTCTAGGGCATGTACCATCGCCTTGATTTCGTTATAAGAGGCAACCTCATTGGAAGATTATTTTCTTATTCACATACTGACACCATGTCTTCTTCTTGCAAAATGCGTGATGGCTACTCTTCGAACTTCTCTTACTTGACTGTGCCAAGAAGTGGATTTTAAATTTAGGATGAGAATTGTTACTCATAAGAGTGTATTGTATTTCATTTTTGTCTTTATTCTTTTTGAGGATTATGTTTTCAATTCCAAGCTAATCATAAACCCAAGTGATGTTTTACAAATAAGTGACTCATTTTTTGGGTAAAGAAATTTAAATTTATAAACATCCTTTGACTTGGAGGGCAATTCAAAAGTTAGTATATTCTATTGAATTTCCATGAGTTTTAGAAAGTCAATGCATTTTGTTTCTCTCACGTATTTGTCCTTTGCAGGGAATCTTGGGAAGGATAATCTAGGATGGTAAAATCGTGATCGTTCCAATAGAATCAATTTATTCTGAAACTAATTTGTTCATATATTTTCCTACGGAGAGAACTAAACAATTTTGACATTGGTTTTTGAATTAGATCGCAAACAAATACTTTCACAAGTCTTGATCTAGGAATTCAAAGAAATGAGAGTCCAACTTTGACATTCGACTCTCCGAAGACTCGTACCCATGAATTTAAACGACACATCCCAATGTAGCACCTTCCATCATGTCCCATATGTTTGAAGCTATCAAATATATAGCATTAAGGGTCGGAAAGATCATTGGCTAGATTGCATTTGATCAGCTTCTTGTGACAGAAGTTCATAGTCTCAAAGACTCATAACTTGTTCAAGCTTCAAGAAAGTATCGTGACTCATCAAAGAATGGATCTTGTGAGATACAATCCAATGTTAACGTCCCCGATGAGAGAAGAATTTTTCTCGCTGGTTCTATTCGGAATTTGGATAAAATCATGGCACGCTAATATGCTTGGTATAGCTTGCTGGATTTCTATACTTTTATCTTGATCACCTTACACCTGATTGCTAGAAAACGTCATGAGGAGACTAGTACAAATACACATTCGATGTCCTCTTGAATGTTAGTCACCAACAATGACATCCACTTCTAAAGGTTTAATGCACAGAGACGATCTTTTCATAAACGGAAATGAATATACTTAGATTAGTTCTATCAGTCAAGAAGCAATCATTGAAGAACACATTACATAGGAGGTCCATGATTCCTTACTCATTGAAACCGAACATCTATCCTCGATGAGAACCCGAAGTGCCTCAAGCGTGTGTTGAAGCTTTACCAGTGCCAATCTTCCACAGAGGCTAAATGAAGCTAAGTTTCGTCCTAGGAAGTTCCTTTATCTGGAGGTCGGGTGCCACCATCACCAAATTTTCAATGAGCTTTATCCATGGATGACTCACCTACTTGTGGATTGGCATCACTAATGCATCTATCAGATTTGTGTGTTGCTTCAAACTGAGTTATAGAAAAGCTGCACCATACGAAGTCGATTCGCTAGGAGACATTGAAGGTTGTCCACCGTCAATAGACCACACTAGTCTTAGTTTTGAAAATGCACCGGATGTGGTTATCCCAATTTCCAACCTCGAAGACTTGGAGCGTCCCCTATTCAGCTTTGCTGTGTTGTCAAGAAACACGAAATGGTTAAATGTGGTTTTAAACTCCTTCGGCGTCGACTTTGTTTGGAGACCATCAATGTAGTCCTCATGATTTTTTATGCAAAATGCAACTTTGTTATCTGCTTTTTCGCAAGGAAATGAGGCAAAAGCTTCAAATATCAAAACAGTCCATCGATCACTTTGCATGATGAGACAAAGGAAGGGAACTGCCAAGCATTCAAAAAGGCAAATTCAAAGGAAGAGTAAATTCTATCAATTCCAATTGTCCATTTCTACTACTGGTTTTGACATAACTTTCTTTTCCATTGCCGAGGAGACATTTTAGGCACCGAATTTTATAACGTTCGAACAAAGCGATGGAGCATTCTTAAACCTAGTTCATCATGAGTGATGAAAAATTCGAACAAGGCAAAGATTCAGTAATCCAACATAATGGTGTGGCAAAGTTATTCTAACTTCGTGAGGCACACATTTAATCATACGGGCAATATTTCCCCTTCCTTTGCAGATATGACTTGGGACGCTGAACCATCTGGCTTTGAAAAAGGGTGTATTTTGTTCCTAAATTTGATTCTCTTTAGCATAAAGAAATGACATCATTTTCTTTGATGCAGGATAAATTCGAATGAAGCAAAGGCCCATCAAACAAGCATGACGGGGCACAAGGTTTCAACATGTACCGGAACACGATATGATGAAGCTTAATTACTCATCTTAATGTAAAAGACATTGGAGCAGCATTTGTCTCTAGGGCAATATCTCTCCTTCCCCACCAATAACGCGTGCTGGGGCAAAAATTCATCACAAAAAGGATGTGTCGTTCCCAAATTGAGCCTAATTAAGTATGGAGATAATATGATTCATCTTCTTTTATCACAGGGTGATAACCGACACAAGTCACTCAAAGCATAGTAAATAGCAGTCATGAAGCACGATGAAATGGAGTCAATAAATTCAACACAAAAAGGATGTATCGTTCCTAAATTAGTTCAATTCAAGTTTGGAGTGCAAGCAATAAATGGGGCAAAGCATCCAAGAAACAATGCCCTCAAATGTCGAAACATAAATGCTCACACCCAAACAATTGAAACACATGAAGGGTAAATTGTATTGATTCTAATTGCTCATTTTGATATTGTCTCTAACACGAATCCCTTTTCCTTTGATAGAAAACATTAAACGCGCCAAAAAAAAAAAGTGAGTGAAGGGCAATTTAGGGCTGCCAAATATCCAAGAGGGTGATGTTGATTGATAAATGCGAGTGAAGGGTAATAGTGTATCGCTTCCAATTTTTCTTTTCCTAAAGATTCTTGCACTAACACTTTATTTCATATTCTTTACAAGGTTACTAAGTCGCACTGTTGCAGGTAAGTACCCTTCTTCTTGAAATCAAAAGAAAGACAAATTTGAGAATTTTCATCCAAAAAAAAAAAATCAGCATGTTACTAGGAGCAAGTTAAAAAAAAGAACGAAAAAAAAGAAGAAGAAAAAAGATAGAAATTGATAAAAACGAACTTTTCACAAAGTTTCTGAACATTTTTTTCATCTCAAAATTATATGTCCGCTTGGTGGATCACTCATTTTGAATTAAAATTCTCCATGGAGATTAATCTGCTCAGATGATCTCAACCAAATGAAATTGAGATGTTAATCATGCCAAGCAAGAAATGTTTAGGATGAGGAAAGGCAATCCATTTCTAAACACATCCTTTAAACACTGTGAGAATCGAGCGAAAGAGAAAACCTATGTCATTTAAGGACAAAGGAGTCATTCACAATTGGTACATGGATCAAAATGAAAAGAGGCATTTCTTTTCACTATTTTACACACCACAGGTGATCATAGTTAGCTCATTTGAGCCTTTAAATGCGAAGAAATCAGAAAATACCCCTGTCAAGAACCACTCCACAGTAGGGTGAATTTGGAAGTTTTGGTTGATATCATATGGTGAAAAGATGAGAAAGACTTTTTTGCTTTCACTTGCATTAATCTTTTTGTGGTAACTTTAGGTGAAGTCTTATGAAAGCTTAGGGCATCTCAAGGTGAAGAAGAGCATTCTTTTCTCTACTCAAACACTAATACCCGTTACTTAAACCAACTTGAGCCTAATTGTTCATTTTTGAAACCCAAGTGGTGATTATCTTCTCATATTGGGGCAAGGCACATGATTGACCAACACAATTGGCATTTACATGAAAATGTGGAAAGCATCTTGAAAGTCCTAAAAGCTCAAAAAATTCAAAAGAGCAAAAATCCAATGAAAATTAAGGGGCATGAAAAAGCGAGTGTGCCTGGTAAAAGCAAGGCCAAAGCCCGTAAAAAAAAAAGAAAAAAATTGAGAAAGGCAAAGCTTTTATTTGATTAGTCAAAGGACTTTGGAGACAAATCAGATTTTAAAAGTCGAGTGCCTTCAAGAAGATTGAGTGATATAATAATGATGCCATGATGATCACCAACATTCAAATCCCCTTTTGTAAAAAATTCGGAGCCTTTTGAACCTTAACCAAACCAACATTACAACACTTCCCAAAGTCTCTTCAGATCGGGATGATTCAAGTGAGAATAAGGATTTTTCAAGGAAGCTACTGCTCGAAGAAGTGAGGGCAAGGTTGTCTTATCTCATCTTAAGGTTGCTTGACTTGTAAACCTGGTGAAGATGTTAGTAGATAATTGTTTCATTTTATAACCAATAACGCTTATCCATTGTTAAAACCATGACCGGACCTGCATTACGGTCCTTTTGAAAGACCTTTTGGATTGGTCAATGTATATTTAGTGCGAATGATTCTTAGATCCTTCGACACTGGAAATGTGAGGTATATTGAGTGATCAAATTACTTCCCACATGAACGGATGGGATCAAATAGCCTTTCTTGAGAGCATGTGATAAGCTATTTCTAATTAAGGAGCTCTTGCTTGGCATACTTAATAAACATTTTTCATAAGTAGGATCATTCTGACATAATTTTTCTATTAAAGGAATTTGATGATTAATGATACCTTCCAAGCTTGATGACAATTTTGCAATACATGATACCAATTGACATCAAATGTTTTCAATGTAATTGGACTTAGCTTGATTTGCTTATGCAATTAATGCTGCAACGTTGCCAATGCATTTTCCTGACATTGTCTCTAATGACATTTGCTTAAATTGGATTTGACAGGTTTCCTTAGTAAAACCATGCAATTTCCAAGGGTTCATGGTCAACTTGAAACCATGCAGTTTCCAAAGGGTTAGTGGTCGTATCATTAAACCACATGGTTTGTGGGTATATTCTTAAACTACATGATTCGTGGGTCTATTCTTAAACCACGCGGTTGGTGAGCGTATCCTTAAACCACGCGGTTGGTGGGTTTATTCTTAAACCACACAGTTAGTGGGTGTATCCTTAAACCACATGGTTCATGGGTGTATCCTTAAACCACACTTTCACAAGGTTCATGGGTCAGGCTTAAACCATATCATTTCCAAAGGTTCATCGGTCAACCTTAAACCATGTCATCTCAAAAGGTTCATGGGTCATCCTTAAACCATACATTCTCGGTCGAAGCCCATTGTTACATGGTAAGACTTCACTAACTTGGTCGAAGCCCGTTATTACACGATAAGACCTCCCTTCAAGTTGAAACACGTTGTTACACGGTAAGACTTCACTAACTTGGTCAAAGCCCGTTGTTACACAGTAATACCTCCCTTTAAGTCAAAGCTCATTGTTACACGATAAGATTTCACTAATTTGGTCGAAGCCCGTTGTTACACGGTAAGACCTCTCTTCAAGTCGAAACCCGTTGTTACACGGTAAAACTTTACTAACCAATCGAAACTCGTTACTATACGGTAAGACTTCACTAACTCAGTTGAAACATGTTCGTACGAGGTGAGACCTCCAAAAAAACAAACTAAAAAAAACTAACTAACGAAATAAATTCGTGCTTTCATTGGTGGGTGTTACTTGGTCTTTGAAAGAAACCTCTTCAAGCTCTCTTTCAAAGAGAGGCAGCTGTTGACATCCGAATTTTTGTTGACATGTTTATTTTACAAATATATATAAATTTATAGAAAAGATAAAAAAATTCGATATATTAAAAAAAAATCGAAAAAAAAAAAATTTTGATTGAGTCAAGTGGGCTGGAATTGTCCAACCCATTCTTTTAATCTCTTAAGCCCACCTCTTTATTTCCTTCAAGCCCACTAGAATTAATTGAAGCACAAGCCCAGCCCACCACCATTTTCCCTTCTCTTCACCCTCCCCTCACGCACGCACACAACAAACGGACAACGCCGTTCACTCCCTCAGACGGTGAGGCGACAATTGTGACGTCACCAGCGTCATGCCAGCAAAGAATCTTCCCTTGCTGCGCTGTCACGTGGAAGGAGGAAGGGGGACCATTTTCGATTATAGGCAGGGGGAAACAAAGAAGAAAAACTAGAGACAGAGAAGAGAGGAAAAAACCAGGAAAAAGGAGAGAATAAGGCGGGTTCTCTGGTTTTTGGGGAGAAAAGGGGAAGCCGCAAGTTGAGATCCGGGGATTTTCTGGTTTTCTAGGTTGAATACGGAGAAGAAAAAAAAATGAGAGCAAGAAAAAAAAAGAGATGAGAAGAGAGCTGGTTTTCTATTTTTGAGGAGGATTTGGAGTCATGGGGTCGGTTTTCTGGGTTTTTGGCTTTTCTGAAGTTTTTCTTCTTTGAGGAGGTCCGGTTGCATTGTAGAGAAAGAGGAGAGCCGTGAGTTGCAGAGGGGACCCAAGAAACTACCCGGAGAGAAGAAGAACCCTTCGAGAAGGAGCTTTCCAGCATTGGAAAAAGCTCGAGCTCGAGCGAGCTAGGGAGAAGGAAAGCTCAGAAACGGGGTTGAACGTCGCCGGAGTTCGTTCGTTAGTCACCGTCCACTGCAACGTTTCCCTCCAAACCAGGTAAGCCTCCCTTGGACATCTTTGTTCTGTTTCAACAAGGTGGCGGACCAGAGCTTGTGAACGACCAGTTCGCACAAGCCCTGGACCTGTCGACCCTCCATTGACATTTCTCTGCCCACTGGTATGCCTTGTTAGAAACCCAGAACCGAGTCATGTATCTTCCGTTGCAGTAGCGTATATCAAGTATTTGTGAAAATGTCTAAATGAGATCTGAAGTTTGTAGTTTTGTTGTAGCTGAGGATGATTGTTTTCGGTTAATACCCGTTCTGAATGTGTCTAATCTGTCTCTAAGTGAGCCTTGAGTGTTGCTCCAACCGGACCCCGACCCCCAAACAAGCCTACATGTCCTCTGCTAGTTGATGCACACAATGTGTTTGATAAAATGCTTTAGAGAAAACCAAAACCTGCTCACGCTCTAGCTCTGGATTTGTTCGTGTTTCTACCTATATTCATTCAAATCATATTATTCTTTCTTGTTTCCAGTACGTTTTCGTATGATTTGCGTAGAATCGTTGTTCATTGTCAAGTCGATGGGAGTATTCTTTGCGCCGGAAAATAACATAGCGGTCGCCGAGTAAGTGGCCAACGGAAGTCAACGCCGATCAAAGGGGATGTCCGACGAGCGCGAGTTGCTTGGAGGCAGCCCCAACGCCAGTGCTTATCGGAAAACGAACAAGCTTCGGAAAAAGGGTAGGCATTTTGGCTTCGGGCCTTGGGTTCTTCGCATGAGATTGAAGACATGCATGAAGAAGAAGACCAGCGAATAAGACAAAAGAGAAAACAAAACAAGAAAACAAGGAAAGAAAACAAGGAAAAAAAAAGAGAGGAAAATAGAAGAGGATGAGGAAATGGGCTAGATGGCTTCGGACCGATTGTCATTATGGGTTGGAATATTGGGCTGAGGACAGAAATTGAATTTTTTCTTAAAAAATCTTTCAAGGGCTGATTTGGTTTGTCCTGAGTGAGCCTCAAAGTCGGCCCGATTTTTAGTCCAATCAGGACCGATAGGGTCCGGGTCGGTTTATTTGAGTCGGGTCTTGACCCGGTCTGAATCCTTTAAAAAATCATTAAAAATTTATTTAAAAAATCCTAAAAATGTTAAAAATTCGGAAAAGTAATAAAAATTAATTAATATTTTTTATAAAAATTGTGAAAATCATTAAAAATCGAAAATTTTCAAAATTCACTAAAAGATAAAAATTTTCTGAAATATTCAAAATTTCAGAAAAAATAAATAATAGGAAAATTAGAAAATTCCAAAAGTATTAGTAAAATATTTTTCCAAAAATTCAGAAAAGCCTTAAAATATCAAAAAAAAATCCCAAAAGCTCTTTTTTAATTTAATTTAATTTCGAAAAATAAAAAATATAAAAATTCAGAAAAATTCAAAAAAAATTGCAAAAATTTGGAAAACCCTTAAAAAGGAAAAAAAAAACCCAAAATTGGACAAGCCTTTAGGGCTTTATAATAGGGTTCTTTGTTTACGTTATATTTTTCTTTTTAGAGACAATATTAGGATATTCTCTTGCTTTATTTTGTGATGATAATTAATTGCGTACTTGAATATTTTGGATATTATTTTCTTGCTTTATAATGGTTAGGATAAGCCTTAGATTTCTTGAATAGATTGCTATGGTCTTAATTAATGCACAATTAAGTTAGGTACCAAAAGGGCATCTGTTGTATAACTAACATAACTAAGTTCCCGAATTTAGAATCTGTGGTTGCGCAAATGTAAGATATTCTCCCGTATCTTACTAGGTTTCTAGCCGGCCCTAAAAAGGTTAGTGGTGACTCTTTCGTTTAAACTTGCATAGGCTAAACCTATTAAATTTTGAATACCCAATGTCGCGCGAGGTATAGGCTTAGGAGAGTCTGAGTTAATGAAAGGTCGTCGGCCCGAAGTTGACAATACCCTTAAACCTAATCAAAGGCTCCCCTAGTCATTGGTTGGCTCTGATACCAAAACAAAATTAGGTCGCGACAGTTAACTTTTGGTGCAAACAACACAAAATATACACAAAATTACCTTAATGCTTAGAATCTTATTTGGAGACGATATCTTCTAAAGACTACTTGTTTGGTTTTTTATGTATCACAAAGAGCTATAATTCACTGCAACTCCATCTGCAATGATACTCACTAATATGTTGTGAGCTGTGATGCATATTTTAGCAAAAGATGATGAAAAAATGATGTATGCTTGCAAGCTCATATACAGAAGCCAATGGTATATTATGTAAAATGACACAAATGATCTTTAAATTGTGTTCTATTGTACAATATCATTCCTTGACTTTTTAATTTGTTCAATGTGATTCTTGAATTATTGGTAAATGTTCAATCTAGTTCCTAAATTATAAAAAGATAATAAATGTCGTCGTTTCATTAATTAAAATTGACGAAGTCTGCTGATGTGGTTTCCAAACCATTAAGTTTGAACAGTGGAACAACGAAATATGTTACACATGAATTTTTAACGTAAAATATTCATTTCAATTTAGGAAATAATAATATGCTTCATCAAATAATGATGGATCTATTAACATCCTAATTTTATTTCTTTTCAAAAATAATTAGATGTTAAATGATGGATATCTTGACATATCATTTTCAAAAATCCAACTCAACCTATATTAAACTCATGTTATCAAATAACACCTGACTTGTATTTGAGCAAATGGAAGAATTACATTGAACGTTTGTCGTTTACTGATAGTTCAAAAATCACATTAAGCAAATTAAAATTTTATGGGTAATATTGCATATTGAGCCAAAATTCAAAAGCCATGAGTGTCATATCCCTTATTTTTTACTATCGGGAGAGGTACATCTGGGTGTAGAATTCATTGTTTATTCTTTTGAGACCACATGAATGGTTAGACATGAAACTGAAGAAGATGCAGTTTGTTACGTTGCTGTTTGCAAAAACCGAATGCTGAAGAGGATGGTCCTCGTTCTCATGTCGGTTCATATTAATTTCTTTGCAATTAAACAAATAATCTATCTGAAAGGGTTCAAAAGTGAATTTTTTTTAGATAGTTGTTGGAGATTTGTACTAAGCAAAAGATATAATAGTGCCAAAAGAACTTTGCGCAAATCACAACCCAATGCTTCACATTATGGTTAATCCATGTGCATGAGCACTTGCTAGCCCAATTCTAGAAAAATAGGAACACATACAACCTCATTCTGAAGAAGATCGGATAATTACTATTGCACATAGGAACATATCAATACATCGACTCGATCCATTCAAATGCTCCATTGCATTTATGGTCCTGATCCATCAGGTACATTGAAAAGATCAGTTTATGTGACACTAATTGAAGAGGTTTGATCCAGTTGATGATTTGGGGAGGCGAGCGTCAGCTCTAAGTTAAATTCTGTACCTTAACGACCACTTGTAATTGAAGCATGAGCATTGAAATTTGAACTCTGGAGCTCATGCTGGAGGAGACATTAACAATGTCATTCTTGTCCCACCATCTTGTCCAATTGAGCCAAGTTATGGTAAGAAAGGTACATATTGGGGGATGAAAGGTTCCCTTGGCTTTGGGATTTGTCCTCAATGATAAGCACTGCATCTTTCAAAACAATAAATAAACAATTCTTTTTGACGAATTGCGATATATGCCGTACATAACTAATTACAACTAATCATGGATGACCTTATGGCTAATTAGTTTTCTTCTATTGCCAAATGGGTTGGAACTTCTTCTTCTTTTTTATCAGAAAATATTTTCTTTCATTGCTAAGTGGAAGGTTCATTACATACTTCTCGAAACTCATGGCATAAAATAGATACGAGAGGTTGTGGGGGATGGGTCACCCAGTTGGGTGGGAGGGAATCGTCAAGGTGGGCCTTTGCTACCCAGTCTGCGGCCCGATTTGTCTCTCTTGGCTCATATAACAACCGGACATTGTGAAATTGGGCCATTAAGTGCTGGCAGTCCTCCACAGTGGAACGTTCAGCCCATGGTGCATCAGCGAAGCCCAGCACATGCATTACCGCAACTTTGCAGTCAGAAGTGAGGAGCAGCTTTGAGTTAGAAGTCAGAACTTCAATTTCAATTCTGGGGCAGACAGACTCCCTTCTTTTATCATGTATCCACCGGAGGGCCATTCAAATGGTTAGGGTTTCTGCTAAAGATGCTAATGGATCTCGGATTTTTGCTGCGAAGCCACCGGTGAGCAGTCCGTGGGCGTCCCTGCAGACCGTAGCTGCTGATCCTTCCATGTCCGAGCGGCTCCAGGCGGCGTCCAGGTTGATTCTAAAGGTGCCCAGATCTGGAGGTTTCCAGCTCTCCATGCGTGGGTCTGTTTGTCCGATGGTGCTGCTGTTCGTCGAGTTCCACTTGGAGAAGTTCTAGAATTCTAGATCCGCTTCGTTGATGGTTTCGGTAGGTTTAGGAGGCTGCCTTCTGAAGATGCTCGCATTCCTCTGCTTCCAAATTCTCCAGAGTGTGCCGGCAAACCGGGCTTTCAGCTGAGGGGATGCATCAGAGGTAAGGGTCTCACTCACCGTTTTTTCCATTCGCGAGATCATTGTTGGGTCGATATTCACATGTAACCTGGGATCTGACCAAATCGCTTTCGTCCAGGCACATAGAAGAAAGAGATGCTTGGTTGTTTCTGGTTCGGTGTCGCACATAGGGCAGCTCAGATCAGGTATGAGTTTCCGTCGGTGCAAATTTACTTTGGTTGGGAGGGCGTTGTTACAGAGCGCCCACATGAAAAAATTTATTTTAGGAAAAACCTGTAGTTTCCAAATTTCGGTCCATAGTCGCTTGGGGGTTTGGTAGGAGATTGATGCTGCTTGTGCTGGAATGTCTGCCTGTTGTGCTCTAAGAGCGTTATAACCGCTCTTAACTTGATATGTACCTGATGATTTAACTCTGACATCAAAAGTACGCACAAGAAAATAAAAATAAAAAGGCTTGGAAAGAGATAGAATGAATCGCATCGAATAGGCTAGCACACCTGGCCTACGTGTTTATTTAATTTGTTATCGTAACATGAATTAGTTCTATCTCATCTCGCTTGTATCTTGTTTTTGTTGAGAAAACTCCTAGTTTTGATGATAACAAAACATTTTATGAATGATATTTATATCAATCTCTTGAAGGAAAAGGTTAATTTCCTAATCCTTGTTTAAGGGTTAATTAATGATTAATTAAAGTTGATTTTAAAAATTAAGGCTAACTAGGGTTAGTTAATTTGTTGAGAAAACTCCTAGTTTTGAGATTTTATGAATGATATTTATATCAATGAGATGTCTTGGTTGCGAGAAGATAAAGCATGAGATGTCTTAGAGTCGACCCCGGATGGAAAGACTCATCCGGACCGAGATTTAAGTCCGACCGAGTTTTTAAGTCCGACCGTACCAGATCGAGTTTTAAGTCGGCCGTACTGCATCGAGATTTTAAGTCCGAATGAACCAGGGCGAAAATCTAGGCGGACTCGAGAACTTAAAACCATCGACTTAAGATGAACCTACACGATAAGATCACCAACGGTAGAGTATTTCACTTACCTTATTTATGTTGATTATGTTATACTAATCTGATTGACAGGATCAATTAGTGGGCAACTTCCAAAGAAGAATAGAGCACTTATGGAAGCCCAAATTCTGATTGTATGGGCGAACAGAATCTAAGGGGATCTGATCTACCCTCAACGGTTAAAAAGACTTGCCTTATAAAGTTTGTCCAAGAAAGGGAAGACTAAACTCTCAAGGAAAGAGCCAACGGTCGAGTATGGCTTGGAGAGTATTTAAGGATAGGATGAGACCTAGGGGTAGGACAGATGAACATTATTCCAAAGCTTATTCAATTCTTCAATTGTTGTCCATAGTGCACATTTGAGTGATCTCAATGTATTACAAAAAGAGAGTGACATAGTGAGACAGATCATCACCGAGTACAAACACTCGAGAGTGTGTAATTACCGTTGATCATATAGTGAAATACAGCCGATTGGCTGGTCGCCCGGAGAGTGGACGTAGGCTTGTCAAAAGCCGAACCACTATAAACAGTGTTTGCAATCTTCTCTAACTCTCTCTACTTGATTTCAGTTCGTTGATTGCAAAAGTTATATATATTTGCGCGAATAATCTCTCTACACCTATTCACCCCCCCTCTAGGTGTTTATACTAGTTATATCAATTGGTATCAGAGCCTCGTGCTCGAGATCTTGAAGTGTTTGTTACTTCTGAGTTAAAGATCCTCTATGGCTAGTATTCTTGCACCAGGTTTAATTGAGGGGCAGAGCAACACTCGTCCACCATACTTCGACGGCAAGGATTACAATATCTGGAAGAATAAAATGAAGGCCTTTCTCAGGTCGAAAGATCCACTGGAATGGGATGTGGTTGAGAGGGGAATTGAGCCCACTGATAACGCCAGAAAGACGTCAAAGAGTACCGATGGGAAAGAAACAAAACCATCAGCCACTTTCTCTCCAAAAGAGATAACAAAGAGACAAACTATTGATGCAAAGGCTATTTACTCTCTATATTGTGCTTTATCACCTAATGAATATAATCGTATATCTTCTTGTGATACAGCAAAGGAAGTATGGGATAGACTACATGTGACATATGAAGGAATTGATCGTGTCAAGGAGACCAAAGTAAACATATTACTTGGTCAATACGAATCTTTTAAGATGAAGCATGGAGAATCCATAGGAGATATGTTCGATCGTTTACGAAATTGTAAACGGATTGGCATATCAAGGACAACCTGTTCATGGACCAATGAAGGTCAACAAACTTCTGAGAGGACTGTCAAAAGAATGGAACAATGTGAAGACATCTATCAGAGAAACTCTGCGGATTTCACCACTAACAGTCGATGAGCTCGTTGGTACTCTACAGTCCTATGAGGCAGAACAAATGAACGAGGAAGTGGAATCCAGAGGTAAAAAGTCCATTGCTCTTAAGTCTAACATTGATTCTGATGATACGGATTCTGAGGAAGAGCTGGACGACGAGGAACTTGCACTGCTGATCAAAAAGGTAAAGAAATTAAACAGAAAAGGCAGGAAGTTCAACAACAGGAAACAAAACAGACAATCTGGACAACGCAGAACTGATGACGAGGATGATTATGCCAAAGATGTCATTTGCTTTGAGTGTAAGAAAAAGGGACATATTAAACAGAATTGTCCCAAGCTCAAAAAGAACAAAGGGAAATTCGAGAAGTACAAGAAGGCCCTCAAAGCTGAAACATGGAGTGACACGAAGTTGAGGATAGTGAAGACGAATATGGAAACATCCGTCTTATGGCACACTCGGACTCGGACTCGAAATAGATTCGAGCTCAAACTCGATTCGAGATAGAGAAATCGAGGTAAATCATTCCGATATTCCAATAGAAATCTCTGATTATATAAATGAGCTGTGTTTAAATCTAAAATCTACCTTGAAAAAGATCTCTAATTTAAAGGTAGAAAATCGTAAGTTGACTCATCAGAATTGTTCGTTAATAGGAAAGTTTAATTATCTTAAAAAGGAATTTACGGAAATGGATAATAGTCTGGATTCCATCGAAAATGAAAATGAGACCCTTAAAAAGGAACTTTTGGAAATAAAGGAAAGTCAAAGTACTTTACAAAACGAAAATTTATTTCTTAAAAAGGAAATTTCAAATATTAATGTAAAGTTTTCTGAAGGAACGAAAAATCTGCAGCATATTCTTTCTATCCAAATTCCTCATTATGATAAGTCAGGACTTGGGTTTTGCAAGGAAAGTAAATCGTTAATTGATTTTCCTAAGGTCAAGGAAAGGATTAAACAGAGACTTCCTCAACAGGCATATAAAAACCATTTTAGAAGGAATTTTGTTAAATCCGTTGGTCGTGAAAATCTAAAGTGTTCTAACTGTGGAGAAAGAGAACATTTTGAGAATAAATGTCCTAAAGTCTACGGGAGACCTGTTCAAAAGAAATGGATAGAAAAAGCTTATACTACTAACTTCAATGGACCAAAGAAAATTTGGGTACCAAAGAAAAAATGAGTATATGTAAACATTGCAGGTAAGCTTCAAAAGTAAGAAGAAATGGTATTTGGACAGTGGATGTTCAAGACATATGACAGGAGACTCAAAGATGTTCATTGGATTCGAAAGAATCAAGGGAGGAACAATCTCGTTTGGAGGAAACACCAAAGGAAACATTATAGGACAGGGAACTGTCAAAATCGGTAGCTTAATCATCAACAACGTCTCTCTAGTCAAAGGATTGAACTACAACCTTCTGAGCATCAGCCAGTTATGTGATGCCGGCTTCAGAATAAACTTCAAAGAGAACCTATGTTCTGGAACAAGCAATGACTCTTCACAGACTTTTACTAGACGAAGGCATGGGAACATTTATCTTACGGACATAAATGAAGATACTTGCAAAATGTCTATTATCAGTCAAGATGAAGCGAGATATGTGGCACCGCAAACTTGGGCATGTCGGCATGAATCAAATTTCCAAGCTTGCCAGCAAAAAGCTTGTTCGTGGCTTGCCTTCACTAAGGTACAAGAAAACAGAGCTTTGCTCTGCATGTACACTGGGAAAACAGGTAAGAAGCTCTTTCAAGTCTATAAAACAGATTTCTACTAATCGTGTGTTACAACTTCTTCACATGGACTTATTTGGACCAACCAGAACCCAGAGCATTGGAGGTAAGAAGTACTGTCTTGTGATAGTAGATGATTACTCTCGATTTACATGGGTATATTTTCTAGCAAATAAAGGAGATACCTTCTCATATTTCTCAACATTTGCAAAGAAGGTCCAAAATGAAAAAGGGTACTCTATTTCAAGTATCAAAACAGATCATGGGGGAGAATTTGAGAATCAAGACTTTTCAAATTTTTGTGACAAAAATGGTATACGGCATACATTTTCATCTCCTTACATTTCAGAACAAAATGGAGTGGTGGAAAGAAAAAATAGGTCTTTGCAGGAAATGGCCAGAACATTGCTTATAGAAAGCAAGGTGGCAACTCGGTTCTGGGCAGAAGCAGTTTCTACTTCTTGCCATATTATTAACAGAGTATTTCTTAGACCAATTCTTGAGAAAACCCCCTATGAGATTTTCAAAGAAAGAAAACCTATTGTTTCCTACTTTCGAATCTTTGGTTGTCTATGCTATATCCTTAAAAATGTTAATCATCAACCTAGTAAGTTTGAAGAAATGTCGATGAAGGTATTTTTCGGGCTATTCAAACTCTAGTAAAGCATATAGAGTGTTCAACAAGAACACTCAAACAAAGTGGAAGAATCCATGAACGTAAAGTTTCTGGAGAAAGAAGTTTCGAAATAGAGCAGTACAGTAAATGAAGAATCAGAATCAAATACAGCTCCTAAAAGATTTGGTCTCAACAAAGAAGCAAAATCTTCCTAGGAAACAGTCAAAAAAGCAACTCATGAAGAACGACTAACTCAGCCTGATATTCCTGCATTAACAAAAGATTATGATATTAATGAAGTTCCAAACAGAAACTGGAAGCATAAGTCTAGTCATCCTAAGGAACTTGTGATTGGAAACATCAATGAGGGGATTCAAACCAGATCAAGAAACAAAAAGGACACGGGTATTGTTACACTGATCTCTGAAATTGAACTCAAAGGAATTAATGAAGCTCTGGAAAATGAAAGCTGGATAGTAGCAATGCAAGAAGAGCTTCAACAGTTCAAGAGAAATGATGTATGGGAATTGGTGCCCAAACCCAAAGGACGAACTATCATTGAGACTAAATGGGTTTTCAGAAACAAAGTCAATGAACTAGGAAAAGTCACTAGAAACAAGGCAAGGCTCGTGGCAAAAGGTTATTCTCAATCTGAAGGAATAGACTATGATGAAACCTATGCCCCAGTTGCAAGACTAGAAGCAATCAGACTACTATTTGCCTATGCTTGCTATCAAAATTTCAAGCTATATCAAATGGACGTGAAAAATGCTTTTCTGAATGGGTTTATCAAAGAAGAAGTCTTTGTAGAACAGCCTCCTGGATTCGAAGAACCAAGAAAGCCAGACCATGTATACAGATTAAAAAATGCACTTTATAGTCTGAAACAGGCACCTCGAGCTTGGTATGAATGATTGAGCAAGTTTCTACTAGACAATAAATTCAGGAAATGTATGGTAGATACAACATTGTTCATTAAAAAGGAAAGTAAAGACATACTGCTAGTACAAATTTATGTAGATGATATCATTTTTTGTTCATCTAATGAGCACTTGTGCAAGATCTTCTCAAAGTCTATGCAGGAAGAATTTGAAATGAGCATGATAGGAGAACTGACATTCTTCCTAGGACTTCAAGTCAATCAAACGAAACGTGGAACTTTTATCAATCAAGAGAAGTATGCCAAAGACTTGATTAAAAAATTTGAAATGGAGAATTGCAAGAGGACTGAAACTCCAATGGCAACCTCCATCAAACTAGATCAGGATGAAAAGGGGAAGAAGATTGATTAGAAGAATTATAGAAGCATGATCGGTTCTCTTCTCTACCTTACTGTATCTAGACCAGATATTCTATATAGTGTTTGTCTTTGTGCGAGATTTCAAGTGGATCCTAGAGAATCACATCTTTCGCTCGTTAAACGTATAATTAAGTATATAGCCACTTATCCAAACTTGGGGTTATGGTATCCAAAAGAAACAGATTTTACTCTTCTTGGCTACTCGGATGCAGATTTAGCGGCTGCAAAGTAGACGAAAGAGTACTTCAGAACATGCCAACTTCCGGGAAAAATGCTAGTTTCATGGTTCTCCAAAAAGCAAAATACGGTGGCACTATCAACAGCGAAGCGAGAATATGTAGCACTTGGAAACCGTTGTTCACATTTCGTGGATGAGACAGCAACTAAGAGACTATGGAAAGGAAGAATCCTGCACAGAAATAAGATGTGATAATACGAGTGCCATAAACCTCACCAAGAATCCGATTCTACATTCCAGGGCAAAGCACATTGAGATCAAACATCACTTTATTAGAGACCATGTGCAAAATGGAGATATATATGTGGAATTCATTGATTCTAAGAATCAATTAGCAAATATCTTCACAAAGCCGCTGAACAAAGGTACATTCGATTCAATATGTGGGAGATTAAATATTATTAACCATTTTTTATAAATTCTATGAGAACAGGACAAAGTCTGATAGAAGCAATCGTCTGGACAGACCACTCTTAGAAGAAGATTGAAAAAGGAAATAATGGTATTTTAGGTTGGTGTGTTATTTCCTTATTGAAATCTGGTAAATCTTTATTAGTAAGTTTTTGATCTGCATGATTGATTTGCATATTTTCTGGCATATTCTATGATGATTGAATATTATTGTTAAGTTTAGAATAACTGCCATTTTAATTTGTTTTGGGTTGCGACTGTTCACTTGTTCTCCTAACGAAGGGTATAAAAACGTCTAAAAGTCGGGTCTTTTCCTCACAACTCTTCAGAACATTTTGTTTACAAACCCTAACAAAGAAAAACGTCTTCTAAATCAATTTTCTCCAAACCCAACTTTCTCCGAACATGGCCTCGAGATCCTCCATATCCAGATCAAGATCTCCATCTCCTAGAAGAAGATCAAACAGGATTGCTGGGAGAGGAGGAAGAAGAGTCGACGGAGGGCAAACGCATTTCGACCTCACACAGACTTCCGAAGATACTCAAGGACAATCTCCAAGAGTTTTTTCTCAAAGAAATGAAGATGATACTGAGGAATCACCAAGAGCTCTCCGCTCACAATCTGAAGAAAGGAATGTCTCACGGAGAGGTACGTCTGGACTAACTCTACCCACACCTATTGAAAGTCCTCATGTAGTAATGAGGAGATATGAGAAATTAGTCCAAAGAAATGTTAGGGAAGATGTCAAACTGTTTTTTTTTTAGAGAGAAAGGGTATGCGAATGAACTTCGTCTCATTCAAGCAGTACAGGCCACAGAATCACCATCTACTCGTAGAGAACGAGTAAGTGATAAAGGGAGAAGCAGAGATAATGTGAAGGAAGATGATGAGAATATTTATAGAAATTTTGAAGTGAGAATGGGAATAGTTGCTGTAGCCCGAAACACAACCGGGAAATTATTTCGATCCAGAGAGCATAAGACTTTCTTTAACAAACTGATGGATCGAGGAATCATGAACCACAGAATTGTGGATTTTGATTATTTGGATGCTGCTAAAGTAAATCTGCGAGAATGCTTTGAAAAATTGCAGATGGACCAATTTTGCACTGATTCTGCTGCTGTTTATCCTGAATTAACAGCATATTTTTACTCGAATTTGACATTTCTATCTCCAGACATAATGCAATTCAGTGTGAATGACAGGTTCTATGATGTTAGCTCAGACACTCTGGCTGACATTATAAAAGTTGAGAGAGGAGCATTCAGGCCAATAGACGTCTCTTATGAGACAGTTTGTAAGTTTCTTACAAAGTCTGTGAGGGCCACTATAACTTATCATCTTCTAACTTCTGCAAGAACTATTTTGCATAAGATCATTATCAGCTGTATTCATCCAAAAGCCTCATCGAAGACTAATGTATCCAAATTTGAGGCCAAACTGATGTGGGCTATTGAAAAGGGAGTATTGTTCTCACTGCCTCACACAATAATATTGCATATGTATCGGACAGTGTCGAAGGACAAAGGATAGCTACCCTATGGAGTTTTAGTGACAAGGATCTTTGATCATCTTAAGATAGACATACCCAGAAGATTCAGCACTAAAACTCTTCCCACAATGGCCATTAATATGAAGATGATCAATAAGATGAGACTGAAGGATGTTGCAGAGATATGGAGACGAAAAGAAAAGGAATTGGCTAGAGCAGAGACAGCAAAACGAAAAGGCAAAGAATCAGTTGCTGCTGAGACAAGTTCTAAAAGGAGAAGACAACTCCTATTGGTAGACGAAGAAGATGAAGAAGAAAGTATCAACGCAATTCTAGCAAATATGCGTCAAACTTCTTAGAGAATGTCTGAACTAGAAGCAAAAACACATGTAGAAAACATTCCAGTCACAGAACATGAGAAGAATGATGAATCTGAATCAGCGGATGATCCAGAAGAAGAAGAAGAAGAAGAAGAAGCAGAAGAAGAAGAAGAAGAAGATGAGGATAGGGAAAAAGAGGGGCAACAAGAACCAAATGAAGGATCAACTCAGGGGGAGCATCATTCTGAAAATATTGGAATTCAAGTTCCTGCAGCTTCATCCGGGAATACTGATTATCAGAAGATCTTAGCACTTCTAACTGAGATCAGGGATCGGCAGGTACAAATGGAAACCTCCTTCCATAACAGACTGGAGACTCTCGAGAAGACAGTCAATTAGTGTATTGACGGGATTGAGAAGTATGCATCAGATATGGAGGATTTCACCCTTGTTTGGACCCCAAACAAGAAAACCTCTTAAAAATATCTTCTGCTTTATAAACTTGATTGTGAACTAACTAACTCTTTTTTGAAGTTGACAAAAAGGGGGAGTAGATATGGCTTACTTTTGACTTTTGATGTTTTAAATGCTTTGATATGCATTACAGTTGGCTTTATCATTGTGTTGATGCATGATACTGTTGATGCATGTGCTGATGCATGATACTGTGATATGAAAGCTCTGATTATGCATGGCTAATGATATTTTCTTATATGTTGATCACACAGTACTGATAAAGTCTGAATCATGTTGAGCTGTGATATGAAATTATGTTGCTGCTATATTGTCTATATAGGGTTGATATGAGCGATTCTTATGAGTTGAGCAGAATAGTTGGAAGCAGGTTCTATTTAACCATATTTTGCAGAGACATTAAGCCATATGTATAAAATGTTTTGTCACCATAAAAAAGGGGGAGATTGTTGAGAAAACTCCTAGTTTTGATGCTAACAAAACATTTTATGAATGATATTTATATCAATCTCTTGAAGTAAAATGACACAGAATGACATAGGCTTTAAAGTCTGCTGGTTGTAGAAGATAAAGCATGAGATGTCTTAGAGTCTGACCGTACCAGACGGAAAGACTCATCCAGACCGAGATTTAAGTCTGACCTTACCAGACTGAGTTTTAAGTCTAACCGTACTCATTCAGGGATCGAGTTTTAAGTCGACCGTACCTGATCGAGATTTTAAGTCTCGAACGAACCTGCATCGAAAATCTAGGCAGACTCAGAACTTAAGACCATCAGACTTAAGATGAACCTACACGATAAGATCACCAATGGTAGAGTATTTCACTTACCTTATTTATGTTGATTCTGTTATACTAATCTGATTGACAGGATCAATTAGTGGGCAACTTCCAAAGAAGAATAGAGCACTTATGGAAGCCCAGATTCTGATTGTATGGGCGAACATAATCTAAGGGGATCTAATCTACCCTCAACGGTCAAAAAGACTTGCCTTATAAAGTCTGTCCAAGAAAGGGAAGACTAAACTCTCAAGGAAAGAGCCAACGGTCGAGTATGGCTTGGAGAGTATTTAAGGATAGGATGAGACCTAGGGGTAGGATAGATGAACATTATTCCAAAGCTGATTCAATTCTTCAATTGTTGTTCATAGTGCACATTTGAGTGATCTCAGTGTATTACAAAAAGAGAGTGACTTAGTGAGACAGATCATCACCGAGTACAAACACTCGAGAGTGTGTAATCACCGTTGATCATATATAGTGAAATACAGCCGATTGGCTGGTCGTCCGGAGAGTGGACGTAGGCTTGTCAAAAGCCGAACCACTATAAACAGTGTTTGCAATCTTCTCTAACTCTCTCTACTTGATTTTAGTTCGTTGATTGCAAAAGTTATATATATTTGCGCGAATAATCTCTCTACACCTATTCACTCTAGGTGTTTATACTAGTTATATCCCTAATGTTAATTAATTAAAGTAACTAAGGTTAGTTTTAAAGTAACCAAAGTTAGAATTTAACTATAGTTAGGTTAATTTGTTAACTATGGTTAAGTTTATTTATTTTTATTTATTTATTTATACTAGTTAATATCATCACTTTGTTCACAATTACTTCTTTGGTGTCTTTGGCTAACCTTTAGATATATAAAATACTGTTTGTATTTCCTCTGCTACTGTTGTTGCTATCCCTGTTGTTTGGTTTGGGAGTTGTTCGTTTCCGCATGTGCTTTATTACAAGATAAAATGAATTGGTCGATGACAGTACCTAGGATGTCGTACAGTTAGACCTTAAGTGAAATGGGGTTGCCACGAGCTTGAGAGTTGTGGTGTGACACAATTGGTTCTTATCCAGTTTTCCAGGATTCAGAGAGTGAGTACAGACATTAATTGAAGAAATAACAACATTAAATATCGATTGTGGGAGTAAAAATTTCAGAAAAAGAAGAAGTTAATATTATGAAAAATCTCAAACTAGTTACGTCTATACTAAATACCAAAAATCTAAAACCGATATACCTATAATAAATTTACTCTCTGTTAGTTTTTGTTAAATTTTACTTGAATCGCTGAGTTGGATGACACGTGGCAGTTGACGAGTATACCAATTTGAAGTTTTACCCTCTGTTTGTCATAAGTATATCAATTTGTAATTTTTTTGTGATATTAATTCAATTTAATAAAAACTAACAGAATGTAAATTTATCACAAATGTACTAATTTTGAGTTTTTAGTAGTAAAAAAATAATTTGGAATAAATTTATTGCGGGAGTATTAGTTTTGGGCTTTTCGTGGTATTAACCTAAAGATCATTGGCATATGGATGTGCATGCTCCGTGGACCGGATCATTGGCACGGGATCAGTGTCGGATTCAGTCCTGATGCTCTTCTTTATAGTGCCGGGTTTTTTTGCTCGGGTATCGTCTCTATTGTCAGCAATTGATAGGCGGTTGCTCCAAATATAAAGTAGGGTTTGTGTGCTTTAGATTGATGCGTGGTCCTTGTTGAATGCTTCTTCATCTTTGCGTGGGGTGAGTTAGCGAAGATGGAGCACCACATACATGCTTTTAGCACGCAAGCGTTTTAGCAGATTTCAACTTATCATCATGACGTCGCATTCCTACTTTGATTGGCCAAGACCACCCCTAACATTCTTGTTCATTATATTGTTTTTTAAATTTAAACCGACTAATTTGGATAACCCAAAACCTTATTCAAAAGAACTTGCTCTAAACGTCCGAAGCAGCGGACGAGCAAGAGAGATGTTTATCAGCTCGTGCAACAAGCACGGAAATACATGTTTAAGAACAAATCGAGTTTATGACGATGCTGCCGCTGCCACAAAAGGGAAGTCGTCCGTTCCCTCCATCGGAAAGATCTTGAAGAGCAGACCACCGTAAGTAGCAAAGAAGGGAGCGAACACGAGTGACTCGACTGCCATTAGCTGGATGAGGACGTTGAGTGGTGGGCCTGAAGTGTCCTTCTGTGGACTGCCAATTGTCTCTCCCCTATCAGATATCTCCCGAAGCCTCGATTCTTTTTCATCAGAAAGGGTCCCCGCGTGCTCCTTAGCACCAGCCTGAAAGCAAATTCAAGATATTTAGGGAGGAAAATCTGTTAAGTCAGGTAACTTTTCTTAGCGGGTCACTGAACCACCACAGACGAGTATAAAGAAAACTAGCTTTCGAGCAGTTGGAGCAGCTGCATACCCTAATGGAATCTCTGGCTTTGTCCCATGCTCCACCATTGTACGATGCCAAAGTTGCAATCTGTTTGAAACCAAGCCCAACGAATAAAATTCATCAGGAAAATACCACGATCAAATGCGACAACCGATGTGAAGCTCCAGCAATTGTCGTAGACATGATGATAGAGCATTAGTCAGCTGTTCACCAACCTACACAGATTTTGTTCAACGATACAGAAACTACAGTATCTTAACCCCTTTAACAAGCATTCTATCAGAGAGATATGCCTTGAGCAACGCAAACTACCAAAAAAGATTTGACAATGATTACTTTGGTAAAGATTACCCAAACAACGGAAATGAGAGAGCCAGCCAAAACACCAGAAAGCGTCTCCACACCGAATAAGGTCCCGACGATAAGTGGTATAAGCATGGCAAGGGCACCAGGTAGAATCATTCCCCTAATAGCTGCATCAGTTGAAATTTTGATGCATCCAGCATAGTCAGGATCCTCACTACGATCCTGGAGTTTTGGAATGTTATGATTCAAGACCTGCTGAGCCATCTTTAATCCTGCCCTTCCCACAATTTTCATGGTCATATCAGAGAACCGGTAAGGAAGAGTGGCACCCCCCATCAAACCGATGAAGACCTTTGGTGTCAGGACATCAACAGGACGAATTGCTGCACGACTCACAAATGCACCAATCAGAGCAAGAGAAACCAGAGCAGCTGATCCAATGGCGAATCCCTTCGTACCAGATAAGAAACGAAAAAAGGTCCATCTAAAATTAGATTTAAACAATGGGAATGCGGAATTGGACATTAGGGCTAATATTGAGAATGGCAGATGAAAGGCAGCACATCAAGGAAAGAAAGATGACTTTAGCCAAACATCATATAACACGAGCAAGAATCCAAAAAGGCTTGCATAACTAATGTGTCATGTAGTCATTGGGTAAGTACACTAAGAGTATCATAACTTTTATATAGCGCTCATTTGAATGCAATAACCTTTTTTTTCTTGGCTATCTTAAATGTCACGTCGAGTAAAATTGACCATTTAAGTGTCATTTCCAGCAAATCATCCTACATGAATTTTTTTATTAATTTCCAATTCTCATGTGAATTTTTTTATTCTTGAATTTTTTATTAGTTATTCACGTCAGCTTTGGCAATGTCACATAAGACAACTGACATCCACGTCAGATTTTCCAGCGAGACAAATCGCTAATAGCACTTTAATGAACATTGTACGAAAGTTATAACTCTCCTAGTATACTTATCCCAAAAATACTTATACATGTATCTACTGAAGGAGTGATTATTAAAATATTTGAGAAAATTATCAATTTAGTCTTAAACCTATTATACATATAACAATTCAATTTTAACTTTCCAATTTTATCAGTATAGTCCTACACATTTATGCAATATTTAAATGTAATTTTTCTTGCCAATTGCCGACACAAATTGCAAGGTAGAAATCAACAAATTGCCCACATCAAGATGCCACGTGAGACGGCCAGTGATGACTAAATGCCACATCAACAATTTTTGACAGCAATTAGCGGGAAGGACTATATTGAAATATTGCACAAAAGTTTGACTATATTGAAAACTAAAAAGTAAGGCTAATTAAGTGAAATAATTAGTTGTTAACAAGAATATTATAGCAATTGTAATTGCATTATAAGACAATTCAATCAAACTATTGGCAAATACATATTTTTTTAAAATTGTAAATTCATCAGAATTTCCAAAGAAAGACAAGAAAAAACAAGTAAGAAATAATCTTAAATTTGGGACTGCAAGAGATATTATGGTCAATTTAAGGTAAAAGAGGCGTCAGAAGTAGGAGTGATCAGTTCACATTCTGGTTAGGTCTCACCTAAAAATCGGGAACTGAATCGGGAGGATCAATTCCCTATTTTTGGGACCGGGTCCAATCAAATCGGGTCAAATGGAATCATCACTTAGCAAAAAAAATAAATAATAAAAAAAATACTAGAATTGTTACTATTATAAGGTTTATTGCTATTTTTAAGAAATAAAAAACTTTAAAAAAAAGTTGTCGATCCGTCCGATCTTTTTTTTTTTTTTTGGTAACCTCAGTCCGTCCGATCTTGTTCCCCACAAATTTGGAAACTACACTGAAAATCATTGATTTCATTCCAACGCCCTTAAGAACCGAATTGAACCGGATCGAATTGGCTGGTCCAGTTTAGTCCAGGCAGTTCCTAATTCGATTGATCCGATATGCTCAACCCCGGTTGGAAGTCAAAAAAAAAATGGATAGAAAAAGTGTGAGCCTTTATGCGTTTATCCATTTCACATGATTGTTCATTTAAATGTTAAATCTAACCTACTTATATATATTTGAGTTGATGTGAGTAAAATAAAGAGGTTATGATGGATCTATAGAATCAAGGGTCGTCGGTGGTTGGTAAAAAGAATAAGTGAATGAGGTAATTTATAATTCATACTACTTATGTATTAGTACATAACAATTATTTTGATGATATTTTAATTTCGACCTTTGTTGAAATTAAATTTAAAATATTTTGGATTTATATGCAATGCCTCATTCATGGGAAGTACCTAGGTTTATATATATGATACCACTTCTATTAATATGTCTTATAAAGAATTAATTAATGCAACGTATTTAAGTAGGACCCTTATGGTAAAGTTTAGAGGGGTAGCGGCATTGATTGGCCCTTCCTAACCTTTTCACTTATAGATAAAAATGTTTGGGATAGAGATAGTAGGAGTGTCATAAGTTTCGTGCGGCACTTACTTAATCGTGATTTTTTCACTTTAAGTGCCACATCAAAGTAAAATCAATCATTTAAGTATCAGTCCTAACAAATCGTCCTATTTGGAAAATTTTTTATCAATTTTCCATTTTTAAATTGGATTTTTTTTAATTTTTGAATTTTTTACTATTTGTCCACATCAGCCCAGAGATGCCACATAAGATAACCGGCATCCATGTTGGATTTTTCGATAAGGTAAATCTTCCGACAATGCAAATCATTGATGACACTTAAGTGATTGATTTTTAAAATTTATGGCATTCCAATAAGCGGGAAAAAAAAGTTATAACCCTCAAGTAAATACCATACGAAAGTTATGGCACTTCTAGCATATTTATCCCGAAGTCATTTATGGTGAAAAAGAAAATAATTGGACAATGTGCATAGATTCTAGATGACATGAATGTAATTTCATGAAAAGTTCCTATGCCCTTTTCTCTTCTATTACATAGATTATGTCAAGATAAGCTACTAAAAAGGGGACAGGATAATGTCCAATGCTACATTCATATGCAGGGATTGCCTATACCTTTCCAATGGCAACAGTAGTATTGCCAGCAGCGTCAAGAGCATCAAATCTCTGACGATTTTCATTACTCATGCCAGACGTTTTAGCAATACCTCGAGCATTGTGGCTGATGGGACCGTAAGCATCTATGGCCAATCCAGTGGCAATGGTACTTAGCATCCCCACGGCAGTCACAGCAATTCCATACGTTGCAGCAAAACTGAAACTCAGAAAAATGCTAATGGCAACGGCAAAAAGTGGGATAATGACATGGGCAAGGCCAAACGATCCAGCACCATCTTGGACAACGCTTCAGAGAAAAGGATCATTACGTAATCAGAACCAACACCATCAACAGTCATAAAGATTCATATCATTCGTTTACTTTGGGAGTTTTTAATACCAGCGGAGATTGTTGGTGTAACATTCGAGGACAAACCCACTAATATGCCTAGCCCAAAGACCCACACCAACACACAAGAATAGCTGCCTGCAAGATCATATCCATAATCAGCGACTACATACGCTCCACGTATTTATCCAATACTGTAAAAGTCCGATGACATTTAAAGCATGTCACATGAACAATATTAGAAGAAAACAGCATATAGGATCAGAAAGAGATAAGTAGCATCAAAGAGCTTACCAGTTCTTCACAACTTTCGGCGTCCCAAAGTTGTAAATTGTGAACGATGAGGGCAGAGCAATCCAGCTGACGATAGCAATTCCGTTAGTCATCAGGATTGTGGAAATAAGAAGTTGCTTTCCCAATGTAGGCTCGAATCTCTGCACTTCCTCGATTCCAGAGAAGTAGGCCATAAAGCGAGTTGTGATCAAGCAAATAAAGATACCCATAGAGCTGATAAGCAGCGGATAACACATAGCAGTGAAGTCGTGACCGATTCCGAAAGAAGAGATGGAAGCAACAAGAAGGGCAGCGCAGGATGATTCAGCGTAAGAGCCAAAAAACTCAGCCCCCATACCAGCAATATCCCCAACCACATCGCCAACATTATTAGAAATCACCTGAATGATTAAGATCAACCCCTTTATGACTATGACCAAAAAAAAGAAAAAAACTATATGTCCAAAAGTGAATGATATACTTAGGAGATAGAGCTACAGTAAGACAGTACATACAGCTGGGTTTCGATCATCTAGTGGGATGTCGAGCTGAATCATTCTAACCAGATGATCACAAACATCAGCAGCCTTGGCATAAATTCCACCACCGGCTCTTCCAAAGAGAGCCATAGAAGATACACCAAGTCCATAACCGGCAATAGCCTCAAAGAGACCTTCCCAGTCATCGCCATAGTACAACTTGAACAGATTGATTGCAAGATAGAGCCCGAGAAGACCAATAGCAGCAAGAAAAAATCCCATAACCTCACCAGACCTGAAAGCAGCAATGAAAGTTCTTCCAGCGAAATTGTTCTCTTCCAAGTCAGTCCTTCCGTTAGCATAGATAGCAATTTTCGTGCCAAGGAAACCATAGAGGACTGATGTGAGAGCACCGAGTAGGAATGAAACAGTACTGAAAACGGCAGTGGCAAGTGCAGGCTTGCACGTGTTTGAAGGATTGAATGTGCAAGGCCGGCTATGGGTGCTGAAGCTCTCAACAGAGCCAAGGAAGAGGATGAGAAGAATCGCAAAAGCAACCACGAAAACTCCGACATACCGGCACTCTGTGAACAGAAAATAGTTCACACCTGTTGCAATCACAAACGATAATTGAGGCCTCCCTATCAAGCAAATAAAGCAACAAATCTGATTCTTAAGATTCTATGTTATGTGTGACGAAATAAGGTATAACTCAGTTAAATCCAGTTATTTTATTCCGTTGCGTAGTTTTGTTGAACCTTAGTTCCGAGGTGGACAGGGTGAGTGTTAAATCCAACTGGTGGAAGAGTGACGAGAAAATAATTAGTAGGACAAGATGGGAAAAGGGATGAAAGAAAGAAAGTACCCAGTTCTGCAAAATAATTAATGAAATAAAAAGAACTGAATATTCAGTGCAGAGTCCCAGACCAGAATAAATTAATAATATTGTAAATACCTCTAAAACATTACTTTAAATTAAAGCATTACGAACAAAGAAGAAACTAGAAACAAATTATGACCTACAATAGTAAACAGTAGGTTAGAGCCCGAAGTAAAACCGATAGAATGGAAAAACATAAGAACTAAAGTTAGAACTGAACTTAGATGCTAGAACCAAAAGAGCAGAAGGGTGAACTGCTACCGGGGGAAAATGATTGGAAAGAAATAAAAGAAATACGATAATTAATTTCACATTAGAAAGATAATGCTCTAGTTTGAAAGATTATTCAAATCAAAATGATAAGAAACAGGTATTAAACATTGTCACATACAAGGACTTTAGTTAGGAGAAGCAAGAATGTGACACAAAAGAGAAACTTAGAGAAATACAAGCGCAGTGCGTTGCCTATATATTCTTAACTAATCCTACAGAATTAGTGTTTCGTTACCAGTATGACTAATCAAGGATGAAAATTTCAGGAAAATGAGAAATGTTCTATATCAAATCACAACATATGATGATAAAACCCTTGGAACACATTCACTGACGAAGTGAAGAATTACTTTAGAATTGAAGGATGTACATCCTCAGCAATTCACCTTTCCAACACAATATCCTTCTAGCAAAGCCGAATTACTATCCTAATTTTAATTAACTTGACGATATGTCATCAGTTGCATATACTAAGCTTCCTATAACAAATAAAAAAAAAGGGAAGAAAAATTAAACTTAAGCTCTGTTTCTCTTTTACAGAAAATTTGACATTTGAAGAAAATGTTCTTCAAGAAATGATTTTTGGGAAAATAGAAATATTTTCAGTATTTGACTGGAATTTCAAAGTAAATTGGAAATTATTCTCCATCGTTTAAAAAGGGAAACTTATTTTTTTATGAAAAAACATGCACTAGACGGACGATCTAAGGGCTAGATATGCTATATTGATCGAATTAAATTTTCATTACTTAAATTATTTTATAAATTGCAATTAATTAATTATTTTTCTCTTATGGAACCCGACTTTGGGTGCCTAGGCCCTGAGTTCAGCCTTTGGGAACTTGGGCTCAAGCCCTGGGGTCCTCGACCCAGCCACGGGAGACCTGGGCTCGGCAATCGAACTCCTGGGGACTATGGCACGATGGGCAATGACCCGAGCATGGATGTCAGGATCTTAGGCTCATCTTCAACGAACCCAAGCCCCACTGCCGGAACCCGGAGTCAAGTTTAAGGACCCATGCTTGGGAATTGGGGACTAGGCCTCGACCTAGAGGGACTCGGGTCTGACCACCAAGGCCCGATCGCAGGAGCTCGGGTTTCTCTAGCTTAGCCACTGTAAACCCAAACACAAGCATTGGGGATCTAGACCTAGTCTCATTGGACTCCAGTCCAGATGCCGATTACTCGCTAGTGGGAGCCTAGTACTCAGGCCTCGATGACTTGACATAAATCAGAGATTGAAAGTATTACTATATAACAAATGAAAGCATGACTTTTCGAATTAAAGAAAACGAATTGTGGAAGCTAAGGAGGATGACAGGGAGAGATGAGAATGGGGAGGGTAGTGGTGGGGTGGGGCGGGGCGGGGTGCTTTATCAAAGCTCTAAGCTTTATCTTTGATGTCTCGTGACATGAATTAACAAGAAACTTAGTTAATGAAAACATTTTTCTCTTATTAGGAAGGAGAGATCTTTTTCACCATTTTTTATGCAAGTGTTTCCTTTAACTGGAAAAGACTTTTCAATTGACTTATCATTTTGAACATCCTAAATATTGAAAAGTCTAGAAAATCTTTTCCACGGAAATTCTTTTAAGCAACACGAGTGCAACTTTAACCTGTCATCAAATATTAATCGTCTACAGAGATACGTATGCCCAACACGACACAGAGTTTGGCTTATTCAAATTAGTTCTTGAGATAATAAATCAATTGATCTTTCAACATGTGATTATTCGTAGGTTACCCTCAAACAATTATCAGGTATACTTTTGAAATAGCTATGTTACGGACATTCTTGTCATGTCATGCCATAAAATAAAGTGGCTCCCTGTCCCGTGGGAGCCTGCAGCTAAGTTGACAAGTAAAGAGGCGAAAACATTCACGTGCACAACGCGTGCATATACTTAATCCAAAGAAAGCGCGAACTTAATGCGCATAAGACGAAAATAATTGCTCCGACGAATGGCGAAAGCCCAAAAGGACACATCGTTCCAACCATCTTCCTGCGAAGAGATCTGCATGAGTAAATATTATACTCCTGTGCTCTAACACGTCGCTCAAAGCTCCAGCAGCTGTTACAAACCCTAAAATTGACTCGCCCCACAAGCAGCGGAAGCTCATCATTTTGCCGAGCTATCCCCGTATTACAAGACTCGAATTTTTGGCTATTGCTCAGGCAGATGGGAGATTGACCCGAAAAAATTTGTTAATAAACAGTGGGTGAGACAGAGAAAGGAGAGGGTTGAACAACACCGTTTCCCCTCTCTTAGGCCAAAAAAAGAAAGACTCGCAATTAGGGATAGTCGATTTCAGGGTGAGTAGGCTCTAAAAGTGAAATTTAAAACCTACCAGGTTATAATTAGTTCTCAGTTTTTGACCTTAAAACCAACCCTATTTACTTGAAACCGGTTCTGGAACCTGCCTTGTTTTTCTAATTCGGTTTCAAGGTCTACTTGAGAACTTGTTTTATTTTTTTGGGTCATTTTTATAATAAAATTATATGAGGTTATAAGTAACAAAACGATTCAAAATAAAAGATGAATAACAAAAATCCTAATTCACCAAAAACAACGATATATAAGATGAATACATAGTCAATACAATTATAAATGATAAAAAGTTCAAACACATGACATAAAACATAAATTATAAAACTCCATTCTTTGTTCATCCATAAAAATTTAGGAGAAGAGAAAAGATTGGTAAAAGGTTCCAAGGAAGGACAAAAGATGAAGGACGAAGGAGTGCTGAAGTTAAAATTTGGTGAAAAAAGAAATTAGAGTTTTGGCTTTTTTGCTTATAAAACTGGTTCCTAAATAGGACAATCCGGTCCAATTCTCGAACAGGATAGTCCGATCTGGTTCCCAGGTGTGTTCACTCAAAATCTATTCCCGAGCTGGTTACAACTAGCTCCAAAAATTTGGAGCTCGTTCCTAGACTGGTTCCAACAAAAACCAATTCTCAGACCTATTTTTCGAATGATCCAATCCGATTTCCATGTAGAACCGGTTTGGTTACACACGTCCACTTGCAACTCCGAAAAATCAAATGAACTTCATTCTCTGTCTTCGTTTTTTCCCTTCTCTCTCTCTCGGACAACGAACATGAGCTAAAAGCTTACGAGCTTCAGTGGAAAACGCGACCATAGAATTTCATTAAGGCCTAAAATGTTTGAGAATGGACGACTATCAATCCCGAATGTAGCACAAAGGAAAAGTTCCATAGAGCACACAAGTTGTGAAGCTATAGGATCTGTGTGAAGTCACCTTTAGAGACGGCCTTCTTGGTCTTAACACACTTGGGCTTATGGCTGTCGCTATTGCGCTGCTTGAGTAACCACTGCCACAAGGAGTACGCGATCCCGAGGAAGGCGCAAACTGGGATCGCGACCTCCGTCATGAGAGTTGAGAGCAATGCCATCCTCACCGGAACTCTAGACTACGTCACCGGACTTGACGCCTATATTGAATCCCCGCTTATCAAAGTGAGAGAGAGGTGGAGATAGAGAGACAGAGGAATCAAGTGGGGAGCAATTCTCCCGGAGCATGTTTGTTTTGAATTAGTTGAAAGTAATTTTTTATATTCAAATTTCAAAAATCTTTGAAATAGTTATATGCAAATCTGAGTGCCATCATTTACATGTTGTGAAAATATTGAATTAAAAAAAGATAATAAAAATTTATGTCGTAGGATTGATAGTAGAAAATAACAAGCAAGACTCTATTTAGAAATTTTTTGCAAATGATCTCAATAAATTGTATTACTTCTTTTGTAATTTAACTGGATTCTTATATTATGTAATTCGATCAAATGAACAAATGCAAATGGTGACGTGGACCAAGTTACTGCCATAACAATTTTAATTAGATTAATTGTCCATGCGGAATAAAAAGAGAGAAAGAAAACTTCAGTTCAAAAACAATAAAAATGAGAGAGAGACCCCAGTGGTGGCCCGAGGAGTCCATGTTACCCTTGATGTGCATCAGCCGCCCCCCACTGTTGTAGCGTCCTCTCCCTCTTCTCCCTATTTTACTTTTCAAGTATTTCCTTTCCTTCTGAAATTTAAAAGTATTTATTCTGTTAAGGCTTTTAAGGCAGGATGTCAGTAATGATCTACCGTACCACTTAACAGTCACGTCAGCAGTCTCACTTATTTTTATAATCGAATGACTAATGTGATGGAACATAAAAAAAGTATTGATTGAACATTTTATAAAAAAACAATTAAGGAGATGCCTTCATGCAACGTTTTTTTTTTGGAGTTACATGCTTCGACAATTATCCACCCGACAAATGATGGTGGATAACGTACAAAGGGAAAAGGGTCGAGGGTGGTGGGGGCGGCGGGGGAGAGGGAGAGAGACACGGGCATTCCATTTTCTAGGCAAAAGGAGCGATGCAAGCTCATACATTGTCACCTTTTGTTTGTTTTTTTTCTTGTCGAACGTGCATCGCTGCCTTTTACGTGGAGGGGGTGTTTAATCTGAAAAAGGGAAAATATTGATACATCATGTGTGTTACACGATAGATCATTCAAATAATTTTGACTATCAGAAAATTATTCTAAGTATATATTATAATATATGTAGCACACTTTTATGAATATTAATGTATTTTCGGTCAAAATTAGGAACAATTCTAAATTTGATTTCACCGACAACACTATATGTCAACATCCCGAAGGACGATAAGTGGGGCAATCCCCTTCATCATTCCTCGCGCTAAAACAAAAGCAATCAATCGCAACCAGCCAAAGCCAAACTCAGCCCTTTGTGCCCTGACAATGCGTGCACGCAAACATTATCATTTCAACTGAAAAAGAGAGAGGCCCCGCCTTCGTTGTGCTTTTTCTTGATTGATGGATGGCCAGATCATCACGTGCCACTCTCCTCGTCCTTCCCCTTGCATCGAAAGCAGCGGTCGCAAACCTTTTTCTCGTTCTTTTCAGTCCATTTGAATACTATTCTAAATATATATTATTATATATGTAGAACACTTTTATGAATATTAATGTATATTCTATCTAAATTAGGAACAATTCAAAGTACGAATTTTTTTTTTTGTCATAATTATAAGTTTGATTTCACCAGCAACACTCAACATCCCCAAGGACGATAAGGAGGGCAATCCTCTCCATCATTCCTCGCATCAAAACAAAAGCAATCAATCGCAAACCGACAAGCCAAGCTCATCCCTTTGTGTCCTGGCAATGTCACGCACACATTATCATTTCCACTGAAAAGAGAGCCCCCGGGGGCTCCCTCAATGTGCTTTTTTTTTTTTTTTTAATTGATGGATGGCGAGATTATCACGTGCCACTTTCCTCCTTCACCTTGCATCAAAAGCAGCGATCGCAAACCCTTTTCTCGTTCTTTTCAGTCCATTTAAATACTGAAAGCGCGTGTTATTTCATTTTCTAGCGACAGTCCTTGGCCTTTCTCGCGCCACTTTTTCCCATCCATTTCACCGTTTGTTTCATCGCCTAATGACATCAGTCGAATCCACATTGCAATTAGCATCTTTGGGCACAAACATGCTGGGTAATTGATTCCACGAAAGCATAGTGAAAATAATCTGTCGATATTGCCGAGATGTGTAGATGGGTAGCAGATCTATTGGATATATATTTTGTGAACTTTTACTCAGCATTTATGACTGGTGGGCCACAATAATAGGCGTCGTTTAGTATATAAATTCTGCTCCACAATTGTACGTGATATTTTCTCCCTCTCTTCCTCCTTCCCCTTTATCAAAAGCAGTGGTCGCAAACCTTTTCCTCGTTCTTTTCAGTCCATTTAAATACTAAAAGCGCGTGTTATTTCATTTTCTAGCGACAGTCCTTAGCCTTTCTCCCTTCACCTTTTCCCATCCATTGCACCGTTCGTTTCATCGCCTAATGACATCAGTTGAATCCTCGTTGCAATTTAGCATCTTTGGGCACGAGCATGCTGGGTAATTGATTCCACTGAAGCATAGTGTTTTAGAATAGTTTGTGACGTGAAAGCAATTGTAATTATAATTTTTCAATTATAATAGATTATTTACTATCAATTTTCTCCGTAAATATAAATATTGACATTATGACCAAATTACGTAAATCTGTGGCGTTCTTAATTATTTCTTATTTTTTTCTCTGGTTCTCTCGCGTTAATTTAACTTGCAAGTTTCGATATTTTTCACATTAATTTTATAACGGTATCAGTTGAAAATCACCAGCATCTTACTACACTTAGGAGCGATCGTTTCTACTATGGGGGATTCCCCCTCAAGTCGAGAACCGCCCACTAAAAATCGGCTCCATAGAATGGGAAATGAGAACTAACTACTAATTCTGGGAGTCCAACCACCAAAAGTGACAATTCCTCTATCAATGGTGATGAGATTTCTGAACTTATTACTATCCTAGTCATGTGGCTGGAACACCCGCTGTCCAAATACCACTCCTTCTTCTTCAAGATCACCTATAATCAAAGAGAGTTATCTTTTTTTAGTACTCACATAAGCTTGGGTCACTTTTTGTATTGCATTGCCACGGTTGGTTTTAGAGGTGTTGATGGTACGGTTGAGTCAAGTTTCTATGCTACCCAGCCCCACCCAAATCATAAGGGTCGCTTGCTCTCTCTAACCTACCCAAAACACATAGGACCTGAAGCGAAAATGTGAATACGGTCGGGTCAGTCCAAGTTTTTTTTATTTTTGGGTGCTTGCCTCTCTATATTGCTTGTTGGCAAGAGAACAAACCTAATTGCATTTGCTATAAGTAGTAGACTTCTTGGCCGTAAACTATCTGGACGTGTCAATCACAATTAGAAATATGATCTATTGCCAATGGACCTACGTAAAAGGAAATTGGCAAAGAGTTCATAGTAAAGGTGTTAAGAGGGCGGTGGGTCAATCTTTAGAAATGGGAGCCATACATAATCCTGGTTCGGTGCGGTTCAATTTTTTATTTTTTATTTTTGCTTTTTGCTTTTCTTTTGCTGTTATATATTATAAGATTTATTTTCCAATCAAATGTCTTTTGCCCAGAAAGATAAAAACGTCACTGGTTTTCCTAAGAACTTCATTTTTTTCCCCTCGCCATCTAGAAATGTTTCAAAGCCACTCAAGATTAACAAAAGCAAAACACACTTTTATTTTTCCATCAAAAGTGAAATATATCATCTAAGTTTTACTAATACTTATGGAAAAAAAATCACAGAGGTTGAAGGATCAAGTATATTGTCAAACCGTTTTGCACGTGATCGCTTCTTATCAATGTGCTAGCTGAACTTCTGCAATGGAATGGTCCACTAAGAATTATTTCGGAAACTCAAAATTTCTTTTCTGCTGGAATCTACCTCACCGAAAAGAATGGAACCTCACAGACATCTGGAGAACTTATGGACCCATCATCTTATCTCATAATTCTCTGAGTCCATATGCTTAAAACTTTTCAAACAAAATGCCTTGTGACACAGATGATACTGGCTCCTGAAGAGTGAAACTCTCGCTTTCATTTTCCAGCTATCCGACAGATATAAACTATGCAGTCAGAAGGTAGATTCTTGCAGAACCATTAAAGTTGAATACTCACTTCTGCATTTTTACTCCCATTCACTGATAAAGAGGAAAGAAAATCAAACAAAGCCCCCTGGCACTCAGCAAGACTGCAGGGAAGGCAAGGCCAGTAGTTCATTTCAAGATTGATGTTCAAGTGAGGAACGGAACTAAGCAAAAGGAGGGAATTCAGTCAGTGACTCTCCGCACATAGTTTCCCTAAAAGTAGCTGCAAGCACATCATATAACAGCGTCCTGCATTAGAGAATCTATCTGCAACACTGTACACGCTGTTTGTTGACAAGCATTTTAAGTAATATAAACTACATGCAATCCATTTCTTTTTTCATCTTCCTCTCTCTTTGCATCATAATCGAGAGTGAGAAGATCAGAAAGAAAAGCATGGTGGTGACAAGAACAAAGCAGAATGAATCAAGGGTGGAGAAAAACAAAATAAAAGAAAGTGAAAGTAACAAACCACGTTAGATAACTAGTTAGACTTATATATGAAAAGTAGAGATCTGGTTAGAAAGAAAAGCATTTGTTAACTAAACGAAATGAGCTTAAACACAAGCTATATTACAAAAATTTCAAATCTCAGTAATCCAAGATGACCTTTGCTCAAGTACAATCTACTTTCTTGAATGCAAGAGCTTCCTCAAGAAACCTCTCAAAAGTTGCCCAATGCTGACCCACCAAGGGAAGTTGCAACTTCAGCTTCTCTCTTCCAGTACCGAGCTCTCTCCCTCATCCTCTTCCCTTCCTCACGAGAATATCATGGATGCGGCAAGTCTTCACCCTTCCATCACTTTGTTTAGCAGCCACCTCTATGAAACTTCCATTCAACATCTCCAATACAAGAATAATTAGTTTGTGTACTTTTATCATCTCAAGCTGATCGCAAATACATAGCAAAGCAAACAAGAAAAGCAGATAAAGAAGAATAAGAGAACTTTCTCTATGTCAACTCTCCGAAGCAACCCTTTCTTCTTCAGCCAAAGTTTACTTTTTCCCCCCTCACAAAGAGAAAAAGAGACTTTGCCCTCCCATCACATTGTCGATGTAAGTACATGATCATGCCAAAGCAGATACAGAAACATATACTAAGATAATGGGGATAAAGCAAAAAAAATTCTTGTCATCCCTGCAAAGAGATCAGAGAACCTCCAACCCGGAGTTAAAAACACGCAAAAGAGCACACGAAACTCGAACGATCGAACGAGTACAGTTTCAGTGAAAAGACCTTGGTGTGGGAAAGAGCCGAAATTCCTTTTCTTTTACTAATTTCAATCAGGACCCAGCACAGCAATTTTCATTCAAGATCGAGATGGAGAGGAGAAAAGCTCACTAGCCCGTCATGCAAGTTGGGGAGAACTCGATTGACCCCTTCTCAGGTTTTGGGTCGAAAATCCAGTTGGAATCAAACTAGCCTCCGGCTGGAATCAGAAGCACACCAAATCAGAGATATCAAGACAGACAGGGTCATCATCCAAGGATTGATTTCCAGTAGAATTTAATTTGTTCATGACATAATTTCTTTTCCAAGTGAACATGAAATTCACCATTGCACAATCTTATATCATTACACATGCTTACTTGAGTGGAATAGCATAAAATCAAGGACCAATCCACATCAGCTCAGGGCCGCAACATTTATAGGCATCACTTCTCGAACAACATCTGGGATAACACAAGAACAGTATCTGCAACTGCTCGAGTACTAAACCAAACCGCTTTAGAGATCCATGAAGTTACATTGCTAGGCATCACTTCTAATGAGCAGGACTGAAATAGCTACTGCACCCGGTCTATCAGAGAATCACCCGGGATCATTAGCGCAAAATGTCGGTTCTCAGAACAAGCTTAACATTTACGTTCTTAAGATGGAACCTAAAAGTTCAAGAAACTTAAATCTTGCAAGAGTTCTCCATACATTTTTCGAACATTGTATGATACGCCAACCCTAGAAACCCCGACCATCGATCATCCAAGAGAATCGAACAAGAAAAAGGTAAATCGGAAAGAGGGGTCTCTTTCGGAGGGAGCGAAAGTAATGGATGCTCATAAATCACCTGATCAATGCTCTCCGTTTTTGCCCCTTCTCAGCGTGGTGGCCAGCGATCGGGGTTCGGCGGTGGCTGTTGGTGGATGGAGTGCGACGGAGAGGAGAAAAGCTCACTGACCCCTTCTCAGGTTTTGAGTCGGAAATCTAAAACTTATCGATAAACTCTCAGTCACGAATCGTCGAACCCTATCTCTCTCGTCTTCTGCTCTCGTCCACGCCAAACGCCGGACGGACGTGCAACGGCGACGGTAGACCCGTCAAATGGGTGGGTCGGGTCGGATTTGGGTCGAGTCGAAAATGGTCTGACTCATATTGACCCATTTAACCCGTTTTGATCCAAATTCATGTAATGTAAATCTAGTAACCCATATCCGACCCGATCCACACCCGACCTATACCCGACCTGACCCGTATTGCTAAAAGCCATTATTATTATAGAGAAACCCAAACTCACTCTAAACTTTATGTTAAATGAACTACTCAACCCATATTTGACCCATATTTAACTTTTACTTGACCCATATTTAACTTTCACTTGACCCAACTTTCACTTGATCCATATTTGACCAATTTAACTAAAAGTGAGTCATAATATGGGTTTATGACCCATTTTGACACCTTTAGGCAACGGCGATGGCGATGGCATCGGCATAAATCCGAACCGGTGAAAAAATTTCGGTTATTAATATTATCCGAACCGAAGAACACCGAACTTTCGGTCGGTTCGGGTTTCAATTCGGGTTTTTACGCCTGCTGCAGAGTGCTAATTACGTGGGATGCTTCTCGGTGGAAAATTTGGGTCGTTCTACTGCTCCCGCTCCTCTCTTTTTTAGGCAATTTTATGTTGTGTAAAGACTGTCGATTTGGTTTTTCCTATTCCATTGTTTTAGAGTTCGTCAGAAAAACCCAAACTGTTTTTAATTATAGATTGACGAGAGTAACAAAGTCAAAAAGAATTCTTAATTTAATTACCTTCACTTTCCTGAAAATAGCAGGCTTTAAACTAAACATGAAGAGAAATTTACAGAGTTAAATCTTGAGAAAGATTTACCAGCTTGGTCATGGTTCAAAAGAAACATAGCAAGAGGAGGAGGCTCAAACAAAATACAAGACGGTTCTTCCAGCATGCTTCCTGTCCGAGCAAGATTATCCGCACATCGGTTGCCTACCCTGAAAGTGTGCTTGATTTTAACCCTCTTGAAAACTTTCAGGAGAGCCCTACGATCATTCCAAAGAGAAGCGAAAATGAGATTATTCAACAAACTTGATTGGAGTAACGGTACAGTTATCGGGGCATCCAACTTCGCCTCCAAATGAATGATGTGGACAGGAAACTTTAGGAAAAGACAGACTAAAAATGACTTGTTCATCCTTACAATCATGCGTATGTGTGAATGGTAATGGCTTAGAAATTAAATGATCGAATTCCTCAAGAGTGTGGGTTTGCACAATGTTAAAAATTAAACTGCTTTCAGTTTCAAAGGTTTGTGTGGGTACACAATTTCAAAGGTTTGTGCATGTACGCACCTATCTGAAAGGCATGAATAGAGACTATCCAAATCAAAAGAGACCAGCCAAAAGGATCCACACTTTAGGCACTTCCTCGTTTTTACATGGACAAAATTATCCAATCAGAGTTGAGCAATCAATCAGTATGAGAAATGAGACTTAAGCTGCACATGGTAATCATTTTATTTCTATTTTTGGAAAATATTTCTATTCTAGACCCGTTTCTAGAATAGAAATCCGTTTGGTAAAATAATTTCATTTTTCTATTTTTTGGAATAGATTTGTTCCGAAATAGGTTTAGAATAGAAATCAGAAACAAAATTTTTTTACTTTTCTATTTCTAGAATAAAAATCAAAATTTATTTCTCTTTTTCTTACTTCTCACCCGAAGGAGTTTCTTCTTTGTTCGCCACTCACCACCACCGCCACCCCCGCCGGCCACCAATCACCGGTGACCAGCCGCCGGTTGCCACCGGCGACGCCGCCCACCATCGCTCGCCATCGGGCCGGCCCACGCCTACCATCGGCCATTGGCCTCCCATTGCTACCGCCACTTGGGAAAGTGAAATTTTATTGATTATCAAACAAATTTATATTCCAAAAATAATAATTTTGTATCGTTATTAAACGCGTTTTTTGATTCGGAAACTCATCCAGGAATAGAAATAGAAAAATCTATTTCTTTTTCAAAAATCAATTTCTAGCTAGAAATGTTATCATTTGCACCTTTAAGATCTTCAAAGTCCATGATACAAGCAAACACACTCATACATAAGTCGGAAAAAGAATAGCTCAAGTGTCAAAACTTGGCACGGAGAGACATTTGAGTACCAAAAATTACGAAATGTACATTTAAGTGTTACTTTTTCTGAAAATTGAATCACTTAAGTACCAACTTCGGCGAAGGCTGCCGAAAATCCGATGTGGCTTATTTTAATAATACAACTCATTTACATAGTTCGTCGAAAACTGAGTTAGCAAAAACTCAGCCAAAACAACGTTGTTTTGATGTTGACGTGACATTTAAAAAAATAAATTCATTAAATAATATAAAAAACTTTAAGAATATATTATTATAAAATTATTTTAAAAAAAAAAAAAAGAAAGGGAAGGGGGTGATGTTTGGGCGAGGGCTTCGCTCGATCCCTCACCCCCTTCCTTCCTTTTTTTTTAATAAATAAAATCGATTTTTGGGGTTTTTTCTAATATGGCATTTTTTGGCCATGTGGACATCTTTTTTTTAAAATTGCCACGTGGATATTTGTTTTGAAAAAAAATTGCCACCTCAGCAATAAAGTCACCAAAAAGTGATACGTCTGCATTTTGGCCAGATCTTTTTGCTGTTGGCACTAACTGATATATTTTGCTCCGATTTTGGCACTTAAGTTTTCCGCCGTGTCAAGTTTTGGTATTTCAGGAGTCCGCACCTCTACATAAGTCTATCAAATCACCTAAGGGTATACCGAACCAATTCCAAAGCTGACCACATGTTTTTATTTTGCAATTGCAGGAGCACGTTTTATAAGTCAAATTGTAACGTCAAACCAACAAATGGTTGGTTCGGCCACAGAAGAGCAAGGCAACGACATTAGAAGAACAAAACTAAACAATGTCGAGACGAGATGGAAGGAGTCAAGACTACGTCATCATCGTCATAGACAGCAGTGGAAGGAATTTCCTACTTAATGATTTTGTCAAATCTGCATGTTGATATGATATCCACCAGATCAGCTTCCATTATAACTTTAGAAAACTATACCTTATGATGCAAGAAAAGCACAAATGACTAGAATATACTTGAAGTCTCATTTATTTCCCCTTCACTTTAGTTTGTAAGAAAAAAAAGTTGAGATTGTAGAGCATGCTTTCACTTTTACTTTTCCCTCATTTTAAGGATCATCTCTCATTTTCCGGATTTTGGGTTCTTTTCTTCCGGCACAGGGGATTTTGGGTTTTGCTAATGTAACAATTTTTGGGCTATTATGAGAATTAGAGCTAAAAGAGTGGATCTCACGATATTTTATAATATTTGTTATTTGATTTTTTATAGTCCATAACAGATCATTATTCTCATAATAAATCAAAACTTGTCATTCAATCATTTTTCATGTAAAAATTAACAAGTGTACCCTAGACTTTAGCCTAAGATTATACTTGAAAATAGATCATTAGGGATGCAAATAAGGGGTTGTTAGAAATTTTGTATGATCGCTACTGACTTGTTTAAAAAATTAATATAAATACATTGTTTAATATTTAAATATTCTATTATATGATTGGGGATTACTCCAACCAATTTGTAGAGTTGATGGTAATAAATGAAGTCATGTCGGTATGGATAACTTTAGTCACAACCCAAAAAAACTTAATTTCATTTCTCTCTACCCCTTTCTAGCTAAGCTCATTCACCTCCGTGATCACTCCGCCATAGCCCTCGCTGACTTTTCTGATCATTATCATCATCATCATCATCGGCGCACCACTACCTTGCAAAGAAAACAATTGGGTTTGACAGCCCGACAAGTTTATCTAGTCTCGGAGACAATTCAGGCCTAGGCCCATCCACTTTGGTCCGATCTGCCCTGCCCACGCCTAACCATTTGATGAAAAAATTTATTATTTTATCGTGAGTGAGCGCCTGGGTAAGGATTTTAGGCTCGATGCCCAAATGGGAAAAAAATAATTGAAAGGCAATACTATTGCTGGCGATAAAAAGTAATTTTGGGATAATTAAATGATCGAGGGACCCAGATTTTGTAAATTAACAGCGCAGCTGGAATCTGCACATTATGGCTTCTTAAATAAATCTCTCTCTAGAATAGTTACAAAAATAAATAATAATAAGTCTCTCTCAAATGGCTCAAATCAAACTTACAATCCATATGACCCCTCAAACGAAGTTTCTAATTACATAATGAATCACCATAGGAGGAGGTATTAAATTGATGTCTCAAACTCTCCGTGACCTCCTCTCAGTCCTCCTCGGCCGTCCACCATTGCCACTACCTCCGCTGCTGCCGCCGCCGCCTCCATCTCCTCTTCCTTGCCGTCCGCCTCAATGGGAATACGACGTGTTCATGAGTTTCCAAGGCAAGGATCTGAGGAGAAACTTCATAGCGCACCACTTCTCCGCTTTGAAGAGGGCCTCCATCCACTGCTTCGGGTGACGTGGCTAGCATTTTTGGTGCTCCCAACCAATTACAGCTTGACAATAGAGAATCAAATGGAAAATAAATAAAAAAATAGAAATCTATTCGGTCCACACCACCTCTGAGCTCGACCTCCGCGCCTCCCCCCGCCCGTCGCCGGTGCCGCCACGTCCAGGCCAACGCTGCCGGGCGTCCAAACCGAGCCACTCCCTCCGTCCTCTTCGTCTTCCTCCGAGCTACTAGGTCTGGAGCCATGATGGCCCTGCCCCTCCATCGCGGGACGAGCACGAGGACTACGAACTCCCAGATTTGGAGCTTGTCCATGGCCGTGAGCCTTGACGGTGAGGTCCATTCATCTTCGGCCACCGGCCAGATCTGGTCGCTTCGTCTTTTCGCCATCACCATGGCTCTAGAGCCGGTCACCAGCTTCGTCTTCCTCTGTTCGTCTTCGGCTCTGCCTTTCTCTGTTTTTGTTCTTGAGCTCATAGCGTCGCAGCGGCGAGATGTGGGCGTAGCGGCCAAGGACGAGCAAGGCTCGTGTCCTTGGACGAACCGCCTCGCCGGTCATGGACCAGCAACGTCGCTGTTCAGATCTGGTTGGCTCCGTCTTCCCGCCATCGCCATGGTTCCGATCTGGTGGGCCGAGCGGCATCGCGGCAACGAAGGCGGAGGGTGTAAGCTCACCGCCGGGTGCAACGGCCGGGACGCGCGGGAGGGCTCGAGGATGGAGGGTTGCAGGCGGTTTGAGTGGCGGTGGCGGCGGTCGTGCTAGGGCGGTATGGCGGTGGCTGTCATGGTGGAGGAAGAGAGAAAAATGAAATTTTTTAATTTTTACATGTGTCAATGCTTCAGAGACAACGCGAGAGAAGACATTGGGGAAGAAATCAAATCCAAGCCTCTATGCTTGCCGGATAAGGCTCTAGCGACAGTTGTTATGCCCATTGTTACTGCGCGTACTGGGGACCATCCCTGTCCCCAAATCTAGTGAACCTCTGCATATTGATTCTTCTTCTTTGTTTTTCTGTAATTTTTGCAAAATTGCATAAAAACCTTCTAGATGATCAATTAATTACGGTCGTGTCATTGAGTCATAGAAAATTTAGTGTCTCTTGGACTTCTCATGTTTCACTAATGATTAATCGGACACGTTGGCACATCAATAGATCCAAACTGTTTCAGCAATGACTAAGAAGTAAGAACTCACCTCTGTTAACCTCCCTATTTTGATGGGTTTCGTTGCTGTGTCCTGCTGCTTTACTAATGCACTTGTCCAATGAATACAAGTCTACTCTCGCTTAACGGACCTCCGTAACAATGTATAAAAAACAGGGACAGTGACTTGGAACAGCATAAGTGCCTCCCGCTAACTTGTAAAGAAGTTATGATCAACAACTTATACCATTGAACGTCCACCAGAGGACTCGCAGTTTTATTCTGATGTAAAAAATGCTACATCATCATGCAACTTAATAGCAATATCTGATGTAAGCAAGTTGGATGTTTTTTCATTCATATGAATGTGTAAAATCTTGAATGTTTTGTCTCTTGGTGCATATTTACATTTATTTCTCTTCTAATCTTAACTGCACGACTTAGGGATGAAAGGAGACTTGTGGACATAATAGTAGAGTACCTTGTCGAGAAAATCCGCGAAACATGGCCACTCTACTCTGTGGAGAACGCAATAGGAGTGGATGTCTTGGTAGAAGAGGTGATTTCTTTAATTGGAAAGGGCTGAGAGGAGGATGTGCACGTGATAGGCATATGTGGAGTAGAAGGAATAGGAAAGATAATGGCAGCCAGAGTCATCTACAATAGCATTAGCACAGATTTTGAGTGTTTTGTCTTTCTCGATAAAATTGGAGAAGCAGATCACAACAAGGTCTATTAGGTCTACAAAAGAAGCTGCTCCATAATCTCATGAAGGGGGAAGGATGGAGGATGTATGACGACATTCAGACCAACATCGACGAGATAAATAATAACATGTGCCGCAAAAGGATACTTCTTGTTCTTGATAATGCTTTTGATGATGGGACACGCACTGATGTGAGGCAAATTAGGCTCTATGGACAGTCAGTTATTGAATCCATCACCATCGATTATGATCAGAACGGGTGTTTGGTGAGATCCATCCAGCACGGTGGACATGCCCTTGACAATGAAAGGGTCGGTTTTCTGCCACTCTAAAAAAAAATTCGATTGATTATGTACGTTAATGCTCATCGCTTATAAAAGGTAAACAGAATCAACTACAAGTTTAATATCGGTATTGTGCGTCTATAATGGAATCTAGTGCAAAGTTATTAGATAGAAGAATGTAAGGTAGTCAGGAGATGATGGCCAACATGCGTAAACATCTACGGAAGTATTATTGTGTTACTGCTTCACGTAACTTTACCAACTATGAAGGTATAAAGTCTATCGTTCCTTTTTCATCTCTCCTTTAATGTATTTACTTCGTCTCCTTTTGATTTGTTCATGAGACTTTATTATATCGCCTTTCATTTACAGCAAAATCGGCATGGGCATCTTTGCTCAACGACCTACTTATAGCAAAAAACACTATACTCAAAAACTTTCCTTCCTTCCTTCCTTTTTCTATTAGGGATAAGTACTTAAACCAAATTCGGTCACGTAATTTATTTTTCACAGCAAAGGAATCCAAAATAACACAAAAACAATACATATTAGATGCTTGATGGATGTGACCCCTATAAAAACTTTTGCACTTCTTGCAGCTGGTGAGGTTGGATTGTCCAAATGAATACGTAACTTCTATATCAGGCCATATTGATGATTATGGTGGTCATGGTGTTGTCCGGTCTCTCAAGATCCATAACAACAAGAAGATGTACGGACCATTTGGATCTGAACAAGGACGGCCTTTTGATCTCTCACATTTAGATGGAAAAATTATTGGGTTCTATGGGAAATGCAGCAGCCATCTCCACTCAATCGGAGCATATTCGGACCTGTTTCTCACTTGTATCCATTTGATGTCGCGGGATCCTACGGTAATGATAGTGGTATGGACATTTGGGACAGCAGAATACCGGATGCGAAGCAAATCATGATAGGTTTTGACTCGGCAATTAAGTCCATCTCTATATTATATGACGAACACGGACATCCGGTCGGTCCATTCACACATGGTGCAAGTGGGGGAGGCAAAACCAATACGGTGTTAACACCCGATTTTTTGGGTCTATTTTGTCTTAAATGCCCATTTACTTTGCTTATATAAATACATATTAATTTCTAAAAAAATTAAAAAAATTAATTAATTAAAAAAAACGTGGGTCCGGGCCAGGGCTAGGCCTGCCCGGCCCCTTTCTCTTCTTTTTCCTTCCCTGCGCGGGCCTGGCCCGCCTTCCGTCTCCCCTCCATCTGACGCCTGACTTTGCCGGCCTAATCTCTTCCGTCTGACCCGCAGAATGCTCTCTCACGGTCTACTGCAGCCATCCTGCAACTTGCTGCAAATTTTATCTCTCTGCAGGTTGATGTTGCCGTGAGGCGGTGAAGGAGAGAAGAGGAAGAGAAAAGCGCGGGCCGGGCCGAAAAGGGAAGAAGAAAGGCGGGCCAGGCCCGCGCAGGGAAGGAAAGAAGAAGAGAAAGGGGCCGGGCAGGCCCAGCCCTGGCCCGGACCCACTTTTTTTTTAATTAATTTTTTTAAAATTTTTTTAATTAATTTTTTAATAATTTCTTTTTTAGAAATTAATATATATTTATATATGTAAAATAGATGGGCATTTAAAGTAAAATAAATAAAAATTCGGGTGTCTCAGCTCCGATGCCGAAGACAGGACAGCAACGGGGAAGACAGATCTAAAAAAAGGAAAAAACCAGAAAAAAAAGAAAAAAAGAGGAAAAGGGAGGACGACGACCGTTTGTCCGGCGACCCCCCCTCCCATGGCGGTGAGGATCTTTTGAAAAAAAACCGAGAGCGAGATCTGAGGAGGAAGAGAGAGCCGCGAGGAGAACAGATCTAAGAGAGAGCGAGTTCCGACAAGAGAGAGAAAGGCGATGCGAGACAGCGGCTGACCGTCGGCGGAGGTCCGGTCATCAATCATCGTCTGCCATTGCACTTCGTCGGAACCGGAGCAGGATTTGGAGCTGGGGGGTCAAAGAAAAACGCAACAGAAGAAAAAGAAAGAGAAACCCAGAACCAAGAGGGAGAGGGATCGAAGCTGGTTTCGAGCAGATCTGAGGTGAGAGGAGCTGGACGGGAAACGGCAGAAAAGAGACCGAAAATGAGAGAGAGGGACGGACGCCATCACCGTTCGACCACCCCCGACGCCGCTCGTGCACCATCCCCCATCGTCGGTCGCACCCAAGACTACCGTCCGTGTTCTCCCATGACGGAGCAGCAGCAGATCTGCGAGATGATCTGCGAGAAAAGGAGCAGAACAGCAAGCAACGGAGAACCGAAGGGGAGTCGATTTCTGAACCAGATCTGAGAGGGAGAGAGGGCCGACGCCGCTGCCGTTCGGCCACCCACGACGACGCCACCATCGCTCCGCCACGCCGACGGCGCTGCCGCTCGAACCACCGACGACGTGGAATGCCGATGGCTCGCGCCGCTGTCGTCGCCACCAGCGTCCGAAGGCAGTCCGCGCTGCCGACCGCCGTCGCCCCTGGGCCGCCCGCCGCTTCGTCGCCCCGGCTCCTGGTCTCACGCCGGTCGCCGCCCGTCGCCGTGGCCGGGCCGGGACACGCCCGGCCGTCCCCATCAGCGCCGCAGAGGAGAGGAGCAACAGCTGCGATTCGGGTTCTTGAACCGGGTCGGGCGAGGTACGTACCGGTTAGGGTTCGTTTGGTCGGGCTGGCTGAACTTGGCCATTGGGCCTAGATAAGGCCATTGGGCCCTTTTATTTATTTTTAGACTTGGGCCAAATTTTTGTTAAAAGGTCGAAATGGGCTGAGCAGATTTTCGAGTGGGCCTAGTCTGAATTAGGGCTGATTGTCTGATGTGGGCTGAAAAGTAATTGGGCCGAATTTTCAGAAATTGGAAATGGGCCATTTTATTCTCTGTTGCTAATGGGCTGTTTTAATCTCTTTGCTAATGGGCCATTTCAAAAATATTTCGACCGGGCCGTTCGGCCCGCCCGGTCATTGCCTTGGCCCGGACCGATAGGGTCCGGGTCGGTTTAGGAGGGCTGGGTCACCCGACCCGGTCCGAATCACTTTTAAACAAATTAAAAATTAAAAAGAAATCTAAAAAATCAAAAATTTCAGAAAATTCAAAAAATCTTAAAAATATTAAAAAATTCCGAAAATTCATCAAAAATTAAAAAATGTTTTTCTGTAATTTTCAGAAAGGTTTTAAAAGTTCATTTTAATTTAATTTTATTTTATTTTATTTTTCATTCTTGTTTGAATATTCAAAAATTCCAAAAAATTAAAAAAGATTAGAAAATTCCAAAAACAGTAATAAATGTTTTTCTTAAATTCTCAGAAAAGTCAGAAAATATCAAGAAATCTTGAAATCTTGTTTTTTTTTTTTTTTATTTCGGAAAAAAATTGAAAAAATTGAAAAATATTAAAAATATTAAAAATTCAGAAAAATCAGAAAAATTGCAAAAATTCAGAAAACCCTTAAAAAAAAAAAGATAAAAGAGAGACCAAAATTGAATAAACCTTTAGGGCTCTACAATAGGTTTTTTGAATGTGTTGCCATGTCTTTAGTTAACATACAATCAAGTTAGGCATCGAAAGGGCGTTAGTCGCGCGACTAACGTAATCGTCCCGACCCCTGCACCCATGGTTGCGTAAAAAGCGAAACAACACGTATGCCATTTGGCTTTTTAGTCGACCTTAATAGGCGGTAGTGGCTGGCGACTTGTTTGAAAATTTTTATGAATATCCCAATGTCGCGCGGGGTATGGGCTTGGGAGAGTCCAAGTTAATTAAGGGCCGTCGGCCCGAAATTAACAATACCACTACATTATATTATTTTCGAAAATTTTTAGGTCGTGACATACGGTAAGCTTTGACATACCTTGACAAATTCCTTTTTTATGTCCTCGATGCTTCTTCTTTTTCTTTTTTTTTCCGGTAGAGTCTCTCTTCATTGTTAAAATAGATAGTTGTAGGGGTGTCAGTAACCGAACCGAAAACCGAAAATCGAACCGAACCGAAATTTCGTGCGTTTTTGGTTCGGTTAACCGAAAAAATCAAATTATATCTCCTATTTCAGAATCTATCCAATTCGGTTAACCGATTTGGATCAGTTAACCGAATTGAACCGGCTTCTAAGTTGCAAGATAAAAACCGGAAATGACGCGCGATCTTTTTCGCTTTTCTTCTTCGCTTTCGATGCTCCAGTGAAGGAGTGAATTTCGTCGGCGTTCCCTTCCACCGCAGATCGGCGCCTCCCGAAACCCTACAATTCTCGCCGGTGGCGACCGCCCTCTCCTCCTCTGTCTCCTCTGTCTCTCTCTCTCTCTGCATCTCCGGCGAAAAATGGCGGACGCCGGCGGCGGCGGGAGCGGGCCGGCGTCGGCGGGAGCGGGCCGGCGTCGGCCTCACGCTTGCGGGGGGCTCTTAAACGCAAAAGAGGGAATTCCTCTTTTTCTCGTTCCTTGTTCAAGAGCCTCGGCGCCGACGAGCGGCGCGACTGGATCGCCTCCCTCGAGGTCGAAATCCAGGGGGTTCTCGCGTACTGTCGCGAGATGATGGAGAGGCGGGAGCTTGCCCTAGACCCGAGCTCGGCGGAGTGCGGGTCTGCCAACGGGGCATCGCCTGCTGCCTCGAGGAGAGCGCCTCAATTCCCAGATTTCACCTGTTCTGGAGAAGGCGCTGCTGGATCTCAGCAAGCGAGCGGAGTCGGGTCTAGACTTGGACGAGGACGTGATCACGGGCCTCGTCTCCTACTGCAACCTCGCTCAACCCTCCGACGCCAAGGAGTACCTCGACGTAAAATCTCTCGTCTTTCTCGTGTTCTTCGCGTCTCTTTCCGGTTACCCGCGATGGTGCGATGCTGTTGTGAATTGGGTTTCTCGCTTTTTGATCTCTCGATGGAATTTTATCTGGGTAGAGGAGTCAAGGTGGATCATCGTCCTAAAAATTCTCACTTTTCATCTGAAAACCACTTCAGAAATCTTGGGCTTTCTTGTTTTAATTTGTAGGAAGAGATTGGGTATGTTACAGTGGATTGACGATTAGTTTATGAAGGATTTGTTCTTCGAGCAAATGGTATAAATTTCTCATGAGCAGACAATTTAATTGGTTGTGAATTGGTTTCAACTTTGTGTTTTGAAATTTCTGCTCAGAACATTATCGGGCAAGAAGTGGGGAAAGGCGTGATCGATGAACATATGCGGCAAAGAGGCTATTCAGATCTCAGCGGCGGCAGCAGCAGTGACCAGAACCAATGAGCCAAAACCTGCGAATCAAAGTAATTCTCGGAAAAAGAAATCTGGGAATTGAAGCGCTCACAAGAGGAGGCAGAGAAGGAAGAGAAGCGTTATGAAAAAGAAGAGATCGAGTTGAAGAAACAGCTTAAAAAGCAGGAAGAAGCCAAGAAAGATCAGCGTCGGAGAGAGAAGGAGGAAGCTGAATAGAAGAAGCAACTTGCCCTGCAGAAGCAAGCTTCCTCACCTGGTTTGCCTTTGTCCAGCAAGGCAAGAGAATGGATCCATGAGTAAATTGCATGCTTGATGGATTCTGCACTTTCCTCAAATCAAGAAATTATCATTGGCCAAATCTGGAAATATTCATCTCTCTCGTGCTAAATCAAAATTGCTAAAAAAAGTCAAGAAAAATCGAAAAACCGAACCGAACCGAAATTTCGGTTCGGTTCGGCCATTCGGGCTTCGGTTTGGATTTCGGTTCGGTTCATTGTATTTTTTTGCATCGGTTCGGTTTTCTGAGAAAACCGAACCGAACCACTTACACCCCTACTTTTAGCCCAATGAAACTTTTACGAGTAACAGGGTACTGACCGGAATACTTTTACTGTCAGGATGTCTGCGTTGCACCAAAGAACACAGCAAGGACCCGTCTTGATTAAAATCGATGGTGATGGAATTGATACCCGGGTTAAGACGGACGGTAATTTGCCTTCCACCAGTGTATAAACCCAGCAAAGACCCGTCTTGATCATAATCGATGGTGATGGAGTTGATACCCGGGTTAACATGGACAGCAATTTGCCTTCCACCAGCGTATGCTCCCCTTTCATACCCCTCCTCCTCACGACCTTGTGTAGGTTCTGCCTCGATGGCATGTCGACGAGACTTCTTGCGTAAGGACTTGATTATTTTTTTAATGAGCTGCGCTTCATTGCTGTTGTTAAATGTCAGTACAAAACATTATACGAGCGATGTGTATAAGGAAATAAACATGCGCATTATATCCCTAGAGACGACATACGACAAGACTTGCACTCAAATTTCTACTGTATATGAATAGAAGAATCGGGCTTGACTAAATCACCACAGGCATTGGCATGCGCAACGAAGAAATGGCGATCAACTAAGCTCTACTTTCCATAGCAACCTCATCCTGCGGCAGAGGAGGGTGCGCCTACTTTGATTTTCATGGCCTTTCTCTATCGTTTTGCGTTGCACCGTACCATGCAGTCGAAGAAGCAACACTAAAAGGCCTCAAAAACAATAAGAGAAATGCTTTTATGATTATCTTTAATCTACTATGAGATAACAATTTATTTTGAACTAAAAAATTAATTAAAATAATTAAAAATCATTATAGGGTCCACTCCTTCGAAAATTTATATTTCAATTACTCTAACAGTAGTCTAAAGACTATTATATTAGCAAAGTCCAAGCAGCAAATATGAAGCAAAATAAGTTATTTGACAATACTTTTCCCTAGTTCTCCTATGTTATCATGTTTTAAGTATGAAACCGCAAAATTTGGCCCAAAAAGGTATGAAACCTCAACAATGCCCACTACAAAATTTAGCGGAAGAAAGATAGTTGACCCTATTATACATTTTTTGGATTGAACTAATTCGAACAGAGGATCTATCTTGTTTGTATTTGTCTCAGCTTATAGCTTTCATTTTTGTTCCCGAATTCTCAACAATGCCCACTACAAACTTGGGAAATATTTGATACGGCCTTTTGCTTTGACTTTCTTTTCTTTTTTTTTTTTTTATGGGAAATTATCAAAAAGCATCCTCATATTTCAACGTCATATTAATTTACACCTCAAGTTTTGCAAACCCAAAAAGAGCATTCCGATTGCATCTAGGTGCTTTTGTTTCATCGAGAAAATGTTTTCCTCGTTGTTTGGTATTTGGTTCATTTAGGAAAATGAGTCAACAAATAATATTTTCCAAACAAAACTTAAATTTAGGAAAATAATTTCCTTTTTAAAAGAATAGGAAAACGTTCTCCAAAAATATTCCCAGTATTAGGTCTTGGTTGATGAATATAAAAATAATTTTTTTAAAAAATCAAAATTTTAATTATTTTTAAATATTTGAATTTTTTAATTATTATTTATTTTCTTTTCTCTTTTCTTTCTTTTTCTTCCTCCTTCTCCCTTCTTCCACCACTGATGATGACCGGCCAAGACGCACGCCAGCAAGCTCGAGGCTCGGCCGATCTAGGCAAGCCCAAGCTCACCTGCTCAAGCTCCATTAAGGTTGATGAGCTTGTAGCTTGCCTTGCTAAATCCATGTGAGCTTCAGCTCTAACGTGCCGGCGAAGTAGAGCTTGGCTGAGGCTGTCGTCGGTAGATAGCGATGGAGGAAGTAGACAGGGATGGCGTGCGAGGAAGTAGAGGAGTAATGAAGAACAAGAAGGAAAATAGAAAAAGAAAAAGAAAAACAGAAAAGAAAAAAAAAAATAAAAGTAATTTAAAAATAAAAATAACTAAAAATCGAAATAAAAAATAAAATATTACAAAATCAAATTTTTTTGCTGAAATGAAGTTATGAAATTGAAATCATTTTATAAAATGTTTTCGTTCTTTTCATAATTTTTCAGGAAAGTCGAAAAAGGCTTCTACTTGTTCCGCTCCCTTAATTAATTCTGTCGATTACACACAAATTCCATCTACAAAGCAGTAGACAAAACAAAGAAACAATAAAAAAATGAAATTAACAAACCACAGATGGCGATACTAAACTTCGACATGGAGTAAGAAGGAGAGGGACAGGTACGTACCCATTGGCGTCGTTCTGCAAATGGAAACCCGAAATCTACTTAGCCTCTGCTAGGGCCCGCTCCCATCTTCGAATCTGTTTCTTGTTACTCGTTTTCCTACACAACCTCTTAAAACCCTGCCCAAATTTTCTTTCGCTAGTCAAGTTGGAAAGATCGGTTACCTCCACGCCTCGAAAAAATACAGGAATAACCACGTGGCCCCGTTTCTTGAGCTTCCTTCTGCACTTGAGGATCTGGACCAGCTCGTTCAGGCACCACTTGGATTCCGCATAGTTCTCGGAGAACACGACGAGGCCGAACCTCGCGAAGCGGATCGCTCTGGAGAGCTTGACCCCGATCGTTTCCCCAATGTCATCTTTGTCATCGTCCCTGAAGTAGCGAACCTTATACCGTTTCAGCGCTCTGAAGAGGTGCGCTATGAACGTCCTCCTCAAATCCTGGCCTCTGAAACTCACGAATACGTCGTATTTCCATCGATGAGAAGAAGAAAAAGAAGAAGACGGAGGAGGCATGATTTTTGTCTTGTCGATATGTAGTGTGCTGAAGAAATCACTGCCCCTCTCTCTCTCACTCTCGATTTGTATTCATCCTTCCTCACTACTCCAGCCTACCCTTCCTATTCCTTTACTTTTATCTGTCCTTTCTTCCTTTTCTTCTCTCTTTCCCTCCGTGAAGCTGCGCTCCTCTTTCCTTACAAAGAGAACCCACTTTCCTTTCAAGTCCCTTTTTGACCGAGTCAGCGAAGAAAAAAACCAGTATTACAATGAGAAAATATTAGGTTGACTAGTGATTTACACCTAAGTAAAATACTAATTCATTTAATACGTGACACGTGTCCGTGGCTCATATTTCTGATTTTTCCCAAAACTTTCAGAAATTGCTGAGTCTCTCTCCCCAGTCTCTCTCCCCTCTCTCTCTCTTCACGGTCTTCTCTCCCTCCCCAAACGCAGCAACGACAGTCGCTTCTCTCTCCCTCCCGACTCGCGCTTTGCCCCCGGAGAGAGTCCTGGACCGCCACCGTCGCCCCCCTCCTGGTCGATGGCGGAGCCCATGGTGAAATCGATGCCCCTGCAAGCTCCTTAGCAAGAAGCTCAACCTCAAGACGCCACCGCCTTCCTCCCCTGCATCAAGATCTCGGCCTCCATGGCCGGCCGGTCGACTAAGGCCGAGATCTCGGCCTCTGTTTCTGAAGGAAGGGACAGAGCAGAGAGAGAGACGGAGGAGGAGAAAGAGGGAAGAAGACAAGTGAGGAAATTTTGTGAAAAATAAGAAATATGAAGCCTACAGGACACGTATCGTGTATTAAATAGATTAATTTTTTGCTTAGGTGTAAATTACTAGTTTACCCAATATTTTCTCGCATTATAATCAGTTCTCAATAATGGTATGTGATCCCCCATGATTTCCACGCCTTCATGAAATCTGGCGAGCTTTTTACCATTTGAAGGAAATGAAAAGTTCCTAGTCTTCATTTCGCTAAAAATAAACAATTTTTAAAAATCATATTTTTAAAAGTCATTTTTTAAAAATAAAAAATAATATTTTTTGGTATTGAATTAAAATCTGATAAGGAAAATATATTTCAGACTTCACTATTTGGATATGCACCGCTTAACAAGATTAGAAAATTCTATTTTTTTTCTCACTACATAATAATGATAATTTTCTATTATAATCAATTGGCCATTGCTTGCTTTGCTCCGGGAGAAAATTGTGATGAAAAATTGAAAAAGGAAGTAAGAAAAATGGACCCAAAAAAGAATAGACTAGTCAAAAGGTCTTTCTTGGTCACAGTCGCAGCGTAAAAAAGGAGAGAGAAGAAGTGAACTCTCCGGAAAAGTCGAGGCAAAAATCGCAGAAACCCTCCCTAGGATTTTCAATTCCATGGCGGAGACCGTCCACGGCGTCATCCGCTGCAGATCCTCTTGCGACCGGTCGAGTCGCGCCGAACGAAACCGACCTCCTCCTCCTTCGAGCCCTTGGCGACATCGTGATCCACCGCATCTTCTTATTTCTGCCCCTCTAGGACGTCATCAAGACCAGCGTCCTCTCCAAGCGCCGGCATTCCACTTGGGCCACCACCACCCGCCTCCGCCCCCTCCGCCAAAAAGCTCAACCGCATCCACCAGATGGAGGAGTCCATCGCCCATTGGGCGAGTCTCGAGCTTGCCAGCCTCGGTCCTCACTAGATTGGCGAGCCAAGGGCTCACGCTCACGAGGTGAAAAACATTTTTCATCATTTAGAAGATTTTTTTTTCTTCATGAATTTTTTTTTTCTCAATAAATTTATTTTTCGTAAAACAAGCGCGTCGAAAAATTCGCAAAACATTTTCTTAGAAGTTATTTTTCTTGAGACGAACGGAACTTTAACGACCAAATCAAACCATTTCATTCGAATTCTTTAATTCTAAATGGATTTAATTTGAAATGAATCAAATTTTGCCAAATAGAATTCGAACCCACAACTTCTAAGAAGCGCTACGCATAACCATTTTATTTTGTTCCATAATTATTTTCTATTCCGAACTTTTGTTTTTAGAATAAAAGTCTATTTGATAAAATAATTTAATTTTTCTATTTTTAACGTATTTCTATTTCAAAAATAGGTTTTGAATAAAAATTAGAAACAAAATTTTTTTACTTCTATCTCTCGGAATATAAATTAGAAATTATTTCTCTTTTTTTTACTTCTCACCCGAAGGAGTTTTTGCCGTCCATCGCCCGCCGCCACCACTGGTCGTCACTCGCCGCCGTTGGTCGCCCTCCCCTGTCGTCCGCCACTTAGAAAAATGAAATTTTTTTCATTATTAAATGAATTTCTATTCCGATAATAGAAATTTTGTGTCGTTTTTAAACGCGTTTTTAAACTCATCCAAAATAAAAATAATAATCTATTTTTCTTCCATAAATCAATTTCGATCGAAATGTCATTATTCACGCTATAATAAATGTACCGATTGCTCTACCACCGAGCTACTAAAGAATAACAGGAGATTCGATCTCATAAAGTTTAATTCCCATTCCCAACTCATAATCAAAACAAGCTCGAAGTTTCCTTCATAACTCTCGGAATTTCTTCATAATGGCTTCATTATATGCCTCATAAATTCTTTTGTTGCTCAATACCAAATGGCCCGTAAGTTCTTTTATTGCTCTGAAGCGTGAGGGGATGAATAACAACAGCCCCAACATCTAGTAGGTAACCAAAATACGAAGTCAAATACTGTATGGGGTAATCAAGTTTTATCTGCAAAATTGGAAAGGAGACATTTTAATCACAAGCTCTTCGCTGTAGAATAGTAAAAATCCCTACAAAAAGAACCAACCCCACTTGATTAACCGAGTTAGACTAACAAGGCAAAAAGACCCGAACAGAACAATTTTTTTTTTTTGTCGAAAAACAAAACATTTTAGGGGATACCATGTTAGCCTGAACTTAAAATTCACCAACATTTTCGCCTCCAAAGATCTACTTGAACCACTTCTTGCACTCTTGCAACAGAATCCCATGTGAATGTCTATAAACATGACCTTTCAAACCACTTAAGACCATATTAGCAATTTAAAATTAAGGGATAAATGCACTAAAAGTTATAGAATTTGTTACGAATGTATAATTGAATCCTAAAAGTTATAAAAAACACAATCAAGTCATAAAACTTATTAAATTGGTGTAATCTAAGTCTTTTCGTTAACTTTATCCAATTTCGCTAACAAAAAATACTAACGTGACTTTTTATTATTTCTCTCTCCTACATGGCCCTGACATTAAAAAAAAAAAAAAAGAAAGATAAGGTTAAAATGACATCATTTTGATCCAAGTATAATTTTTATTCTAAAAATTATTTAAATTAAATTAAAATAATTTTTTTTTTTAAAAAGAGAGACGGATGCTGGTGCTTGAGGCGATGAGCAATGTCATTTGTGTCAATGGGCGGACTTTATTTGTTCTTGATTTTTCGATTTCGCCTATTGTTTTTATCAAATCTTTAATTTGCATTGATATGTTGCAATTGTCTTTTCAACTTACTAATCTGCGTCACCAAATCTTCTTTTTAATAATCCTTGTTATCAATAGGAGGTTGAAAAGAAAAATTAAGAGATTAAATAAAAGGACGGATAGTGCAATTTTTCACATATACATTGGAGTGTTTTTTTTTTTTTGGAAAAGAATAGGGGCAAAGGAATGTATTTCAATTTCAGGTCAAAAATAAAATGATCAGAAAGATGGCATTTTCCAAAACCTGACCGTATGATATAACTGTAATATAACTGTTATATGAAGGTCCTAGCAATTGGATCTTCTCCTACTTCCCATTGTATAGCTCTCTCTCTCTCTCAATGATCTGAGGAGAATTCGAGGGAGAGATCTGACTGATATGCCTTCTCCGGATGCTGCCAAGAAAAGGGAAGCGCCTTCTCTCAAGTCCCCTTCTTCGCTCTTCCCGTATGCCGTCTTCCTAACCCTAATCATCCTCTTCCTCTCCTCCACTTTCCTCACTTCCCCTGCCTCCCCCTCCTTCCCCTCCCCGCAAAGAGAAGATCTCCCAATCCTGCAACCTCTTCGACGGCCGATGGGTCCTCGACCCGGAAACCCGGAAGCCCATGTACGACGAGACGTGTCCGTTCCACCGGAACGCCTGGAACTGCTTGAGGAACCAGAGAGAAAACGTGGTCACGATCAATTCTTGGAGATGGGTCCCCAAAGATTGCAGCTTGGACCGGATCGACCCGGTTCAGTTCCTGGGTCTGATGAGGAACAGGAACATTGGGTTCGTGGGGGACTCTTTGAATGAGAATTTCTTGGTTTCGCTCCTTTGTATACTGAGAGCGGCTGATGCGGGTGCCAAGAAGTGGAAGAGGAAAGGGGCTTGAGAGGAGCTCATTTTCCTAAGTTTAATGTCACGGTTGCTTACCACAGAGCGGTACTGTTGGCTAAATACGAGTAAGACCTTTACTGATCAGTGGTTTTGTTTTTTGTTCATATCGTGGTATTGTTTAAGGGATGATCTTGAATGATTGATGTGGCTATTGTTTTGATATTCTATGGAATGAATTTTTTCAAGTAATAGACGATTATTGATGAATGTTCATGTCTTTGCATATTTAATTAATTAACAAAGTTCACAAGTTTAGTCATCCCCAGTTGCTTATGTTTTCGTCAGACAAGCTTTTTCTCCATCAGAAATTTTATCAATTTTTGGGAATGGAATTTGGTTACTACGTGGTGTCCCTGCACCTTATTCCTATGGACAGAGTTTGTTTGTAAAAAAAAAAAAAAAAAAAAAAAAAAGATTTTGAGAGAGAGCTTCTGACTTTGTCTTAGATGTAGTTGTCAACAATGTTGTGAGAATGTGCTAGAAAAGCCCAAGGGGTATGCGATCGATGGACCAGCATAAACCAGCAGATCACAATGCCGTAATCTGGAAGAGTTGCTAATTGATGCTGATTGTAACTAAAGTATCTGCAATTATGCTATAAAGGCCTCTTGCTTTTCAATAGCTGGCGCTAGAAGTGTTAATTCCAATTGATCACCTAGTGTAGAAAATATCAATGTTGCTTATTTTCTTTTAAATCAATCAGCAAAGTTTGCTTATAAAACATTGTACTTGCGATCTCACATGCTTATAACTGATTGATTGAAGGTGGCAGCCGAAAGAGCCTGCTCTGGCCAAAGGACATGGATCAAAAAGTTTTTATCGAGTAGATGTAGACATTCCTGCTGATGATTGGGCCCACATCAATGACTTCTATGATGTCCTTGTTTTCAATACTGTCACTGGTAATTTCCCTCTGTCGCTTAGTTTTGTTCACTAAGATCAATCTTTTTGATGCTTCTGTATCCTTGGTGTCTTAATGCTTTCATTTCTTTCCCTGCCTTAATATCAGTCTCTAATGAAACGTGTGGGCTTAGTCCTTAAATATCTAGAACCTTTAGGCTATGTAGGTGATACATGATTACTCTGCTTAGTCTTAACATTCTGTCTGCCGCGAAAACCATTATCTCCTCATTTCTAAGCTAGTTCATGTCATTTCTTTTGTGTCCTGATATGTAGGGTAATCATTTATGCTATCTTTGGCTTTGTCAGGTTGGATCAACTGGTGTATTCCCATTCTGCCATAGTTATTTTTAGTTTTATGAACTTAATAGAACTATGTGAGTGCCGAGATAGCCTTATTGTCAGGTTGGATCAGTGCTGAGATAAGTGAATATGGTATCTGAAGAAGACTAGAGTAAGGAAATAAGTGAAAGAAGTTTTTATGAGAAAAGTTAAGTATCAGCATTATAATTCCCATTGGTGGTTTTTTGAAGAAGCAAACTGGGATAACATAGGCCGGAAAATAATCAAAAGTGTCGACCAATCTATTCACTGTAAATCTCATGAATCTGAAATGCTGCCATTTCTCTAATAGCCTCTTTCAGAACTATTGATATTAGTTGCTTGTTCTTGCCTGTATAAGCCTTTTCCTGAACATTTCTTATATGGAACCCTTTTTCCATTGATAGGTGGGGTTCTGATAAGTTCCCAGAAGAGACACCTCGTCTTCTATCAGGCTGGACACCCCATCTTCCCACCCCTCAAGATGTTGGATGGGCTCAAAGTTGTTCTTGAGAATATGGTTTTGCATATACAAAGGAAAATCCCCAACAAGACCCTCAAGTTCTGGCGGTTACAGTCACCAAGGCATTTTCATGGTGGAGACTGGAATCAGAATGGCAGTTGCCTGTTCAATGAGCCACTCCTGGATTCTCAGGTACGAATAGAATCTTGCACTATTTGTGCTTCATTGCTCTCTTGTGCTCCTGTTACAGCATGTTAGCTGATCAAGTACCATACATAAAGATTTCTTGCATATCAAATAACAGATTTAAGTGAATACCTTCCATAAATTTGTGCTTGCTCTGCCTCTGGCTGTTTCTCTTTATTGAGCTACTTTGAGACTTCTCTACATATCGCAATAATGTGATCAGATTTTTACTTGGGATTGGTTACTAACAACTAGACAGCTTGATATGTGGTTTGATCCCAGCAACAATGGGGTTAATAAAGAAGCAAGACTGCTGAATAATCTGATCAAAGGCACTCTGCGAGGAGCGGATATTCAGTTGCTGGATTTGACACATTTGAGTGAATTTAGAGCTGATGCCCACCCAGCAATTTGGTTGGGAAAGAAGGACGCAGTGGCTGTTTGGGGCCAAGATTGCATGCACTGGTGCCTACTTGGTGTGCCCGATACATGGGTCGATATTTTGTCCCAATTAATCTGTGGTGGCTTGGAGAGATGGTGACGGATGAGGATGCATTGTTCAATGGTGATGGTTGAAGATGGTGATGAAGCTAGGCGGTTGAATTTTGAGGAGGGGTTCGCACCTAATCACGTGAAACTGACTCAAATCTTTGAAATACTCAATTGATTTGCTGGTAGACTTACGGTTGCTCCATGGCTTGCGACAAACTTTGAACTGACGATTTTGAAGTGAAGCGTTGCTTCACAGCCAGAAATAAGCTTTACCAGTCAACCATCGAGGCACTTCAATCACAGCATGTTAGGAATCCGAATTCAAGGGTCTCGATTGTTGCCAGTGTGCTTGCCTTAACAATGGTGGTCATTTTTTTAACCTTATGGATCATAGATCTGTAGTCTGCTCTTCCTTGCGGGTGAGCTATTCTCTCTCTTTTAGTGGGGTGGGGGGGGACATCCGGTTGGTCTCTCGAATACGATCATTGTGTAAAGGCAACATTTAAATTAAGAAATAGATAAACATAGTCTATTCTTTCGTTCAATGTTCATTCGTGGTGAGATGATTTGGTGCAATGTGAAAGGTTCTTGGGTGGATTGATATGATTGTAAGTTAGTGTCAAGGGTGTCAATGCTTAAGTTTGAGTTTTAGATGACTAGAGTGTACTAACTAGTACACATCCATTATTGGAGTAGATCTAGCTGGATCCCGGTTGATGGCCCTGATGCAATTGTAGAAATTAGATTTGTGTGGTATTCATCTAATTAATGGTACTGATGATCTTGGGTTATTTGGATTTCGATTCTTGCGAGAAGGGCACACTATGATTATAGGTATTCTATTTTAATATTTTACTTTTCATAAATTTTACGTTATTTAAATTGGAGTATTTGAAATCTTTCCCAAATTGAAACATTGCCACTCAAAATTATCTCAAATGTTTCTTTTTTTGCAGTTTTGGAAATTTAAACAATACTTTGTTTTATTTAAAATGTGAAGACTCGACATTGTTTAATAAGTGGAGGGCGACTAAATTGTCATACTATATTATTTTGGAAAATAGACATATATAGGTTTATACTTATTTTAATGCCTCATGATATTGGCCACGTTGGTCTTAAGTAAGACCTAATATTACTTTATTTGAGGTCTTATGCGGCTTTGAAGACCTAAAATTACTTTATTTAAGGTCTTATGTGGACTTCAACAACCTTTAGGTGTAAAATAATAAAGGGGTATTCCCTTTTTTGGAGAAAGAAAAAGATTCAAGGGGAATAGCCATGATAAAAATATTGTTATTTTTTCTTGTTAGTACATCAGCTGTTGTGAATATCATTACTAATGTCTATTGGCAGAATGTTTTTCTCTTCATTGAAATTCTCTAATCACATCAAAATATTTAATAGCAGCGATAAGTGGGTACACACTCTATAAGAAGTTACTAAATGTTTCAAAACTAGTAATTTCAATTTTATAGCCTAAACATTCTCATTTCTCATTGAAGAAAAAGTAAGAATTTTAATATGATTGGAATTCTTTCGGATGATCAGTACCAGACTTTCATATAAGACAGAAACAATTGGTTTATCATATGAAAGCTACATGTTTTTTTTTTTTTGGTCGGAATATGAAAATTATACGCGATTGTGATAAGTTAATTTCATTAGAAATCTTAAAACTTTTTTTTAAAGAAGAACCCTAGAACCGCAACCAGTCAATTTTCCCTTCCCCAACTCCTGCTTTCCGACCGTTGTCCTCCGTTCAAATCCTCGTTCTCTCCAAAACAGTCGACCCTCCAATGGTGCTAAGAATCCACGCTCTTCCCCTAAATGCCCTGCCGCGACCCCCAAAATCCCACCTTCACCCCCTCCGCTTCGACATCCGCAAGTCTCTTCCAGTCTCCGTGTCGTGCCGGCGCAAGGAGGGGACCGGCGACATCGAGATCACGTCCGCCTTGGCGGAGGAGGTGGCGAGGGTGCACGCCCAAAAGAAGCAGAAAGACGAGGCCTTGAGGAAGGGCCGGGCCCTCCTGTTCTCCGAGCTCTGCGGCTACTTCTCCCTAAGGGAGGACGAGCTGAGGAGGAGGTGGGAGAGGATGGAGGACGGCGAGAGGAGGGATTTGGCGAAGGAGTTTGTGTCGAATTGGAGCGCGGATTTCCATCCCCTGTCCGCGAGGTCCGTCCTGGAGATGGTCGAGAAGCATCTGCGGCAAGAGAAGAAGCCGTCTTTTTCGAACGGCTCGGCGTTTTTTCCGAGTTTGAAGAGATTGATGGGCTTGGGTGAGAACAAGTGAATGTGTCTTGGGGGTTGTGGTTTTGTCGGTGGTAAGTGCTCTTTCGCTTTTTATTTTCTTTCTTCTTTTCTCAGATGGGAGGAGCTGAGTAGAGAGTGGTGACTGTAGTGCAGGATGTGCGTTTGATCAATTGATTGTACATGTTTATACAGAAATTATCATGGCAACTTGAGTTCGTTTGCATTGTGTTTTCTCTGCTTTGCTCTCGCCTTCCCTTCCTTCATGGAGCTTTGTTCGTTGCATTCTGTTGATTGGCAATGGTCATCGGTCAACCGAACTGTAATTAAATTTGGCAATAAATTTTGTTTTTTTTTATTGGGTTCTATGCCAATGGTGTTTGATGGGTATTGAATATGAAGCAAAATGAATCAATTGGAACCGGTCAAATGTTAAATGATCTCCCTAGTCCTTGGGAGGTTTGATTTGAGCGGCTAATAAGTAAGGCATTTGACCTCTGCTTCATGTCATGTCTTGATTATTGACCCGACAACTCAATTAACTTGAAGAAGACTCGTGGGAACGACCAGAAAGATGCTCAAAGGAGATATCCCTAGTTTGGCTGTCGTGGAAGTAAAGCTAATATTAGACCAAAGTGTTAGGGGAATCCCTTATGATGTTTTAAAGATGACAAAATAAATCAAATGCTACTAACATGTTTATTGAGTAACTTGGTGAAAGACGCAGAAAGCTTTTAAGTCTGGATGAAGTAGACGCAGAAAGCCTCTGAGTCTGGATGAAGCAGACGTAGAACTTCGGCGAGATTCGAGTTTGTCCGTACAGGACGGAAGACCCGGCAGAGACGCAGGTCCCGAGTCCGATCGTACGACTGCACGGAAAACTTAAGCAGACTCAGAACTTAAGTTTGTTAGACTCATAATAAAACTACAGGATAAGATCACCAACGGTCAAGTATTTCACTTACTTTATTTATATTGATTCTATTGTATCAAACTGATTGGCAGGATTAATCAACGGACAACTTCCAAAGAAGAATGGAACACTTATGGAAGCTTGGATTCTGATTGTATGGGCGAGCAGAATCCAAGAGGATCTAATCTACTTTCAACGGTCAAAAAGACTTGCCTTATAAAGTTTGTCCAAGAAATGGAAGACTGAACTCTCAAGGAAAGAGCCAGCGGTCGAGTGTGGCTTGGAGAGTATATAAGGATAGGATGAGACCTAGGAGACTAGAGAGGATAAATATATTCCAAGGCTGATTCAATTCTTCATTAGTTGTTTGAAAAAGTGCGAAATTGAGTGATCCTAGTGCATTACCAAGAAGAGTGACTTTGTGAAACATATCATCACCAAGTGCTAACACTCAAGAGTGTGTAATCACCTTTGATCACATAGTGAAATCCAGCCTATTGGCTGATCGCCTAGAGAGTGGACGTAGGCTTGATCTAAGCCGAACCACTATAATATTCGTGTGCAATTTCTCTTATCCCTTAATCTCTTATTGATTATTGTTATAATTTATTGCACATGTGCTTGGTGCTGTGTTAATACTAGGTATATCAATTGGTATCAGAGCCTTGTGCTCATTATTTTGAAGTGTTTTTTTACTTCAGAGCTAAAGATCTTCCATGGCTAGTATTCTTGCACCAAGTCTGATTGAGGGACAAAGCATCACCAGACCACCTTACTTTGATGGAAAAGATTACAACATGTGGAATAACAAAATGAAAGCTTTTCTCAGATCAAAGAATCCACAGGAATGGGATGTAGTCGAGAAATGAGTTGATTGCAGTGCTGAAGCTAGAAAAACCACAGCGAAAAATGATGGAAAAACAACAGAGCCATCAACTACCATCTCAAAAGAAGAATTGACGAAAAGAGAAGCCTTAGACGCTAAGGCTATCTACTCTCTTTAATGTGCTTTATCTTCTAATGAGTATAATCGAATTTCCTCTTGTGAAACAGCAAAGGAAGTATGGGATAGGCTGCACGTTACCTACGGATGGACTGATCGTGTAAAAGAGACCAAAGTAAATATTTTACTTGGTCAATATGAATCCTTCAAGATGAAACAGGGGGAGTCCATAGGAGATATGTTTAGCAGATTTACTGAAATAGTAAATGGGCTTGCATATCAAGGACAACCTGTGCCAGGACCAATGAAGGTCAACAAGCTCTTGAGAGGATTATCGAAAGATTGGAACAACATCAAGACTTCTATCTGCGAAACATTGAGGATTTCGCCTTTATTTGTTGATGAACTTGTTGGAACCTTGCAATCTTATGAAGCAGAACAGATAAATGACAAATATCCAGAAGGTAAGAAGTTAATTGCTTTAAAATCTAATGCTGATTTTGATGAGACAGATTCCGAGGAAGATGAAAAAGATGACGATGAGGAGATGAAGTCATTGATCAAAAAATTTGAACACCTTGTGAGAAAAAGAAGCCATTCGAAAGGGAAGAAGTCCACAAAGAAATTCGAGAAGAAGAATAAAGCTTTGAAAGCCGAGACGTGGAGCGACATCAAGTGTGAATCCAGCGATGATGAGAATTTATGCTTAATGGCGGACATTGAATTTGAAGAAGATGAGGTAACATGTTCAAATCCTATTCTTGATGATGATGATCTTTTTGAAGAATTATGTGCAGAACATAAGAAAGCGTTGAAGAAGATCTTTGAATTGAAGAAGGAAATCTCTAAATTGAGAGAGAAAAATTCTACAAATGAGACAAGGATCGTTGAGCTGGAAAAGGAGAAACCTTTTGTTAAGGAAGAGAAAGATTTTTTGCAAAAGGAAAATGATTCCTATAAGGAAGAAATTCCGAAAATTTGCAAGAAATTTTCTATTGGCTCGAAGACATTAGAGCATGTCCTCTCCATACAAATGCCGCACTACAACAAATCCGGCCTCGGTTACGAGAAGGATAGTGAGATCAAGAATGATTTTCCGAAAGTAAAGGAGAGATTGCGGCGCAAACCTTCGATCCACCATTATCGAAATCATTTTGGTAAGCAATTTGTTAAGTCTGTTGGATCTCAATATTTTAATTGCTTGAATTGTGGTGATCATAATCGCTTTAAGCAACAATGTGCACTTGATTGGAAGAAATCCAAGACAATCAATTGGAAATTTGATGCTTCATCTAACCGAAATGGATATAAATTCATTTGGATACCAAAGAAAAGATAAATTGTTTTCTTGCAAGTAATAAAGGTAAGGAAGTGAGAATTTTTTTTGTGCATAATGTTCTTTTTATGTTACGGTGAGTTAGAATCTGATTTAATACGATTTAATATCCTGCTTAGAGATAATCATGATTATTTGATCAGATTTTATGCTCTCTTATTCTGTTATATTTTTGCAAAGCAAAAATTTGTCTTACGAGATATTATACAAGATAGGAAAGCATCGTTGAGTTTTTATGAAAATTTCCTATTTGTGCTCTAACGTGAAAGAAGGATCCAAATTCATGGATACCAAAAGAAAAAGAGCTTGCTGCAGGAAATTTTACAAAAGAAGAATGATTGCAAATCTATGCAAATCATTGAGCAATCAGAATATCTCAAGCGATGATTGACGATGATCTTTTTCTAAATCAATGGTATATTTTAAATATATACCTTGAGTAAGGAAATAAAATATTCCATCTTTATCATCCTGCCTTCCAAATTTATACATAAATTTTTATGACTCACGTGTGATTTATATTAAAAAAAAAATCTATTGTCAGATATTGCACATTTTTATTACTTGATTTGGCACGTGATAAAAATATCTACTTTCTTTTTGCGTATGGCATCAATAATATCTTTTTGAAATTTATGCTTAGGGAAATCCCTTTAATCTTGAAAGATATTGTTGTATTTTGGGATTCACTTGCTATAATCTTAGAAGATATTTTATATCAGGCAAGTTTGATTCACAAATTGAAAGAAGGTATGTACGTGATATTTTTTTTCTCTTTGCAAAGATTATTATCTATTTTACAAGGATTTGCAGGTGGCAAAATATCTTTCCATATGAGGTTGGGAAAGCTTGATCCGAAATTATGGAGATTTTTTAAGGCTCAGAAATTCTATTCATTGCACAAAATTTTTAGAAATTATTGAGCAGGCCACTAATGTGTCATATGTAAGGTTGAATAGCTTTGAATTGAAATTTTTTATTGTCATATATGTTATTCAATTTATTTCGCAAGAAAGGGCATTATATATTACGTGAAATATTATAACAATGCATTTGTGTAGAAATTTTGTTAAGTTTGTGCAGATTAAATTTGAGACGAGCTTGATTGAAGAAAACAAACTTCTGCCTCAAACTTCAAAAGCAAATGAATGCTGCGAATGTTGCTACTACAAAGGAAATAAATGGACAACATTCTATTCAACGTGCACAAGCTGCGATAAGTATTATCGCAAATACTGTCATGAGGACAGGGGGAGAAAGTGAATATAAAAAGAAATGGAGAATCGTGATCATTTCGAAAAGGCAACAAATTGAGGGGGAGCATTGATCAAGTATGATAGATTTTTTGAATTGATCTCGACCTTGATTATTACGGAAAGAAAAGGTAAATTGTGTCCTACATAATTTGGTAAGTATATCATCCATTTCTATCACTTTTTGTCATTAGCAAATCACCTAATTATATTATCCTTTTATTAAGACAAAAAGTTGGTGATATTTATAATGCAATTTGTGATCCTTAGCAGATTTTTGTTGATATATATGAGCTATATTGAATATTTTTTATGTTCGTATCAACATGGTATCTTTAAAGTTTGTGTTTCATGCCTAATACATTTTTAATGATATTATGTGAATTTACTCTCCACGTGACACCCTTTTTCATTGTTATCATTTTTTTATTGTGACAAAAAGGGAGAGAGAATATGTATATGCATATGTGCTAATTGGTTTATATTATTTAGTGCATAATATTGAGCTGCAATTATTTATATATATTATTTTGCTCAATTTATGAACTATCTTCTGTTTTATAATCTCCTATTTTGAATGACATTTATTGAATATATAAAATTTTGGAGATTGTATTATGTGCTTATGATGCTTTGATTTATCAATATATTTAAAAGCATAATTGCATATCTGCATATTTAGAGATTGTTTTGTCATCATCAAAAAGGGGGAGATTGTTAGAGAAATCCCGATGTTTTGAAGATGACAAAATAAATCAAAGGCTACTAACGTGTTTATTGAGTAACTTGGTGAAAGACGCAGAAAGCTTCTGAGTCTGGATGAAGCAGACGTAGAAAGCCTCTGAGTCTGGATGAAGCAGACGCAGAACTTCAATCTGGCAAATTTTGAGTCTGTTCGTACCAAACGGAAGACCCGAGTAGATGCAGATTCTGAGTCTGACAGTATCAAACGGAAAATTTAAGCAGACTCAGAACTTAAGTCTGTCAGACTCAGAATGAAACTACAGGATAAGATCACTAACGATCAAGTATTTCACTTACTTTATTTATATTGATTCTGTTGTATCAAACTGATTGGCAGGATCAATCAACGGACAACTTCCAAAGAAGAATGGAACACTTATGGAAGCCCGGATTCTGATTGTATGGGCGAACATAATCCAAGGGGATCTAATCTACCTTCAACGGTAAAAAAGACTTACCTTATAAAGTCTGTCCAAGAAAGGGAAGAATGAACTCTCAAGGAAAGAGCTAGCGGTTGAGTGTGGCTTGGAGAGTATATAAGGATAGGATGAGACCTAGGAGACTAGAGAGGATAAATATATTCCAAGGCTGATTCAATTCTTCATTAGTTGTCTGAAAAAGTGCGAAATTGAGTGATCCTAGTGCATTATCAAGAAGAGTGACTTTGTGAGACATATCATCACCAAGTGCTAACAATTACGTAGTGAAATCCAGCCTATTGACTGATCGCTTGGAGAGTGGATGTAGGCTTGATCTAAGCCGAACCATTATAATATTCGTGTGCAATTTTTTTATCCCTTAATCTCTTATTAATTATTGTTATAATTTATTGCACACGTGCTTGGTGCTGTGTTAATACTAGCTATATCACAAAGCAATTATAGAACCAGGCAAAGAAGATCTCCACCTCCTTGACTCTGTCATCCTCAGTGGTACTCTCACTCTGTAATTTGCCATTTGGGCTGCGGGGTCTAAATCTATTGGTGCTTCAAAGCTAAGTACTTGGTGGCGACTTCTTGTTTTCTTGGTCCTTGTGGATTGCCTGTATTGCGATGGTAATTTCTGTTGTCTTTTGTCCGTTTTTTTAACGATTTCTGCAAGAAAAGAAGCGCGCAAACAATCTGTTCGTAAAAATGTGTCACAAGTCAATAGCTACTTGCTTGTCTCGCTTGTCCAAGTAAATAGCAATTTGTCTGTCACTGCTATGCCACAATATGATATGAGGTTTTCTTGAGCTTTAGGGTATCGGATAGTGACAAGTGCTTCGCTGAATTTCTCTATGATAGCCTTATGGATGCCAAAGTCAGGGCCTTCAAAGATAGTGAGGAAGCTCCACATAGGAGAAGAGATTGGCCTTGATCTTTAGAATTAGAAGCCTTCAAGAACTCAAAGTTCTTCATACCAATTTTATCTAAGGAGTAAAGATTATACCTAGTAGATGGTGCCTCTAGGAGCTGGCGCCAATGGTTAGATGTAGGGAAGAAAGAAAAATGTGATCTTTTTATTCTTATGTTACACCCCATGAGTTTGGCATTCAAAAGCGTTATCTTGGCACGAGAAGCACCACAACCGTGACACTATTCAAAGATGGAGGGATGCTCTTAATGAGTATGGAGCATTGAGAGGATGGGAACTGAAGAACATGGCTGATGGGTAATTTGTTGACTCATGAGTTTGCGTGACTTGCAATGTTGTGGATTTCTATCTTCTGGCCTTGTGAATGCATGCTTGGTTTGCTAGTATCTATCTGGAAAAGATGTAAGTGTTATTGTAAAGTACTAATCAAATACTATGGCATGTCAGTCTTGTAAAGTGTGACTATAACATTTGCACATCGTATCACCGGTGGTCTATCACTGCTTTAACCACCACCACTAGCTAGCCAATCCAGCGGTGCTATTCTGCCATTGCCTCTACGACCACCACCAATCAAGTGAGACAACTATTGCCAAGGTTGTCTACAACCATCTTCTTGAACCATTTGAGTACCATATCTTTGTCAAAGACATCTGAGAGCCATCGCTGCAACACAAGGGTCTTGAATATTTGCAGAGCTTACTGCTTCAACATCCTAATCGGTGATTCCTCTGATTTTGCAAGTGTTGATGAGGGGATCAAAGAGATTGAGCAGTGATTGGGGAATAATAAAGTTCTTGTTCTTCTCGATGGAAAGCTGAAGCTCTTGTACCTTGAAAGTTGCTGAAGTCTACGTGAGATTGAAGGGCTTGAAGAGAAAGAATCATTGGAGTTACTGAACATTTCTTGGTGCAAAGAAATTGAAAACCTACCAAATCTTTCAAAGCTGCAGAGGTTACAAAATGGAGAAAATCACGTTTGTGAGAAAGACATAGATTCAGGGTCTCGAGGTAATTTTAAGTCTCTGAAATTGTTGGACATTTCAGGATGTGCACTTGTACAGCGCTTGAAAATGTACCTGACATGCCAAGTGTTACGACTAAGCGTTAAATCTCGTTATTTAGCAAAGATGGAGGTTACTTAATCTGCCGAACGTTACATCACACCTTTCACAGGAAGTTTGATGCGATAGCCTCTCCGTGCAAATTCCAACAGGTAATTACCCTAATTGCTTGGTTTTGTTTTATTCAATTTTATTTTTCTGTCTGCATAAGCATTGAAGAAATTGCTTATTCTGATGAATTTCTATCCCAATATTCAAAAACATCCTCAGAATAAAGAACTGCAAAACATTACAACCCTATATTTCCCTGCATGTTGAATTAGCAAATAGCTGTCACACTAGTTCTTAAATATATGTCTGAGTTTTTGAGAAGTGTACTTTCTTTATTCTTTTGTCCTCGCGCAGGCTCACATACCAATTACCCACGGGAGTTAGATTTGCCATTTCAATGCATGCTCTCATTGGTAAGGAGGATGAACTGTCACTGTTCGGCTGTTCATCTGCTATAGCTGACGATCTCCTGAATTTTTGCCTTTTCTGATTGTACGAATGAGCCGGTCCTCTTGCAATGTTTCCTACGTCATGCTGAGTGAAGTATTATCTCCATCAGCAGGAATATATATCGCTTGGCATATGAAAGAACTTAGTGCAGTGTGTTTTTGAAGATGAAGCATGCTTGCATTGTAGATCCGTACTGATATTCCTAATTGGGTTGTTCTATCAGTTAATTGTTATCATGGCAACTTAAGTCAGTGCTCAACATTCTTGAGTAGATTGCTAGTGTTTTGCGAGGGAAAATAAAGAATGTTCTACTGAGCCGGTGAATGATAGAAAAAGTCAATAACTAATCAAATGCCTTGGTAACAAAATATTGACTAACAACATTCATTTGTGGAGCTTATCCTGTCTCTTTTATATGATATAACTGAGTCTTATTTGATGCAGATATTGAAATTTATTCAATCGTTTCAAAATTATAAATTGTTCCAATAGTTCATCAGAATTATTTGCATAGCTTACAAACCAAACATAACATGAAATTACTTACTTTTTTGAGTCCATCTACCAACATTTATGAGATTGTCGCAAAAGTAGCAATTGTTTGAATACTTTACTAGTGTTTATTTGTGGAACTTACCAATGTGTTAAATGATCTAACTTTTCCGCGAAATGTCCCTAATTAAATTCAAAAATTGTCATCATCTTCCTTTCTTGTAAAGAATGTTACCAACTAATGCGAAAACTTCAACTTTCTAAAATATATTCAAACTTTTATACAAAAAAAAATAAAATCAAATGTGCTCTTTTTCTTGATGAAAAGTCAGCGACTACATTTAAAAGCTATCTTCTGATAATTTGAAAGTTCCAAAGTTGTTAGCCGATAAATTTGAACTTAGTTTTGACCTTGGAAAGTTAGAGAACACATTGTCAAAATTACCAACTAATATAAAAGAAATTTATTTCTACAATAGAGAAGGTACTAATCGATAAATTTACTTTCTTGCAACTGACTAACCTGTCTAGAAGTTACTTACCGCGGTTAAAAACTAAAAACTAACTAATGAAACTTACTTTTAAGTTTAAAAAGTTACTAGACAGGCGGTGGATTTTTTTATAAACATTGACAGAGGGGGACAGACATCAATGAGTGATAAATTGAGAACAATTTGATATAGTTGGGAAATTACATGCAGTCATGAATTCTTAACTACGTCTTAAAAAACGTCAACTAATTCGAAGAATCTTCTTCCGCCAACCAACGCGCATAAGCTGAAACTTCAAATCCTCGTTTGCTGTTTAAGGCATGTCTCTGTCACGTAGATTAAACTCAAGCTTTTAAGAAAGGTTAATTCATGGTCAGGTTATTGATAGATTCAAACTAATTATCCTCGACCGACCAAGTCTTCTTCAGCACTTTGAACAAATGAAAGCTCACTCGTCGGCTTTTTGGAACAGATGAAAGCTCACTTTTCAGCTTGTCCAAAAATTCCATTGAGGAAGCAGAACGTGTCCTGATGGCGAAGCTTTCATTTCTCAACCCTTCTTTATTCACCAACTCGCACCTTCTCTCTCGCATATACTCTTTGTCTGCAAGGAAAATTTGGCTCCTTTCTTTCTGGGAGGAAAAATCAATGGCAAGAGATATTGGAGAAGTTGGTAGCGGATCCTCATCTTTATTCAATTGGAATACCTTTATATCCATTCTCCTTTCTTCGTCACTCTGTAGGGCCATTGGGATGCCATGGTGGAAGTTCTTTCGATGATCAAACATACACTGACATAAGAAAACTAACGATCATTGTAAGATCAGTGATCGAGTCCATCACTATTGACTATGATCAGAATGGCTGTTTGGTGAGCTCGCCAGGACATGGTGGAGTATTGGGAGGCAAAACATGGGAGGTAAATCCATTGTTACAGTCACGCTTTGTTTTTTTTTTGGGTCAAAACAGTCATGCTTTGTTGATTTGCAATATTTACGTCTAGTTATGCTATTCTTCATGAAAATATCAGCTACTGTTCGTTTATGGAATGGAGGTTGAGAAAAAAAAGTATCACTGAGTTATAAAACATGAACTTGCTTGAAGCAGATCAACTAAGTACTTCCACGATAATTAATCAGCTCCCAATATATTGTGTCACACCCCAAAACTGCAAGAAAAGGGAATTGACACGGTCGTCCTTCCGCACAAAGGACGCAGTCTCAATATAACCAACAACCTGATATTAACATATATGTAACTCAAACCCATATAAATATATCAGATAGACCAACATGTTGGCTACACATCAGAGTTTCTATAATCCTCCAAAATAACATTTACAACCAGAACTCAGCCAACCCAAAAGATAATAAATACTATACAAATTTCTTCCTAAGGTCATACCCAAAAAGAATCAAAAGTTTCCCCCAACAACACTCTCGCTCTACTTGCCGCTAATCGAGGAACCTGAAAACATAAAGGGTGAGTGGAATGAGTAACCACAGCTCAGTGATTAGTACATATCTTCTAAGCAGATCGAATAAGCACTATGCATGAATTCAAAGAAATCTCAGAACTTTTTAACTCCATCCAATAAATAAAATATATAATGAATCATATAGGAGTTACTTTTATACTAATATGAAAAACTCATTTAAACTACCATCACAATACAAGAATCAATGGTCAAGTCCATTGGATAATCTCTATTCAAAAATCACACGCCAATGATCCATCCATTGACCAATCTATTGCTTAATCTCTTACCATGGTCACGACACAACGCTTTGTGACAATGCGACTAAGATTCCCCCATTGGCAAAGTCTCCTATAATGCTAGTGGCTTGGCCCAAAATGATATCCTAAACTTGGTATGCATACCAACATGCCCCTTAATGGGCTCACAGCAATAATGAGCAAAATAACTATCCTTCAATACTAGAAAGCCAATCCAGAAATTAATATCATAAACCAAACAAATATCTTTTTGCAACATCATCATCTACCATTTCTCATCCATTTCTCAAGTCATTCACATACTTTTCCATAAACCATTTGCAAAACAATTACAAATATATTTTGCCTTCCAATACTTTGCATAATATGCTTTCCAAACCTTTATAAACAATAAAAAAGTAGTCCATACCCGATCCGACTTTTATGCAATAACAATGTCATTTCCATAATCCCATACTATGTATAATCCATAGAATTTTCTCAACGTAAATTTTTTTACAAATTCAAAGAAGATATAGTATCACTCACCTCGTTGCCTACGACCAAATTAAAACGGTACTTGTATCGTCAAACTCGTGGCCCTAACAAATAATTGAGGAATAAGTTAAAATCGGATAAAACTTTATCTCAACTATGAGACAACTAAACTATGCCTTAACACTAATAAAATGACCCCTATGAGCTAACAAATCGCCTATCGAAAGTGATTGTTCAAAGCTATTCATAAAGCGAGACTTGAGTGCAAAACTTGATTATGCCAAAACTTTCTCACCCGAACTCCGATCGAACTCCAATCCAAGTAGTAGTCAAAATGAAGATAACTCCAAGCACTAGAAGACTCATAAGTTGGACAACCCAATTTTGAGCCGAAACCAATAAAATCAGACCTCAAGTTGACCGCGCGCGTACTGTTCACCATGCGCGGGGAAGTTCAAAATTTCGTTTTGGACAAACCACAAGCTCAAATCCAATTCTGTAAAATCCTACGAGTCTATGACATCCTAAACTATCATTCTTATAAATTTTCATGGCTCAACAACTCAAAAATTGGACTTCGCCGCTCAATATTTCCAATATTCTGAATTTGAGCCCTAAACCGGAAAAATGCTTCAATTGGAGGAACAAGAGGCACGTGTACTCACCGGGCGTTGCGTAAAATAATCGAGTCGGCTTTGCGAGGCTCCCGCGGTGCGCACATGTGAAATCCCTCTCCTTCTTTCCCTCTCTTCCCTTTTCTCTCTTTTTTTTTTCTCCCTATTGGTTTGGTTTCCGTAAGTGGGAGAGAACCCCACTTATTCTCTCTCCTTCTCCTTTTGACTTTTCAACTCTCTTTCTTCTTCTCTATTTTTTTTTTTATATAAAAATCAAGTGGATCCGACCAATAAAAGAGAGCTTAAATATTACATATTGATAGTCTGGTTGTCTTTGCTAAGATTTGTCTTTAGGGTGCCAAAAAGAAAAACAATTGCACTTGTGTCATCTACTTTCTCTGATGTTACTCTTAATCAAATTGCTTCAGTGCTTGTCATTGTCAATATGAAGCGTAAAGAATGCCATGTGCTAATGGAGCAAAGCATTGGGGGTTGGAGATGGAGTTGAATAGTTATGATACAAGGCTAGCGGTGAAAAAAGCAAACTGTACTTCGCGATAAGAAAAGTAACACAAGTATAAATGATATAGCCTCTAACTAGTACCCCACTCCTCCCAAAAATTAAATATCTTTTGTTTTGGGAATACTTAACCTAAAGAATGCATCTGGGGAGCATAGAATTTTTTTTTCTTCAAGGATGATCGATTCTTACTTCCCTCTTCTGCCATTGTTGCAGTTAGCTTTAGATTATCTAAATGAATACTTGATTTTAGTGTCCGGCTACATAAGAGAAGATTCTTATCGCATCATTGACTCTCTCACCTTCCACAGCAATAATATTTGCGCACGAAAAAATTTGGGTTGGAATAAGTGCAGATATGATGTAGCTATTTTTCTATTTACAAGGCTGTAGATTTTTATTGGTGAATGCATGCGGAGCTGAAGATAGCCGTTCAGTCTCACGAGGGACCTAAATAAAAGATACACAAAATCAACCCTTGAGATAGATTAAGTCTGATAAATTCAAATCCAGACAAAATTTTTCTGTAATCCTTAAAAGAAAGCGTGACTTGTTTGCGTTATTTTCTATCTCTGTTGGCGGGTATAATAATCTAATATTCCTTTTGTATTTAGATTCTATTACCATTAATTACCTTCACATTTCAAATTCACTCACTTTTTCTGTATATCAGGACCATTAGCTCCCTAACAAATTCTGGTCCATAAAGAATACCGATGAGCCGCATTTAATTCTAGTCTTAAATTCGAAAGGAAAAGAACGACTGGAAAGAAATATTAAATGGCGTTGAAATATCACGAGACCCGGATGAAAGCGTGATCTTGGAAGTCAACCGAGAACTTTCAACATTATTTTGCATCTCTAGTTTCAGTGATGTCGGTCCACGTGCAAATACTTTTACATAGATAAATTACATCAAAAATCTCAAAGCTTATAACAAAAATATAATTGAGTTTTGAAACTTACAAAAGGCATAATCAAGTCTTAAAATTCATCAAATTAGTATAATTTTGTCTTTTCGTTTTTTGACAAAATAAAGTCATTCCGTTAACTTCGTTTAATTTGGCTGATGAAACATATTGACGCGATCTTTTTAAAATATTTTCTCCCAACATTATTATGGTCCAAATCTGAATTTTGATAAGTCTTTTATTTAATTAGATGAAAAATAAGCTAAATTAAAGAAGAAGAGAGTTGGAGACCAGTTGAGGTCGCCACCAACGCCCCACCATTGTTAGGGTGGGAGAATGGCTAGTAAGGATCATCGGGCCTTGACTAGGTGTTGACAACCCTCGCTTAGATCTAGGCAAAGGTTGTGGTCCTCAATCAACGAGGGTCGCACTAGCGAGGGTCAATTGCTAGCAGCAGCCATTGTTTGTGGTTGGCAAGGTTGTTGAGCCCCGGCAACATTCCCCCAACATCACCAACCCTTCTTGGCGATGGTGGGATAGCGATAGCAAGGGCTGCAAAATCCTTACCGCTGGTTTCCAACTCTCCTCCTCTTCTTTTTTTTTTTTTTTTTTTTAAAAAAAAATTAGCTTATATTTTTTAATGTAATTTAAATCAAATTAATAGAAAAATCAAATTTGGACAAAAACAACAATTTTTTTCAGCCTTGTTATCACCCTATGTAGGGGAGAATTTTTTTTTTAAAAGTTACATCTTCCGTTAATCGAGTTGGACGAAGTTAATGAAAGAACTTATTGCAAAATTTAATAAGTTTTAGAAATTTATTACATTTTTTATAAATTTCTCAATTATACCTTTGTGACATTGCACTTTAAGGACTTTTTAGCATGCATATGTCACGGGCCGATTGTTTGGGATTGTGATCGTACGGCGACTTAGGCTACTTTGGATTGCTTGAGATCGTTAGGTGCCTAAGCCAAGTCTTATTCGGATCGATCGATCACTCACTCACCTGGATCGTAGAGAGAGAAAGTTTAAAGAGAGAAGCTCTGAAGAGGGAATGAAACTTTAATTGCTAAATGGTTGGATGGATATAAATGAGGGGGAATGTACCCTTTCTTATTTTGAGGCTCTTAGATTACAACCATTGATTGAGTTTGGATCCAGCAGACGAGATCGTATTGCCTCACCTAACAATTACTAGCATTTATGCTAAGAGAATTCATGACTACGGCATAATTACCGTATCGCCCATCCTTGAGAATGTTCCGGAAGCACTAGGTGAATCCCAAGAGCATTTTGGTCGTTCTTCCCTGATCATGCATGATCCTTCGATCACGAAAATCTCGGATCCGTGACATTCTCGTCCACTCATTCGAGCGACATCCTCGGCGTTCACAGCATGGAGAGGGTTCTTCTTGGCATGAGCTTTTTCTAGCTTTTTCCTATTTCGCTAGGCCCTCACCGACTCAAACGGTATCTCAAACGGCTTCTCGAACGATCGGTTATATGGCTCCATGATCTGTTGGATGCACGATCCCTTCTTCAACTTGGGCATGGCGCGTGGCACATACTCCACTTCGGGGAAGAGCGCTTCGATTGGCATGTCACGAGTTGGAATAGGAGGTCCCAACTCTACCTTCAGCTTCTCCAAGGGTTGTGGCTCTATGCGCTTGGCTGCCTTTAAGCTCTTGTCGAGGAGATGAATCGCAACAATGATCTTGGTGTTTATCACCCCTTTGATAATTGGCACCATGGATGGACATTTTGGATCAAGCACCATGATGCACTTGGATCCCATGTCGATCATAGCTCTCTCTTGATTGAAGAAATGCATACCAAGGATGAGGTCGTAGTCGTCAAGTGGGACTACTTCGAACGAAAGCTTGCCTTTCCACCCGCCAATGCATATGTCAACCTCCAGAGTTGTGCCTCCACTTGCAAGGTCTTCCGAATTGATGGTCTTGAATCGTCTCCCATTCGATATCACATCCAAACCCCACTTCTTCGCTATTTCGATGGCCATGAACACGTTTGACGCACCGGTATCAACCAAGGCATAGAGACTTAGGCTACATTCCCCGATCTCGATGAAGTACATGTCCATTTACTCCTTCTTGGGCGGTGGTTGGGTTTGCACGGAGTTGAGCATCATCCCACCAAGTCGGACTTGCTGCTCCTCCTCCTTGGATCTCTCCTCTTCTTCCACGGAGAGAATGGCATTGAGTCGGTGCTTTTGTGGACACTTTTGCGTCCAATGGTTTCCTTTGCAAATAAAGCAAGGAGTAGGTGGAGGTTGGTTGTACTTACTTGTGTAGTTCCCTTGCGGTTGGCTTCCTTGGACGGGTTGCTTGGACAATCTTTCTCCCCATGTCTTCATTCGGCCGTCTTGATCATTGGGGCCTCAGGGAGTGTCTCCACTTTCATCCTCGGAGGAGAAATCCGACCTCCAATCCCTTGATCGATGCTTCATTGGATTGGCCTTGGTGAGGTAGATGAGTGATTCGGCTACGGTTAAGGCCCTCAAGAGACTCCTCATGTCCCGACGCATGAGCTCTTGTCGCGCCCACGGCTTGAGTCCATCTAAAAATGCTCCGAAAGCTTCCTCTTCTTCAAGGTTGTGGATTTGGAACTTGAGTTCAATGAATTCCTTCACATACTCTCGTTCACATACTCTCGAATTGTACCTTGTTACTCGTGACAATGGGCTTGCTACGAGCCTCTTGTTGAGCAAACTCAGGGAAGAAGTACTCTCAGAACTCCTTCACAAAGTAATCCCATGTTTTCATGGGATGGACACCACACTTGGTCTCATCGCACCTACTGCACCACCAAAGCATTACCATATCAGTAAGGAACATGGCAGCGGTTTATACCTTGACACCATTGTCTAGGATGTTGGCGGCTCTGAAGTATTGTTCCATGCTCCACACGAAACTATCCACCTCTTTGGCAGATCAATCACCTTTGAACTCTTTAGGCTTCGGCACCTCTATCTTGGGCACTGCTTGAGTAGGCATCGCTCCATTCGCGATGCTCAGCTTGCATAGGGCAAGCTCCGTCTTGAGCTCTTGGATCTCCACCTTCATGACTTCGACCTCATCCCGTTAGAGGTTCTCCTCTTCAATCACTTGGACTCGCTCCCTCAAGTCGTTGATCGATGTTTCGAGGGCATAGTCATTGGCTTGGAGAGGGACCGTTGCATCGTTGATGGCGTCCATGAAGTCCTTGTGAACCGAGCCTTCAACCTCCATGATCCGGTCTCGAACTTCATCAAGTCCTTCCATGAGTTCGGCCATGGCACGTCGCATCCTCACGAACTTCTCATCGAGTGCAACAACGGCTTCCGAGAGGCTTCCCTTCTTTTGCTTTGGCCGCAAGTCTCTTTGACTTGGACGGCTTCTCCATCCACAATAGCTTCTTAGCTCGATATTCTCTCGAACAATTGGTGCTCCTCGGATCTCTCTTCTTTGCTCTGATACCACTTGTTACGGGTCGATTGTTTGGGATCATGACCGTGCGGCGACTTAAGCTACTTTGGATCGCTTGGGATCATTGGGCGCCTAAGCCAAGCCTTCTTCGGATTAATTGATTATTCACTCACCCGGATTGTAGAAAGAGAAAGTCTAGAGAGAGAAGCTTTGAAGAGGGAATGGAACTTTGATTGTTAAATGGTTGAATGGATACAAATGAGGGGGAGGGCACTCCTTCTTATATTTGAGGCCTTCGAATTACAACCATCGATCGAGTTTGGATCTAGCGAACGAGATCGTACCAGCCCACCTAACAACTACCAGCATTCATGTCAAGAGAATTCTAGATCACGACACAATCACCATATTGCTCGTCCCCGAGAACATTTCGGAAGCACTTAGTGAATCCCATGGGCATTTTGATCGTTCTTCCTCAATTATGCACAATCTGTTAATCACGATAACCTTAGATCCGTGACACATATCCCTATTCAATATTTGGTTATGCATGGGACGAAGTTGATCATTGATCTTCGGAGAGAAAGAGACCTGTTCCTACTAGTCAAACCAGAACGTATAATCTACCATTCGGAGAGAGATTCTGCTCCTGCCATTCAATCCATTTTCTTCAACAAATGTCAGTGAGAACTGTTACCCCAAAAAAAATAGTGAGAATCAATCAAATTTGTCGAGTAAATCCAAGTTACAGACTCCAGTTAAAGTAAAACCAGTCATGAACAAGTCTCTGATCAAGTCAACTGGCATTTTTGGTGAAAGAATTGCATCCCACCGAACATTGTTTTTCCCTGGTAAATTATTGTACGACAAGGAGATGAGCACTCTCAAGCATAAGAAGACATGGGTTTCCCCTTTATGTCTTTCTAACCAAATACACAAGCGGCCTCTCAAAGTTTCTACACCACATATCAACAGGACAACGACCATGTCTTCTTCTTCTCCTCCTCCTCTTCCTCAAGGGAGCACGACGTTTTTGAGTTTCAGAGGCAAGAACGTGAGGAAAGCCTTCATACAATACCTCATCTTTTGGCTGAACCGGGAGAAGTTTAGCTACTTCTACGACGATGAACCAAAGCACGCTGGGAAGAAGATCGAGGACAAGATCTTTCCAGCGATTCACAAAGCGAGGGTTGCCCTCATCGTGCTCTCTGAGAATTATGCCGACTCCTGGTGGTGCCTGAGCGAGTTGGTCGAGATCCTCAAGTGCACCAGTAAGCCCAACAACCTTGTGGTTATTCCCGTATTTTATGGCGTGCAGCCGACCGATGTTAAGACATTGACCAGCGAAAGCAAATTTGGGCACGCTTTCAAAAGTTTGTGTAAGGAAAAGCAAAATCATCAGCAGAAAGAAAGATGGGAAAAAGCCCTACAGGAGGTTGGGAAGCTTTCGGGTTTCAAAAGAGATGACTTCAGGTAGGTACCTGGGATTGGTTACTCCATGTCGAAGCTTTAGTACCACAATCTGTGATTTTTCTTTATTTGATGTTACATCTTTGGTGTGCCTGCTTTGTCGATGGAATTTTTGTATATTCGACAGAATTCGTTTTCTCAGGGGAATGGAACAAGTAGAAGTCTCTCGATTTTCCTGAGGTTTTCATCCGCAGCTCATGCAAACCTTGAACCGTTCCCCGTTCTCCCTCCCTCTCTCTCACACTTGCTCGGGCTTTCTCACACCCTTGCTCTCTCTCCGCCGTGGGCTCCCACCACTGACTTCGATCGATGCCTCGCTGCCACCGACCCTTACTGAGCCCTGTGTGCATCTCTCTCTCTCTCTCTCTCTCTCTTCTTGGCCATGGTCGATGTCGAGCTCAACTCGAACACGACAGATTTGAGTCGAGCTTGACATATCGTGGCTCAGGTGGGGTGGTGGCTCGTGGGTGGCGATGGGACAACGTGCTTTGGAGACACCGAGAGAGGAGGGGTTGACCAGTGGATGGGTGGATGGGGTAGGGTTTCGGAAAAGAGAGTTTTCCTTGTGGGTGAATTTGAAATCATGAAAGAGGTAAATTTGGAAGGAAAATGAAAAATTCGTAAATAAGACCAGATGTTAGATGCAATTGGAATGTTAATCGTAGATTTGCAAAACTCAAAGTACAAATTGACATGAGATTGAAATGTTAAGATACTTGTTGATATTTTCAACCTAAAATATTAAGAACACACGGGTAAAAAGGGCGTACTAAATAATCCCTAAGTTTGTGGCGTGCACTGTTAGGAATTGGGGAACGAAAATGAAAACTATAAAGGGAGACAAATGCAAACAAGTAACAATGGTTTGAATAAGTTCAATCCAAAAGATGGATAACAAGGTCGACTAAATTTCTTCCACTAAAAGTTCCTTTTGTAGCTTTTTTTCACACCTTTTTTGGGCCGAATATTGGAGTTTTATACTTAAAAACATGATAACATCGTATAAATTTGAGAAAAGTATCGAGGACGCATTTCTTTTTCTTTTCTTTTTTACTTTATATTACTGTTTTAATGGCCTAGTCATAAATGGGTTGTCTCTTCATATGCATGGGACGACGCAACCTCCTTCAAAAAAGCCGTTAAAAAAAAAAAAAATTTAGACGCACCCTCCTTCGCCGTCGGATAAGGTTACCATCGAAAGTAGAGCTTAGTTAATCACCCTTTCATCGTTACGCATGCCAAATTGGCATTGCCAATGTCTATGATGATCTAGTCAACCTCGGTTTCTTCCATTCATACACCACAAAATTTGAGTGCAGCATTTGTCGTATGTTGTCTCTTGGAGTATAATATGTAACTTTATTTTCTCATACAGATTGCTCACATAATATTTGTACTAACATTTATCACCAGGATTGAACCGGAACTCCTTGATGCAATAGTCCGGGCCTTACACGAGAAGATTTTTCCAAACCAGTCTCTCCCCTTTGCGAAAAACGCAATTGGAGTGGACCGTTTGGCAATTGATGTGATTCCCTTGCTAAAAATCGGCCAGAAGAATAAGGATGTGCGCATGATAGGCATAAGTGGTACAAAAGGAATAGGCAAGACAACGGTGGCTGAAGCTGTTTATAAAGGCACACGCCGCGAATTTGAGCATTTTATCTTTCTTGATTTTGGAAATAAGGATGACTGTGATCTTGTCAGCTTGCAGAAGAAGTTACTCCAAGATCTCACCAAGACGAATGAACAGCTGCAGCATGATAGCTTTGATGTCAGCTTTAAAAAGATAAAGAATGACCTGGTTCTTAAGAAGATACTTCTTATTCTTGATGGTGTTACAAAGAAAGAACATATGGAAAAATTGGGCATCGAAAACCGACGGTCATATTGCTTAGGGAGTAGAATCTTGATCACAACAAGAGATCAAAATTTGCTGAAAGATTTCATGGTAGATGATGAGTACATTGTCGAGGGATTGAATCGTGACGAAGCGTTTCGACTCTTTCGCCGCAATGCCTTCGAGAGTGAAGAACCCAAAGAAGGTTGCGAGGAGTTATCTAGATATCTATCTCATTATGCAGGAGGTCATCCATCGGCCCTTGTAAAATGGGGTTCCTTCCTTGAGCAGCGGCCAAAAGCTACGTGGCAGGAATTATGGCAGGAATTATCTGCCGGCTTGGTGAAAGACCCTGAAGGCATTACCTCCCATGTGCCAGAACTTAAAGGATATCCTTGTAAAGTTGTGGGACGACGCAGCACAAAACCTTGGAATGACGAGAATTATAAAGGCGTGAGGGAAATCGAGGTAGGCGTCGATTCACAAGGAATCAAGTTTATCACAGTTCAATACGACAACGGCGGACGTCGCGCAAAAACCGTCACACGTGGCACCAAAGGAGGCGAAACATCTACGCGTAGAGTAAGTCATTAGTATTCTATTTTTTTTTCTCTTTTTAAATTTTTGGATTGTACAGCTGAGGTGATCTCGTTAAAGCCATCGGGAAGTAGATGGGCCCAGAAAGAGTTAAAAAAAGAAAAATCAGAACAAATAAGACATCCCAACACCAAAAAAAAGAGAAAAAGTCAAACATTATTATTTTATTGATTTGAAAAACATTTTCTTTTGACACAATTTTTGTCCAATATTTTCAGAAACGATGAATATATTTATCTTTCATTAACTTTTGTAAACAAGACAATTGATAATTTTTAGAAATTGTTTTTCCAAATCATTCATTTTCCACAAAATAAATATATTTTTAGATTTTTTTTTCATGTGTTCATCCTCATCTCTCAAAATTTTGTCTTGCATTCCTCACTTGCTCTTGAATTTTGATTTCCTTTTTTCCTTAGATTGTGTTCGACTATCCGGGGGAGTACTTGACCGACATGTCGGGCTGCACCAAAGAAGATTCCGGACGTACTGTTCTTAAGTCGTTAACATTCCATACTAATACAGGGAAATGTAAATCGACCGAAACAGATGAGGAAGGGAGAAAATTTTCATTTCCATACACCGGTTGCAAAATTATTGGATTTTGCGTGAGTAGCAATGGCTCCCATCTCGAGTCCATTGGAGCTATTTATAAGCGGATGGCTCATACTCCCATTGATCATTCCGGTGAAGTTTTCGGGCCTTTTGGAGGTGCAAGTGAAAAAGTATGGGATTCTGGTGATATAAATGGGATTTCCGTTCGCTACACAGACGCGGACTTCATTAGTTCCATTACTTTTAAAGTCGATGACGACACCAGCTCCAGACCTCAAATTACTTACGATGAAAATGGCCGCCAGAATACTTTCAAGGTTGTATCTAGACTCTTTCTTCTTCTTCTTTTTCTTTTTTCCGTTCCTATTTGAATGTCGCAAATTCACTTTTCTAGCTTATCATGACATTAGTGGGAAAATTGTCCAAAAATTCTTAAACATATTGTACTTTTGTTAATTCAATCCTAAATTTTTTAATTTTGCCAATTTAATCATAAACTTTTGGCTTCTCGCCAATTGAGTCCATCTTGTCAATTTTGGCCAGAATTTATTGATGTGGACGTCGGCCATCTTATGTGGCACGACCAACACTGACGTTGACAAGACTTATTATTTTTTAATATTTTTCGAAATTTTTAATTTTTTTAATGTTTTAATTTTTTCTATTTTTTTCCCTTTTCTTCCTCTGGCCGGTCGCCTAGCCTTTGGCGATCGGCTAGAGGCCACGAGTTGACATTGCCAAAGGCCAATGAGGGGGACCTCGCTTGGTGCAAGCAAGGCTTGCCCTGGATGGATATGGCAAAGTTGAGCCTCACCCAAGGCCAGCGAGGTTGTCCCTTCCCAAATCCCGGCGAGGCCAACCCTTGCTGGCCTTTGCCGAGGCTCGACCTCATTGGATTTGGTGAGGGCGAGACTCGCCTAAGGCCGGTGACATTGGCCTTTGCCATATCCCAGCGAGGATTGACCTTGCCGAAGGCCGACGAAGGCGACCTCACCAGGTGTGAGCAAGGCTTCCTGTCATTGGATTTGACAAAGGCAAGCCTCACCCAAGGTTAGTGAGGTTGTCCTTCCCCAGATCCCGATGAGGCTAACCCTTGCTGGCCTTTGGCGAGACTCAACCTTATCAAATTTGACGAGGGCGAGCTTGCTCGAGGTCGACCATCACCGGTTGTGGTCTATTGGTAGTTGTCAAAGACTGGGCGACCAACTAGAGGAAGAAAATGGGGAAAAAAAGTAAAAGAAAAGAAAAGAAAAGAATTAAAAATGTAAACAAATATAATTTAAAATATTTTAAAAATATTTTTAAAAATTAAATTTTTTGTCTACATCAACATTGGCTATGCCATGTAGGACGGCTAACATTACATCGTAAAATCCAGCCAAAATTGGTCAAATTGACTCAATTAGCAAAATGTCGAAAGATTTATGATTCAATTGACAAAATTGAGAGGTCTATGATTGAATTGGCAAGAAAACAATAGGTTTAGAATTTTTTGGACAATTTTCCTTGACACTAGTAATGACACATATAATGCTCACACCAGTGATACACAAGGATCAGTGTGATTGTTAGGTAAGAACTTCATTTTATCAAAGTTAGGCAAAGACAAACTAAATGGTTACTTTTTGATTCACAAAATAAAATGTGCCACCAAATTCATTAGAGACATGATTTATATAAATCTTAGCATATGTAGCTTATTTTATAATCTGAATCGTATTTATTTTGCTCATCAAATGATGCAGCATTTAGTCACTCACGTCGAACATGTGCTTTTGTGGCCTTTTTGTAGGTTAAATTGGAAAACTCGCACGCGTGCTGCGAGCGCAATGAGTGCATAACTTCTTTTTCTGGATATTTCGAAAATGCACATGATGGTCGTATTCTAATCAAGTCGCTCACGTTTCAAACCAACAAAAGAATATTAGGGCCCATTGGGAGAGAGGAAGGGAAGCACTTTTCCTCACCATCACTATCACCATTAGAAGCTGTGAAAGTCACCGGGTTTTTTGGGAGAACCTTTGATTATCTCGAATCTGTCGGAGCACGAGTCAAGTCAAACTGTCCCTTCATGTCTGTAGGGTTATTTGGTTGTTCAGATGCGTCAAATTGGGATGATTGGGGGGATAGGAAGGGTGACAGGCGGGACGATAGGAGGGACTATATCAATGTAAGGAAAATCAATGTTGGATTTGCACTAGATGATGTAAAATCCGTTGGATCCGTCCAAAAAGAAAATGAAAATGAAAAAACATTGATTCAATCAATCACTTTCTGGTATGAAGTGAAGAAGGGAAAAGCGCTGCAAGAGGAGAGACATCTTGGCACTCTAGCAGATGATGTCAAGGCCGTCGAGGTACGTCTCCTTACATGCATATGCTTTGTAAAATCCTTACGAAGCTTCCATTGCCTACGTTAGCAGGACATTTCTTTGAGACTTATTAAATCATGAGTTTGATGATTATGTTTATTATTGCAGGTCGAAATACATGAAGATGAGCATCTAACTTCAATGTCTGGGTATTACACAGAACATGGCATTACAGCTCTCACGTTTGGGACCACCAAAAGAACATTGGAGTTTATTGGATGTGAAAAGGGAAAACACTTCTCATCTCCCATGACGGGTGGCAAAATTGTTGGATTTTACGGGAGGATTGATGAAAATCTTAAAGCAATTGGAGCATATTTTGAACTAATTTCGCATAGAGCAATCGGGCCATTTGGAGGCTTAGGTGGAGAAAATTGGGACCACGGGAAATTCAAAGGTGTGAGGAAAATCCAGGTATATCACCACATCAATATCCATTACATTGAGTTTGTGTACGACAACGGTGACGATCAAAGTTGCCAATTTAAGATACGTGGCTGCGCCAAAGGAGACTGTCCCAAGGCCGACCCGGTTAGTATCTTTTCCCCTTTTACATTTATCTCATTGCTTGAAATGATCTTGATATGTCTCTCGTCATGTGATTTAGTAAACTAAACTTGATAAATAGGTCTTGTTTACACCGCTCATCCAAATTTAAGAAATACTTTTGAGATTGCGCAGATTACATTGGATTATCCACAAGAGTACTTTACATCGATATCTGGTTATACACAAAAGAATGGTGTTATCCAGTCACTCACATTTTACAGTAATAAAAACAAATATGGTCCCTATGGCAAGGAAATGGGGAAGTACTTTTGGTATCCATCGAATGGAAGCAGAATCATTGGCTTTTATGGAACACGGGACCCCAATAATGGGCCTCTCAAATCGATAGGAGTGTATGTGGAGTCCATACCGCGCATGTATCCTTTCAAAACCGTTGGACCCTTCGGAGGCCCTGGGGGGATTCCATGGGATGATGGAGTGCACACTGACGTGAGGGGATTTCGTATAAGTTTCGACAAAGCAATTGAGGCTATTGGGATTGCATACGATAACAATGGTTCCTTCGTGCTAGGCTCTGAACATGGCAATAAAGGCAATGATAATTACGAGGTTAATTCCATCTCGTCCCCCTCTCTCTCTCTCTCTCTCTCTCTCTCTCTCTCTCTCCTATTTGTCTTTTTTCTATCTGTAATTCGCTCATGCATATGTGTTGCTTTTCATAACGTTCTTAGCTTCATGAAGCATAGCATCTTTCCATCCAAGACTGAGGCACTTATTTGGGCTTCCTATATCTAGAGTTTAAGTTTCGAACCTTCATTTGTTCTCACAAGTACAACATGTTTCGCTTTGCTATTCTTGCGGTTCATGCTGGATTATCCCAAGGAGCGTCTACTTTCGATAAAGGTTTGGGTGGACAAAGATGGAAAAGCTGGTCAACCTATCATCCACGACCTGGAAATCATTACCACGAAGGGCTGTTACGGGCAGTTCATTCCGGAAACCCGAAAGCAAGAAAAACTGACGCAATTTTCTATCCCGTCGGAAGAAGATCGCGGCAGGAGGATCGTTGGCTTTTTCGGAAGGGTGGGAAGATATCTCCATTCTATTGGAGCACGTTTGGAACCCATACCCACAGATTAAACCCATAACTCCCCATCCGTGAGAACGTTGGTTGCTGGTTTCTAGATTTAGTTATTGGTGTTCTTTAAAGAAAGCTGCAAGCATTTAATGAAGAAGAGCTACTGAAGCATGAAGATAAAGAATGCCAACAAAGGTCATTGAAATGTTCTCCACAGATTGCTATGCTTGTCTTTAAATGCACTTATCATATTGACTTTGTGTGCTTTTGTTAACTTTGTGGACTTTCATGTTTTTTCTTCATTTGATGTTGTGAGAAATTTGTGCTAAGTTGTGTGCTTTCATCCACTATAAAATATTGTGAACTTCATATTTGTGGACACCCTTGAAGCAACAGCAATTGCATTCCATTAAAAAAAATTCCCTCCAGTCTTTATTTGTGCTTTTGTTCAAAATTTTGGAAGTTATCATTATTCTTCTTGTTACAACAATTCCACCTAATTTGATGAGTAACTATGAGATGCTCGGAGGCACAGTTGAGGTTGCTTTGATGGGAAAACTAGTGGTAAAATAGAGGAAAATGAGGACTTTGTCAACCACGACATAACCCTTGGATTTTTTGGATAGGTCCGAGAATTAAGCCAGCACTTCATCTTTCACTTTGGCTTATGAATTGGGAGTGAAATTGTTAAAAGGTTAATTTAACTATATATATAATTAATCCATTGTTGACACCTGAATTTTTGTCGACGTGTTTAAAATACCTATTTATTTTGAAAATATATATAAATTTATAGAAAAGAAAAAAAAAGATTTGATATAAAAAAATCGAAATTTTTTTTCGAGTGGGCTGGCATGGTCCAGCCCATTCTTTTAATCTCTTAAGCCCACCTCTTTATTTCCTTCAAGCCCACTAGAGATTAAAGTTGAGGCCTAGCCCACCATCCATTTCCTCTTTTCAACTCCCCTCACTCCCTCATACATGCTCACACGCTCACACTTGAAACACACGCACGCAGCACCGACGCCGCCGTTTGCTTCCTCGGATTGCGATGGCAAAATCGTGACGTCAGCAGCGTGACAGCAGCAAAGGAATCTTCTCTTGCTGCACTGTCACGTGGAAGGAGGAAGGGGGACCATTTCGGTTATGGGCAGAGGATAGAGAAGAGAAACCAAGGGGAAAAAGAGAGGGCAGGGAGTTGGTTTTCTGGTTTTTTTGAGGAAGATTTGGAGTCATGGGGTGGGTTTTCTGGGTTTTTGGCTTTTCTAAGATTTTTCTTCTTCGCGGGGGGTTGGTTTCGGCTGCATGGTAGAGAAAGAGATGCATGGTAGAGAAAGAGAGAGCCGTGAGTTGTAGAAGGAAACCGAGAGACTATCCGGAGAGAAGAAGAACCCTTCAAGAAGGAGCTTTTCGGCATTGGAGAAAGCTCGAGCTCGAGCGAGCCAGAGAGAAGGAAAGCTCGGAAACGGGGTCGAACGTCGCCGTAGTTTGCTCGTTAGTCACCGTCTGCCGCAAAGTTTCCCTCCGAACCAAGTAGGCCTCCCCTAGACATCTTTGTTCTGTTTTGACAAGGTGGCGGGCCAGAGCTCGTGAACAACCAGTTTGCACAAGCCCTGGCCCTGTCGACCCTCCATTGATGTTTCTCTGCCCATTGGTATGCCGTGTTAGAAACCCAGAACCGAGTCAAGTACCTACCGAGTCATGTATCTCCCGTTGCAATAGCGTATATCAAGTGTCTGCGAAAATGTCTACATGAGATCTGAAGTTTGTAGTTTTGTTGTAGCTGAGGATAATTGTTTTCGGTTAATGCCCATTCTGAATGTGTCTAATCTGTCTCTAAGTGAGCCTTGAGTGTTGCTCATTCATGTCCTATTGATCTCAACTGGATCCCGACCCCCAAACAAGCCTACATGTCCTCTGCTAGCTAATGCACATTATGTGTTTGATGAAATGCCTTATAGAGAACCGAATGGTGTTCATGCTTTTTAGTTGGAGACCGATCTGTTTTCATGCCCTTTTATCTACAGAATCATTCCGTATTCATTCATATTCGAGGTTTCATGATGATTTGCATGAAAAATCCGTGTATTGTCGAATCGGTGAGGGTTTCCCAGTCCCAGTTAGGGTATTAGTGGCCATTGGAGCTTGTGGCCGGCGACGGCCGACATCGACGGGGGTGAGTGACTGATAAAGGGTGGTGTCTCGGTGAGGAGAGAGGAACCGTGGTGGTTTTGGCTGGAGTTGACGGTCTTTCGGATCAAAAAATAAAAAATAATAAAAAATAATAATAAAAGAAAAAGTTGCAGGCGAGAAGAAGCGGCGGAAGGTTGAAGACGATGCATGGGAAGAAATCTTCAGGAAAAAAGACAAACAAAGAAAAAAATTTAAAAAATTAAAATTTGCCTTTTTTAATCCGATCAGGTTGGATCCGGATAGATGGGTCGGGTTATCGGTGCGGATCGGTTAAGAATTTTTTTTTAAATTCATAAAATTTTTGAAAATATTAAAATTTGAAAATCTTTCAAAATACATTAAAAATACAAAAAAGAAATCCGAAATATTTCAAAATTCCAAAAACATAGGAAAATTAGAAAATTCCAAAATTATTAATAAAAGACTTTTCCAAAAATTTAGAAAGGCCTTAAAGTATCAAAAAAATCCCAAAAGCTATTTTTTAATTTAATTTAATATCGGAAAATATAAAAATTTCATAAAAATTTAGGAAAATAAAAAAAAAAAATTGCACAAATTTAGAAAACCCTTTAACAAAAAAATTTGAGTGAGCCTTTAGGGCTCTACAATAGGATTATTTGTTTATGTTATATTTTTCTTTTTAGGGATAATATTAAGATACTCTCTTGCTTTATTTTGTGATGATCATTGATTACACACTTGAATATTTCGGATGTTATTTTCCTACTTTAGAATGGTTAGGATAATCCTTAGATTTCTTGAATAGGTTGCCATGGCCTTAATTAATACACAATTAAGTTAGGTACGAAAAGGGCATTAGTCATATGATTAATGTAACCAAGTTCTCAAATCTAGAATCTTTGGTTGCGTAAATAGTAAGATATTCTCTCATATCTTACTAGATTTCTAGCCGACCTTAAAAAAGGTTAGTGGCGACTCCTTTGTTTAAATTTGCATAGGCTAAACTGATTGAAATTTTGAGTACCCAATGTCGCGCGGGGTATGGGTTTGGGAGAGTCCGAGTTAATGAAAAGCCGTCAACCCGAAGTTGACAATATCCCTAAACCTAATCAAATGTTCCCTAGTCATTGGCAAGCCCAACCAACAAAAGTTAGGTCGCAACTTGGCGACTCCGCTGGGGACTGGTTCTAAACCTTAGAGGACTTAGGCCTAATTAACTTAATTGTGTGTTATTTAATGTGTTTTTATGGCAGCGCATTCGAGAATGTGAGATAAGTCCATTAACCTCGTGTTAAATGTTGGTGCAGGGAAGAATAATGAGGGATGGAGTTTTTGCTAAAACTTTGTTTTGTAGGTTGGTGAATGGGAATAAATGATTGTATGTTTAGATTTTTGAAGTGTTGTTTGCTATATAAACTGTTGTATGTCTTCTTTACATTGTACTACACTTTAGTACACACAACCTGTTGCCAGACCTGGGTCGCACAGGATCACATTGGATGGTGTTGAGGTGGATACCACTCCAACTACAACCATGTAGTACGAGTCGCCCACCTCAATTCCGAAATTTCTTTCTTGATGTTTAGAGTCTCCACCCTGGTTTGCAACCCTGCAGCACGGGTTGGCTCTTTGATGAAGCCGGAGTCATGGGAACCCCGATCTAACTGCGATCATGTTGTTTCATTCCGGTTATCCAATAACTCCATTTTGCTTAACTGTCTAGAGTAGAAATCAACCAACGTCTCATGCGTATGTCTATGTGGTTGATATCGATTTTTACTAAGTGGAGTAAGTCTTCTAAAACTCTCATACTTGCAATTTATTTACATTTATTATTTTCGGCCGGTCCATGACAATTAGGTTGTTTACGAGTTTAGGTTTGTATACAATGGGAGGACCTGAGCTTCGCATTATTCCAGTCCCAAAGGAGGAGCTATGCGCTTGGTGGGATAGATTGGATCAAGTTAGCCATGAGTTCTGGCAATCCAACACTGGATGGCTACTCTCCTTATTAGACATAGAAGTCCATTGTGGTTTTGTTCAGGCATTAGCACATGCTTGGTGCCCCGAGACCTTCATGTTCATTTTTGGCGAACATAAGCTCACTCTCACCTTGGAGGAATTTAGCGCTATCATTGGGAAACCTTTAGTGTCAAAATTGGTTAGCCCACCCATCAGAGTAGAGCATGCATCAGTTTTAATTGATTTTCTTAGGGTCAAAAGAGACGAAGTGAGGAAAGTTTTGAAAGCAAACCGCAATACTTGCCCATTTTCATTTTTGGATGGACTCTTTCAAAATGCCCCGTCAGTTCAAATGAGGTGGATTTTTGTGCTAGCTTTCTTTGGGTTCTTAGTTTTCCCCCACTGTAAGAATGCCATTAATCCATATATTGCAATGATAATTCAAGAAGTGTGCACGGGAAAAGGTTTTGTTAATGCCATTTTGACTGAAACATTTCTTTCACTTACTCGTTTTAAAGAAAATGGAGAAAAAACTTTACATGCTCCTCCTGAACTTCTACAAATTTGGTTCCTTTCTCACCTTAAAGGATTTGGCATTTTAATGACAATACATGATATTGGTGATCTCAATCACCCCATTTTGAAATGAAAGAACATGCACTAGATTATCATTATTCCGATTGGTTAGGCTTCATGAAAAAGCCCGATCCTGAAGATTTCCTATGACACGCTAATGGAAGCCGGGATCACGAGAATTCTGTTATGCTAATTCAGTCAATGTGGGATATGTGCCATCTCGAAAAGTTTATATGGCCCGAGGAGGAGCTAAAGGGTGGAGAGAAAATTTACTACGCCTTAATAGAGTACATCCTCCAACACAAGATCCCTGAGAGGTTACACCCGAAGATCCCTAATGCACCACTGAAGACTACTAATCGCGCGGAGATCAAGTTCTTAAAAGGGAGCTTAAGGAGGCCAAGGAACGTGCTTCCAAGTTGGCTCGAGCCAATAGGCAGTTATGAGAGAGGATTGTCTCCCGTTTGTACATAGATCAAGCCGAATGAAAATATATCGCTTGAATCTATTTTTATTTTTTTAGAATCGTGTTTAGGGTGGTTTGTTTTATTTTCCTATTTTAATGTTTAAGTAGTCTTGTTATTTTCTTTTTCTAGTTTTGATGTCGGGATGTTTTATTTTAATTTCTAGTCGTGTTGTTTAGGGAACTCTCTTTTTATGAAATGAATGAAACGAGACAGTTAGATCATTGTCATAGGCCGGCATTCTCTCTAAATCTCGTGCTCATGTGTGTTTATTTATTTATGAAATAGATACTATCGTCACGGCTTTGAGGCGTTCGCCTATTCGCACTCGATCTAGATCAGCAAAGATGAATTCTAAAGAGCAAAATGCTTGGATCACTGCCCTTGATAACAAAATCACTAAGTTGGCTGCACAATTTGCATAGTTTGTGAACGAGATCAAGTCTAGTTTAGTGGTCTCTGCCTCTAATCTACGCCCATAGCTACTCCGCAGGCTAGTAATGCCAATAGTAGAGGGAACATAATTGAGGAAGTCGCGTTTATCAAACCCCTGTAGTGGTAGAATTAGATCCCATCTCTGCCCGAATTGAGGAGGAGAATAGCAAGAGATTTGCTAAATTAGAGGAAAAGCTTAAAGCCTTGCAAGAGTATGAGGCCAGCATAGTTGAAAATTTATCCCGATACGCCAATATAGACTTCCCAAATAAGTTCAAAATTCCAGAGTTCACTAAGTACGACGGCACTGGGGATCCTAAAATCCATTTGAAGTATTATTTAAATAGAATAGAACGCTATGCACAAAATATTTCTTTGCTGATTCGCACTTTTCAAGAGTCTAATTGGTATGGCATTACAATAGTATATCTTGCTTGAACTCGAGAAAATGGAGAAGTAGGAAGATGTGGCAGAAGTATTCGTGATGTAGTATAAGTATAATACTGAGATTGCCCCGACACGTAACATACTAGCTTGCACTAAAAAGAAAATGAACGAATCTTTTAGATTTTTTGCTCAAAGATGTCATACATTGGCCGTGCAAGTTTGACTCCCACTCGACGATAAAGAGATGGTGGAACTGTTCATCAATACCTTTCCTATTGAGTTTTATAACAAGATGATTGGATTATATTGCGAAAATTTTCTCGTTTGGTTGCCGTGAGTGAAATGATTGAGGGAGCTATACATGATGGCCATATAACCGAGGGACCAAGCCGAAAGTTTACTAGTAGGAAAGAGAAGGAAGCTGAGGTAGCTTATGTACAAGCCCCAGTCGGGCCAAAGTCATTTTCAAATGCATAAAGTTCCTCTGCATCACAAGGAAAATACCAAAATTATGAGCCTAGAAAGTGGACTCCAAGGCGGTATACTCCTCTCCGCCTAGGCCCCTATCCAAGTTACGCCCATGCTGGGAAGAAGATCGGTAGCTAAAGAAATTCCTCGTGATAACCCTCCTAAGTTTTTTGAGTTCAATTTAACAAAATCATGCGAATATCACATGGGAGAAAAAGGACATGATGTAGACAATTGCATCACACTGAAGAACAAAGTGCAGAACTTACTCGACAAAGGGATTTTATCATTTAGAGAGCAGCCCGATGTTCAACAAAACCCTTTACCTACTCATGTTGGAAATGTGAATATGATACTTGGTGAGGAAAATTGAAAAGACCAAACATATGGAGCTGATATAAATGAGTCGCATGACGACATGGAGAGTCCTTTTAGAGAGGATGTCGTGGCTATGATCACACCAATTATCATTAACTTATCCACGGAAGAGGACCAATGGGATTATGACAAGAATGAGACTGAGCATGTAATCATTGATTTAGTGACAGAAGAGTTTGTAAGTTTAGAGCTAGAAGGGGATGAGTTAGAGCTTGTCGTGATTGAGCTACGACCTCTTGACCAAGAGGAGAGCCCGAAGAAACCCTTGGCCAATTTCAGTACTAAAGCAGTTCCGTGGGACTATGGAACTGAGGAAGTTGATACTGTCACCTGATCGGGTCGTTGTTACGTGCCCGTAGAAGCTGTTGAGAAGAGAGCTGTTATCGATGAAGAGGTGAAGCAGTTTTTAGCCATGATCAAAACTAGTGAATTTGATGTAATAGAACAGTTGAGGAAAATGCCTGCCCAAAAATGGCTCTTGGAATTGTTTAAAACTTCTGAGAAACATAAGATTGCATTATTAAAAGCTAAAAACGAAATTCATGTGCCTGAAACTATTAGTGACAAGTAGTTAGAAGAATTTATTGGATCCATTCTATTAATGGACCAAATCTCATTTTCAGATGAGAATCTTCTTGAGGAAGGCACTGATCACAACAAAGCTTTACTCATCTCAGCCAAGTGTTGTGACATGATAGTACCTCGTATACTGATTGATAATGGGTCCGCTCTAAACATCTGCCCACTGGCTACTCTCCATCGCCTCGAGGTGAGCGAGGAAGGAATTAAGGCATCTCAATCTACTGTTCGAGCCTTTGATAGTGTGAAGAAGGAGGCAATAAGGGAGATCGAACTTGACTTACTGATTGGTCCGGCTTCATTCACGATAAAATTCCAAGTGCTTGACATCCCCAGTGCTTTTAATTTCCTTTTGGGTCAACCTTGGATCCATGCTGTTATAGCTGTGCCTTCCTGTTTGCATCAAATGGTTAGGTTCATTTTAGAGGGTAAGTTTGTGATTGTTCATTGTGAAATTGATTTCAAGATATTCCAAGATGCAACCATCCCGTATGTAAAGCCTAAAGTGAAGGAAGAACCTAGCTACCAAACTCTCGAGCTAGTATCGATGGTGCATGTACCCACCGGGGCTATCATGAAACACCCTGAGCTATCTACCTCGTCCATCATGTCAAGCAGAGTTTTGTTGGAATATGGCCATGTTCCGAGGGAAGGATTAGGAATGTATGCACAAGGTATCGCAAAGCCTATCGAGATCTTGGGAAATCAGAAGAGAGCTGGATTAGGCTACCAAGAAGTTTGTGAGGATAAAAAAAGAAGTGGAGAGATGGTAGGTTCAAGTGCAAGAGGAAGAGACAGGGGTCGAGCTGGTTGCGGAAGCTGAGGTTATCCTGGAGGATGCAGAGGCCAAGGTGCTCTTAATAGTTGCATGAGTCAAGCTAGCTATGGAGGTCAAACTATTCCAACTTTGAATCAACAAGGTTTACTCCCTCTTTCACTAGATGAGCTCCGCCTACAATTTGAAAGGATGTTTGTAAAGTCATCCAAGCTACTGCAAGAAGAGAAAGGAGCCATCCCTAACATAGCTAACTTGTTCAGTCCCGAATTTGTGTGCGCCATTACCGAAGATGAAGAGGCCGGGCCTTCCACCATTTCCTTCCAGCCATCGGAGTAGGGATGTTGTTCGACCTCTCTGTTCAGATTTTATGTCGTTTTCTTTATGTTCTCCCTCGCATGGGACAAGTTGTTTAGTTACTTTTGTTATTTCCTTTTTATAATCAAAATCTTTGATTGTGAGCCATGATCCGAAATTATGAATATTGTAAAATGGCCTTATCATGTTAATATAAATGCGTTCATGTTTTATTAAGGGCGCGAGGAGGTGCCAAACCAATCCTATGATGACACTTTAAGGCTTGGACTTCCTCACGACTCCTAGTTTTCAAAATTTGTAGGATAAAAAGAGTCCGAGGATATGAGGACAATCTCCTAGTTCAAACATTTTTTTCTTAAATGATCATTCGAAAAGATTCTTAAAAAAAATGCATCATACATAATTCTTGTTAAGTAATCCCACTAACCCCCTCATTTGCATCTTAGGCATATTATTCAGCATGATCATGATAGGTACATATGTGACTCGGATTTGTGCGATGAGGGTCTTTGTGAATCTGAGTGTGATGACGATGATGTTCAAAGGGATGTAAAAAGAGACTGGATTCGTTATGAAGAATTTAAACCATTGACGGCTAAATAAACAATCACTGTAAATTTGGGAGATGTAGAAAACATTAAGGAAACCCGTATCAGAGCTAACCTTTCTGAAAACAAGGCAATGAGGATGGTTGAGCTTCTAAGGGAATATCAAGATGTGTTTGCATGGTCCTATGCAGATATGCCAGGGTTAGATCCACAAATCATGGAACACACTCTACCGACTGACCCAAATGTGGCACCTAAAAAACAAAGGCTACGAAGAACAAAACCTGAGCTTTCGAAAAAGATTGAGGTGATAGTCATGAAGCTATTGAAAGTGGATTTCATAGAAGTATCCCACCATCCTAATTGGATTACAAATATAGTGCCGGTCATGAAAAAATATGGACGGGTCAGGATTTGCATAGATTATCGTGACCTAAATCAAGCAAGTCTGAAGGATGATTTTCCCTTGCCTCACATTGACATTTTGGTCGATAGCACTGCAGGGTTTGAATTATTCTCTTTCATGGATATGTTTTCTGGATATAATCATATTAGGATGAAAGAAGAAGATAAAAGCAAAACATCGTTCATCACACCCTAGGGAACTTTTTGTTACAAGGTGATGCTATTTGGCTTAAAGAATGCAGGAGCCACATATCAAAGAGCAATAGTCACTCTATTCCATGACATAATGCATAAAGAAATAGAGGTATATGTCGATGATATGCCGCCAAATCAAAGCATCGGCAAGACCATGTTAAAGTCCTAAAGAAGTTATTTGATCGACTTAGAAAATTTAAGCTGAGACTTAACCCCTTAAAATGCATATTCGGAGCAAAGTCTGGGAAGTTATTGGGTTTCATGGTCAGTAGCCGATACATTAAAATCAACCCATCGAAAGTTAAGGCTATTTGTGACCTTAAAGCTCCCTCTATTATCAAGGAAATTCGAAGCCTCTTGGGGAGATTGAATTATGTCGCCAGGTTCATTTCTCAACTGTCTGAAACAGCCAAACCATTTTTCAAACTCTTGAAGAAGAATGATAAAGTTGAATGGGATGCCGAATGTCAGAAAGCCTTTGAAGAGATAAAGCAGTACCTGTCATATCCCCTAGTATTAGTGCCACCGGTCCTAGGAATACCACTAATTCTCTACCTAACCATCCATGAAGAATCACTTGAGACCATGCTTGAGTAGAAAAGGCCAAGTGATCAAAGGGAGCATGCCATATACTATCTTAGCAAAAAGTTCACTATCTCTGAGATGAACTACTCGAAAGTGGAAAAAACGTGTGTGGCGTTGGTTTGGCTGTTTCACCGGTTACACCAGTATACCCTCTATTATCATGTTTATCTAGTGACTAAAAATGACCCAACCAAATATTTGCTGGAGAAGCTAGCCTTGGTTGGAAAGATGGCTAAATGGCAAGTCCTTATTCCCGAATTTGATATATAGAGTGTGGCACAAAAGTTAGTAAAGGGAAGAGCTACAGCTGACATTTTGGCTGAAAATTCAAAAGATGCATAGCCTCATGATATGGCACACTGTTTCGATGAACGTATCTTGGCAATCACGAATGATAAATGGGTCATTTTTGACGACGCCGTCAACTTGTCTGGGTCAAGAATTGGACCAACTAGTCAACATTATCCTATGGCTGCCAAATTGGTATCCGCTTGTACAAACAATGTCTCAGAATACGAAGCATGTATCCTAGGTTTGCAAATGACCATTGACATGAACATCAAAAAATTACAAGTGTATGGAGATTCTGTGCTCATTATTCTGCAAATTGAAGGCTTGTGGCGAACTCGCAATCCTATACCATGAGTTTCTTGAAAAATTAACAAAAGAATTTGATGAAATAGCTTTCGAATATTTGCCTAGATCCCTAGATCAATTTGCCGACGCATTGGCTACGTTGTCATCAATGCTGAGTGTAATGGAAGGATTGGACATCAAGCCATTGAAAATTGAGGTTTTTGAGCGCCCAACTTATTGTATGACAATTGAAGATGAGCCAAATCGAAACCCATGGTACTATGATATCTTAAACTATCTTCAGCATAGGAAATTCCCCCAAGGGTGTGAAGAAGCCGATAAGAAATACCTCAAAAAAATTGTATCGAAATTCTTTGTCTCAGAGAGTGTACTCTACAAGAGGTCATACGATTCAATCTTGTTGAAATGCGTCAACACCAAGGAAGCTAGCCAACTAATGCAAGAAATACATGAAGGGGAATGCAGGCCTCATATGAATAGCCACCTTTTAGCAAAAAAGATCATGAGGCTCGAGTATTATTGGTTAAATATGGAAATTGATTGCATTAAGCATGTTCGCTACTGTCATCGATGTCAAGTATATGGAGATAAAATTAATGCTTTGTCAAATGAACTGCATCTAATGACTCAACCATGGCCGTTCTCTATGTGGGGAATCGATATAATTGGGCCAATCAACCCTAAAGCTTTTAATGGACATCGTTTCATTTTGGTAGCTATCGATTACTTCACTAAGTGGATCAAAGCTAGTTCATATGCTAATGTCACCGCGAAGAATGTGGATAAATTTATTCGGCGTGACATCATTGCACATTATGGCGTGCTGAAAGCCATCAGTATAGATAATGGTTCCAACTTGAATAACAAAATTGTTGATGAGTTGTTGCATACATTCCAGATTCGTCACTTGAATTCATCACCTTATCGTCCGTAAATGAATGGTGTTGTAGAGGCGACTAACAAAAACATAAAGAAGATCCTATCTAAAACAGTTGATAACTATCGCGACTGGCATGAACAGTTGCCATATGCATTGATGGCATACCTAACTTAAATATGTACTTCAACTGGGGCAATGCCTTTCTCACTAGTTTATGGTATGGAGGCAGTCTTACCAATGGAGGTAGAAATCCCTTCATTGATGAAAAAAGACTTGCTACATTATGTTATAGTCAATGCTACCAAAAGCGAGTTGCGAAATCCTTCAATCACTAGTCACATGACTTTTTCGAGGAAATCGTTGAATGTCTAATTGGTGACACAAAAAAAAAAGAAAAAAAAAGAGCAAAGAAAAACTAACTAAAAACAAAAACTAAAATCAAAATCAAAATCAAAAAATCAAAAAAAAAACTCAAATTAGTAGGTTATTCACTATGAGTCAAAATTTCCTCCTAGAAATTAATTTACTCAAATAATCTTGGCCAAATGAAATTGACATGTTAATCATGCCAAGCGAAAAATGCTTAGGATGAGTAAAGGCAATCCATTTCCAAATACGTCCTTTAAACACAATGAGAATTGAGCGAAAAAGAATACCTATGTCGTTTAAGGACATATGAGTCATTCGTAATCAGTACATGGATCAAAATGAAAAGAGGCATTTCTTTTCTCTATCTTACACACCACATGTGACCATAGTTAGTCCATTTGAGCCTTTAGATGCAAAAAAATTAGAAAATGCTCCTGTCAAGAACCACCCCACAAAGGGGCAAATTTGGAGGTTTTGGTTGATATCATATGGTGAAAAGATGAGAAAGAATTATTTGCTTTCACTTGCATTAATCTTTTTGTGGTGACTTCAGGTATATTCTTATGAAAGCTTGAAACATCCCAAGGTGAAGAAGAGCATTCCTTTCTCTACCCAAACACTGATACCCATTGCTAAACCAAGTTGAGCCTAACTATTCATTTCTAAAACCCAAGTGTGATTATCTCCCCATATTGGGGCAAGGCACGTGATTGATCAACACAATTGGCATTTATGTGAAAATGTTGAAAGCATCTTGAAAGTCCTAAAAGCTCAAAAATTTCAAAAGAGCAAAAATCCAATGAAAATTAAGGGGCATGAAATAGCAATGTGCCGGGTAAAAGCAAGGCCAATGGCCGTAAAAAAAAAAAAAAAACTGAAACTGAGAAGGGCAAAGCTCTTATTTGATTAGTCAAAGGACTTTTGAGACAAATTAGATTTCAAAAGTCGAGTGCCTTCGAAAAGATTGAGTGATATGATAATGATGCCATGATAATCACCAACTTTCAAACCCCTTTTTGAGAAAAATTCTGAGCCTTTGAGCTTTAACCAAACCAATATTACAACAATTCCCAAAGTCTCTTCATATTGGGATGATTCAAGTGAGAATAAGGATTTTTCAAGGAAGCTATTGCTCAAAGAAGTGAGGGCAAGGTTGTCTTGTCTCATTTTAAGGTTTCTTGACTTGTAAACCTGGCGAAAATGTTGGCAGATAATTGTTGCATTTCACAACTAATGATACTTATCCATTGCTAAAATCATGACCAAACCTGTATTACGATCCTTCTGAAAGACCTTTTGGATTGGCCAATGTGTACTTATTGTGAATGATTTTCATATCCTTCAACACTGGAAATGTAAGGTATATTGAGTGATCAAATTACTTCCCACATAAATGGATGGGATCAAATAGCCATTCTTGAGAGCATGTGATAAGCCATTTCTAACTAAGGAGCTCTTGCTTGGCATGCTTAATAAACCTTTTTCATGAGTAGAATCATTCTGACATAATTTTTCTCTTAAAGGAATTTGATGAAACACGATACCTTCCAAGCTTGATGATAATTCTATGATACATGATACCAAATGACATCAAATGTTTTCAATGTAATCGAACTTAGCTTGATTTGCTTATACAATTAATGCTGCAATATTGCCAATGCATTTTCCTGATGCTGTCTCTATTGACATTTGCTCGAGTTTAATTTGACTGGTTTCCTCAGTAAAATCATCCAATTTCCAAGGGTTCATGGCCAACCTGAAACCATGCAATTTCCAAAGGGTTAGTGGTCATATCCTTAAACCACATGGTTCGTGAGCTTATCCTTAAACCACATAGTTAGTGGGGCATTTTCTTAAACCGCATAGTTCGTGGGTCTATCCTTAAACCACACTTTCGCAAGGTTCATGGGTCAACCTTAAACCATATCATTTCCAAAGGTTCATAGGTCAACCTTAAGCCATGTCATCTCAAAAGGTTCATGAGTCTTCTTTAAACCATGCATTTTCGGTCGAAACCCGTTGTTACACTGTAAGACCTCTCTTCAAGTCGAAGCCCGTTGTTACACGGTAAGACTTCACTAACTTAGTCAAAGCTCGTTGTTACACGATAAGATCTCTCTTCAAGTCGAAACCCGTTGCTACACAATAAGACTTTACTAACCAATCGAAACTCGTTGCTACACGGTAAGACTTCACTAACTCAGTCGAAATCCGTTGTTACACGGTAAGACTTCACTAACTCAATCGAAACCCATTCGTACGAGGTGAGACCTCCAAAAAAGAATGAAAAACGAGAAAATATATATATAGGAAAACTAATGAAATAAATTCGCATTTTCATTGCTCGTTTAGCAAAATTTGGGTGTTAGCTGACCTTTGAAAGAAATCTCTTCGAGCTCCCTTTCAAAGAGGGGCAACTATTAACACCTGAATTTTTGTCGACATGTTTTAAATATCCATTTATTTTGCAAATATATATATATATATATATATAAATTTATAGAAAAGATAAAAAAAAATTGATTAAAAAAATCGAAAAAAAAATTTCGAGTGGGCCGGCATAGTCTAGCCCATTATTCTAATCTCTTAAGCCCACCTCTTAATTTCCTTCCAGCCCACTAGAGATTAAAGTTGAGGCCCAGCCCACCATCCATTTCCTCTTTTCAACTCCCCTCGCTCCCTCATACACGCTCACGCTTGAAACACACACGTAGCACCAACGACGCCGTTTGCTTCCTTGGATTGCGATGCCACAACCGTGACGTCAGCAATGTGATGCCAGCAAAGGAATCTTCCCTCGCTGCTATCAGGCGGAAGGAGGAAGGGGGACCATTTCGGTTATGGGCAGAGGATAGAGAAGAGAAACCAGGGGGAAAAAAGAGGGCAGGGAGCTAGTTTTCTGGTTTTTTTTAGGAGGATTTGGAGTCATGGGGGTGGGTTTTCTAGGTTTTTGGCTTTTCTAAGGTTTTTCTTCTTCAGGGGGGGTTCGACTGCATGGTAGGGAAAGAGAGAGAGCCGTAAGTTGCAGAAGGAAACCGAGAGACTATCCAGAGAGAAGAAGAACCCTTTGAGAAGGAGCTTTTCGGCATTGAAGAAAGCTTGAGCTCGAGCGAGCTAGAGAGAAGGAAAGCTCAGAAACGGGGTCGAACATCACCAGACTTTGCTCATTAACATCTTTGTTCTGTTTTGACAAGGTGGCGGACCAGAGCTCGTGAACAACTAGTTCACACAAGCCCTGGCCCCGTCGGCCCTCCATTGATGTTTCTCTGCCTACTGGTATGCCTTGTTAGAAACCCAGAACCGAGTCAAGTCCCTACCGTGTCATGTATCTCCCGTTGCAGTAGCATATATCAAGTGTTTGTGAAAATGTCTACATGAGATCTGAAGTTTGTAGTTTTGTTGTAGCTGAGGATAATTGTTTTCGGTTAATGCCCGTTCCAAATGTGTCTAATCTATCTCTAAGTGAGCCTTGAGTGTTGCTCGTTCATGTCCTATTGATCCCAATCAGATCCCGACCCCCAAACAAGCCTACATGTCCTCTGCTAGCTGATGCACATTAGGTGTTTGATGAAATGCCTTATAGAGAACCGAAGGGTGTTCATGCTTTTTAGTTGGAGACCGATCTGTTTTCTTGCCCTTTTATCTACAGAATCATTCCGTATTCGTTCATATCCGAGGTTTCATGATGATTTGCATGAAAAATCCGTGTATATCGATGAGGGTTTCCCAATCCCGGTAAGGGTATTAGTGGCCATTGGAGCTTGTGGCCGGCGGCCACCGACGTCGACAGGGTTGAGTGATTGATAAAGGGTGGTGTCTCGGTGAGGAAAGAGGAACCGTGGTGGTTTTGGCTGGGGTCGACGATCTTTCAGATCAAAAATAAATAAATAAATAAAAGGAAAGAAAAAGTTGCAGGCGAGAAGAAGCGGCGGAAGGTTGAAGACAATGAATGGGGAAGAAATCTGCAGGGGAAAAAGACAAAAAATTAAAATTAAAATTTGCCTTTTTTTAATTTGATTGGTTCGGATCTGGATAGATGGGTCGGGTTATCGGTGTAGGTCGGGTTAATCGGTCTGAACCCATTAACCCGAATATAATATAATAAAAAAACTATTAAAATATTTAAAAAAAAAAAACATAAAAATCGTTTTAAAAAATCCTTAAAAATTAATATTTTTTAAATTCATAAAAATTTGAAAATATTTCAAAATACATTAAAAATACAAAAAGAAATCCGAAATATTCCAAAATTCAAAAAAAAAGGAAAATTAGAAATTTCCAAAAGTATTAATAAAATATTTTTCCAAAAATTTAGAAAGGCCTTAAAATATCAAAAAAATCCCAAAAGCTTTTTTTTAATTTAATTTAATTTCGGAAAATATATAAAAATATAAAAATTTCATAAAAATTCAGAAAAATAAAAAAAATTGCAAAAATTTAGAAATCCCTTTAAAAAAAAATTGGGCAAGCCTTTATACAATAGGGTTCTTTGTTTATGTTATATTTTTCTTTTTAGGAACAATATTAAGATACTCTCTTGCCCTATTTTGTGATGATCATTGATTATGCACTTGAATATTTCGAATGTTATTTTTCTGCTTTAGAATGGTTAGGATAATCCTTAGATTTCTTGAATTGATTGTCATGGCCTTAATTAATACTTAATTGAGTTAGGTACCGAAAGGGCGTTAGGCGTATGATTAATGTAATCAAATCTCCGAATCTAGAATCTTTGATTGCGTAAATAGTAAGATATTATCCCGTAGATTTCTAGCCGACCCTAAAAAAGGTTAGTGGTGACTCATTTGTTTAAATTTGCATAGGCTAAACTGATTGAAATTTTGAGTACCCAATGTCGCGCGGGGTATAGGCTTGGGAGAGTCTAAGTTGATGAAAGGCCATCGGCTTGAAGTTGACAATACCCCTAAATCTAATCAAATGTTTCCTAGTCATTGGTGAGCCCAACCAACAAAAGTTAGGTTGCGACATCCATTGAGAACACTAATTTGAAACAAATTGAGTGGAAAGTGTAAGAAAGTACCCCTTGTAAGGAGAATAATTCATCCCTTGCAATTCACAATCCTATGTGTCAATCTTAGTAGCAACCCTTTAAGAAGAAATAATTGTCATATATTTATATAGACATAGAAAAATCCAACTAGGTGGATGTTTCATTCCTATTCATGCTCAATTCTATTCCAATGGAACAGTTATTCCATACCTATTTTATTCGATTCCTTAAGCTAGAAATTCCAATTTTATTCTATGAATTTGCAAAGAATGCTCGGAACATATGTGAATGGAATGTGTAATTTCCTTTTGGCACCTTCAGAAAATGAATTCTGAAACCGAAGCCTATTTCACAAAAATCTGCTGTGTCTTCTTTTCTTCACTAAAGTAAAAAAAGTTTTAAAAGAGGCAAAAAAAATTAAAAATTAAAAATAAAAGGGAGATAAAAAAAAAAAAAGGATAGGTTCGGGTTCGACTCAGAAATCGAAACTGACCGGGGAGCAGGTGATTAGCTATAGGTATGGAACCCCAACTAAACCACTGTCCAATACCCAATTCAACCTTTGACGCAGTGATCGCATGCGGTGACGCTCGAATGGCTACGTCGAAGATCGAAGTCACCGGGTCCCCTGGAGCGGCGAACACCCAAAACCCTCCCAACAAAGCGGCCATCGTCGACGTGCTCTCCGCCTCTGCATACGGCGATTTGGAGAAACTGAGGAGGTTCGAGGAGCAAGAAGGAGCCTCTCGATCGACTCCCGATGCTAATGGGTACTACGCTCTCCAGTGGACTGCTCTCAACAACTTCGCCGACGTCGTTCAGTACATCATCCAGGTATTTGCTTTTCGTCGCTCGCTTCTTCTTCCTTTACGCGCTAATTGTGCGTTTCTTGCAACATAGTCCTGAATTTGGGTAAGTTGCTGCTTGAAGCATTTGCTCCTGCTTCTTTCTGTCTTGACGTACTAATTATTGATGTTCTTTATGTATGTCGGTGTCGGATGATGAATTGTTTTCAAAATGGCCTTTGAAGAATGGGGGTAATGTGAATGCGACGGACAACGTGAAGCAGACTGCCCTTCATTGGGCTGCAGTTCGTGGATCCGTTGCAGTGGATGTGCTTTTGCACAATGGAGCTCGGGTAGAGGCAGCTGATATAAATGGGTATCGGGTACTTGTTCATTCTCCACAATTTTCTTTTGAGATATTGTTATTCTTATTTTTTAACTCACCGTACTTAGAGCAATCATAGCACTGGCATGAAGTAAAGAACGAATTTGATAATTATAGCATTGGGTTGCTAGTGTTGAAAATAAGTCTCGAATTTGAGTCCAAAACAAAAGTTTGATTTATTTCCTAATCCTAGTAGGTGTGGGTTTTCTAATCCTAGTAGGTGTGGGCTTCTTAATTTATTCTTTCCTACTCTAAGTAGGAGTGACTTTCAAGAATTGAAGAGTCCTCAAGTTCACTATATATATATACGGTCATGCGTGGAGGAGAATTGGGCCGTTGTTGATGCAAGAGGTCTTGAAGCGCCGATTCGTCATCGAGTGCTTGGGAGAAGTTTTCTCCGTTGATTTCGTTCGAGCAATTACGCTAAGAAGATTCAAGTGTTTGTAGTCGATTAAATTTTTGTGGTAAGAATTTGTGTATAATTCCTTTGTGAGATTGAGAGATTATTTCACGAGGAATTGTGGGGCTAAATACTGTGTGAATTGTTGGGTGTAATTGGGGCTTGGGAAACACTGAGAGTGTTTGAGTGACTCGAGTGTGTAATCTCCGTTGTATCGCTTGTTCTATAGTGAAATTCGTCGCTGCTCTCCCCATGGACGTAGGTCTCTACAACCGAACCACGTAAATCTGGTATTCGATTTATTTTCTTTATTCTGTCTATTTTATTGTTCGATCGCTCACCCTTTTCCGCAACAATTGGTATCAGAGCCAAGCTTGGCTGAGCTGAAGCGAATCGATGGCGACAGAAGAAGTAAAAGTGAGAATCGACAGATTTGATGGGAAGGATTTCGGTTTCTGGAAGATGCAGATTGAAGATTATCTCTATCAGATGAAATTGCACGTGCCTCTATCGGGCGAGAAGCCAGAGACGATGAAGAAAGCTGACTGGGATTTGCTGGATAGATGAGCTATGGGTGTTATTCGGCTGACGTTGGCTCGTAACGTTGCGTTTAACATCGTGAAGAAGACTGCCACTATGGGTTTGATGAAAGCACTATCGGATATGTACGAGAAGCCCTCTGCAATCAATAAGGTCTATTTGATGCGGCATCTGTTTAACTCGAAGATGAACGAAGGTGCGTCAGTTGCAGATCATATCAATGAATTCAATGTGCTTGTTAGTCAATTGAGTTCAGTTGATATTGACTTTGAAGATGAGTTATGTGCTTTGATTCTGTTATCCTCATTGCCTGATAGTTGGAATACTACTGTTACTGTTGTTAGTAATTCCTCTGGGTTAACAAGTTTAACGTTTGATGGGGTTCAAGATTTAATTATAAGTGAGGATATTCGTAGAAGAGAATTTGGTGAACCCGTATCTACTGCTTTAGTATGTGAAAACAGATGAAGAACTAGTACACGTGGTAGTATGTACATGAACAGACGTAGCCAGTCAAGGACTGGTGGTGCTGTCTGTTGGAACTGTGACAAGAGGGGGCATCTTCGAAGAAATTGCCTTAAGCTGAAGAATGAGAAGGGTAAGGAAATCTTAGTTGATACCGCAGATGATGTTGCAACTATAGCTGTTGGTAATTCGGATAGTGTCGATTATGTCTTGTTTGTCACTGATTATTCATCGTTTGATGGATGGATTATGGATTATGGATTATAGTTGTTCTTTTCATGCTACACCAAATAGAAACTGGTTTACTACTTATCAGTGCACGAATGGTAGTAAAGTGCAGTTGGGGAACAACACCGAATGCGATGTTGTAGGTGTTGGCGATATTAAAATCAGAATGCATGATGGTATTGTGAGGACATTGACTGGAGTGAGGCACGTTCCAGAGTTAAAGAAAAACTTAATTTCCTTGAGTGCCATGGATTCGGTAGGGGGTCGGTATTTTCAGAATGTGGAGTTCGAAAGTTGTTCGAGGTGCTTTAGTGATAATGAAAGGAATCAAGCACAATGGCACGTATGAGCTTCAAGGTGAGACAATGACGGATGTCTTTGCAGAGACGTCGATGCATGCGTTCGAGAGTCCGAATTGTGGCATATGCGTTTGGGGCACATTGACGAGAGAAGCCTGAAGGTTTTAAGTGAAAGAAATCTGCTATATGGTTATGTTGCTAACGAACTGAATGTATGCAGGTGCTGTGGTTTAGATCAACGGCGGAAAGTGCAGTTTAGTACGATAGTCAAAGAAATCACGGAAATTGCAGAGTTACTTCATTTTAATGTTCGCAGGTTGTCGCGGTTTCCTTCTAGGAAGGGTGCCAGATATATGTTAACAGTTGTTGATGACTACTCGATGAAGACGTGGGTGTTTGTACTTAGGTACAAGTTTGATGCTATTGTTAGGATCATGCAATTGAGAGCTTTGATCAAAAAGGAGACTGGTAAGACGATCAAGCAGGTGTAGACTGACAGTAGTATGGAGTTTTGCTCGAAGCTGTTAAATGAATTCTGCATGAAGGAAGGCATAGTGAAACACCGCACTACTGCCAATGAACCACAACATGTTGCAGAATTATTGAGCAAAACATTACTAGAGATGGCCTACAAAATGATCTATAGTGCTGGTATGGCTAGGAGATTCCTAGCGGATGCTCTTAGTACGGCGAGCTACCTGATGAATAGATCCCCATCGACTGCAATTAAACATTGGACTCCCGAAGAAGTGTGGTCAAGTAACGTTGCTGATTATTCTATTATTAGAATATTTGGTTGCCCGTGTTATGTTCGAGCGAGTGATGGTAAGCTCGATGGAAGGGCAAGAAAGTGCATATTCCTAGGTTATGCACAAGGTGAGCGGGGTTTTCGGTTGTGATGCCCGGAGTTAAATTCACCTGTTATCAGTAAAGAAGTTACGTTTGACGAGTCTCCAGTACTTCTGGTTAGGAGTGGCAATAGCAGTGCTTATACGGATCTGAATGGTGTTCAGCTTGAGGTGGAGTTGCAACCAGAAACTCCTGAGGTAGCAGGTACTAATGTGGTAATCAACACAGATGGTGCTTGTAACAAGGTGGAGTTTGTAAAGCCAACAGTTGCTGTAACTGCTGATATTGACAAGGTACGTATTTGATCTCCTATCAGATATGGATGCGACAATGGTTTTACTTTATCTGTGGTTAAGAAGATTGTGTCGAGAAATCCTTGCGTAGTAGTTAAAGGTGCATGTGGAGTTGGTGTTCTTATGAGGTCCTCGATTATGGCGAAGTTCAAGCGGGAGTTGGGCTTGAAAGATATCTGTGGCAGTTGAGCCCATCGAGGGTTATGGGAGAGAAGCGGCAGAGTTCGAATTTTGAAGCAATTGTCACTTGGCTCAAACGTTGAGCCAAGGTGGAGATTGTTGAAAATATGTCTCGAGTTTGAGTCCAAAACAAAAGTTTGATTTGTTTCCTGATCCTAGTAGGTGTGGGTTTCTTAATTTATTCTTTCCTACTCCAAGTAGGAGTGACTTTCAAGAATTGGAGAGTCCTCAAGTTCACTATATATATACGGTCATGCGTGGAGAAGAATTGGGCCGTTGTTGATGCAAGAGGTCTTGAAGCACCGATTTGTCATCGAGTGCTTGGGAGAAGTTTTCTCCGTTGATTTCGTTCGAGCAATTACGCCAAGAAGATTCAAGTGTTTGTAGTCGATTAAATTCTTGTGGTAAAAATTTGTGTATAATTCCTTTGTGAGATTGAGAGATTATTTCACGAGGAATTGTGGGGCTAAATACTGCGTGAGTTGTTGGGTGTAATTGGGGCTTGGGAAACACTGAAAGTGTTTGAGTGACTCGAGTGTGTAATCTCCGTTGTATCGCTTGTTCTATAGTAAATTTCGTCGCTGCTCTCCCCGTGGACGTAGGTATCTACGACCGAACCACGTAAATCTGGTGTTCGATTTATTTTCTTTATTCTGTCTATTTTATTGTTCGATACTTCGGATGCAAGTAAGGAAGCGCTAACCTATACCTATACGACTGCTACTCTTATTGATATTGATAGGTTTCCTCTTGAGCTAGAGAAAAGATTTTGATGGTTTTATGCGTGACTTTTATGCTATACTGATGAACAGTAATGTGTGATGTGACTAGGCACAAGCTATAGTGGTCATTTCAATTTTTAGGGAACTATCTTTGCCAAAGATCATGGAATTTCGTCTTCTGAAGTCAAGATTTATTATGTTTAACTCTATGTCTCCGTCTCTTCATTGAAAAGGGTTGTTCCTTTTCTTGCTTCCTCTAGAGTTAATTTTTTCTTTATTGACCATTTTTCAAATGCCAGCCTCTCCGCTGCAGGCAGTTCATGTTGCTGCCCAATATGGGCAAACGGACTTCTTAAATCACATTATTGCAAGGCATCATGCCGATTATGATGCACTAGATAATGATGGAAGAAGTCCTCTTAATTGGTATGTCAAAATTGAACCGGATTTTAAGATGCATGAACGTTATCGTAAGCTATCTTTTTCATTTGGAGGAAAAAAGGACGTAGGTTTAGGAGTATTGTCTATAGGCATGTCCAAGGCACTCGACCAGGCATGGGCTTTCCCATGCCCTTATCACGTGCAACGTTAGGACAAGAGAGCCATGTGTGTGATAGCATACCTGCCATAAGTTTGTAACTCAAGTCTTTGAAAATTCATAGGCTCTTTATGGTATCAAAGCCATGGATTTCTTTGAATCATATTAGTTTGTTTGACACTATGTTTTGGTACTAGAAGAGTACCTCTTTCCTCATGGAAACATCAGATTCCACTCCCTCCAATTCTCTCCCTATTTCTGTTACCTCTACCATTTCCTTTCAACCCCCTCCAAAACTTGACTTCAAAAATAAACTATCTCTATGAGGTTGCTTACCTCATTGAGGATAGTAAGATTTCATAAACTCAACTCCCTATGATGAATCCCTACAGCGCTTTCGCCAAACCATCCTCATTCTCCCGGCTTAGATCTATCAAACACCTGATTAAACATACCCCTCAAACAATTAAGGAGTATGTTCAATCCTCCCGATTTGATCAACATCTCATCCAAGCAACTGAGCAAGAATAGTTTGTCACTCTCCAAATTCCCCCAGAGTTCCCTGTTCAATGGACTCAGCAAGGCTATACTCACATCCATTTTGGAGCCATTCGTCTTGCCTTAACGTTTCATGGCCGTAAGGGTTTACTAGTTACTACAAGGATTGCTCTGCTCAACACCAGATTTTTGGAATACCGGCAAGCTTGTGTCGGTACCATTCAAACAACCATGAATGCTGAAACTATCTTTGTGACACTATTCCCAAATTTCAACATTGGAGCTCCTCAAACTCCTAGATCAATTACTGCCACCTTGCATTATCAAATGATGTATCGGGTCCAAAACCATGCCATTGACCTTAACATCCCAAACTCAGAAGATGCTGTTGTCATCTCAGTTGACCACGACCAAACATCCTGTATCCATGTCCCTTGCCAGATTTCACGCAATGAACTTGTTCAGCTCCTCCCAGATAGTTAGGTTACCAACTATGAAAAACTCCACCAAAGTTGTAAGCCTATTCAATCCAGCGGGCCCCAATTCACTCGAAAGAAAGATGGTACTGTCACTATCAAATTTAGCAAGGCAAAGGAGGAACCTTCCTCTATTTTCCCTACTATTCTCCACTTTACACCCTATCCTATTGACCCTGTTTCAAGCGAGCCAGATGACAAACAATTTGTTCAGTCTTTTGGCTTACAAGGACAACTGATTCACTTCTTGGAGGATCCTACTGGACATTGCTTTTGGGATCCCAATTGTGCTTGCCCTTCCTGCACAAAACCTAAAGACAAAGAAGATGACAAGCATTCTTCCAAAAAGAAAAAGAAAAAAGATACGTTTTACCAAAGGTATTTTAAAGGAGATCCAACTGTAGGATCTCTTGGTGAAGATGGCGGAAGATACCAGTTCATTGTTTCTTATGGAACACCAAAGCCGCCCAAAATCTCATCTCCTCCTCCACCATGCAGGCCGGAAAATCCCCCTGCAAAACCACCAGCAAAACCCTTGGCCACTTCACCTTTTTATAAGCCGATCCAGAAATGGGTAAAGAAGCATCCCTCTTGCCCCCATCAACTCACCTAGACCAGGCGGCTACACCTCTAAACCTAAACCTCCTGTGGTCTTACGTGGTATATGCATGTTTTCACCTGATGATTTTCCTCCACTTGAAACCAAAGAGCTTGAACCAAGTGTATGAAAATTTCCCCCGTTGGAAAAATTCTCTGACCCACATCAAAGATACCAACACTCCTCCAAGATACCCAATCCTACTGGTCTTGATGCCCAAGGCCAACACAAGCAACCCTTTGCTGTTGAGACAATTCTAAACTGGCAGACTGAAAATGCCCTAGCTCAGAATGAGCTCCTCGGCACTGTTGCAACACGTCTTGAACAAGTTGATCAGACTACTGAACTATCTTGTAAAATGCTGAAAGATTCCCAAAAGAGGCTTCATCTGCTTGAAACCAAGCAGACACCCACTAGCCATTACTTGGAGGACCAGACCCCTGAAATAGAAAAGCTTAAGAGGTAGATCCAGATCCTTAAAAGCCAAAAGCCTTTTGCTCTCACCAAACAAACATTTTTCCCATCTCATTCCCCACCACCAAAACCCGAATCCTCTCCCTTAGGATCATCCTCCTTAAATTAAATTAACAAGGAAAAGTACCAAAAAAAAAAATCATAAACCTATTACATTGGTACCAATTCATTCATAAACTTTTTAATTAAATCAATTTAGTCGTAAACCTTTACACATTTATACCAGTTTAGTGAATTCGGCCAATTTTGGTCAGCTGGCACTAATGTGGATGCTGGCCAACGCTAGTCATCCAGCCTACGCTGATGTGGTAATTTTAAAATATTTTTTCCAATTTTTTTATTAATTTTTTCTTTTTATTTTTTTTTTTCGTTTTCCTTTTCTTTTTTTCTCTTCTTCCCCCTTGGGCTTCCTCTCCACACAGCTGCATTGGTGAGGCCATGTTGGCGCTCGCCAAGGCCCACAGCCTTGAGCGAGGTCGAGCGAGGGCCACCACCCTTGCCAGCGACCGATAAAGGCTTCGCAGCCCTTGGCCAATGGCTAGCGAGCCTTCAAGCGTCACCGAAGCCTCACCGACAACTACATGGGGAGGAAGCCCAAGGGGGAAGAATAAAAAAAAAGAAGAAGAAGGAAATATTAATAAAAAATTCAAAAAGAAAAAATATTTTAAAATTGCCACGTTAGCTTTAAGCTGGACAACTAATGCCAGCCGACCATAATTGGCCAAATAGACTGAATTGGTATCAACATGCAAAGGTTTAGAACTAAATTAATCCAATTGAAAATTTTGGGACTGAATTGGTATCAATGCAATAGATTTATGACTTTTTTTGGCATTTTTCCCTAAATTAACACTACGAGAATTTTCAAACAGGGAAGTTACCTGGGAGTCGGCTAAAAACTAAGTGAAACATGAGAATATGCTTTTTACACAACCAAAATAATCTAGGGTTGGGGATTTAATTATATTGATTAAACAACTAGTGTCATTTTTGTACCTATTTTTTTTTTCAATTACCAACCAACATGTTCAAACAACCTTCTTGCTAATTATGAGTCCTAAGGTTTTATTCCTAACCAAGCTAAAAAGAAAACAACAATCAATTATTGAAAATACGAAATCAAGTAATAATAAAAAAAGGAAGAAACAGCGTAACCTTTGTCTCTAGGAATATCCAAAACCCTATGGTAAAGTCATGAGAGCTTATTCAATTTCAAGTAGAATTTTTAATCAAAGGTTTTGACACATTTAAAAAGAAAAAAACTTAAAATCTAATTGCTAAGCTTTTCCTGATTTTTAGAAAATATAGGATTTTTTGGGACTTTTTTAAAGTTTTTAAATTTTTTTTCTAATTTTCTATTTTTTTAAATCCGAAATTAGGACCTGGCTGGATCCCCAAATCTGGCTCGGGTCATGCTAGCCCAGGTCACAGGCCGCTAGGTCTTGGTCAAAAAGTGGGCTGAACTCGGACATAAGCTCTAGGTTAAAGGTATTAGTGGTGATTAGGTCCAGGGTGTGTAAGGTCTAGACTGGACCCTGTACCCGATCCCGTTATAACTGATTCCCCTTTTTTGGATCTTATAGCCTACCCTATTTGCATCGGACCTTATTTTAGACCCAATCCTATTTTTCTAATCCGAGAATAGGGTCTATCCTATTTCTATTGGAACCTATTTTACAACCGCCCGGAGCCTTATACAACTTCAAATTTTACATTAATTTGCGAGAAAACAACAACTTCTATACAGTTTCGAATTTTACATTAATTCATGAAAAAACAATAATGTAATCCTCCTAATCAATATTGAAGCATAAAGCACATGTAATCAATAAGTACATAAAGTTTTTGACTAAATGGAAAACCAAGAATCTACAAGACTATTTATCATAAACAAATATCATAAGACAAAGCTAAATCCTAACATTGCATAGACATTAGCAACAAATCGATTTTTAAACACGGTAAAAACCGGTTCCAAAACCGGTCTGGTTTTGGGTGGATCTTCCCTTAGAATTGGTTCAATTAAGAACCGGTTCCCAACCCTGTTTTTCGAGTCATCCGATTTCTGGATAAATCTAGTCCGATTGCACACGCCTACAATTGACCTCATCCTCAAGCCCACTCCAATTCTAACCTTTCTCAGCCCAATTTAGAAGACTCCCAAGTCAAGCACACTCTTCCATTAAAGCTACATCGAGCCCATGCCAAAGCCCTCTTTGCTTTCATAATTATTTTCGCCCCAAGTTCACTAAGCCTAAATGAGCCTAATCTGTTTCTTTGTTTTTTTATTTGTCTGTTCCCGAGAATAGTTATGAAACAGAAATATATTTAGTAATATAATTTCATTTTTCTATTTTCGAGTCAAATTTTTAGCCTAGAAATAAGTTTGGAACAAAAATAAAAAGTAGAAATTTTCTACTTTTCCATTTCTGGAATATGAATAAAAATAAAAATTCTTCTCATCACTCACTACCCACTGCTGCCGCCCGCCGTCGGTCGCCCGTTGATGCATGATTTCTACATTGACGCTTTTAATTGAATTGATAAAGGATATTTTATCTTACGAAAGAGTGAGGGACAATGACTAGAAAAAGAACTTAGGAGAGAAATATTTAAAAAGACCTATCAAATGAATTTCTATTTTTATTCCAAGATTGCAAAAATTTTGTGCCGTTATCAAACGTGTATCTCTACTCAGAAACTTGTCCAAAAATTGTTCTCATGAGCATAATGGTTATCATTCATGCCCTAGCTAAGCCACAAAGCTCACTACTCTTGGCCCCTTCCTCGCCGATTTCCCATTCCCAAAATTCCAACTTCTGCTCCTTGACATCTTCTTCTTCAAGCACACCCCGAACACCCGAAGATTTGCTTACTGATTCAAGAACATCAAAACTCTAGCCGTGAACATTAAAATTTACAGTCAATCGATAGCTCATTCATCAAATCTCCACCGTCGGCCACCATATTCGATCATCGTTATTGGCAGCCACCACTGGTCACCGTTTTGAACTCTAATCATTCAATACCCATGAGCACGAAGTCACAAGAACGCACGGCAACTGAGCTCCGTATCATTCTTCACAAACATCGACCAAAGAGCCCCTCATTACAATCAGCACCGAATGAAAACATGGAAAAAGGACAAGTTGAAGTCGTAAAGCCGTAAACTCGAATCACAGGAAAATGAACGGGAACTGAATGAACTGAAGACAAATGATCCGATGTTTTAACAAAAATAGCATTCTACTATTTTGATTTAAAAGGTTTTCCTCAAACAAGAACTCAGTTTCGTTTATGCATTATCACATACACATGGCAATCAGTTCAGATACACAACACAGGCACAGGTTTGCACGAATTTGGTTCAAGCATTTCGTTGAACATGTGGTGGGTGCAGAGTAAGGAGAAAATCGAACTTCCTTGAGACTTGGGTTCGCACCCTCACTCAACGAGAACAACCAAAAACACTCATGACCAGTCAGCAACCATCCGTCCATGCTCAGCACAAGCATGAATAAGAGACAACATGTCTTAGCCTTGGTTGAGCCAAGACATGACAAAACAGAAAATGCGTTACACCCCCATTGGCAATGTGGGACAGAATACATGCACTTAGGCTTTAAAACACTTACAATCGCCCCCTTGGCAATGTGGGATAGGCTTTTGGGTCATAGTCACCCGTCGACACAGCCTCCTCTGTCATCTCGGCCACATTGCCTACCCTCAGGGTCTTGGTCGTCACATTCTCCATGGGATAAGCTTTTGGGTCATAGTCGCCCACTGACGCAGCCTTCTTTGCCATTTTGACCACACTGCCCACTCTCAGGGTTTTGGTCGTCACATTCTCCATCTCTTATAGTATAACGCCCTTGCTCTGGCCCCACATGCTATCAAGAGTCGGCTCTGATATCACATGTAAGGACTTTTGGGTCATAATCGTTCACTAGCGTAGCCTCCCCTACCATCTCGGCCATATTGCACATCCTCAGTGTCTTGGTCGTTACATTACCCATCCCTTACGGCACAAGGTTCATGCCGGCATTCTCCACCCCTTTCGGCAAAGTGCTCATGCCGTGGCCCCACACGTCACATTCTTCACCCCTTATGGCACAGCGCCTTTGTTGTGGCCCCACACTCTATCAAGAATTAGCTCTAATACCACATATAAGGACCTAGGAATTACCACTATGTAATATTGTTCGTTTTAAGCCTCTAATCCTCATGGTTTTAAAACATGTTACATAAAGACTAACTCAAGACTTCTCTCCTTGGCAATGTGAGACAAAAGACATATGCTTAACCTCGTCCGCTTTTGGATCACAGTCCCTTGCCGGCGCAATCTCCCCTACCATCCCGGCCATGCTGCCCACCCTCAGAGTTTGGGTCATCACACGTGTGGTCCTTACCCGGCTCAACGACAGCGCGTAGAGGGCGAGCTCAATAAATCGGACTATGCATGGTCGCCTTGTATGCCTCCCAGCCGTGATCCTCGCAAAAACGACCCAAATCGAGGAAAATCCAATAAATAAATAATTGGGTGTTGTTGTGTGCTCGACACAGGGAAAGGGGAAATGCTAGCGGAGATTGTTGGTTGGGGCTTAAGCGTGGCCACTACCAGAGGGTACCCACTCGTTCTTAGTCTCACTCTCTACTCTCAGCCTCTCAACTCTCTCACTCAATCTCTCTTTTTTTTGAGGATGATAACAATCCCTGAAATTTGATCAAATATACAATTTAGTCCATGAACTTTTAATTTATTCAATATGATCCCTAAATTTTATCCTAATGCGCAATAGTCCCTGAACTTTTAATTTATTTAATATAGTCATTGAAATTTTAATATATATTCAATATAATCTTTTCATTAATTTAAAACCAATGATTATATTGAGTATTTTCATATAACTCGGAAATTGTATCAAATATGCATAAAAAATTCATGGATTATAATAAACAAATTAAATATTACATATTATATTAAAATTCAAAAATCATATTAAATAATTTAAAATTTTAAAAATTAAATTACATATTCGATTAAAATTTAAAATTATTTATGCCATTATCCTTTTTTTTTCTCCCCTCCTCCTTTAAACTCCGGCCGGTCCTCTCCGTTTTTGGCGTCCCTTCAGAGCAAGCTACTCGTGGTCAACGAAGCCAGCCTCCCTTTTTTCTTACTCCAGCTCAAGACTGTCACCAATCAGTCCACTCTCCCTGCCACTGCTCCGCTTCTGACGTCCTTTGTTCTGCCACCCTGCCCTCTGTCTTGTACGAGCGTCGCTACAGAGGGCAGCAAACGTGAAGGACAGAGAGGAAGGGTAAAAGAAAAGAAAATAAAAGGGCCAGGCCGGGCCCAGGCGGAAAGAAAGGAGGGGGAAAAAGAAAAGGAAAAGAGGAGCCGGCCCGGCCCGGCCCTACAAATTCTTTTTCACTTTTTTTAAATAATAAAACTTATGATAATAATCATTTTTTTTAAAATCATTTTTTTATTCTTAATTTAAAATCTATTACTATTTGCTAGTCTACCCCATTATCTATTTTTGCAATTTTTTTATTTTTTTGATGACTTACCTAGTTGCAAAATATGTGTCAACAAACGTCATGAAACTACTTTCTAGAAACTGAATGGATAAAGTTGGATGCACTCATTTCTTGACCTTAAAAATCCATTTTTATCGGGCTTATCTAATACGGTAAAAATTCCTATGTTGGAAAGGATGATAGTTAATGTTCATCATTTCAAATACTATTTCTATAGAGTTCCGTGACATCAAAGGGGTAAAGTATATGCTTACTTTGCAATGCATGGTTTATCTAGTTGAGCATCGTCAAATGTGATGTCTAACGTACATTCATAGAAATATAGTAGTTTCTCTCTACTCAAGCTACACTCTCTTTTGCTTGTGAATTTCTTAAACCTAGTTTTATGGCTTATTACGATTTGAGTGGTTAGGAGGTGTGAGGGAAAAGTTAGAAAAGTCTTAATACATATTGTATTGATGTCGATTTAGTATTAAATTTTTTAATGATGCCAATGGAATCCTAAACTTTTTGACTTGATGCCAATTCAGTCATAAACCTTTTGATGGTGCCAATTAAATCCCAAAACTTTTGAACTCATGCCAAATTAGTCCTAAACTTTTAACTTGGTGGAAATTCAGTCTTTCAGGCTAATTTTGGCTAAATATTAAATTGGTACAAAATCAAAAGGTTTAGGACTAAGTTGGCATTAGTTCAAAAGATCTGGGACTAAATCGGCACCATTACAAAGTTTATAACTGAATTGGCATTAAGTCAAAAAGTTTAGGACTGAATTGGCACCATTAAAAGGTTTGGAACTAAATATTTCTAAAACTTTTTTGACACTTTTCCCAAATGTGTGAAGTTCTCCATCGATTGTTATTTGTCTCGGGAATTCCTATTGACCATTATTTCTTTTCTTTCTTATGTGATTAACATCCTGACGTTGTAGAAATCATGGTGGAAGATTGAGAAAACCTGTATGAGGTGGGCATATTTTGATAAGATGCTGTAATATAAATGAAAAGAATAAATATTTTGATAAGATGCTTTGGTCCGGACCTAATTTAATTGTAAGTTGCTTTAGCATAGAAGACCTTTGCATAGTTTTGAAATCTCTGCATTGAATTCAGAGTCTAAACATGTCTGGGAAGACATTGGTGCAATCTGGAAGAATCGTGAATATTAGTTTTTCAGCTGAACCTTGTTAATGGAGGTCGCAAGCTGAACTATTTCTAAACAGTACTGCTTGCTTATCTGGATGATTGACCTATGATGGCTATAGATGGTTCAAGTTCCCCGTTACAATGAGGGATGATTGGGAAGGATTTAATTTAAAATGATGTGAAAGACAGTTCCCATTTTATTTCATTTTACTTTCACCTGCAGCTCTCTTTTTTGACCATTTCCGATAGTAATTAATTTTTACGCCCTGCTCGATGTTTTGTTGTATCTATGCGTGATAGAATTCAGGAATTCACCATATTCTGGTTTTTTTTTTTGGTCGAAACAGACACTTGCATAGATTCAACCCAAATTTGGGGGACCCGAAAGGTGGGCATCAGTACAAAGTAGATTCCAGAGACAAAGACGGGGGGATTGCACCCAGTTCCATGGTAAACATTTAGCACGATGGGTTTTTGCTACCCGATCCGCAATGGTGTTGGTCTCGCGGGGAGAGAAGACAACCTGGGTATTGGCCAATTGCGACAGAATTTTCCTGCACTCCTGGACTGGGACCCGCGCCTCCCACGTGGTGTAGTGCTGGTGGGTAATTGCTTCAGCTAAAAACTTATTGTCCGTTTCCACCGAAACGACGTCACACGGGGCGGTAGAACTAAGAGAGATGGGCATCGCAGCTGAGGGGATTTGCAGTCGTGCTGAGCAGAAAATTAGGGCATCGACAAGCGCCCATGCCTCTGCCAACAGAGGGGAAGTCGCTGGAATCGACCGGGTACCTCCGTGCAGCAGTCGGCCAGAGGAGTCTCGGCAGATCCACGCCGCCGACCCTTCGATTTTGCCGGGAAGGTAAGCGACGTCCATGTTTATTTTCAAATTGTGCTCTGGAAGGGGATCCCATCTGCTGTCGCGACCGCTGTTGCAGGATCTGCCGACACTGAGACCGCCGGATACTGTTGTTGTGTAGGCCTTGAAGCTGCGGAGAGCCGAGAGGGCTAATTCTAGTACCTCTTCTGCTTGTGGGTTTCGGCGTTGGAAGACGGCCGCGTTTCGTGCCTTCCAGATCTCCCATAGAACCGAGGCGGCCTGTTCAAGCGCTGGTAAGCCGTTTTTCCGCACAGCTGCGAAAAGCCAGTCGGCTATCCGAGTGGCACCCTGAACTGTGTACTGTAATTGCAGGTCCTGGTGTTCCCAAACAGGCTTCGTCCAAGGGCAGAATAGGCACAAATACTCGACCGTTTCACAGCTCGAGCGGCACAGCGGGCATAAGGGGTCAGGTATGATTGTTCGCCGAAAAAGGTTGTCTGTTGTTGGTAGGGCATTCTGGCATAACATCCATAGGAAGAATCAAATTGTAGGTGGGATGCGGGTGCGCCAAATGAATTTCCACAGCTCGTTGAGAGGGGGGGTAAGATGGGGAGGCTACTGTATTCTGCTGATGTGCTTGATTTGCTTGCTGTTCTTGGTGTTCTTGGATTAGCATATAGCCACTTTGGACAGTATAGTGACCCGCTTGCGTACTGCCCGCACGATGGCATCCTTTCCCGAGGGTGGGTGTGGGGGATTGCTAGGATTTCTGGGTAGTATGGTCATCAAAGGAGTCCTGTAAGAGTTGTAGATTCCATGTTCCTGCCGTAGGGGAAATAAGGTCAGCCACGAGAGTGGGTTCGTGCTCCTTCGTCGGGCCGTAGACCAGCCCTTTGGGGAACCACCTGTCCTCCCTGATCTTTATACTTGCGCCATCACCAACTGACCAGCGCACTTTAGATGATATAGCATCTCGGCCAGCAAGCACGCTGAGCCATCCCCACGAGCTTCTTTGCTTTTTCCCCGCGTGCCATATGTCCTTGAAAGGGAAGTAGAGGCCTTTGCATAGGCGTCCCCATAGGGAATCCGGCTCCATACTTAGTCGCCAAGCTTGCTTGGCTAATAGAGCTTTGTTGAAATTCTGCAAGTCATGGAAGCCTAAACCCCCCTTCTCTTTTCTCACCTTGAGTTTCTCCCAGCTTTTCCAATGTATGCCCGTTCGTTGTTCATTATTCTTCCACCAGAAGCTGGCTATCTTCCTCTCAATTGCCTTGCAAATTGCTGTAGGGATTTTAAAAACAAACATAGCATATTGGGATATAGCCTGGACCACAGCTTTTAGGAGGACTTCTTTGCCCGCTCGGGAAATTAGCTTTTCTTTCCAGCCTTCCAGTTTCGTGTTCACCCGTCCCAGTATCCATGAGAAAACGTGCTTTTTCGAGGCTCCCTAGTCTGACGGTATACCTAGGTACTCCCCTGTGTGGAGTAGGGTCGGCACCCTTAACTATTGCGCTATATTCCTCATCAAGGTCTAAGGGCAGTCCCGGCTGAAGTGGATGCCCGATTTGTTCAAATTAATCTGTTGTCCAGAGGCCGAGCAATATTGATTCAGCACTAGTGCAAGGTTTTGGCCCTCCGGTACTGTTCCATCTAAGAAGAAGATGGAGTCATCAGCGAAGAGGAGGTGGGAAAGGGTAGGGCACCACCTGTTTAGCTTGATTCCTTTGATGCTTCGGTCCTCCATTGCCTTCCCCATGAGTGTCGATAGAACATTTGCCACCAAGATAAACAAGTAGGGGGATAAGGGGTCCCCTTGTCTAAGACCACGGGATGGGCTGAAAAATGGTAGGGGTTCACCATTCACCTTGACACTTAGAGATACGGTCGAAACACACTGCATTACCCACGTGACCCACCGTTCTTGAAAGCCCATCTTAAGTAAGCAAGCTTCTAAGAAGTCCCACTCGACTCGGTCATAGGCTTTCTTCATGTCAAGCTTGAGGACGGCCTGAAATTTCCTTCTTTTTTTCCTAGAACGGAGCTGATGAAGGACTTCTTGGACCATGTAGATATTGTCTTGTATACATCTCCCGCCTATGAAAGCGCTTTGCTCTTCTGCAATGATGTGGGGGAGCATTGGTTTAATTCTATTAGCCAGCACCTTAGCAATGATCTTGTACCCAAAGTTGCATAGGGATGGGTGGATGCATCGGTCTAGAGACTCGGGATTCGGGTTTTTGGGATTAGGACAATGCTGGTTTTGTTGAGTTCGGGAGCATAAGGCTTGTCCGGAAGAAATCCTTGACTTCCGTCACTAAATCCCCCTTCGAGACTTTCTCGGTTTTTGGTAAAACAGGCCATTCATTCCATCGGGCCGAGGGCCTTTTCTGGCCCCATTTGGAAAGCAGCTGTCTTTATCTCCTCTTCTGAAATGTCTGCGACCAGTGACCTGTTCATCTGATCCGTGACCACCTTTGGGCATTGATCAATGACCGGCATAAAGTTTCTTTGGCCCTCAGAGCGATATAGGTCTTGGTAGTAGGTCGCGACTTGTTGATTGATCTGATGTGGTGTAGAGATCCAGTCATCATCCGTGATCTTGAGTCGGGAAATCCTATTTCATTGTCTTCTTTGGATAGTGGTAGCATGGAAGAAGTTAGTGTTCCGATCACCCCATTTTAGCCATTGAATCCGCGACCTTAGTCCCCAGTATAGCTCTTCTTGTCTCCAAAGGGTGTCTATCTCCTCCTTGATGGCCTGCACTCTTGGTCTCTCCTCGGGAAAGTTGTCGCTGTTAATAAAGGACTGCAGTTCCTGTTTTAGCTGGGAAATTTTCCGCCGCCCATTGGGAAAGGTCCTCCGGCTCCATATTGATAGTGCTGCTGCCACTGCTCGGATTTTTTGTGGAAGTGCCCGACCCTGAGGTAGGACTCGAGTCCCGAGCTTCCTTTATGATGCCCCGCCCGCTTCTCGAGCCAAAATGATTCAAACCCGAATTCTTTCGCCTTTTTACCCTATCAGCCTTGCGGGACGAGAATAATCGGCCGTGGTCAGAGCCTATGGCTGGTAAAGCAGAGGCTTCAGCTTCCGGGTACGTGACTCTCCATTCCACAGTACAGAGAACTCGATCCAGCCTTTCTTTAATGTTGGCCCGCCCTTCTCGATTGTTAGACCATGTAAAAGCACACCCCTTGCTCTCCATGTCCATGAGAGAGCAGTCATTTAATAGATCCCTGAAGGCTGTCATGCGCGAGTTATCAGGGAAACAGGCCCCCTTCTTTTCCCAATGAAATAGGACTTCATTGAAGTCCCCCAAACAAATCCAGGGCAGCCTAGATGAGGAGCTAATGCGGCAAATTTTGTTCCAAAAATCAAGTCTTTTATTTAGGTTATACGGAGCGTGGAGAAAGGTGACTTGCATAACGTTTCCGTCTTCTTGGTTTTTGCAGGTGATGTTCATAAAGTGGTCCGAGAGTTCCTTCCGAAGGAGAGCCACTCGAACATCCCAAAAAACTGCCAATCCTCCAGCCTTGCCCCCTGGGTTAACGACTTCGCAGTAGGTAAATTTCAATCTCCTTTTGATTCTTTGGAGCAGGGCTTCTTTGTTTTTGGTTTCCATCAAAAAGACCATGGCGGGTTTATGCAAAGCCACTAGGGCTTGCAGCTCATGAACTGTCAAGGGTGTACCCACCCCTTGACAGTTCCAAGCTAGGATTTTCATATTCCCCGGGGTGGCATTTTAGGGCCAGCCACCATAGCCCGGTCATCAGATTCATCGGATATCCCTATAGGTGTTTCAATGAGTTTAGACTCATCCAGCCAGTCCACACTAATAGGCTTGTGTCTGTAAGGGCTGAATCGCCGTTGTTTCTTCCTCAGGGGTGTTTTTGGGCCCATACATGCCTTCTTTTTTAGTGGAACAGCCTGGGCCTGGGTTGGGGGGGTACTGGGAGTAGTAGAATCTCCTTCCCTACCCTTTGAGGTTGGCCTGGGAGTAGCTGCTCCCCATTAGGCTCTGCTAATGAGGTGTTCGGTCCCTGTCCCATGGTGGCTGCATTGCTGCATGGGCTGCTCTTCTCCACATCCTGCGCAAAGTAATAGGGTGGAGGGTATGGTCGGGAGTATCTGAGCCATTGGCGAGGCATTCATGCTGGCCTCGTGGGGTTTTCCATCATAAAAGACATCCCAAAAAGGGCTATGGTCCTGGACCTCTGCGCGGAGCCAATTGCCATAGCAGCTACCCATTTTTGAGTCAAACTTTGCCTCATCATAGGGGATGGATTTGCATAGGCTCGCATAGTGGCCTAGCTTGCCACAAGAATAGCAGAAAAATGGAAGTCTTTCATACTTGAAGTCCAGCCATATCTTTTTATTCCCGTGTGATGTTGAGAGCCCTACGGTTAACTCTGCTTGTACATCTATTTCAACCTTGGCCTTCCCAACACGCTGGGCAACCGGGCCTTTTTCTTCGACTTTTACTTCAAGGACTTTTCCTATCTTGCAGGCCACCTTCTTCACAATGCCTTCCGTCTTCCATTCGGTAGGGAGCCCCAGGATGCGCACCCAAAATGAGCAGGTGGTGAACTGATAGCAATAGGGGGGCGTGTCCGGTTCCCATGCTTTGAGTAAGAGGAGGTTATTAGAAAAACACCAGGGCCCTCCATTTAGTACTCTCTGTTGGTCCGCCTCACAAGTAAAATTAAAGCAGAATACTCCCTGTTCTAGGGGGGTCATGACCACATTTTCCAGTCTCCATGCTTTTTTCATAGCAGTAATAAAGGCGTGATGATTAAGATTTTGGGATTCTGATAAATTTTGCCCATAAGGGAGAATCGGCATTCCTCTAGTTTGGCCTCCGAGAGGTCATCATCTCTAATGGCTAATTCGTTTGTATGCGGGGAGCTTACCCCGGCTTTTGCCGCATAGATTCTCCAGGCGCGCAAAGGCGCCGTTGTCTTCTGCCATTGTTGCGATGTGGAAGGAGAAAAGGTTGCTGCAGCGGGGCAGGGGTGTCAAGACTTCGACTGAGCAGGGGAGGTGGCCTCCGCAGGAGCAGGGGAGGAAATAGGCGCGGCTTCTCGGTAGAGCCCTAGAGCAGGGCAGGTCGGCACAAGAGGGATGAGGTTATTTGGCTAACCCAGCTGCAGGGGAGGTCGAAAAATGGACACCACCTCGCAATGCAGATGGGAAGCGAGTGCGGCCAACTCAGCAAGTACCGAGGGCAGGGGCGGAGCAGTGCGAGTGGTGGACAGAGCAAAGGATTTGTGGGTTCTGTGGAAGGGGAGGACGGTTTTAGGACCAGAAGTAGGGCAAGATGCACAGGATCATCTTCCTTGTGAAGGCAGGCCAGCCACGAGTGGGGAAGCCATAGTTAGGGTTTTTGGAAAGCTACCACAAGGGTAGAGAGGGAGCTACTCAGAAGGTAGAGTTTTACCATATTCTGGTTTAGCTATCCTGTAATCAACTGGAAATTTTTTTACGCCCTGCTCGATGTTTTGTTTTATCTCTATCCGTGATAGAATTCAGGAATTTAACATCTTCTGATTTAGCTATCCTGTAATCAACTGGAAATTTTCTTGTAAATACAAAAGAACATTATCGTTATGATCATCGAGTGCCTTATCGACATTTGTTAAATTCCTCAATAAAGAGAGTTTGTCGTTTCCAATACATTGCTTTTCTTGTGCTGTGTGATCACTACATGACAAATGAAAATATTTTCTTGCTATGTATGGTTAAAAAGTGATAAGCCTCTTACTACTTCTTCTTCTTCTTCTTGCCGTCATGGTCGTTATCATCATCATCTTGCTGCCATGGTCGTTGTCATCATAATCATCTCGAAGTTAATTAGAAGCTTACTTTTAACGATTACAGCAAATTCATCCTTCTTTTTGTCCCGCATTGTACTTCATAAATGGTCAGTTGATGCGTGTTCTTTTGCTTTGATCAGGGCTGCATTCAAAGGATATGTGGGCACAATCAGATTACTTCCTTTTAGAGATACATCCTGTCACGCCCCGATCCTCGAACACATGACAAACCCCATTCTCCTTGGTTAAATGAATGCAATGTCCCAAGATACATCGCCAACTATTTTTTAATCTTATAATTATGCGCATGCAAAAATGAATATTAAACCTCAATCAAACATCAACAACAAGGATAGTCAAAAAAATATACAATTCAAAACTATCTCATCACTTTATTTCTTACTAGATTAATCCTAGTGAAGGGATACATGTGCAACCCCATCATTGAGCACCATTCCAATAGCCATCAAAATATGTAAGGGCAAAGTGGTCAATCTACTTTATCCCTTATCCTTAGGGTTTGAGGTTTGGTCTGTCCAAAAGTCAGTAGCTAGGCACGTCCATCAAGGACTTGAAAATAGTTAAACAATAATCGGTAAGATAAAATCTCAGTGGATTAAGGCTTTAACCCTCAATTAGGGCACCACCTCACCCAAGGGATACCTAATAGGGAAATCCATCATAGCTAACAATCCACAATCACATCGATTGGTAAGCACCCTTATCTAGCCTAGGCACATACCCTGTAGATACTATTAATCACATGTCAATATCAATGCATCAAGGAAGCTTTATAATTAGGACACACATCAACTCTTCAATGCACAATGCACCCATGCGTGTTCCAATTATTATGACTCCTCGAGTATTTGCCAAAAAATTGTGCTGACAGTCTTTCGATACAATCGAACATTTATCATGGCCACTCAAGGCATGCCTGTCTCGAACAAGGGTGTCATCACAGCCACTCAGGGCATGCCCATAATTATACAGATGTTTGGTCATGGCCACGAATGGCATGCCCGTCCTCAAACGGGGGTATTATCACGGTCACAAAGGGCATGCCCACAATTGACGGGGGTTTTTCACAATAATGCAGTTTGTTACGGTGACGCAAGATACGCCGGCAACCATACGAGAGTTTTATCACGATCACACAGGGCACGCCTGTAATCAGTCGGGAGTTTCATCACGGCCATGAATGGCACGCCCATCCTTGAACAGGGGTATTATCACGGCTATGCGAGGCACGCCCACAATCATACGAGGGTAACTGGTTTTCATTTGATGATCATGCAAGCACCTCAACCACTTAAACAAATTTCATTTTTCCTCATTTAGTCAATATACTGCAACTTTCACACGTAAAAAATACAGTAAAATAATCACACGTGATCACTCGTGCATATTTAACTCATCGAACCTTGCATGCGCGGTAGTTGGGAAGCACGGCCAACTATTTGAGGCATGCGTTGTGGCTCTAGAGGCGAGTAGGGGAATCGATCAGTAACGGTTGTCATGCCCCAACCCTCGAGCGCGTGGCGATCCCCATCTTTCTCTTTCGGTCATTTAAATGCGACGTCCCAGGACGCGTCGCCGACCATTCTTTTTATCTTTCGATTAAGCGCATGCGGAAGCGATAATAAATCCCCGGCCAAACGTCAACAGTAGGGATAGTGGAAAAGACAAACACCAAAGTAGTAGATCAATTCACATAGTTATAAAACGGATTAACCCTTAGAGGAATGTTTCAAAATACAATTCAACTGTCACTACATTCTTCTCGTTCGAGCCTACTAAAATAGAGCCAAGGCTGGGTTAATCTACTACATCAAAAGTTCAGTCCCAGCATACTCGTCACGGGCTGTCGAGCCGAACGGACCCATCCAAGTCGGCCTCCGACGGGTCGTCGTCAAAGGGGACAAGGTCATACACGGATGGGGGAGAATCGGGGTTCGCTACAGCCCCATCCGGAGGGTCCAACTCCAGGAGATTCCAATCCACATCTTCAGGGCCTCTACCAGGTGGGCCGTCGAAACCCCACAGGGGGCCCTGTAAGGCGTCGCCCACTCTAACGTACCAGGCTTCAAAACGGTGGGGGACCCAAAGACCCGGTCCTTCATCAACCCAGAGAGTAGTGATATGCCTCTCGTACCAATGTACCTGACCAGGAAACCGATGGATTGTAATAGTGGTCTCACAGTCCTTAGGAGCCCCAAATTGTATCAGGGGAGGGGGCGTCATCCTAGGTACCTGAAATGGTTATTCAATAACCAGTGAGATATAAATCTCAGCGAGTTCTTGCCCTAATCCCCGGTTAGGACACCAACTCGCCTCGGGGTACCTATGGCCCGGTCTAATACCTCAAGTAGGTCAATAGCATAACAATCATACATCTTAGGCAATGACTTAATACTATCAATACTGTCATGAGCACATCGACAAGCAATCGACTCGCAAGCGACCTTACCCGGTCATGCCATACCCTGCACGATAAATACACATGCAATTCACTAATAATGCATCTTGCACTCTCAGCGTTTCATTACACAATCACACTCGAGTCGTATCGCAGGCGATCTCACCTAGCCATTGCCACACCCTGCACGGTACTAACTCAGGCATATCATAAACAGTGCAACAAGCACACATACAATCAGAACACAATGTCAACTTGTCTCTTATGCACTCTTGTACTCATGCGTGTTCTAATTATGCACATCCATCAGTGACACTTTCCCCGAAATTCATCGGGTATCCGAAATCCATCGGTCGCGTCTTCGCTCTACTTTTTCCCCGCGTAAACACGCCTCAGGGCACGATCTCCTCTGCCTCCCCGTGTAAACACACCTCAGGACTCTACCTTTTCCCCGTGTAAACACACCTCAGTGCACAACCTCCGTCTCCCCGTGTAAACACACCTCAGGGCACAAGTGAACTCATAAGCACATGTCACAATCCGCACAAGACATGCATGAGGTCCACATATAAAGCAGTAAGTATCCCACACATCATCCACGAATCGACACATTACGATAATCCAATATCAATCAATTTCATAAGAAAATACCACATAATTCCTAGAACATACGTGCTTCAATCAATAAGGCATAAACAAGCAATCAGCAATTCAATCAATTATTGTCTCAGACATTATTCGTCTCACGATAATGCGACGATCGATAATTCCCGTAAATCACTAATTACCATAATTACTTATCGTAAAGTAATTAGTCCACCCGACAATCCAACATGCTTTCACAATAAATAACACGTCAAACAATTCCCCCAATTTAATTATAAATAAACCGCATTATTCATAATTAAACTATATTCAATTATTATTAAAATAAATAATAATAATTCCGAATTTCTACAAATAATATTAATTCCGAATTTCCACAATTAACATTAATCCCGAATTTCCACAAATAACCTTAATTCCGAATTTCTACAATTAATATTAATTCCGAATTTCCACAATTAATATAAATTCCGAATTTCCACAATTAATATTAATTCCGAATTTCTACAATTAATATTAATTCCGAATTTCCTCAAATACTAATAATTCCGAATTCCAATAAACAACAATAATTTCTGGATTTAATAACTAATATCGTAATTTCGGAATTTAACAAATAATAATTAATTTCGGAATTTAATAAATAATCATTAAAAAGAAATTATTTATTTTTAATAACAATAATACTAATACGGATTATTCTACTAATCCTTAATTACCCAACTAACAACGCCGGTGGCGGGCGGTCCTAAGTGACTCCGGACGGACGGCGGCCAATAGCTCCGCGAGGCGCGCGCGACGGCTCCGGCGATGGGCTGGACAACAGGAAGAGGGAGAGAAGAGGCGGTCCACTGGCTCGGGGATGGCGGCGGGCGGGGTGGCTCCGGTGCGGCGGAGGAGCTCGGGCACGGTCCCCGGCGGGCTACGGCGATGACCGGCGGCGGCGGCGGCCGGCGGCTGGCGCCGGCGCTTCTCCTAGTCACGGCCAAAGGAGCCGAGAGGGGGAGAGAGGAGCACGGCGGCGACGGCGCGGCACGGCGGCGACGGCGGCACTGGGACGGCTCCCAGGGGGCTCCCCGCGACGGTCTCGGGCGGCGGGACGACGGCGGAGGACGGGCTGGGCGGCGAGGGCGGGTGCAACCCGAGAGGGGGGAGAGAGGAGGTGGTGCGGCCGGCTCGGGGTGGCGTGGGCTGGTTGGTCGGTCGGTGGCCTCCGGCGGCCACGGGCGGAGGGACGACGACGGCCGAGCGCGGCGAGGCGGCCACGAGCTGCTCCGGCGAGGCGGCGATGAATCCGGGAGGAGGAGAGTAGCGGCCGGGCGGGCGCGTTCCGCGGTGCGGGCGGAGGGACGGCGACGGCCAAGCGCAGCCGAGGTGGCGGCTTCGGCGCTCCGGCGTCCCAGCAGCCGGCGGTCGCGTTGCTGCGACGGCGGACAGAGACGGAGGAGGAGGAGCGGAGGAAGGGCTGGCTCGAGGGCCGGTTCGGCTCAAGGCCGGCGGACGGCGGCGAGCCGGCCGGACGGCGATGTTGCGGCGGCGACGAGGTGGTCGGCCGGTCTCGCCGACGGGGAAGCAAGGCGGCGGCGGTTCCGGCCGAGAAAACCGAGAGGGAGGAGAAGAAGAAAAAGAAGATGAGGAAGAAGAAGTGCGGGGAAAGGGGGGCGTCGATCGTGCATGGGGGAAAGAGGAGAGAGAGAGAGAGAGAGAGAGAGAGAAAGAAAAGTCGAGGCGGCAGCGGTGCATGGGGAAGGAGGAAGAAAAAGAAGAAAAGAGAGGGGGAGGGGACGTGCGGCAGAGGAGGGGGCGCGCAGGAGGAGAGACAGAAAGGGGGAGAGAGAGAGTGCGCGGGAGAGAGAGAGGAAGAGAGAGAGAGAAAACCCTAAAATTTGAAAATTAAAAAGGCTTCTAGAAGGGGGGCAATTTGGTCTTTTTACCCCTGAAGTGCGGTTCCCAAAATCCGATCCTAATTTCGGCCCGTTAATCCAACTCGGGCCATTTCCGGACTTACTGGAAAATTTGGGAATTAATGAGGCGTCGTCCAATATTTTTGTCCCGACGTCCTTAGAAGTTCGGTACCCGAAATCAGACTGAATTTCGTGATTAATTTCAACCAGTCGCGACTTTGGCACGACCTGACTTTCGGGCAACATTTAAGGGGGGGTTCCATGCGTTTGACCCGCGGTTGATAGCTTTTCAATCCGCGATCATGTATATTCAGATCAGGACGATCCTCGGTTGTTATGTAATCGTGAGGGATCGATTGCTCACCCTGAATGCGGGGTCAATAGGAATTTAGCATCGTTCGTCGTTAATATCGAAGTCGTGCGGAATCACCCGCGATCCGACCTCGTACTCCGCCGAATCGATATTTCTGTTCGCTAATTGACCTGCAACATCGTGGTATCGTCCTCACTTGATCCTTATGGTCGAGTGGCCAGTCCTTGATTGAATTCACTAGTCGCACGCTCATCCGTCCTTAATCGCATTTCCAAACAGTCAGTTAACTCGTGAGGGGCCAACTCCGAGTAAACGTAACCGACAACGCATTGATGAAATAATCATTACACACGTGCCGAAGTGGGTCAAAATCCAGGACGTCACAACAGTGGTGGTGCAGGTCAGTTCCAATTCCAGGGGTGGCTAACTCGGCCAAAATAGAGTCAAGGAAGGAGACGGTGGCTTGGGTGCGGTTTTCGATGGAAGGCAGCCACTCTCCGGTAGCCAGCGGCAAGTAGACAGAGCAGTAGAGCTGCTAGGATGGCTGAACCAAAATAGCCCAGGGAAAGACAAACCGAGGAAGAGAGCGGCGGCTCAGTTGGTTCGTTAGTGGTCTGGGAATGAGCCGACAGTTAGTAGGTGGTCCGACGTGCAGCAGCAGTGGTGGTGGTGGCCATCGACAGGGTGACAATCGAAAGAAAAGAATTGCAGTAGCAGTAGGAGCAGAAGGAGGGAAAGGAGATGAAGAAGAAGAAGAAGAAAAGGTGGGGGAGTGTGTGCGGTTGTTGAGGGAGAAGAGAGAGGGGGAATGAGAAAAGCCAAAAGAAGAGAGATGTGATGGGGAGTAGGTGGGGAGAGCAGAGAGGGAAGGGACACACAAAAAAGAAAGGGGAAAGAAGAAAAGGAAAGAAAAGGAAAGAACGGGGAGAGAGGGGGTGGCGCATATAGGAGCGAAAAAGGCGGGAAAAGAAGAGTAGCTAAGTCGCAATTTAAATTTTTTGCCCAACGATCTTTTTTCGATGATTCTGAGCGAATCAAAAATTTCATAAATTAATGAGGCTAAAATCCAAAAATTTTGTGTTGACATCTCGAAAAGCTTGATAACCGGATTTGGATTAAATTCATGGTCAAATCAATCAATTGCAATTTTAATACATCTCAGACTAACGGGCGGCTCATAAGAGTTACGCGCATTCGACCCGCGGTTAAAATAATATTAATCTGTGTTTGAGCAAACTTGAGCCAGGGATGATATCGGTTGTTATGTAAGTGTGAATGATCAATTGCTTATTCTAAAGTACACGATCATTAAGAATCGATTTAAGATTATTCACAGTCCATATAACAGTAATATGGAATTACTCGCTATCCAATTATATTTTTTCTGCAAATCAACCTATAATTGCTCCTTGATCAGCCTGTATCAATACAAGATCATCCCTCGTCAATCCTTATAGTCAAATTGCCAATCCCTAGTCCAATTTTTTGGTTGTGTGCATGCTTGAATCCTTATTAGCTTTTTCCCCTTTGGTTAGTGTCTTATGAGTGATCAGTTCAAAACGATATTCAACTAACAGTGCATTGACGAAAATATTCATTAATATAATCCAAATTAGGTCGAAAATTCATGACGTCAACACTCTTCCCCCTTATAGAAATTTACAAAAATTTTGTCCTCGAAATTTGCATTACTACTCAAATTCTCAAATAAATAGGGGTATTGACGTCTCGTTATATCCTTGCCTTCCCACATAACTCCTTTAGATCCACAATCTATAGTAGTTTTTCCGAGTACGACACCTTGTCGTCCATATAATTTCAAGGTCCTTTCCTCAAATACTTAAAAATCAGTTTTCCTCTTGACTACATCCAATTGTAGGATCTTTTGGATTGCAGGGTCCGATGCTTACGCGCTTTCAATCCCGGTTTACATTTTGAGCTCAACTTTGAGAGTGTCCATTAGTCTTAAAAGGTCGCTTACTTTCAATCATGTCCAACCATTTTCAATTCCAAAAGGCTAAGCCTTTTCCCATTTTTGCAAAAATAAAAGTTGCAAAAATTTTGCATTTTTTTTTGAACAACTACATGGCAAATTGCCGCCTTCGAGGTTTGAACCCCCGTTCAGACAATGCTACTTCCATCCTCGTGTACCACTCAGCTAAAAGTGCCGATGGTGTCCATAATTGCGTTCTTTATCAATTTAAGGCCAAAGTCCTTATCCAAACCCAAAACTCAAAATGTTCAATGCATAAAGGACTTAGTTTTTCCTTTCTTGCCAACTTAAAATGTCCCTCTTATAGACGAAACTTTAAGGAAAACGCGATTCCCTATTTGAAATTCCAAACGCGTTAGTCTTTTAACCATACAAGCTTTTTAGCAACTTTGCGCTATCTTTAGCCTGTCCCTGATAATCTTAATCACAACAATTAACTACCAGATAATCTCTGGACCAATGATCCCCCTATCTTTGAGCTCGTTCTAATAAACTGGAGTTTCACAAGCTTGACCATACTTTTGTTACACCACTCGAATAAAACTTTTATTCTCTTAATCGATGTGTAGTTCAGTTCATTATTGCCCCCTTCAACATCCTGAAAGTCTGCAGGGAGTCACTCTTTGCTCAAGTTTTCTGGCCTCGATGACCACTTCTTGCTCTCGTCGAATCGATCGATATAGGCATCCTCGAACTCACACCTACTAACAAGAGTCTCTTTTTGATATGGACTAATTCATAAATGTATTATTCGCTTTAGCCGGTCTTATACTGAGCCTCACGGTTTAAACCTCGTCTGAGTACCTTAAAGTGCCAAAACTTTTTCCAGTTCGCCAATCCATGAGGTTGTTTTCTTGGGATCACTTATCTATACTTGAAGTATCATCCACTAAATTTTCATCAAATCACCATTTGGATTTCACAAGCCCTCAATTCACCTTTTAATTATAAATCTAATATGAGGATGTTACCTCAACCACTTGAAGATTAGTGTAAACTAATTCTCCTTTATTACACTAAAAGTTTTTGGTACTTCTTCAAGTCTTTACTAATATCTCAAAAAGAAATCATCACTTTCGATCAAATGCTTATAATTCTTCAAATCATTAAGATCAAAAATTATCCAACTTCCATTAAATCCAATAGTCTCAATTGTCGATACACGTAAGCAACCACTCTTCTTTGTTGGCTTACAACGCGGTCCAATTCCTTATACAAGGCATCGTTAAAAATCTCATATCCACCAATGCCAATCGGAATTATCAATACCGGTGCAGTAGTTAACTTGTACTTAAGCTCTTAAAAGCTACACTTACACTTATCCATCAACTCAAACTTTTCATCCTTCTCCCATAATGGAGTCAAAGGCATGGCTATAATAGAAAATCTTTCTACGGATCGTCTGTAACAGCCAACCTATCCCAAGTAACTCCTTACTTGATCACCGTCGTTAACCTCGGCCAATTCATCACCAATTCCATTTCTCGCTCTGAGGTAATTAAGGTGATTTCCTTTGGAAAGATATCAAAAAAATTATCGCACCACTACGTCTTCCATCCTTAGTTCCCTAACCAACGTCTTGGTTATAGTCATCCAAATAATGTTGGCAACCTTCATCCAACAAACTAGTCACCTCAAGTAACGAAATAAAAAGGATCGAATGTCCTCCTTGATTCCCTACGAACTTGAAACTAGTACCACTTATTGAGTTAAACTGAATTATATTTCCATGACTACCCATCGTAGCTCATCGCTTATGAGTTAATCCATCTCAATGGTGACATCAAAGTCATACATCGCTAAAACCTTCAAGTCTATACTTCCTTCTCGACCATCAATAACTAAATTGCAACCTGAACATCCTATCACAGACAACATCTCATCATTTAACGAGGTAAAATTACTTAAAGCCGCTTCCAATAGTTTTTGTCTTAATCTTGCTAACTTAACAAATTGCTTAGCTATAAACAAATGCGTAGCTCCCCAATCAAATTTTGCATAAGCAGCATGACTGTACAAAGAGACCATACCCATAATCATAGCCTGCAAATCCCCCGCTTCTTTTCCAATGACAACATACACCTCTCCTTGCGCCAAAGGGTGATTAAAGTTGTCCTGCGGAGCGTTCCTTGCTGATTGTCCTTCCTACAGCTGTGTTACTTATAATTTCATTGGCTTGCACGGGCAGTTCCTCACTTAGTGGCCATGTTGATCACATCCAAAGCAAACTCTAGTCCTAGGAGAGATAGGGCATTTCCAATCGACTGCCCAACTTACGATTGTTAGGGTCGCTTCCTTAGTTGTTGGCAGGGACAATTCCTCGTAATATGGCGTTGTTGGCTACACTCAAAACATGCTCCACTCCTGGATGGGCATAGGATTGTTCCATGTTTCTTCCCACATAATTGGCACTGGCCATTCAAGTTGTATGCTGATTTCCCAAAATCTTCTTATTGGATGGGATGGGATATTTTCCTCCCGTCATTGGATTCTTTTCGAACCAATGATTATCCCCATGAAGCGCAGACTGCTATCCAGATGTGACTGCTCGTTCTACTATATTTTTTTCAATCAGCTAAGCCCTATAGTACAGTACATCATAATCCTTCAGATTCAAGAGCACCAGTTGTTCCTTAATCTCCGGTTTCAGACCATCCTAGAATCTCCTTGCTCTGTTCATTGGATCCTCAATCAATCTCGGTGCATACTTTGACAATTCAACGAACTTCACTTCATATTGATCCACTGACATTTGATCCGTCAAAGCCGCTGGAACTCAGCCATCTTTTGCCCTTTTCCGAGAAATACTTGCCATAAAAGGCTTTCACGAAGGCACCTACTTCGGAGCCATACATTTGGAAAATACCCTCTTTTGCATAGCCTCCTACCACGTATTGCATTGCCTTACGGTTTGTAAACAACCAATGTCACTTTGTTCTCTTCAAAGCACTTTAACAATACAAAAATCTTCTCCAATTCGTTGACCTGGACGGTTATGGCCTCAGGGTCACTCGTCCCAATGAACTTTGACAGCCTCAATTTTGGGAACTGTTCAACCAACTTATACATTAGCCGTTCACCATTCCCATTCCTAGCCAATGGGACTTCATTAGGCGCGACAACAGCGGCAGCAGTAGCACTAACAGGGGCGGCGGCAGCAGTAGCTTTATTCTGAACTTGCTACTCGATCCTATTCCCCAAGGCTTCCAATGCTTGAAAGATTTCATCCAATCTAGGATCCCCTAGTGTTCTACCTCTAACACCAGTCCGACCTTTTACTACCTTTCTTTTAGGGCTCTTTGTTTAGGATTGTTCATTCTGCAGGATTCTCAAAGAAACCTACTTTCCAATTCCACAAGAAATTAGAAACTATGAACAACCCACTTATAGTAAGAAAATCAAATAAACAAGCACGGGCACAGGGTATTTTCCAAACTAATTATCCCAAAACCCATCGTATCTTATCACTCCAGGTATTGACCGGGTTCTAATACCAAACTCGACGGGATGTCATGCCCCAATCCTTGAGCACACGATAATCCATGTTCTCTTTAGTCAAGTGAGTGTAACGTCCTAAGACGCGTCCTAGGATGCATCGCTAACCATTCTTTTTATCTTAATAGAAACAAATATTAAACCTCAGTCAAACATCAACAAGAGGGATAGTCAGAAAGATGGGCAATTCAAAATGACCACATCATTTTATTTCTTCCTAGATTAATCTTGGTGAATAAGTATATGTGCAACCTCATCATTGGGTACTATTCTAACAACTATCAAAAGATATAGGGTAAGGGGGTTAATCTACTTTATCCCTTATCCTTAGGGTTCAAGGTTTGGTCAGTCCAAAAGTCAGCAACCCAACATGTCTATAAAATGGTTAAATAATAACCAGTGAAATAAAATATTGGTGGGTTAAGGCTCTAAGCCTCGATTAGGGCACCAGCTTGCCCAAGGGATACCTAACAGGGAAATCCATCATAGCAAACAATCCACAATCACATCAATTCGCAGGCACCCTTACTTGGCCTTAGCATATTACCTTACACGATACTATTAATCACATACCAATATCAATGCATCAAGGAAACTTCATAATCAGGACACACATCAGCTCTTCTATACACAATGCACCCATGCGTGTTTCAATTATTATGACCTCTCGGATCTTTACCAACAATCATGCTGACAGTCTTTCGGTATAACTGAGTATTTATTGAGTACGCTCGTCTCGAACGAATGTATCATCACAACCACTCAGCGCACGCCCGTAATCATACGAGGGTTTAATCACTGCCACGAATGGCACACCAGTCCTTGAAAGGGGGTATTATCACGGCCACACAAGGCACGCCTACAATCATACAAAGGTTTTAGCAAGGCACACCCGCAATCAGGCGAGAGTTTCATCACGGCCACGAATGGCACGTCCGTCCTTGAACAGGGGTATTATCACGATCACGCAAGGCACGCTCACAGTCATACGGAGGTAACAGGTTTTCATTAGGTAAGCACGCAAGTATCCTCAACCACTCAAGCAAATTTCATTTTTCCAAGAACCGTCTCCCAACACAGGTACTACTCATGTCCTATGGTAGAATACCCAGCTCGGTTTGTGCTTTTTGTAACTCTAGGCTTGATTCACTCAACCACCTATTTTTTGATTGATGCGTCTCCAATTCTCTTGCTAATTTTTGGGCCGCTAAATGTAATATACCCTGGAGTAATTCTTCTTTGGGCTATTAATGTTTTGTCTGGCAAGGGGTTTTACCGGGAGATAACTCGGTTTTCTTTTGGTTCTCTTTGCTATACCATTTTGAAGACCAGGAATGATATCATCTTCCGTGGCCGGTTTACATTCCATCCAATAAGCTGCAGCTTTTCAAGGCGGTAAAGGATGAGGCCCTTGCTTTCAAAAGGGTTGAAGACAATCCCAGAAATAGGATGATGCAACGTAGTTGGGGGATATACCCTTGTATTTTTTATGTGGAGCTGTTTACGGCTTAGTATTAGGACTAGTTGGGTTCCCTTGGTCCCCTATTGTTCCTAGCTTGCTTGTTTGTCTCAACTTTGTGATCGCAGTACCCTTTCACTCCAACGACATGTTGTCCAGTTGAGTGCTTGTCGGTGCCGTGTTTCACCTTTGCTGTACAGTTCTTTGGTTGTTTGATTTATAAACTTACCTTACCAAAAAAAAAATGTAGTAAAATAATCACACGTAATCACCAGTACATATTAACTCATCGAACTTTGCATGTTTTCATTTTAAAACATATCGTCGAACCTTTAACTTGCAAAACACGACATATAAATTTGGCACCTCGGGAATTTACATTTATATGTCCACAATTATCCATTAAAAATCAATACACCATGTTTCACATCGATTATTTTTCAGGGCAAACAATTATTCAATCTTCAAGGCATTCATATCACGATCCACACGGGACATGCATGAAATTCACATACAAGGCAATCAATATCCCACATATTGTCTGTAAATTGTCACATTGCAATAATTCGACAATTAACTATTCCTGTAAATCAAATCTCACCACAATTAATTATTATGAAATAATTAATTTACATCTGAAAAATTATCATAATTAATTATTTAATTATCGCTAAAATAATTAATCATAATAAATTATTACAAACAATAAATTATTATTACTAAAAATAACAAATCAATATTTAATTATTTTTCGAAATAATTAAATATAATTTATTTATTTAAATTAACTTAATTCTTTAATTAGCACAAATTACGATTAAGCTATAATAAATTATCACTAAACAAAATTAACTAAATTAATCATTATCAAACTTAATTAACTATAACTAACCATCTAATCCGAATTAATCATAAACCAATCTAACTCTAAACGAAATTAGCATGCTAATCAAAGGATTAGCGCCATAACCCGCTGTTTAAGGACAGTGGCATGGTTGCAACCGCGGTGGCGAGGCAAATGCATGAACGCCGTTCAGCGAGGCTAGGCGGCATGGGGCCGGATCTCGCGGCTGAGGTGGCTGGCCGTTCGGCCAAAGAGGAGCCGAGAGAGGGGGGGTCAGCGGTGGCTTCGGCGTGGCTGAGACGGCTCAGGGATGGTCCGGCAGCGGCGCTATGGCCGTCCGGCGGCTGGACGGAGGGGCTGAGGCGGCGGCCGGTTCCCGTCCGTGAGAGGCCCGAGCAGCCCGAACCGTAAAGAGAGAGAACGGCTCGGCGGTTGGGACGGACGGCCAGCTGTCCGAGGCGCTCGCGGTGGCTCCAGAGGCGAGCAGGGGAACCGGCTGGTGGCGGAGGTGGTGCAGGTCAGATCCGGTTCCAGGGGTGGCTAACTCGGCCAAAACAGAGTCGGGGAAGGAGGTGGTGGCTTGGGCGCGGTTAACGGTGGAAGGCGGGGACTCTCCGGCGGCCGGCGGCGAGCAAAGAGAGCAGCAAAGCTGCTGGGATGGCTGAACCAGAATAGCCAAGGGAAAGACGAACCGAGGAAGAAGAGGAAGAGAGCGGCGGCTCGGTTGGTTCGTCGGTGGTCCGGCAACGAGCCAGCAGTTAGCAAGCTGTCCAGCGTGCAGCCGCGGTGGCGGTGGTGGCCGTCGACAGGGCTGCAACCGAAAGAAAAGAATTGCTGCAGCAGCAGGAGGGGCAGAGGTCGGGAAAAGAAGATGATGAAGAAGAAGAAAAGGTTGGGGGGCGCGGGGCTGCCGAGGGAGAAGAGGGGGAAGAAAAGTCAAAAGGAGAGAGATGTGATGGGCAGTAGGTGGGGCATGCAGAGGGGGAAGGGACGCGCGGAAAAGAAGGGGAAAGAAGAAAAGAAAAAAAAGGAAAGAAGGGGAAGGGAGGGGGCGGCGCACATTGGAGCGAAAAAGGTCGGGAAAGAAAAGTTGCTAAGTCCCAATTTAAATTCTCGGCCCAACGATCCTTTTCTGATGTTTCCGAACGAATCAAAAATTTTAAAAATTAATAAGACTAAAATCTAAAAATTTTGTTTTGACATCTTAGAAAATTCAATAATAGATTTTGGATTAAATTCATGGCTAAGTCGATCAATTGTAATTTTAGTACGTCTCAAATTAACGTAGAAATTACGTGCGTTAGACTCACGGTGAAAATAATATTAATCCGCGTTTGAGTGAACTTTAGCCAGAAATGACATCGGTTGTTATGTAATTGCAAGGGATTAATTGCTTATTCCAAAGTACACGATCGTTAGAAATTGATTTAGAGTTGTTCATAGATAATATAGAATCACTCGTGATTCAATTATATTTTTCTGCAAATCAACCTATAATCACTCCTTAATCAGCCTGTATCAGCACAGGATCGTCCCCTGTCAATTCTTATGGTCAAATCGCCAATCCCTAGTCCAATTCTTTGTTTGTGCACACACTTGAATCTTTATTAGTCTTTCCCCCTTCAGTTAGTGTCCCATGAATGATCAGTTCAAAGCGAGAATCAACCAACAATGCATTGAATCCAAATTAGATCGAAAATTCATAATGTCAGACATCTTAGCGGAGACAAGATATAGAAGGTGTAGTGAGTATACACATGTAGGGGTGAGCATGGCTTCAATGTAGAATTTGAAACCTGAAAATTGGACAGGTGGAACCTATCAAATTCCAAGTTGCAAGGTATACAGGGTGGGTTTCAAATTCCAAAAATTAAGAAACCTACTTTGACGAATAGATTCTAGATTTTAGGTTGGTGATCTATGTCTTCGCGCGATCTTGCAGTATTCTATGATGTTTCAATGATGACTGTATAATCTTAAACTATAAGTTTGAGTTTTTATTTTATAACTAAGACTTTTACTTTATTAATGTTTCAAATTTTTCATATGTATAAATATAAGTTGTGATCAGTGAATTATACCAGTAAGCGGTTGTCATTAAAAGTAATAATTCATTTTAATCAATAATACATATAGAACATAAATAAATCCTGAAACCAACCTTAGAACTTGTGATGGGATATGTTTCAGGTTCCAAGTTATATAGGGTAAGTTTTACAAAAAGTAGGCTTTAAATTCCAAGTGGAACTTATATGGAACCTACTCATCCTTACACACATGGCAATCACTTCTAGATGTTGGGAGAACTTCTATGCGTTACCTATATACTATTATAAGTGGTTTCTTGTGGGGACTATTTGTTGATATAGTGAAGCCGAGCTCACCTAAGGCCAATGAGCTCACGACTCGCCGGCCTAGGGCAAGGTTAGAGCTTGCTAATGGCTGGATGCACGGCTGTCACCATGATTGACAACCGGCCAAGGCCAAGGAAAAAGAAGAAAAAAAGTAAAAGTAAAAATCAATTTAAAAAATGAAATAATAAAAAATTTATTGAAAAGAGTGCATGTAGGAAAATATAGGGCGGAAAATATACTCTAGTTTATTTTCAAAATTCAGCTGAACATTAAAAAATATGATTATTTTATTGAAAAACAGTTTTCTGGAACATAATTTTCGGAAACGTCTCATTTTCTGCGATACGAATGGATCCAATAGATCCTTGAAGCCCGCTCTTGTAAGAACTAGGTCTATCCTAAACCATCTAAACTAAACCAAGCCCAAATTCACTAACAATAGACAAACAAGAGCCCCCACCAGCTTCTTTCTTCCGCACGCCCAGATGGTCGTCTTCCCCGAGTAACCACAGCCACCCAGAAGCTCCAACACCTCGGATCAATTTCAGAATAAAGCAAATTTAGCAACAACGCCTCATTATCTCATTTTAAACCAAGAATATCATATTTCATCACCAAGCATTTTTTTTAAAAAAAAAAAAGCACCAAACTTCCGCCTTCAGAACCGAAGCAACACGGCATGGAAGGTCCAGAAGATGAAGAGGTCAAACAAATAGAGAGAGAGAGAGAGAGAGAGAGAGAGAGAGAGACGAGAGTTTTCAAATGGAAGATGATATGGTCGCGTCCGTATTTGGGAGATCCCAACCGGGGTACGAAGCAAACATTTGTCGAAAATAAGATGATGTTTTGTTTCGTTTTTTGTTTTATTAATTGTATTTTAGTCCAGACCAACACTGTCACCATCACCATTGACCGGACACTAACACCGGACTGTCACTGGTGCCCACAAAGCACAAAGTAAATGGCGGTGTAGAAAAGCATTTGATCGTGGGAATGACTTGAGGCTTGATAAACGCTCTCGGATGACAAAAGAGAATGAAGCTTTCAGAGAGTTTTCATGAGCATATTGTCAAACTTGCGACCGGCTAGGAATAAACGAAGCTATCCGAAGATGAGATTCAAGGATTGACACAGACAAAAACATCAAACCAAGCACGAGATCAGTGAGAGAAACATCTCATCCCGGTCCAAAACACATGTTAACGTAGAGAGCTACATCTAGGCTTCGACTTCAATGGGAAGCGAACGGAGCAAAAGAGGTCCGTAAGAAAGACGTTTAATCATGGAGACCCCTACCTGGCTCGAAGACGGCGAATATGTGGCGAGTTCGAGTTGGGACGAACTATAGCCTGTTGCCTCTCTTTGTCTCTGATCCGAGATCCTTGGGAAATGCTTGAACCAAACAGCTAAGAGAACTCACCTTTGAACAACAAGAGCCAACAAGAGAACACCGAAACCGCTGGGAATGGTCGGAGGAAACACGCCAGAGAAGGGGGTCGGACGGTGGACCTGCCGGTGTCGGCCAAGGAGGACTAGGCGTTGGAAATAAGGAGGTCAAAGGATTCGTGAGTCCCTGGAGTCGGGAGAAAATATATGATATTGGAGCCCCTTTTGTGAACGTTCCCCTATGTGTGTCTAAAAATGAGGTCTCCCTGAGTACGTGGATTTTGTGGTGGATAAAGATAGTGGGTGCCGATGGAGGTGATGTAACGTCCTGGTTTCGCCCATGTACATATATTGTCCGCTTTGGGCCAAAGCCCGCACGGTTTTAAAACGCTTATGTACAAGTAAAGAATCCATATGCTTATAAGCTAGTCCAGGACTCCCTCCTTAGGCGATGTGGGACAAAAGACATGTCTCCTCCTCCCTTGCGCACGTCCGAGGACCGAGGCACGGACGCACCGCCATCCCTCCTCCCCGCGCACCGTCGCTTGGGCCTTCACACTCTCCCCCCCTTCGGGCACAGGGTCCTCACTGTGGCCCCACACGCGATCGGGAGTCAACTCTGATACCACCTGTAACATCATGGGTTCGCCCATGTACATATATTGTCCGCTTTGGACCAAGGCCCGTACGGTTTTAAAACGCATATGTACAAGTAGAGAATTCATATGCTTATAAGCTAGTCCAGGACTCCCTCCCTAGGTGATGTGGGACAAGAGACATGTCTCCTCCTCCCTTGCGCACGTCCGAGGACCGAAGCGCGGACGCACCGCCATCCCTCCTCCCCGTGCACCGTCGCTTGGGCCGTCACAGGTGACGCGATAGAGACAATAAATGCTGCGTTTGGTTCGGCATTTCCAAGGGGCTTTCAGGCTTGAAAGCCCCTTGGGGAAATGCTGAACCGTTTGGTTCAACTTTGAAGCCGGTTTTCAGCTTTCAACTGGCCTTCAAAATGCTAAAAGTCCAAAGTTAGTAGGGACTAGCTTTGGGCTTTCAATATTCCACCGAATGCTAAAATTATTTTTTCCTTCCAAAACTACCCTCACTAATTATTCATATTTCCGATTTTGCCCCCGATTATTTTTTTTTGAATTGAAAAAGGAGGCATCCCTTCGCGAGCCGGCGAAGGGCTACGGCCGCCGCCGAGCTAGATCGGGCGCCGGCGGTCGTCGGCGGAGGTCACCCGAGGTTGGGCGACCTCCGACGAGGGTCGTGCGACCCGGCCAAGGGCGCGGAGGTCGCCCAACCTCCGACGACCCTTGGCGAGGGTCACTCGACCCGGGGCCGCGCAACCCTTGGGTCGAGCGACCTCCAGCCCGGCCCCTTTTTTGGGTCGCGCGACCCTCGCCGGGGGTTGCTCGACCCGGGCGGCGGTTGCGTGGCCCTTAGGTCAAGTGACCCTCACCGAGGGTCGCCTGAGGTTGGGCGACCTCAGCTGACGGCCGTCGGCGCCAGATCTAGCTCGCCGGCGGCCGTAGCCCTTTGCCAGACCAACGAAGGGTTTAGTTCAATTTTTTTTTTTAAAAAAAAGATATATATACATATAATATCCATCAAAGCTCATTGCGAAAGTTTTTTTTACCAAACGCACATTCAACTCAAAGTCCATTTGCAAAAAAAATTTATCAAACACAATTGCATTTCCCCAAGTAGCTTTGGGCTTTCAGAATTTACAAGGCAAATGCTGAACCAAACGCAGCTGAAAAAGCTTCAAGGATGAAAGGAAAAAAGAAACCGACAGAAATGAAAAAGAATTGGCAAAATGCTTTGTATATTGATGATCTGTGTATAAATGCATGGATCCTATTTATGGTATAAGAAATGAAAGAAAAATAGGAAATAATATATAAGGAATATACAAAGAATTATAACTTTCCTATTCACCCAAATTATCACGGATCGACTAAATTAATCAGCCCGTAACAACGATCGATGCCACAATCAGAATCTCCAATTATATTTTCAACGGAAACAGGGCGCTCAAGGTTTTTCCTCAACTTCCTCGTGTTCTTCTCGTCCAGAAAGCAAGAAAATATTCAATAGTTTCAAATCGCCACGCCAATGCTGATGTGGCGTGTGCTTTTTTACTTCTGTCCAATGATAAGATGACATTTACCTGCTGAGTTGGGATAAAAAAAAGAAAGAAAAAGACCAAATTGTCCCCTCCTCCTTCCTCCAACCTTCGGGTAACAGCAGCAAGAAGGTGTCCTGGCCATGGCGGTCGTCATCCTCATCAGTGTCCCTCGTTCGTGACCCTCGTCATCTTCGTCGAAGTCCCTCCTCCATGGCCGAACGAGCCGTCTCGCTCGTGGCCTGGCTCCAGGTCTGGCCGAACTTTCAAATCGACCCGCCCCTTCGACGGTGATGGCCATCGTCATTTTCGTTGGCGTCCCTCGTCCATGACCCTCGCCAACGTCCCTCGTCCATGGCCGAACAAGCCATCGCCCCTCGCGGCCCGTCTCCAGATCTGGCGTTGCTCGACGCCGGCCACGGCCATGGACAAGCAACACGATGCCCGAACGCGTTTGGCCATGGATGGCCAGATCTGCAGATTTGGTGAGCGACGCCAACGAAGGTGACAACGGCCATGGACGAGGGACACAATGTCAGATCTGGAGTGTGAAAAAAAGAGTTTCGGAAGGGAGGCTCGGGCCGACCGCGAGCAACATCGGAAGTAGTCCTCCATCATCCACGGCTGCAATTTTTGCTTGTCCATGGCTCGCGAGGAGCCTAATCCACAGATCTAGCGACGGCGGATTGTCCATGGCCGTGAGTTTTGGTGGCAAGCTCCAACTCTCATCCATGGACGAACGATGTCGAAAATGGAAAACTCTTTGCTTTGCTGGAGTTGCAGATCCCTCATCGGCGCTGCCTGTGTTGTTCTGAGGGATCTGTTGTGAGGCTGTGACGGAGGAGAACGAAGGAGGGAGGAGGAGGGGAGAATTTAGTCTTTGTACTATTTTTATTCCAACTCATCAGCCACATGTCATATTATCATTGGACATGAGTAAAAAGGCATGCTGACGTGGCGGTTTGAAACCATTGAATTTTTCTCTAAGTGTTTGAGAAAGCCCCCAAAAGTGTCCGTGAGTGTAAAATGGAGTTAAAAGGAAAACGAGAGAGAGTCCTTGTCCTTTTTCTTGATTTTCGTTTTCTTCCCTGCCCCTTGTTCTCCGAATGGCATTGTAGGTACGCTATTGGGAACCTTGAATCTCGAATTTTCTGAGCTTGTCTGTCAAGAAAACTCAGAATCAACAAGTTCAAAAGCCATTGGCATCATTTTCTTTATTTATAACTATCGAAAGAGGGATATTTCCACGTACAATTCATTATTTGTTCTTTTGAGACCACATGAATGGTTAGTGGTTAGACATGAATTTGAAGAAGATGCGGACTGTTTGCAAAAAACGAATGCCGAAGAGAATGATCCTCGTTCTCGTATCGGTTCTTCTTGATTTCGTTGCAATTACACAAATAATTTAAAAGTGACTTATCCTTAGACAATTGTTGCAGATTGGTGATAAGCAAAAGATATAATCGTGCCAACAGAACCTTCCGTAAATTACAATTCAATGTGCAGTACATGAGCGCTTAGGGCATAAATGATAAAATTTCTAGTCAGAAATTGATTTCTGTAATATGAATAGATTTATTTATTATCTATTTTTATTCTTGGATGAGTTCGAAAGCAAAACAAAGTGTTTGATAATGATATAAAATTTTCTTTTTCGAAATAGAAATTTGTTTAATAACGACACAAAATTTCTTCATTTCAAGCGGCGGTGTAGGGGGAGGGGATAGCGATGGTGGGCAACCGACGGCGATGGGGGAGGGGGCGGTAGTAGGTGGTGATGACAGGCAGCTAGCAAGGGGAGGGGTTGGCGGTGGTGGGCAATTGACTATCGTGGCAACGAGAGGAGGGGGTGGCGGTGGCTGACGATTGGCATAGAGACGGTGGTAGGCGGTTGGTTAAGGAAGGGGGCAGTGGTGGTGGCAGCGGTGGTCGAGGGAGAGGGCGATAGTGGTGGGTGGCGGCAACTAAGGGAGGGGCGGATAACTAGGGGTTAGGGAAAAACTTCTACAAGTGAGAAGTAGAAAAAGAAAAATAATTTCTAATTTCTATTCTAAAAATAAAAAAGTAAGACAAATTATTTCGATTTCTATTCCAAACCTATTTTTGGAATACAAATCTGTTTAAATAAAAAAATAAAATTGTTTTACCAAATAAATTTCTGTTTCAGAAACAAATTTGGAAAAGAAAAATAATTCTAGAACTGAAATAGATTGGTTATCACATGCATCCTTACTAGCCCAATTCTAGAAAAATAAGAACACATACATCCTCATCTTGAAGAAGATCGGATGATTACCATTTCGCAAACGAACACACTGGTCGATCGACTTGATCCATCCAAATGCTCCATTGCATTTGCGGCCCCAATCCATCAAGTACAAGCAAGGGATCAGTTTATGTGACATTAATTGAAGAGGTTTGATCCGGTTGATGATTCCGGAAGGCGTGCGTCGGCTCTATGTTAAATTTTGTACCTTGATGACCACTTGTAATTGAAACATCATCAATGGAATTTGAACTCTGGAGCTCATGTTCGAGGAGACAATAACAGTGCCATTCTTGTCCCGGTATCTCGTACAATTGAGCCAAGTTGTGGGGAGGAAAACGCATATCTGGGTGAAAGATTAACATGGTTTTGGGATTTGTTCATGACGATGAGCACTGCCCCTTTCAGAACAATAAATAAGCAAATGTTTTTTTGACGATTTGCTATACATGAACTTAAAGGTGATGGATAAAAGAATTGACTAAGGGCGGCAGTTGCAAGACTCGAGCACGTACGTAACTAAATACAACAACTAATCACGGATTTACTCTGACTAATTAGTTCTCTTCTATTGGCAAATCGCTTGGAACTTGGAAGAACGTATGTTTGTTTATCATATTTTGTTGAGGATGATTTAACTCTAATATCAAAAGTACGCACAGAAGAAGAAAAATAAAAGGTGAGAAAAGGGATAGAATAAATCGCATCGATAAGATTAGCAGACTAGACCCACATTATTTTATTAATTTATTATTGCAACATAAGTCGAAAAAACTATGGTTAGTTTTATTATTTCTGGTTGAAAACGTAGGTAATTCCTGATTAAAAAAAAAAAAAGTTAAACTGTGACCTAAAATATGCGAGTGGTTAGATAGATCTATTTCATCTGCTTGTAAAACATGTTGCTACTCCTTTATCTAGTAATTAATTATTTCTGGTCCAGTTTCCTAGAATTCTGAGAGCGAGTAGACTTTTATCGAAGAAATAACTACATTAAAGATTGATTGAGGAAGTAAAAAATTTCAAGAAAGACATCTTGATCCAACCAGATACATCTCAACTTTATCCCGTCAGAGGGATCTGCGTGCTCCGTGGACCAGATCATCCGCGTCGGCTCCAGTTCTGCCTCCACGGTTGATGCTCTTCTTTATGGTCCCGGCTTTTTCAGCTCGCATATCGTCTCCATTATCGGCACTTATAGGCAGTTGATCCATAATTAAAGTAGGGTTTGTGTTCTTTGGATTGATGCGCGGTCATGTTTTGAATGCTTCTTTATCTTTACGTGGGGTGAGTTAGGGAAGATGGGGCACCACACACATGCTTTAGCACCCGAGTGCTTTCGACTTTTATCATGACGTCGCATTCCTACTTTGAATGGCGAAGACCATCCCCTTTCATTCTTGTTTTTAATATTGTTTCTTCAAATTTAAACAGAGTCATTCTGATAATCCAAAACCTCAATCAAAACTCAAAAGTACTTGCTCGAAACGTCCGAAGCAGCAGAGGAGCAAGAGAGGTTTATCAGCTTGGGCAACAAGCACGGAAATAGATGTTCTAAGAGCAAATTGAGTGGATGACGATGCTGCTGCTGCTACAAAAGGGAAGTCGTCCGTTCCCTTCCTCAGAAAATCTTGAAGAGCAAACCACCGTGAGTAACAAAGAAGGGAGCGAACACTAGCGACTCAACTGCCAGTAGCTGGATGAGGATGTTGAGTGCTGGGCCTGAAGTGTCCTGCGGATTGGCAGGGGTATGTCCCATCTCAACTGCACAGCGAAGCCTCGATCCATTAGGAAGGGTCCTCGCATGCTCCAAAGCACCAGCCTGAAAGCAAATTCAAGATACTTAGGGAAAAAAATCTGTTAGGTCACACAACTTTTCTTAGCAGGTCACTGAACCACAACAGATGAGTACATCGAAAAAAACTAGCTTTCGAGCAGTTGGAGCAGCTGCATACCCTAATGTTCTCTTTCGCTTTGTCCCTTGCTCCACCAGTGAAGGATGCCCAAGTTGCAATCTGTTTAAAACCAAGCCCAACGACTAATATTCATCAGGAAAATACGACAATCAAATGAGACAACCGATGTGAAGCCACAACAATTGTCATTGATATGATGATAAGAGCATTAATCAGCAGTTCACCAACATACACAGATTTTGTTCAACAATGCAGAAACTACAGTTTGTTAACCCTGTTTAACGAGCATTCTATCAGAGAGATGTATGTCAAGCAACGTAAACTACCAAAATAGATTGACATTGATCATTTCGGTAAAGATTACCCAAACAATGGAGACGAGAGAGCCAGCCAAAATATTAAACAGCATCTCCACACCAAAGAAGGTCCCGACCATAAGTGGTATAAGCATGACAAGGGCACCAGGTGGAATCATCCCCCTGATAGCTGCATCAGTTGAAATTTTGACACATTTAGCATAGTCAGGTACCCCAAAACCATGCTCGATTCTTGAAATGTCCTGCTTCAAGACCTCATCAGCCATCTTCACTCCTGCACTTCCCACAATTTTCATGATCATATCAGAGAACTTGAGAGAGAGAATGGCACCCAAGATCAAACCGATGAAGGTCATCATTGTCAGGACTTCAATGGGAGAAATTGCTGCACGACTCACAAATGCACCAAACAGAGCGAGAGACACCAGGACAGCTGATCCAATGGCGAATCCCTTCATACCAGATAAAAAACAAAAAAAGGTCCATATAGTATTAGATTTAAACAACAGAAATCAGAATTGGACAATTGGGTTAATATTGAGATAGATGAAGGGCAGCAAATCAAGGAAAGAAAGGTGATTTTAGCCAAACATCATGCTAAACCAGCAAGAATCTAGAAAGGCTTACATAACTAATGTATTATTTAGTCATTTATGGTGAAAAAGAAAGTAATTGGACAATAAGCACAAATTCTGGATGACATGAACGTAATTTCATGAAAAGTTCCGATGCAAGAGGCAAAATTTCCGATATTGTATTCATATGCAAGGATTGCCTGTACCTTTTCACTGGTAGCAGTGGTATCGCCAGCAGTGTCGTGGGCTTCAATTTTCTTAGGAATTCGGTCACTCAAGCAAGCCATTTTAGCAATAACCCCTGCATTGTGGCTGATGGTACCGTAAGCATCTATGGCCAATCCAGTGGGCATGGTACTCAGCATCCCAATGGCAGCCATGGCAATTCCATACGTGGCAGCAAAACTGAAACTCACCAAAATGCTAATGGCAATGGCAATAATTGGGATAATGGCATTGGCAAGGCCAAACGGTCCAGCGCCATCTTGGACAGGGCTTCAGAGAAAAAGAAAACGTAATCAGAACAAGACCATCAACAGTCATAAGGATTCATATCATTCATTTACTTTGGAAATTTTAATACCAGTAGCGATTCTTGGTGTAACATTCGAGGAAAAACTCACTAATTTGCCTAGCCCAAAGACCGACCAAAACACACAACAACAGCTCCCTGCAAGATCGTATCCATAATTAGCGAATACATACATTGACGTATTGATCCAATCCTGTAAAAGTCCACTGACATTTAAAGCATGTCACATGAGCGACATTAAAAGAAAGCAGCATATAGGATCAGAAAGAGATAAGCGTCATAGAAGAGTTTACAGTTTCTTCACAACTTTCTGCGACCCAAAGTTGTAAATTGCGAATGTTGAGGGCAGAGCAATCCAGCTAACGATAATAATTCCTATACTCATCAGACATGAGGAAACGAGAAGTTGCCATTTCAATGCAGGCCTGATTTCCACTTCCTTGATTCTAAAGAAGCTGGCCATAAAGAGAGTTGTGATCAAGCAAACAATGATACCCATAGAGCTGATGAGCAGGGGATAACACATAGCAGTGAAGTCGTGATTGATTCCGAAGGAAGAGACGGAAGCAACAACCAGGGCAGTGCAGGATGATTTGGCATAAAAGCCAAAAAGATCAGTCCCCATACCAGCAATATCCCCAACAACATCACCAACATTATTAGGAATCACCTGGATGATTAAGATTAACCCCTTTATGACTAAAGGTGAATGATATACTTAGGAGATAGAGCAATGGTAAGAGAGCACATACAGCTGGATTTCGCTTATCTTGTTGGAAATTTGGCTCCAGCCAATCAACCAGATGAACACAAACATCAGCAGCCTTAGCATAAATTCCCCCACAGGCTCTTCCAAAGAGAGCCATGGAAGCTTCACCAAGACCATAGCTGGTTATAGCCTCAAAAAGACCTTCCCAGTTATTGCCATAATACCACTTGAACAGACAGATTGCAAGATAGAGCCCGAGAAGACCCATAGCAGCAAGAAGAAATCCCATAATTGCACCAGACCTGAAAGTAACAATGAAAGTTCTTCCAACACCATTTCTCTCTTCCATGGCAGTCCTTGCATTACCATGGAGAGCAATTTTCATGCCAAGGAAACCAGAGAGGACTGATGTGAAAGCTCCAAGTAGGAATGAAACAGTACTGAAAACGGCAGTGGCAAGTGCAGGCTTGCACATGTTTGAGGGATCAAGCACGCAAGGCCGGCCTTGAGTGCCAAAGCTCTCAACAGAGCCAAGGAAGAGGAAGATTAGAATTGCAAAAGCAACCATGAAAACTCCAACATATTGGTACTCCGTGAACAGAAAAGATTTCACACCTGTTACAATCCCAAACGATAACTTTAGCCTCTCTATCAAGCAAATAAAGCCATAAATCTGATCCTTGATAATCTGCGGTATGTGTGACAAAATAACATATAACTCAGTTAAATCCAGTTACTTTATTCCGCTGCCTAGTTTTGTTGAACCTTGATCCAGTTAGCAATTAAACCAAATTTCAACAATAATTTAATAAGTTGAAGTTGTCGATGATGCAAAGAGGTCATCAATTCACTAAACAAGTTATCAATGCACAAGATGTTTGTTCGGATTCCAAGATTGATGCACATGTTAAGAATAGTTTTTATTGTAGTGTTGTTTTCAAGGTTTTGTTCATATGTCTATGTCATGATTGATTGTTTTTCTAGTCTAGTTTAATGTTTTGTAAATTCTTGAGAATTTCGACCCAAAAAAAAATTCTCAAGAATCTATCTCCTTAGGGTGCTAAAAATATTTAATGAGTCATTAAGTGTAAGAGTCATGTAACAAGCTCATACAAAGGCAAGTCTTAGGGTCATTTCGATTAGGTGAAATAAAGTGAAACAAAAAGGCTTATGCATCTCAATCTCTTCATTGAGTTATGTGAGTTGTGAGTACTTTACCTTCAAAATTATCTCATCAAATTGACCTCAATGAATATTAGAATATTTAAATAATGAACCATGTCTTCATCTAATAACTTAAGCTTTTAGAACAACTGGCTATAATCCCACAAAATCTCATGTGGTATCAGAGTTAGAGATCCTGAGTTCAAATTTTTTCTTGGCTCATTTGCTTCCTCAATTAAATTTCCATACTTAATAGTAGGCAAAAGGACCAGATTAAACGTGAGAGGTAGTATTAAAATATTTAAGTAATAAAATACGTTTTCATTTAACAGTTTAAGTTTTTAGAACAGTTGACTGTGGTCTTAGAAAATCTCATAACGAATACTCAGCTCATGTCTTACCAAAAAAAAAAATCAAGGTAAGTGGGCTGTTAGAATGAAAGCTTCACTCAACACCTATGATGTAGGGGAACTTGTGAAAACAGGCTCCGATGAGTTGGAGGATGAAGCCACCTTGAATCAAAACGAAAGGATTCTCTTGGAGAGGGTTCAAGCAAAAGATTAATATGCCTTATCAATCATCTATGAAGCTTTAGATGATTTGATGTTCAAATTGAACTCTATTATTGTTAGGGAGGCATGGGATATCCTTCACAATACACACTAAGGAGTTACAAAAGTAAACGAGACTAAAAAGAAAAATCTCAATTGATGATAATTCCAAAATTTCAGTTGAAGGCAAAGGTACTTAATTATGTCATGATTTTGCTTTCCTTGGAAATGGATATGCAACACTGGATTGGAACTATTATTTTCCATTTGATCATCTAGAGAGCCTTTGTGAATCTTCTTCTCTAATCACAAGCTTCTCACTCGATCCTTTGTGCCCACATATTCTTGATTTTAAGCTCAACCCTCATGATGCAAATCAAGATGGGACTGTGATAATCGAGGAAATGGGTGCACAGAACGAGCACAAGAAAGGTGTTTTGCTACTCCATAACAGTGACCAAGAAAATGGACACAGTGAAGTGGGTGTTCATGATAAGAAACGCCCAAAAGACGAGCGATAGCCATGACAATAGCAGAACGCTATCGAGTAAGCAAATATCACAGAACTTTTACATGCCGATAACTCGTGCAACAAGGGAGCTCAATATCGTGATGACCCTCTTGAAGAAACGATGCCAAGAGTTAGGCATTCATATCCGCTAGTGGTCCCATCGCAAGTTGATGAGCCTCCAAACTCTCATTACGAATGTCCAGGAATGGGAGGAGACTCAGAGAAGGAAAAGCAGCTCAGAATGGTGGCGAATTTGCTTGACCTAGAGAATAAACTAAGGAGGAAGTCCCTCATATACAGCTAGAGAATAAGAGAAAAAGGCTGAGACAAGCTTATTTCAAAGCAAACTACAAGAAAAGGAAGAGAATTTGGTATGGGGGAGGGGGAAGGGGAAAGGAGGAGGGGGGGTTCGCTAGCAGTTAAAACAAATTTTGGCTATAATTTAGTAAGTTGAAGTTGCCGATGGTGCAGAGAGGTTACCAATTCACTAAAAAAAGTTATTGATGCACAAGCTGTCTATTCGGATTCCAAGACTAGTGCGCAAGTTCAGAAGAGTCTTTATTATAATGTTGTTTCTCATTTATGTCTCAACTAATCATGTTTCTAGGTTTAGTTTAATTTTTTTGTAAATTCCCAAGACTCTATTAATTGGAATGCTAGAAAAATTTAATGACTTATTAAGTGTAAGAGTCATATAACAAGCCTATATAATGGCAAGTCTTGTGATCATTTCGATAAAATGAAATAAGGTGAAATAAAGTGGAACAACAAGGCCTACTTGTCTCCTTCTCTTCCTTGAGTTGTGTTAGTTGTGAGTATTTTACCATTAAAATTATCCCATCAAATTAGAATCAGAGCACACAATTGTTAGCTAGGTTCACTCCTATGTGGAGGAAACCCAATGAATTGTAAGCCCAAAAAGGCTTGAGTCCATATGATAGGTCATATTCACTAAGTGGAGCAGCAAAAAGACGCCGCAACAAGAGAGAAAGAAAAAGCAGAAAATCTAAAATGTAGGCCAAAGTCTGATTTACATCAAACTAGTATCAGAGGTCGATTTGTGGTCCATTGAGCTAAAATTTTATCAACGTGTTCATGGTGCACTCTTCTCGAATTTGAATGGTTTGATTTTAATTTGAAACTTCCTACATCAAGTTCTTTGTTGGTTGAACAAAATCTACGTTATTTGGTCAGATTTATCCTTGATCTCTTGTAAAGTTTATATATATTGCCAAGAATAATATTCTTGAGGTCTTTGCTTCTATGTACCTCTAAGATTTACTAGAGAAGAATTTTGTTCAACCAATTTTGTTGATAGTGAAGATTTTTGGGTGGACTCCAATCATGTGGTTTTTTATCTCCTCACACTGAGGAGGTTTTCCACATTAAAATCCTCTTGTGTTCGCGTGCTTAATATTTATTTTACTCTATTATATCGGTTCATATTAGGTTTATACAAGATGGAAGATTATTTTATTCCGTTACGTTAATCCGATACTGTTCGGATTGTTACCGTTCTCCCATCATAGTGGTATTAGAGCTTCAGGTTATTGTTTGATTTTTCTGCCTTATGTTAAACAATGAAAACGAATACGAGTTGAATGGTTACATTGAATGGTTCAAATTATCATACTTGGAAAGGAAAGATGGACGACTTTTTATATGTGAAGAATTTTTATTTGTCCATATTTGCTGAAGAGAAACCGGAGAATAAAATTGATGCTAAATAATCTATATTTCATCGTCAAGTGTGTAGTTATATTAGACAGGGAGTGGATAATAATGTTTTGAACCATATTATTGAGAAAATACATTCACACAGTTTATGGAATAAGTTCGAACAGTTATATGCTTGAAAGAATGGAAATAATAAAATATTTTTGATTAAATAGATAATCGCTCTGAGATTTCGAGATGGTACTCGTTTGAGTGACTATTCAAAATTTTTTCAAGGAATTATAAATCAGCTGGCTACGATGGGAATCCAGTTTGATGATGAGATACATGTATTGTGGTTGCTTGGTACTCTACCGAACTTGTGGGAGATGTTCCAAATGTTTTTGTCTAATTCTATCCTAGATGGTACGATTATCATGGATTTAGCCAATAGTAGTATTTTTAATGAAGAGATGAGAAAGAACCACAAGGTTCATTCTCTTCACATTCTAATGCCTTGGTCGTTGAGAAAAGAGGAAGAAGTGACTCTCGAGGTCCGAAAAATAAAGATAAAAGCAAAGACAAATATAATAACTTTGCTAATGTTGAGTGTCGTTATTGCCATCAGAAGGGACATATTCGGAGATTCTGCCGTTTGTTCAAAAAGGACAAACAAAAAGAGAAAGGTAAAGAGAAGAAAAGTGATAATTACAGTAATGACAATCGCATTGATGCACTTAAAGAAGACTTTCTCATTTTTTTTGATAATGATGCTATGAATTTTGTATCTCATGAGATCAGTTGGGTAATTAATAATGGTACATCTATTCATGCTACATTTCGTAGGGATTTCTTTATATCATACAAGTGAAGTGACTTTGAATCTATGAAGATGAGAAATTACAGGCTTGCTCAAGTTGTAGGCATTAATGATGTGTGCCTAGAAACCAGTAATGGCATGAGGTTAGTATTAAATAATGTTAAACATATACATGATTTTCGCTTGAATTTGATTTCCACCAGCAAGCTAGATGATGTGGGGTATTGCAACGTCTTTAGTTATGGTTAATGGAAGCTCACCAAGGGTTCTCTGGTTGTGGCTATACGTGAAAAATATTCTTCATTGTACATTATACAAGCAAAGTTGTCCATGAACAAAATTAGTGCAATAGACAGTGAAGATACAACTGACTTATTGCATAAGAGGCTCAGTCATATAAATGAGAATGGCTTGTCAATATTGGCCAAGAAGAAGCTCATTTAAAAAATGAAAAGTTCGGTGCTAAAAAAATGTGCACACTGTTTAACTTGAAAACAAAATAAAGTTGCATTTAAAAGCTCATCTCCTTCAAGAAAGCCAAGTATACTCGATTTAGTGCATTTTGATATTTGTGGTCCTATAAAAACAAAATCACTTAGTGGCTCTCTATAGATGATTTTTCAAGAAAAATTTAGATTTATACCTTGAAAACTAAAGATCGAGTATTATATGGTTTTAAGCAGTTTTAGGCTTCAGTTGAGAAACATACTAGAAAGAAGTTGAAATGTATTAGACCTGATAACAGAGGAGAGTATGTTGGACCTTTTGATAAATATTGTAGACAACAAGATATTTAACATCAAAAGACACCTCCCAGAATGCCTTAGTTAAATGGCTTACCTGAGAAAATGAATTGAACACCAATTGAAAGGGTAAAATGTTCACTTTCACAGTCAAAACCACCTTGATTCTTTTGGGATGAGGCTTTAAGTACAGTTGCACATATGTTAAATTTTGCTCCATGCGTTCCTTTAAAGTTTGGACATGCAAATATGTTTCTTATGATTATTTGCGCGTCTTTGGGTGTAAAGCATTTGTGTATATTCCCAAAAATGAAAAGTCTAAACTTAAAGTGAAAATACGATGATGCATATTTATTGGTTATGGATAGGATATGCTTGGCTACAAATTTCATGATCCACTTAAAAAGAAAATTGTAAGAAGTAGAAATGTAGTGTTTATGTAAGATTAGACAATAGAGGATTTTGAGAAATCAAAGATGATTTCAACACCACAAATTAGTGATGATTTGGTTGATTTGGATCCAATTTCTCTCAAAAATATTTCTACACAAGTTGATAAAGAGCAACAAGAAGTTAATGTTCTAGATAATGCACATGTTCTTGAGCATGTTCAAACAGATGATATTATTCCTAAACTAGAGACTTAAGTAGATGTTCCATCGGATCTTCTGATTCGGAGATCTGTTAGAGACTAACGACCGCCAACGACCTTCCATTAGGTATTCTAAACATGAGTATGTTTTATTGATTGATGTAGGTTAACCAGAGTGTTATGCATAAGTAATAGAAGATGAGTACAAAAGTAATTGATTTGATACTATGCGAGATGAGATGCAATGACTCTATGAGAATCATATTTTTGAGCTGGTGAAATTACCAAAAGGTAAGAGAGCTTTGAAGAATAAGTGAGTATACAGGTTGAAGTAAGATGAACATATGTTACAACCACTGTACAAAACTAGATTAGTTGTTAAGGGATTTGGTTAGAAAAAGGGCATTGATTTTGATATATTTTCATCGGTGGTGAAAATGTCTTTTATCCGTATAGTACTAGGCTTAGCAGCTAGCCTAGATTTGGAAATTGAGCATATGGATGTTAAAACAGCATTCCTACATGGTGACTTAGAGGAAGAGATATACATGGAACAACCTAAGGGTTTCAAAGCGAAAGGGAAAGAGAACTATGTGTGCAAACTGAAGAAGAGTCTCTATGGCCTAAAGTAAGCACCGAGAGAATGGTACATAAAGTTTGCATCAGTTATGACAAAATAGGGCTATAAGAAGACTTCTTCAGAAAACTGTGTGTTTATCTAAAAATTTTATGATGACGACTTTATTATTTTCTTGCTTTATGTTGATGATAAACTAATTGTTAGCAGGAATACTTCACGAATTTAATTATTGAAGAAATAGTTAAGCAAGTTTTTTGCCATGAAAGACTTAGGCACAACAAAGCATATTATTGGCATTAGAATTACTTGAGACAGAGATACTAAGAAATTGTTCTTGTCGCAAAAGAAATATATCAAGAAGATCTTTTAGAAATTTTACATGGATAAAGCTAAAGTGGTTAATACACCTCTTGTTGCCCACTTTAAGTTGAATATAAAACAAAGTCCTACAACTGATATAGAGAAGAAAGATATGGAAAGTGTTCCATATGTCTCAGTTATAGGAAGTTTAATGTATGTAATTGTATGTACACGGCTAGACTTGGCACACGCAATTGGTGTTATTAGTCACTATTTGTCAACTCTAGGCAAGAATGCAATGAAGTAGATTATGAGGTATATTTGGGGAACTTTCAATTTGAAACTCAGTTTTGGGACTGGAAAACTTGAGTTAGTTGGATACACAGATTTCAACTTGGCAAAAGACATTAATACTCATAAATCTATTTCTGGTTATTTGATTTCTTTTGCTGGTGGGGTTGTGTCATGGAAGTTAAAATTACAGAAGTGTGTTGCACTTTCTATAACCGAAGCTAAATTTATTGTAATGACTGAAGCTAATAAAAAGATGATATGGCTGAAGAAGTTCTTAGAAGAACTTGGGTTCAAGCAAAAGAGGTATGCGTTATTTTGTGATAATTAAAGCCCAATTCATCTTGGTAAGAATTCATCTTTTTATTCTAGATCAAAACACATTGATGTTATATATCATTGGATAGGAGATGTTCTAGATGAGAAGTTCTTGGAATTAGAGAAAATTCATATTGACCATAATGGTTATGATATGATGATGAAGACTCTATTAAGGGAGAAGTTTGAACATTGCTAATTGATAGCAAATATGGTAAATCTCTCCACATCGTTGTGAGGGGGAGATTTATTAATTGGATTCACTCCTAAATAGAGAAAACCCAATGAATTGCAAATCCAAAAGAGCTTAAGCCTATATGGTAAGTCATATGGAGAAATACGATGTCTCACTATCTTTTAAGTGGAGCTGCAAAACAACGTAGTAACAAGAGAAAGAGAGAAAGCAGAAAATCTGGGATGTGAGACAAAGTCTAATTTACATCAAGCCAGTATCGGAGGTCGATTCGTGGTCCGATTGAACTGAAATTTTGTCAACATGTTTGTGGGGCACTCTTCTCAAATCTGAACGGTTTGATTTTCGTTTGAAGCTCCTTACATCAGGTTCTTTATAGGTTGAACAAAATCCATATTTTTTAGTCAGATTTATCCTTGATCTCTTGTAAAGTTTATACGCATTACCAAGAATAATATTCTTGAGGTCTTTGCTGCTATGTACGTCTAGTATTTATTAGAATTTCATTCACCCAATTTTATTAATAGTGAAGATTTTTGGGTGGACTCCGGTCTCGTAGTTTTTTATCTCCTCACATTGAGGAGGTTTTCCACGTAAAAAAAATCATCTTGTGTTTGCGTGCTTGATATTTATTTTACTCTACTATATCGATTCCTATTAGGTTTATACAAGATGAGAGATTATTTTATTCTACTGTGTTAATTTGATACTGTTCGGATTGTTACAGTTCTCCCATCAATGGTTTGTGATCATATACTCAACAAACACTTAACTACCTCTTCAATACCCACTTCTAACTAAAGAAAATTATGGTAATTGGGCTGTTAAAATGAAAGCTCTACTTGGCACCTATGATATAGTGCTACTTGTCAACACAGGCTATGATGAGTGATAGAACAAATCTACCTTGAATTAAAACTAGAGGAATACCCTAGAGAAAGTTTGAACAAAATATCAATATGCCTTGTCAATCATCTATCAAGCTTTAGATGATTCGACATTCAAAAAAGTCTCGTGTGCTACTATTACTAAGAAGCCATGAGATATCCGTAATGACACATACTAAGGAGTGCAAAAAGTAAATTTAGGCAATTAAAAGAAAAGTCTTGGTTGGTGCTAATTCCTAAAATTCTCGTTGAACGCAAAGGTATTAAATTATGTCATGATTTTGCTTTTGCAACACCAGATTGGAATTATTATTTTCCATTTGATCATACAGAGAGCCTTTGTGAAGCTTTTTCTCCAATCACAAGCTTCTCACTCGATCCTTTGTGCCCACAAATTCATGATTTTAAGCTCAACCCTCGTGATGCTATTCAAGAAGGTCTTGATGATCAAAATTATTTTGCAAATGGGACTATGATAATCGAGGAAATGGGTGCATAGAACGAGCACAAGAAAGGTGTTTTGCTACTCCATAACGGTGACCAAGAAAATAGACACGGTGAAGTGGGTGTTCGTAAAAAGAAACGCCCAAAAGACGAGCGATAGCCACGACAATAGCAGAATGCTGTCGAGGAAGCAAATATCACAGTACTTTTTACATGCCGATAACTCGTACAGCAGGGGAGCCAATATTGGGATGACCCTCTTGAAGAAACGGTGCCAAGAGTTAGGCATTCATATCCGCCGATGGCCCCACAAAACTCTCATTAAGAATGTCCAGGAAGTGGGAGGAGACTCAAAGAACAAGAAGCAACTCAAAGGTTGTGAATTTGCTTGACCTAGAGAACAAACTAATGGATGATTTTCTTGAGATACAGTTAGACTGCATTGGGTAGTCAAAATAAAATTTGGGATCGGACAAAATTTATCATATCCTACATTTTGTGTCACTCAAGATAGGATAAAGTCGGATATGAGAGAAACATAAGTCGGATAAAATTATCCCATTGGGAGATGTGATAAATGTGAATATGATTTATAATATCCATAATAAGAAAATTATTTTTCTCGAATAACAAACCTCTTAAATTAACAAATTTAAAATTATATCTCAATATAAATAATATTTGAATTTCAATATAAGAAATTCAAAATAACAAAAAATAACAATATTTTTTAAAATTTAATCTTAATTTTATTTATATATTCGAATTTAATTCTATCTTATAATGTAAATTCAATATATAAATATAAATATATATTTATACTTATTACATGGTTTAAGTGTTGTAGTATTTTAGGTATGTTATTATAGTTTACTATCTAAATTTTATTAGAAAATAATGGAAGGGGAAGCAAGAAATAAAAAAAATTACTTAAAAAAGAGAGGAAAATAAAATAAAAATAAAGTAGGAAAAAGGGACACAAGAGATTTTAACCATCTCCGTTTATAATTTTTTTGTTCATTTATGTTGATATGTTGTTTATATTAAACAATGTATATGATATGACGTAAGTATAATCGACTTTATGGCTATGATCATTAAATGGTAGATAGGATATGGTAAAATCCTTGAATTTTATACCATGTCCTAACTTGATTAAAAATCCATACGACCAAATCTAGTCCTAGAGGATAAGAGAAAGAGATAGAGACAAGCTTATTTCAAAGCAAACTACAAGAAAAGAAAGAAATTTTGGTTTAAGGGAGAATGATGGTAATTAAATCAAATTTCGGCTATAATTTAATAAGTTGAAGTTGACGATAATGCAGAGTGGTTATCGATTCACTAAACAAATTATCAATGCACAAGATGTCTATTCGAATTTCAAGACTAGTACACGAGTTAAGAAAAGTATTTTTTATAGTGTTATTTTCAAGAGTATGTTCGTATTTCTATGTCTTGACTTATTGTGTTTCTAGTTCTAGTTTAATATTTTGTAAATTTCTAAGAATCTATCTCCTTGGAATGCTAGAAATATTTAATGAGTCATTAATTATAAGAGTCACATAACAAGTCTATATAATAACAAGTTTTATGATAATTTCGATAAGGTGAAATAAAGTGGAACAAAAAGGCCTTTTTGTCTCATTCTTTTCCTTGAATTGTGAGTTGTAAGTATTTCGCTTTCAAATTTATCCCATCAAATTTGTACAAGATCTATGCCTCTAACTTTCAACAGTTCCAAGGAATAAAAGAGCCTGGCCTCCAATGCCTCCAAAAGAGTAATTCAAACAATTAGGGATGAGCATCGATCTAAGATTGACATCGATCTAACCCTGGATTGGCCCAACCTGATTGTCCTAATTCGGTTCCTAGGGATATTGGGCCGGTCCTTGGTCTTAGGATCCCCAGACTTGAATTATGTGAGTTGATCCTCAGTACTAAGACTTTAAAGTTGGTTCAACTGGATCAACCATGTGTATATTATATATTTTTAGCTACATTAAATTTTAGCACCTCTGCCCATGTTCTTTTTTATGCTATTCTACCATGTAAATCAAAAAGTAGAAACCCAACCCAAATTCGACCCCAAAAAAATTTAGATTCGATAGAAAAAAATAGAAACCATCTTTGTTCACCTCATTGTGGTCGCTCGCCTTTCCCCTCTACTCCCTCGCCTCACGAGCACAACTCAGCTGATGAAATTGCTCTCCTCTCTGATCCACCTTAAAAATGCAACTCAATAATTGCCAATGAAAACTTATGTTGTTATCTTATGTTAGATTTATGTTGGATATATATATCGGTGTTCATAATTTGATTACTCAATGCCGTATCGTTGATGGATATGTAATTTGAAATATTATGTTTATCCTTTCAAGGAGTAGAAGAAAAATGAAAAAAATAGTCGATTAGTCTCGGGTTGACCATGTAATTGAACCGAGCCCATAGGATTGGTCCGATTCTCGGTCCAGGTTGAACAAAGTCTATCCCCGATCTAAAAATTTGGGGACCAATACTGTACGAGCTAGTCCCGAGTTAGATGTTGGATCTATCCAACTTGAACTATGTTTACCTCTTTAATAAATAATATGGTTTATGTTACTATTCACCGTTGCCAAGGTGGACAATGTAATTGTTAAATCCCCCCGGCAGAAGAGTGACAAGACATAATGAGTGAGACAAGGTGGGAAAAGGGATGAAAGAAACAAATTACCCAGTTCTGCAAAATAATTAACGAAATAAAAAGAATTGACTATGCAATACATAGTCCCAGACCCAGAACATTATTGTAAATACATCTAAAACATTAATTTAAATTAAGGGTCAATATCATGAATAACTCAAAATTGATATAGCTATGACAAATTTATACAAAAGTGATTTTTCAACTATGAAAAACCCCATATTAATACTTTTATGACAAATTTAACCTAAATTATTTTTTTAACCTCTAAAAATGCAAAACTAATACATTTGTAAAAAATTTATTTTTCATTAGTTCCGGTCAATAGGATCATTATCACGAAAAAAATATAAACCGATATACCTATGACAAACGAAGGATAAAACCCCAAATTGATATACCCATGAACTGTCATGTGTCATCCAAGTCAATAATTGGATAATAAAATTTAATATAACCTAATGGAGGGTAAATTTGTCATGGATGTACCTATTTAGGGTTTTTGGTGGTCAAAAAATTAATTTGGAGTAAATCTGTTTTAGGTATACTAGTTTGAGGTTTTTCGTGATTTTGACTCTTAAATTAAAACATTCCAAAAATGAAGAAACTAGAAACATATTATGACTTACAATATTAAATAGTAGGTTAGAGTCTCGAAGTAAAACGGAAAGTATGGAAAAACATTAGAACTAAAGTTAGAACTGAACTTATATGGTAGAACTAGAAGAGGAGAAGGGTGAATGCTCTAGGGAAAAATGATTGAAAAAAAAAATAAATAAATAAAATAATTTCACATTAGAATTGATAATGCTTTAGTTTGAAAGATTAGTCAAATAATAATAATAAAAAATAGGTGTGAAACATTGTATAAGGACTTTAGTTAGGAGAAGCAAGAATGTAATACAAAAAGGAACCTTAGAGGAATATAATCACGGTTCCATACCTGTATATTCTTAACTAATCCTATAGAATTAGTCTTTCGTCATGAGTATGACAAATCAAGGATGACAATCTCACGAAAATGAGAAATTTTCTGCATCAAATCACAACATATGATGATAAAATCATTCACATTCACTGACGAAATAAAGAAATACTTCAGAATTGAAGGTTGTTCATCCTCAGCAATTCACCTTTCCAATACAATATGCTTCTACTAAAGCCAATTGCATAAAAAAAATTACCATCCTAATTTTAATTGACTTGACCTCGTGTCATTATTTGCACAAACCATGCTTCCTATAACAAATAAAAACATAAGGAAAGAGGAAAAAAAATCAAACTTAGGCTCCATTCATGTTTTACAAAAAATTTGACATATCTAGAAAATATTTTCCAGGAAGTTACTTTTCAAAAAAGTGGAAATATTTTCTGATGTTTGGTTGGAATTCGAAAGTGAACTTGAAATTTATTCTTCTCATTTAGAAAGAAAATTTTACTTTTATTTTTCTGAAAAACATGCACTAATTGAATGATATAAGGGCAAGATATGCTTAATTAACAAATTTTATTTTATCGAATCAAATTTTCATAACTTAAATAATTTTATAAATTGTAATCAATTAATTTTTTTCTTATGGAACCCGACCTCGGGTGCTTGGGCCCCAAGCGTAGCCTTGGGGTACTTGGGCTCAAGCGCCGGGGTCCTCGACTCGACCCAGCCACGGGAGACTTGGGCTTCGAACTCCTAGGGACTTGGCCACTATCGGCAAAGAATTGGATATGGATGCCACGGTCTTGGGCTTGGCCTAAAGGGACTAGAGCCCCACCATCAGAAACCTGGACTTGAGTTCAAGGACCTCGGCTTGGGCGGTGGGGACTAGGCCTCGGGCTAGAGGAATTAGGGTTTGATTGCCAAGATCCTGATTGCAGGAGCTGGGTTTTCGCCGGCTTGGCCACTGTAAACTCAAGCATAGGCATTAGAGGACTAGACTTGGCCTTGTTGGACTCAAGCCCAAGTGCCGATTACTCGAGTACATGAGCTAGGTCCCCATGCCTCGCTGACTTGACAAAAATCACAGATTGAAAGTATTATTATATAATAAATGAGAACTGACTTGTAATATTATCGATAATAATAGAGAAAACGAATTGTGCAGGCTAATGTTTTTTTTTTTTGGAAAAGAGGGGGGCAGCAGTGAGGGAGCACATTATTGAAACTCTAAGCCTCGTTTGAAGTTCTTTGATGTCATCATGTGACATGAAATAACATGAAACTTAGCTAATGAAAAAGTTTTCCCCTTATTAGGAAGGAGAAATATTTTTCTCAATTATAAGTGCAAGTGTTTTCTTCAACTGACAATACTTTTCAATTAACTTTTCATTTTGAGCGTCCCATATATAGGAAACCTTAGAAAAAATTTTCCACATAAATTCATTTTAACGATACGAACGCACCTTGACTTGTCATCAGATATAATCGTCTTCTGAGGTACATATTCCCAACATGACACTGAGTTTGACTTATTCAAATCAGTTCTTGAACTAATCATTCGTGGATTATCCTCAGACATTAATCAAATATACTCTTGAAACAGCTATATCACAGACATTCTTATTATGTCATGCCATAAAATAAAGTGCCTCCCAGTCCCGTGGGAGCCTGCGGCTAAAGTTGGCGAGTAAAGAGGCGAAAACATTCACGTGCACAACACGTGCATATACTTAATCCAAACAAAGCGCGAACTTAATGCGCATAAGACGAAAATAATTGCTCCAAGGAATGGCGAAAGCCAAAAGGACAAGAGTTGCACCAGTTTATACGACATATCATTCCATCCATCTTCCTGAGAAGAGATATGCATTAGTAAATATTATACTCTTGCGCTCAGATACGTTGCTCAAAGCTCTAGCAACCGTGACAAACCCTAAAAATGACTCTTACCACAAACAGTAGATGTTGGAAATTTCCTATAATATGAGCTTATATTAATTATTTTAAATAATCGAGTTAATGGATATTCTAATATATGTTAAACTCTTAAGGGATCTTATTGAATTGGGTTTTGGCATCTATTAATAATGGGCCTAGTTAAGCAGCAAAGTGTAGACAATTGTGTTTAATCGAAACCCGTAATGGGAGGGATCAAGTTAACACACTATTGATTAAAGTTTGCTAGGTCTCCTTTCTAGCCTATAAAATGATAGGTTATATCTATCAATCGCTAGAATCCTATTAAAAATTGCTATACTGAAATAGGTCATAGAAAGAAAGATCTAGCATTCCAATAGATTGCTGATTTTCGTCAGTCTGATCTTTTTTTGTGTGTGTGAAATTATGGCTTAAACAGATATGTTTTAATTCTGCTGTGCGTATCGAATTTAGTGTTTTACATTCATATATGGATATAATTGTTATTGATTAATTAGTTATTTATGTGAAGAATTTCTATAGCAAAAGCTCATGAGTCGCATAACTATCATCAAAATACAAGACTTGAATTTGTTGCTGTTGCTCGGGCAGATGCGAGATTGACCCGAAAAAATCTATCAATGAACAGTGTCGATAAGACGGAGAAAGGAGGGGGTTGAACTCCAACCTCTATGCCCCAAAAAAGAAAGACTCGCAACCCAGAAAATGAGCAAAAAGCTTACGAGCTTTATGGGAAAACGCGACCATAAAATTTCACTACCGAAAGATCTAAACTGTTTGAGAATGTCCGACTATCAATCCAGAGAGCAGCAAAAAGGAAAAGTTCCATAAAAGCAGACATGTTGTGAAGGTATAGGATCTGTATAAATTCACCTTTAAAGACGGTAATCCTTATGCTATCAATCTTGTCCTTATCAACTCTCTGCTTGGTGGCGGTTAAGCGTTGCTCTTCGTTGATGCGGTTGTCGCTATTGTGCAACTCGTGGCACCCCTGCACCAGGGAGAACGCGATCCCGATGACGGCACAGACTGGGATCACGATCTCCGTCATGAGAGCTGGAAGCAATGCCATCCTTGCGGGAACTCTAGACTGGGTCACTAAAATCGCCAGACTCGACGCCTATCAGAGAGAGAGAGAGAGAGAGAGAGAGAGACGCATAGAGGAGTGAAGTGGGTAGAGTGCTCGTCTACATTTGAAGTGGCGAGAGTTACCATGAATTAGAATGTTATGGTTATCTGCATGCGACAGTAAAATATCCAGGCCTTTTGATGTCGTCCGTCGGATTTAGAAGCGATGTACCGTCGTCTGAGACTAGGATAATCGGATGGGGAATGGAGATTAAGTATAATCTCATCGGATAATTTTTATGCATCAATATCTGAATAGGAGTAATGTATTAGCATTTTTTAACATCAACATATATACTTTCTATCTGCATTGAGCTCGCTTGCACTTGGGCTAAAAGATTTGCACTATTTCCATTAGTTTTATGCGATTGACGAGTAAATAAATATGTATCAACAAAAAAAAAACAAGCATAGTCCAATACATGTAGCAACCTCTCACGTTGATAAGGATGGCGTGTAGGAATTGTTGTCCATGCACATACATATATTGTTGTCGTAATTGCTAGATTTTTAAGAAATTTGCCATCAATAACTAAACTCGATTTATTTGTTATACAACAGTAACTTATTTCTGGCCTTTAATCTTTTACTATAGGTAAACTTTTTCCCTCATCAAGAGGGCTTTCAAGCCCGTATCACGAAAATGCGTTGATGAGAGGTACTATGGGCATAAAAGGAGAATCTTTTTATATTATATATTGACTTTGAGAGAGAGAGATCAATGGTGGCCCAACGAGGACGTGTTACCCTTTATGGGCACCAGCTAGCGGTGCGTATGATTTTAAAGGAAAATTTAGAATCTAATAACCGTATAAATAGAAATCTGTAAATTTTAAGTTTAAAAAAATGTAGAGTAAATTTTAAGTTCCAAAATTTAGAGAACATTTTGATGGGTAGGTTATCCTGAAACTTGGAACCTGTAATCTAAAATCTAGAATAAGTTTTTGTGTTTTTCTTGGTTTATATTTTCACACGATTTTGAGGTATTCCATGACATTTAATGATTAGTATATAATTTGGAACCATAAGTCTTCCATTTTATAATTGGAAATTTTATTTTCATAGATCATGATATCAGTGGAAGCTCCAATTACTTCTTTAATACAGTAATGTTTGGACAATTGTTTTTTTTTAAGATAATAATTCTATATGAGATAGGAGTAAAAACGTAAAATTTTCTTAATACTATTTGATAGATGTGTGCGGACACTCGTTACTAGACAATCGATAATTAAATTATTGTTCATTTTTATTAGTGTTTTTTCATTTTGTTTAATTAAAAATAAAAAAAAAAGAACTTATTAGAATTTGGAACCGACCTTAGAATTTACAGTGAATTCCAAACTCTAAAATATGAGAAATTTGTATTTGAGAATAGATTTTAGATTCTAAATAAATCTTATCAAAAATTTAAAATCACTCGTTCCTAATCGATGCTTTCTCTCCCTCTTCTTTCTCTATTTACTTATTCTCTTTCTTCTTTTCAAATTTTTCCTCTTCTTCTGAAATTTAAAGTAATTATTTTGTTAAGGCTTTTAAGGCAAGATCACTTTCGATGCTAGCATACTAACGGTCATGTTCCGACCAAAAAAAAAAAAAAAAATACTAACGGTCATGTCAGCAGTCTCACTTACTTTTTTAATTGAATGACTGATGTAAACAAAAGAGTGATGGAACATAAAAAAAAGTGTTGATTGAACATTCTGTAAAAAAATTAAAGCGATGCCTTCATGCGACATTTTTTTTGGAGTCACATGCTTCGATAATTATCCGCCCGGCAAAGGATGGTAGATAACGTCCAAAGGGAAAAGGGCAAGAGAGGAGAAAATATTCAGTGGTTCGAAATCACCACGTCATCCGCCTACGTGGCACGCGTGAGCTGAAGTGGCTCCACTCAAAGGGCGACATGTGGCGTCACACGTGGAATAAAAGAAAGAACGTGCAGGCCTTTTTCTCTTTCCTCTTACTGACAAACTGAGAAAAGATAGAGAGCAATGAATGCGCTCTCCTGCTCAAAAAAACCCTCACTCCCGGTTTCAATTTTCACTTATGGTTTCAATTTTCAAGGGTTATCTCTCTCTCTCCTAACGTTCTTCCCTTCTCCTTCCTTCGTCTTCCTCCCTCATCAACGACGACCCAAGTGAGAAGCTCGCTCAGAATCAGTAGCGACGGACCCCGGCTATCAAGGAGCGCGACGGTGACCCTAAGCGGAAGCACGAGTGCCATTCGACCTGGCGGAGATCTCCCTCTGGGGATTGTGACCCCGTCTCCCTCTTCGACCTGGCTGAGATCTCCCTCTGGGGACTGCGACCCCGTCTCCCTCCCCACCAATCTGTTATGTTCAGCGAGGGGTTTATAGATTGTGGTCTTCCTTTTCCATTTTGGTTGTAGCGGACTGTCTCCCTCTCTCTTTCTCTCTACGCGTCTCTGGGTAGGCCGCACTCTCCACCACCTTTGCCCATAAATTTCAACACTTCACTTTCAAGCCTCGCATTTACGCATCCCCCTGTTCCTCCCTCCCCCCCCCCCCCCGCCTTCCTCCATACTTTCGTAACTTCCTCCCTCCTTCCTGCTTTACCCTCCCCCCTCTCTCTTTCTCTCGATTGGAGCGAGCTCGGACGCATAACAATGGAAGCCGCTAACAAGGCCACGAAGAATCCCATCTTTCTCTTTGTGTTTCTTTCTTTTTTCTTGTCGAACGAACATGCAAAGCTCTCTGCAGAATTAGTTATCATCACTGAATTTCAAATAAGCCTACTTTGCATATAAATGAATTGCTTAAATCCACTGACCCATTTGTGACCATTCAGTGGATCAAGCTTTGGCTGGCATTAGAGATCATAATTCTCTCATTGCTTCCTTGTTTCTGCTCAATTTTAAGATCAAGGTTTTATGGGTGAATGGTTCTTGCTCTGTTGCATAGAATACTCGCCTTGATACCAAAAGTTGCTGCTTATTATGACACCAAAGATTCTTGGATTGTGTTTTACTATGATGATTTACAAAATACTTCTACTTGGCTAAAATATTGATTAGATTATTGTATCTGGGTAGACTGAAGTTGCTTTTCTTAGATAGATGTGCTAATTCTGAGCAACAGAAAAACGCTGACTAGCACAGTTTGAACAAATGATGGTGTTGCCCATCGCAATGTTCTTTGCTTGTGTATAATGGCGCCTCATTCTTTTAGGTTGATAATGCCATGAGAATAAACTAAACAAGCCCACAAGCTCATCACTGGAGACGACAAAATGGCAAACAATGCCATAAAAGATGAAAAAAAAAAAAAGCATATTAAAAGGGCAACCCCGTATATGCCAAATTCTAAAAGGTTGATAAGTCAGACAAACAATGTTGGTAAATTATAAGAGAAGTTGGCAAGTTTGAAGCGAGCAAATGAACATAAAGCTAGAAAAGTTTATAGAAAATGCTGAGTTGGTAAGTTAGACAAACAATGTTGGTAAACTATAAAGTGGTTTGACAAGTGACAAAAGTTTTTTAAAATTATACCAACACAGGAGCATTCTATATTTTGTATAACATAAAGTAGAAATCTGCAAAATGGTAACAAACAGCAACAGCAAATTGCAACATCATTATTGATGATTATTTCAGAAAACGGCACATTTCTACAAACTTAGAGACTTAGCTATACGCTTTCCCTTCAAGATACGAGGGCTTAACAATCCCTGGTTTTATTTTTTCATTGAGATCCCCATGATCGATTTCAGACCTCTGTTACAGACAGGAAAAGAACAATGCAGAGAGCCGAACAGTGCTCCGTGAAACATAAGGAAGTCTAGGCTGAGGATTTCTTGTCTCTCAGGGGTGTGTTTGCATGCTTGCACGAGTAACGAGTGAACCGCCACCGGCGACCTCGATCGGCACGGCATCCGATATCTCTCTCATATCATCCTCTATTGGATGGGTTCACCTCACGCGAGACGGAATCGGCTTCTGCTTTCTCCGCGGCCTTGTTAGCAGCTTCCATTGTTATGCCTCCGGAGCTCACTCCGACAGAGAGAGAGGAAAAGGGTAAAGTAGGAAAGGAGGGAGGAAGTTACGAAAGTATGGAGGAAGGCAAGAGGGAGGAATAGGGGATGCGTAAATGCGAGGCTTGAAAGTGAAGTGTCAAAATTTATAGGCAAATGTGGTGGAGAGTGCGGCCTACCCAGAGACGCGCAGAGAGAAAGAGAGAGGGAGACAGTCCGCTGCAACCAAAATGGAAAAGGAAGACCACAATCCATAAACCCCTCGCGGAACATAACAGATTGGCAGGGAGGGAGACGGGATCGCAGTCCCCAGAGGGAGATCTCCGCCAGGTCGAATGGCACTCGTGCTTCCACTCAAGGTAGCCGTCGCGCTCCTTGATAGCCGGCGTCCGTCGCTACTGATTCTGAGCGAGCTTCTCGCTTGGGTCGTCGCTGATGAGGGAGGAAGATGAAGGAAGGAGAAGGGAAGAACGTTAGGAGAGAGAGAGAGGGAGAGATAACCCTTGAAAATTGAAACCATAAGTGAAAATTGAAACCAGGAGTGAGGGTTTTTTTGAGCGGGAGAGCGCATTCATTGCACTCTGTCTTTTCTCAGTTTGTCAGTCAAAGGAAAGAGAAAAAGGCCTGCACGATCTTTCTTTTATTCCACGTGTGATGCCACATGTTGCCCTTTGAGTGGAGCCACTTCAGCTCACGCGTGCCACGTAGGCGGATGACGTGGTGATTTCGAACCACTGAATATTTTCTCGCAAAAGAGAGACATTGATGGGTGTCATTATCGAGACAAGAGGAGAGATGCGAGCTCATACATTGCGACCTTTACTTTTCTTTCTTTTTCTTTTTTTTTTTGCCGAACGTACATTGCCACCTTTCACGTGGATGACTTGGCGCGTGTTCGGTTCTTTGGGCCCGCAATGATGAACTGGGCTTTCAACAAGTCGGACGTTACCGGGCTTTCCGAGGTTGGCACGGAAGCACTGTGAGGCCATCGTCAAATCCAGTCAGTCCATTCACTCGTTGATTTATTACTCTTCCGTTAATCGCCGTTAAAAGAATCCGTTTATTTCTCAAAAAATAAATAATCTTAAAAGATATTTTTCAAAAAAACATAAACATTTGTATCAAATATAGAAATAAAGAAACAAAAAATATTTTTAAGATATAAATTATTATCAATAATAAAAATATTTTTTATGAAATAATTATTTCAAATCATACAAACAAAATCATTTATAAGAAAATATTTTTTAAATTATTCATTTCCGACAAAATAAATGGAGTATTAAGATGTATTCTCATTACCATAAGGTGTGCGAGTAGGTTGTCCGTATGCTCTACTTCTATCCTTAGTTTTTAGAGATTTAGAGGCTAGGATGAAGATGAACATATAACTACCATGTACCAAAACACTTATAGCTGCTAAATTGTTCACAAACAATGTACGAAAGTACTTTAATTTGAACAAGGAAAAATATCGAGACATCATATATGTTACATGATCGATCATTTAAATAATTTTGACTATCAAAATACTATTCTAAGTATATATTATAATATATGGAAAATACTACCAAAAACCTTAAAGTATGTCATTTGAGATAATTTTACCTGAACTTTTTTTTTTCGTACCATTAAAAACCCAAAACTATACCACTTGAAATAATTTTACCATAAAAAATTTTTGTACTACCAAAAACCCCAGATTATATTACTTGAAATAATTTTACCTTAAAATTTTTGCGCCATAAAAAATCACAAACTATACCATTATGAACACATTTACCTCAAACTTTTAACCTGAATGACATTTTCGTCTTTTTTCCCTTCTCTTTTTATTTTTTTTTTTTCCCTTTCTCCCTTGGTGAGGGCCACCCTCATCAGCAACGGAGTTGGGGGAGGGTTACCCCTAACCGGTCAACCCTCCCCGATTGAGGGCTGCCCTCGCCGAATGTCGGGAAGGGTTGCCCCTATCAGATCCGATGAGGGCGTCCCTCACCTTGCCCGATTTAGGCAGGGGATGCCCTCGCTTGCCCAAGGTGAGGGCCGCCCTCACCGAACACCGCCACTGGCAAAGGTGGCCCTCGCCAGCTTCCCTTTGCCAACTATGGTAGAAGGAAGAGAAAGAAAAAAAGAGGAAGAGAAAAGTAAAAAAACAAAAATACCCTTTAATTAAAGAATTTGGAGTAAATGTGTTTCAAGTGGTATAATTTCGAGTTTTTGATGGCACTAAAAAAAGTTTATGGTAAAATTATCTCAAGTGACATAATTTAAGATTTTTTATTGCATGAAAAAAATTTCATGATAAAATTATCCGAAATGATATAATTTAGAATTTTTTATGATATTTTTCTTATAATATATATAACACTTTTATGAATATTAATGTATTTTCGATCTAAATTAAAAAACGATTCCAAGTTTGATTTCACCAGCAACACTTTATGTCAATGTCCCGAAGGACAATAAGTAGGGCAATCCTCTTCATCATTCCTCGCGCCAAAACAAAACCATTGAATTGCAACAAGACAAGCCAAACTGACCCCTTTGTGCCCAGGCAATGCGTGTACGCAAACATTATCATTTCCACTGAAAGCGAGAAAGAGCCGCCGCCTTCATTGTGCGTTCTCTTGATTGACGGATGGCGAGATTATGACATGCCACCCTCCTCCTCCTTTCCCTTGCATCAAAAAGCAGTGGTCGCAAACCGTTTCTCGCTCTTTTCAGTCCATCTAAAGACTAAAAGCACGTATTATTTTATTTCTAGCGCCAGTCCCCGGTATGGCATAGATGATCAGTTTCCGATCTATTTCAATTTCAAAATGAGATTGAGAATCGAATTGAAAGGATCAATTCCTAAATTTTGGAATTATGGATCGGATCGGTTGATTATAAAACCAAAAACCAGATTGATTGATCGATCTAATTCGGTACAACAAAATTAGTAATTTTGTTTTTTTGGCTAAAAATTAGTCAATGTTGCAACATATTCTCAAAGACAAATCCACTTCGTTCGTGCATTGCTTCATCCATATGAATCTTCAAAGTGTGTGTGTGTGTATATATATGTACATGTATGTATATATAGCAACTCAAATTGTGAAAGCATTGACATGCAAAATTAATATACAATTAAGCAACGAGAGATTTCTTAAGACTCTTAAGAATTTTCTTTTTCTTTTCTCAAATTCTTAATAAATTAATATATATATATATATATATATTAAAAACTATCGATTCGATCCAATCGGTCCGATTTGTTCGATTCTCACCTAAGAATCGAGAATCGGATTGCCACTTATGGGAACCGCCCAAAACTGACCGATCCGATCCAGGCGGCTTGAACAGTTTTCGTTGCCCACCCCTAGTCCTTAGTCCTTAGCCTAAAATCGACCGATTAAGGTTTTTGTGATACAAGAAAAAGTTCGGGGTGAAATTATCCCAACTGGCATAATTTTGGGTTCTTAATGGCACCAAAAAAAGTTTAAGATAAAATTATATCGAAGTGACATAATTTGAAATTTTTGATGGCGTGAAAAAAAATTTAAAATAAAATTATCTTAAATGATATAATTTAAGATTTTTGATGATATTTTTGTTATAATATATATCCAACACTTTCATGAATATGAATGTATTTTCAATCTAAATCAAAAAACGATTCCAAGTTTGATTTCACCAGCAACACTTTATGTCAACGTCCCGAAGGACGATAAGTAGGGCAATCCTCTTCGTCATTCCTCGCGCCAAAACAAAATCATTGAATCGCAACAAGACAAGCCAAACTGACCCCTTTGTGCCCAGGCAATGCGTGTACGCAAACATTATCATTTCCACTGAAAACGAGAAAGAGCCGCCGCCTTCATTGTGCGTTCTCTCGATTGATGGATGGCGAGATTACGACGTGCCACCCTCCTCCTCCTTTCCCTTGCATAAAAAAACAAAAGCAGTGGTCGCAAACCTTTTTTCTCGTTCTTTTCAGTCCATCTAAACACTAAAAGCACGTATTATTTTGATATTACGGATCGGATCGACTAATTATAAAACAAAAAACCAGATCGATTGATCAATTTGATTCAGTCCAATAAAACTAGTAACTTTGTTTTCTTGGCCAAAAATTAGTCAATATTGCAACACGTCTTCAAAGACAAATCCACTCTGTTCATGCATTGCTTCATCCATATGAATCTTCAAAGTGTGTGTATATATATATTTATAGCAACTCAAATTGTGAAAGCATTGACATGCAAAATTAATAGACAATTAAACAGTGAGAGATTTCTTAACACTCTTAAGAATTTTCTCTTTTTTTTTCAAATTCTTAATAAATTTAAAAATATATATTAAAAACTACCGATTCGATCCGTCGTCCGATTAGTTCGGTTCCCATCTAGGAATCGAGAACCAGGACCGGGGGTTATGGGATCCGCCCAAAACTAACTGATCCGGTCCTCCAGGCGGCTTGGGTAGTTTTCGTTGCACACCCCTAGTCCTTAGTCTTTCTCTTTGCATTTTTTCCCATCCATTGCACTTCGTTTCATTGCCTAATAACGTCCGTCCAATCTCATTGCAATTAGCATCTTTGGGCACGAAGAAGCTGGGTAGATTCCATGGAAGCATAGTGTATTAGAATAGTTTGTGACGTGTAGATGGGTAGCAGATCCATCAAATATAAGTTTTGCAAACTTTTTGATGAATACGCTAGGCTGTTGGTGCCTTTGATATGGGAGGTTTTCAAGAACTTTTGTCGATGGAAACATGCCATGTCATTGTAATTTAGCAACAATGCAAGATATCTGTCAATTCAATTTTATTAATCAACTATGGAAATGGATATAATACAATCTCACGACGATCCTTACTGAATATAAGCGATTTATTAAACTTATATTATTTTGAGCTTCACTATTCTAAACTCATTTGTGACCTGTTTATTTAATATAATTAACTCATATAATAATTTGGCCTATCAAATATAGGTTAAGAAATGAATTAATAACCTATTTTGACATATCTAATAAAAAGAGAAATTGTCCAAGTTCTGAAAAAGAAAGACCTTGCTTATGTAGTGACAAAGCCTCTCTCGTAATTATACTAATCCCCCTCCTTCAACATATTATAATATTCATGGCTTGATATTAAAACCATTTTTGATACATCCACAGTGTGTTCAAGTTTCAAATATGATAGTTGTTTTGTTACAATTGGCAAGTCAAGTGAAGATTATTGTTCTCTTTAGCAGCCGGAGAAAGTTGGCGGTACTCTCCGGGATTCTTTTCCTTAGGCCCTTATTTCATTTTGCTGGTGGTGCTAAGACAAATACCATGCTTCTCGCTGCAAATGCGACTTTTCGAAAGATTATGACATCCTATTCATTCTAAAGTACATATATCCAATTTAAAGGGGATAAGGATATCATAAATGCTATAATTTTCCTTCGACACTTGCTTAAGTAACATACTAATGCAAAATCATTCATTTGAATACCTATTCCAGTGAATAACTACGTGACTTTGTAAATTAAAATTTGATCGCGACCTTTTCTATAAGAAATTTAATTTCATCATAGAACCCTAAATTCTAGAGAGAAGAGAAGCTTGAGCAGTGGAGAGATTCGAGCTTGAGTGAGCTGTAGAGAGATTTGAGCATATGGATAACAAAAAAGCACTGGCCAAATCGGCTTCAACGAGGTTAAGATAATGACGAATCTAATAACACAAAATAGGGAGTTGCGCTTGATTTGCACAAATTGCAAATAATTTTTTGGGTAGTGAGTCCGTTGGTCAACATCGGTTATCAAATCATATGAAAAAGAAAGTAGTCTTGTGCAATGAACTTATTGAGAATATCCATGTCTTTTTCCAGTTCTATATCACAAATGTCCTTAGATCAAGGCCCTATAAATAGAGAAGAGATTAGTATAAAAGAATTTAATAAATCCATAGAAAATTGGATCATTCCTAAAGTGAAATTTAATCAGATTTATGAGCATTCTAATTGGAGGATTTTTGGGAAAAATGATTACATAATTGCTACTGAAGAAAGAGATGTCCCCCTTTCAAATTCTTTCTCTTCCATACAACTCTTGAATAAAGATTTTATAAAGAAACATGCTCGAAATGGAATTATATTTATATCAGCCTTGTCCAAGTAGGGGCTAAACCCCTTACTAAGAAAGGCTTAGACATTTCTTTACTCCTTGTCTTAAGAGATGCTAGACTCCTAAAATATGGCGACTCCATCTTTAGGACAGTGGAGACTAGTCTCTGCAATGGTCCTATTCATTTTGATAGTCATCTTGGTCTTACAGTTTCTCTTAAAGATAAAAATATTTTAAATTCCCTTACCTTGCAAATAAAAACTCACAATTATTCTATAGCGGAAGGATCCATTCCCCTTGCTATTATCTATAGAGTTTATTACAAAGTAATGAACTCTACCTTCGACAATAAAGCCTTTAAAATCAATTCTAAAAGAGAAACACTTCTTTTGCAAACTGATATTTCTAGAGCCAATACTATCATTCCCAAAATAATTCAAAGGAGTCAAGTCACCCTTTCAGAACAATGGGAGTTAGAAAACCAAGTCCCCCAACAAATTATTCACAATTCCGACCCTACTGATATTATCCAACATCCAGAAGGAAGGGTAACCATACAATTCTCCAAAATGTCTTTCGATATTCCGAGAAGGTCTTGTGATATCAGGACAATTTTTTCTTTCCACTCATCCTCTTCTAGAAGATCCGTCGATTTGAATCCTAATTTGCCTTCGGTTATCATTCAAAATGAAACCCAACCAAGTGCTCATCTTCCCGCCAGTGTTAGTGGCATTGACAAGAGATCAGGAATATCTAGACCAATCTACCAGCAAGAACAAAGTCCATATTATCCTAAGCTTACTCCTTCTGAAATGGCTGACCTAGAAATCAATGTTTTAAACAAAGAATTTGTTCCCAACAAAGCCCTTCTAAATCAAGAGTTTAATTCTTTTAAAAATACTGAAATTAGAGATTGGTTCTTTCTAAATTTCAAAGATTAAACAAAAGCGAGATCAAAAGAAGAATATTATGTATACATGTATAACCATGAGATTCAAATACTCTTTTTTGATTGGTTTGAAGATTGCTTTTTAAAGAACAAAGAAATTTATAATTTGGATCAATTTTACAAATGACAACTACATGATGGCCAAATCATAGAGTCCAATCATCCACCTCTCAGACAAATAAAAATCCCTCATAAAGACACTGAAGTCATTACTTCCCCTTTCAAAACTTCTTCAGAAATTGATGGAATAGGGATCAAGAAGATTGTTGAATAGAATAATTACTCTAACCAACATCTTCATACAATAGGCAAACAGCTGGATAGATTAGAATCCTCTATTCATAATATAAGCGCTCAGTCAAAAGTTTTGAAAACACCTTTGTTTAAAAATTTTGAATTACCAAAAAGCCCCAGTAAAGATTTTGCTAAAGCTTTAGAAGAAAGAAAAAGGGTTTTAAAAGGAAAAGTGGTTTCTACTTCTAACTATGATTCCAAACCATCTATTACTTTAGATACTCCTAAAATAGGAAATCTTATCATAAAAGATACCCAGACCAAATCAATGTTTTGGATCAAGCAAATATTGAATCTATTCCTGAAATCAATAAAATTGTTTGGAAAGATCAATCAAATACTGAATCTATTCCTGAAATCAATAAAATTGTTTGGAAATATCTGCAAAAATTATATTACTCTAGAGCCACACCTCTTGATATAGCTTAAGAAGAATCAAGTTCTAATACTCAACACAAATATTCTTCGGGTTCCATCTATGAATGGAACATAGACGGAGCTTTTGAACAAAATCTTTTAAATATTCTAAGCTAAATGGTTATGCTTGCTAATACCTATAAAACCATACCTGATACTACTGATCAATCGGTAGCTTATCTTTTAATAGCCAGCTTTACTGGTCAATTAAATGGATGGTGGGATAACTATCTTACTAATGAGCAAAGATTACAGATTCTCAATGCTTATAAGTTAGATAATAATAGTCATGCAATAATGGATGAAAATGATCAACTTATCCAAGATGCTGTAAATACTCTTTTATATTCAATTTCCCAACATTTCATAGGCGATCCTTTACACATTCGTGATAAGAATCTTGATCTTTAATATAATATGAAGTGCAAATCCCTCAGGGAATTTAAGGAATATAAAGATATTTTTTTCCAAAAGTCCTCCTCAGAATAGATTGTAACCAACATTTTTGGAAAGAAAAATTCCTTACTGGTCTTCCTAAGCTTATAGGAGAATAAGTTCACAATAAGATAAAGGAGGAACATAGTAGACATATTCTTATAATCTCCTTTCTTATGGTAAACTAGCTTCTTATGTTTATAAAATTGGAACACAATTGTGTACCAACATACATCTTAAAAAACAACTCAAAAAAGAGTAAATGACTTTAAACAAAGGATTGAGAGATTTTGTGCTTAATATGATCCCTATTTTATTAATTCAAAAAATACAAAGAATTCAAAGTTTTCTAAATCTAAATGTTCGGACAAGTGTTCAAAAATTGCCTTCAATGCTCTTCCAAAAAACCTAGGAGGAATTTTAATAGATCTTACAATAAGGATAACAAAAGACGAAACTCCAATAAGATAAAGAAGAATTCTTATAAAAATATTGAATGCTACAATTGTGGTAAAAAGGGCCGTACTTCAAAATTTTGCAAAATTAACAAAAAAACTAAATGAATTACATCTTGAAGAATAAAATTTTAACAATATTCTTCAAATCATGGCAGTAGAAAATAGTTCTTCTAATGAATCTACTACGGAAGATGGTCTTCGGGTTAATGACATCGAAACCTCTTTAGAATCCGAATATATGAGTATCAAGATTCTTTTGAAATAAATGTTTTGACTGAAGATGAAGAAATTCTTTTGCAAAAAATTGACCAAATCCAGGACCTCGAAGTTAAGATAAAATATCTTAATAGTCTCCAACCTTTTATAGCACTCATATCTCAATCTAATATTCCTTATAATCTTTCTACCATTTTGGAAAAAGGAAAAAAGATTATCTCTCAACCCATTTCTATGAATGATCTCAATCATGAAATCAATAATCAAAAATTGGAAATTCAAAATCTTAAAAATACCCAAATTGAAATGCAAAATGAGATCTTAGAAATGAAAACTAATTTCATTAAACAAAAGGAAGATGATTCTTCTAGCCCTAAAGACCTAGGATTTTTATTATTACTTTCAGAAATAACAAATAGAAAATGGTTAGTTGATATCTCCATAAAAATCAATAAAGAATTTGCGTTAAAAACAACATCCCTTTTTATACTTTGGAGCAGACCTTAATTGTAAAGAAGAATGCCTTATACCTACTAAATATTTTGAAAAAACCACTCATTCTCTCAAAATAGCATCTGGTGATAGGCTTTAAATTAGTTACAAGATCCCAAAGGCAAAAGTCATAAAATATAGTGTCTCTTATAAAACACCTTTCATTCTAGTCAAAAATATTAAACAAAATGTTATATTAGGAACCCCTTTCATAAAGTTAATGCAATATTTTACTATTGATGAAAGAGGAATCCAAACCCAATTATTAAATAGAAAAATTATTTTTGAATTTATTAGCAAACCATAAACCCGCAACTTGAATACTCTTCATGAACATTCTATTTCGAGATAAATTGTATAATCCAAAACAAAGAAAACCATCTTCAATTCTTAAAAAAAGATCTCAATTACAAAAAGATTGAGCAAAATTTTTTTGAACCTAACATCTAGAAAAAGATTGCTAATTTTGAATCTTGTATAGAAAACTCCATTTGTTCTACCATTTCTAATGCTTTCTGGTTAAGGAAAAGTCATGCCGTTGATTTACCTTATGAACCGAATTTCTTCGAAAAAAATATCTCGATCAAGGCATGGCCTTCCCAAATGAATCATGAAATCATGAATTTTTGTCAAAAGGAAATTCAAGAACTTCTTGATAAAAATCTCATTAGGAAAAGCCAATCCCCTTGGAGTTGCTTAGCTTTCTATGTCAATAAAATGTTGAATTAGAAAGAGGAGTTTCTCGTCTTGTTATTAATTATAAACCTTTGAATGATCCCTTAAAATGCATAAGATATCCCATCTCTAATAAAAAGGATTTGTTGAATAGACTCCACAATTCAAAGATTTTCCAAATTCGATATGAAATCTAGATTTTGGCAAATCCAAATCAATGAAGGCGACAGATATAAGACTACTTTCATTATCCCTTTCGAACAATATGAATGGAATATAATGCATTTTGGTTTGAAAAATGCCCTTCTGAATTCCAAATAATTATGAATAATATATTCGATCCATACTTAGATTACATAATAGTCTACATAGATAATGTTCTTATATTCTCTTCAAATATTGATAAACATTTCAAAAATATTGGCCATTTCATTAACATAGTGAAAAAGAATGGTCTAGCCTAGAAAAATTTCTCTCTTTCAAACCAAAATCAGGTTCCTAGGACATCATATCCATCTTGGAACAATCATACCAATTGAGAGATCAATAATTTTTGTTGAAAAATTTCCTGAAGAAATAAGGTTAAAAACCAATTACAAAGATTTCTTGGAAGTTTGAATTATGTCATAAATTTCTTTCCTAATATCAACATAATTTGCAAACCTCTTCATCAAAGGCTTAAGAAAGATCCCCCTCCATGGACCAGTATCCACACCGATGTTGTAAAAATGATCAAGAAAAGTATAAAAGAAATTCATTGTTTACACCTTGCCGATCTATCTATATTCAAAATAGATGAAACCGATGCTTCGAAAATAGGTATGGAGGAATTCTCAAACAGTCCAAGGACGGTAAAGAACAAATTGTCTAATTTGTTTCCAAACACCGGAATGATTTGCCAAAAGAATTTCTTCACTATAAAAAAAGGAAATTCTTGCTATAGTTTTATCTATCTTCAAGTTCCAAGGAGACTTTTTAAATCAAAAGTTTATATTAAGAATTGATTGCAAATCCGCGAAAGATGTTTTGCAAAAAGATATCCAAAATATTGCTTCAAAACAAATCTTGGCCAAATGGCAAGCCATTCTATCTATTTTCGATTTCGATATTAAATTCATAAATGATTCTTCAAATTCATTACTAGATTTTCTCACACGAGAATTTTTATAGGGAAAATGCCTCACAAACCCACCGAAAAAGACGAAGACAAAGAAATTGCCTAGTCTTTGGAAGCCAAAAAAATATGACCAACATCAGAAGTTGGTTACAAGCTGTCCAGCAACCCTTGAATACATCAAGCAACTAGATTATCATATCTTCGAAAGAGAAACCTACCTCACCACCTTCAAATCCTTCATTTTCCATATCTAACCTATCCCATCAAGACGCCTTAAAGCTTCTTGAAATAGCCTTCAATAATCAAAATTCAAACCAGGTAGAGGTAAGCTTGAATCTTTCCCCTTTGAATATTAGAAAACCAAAAAGAAAAACTGACTCTTAGTGAGGTGGTGATTCAGCCTACTAAGGCAATCCCTCCGAAATAAAAAAATTTTGATAAAACAAATTATCAAAATATTTGCACTGTTGAAAACAGCTTTTATAACGAAGACCCTATTGTTTTTGCAAAAAACATGTTTTCTGAGAAGTTTAATTATACACTACACGACCCTTACAAGACAGTGGAATTTGATGAGAGGATTTTGACAAATACCAAATCTGTCACTTTTAAACATTTTTCTAATAAAAATTATATTAATTACTCTACGGTAAGGATACACAAAATCATTCATCCTACAATGTGGAAATCAACTCCCATAACCATGGTCAAGTTCGATACCAAAATCACCGAACCTATACTATGTAGAACCTCTTATTCATATTTTGATTATTAACAAGCTTGGTGGAATACTTTCCTTAAAAAAAATGACAATAACACACATACATGATTAATCTTTCTTGAAGATTTAGTTACTCGGATGATACCCTTCCTCGGTTCATACGATGGTGGGAACATTTTCGACCCATAGTAATATTTTGCACACTTTGGTGCAACCCAGTTATAAATTTTTCTCCAGTCAATTTAAGCCTCTTTCATACGAAGACAAATTCCCAAACTTGATGTTCTTTTTCATATATTTCGGAGTATCTTGGGTTATGGCATGGAATTTTGAATACAAAAGGATCGTTGAATCAGACACTCTTATCTTGATCCAAAAATTCAAGGTAAAGTGAACAATCAGTCGTAGATTGGTTGAGCAAAAAAAACCCAAGATAGAGCAGTTCTAATATCATTCCACCAAAATGGATGACCCATTTCCTCTATGATAAGGGGTTCATTTTATCAAAATTGGCATCTGCCCAATCTCAAGATCAACTCAAGGGACTTTTGAAACAGGCCATAAGTGAGTTGGAGGAATCAAATTCTTCTCATTCTCACCATAGTGAAAGCACCAATGAAGATAACTGTTATGGCATTAATCTAGCAGAAGATGAAGACTGAAAAAGCAATGGTTGAACAACCAAAGCCAAAGAATTCATCATAAGATTCTACTCAAAGATTTCATATTTTGAAATTCTACATAAAGATTCTCATAGTATCACTGTGCACTTTTGGTCAAATCGGCTCACTATTTACTTTTTACTGTTGAGCAATAGTAATTGCTTGTTAACGCACTATTCACATTTTATTTGTTTGTAGTGACTAGCCTCTTCTCTAAATAGACCATTGCATAGAAGACGAAGGTAGGTTTCGAACTTTCAAAGCCCTTCCACTTCCTTCTTCCCTTCATCCTAAGAAGACCTCTCTCATCTTGAAAGAGTTCTTCCTTTGTTCATCCAATAACCAATCCTCTTCCATTCCCTTTCAAGATCAATAACTAAATACTTGGTTCTGATCGGCCCTTGGTAAGATTTTCATATTTCCATCTTACCATTTTATCTTCATAAACCCCTATTAGATCAATGGTTACAAACTTTGTTCATGGTTTGTGAATCAAAAGATCTTGTAAATATTGCACTTGTATTTCATTAACTGCAACTTTCAATATTTGGACTTATGATTTTGAGTTAATGCAATATTTTATTTAAACTTTCCCGTCTATTTAAATTATTGCTCATACCTCACAATCGGCCGATTTAACCACCTGTGGTTGGTGATTTAATTATTTGTAAGTTAATTATATGCCATTTTAATACCCACCCCACAAACGGTAGGTCTTATCGCCTGTGGAAGGTTTTGTCATCTTTATTTACAATTTTGTCATTTTATTTACATATGAGCATTTATTGACATCCTCAAAGTATGCTTGTAATTATATTTTATTTTAGTCGATTATAATTTCTTTTCATCTATCTTATCACTGTACAATTAGTATATTGAAATGATCATTATCAAATATTAATTAATAGATTTAATTAATTTAATCATTAAGTCACTAATTAAGCTTAAGCTTAATTAAGTTTGTTTTAAATTATTAATCGCTTCTCCAATTACATCCCAGATCCTTGTGATGTGTATGGTATATATATATATATATAGCAACTCAAATTGTGAAAGCATTGACATGCAAAATTATAGACAATTAAGCAACGAGAGATTTCTTAAGATTCTTAAGAATTTTTTTTTCTCAAATTCTTAATAAATTTAAAAATATATATTAGAAACTACCAATTCGATCCAATTGGTCCGATTAGTTCGGTTCCCACCTAGGAATTAGGAACCGGACCGCCATTTATGAGAACCACTCAAAATCGACCGATCCGGTCCAGGCGGCTTGGGCAATTTTTGTTGCACACCCCTAGTCCTTAGTCTTTCTCCCTGCACTTTTTCCCATCCATTGCACTTCGTTTCATCGCCCAATAACGTCAGTCGAATCTCGTTGCAATTAGCATCTATGGGCACGAAGAAGCTGGGTAGATTCACGGAAGCATAGTGTTTTAGAATAGTTTGTGACGTGTAGATGGGTAGCAGATCCATCAAATATACGTTTTGCAAACTTTTTGATGAATACGCTAAGCTGTTGGTGCCTTCGATATGGGAGGCTTTCAAGAACTTTTGTCGATGGAAACATGCCATGTCATTGTAATTTAGCGACAATGCAAGATATCTATTGATTCAATTTTATTAATCAAATATGGAAATGGATATAATACAATCTCACGCCGATCCTTACTGAATATAAGCGATTTATTAAACTTATATTATTTTGAGCTTCACTATTCTAAACTCATTTGTGACCTGTTTATTGAATATAATTAACTCATATAATAATTTGGCCTATCAAATATAGGTTAAGAAATGAATTAATAACCTATTTCGACATATCTATTAAAAAGAGAAATTGTCCAAGTTCTAGAAAAAGAAAGACCTTGCTTATGTAGTGACAAAGCCTCCCTCGTAATTATACTAATCCCCCTCCTTCAACATATTATAATATTCATGGCTCGATTTTAAAACCATTTTTGATACATCCACAGTGTGTTCAAGTTTCAAATGTGATAGTTGTTTTGTTACAATTGGCAAGTCAAATGAAGATTATCGTTCTCTTTAGCAGCCGGAGAAAGTTGGCGGTACTCTCCGGGATTCTTTTCCTTAGGCCCTTATTTCATTTTGCTGATGGTGCTAACACAAATACCATGCTTCTCGCTGCAAATGCGACTTTTCAAAAGATTATGACATCCTATTCATTCTCAAGTACATATATCCAATTTAAAGGGGATAAGGATATCATAAATGCTATAGTTTTCCTTCGACACTTGCTTGAGTGACATACTATTGAAAATCATTCATTTGAATACCTATTCCAGCAAATAACTACGTGACTTTGTAAATTAAATTTTGATTGTGACGTGGCTTTTCTATAAGAAATTTAATTTCATCATAGAACCCTAAATTCTAGAGAGAAGAGAAGCTTGAGCAGTGGAGAGATTCGAGCTTGAGTGAGCTGTAGAGAGATTTGAGCATACGGATAACAAAAAAGCACTGGTCAAATCGGCTTCAGGGAGGTTAACATAATGACGAATTTAATAACACGACGTAGGGAGTTGCGCTTGATTTGGACGAATTGCAAACAATTTTTTGGGGTTGGATTGCTGTGGTAATTGCCATAATTTTGCAAATTGCAAAGAAGTTAGATGGATGGAGATGTTGCGTTGGATATGTATGTTTAATTATGTTTCGAGTTTAAGTTAGGTACGAAATCCGATCCGAACCGGATGAGGTGGATAGGAATTCTTCATCAATACTTACAGCTCATGTTTTGAACTTTTATATTGGCCACAGGGAAGGGATTCTTTTGACCGCACAAGGGAGAGAAAATAAAGGTGTTTTCTGCCACTACAAGACAAAATAAGGGGCTCACATTCTTTATTTATTATATGTTATTTTATGGACTCCCAACAAGTGTTTGTTATTGCTTATGGTTCGTTCGTCTTCGAGGGTAAAAAGGGTTTGTTAGAGGGAGCTATAAAAGGCGTGGGATTTTCCTTTTCGTTTCCCTTAAGTGGCTGCCACCCAGTGAAGCATTCTATTTCATGCCGTACAAAGCTGAACAAATAGGAGCTCCTGATAGAAGGCGATTTGTGCTTTGAATTTTATACGTAAATAGAGTTGTTTATTAGTAAATATTTTGGGTCCAGACCTAATTTAAATTTGGTAAACATTCAAACATATAAGCAATTGTGATTATAATCTTCCGATTATAGTAGATTACTTACTGTCAACTCTCTTCGTACATATAGATATCAACATTAAGGCGAATCACATGAATCTGTGGCGTCCCTAATTGTTTCTTATTTTATTTCTCTGGATCTCTCACATTGATTTAATTTGCAAGTTTGGATATTTTTCACATTAATTTTATAATGCTATTAGTTGAAAATTACTGGCATCTTACTACACTTAGGAGCAATCGGTTCTACCGTGGGGATTTCCGGGAGAATCGCCAAAAAAGTTATAAACCTATTGCGGTTGTGCCAATTCAGTCCTAAACCTTTTGCGATTGTGCCAATTTAGTCCATCCGGCCAAATTTGGCTGGCCGGAGCTGACGTGGACGCCGGCGATAATATTTTAATAATTTTTTAATTATTTTTCGAATTTTTTATTATTTTCCGAATTTTTTATTATTTTTAAAATTTTTCTGTTTTTTTCTTTTTCTTTTTTTGTCTCTTCCTCCCTTGCCCCTCCCCCTGCTGGTGACGGTGGTTGGCCAGCTCCGACGAGGCTGCCGGTCACTGCGCGAGGGCCGCGAAACCCTCGTTGGCGACCTCGCCCAGACTTGGGGGAGGTCTGGGTGCTGCGACGAGGCCGCTGGGGGCCGCGACAAGGCTGGCCTCGCCCGGATCTAGGCGAGGCCGCCGGTGGCCTCACACAGACCAGGGCGAGGCCGCCAGCGAGGGTAGCCGGTCTGACGGGGGCCGCGACCCTCGCGCAGTGGCCGGCAAGCCTCGTCGAAAGCGACCAGGCCCACCGTCGCCGGTGGGGGAGGGGCAAGGGAGGAAAGAAAAAAAAAAAAAAAAAAAAAAAAAAAAAAACAGAAAAATTAAAAAAATAATAAAAAAATTTGGAAAATAATTAAAAATTCGGAAAATAATTAAAATATTATTAAAATATAATCGCCGGCACCGGCCGATGTCCACGTCAGCTCCGGCCGGCCAAATTTGGCCGGATGGAATAAATTGACACAATCGCAAAAAGTTTAGGACTGAATCGGTAAAAAAAAAGGTTTAGGACTAAATTGGCACAACCGCAATAGGTTTAGGACTTTTTTGGCAATTCTCCCGGAGATTCCCACCCTCAAGTCGGGAAACACCCACTAAAAGCTGATTCCATAGAATGGGAAATGAGAACTACCCATTGGTTCCAAGAGTCCAACCACCAAAAGGGACAATTCCTCCATCTATGGTGATGAGATTTTTTAACTTATTACTAACCCTAATCATGTGTCTAGGACACCTAGATACCATTCGTTCTTCTTCAAGATCACCTATAATCGAAGAGACTCATCTTTTCTTTGGTACTGACACAAGCTTGGGTCACTTTTTGTATTGCATTGCCATGGTTGATTTTAGGGGTGTCGATGCGTAGCATTGGGTCAGGTTTCTATGCTGTCTGGCCTGACCCAAATCATAAGGGTCGCTTGCTCTCTCTACCCTACCCAGAACACATAGGGCCTGAAGTGAAAATGTGGGTAGGGTCAGGTCGGTCTGGGTCTCTTTTATTTTTAGGTGCTTGCCTCTTTATATGCTTATTGGCAAGAGAACAAACCTAATTGCATTTGCTATAAAGTAGACTCCTTGGCTAGAAATATACCTACGTAAAAAGAAATTGGCCGAGCAAAGAGTTCATAGTAAAGGTGTTAGAGGGCGATGGGTCAATGTTTAGAAATGGTAGCCATACATACTGCACAAGGGTGTAAGTGGTTGGGTTCTGTTTTCAACGGAATTGAACCAATAAAGAAATTCACTAAATCAAACCAAATCTGATCCTAACCGAATATGGTTCAGTTCAGTTCAATTTTTTGGTTTTTGCTTTTATTTTATTTTTTTGGGCTGTTATATATTAATTTTCCAATCAAATGTCTTTTGCCCAGCAAGATAAAAACTTCACTGGTTTTCATAAGAATTTCATTTTTTCCCCTCGCCATCTCAAAATGTTTCAAAGCCGCTCAAGATTAACAAAAGCAAACACACTTTCATTTTTCCGTCAAAAGTAAAATATATCATCTGAGTTTTATTATAGTTATGAAAAAGAAATCTCAGAGATTGAAGGATCCAGTACATAGTCAAACCGTTTTGCACGTGATCGCCTCTTATCACCTAATGTGCTAGCAGAACTTCTGCAATGGAATGGTCCATCAAGAATTATTTCGGAAACTCAAATTTTCTTTTCTGCTGGAATCTACCTCACCAAAAAGAATGGAACCTGACAAACATCTGAAGAACTTTTGGACCCATCATCATATCTTCCAAACAAAAGGCCTTGTGACACAGATGATGCTGGATCCTGAAGTGTGAAACTACTCGCTTTCATTCCCAGCTATCCTACAGATATAAACCATGCAGTCACAGAAGGTAGATTCTTGCAGGACCATTAAAGTTGAATACTCACTTCTGCAGTTTCACTCCCATTCACTGATAAGGGGAAAGAAAATCAAACAAAGCCTCCTGGCACTCAGCAAGATCGCAGGGGAGGCATGGCCAATAGTTCATTTCAAGATTGATGTTCAAGTGAGGAGCGGAACTGGGCAAAAGGAGGGGATTCAGTCAGTGACTGTCCACACATAGTTTCCCTATAAGTAGCTGCAAGCACATCATATTAGCAGCGTCCTGCATTAGAGAAGTACTATGAATCGGAATCCATCTGCAATCCTATACATGCTGTTTGTTGACAAGCATTTTAAGTAATATAAACTACATGCAATCCATTTCTTTTTTCATCTTCCTCTCTCTTTGCATCATAATCGAGAGTGAGAGATCAGAAAGAAAAGCATGGTGGTGACAAGAACAAAGCAGAATGAATTCAGGGTGGAGAAAAATAAAATAAAAGTGTAAAGTAACAAACCACGTAAGATAACTAGTTAGACTAACTTATATATGAAAGTAGAGATCTGGTTAGAAAGAAAAGCATTTGTTAACTAAAAGAAATGAGCTTAAACACAAGCCATATTACAAAAAATTCAAATCTCAACAATCCAAGATGATCTTTGCTCAAGTACAATCTACTTTCTTGAATGCAAGAGGTTCCTCAAGAAACCTCTCAAAAGTTGTCAAATGATGACTCACCAAGGGAAGTCGCAGCTTCAGCTTCTCTCTTCCAGTACCGAGCTCTCTCCCTCATCCTCTTCCCTTCCTCAACAAGAATATCATGGATGCGGCAAGTCTTGACCCTTCCATCACTTTGTTTAGCAGCCACCGCCATGAAACTTCCGTTCAACATCTCCAATACAAGAATAATTAGTTTCTATGTACTTGTATCATCTCAAGCTGATCCCAAATACATATTAAAGCAAACAAGAAAAGCAGATAAAGAAGAATAAGAGAACTTTCTCTATGTCAACTCTCCGAAGCAATTCTTTCTTCTTCAGCCAAAGTTTACTTTTTCCCCCCTCACAAAGAGAAAAGGAGACTTTGCCCTCCCATCACATTGTCTATACAAGTATATGATCATGCCATAGCAGATACAGAAGTATATACTAAAATAATGGGGATAAAGCACAAAACAATTCTTGTCACGCCTGCCAAGAGATCAGAGAACCTCCAATCCGGAGTTAAAAACGCACAAAAGAGCACACGAAACTTGAACGATCAAACAAGTACTGTTTCAGTGAAAAGACCTTGGTGTGGGAAAGAGTTGAAATTGTTGAGAAAACTCCTAATTTTGATGCTAATAAAACTTTCCGAAGTTTCAGTCAAGTGATATTCTGGTATACACTGTGGAAAGAGACTTATGTGTTCATATATTCAACAGAGTCTATCCATTACAGAAGAATCTATAAGCAGACGTAGCATCTCATTCTGTTTGAAATCCAAAACGAACCTCAAGGACCAGAACAAGGACAAGAACCATAATGGCTACGAATTTTACTTAACATATTTATATTGGTTTTGATAATCAATTGATTGACAAAATCAACTATCGAGACAATTTCCAAATAAGGATGGAATACTTATGGAAACCTAGATTCTGCTTGTATGGGCGACCAGAATATGAAGGGATTCAATTTGTTTTCAACGGCTAAGAAATCTTTCCTTATGAAATCTGTCATAGGAAAGAAATGGAAGATAATCCTTCATGGTGATAGCCAACGGCTAGTTTTGGCTCGAATGGTATAGAAGGAAGATATACGATCAATAGAAGACAGAGAGTGAATTTATAATTCCAAAGTCTGATTCTGTTCTTTCATCGAATTGTCTCACAAAGTGCAAAAACAGAGTGATCTAGAGTGAATTGTAAAAATGAGTGACTTAGTGTGAGATTATACCGCTAAGTATTTGCACTCAAGAACATGCAATCATTTGTTGATCATATAGTGGAATTTAGTCTATTGGTTGACAGCGTGGGAGAGTGGATGTAGGCTTGACAAAAGCCGAACCACTATAATATCTTGTTTTGCAATCTTCTCTTCCCTTACTCTTTTTATTTTGATTGCATATATCAGAAGTCTACTTTATCCAGACTGACTTTAACTTTAAATTATGCATCCGTTACATCCAGACTTTGTGTTGATCGATTTAGCATAAAAGTTTATTTACACCTATTCACCCCCTCTAGGTGTTTGTACTAGCAACCTCAATTGGTATCAGAGCCTCATGCTTATCATTTTGAAGTGTTTTTACTTTAAAGCTAAAGATCCTTTATGGCTAGTATTTTGGCACCAAGTTTGATTGAAGGGCAAAGCAATACTCGACCACCATACTTTGATGTGAAAGAGTACCACATATGGAAAAACAAGATGAAAACTTTTCTCAGATCAAAAAACCCTCAAGAATGGGATTTCGTCGAGAAAGGAATCAACCCCAACACTGAAACTGGAAAAGCCACAAAGAAGGATGATGAAAAATCTTCAAAATCTTCCACCACTCTTTCAAAAGAAAAGTTGTCAAAAAGAGAAGCATTAGATGCAAAAGCAATTTATTCTCTTTACTATGCTTTATCACTTAATGAATATAACCGAATTTCATCTTGTGAAACAGCAAAAGAAGTATGGGACAGGCTACATGTTACCTATGAAGAAACAGACCGAGTGAAGGAAACCGAAGTCAACATTCTGCTCGGGCAATATGAATCCTTCAAAATGAAACCAGGAGAGTCTATCGGAGATATGTTTAGCAGATTCACTGAAATAGTGAATGGACTTGCATATCAAGGACAATCAATCTCAAGATCCATGAAAGTGAATAAACTTCTAAGAGGCTTATCGAAGGACTGGAATAACATCAGGACTTCTATCCGAGAAACACTGAGGATTTCACCTTTATATGTTGATGAACTCATTGGAACCTTACAGTCCTATAAGGCAGAACAATTAAATGATGAAGTTGAAATAAGAGGTAAAAAAATCAATTGCTCTTAAATCTAACATTGACTCGATAATGTCTGATTAGAAGATGAAATGGATGATGAGGAACTCACCTTATTGATCAAGAAAGTCAAAAAATTAAACAAAAAAGGAAAGAAGTTCAATGGCAAGAAACAATCCAGACAATTGGGACAAAGAAAAACTATGGATGAAGAAGACTCAGCCAAAGACATGATTTGCTTCGAATGCAAGAAAAAAAGGGCATATAAAACCAAATTGTCCTATGCTGAAAAAGAAGAAAGGCAAGTATGAGAAATACAAGAAGGCCTTGAAAGCTTAAACATGGAATGACACAGAATGTGAGGAAAGTGAAGATGAATATGGTAATATATGTCTAATGGCACATTCAGACTCAGACTCAGATTCTGGAGTAGACTCAGAATCTGATTCAGACTCAGATTCTGGTGTAGACTCAGAATCTGATTCAGACTCAGACAAGGAAGTTGAGGTAAGTCATTCTGAAATTCCAATTAAAATTTCTACTTATATTAATGAGCTTTGTTTAAATCTGAAATCCACTCTTAAAAGGATCTCTAAACTAAAAACGGAAAATTCTAATTGAGACAACAAAATCTTTCTCAAAAAGAAAAGTTTAAAATTTTGCAAAAAGAATTTTTAGAAACAAAAGAAAATCGTGATTCTCTTTTGAAAGAAAATGAATCTTTTAAAAGGAATTTTTGGATATTACAACAAAATTTTCAAATGGCTCAAAAACGTTACAACATATTCTTTCCATTCAAATTCCTTATTATAACAAGTCTAGACTTGGATATAATACGGAAAGTGAGTCATTGATAAACTGTCCAAAGATTAAAGAGAGACTCGAGACGAGAGACCTCCTTAACAAGCCTAGAAAAATCATTTCCAAAAGAATTTTACAAAACTCGTTGGACAAAGCAATCTCAAATGTTCAAACGTGGAGAAACAAAACAATTCGAGAATAATTGTCCCAAAGTCTGGAGACCCATTAAGAAGAATTGGATAAAAAAAGCTTATACTACTAACTCTCATGGACCCAAGAAAGTCTGGGTACCAAAGAAAGCTTGAGAATGTTCTTTGAATGCAAGTTAACCTCAAAAGCAAAAGAAAATGGTGCTTAGACAGCGGATGTTCAAGACACATTATAGGAGATTTAAGTACCTTCATAAGATTAGAAAAGATTAAAGGAGGAATCATCTCCTTTGGAGGCAACAACAAAGAAAAAATTATTAGACTTGGAACTGTACAGGTTGGAAGCCTTATTATCAACAACGTTTCCTTAGTCGGAGGACTTAACTGCAATCTTCTAAGCATAAGTCAATTGTGCGACGCTGGATTCATAATAAACTTCCTGGAAAACATATATTTTGGAACTTGTCAAGATCTCTCTCAATCATTAACTGGTTGAAGACATGGCATTATATATTTTCTAGACATAAACTCAAATTCTACTAAGTGCCTTATCTCAGTCCAAGATGAAGCAAATATGTTGCATCGCAAGCTGGGCCATGTTAGTATGAAGCAAATTTCTAAATTATCTACTAAGAAGCTTGTTCGTGGACTTCCCGGCTTAAGCTACAAGAAGTTTGAACTATGTTCAGCATGCACATTAGGGAAATAGGTACGAAGTTCCTTCAAACCAGTAAAACATGTTTATTCTAATCGTGTATTGCAGCTTCTATGGACATTTTTGGACCAATAAGAACTCAAAGTATAGGAGGTAAGAAATATTGTCTGGTAATAGTAGACAATTACTTTCGATTTACTTGGGTATTCTTTCTTGCAAATAAAGGAGAAATCTTTTCGTATTTCTCAAAATTTGCAAAAAGGGTTTAGAACGAGAAGGGTTATACTATTTCTAGCATTAAAATAGATCATGGAGAAGAATTTGAAAATCAATATTTCATAGATTTTTGTGACAAAAATGGATTTCAACATATTTTCTCTTCTCTCTCCAGAACAAAATAGAGTTGTAGAAAGGAAAAATCGATCTTTATAAGAAATGGCTAGAACTCTACTAATTGAAATCAAGGTAGCTTCTCGCTTTTAGGTAGAAGTAGTCTCTACTGCTTGCTATATAATTGACAGAATCTTTCTAAGGCTTATTCTTGAGAAAACTCCCTATGAAATTTATATAGGAAGAAAACCGATTATTTCTTATTTTCATGTATTTGGTTGCAAATGCTTTATTTTGAAAAATACAAATGACCATCCGGGTAAGTTCGAAGAAAGATCAGATGAAGAAATATTTCTTAAATATTTTGTCACAAGCAAGACATACAAAGTATTCAACAAGAGTACTCGGATTGTGGAAGAATCTATGAACGTAAGATTTCTCGAACGAGATCAAACTCTACTCGATGATTCAGAACTTCTTACAAACCTAGAAAAGTCTGTATATATCGACAGAATGATCCCATTCGAAAAGAAGACAGAGGAGATCAAAAGGAATCAATTTCGACTCATAAGGACTCAACTCAGACATTTGAAAATTATGAAGAAGGTGAAAAATACAATAAGAACTGGAAGCATAAATCGAGTTATCCCCACAACCTGATAATTGGCAACATCAAAGAAGGAATCCGAACCAGATCTAGAAACAAGGAAGAAACAAATGTACTAGCGCTTATTTTTTAGATCGAACCAAAATAAGTAGACGAAGCTCTTACATATGAAAGCTTGATAGAAGTAATGCAGGAAAAACTTCAACAATTTAGAATCAATGATGTATGAGAATTAGTACCCAGACCCAAAGAAAGATCTATCATTGGAACAAAGTGAGTATTCAGAAACAAAGTAGATGATCAAGGAAGAGTAACTAGAAACAAAGCTAGACTTGTGGCCAAAGGATATTCCCAAGTAGAATGAATAGGCTATGATGAGACATATGCATCCGTGGCCAAATTAGAAGCCATAAGGCTCTTGCTTGCTTATGCATATTTTCATAACTTTAAGTTGTTCCAGATGGATGTCAAATGTGCATTTCTAAACGGATTCATTCAAGAAGAAGTCTATATAGAACAACCTCTAGGTTTTGAAGAACCCAGAAAGATGGATCATGTGTAGAAACTAAAGAAAGCTTTGTATGGTCTAAAACAAGCATCTCATGCTTGGTATGAGAGACTGAGCAACTTCCTAGTAAGCAACGAATTTAAAAAAGGTATGGTTGACATGCCCTATTTATTAAGAAAGAAGGTAAGGATGTTCTGCTTGTCCAAATTTATGTAGATGACATTTTTTTTGGGTCTTCTAATGAATTTTTGTGCAAGAAATTCTCTATGTCTATGCAGGAGTAATTCGAAATAAGCATGATGGGAGAATTGACATTCTTCTTAAGTCTTCAAGTCAAACAAACCAAAGAAAGAACATTCATTTTTCAAGAAAAATACGCAAAGGACTTAGTCAAGAAGTTTGGAATAGAAAACCGTAGGAAAACTGAAACTCCAATGTTTAGTTCTACCAAACTAGACAAGGATGAAAGAGGAAAGAAAGTAAACCAGAAGACTTACAGAAGCATGATCAGTTCTCTACTTTATCTTACTACTTCTACACCTGACATTTTATATAGTGTATGCATGTGTGCCAGATTTCAAGCTGACCCTCTGGAATCTCATCTTACTGTTGTGAAACAAATTATTAAATATATTTCTACTAATCCAAAGCTAGGTCTATGGTATCTCAAGGAAACAGATTTTACACTCATTGGATACTCAAATGCTGACTTAGCTAAATGTAGAGTAGATAAAAAAAGTACCTCGGAACTTGCCAATTTATGGGACAAATGCTAGTATCCCGGTTCTCCAAGAAACATAACATTATAGCACTCTCCACCGCATAAGCAAAATATGTTGCTCTCGGCGTTGTTGTTCACGGTATCTATGGATCAAACAACAACTAAAAGATTATGGAAAAGGAGAAGCTTGCACTGAAATACGGTGTGACAACACAAGTGTCATCAATCTTACAAGGAATCCTATTCTTCATTCAAGAGCAAAACATATAGAGACTAGACATCACTTCATAAGAGACCATGTACAAAGTGGAGAAATAGATGTCCAATTCATTGATTCCAAGAATCAATTGGCAAACATATTTACTAAACCATTGGAAAAAAAGGTACATTTGAGTTCACATGTAACAAATTAAATATTACTCACCCATTTGTTTAAAGTCTACATGAGACAAGTAAGTTAAATTCAACATTTGGAAGAAAGAATCTTCGGGACATACTCGAGGAAGATTATGCTCACAAATTTGGAAGTTCAAATTTTTGAAGTGTAAGTCATTTCCTTTTATGATCAAACAAGTAAGTAAATATTCTACAAATTTCTACAAATATTTCATCTATTTGATTTTGCGATTATTTCCTTTTTTATTCTATTTTAGATAATTTTGAAATTTCGAAATGCATAACTGCCATTTACAGTTTTATTTTCCAAAAACTTGCGTCTCTTCATTGCATTGGTTCAAAATGTATATAGATACCCAAGAAAACATTTTTCTCTCACTAGCAACATCTCTCTCTTACTCGAACCCTCTCTGGAAACCCTAAAAGTTCTCATTTTTCCCTCTCGATTCTCAAAAGTTCATCACTTTTCTTCAAAATGTTGTCAAAATCCTCAAAATTTGTGTCGATTTCCTCGCAACAAAGATCCTCACGCATTGCGAGCAGAGTACCCAAGTATGTTGAAGGAGGACAAACACATTTCGACTTGACCAAATCGTCTAAAGAAGAATCTCCAAGGCATTCTGCACAACAATCTGAATCCGAAGAAATCGCCAAAGACATGAAGTTTATCCTGAACTCACTACCTATTTCTATTCGAACTTATCCTTCTTATCTCCTAATAAAATGCAATTCAGTGTTTATAATGATATTTATGAAGTTGATGTGGATGTTCTGGCTGATATCATGAAAGTGGAAAGAGAAGACTTTAGGCCAATAGGAGTGTCTTATGAAATAGCCTGTAAGTATCTCACGACAGGAAATACTTTGAAGACAAACATGTCCTACTCCAGCCTCACCTCTGCTAGAATTATTCTACACAAGATCATGATCAACTGTATTAGACACAAAGCATACTCAAAGACTAATGTTGTGAAGTTTGAAGCCAAAATGATGTGGGCTATTGAAAATAGTATCATATTCTCTCTCCCTCATCTTGTCCTATTGCATATGTATAGAACAGGTTATCAAGGAAAATGGGCAACTACTATATAGAGCACTTGTGACCAGAATATTTCAGCATTTTCAAATTCAATTACCTTCAAAATTATGTACAAGAACTCTATCTGTAATGCCCATTGGAGAGAAAATGATAACCAAGATGCTTCTAAAAGATGTTGTTGAAGTTTGGAGAAGCAAGAAGAAGGAGACACAAAGATCGGCAATCACCACTACTGAAAGAAAGAGGAAAAGAAAAGAAGTTGTTTCTTCTCCAAAGACCAAGAAAAGAAGGCAAACAATTCTTCTGCAGGACGAAGACGAAGACGAAGATGAAGACGAAGACGAAGACAAAGACGAAACTCTCTCCGATATCATTGCCTCTGCAGTTCAAACTACATCTACAATTCCAGAAGAAGTAGAAGGAGACAAGGAAAGAGAAGAAGGAGAGGGAACACAGAAAGAAGCAGAAGAAGTGAGTGAAAAGGATGGAGAAGAAGAACAACTTAAAGATGTGGATGTTGAGGATGTGTCAGAAGGAGAGGACGAAGGGGAAAAGTCAGAAGAATTTGACGCAAAACAAGCACTAGATGAAGAGCCGAGAGGAACAAGAAGAAGGAGAGCAATGAGAAGAATGAATGATCATTGCGGGGGAGAACTGAAAAAACTCTTGAATATTCAAAAGCCGATGATCAACTAAGCAAGTCTCCACAAGATGCTAAGCATCTAGAACACCCTATTGAAGAATGGGTAGAAGCAACATTGTAGGGGAGTATCAATCAAACAAGGCAACTTCTGAAGCAGATTCACCAAACATGTTGTTTGGAGAAACAAGTGCTCAATCTGACCTTGACCCCAACTATGCCAGGAATGTTGATCTGCTTATGCAAATCAAAATTCAGCAATATGCCTTAGAGATTGATATATAGACATTGAAGTCCTCCTTGAACAACAAACTAGAGACTCTCACCCAACAAACTGAGCAAAATATGGCAAGATTGGAATCAACATTCACTTAGTGCATGAGCAAAGTCAATGAGTCTATATAGAACATGGAGGATTTTCAACTTGTTCGAGTTCCCTGCAAGCCTTGATTTTAGTCCCCTCAAAGACATTTCTTTTTAAATTTGTGTTTGATTTGTTTGAGTGCTTAAACTTTGGTTGTGGTGGGCTTGGTGTGGATTGTTTTGATTTTGCAGACATTCGAACCCTCTTGATGCTGACAAAAAGGGGGAGAATTTGCAGATATTCTTATTATGGTGTGGCTTATCATGCTTATTATTTGCATATTTGCGTATATTTTCTGCTATGCCTAACCTTGTTTTGCAAGAATAGATAAATATCTGCATGAAAATTTTATCACCATCAAAAAGGGGGAGATAGTTGAGAAAACTTCTAGTTTTGATGATAACAAAACTTTCGGCATAAGTACATTAGGAGTGCCAATACTTTCGTACGGCGCTCACTTTGGTGCCAAAACTTTTTTTTCGCTCACTTGAGTGCCATAAATTTTAAAAAACGCTCACTTGAGTGCCACTTCCGATTTCGTTGCCGGAAAAGCTGACGTGGCATTAAAATAACATTAAAATTGCCAATGTGGCTCGCCGGCGAGTTGAGTCAGCAAATGAGGGTAACGTGAGTCAGCAAATGAGAGTAAACGACGTCGTTCACCCATGTAATTATAAGAAGTGCAGCAGCTTCATAAATTGGGGCAAAATCCCAATTTCATTTTTCACGAACCCTAACCCTAATTCTACCTTCAACCCGCAAACTCTCTTCAATTCCAGGGCAAATCATCTTATCAAATTGACAATGGGGAGCAAAAGCGGAGAAGCAGCTCACGAATTTCTGAACAAAGTGAAGATGAAAGTCAGTATTTTTGCTTTTGTGGACTGCAAAGTCCAACAAGAGTTTCTTGGACGAGAGAAAATCCCGGGAGAAGGTTCCATGGATGCGCCGGGTATAGAGAAGGCTTCAATTGTGGATTTTTCAAGTGGGTTGACGCAAAATTTTCGCATCGAGCAACGGAGGTGATCTTGGAGCTCCTTCAAGGACGACATGGACTTCGCCTATAATGGAAGATGAGTTGGACGATGCCGACTCTATGCAAGTGGAAATCAAGGGTGCGGAATCTTTGGTAAATCATTTGAAGAAGGAAGTTTCAAGGATGAAAATTCAAAGAGATATTTATCGAGTGTTGTTTGTCTTGATGTTGTCAGGTTTAGTCTGGTTTGTGGTCATATGTAATTTCAGTAACGAAAAGAAGCTATTGAGTCTACCATAGTTAAAGAACAATGAAATGCGTTGATGTATTTGGTGCAATGGCTTCTTTTGTTTTATGTTGGAATGTTATAACAATGTATGTGGGTTACTAGTTTTGTGTTGGCTTGAAGGTTGGTGGATTGATGGAAGTTGTGTTTTTTGATACAATTTGAGTATCAACAACAGATAGATAGCTTGACCAACTCGTAGCAGCTGTAGCAAGAGAAGGGATGGTCCTGCAGAATGGTCCCCATTTTGGCTTTCTGCATATGTTGGGACAGTTGAAGTTTCAAATAACTTTACGTATAGTCGTTTGAGTGCCAAAAAAAATTTTCAAGTGAACACTTTGGTTCATCAACTCCTTAAAAGTTACAACTTAGGTTTCTTAACTTTTCAAAAGTGATGACTTCGGTTCCTCAACTTTTTAATTTGATACGCTATTGGTTTTACTTTTATCAAAGACATCTTACATCTTTCAATAGCTTAAGGCAAATTTACCATCCCGTAATAGCATACAAAATAAGACTTATGTCAACAAATAACATTAGTCTTGGCATGGCTTCACACAAAATAGCATGACATTGCACCGAAAGGTCTTCTACATCAACATTGATGTTCTTACAAATTTAAGTTAAAAACAACATTCCCGTTAAACACTGTCCATCTAAAATTCAACAATAATCTGAAACAATGAACAACATTGCTGCTAAACACATCACCAGCCAAAATGCAACAATAATTTCAACCACCTTGCAACAAAATTCTAAAGTCGACATTGAAATCTAACAACGAACATAAAAAAAGACGGCATCCTCCTATCCAGTCAATCGAAGAACCTCATCACTTTTATTTTTCTTCTTCAATGGCTTCATAATATTCATGAGTCTTGCACTCTTCCGAACTGGAACTTTTGGAGGATCCATCCTTTTCCTTTGAACTTCGTGTGTTTCAATGTCGTCTAATGTTGCACATTCTGTAATTGGTGTTGGCACTGTGGTAGAAGGTTTGAATCCCCAGGATCATTCAATTGAGGTAGACTTGATGTTGAAGCATTCTCTGGTGCCTGTTTTCGAGCTGGCCTCTGTTTTGGAGCTACCATTACTTGCTGCTTCTTCAATTGTGCTCGAGTTACCATTGGTTGGTTTATTGGTTCTTGCCCTTGGCTTCTTCTTGTAGATGCGGCCGATTCCAAACTTGGTCCTCCTTGAGATATCAATACCTCCGAACTTCTCCCAGGCTACAATCATATAAGCTTCATTAATTACTATGCCAATCAAATTAAATTTATTATGCATAACAACTAAGAAACTGACATTCAAAACTGTCATTCCGGTATTCATATCTATGAATAACCCATAGCCAAACTCTCTTATCCTTTTTCCAATTGCACCGTGTGTTTTTTGTGGTGCATAACTTTTAGAGACTGAAACCTCTTCAGTTCTCTTTCTAACCTACAAAATAACATAACATAATCAATTTATTACATCAAGAAGTACATACAACAGCAATAGCCATAACTAACATCTTACCTGACATTTTCTTCTCTGTTGTACACGATTGGACTCAGTTGGCCTTGTAGTTGGTTCTACATTGCTTTCTGTGTTGGCTGGACATGACCCTGCATCATTGGGCTGTGTTGTCACTTCCTCCTCCTGCTGTCGTTTCTTAATTGGACAACCAGTCTTGTTGTGCCCTTCCATATGGCAATGTGAGCATCGAACCGTTCCACCAGCCCTGCTCATTCTATTACTGCTACTCTCAATTTCCTGCATTCTTCTTCTTTTTTTTTTTTTAAGCTTACCAACTTGCTTCTTCAGTGGTAAAGACTCTGGGGGTTGATGGTTTGTTTTGTCCCAAAACTTGCTACTCCTCAAAGGCTGCAACATGAATTGGTATGCAGCAAGATAATTGCTTTTCTTGTAACAATCTTCTACATAGTCCTCTGGATTGAGTTGTTTCAATTGAATGGCACACATTGCATGTGAGCAAGGTATTCCAGTCAACTGCCATGCACGACAAGAGCATTTTCTTCTCTCGCAAATGCACTACATACTTGTCACCATCATTCATGATCTCGAATCCATCGTCCCCATTCCAAATTGGATGACAGAATCTAGTAGCAACAATGTTGTCTTCTAATTTTTTTCTAATCTTAGGTCCACATTGTCCAGGCCACATCGCACATTTGTCTCTATGCTTTTTGAGTCTTGTCATCACCATAACTCGATGTCTTCAAGCATACTAACAATTGATTTGCACGGCTTCTATGATCTTTGCCGTTGAAAGCCTCGCAAAGGTTGTTGTCAACGCTATCGCACTTGAATTCTTCACTAAAGAATGCTCTACACCAATGCTTTGCTTCAGTTTGGAACAATGCTTCACAAGCTTCAGTTGACAAAGCACGTAGAGCTTTTGTGTGAATCCTAAAATCTGCCATATTTGAACTCTTTGCAATCAACCAAAATCGCTTCTGCAGTCGGTCACCTTTGTACTTCTTCGCCCAATTTGCATATATGTGCCGAGCACACATTCTGTACTCAGCATATTGCATCAGCTCGGCTATGGCTGGAACAAGTCCCTACAAACCAGCAAACTTATCAGTACTTGAATGATATAGCAAGACAAAATGATATTAGCAAAACCATGCAAACATTGTTAGTACCTTTTGCTGATCGCTCATAAAAGCCCAACCTCTTCCATCAGTTATTCCAAGATCAGCCATCAAATTTTTTAAAAACCAAGACCAATTATCTTTGTTCTCTATCTTTACCACAGCCCAAGCTATTGGGAACATTTGGTTGTTTCCATCCCTCCCAACTGCAACCAATAACTCTCCCTTGCATAACCCTTTCAGAAAGCACCCATCTAATCCAATCACTTTTCTACAGCCAGCTAAAAATCCCTTTCTACATGCATCAAAGCATATGTACATCCTTCGAAATTGTGTTCCATGATTAGCCAAGGGCTTCTCCAAAACTTCTACATGAATTCTGCTAGGTGGATTTTGAAGCCTACATTCCCTAGCATAGTCCCAAATATTTGCATATTCTTCTTTATAAATACCCATTAATGTACTCATCACATTATACTTAGCCCTTTTGCATTGATTATGAGAAACATTAACACCTACCTGCTCATTCACTAGCTGTTTCAACTGACAACTTTTGATACCTGGCATTGCTTTGATGATGTTGAATAAGTGCTTGGCCAACCACACACTAGTCACTTTTTTATTCTCAAACACAATACCACAGGTATGCTCCTCCTGTAGTGATCGGATATGAAATGAGCCACTCTTCTTACTCAGTGCACCATATATTTTCCATGGACAATTCTCCTGTGCACACTTCGCTCTAACAAAATTATTAGTATTTCTAATGAATTTAATACTTCGTTATTGAGCGATTGAGTACCGACAATGGCATCTCGAATTGCTTGGCATCATTAAATGTCATTGATAAACAAAGGGTAGGATTTGTACAAGTTGGATCATAAGAAGGAAACTGATTCCTTCTATCTTCATCATCATTCTCTTGGTTGCTGCCATCACCATGATCACTTTCCCCATGAACAGAATCAACACCATCAGCTACATGAGTTGCTGCATCTCTATTGCCTTCGTTCACTAGCCCGAGTGGTGATTTTCTCCTTTCTTTGACTGCCCTGATCTCTTTTATTGCTTGTGCAATATCCTCATCATCAACATCACTTGTGCAAATAGTATGCTCAAGTGTTTCATCATCTTCATCGCTAGACAATGCAATATCCCAAGAGCCTAGGGTGATTCCAGTCGATTCTCCAGCCAATGTATCTTCACCATCGATATGCCTCCGGTGTCCTCAAGCTGCTGAAATATCTCTAATACGGCTCGTGTATGCAAATCTCTTTTGTATCCTCTCTGCTCTCACATGTCCTTCTAAAACTGCTTGCTCATCTTCATCGCCATTATGTTCTTCAACATACATATAAACATCACGACCATGAAGAAAATGGTAAACAAGATCCCTCACCCCACTATCGTCATGTAGAGATCTTAAACCATCCTTAAGAGACTTGCAGTACTTGGTAATGTAATTTTCCTATAGTGCATCTCAATTGGTCTACTATATCCCTTTTCAAGTCTCAAAGGACAGTTTATTTATATTGATAAGGACAACAGCAACATTCCCACCAATATATTCCTTATCTTCCCCAGTAATCCTAAACTGTCCACCGTAGTAAACTTTTATGGGTGTACTAGTATCGTCCATGTTAAAACTGCACCAAACACAATAATTTATTGCTGTATTAGGGGACCACAACACATATAGACAAATATTATATCGGTCCCCACAACTCAAACAAAAAATAATAGATTCAATTGGTCCCCACAACCACAATAATAATTTTAGGCCAGTGGACTTATGTTTACAACTGTCGGCCAGTGGACACCAACAGCAAAATCTAAGCATGAATGAACTAAAGCACTTACCTTTACACTGCCCGAACCCCTAATATTTCCCTTCCTATAACATGCCTTTTCTTGCACTTTAACTCTGTCAAACAACACCAAATTCGATTACATTGTCGATTAGTCAACACAAAACAACAAAAACTTTAACATTTACCTCTTTGTCGACAACGACTCGTCACGTGATAATTCCTGACTTTTCCCACTCAAAGCCCACTGGAAGCCCTAATTTGGGCGTACTGAGATTCAGAGTGGGGTCGATGAAGTGCGGCGTGGCTATGGGGTCGATGAAGTGCGGCTGTGAGGTCGATGAAGTGCTGCTGTGGGGTCGATTCACCGTGGGATGATTCAGCGTGGGGTCGATTTTAACTTGGGTGTGGGGTCGATTCAGCGTGGGGTCGATTCGGCGTGGAGGAAGAAACCCTAATTTGGGAACAGAGTGAAGAGAAACGAAGAGAGAGGTCAAAGATGAGATGAGAAGAGAAACGATGTCGTTTCTAACCATTGGACGAAGAGAAACGACAGCGTTTTTGATTGCTACGCAATGAGAAGCCACGTTGGAATTGAAAATATCCACGTCGGAAATTGAAAATTATTAAACAAATATGGAAATCATTAAAAAAATCCACGTATGCATTTTGGCCGGAAGTGGCACTCAACTGAACGTTTTTCCTCCGATTTGGCACTCAAGTGAGCGAAAAAAAAGTTTTGGCACCAAAGTAAGCGTCGTACGAAAGTAATGGCACTTGTAGTGTCCTAACCCCCAAAACTTTCTGAAGTCTCACTCAAGTGATATTCTGGTACACATTATGGAAAGAGACTTATGTGTTCATATATTCAGCAAGGTCTATCCATTATAAAAGAATCTATAAGCAGACGCAGCATCTCATTCTGTCAAGAATCCAAAACGAACCTCAAGGACCAGAACGAGGACAAAAACCATAACGGCTATGAATTTCACTTGCCATATTTATATTGGTTTTGCTAATCAATTGATTGACAAAATCAATCATCAAGACAATTTTCAAATAAGGATAGAATACTTATAGAAATCTAGATTCTGCTTGTATGAGCGACCAGAATATGAAGAGATTCAATCTGTCTTCAACGGTTAGGAAATATTTCCTTATGAAATCTATCCAAGAAAGGAAATGGAAAATAATCCTTCATGGTGATAGCCAACGGCTAGTTTTGGCTCAAAGGGTATATAAGGAAGATATACGGTCAATAGAAGATAGAGAGTGAATTTATAATTCCAAAGTCTAATTCTGTTCTTTCATCAAATTGTCTCACAAAGTGCAAAAACAGAGTGATCTAGAGTGAATTGCAAAAAGGAATGATTTAGTATGAGATTATACCACTAAGCATTTGCACTCAAGAACGTATAATCATTTGTTGATCACATAATAGAATTCAACCTATTGGCTAACAGCATGGGAAAGTGGACGTAGGCTTGACAAAAGCTGAACAACTATAATATTGTTTGCAATCTTCTCTTCCCTTACTCTTTTTATTTTGATTGCATATCCCAAAAGTCTACTTTATCTAGACTGACTTTAACTTTAAATTCTGCATCTGTTACATCCAAACTTTGTGTTGATCGATTTGGCATAAAAGTTTATTTACACATATTCACCCCCTCTAGGTGTCTGTACTAACAACTTCAGAAATTCCTTTTCTTTTACTAATTTCAATTAGGACTCAGCACAGCAATTTTCATTTCAAGATTGAGATGGAGAGGAGAAAAGCTCACTGGCCCGTCATGCAAGTTGGGGAGCACTCGATTAACCCCTTCTCAGGTTTTGGGTTGGAAATCCAGTTGGAATCAAACTAGCCTCCAACTGGAATCAAAAGCACACCCAATCAGAGATATCAAGACAGGGTCATCATCCAAGGATTGATTTCCTGTAGAATTTAATTCATTGATGACATAATTTCTTTTCCAAGTGAACATGAAATTCACCATAGCACAATCTTATGTCACTACACATGCTTGCTTGAGTGGAATAGCATAAAATTAAGGACCAATCCACATCAGCTCAGGGCCGCAACATTTATAGGCATCACTTCTCGAACAACATCTGCAACGGGATAACACAAGAACAGTATATGCAACAGATCGAGAATTACTAAACCAAACCACTTCAGAGATCCATGAAGTTACATTGCTAGGCATCACTTCTAATGAGCAAAACTGAAATAGCTACTGCACCCGGTCTATCAGAGAATCACCTGGGATCGTTAGCGCAAATTGTCGGTTCTCAGAACAAGCTCAAACGGCAGAGAAGCGTCGCTCTCTCATGCCAACATTTACGTTCTTGAGATGGAACCTAAAAGTTCAAGAAACTTTAACCTTGCAAGAGTTCTCCATACATTTTTCGAACATTGCATGATACGCCAACCCCAGAAACCCCGACCATCGATCATCCAAGAGAATCGAACAAGAAAAAATTAAATCGGAAAGAGGGTCTCTTTCCGAGAGAGTGAGAGTAATGGATGCTCATAAATCACCGGATCAATGCTCTCTGTTCTTGCCCCTTCTCAGCGTGGTGGCCAGCGATCGGGGTTCGGTGGTGGCTGTTGGTGGATGGAGGATGACGGAGAGGAGAAAAGCTCACTGACCCTTCTCAGGTTTTGAGTTGGAAATCTAAAACTTATTGATAAACTCTCAAAATCACGAACCGTCGGACCTTATCTCTCTCGTATTCTGCTCTCGTCCACACCAAACGCCAGACAGACATGCAACAGCGACAGCGATGGCGTCGGCGCAAATCCGAACCAGTGAAAAAATTTCGGTTATTAATATTATCCAAACCGAAGAATACAGAACTTTCGGCTCGGTCCGGGTTTCGATTCGGATTTTGACACCTGCTGCAGAGTGCAAATAACGTGGGATAATTCTCGGTGGAAAATTTGGGTCGTTCCACTGATCCCACTCCTTTTTTTTTCAGGCAATTTCATGTTGTGTAAAGATTGTCGATTTGGTTTTTCCTATCCTATTGTTTTAGAGTTCGTCAGAAAAACCAAAACTGTTTTTGATTATAGATCGACAAGAGCAACAAAGTCAAAAAGAATTCTTAATTTAATTACCCTCACTTTCTGAAAATAGCAGGTTTTAAACTAAACATGAAGAGAAATTTACAGAGTAAAGCCTTAAGAAAGATTTACCAGCTTGGTCATAATTCAAAAGAAACACAACAAGAGGAGGAGGCTCAAACAAAATACAAGACGGTTCTTCCAGCATCCTTCCTCTCCGAGCAAGCTTATCCACACATCGGTTGCCTTCCCTGAAAGTGTGCTTGATTTTAACCCTATTGAAAACTTTCAGGAGAGTCCTACAATCATCCAAAAGAGAAGCGAAAATGAGATTATTCAACAAATTTGATTGGAGTAACGATACAGTTATCGGGGCATCCAACTTTACCTCCAAATGAATGATGTGGACAGGAAACTTTAGGAAAAGACAGACTAAAAATGATTTGTTCATCCTTGCAATCATGCATATGTGTGGATGGTAACGGCTTAGAAATTAAATGATCGAATTCCTCAGGAGTGTGGGTTTGCACAATGTTAAAAATTGAACTGCTTTCAGTTTCAAAGGTTCGTCCGGGTACACAGTTTCAAAGGTTTGTGCATGTACGCACTTATCTCAAAGGCATGAATAGAGACTATCCAAATCAAAAGAGACTAGCCAAAAGGATCCACACTTTAATGGCCACTAACAAGAACAAGATAATTGCACACTAAAGGCACTTCCTCGTTTTTACATGGACAAAATTGTCTGATCAGATATGAGAAGAGACTTTACATATGAGACTTAAGATCTCCGAAGTCCATGATATAAGCAAACACGCTCATACATAAGTCAGAAGAAGAATAGCCCAAATATCAAAACTTGACACGAAAAGACATTTGAGTGTCGAAAATTACGAAATGTACATTTAAGTATCACTTTTTTTGTGAAAATTATATTACTTAAGTGCCAACTTCGACGAAAGTCGCAAGAAATCCGACGTGGCTTATTTTAATAATATAACTCATTTACATGGCTTGCCAAAAGTTGAATCAGCAAAAACTCAACCAAAACGACGTCATTTTGATGCTAACGTGGTATTTAAAAATATATTATTATAAAATTATTTTTAAAAAAGAAAAAAAGAACGCAAAGGGGGTTTTTTCTGATATGGGAAAGCAAACATTTTTTTAAAAATTGCCATGTGGATATTTGTTTTGAAAAAAATTGCCACATCAGCAATAAAGTTACCAAAAAATGATACGTGTGCATTTTGCTCGGATCTTTTTGACGTTGGTACTTAAATGATCTATTTTGGTACTTAAGTCTCCCCCCATATCAAGTTTTAGCACTTTAAGAGTCTGCACCTCTACATAAGTCTATCAAATCACCTAAGGGCATACTGAACCAATTCCAAAGCTGACCACATGTTTTTATTTTGCAAGCAGGAGCACGTTTTATAAGTCAAATTGTAACGTCAAACCAACAAGCCGATGGTCGGCCATAGAAGAGCAAGGCAACGACATTAGAACAACAAAACTAAGCAAATGTCGAGACGAGATGGAAGGAGTCAAGACTACCTCATCATCATCATAGACAGCAGTGGAAGGAAATTCCTACTTAATGATTTTGTCAAATCTGCATGCTGATACGATATCCATCAGATCAGCTTCCATGACAACTTTAGAAAACTATACCTTATGATGCAAGAAAAGCACAAATGACTAGAATATATGCTTGCAATCTCATTTATTTCCCCTTCACTTTAGTTTGTAAGAAAAAAAGATGAGATTGTAGAGCATGCTTTCACTTTCACTTATCCCTCATTTTGAGGATCATCTCTCATTTTCCGGGTTTGGGTTCTTTTCTTCCAGCATAGAGGATTCTTGTTCGAGTGTTTTTCCTTAAGCAATAAAACTTGACATGCTCCTCAGTTTGGGCCATGCTTTCTAGGCAAGCCTGCTTTCCCTTTAGAGGAGAATCGCCATGTTTTCCTTGGGAGAGAATTTGTCGTCTTCTTAAGTGCTCAGTGCTAAAAAAAAAAAGAAGCGATTTTTTTTTCTACTTTGAGAGCTAATTTCAATATCTCACTAAATGCATTTCCTATTGTATTCGTCTTCCACTGAAGAACATGTAATCCTAATATTTTCTTAAACCAAATAGGAAACTTATTTTGATTTGTATTTTACCGAAGACAAAATCAAAAGTAGGTGGGGGTATGCTTTACCACCAACATAATGTAAAATGGGTTTTACTAACATAACAATTTTTGGGCTATTGTGAGAATTACAGTTAAAAGACTAGATCTCACAATAATTTATAATTTTTGTTATTTGTTATTTGATATTTTATAATCCTGAACAGACTATTATTCTCATAGTAGATTAAAATCCGTCATTCAATTATTTCTCGTGTAAAAATTAACAAGTGTACCCTAGACTTTAGCCTAAGATTATACTTGAAAATAGATCATCAAGGGGGCAAATAAGGGGCCGTTAGAAATTTTGTATGACTTCCGCCGACTTGTTTAAAAACTTAATACAAATACATTGTTTAATAATTAAATATTCTATTATATGAATGGGGATTACTCCAACCAATTTGTAGAGTTGATGGTAACAAATGAAATCATGTTGGTATGGATAACTTTAGTCACAACCCAAAAAAACTTAATTCCATTTCTCTCTACTCCTTTCTAGCTAAGCTCATCCACCTCCGTGATCACTCCGCCATAGCCCTCGCTGACTTTTCCGATCATTTTCATCATCATCGGCGCACCACTACCTTGCAAAAAAAACAATTGGGTTTGACAGCCCGACAAGTTTATCTAGTCTCGGAGACAATTCAGGCCTAGGCCCATCCACTTTGGTCCGATCTGCCCTGCCCACGCCTAACCATTTGATGAAAAAATTTATTATTTTATCGTGAGTGAGCGCCTGGGTAAGGATTTTAGGCTCGATGCCAAAATGGGAAAAAAATAATTGAAAGGCAATACTATTGCTGGCGATAAAAAATAATTTTGGGATAATTAAATGATCGAGGGACCCAGATTTTGTAAATTAACAGCGCAGCTGGAATCTGCACATTATGGCTTCTTAAATAAATCTCTCTATAGAATAGTTCCAAAAATAAATAATAATAAGTCTCTCTCAAATGGCTCAAATCAAACTTACAATCCATATGACCCCTCAAACGAAGTTTCTAATTACATTGGGGTAAGTACACTGTTAGGAGTCATAACTTTCGTCAACGCTCACTTCACTTTGATCTAAAACTTTTTTTTTTCGCTCACTTGAGTGCGCCAAGTTTTAAAAACGTTCACTGAGTGCGGTCGACGTGGCCGTCGAAAAGCGACGTGACCGCCGGAGGAAAAGCTGACTTGGCGGCGGAAAAGCGATGTAGCGCCGGTGAACAATATTTTAATATATTTTAATATATTTATTAATTTTTGATTTTTTTTTTTTTTCTTTAAGGCGGCGCGGGTCACCGGTGGCCCTCGCCGGCCCTAAAAAAACAAAAAAAAAAAAAAAAAAAATCGAATTTTTTTTTTTTAAAAGAGTAGAAACGGCGTCGTTTTGCACGAAAAGTCCACGTCGGCGTAGAAATTTATTTTAAAAAAAAAAGAAAAATCATTAAAAAAATCCACGTATGCATTTTGGCCGGAAGTGGCACTTAAGCGAACGATTTTTGGCAGAAGTGACACTTAACTGAACGATTTCACTTCGATATGGCACTTAAGTGAGCGAAAAAAAAATTTTGGCACCAAAGTGAGCGCCGTACGAAAGTTATGGCACTCCTAATGTCCTAACCCCTGAATCACCATAGGAGGAGGTATTAAATTGATGTCTCAAACCCTCCGTGACCTCCTCTCAGTCCTCCTCGGCCGTCCACCACTGCCACTACCTCCGCTGCCGCCGCCGCCTCCATCTCCTCTTCCTTGCCGTCTCGCCTCAATGGGAATACGATGTGTTCATGAGTTTCCAAGGCAAGGATCGAGGAGAAACTTCATAGCGCACCACTTCTCCGCTTTGAAGAGGGCCTCCATCCACTGCTTCGGGTGACGTGGTGAGCATTTTTGGTGCTCCCCACCAATTACAGCTTGAAAATAGAGAATCAAATGGAAAATAAATAAAAAAAAATAGAAATCTATTTGGTCCACACCACCTCGAGCTTGACCTCCGCACCTCCCCCCCTGTCGCCGGCGCCGTTGCGTCAGGCCAACGCGCTGCGCGCCCAAACCGAGCCACTCCCTCCGTCCTCTTCACCTACCTCCGAGCTACTAGGTCTGGAGACATGATGGCCCTGCCCCTCCATCGTGGGACGAGCACGAAGTGTTGAAGATATAATTGGAGATCTCGATTGTGCCATTCGATTCTAATTGATTCAATGATACTAGTAAATAGGAAAGTTTTTATTATTTATATATCAATTCCTTTTTTATTCTTCTGTCCTTACATTATAAAATGATCAATGTAATTGTACACAAGTAGATTGAATATATAGAAATATCTCTCTCCAAAATCCCTATCAGTCTCTTTTATTTTCTGACATGGTATCAGAGCATTCATTCTGGGCCTAGCTTCCGCAAAGATTTCAGAAATCCTTCGTCCTGCAAACAAACCAGCAAGCATTTAGGAATTCAAAATTTTTTTGATACCATGGCAGAAGAGTTACCCCAAGACCAACTCCACCCTCGTTGGATCCGATGGTTCTGTCTGAAGAGGAGCAATTCCCTACTCCAAACCAGATACACGGATCCACTCATTGGGCTCTTGCATTTCCACCAGTACCTTGGTTCCCTGTCCAAGGCCAATGGGCCATTGGGCCGGGATAGGTGTGGCCCCAACCTATTGGGTCGGGACAGGCGTGGCCCCAAATCCCAACCGCTGGGCTAGGATAGTCTTGGGCCCAACATTCATCTGGCGAAAATTACTCGAGCCTTAGAGCCCAACCTAGTGAAAATCGTCCAACCCATCAACAGGAAGACCATCCAACTGAAGATCCGACCCAGTCGAATTCGAGTCTCAGATCCGGATCTTATTCGGGTCAGGGAACGAATCCCTACCCGGCACCGTCACTCGGATTCCTACCGTATCCCTTCCTTATCGGTGGCGGCAGCGGCGGCAGGCCCGAGCCTAGTGATCCACTCTACACCTCGCCGGCCGACGGACTAGAGCTCCGCCTCATCAACCTACAACTAACCGGATCGGAAAATTACACGACTTAGGCTCGGGATCTCTAGCAAGCTCTTGTCACAAAAGACAAGGATGGCTTCCCTGACGAAGCCGTCCCCTTTCTGACGGAGGAACGCCAACAACGGATATGGAGAAAGTGTAACCAGCTGGTGCATACCTGGATCGATAATTGTCTCGCCCCGGATGTCGCAGTTGGGCTACTGTCGTCTAAAGACTCGAAACTTTTTTGGGAAAACATTCGAGAGATGTATGGGCGCCTTGATCAAGCCAAGCTTTTCTCAATCACCCAAGATTGACCGAGTTGAAGCAAGAGAACCTTTCGATTACCGCTTGCTTTAATCGCCTCTCCGCACTGTGGAACGAACTCGAGGCGGCCGAAGAACGCCTACAAGGACCTGAGAATACTCTGAGACAGTATAAGGAGATGAGGGATCGAAAAAAGGCTACGAGATTCTTACTAATACTCAATGAATCTTACTCATCTTTTCGGTCTCAAATACTCACAATGGAACCTCCGCCTCTATTCGGCCGTATCTTTCAGTTGGCCGTCCAAGAGGAAAACTAGCTGCTCGCCTCGGCTTCGCACAGTCGAGATGGAGAAGGGATGAGCTTGGTCATCTTTGGTGGAGGAGAATCGGGCATTGCCTCCAATGGATCCATGGAAGCTGTTGGAAACTCCAAGGGTAGCAGATCTATGGCTACGGCGAGAAGGATGGAAGAGAACCCTAGGGTTCTTCAGATGGACGGCTGGGATGATGGTAGAAGATCCGATGGCTGGGATAGAAGAAAGGGATCCAACGGCTAGGATAGAAAGAAGGGATCCAACAGCTCTCCTCAGCAAGCCGAGATGGACGGCCCTGATTCAGCCATCACTCTGCGCGGATCGGACGGCCCTTATCAAGCCACGTCAACTCCCACTTATAAGGGATCCAACAGCCCACACGGTGCCACGTCATCAAGAAAAATCGGCGAGCAAAATGGCAAATTCAAAAATAAATATTGTGAATATTGCAAACGCCCATATCATACAGTTGATACATGCTGGAAATTATATGGAAAACCTATTGATAAAATTAGAAAAGAAAAGGAATTATCAGCTTATCATGTTTCCACACAAAGAGCTAATGGGGCACCATAAGCAATTACTCAAGATCAGTATCAGCATATTGTGCAAATCTTGAATCGATTAAAAATCGATGACAAGAATACAGGATTCTCAAGTACTTTTCTTCATAAAGAGAATTTTTTTTCAGTTGATGCATGGATAATCGATACAGGAGCTAGTGACCACATTATATGCAATGATAAATTATTTTCTCATGTGGAAAAAGGATCGCAGTCCCTTATTACAGTGCGTCTTCCAAATGGAAATGTCATCCTTGTTACTAAAGTTGGAACTTTTCAACTTTGTCCAAATTTCCTACTCAAGAATGTCTTATACATTCCTGGTTTTGAATTCAACCTACTCTCTGTATCCAAAGTGTGCAAAGACAATTCATGTCGTGCAATATTCAATTCAGACAATTGTTTCTTTCAAGACCTTTCGACTGGCAAACTGATGGGCTTGGGTAGTATTGCACAAGGACTTTATTACTAGATTGATTTCCAGGATATTTAGATTTATTAAATAAAAGCATTTCTTGTAATGCCATCAATAGAAATAAAAATCTCCTTTTTCACCAAAGATTGGGCCATAGTGCGTCTTTTCCTCACCCTAAATATCCAGTATGCCCCTTAGCTAAACAGTCTCAAGCATCATTTCCTACAAGCACTTCTCGAGCCAATAGAGCTTTTTCCTTGCTTCATATGGATATTTGGGGTCCATATCATACTCCTCATCGTGATGGTTCCCGTTTCTTTCTTACAATTGTTGATGACTATACGTGAGCCACTTGGGTTTATCTGATGCAATCAAAAAGCCAAACCTTTCCTCATATATCAAAATTCGTTTCCTTGATTAAGAATCAATTCGATAAATCTATACATCAAATTCGTATAGATAATGGACGTGAATTCTTCACTTCTAATTGCATCAATTTTCTATCCTCTCATGGAGTACTTCATGAATGCTCTTGCACTTACACTCCACAACAGAATGGAGTTGTCGAGCGTAAACATAGACATCTCTTAGAAGTAGCTCATGCATTAAAATACCAAGCCTCCATACCTAAAGATTATTGGGGAGATTGTGTGGTCATAGCTGCCTATTTGATTAATCGCATGCCAACTAGAATTCTCGATGGAAGAACTCCTTTTGAGATGCTCTACAACAAACAGCCCAAAAATGAACATCTTTGAGTATTTGGTTGTTTATGTTATGCAACTAATGTGGGTCCCCTAGATAAAATAGGTCCTCATGCCACTCAGTGTGTCTTCATGGGATATCCCTCATTTTAGAAAAGATACAGAGTTATGGAAATTTCTACATGACACTTCTTTATAAGTAGAGACGTCATGTTTCATGAAAATGTGTTCCTGTTCAAGGATATCATAGCTTCCTCAACTTCTTCATCATCCGGAGGCAATAATCATTTTTTATCTGAAGAAGACTTATCCATGGCTCCACAATATCTATTGGTTGCCCTAAAGCAATCTACGCCTATCCCATGGGAATCACCTATCTCACGGGAATCATCTATTTCACCAGCATCATCTGAAGTTGGACCTCCAGTGTTATCCTAATTATTATCTGAGGATGATTCTACGACTGCGTTTTCATCAGAGAACAAGATAGATGAGTCTTCATCAAAAACTGCGCCTTCATCAACACAGATATTAGCAGCACAGCCCCGGCGTTCCAGATGACAAACTCGCCCACCTACATGGACTAAGGATTACATTTGTTCTGCAACAAGTTCTCCACGTACCAAATATCCTATCTCCTCATATGTTTCATTTAGTAGGTTGTCACTAGAACATATGTGTTGCATCAGTCATTTATCAGAAGAACAAGAACCATCTTCCTTTAATGAAGCTTTGCGAGACCCTTGATGGCAACATGCAATAGAATCAGAATTGAATGCCTTGATAGAGAATCATACATGGGATATTGTCCCACTACCCAAACATCGAAAATCGATCGGTTGTAAATGGGTCTACAAGATCAAGTTTAAAGCGGATGGTTCTGTTGAACGCTATAAAGCTCAACTGGTAGCCAAGGGATTCACTTAGAGAAGGTTTCGATTATCATGAAACATTCTCTTCAGTTGCCAAGGAAGTCACTGTCCGTTCCTTTCTATCCATTGCAGCCATTCGAAATTGGTCATTGCATCAGATGGATGTCAATAATGCTTTTCTTTATGAAGATCTAAATGAAGAGATTTATATGGATCTGTCGCGACCTCACCTCGGGTGCACCACCTAGGGTTTGGCTAATGGATTACTAAGCCTAAACTTAGTTCAGGCTCTCCCAAGCCCATACCAATTCGCGACCTAGAGTTAAGTTTTTAGTATACAAATGATTTTACTTAGGAGTCGCCACTAATCTAATTTTTGGTGGGTCGATTAGAAACCCAAGTAAAGTAACGTGAGAATTACTTTACTCCTATGAACCAGAGACTATGGGATCGGGGACTTGATTACGTTAGATTTCTCTAACGCTCTTTCGGTACCTTTTCTTTTTTATTTGGAAAAATGATTTGCGGGCAATTTAGATTGATTGTAACCTACTCTCTAACATGTAAGGTGATCAAGCACATGTGCAACCATTATTTAACACTCAATGATCAAAGCATTAAATAAATTGCAAGGAAAGGGAGGAAGTTACTTACCTTGGAGCAACGAAAGCATATGCAATGTTAGCTTAAAAATCACATCACCAATCCTAGATATGATAATTAACATGCAATCATTCAACTATTTTTTAAGGTTTTAAATTATTTAATAAGGCCTAAAACTACGTGCAATGCATGTAATGACGTACGAAAGTGTTTAACTATAATAGCATGCGATGTGCGACCTAATATGCAAACTATATGTCACGCGACATTAATTATTTAACTTATTCTAATGCTAAAAAAATATTTAATGCAACTATCCTAGTATGTCACGCATTCAAATGACCCTAAACATGCAATGACTAGATGACACACGGAAGATGACCTAATTCTACATGACATGAGCATGGTAATTTTCATGTTTTCCTTTTTTATAATCAAAATTCGAAATTAAAAAAATATATATTTAAACATGCAAATTATCCTAAAAGAAAATATTCTAAAAAAAATCACATCCAACTAAACTATTTTTTTTTTTTTTGTTTTCTTTTATAAGCAAAATCAATTTGAGCGAATGCATCAAGAAAAATACAGCAACAAATTAGGCAAGATATTATCTTTTTCCGTCTAATTTTGGAAATAAATTGACGAATCGTATCTCGGGCATGAGATCAGATTGGCCAATTTTTCACAAAATTGTGAATCGTATCTCGGGCATGAAATCGGATCGACGATTTTTCTGTGTAATCACGAATCATATCTCGGACGTGAGATTGGATTGATGATTATGACACATTAAGAAATTAGGAAATAATCCCTAATTTAAAAGGCTACTTGGAAAATATTGAATAAGATAATATCACGCAAGAATTCGGGCAAAAATGCAATTATTCAAACAAGGCAATAAAATATATGAATCTTGATTGAGGTGAGATTGTTACCTTATTCAAACACTCGCTTGCCAAAATTGGTCAGATTCGGCAAGACCACGCACAATGACGTTTGACAATGGTTCAGTAGTGCTTACGGCGGTTTGATGGTCGCTGGAGGGGTTCTCCAAGGCCAGCTCGGTACGTCGTGGGGTTGCGCTTTAGCTAAAGATTCCCTTATCAAGCTTGCAAAACAGAAACATGACTAGATCGGCACGAAGTAGGGCTCCGGGGTAGCCTTATGTCTCGAACGATGACTTCTCGGTGTAGGCTGCTATTTGCCTCGGAAAAACCAGGCAAAACAATGTCTGGTGGGCTCAAACATAGAAAATTGAAGCACCACAGGGACCAGTAAAGAGGGCAGTGAAGCTGGTCATCGTGGACGTGGAGAGCAACGGCAGCTTGTGGTGTGGAGGTGGTGACACGTGACGGGCTGGCTGAACGCACATCGTGGCTACCGAAGTATGGTGTTGAGTCCTACAATTTTGCTCAGTAGAGGAGTGAAAACCATGAGAGTTGTTTCCACGTTGCTCGTCCCGCCTCCTCTCTCTACACTTATAAACTTCCAAGCCTCTCTCGTCTTTTCCTCCCTCCCTTGCGTGCTCTCTGGTTATGTTTTTTTTCGTGTGTTTCCTTCAGTGTGTGTGGCCCCCTTTTATAGGTGAGAGGACTATGTTATTTAAAGAAATATGATAAATTTGCACGTTGCCTATTTAGCTCTTATATCTCACGTGTAATATTTTCCAATATTTCATTCGACACCTTCTCTGAATATTGAAAGAATAATGCGCATATTCTCGAGAACATTCTCATATTCTCAGGAATATTATCATATTCCAACTCGTCACCCCTTAGCGGGAATATTTCATCCGTGGGCTTAGTCCGACTTGTTAAATTAAAGCTTAGAACCATCAATTGAAGCCTATTTGCCACATATTCAATGCAAATGCAATAATAAATGCTCCTAAAACTATATGCTATGCAATTTAATCTTAATATTTTTTTGTTTAGGTGTTAAAATTAATCCCTAAATTTTTGTGCATTAAATTACGAATAATCAATCAAAATTTAGGTGTCAACAGGATCTTCCACTGGGATTACGCAGACAAGGGGAGTCGCAAGTGTGTCGTCTACGCAAATCCCTCTATGGATTGAAGCAGGCATCTAGACAGTTGTATGCCAAGTTTACGGCAGCACTAACCGACGCAAGTTTTCAGCATTCTAAGCATGACTATGCTCTATTTACGTGGAATGTGGGTAATTTATCAATTTATTTACTTATATATGTTGATGATATACTTGTCATGGGCAATAATGATTCTCATGTTTCAAAATTCAAAAAATACTTGCATTCTATATTTCACATCAAGGATTTGGGTCCTCCTAAATATTTTCTTGGTACAGAAATTGTTCGATCGGATAAAGGGATCAGCCTTAGCCAAAGAAAGTTCATCCTTGAGATTATTACAAAAGCAAGATTATCAAGATGCAAGCTAGCTGTTATACCGATTGAACAAAATGCCAAGCTGACTACTCATGAGTATGATCAAAATTCCTCTTCTTCTACTGAGGATCCATTACTCAAAGATCGATCAAGATATCAGCGACTGGTCGGGAAATTGATATATCTGACTATGACAAGGCCTGACATATGTTATGCAATGCAAATGCTTAGTCAATTCATGCACAATCCAAAAATGTCTCATATGAATGCAGCCTTAAAGGTTGTGAAATATTTGAATGGATGTCCAGGACTTGGAATATTTTTATCTTGTGACTGCAACATGAAGATGTCAGCCTTTTGTGATACAGATTATGTGACTTGCCCAATAACCAGAAGATCCATCACTGGTTTTTGCATTAAATTGGGAAGATCACTAATTTCATGGAAGACAAAGAAGCAATCGACCGTGTCATTATCATCAGCTGAGTCAGAATATCGAGCCATGGCAATAACTGCCTGTGAAATTATTTGGATACGAGGATTACTCTCAAATCTTAGATTACAGGTTAGTGGACTAAGTGAATTATTTTGTGACAATGATGCTACACTCAAATTGGCAGCAAACCCGGTTTTTCACGAAAGAACGAAACATATAGAAATTGATTGTCACTTTACTCGAGATAAGATTACAAGGGAATCATCGTAATGAAGGGGATTGGAACTGTGGATCAACCTGCAGATATCTTCACTAAGGCATTGTGTCAGAGACAACATACATACTTGTTAAGCAAGCTAGGTTTTCTTGATATATAAGCCACCAGCTTGAGGGGGAGCGTTGAAGATATAATTGGAGATCTCGATTGTGCCATCCGATTCTAATTGATCTAGTGATATTAGTGAATAGGAAATTTTTTATTCTTTGTATATCAATTCCTTTTTTATTCTTCTGTCCTTACATTATAAAATGATCAATGTAATTGTACACAAGTAGATTGAATACACAAAAATATCTCTCTCCAAAATCCCTCTCGGTGTCTTTTATTTTCTGACACGAAGACTACGAACTTCCCTTGACCAAAAAAAAAAGACTACGAACTTCCAGATTTGGAGCTTGTCCATGGCCATGAGCCTTGACGGTGAGGTCCGTTCGTCTTCAGCCTCCGGCCAGATCTGGTCGCTTCATCTTGTCGCCATCACCATGGATCCAGAGCCAGTCACCAGCTTCGTCTTCCTCGGTTCGTCTTCGGCTCTGCCTTCCTTTGTTTTTGTTCTTGAGCTCATAGCGTCGCAGTGGCGAGAGGTGGGCATAGCGGCCAAGGATGAGCAAGGCTCATGTCTTTGGACGAACCGCCTCACCGGTCATGGACCAGCAACGTCACTGTTCAGATCTGGTTGGCTCCATCTTCCCGCCATTGTCATGGTTTCGATCTGGTTGGCCAGAGCAGATTGCGGCAACGAAGGCGGGGGGTGTAAACTCACCGCTGGGTGCAACAACCAGGACGTTGCGGAGGGCTCGAGGATGGAGGGTTGTAGTGGCTTGAGTGGCGGCAGCGGCAGTAGCGGTCGTGCTAGGGCAGTATGGCGATGGCTGTCATGGTGGAGGAAGAGAGAAAAATGAAAATTTTTAATTTTTATGTGTCAATGCTTCAGAGACAACGCGAGTGAAGACATTGGGGAAGAATCAAATCCAAGCCTCCATGCTTGCCGAGATAAGGCTCTAGCGGCGGTTGTTATGCCTGTTGTTCTCGAGTACCTGGGACCATCCATGTCCCCAAATCTAGTGAACCTCTGCATAGAAAATTTAGTGTCTCTTGGACTTCTCATGTTTCACTAATGATTAATCGGACACGGTGGCACACCAATAGATCCAAACGGTTTCAACAATGACTAATAAGTAAGAACTGACCTCTGTTAACCTCCTTATTTTGATGGGTTTCGTTGCTGTGTCCTGCTGCTGTATTACTGCACTTGTACAATGAATACAAGTCTACTCTCGCTTAACGGACCTCCGTAACAATGTATAAAAAATAGGGACAGTGACTTGGAACAGCATAAGTGCCTCCCCCGAACTTGTAAAGAAGTTATGATCAACAACTTATACCATTGAACGTCCACCAGGACTCCCAATTTTGTTCCGATGTAAAATAATGCTACATCAGCATGCAACATAATAGCAAATGATGTTAGCAAGTTGGATGTCTTTTCATTCATATGAATGGACAAACGGACCCAGTGAGTGCCATAACTTGGCACAAAGGGACACTTAAGTGCCATAACTTACAAACGGTACACTTAAGTGCCAAAATCGGAGCAAAATGGATCACTTAAGTGCCAACGGCGAGAAAATCCGGCCAAATTGCCACGTGTCCATTTTCCGGCAACTTCATTTGCTGACGGAGCATTTTTTTTCAAAATAAAAAATCCACGTGTTAATTTTAATAAAAAAAATTTGTCCACGTCAGATTTTAAAAAATTTAAAATCGATTTTATTTAAAAAAAAAAAAAGGAAGAAGAAGGAGGGGATCGGCGAGGGCTATGCAACCCTAGCCGCCGCCGGCCTGTCACCCCCCCACCCTCGTCGGGAAGGGCCGGCGACGGTGGGGAGAGTCGGCCGGGGTCGCCGGGCCTCGGCCAGTGTCCGGCGACCCCGGCCGGCTTGCGGCGAGGGTCGCGACCCTCCCCCAAATCCGGTGAGGGTCACCGGCCCTCGCCGCAAGCCGGCCGGGGTCGCCGGCCCGGCCGAGGCCCGGCGACCCGGCCGACCCTCCCCCCACCGTCGCCGGCCCTTCCGGCAAGGGTGGGGTGGCGGCGACGGCGCGGTGAGGGCTACACAGCCATCGCCGATCCCCTCCTTCTTCTTCCTTTTTTTTTTTAAAAAAAATAAAATCGATTTTATAATAATATTTTTTATTATTTAATATTATTTAATTAATAAATTTTTATAAATCCACGTCAGCCAAAACGACGTCGTTTTGGCTAATTTTTCACCGATTTAGTGTTTCCGGCGAGCCACGTAGGCAAGAAAATTAATTAAAAAATGCCACGTAGGATTTTAAAGCGAGGTTCGACCACTTGGCACTTAAGTGATCCATTTTTTTTGAAAAGTGGCACTTAAGTGTACCGTTTGTAAGTTATGGCACTTAAGTGTCCCTCCGTGCCAAGTTGTGGCACTCCTGCTGTACTTATGCCCATATGAATGTGTAAAATCTTGAATGTTTTGTCTCTTGGTGCATATTTACATTTATTTCTCTTCTAATATTAACTGCACAACTTAGGGATGAAAGGAGACTTGTGGACATAACAAAGTAGAGTACGTTGTCGAGAAAATCCGCGAAACATGGCCACTCTACTCTGTGAAGAACGCAATAGGAGTGGATGTCTTGGTAGATGAGGTGATTTCTTTAATTGGAAAGGGCTGAGAGGAGGATGCGCACGTGATAGGCATATGTGGAGTAGAAGGAATAGGAAAGGATAATGGCGGTCGAGTCATCTGCGATAGCATTAGCGAGAGATTTTGAGTGTTTTGTCTTTCTCGATAAAATTGGACAAGCAGATCACAACAAGGTCTATTAGGTCTACAAAAGAAGCTGCTCCATAATCTCATAAAGGTGGAAGGATGGAGGATGTATAACGACATTTAGACCAACATCTACGAGATAAATTATAACATGTGCCGTAAAAGGATACTTCTTGCTCTTGATAATGCCTTTGATGATGGGCACGCACCGATGTGAGGCAAATTAGGCTCTACGGACAGTCGGTTATTGGATCCATCACCATCGATTATGATCGAACGGGTGTTTGGTGAGATCCATCCAGCACGGTGGACATGCCCTTGACAATGAAAGGGTCAGTTTTCTGCCACTCTAAAAAAAAAAAAAATCGATTGATTATGTACGTCAATACTCATCGCTTATGAGAAGGTAAACAGAATCGACTACAAGTTTAATATCGTTATTGTGCGTCTATAATGGAATCTAGTGCAAAGTTATTAAATAGAAGAATGTAAGGTAGTCAGGAGATGATGGCCAACATGTGTAAACATCTACGGAAGTATTAGTGTGTTACTGCTTCACGTAACTTTGCCAAGTATGAAGGTATAAAGTCTATCATTCCTTTTTCATCTTTTATTTTATGTAGTTACTTCGTCTCCTTTTAATTTGCTTATGAGACTTTATTATATTGCCTTTCATTTACAGCAAAATCGGCATGGAGCAGCTTTGCTCAACGACCTACTTATAGCCAAAAAAACCATACTCAAGAACTTTTCTTCGTTCCTTTTTCTGTTAGGGATAAGTACTTAAACCAAATTCGGTCAAGTAATTTATTTTTCACGGCAAAGGAATTATATTGATCCAAAATAACACAAAAGCAATACATATTAGATGCTTGATGGATGTGACTCCTATAAAAACTTGTGCACTTCTTGCAGCTGGTGAGGTTGGATTATCCAAATGAATACGTAACTTCTATATCAGGCCATATTGATGATTATGGTGATCATGATGTCGTCCGGTCTCTCAAGATCCATAGGAACAAGAAGAGGTACGGACCATTTGGATCTGAACAAGGACGGCCTTTTGATCTCTCACATGCAGATGGAAAAATTATTGGGTTTTATGGGAAATGTAGCAGCCATCTCCACTCAATCAGAGGATATTTGGGCCTGTTTCTCACTCGTATCCATTTGATGTCGTGGGATCCTATGGTGGTGATGGTGGTATGGACATTTGGGACGACAGAAAATACGCAGATGCGAGGCAAATCGTGATAGGCTTTGATTCGGCAATGAAGTCTATCTCTACATTATATGACAAACATGGACGTCCGGTCAGTCCATTCACACATGGTGCAAGTGGAGGAGGCAAAACCTATACGGTAAGCTTTGACATACCTTGACAAATTCCTTTTTCTGATGTCCTCAATGCTTTTTTGTTTTTGGACAAATACTACCAAAAACCCCAAACTATGCCACTTGTGACAATTTTACCCTAAACTTTTTTTTGTGCCATAAAAAACCCTAAACTATGCTACTTGTGATAAATTTACCCCAAACTTTTTGACTAAGGGGCATTTTCATCCTTTTCTTTTTTCTTTTTTTCTTTTTGTTTCTCTTATAGAGAGAAACTGGTGAGGCCGCCCTCACCGGCGCCGGAGTCGGGTGAGGTCACCCTTGCCGGTGGCTCTCGTCTGACACCAGTGAGGGCTGCCCATGCCTAGGCATGGAGGAACAAATCCTGCGAGGGCCGCCCTCACCAGCATCGGGCAAGGGCCGCCCTCGCTGGATCTGGCTTAGGCAGCCCTCACCCGACGCTGGCGATGGCCGCCCAAGCCTCGCTGGCGAGGGCCGCCTGAGCCAGATCTAGTTGGGGCAGCCCTCGCCGGCGTTGGGCGAGGGCCGCTAGAGCCTCGCCAGACTTCGACGCTGGTGAGAGTGGCCTCGCCGGCTTCATTCTATCAAGAAGAAAAAAAATATAAAAATAAAAAGAATAGAAAAGGACGAAAATGCCCTTCAACCCAAAAAATTTTGGGGTAAATTTGTCATAAGTAGCATAGTTTAGGTTTTTAGTGGCACAAAAAAAGTTCGGAATAAAATTATCACAAGTGATATAGTTCAAGGTAAAATTGTCACAAATAACATAATTTGGAGTTTTTTGTGACATAAAAAAAATTTTATAGTGAAATTGTCACAGAGGGCATAGTTTAAGGTTTTTGGTGGTATTTGCCCCTTTTTTCTTCTTTTTTACTGTAGAGTCTCTCTCTTCATTGTTAAAGTAGACAGTTGCTCTTAAATTCTTTAATTTATATGGTTGTTTTCTTCTCAAATTAACATTAAAGACGTTTTTGAACTCACCATTCTTCAGTAACTAATAATCCATACTAGTAGAGAGGATCATGGACTGATCGAAACAGCTAATAAAGGGAGGCATTTTTCATTTCCATAGACCGATGGCAAAATTGTCGGGGTTCATTGAAGTTGTAATGGCCCTTGTCTCAAGTGCATCTGAGCTTTTTATGAGTCAATTCCTCATACATATCACATTAAGGTTTTTGGGCATTTTGGAAGCGAAGGCCAAAAATCCTGGGATTTTGTTGAATTAAAGGGGATTGATGTTCATTACGCAGAGTTTATCAAGTCCATTACTTTCGAAGTCATCGATGGCACCAGCTCCAAACTGGAAACTAGTTATGGTGGAAATGGCAGGGAGAATACTTTCAATGTTGTATCTAAGACTCTTTCATTTTCTCTTTTTTCTTTTTGGAAGTATATTTATAGACCTCATGTAAAGCCTATTAATATACTTATGTATTCTTCATTTGATAATGTATAGAATATTGCGTCTTTCTTTTTTTCAATCACAATTCTTAACTTGATATCAAAACTTTATTCTTATCTAAGGAAGTGCCCGTTGAATCTGTTTTGTAACAACACCAGTCACATTGGCTGCATTTTGCCATGGTGCTCATAACAACGCTAGCCACACTGTCGTGTTTCTCCGCCAATCCACGGCCTTCCATAGCTTTCCAATATAATTCTGTAGATTGTTTCGAAAAACAAACACCGTCACCGCCCCCTCTATAAAGAACCAGACCATAGAATTTCATCGCGAATAGCCGTCGTACGCCACCTCACACGACGCCAGTGTCTCCTCGAATCCACCACGTTCGCTGCTTTTGAGTGCCATTCTGACGCCTTCACGTGCTTGTTTCGGAAAATAGACTGTGCCGCCAGTATCACTGTCCACCAACAAGTCAACAACACGGACCCCGGCGACCGCATGTCGTTCGCCAACACACGTGCCCGCACGTGCAACCTCCATCCACCCTCGCCATCCCTCCGTCAATGACAACATCGGCATGCGCTCTTCATTTGCCGAGCATCTACCATTCAAGCTCATGTCAGCTCACCACATCATCATGCTGCCATGTCAGCATCCGTCCATTGACCATTGATCGGTGTTGACCGACCGACCATTGGCCTGTGTTGACTTCTAATATTGATCACCAACCGGTTCAGAGAAAATATTTCAATATGTCTTATAACCTGCGATAATATCAAATCAATTTATTCAGTTTAAATCATGATATTATCCAAATTAATTGAGCTCATCCCAAGTTTGCTTTTAATAAATCAATATTTTCCAACTCGGCATTTTCCAATGAAAATTTCAGCTCTTATATTGTTCATGGGCTTGGCCGAGAATTTTCTTCACCGCATATTTGGTGCAATTTAATTAAGTTCAGAGCTATCCATTTAAGTTTATCCACCACCTAATATCTTTCATCAAATTACGCGAAACTTATGTATCAAATTGAATTGGGTTTTAGCATCTATCAATAATGGATCTAGTTGAACAATAAAGTGTAAGCAATTATATTTAACTGAAATCCGTAATAGGATGAGTTCAGTTAACACATTAGTGATTAGGGTTTGCTAGGTCCCATCTCTAGCTTATAAAAATATAGGTTATACCTATCAGTCGCTTTAATGCCATTGAAAGCTACTATACTAAAATAGATCATGGAGATGAAGATCCGGTATTCCAAGAGATCGTTGATCAGACTAATCTATTTCTCTTCGAGTTATTGAATCGTGACGAAGCATTTCGACTCTTTTGTTGCCATGCCTTCAAGAGAGAAGAACCTGTAGAAGGTCACGAGGAGTTATCTAGATATCTAGCTCATTATGCAGGAGATCATCCACTGGCCCTTGAAATATGGGGTCCCTTCCTAAACGGGCAGTCAAAAGATGACTGGCAGAAATCCTTTGACAAGTTGCTGAAAAGGCCTGATCATATTAAGTCCATTATACAAGACTTTGGGCGAATTTTTAAAGAATATCCTTGCAAAGTTGTCGGACCACGTGGGGGCGATCGCAGAACAAACACTTGGGAGGGCAAGGGACACACAGGCGTGCGGAAAATCAAGTTTATCACAGTTTAATACGACAAGAGGAGACGTTCCCAAAGAAAAAAAAAGTCACTCATGGCACCAAAGGAGGCGAAACCTCTTCGCGTACAGGGAGTCATTAGTATTCCATTTTTTATTTTTTTCTCTTTCTAAATTTTTGGATTGTATAGCTGAGGTGATCTCGTTAGAGGCATCGGGCAGTATATGGGCCCAAATACACATAAGGCCTCTCAATCAAAGTTTCTATACCGCGCATCACCAAGACAGAAAACATGTCGTCTTCTTATTCTCGTCAGTGGACGCCCGACGTATTCGTGAGTTTCGAAGACAACGCGTTGGAGCTGGAGCGCTTCACATCGACCCTCTTCAAACAGCTGAAGCAGGCGGGGATTGGCTACAGAGACTCCCACCACCAGAAGGGCGCTGGCCTCCTTGAAGCGATCCGCCAGGCGAGGTTCGCCCTCGTTGTGTTCTCCGCGAACTATGCCAACTCCAGCCAGTGCCTGGAAGAGCTGGTCAAGATCCTCCTTCGCAGAGGGGATTCCAAGTACCCCAGCCTCGTGGTTATTCCCATCTTTCATGGCGTGGACCCGGCCAAGGTTCTACAGTTTGCAGCAAAAGACGAATTCAAGCAAGCTCTCGCCAGCTTGCGTGGGAAGAAGAAAGATGAGAAGAAGAAAGAATGGAGGCGTGCCCTAGCAAAGGTTGAGGGGATTTCAGGTTACGAGTTGAAGAAAGACGCCGATGGGTACGTACCTGCGATTCTTACTCCTTGTGGAAGCCTAGTATCGCAATCTGTGATTTTTCTTTTCGCTGTTATTCCTTTGGTGCGTCCGCTTTATAGATGGAATTTTTGGGTGATCGACAGGATTGGTTTTCTTAAGAGAACGGAACAACTTTCCTGAAGTTTCGTATTGCCATTTTTTGAAATATTATGAAAAACATGATGTGGCTTTACGTGATAAATTCAAGATTTTAGATGTACAATAGGAATAATATAAAAAATATATATCATCTTAACTTTTCACTCCAATAGCAATTCTAATCTTGTGTTTTGAAAACCAACAATTTGCACTTCCCCTCTGCCGCAGGATGAGTTTACTATTGAAAGTAGAGCAATAGTTAATCACCATTTCTTTGTTACACATGCCAATGCTTATGGGGATTTAGTCAAGCTCGATCTTTTTTCTATTCATATTTCATATACCCACATAGAAATTTGCATAAAATGTCGTATGTCGTCGCTTGGGGTATAACGTGTGTGTTTATGTTCATTTTGTCATACATATTGCTCATGAAACTTTTTGTGCTAACACTTTACATCAGCGTTGAATCAGAGCTCATTAAAACAATAGTCGAGCGCCTTGTCAACGAGATCCGGTCTCTATATTCCCATAAGGTTTTCGGGCCTTTTGGAGGCAGCGGTGAACGATCCTGGCATTCTGATAAAATAAATGGGATTTATGTTGAGTACAAAGACTTCATTAAGTCCATTGAATTTGACGTCAGTGGAAACACCAAGACCGAAGAGCAACATGGTGAAAAGGACGGGTATAGGACCTACAAGGTTGTACCTAATCAAAAGAGATCTACCAACTTATTTTGCTCATCGAATAATGCAATATAAAGTCACTCACGTCAAATATTTCTTTTCGTGACCTGTATGCAGGTTAAATTGATAGAGGAAGAGCGCATAATTTCTTTTTCTGGATATTTCAAAGAGGCAAATAATGGTGGCATTCGAATCAACTCCCTCACATTTGAAACCAGTAAAAGAAGATTGGGACCTATTAATTGGAAGGAAGAGGATAAAAGGCAGGATAAGAAGGAAGAGGCGGAAGAGGAGAAAAAGCGGAAAAAGAAGGAAAAGGGGAAAAAGAAGGAAGAGGCGGAAGAGCAGACAGAGGAATACTTTGCCTTACCATTACCGTCAGGCGCTGGGAAAGTCATCGAGTTTTTCGGGAGCAAAAAAGGGGATGATTTTCTCACATCTATTGGAGCACGGGTCGAGCTACCTCCTGAGGAGTCCTGTCCTGTGGGGTTATTCGGGAGTAGAAGAGGGTCAAAATGGGATGATGGCGATGGCCATTCCACTGTAAAGGGAATCAGGGTTGGACTTGATTCAAGTGGAAATCGATGCATCCAATCGATCAAGTTTCAGTATGAAGAGGTGAATGGAGTACGGTCGAAGTGGAGAGAACATGGTAGCCATGCAGAACGGCACGAGGAGGTATGTCCCCTTACATATATATGCTTTGTAAAATCCATAGGAAACTTGCATTGCATGCGTTAGCAGGGGACTCTTGGGAGACTTATTAAAAAACAAGTATGATAATAATATATGTCTATCATTGCAGTTTATTATAAATGGTGGAGATGAGTACCTGTCTTCGATATCCGGGTATTGTACCTACGACGGCATTACATCTCTCACGTTTCTGACTAACAAAAAAAACACCATAATTATTGGTGATGGAAAGGGAACCCATTTCTCATCTCCGGCAACGGGCTGCAAGATTGTTGGATTTTACGGGTGGAGTGATGATCATCTTCATGGAATTGGGGCATATTTTAAACCCACCTTGGATCTCCACCCAGTTAAATCAATCGGGCCATTTGGACGTGGAAATGCTTGGGACGATGGGATATTCAAAGGTGTGAAGAAAGTTTGCATAGCTGTCGTAGAAGATATCCGTTACATTAAGATTGTGTACGACGATGGTAGTAAAAACGGTCGCACGGTTATTCACGGTGACTACACCGGAGAATTCTCCTGCTATGAAAAAGGGGTTAGTTTCTTCTTCTTCTTTTCCTTTTAGATTTATCTCATTGGCCAAGTAGTGTCCAGTCATGTGATTTAGTAAATTAAACTCGACAAATAGGTCTTGCTTACACCACTTGTCCAACTTCAAGAGATACTTTTGGGATTGCACAGATTATATTGGAATATCCAAAGGAGTACTTGATATCAATCTCCGGTTACACACGAGAGGATGGTTCTATCCGGTCGCTCACATTTCATAGCAATAAAAAAAGGCATGGTCCCTATGGCACGAAGGAGGGGGAGTACTTTTGGTATCCATCGAACGAGACTAAAATCATCGGCTTTTATGGAACATGGGGCAAGACTCTCGACTCCATAGGAGTGTATGCGGAGCCGATACAGCCGCATGCTTTCCAGGTTTATAAACCCTTCGAAGGCTCTGGCGGGACCGATTGGGACGATGGAGAGCACTCTAATGTGATAGGATATCGTGTGACTGACATTGTGGACAGCGAAGAAAGCAAAAAAATTGAGTCCATCACTTTTATGTACGATAACAATGGTTCCCTGGTCGAAGGCTCTCGACGTGGCGGAGATGCATCTTCAGGCGATTGGGTTAGTCCATTGTTTCAATCCCCCTCTCTGTCTCTCTCTCTGTCTTTCTGTCCTTTTTCTCTTTCGTCTCTTTCATGTATAAATGTTGCTTTTCAATAATGTTGGGAGCTTCATGGAGCGCGGGTTTCTTTTGATCGAAGACTGGAGGCATTTCTTTTGGCATCCTATGAGTTTAAGGTCCGGACCTTCATCTGTTCTCACAAGTACAACTACATGTTTCGCTTTGCTACTCTTGCAGGTCATGCTGGATTTTCCCGAGGAGCGCCTTACTTGGATAACGGGTTATTGGCGCAAAGAAGCTGGTCAAACTATCATCCACGACCTGACGATATATACCTCGCATGAGAAGAGGGTTGCCTTGACGTACGCAGCGAGAGGAAAGCCAGGCTCAAAAGGGTTAGCCGATAAGAAACGAGAAGAGCTCGAAGGGTCAAAGTATTTTTCTATCCCGATGAAATCAGATACAGACAGGAGGATCATTGGCTTTGTGGGAAAGGCGCACACATGTCTTCATTCTATTGGAGCGCGTTTCAAACCATATGATGATTAGACCTCCTCCCTCCCGCAAGCTCTTTTTTTCTTTTCCTCTCTCTTTGGCTCGTGCTTTGCAAGAATCTTCCTCTTTATGCTTTTTTAGATGACGATGAAATAACTCCCGATTCGTGAGCACGCGGTTGCTGATTTCCCGATTCGGTTGTTGGTGTTCTTCAACGCTCTTCAAAGGAAGCTGCAAGCATTTAACGAAGAAGAGCTAGTGAAGCATGAAGACAAAAAATGCCAACAAAGGTCATTGAGTAGTTCTCCACGGATTGCTACACTTGTCTTTTAAATGCATTTATCGTGTTGACTTTGTTTGCCTGCTTTTGTTAACTTTGTGGACTTTCTTGTTTTTCTTCGTTTGATGTCGTCAGACATCTTGTGCCAAGTTATGTGCGTCCAAACACTAAAAAAAAGTTGTGAACTTCAGATTTGTGGACACACCCTCAAAGCAACAGCATTTGCATTCCAATGAGAAAATATTAGGTGGTCATGGACCACCAAGTCAGCATGGTCTCGGACCAATCACAAAGCAAGTCAACAAGGAAAGGAAATAAATAAATAAATAAATTGGAAAATATTAAAATTTTATTAAAAGTTGTCAACATTAGCGCTAGCTATACCATGTTAGCTGACTAGCTTCCACATCAACAAATCCGACCAAAAATTAGCTAGAATGACCAAATTGGCACAAAGTCAATAGGTTTATGACTAAATTGGTATCAATTAAAGATTTAAGACTAAATTGGCACTGAATCAAAATGTTTGTAAGTAAATTGATACCAATAAAATATTTAAGACTAAATTGGTGCAAATGCAAAATGTTTAGGACTTTTTTGACATTTTTCCCGGCTTGAGTTGGTAAGACAAAATGGAGGGTAAGTAAGGGTAGCGATTAAGAAGGACAATGTGTACATGACGGTTGTGCTGATATCGCAAAATACATATGGATTACCTATATTGGCCATAACCAAATATATGTTTGGATTTATGAAAAAATAAATGTCTTTCAAACACCTATGGCTGAATGTGTGGAAAAATTTGCGATTTTACATAATTGGAACAAATAGCTTATGAAGCTATTTGATATAAATAACTGGAACATATAATCATTAAACATGTAACCGTTCTACTTAGTAAGCTTGGATTTGAGGGAGAGTGACTATAATATGTAATTTTGATCAATACGTGTGATTCTTCTATGTGAAAGTTCTAACTTGTGTGAACTAATTGCTATCAGAGACCTTGAATCAAGTTACTAATTAATAAGAAGACTAATCTCCCATACATTTGAGGATAATAGTATGAATGAGGTCCAAATTTACAACATATATCATGCATTTAATAAAATTAAAAAATTTAGAAGAAGTGAGCAAAAAAGAGAGATTATCAAATTACATAGACTATTTATCATGGCGCAACTTATTAATTTTGATTAGCGATTAATGCATTTTGAGAGCTTTCATCTGTGGCCTTTTATTAGGCAACTGTAGCTTCATCCTGCCGTGATGCGTCAACTTTGGACACCAACGCCATTTTTTCTTCTTGTGGACTCTTATATTGTTCCCTCTTGATGCCTTTGAATTCTTAGCGTGTTGTAGATGCCCCAAAAATCCCTTCTACGAGAGCATGAAAAAGGCCAACTTGGCGTTTACCCGACTTTGTAACTTCATTCAAATCTCTCTCGCTTCTCGTATGGAACGTGTCATGCATTTGCTTCCGCAGGGAAGTCGTGGGGTGTCTCTGCAATTTATTATCCTGGTCGTCGGAAACTCCTCGATGGTGGTGGTGGTGGACTACGAGGCCCAATTTGCACTTCATTCTTCTCAGCGGACCAACTCCCTTGATATGGACCTTCTCCTTTCGGCCCAGTTTACATGGGGGACCCACCTGAACATTGCACGTTGGGACAGAGTACTAAGAGCTGTTCTCATCCGATGTTCTTCTGGGTCCGATAGAGAAGTCGGTTTCTGAATAGGCCTCACTGTTGCTGCTACTCGTGCTGGTTCATAGGGGGTCTTTCTGATGTATGGGCTTTGACAGCTTGAACTGCAATGATCTTATTCTCGCTGAGGAGAGACCATCTGATTCCTTGTTCTTCCACTAGTCTTCTTTGGCATCATAGGCGACTGTCTATGTGTTGGTGCCTCCTTTTTACCGGAGAACTGGTCCATAAGTGTTGGTTTTCCAGTAACATGGAGAGGCATGTGGCATTTGCTTCTGAATGCGTTGCTAGTGTTGTTTCTGCTTTTCTCAAAAATGAAGAATAGTTCAAATCAATTAATAGAGTTTGAGAAGTCATGTACCGAAGAGACACATTAAATTTAGGCTCCGTTTGTTTCGTAGATAACTTGACATTTCGAGGAGACATTAATAGTGGGATTCTTGTTTAATATTTCTTCTGCAATTGAGGCAAGTTGTGGTGAGAAAAACACAATGCACTGAAAAATTCACTTGGCCTTGGGATTTGTCCATGATGACGGGCACTGCAACTTTCCAAACAATGAATAAACAAAAAAAAAGATTACGAATTGCTATGAATGCTCTTTTAAAGTGGTGGATAAAAATCCAACCAAAAAATAAGTGGTGGAAAAAGAATTAATTAACGACGGAAACCGCAAGACCATCACGCACGTAATTGATCACAGCTAATCACAGATTGCCTTTATGGCTAATTAGTTTTCTTCTATTGCCAAGTGGCTTGAAACTTGGAAGAGCGGACATTTATCTACCATATTTTCTTTAGGATGCCTTAACTCCAATATTAAAATTACGCACAAAAAACACAAAAGGGAAGAAAAGAGATAGGATGATTTCCATCGAAAAGGCCAGCACACCTGATCCACATGTTTTATCAATTTATTGTCTCAACATAAATCGAAGAAACTATAGTTACTTTTGTTACTTTGGATTGAAGTTTGACATAATATATGCTTGTGAAACATGTTAGTACTCCTTTATTTAGCAGTTAGTTTTTGTCCAGTTTCTTAGAATTCAGAGAGTGAGTAAAAACTTTAATTGAAGAAATAACAACATTATAGATTGATTGTGGGAGTAAAAATTCTCAAAAATAAATAAAGAAAGAAAGGCATCTTAATCCAACCAGATACTTTACAACATTATCCCATTATATGGATCTGCATGCTCCGTTGACTGGAATATACGCATCGGCGTCGACTTCAGTCCTGCCTCCATGGTCGATGCTCTTCTTTATGGTCTCGGCCTCTGCGGCTCCCGTATCCAGTTGATTTATATTTAAAGTAGGGTTCATGTACTTTGGATTGATGCGCGGTTCTTGTTGAATGCTGCTTCACCTTTACGCGGGGTGAGATAGCGAAGATGGAGCACTACATACAGGCTTTAGCACTTGAGTGTTTAAGCAGCTTTCGACTTATTATTGTCATGATGTCGTACTTCTACTTTGAATGGCCCAGCCCACCCCTTCCATTCTTGTTCTTGATTTTGTTTTTTCAAACCAAAACTAGTAATTTGGGATGATCCAAAACCTTATTCAAAAGTATTTGCTCGAATCGTCCGAAGCAGGGGAGGAGCTAGAGAGGTTGTATCAGCTCGTGCAAACACTACGGAAATAAATGCTAAAGTACAATTCCGACCAAAAAAAAAAAATGCTAAAGTACAAATGGAGTGGATGACAATGCCGCTGCTGCTGCTGCTACAGAAGGGAAGTCGTCCGTTCCTTACCTCAGAGAAACTTGAAGAGCAGGCCACCGTGAGTAGCAAAGAAGGGAGCGAGCACGAGCGACTCCACTGCCATTAGCTGGATGAGGATGTGGAGTGGTGGGCCTGAAGTGTCCTTCCGTGGATCGCCAATGGTCTTTCCACTTTCGGCAATTCTGAGAAGCGTCGGTTCTCCTCGGCAATGTTTCTTCGCATACTCCAAAGCACCAGCCTGAAAGCAAATTCAAGATATTAAGGAAAAGATATCTGTTGAGCCAGACAGGTTTTCTTAGCAGGTCACTGAACCCACAGACAGTATAATCGACAAAAACTAGCTGTCGAGCACTTGAAGCAGCTGCGTACTTTAATGTCCTCTTTCGCTTGGATCCATGCTCCATCAGTTTTGGATGCCGACATCGCAATCTGTTCGAAACCAAGCCCACCGAATAATATTCATCAGAAAAATACTACAATCAAATGAGACAACGGATGCGAAGCTCCCACACTGTCATAGATATGACGACAAAAGCATTACTCAACAGTTCACCAACCTAATTAAATTTTGTCCAACAATGAAGAAACTATAATATCTTAACCCAAGTTAACAAGCATTCTATCGAGAAATTGTTGAACTTCATAGCCAAAGCTCTGATATTACTTTTGTTGAGAAAATCCGGCACCTGCCATTTTGCTAAATAGCAAAACACCTTTACCATAAGATATTTATTACAAGTGCACACACTTGCAGGTCTGTCACTTCACTCACATTTGGGACTCGCTCCTGCTTTTATACACACGGTCCCTTTTGTAGACTCCTGTGCCTACACGATGGGGACCACTATTTTCCTGCGCTATACTCTCTGCTCACGCCCCCCTCGACGACACGACACTCTCCACGAGGGAGCAATCACTCCTATTTATAGGGTGCAAAGTCGGTCAACTAACCGACTTTCATATTCCTCCAGACAATTCCAATACAAGTATCACTGGCAAGTTATTATTACACTACAACTTGCTTGGACAAAGAAAGACCAAATTATTATGGAATTATCAAGGCCAAGAGAGAGAGAGGTGGTGATTCTCAACAGAGACAAACCTTGAGCAACGCAAACTACCAAAATAGATAAGACATAGATCGCTTTGGTAAAGATTACCTGAACAACGGAACCGAGAGAGCCAGCCAAAAAACCAGACAGCACCTCCACACTGAAGGCGGTGCCAATGATAAGTGGTGTAAGCATGACAAGAGCACAAGGTCCGATCGTCCCCCTGAAAGATGCCTCAGTTGCAATTTCGAAGCATCTAGCATAGTTAGGTTTTTCATGAACCCCAATGTGCTCTGGCCCAAACCGTAGCAACTGCTCACGGACCTCCAGAGCCATCTTGAATCCTGCACGTCCCACACTTCCCATGGTCATAGCAGAGAAACAGTAAGGAAGCCAGGTGCCCATGATCAAACCGACGATGACCTTCGGTGTCAGGACATCAACAGAAGACGACATTCCCGGACGATTCACAAATGCACCCAACAGAGCGATAGACACCAGGGCAGCTGATTCAATGGCGAATCCCTACATACCATATAAGAAACGAAAAAAGGTCCATCCAACATTAGATTTAAACAACAGGAAAGAAAATTTTGTCATTAGGGCTAATTGAGAACGATAGATGAAAGGCAGCACCCAAGGGAAAGACAGGCGATTTTAGCCAAACATCATGCCACTCCAGCAAGAATCCAAAATGACTCGCATAACTAACGTAATATTTAGTCATTTATGGTGAAAAAGAAGATTATTGGACAATGTGCACAGATTTTGGACGACGTGAATGTAATCTCATGAAAAGTTCCTCCGCAGAGATACCCTTTCCTCTGCTATGTTATGGATTTCATCAAAATAAGCTACTAAAACGACAACAGGACAGTGTCGATATTATATTTATGTACAAGGATTGCCTGTACCTTTCCAATGGCAGCTGTAGTATTGTCAGCATCTTCAGGGGCTCCAATGCTAGCCATCATAGCAATACCTTCAGCATTGTCGCCGATGGGACCAGAAGAATCTATGGCCAACTGAGTGGCAATGGGACTCAGCATCCCAAGGGCAGCCACAGCAATGCCATACGTGACAGCAAAACGGTAACTCACGAAAATGCTAACGGCGGCAAAAAATGGGATACTGACAGAGCCAAGGGCAACATTAACGTTCTGGGGAGCAGCTTGGAAACCGCTGTGAAAATTGTGGGCAGCATCATCTTGGAGACAGCTGCAGAGATGAGAATCGTTACTTGGTCAGCACATTGACCATCAACAGTTGTAAAGATTTATATCATTCATTTAATTTAGCAAATTTAATACCTGAAGTAAATGTTGGTGTAATTTTTATTGACAAACCCACTAATATGCCCTGCCCAAAGACCAACGCCAACACACAAGGACAGCTGCCTGCAAGATCATATCCATAGTTAGCGACTACATACGCTCAACGTGTGGACTTAATCCCGAAAAGCCCGCTGACATGAAAGCATGTCCCATGATCAACATTAGAATAAAGCAGCATTTAGGATCAGAAGGTAAAAAGTACCATCAAAGAGTTTACCAGTTCTTCACAACTTTCGGCAACCCAATGTTGTAAATTGTGAATGATGAGGGAAGAGCAATCAAGCTAACAACGACAATTCCGACAGTCATTAGAATTGTGGAAATAATATATTTCTCCATCTTCGATGCAGGCTTGATTTCCCCCCAGACAGTTGTGATTAATGAAACGAGAATACCCATAGAGCTGATAAGCAGGGGATAACACATAGCAGTGAAGTTGTGTTCAATTCCGAAAGAAGAGATGGAAGCAAGAACAAGGGCAGCGCAGGATGATTCAGCGTAAGAGCCAAATAAATCAGGTCCCATACCAGCAATTTCTCCAACAATATCACCAACATAATTAGAAATCACCTGAATGATTAAGGTCAACCCTATTTATGACTAAAAGTGAATGATGTACATAATAAATAAAGCTACAGTAAGAGAGTACATACAGCTGGGTTTCGTTCAGTTTGTGGGCTATTTTGCTCAATCTCTCTAACCAGATGAACACAAACATCAGCAGCCTTGGCATAAATTCCACCACTGGCTCTTCCAAAGAGAGCCATGAAAGATCCACCAAGAACATAACCGGTAATAGCCTCAAAAAGACCTTCCCAGTCATTGCCATAGTACAACTTGAACAAATTGATTGCAAGATAGAGCACAAGAAGATCGATGGCAGCAAGAAGAAATCCCATAACTGCACAAGACCTGCAAGTTATTTCAGCGATGTTTGTCTCTTCCAAGGCATTCCTTGCGTTAGCATACATAGCAATTTTCGTGCCAAGGGAACCAAAGAGGACTGATGTGAAAGCACCAAGTAGGAATGAAACTGTACTGAAAACGGCAGTGACAAGTGCAGGCTTGCACGTTTTTGAATGATTAGATGTGCAAGGCCGGCTTTGGGTGGTGAACCTCTCGACAGAGCCAAGTAAGAGGAAGATTAGTATCGCAAAAGCAACCACGAAAACTCCAGCATACTGGTACCCCGTTAACAGAAAGGATCTCACACCTGTTACAATCACAAACGATAATTGAGCCCTCTCTATCAAGCAAATAAAGCAACAAATCTGATTCTTGACATTCTACACTATGAGTGACGAAATAAGGTATAACTCAGTTAAATCCAGTTACGTTATCCGTTGCCTAGTTTTGTTGAACCTAGTTTCGAGAAATAAGAAAGCCTAACCTACAGCGCCTCCAAAAGAGTAACTCAAAAGACGATATGGTTTATGTTACGATTCACCTTTGGCAAGGTGGACAGTGTAAGTGTCAAACCAACCGTCGGAAGAGTGACGAGAACATAATGAGTAGGGCAAGATGGGGAAAGGGACGAAAGAATGAAAGTACCTAATTCTGCAAAATAATTAATGAAATAAAAAGAACTGAATATTCAGTACATAGTCCCAGACCCAGAATATTATTGTAAATACATCTTAAACATTAAATTAAAGCATCACAAACAAAGAAGAAAGTAGAAACAATAGTAAACGGTAGGTTAGAGCTAGAAATAAAACCGAAAGTATGGAAAAACATCAGAACTAAAGTTAGAACTGAACTTAGATGTGTTAGAACTAGAAGAGGAGAAGGGTGAACAGTTACCGGGGAAAAATGATGGAAAAAAAAACAAAACAAAAAACAATTTCTCAATATAACTGATAATGCTCTAGTTCCAAAGATTATTTAAATCAAAATGATGAGCAATAGGTATGAAACATTGTTATATATAAGAACATTAGTTAGGAGAAGCCAGAATGTAACACAAAAGAGAACCTTAGAGAAATATAAGCACAATTTTTTACCTATATATTCTTAACTAACCCTATAGAATTATCGTTTCATCACAAGTATGATAAATCAAGGATGACAACCTCACGAAAATGAGAAATATTCTGCATCAAACCACAATGTATGATGATAAAACCCCGAAACACATTCACAAACGAAGTCAAGATACACTTTAGAATTGAAGGTTGTACATCCTTAGCAATTCACCTTTCTATTACAATATGCTTCTACTAAAGCCAATTACATAAAAAAATTACTATCCCAAATTAATTTGACATCGTGTCATTAGTTGCATATACCAAGCTTCCAATAACTAACACAAATTAGATGGAAGAAAGAAATTAAACCTAGGCTCCGTTTGTTTCACGGATAACTTGACTTTTCAAAAATAATGCTCAAATAAGTCATTTTTCTAAAAAATAATAATATTTTTCGATGTTCAACTGAAATTTGAAATGAACTGAAAATTATTGTTTTTATTTTCTGAAGAAAAAAACATGCAATAGTTGTGTGATATAAGGGCTGCATTTGCTGCTATATCACCAAATTTTAAATAAAATTTTATCGAATCAAATTTCATAACTTCAATACTTAAATAAATTGTAAACGAATTATTTTTTTTCTCATAAAGCCCGGCCTTGAGATTAGGACTTGGGCCCAGCTACTGTGGTCCCGATTGGAGAAGCTGGGGTTTCTTGGGCTCAGCCACTACAAACCCGAGGGCTGGATTTTGAGACATGGGCCTGACCTCAATGGACTCCAGCCCAGATGCCTATAACTCGAGCGCAGGAACTGAGCAACCGGGCCTAGGTGACTTGACATAAATCATAGATTAAACGTATTACTTTAGAGAGAGAGAGCGAGCTTTATTGAAGCTCTAAGCTGGGGTGAAGTTCTTTGCCGTAGTGTGACATGGAATAACTCCTCTTATTAGGAAGGAGAAAAATTTTTCTTGATTTAAGAATAAGCACTTTCTTTGATTGAAAATTTTTTTGAGCTGATTTATTATTTTGATTGTTCCAAACATCAGAAAGTTTAGAAAATCTTTTTCACAGAAATTCTTTTCAACGACACAAGCGCACCAAATGCAACACCAAGTTTGACTTGCTCAAACCAATTCTTGAGCTAATAAATCGATGAATCTTTTAAGACAAGTAATTATTCGTAATTTATCCCCAGACATTTATCAAATATATTTCTAAAACAGCTATGCTATATCATGAACATTCTCTGTTGGTGCAATGCAATAAAATAGAGTGCCTTCCAGTCCCGTAGGAACCTGCAGTTAAGTTGGTGAGTAAAGAGACAAAAACATTCCCGTCACATGCACAGCACGTGCATTTTACCTAGTCCAAACAAAGCGCGAACTTGTTGATAAAATAAGACGAATTGGCAAAAGCCAAAAGGACAAGAGCTACCCCAGTTAACCCTCCGCCCAAGAACACGACCAAGACCACCATCATTCCAACCATCTTCCTGCGAAGAGATCTCAATGATTAAATATTGTACTACTGTGCTCAGATACGGCGCTCAAAGCTCTAGCAGCTGTGGCAAACCCTAGTAATGACTCGCCCCACAAGCACAAGAAGAAGCTCATGGTTGCGCTGAGCTATCATCAGATTACTAGACTCGAATTTGTTGCTGTTGCTCAGGCAGATGGGAGATTGACCCGGAAAAAATCTGATAATGAACAGTGTGAGTGAGACACAGAAAGAAGGGGGTTGAACTACAACCCCTCTTATGCCCAGAAAAAGAAAGACTCGCAACCCAGATCAAATGCATTTCATTCTGTGTCTTCGTTTTTTTCCTTTTCCTCTCTCGGACAACGAACATGTGCTAAAAGATTACGAGCTTTATTGAAAAAGGGGACCTAGAATTTCATTACCGCAAGATCTGAAATGTTTGAGAATGTATGGCTATCAATCCCGAGTGCAGCAAAAAGGAAAAGTTCCATAAAGCAGGCAAGTTGTGAAGCTAAAGGATCCGTATAAAGTCACCTTCAGAGATGGTATTCTTTATCTCAGCATACTTGTGTCGAGCAGCTCTCAGCTGGGCTGTGTCTTGCCCTTCGTCGTCGCTATAGCACAACCTGCAGCGCCACTGCACCAGGGAGAACGCGATCCCAATAATGGCGCAGACTGGGATCGCGATCTCCACCGTGAGAGCTGAGAGCAATGCCATCGTTGCGGGAACTCTACACTAGGTCGCTGGACTCGATGCCTAGCAGAGAGAGAGAGAGAGAGAGAGAGAGAGAGAGAAGCAGAGATGAGTGACGTGGGGAGTGTGCTTCTCCGTCTATGGAGAAAATATTAGGTAGTTTCGGACCGTGCGTGGTCTCGTACTACTCATGAAGCGCTAGCGGCTTTACCTCCTTCAAAAACTTCTCTTCATTAATTGCTAGTCTTCTACTCCCTCTATTCGCACGAAGCTCTTCCCCCCTTCCCCTCTTTTCAATAAAACGACAATCTCTCTCCTCCGTCTTCAACATCTTCCAAGAAAAAAGAAGAAGTTCGCTCTCTCTTTTTTTTCAAAATACTATCTCTCTCCCAAGGGCCCCGTTGATCGCTTCCCGAGCTTATACCCGCCGCCTCCGCTGTCGCCTTCAGGAGCCATTCCCTCTCTGTCGCTCCCAAGCCGCTGCCGATGGCATCCTGAGCTCAGATCCGATGCCTCCGGCACGTCACCTCCAGGAACCACTCCCTCTCTCTCTCGCCCCTAAGAGCCCCCGCCGGTCGCATTGCGAGCTCATATTCGCCTCCAGCACGTCGCCTCTGCCTCCGCCCTTCTTCTCATGTCCAGAACAAGCAAAGCGCCAGCAAGAGGCAAAATTGGAGTCACCTTCTCGCGCCCCCAACCCAACACCCACAACCCCCTCCCCCCAACGACGGCACATCCCCTCCATCGCTCATTGAGACCCACTGCAATCCTTCGGAAAAAGCTCATTAGGTTCGGAAGGAAGGAAAATGTCGAGTGCGGGGGTTTATCAGCCGGGCACGAGCCTCGCGGAGGCGGATGTGATGTGGAGGCTTTATAAGGAGAAGATGAAGCACGAGATGGCCGCGGTCCCAGGCGATCGCGAGAAGGAGGAGAGGACGATGAGTGGAGGAGGGGGAGGCTGTTTGTCTTTGCCTCGGGTGTTCGGGAATGCCCATGTTCATTATTCCTCTGTAGAAGCACCGCGCGTTGCTCCCTCAGAGTAGCTCCCCGCCATCAATGGATTTTAGCTTTAGCTGGGACTTTTTCTTCTTTTCTTTCTTTCTGCTTGTACAGATAGTGAGTTCGCGAGTTTTTTTCCTTTTTTTGGGGGGGAGGGGGGTATTGTGTTGAATACTGATATTGTATTTCTACAGCTGGATTTCTTGAATTGAGAGTACGGTTCGAACTTGAAAAAATTTGCTTCGATTCGCTTCAGACTGCTTAAGATTCGTAGGTTTAAATCCATGATAAGCTAAGTAATTTGGGCCATTCAGTTTTAGCCGATGTAAAACAAACACAAGAATAACAGTGATAATGCCTGATTAAAAAAAAAAAAAAAAGGAGGCAATGTACAGCCTGCCTAAATTGAAGAACTTCGACCAAAAAAAACTGAAGTGAGAGGAGAGAGAGGGGCTCCGGAAGGCGACAGCGGAGGCGGAGGCGGAGGCGGAGGCGGAGGCGGAGGCGGAGGCGGCGGGTCTGAGCTCGGGAGGCGACCGGCCGGACGAGAGAGAGAGAGAGAGAGAGGGGAGAGGGAGAGGGTTTTGCAAAAGGGGAGAGCGGGCTTCTTCTTTTGCTCGGAAGATGCGGAAGAGACAGAGAGGGTCGTATAATTGAACAGAGGGGTGATTTTCGTGCGACTGGAGGAAGAAGAAAGAGCAATTAATGAAGAGAGAGAGGACGCAAAATTTCGAAGGAGATGATCGTGGGAGGCGCCACGTAGCGCTTCATGAGTGGTCCGAAACCATGCTGGCTTGGCGGTCCAGAATCTCCTAATATTTTTCCCTGATGTTAACAAAAGAGTGATAGACAAAAAAAAAAAAAACATCGATTGAACATTTTATCATAAAAATTAAAAATTAAACATGCTACTCTGTCGTGGAGTTACATGCTTCGATTATTGTCAGGTTTCGGATGGTGACCATTATACTTGAATCATATGTGGACTGACTTTGGTGCTCAAATAAATCCAACTTACCGTAGAATCAAAGACAAACTTCTCATTTTCAAACAAAAGTCTGCCCAATCCAAATTTTAAGTTCCATATTAGTAAAAAGTAGACCCATCAAACCGATGATCGGATAGCATCGAAAATTTTCCGACCCAAATTGACTCAACAAATCTAGGGATTCACACTTGCCCCACCATATTGCTAAAACATTATATATTTAATTCAATTTAGAAAAACTTATACCGAAATTGAGAACATGATGTGGCACAAGCAAGCCCAAAATCAAATGAGAGCGAAAGAGAGTCGTGAAAGTAAGTTTGGTCTAAGTAAATTATAAACCTATTTAATATCCATATTATTTTGGACTTCATAATTTTAAACACATTCATGATTCATTTATTGAATATAACTAACCCATATAACAATTCAACCCATCAAATATTGGTTAAAAAATGGGTTTATGACCAATTTTGATAGATCTACTTTGCATGTTATGATCAAGACCTTTCTATCTACAATTGCCAAGTTCAAATCCTATTATGGGAGATAATCTGCTTTCTTATTCTTTCTCCTTTTTTTTGGTCATATGTGGGATTTTTTTCATGATGAAGCCCCCCTTAAGTACATTAAATTAAGGCCATCAAATACCTTATTGATATCACGAATTAAGTGAGACACGAGTCACAACCCACTTGACCAAGATACGAATAATCAAAGTGTGCCGAAATCACATGCAAAAGGCATTGCAAACTCTCTTCTTGTATTTTGGCGCTCTTTTGGTAAAGGAACTTCTTTGTGTTGATGATACTTCCCTAAGTAGTTTTGAAGAATGACAAAACCTTCAGTGTGTGTGTGTGTCTATATATATATATACATGTGATCCTGATGATAACTCTTTCAGGTGTTAGTGGAGCAAATGAATTCGGATATTATTCATCAGATTCAATGAATTATGCAAATGTATTCTCTACATACATGATTGTCGAAGACAATGACTTAGTTTGTACAAGAATTATCAAGATTATATGCATGTTGAATAGAATTGAGAGGATATCAAATTTTCGCGCAACAGCTAGGAATTAGCCTAGATTTCTTTCTATATATTGATTGTCCAAAAGGGATAAGTAGTAACACAATTCTTCTACAAAATGATTTGAAATTTGTGCAATAATCAATTGGAGACGATACACTCTTTTCAAATGAGGAACTCAACTTATGGAAACCTAATCTTTGTTGTATGGGCAAAATCAAGAGAGACTCTATTCTTGGCATCCTAGAAGCAATAAGATATTCCTAATTCATTCTAAGTCCAATGGGTTGATGGGATGAATGATACTCAGAGTTTACGTCCAAGGCTTGGAGAATGAGGAGTATTAAAGGAGATGATGTTGAAGGAACAATAAGAATCGAAGTCTAAAAATTCCAAAGTTCGAAATAGCTTTGACCCTACATACTTATCTTTTTTAGCTATATTTGTAATATCTTAGAGGTTGTTGACAAGTGTGAAGATACAATCACACATACTCGAGTAGAGTACATTTAGAAGTTGTAACCTCTAATTGATGCATTAGTAAAATCTAGCCGATGGATTATAAACATGGAAAAGTCACAGGCTTATCATAAGCTAAATCATTATAATTGTTGTGTGCACTTTTCTATTCCTTAAACTCTTATTTGTTTCTTGTTATAGATTATTATACACTGGCAAGATTTGACCATCGTATAGATTTGTCATCGGACGTTGTCTTATTGCAATATTGAATTCAATTATTTTTATTTCCGCATATTCACTTATTCAACTCTCCTCTAGGTGATAATTCTAGGTCAAACATTATGTATTTCATGTTAAGCCAATTAGGAATTAAGAACCTAAAAAAAAGCTATATGTAAAAGTAATGTGAAAGTATTGTGAAAGTGAAACTCAATGAAAGAATGTAGAATTAAAGAAAAGAATATTTAATACTTCTAAGTATACTAAGAATGGTCCACAAGATTAGTATGCTAAATCACATGTGACACTCTTATTGATTAACATGAATGTTATCCACTTATTTTGCAATTTTTATTCAAAGGAAGAGAGAGAAAGAGAGACTTTGGGTGCAAAGATGAACTCGGCTTTCAATGAGTCTGACGTTAGTGGGTCTCTCCGTGATCGGCATAGAGGCACCACCAAGCATTTGTCAAATCCATTCGCTCATTGATTCATTCATCACTCTATTTATTTTGAAAAAATTAATGAGTTAAGAAATATTTTTCTGAAAATAATCGCTTGTACAAAATACAAAAATATACAAACAAAAAAAATCTCAATTATGTACAAAAATGTTGAGACATAATTTGTTGCTAATGATAAAAAATTATGGCATAATAATTATTTTATGTGATATAAACGATCATTCTTAAGAAAATAATTTTCAAATAATTCATTTTCAGTAAAATAAACGGAGTGTCAATATGTACTTTTATTATCACAAGGTGTGTGGCTAGGTTGTCCTTACATTCTACTTCTATCCTTGGTTTTTAGAGATTTAAAGGTTAGGATGAAAATGAACATGGAATTACTATGTACCAATATATTGGTAGCCACTATATCATTCGCAAACAATATACGAAAGTGCTTTAATTTGAAAGAGGAAAAATATCCAGACATCATGTATGTTACACAATTGATCATCAAATAATTTTGACCGTCAAAATACTCTTCTTACTATATTATATATATGCAGAACATTTATATGAACATTAATGTATTTTCGATAATCCTAAGTTTGATTTCACCAGCAAAACGTTATGTCGACATCCCGAACCCCGATAAGTAAAGCGCTTCTCTTCATTTTTCTTTCCTCGCACCAAAACAAAAGCAATCAACCGCAACCGAACAAGCCAAACTCACCTCCTTTATGCCCCGGCGATGGCGTGCATGCATTGTCATTTCAACTGAAAAAGAGAGAAGCCCCCCCCACCCACCCACTCCACGCCATCATTGTGTTTTTCTTGATTGGTGGGCCACAGCATCACGTGCCCCTGTCTTCTCCGAGACTGAATGGGAAAGGGGGGAGAGAGAGAGACGATGACTTTTACTCGGCATTTATGACCGGTGGGCCACAGTAAGAGGTGTCGTTTAGTACATAATTTCTGCTCCACAATCGTGCGTGATATTTTCTCCCTCTCTTCCTCCTTCCCCTTGCATCAAAAGCAGCGCTCGCAAACCTTTTTCTCCTTCTTTTCAGTCCATTTAAATGCTAAAAGCGCGTGTTATTTCATTTTCTAGCGACGGCCCTTAGCCTGTCACGCTCCACTTTTTCCCATCCATTGCACCGTTTGTTTCATCGCCTAATGACATCAGTTGAATCCTCATTGCAATTGGCATCTTTGGGCACGAACATGCTGGGTAATTGATTCCACGAAAGCATAGTAAAAATAATCTGTCGATATTGCCGAGATGTGTAGATGGGTAGCGGATCTATTGGATATATATTTTGCAAACCTTTTGATGAATACACTTGGCTATTTGTGCCTTCGATATAGGAGGTTTTCAATAATTTTTATCACCAGAAACATGTCATATATACGTTGATATTTAAATTTTGACTACTCATTTAATTATTTATTAATTATATAAAAAATTATTGATTAATTTTTAACTCCCTAAATAAACTAATTTTCTTTAAATTGCATAACATATAGGCATTATGAGCATTGTGCATTAATAGTAATAGAATTAATTTAAAAGAAAAAAATTATTAATTTATTATTATTAAAAAAAAGGAGAAAAGCAAAATCAGGTCGGGCCGGCCCAGCCTCCTTCCTTCTTTTCCTTTTCCTTGCCCTACTTAGGCCCGGCCCGTGATAAGAGGGCTTGGCTAGAAACTATATAAATAGATCTAAAAGTCCCTCCTCTAAGCCTAGAGAAAAACGTACGCCCCAATCCTCGCATGAAGGAGTGGTGAGGGACATTCTGAAGGATGGTCTCATCAAATCAGGATTTTGAGACAAAATCCTTGAAAGAAGCACCGAATTTGAGTTCATAAAATTGATGCTTAAAAATCTTTACTTTCCGCTCAGTTTGCTTTAATGTTGTTGCATTATCACTGAATCTGGGTTTCTCTTCGGTTTTGTGGCATGTCGCTTGATTCGGCCATGGATGAAGCTCTTTTCACCAGAAAATCCCTCGCTAAAGAAGCCTTCAGTTAGAGGCCGCCGATGTTTTTTTTTTATTTTTTTATGCCAAGGAACCGCCGGAGCTCATCCCTTCGGGGGAGCACACGACCTTCCAGTGCCCAGTGGCACCGTCGAGAGGCCGCCAATGTTAATCCTTTCCTTTTGTCTTAGTGTGCATATATACGTTTGATTTGTTGGAATGGCTTCCGTTTTGCAATGTGTATTTTTTCAGCGATGCTCGGAGAGGGGTGGCCGGTGACCGGGTGATGGCCGGGTTAGCGACTGGTACAGGTGTTCATGTTGGTGATCAGAGAAAAAGGTCGGTAGGCATTGTTGGTCGGAGGAGGGTTTGTTCCGGCAAGGCACCGAGAAGGGGGAGTTCTCTCGGTAAGGCTCGGGTAAGATGACGATGCAGTGGAGAAGGAAAGTAAAAAAATAATATAAAATAGAAAAAAAAATGGGTTAATTCATTGGCTAAGGGGCTGGGGAAGTCAGGCTGGGCTGATGTGTGGGCTTTGTGTAGTAGGGCCAGATGTTACAGATTGAGATGCCTGGCCAAGGAATTGTGGGCTGGGTAATTTTTTAAATAGAAAGTCGACATCGATCTTTCGATAAAAGCAAGAGGTTGGTCACGAACCTTATTATTCGATCGGTCACATTTCACGGTAACACAGGAAGACATGGTCCTTTTGGCAAGGAGACGGGGAAATACTTTTGGTATCCATCGACCGGAAGCAAAATCATCAGCTTTTATGGAAGATCTGGTTCAAATCTTGATTCATCGGAGTATATGTGGAGCCCATAGTGCACCTATACCCTTCTAAAACCAGTGGACCTTTTGGAGGCTCTGATGGTGCTCCGTGGGATGATGGAGTGCATACTAATGTGAGGAGGATTGGCATAAGTTTCGCAGGCCACATAATTTGCGGCGTCACGTTTGAGTATGATAACAATGGTTCTATAGTCGAATTCTCTGGTCATGGCGCAAAAGCCTGGGACGACGCAAAAGGGTTCCTGTATGGCAACCACGTTAGTCCATTTCTCAATCTTTCCGTCTCTCTTGTCTTTAGTCTTCTGCCTGTCTGGAAGTCGTCCAGGTCTACGCGTTGCTTTTCAGAGGGTTCTCGACTTCACGTAGCACGATTGTTTTTCATCAAAGACCGAGGCACTTCTTTTGGCGTCCAATATCTTGATCCTTCTTATGTTTCACAAGTAAAAACATGTTTCGCTCTGCAATCCTTGTAGGTCCCTCTAGATTATCCCGAAAGCGTCTAGTTTCGATATCGGATTGGATGAACGGAAATAGAAATGCTCCGCAAACTATCATCCACAACCTGAAAATAGGGAAAAGTAACAAAAAATTCTAAACATATTGCATCGGTACTGATTTAATCCTAAATTTTTCAATTTGACCAATTTAGCAATAAATTTTTTCATATTGATACCAATTATTGTTGACATGGACGCCGATCGTCCTGTATGGTATGCCTAACGCTGAGATAGACATTTTCATTTAATATTTAATTACTTTTTTTGAATTTTTGAATTATTTTTTTCCTTTTTTCTTTTTTCTTTTTTTCCCTTTCTTCCTTATTTTCCTCCGCTAGCCTTTGTCACAGCCAATGGAGGTTGTCGACTACCAACAAAGGCAAGGGCTGGGACGTCCTCACTAGCCTTTGGCAAGGGCCAGGCTAGGGCTAGCAAAAATTGGGAAGCCCTCACAACCCTTGCTTAGACGAGACCCCTTACTAATCCAAAGGCTGACGAGGCCACCCTTACCAGATTTGGTGAGGGGACCCTGTGGCAAGGGCAGTCTTGCCAGCCTCTACCGTTGGCGGGCGGCCTTGTCTAGGCAAGTCAACCCTTGTCAGAAACTAGTGAGGGCTTTTGAGCACTCGCCAGCCTTTGCCCAGCTCTCGAGTTAGTCTCACCTATTAGTGTAATGAAAGAACTTTTGAGCCAATTGGTGTAGAAGAAGGGAAATGCATTTCTTTTCCATCAACCGGTAAAGTGTTCGTCGGGCTTCATGAGCCTTGACTGGCTAAGCTCCACGTGCGCCATGCAGTCAATATTTGAGTTCACATATAATGTGTATCATCAGGTCGGTTTGATGTATCCTCCAAGGAATAAAGTGTGTTAAATGAATTTTATATAGAATCATATCTTCATCAACCACTCTCAACATCACCATTACGCTATATGGAACCTCTTCCTGCACTCCAGAATCTCCACCAGCTCGTTCATACATCACTTGGAGTCGGCATAGTTCCTGGAGAACACGATTAGGGCAATCCTCGCACACCCAATCGCTTTGAAAAGCTTTGATTTGATTTTTTCCCCCGTGTCTTCTCTGGCGTTGTCTCTGAAGCATTGACACATATAAAAAATTAAAAAAATTCATTTTTCTCTCTTCCTCCGCCATGACATGGTCGAACCATGGTCGCCTAGTTATTCCCATCTTCCACGAGGTAAAAGCCGGAGAGATTTCGAAGTTGACGAGCGGAAGCGAATTTGCTCAAGGTTTTGAGAGATTGTGTGGAAAGGAGAGAGATGATGGGCAGATACAGAAATGGAGGGACGCCCTGACAGAGACTAAGCAATTGACAGGATTCGACTTGAGGAACGATGCCGGATGGTATGTATCTCTTCTTCATGTTCATTGCAGTATCATTATCGTGATTAAGTTGTGTGTGTTTGATGTTGAATGTGAAATTCAAGTGGCCCTGAGTTTCTTCTTCATCCTCCTCTTCTATTATTTGCTGCTTTCTAGGATTTTCAATCAACGGGGGAATTAATCAGTTGATGTTTGCTCGTCGTAATTTTGTGCAAACCACCAGGAGAAGTATTCTGATTAGTCGAATTTGTCCCCTTAATTAACATAAAAACCCAACTCCATCTTAAGGGTCACAAGCAACAGGGTTATTTTCGCGACATTTCAGACTCGTCGTCATCCCGATTATTTTTATCTTGTTAATAAGCACATACGGAAACTAAAGGCGTCAAGATGAGTCATCGACCCATTTTGTGAGTTATGTTCTATCTTAATTGGTCGAAAATGGATCAGAATGTATGGCCCATTTTCAACCAATTTTTGACTTAACTATAGAATATATGAGTCATTTTCGACCCATTTCGACCCATTTTTAACCCAGCTGTAAAACGTATTTTTCTTCTTTAAGTCATCCTCAAGTTTGGTGAGTGGTGGTGACTTACTAGTGACCGTAACACTTTGCCGCTCGCCTCCACCCCATATCAATTTATAGGTTTTTTACAAAGATATATTTAATTGGTAAAATTCTTTAAAAATATTTTAATTTGTAGGTTTTTTACATTTTTTATTTTATTTACTATTTTTAATTTTTTAATTTGATTTGAAGTTTTATTCATTTAGCATAGAGCTTGGAGTGAGTTTGGGTTTCTCTATAATAATAATGGTTTTTAGCAATATGGATCGGGTTGGGTATGAGTCACTAAATCTACATTACATGAATATGTGTCAAAACGGGTTAAATGGGTTATTATGGGTCGGACAATTTTCGACCCGACCCGACCCGACCCACCCATTTGACGGGTCTAACGGAAATGTGAACAAACAGACTCCCCAGACAAACAACAGCTAGAAGACTGGGATATACATCACACAAAACACACCACTTTATATTACATCAGTACATATACAAGCCCTTTCTCTATGGGCCCTTTTTTCCTTTGTACATCACACTACAAATATTCACATTGATCAAGGGAATTCCTACCTCCTCCAGTGTGATTGTAGTTTCCAAACTAACGTAAGACTTCCATGCCTACAAGTTTGAAAGATAAGGAGCGAGTCGGGGACTCAAAAAGTAAAATCCCTAGTCTCTATTAGGAAAATATCTCATCATTAAGACCTAGCAAGTATAGCACTCGCGAACAGTGTTGATCTCATCATTGCTGCGCTTTGCTTATATGCATGACTCGAGTGCAAACTCGCCTTCAGCTTACTCATGACATATCAAGCATAACATGCTTATACTTAACCAAGACACATAATAGATTCATTTAACTTTATCCTGACTCGACCGAGGCTTCCAGTTTCATGCTAGGCTTTCTAACTCGACTAGAGTCTAATGAGGAAGGAAATACCTAAAGGAAGAAAGGAAACAGGAGCTAATGATAAATGTTTCCAACTCAATTTCCTCTCATATTCAGGCACATTAATCGCAAACTTTGTAGGTTGATTTGGACTACCCACATGAATACTTAATTTTGACATGGTTGTCATTCCATCACCGACATTTAAAACTAATAAGAGAAGGTACAGACTGTTTGGTAAGGAAAAAGGAAGGTTCTTTTGCTGTTTATTGACATGTAGCAAGATAATTGACTTTTACGGAAGATTAAGCGCCCGTCTTGATTCAATAGGAGTTTTTACTTAGAACCACTTTCTTGTTCTGGTCCCTTAAATTCACATGGATGTGCCAGAAATAAATGTATATGCGGGATCGATGATCGACTCCATTACTTTTGAGTAGGAAAACAATGGGTCGAAAATCTACAGCCCTATACATGGTGGGACTGACGAGGCATGACTATCTTTCAATGACTTCTTGTTATATGGTCACGTGTACTATCAATTAATCATAACTTGTTACTAAGGTCTTTAGCGCTTCTATCTTTAAACCAGCGATGCATGGGGGAGCTGGAAGCTCCTCGTTTCTTCTCGTGTTCACATTCCGTGACACTCACGTTTTCCGCTAAAGGAGAACATTTACGACGATTTCACCATCGCGCACTGTAATCCAAAACGAGTCCCGGTGTACTGCACTCTCCTTGGACGAAGAAATTCTTTTACAATGGCCGGTGAGCCTCGCATCTGATTCTACGAACGAATTCAAACGAAAAAAAAACGACAAAATAAAAGAGAAATACTATGAACAAATATGAAAAGGCCCTGAATTGTCCGCCATACCCGGATGATGCGTTCTTGGGAAGTTAACGGGCATCGGTCAACATCGAGTTGCAGCTCTAATTTCGGTGTCGTCAATCTTCGTTCAATTATTGTACATTTGATCTTGCATTTTAGGAAGTTGAAAGCAGAGTCTTGGGAGGAAGGCAAACACATTCTGCTCCTGCATTCGCTCCATCTTCTTTTACCAATGTTACTGGGATCTGATGTAATATGTCAAATAAATTTAAGTTGCAGACTCCATATTTCCTACAACCAATTATGAACAAGTCTCTAATTGAATGACTTTTTTAGGGAAAGAAATGCATCCCGGCGAAGAACTTCTGATAAAAGTGTCTTACCTTTTAATTTTTACAGATAAAGCTTGATTGCCCCAGGAAGTAATTGATTTTGTATTCCAGTTACATCAGAGATGATTTTGGACAGGCTGTGATTCGCTCCCTCGCATTTTGGAGCAACGAAAGAACATGTGGACCATTTGGTATCAAGAAAGGGAAGTATTTTTCATTTCCTTCAACTATTAGAAAGATCATTGGATTTCATGAAATATCTAGAACCCTTCTTCATTTGCTACACGTGCATATAAGACGCTATAATTTGGCAACTGACCACGCGTGCCTCCGCTTGTGCATGTTGGGCACTCTTTGCACTGGCGCATGCTTTCAAGTGTGCATCACCCATCACTTTTGGAACATGCCAGTGTATGTCTTTGTCATATTGCCCCATAACTATGGAGAAGTAGATGTTGTATGTAGAGCACCCCTTGGCTTGGTTTGTGATATCTTCAAGCTCCTTACCTACATCTTGTATACGGTCTTTTCTTTTTATACTTGGTTTTACGCTTAGAGTAGCCTATGCTAAGAATTGCACGCGGAAAAGTTGAGTGGGAATGAGAGTCCATTTATGGAGAAGTTATTTTCTATCCGCTTGGCTATGGGTCTTCATTGCCGAACGCATGGGGAATTGGAGCCGCCCATTCGGTCTCCACGTGATCCTTAAATAAAAGGTTCGCATAAAAGGATCCAAAGCCAGACAAAATCTTTTTAAGTTGACCTACTTTTATTTTCTCTCTCGGGTTGGAGTAATCTAGTGTTTCTTTCTGTATTCAGATTCCGTAACCCTTAATTGCATATATTTCGTCAAATAAACTCACGTTTTCTGCTAAACGTTGGTATAATTTTATTTTAACGGGACATTTACGACGATTTGAGCATGGCGATCCGAGGACCATGAGCTCCCTTGTTACAGTGCATAAAGAATCGGGGTCCACTACCACTTTGAGGAAGAAAAGAATTTACAATGTCTGATTAAATATTTAAAGGCCTTCAAATGCATACCAAACCCATATTTCCCTTGGACATCGTTTTGCAACTCTAGTTTTGGTGCTGTCGAATTTTGTGGAAATATGACTCTGCATTTTTACGAATTTGAAAGGATAATCTTCAGAGAAAGAGAGAGATTTGGCACATGCCATTCGACCATTCTTTTATTTGCAAAGGCTAGTGGGTAGGGTGAGTATGATTCTAAAGTGGAATCACGAACCTGAAAATCGAATTGATGAGAACCAGTCCAATCCCATTTTTTAGCAAATGCAAAGTAGGTTCTAAATTCTAAGAATTTGGGAATTTATTATGACATGGAGGTTATATGGGTTTATGGTGAAACTGAGATTCTAGAACTTGAGAGATTTTTGTGTTTTTCTGATTTTATGTCGTCGCGCAATCCTCCAGCATTCCATAACATTTAATGATGAATGTATAATTTAAAATCACTAATCTAAGTTTCCATTTCTAGCGATATCCTTCAATTGAGATTTTTACTTTGTTAATATTTCATAATTTTTGTGTGTTTAAATATGAGTTGTAACTAATGGATTATAGCAAATGATAGTTATTAGGATGACAATTCACTCACTATAATTGATAGATGGAATTTGGATAAACCTAGAACCGATCATGGAACCTTTAGTGAGTGGGTTTCTGAGTATATAGGGTAGGTTCTAAGTTTTTGGATACATAAGATAGGTTTCATATTCCAAAAATTAGGAAATCTATTCTAATCAATAGGTTCCAAGTTGTATTTGGAACTTAGATGGAATTTGAAATCACTCACCTCTATTAATAAGAATCAATAAAATTTGTCAAATAAATTCAGGTTGGAGATTCCATATCTCCTGCTTTAAATAGCTCGTCTTACGTGATCCCTAACTAAAAGGTTCAAATAAAAGGATCCAGAGCGAAACAAATTTTTCCAAGCTGACCTGCTTGCGTAATTTTGTCCCTCGGGTTGGAATAATCTAGCGTTTCTTTTTGTGTTCAAATTCCGCAACCCTATATTGCCTCTATTTTATCAAATAAACTTACATTTCCTGCTAAACGTTGGTATAATTTTATTTCAATAGGACATTTTACGACGATTTGAGCATCGCGGCTGTATCCAAGGCCCACGAGCTCCGTTAGTATAGTGCATAAAGAATCGCGTCGATCCCGCTTTGGAAAATAGTTCTACGGAAGTCAGACAACGCCAAAATTAGGGCTGCAAAACGGTGTTCAAAAGAAATTTGGGTTAGGTACGCATTTGAAGGCCTTTTAATATTTCACTGGCATTGACCTATATATATGCATAATCAAATGTAAAATATTTCCATGGAAATCGACAACACCAAAACCAGAGTTGCAAAACGATGTTCCAAAGAAATTTGGGTTACGTACACATTTGAAGGCATTTTAATATTTCATTGACCACTATATATATGCATATAATCAAATGTAAAATATTTCCATAGAAATCGACAACGCGAAAACCAAGTCTGCAAAACGATGTTGAAAAGAAATTTGGGTTAGGTACGCATTTCAAGGACTTTTAATATTTCATTGGCCACTGACCTATATTTATATAATCAAATGTAAAATATTTTAACGAAGTTGAAAGACAATCTTCGAGGGGAGAGAGAGATTTGGCTCGTGTCATTTGATCCATTCTTTCTTTTGCAAATGTTAGTTTTAAAAGTAAGCATGATTTGAGTAGAATCGAAACTTGAGAATCAAACTGAAATGATCCAATTCGATTCTAAATTTTTAATATTAAGAAATTTATTTTGATGAGTAAATTTTATGTTCTAGGAAAATATCTTCCCTCCCAAGGAGACTTGCACGGTCAAATTTAGTATAATTATTTTTAGAAAACGAGGAAAAGAAAGTAAGACATAGGAACGAGTTATGGTCAAGTTGCACCTCTAACCCTATTAGTCATGCATGACCCGTCACATATGGTCAGTGGAACATCATTGTCAGAAGAAAAGATGGCCTAAATCATTTTTCTTAATATCAAATAGATTTTCAGTCCTGAACTTATCTTTTCACATCACATTAATCAATGATTCCCTTTTCCTCCAATAAACTATTGGCAATAAATCGTATGACGGGTTTGACAACTGAAGCGTTTTAGGCTCCCAACACAATTTGGGCGAGCTCGAGTGAACATGTCTCGTTTACACCTAAACCCCTTCCCTTGGGTTGGATCCACCTGCTCCTACCTAACCATGTTATGAAAAAATTTGACATTATCATGAGTGAGCCAGGATAAGGATTCTAAGCTCGATGCCCAAATGGGAAAAGTTAATACAAAGTCAATGCTTTTGCTTGTTGGTGATTTAAAATTGGGACAACTAAATGATGCAAATTGACAGCACGGCCGGCATCTGCATGTAATCGCCAAGTCTCTCTCCAATGTCTTAAATCAAAGTTATATAGGCCCTTACGCGAAGTTTCTAACTACATAAGAAATCACCTGAGGAGCATTGAATCAATTTCATGACCGTGATTCCTTCCCCCTCTCCTCCTCCTCCACCGCCGCCACCTCCTCCTCCTCCTCAATGGAAGTACGATGTGTTCGTGAGTTTCCGAGGCAAGGATCTGAGGTACAAGTTCATATCGCATCTCTTCCCCGCTTTCGGGCGGGCCTCGATCCAATTCTTCAGGTGAAATCTATTCAGATCAAATGAAAAAAATCGGATTCTGTTAAGATCACCCCGTTTCTCTCTCTTCCCCTCCGTCCATACCAACTTGGAGCTTGACCTTTAGACCTCCCCCGCCGTTGCCGTCGCCGGCGCCGCGTCCAGGCCAACACTGTTGGGCATCCAGACCGAGCCACGCCCTCCGTCGTCTGTCTTCCTCCGCACTAGATCTGGAGGCATGGTCGCGTCCAGATTTGAAGCATGGCCGCGTTCGAGCCAGATCTGGAGGCACCGACCATGGACAAGCAAGGACGACAGAGAACTTCAGTTCTGGCGAAGACCCTTGCCGGAGACGAGCGCGAAGACTGCGAACTTCCAGATTCGGAGCTCGTCCATGGCCGTGAGCCTTGATGGCGCGGCCCATTCGGCTTCGGCCACCGGCCAGATTTGGCACTTCGCCTTCTCGATATCACATGGCTCCAGTTCTGGTCGGCCAGAGCAGATATGCGGCAACGAAGGCGGAGGGTGTAAACTCGCCACTGGGCGCGACGGCCACGACAGCGTGGAGGGCTCGAGGATGCAGGTTGCGGCTACTTGAGCGGTGGCTCGTGCTAGGGCGGTATGGCGGTGGCTGTCATGGTGGAGGAAGAGAGAGGCATGAAGTTTTTAAATTTTAAATTTAATTCATGATTTTTATATTTAATTCCACGTCAACGTATAAGTGCTCAAGCCGAGAAAATATTAGAAGCATTAAATATAGTACGTAGAATTTGCATTAAACTATCTATCCACATATCAAACACTTGCCCAACTTGAAGAAAATTTTTATGTCTCTCCCCCTTCTTTGACGGGCTCTGCTCCCCATATCTGCAGCCCCCCCCCCCTCTCTCTCTCTGTGAAACCTTCGCTCGTGTTCTGACACGCCTTCTTCAATTCATCTCTCCTTCGAGCTGCCATCTCCGCCCGCACCCTATCCATGCCTCACTTCTCCAACCGCGGCACCTTCCCCTTCCTCCGCAGCTGCAATGGCAACCTTCAAGATGAAGACGAGCATGACCCTGGCGATCGGTACTCGCGAATTGTCAGCGAGGACAACAGGTTCCACGTTGTGTACGACAAGTCCAGTGCGCTGACCACGATTCTAGAGTCCCCGGAGGTTGAATACCTTGGCACATTGTCGCCGGAGATGGATCGGAGGCAGTGGCAATGGCGTGGTTCATCGGACGAGAGAGAGCAGAGCCAGTCGTGAGTCGGGCGTGAGCGAAGGTTTTAGAGAGAGAGAGAGAGAGGGTGAGTTGGGCGTGGAGTTGCAGGATGTAGAGCAGACCCCGTGAGAGAGGATAGAGATAAAAATTTTCTGATAAGTGATCCAGATTTGCCACGTGTCGATCTCTAAATGGTTCAATGTAAATCCTAGGTGGTATATTTAATACACCTACTATTTTCTCGGCTGTAGCTAGTCGGCTGGTAAGTGATGAGAAGAAACCACTAAATGTTTTGTTAATGCTTCAGTGACAACGCGATAGAAGACATAGGGGAAGAAATCAAATCCAAGCTTTTCAAAGCGATTGAGCATGCGAGGGTTGCCCTAATCGTGTTCTCCAGGAACTACGCCGACTCAAAGTGGTGCATGAAGGAGCTGGTCGAGATTCTGAAGTGCAGGAAGAGGTTCGGAAACCATGGTCACCTAGTTGTTCCCATCTTCCACGAGGTAAAAGCTGGAGACGTTTCGAACTTGACGAGCGGAAGCGAATTCGCTCAAGGTTTTGAGCGGTTGTGTACAAAAAAGGGAGACGCTGGGGACATACAAAATTGGAGGGACGCCCTCATAGAGACTAAGCAGTTGACAGGATTCACCTACAATGCCAGAGAGTACGTATCTCTTCTTCTTGTTCATTGCATCATAATTTTGTGCCTCAGACATCTTGATTTAGAGTTATGTGTGTTTGATGTTAAATGTAAACTTTGAAATTTCTGTTTTTTCTTTGTCAAAAAATTCAAACTTTTTTAACTTTTTCTATTTTTTAGTCCGCGATGGACTTTCTCCTTTTAGATGGTTTTTTTTTCTCAATTTAATTTTTTTTGTTTTAGTCATTTATATTGATTAATTTTCCATTGTCCAAACATAAAAAAATTGGAAAATAATTTTCCTTCGGCACTAAATTTCTTCTTTATCCTAATAAGATGATAAACCATGAGAGAATTTCACTAAATTGATTTTTTTATTGTCAATTCTACTATATTCTTACTCTAACTCTTATTTTCAAACTTTTGTCCTATAAAGTATTGCTTCCTTGCAGAGCATGGAAATCGAAATTAATATCTAAAACTAAATCATTTTCACTTGAATCCTTATGAAAATGTGAAAATTCGAACATTCCAACCCCATCCTCATGTGGGAAAAGTGACTATTAGCGCAAGCTCTAGTGATTGCTAAGATGAATATGTTCCCTTAATTAGTATCAAAACCAAAATGATTCAATTTAGTAATTTTTGCGAGAGATTGGCCAAAGATTTTTACTTATAAATAATTCGTTGGGATTCTAATCACTTTAGTTTTAACGGTGGAAAAATGCTACATTCATCAGGGATGGGACTTCTCATTTCTGAAGGCCTTAAAAACTCCGCTGACTGTCGCCGCCCATGACCTCTATGTTTGCCGTTAAGGCACTAGCGACGGCCATTGTGCCCGTGGCTGCTGCATGTTCCCGGGACAGTCGCTGTCCCTCGAGCTCGTCGCCGCAAGCCTCTAGTGAAAGCCTATAGGGGACGGTACTAGGATGGCTTTGTAACGTGACCACCTGTCCTCATTGCCTCTACATATTGATTTCCCTACTTTGTTTTCTGCGATTTTAGTAAAATATATGTTCAATTCGTCATCTGTGTGAACCTCATTTATCAAATTACACAACTTTTGATAAAGTCACAATCATTTGACAATCAATTACCGAAATGTATTTACATTATATCTCAATTAAATGATATTTTACCCATACAATGGTAAGGGCTTTCTTATGCATTTGGTTTAGAATTCGATGGTTTTAGGTTCGGTTTTTTCCTTGAGAATTTAGATTTAAGTAGGGGCCCTTGTTGTAGGATGCTATGCGAATTTTCCTCAAGATAGATAACCAAGCAATTACCATCGTGCTCCTAAATTATAAAAAACGAAGAGTATCTTAGACTTTTCATATTTTTTACATTAAAGAAAAAAAGAACGGACCTCTGAAACAATGCATAAGGAAAAAAACCAGAGGTAGCGGTGACTCGGAACAGCATAAGCACCTCTCCAAAGGCATCATTGAACATTTGCCACAGAGGACTCCCAACGTGAAATAATTGGCGATAAGCGCATGCTATATCAGCAGAAAAACTTAATAACAAGCACTGATCTAGCCAAGTCGGATGCTTTTTTAATCATATGAATGTGAAAAATCTTGAACATTTTGTCTCTTGGTGCTTGTATTTACATTATTTTTTCTCTTATACTCTTAACTACACTTAATATCAGGGATGAAGGGAGACTCGTGGAAAAAATAGTAGATTTCCTTATCGAGGGAATCCATGAAACACGGCTACACCAATTAGCGAGAAACGTAATTGGAGTGGATTTGTTGGTAGGCGAGGTGATTTCTTTAATTAGAATGGACCAAAAGGAGGACGTGCGCGTCATAGGTATATGTGGATTAAAAGGAATAGGAAAGACGACGTTGGCCAGAGTCACCTGCGAGCACATTTGCCGCGATTTTGAGTGCTTTGTCTTTCTCCATAAAATTGGAGAAGCATTTCGCAACAATCTTATAGGGGTATTAGGTCTACAAAAGAAGCTCCTCCATAATCTCATGAGGGTGGAAGGATGGAGGATGTATGACGACATTCAGACCAACATTGACAAGATAAATAATAACATGGGCCGTAAAAGGATACTTCTTGTTCTTGATAATGTTACTAGGAAAGAACGGATTGACTACTTTGGGGCTGAAGAGCGAGACCTGCCATGTCCCGGGAGCAGAATTTTGATCACAACCAGAGACCACAACTTGCTAAAAGATCTCAAGGTAGATGACAAGTATATCGTCGAAGGATTGGACAAGAATAACGCTCTCCGGCTCTTTTGTCGCCATGCCTTTAAGAGAGAAGAACCTCAAGAAGGCTATCAGGAGTTGTCCCGGAGTCTGGCCCATTGTGCAGGAGGTCATCCATTGTCTCTTGAAAATTTGGGCTCTTTCCTTAACGGCAAGTCGGAAGATCAATGGCATCAGACATTGAAGAAGTTGGTTAGAAGCCCTTATCTTGATCCGCTCTCTCATTCCTTCTCAAAAGTTGCGCCATATGGAGGTCGAATTGGCGATGCTTCTGATGATGGGACACACAATGATGTGAGGCAAATTAAGCGCTATGGACGGCCATTCATTGATTCCATCACCATCGATTATGATCAGAACGGTTGTCTAGTGAGATCCTTCCAGCATGATGGACTTGCCCATGACAATGAAATGGTCAGTTTTCTGCCACTTTAATAGACTGATTATGTACTTTATTACTCATCGCTAAAAATAATTAAAGCAGAATCAACTCCAAGTTTAATATAAGTTTTGTGCATTTATAATAGAACCCACCGCAAAAGTTATAAGAAGGATCTTTTATGTTATGTACTTCGTCTCCTTTTGATTTGTTTATGAGACTTTATTACTTGCCTTTCATTTGCAGCAAAATCAGAGGCGCAGCTTTGGTCAAGGACCAACTTATAGCAAACTGAAACTTTCCTGCGTTCCTTTTTCTATTAGGGATAAGTACATGAAGTGAACTAGGTCAAGTAATTTATCTTTTACGGTAAAGGAATTATATTGATCCAAAATAACACAAAAGCAATATATACTAGATGCTAGATGGATGTGTTGATGGTAACACTCATAAAACTTTTGCATTTCTTGCAGCTGGTGAGATTAGATCATCCAAGTGAATACCTGCCTTTTGTATCAGGCCATGTCGATGACTGTGGTGGTCATGGTGTTGTTCAATCTCTCGAGATTCACAGAAACAAGAAGACGTACAGTCCATTTGGTTCTGAAGAAGGACGACCTTTTGATCTCTCACATTCAAATGGAAAGATTATAGGGTTTCATGGGAAATGCAGCAACCATCTCCATTCAATCGAAGCCCATTTTGGGCCGATTTCTCATGCACATCCATTTGATGTTGTGGGAGCATTTGGTGGTAATAGTGGTATGGACATTTGGAATGACGGAAAACATACGGATGCGAGGCAAATCGTCATAGGCTTCGATTCGGCAATTAAGTCCATCTCTATCTTATATGATGAGCACGGACGTCCAGTTGGTCTGTTCACACATAGCCCAAGTGGAGGAGGCAACACATATACGGTGAGCTTTGATATGAACATCATCAGACATTATCTTATAGATGCAATGTGATTTTGTTGATGTCCTCGATGCTTCTTCTTTTTTCCCGGTTAAGTCTATTCTTCATTGTTAACGTAGATAGTTGTTCTTGAATTCTTTCATTTTTATCCTTTTTTCTTTCTCAGATTAAGCTTGACCATCCAAGTGAGTACTTGACATCCATCTCGGGCTATACAGAAGAAGTTTCCGGACTCACCATTCTTCGGTCATTGAAAATTCATACTAATAGAAGGGATATTGGACTGATCGAAACAACTAGAGGGAGGCATTTTTCATTTCCATGCATCAGTGGCAACATCGTCGGGTTTCATCGCGATAGCTCATCTCTCCATCGGAGCATTTTCTGAGTTGGTTCCTCATACATGTCCTGTTAAGATTTTCGGGCCTTTTGGAGGCAAAGGGCAAAATTCCTGGAATTTCACTGATATAAAGGGGATTGTTGCTCGCTACTCAGACTTCATCGAGTCCATTGCTTTTGAGGTTGACAATGCCACCAGCTCTGAACCGGAAACTAATTATGGTGGAAATGGTGGGGAGAATACTTTTAAGGTTGTATTTACACTCTTTCCTTTTGTTCTTTTCCATTTTTACCTGAATGTGGTAAGTTTATTTGTCTCGCTTATCATAACATTAGTCAGATTACGGCATTATGAACCTTGAGATTCTTAACAATTGCTTCTCAAATGTACATGGAAAGTACTAGACACGCTTGGGGAGCAGCATGAATATAACCAAATGGAAAAATCAATGACTTCACTTTTATAAAATTAGGTAGAGACAAAACTAGCCATAAACAAGAGGTAAATTAACTTTTGATTTACAAAATGAAATGTACCACCAAATTTATTAAAAACGTTATGAATCTTAGCATATCTAACTTATTTCATAGATTTAAATCGTATTTCTAAAGAATCTACTAATTTATTTTGCTCATCGAATGATGCAATATAGAGTCACTCACGTTGAATATGGCTTTCTGTGGCCTGTTTGCAGGTTAAACTGAGGAAGGGAGAGTACATAAGTTCTTTTGCTGGATATCTGAAAAATGCTATTGGTAGTGGCACTCGAATCAACTCGCTCACATTTCAAACCAACAAAAGAATACTGGGACCCATTGGTAGAGAGGAAGGGCGGTACTTCTCCTTACCATTGGAAGCTGGGAAAGTTATCAACTTTTCGGGGACAAGTGGTGATTATCTTGAATCTATTGGAGCACAAGTCGAGCCATACTATCCCTTCAAGTTTGTGGGGCCCTTCGAGTCTAAGGGGTTATTTGAGAGTTCAAATGTGCCAAATTGGGATGATGGCAATAAGCATAATAGCGTGAGGAAAATCATTATTGAATTTGTACCGAGTAAACGGCCATGCATCCGATCAATTGCGTTTCAATATGAAGAGGAGAGCAAAGAATTGTGGCAATCAGAGACACATGGTGGCATTGATGACAAAAAATTTCATATAGTAAAGACGGTCCATACGGTATGTTCTCGTACATAAACATGCTTCTGCCTATATTGGCAGGACTTTTTAAAAATTAAATCATGAGTTTGATGATTATGTCTATTATTGCAGATTCAAATACATGATCCAGATGAGCATCTGACTTCAATATCCGGGTATTATCAATTGCACGGCGTTTCTTCTCTCACATTTCAAACTAACAAAAAGACAATTGGACCTATTGGTGATGAAGGAGGATGGCACTTCTCCTCTCCTGCGACAGGTGGCAAAATTGTTGGATTTTATGGGAGGAGCAGTGAATATCTTGAAGCAATTGGAGCATATTTTGAACCGATTACGCGTCTCTACCCAATCAAATCGATCGGGCCATTTGGAGGCCTAGGTGGACGTGCTTGGGACGACAGGAATTTCAATGGTGTGAGGGAAATTGAGATAATGTATGACGATGGTATCCACTACATTATGTTTGTGTATGACAAGAGTGGAGAACGAGTTTGCTCTGTGCCCAGTGGCCACACCAAAGTAGACAAGGACAAGGTCATTAAGGTTAGTGTTTTTTTTTTTGGGTCTCCAATTCATTGTTGTTTACGTTCTCATATCTCATTTGTTGAGATCATGTTGATATATGACCGGTCACGCGATTTAGTAAATTAAACTTGATAGATAGGTCTTATTTTCACCACTTGCCCAGTCTTAAGAGAGGCTTTTGAGATTGCGCAGGTTAAATTGGATTATCCACGGGAATACTTGATATCAATCTCTGGTTACAAGCAAGAGGATGGTGATGGTGACATCAATAATGCTACTATTCAGTCGCTCACATTTCACAGTAATAGAAGAAGACGTGGCCCCTACGGCAAGGAGACAGGGAAGTATTTTTGGTATCCATCGACCGGAAGCAAAATCATTGGCTTTTATGGAACATGGGACGGAACTCTCAAATCCATAGGAGTGTATACGGAGCCCATACCGCGCATGTATCCTTTCAAAACTATTGGACCCTTTGGAAGCTCTGATGGGACTCCATGGGATGATGGAGTGCATACTGATGTGAGGGGGATTTATATGGATTCCGCAGGCAGCGGAATTTACGGCGTCTCGATAGAGTACGATGACAATGGTTCCTTTGTCCAATGCTCTCGTCATGGCAGAGAAGCCGCCCTATCGGGCTACCCAGGGGTTAGTCCATATCTCAATCTTTCCCTCTCTCTGTCTTTAGAGTCTGTTGCGTGTCTGGAAGTCGTTGAGGTTCACATGTTGCTTTTCAGTGTTCTCGGCTTCACGTAGCACGGTATCTTTCCATTAAAGACAGAGGCCCTTCTTCTGGCATCCTATGTCTCGAACCTTGGTCTGTTTTCACAAGTATAACATGTTTCGCTGTGCTCTTCTTGCAGTTCACTCTAGATTATCCTAAGGAGCGTCTGCTTTGGATATCATTTCGGGTGAACGAAAATGGAAACTCTGCTGACACTGTCATCCACAACCTGAAAATACATACCACAAAGACCACTTACGGGCCATACGGAATGGTGGAATGGTCAAAGTATGCTCTTGGAAAATTAACGGAAATTCGCATCCCATCGGAACCAGGTGGTGGCAGGATCGTTGGCTTTTTTGGAAGGGCGGGGTCACATCTTAATTCTATTGGAGCGCGTCTGGAACCATATTAGATTAAATCCCCTTCCTCCCCCAACGATTGTACGAATCTTCTTCTGTTTCATTTTTCGTCTAATAAGCGCTAGTCATGGTAAGTTTTGCATAATCGGACGATTAACTATGAAGATGCTCCAAGGAGCAGCTGAGGTAATATTTGGATGGGAAAACATGTGGTCGAAGAAAAGAAAATAAAGAAAATAATTGCATAAATAGTTATCTAATGATTATTTTTAAATTAGAGATGGAGATACACCTAAGTACGTGAATAGATCTTCTCAATCACAACATGACCCTTGGATTATTTTTTTCGGTACTCCCATTTCACTTTGGGTTATGAATTGCCAGTGAAATTATTAAAAGGATTAATTATATATATATGGATTGATTATATATATATAGACGCACACACATACACACACAATTCACGTTCATTATAATTCATTTGGATTAGTCCTCTTGACATTTAATTTTGCCAATTGGTTAATCCAAGAGTGACGAGCAAAAGAAGATGGACTGGCCTAGACAATCACGCAAGATGGGAACTCCTTGATTCCCGTACTAAAATTGAATAAGGATTTCCGTCTATTATATTATATATTTAACTAAATCCAATTATAATCTATAAATTATATTGTAAGATAATAAATTTTTAGAGAAATATAATCGATATTTTCATTTTAGTATCTTCTCATCAGATATTAAATTTATAATCTTTTTATTCGTAGCTATAAGTCTAATTTGCAGCATTAAAGCTAATTAAAACCATTTTTTTCTCGAACGAAATCATGGAATCGAAAAGCACATGAGTGTAAAATGCAAGAAAGCATCCCTTGTAAGGAGAATTATCAATCTCTTACAAATCACAGTCCTATATGTCAAGCTTAGTACCAACTCTTAGAAAAAGACACTTATTATATTTATACATAGATAACGGTTTTGCAAACCACGCTAGGCAGATATCCGATTCCTATTTGTGTTCTATTCTATTCTCATGAAATAATTGTTCTATTCCTATCTTATTCAATTTCGCAAGCTGAAGGTTTCGTTTTCTGTGGTCGTGCAAAAGAACGCTTGGACCAAGTTTGAACCAAAATGTGTAATTTCTTTTAGAATCTTTAGAAAATGAATTCTTAATCCCAAGCCCATTTCAAAAAATTTGCTCATCTTTTCTTTTTTCTTTATTTCTGCCAAAAATCTGCTCATTTTCTTTTCTTCACTGGAATAAAGAAAGGGGTTTAAAAGGAAAAAAGAAAAAAGAAAAGGATAGGTTCGGACTCGACCCGGAGATCGAAGCTGGCCAGTGAGCAGGCGATGGTTATAAGGTATAAACCCCCAACTAAACCGCAATTCCTCCAATCCCCAGTCAAGCTTTCACGCAGTGATCGCGTGCGGTGACTCGTATGGCTTCGTCGGAGATCGAAGTCATCGAATCCTCCGGAGCGGCGAATACCCAAAACCCTGTCAACAAAGCGGCCGCCGTCGACGTGTTCTCTGCCTCTGCGTACGGTGGTTCGGAGAAATTGAGGAAGTTCGTGCAGCAAGAAGTGGCCTCTCTCTCAAGTCCTGAAGGAGCCTACTCCTCAGAAAAAGAATAGTAGTCAATCCATACATTAGCTTTAGAAATTCTTGGGTCTAGGATCACTGGAATGATTGAAGTTATCTTTTGATTATTAAATTTCTCCCCTTAATTTTTAATTCATGAGAGTAAACTGGTAAAATATGTCTTTCATTTTCATTGCTAAATGAAGCCAATTAGCAAAGTGTGCCAGAAAACCAAAAGATCTATCTTCTTTGATTGTTGAATAGAGAAGCATGATGTAAGAATGGTAGTCCATCCATACATTATAGCTTTAGAAATTCCTGGGTCTAGGATCAACGTCTAGGTTGTATGGGGATGTGGTGTTTCCTTAGGCCACTGTAATCTATCTATCATCCTTGATATGGATCAATGTAACTAGTAAATTCGATAAATACTTGCTGATTCTACATATTAACTTGGATCACCCTTGCAAGTTAGTGACCTCAATATCGGGCTATGTCAGACATAACTGTGTTTGTTATTCAACCACTCACATTCGAAAGCAACATAAGAAGGCATGGATCCTTTGGTAAGAAAGAAGGCTGTCCATTGACATGCAGCAAGATAGTTGACCTTCATGGAAGGTCTGGTGTCCAACTTGATGCACTAGGATTCTACTTTGAACCAATTCCTGATCTTCATTTCTTGATATCGGTTGGGCTATTTGGAGGTCAAGGTGGCAGTCCTTGGGATGATGGAGATAGTGCAGGCGGGAGAGAAATAATCGTTAAGAGATGATCAGCCATTGACTCCATTACTGATGAGTACAACAAGAACGGGTCTATTCGACGCTTTAAATGCGGTACAAATGGAGGACATTTAACACTTGCAAGTATGGCCTTCAGACATTTACTTAATCTCATAAACGTGCAACTTCTGTGTTGCTGCTAAGATTTGGTTTTAAGTGGTATGGAAATCGTATGTACATATGAGCGTGAAAGTATAGTAAGTAGAGGCAGAGGTAGAAGTAAAATATGAGATCAGTCGGATTTTGAGCTTACATTGACAAATAATCTTGAATGAGAATCAACCTCTCAGAAAGTCATTACAGAATAGAGACTTTATTTTGGTTTTCCAACCTTCCTTGGTTCCATTTAAGATGAAGGCATTCAATACTTTCGAAAGAGTACTCTCTACAAAACAACGTATCAAAAAGGTGCTTTTACTTTATAACCAAGTCTTATAACAATTTAAGCCCATCCACTTAGGTCTGACCCACCCCACTATTTTAGGAAAAAAAATTTAATATTATTATTAGTGAGCGCCCAGGTAAGGACTTTAGGCTCGATGCCCAAATGGGATAAAATAATTCAAAGACAAATACTGTTGCTGGTGATTAAAAAATCGGGATAATTAAAAGATTAAGGACTCGGATCTTGTAAATTAACAACACAGCCGGAATCTGCTCATTATGGCTTCTTTAACAAATCTCTCTCTACAGTAGCAATTAAAATAAATAATATTAAGTCTCTCTCTCTCAAATGGCTCAAATCAAACTTACAATCCGTATAGGCCCTCAACCAGGTTTCTAACTACAAAACAAATCACCATAGGAGCATTCAATCAATGTCTCAAACCCTCCGTGGCCTCCTCTTAGTCCTTCTCGGCCGTCTACCACCACAACTACCGCCGCCGCTGCGGGAATACGATGTGTTCGTGAGTTTCCGAGGCAAGGATCTGAGGAGAAACTTCGTAGCGCGCCACTTCTCCGCTTTGAGGAGGGCCTCCATCTCCATCCACTGCTTCGGGTGACGTGGCGAGCACTTCTTGTGATCCTAACCAATTATAGCTTGACAATAGAGAATCAATTGGAAAAAATAATAATAATAAAAATCCATTCGGTCCACACCACATCTGAGCTTGACCTCCACGCCTCCCCTCCTCCAGTCGCCGGCGCCGCCGCGTCCAGGCCAACACTGCTGGCCGTCCAAACCGAGCCACTCCCTCCGAACTACTAGGTCTGGAGCCATGATGGGCGTGCCCCCCATTGTGAGACGAGCACGAAGACTGCGAACTTCCAGATTTGGAGCTTGTCCATGGCCACGAGCCTTGACGGCGAGGTCCGTTCGTCTTAGGCCACTGGCCAGATCTGGTCGCTTTGTCTTCTCGCCATCACCATGGCTCTAGAGCTGGTCACCAGCTTCGTCTTCCTCTGATTTTGTTCTTGAGCTCATAGTGTCGCAGCGGCCAAGGACGAGCAAGGCTGGCGTTTGTGGCCGAACCGCCTCGCCGGTCATGGACCAGCAACGTCACTGTTCAGATCCGGTCGGCTCCATCTTCCCGCCATCGTCATGGTTCCGATCTGGTCGGCCAGAGCAGACTGCGGCAACGAAGGCGAAGGGTGTAAGCTCACCGCTGGGTGCAACGGCCAGGACGTTGAGGAGTGCTCGAGGATGGAGGGTTGCAGTGGCTTGAGCGGTGGCTGGGGCGGTCGTGCTAGGGCGGTATGGCGGTGGCTGTCATGGTGAGGAAGAGAGAAAAATGAAAATGTTAAATTTTATACGTCAATGCTTCAGACACAACGCGAGAGAAGACATTGGGAAGGAAGTCGAATCCAAGCTTTTCAAAGCGATCGGTCATGCGAGGATTGCCCTAATCGTGCTCTCCAGGAACTATGCCGACTCGAGGTGGTGCACGAGCGAGCTGGTCGAGATTCTGGAGTGCAGGAAAAGGTTCAAAAACCATGGTCACCTAGTTATTCCCATCTTCCACGACGTAAAAGCTGGAGACATTTCGAACTTGACGAGCGGAAGCGAATTCGCTCAAGGTTTTGAGAGGTTGTGTGGAAAGGACAGAGATGGCGAGCAGATACTAAGCAATTGACAGGATTCGACTTGAGGAACGATGCCTGAGGGTATATATCTCTTCTTCATGTTCATTGCAGTTTCATTGTCTTGATTTAATTGTGTGTGTTTGATGTTAAATGTGAAATTCTAGCGGCCCTAAGTTTCTTCTTCATCCTCTTCTATTATTTGCTGCTTTCTATTTAATCAGTTGATGTTTGCTCATCCTAAGTTGTGTAAACCAGGACAAGTATTCCGACAAGCCGAATTTGTCCCCTTAGTTAACATAAAATCCAAAACGATCTGTGTTTAGTAATTATCGCCAGAGAAATTGCCTGAAAATTTCTATTCTTGAGTAATAAGTTGGGGTCCTTATAGGATTAAATTTCATAACAGAATATGCTACATCATCGTATATTGCATTAACTGAAAACATGAGATAAGGCAGTGGTACATCCTATGCCGTCGCGGCCTGTCACCTCTATGCTTGCCAATAAGGCTCTAGCGACAGTTGTTACGCCCGTTGTTTCTGCGCATACTTGGGACAATCCCTGTCCCCAGAACTACTGAACCTCTGCATATTGATTCTTCTTCTTTGTTTTTCTGCAATTTTTGCAAAATTTCTGTTCCATTTATCAAATTATAGACATATGATATAGTCATAATCATTTGACGATCAAATATCAAAGTATATCTACAATATATTACAATTAAAGGATATTTTACCTACCTAATAGTAAGGGCGTTCTCATGCTTTGCGTCTGAAATCTGATTGTTGTGGGAAGATTTTTGCTCTAGGAAAGCTGGGAAAGAAAGGGGGGTGGAAGGTGGGATTGTCCTGAGTTGCTATGATAATTCTCTTCTAGATGATCAACTAATTACGGTTGTGTCATTGAGTCATAAAAAATTTAGAGTATCTTGGACTTTTCATGTTTCAGGATTGATTAATTTGTCATGGTGGTGCATCAATAAATCAAAACAGTTTCAAGCAATGACTAAGAAGTAAGAACGACTTCGTTAACCTCCCTATTTTGATGGGTTTCGTGGCTGTGTCCCTGCTGCTGTACTACTGCACTTGTACAATGAATACAAATCTACTCTCGCTTAACGGACCTCCATAACAATGTACAAGAAAACAGGGACAGTGACCTGGAACAGCACAAGTGCCTCCCCAGAACTTGTAAACAAGTCATGATCAACCACCTATACCATTTAAAGTCCACCAGAGGACTCAAAATTTGGTTCTGATGTAAAATAATCCTACATCAGCAGGAAACTTAATAGCAAGTCTTGTCGACACTTAAATTTTAGCGACTCGTTTAATTATTTATTAATTGTATTGAAAAATTAGGGATTATTTCTAACCCCTTAACAAAAAAATTTCATTAAAATTGCATTGCATATAGACATTAGGAGCACTTGCATCACTAATTTTAAAATTTACAAAAAAATTAATTAATTAAAAAAATTCGAATTTTTCTATAAAAAAGAAAAAAAAAAGATTGGAAAAAACATTGTGGGTCCGGGTCAGGGCTGGGCCTGCCCAGCCCCTTTCTTTTCTTCTTTTCCCTCCCGCACGGGCTTGGCCCATTCTTCTTCTTTCCTTTTTTCTTCCTCGGCCCGGCTTGGTCAACCTTTTTCTTCTGCCTTTCTTCCTCCACGCGAGCAGCAGCAGCAGAGGCAGAGAAAAAGATGATGAAGCGGGCTGCTGCGGGAAGTCTGACAGAGAAGACAAGGCAGCAGAAAAGCAGCAGCAGCAAGAAAGAAAGAGGAAGAGCAGAAGAGCAGAGCAGGAGGGCAGAGCCGAAAGAGGGCAGCAGCAGCGAAGTCAGAAAAAGAAAAGACCGAGGGACCGAGAGAAAAACGAGAAGGAGAGAACTCGGACGGAAAAAGATCGGAGACAGAGAAGGGAACCCAGCGGCGAGAGCTGAGAGGAGCTGGAGAGAGAGGGTGAGACGAAAAAACAGAGAGAGAACGGACTAAAAAAACGGAGAGAGAAGAGAGGATCCGAGAGGGTGAAACGAGAGAGAGACGGAGAGAGAGTTCGAACCAGAGGGAGCGAACCAGAGGGAGGAGGGAAGCTCGAGGGAGCAGCTAGCCGTTGCCGGAGGCCCGTCCGCCAGCCGTTGTCCGTCGCAGCTCTTCCCGAACGAGGTAGGTCCCCTGTATCCTCGTAGTCCTATTTCTGGAAAATGCCGGGCCGGAGCTCGCGGCCGACTAGCTCGCGCAAGCTCCGGCCCTCACCACCATTACATCTCGTGCTCATGTCCTTTGTACGCCGTGTTCGAGACCCCAAGGCACGTTCGAGGCTCGGTTGAGCCGGAAACCTTAGTATTCGGTAGCGCACGCCAATTGTTCGATAAAATGCCCTAGAGAAAAACGAAACCTCCTCACGTTCTAGCTCGGGATCTGTACGTGTTTGCACCTATATTCGTTCGAATCCTATTTTCGTATAGTTTGCGTCGAATCGTTGTTCATTGTCAATTCGATGGGAGTTTCCTTTGCGCCGGAAAATAGCTTCGCGGTCGCCGGGTAAGTGGCCGGCGATAGCTGACGCCGGTCGAAGGGATGTCCGGCGAGCGGTGGTTGCTAATCGGAAAACGAGCGAGCTTCGGGCTTGGAGGTCCTCGTGCAGCGTCGGGCATGCATGAGAGAACGTGGCAAAGAAATCTGCAGGGAAGAAGACCAAAAATTAAAAAATTAAAAAAAATGAAAATGGCCAAAAATAAAAATAAGGGTGTGTTTGTTTCGCAGAAATCGTACGGTTTTTGGAAAATGTTTTTCAGGAAATCATTTTCCATGAAAATGATTAGTTTTCTTGTATTTGATGATATGTGATTGAAAATATCGCATTTGGAAAATGATTGAATAACTTTTAAACTAACAATTTGCACTAGTGTGCCTCTCACTTTCAAATTGTGCCACAGCTATGAGGCTCATCTCATTTGTGGGGCAATAAGCTTTATCTTGGAGAGTAAAATAATATATAATATTTCTGTTGATTGGAAAAAAAAGAAAAAAAAAAGGAGAGATTTTGGAGAGTAAAAGAAAAGGACAGAGATGACCTAATAAAAAGGGAAGGACCTAAAGACGATAAAGAGGAAAGTCTTTCCCTTTCCATGCACGTAAATTCATTTTCCTAAAATAATACATAATATTTATGTTGACCTGGAAAGTATTTTACATCGACCAAATTGTTTTTAAAAACAAATACAGAAAGTCCAGGAAAACACTTTCCGGAAACTACTTTCATCAAAACAAACGCACCCTAAGACAAGAATATTGTGTACGCTGGGTTTGGTTCATCGCGGGCTGAGAGCACAAAATTGGGAATGGGCTTCTCTATAAAAAATGAATTTTCGTGGGCTTTTAAAAAAAAAAAAGAATTTTGTGGGCGGGACTTTATTAAATCCCTTGTGATTTAGGGCTGGCCCAGTATTTTGTGGCTCGACTTGGACCGACAAGGTCCGAATCAGGTTAGCAGGGCTGGGTTTCCTGACCCGGTCCGAATTATTATTATTATTTTTAATATAAAATCATAAAAATCCAAAAATTTAGAAAATAAAAAAAATATTAAAAATACTAAAAAATCGTAAAAATTCAAAATTTCAGAAAATTCATGGAGAATTCAGAAACCTGAAAATTTATAAAAATTTTCGAAAAAAAAAAAATTAATTCGAAAATATTAAAATAGTGAAAATTCCAAAAAAAAGTTCAAAAATCCCAAGATTGTTTTAGAGTTCCCTAAAAAGCTCTAAAATAATTCTTGGACAATTTTCTCTTAAAAGGTGTGGGAAAATCATTGGCCTAAGATTGTGCTTAAAATTTAACAAGCCCTCACGGCTTCACCTTAGGGTTTTAATTATCCTCGGACACAATTGCCCTTGATTGCACACTTATGATGCGATGATCATGGTTTCCCCTTAGTTTAATTAGGATTGCCATTTATTTATCTCTTAATGCTAAGTGTTATTTTCTCCTACAATTTAGTCAATGTTTTTTTTAATTGCTAATTGTTATTTTGATGATTGCGCACCTACATGATCACCTCACATGTTAGTGGTTAAGTCTAAAATCAATCCAAACTGCCTGACAAAAGTCTTTTTGAAATGAACAAGATTAGGTACCGAAAGGGCACTAATTGGTTAATTAGTATAATCAAGTCCCCAACCCTAGATCCTCTAGTTTAGTACATCAGCAAGATTAGGTACCGAAAGGGCACACTCCCATGCCTCGATTGGTTTTTAGCCGATCCCAATAGGCTAGTGGCGACTCCTCATTTAAAAATTTTATGAACATCCAATATCACGCGGGGTATACCCCTAAACCCAGGACCCACCCTTTAGATAATACCCCTAAACCTATATATTTTGATATTTCTTTCCTCCCTTGAGACGGAAAAAATAGGTTGCGACAGTTGGATTTTTTTTTTTTTGATACCGAGAAACCGCCGGAGCTCACCCCTTTGGGGGAACACACGACCTGATTAGGTACCAAAAGGGCACACTCTCATGCCTCGATTGGTTTCTAGCCAATCCCAATAAGCTAGTGGTGACTCCTCAATTGAAGATTTTATGAACATCTAATATCACGCGGGGTATACCCCTAAACCCAGGACCCACCCTTTAGATAATACCCCTAAACCTATATATTTTGATATTTCTTTCCCCCCTCGAGACGGAAAAAATAGGTTGCGACAGTTGGATTTTTTTTTTTTTTTGATACCGAGAAACCGCCGGAGCTCACCCCTTCGGGGAACACATGACCCTCCAGCGGCTTGTGGCGAGGCCTGAGGAACACACGACCCTCCAGCGCCTGGTGGCATCGTCGGGCCTCGCCACAAGCCACTATTTAGATGTAAACCTCGGGGGAGGCAAGCCTAGGACCCCAACATTAGGACCCCCCTCCTACAACACTTTAGCAAGGAGAGGGTTCGAACTCTTGACCTCGGCAATGAGGGAGAGAACGCACATCAATTGCGCTGCCCGTGGTTGGGTGTTGGATGTTTTTTTCATACTTATGAATGTGTAAAATCTTGAATATATTTTCTCTTGGTGCATATTTACATTTATTTCTCTTATGATCTTAAGTGCACAATGTAGGGATGAAAGGAGACTTGTGGACATAATAGCAGAGTACCTTGTCGAGAAAATCCATGAAACACGGCCACTCTACTCTTTGAAGAACGCAATAGGAGTGGATGTCTTGGTAGATGAGGTGATTTCTTTAATTGGAAAGGGCCAAGAGGAGGATGTGCGCATGATAGGTACATGTGGAGTAGAAGGAATAGGAAAGACAATGGTGGCCAGAGTCATCTGCGATAGCATTAGCAGAGATTTTGAGTGTTTTGTCTTTCTTGATAAAATTGGAGAAGCAGATCACAACAATCTTCTAGGTCTATTAGGTCTATTAGGTCTACAAAAGAAGCTCCTCCATAGTCTCATATAGGTGGTAGGATGGAGGATGTATGACGACATTCAGACCAACATCGACGAGATAAATAATATGTGCCATAAAAAGATACTTCTTGTTCTTGATAATGTCACTAGGAAAGAACAGATTGATTACTTCGGGGCTGGAGAGCGAGACCTGCTGTGTCCCGGGAGCAGAATTTTGATCACAACCAGAGACCAAAACTTGCTAACAATCTAAAGTTAGAAGACAAGTATATCGTCAAAGGTTTGCACCAGAAGGACGCGTGTCGGCTCTTTTGTCGCCATGCCTTGAAGAGAGAAGAACCTCAAGAAGGCTATGAGGAGTTATCCTGAAGCCTAGCTCATTATGCAGGTGGTCATCCATTGTCTCTTAAAAGGTTGGGCTCTTTCCTAAACTGCACGTCCAAAGATCAATGGGATCAGATATTGGAAAAGTTAAAAGAGATGCCCTTTATCTCGACTCACTCTCTCGTTCCTTCTGGTCAGTTGGGCCATATGGAGGTCAAGGCGGTGATGCTTTCAACGATGGGACACACACTGGTGTGAGGCAAATTAGGCTCTCTGGACAGTCAGTTATTGAATCCATCACCATCGATTATGATCAGAACGGGTGTTTGGTGAGGCCCTACCAGCACGGTGGACATGGCCATGACATTGAAAGGGTCAGTTTTCTGCCACTAACAGACTGATTATGGTCCACACAAAAAAAAGCCGACTGACTATGTATTTTACTACTCATCGCTTATAAGAAGGTAAACAAGATCAAATACAAGTTTAATATAATTATTGTGCGTCTATAATAGAATCTAGTGCAAAAGTTATTAGATAGAAGAATGCAAGGTAGTCAGGAGATGATGGCCAACATGTGTAAACATCTATGGAAGTATTAGTGTGTTACTGCTTCACGTAATTTTGCCATGTATGAAGGTATAAAGTCTATCATTCCTTTTTTATCTATTCTTTATGTATTTACTTCGTCTCCTTTTGATTTGTCTATGAGACTTTATCATCTTGCCTTTCATTTACAGCAAAATTGCCATAAGGCAACTTTGATAAGGACCTACTTATTGCAAAAAACACTAAACTTAAAAACTTTCCTTTGTTCCTTTTTCTATCTGGGATAAGTACTTAAACCGAATTTAGTCGAGTAATTTATTTTCACAGTAAAGGAATTTTTATTCATCCAAAAAATCTGAGGCAATACATATTAGATGTTAGATAGCTGTGATGATGGACACTTGCAAAAACTTTTGCACTTCTTGCAGTTGGTGAGATTGGATCATCCAAGTGAACACCTAATTTCCGTATCAGGCCATATCGATGATTATGAAGGTCGTGATGTGGTTCGATCTCTCAAGATTCACAGCAACAGGAGGACGTAAGGACCATTTGGTTCTGAAAGAGGACGGCCTTTTGATCTCTCATATTCTGATGGAAAGATTATCGGGTTTCATGGGAAATGTAGCAGCCATCTGCACTCGATCGGAGCCCATTTTGGGCCAATTTCTCATGCGTATCCATTTGATGTCGTGGGACCATTTGGTGGTGACAGTGGTATAGACAGTTTGAACGATTGAAAACACACAGATGTGAGGCAAATCGTCATAGGCTTCGATCCGACAATTAAATCCATTTGTGTCTTATACGATGGACACGGACATCCGGCTAGTCCATTCACACACGGCCCAATTGGAGGAGGCAAAACATATCCGGTGAGCTATGATATAGCCATTATCAACATTGTCTTCAGGATGCAATGTGATTTTGTTGATGTCCTGGATGCTTTATTTTTTCTGGTACAGTCTATTCTTCATTGTTAGGGTAGATAGTTGTGCTTGAATTCTTTAATTTCCATCCAAATGAGTACTTGACATCCATCTCGAGTTACAATAAAGAAGTTTCCGGACTCACCATTCTTCAGTCATTGACAATCCATACTAATAGAAGGGATCATAGACCCATCGGAACAGCTAATTAAGGGAGGCATTTTTCATTTCCATACACTGGCGGCAAAATTGTTGGGTTTCATGGCAGTTGCTATGGCCTTTTCATCTCGAGTCCATCGAAGCTTTTTATGAGCCGATTCCTCACACATGTCCCGTTAAGGTTTTTGGGTCTTTTGGAGACGGAGGCCAAAAATCCTGGGGTTTTGTTGATATAAAGGGAAGTGATGTTCACTACACAGACTTCATCGAGTCCATTATTTTTGAAGTCGACGACGGCACCAGCTACGAACCGGAAACTAATTATGGTGGAAATGGTGGGAGAATACTTTCAAGGTTGTACCTAGACTCTTTCCTTCTCTCTTTTTCCGTTTCTACTTGAACGTCCTACGTTTATTTTTCTAGCTTATCATAATATTAGTTAGATTACGGCCTTATGAACTTTAGATTCTTAATAATTGCTTCGCAAATACACATGAAAAGTTCATACCGAGGATACCTGAGGATCAGCATGATTGTAAGAAAACCAAATGGAAAAATTTTTAAAGATGAAATTTACTACCAAAGTTATTAGAAACGTAATTTACACGAACCTTAGCATAAATGACTTAAATAAGTCATATAGATTCGAATCGTATTTCAAAAGAATGTATTAATTTATTTTTCTCTTTGAATGATGCAACATATAGTCACTCACATCGAATATGGTACTCTATGGCCTATTTGCAAGTTAAATTGAGAAGTGGAGAGTACATAACTTCTTTTACTCGATATCTCCAAAATGCAAATGATAGCGGTATTATAATCAACTCACTCACATTTCAAACCAACAAAAGAATATTGGGACCCCTTGATAGAGAGGAAGGGGAGTACTTCTCCTTACCATCGGAAACTAGGAAAGTTATCGGGTACTTCGGGAGAAGTGGTGATTTTCTCGACTTTATTGGAGCACACGTTGAGCTACACTCTAACAAGCTCTATCCCTTTAATTCAGAGCGTTTGTTTGGGACGTCAAATGCATCATTTTGGGATGATGGCAATAAGCATATCAATGTAAGGAAAATCAGTGTTGAATTTGAACCGAGTAAAGGGTCATGCATCCGATCAATCACTCTTTAGTATGAAGAGGAGATTAAAGAATTGCAGCAATTTGAGACACATGGTGGCATTGATGGAAACAACTTCCATATAGTACGGAACGTTGAAATCCATACAGTATGTCCTCATACATACATATGCTTTGTAAAATCCTTATGAAACTGACCACTAGAAGCTTGTCTCAGTGGTCACCTTTTTCACATGAAGATGAGAGATGAGGAGTTTGAAACTCGCTTTCTTTGACTAGGGGAGGTCTATGCGTTTATGAGGTTTCCCTAGGTAGGCTCATTAGGGGCCTGCCCTCCTAAGTCCAGGAACACCCTTGGCTTACACACAAAAAAAAAAAAATCCTTACAAAACTTGAGTATGATGGTTATATCTATTATTGCATATCAAAATACAAGACCCGGATGAGTATTTGATTTCAATATCCAAGTATCTTTCCCTTGATGGCATTCAGTCCCTCACATTTCAAATTAACAAAAAAACGATAGGACCTATTGGTGATGAAGATTGTGCATTGCACTTCTCATCTGCTGCAACGGGCAGCAAAATTGTTGGATTTTATGGGATGAGTGGTAAAAGTCTTGAAGCTATCGGAGCACATTTTGAACCGATATCTCATCTCTATCTAATCAAATCAATTGGGCCATTTGGTGGCCCGGGTGGGTGTACTTGGGATGATGGTAAATACAGTGGCACGAGGGAAATTGTGGTAATGTACGATGATGTATTCCGTCACATTATGTTTCTGTATGACAAGACCGGTGAACGAGTTTGCATGGCTATGCATAGTGGCCCCACAAGGCAAGATAAGTCCAAGGTCACCGGGGTAAGTGTTTCTTTCATTCTCCAATTCATTGTTGTTTACTTACTCATATCTCTTTGGTTGAGATCATGTTAATATCTGTCCGGTCATGTGATTTAGTAAATTATATTTGACAATAGGTATTGTTTACACCACTTGTCCAGTCTTAAGAGAGACTTTTGGGATTGGCACAAGTTAGATTGGATTTTCCATAGAAGTGCTTAACATCAATTTCTAGTTACAAGCAAGAGGATGGCGACGGTGGCATCAATAATGCTATTGTTCAGTCACTCACATCTTACAATAATTGAGGAAGACATGGTCCCTTTGGCAAGGAGACAGAAGCGTACTTTTGGTATCCGTCGACCGGAAGCAAAATCATTGGCCTTTATGGAAGATGAAGGGAGACTCTTCATGCTACAGGAGTGTATGCGGAGCCCATATTGCACTTGTATCCTTTCAAAACCATTGGACCCTTTGGAGTCTTTGGTGGAACTGAATGGGATGATGGAGTGCATAGTGAGGTGAGGGACTTCCGTATTATTGCCAGCGACGTAATTCACTCGATCGGGATTATGTACGACAACAATGGTTCCATCGTCCAATGCTCTCAACATGGCCGAGGAGATGGGCTTGTAGACATCTTGGTTAGTCCATATCTCAATCCCCCCCTCTCTCTCCCTCCTTTTTGTTTTTTTATTTTTCCATCTGGAAGTCGTCAATGTATAGAGGTTGCTTATCGCGATGTTCTTAGCTTCTTGTGGCACGGTTTGTTTTCAACAAAGACTGAGGCACTTATTTTGGCATCCCATATCTTGAACCAACCCTCACATGTTTTCCCAAGTAAAATATATTTCGCTCTGCCATTCTTGCAGGTCAGTCTAGATTATCCCAAGGAGCATCTAGTTTCAATATCGGGTTGGATAAAGGGAAATGAAAACACTCCACAGACCATCATTCAGAACCTGAAAATACATAATACAGAAACCACTTACGGGCCGTTCGGATCAGAGGATGCTCTTAGAATGTTAACGGAATTTAGTATCCCGCCGGTATCAGGTAGTGGCAAGATTGTTGGCTTTTTCGGAAGGGCAGGATCATGTCTTAACTCTATCGGAGCGCGTTTGGAACCATATTAGCTTAATTTCCTTTTTTTCTTAAATGATGTTGAAATTAGTCTTTTTTGGAAAGCGTTGGTCATGGCAAGCTTCGCTTGATCGGAGGATTAACTATGAGGATGCTATATGACGTAGTTAAGATAATATTTGGATGGGATTACTAGTCATCAAAGAGAAGAAAATGAAGGATATAAATGCATGAATAGTTGTCCGAGGACTGTTTTTGAATTAAGGACAGGAGATGCATATAAATACAACATGCGTAATCTTTTTCGTACACAATTCACATGCACGATAATCCACTTGGTAATAGCTCAATCAACTTTTTAAACCAATAACAACTTCTTTTCTAAAGATTTGTTATCTTAATACTTTAATCCAAGAGTTACGTGCAAACGAAGATGGAATAGCCTAGGCCCACTCCTGCACTATCCATTTAGGGAAAATTTCAAAAAAGGACCCAAAGTGAGCCTATTTTCTCAAATAAGGACCCAATGTGACTGTTATCTCAAATTAGGACCAGTGGTTATGGCTCTAATCGTAGTTAGCCTAGCGCAATATATTGGTGCGTAATTTCATCTGCTGTCGTCAATGGATCTGTTCTAAAGGATATATAAAGGCAATAAGTTCCAAGCTGAAAAGTCCCAAGTTGAAAAGTCCCAAGCTGCCTCCCCTAGCTCCTCCAGCTCCGGTAGCTCCAACTATGGGGATTGCGATCGGAAGTGGGCCTTTAGAATGTTCAAGTGAGTGGGAGATTCCGTAGAATTTTCTTTTTTAAGTATTAGTCGCTTGTTCTGTTCTTACGTGTGCGATTTTATGTATGATGGGGATGAATTCAAGAGTAGTAAGAAATGCAAATCGCTGGTTAAAAAGACAATAAAGAAAGCCGCAAAGAAGGAGTGGGCTTCCATGTCGGAAGCGGTAAGTTAGCTCCACATCCATGAACCACATCCATGAACCACATCCATGAATAACAATAACAATAACGGCGCTCTCTTTATGCAGGAGAGGGCAAACTCGTGGAGAGAAGCATGGAATTGGAGGAATGTTATTCATTTAATCCGAAAATACTAATACAAATTCTTTTGAGTTATGATTTAGTAGGACAATTTTACATGTTGAGATCAATTTTCATATTTGAGATATTAACTATCTGGTTAGTGTTTCTAACGGATTGCATGCTATATTTGTTATACAATTAATAACTTTTCCATCCATTGTCTAATTAACTTGATTATTTTATCAACGGAAAGCTCGAGATCCAATCTCCTTGAAATGTGGTGAAACACGTCAATGAACAATGGTTCCGTGATGGAAGAGTGCGTGCATGTGTCGTAGACATGTTTGACTAAAGGTACCATCCATATAACATGACTCCAAGTGATAGCTCTAATCGTAGTTAGCCTAGCACCATATATTGGTGCGTAATTTCATCTGCTGTCGTCAATGGATCTGTTACAAAGGATATATAAGGGCAGTAAGTTCCAAGCTGAAAAGTCCCAAGTTGAAAAGTCCCAAGCTGCCTCCCCTAGCTCCTCCAGCTCCGATAGCTCCGGTAGCTCCAACTAAGGGGATTGTGATCGGAAGTGGGCCTTTAGAATGGTCAGGTGAGTGGGAGATTCCGTAGAATTTTCTTTTTTAAGTATTAGTCGCTTGTTCTGTTCTTACGTGTGCGATTTTATGTATGATAGGGATGAATTCAAGAGTAATAAGAAATGCAAATCGCTGGTTAAAAAGACAATAAAGAAAGCCGCAAAGAAGGAGTGGGCTTCCATGTCGGAAGCGGTAAGTTAGCTCCACATCCATGAATAACAATAACAATAACGGCCCTCTCTTTATGCAGGAGATGGCAAACTCGTGGAGAGAAGCATGAAATTGGAGGAATGTTATTCATTTAATCCGAAAATACTAATACAAATTCTTTTGAGTTATGATTTAGTAGGACAATTTTACATATTGAGATCAATTTTCATATTGAGATATTAACTATCTGGTTAGTGTTTCTAACGGATTGCGTGCTATATTTATTATACAATTGATAACTTTTCCATCCATTGTCTAATTAACTCGATTATTTTATCAACGGAAAGCTCGAGATCCAATCTTTTTGAAATGTGGTGAAACACGTCAATGAACAATGGTTTCGTGATGGAAGAGTGCGTGCATGTGCCGTAGACGTGCTTGACTAAAGGTACCGTCCGTATAATATGACTCCAAGTGATGGCTCTAATCGTAGTTAGCCTAGCGTCATATATTGGTGCGTAATTTCATCTACTGTCGTCAATGGATCTGTTCCAAAGGATATATAAGGGCATTAAGTTCCAAGCTGAAAAGTCCCAAGCTGAAAAGTCCCAAGCAGCCTCCCCTAGCTCCTCTAGCTCTGGTAGCTCCGGTAGCTCCAACTATGGGGATTGCGATCGGAAGTAGGCCTTTAGAATGTTCAGGTGAGTGGGAGATTCCGTAGAATTTTCTTTTTTAAGTATTAGTCGCTTGTTCTGTTTTTACTTGTGCGATTTTATGTATGACATGGATGAATTCAAGAATAGTAAGAAATGCAAATCGCTAGTTAAAAAGACAATAAAGAAAGCTGCAAAGAAGGAGTGGGCTTCCTTGTCGGAAGTGGTAAGTTAAGCTCCAAATCCATGAACCACATCCATGAATAACAATAACAATAACGGCGCTCTCTTTATGCAGGAGAGGGCAAACTTATGGAGAGAAGCATGGAATTGGAGGAATGTTATTCATTTAATCCGAAAATACTAATACAAATTCTTTTGAGTTATGATTTAGTAAGACAATTTTACATGTTGAGATCAATTTTCATATTGAGATATTAAATATCTAGTTAGTGTTTCTAACGGATTGCGTGCTATATTTGTTATACAATTGATCACTTTTCCATCCATTGTCTAATTAACTTGATTATTTTATCAACGGAAAGCTCGAGATCCAATCTCTTTGAAATGTGGTGAAACACGTCAATGAACAATGGTTCCGTGATGGAAGAGTGCATGCATGTGCCGTAGACGTACTTGACTAAAAGTACCATCTGTATAATATGACTACAAGTGATGGCTCTAATTGTAGTTAGCCTAGCGCCATATATTGGTGCGTAATTTCATCTGATTTCGTCAATGAATCTATTCCAAAGGATATATAAGGGCAGTAAGTCCCAAGCTGAAAAGTCCCAAGCTGCCTCCCCTAGTTCCTCCAGCTCCGGTAGCTCCGGTAGCTTCAACTATAGGGATTGCCATCGGAAGTGGGCCTTTAGAATGTTTAGGTGAGTGGGAGATTCCGTAGAATTTTCTTTTTTAAGTATTAGTCGCTTGTGCTGTTCTTACTTGTGCGATTTTATGTATGACGGGAATGAATTCAAGAGTAGTAAGAAATGCAAATCGCTGGTTAAAAAGACTATAAAGAAAGCCGCAAAGAAGGAGTGGGCTTCTATGTCGGAAGCAGTAAGTTAGCTTCACATCCATGAACCACATCCATGAATAACAATAACAATAACGGCCCTCTCTTTATGCAGGAGAGGGCAAACTCGTGGAGAGAAGCATGTAATTAGAGGAATGTTATTCATTTAATCCGAAAATACTAATACAAATTCTTTTGAGTTATGATTTAGTAGGACAATTTTACATGTTGAGATCAATTTTCGTATTGAGATATTAATTATCTGGTTAGTGTTTCTAACGGATTGCGTACTATATTTGTTATACAATTGATAACTTTTCCATCCATTGTCTAATTAACTCGATTATTTTATCAACGGAAAGCTCGAGATCCAATCTCTTTGAAATGTGGTGAAACACGTCAATGAACAATGGTTTCGTGATGGAAGAGTGCGTGCATGTGCCGTAGACGTGCTTGACTAAAGGTTCCGTCCGTATAATATGACTCCAAGTGATGGCGCTAATCGTAGTTAGCCTAGCACCATATATTGGTGCGTAATTTCATCTGCTGTCGTCAATGGATCTATTCCAAAGGATATATAAGGGCAGTAAGTTCCAAGCTGAAAAGTCCCAAGTTGAAAAGTCCCAAGCTGCCTCCCCTAGCTCCTCCAGCTCTGGTAACTCCGGTAGCTCCGGTAGCTCCAACTATGGGGATTGCGATCGGAAGTGGGCCTTTAGAATGTTCAGGTGAGTGGGAGATTCCGTAGAATTTTCTTTTTTAAGTATTATTCGCTTGTTCTGTTCTTACTTGTGTGATTTTATGTATGACAGGGATGAATTCAAGAATAGTAAGAAATGCAAATCGCTGGTTAAAAAGACAATAAAGAAAGCCGCAAAGAAGGAGTGGGCTTCCATGTCGGAAGCGGTAAGTTAGCTCCACATCCATGAACCACATCCATGAATAACAATAACAATAACGGCGCTCTCTTGATGCAGGAGAGGGCAAACTCGTGGAGAGAAGCATGGAATTGGAGGAATGTTATTCATTTAATCCAAAAATACTAATACAAATTCTTTTGAGTTATGATTTTAGTAGGACAATTTTACATATTGAGATCAATTTTCATATTAAGATATTAACTATCTGGTTAGTGTTTCTAACGGATGGTGTGCTATATTTGTTATACAATTGATCACTTTTCCATCCATTGTCTAATTAACTCGATTATTTTATCAACGGAAAGCTCGAGATCCAATCTCTTTGAAATGTGGTGAAACACGTCAATGAACAATGGTTCCGTGATGGAAGAATGCGTGCATGTGCCGTAGACGTGCTTGACTAAAGGTACTGTCCGTATAATGTTCAAGCTGGCCAACCAAATGTTCACCGGCCGACGAGCGTGTGGCATTTCCGATGGTCGGCATAAGGGCAATTTTGTCAAATTTTTTTTGATAGAAATTATTAAACCCTAAAAACAAAACCCCCAAACTCTTCACGTTCTCACGTTTTCTTCTTATGCTCTTCATCTTCTCTGTTCTCTGTCCTCTCTCGCTTGGAGCACCCAAATTTTCTACTAATGGAGCACGAATTGAAGCATAACAAGAAACCCCTACCTTCATTTTTTTCACATTTTCTTCCTCTTTTTTTTGTCTTCATTTCTTTCCAACGAAGACAAATCTTGAGTAAAGCCACATCTTCGTTATTCAGACACTCGTATGTAACACGAGAGTCTCGATTCTTCATCATCTTTTCCCAAACGAGAGACAGAGAACATCTCGATGTCGAGGACCCACATCTCGGGCACAATTCGAATTCACTTCCACGGAGAGAGAGAGAGAGACAAAGAGAGCCAAGAGGGGTGCCGGCACGTTTGTTTGGAACTCAGGGAGTCAAGGATCTTGCTCCATTAACAAAGATTTTGGGTTCTCCAAGCAAGAGGAGACAAGGAACCTAGAAGATGAAGTGCAGAAGAAGAAGAATGTGAAGAAGAGTTTGAGGGTTTTGTTTTTAGGGTTTGTTAATTTCTATCAATATTTTTTTGACAAAATTGCCCTTATTCTGGCTACTGGAATTGCCACACGCTTGCCGGCCAACGAATATTTGGCTGGCCGGCGATTTGAGGTCCTTATTTGAGATTGGTTTAGCTACTTGGGGTCTTCATTTGAGACAACGGCCACTTTGGGTCCTTATTTGAGAAAATAAGCTTATTTCATGTCTTTGAAATTTTCCCATCCATTTATAATCTATTAATTAAAGTATAAGGCAATAAATTTGTAGAGAAATATAATTAGTATTATCGTTTTGGCAGCTCCTCATCAGAAATATAAATTTATTATCCATTTCTATTGACAGCTCTAAGGCTAATTTATAGATCGTTTAAGCAATGACAATTAAATAATTGTGAATTTATAACTAAGTTATGATCATTACGTCATTATTACATCATCATTGGTATCACTGATGACCCATTGAGAAAAACCTATTGTTCACATGCGGCCATGTAAGGTTGCGTAGGATCTTCTTTCCACCACTCAACGCCGCGCATTTATGAAGCTTCAAATCCATATCTGCGAATTTTCAGACATGTCTCTGTCGCGCAGACCCAGCTCCAGCTACTTTAAGAGAGAATCGGTTCATGGTAATGTTCCGGTTTTGATGATTCAAACCTCATCTTTGAATCGTCCTCGACAGAGACAGTCTTCTTCTGTTCTTCGAACCAATGGAGTCTCACTCGCCGGGCGGTCCCGACATTCAAATGAAAGAAACACAGCGTGTACCGATGGCGAAGCTTTGAATTTTCGTCCCTTCTCGTTCACCACTTGCAAATTCTCTCTCTCATTTATAGGCTTCGCCTGCGAGGAAAAGCCTTGCAGAGTTCCGGTCCCGCCACTTGCTTCTTCTTGATATTGATCTTGCACAAGTGGAGCATCGAATCAATTCTAAGACCATGTTTGCTTCCCCTTCTCCTCCACCTCCTCCACCTTCTCCTCCTAGCCGTCCTCCTCAATGGAAATACGATGTGTTCGTCAGTTTCCGAGGCAAGGATCTGAGGAGAAACTTCATATCGCACCTCTTCTCCGCTTTGAGGCAGGCCTCGATCCAGTGCTTCAGGTGAAATCTATTCAGACCAAATGAAAAAAGAGAGAAATCTATTCAGGCCATCTAATTTCTCTCTCTTCCCCTCTTGACCTCCACGCCTCCTCCACGGCCATAGACAAGCAAGGACGACATAGAACTTCCAGATCTGTCCAAGACCCTTGCCGAAGACGCGCACGAAGATTGCATACTTTTAATCGCCCATGGTTCCAGATCTGTGGCAATGAAGGCAGAGAGTGTAAACTCGCTGCTGGGTGCAATGGTCACAATGACGCGGAGGGCTCGAGGATGGAGGTTGCGGCTGCTTGAGCGGTGGCTTGATCTACGGCGGCATGGGGGTGGCTGTCGTGGTGGAGGAAGAGAGAGAGATGAAATTATTAATTATATTTAATTCTGAATTTATTTAATTCCACGTCAGCATATAAGTTTCAAGCTGTCACTGGATATGAGCACAAAATCGCTCGCTATGTCAGCTGATACGTAATGAGAACATCCTGCTGAATATTTTCTCAATGATTCAGTGACAACGCGAGAGAAGACATTGGAGAAGACATCAAATCCAAGCTTTTCCAAGCGATTCAGCATGCGAGAATCGCCCTAATCGTGTTCTCCAGGAACTACGCCGACTCGAAGTGGTGCATGAACGAGCTGGTCGAGATTCTGGAGTGCAGGAAGAGGTACCAAAGCCACGGTCACCTGGTTGTTCCCATCTTCCTCGATGTAAAACCAGAAGACATTTCAACGTTGACGAGCGGAAGCGAATTCGCTCAAGGCTTTGAGAGATTGCGCGGAAACGACAGAGATAATGGGCAGATACAGAAATGGAGGGACGCCCTGAAAGAGACTAAGCATTTGTCAGGATTCGACTTGAGGAACGACGCCGGAGAGTACGTATCTCTTCTTCATCCTAATTGCATTATCATTTTGTGACTCGGTCATCTTGATTTAGCTGTGTGGGTTTGATGTTGAATGTGAAATTCAAAATCTTTCTGAGTTCTGCCATTTTTTGGCCCATAATGGGCTCATACGAAACATTCCGGTCGTTCTCTCTCAATTTGAACTTTTTTTTCAGTCAATTATATCAAATAATTTTTCGTCATCTAAACACTGAAAATTTGAAAAATAGTTTTCAAGCCCTAAGCTTCTTCTTTATCCTAATCAGATTAGAGAACTTTGATAAAGTCACCATAATTTGACAATTGATTACCAAAATGTATTTACATTATAGTACAATTAATTGATATTTAGCCCATCCAACGGTAAGGGCATTCTCATGCATTCAATTCGGAATCCAATGGTTATAGGTTTGATTATTGCCCAGGGAATTTAGATTTAAGTGGGGGCCATTGTTGTAGGGTGCTATGCTAATTTTCCTCTAGATAACCACGCAATTACGGTTGTGCCCCTGAATTATAAAAAAAAAAAATAAGAGTATCTTAGATTTTTCATATTTTTCTCATAACAAAAAAAGGAGCGGACCTCTGCATAAAAAAATAAGAAATAAAAAGAAGGAACAGTGATCTGGAATAGCATAAGTGCCTCCCCACAGGCACAATTGAACATCCGTCACAGAGGACTCCCAATGAGAAATAACTGGCGATAAGCCCCTGCTACATCAGCAGAAAAACTTAAAAACAAGCACCATATGAATGTGAAAAATCTTATACAAATCGTCTCTTGGGTGCATATATTTACATTTTTTTTCCTCTTATATTCTTGACTACACTTAACATTAGGGATGAAAGGACACTCGTGGACATTATAGCAAAGTCCCTTGTTGAGAAAATCCGCGAAACACGGCAACTCCATTTTGCGAGAAACGCAATTGGAGTGGATTTGTTGGCAAGCGAGGTGATTTCTTTAATTAGAATGGGCCAAGAGGAGGACGTGCGTGTCATAGGTTTATGTGGAGTGGAAGGAATAGGCAAGACAATGGCAGCCGCAGTCATTTGCGAGCGCATTCGACATGATTTTGAGTGCTTCGTCTTTCTTGATAAAATTGGAGAAGCAGATCGAGCGGATATATTAGGCCTACAAAAGAAGCTGCTCCATAATCTCATTAAGGCGGAAGGATTGAGGATGTATGACGACATTCAGACCAACATCAACGAGATAAATAGTAACCTGTGCCTTAAAAGGATGCTTCTTGTTCTTGATAATGTCACTAGTAAAGAACAGATTGACTACTTCTGGGCGAGAGAGCGAGAACTGCTGTGTCCCGGGAGCAGAATTTTGATCACAACCAGAGACCGAAACTTGCTAAAAGATCTCAAGGTAGGCGACATGTATATCGTCAAAGGATTGGACCCGAACAAAGCGCTCCAGCTCTTTTGTCGCCATGCCGTGAAGAGAGCTGAACCTCAAGAAGGCTATGAGGAGTTGTCCCGAAGTCTAGCTCATTATGCAGGTGGTCATCCTTTGTCTCTCGGAAAGTTGGGCTCATACCTATACCGCAAGTCGAAAGATCAATGGCATCGGACATTGGAGAAGTTGGTTAAAAGTCCTTATGTCGATTCCCTCTTTTGTTCCTTCTCAAAAGTTGGGCCATATGGAGGTCAAGGCGGCAATGCTTTTGATGATGGGAGACACACTGGTGTGAGGCAAATTAGGCTCTATGGACAGTCGGTTATAGAATCCATCACCATCGATTATGATGAGAGTGGGAGCTTGGTGAGATCCTTCCCGCACGGCGGAAATGGCCATCACAATGAAAGGGTCAGTTTTCTGCCACTCTATCTAGCAGACTGGTTATGTACTTTACTACTCATCGCCTATAAACTCCAAGTTTAATATCGTTTTTGCGCGTCTAAAATAGAATACACTGCAAAAGTTGTAAGAAGGTAAACAGAATCAACTCCAAGTTTGATATCTCTTATGCTACGTACTTCGTCTCCTTTTGATTTGTTTATGAGACTCTATCACTTGCCTTTCATTGGCAGCAAAATCGGATGCGGCAGCTTTGCTCCAGGAACTACTTATAGCAAAAAACACTAAACTCAAAAACTTCCCTTCGCTCCTTTTTTCTATTAGGGATAAGTACTTTGACCGAATTCGGTCAAGTAATTTATCTTCCACGGTAGAGGAATTATATTGATCCAAAAAATAACGCAAAAGCAATACATATTAGATGCTAGATGGATGTGATGATGGTAACACTTATAAAAACTTTTGTACTTCTTGCAGCTGGTTAGATTGGATCATCCAAGTGAATATCTGATTTCTGTATCAGGCCATATCGATGAATATGATGGTCATGATGTTGTACGGTCTCTCAAGATCCGCAGCAACAAGAAGACGTACGGACCATTTGGTTGTGAAAGAGGACGCCCTTTTGATCTCTCGCATCCTGATAGACAAATAATCGGGTTTCATGGGAAATGTAGCAGCCATCTCTGCTCAATCGGAGCATACTTCGGGCCAATTTCTCACGTGTATCCATTTGATGTCGTTGGACCATTTGGGGGTGATAGTTGTCTGGACATTTGGAACGACGGAAAACACACAGATGTGAGGCAAATCATCATAGGCTTCGATTCGGCAATTAAGTCCATCTCCATCTTATATGATGAACACGGACGTCTGGTTGGTCCGTTCGCACATGGCACATGTGGAAGAGGCAAAACATACGCGGTGAGCTTTGATATGAACATTATCAACATTATATTCAGGACATAATGTGATTTTCCAGTAAACTCTATCTCTTCATTGTGAATGTAGACGGTTGTTCTTAAATCCTTTAATTTTTATCCTTTTTCTTTTTCAGATTGAGCTCGACTGTCCAGGTGAGTACTTGACATCCTTCTCGGGCTACACTGAAGAAGTTTCCGGACTCACCATTCTTCAGTCATTGACAATCCATACTAATAGAAGGGATCATGGACCAATTGGAACAGCTGATAAAGGGAGGCATTTTTCATTTCCATACACTGGCGGCAAAATTGTCGGGTTCCATGGGACTTGTTATGGCCCTCGTCTTGAGTCCATCGGAGCTTTTTATGAGCCGATTCCTCATACATATCCCGTTAAGGCTTTCGGGCCTTTTGGAGGTGAAGGCCGAACATCCTGGAAATTCATTGATATAAATGGGATTGATGTTCACTTCGCAGACTTCATCGAGTCCATTACTTTTGAAGTCAACAGCTCCACCAGCTCGAACCGGAAACTAATTATGGTGGAAATGGCAGGAAGAATACTTTCAAGGTTGTATTTAGACTCTTTTCTCCTCTTTATCCGTTTTTACTTGACTGTTCGTAAGTTCATCTTTCCACCTTATCATAACATTAGTCGATTACGGCATTATGAGCCTCGAGATTTTTAACAATAAAAAGTTCATGCCATAGATACCTGAGGATCAGCATGGTTGTTAGAAAACCAAATGGAAAACTTTTGACTTCACTTTATCAGAATTAGGCAAAGACAAACCTAGCCATAAACAAAAAGCAAATTAACTTTTGATTTACAAAATGAAATGTACTGCCAAATTTATTAGAAAAGTAATTTAACACAAAATGTAGCATATGTAATTTATTTAATAGATTTGAATGGTATTTCAAAAGAATTAATTAACTTATTTTGCTCATCGAGTGATGCAACATTTAGTCACTCAGGTCAAATATGGCTTTCTCTGGCTTGTTTACAGGTTAAACTGAGAAAAGGAGAGTACATATCTTCTTTTGCTGGATATCTCAAAAATGCAAATTACGGTGGCGCTATGATCAACTCGCTCACATTTCAAACCAATGAAAGAATATTGGGACCCATTGGTAGAGAGGAAGGGAACTACTTCTCCTTACCATCGGAAGCTGGGAAAGTCATTGGTTTTTTGGGGACAAATGGTGATTATCTCGAATCTATTGGAGCACAAGTCGAGCTATACTCTAGTAAGCTCTATCCCTTCAAGTCTGTGGGGTTATTTGGGAGTCCAAAACTGTCAAATTGGGATGATGGCAATAAGCATGCCAATGTAAGGAAAATCATTGTTGAATTTGAATTAAGTAAAGGGTCATGCATCCGATCAATCACGTTTCAGTATGAAGAGGAGAGTAAAGAATTGTGGCAATCAGAGACACATGGTGGCATTGATGGAAGCGGCTTCCATATAGTACGGAATGTCGAGATCCATACGGTATTGTCCCCATACATACATATGCTTTTGTAAAATCATTCTAAAATTCGCATAGCCTTCGTTAGTGGGAGACACTTTCGACATTTAAATTATGAGTATGATGGTTATGTCTCTTATTGCAGGTCAAAATAAATGATCCAGATGAGTATTTGACTTCAATATCAGGTTATTTTTCCCATGAAGGCTTTAAGTCTCTCACTTTTCAAACTAACAAAAAAACGATCGGACTTATTGGTGATGAAAAAAGGGCAACGCACTTCTCATCTCCTGCAACGGGTGGCAAAATTGTTGGATTTTATGGGAGTGGTCAATGTATTCAAGCAATTGGAGCATATTTTGAACCTATCTCGCATCTCTACCCAATTAAATCAATCGGGCCATTCGGAGGCCTAGGTGGATGCGATGGAATGACGGTTTATTCAGCAGTGTGAGGGAAATTGAGGTAATGCACGACAAAATTATCCGCTACGTTATGTTTGTGTACGACAAGAGTGGTGAACCAGTTCGCTCAATTATGCACGGTAGCTACACTAGAGAAGTCGAGGCCAAGGTCACTCGGGTTAGTGTTTTTTTCCCCTCCTTGATTGGTCATTGTTTACTTACTCGTGCTTGATCTGTGGAGGCGATTTTTGTAGTGTTTGGTCACCTGATTTAGTAAATTAACTTAACAAATAGGTCTTGTTTCCTCCACTCATCCAATTTTAAGAGATACTTTTGAGATTTCACAGGTTAGATTGGATTATCCACGGGAGTACCTCACATCGATCTCTGGATACAAGCAAGAGGATGGTCACAACAACATCGAAAATGCTATTGTTCAGTCGCTCACGTTTTATAGTAACACAAGAATACATGGTCCCTTTGGCGAGGAGACGGGGAGGCACTTTTGGTATCCATCGACCAGAAGCAAAATCATTGGCTTTTATGGAAGATGCGGGGAGACTCTCAATTCCATAGGAGTGTATGCAGAGCCTCTATCGCACATGTATCCTTTTAAAACCATTGGACCCTTTGGAGGGTCTGGTGGTACTCCATGGGATGACGGAGTGCATACTGATGTGAGGGCAATTCGTCTTGATTACATAGGCCACGCAATAGATGGCATAAGGATTGCATACGATGACAATGGTTCCTTAGTCCAATGCTCTCATCATGGCAAAAATACCTCATTTGGCTGGCAGGTTAGTCCACACCTCAATCTTTCCATCTCTCTCTCTCGTCTCAGTCTCAGTCTCAAAGTCTGTTGCATGTCTGGAAGTCGTTCAGGTTTCCATGTTGCTTTTCACAATGTTCTCGGCTTCATGTAGCCCAGTATCTTTTCATAAAAGACCAAGGCACTTCTTTTAGCATCCTATAACTCAAAAGGGCTTTGCTAGCATAACAGTATTTAAGGTACTATCAGAATAACAATATATTGTAAGTCGCAAATTCTTGAAGTAGTAAACTCCACAAGTATTTCTATTTATTTTTTTTTGTGACCCCAAACAAGTTGTTATTCTTATAGTAAATTAAGTAATGTCATATAAGCATTAGTCATCTCAAACATTTTAAAGTTTTCACAAGTAAAATCATGTTTTGCTCTGTTGTTCTTGCAGATCGGGCTGGATTATCCTAAGGAGCGTCTGGTTTGGGTTGGATGAACAAAAATGGAAACAATTCTGACACTGTCATTCACGGCATAAAAATACATACTACGAAGACCACTTATGGGCCGTTGGGAAAGGGAGAAGGGTTAAAGGATGCTCCTGTAATGTTGACGGAATTTCGCATCCCATCAGAACCAGGTGGTGGGAGGATTGTTGGCTTTTTCGGAAGGGCGGGATCACATCTCAACTCTATTGGAGCGCGTCTGGAACCATATTAGATTGAACCCCCTTCCTACCCCAAGCTTTTTCTTCTTCTTCTTCTTTTTCCAGGCTTGTGATTGCACGAATCTTATACATTTAACTGATCCAATTATAATCTACAAATTAAATTGTAAGATTATAAAAACTGTAGAGAAATATAATGAATATTATCGCTTTAGTGGCTTCTCATCAAATATTAAATTTGAATCTTTTTATCCATAGCTATAGATAGTTAAAGTAAACAAATTTTAATAAACGTGAAATTATAACTAGACTATGATTATTAAGTTGTTATTACATCATCATTATTATCATTTGTTATCCATTGAGAAAAATCCTAGGTTATTATTTATTATCAACAATTTATTCTAAAATAACATGTGATAATTAGATTATATAGATTATAAAAATAGTTATTTTAAGGAACTGACAGAATCTAAAAGGATATTATTATTTTCAGCTTATTAGTTTACAAAATATATTTTTTATGATTATTTCATTATTGTTAATGCGACTAATTAGAGTTCAAAATTGTGTTCTAATAATTATTAGACATAAGAATATTATAATTATTCATAAATTGTATTAATTTTTCATTTATGGTTTTTGAATAATATGATAATAGAAGAACTTAGACCCGGATCATATCTCATGAACTGTATGATGTGTTTTATCATTCCTGACTTATTCTCCATGCAACCTCAGCAAACCAAACAAGAAGATAGTCTTGGAATGGCTATTCCACTCGACCATAAACCCATGCTTTACCAGGTAATTTGGTTTACGTATATTTTCACTATTTTAATTTTCAAAGATCCATAATATGCAAATTCAATAAAATCAAATAAAAAAAAAAAAAGAAGAAGAAGATATTTTTCACGTTTAAAGATTTGTATACACAAAATCAAGAAAACTTAAACAGTAAAAATGAATTGAAATTTACAACAAAATTTTAGTGATTGAAACATATTCAATACATGATAGTATGATTTTAATAAAATGATAGTTGTAAAACCAAAATTGTGAAGGAATATAAGAATCCTACGAAGAAAAAGTATGAAAAATCATTAAATTATATTTTCATTACAAAAAAAGAAAATGTATTTTTGCTTTATCGCCAATCTCCTTCTTGTAAAAGCAAAATGACTTATCAACCTCCCTCTTTGTCTAATAAATTATCGATTAACCAGATGAAGCAAATACAAATCTCCAACTAATAAACTTAATATGAAAATAAATTTGAATAGAAGAAAATCACAATTTGGAACTCCATTCTAAAAGCCCATTGTAGATGTAAGTGCGATTGTCATCATTGTTGACCACATATTTTTCCCTAATACTTTAGAACTCAATCAAATAATAAAAATGAAAATCTCTTACTGACCAACAAAAACAAAAACAAAAATCAAAGATTTCAAAATTGGGTAAGTACAAGCGAGAAAGAATACAACCAATTAAATATCTAATATGCTTTTATTATCTATAGCTCCTGCGTGTATGTATGTATAAGATTAGCTTCTACATAATAATCAATGAAATCTAGGATTTTGCATAATTTTTACAATATCTGAAATCTAGATCAAATGTGAAAAGAGTACAAAGATCTAAATATGAAACATAGGGAGTCTGTATATACTAAAAAGAAATCCATTAAATATTCAACACATGTTACTTTAAGGAAATCTTATATGTAATTAACTGCATTATTGTTACATCAAGGAAAATAGTACAAACTTCGAAGGAAATAATTAGAAAGAAGAGGTACAAAAAATGTTGAAATTTTTAATAATAACTAATTTGCAACATTAAAGCTCATTAAAACCATTTGTTCTCTAATAAAACTTGTGGGATTGAAAAGCGCACGTTCTAAATTGAAGTAAAAAGGAGTGCAAAATGTAAGAAAGTAGGTAAAATTGTAGAAAAGTCCTAAACCTATTGTATTTGTGTTGATTTAGTCCCAAACTTTTAATGTGCGAATTTATTCTTAAATCTTTTTTTATGGCAATTCAGTCATAAATATATTAATAGTGCCAATTTAGTTTTAAATCTTTTGAGCTAGTGTTAATTTAGTTTTAAACATTTTGATTTAGTTCCAATTCAGTCCCTTTAGGCTAATTTTGGCTAGATTTTGCTAATATAGATGCTGCTTAGTTTACATGGCACCACCAACGTTAACATATATAGATTTTTATTATTTTTTCTAAAATTTTTATCATTTTTGTGATAATTTTTCATTTTTTCTTTCCTTTTTCTCTCTTTCCATCCTTTCTTCATCCTTTAGGCAGTGGTCAGGTAGACTGGCCTCACTCGGCCAAGGCAAGGTTGACCCCCTACGAGGGTCGGCCTCGCTTGATTTGGCTTGGGCAAGGGCAGCCCCGATGAAGGCTTCCCTCGCTAGGTGTTGCCCAAGCAAAGGCAATACTCGACAAAGTCGCCCAGGCGTAGGTGAGGGTTGACTTTGCCGAATTTGGTGAGGGAGCCCTCGCCTAAGCTAGATCCAACGAGGTCGCCTTGGCCTAGGCAAGGGCCAGCCTCACCCTTGCCCTCAATAGCCATCATGTTTGATGGCTAACCATCGCCTGCCAGTCGACCACCACCAAGTGGAAGAAGAGAGGAAGGAGAGAGGAAAAAAGAAGAAAAATAAATCAGAAAAAAAAAAAAAACTTGAAAGAATAATAAAAAAATCAAAATTTTATTTAAATATTATTTAAATTTGTCCATGTTAGTATCAGTAGTGCCACATAAAAGGGGCTAGTGTCCCCGACAGGAAAAATTCTATCAAAATTGACTAGAATGACTAAATTGACATAAATTCAAAATGTTTAAGACTAAATTAGCATTAATTCAAAATATTTACGAATAAATTGACACCATTAGTAAGTTTAAAACTGAATTAGCATCAAGTAAAAATGTTTATAATTAAATTAACACCATTAAAATGTTTATAATTAAATTAGTACCAATACAATCAATTTTCCCTAAGAAAGCACCCCTTCTAAGAAGAAGAATCAAACTCTTGCAAATGCCAATCCTATATGTCAACCTTCTTAGCAACTCCTAGAAAAGACATAGCTATTATATATTTACATAGATAGAGATTTTGCTAATCACACCATATAGATATTCGATTCCTGCTCTATTATATTCTCATGAAATAAGTGTTCTATTCCTATCTTATTCAATTTTGCAAGCTAAAAGGTTTCAATTTCTATGGCTGTGCAAAGGAATGCTTGGATCAAATTTGAACCCAATGTATAATTTTCTTTTGTCACCTTTAGAAAATAAATTCTCAATCCCAAGTGTGCCCACATTTGATTCATGGGGCACATATAGGCACATAAGCACTTCGATTCACGGGGCACGTGGGCACATATGTAGTCACATATAGGCATAGGCACGTATAGACACATAAGCACATTCGGTTCACGGGGCACATAGGGCACATAGGCACATTCGACGACCAATAAGGAACGTGAGCTGGGTTTAGACTGTCGTGAGACAGGTTAGCTTACCCTACTCATGATAGTGTCACAATAGTAATTCAACTTAGTACGAGAGGAACCGTTGATTCGCACAATTGGTCATTGCGCTTGGTTGAAAAGCCAAAGACCTGTTATTGCCTCAAACTTCCTTGGCCTAAGCGGCCATAGTCCCTCTAAGAAACTGGCCGTGGACATGTACATCCACATAGCTAGTTAGCAGGCTGAGGTCTCGTTCGTTATCAAGCGCCCTCGGCGTTCGAATTGTAGTCTGGAGAAGCATCCTCAGCGACGGACCGGGCCCAAGTTCCCTGGAAGGGGGCGCCAGAGAGGGTGAGAGCCCCGTCGTGTTCGGACCCTATCGCACCACGAGGCACTGTCAGCGAGTCGGGTTGCATTTAAAAAATTTGTTTTTCTTTTCATTTTTCCCAAATGATCAATGAATTTTGATTCAATGTGTAATGTGATCCCTGAACTTTAGCTCAATGTGCAATACAATCTCTGAACTTTTAATTTGTTCGATGCATACTCGATTTAATTTCTAAACTATATAAAAATATTCAATGCGATTCTTTTATTAATTCAAGTTTAGGAACAATACATTTTTATATAATCTAAAAACTTAATTGAACACCACATCGAATAAATTAAATGTTCAAAGAGTACGTCACGTATTTGATTAAAGTTTAGAGATTATATCGAATAAATTAAAATTTTAAGGACGATAAGAATAAATAAAAAATAAAGAGTTTAAAAGTAAAAAAAGAAAAAGGAAAAGAGGAAGGATAGATTCGGGTTCGACCCAGAAATCGAAGCAACCAGTGAGCAAGGCGGGTATAAACCCCCCAACTACCAAGCCACGATTCCTTCCACCACCATTCAATCTCTTTTCACAGCGATTGCATGCGGTGACGCTGGTTATGGCTTCGTCGGAGATCGAAGTCACCGAGTCCCCCGGAGCGGCGACCACCCAAGACCCTCCCAGCGAAGCGGCGGCGGCGGCCGTCGTCGACGCGTTCTCCGCCGCCGCGTACGGCGTTTTGGAGAAATTGCGGAGGTTCGTGGAGCAAGGAGGAGCCTCCCTCTCGACTCCCGATGCTAATGGGTACTACCCTCTCCAGTGGGCCGCTCTCAACAACTTCGCCGACGTCGTTCAGTACATCATCGAGGTAATTTGCCTTTCCGTCGCTCGCTTTTTCTTCCTTCGCCCGCGTGAATGATTTTGTCGCGACATGGTCCTGAATTTGGGTGTGTAAAGTTGCTGCTTGGACCATTTGCTTCCTGCTTGTTCCTGTCTTGACGTGCTAATTATTGCTGTTCTTTATTTATGTCGTTGTCGGATGATGAATTGTTTCCAACTTGGCCATTGAAGAATGGGGGCAGTGTGAATGCGACGGACAACGTGAAGCAGACTGCACTGCATTGGGCCGCCGTTCGTGGATCCGTTGCGGTTGCGGATGTGCTTTTGCAAAATGGAGCTTGGGTAGAGGCAGCTGATACAAATGGGTATCGGGTACTTGTTCATTCTCACCATTTTCTTTTGAGATATTGTTATTCTTTTTCTTTTTCTACTTACCGTAGTTAGAAGAATTATAGCATTGGCATGAAGTAAAGAACGAATTTGATAATTATAGCATTTTTGTGCTAGGTTTTATCTTGAGTTTAGAAAGGTTTTTGAGCTTTTCATGTGTAACTTTAAAGCTGTACTGATGAGCAGTAATGTGTGATGCCACTGGCTGTAGTGGTAATTTCAATTTTTACGTAACCATTTCTGCCAAAGATCATGGAATTTCATCTTCTGAAGTAATGATTTATTCTGTTTCACTATGTGTTCTTCATATGTTCATTGACAAGGGTTGTTCATTACCTTACTTCCTCTAGTGTTAATTTTTTCTTTAATGACCATTCTTCATTTGCTAGCCTCTCCGCTGCAGGCAGTTCATGTTGCTGCCCAATATGGCCAGACGGCCTTCTTAAATCACATTGTTGCAAGGTATCATGCTGATTATGATGCACCAGATAACGATGGAAGAAGTCCTCTTCATTGGTATGTTAAAATTGCACTGGATGTTAAGTCGCATGAACGTCATGAAACTGCTTTCTGGAAAATAAGTGGACAAAGTTGGACACACTTTTTTCTTGACCTAAAAACTCCATTTTTATCAATGATGGGCTTATCCAATATGGGAAAAAAAAATTTGATGGAAGGAATCATATTTATGCTCATCATTTCAAATGCTATTTCTACAGAGTTTTCATGACATCGAAGGAGTGAATTATTTGCTTAACCTGCAATGCATGGTTGATGTAGTTGAGCATTGTCAAATGTGATGTCTTATGTACATTCATAAGAATATAATATAGTAGTTTCTCTCTACTCTCTCTACAATCTCTTTTGCTTGTGAATTTCTTAAACCTGGTTTTATGGCATATTACGATTCGAATGGCTAGGAGGTGCAAAGTTCTCTGTCAACAGTAATTTGTCTCTGGAATTCTTCTTGATCGTTTTTCTTTTTCTTTCTTATATGATTAACATACTGACGTTGTAAAAGTCATGGTGGAAGATTGAAAAAGCTGTATGAGGTGGGCATAGTTTGATAAGATGCTCTTATATAAACTTAAAGAATGAATAGTTTGATAAGATGCTTTGGTGCCTGGCCTATTTAATTCCAAATTGCTTTAGCAGAGAAGAACTTTGCATGATTTTGAAATCTCAGCATTGAATTCAGAGTCTAAACATGTTTGATAAGACATTGATGCAAATCTGGAGGAAGTGTGAATAACTCATCATTAGTTTTTCAACTGAACCTTGTTTATGGAGGTCACAAGCTGAACTATTGCTAAACAAACGGTACTGCTTGCTTGTCTGGATGAGTGATCTATGATAGCTATAGATGGTACAAGTTCATGTTCCTTGGGAAGGAATTAATTTAAAATGGTGTGAAAGACAGTTCCCTTTTCATTTCATATTACTTTAACTTGCAGCTCTCTTATCTGATCGTTTTTTATAGTAATTAATTTTTATGCCCTGCTCGATGTTTTGCTATAACATCATCTGTAATAGAATTCGGGAATTCAACGGCTTCTGATTTAACTTTGTAATCAACTGGAAATTTTCCTGTAATGACTACAAAACATCATCATCATACATCATCATCATCATTATTATTGTCACCACTGCCGTCGTCGTCATCATCATCATAATCATAATCATAATCATAATCATTATTATTATCATCTCGAAGTTAACTAGAAACTTTCTTCTAATGATAACAGCATATTCATCCTTCTTTCTGTCTCACATTGTACTTTATGAATGGTCAATGATGCTTGTTCTTTTGCTTCGATCAGGGCTGCATACAAAGGATATGCTGACACAATCAGATTACTTCTTTTTAGAGATGCATCCCAGGGGAGACAAGATAAAGAAGGTGTAGTGAGTATACGCATGGCAATCACTTCCAGATTTAAGGAGAACTTTTATATGTTACCTATTTACTCTTACATCTTGTGGGGACTTTTAGTTGTTCTAGCAGCAACTGGTCTAGAAAATGCTGCATTTTGGATTGTCTTTTCTCATGATGCATCTCGTTCCAAACATGAAGTTTGTGGATGAGCCTGAATGGACTGTTAGTAGCTGTAATGGATGGTTTGTGATGTACGATGAATTGCCTAGGCAATGGTATTTTAAGCTAATTGAGTCATTTATTAATAATAATGAGATGAAAATATATTAGCACAAATTTTGGGAATCCCTATACATACTACTAACTAAATAGATTAGTTTCTCTGTGTTGAGAATGGTGAAGGCAAAACAATAGGCTGTGGTGCAGCAGCTTGGAGGAACTTGATAAAGGTTTAGCAGCTGGTCTTCACAATATTTGACTGTGTGGACCAACTTGACCTTGTTTAACAGCTGGTCTTTACAAATGGTGGGGTGGGGCAATACATGTCTCTTTGGTTTTCTTTTCCATTTTATGGTCTATTGCACGCAATGTATATGAACTTATTTAGGTTTCTTAGTTGCTATCTTACTTCTGTTTTATTGGTCCTCGTGATGAGATGGTTTATCAGTTGCTCTGATCCATGTATAAAACCATGAACGCTTCTGTTGGATTACCTTTAGAAGATGTTGTGATTTTGGCATCCTGTATTAGGTTTTGCATTTTATTTGATTAAAGCAAGTTTTTAATGCTCAAAATCATAGCAGTGACTTTTTCTAATGTGGTACTTTTGTTTGTATTCTATGTTGTTAGGTTGTACCCCATTGCACTGGGCCGCATTAAGGGGAAATGTCGAGGCATGCACAGTGCTTGTCCATGCAGGCACAAAGCAGGAGTTAAAGGTTAAAGATAATGCAGGAGTTACTCCAGCCCAACTTGCTTCAAATAAAGGTCACTGGGCTGTCGCTAATTTCCTTGTATGTATCTTCCTCACATCCTTGTGGCTAACTTTGAAGGAAGTAATGTTTAGCCACTGTTGCTAATACGGGCTTTACTTATGCAATATTAAGTTATTTGACTTTGTATCTTTGATTACTGTTGATCTAGAATCCGCACAGTGGTAGTCCGTGAGACCTGCTTGGTGGAATAGTATATTTCTCCAGAAAAGCATGTTCTTTTGTTTATCGACAGGTGTGCAATCACTCACCATGTTTTTTTTTTTTCATTCATTTAGTCTAATGTGGAGCAGGCAATGAGCAATCATTGGACTGACAAAATTCGAAGTGGGAAGATTGGCGATAGTGGTTATGCTCCCATTTTGTTGTGCATTATAATCTTTTGTACCATACTCTTCATCAACTCAGTTCTTGCTGGTAAAAAGCTAATATAATAATATACTTTTTGAAGATGAGTACGCCCTTGTTTGCTTGTTATAAATCAATTCCTTCTTCATGTTACCAGCACCTGATCTCCCAAACGTGACTGCGGCCGTTGGCCTTTGGGCCTGGACAGCTATCTCACTGGCACTTGGTTCACTGATTATGTTCTTCAGGTGTTGGAGGTAACTCCTTTTCAATGCCACACTTAATTTGAACTGTCTTTTCTTTTGTAAATCTTTCGTTCACATATTTAAAGTGAACTTTGGTAGGAATTGGAACCTGTCTCTTGTTAATCTTTTTTAGCTGGAGAGTTCAGCACACCTCCGCATCAGATTATTAAGTCCTTTTTCTGTTAACTTCCTTGACTACTTGTTTTTTCCTCTCTCCTTAATAGGAAGTGTATGATTTCTATGAAAGAGAGAGAGCACCCATCTGAGAAAATTTTTCTTTTGTGTGAAAGGTGTAGATGCTTTGCAGCATTTGTTTGTATTTTGAACAAGAACTTAATTTTAGATTCTGGTTTTCCATTTAAGTATGTTTTCACTAGAGACAGTGGTTCATGGAGTCAAATCTTCTTTGGTAAGACGAAATTGTCTGCATTACACATCTTACTCCCTTTTGATTCGACAATTGAAAATATAAAACTCAAAAGAACAGTGTAGAGTTTACATTGCTGTGGATAGGCTGTGTGCACAATGCCTGCAGTGAAATATTTAGAGTTTCATGATTGCCTTTAGAATGTTTATGTGGGTATCAGACTTTAATTGCTTATTGCCTGTAAATGCAGCAAAGACCCAGGCTATATAAAGACACCAAAGGAGCTGGGCAATTATCAAAATGCTGAGGTACAGAATGTCTCTACAAATGATTACTGATGCAATTTGTACTAATTTATTCTGAGTTTTGCAAAAGTATCTATATATATGACAGTAATTTTCGGACAAAATGGTTGCATGGATTGAAATTGACAGCTAGGAAGGACACAGGCATTTGAGCCCATCATTTCAACTTTCCTCAAATGATTTTAACTAGATATCCTCATGTCACACAATAGTGAGCGCAGTTGGTGACTCTGTAAAGCGTTTTTTTTTAATAATGAAGCTGGGCATCCTGGTTGAGATCATGAGGAAAGTATGTGTCCCTGACATGTGAAAGGTCCAAAGAGTTTGTTGTAGGACTTATTTTTGGCCGACATTTTACGTAGTTTAGAATTTTTTTTTATAGAAAAACTACCTTTGTCAGTGTTTTATGGTTATTTTTCATTTTGCAGGATCCTTTGCTGGGCATTGATGTTAACAACTCCTCTCAGTGGACCGGAAAATGGTCTCAGCTTTGCCCTACTTGCAAGGTTTGCTTGATATTGCTTTGGGTTATTATCTTGTTATCCTCATGAGTATGGATTCATGTGCATTCGACTTATTGTCATGGTTTTCCAATCAGATTGTTCGACCTGTCCGCTCAAAACACTGTCCTTCATGTAAGCACTGCGTTGAACAGTTTGATCATCATTGCCCTTGGATATCTAACTGTGTTGGGAAGGTAAGAAGTTGCTTTCCTGCTGGTCAGACTGAGAAAAGAAGCATAGAAATTTTACCAGCAGTATGTTCCTGGCTTCCTCTCATCATGTTGATGTGACTAAGTAAAACAATAGATCTGAAAATGCTGTATTATTACAAGACCCTTCTGTATTTTCATGGGATCTTTGTCCATGGTTGTTTCTTTGAAGCCTGAGCTTTTACTTGTCAGTGTCAAGTATCGTCTGAGTTCTGCTACTTGGTTTCTTCTTCTTTCTCCAAGAAAGTACCATGTTTTAGCTCTCTCTTGCATAATGTTTCTGCACCTCATTAAAAATTGTTTGCTATTCTTTAAAGATATCTCTTGTTACTCTTTGTTTTCCCAACTAAAATTCACTTGCCTATTGCAGAAGAACAAATGGGATTTCTTTGTTTTGATTTGTATGGCCACAATGACATCATTTCTTGGCGCTGCCGTTGCTGTTCAAAGTATGTTCCACCCTTTGTCTCCCACTTTTTTCTTATGTTGCCATCCAGATTCATTGTTGACTCATGAAAGTAAACTTTTGGCAGGGATCTGGACTGCTACAGCCGCATTTCCAATGGGCAAGTCATGGTTTCATTATGTCATAATTCAACATCCTGGAATTGCTGTATTTTTGTTTCTTGATGGCATTGTGTTGATTGCTGTTACAACTTTGACAACTGCACAGGCATCTCAGGTACTTGTCTAGATTCAGGCAGTTTGCAACCTATTTCTCATCCATAATAGTTGATTGAACAGTGTTATAACATGGTTTAACTGGAACAGATAGTTCATTTCCTTCACGTGGTGTCATTTTGATTTTGGTCGATCTTTGTCCATCTAACACATGGTTGTTCTATGTGCATTACTTCTTAAGTTGGCTGAAGATAACAGGTCGTCGGACTCTCTTCTGAACTAGTTGCACTGTAAAACAGAATCTAACATAATTTGTTGATGCAGATGATGTTTGAAATCCTTATCACAATAATTAGCCTATATATATGCATATGATATTATTTAAATGTATGTGTGTTTGCATATGATACCTGCTCATCATACGTACCCTTCTCTTTCCTTTACTCACGCGAACAACTTCCTCAGTGCTGCATTCTGTCTGTTACTTCCTCGAGAACATAATGAGCAATTTTCTGACTTTCATCATTGATGCAGATAGCCCGGAATATCACCACCAATGAGCTAGCCAATGCCATCCGGTATGGATACCTTCGTGGTCCAGATGGGCGTTTCCATAATCCCTACAACCATGGGTGCCGGAAAAACTGTGCTGATTTTCTTATCCGTGGATATACTGATGACAATGAGATTGCATGGCCTTCATTACCACAAGTTCATAGTTAGCAGCTTTTGGGGAGGATTTTGTGCATGATTAGCACAGAGTTCCCTGAGTCTCCTAATTATCTATATTAGCTGATACCCAGATGTGACAACAGTTACCTACGATTCAGTTTGCGTGTATCTCTTTTGAATAGTTGTGGGAAGTTCATTCCATGGCACATAGCTCATTTCCATACACCATAAAAGGTGTCCCTGCACTAACACCACAGACGAGTATAGTAGATCCCCCGGTTGCTGTACATGTATACATGAAGTCACTGGAGTTTTCATCTGAATTAGGGATGGCAAAGAAGTCACTGGAGTTTTCAGACTGCATCTGAATTTTGCAATTTCTAGCAGTGTATCCTCTTCAATCCGCGTAAGATTATATCTACACATTCTGTTCCGTCTGTTTTGTTTCAGGAGAAAGTGCCATTCATGATGGTTGCATTTGGAGTATATGTGAAATAAGTAGCATGTACTTAGTTGGCACCTAGTTGACTTGACCAGTATGGCGGCAATCATCGTGTTAAATTAACATGTACATTTCTGGAAATTTTTAAAGCTAGTCCATTTAGTAGCGGTTAATTGCCTCTCTTTTTCGGGGGGTTGGGGGATATACAACGTGAAAAGAAAATTTTTACGACTATTTCGTTTTGGGTTAAATTTTATTAATTTTATCAATCATATTGTTGTTTTGGCTGCCGAGATATTTCACATTTTCCTTGTATAATTATTGCAAAATATGGTTTTCCCCCTCCCCCTTTTTTTTTTTTTTGAAAATTTCTCCGAGTGCATATGTGGGCCTGATCCAAATTGTAATGCAAGGCCTTGTACATCGACATTTTGCAGTTGACTTTTGATTTTCGGCTTGTTGTCGGATCACAAGGCCCACACATGTCGGTACTGAGATACTAATCCTCTTGTTGGCCTCCCGGGCTTTTAGTTGGAGTTTGCATTTGACTTTTGATTTTTGGCTTTTAAATACAATGCTTAAAGAGTGATTTACCATTTACATATTAAAAATGGAGCAATTTACTTACAATACTTAGTTGACATTCATATTCACGCGTGATTTTAGTATTTAAAGTCCCTAATTCGATATGGGGCTTCGAACGAGCTCTTGACCGAACAATGACAGGAGCTTTGAGTTAGAGGTAGGGGGAGAAACGCTGGTCAATGGCCTTCCGCAGGGGGGAGAGATGCAAAGAGATCAGATTTGGGAGAGAAGAGGGGTGATCGAGTTGTGATGGTAGAGACAAGTGACTAAAGAGTGACCCATGCAAACATATCAAATTTGGAGAGAAGAGGGATGATCGAATTGTGATGGTAGAGACAAGTGACTAAAGAGTGACCCATGCAAACATATCAAATTTGGAGAGAAGAGGGATGATCGAATTGTGATGGTAGAGACAAGTGACTAAAGGGCAACCTGTGCCATGGTGACGGCATGTGAAAGCCAAAAATGGTGGTAACATGCAGTAGTAGATTCGGCATGGGATAGGGGCAGGAACAGTTCCATTGGATGTATTGAGACATTAAGAGAGTTTGATAATTGTTTTAGGAAAAGGTATTGCTAATGCAATTCTATTCTTTTATGCACCTCTTTTTGCTCATTTTGATTGAGAAAATTAAAAACAAAGAATATTTGAAGTTGTAGCAAAAGCATAAACTTAATCAAGGTGTGACCCGATCAAAAAACATATGGAGGAGGGAGGGTGAGATCCTGCCATGAGAAGAAAGAGGGAGAACAATAAAAAGGTTGGATTTTAATTTGAAAGGTATATCGGTAAGAAATCTACATAGGGAGTATTTTAGGAAATAAGTAGGATGGAAATTGCAGTTGTCTGAGATTTTATTTGTTTCACGAAAAATGAATAATTTGAAAAATATTTTCCTAAAAATCGATTGCTTGTATCACTTACAAAAATAAACAAGTAAGAAATATTTTTACCGTTCACGAAAATGTTTAGACATAAATTGTAGTTTATAATGAAAATGTTTTTATTAACTAATCATTTCAAATGGTAGAAGCAATTATATTTTCCAAATACTCGTTTCCGCAAAATAAAGATGAATGTTGTTAAGGAAAATTTCAAATAAAAACCTGAAATACCATCATTTTTTTCAAATAAAGACTCGAAACGAACCTTATTTCAAATAAGGGTATAGAGTATGACCTCGTTTTTTCAAATAAAAGGGTGAAGTAAACATTGTTTGAAATAAGAGTCTAACTTGATCAGATGACCGAAGACATTTTCATCATTTAATTTTTAAATTTTCTTTCCTTTTTTCTTTTTTTTTCCTTTTTATATGTTTTTTCTTTCCATAATAATAATTTAAAAAAGGCAGGAGGGCGGAAAATTCTAGAAGTCTCTCTTATCATCTTTATAATAAAACCTCCCTCGTTCCCGTACCTAGCCCACACTAGAGTTTTCATCTTCAATCTTCCATCTTCCCCTGCTTGCTCGAGAACAATACCCACCCATCAGCTTATCTTCCGAGTACCGCGCCAATCTACATTCTAACAAGGTACTCGAATCTCAAATTTGCTTTCTTTTTCCCCGCTCTTGCGAGCTTCAGCGAAGCTCTCTTCGCTTAATTTGAAAAGCGACTGACTTGTTGTGATTCTTGGGGGATTTTGGGCAGAGAAATGGCGAGCGGTCAGCTCACGGCGCCCACGTTCTCAGCTAGGTTGGTTCCGTCCTTTGAAGGGCTTAAGCCGTCCACGTTGAAGTTTGCTTCCGTGGGTCCGTTCAAAGCAGGGTCTTTGGCGCAGAGGTCCTTCAGAGGCCTCGTCGTGCGAGCTGCCACTGTTGTTGCTCCAAAGGTGGGTTCTTGTTTTGTTTTGTCTGCCTATTCGTTTGTTTCATTGCTTGTAGGTTGAATGGCCTTTCTTGCTCCTTTCTTGCTGATGACGAGGTAAATAGTTTATGGCTCGAAGATGGAGGATTGTGTTGTTAATTGAGTTGGCGTAATGCTCGTCTGATATGATTAGTCCAAACTACAATGATTCCCATTACTTTTGCTCTCTAAGAATGCTCGAGTGTTGGGTTTCATCTGGGTAGAAGCATATACTGATGTGTTTGCTATTAAGAATGATATTTTCATGACTGCCCCATGTAGGTATTTACAGAGTTTCAGCTGTTGAATTAGCTGTGAAGTTGTGCTATTTGTTGATGATGATGCCAACATATGGAGGAGTTATTGTTTTGAGCATCTATTGAAACTTTAAAACATGTCGGGCACTGCGGAGAGTATCTCTTGCTGTTATTTTATAGCTTGGCTTAGGAGAACTAAATGATAATAACCTAATGGGTGGGGAAAGTAGTGGAAAGTCCAGGTTGGAGGTTCTTGGATTATGGGGTTAGTCGTGTTGTATAACTGGATGCTGCTTCTATGGAGTAGGCTGCTGCATTATTTTCTCCATTTTTGATTATATGCATTTAACCGTTCTTGACAGACCCCATGCTGTGATAATTCAGTACACTTCTCTTAAGCCCCTGGGTGACAGGGTGCTGGTCAAGATCAAGACTGTTGAGGAGAAGACACAGGGTGGTATACTGCTTCCAACAACTGCTCAAACAAAGCCTCAAGGAGGAGAAGTGGTTGGAGTTGGAGAGGGTAGGACAATTGGAAAGTCACAAATTGAAATCAGTGTGAAGGTAATTGTGTGATCCAAATATTGAGCCAATAGCCTTATGCCATTATTAATTAGTTAAACTCTGACATCACAATAAGAAAGCTATAAATTAATTCGTGGCAAGACTATCTGAGCCTTGTCTGGATTTGTTGTGTTATGTATGCAAACTGGCAGCCAGGTTGTCTATTCCAAGTATGCAGGGACCGAGTTGGAATTCAATGGTTCAACTCATCTTATTTTGAAGGAGGATGACATTCTTGGTATCTTAGAGACTGAGGATGTAAAGGACCTGAAGCCCCTGAGTGAGAGAGTCCTAATTAAGGTTTGTTACGCGACCAGTTTTAAATGCTCAGTTGCAATTACCACCTGTAAATTCTTAATTGATCGCCATGCATCATCAATTCTTTCTGGTAAAGTATAATTTCCAAATTGGTAATTATTGTGCTTGGGTAATGGAGAAAAGAAGAATCTTTGAGTGCTCATGATATATACGCTTAACTGGTTTTTATTCACGTGGCACATATTTTTGTTGCTTGTTTGGGTTAAAACAATTTCTTATATAATGTCTCATCATTTCATGAAGGTTGCCGAGGCTGAGGAAAAGACTGCCGGAGGCCTTCTATTGACTGAAGCTAGCAAGGAAAAACCTTCTATTGGAACGGTATGCTCCATGTGTCCCTTTAGTTGCACATGACTAGCATTTTGCCCAAGCCTGCTTGCATGCAGTATAGTGTATGATGCGGATGACCTATTACCAATAGCAATGCTTTTCTATTGGTTATTGTTTGCTAATTTTACTTGTTCGGCTTATGATTGGGCAGGTGATTGCTGTCGGACCTGGTTCTCTTGATGATGAAGGGAACAGGAAACCGCTCTTAGTCTCTGCAGGAAACACAGTGATGTACTCCAAGTACGCAGGCAATGACTTCAAGGGTAGTGATGGTTCGGATTACATTGTCTTGAGGGCTTCCGATGTAATGGCAGTGCTCTCCTAGATCTTTCCTGGTCAGGGCTAGTTTCTGATTGTGCCATAAATGTAACTGTGAACTTTTGCGGCAAAATGGGTTGAGGTTTAAATTTTGATTTCGACGAAAGTGAAATATAATTTATGGAGATGGTGTTGCAGCATTCCAATTCTCTGTGGGATATCCTGTTACAACTTTTCTTTGGCGAAGTGAATTGAGTTTGGGCGAAGATGAATGGCCTATGTGATAAATCTTTTTACAGCTTTTGCTTCTAGACAATATTTAGTAGCTTTGAACAGCTATCTATTCAAGTTATAAAATCAGATTGCCTGTGATGTGATCCGAGCTTCCTTCAGAACCAGTGAGCTTCAGCACCCTCATGATAGAATTGAAGCAGCTGGCAAGCTTCGAGTAGCATAACATTTTGCAGATGGATATACCAAAGAGTATCGCAGGATACTATAGAATCAAATTATGACATCACAAAGGTGTGCAAGAATTCTCCAAGGTTTTGCCTCTGCTTGGGGCTTCTCGCCCGTGTTTTACCGTCGCCAGTGATCTCCTCTTCGGCGTAGGTAGTTCTCTGAAATCCTCCTCTTCTCCTTCCTTGTTCTTTTCTTCTCTTATTCCTTGTGGTTCTTCTCTCCCCTCGATTCTTGCTGACCAACACACAATTTGCCTCCTCTATTGTCCGGCAACCTCTATGCGGTGGCCAGCAACCATTGCGGCCACCTTGCCGGTTTTCTGCTTCTTTGTCCTGACCCTTTCTTTCCCTTTTTTGCCTCTTTCTGTTCTCTCCCTGTTATCTTACTAGTGATTTTGTTCCTCGTCCAGTTTTCATCCGTTTTTACATTTGGATGGCTCGCTCAGGAGTTCTTGCCAATGGCCGTTGATAGAAAGGTGTTCGATCTGGTTTCTGAAGGAGAGTCGATCACTCGTTGCGGGTTACTGACACAATCAGTTGTAGGCGCGCATCTCTATCTTCCCTGACAAAGATGGCTTCCTCTGGTTTAAGGACTCCTGGAAGCCTTTTCTGATGGTCTAATAGGGAGTCTCCCTAATTCCGAAGCCATAGGAGCAACAATCGAACTCTCATGCTTTCCCTTCCAATGAAATAGATTTGGGAGATTTTTTGTTATAATGGAGACTAATAGAGGGGGTTCTCTTTTTGTCTTTTTTCCTGGGGGACTGAAGCAAGGGTATAGTGGAAGGTGTTTAGTTGCATTGCGCTTTGGGCAAGTCCTCGGCTCTTGGAGGTTTGTCCAAGCCCGGGGAGTGACTCTGGCTCTAGGAATTCTTATCTATCAGCAATGGGAGACTCTCCTCGGCAGCTGGTTGGCAATTCTACGTGTTGTTGGTGTTCCTCGGATGGGAAGTTTGTTCGGACTCTCTTGTCGAGGTTGTAGAGGGGTGGTAATAACGAGGAGAAGCTTCCTTTTGCCAGGTTGGAGGTATTTCACCCTTCTACTTGCGAACAGCGAGCATTCCTGGTGGTGGAGTAGCAGACTGCAACTGTTTCAAACTAGTCCTAACAGCAAATTCTTTTCCCAGAGGTGGTCTGATTAGTTCAACAAATGCAAAGGCTCGGAGCTATTCAGAGTAGATTTTTATGGGAGGAGGTATGACGAGTCGCATAAATTTCATCTGATTGATAGGAAAGCAGTTAAGCAACCTTCCTATAACAGCGGTCTTGGCATCAAATCTCCTTTCGTGCTTAACAAGGCTCTTCTTGGCAAATGGTAATGGAGTTATTCTCTCAAACGAATTCTATTTGCGCAAAACGGTAAGCAGATACTCCTTTGGCCTGACACTATGTGCAGGAATATGTTATACAACGATTGTTTGCCCGACGCGCTGGGAACAAAGAGGCTCTTCTGTCGGAAAGTTATCGTGTCTCCTGGGAGATATGAGTTATTGAGACAAGCCCAAGATTTTGAACTTGAATCTTTTGTCAGCTTTGCCGATTTGCTGTATAACTCCAATATTTCCCTCACTGGTGTGATACTTTCTCTTTGAGTAGTGGCAGAGAGGGATTTTGTTCTGTAAAGTCATATTATTGTTTATTTGAAAAGAAGATTGTTGGTGGAATGGAAGCTTTTCCTCGGAGAGCTATTTGGAAAGTAGGGAGAGTACCGACTAGAGTTCCATTGTTCGTTTAGGAATGTATTCTCACATCAGACAGACAGTAGAAAAGAGGGATTGTGCTGGTCGATAGTAGCTTTTTTCGCAAGAGAGGCAGAGACGGTGAGACATCTCCTCCTTTACCGTCAGTGGACAAGAATGACCTGGACAGCCACTCTTTTCTTGCCTCGTGGTAAGAATAGGAGGATCTTTTGACGGAATACTGTCGGACGATGAATATAACCCCACTTAAATGTTACAGTACCACGTCATTTAGTATACCAATTTCGTAAATTAGTCTTTAAACCTAACATTGCTCGTGTGGAAATGTCTTTCTTTTAATTTTCGCCGAATAAAATGCATACTAAAACCTTTCCATATGACTGGGAAGAAGGAATGAATATAGTTTGGTGAGTCCAGATCAATCCTACATCAGGACCATGGTGCACCTGACCTGGATTCAACATCAACTTGTTGAGATTGGGCCAAATTAACTTGTTTCAGCTGGCAAGAGGGTGCCAGCTGCCGATGCCCATATGATTGTTAAGATCACCATACAATTTACAGAGGGAAACTACAGTCAGCTTTCCACAAGTACATATACTTTCACTCCTCTTTTTCCCATGTGTCAAAGAACAACTTTCTTGCCTCATCTTTTGCCTGAATCTTCACATCTACTTCTAAAATCCACAAAAAAAAAAAAAGTCACAAAAAGGACAGCCACTCTGGTTAGCTATAAGATCAATTTCACACCGATATAATGGCTTCTCATCCGCTTGAAACTGAAAACAGCTGTCTTGACCTTGAACCTTACCACGTGAATCTCTTTGCTCACAGTTCCAGCGAGCGGTCAATCTCCCTCTGCCAACCTGCAGGCTAAAGCATTGGCACGATCTAATAATCAATATATCAGCTGCAAATCTCGTCGGTTAAATGAGGTGGCCGAGTTATCGTCATAGTGACCTCTCCATGCGTTTCCGCTGTCGGTTCCACTAGACGCTTGGTTCGGGATGGGTACATGACCCAAGTCCCCATCCAACCTCATTTGCTGTGCTTCAGCAGATGACAGAATCTTTATGCTCTGAACACATTTTACGAATTCCCTGCGAGAGACAGGAAATTTTAACAGTTTAGAAAACACAAAGCACTTCAATGCAAAACTGGAAAAACTTGAGGACATCACTTACTCCCAAGGATCATTGCCAACGGGCAGTATGTCATTTTCATGATCCATGTAGACTAGCTTCCGGTCTGTCCGATGTGGTTCTTCTAACTGTCCTTCAATCCCAAACATGCGAGCCAAGTCCTGCCTAAGTTTGTCATAACCTCTGTAATAGGTTATGTTGATGGATCTCCGGATGGAACCGCACTTTTGAACCTTCAAGAATCTGGACCACTTTTAGTACCAAGAGAGGTGATGCAGAAAGAAAGCATGACTTAACAGAGGAAAGCTAGGAACTATCTTCAATAGATAATCAAAGGATAGAGCATCCCATAACACTCGTGATACTAATTTAGCTCCTACAGCAGAGACTACTTCAGAAAGATATAGGGAGTTCAATGGTACAATAAAAATATGCAGTTCTGGTCTTCCATAAAGTAATAATCTGCATCTACCAAAATTGGTGTGACAGGTGGTAATAAAACAAACATAGAAGATAAAAAATAGAAGAGAAGATTGATATTATGTGGACTTATGCCAATACACTTTTCAACAGCTACAGATAATTAATAAAAGCTCAAGACTCACCGATGAGCAATAAGTCATGCAGGAAATCTCAGTTAGATTTTGAAATTTGAAGCTTCTAGGTTAAACCACACATCAGGGGGGTAGAAGTGAGGAGAAGCATTCTTTCACAAGGTCAAGAACCCATCCGTACAAAAGCTAGATATATGCACTATTTATGCAAGCAGTTTCAAATGTTTGCAGAGTACTAGGCCTTACCACTAAGTCACGGCCAAGTTATTGGTTCGCTGAGGTGTCATGGTTCAAATGGAATATTCTGTGGTGGGAGTGGAACATTTAGAATAACACTCATAGGGGTACTTACATTCTTCTTTTCTTTTTTTCTTTTTTTTTGGGTGAGTGGGTAGTTTGTTTTGCGGGATGAACTAGTTTTTTCAGTCATTTACATATTGAGGAAAACACGTTAGCGCACCGGATTAGACTATTAAGAGGTGCCCCTATGTATGCATGAAGACAGATGTAGAATTTAATCTTGTCGGTGTAGCATGTTATTTCAATGCAATATCAAGACGTGCAGAAGGATATGATGCCAAATATATATTCCCTCTTAGATGGATTGACTAGCTTGCCTTCGTATGTGCGGGTGCTCTATTAAAAAGTTTGTTTGCGCCAACACTAAAGAGTGTACATGACACAAACCTTGGTATATGTCCTCATACGTTGAGTCTGATTAAACCAAATTCCACCATTTAAAACACCAGTGTCATTTATTGCAACATCGTTTGAACAGCCAGCCTTGAAAGGCATGCTTGGCACCCCAAACGACTGTGAACTGATTGCAGCAGTGGATAACTCGGTCTCGATATCTCTTGGAGTACCACCATAAGTTGAAAGCAAGTTTTGAAGATCCTTCTGAGAATCAAAATCCCTCGAAAGCAATATATCAGGTGCCAAATTGTCAATATAAGCAGCAAAAGGGGAGGTGTTCTGAGGTTGTGATTGAACATCACTGTCCAAACAAAATGTCGGAAGCGAAAAATTCTGCTGAGCTGTGGTAGCATCTCAGCAATATAATGTAGCAGAGGAAGACACTTCTAGAGGATCAGTAACAGAAACCTTCATTTCAGTTGATCATTCCCCTTTGAGCTTGGCAATTCATGCTTGATGCAGGCATCGGGCTTCATTTGACGCCCTTGAATTAGATGATTCATGGGTTCTACTAAGGCCGTATCCCCAACTAATACAGGTTGGGCTGCTTGATTCTTGCTGAGAAAGTTAGACGAGGGGATGTGGCACTTATTAGTAGAAGGAGAGGTACAGCATGAAGGAGCATCTCCATCTGTGAGCCCAGAAAGAGCTCTGACAGCAGTAAGTTGCTTCTGCTTTCCATGGAGGTGGTTGGGAGTTGATTGTTGGGGCGGCAAGAGGGCAGGAGTGGGAAGGCTGTTGCAGACGAGCTGTTGTTGAGACAAAGGCATCTGATTCTGTGGAACAACTTGCTGTTGCTGTTACAATGGAGGCTGCAAAGTGGGCCCGCAGGGTTGGGCATTTGTTGCTGATGCTGCTGCTGCAATTTCTGCAGGAGTTGTAGTTGAATCTGCTGCTCCAATAGATTCTGCTGCAGGTATAGATTCTGCTGCAATACCTGCAGAAGCTGTGGCTGCGGTTGCAGCTGTGCCCTTTGTGTCCAGCTCTGTTGCAGAAGTGAGGAAGGTTGCATCTGCATCGGCTGCTGCTGCTCCAAATGTGACTAAAACTTTGAATCTTGTGATACAAATGTTTGATGCAAAGGAACTTTATTGATACTGGGTATGCTTGGCTGGGATGGTGCAATTTGGGGGTCAGCACTTGCTGCTGCTGCTGTAGTTGAGAGTATAAAGCCGATTGCTGCACTATCTGGCTGGCAAACTGATTAGATGTGACCACCCCTACCATTTCCAAGAGCCATTTGCACTACTTGTTGCTGTTGAAACTGTTGTGGCTGCAGCGGCTGCGGTTGAGGTGGTTGTGATTGTGGCAGCTGTTGGGGTGTCTGCTGCTGTGACGGCTGCAATTGCTGTTGCAGTTGGCGCTGCAGCTGCTGCTGTTGCTGCTGGCTCAGAGGGTTCTCCAACATTCGCTGAAGCTGGGGTTGTTGAGACTATGCCATAGACAGTTGCAGCAATTGACTAACTTGGTTTTGTGGATTCGTTTTATTAAACTGGAGACCTTGGGTGGGGGCTTGGAAACTCAGCAATTTGGAGGGGTCATCGATGCCGAGATTATTGTGTAGACCAGTGGAAGAAAGCATTGGAGGTAGAAGTCTGGATTGAGTGGCTTGAAGTGGATTATTCTGCTGCATGCTCATCCACTGCATCAAACTCAAGCCAGGGAAGATTAAGCTAGGTGTGTCCTTAATATGCCAAACTCATCTCCGAGCCAAGGCATTGACCCTCTTGAAAGCATTTTCTATGTCAGACTCATCATCTGCCGAAACACATCAGTGATCAGAAGGAAGATTATGGACTAGTTTAGCGAAAATTGGAAGGTCAATTTTCCAACATAACTGCAAGAGACTACTGCTCAATCTTTTTGAGTCACAAGAAGTTAATGAACCTAAACAAAGCTGACGGGATACAAGCTTTCATTTTTTCTAGATTCACAATAATGACCTCAGATTCTAGAGCTACATTTATCAGTAGTGGCTAGCATATAATAAAACAGCAATATCTGGCTTGTTTAAAGCTCATTTAGATAAATTGTTCAGCTATAGTCAAAATAGAATGTAACTGCTGTGAATTTACCTGGCATACCAGGCTGCCTAGGAAACTTGGGCCGTAAAAAAGGAGGTGGACATATGTAAAGAGGAGTTACGACAGGCTCTATTACCCACATTGAAACTCCGCTTGGTCGTTCACCGGCTGTTGACTCGTCCCACCCCACCTACAAGATAACAAATCAGGAGATGTCATGGCCAGAATTATAAGCCATGACAAGACGGGCAGCTGCATCAAGATGTTAAAGAGTCAAAAGAAGAGACAAACTAAATCTGAATTTAGACTCGCCTTAAGGTGTCTAGAGTCACCCGATGAAGAATTTGTTACATGAATCTGATGGGAAGACAAACTCGAACAAAACTATATATGATCTCACTACTTGAACTCACCCATTACATTTAAACAAAATGGCAACAAGTTGATGCGCAAGGGAAAGGCATTCCAATATCTAATCGAACAGGATCATGCACCCGATCTTGAACTGAAATAATAGTAGCCTAAGGATCCAAAAGCTAAGATTTTCACAACCTGGCTAAAAGCACCTTCATGAAAGAAATGTTACCTGGAGATTGTGCCACCGGGAATTTTTCCATCTCACGGGATCTAAATCGCTAATTCCAGTGATTGTACCCATGTATCTATGGACTCCTGACTCCTCAGTCTCGAACATCATTCTGAATCTCATGCCTAGAGAAACTTGAGTATAAAATGCTTTACTGTACTTAGCCTAGGGGGATCGCGAATTCGGAAGGACTTGCCCTATTGAAAAAAGAGATAAAGCATTAATCGTTAGATGCTGTCATTGGCAAACATTTCTCATAGGAGGACAACCCTATTTTAGAATTGGGGGTGTGTACCACCTTGGATTGTAAAATATAGTGAAGAGGCTGTTATTCGCTGCAGCTGCAAGAATTCCAATGTGCATGCTATCGCTAGATATGACAGATGAGGACAGAGTGGGCTGCTGCCTATTAGCTTGCCTTATCCCCAATAAAAGCTGTGACTTTTCATCCCTTCAAAACCAACAAGATGCATTTGGCTCAGAGACCAAAGCTATAGTAATTCATCCTGAATTCATTTTCCTAACCATCTCAGACATACCTAATGAAGAGAACAGAATCACCAGCAAAGAGCCTCTTTGTGCCTACCAAGACACTCCAGCCAATTATAAGCAAGTGCCTTTTTGGCCGGCCTGCAGGTATGAAGCACGCAAATCAGCCTATATCTCGATAGTTGACATATTCCCTTTCACAGTGTATACACCAAAACTCAAATTTCATCGCCATAATTGGTTCATAGCTTCATGATAAGTGCACATATTTTTGTACCCTTAAATTTCATGCAATTATGGCAGTGTAGGTCCAACTACTGAGAAGCAGAATCAAAATTCAAAGTTTAGACACCGAAGACTGGATCAAACTGCTAAAGTGAAAAGGCTTCCTATTTCAGCAACATCAATCACACGTTTAGGTTGACCAGCTGCTCCTCGTTATTCTCATCAAGAAAGGACACAACTTCATGGCAGTGTAGGTCCAACTACTGAGAAGCAGAATCAAAATTCAAAGTTTAGACACCGAAGACTGGATCAAACTTCTAAAGTGAAAAGGCTTCCTATTTCAGCAACGTCAATCACACGTTTAGGTTGACCAGCTGCTCCTCGTTATTCTCATCAAGAAAGGACACAACTTCATGCTACAAATTGCTGAGAGATAGAGTAATGACATTAAATAATTTTAAAAGGAGATAGCTTTCAGAAAAGGACAAATACACAATAAGAAGAATTTTTACATGTATTACAACGAAATATATTGTCACAAATACAAAACATTAGGAGGGAAATTGGAAGACAACTCAATCTATCTTCACTGTCAAACTGAAAACAGAAGACATGAAGAGAGGATCAAAGACTTTGCGGAGTCAGCTAAATGGGAGGAGTACCTCGGTAAATATGTCTGAACGTCCATGAATTATCGTGCAAATCTCTGGCCGTTAGCTCCTGGGCAGGTGGCTGCATAGAAAATCCTAGAAAACGAGCAAAAGAATCTTGAGGTAAGATCCTAAACCTTTCACCAGTGCACAGACTGCATTTCCAAATACAAGCACCATACGTACTAGTGGTGGGAAGATCTTCTCAGCAGCTCGACGAGGAGCAGAAAATCCATCGCAAGTATTTGTGTCGCTAGCTGTAAGCGTCTTGCAGAAAAACTCTGCAGGCTGCCTGCTTTGCTTGAGGCCCATATCAGATGCCAGTAACGCATCCTGGTCATACTGTAGTTAAAATTAGTCTCTACGCACCATATAAAGCAAGGCCAAATAAATGCCCTCGAGCATTGTATTCGGTGCTATACTATAATAGCTGACCTACTTCGCTTACGGGTTGAAGGGTCATTTGCGCATGGACTTCATCAGTTTCAGGATCAGCCTGTTTCAAAGCAGCACAAAGGAAAATAATCATCATCGATTTGCATCGAAGAAACATGGATTCACAAATATGAATCCGGTTTAAATGGATATAAACCAACAGAGGGATCCGCTCCCACAAGGACTGAAGACATGCAATCAAAGAGTGGTTAACTTAGGGCACACAAGGGTCTGAAAAATGACACGATCATGCCTATCTACTGCACCTATCCATCATAGTATTAGGGCATACATGATAATCATTTTATTTTTATTCTAGAATTATTTTTCTATTCCAAACTTATTTTTGAAAATTCCGATGATCATACCCATATAGCAAATTAATCTCTACCATGATCATTTAGCCCTAAAGTACTGAAATAGAACTCAGCAGGTGCCATTTCTCATTAAAATGGAAAATCATGTATTTCATGTACATAATATGACCTTGATATAATTTTAGTAATGACAGTGTGGACTAGAACTCTATCATGGTTGAATTCTACTTGATACCAGTATTTTGCAATATTTGATTGATCAAAATTCTGATGTGTCTTATCTTTCTATGAGAAATATTTGAGGTAGAAACAAGACGGTTTTGGGATGGCTGATCTCATTCCAAGTTCATCCCCTTTTTTTGGTTATTGTCCACATCCTTCATGGATTTCAACGTAAGATCTTAAATTTCGGTTTATTCGCCACACCTAACGACATTGGTGATTATATTTGAAAAATTGCATCTTCCTTTCTTAAATGTCTTGTATTAACTTGACCCGTCTCGGAATTACCATTCGCGATTTGTCCCCGAGTAAGTGAACTGCCTAGCCTTCAACTGTTCTGTCGTACTCGTACGTGCGTACGTGCGAAGTCACACTCACTTAAAAACCTGATCAAGCGAAGGGACCATCGCGTCTACTTTGAGTCCGTGACAAGGACTCCCCCACACAATAATTGGTGTCTGAACATGAAGATGCCATGAGATCTGCCGAGGTTTAATGTAGTGCAATATACTCGAGGATCTTTGACGATGAGCACATTAAAGCACATCGTCCCGATCTCAAGAAAGTTTGACGATGAGCACATTAAAGCACATCGTCCCGATCTCAAGAAAGCTTGACCATCATATTACACAAGCTGGCAAGCTTGGATCAGATAGAGACGACAGAACAAGAAGCTCTTCGAGCTTCAATAATTGTCCGTTTCTTGATCCTCCGATGGCTTCCCCCACTGTTTCTTGGCCCTGGTCAGCAGTGTGAAGAAATAAAGATGGGATTTTTTCTTAATGCGAGACCGGCCATTGCCAACCCAAGAATTTCTTGATTGGCCGCACGGCCGTGGGAGACAACACGTTCTAGAAAAACCCAAGAGCTGTCTGGGGACACGTCGTTGTTTCATTGGACGGAGGGAGGTTAAAAAAGTCGTAAGGAAACTTTTTGTAATTATGGGGTCTGCCTCTGCTCACATGAGCACAAACTGTTTGATGATTGGCCTGGATGAGAATGGGACGCTCCAATTATGTTGAGGGTAGGGGTTGGCTGGCTCACTGGGGTGCTTCCTTCGTTTCTTATTGGCTTTTGAACGCATGTGTGAGGTGGCCTCTTGGGTGGATCTTGGAGGGACCACGTTATTACGCGGCCTATTTGCGAAAGTTTTAAAAGCTTGAGCGAGATTTCAACGGCTGGTCGGTAGATAAAATCTCCTTAACTTTTGCTGGGGCTGGTGATAGTTGTGCTTTAAAAAGTCTCACTAAGCAACAAAAGTGACTTGTGCATGAAAGAAACATTGTCAGCAATAGCGACCCACTAGTATATAATATGGGTTTTTCTTGATTAAATTATAAGAAGCATCGGTGTCAAATGCAGTAGGCGTTTTCACATCAGCGACTCAACCTTATGTGAGGAAAATTGCGTTGGATTAGAGCTATAAGATGGAATAAGCACAAGGTCTTCTCCTGCAGAGGGGTAGAGCGAAAGGAGAAACTTTGATCACCATCTAAGGGTGAGGAATTCTAGTCGTATTCTTAGAGTTCTGCAACTTAGCTGATTTCTTGATTGTTTAGCCGATTAAGTTGATTACTCTTCTGCTTTCTGCTCTTTGCAATCACAATCGCATAAGTTCAATAGCTTGTCCACATTTATATGATTTGGCATGCTTTTTGGGGGATGTATGAGTTTGAATGCAGCATCTTCTCCAATATGCATGTCCTTAAGATTTGGTGACATGTTCGCTTTAATTGATCGTAGGATTCTCCAACTTGCTCTGCCAATCTGAAAGAAGCTTCTTCAATGGAAGTAACTACCATGAGAGGACTCCCAGATATGGTAAGGTTTCTCTTGATCTTCTCTTGTCCAGCTATCTTTTTATCAAGAGGGTCCCTCCAAGGTAACTAAAATGTATGCAAATAATTAAATTCCACGTTTATTGCACAGGGAATAGAGGATTCCGGCTTCTTCAATCCTTGGCAAATGCATTCATTTGATGAGCTCCACACACTTCCACCAGCAACTGCAATGGGTGAACATATGCAAGGCTTTTTATCTCAACCTAACATCAATTCCAAAACTTCCACGGATGCTTTTAACTCCCTGATCAACATACCAGTAAAACAGCTCAAAACAAATAGCTGGAATTCATGCAGAGTTGATCCAGTGTCGACTCCTCTATCTTTCTCTCCCTCCAATGTTCTTTCTTTCGTTGCTTCCAACTTTACAAATCAAAGTAGTGTTGTGAAGCCTAAAGAGGAGGCAATTGGTTCCAAGAGCATTGGCAACGTCTCTTCTGATATGCTTTTTCCTCAGGGTTCAACTGGGAACCAGAATTATGTACTTAAGGCTTGTCATGGAGGTAAAAGGGTAAGTACAAACAATAGGCCATCTCAGACGCAAGATCACATCATAGCAGAGAGAAAACGGCGAGAAAAGCTCAGCCAACGGTTTATTGCCTTGTCTGCCCTTGTCCCTGGATTAAAGAAGGTGGGAAATTTTCTTTCTTGGAATGTTTTTTCCTTGACATAATTCAATATTATCATATGGAAAGTCTCCTTAGTGGAATTTTCCTGAGCAATACATGTTAAAATTAATTGAGCAGTTGGACGGTTGGGGATTTGGTTGCTATGTATTTTACTTGTCCTCTCTCTTCAAGTATATCATCTCATGTTCACCCTGCTTTGGCCTGTCATTAACAGATGGACAAGGCTTCTGTTCTTGGTGATGCAATTAAGTACTTGAAGCAACTCCAAGAAAGAATAAAGATACTTGAGGAGCAGACTCGAAAGAGAAGCATGGAGTCGGTAGTCTTTGTGAAAAATCTCAGGTATCTGATGATGGCATGAATTCTTCTACAGACGAGAATTTCTCTAGTGGCCCCTGTGATGAGCTGCTACCGGAAGTCGAAGCAAGAATTTGCGACAATGATGTCCTCATAAAAGTTCACCGTGAGAAAAGTAAGGGAGTTCTGGAAAAGATGATAAGTGAAGTTGAGAAACTCCATTTGACCATCATTAATAGCAGTTTGATGACTTTTGGGACATCTGCTGTTGATATAACCATTCTTGCTCAGGTAGCTACTCTCCTTCCATCAGCTTTCGGTCTTAGATTTAATATTATCAGATTACCCAGTACTTCGTAATGGGAAATGAGTGTCTATTTGGGAAAAACATTCTGCAGTTATCTTAAGTGCATCAAATTAATCAGATATTCCTTCTTTAGTCCATAATTTAGGCAAGTCACAAATATAGTTACAGCTCATGAGTCTTGTGAGTTTAATCATACTGCGAAGTAATCCTTCATCTCCTGTAACTATTGCAGATGAATCCTGAATTCCACATGCCCGTGAAGGATCTCGTCAAAAATCTGCGCGCAGCTTTTTAAGTCGTTCATGTGACGGAAAAATAACTCCTTGCTTCCGTTCATATACGGAATAACTGCTATTTCTGTTTACTTCCTGCGTTCTGGAGCTTTGAGGACAAGGAAGAGTCCATTTAAACAATCTCGAGATCATCTATATTAATCTGTTTGCAAGGCCTGTGATGCTCCGTGCTCCAAGACCATTTACCATCAACGTTCTGTTTGCTGCGAGGTTCATTTTGCAGGAGGGTTCTCCATCTGAGTTTTGCGTGGTCAGTCTGTTGATCATGCTCATGGCCATCCTGTTGTTCTCCTCATGGCTCTTTAGGTCTCTCCTTTCAATCTGAAGAGACTGGTTTTTAGAAGTGCGGAGCTTGTGGCCTTTGTTTCCGTAATTGGTTCCATCAGTGTTTTAGAGGCATCTGAAAATGTTGATGAGCCTCTTTTCCTTGTAGTAGTTTATTTCAAGGCAGTAAAAATAAATCAGTCGCCTTGTTATATTTACATGCTATTGTCTGTTCTACTGTATATGAAAACCTTGCCAGCAGTTGTCCAGTCGGTTCTACTAGCATGCACTGCATCGTCCTGAAGTTCCCTTAGTTACAGGGTAAATTGAAAAGGAAAATCGACAGTCTTTGAAGGTTTTGTAGTATATAATTCCTTCAATTCAGTACGAGGAGAAACTCCAGCTTCATCGTATCAAAGTGACAGCAAAAGCTTTGGATTCATATGGAATCGGCTGGGATGTCTAATTGCTTTCGCTTGGAACGGGAAGAGGATTTACTTCATAACTTTCTGCAGTTACTTATGACACACAAATGCCATGGTACCTCTGTATTCAAACTAAGTTCAGTATGGAGGCTGATGTCAATTAGGTGGGGTGTAGCGCGTACTACCCTTAATTAGTTTAGTGATTTAGAATATGAACGTTGACTTCGAGAAATTGATAGCTACAATACAATAGGTTCTGATCCCAGAAATGTGGGAGTACAGCAATACAGAAGCCAATCAAACCATGAACTAATACCAAAACCTAGTGCAACCATCTGTCATTAGAGCTGTCCCCACCAAAGATTGTGGATCTTGATTTGATCGTGAACCTCCCTCCCTCATTGATTAATTAAACCTGCTTCCTTCATGGACTGGACAACTTCTTGGACTATGACATCACTAATCAGACTCCAGCATAAACTTCCAAAATTACAGATCATTCTGCTTCATTAGAGCACCATTCAAGGCTTGAAAATTGTCTCAGCTTCTTTCGTTGTTGACGTGGCATCACAAGATTGGCTGCTGCGATGCAAAGTCTTCTCTGAGTTGGCTTGCTTTCAACTTCATGCCACCGGGTTTAAGAGTCAAAGGTTCCAGCTTACAGTTCCTCTCCCATCGTTGACAAAAATATCAAGGACTCCTTTGATTCTTCTCCAAACAGCCCGCATGATCTTCTTGCTACGGAGGTGTTGATTCTTGACTGAAGAAATTGAGCCCGCAATTGGCGGTGAAGAAATCTATTACACTATTGTCAATTCAATCTTAAAAATTTTCTAAAAATCATAAACCTAATCTTATATTTCAATTTTCCAATCAATCCATCTAATCAATTTTAACTTAAATCGCTAATATGGACATCAATAATGTTATGTTAAATGATCAATGTTGACGTAACATTTTTTTTATAATTTTCTAAAAAATGATTTTTTATATTTTATTCTTTTTCTTCTTCTTTTTTTCTTTTCTCTACCAAGTTTAGCAAGAGTGATTGGCTGACCTAGCCAATCATAGGCAAGAGTTGGCCAATTCTCACTGACCATAAGCGAGGACTGATGACCCTCGTCAGCCATTGGATGAGAGTCAGCGCTTGTCAAATCTAAGCAAGGGCAAGGACCCTAGTTTGTGATTGGCAAGGGCTTTGTGACCCTTGCCTCTTGCCAAATCTAGGCAAGAGCTGTGACTCTCATTGGGCTTAGAAGAAATAAAAGAAAGAAAACATTATTAAAATAATTCATGTTAGCGCTGGCCATGCCGCATAGAATAATTAATGTTCATATTAGTGATTTATGGCTAAAGTGGATGAATGGATTTAACTAGTAAAATGTGAAAACTCAATTGGCAAAATTAAAAGATTTAGAACCAAATTATAGAAAATCGATAGATTTAGGACTATTTGGACAATCTTCCCAGCAAGAAAAGTTACATATTTAACGAGCCCATGAACCAATCATTTCCCTTTTAGGCGTACTAAGCAAAGAGCAGAACGCTAATGAATTTTCGCCAAAATATATTTATATAAAATGTAATGTGCAGATCGTCAACCAGGGTGTCGTGGTGTAGTTGGTTATCACGTCAGTCTAACACACTGAAGGTCTCCGGTTCGAACCCGGGCGACGCCATTTCCTCCTCTTTCTTTTAGTCTCTTTTCCGTCCGCGCTCGAAAAACGACGTCGTTCCCCTCATGCCGTCTGATTACAGAATAGTGGGCCCCCGTCCGGCCCATTCATCGGCGAAAGTCGCGGGCCCATCGAAGACCAGAGCCACAAGATGCCCGAAACCCACGTCGCCGCTGCCACGCCCATCCCCGTCAACCGCCCAATCGCGCGCGCCTGTCGGATCACTTCCCCTCCTCTCATTGGTCCACGTCACCGTCTCCCACGTAATCCCCCGCCGCGTGTCTAGAACCGTCGTCATCGCCCTGGAAGTATCGAGAATCCTGTCCCGCGTCGGGATCAAAAATCGGGACTTTTAAAAACCACCGCAGCTTCTTCGGGAGATCCCAATACGATCCAGAGATCAACCGGCGAAAAGGAAAAAAAAAAACTTCCTCTCTCTCTCTCTCTCTCTCTCCGTCGGCTCGATTCCGTCGCCTCGCTGCTTCGATGGCTTTGAGAGCGATCCAGCTTTGCCCCCTGTTTCTAATGCTCGCGGCGATCCTGCCGCTCTCGACGGCCCTGATCACGGCGCCCGGTGTTCGATCCGCCTACCCCAAGGCTATATCCGTGAGTGCTCCTGGCTTTGTCCGATTCTATTGTTCTGGTTCTTCTTGGGCGGAATTGGTGTTTCTTGATAGATAGATCGATCTTGGTTTTATCTCGGTAGAAGTCGAGTTAGTTTGTTCTCGCAGCTCGAGTTTATCAATTGCGGAATTGATTTTGGGGGCGGGGCTTTTGGGTCTTTGTTGCTATATGGTTGGATTTCGTAATCGGATCGGAAATTTGTTGACGTGATTTGTGTGTGTGTGTGGCCCTTGTAGGATTTGAAGGAAGCGATTGTTAAAGGGCTAGGATTCCAGGCGGATGATTTCAAGGTATCGGGGTTCGATGTCGAGGACGCGCTCGTGGGCCACGCCGTGGCCTACGAGTTCGATGTGGAGATTGATGATAAGGTGCTTCCGTTGAAGCTCTTGGAGGATGTGAACCGGTGGGACTATGTGGATTTGCCCATATTCCGGGTTGAGGATACGGTTGGAGCCCGTGAAGAGAACGCCTTGATTGAGAAGAGGAAGCTGGACCGCGCCTTACCTGTGCTGGCTCCCTTTCAGCTGGCCGGGCCGATGGAACTGTGGATTCAGGATGCCAAAGACATGCGGATCTCGTTGCCAGTAAGTGATCATTTGTTAACATGCCCTCATTAATCCTGCTTTGCAATGCTGCGTCTTTTCTTGGTTCTTGGTCAAATTAATCCGGTGAATAGACATGGATGATGGATTTGGGAAATTGATTTGTTGTTGATTCAGCAATTGATGGTCTGATGTTAGAGACTTATTTTTTACTGGATTAATGCATGGTTCTTTCGCAATGTTGTGGATTTAGAGTGAATTGAGCGTGATGTGTGGAACTGAAAAAATGAATTCATTGTGCTGTTGAGATATTCTTTGGTGGAGAAGTGCTGTGATCGTGCAGTAACTATGTCCTTTCTTTGAAAAATATATCCACAAATTCAACTCTTGATTTGAAAATTGATCATTTGAACCCTTTCAAGTTTCTCTTGTTTTAACATTATGCATTGCAGCAAAGTGCTGTTTGTCTGTTATTTTCGAGAATGGGGTTAAGATGGATGATCGTCATTGTGTATGGCGACTGAAAGTCAATTTGTTACTGATTATCATTTTTGTCCTGTTGATCTATGCAGCATGATGTGGATGCTGGTGTCCTGAAGAAAGTAATCTTGGCAGAGGGTGCCGTGGTTACTGTCAAGGGTGCCAGATCAGTGAGCCTTCGTCGACCTGTAGAACTGCCACTTCCTTTAAATAGGACCAGTGATGGGTTTGCCTCTGGTCTTCTTGCTCTTGCTGAACGGCTCCGTCAAGCATACCGTGCTCAAGATGAACCACTCCTTTCCCTCCGCATAGTTGGCCCAACCTCGCTTGCCTCGCCATCGTCATCCTCCACCTCTTCAAGCAACCGGCTCAAGCTCAAGCGCCTTGCGCCTGGCCTTGTGGAGCTGTCCTCGCCATCAAAAAGCAAAGCTATTGAGCGCGTCAAACCTTCAGAAGATGCTATGACCCTGCTAACCCCAAAACATTTCGCTACCATGTGGCCAGTTGCCTCACTCAATGGCTCCAACTCTAATCTTCGAGGCTTCGAGGCGCTGCTCTCTTCTGTTCTGGGTCCCAAGGCTAACGAGGAAGGCTCCTTCAGGCTACTGAAGGCGGATGTATCTGCCCAGACGTTTCTGAAGATCGGGTTTGGAGTAGAGAGGAAATTGAAGGCGGGTGACGGCAAACTGGAAGGTTTCCCAGCATGGAGGACGAAGCCCAAATCGGTGAGCATGCACTTCGAGGTGTTGGCCAAAGTCGACGGTGAGAAGATCGTGCCGGAGAGGGTGATGCAGGTCGATCCTGTCATGGGGGAGGACACAGTTGCTCCCAGCGTGCTCACAAACAACATGACCATGTCGAAGATGCCCATCATCCATTCCCCTTCCAACCCCTTCACATTATAAGTTAGTCAGGCCTGAGACCTTCACATTATAAATGAGTCAGGCCTGAGATATTTTTTTTACATCGAGGTGCTTGAAGAAGATCAACTGTAAAGTGTTTCCCCCCTTTTTCCCCCCTTTGGGCGGGCTCGAGATGTGACGATTATAGAACTTCAGACACTGTAAAAAACATGGATTAATGAAGCTTTAACCATTTCACGTAAAGTCTTCTTGTCCGTCATTAGCTTGAATTTCACGGTGTCATTAGCATTCTTTTTTTGGTCGGTCGGTCATTAGCAGCATAAAAACACACGAGTGTTTTGCGTCAATTCCTCATCCTCTCAATTTAGCAAAAGTTAAATTCACATTCAGAATTTGACAAATAGGAAAATCCAAATTTTCTTGATAGTGTACATGAAAAATCTTTCATATAATTTGGAAATTGAAGCTTAAATGGTAATTAGAGATACCACATGAAACGGTTCTTTATAAAGTTGAAGAGACATGAAGTTCTATAATTTACAAACTTTCTCTTTGAAAATGTGCATAAATATAGCATTTAGTTAGAATTAGATACGACAAAAGAGGATGAAATTGAATAGAAAATTCGAACCCAAATAATATTAAATTATGGATTTCCGTCCGGCCAAAAACCAAGTAATAGTCTTTCTTTAGGACCTGCACCGTCACTAATACATGTTTTAATGTTTTTTTAACTGTTTGGTCGAATTTATAATTTTTTTTTTTAAGGAGGCGCATTTTGGCGGTAGGGAACTAAAAAAATTGACAAGCAAGACAGGCGCTGATTGGACATGCGGATTTGATAAAGCTGGGACGCAACCTACGCGAACAAAAAGCGCAAAAAATCGAAACTTTACAAAACCATGAACTCGTCGTCGGGGCTTGTATTTCGCACTCCGAATCTCTCCGTCTCCAATCGACTCCTCTCTCTCCCCTCCTCCCCCATTCCCAGTCACAGTCGCAGCAATCTCTTCCTGTCAGGTTCCATCTCTCTCTCTCTCTCTCTGGAATGTGTGCGAGCTGATTGGGTGGATTTGACTTCTATTCCGTCGATGCTTTACGCCACAAATGTTGCTGACAAACGAAGCGATACCCACCTCTGTTCTTCGATCTCAATGGCGTGGATCGTCTCCGTTTCGTTGGCCCTTTCTGTCGATATAAAGTCTCTCGCGGTGGTGTCAGTGGAGAGTGCGCCTTCCTCCAGTTTCAGTCGTCCTCTGTCGTTCATCTGCGCACTGTTTGAATTGTTCCAGGAAGAAGGAGCGTCTGCCTGCGCGTTCGGAGCTCGAGCTTGGCGGCCGAGACCATGTCGAGTGGACCCGTGGAATCGCTGAAGGAAGCGCCGGAGGTGAACCGGGAGCCTTATTCTCCCATAGAGCCGTATAGCACGGGGTTCTTGAAGGTTTCGGATCTTCACACCCTCTATTGGGAGCAATCCGGAAATCCCAGTGGATACGTGAGTATCTGTTATCTGCTGCTGACGGATTATGCAATTGTCCATTTCTCTAGTTTTCATGGATTCAATGGATGGCCTTGTGATTATGTATATTCGCATGAATTATATGCCGAATGAGTTTAGATCACTCGTGCCGCAAATGCAAAAGACAATAGCAGTTATGGCCCTAGTTGTGCTCTTGCTTTTTCTTTGTGATGATTCAAAACAATGGAAAAAGCAAAAGCTGGTGGTGATGTATGACTATATCTCTATATGTGATATGTAAGCTGCCTTTTACAACTCGTAGTGTTTTGGAAGAGGATGACTTTATAGCCTTAACACCCCCCTCCCCCCTCTTCCTTCTCTTTCTTGCAGATTGAAAATTTTATGAAATTTTTTTTTTTACTTTATCATGGTTATATTTTACATTTTTAGCACTACGTCAAGGAGGGGTTCCTACTTCCTACTTCCTACTTCCTACCTATATTTACTTGCCTTACTCCTCTTCTTTTTCCTTCATGAAATATCTTGCAGCCAGTTGTTTTTCTCCATGGAGGTCCGGGAGGGGGCACGGCCCCCAGCAACCGTAGGTTCTTTGACCCTGAATTTTATCGGATAATCCTTTTTGACCAGGTAACCTCTTTAGATGATTGTGCAAAAATATGTTGTATCCCCCATCTAATTATGTTTCACCAAGAAATATCTCCTTTCCCTAGAGAGGTGCAGGAAAAAGTACACCCCATGCTTGCTTGGAAGAAAACACCACCTGGGATCTTGTTGCGGACATTGAAAAGCTAAGGGAACATTTAGAAATTCCAGAATGGCAGGTAAAATTTCATGTTTAACACTGTCTTATAATACGACTGCAGTTTGGTGATGTGGATGGGGGATCAGGATTTCCACTATCATGAAATCTAACATGAATTAAATTATTGGTGCATTGATTTACCTGAAAGTGTTTGAAATGATTCAGAATATAGTGCGGTTACCTATTTGTATACTAATTCTTCTTAAAGCACTTGGCAGAAAGCATAATTTTCTCATTTTTTATACAGCACAAAATCAACAAGATTTACGCCTTCTAAACTATGAGCCTTCACTTTGAAAGTACATGAGTATTTTTTTGGTTCATGGGTCTAAATTCTTTCATACTTTGGAAAATTATAGGATGCTAGCTTGATTTGTTTGTCCGTGCTAACAGGTATTTGGTGGGTCGTGGGGAAGTACTCTTGCCCTCACATACAGCCAATCGCATCCTGAGAAGGTTTTTCCCTTGCATTGTATTTACTCTGTCAAGATTACACTACCAGGCAAATTCTTCTTATTGCCCTGATCTTTGTGTCACTTGAAGGTTACCGGATTGGTACTTAGGGGGATCTTTCTGTTGCGCAAGAAAGAGATTGATTGGTTTTACGAAGGTGGTGCATCTGCCATATACCCAGACGGTATGTTGGGTGAACTTTTAGATGCCACTATCAATGACTTTACTTATTTGTTCTGCATAACTGAACTTTGGCTTAAAATTAGTAGTAAATTGAACTTCTACTGGGCAAATGGTAATTGTTTAAGCTGTAAGCTGTGAATGCAGTCTGCCGTTATATGATCATGGCACATTTTCCTTCACTGGAATTTCAGTGAGAAAATAGTCTCATTAAGTTAGCATGGTGTTGTCAGTCTTCTCAAATTTCAGATTAGGAGAATTTGCTAGAAATGTTTAGGATGATCCTGGTCTGAAGCATTTGCAATTTCAATATATATATGAAAGAGAGAGGATTAAACCAAACAATATCAAATTGTCTTAGTTCCTCTTTCTGATATTATGAACCTTCAAGAGGCTATTCAGTTATTCTGCATGTAAACTTAGTTCAAATTTGCATTCCTATTGTTTATTTTGACATAAAATAACACCCTTTCTTTTCTATGCAGCCTGGGAACCATTTAGAGATCTTATTCCAGCAGATGAGAGGCAGTGTTTCCTCAGTGCCTATAGTAAGCGATTGAATTCTGATGATTTGGAAACACAGGTGAGAGTGTTTTACAAGATAATCATATATCCTTTTCCCTTACGTCCTTCATGTATGCATCTATAGGGTAAATTTTTTTTTTTTAAATTGAACACAAATTAGGTCTGCTTACCTACGCATCTGATACTTTATAACATTTCCTTAGACTCTGTGCCAAAAGTAGATTCAAAAACAGGTCTGATGCTAAAAATTTTCTGTTCTATTCCGTGACTGTAGCAGTAGCCATAAACTTATCGTATATCTACTGCATGAACTCATCCTCTCGTTTCATCTGTGAAAATTAGGAATTTGTTTCATACTTGATCAATCTGTTCTGAGAAATATTTAAGCCAATAAAGTGGAAGAAAAAGTCACTGATTACAAGAGAATGTTAGAGTAATTTGTACTGGTAGACAAAAAATCACTTAGCAGATAGCAGTTTCTTGTCCAAGATGGAAAACTGCTTGGCTTGCCACCATCTGCTTTCTACAGCCTTCCTCTAATTTTCTGAACACTCCCACGAATCATGACAGGAATGATTAATCAAATAAGTGTTGTCGCCATTCTACCACAGAAAATTGACTGTACTAGCTCATTTGAAACTAGGACTTGCTGCTTTACACGTTCGATGTTCTCACTTCTCTCTTATCTACTTAGTATGCAGCGGCGAGAGCATGGACAAAATGGGAAATGATGACTGCGCATCTACTTCCAAATGAGGAGAATATAAAGAAAGGGGATGATGATTATTTTTCACTGGTAAGTCCACTAGATATTAAAATCACGGTTTCTCCCATGACTTGCTTAGATTGTGTCTCTAATGTCCAAGGCTGCTTTTTTTTGGCCATAACATCTGAAGCTACTCTTATGCTGCATCGTTGCATATTGATTGTCTTGATCAGCTTTTCTAAAAAATAAATTCCCGTTAGCACCAAATATTGCAAGTGCTTGAAAATCTGAAGTGTCTTTTGCTGGCTTAGTATTTTAATGATATTTGGATGCTGTACAATGTTCTAATTTGGATATAGTCACATGAAATATACTACACCTTTGCGTTACATAGTTCTTGTAGATTATTTTATGGCCATGAATAAATTCCCATAGTCACACTGTAATTTTTTGGATGGGGATATTTCTAAATAAGTATGATATTCTTTAACCAGCTTCACCGGTGCTCATGACATAATGGTTTTGCTCCAGGCATTTGCAAGGATTGAGAACCATTATTTTGTGAATAAGGGGTTCTTTCCTTCCGATTCGTTCCTGCTGGATAATGTCAATAAGATAAGGCACATCAACACAGTAATTGTGCAGGTAATTACATTTCATGCTGGTTACTTCCCAAACTATGAATAATACATGGACAAAAATCACTAATGAATTGTGAACATTAATTCTCTAGCATTACCTCTTGTATACTACAACACATGAAGCACAATACCTGCCATTTACACAAAACTGGTAGTGTCTTACCCCAAAAATACTTGCAGGGAAGATATGATGTTTGCTGCCCTATGATGTCTGCTTGGGATCTTCACAAAGCATGGCCAGAGGCAGATTTTAGGGTAAGTAGGAATTTTTAAGTTAATTAGGTGGACAAAATTAACCTCCATTGCCACTTTCAATTGGATTGAGTAGTCACAACTGTTTTCTTACCCATTGTCATCCTCTTTTATTTTAAATCCTTTTTGCTTCTTCATTTATGTGACTTGTCAAGATTTCCATTTTTCTTATAGTTATAGACAGTGCACTTCATTGGTAGAGTCCCAATATGCAGTATGTGCCCTTCAGCGCAATCTACCATGACTTATATTTATATCAGCAGATTGATATTGACAAGCATTTGGTGTACGATTTTCTGGGGGCGATACTTCAACATGTCTTTTTTTTAACATGGAGTTATGCTCTCAACATGAAGAGAATTAACTCTGGCTTTTCTTGATTGTTTTTGAGTTTTTGTATTGATTCTTGCTTTTCGAAGAAACAGTGCTTGTTTCTGTTCAACTTCCTTGAGTTATGCAATTTGATATAGGCAGTAGAGAGTTAGAGACTTTGTGCATGTTGTCTTGCAGCACCGTTTGAAGAGAGAGGTACATGGCGGACTGTCTGTTGATTAATTGAGTTGTTTTCTTGTTCTCAACTTGGTTGCAGAGGGTTTATTCTTGCCATATGATCAGGCAAAGCTACAATAATGATGTGGCGAACTATTAGTTGTATGAGCTTACCAATTCTTTTGGAAAACTTTGGTTCAAGAAACCAGACCTGATTGATGGCCAGGCATGAGCAAATTATGTCTGGTACAGGGCCTAAAAACTCTAGCCCAGGCCCGACCATGATCAAAGCTTAATTAATTTTCTATGCAAAAACTAATCGGCTGGGCAAGCTGGTCCTAGAAGGATTGCCATGGTCCACCCAGTTTCACTTTGGGCCTACGATGACTTGGATGGGCAGTGGGTCCATAATAAAGGCTTTTAAGATACAGAGTTCAAATTTACAAACGAATTTCTTACAGGATAATATGGCAATTACCTTTATTTTGGGTCAAATATGGCAGTTATATCAGAATGAGTTATGTTGATGCATTTGTGAGGCTCTGTGGATGGCCACTTCAGATGAGAATTCTTGCTTGTGATTTCATGATTTTGGCTCTGCGTGTCATGGAGATTTATGAAGTAAATCTTCATCTATTACGCTGTTTATTCAATTGCTGCACTATGAACAGGTGATTCCAAACGCCGGACATTCTGCTAATGAACCTGGCATAGCTGCAGAGCTCGTGGCTGCAAATGAGAAGCTCAAGAATATTGTGAAGAATTAAGGATAGTGAATTTGGTGTAAAAATGCACACGACAGGGTATAAGCAGTTTTCTCACCTACCTTACTGGAACAATCTTGATGTCGATGCATCCAGAAATGGAAGGTGGTTACAAATAAATTGAAAATGGTTTGGTGCAATGGCTAGTGGACTTTTAACATGCTTCCTTGTCTTTGCCAATTTATGCTCTGATTATGTGCCAAATGCCCCACCAAAGCCTGATTTATTTTGCGCATATAATTTAAAATCGCTGGTTGACTTGGAATGTCAAGAATATGCACAATGTGCTATAAAATAAGCAGTAGAGCAACATAACTTGAACCTGATGGTCACAAAGTTATTTGCAAAGTGGTCGGTGGAGTGTTTGCTGCACAAATAGTTTGTTAATGTCATTTTTCATAGTCACCTGGAAGTCACTTCAGCCATCCGAGCTACAAAACTATGCCAGGACTATGCCAGGAGACAGCATTTTGAACTCATGGTAAAATAAGCAAGCTTCCATTGATGTTATTGAGGATTTTCAGCGTGTTTATCCTGTCACAACTGACAATGAGTGTACACAATTGATACATAGCTTTTAAAAGAGACTAGTGCAGATTGCCTGAAAGTTGCTGTGTTGTTGGTTGGGCAAGAACTCATGTATAGTTGCGTGAAGTTGTGCAGAAGAGATTATAGAGTGTATCAGTAAGTTACGCTAAAACACAAGACCCTGATTAGGTTTTCAGTGAATTGTTTAATAAAAGGTTAAAGCTGACTATCGCAAGATGCACACAGGAAATTTATGTTTATCACACCGTAACCCTCGCTGAGCACCAACGGTTATTTTGCTCTAAGATCGAGCGATAAGATGCACATTTGCTTATATCGAAGAAGTAGGAAAAGGTTCATGGCAAAAAGAATAAGAAAAAGGAGAAGTATTAAAAGGTTGATGCTTCTTCACCACGATGGCTGTGATCATTTTTCTTTTTCGCATCCAGGTTGTTGATGGGTGTTTAGATAAAAGATTACATTACCCATCTTCACTAGGCTGACGTTGTCTGAGCAATTAAAGGGAACGTTATTCATTGTACGCTAGCCATACAAGCAGACACTTTACGCTAAGATTGAGCTACTTCGCGACAATGGTCATGATTTTGCTGCTTGTTAACCGCGATCCTTTAGTAATTTATAAGAAGCTAAATGCCTTAAGAAAAACCGAATTTGACAAGGAAAAGTATACTCTCCGATCTAATTATAATTAGAAAGCTAGATAGGATGAGCTTCAAGGCGTGTCTGAAGGTCATCAACTAGGTCAGGACAAGTTGATGTTTTTTTTCCTAGTCTCTCCTTAGACCCAGATGTTTGCCCACCTGTGAGGACCGCCTATGGTAATCCCCTAGTAGAGTGCCCAGCCAAGCTGTGTTCCTTACTTTTAAATACCGGTATCTGCACGCCTCGCACCCCTTATTAATAAGTGAACATTTTTCTTCCCCACCAACTAGCCTAGGGAATACGAGAGGTAACATTACAAGATCTCACCCCAAGGCAGATCTTCCGAATATTTTTTCTCCCTTAAACCTTTTAAATACCTCGCTCAGTCCAAGCTTTGTAATTGCCCATGTGTCAAAATTTTATGCATTTCCGCATATGATCATTGGCCCAAGTAGGCATGTTAAGAGCTCATAAATTTCTATCTAATTATAAAAAATTATTCAGTAAAATGAAGCCTGATGAAAATAAAAAAAGGGATTACTATTATTAAAAATATTAATCAAATATATCCAAACAAAAATCCATTCCTTACTTAAGAGTTTTTCTTCGTCTGCATAGACATTCGAGCAACACCAAAAGAGCTCCTCCATTAATAATTAACAAATGATTATGTTGTCACCCTTGAGGGGAAAAATAGACAAATTGAACATTTTCATTGTATCATTGATAAATAGTTAAGGATCACGGCCAAAAACAAGAAGAAACTAGTTAAGTGATAAAATTTTAGAAAAATTATCATTTGAATATTATTTTACATTTTACAAACAATTCCCAAAAAGGAGCCACCTAATTTATCTGAAAGCGCAGATCAACGAAACAATTGAACAGCAGTACTATCACTCAGCTAACCAAAGAAATGGAATAGGCATACTCTCATGTCAGTTTCTTGATGCAGCTTTTCGGAACATGGATGTCATGGAAGTTCGGTTCTTTTGGGATGGTTGGGGGCCTTCTGCCTCGTGACGATGACCTTGAAGTGCCAGAAGCAGTAGGTTTGGTTGCTGAAGCACTGCGTTCTCGTATCTTTGCTGCTTCTTTTGAATCGCAGTCCATTGCGGATGTCTCCTTTATGACACTCAGTTGACATGTTACTTCCTTTTTCCTCGATGGTGCACTATAAGTTCAAGAAAGATAAAAACAATAGTGAGCTTCTTGTTACCTGTATAGCTTAACCCTCAACTTCGAAAGCCTACAACAAATTTTCATTTAGTTCCTAATTTCTGTGAAAGCATTGTCAAGATATACTATCAGTCTAGGATAAGGTAAATCGTCTCTGTGAATTTTCATGTTTTTTCCTAGTTTTTGAAAAAACAGAGTGTAGATGTACACTATGAGTCTATGATAATGTAAATCCTCTTGTGAACTTTCATGTCTTTTCCTAAAATGTACTATGAGTCTATGATGATGTAAATCCTCTGTGAAATTTCATGTTTTTTTCCTAGTTTCTGAAAAACAGAGTGAAGATGTAGTATGAGTCTATGATAATGTAAATCCCACCCCCCCAAAAAAAAAAAAATGATATCCCCAAGTACATTTTTAGACAATAGGAAATGAGTAATTTATGTGTCAAGTTCAATTTTTCAACTAGAACAGCCACTCACATCCCAGGCCCTTCAAGTCGTTTAACTGAGAGTATTCTGGTCTTTTTGATGCTTTCCCTGGACCGCCGCAACACTGTTGGGGCAAGGTTCTTTTTGCTGTTTCGAAATAATGCGTCTATCAGGAGTAGATGCAGCCATTTTTCGGTCCGACTTCTCTGTGCAAAGAGCTGGATTCAGGAGCTTTGATCTTCTGCTTCATGTCAGTAAAAGAATTTCAGCCACGTCAGTGCTGTTTAAGCAATCTTGCATAGTAGTAATAATTACTATGTCATCGAAAAATGCTTAAGTGCCAATCGCCTGGCTTCTCTGGTCTTATGTCAACTAATTCATTACAACAAATGCTTTCCAGAGGATTGTTCACTTTTCAGACAGCACAGTCAAAAAAATGACTTTGAGTAGTGTAGGTTTAGAAGGGGAAAGACCTGAAACAAACTAAACGGAAGTCTTACTTTCTGTATACTCTGATTTTTCTTGGATGGATACCCTGGTGCAGTTGCATTCTCTTTCAATGGCGTAGAAAGCTTTTTCTCGTGGATCGCTTCCTTGAGAACTCTCCGTTCCTGCAATAGCTAACAATTGTCAGCCAATGTCAATGAAAATTCAACTTGTCAAATTATTTGCAGTCCACATACATCTGTTCTTAGCCTGAAAGGCTTAGGATTGGTTGGTCTTGGTTTTATATACTTCCCACCCTGGGCACTTAGTTTATCTGCAGTAGAGCTCTTCTTTATCTTCATCAATGTTTGAGTGACCTGAAGATTTTCAGTGGCTAATAAATTCAGATGCTGAAACATAGTCAAACATGGAATAGTAGAAGTGGCGATTTGCAAATGAACCTTCTCATATTTCTCGTGATTATCAAGCTTCCCTAGGATTTTCCTGTTGCAGTCACCATTCTGTTCTCTGCAACAAAATGTGAGAAGTACTGTAAGGATGAGGGCAAACAAATATTTGCAGGTGAAGAATTAGTTATCAATCAAGAAAAATGAGCAAAATATAGACCATGGCGTAGCAAATGCATAACAAATATTGGGTGCAGAGGAGCTCATACATGTTATGATCAGGGGCCGTGGAATTTTCTTTGTCGTCATTATCCAAGGCACGATCCCCAATTTCTTCACCACTGGCAGGAACACCATTCTGGTCACTGGTATTGCCAGTGTTTTCTTGGATTTTCCCCTCCTCTAAGCTTGACACATCCTCTACCTGAGAAGTTGATCCAGTCCTCTCCTCATCTAGAACTGCTTCGACCGCAGGAACTACATCAGCTCCTGAACCCAGCCCTTCATCAGCCTTTTCGACTCCCACTATACTCGATGAACCTTCACTTCGACTTTCTCCTGATTTTTTCTCTGACGAGCTAACATTCGTAAATATTTCTTCATGTACATTCAGTGCAGTATTGTGAGAGGTTTCTTGTACAAGAGAAGCTTCAAAGATCCACGTCTGGACTTATTGTCGACGTCCATGTCACTGGAGTCGCCTGAAGTTCCTTCAGTCGTGGCTAAATCAGAACAGTTTTTCGAGTCTTCAGCTCTGTCCTTTTTCTTCAGACATCTAGAAGCTTTATCTGCACCCTTGCACTTTGGAGTCCGCAACGAATCAAAAACCCGACTCTTGACCTCCCTGGCACGCACTTTTTTCTTGGAGCCAGCAAGAGGCGCAGGCGTATCGTACCCCAATATGTTCCTCTTTTGGCCTGCGATCTCTAGCTTCTTCATCCCGGCACAAATCTTTCTCACAGTAGTATCCAACTCCGATGAGATTTTAACCTTCGTGGCCTTTTTGGGTGAAGGAAATGCCAAAGCTTTTGCTACCACTCTCTTGTTCTGCCCGGCGTTAGGCTTAACCTTTGGGTTCCTAACACCTTGAAATAGTTCCGGATTCGAGATTCTCTTGTTGTTTCTAGGGGTTGTTAAAGCCTTGGCCACATTGGATGGCTGCTTTGCCTTAGTGTTAGGGGTTGGAGCCACCGGACGAGTAGATTTGACCCTCTCTTTACCGCAATTAACTGTCTTTCCGGAAATTGAAGATAAAATAGCCAACCTTGGTAGTCTGGATCTCGATGGTTTTGCAGGAGCTGACAGTGGACATTTCGCTGTAGTACTGAGGATGGAAAGCACAATAAAATAACAACAAAAAAAGAGAAAATGAGGCACATCATAAGCTGAACCTTATTGAGATGGAGATTCAAGTTCAAGATTATGCGATGGGTACATACTTAATCGGCTTTCTAGTTAAGGCTTTGCGAAGTCTTACATTGGGACTTCTGGCTGCCATTACCTGCAATAGATCAGCAGCATTATGGCGACTTCTTCGACTTAGATGCCTCCTACTTATGATTAAAAAAAAAAGTGTGAAGATGGAAAAAGGCATAGTAGTAACTGACCCTAAGGACGAAATTCTTGTAAATTGCTTCCGAGTCCAGTTCTTCTTCATGTTTCTGATCACATCCTGTAAACCCAATACAACCCAAAGAACTAGGAACATTAAAAACATCTGCATCTTGAGCTCTAGAATTCAAAAAATGAGAACTTTTAGATCAGACTAAATTTGGAAAGTATGGGGTAGTAGACTGGACCAAAAATGCAAACTTGATGAGGCAAGAGCGACAAATGATGAGCAATTGAAGTGAATTCCCTAAAAGGGCTATACTAAATCTAAACATCAAGCTCAATTATAATCACTACACGAATCCGAGATTATCAAAGTTCCCCAGATCAGAACAAGAAGAAGAAAAAGCGAAAAAATTGGACTTTACGAAGCGGGTGGAGGTTGAGGGTGGGCATACCGACGCGCAAGCAAAACCAGTAGCGGTCGGTGTCGGAGAGTAGCGGTCGGGCGCGGTGAAGTCCACGAACTTGGGCGCCTCTATGTCCTCGTAGAATTCATCTCCTTCCA